>OX346256.1:19556424-22297900 GCA_947049275.1 Epinotia bilunana
CGTATACATCGAAATTTGAAATCACGAGGAAGCATAGAACAATACATATAACAACTGTTTTCTGCCAGCAAAGAGCCTTGAAATGACCAGATCGTACTTCATACAGGCATAAAATATACGTGACAAATTGGAAACTATGTTACGTCCGCTGGCCAAGAAGAGACGTTAAATTGTGGACTCACAACGGGCGGTAATGAAGAAAGCCTCAAGTCACATATCTATTACCCTTGCCTTCGACTCGGGCGTCAAATATGCACTTTCTTCGTTTTACCGCCCGAGGTGACAAATGTTCTAATACCAAGATAATTGTGATATATGATGTACAGCGAATATCATGGGTCAAGATCAAGACTCATCATTATTCTTGTGACAACGTTTCCTGCTTGCTCACCAATTATTGTTTTTGATCGTACATTCATGTAAGTAATAGGCTTGCGTCCAAAGACTGAAAAGTCCAGAGAAGGAAGCCATTCGAACAAGTTTTTGAAGAGGAACGAGGTCGTCAAAATTAAAGAACATTTTGACGACCTCTGTAGCCCAGTTGGTAGTGACGCTGCCTATTTACGAAGCCGGAGGTCCCGGGTTGGAATCCCGGTAAGGGCATTACTTGTGTGATGAGCACGAACACTTGTTCCTGAGTCATGGACGTTTTCTATGTATTTAAGTATCTATTTATCTTTATAAGTATGTATATTGTCGTCTAGTAGCCATAGTACAGTCGCCATCAGATATATCGGAGCGGCCAAAGTGCTCATAAATATCTGAACACGTCTCTATTGTCGAGGCGTTAGAGACGTGTTCAGATATTTGTGAGCACTTTGGCCGCTCCGATATATCTGATGGCGACTGTACAAGCTTTGCTTAGTTTGGGACTAGGTCGATTTGTGTAAGATTGTCTCCGAAATATTTATTTATTTGAATACCCAAAAAATATTCAGATTTACCTCGCTGGCGGCAGCCGAAATATTTCATACTAATTGACATTACATTATGACATCACACTTTGCTATTTGTACTAATCGTTGTATAGAAAATCAAGTTGATTGCTGTTTTGGTCACGTGTTTAAAACCATAGTTGTCATACAATTTTGTTTCTATAAAAGCGTAAGGATTCTATTGGTAGCTCTTAATTTCATCTTGGACAATTAAAAAAAAAACTAAACTTTCAAGGTTCATATCTCTTTATGATTTTAATAATATTTTGTAGATTTTTGTACTATCCATTAAGCAACTTCTTTATCAATCTTAACATGTGGCAACTATCCAATTTTAATGGTATTTTTACAGTTACCATCCTTTACGACAGCTGAGAACATACAAAAATCGTTGCGGTGGAAACAACGGCGGGTGCTCACACCTTTGCCTTCCTAACAGCAATGGATATTCCTGCCGTTGTCCTGTTGGCTTTAATTTGAACTCGGACGGGTAAGTAATTAACATATCACTGTCAAGAATTTCGTAGCACAGAGCGCACGCTAGGCACCTTCCTGCACTGCTATCATGCGACGGCGCGCGAGCTCTCTCGATTTTTCTCGCACTATCCGCCTCTTTCTTATTAGAACACTTAGAACAAGATTTATATATAGTGCAAGAAAAATCGACTTTGTCGCGGCCGTCGCATGATAGACGTGCTAGCAGTAAAAGCATTAAAAGAACAACTACTTATAATCAAGCCCTCTTAAAATAAATGCAACTACACATGTTTACATTTATTCCGATTGATAAGCATTTTCTCATTTGTTTCAGCCGAACATGCGAAGAAACTCCAGAAAAACTTCTACTGTACGCTCAAAGGAAAGATATCAGACTAAAGCAACTGTACCCTCGCAAGCAGACGGATTCTTTAGACATGGTAACCTCTCGACTTATATCTTACGCAAATTTTCTTTCGTGATCCTTATCTCTTCATACTTATAAATGGCTTCATTATTTCCTATATACTAATTAAATACTTAAATTGTTGGCTTCGGATCAGGTGATCCCGGTGGACAACATCAAGTCGGCCATGGCTCTGGATTGGGACCACAATAGCAACTCCATATTCTGGACGGACGTTGAGAAAGATACGATCAATCGGGCTTACTTGAACGGGTCCCATCAGGTCATTGTTGTAGGATCCAACTTGAGTAAGTAACTATACGATACTGGTACATTACGTATTAAAAGATCCTTCTTCTCTTGTTTAAGAGCTAAGCTCTTGTCGGTTTAGCTCAAACTAGGCCCTTCATTTCCCCCGATTTCTTTAAAAATAGAGTGTCAACGGGACTAATTTTCTAGGTGCTTCCAAGGAACTTAAAACACTGACATATTTATAAATATTTTCTGTTTCAGTATCTCCTGCTGGCTTGGCATACGACTGGTTGACTGACAAGTTATACTGGACAGACGCTGGCACTAACAGGATCGAAGTAGCAAATGCGGATGGTAGCATGAGGACTCTGCTAGCTTGGGAAAACATTGACAAGCCTAGAGATATTGTGGTAGATCCTAGAGGTAAGAAACATCTATGAGAAAAACTCAATAACAACAAATATTCCAGAAGAACACAAGTGCGCTGCCGGTCCATTATTGATTTGAGTATTCGTTGCGTTCATAGCTAGAGAGGAACGCGAGTCCCTTACTCTCTACGTAACACATCCTAGCATGATCTGGCGACCTTACTCAACATATGCCTACCCCTTTACACCCGACTCGATACGATCGTGCAAGTTATTACATTGAATTGCATTTTTTTGACAATTCTCATCAAAGTTAATTTTTAACTTTTTTTACTTAGCAAATCACGATTTCTTGGTTGTAAAAGGCTACAAGAACACACCACATTCCTACAGAGCAAATAGCGGTGTTATTATGTCCGCGACCTTCTGGAAGATGGAGGTACTTTCCCAGTGGGGCTGCTCCGAATAAGAGCGAGATGATAAATATTCCGCCGCGCCCTACCTCTCTTGACTCTTGAGATTTGATGACTGTGTGTTTATACAGGAGGGTTCATGTACTGGTCAGACTGGGGTGCACGTCCGTGCATTGAACGAGCGGGCATGGACGGTGGGAACCGCACGCGCATCATCTCAGGCAACATGGTGTGGCCAAACGGCTTGGCTCTGGACCTCGGTCAACAACGCATTTACTGGGCGGATGGAGGCAATCGCAGTATTGAATACGCCAATTTCGATGGTTCTGGGAGGACCATATTGATTGGTAAGGGATTACGAGAACACCGTAAACTTAAACCATGAATTGATCACCTTTTAAGAGCGCCCGCACATTACAGCCATTAGTGGCTGCCATTACGCACGCAGCCACTCTAATACCGAAATTACTGAATCACTCCCGCAGCTTGGGGCTCAGACGCGGCCACTAAACGCGTGCGCCGATGCTACACAAAATGCATAAGAGAACTCGTCCGCAGCTTGTGGCGGCCACTAGTGGATCAATGTGCGGCGGCTCTAAAAGAACAATATACTTATCGCGTAGCGTTTAACCCATACTAAACATAATGCTCTAATCTTAACAGGTCAGGACCTTTCTCATCCGTTTGGCTTGGATTTGTACGGAGATGAAGTATTTTGGACAGACTGGGACACTCAATCTATCCAAGCGGCTAATAAGCACACGGGTAACAACAGGAGAACTCTTGGATCTGGGGTAGCTGGTATTATGGACGTTAGGATATTTCATAAGGAAAGGCTTATGGAACTTAGTGAGTAAGTATTTGCGAAAGACAGACATTCAAAATTCATAATAATACCTATCGATAATCCATAATTGTCTAACACTTTTTTCATAAATAGATGCACCAAACACAATGGCGGCTGTTCTCATCTGTGCTTGCTGAAACCGAGAGGACGATCCTGTGCCTGTCCCATTGGAGTCAGACTAAGCGTACGTATACAAAATTATCGAATTAAATTTTACCAGCCAATATATAGTCATGAGCAGAAATATAAACGACTTTTCGAGAAACAGAAATCTCCTTTGAGTTAAATTCTTGGGCTTGATCAAAATACACTTATCTATAAGACTAAAACAACTCCAACTAACTGAATATAATTGTGCTAATTCTATTACAGATGAACGGCCTAAACTGCACCAACGGCCCGATGAGATTCCTTATCTTCGCCCATCGCACGGACATTCGTGTGGTCTCTCTGGACGTCCCATACCAAATTGACGTCGTGCTACCATTGCCTCCACTGAAGAACGCTCTAGGAGTTGATGTTGACCCAAAAACAGGTATATGAAATCCCTGATCACTATTAGTAGTGTGTCTTAAGGGAGCAAAATATTTACGGCGGGGGCGGTATATTTAATCCTGAGTGATACGAAAGATCCTAAAGAAGAATCTTGATCGAAACGAGGGATTGAAGTATTTACGCCCAAGATGGAAATAATTTTCCTACTGCTGCTTTTCACTGCTTCTATGAGGAAAAATTAAACCCCTCATTTGAGGGCAATAAATGATGAATGAGGGATTTTTCTTACAACTTAGATGCCCTACTTGAGAGAACAATAGCATTGCTGCTTTCTAGATAGCAGCTGTGAAAACTATATTCAATGTTTGCAGTGTAACATTCATATAATGTATTACTTCAACAGGCCTCATATACTGGACTGATACTGCTGAAAGGAAAATTCAACGCTCGAATAAAGCCGGTGAGAACATTGAAACAGTCATTGGGAAAGGTCTTCATACAGCAGATGGGATTGTGATTGATCCTAGTGGCAGGAAGGTGAGTTGAAGGGATTATTTTAAAGAAAAAACTGTATAAATCCTCCAATGTTCATTTTAAAAGTATCAATCCTTTTTTGTAGATTTATTGGACCGATGGTGGCCGTAACAGCATCGAGGTTGCCGAACTGGATGGAAGCAATAGAAAAGTTCTAGTATGGACTGGACTAGGTTAGTTTCCTTTTGAATTTGGGATTCACACCTCATCATCCTCCTAGCGTTATCCCCTGGTCCATTTTGGCACCTAATCCCAAGATTTGGCATGGGTACTAGTTTTAAGAAAGTGACTGCCATTGCCATCTATCCTTCCAACCCAGAGGGAAAACTAGACCTTATTGGGATTAAACCGGTTTCCTCGCGATGTTTTCCTTCACCGAAAAGCCACTGTTAAATCCTTACTAATATTATAAATGCGAAAGTGTGTGTGTGTGTGTGTGTGTTTGTCCTTCTTTCACGTCGCAACGGAGCGTCGTATTAATGTAATTTTTTTGTACGGAGATAGTTTAGAGGCTGGAGAGTGGCACAGGCTACTTTTTCCAGCGGGAAAGCATGTAATTCCCACGGGAAAATTCAATATGTTACATTTTCCTATAACCACGCGGGCGAAGCTGCGGGCATCAGCTAGTATCAAATAAAATATCAGTGGTACGAGCCGGAGTTCCGAACCAACGACCTCCAGATTGAGTCGCATGCCTTACCGCTTAAATTAAAACTGACTATTTCATGTTGCCATCAGATTCTCCAAGAGCCATTGCATTGCACTACAGACGGGGTTATATGTTCTGGTCTGACTGGGGTACTTCGGCTAAAATCGAAAGGGCAGATATGGATGGCAAAAACAGGTAAGAAGCACAAACATCTTCTATCATTACGAATAGGGCCTAAGGTTTAAACTTTAAAGAAAGATCAGAATATTTATTCAAGACGCTACTTAGATGACACAAGAAAATAAACATATTTATTTCAAACTCACTAAGTATGAATCTAAGGAAAATGATATTGAAAAGAAGTTTACTCAGAACTAGTGGGCGCTTTCCGCGTAGGCGCTTTCCGCTAGATTATTAACGGGCCCGCTACTTAATGATGGGTTTTCTTTTGTGCAATACAGTTTAAATAAATAAATACTTAAACGGGAAAACCATGGGATTGGCTATGAGCGTAACGTTATGAGTACCTACCTTGACGCTAGTGTTTTGATTAGTCGTATAACTAGGGTAGGGAACTAACTCATATTCCTTTATATTTTTAGGCGTGTAATTGTGGAGCATAACATCAAATGGCCGAATGGTTTAGCCATTGACTCTGCTGAAAGACGGCTCTACTGGAATGACGCTAAAATATTCACCATACAGACCTCAGACTTCAATGGCAACGATCGACGTATTATTCTGAGCAAAGTGCCATATCCTTACGGCATCGTGATCGTGGGCCCGTACATTTATTGGACGGACTGGAAGACCGAAGCGTTGCACAGGGCGAACAAAACGAACGGGACTGATGCAATTGTTATTAGAGACAATTTGAAAGGTCTTATGGATATTCGAGTAGTAGTACAGGTAAATATAGAAATGTATTGGATAAGTAGTTTCTGTAGATAACCTCACTGTGCGTTCAAAATGAAGTGATATATTTCCGTTAATTCACAGGGCCAATACTATTTGGAAAATGCTTGCGGAGCTAACAACGGAGGATGCTCCCATCTCTGCCTGCGTTCATCAGCAGGTTTCACCTGCGCCTGTCCTACTGGCATCATGTTCGAGAATCAAACAGAACATCCCCCTAAGAAGTGTAAGCAGCATCCGGATAATTTCCTCGTTTTCGCCACCAGAGGGAGTGTGGCGTACATATCATTGGATACTCCAGAACAGTGGGACGTCACGCTTCCTCTGCCCGATGTCCAGAACTCCATCGCCGTTGATTACCACTGGGACAAGAAACTTATCTTCTTCACTGACGTGGAGAACGATGTTATAAGGTGTGTAACTTGACCTACGAGGTATTTAGAAAACGTGAGAATGTGGGAACTTATTTTGTAATTTTATTTCAGGTCAATCAACATGCTAAATATGAGCGAGACAAAAGTAATAGTTCGGAACAGATTAGATACTCCGAATGGCTTGGGGGTGGATTGGATCGCTGACAACATTTACTGGACGGACAATGCGTTTAAGGCACGTTTTTGTTTTTATTCCGTTGAGAATCGTTAATTCGAGACAAAAACGTAAGAGCTAATTAATAAAATGCATGTCAGACATTGTATTGTCACAAAACGGTTCCATCTCACATCGCTGGCAGCGCTGATCTTCCGATAGGACCATCGAGTGATTTCACAGTAACAAGCTACATAGTGTATTTTTTTTAGAGTTGTACCTAGTTTTTATTGAACGTATATTGCATTACAGGTGATCGAAGTGGCACGTTTGGATGGGTCATGCCGTAAAACTCTGATCAATGGCCTCACAGAACCCAGAGCTATAGCGCTATTCCCCGCTAGAGGGTAAGCTCACTTAAGCATTGAAATAACAAGGAAAAGAACAATATAAGCCGTGTAGGATACTAATGTATTTAACGCTTACAGATACTTGTACTGGAGCGACTGGGGCGCAAATCCAAGCATTGAACGTGCTTACTTAGATGGCACACAGAGGACAGTTATTGTGAACAAAGACCTAGGCTTCCCCAACGGTATCACTATCGATTTTAGAGACAGGCGTTTGTACTGGACCGACGCTTTGAAGAATAGGATCGACACGTCTGACTTGCATGGCAACCATAGAGTGCAACTGATCCCCGAGGCTAAAAATCCGTTTGGAATGACGCAGGTACGAAGTACCATTGACTTTATTTCAATTAGATTTGGATGGTGAAGTATAATGAGTGGGATTTAACACCTAGAGCTCTCGAGTACTGCCAGCTGGTGACATAATGCATTCTAAAAAACCCTCAATGTTCAATATGCGTCATCGTTCCAATGAGATAATAACACCCACTTGTAGAAACCAAATTAAAAACCAATTTTTATTTTTAGTTCAATGAATACATCTACTGGACAGACTGGTACAAAAAGTCCGTGATGAGGGCCGATAAGAAAACAGGGAAGAATGTTACGGCCCTGCGGACTGATTTGGAAATGGCGATGGAGATCAAAGCGGTGTCGGCTGAGAAGCAGCACGGATGGAACCCATGCAAGGAGGAGAATGGCGGCTGCTCACATCTGTGCCTCTTCAAGGCACATGATTACATCTGCGCTTGTCCCGATGAAGCGGATTCCAGGCCCTGCTCTATAAGTAAGACTTATGTCACTATTTCGGAAAAATATGGTACTCGGGATTGTCAGCGCTGTTATCCAAGAATCAGGCTGAATGTGCCAATAATGCAGGAGTGCTGATACTAAACATTATAATTACTTATTTAAGTCCTTAGAATATGACACACACATGCGATTAATGTCGCCGACACTATCAATACCGACCAAAAAATAACAACGGTCGGTCAATGAGATGCATTTTTACAAGCTTTTATTTACTTTCACCTGTCCCGTTGTCTGTCTGTCTGTCTGTAATCAAATCTTGCAAGTTAAATTTGACCCACTTTCCGGTGACCGATTGAGCTGAAATTTTGGGTATAAGTATAGTTTGGATGACAATTCAATATTATGGTACCATCGAGCTGATCTGATGATGGAGACGAAAGGTGGCCATGGGAATTCAGTACCTAACCGACGCAACCCCGTTAAGTTTGGGCTCGTTAGAATCGTCTCAATGAGTAGTTGATGATGGTATACAGAAAAGTACAGTCGGCAATAAAAGCTTGTACCAAAAATGAAATTTTTGACAGAAACTTTTTAATAAGTATCCTCCATGAACATGAACATCAAAATAAGTAGTTGCTACACGGGCCCTGCCGCAGTTAACTGTGATAAGTTTGGAGATAAGGATACACATGCAATTGTTACCAGGTGGGACTATTATGCCGATGCTAAATGTCCGGGATTTCTAAATTGCGTAGTGTATTGTCAGGGCGAATAACTGCCGGCCACATGTAGGACCAGTGGAACTTTTACGTATTGTGTGTTATTTTTATTTTAGTCAGTTTGTCGAATTTAGAACACAGGATCGTTGATGGGAGGTTTACGCTATAAATTGGGTACCAGATGGCTAGCGTGTCGTGACTCGTGCGAGGGAAGGAAAATCCTAGATGTTATTTTTTTATTACTTTGGAACTGATTAAGATGGTTGTTTGGTTGGGGTCTACTTAGTTTAGGTGTTGGAATAATGCAATCGTTTTGGTTGTTTGTGATGTGAATTTGATTTCAGCTTTTTATGTTTATATACCTGACGGATTTTGGTTCCCAGTTTATTTACAAAGGGTGTAGTAGGATAATCCTTCAAAAATTGCCCCCAAAGCTTTGAATTTGAAACTATACGTCAAGAGAAAATACTTTATACCAATTTTTAAGCCTACTGCCTGCCTGGAACCTCACGGCATTCATATAACCCTAAACGTTTTTAGTGTTTTTCTGAAAAAGTATGAATCGGACAAATATCAAATTTTGCATGAACGTTGCTGTGAATTATAAACGATAAAAAAAAATATCAACTCTCTAGGTACTTAGGTACATCATTTCCTGGAAAAAAATAAAAATAAAAATTTAAACATCCTGTGTAACAATTTAGGCTCGACGTACTAATACCATTTTTATACTAAAAATTAACCAACTACCTATCTACATAATATGTAAGTTTCATGTAATTAACAAAGGTGGAACACTGTGAAATAAACGTAAATGTAGGTACTGTTCAGTACATACTATGTCCGAGTATGTAACACGCAGGTTACACATTAAGTACGAGTAAAACACAAACATCGGGCCGTCGGCCGGGAAGCCATCCGTGTTCGATTTTTTACGCAGGTATCACCGAGACCTACGCGACAACTCTCGATTTTTCTCGCACTCATATCTCTTGTTCTAAGTTTTTACTTAATTACCTTTTATTACCAAAAGCTTAAATTTTTTTTTTTTTCACGGATGATTAGTACTTGTTAGATACTTTAAGTGGGCTTTGGCTCTAAGACGGTTAAAAAAACACGTTGTATAGGTCTCGTATTTGTAGCCCTTGAGTAAGGACTTGGGAAATACAACTTGAGCCCATACAACAAAAATGGAGCGACAAAAGCTTGTACTAATTGAAAATATTTTGGTTAGAAACTTTTTATTTTATTTATTGTAAACGTAAATTATAAAAAAAAAATCATCGTTGCAGTTCCAAAAGCGCGGGTCGACCTTAGACTCCGGAACCCCTATCCCGAAGACTACGAAATGGACCTGGACAGCATGAACAAACGCCCGCCATTGCCCACGGAAATACCTGACACGAGCGTCATGAGCGTCACGCTCATCGTCATTGGAGTCCTGATTTTTGTCATCTTGGTTATAATCATTCTGGCGATTGTTTGCGGTAAGTAAGTTTTGTTGGACTATTTTCATTTACACCAGCAGTTTCACTTTTAACCTGGAAAGTATGCCATATTAAATGGAACTTATCATGTTGTTTGGAGGTACTCTAGGAATCGAGGACTTGGGGCGGAGGGGGGACAAAAACCTCAATTTTTTCTGACTTTTCTCAGTTTTTTACTGGGTTAATTATGAACAACCACGCCCTACTAACGTTAAACGAAACCTATAGGTACTAACAATAAATACTCTGAAAGATTGCAGCTTTGTAAGTTTGTATGTAGCGGATAATTACCGGATTCATTCCACCCGTGTATAGAAGAGACTTCTTGGTTAGACATAAGCTATATTTTACCGCGCGAGTTTGCCTGCCTTCTTTGAAAGCGCGGGCAGCACATTTAATAAAATTCTAATAACACTTTATAATAACAGTGAGATTCAAACGCGAGCACGGAGGGGAACTGAAAGAGAGCTACAGAGACTCGGGAGGACACATCTCCTTCCACAACCCGAACTATAGTTGTACTGGAGGCACCGCGGCAGACCCCATCGAGCGCAGACCTAACCGGTTCCCGGCCGTAACCTTAACTGGCATCTTCAAATATGATAAAAATCTGGTAAGGGACTTACTGCTGCTTATGGTCTACTTAATGCCCGGCCCACACTAGCGAGAAATGCCGTCAATAATGGCGTTTAACGTTAGTCACGACTTCAAGCGATAATTCGACAACGGCATGATATTGACGTTTGACGTTAGGCGATAACTGAAGTGGCGGTACATCAAAGAGATTAAAGCGAGAATTATTGCGTTAAAGCGGCCACACTACAATTACACTACGTCTAGACTACGTCGCCATTAATTAGCATTCACGTTGACCGTTCAAGTGTAGCCACCTCTTTATCAGGCAACTATGTCTCTGCCTCCTTTCCTCGCTATTTTCCACGTCACTCGACGAGTGTGGGGCAGGGGTAGGTATTAGCAAACAATTCACTGTGGATTGGGTGTCAGAATCGCATATTAATCAACATTACCTTTCGATTGTCCAGGAGCGCGTCACAAACGTGTACCCCGAGGACACCAGTCTCCTGCCACCGCCGCCGCCGCCCCCGCCGCACCGCCAGCCCCCGCGCCCCGCCACTCATGACGACTTCGAGCCCGTCACACTGCACACCTTCGCCTAAGCACGTGAAAATGGACGTTAATACGTATCGCATAAGGAGCAGGGGCGACTATTGGACATGGAATTATCATAGGAAACAATTGAAAGCGCCTACAATAGGACCTGGAGTCTACTTGGACCAAGAAAATAAAATAGACGGAGCATGACAACCTAGCGAAGCCGGTTTTTAACCATGCGACAAAACTCGAAATAGGTAATCTTGACAGCATTGCGACGCGTGCTGGAGAGTTTTGTGCAATTTTGTTTGTAAATGTGTGCGTGAATGTGCTAAACTTATTTGGCATGGTTGAAAACCGGCTTCACTAAGGTTGTTTGTAATGCTCTATGGTCTGAGGGATTCTACCACAACGGATTTGTTATATTTGATAGGGTTCGTCTCCAGCTATCAATAACACGAATCCTCAAATCAATAAAGGATCGGTGACGCTTGTGATTTTTCTGGAATAGCAAGCGTCCATAGGTGTCTGCTTATACAACCAGGCAGACCATGCTTCACCGTAGTAAAAAAAAACATAGTCGCAAACAGTGGACATTTTTAAGTGCTGATAATACGTCTCTCACTTGACATGTACCTACTCGTAAGTCAGTGTGAGTGGCGGATGTGCGATAAGTGGCCATCATGCTGACCTGATATTCTCGTCGAAAAGGTACTAAATAAAATGGCTACTAGCCATTTTGTAAACATACTGCGCCGATCTCGTCCTGAGTCAAGATTTTTTGCTCACCAATACTTTAAGTAAATCGAACACCATATTGTTAAAAATTACGGAATATGGTTTGTGCTTGAGTGAGCTGTTTGAATATTTTGCGTAAAAGATAAACTCACACACTTATTCTAGGTAGTGAGGGGTAAATGCCTTATCTCCGACATAATCGCGATCATGCTAGATAGTATGGCAACGGACATAAAAAAATGTTATGGGCATTGTAAGCTACCATACGTACTTTATACAATTTAAAACATTTCTCCAAAATCGTTAGTTAACTAAGGTATTATTCTTCCAAATTATGCCATTCTTAACGGACAAGCTTTAAGTTAGGTATTTCATTAAACATGTTTGTTACTTGGATTTTATAATATTTAACTTTCAGTATTTATAGGCTGTGAATGTCAGAAAAGATGTTTGTAATGTCTGGTCATATATTTATTCTTTAATTTTTATTGCCCCTACCGAATTGTAAATAATACAACGTGGTTGTGTTGTTCTCACGGATATGAAGTTCAAATGTTGTAATGCCTTTGGCTATATGAAGATACTTGTCAATTGCAGCTACTGGAAGACGAAAAAAAACTACAATTATATAAAGCTAATCTTACCTATTCATAATTCACGTGTTTTCTATTGAAGTTTAAAAATGAACAGACTATTTGAAGTGTTGTACGATGATCAGAAACACTTTCAAATAAACTTCAAAGTTATTCCGTTCAACTATATAAATATAAAGTTATAAGAAAAATTAAAACATTGTACCTAGTAAGTATAAAATAAACATATTGTTATAATTTATAAGTAGGCATAAAATGTTTAGAGTAAGGTACATTGACTGGCACCCAAAATTTCAGACATTGGCAATTCGTTTTTGCGGGACATGTCGTGAAATATAGAATGTGCCAATACCATTTGAAAGGGTGCCACAATAAGGTTTACCCTGTAATTACTAACAAGCCAAAGGCTTATATGTAAATAGATTATTAATACCTATCAAGAACATAATACTGTAGGTGATATTAAGCGATATGATTACTTTGTAAAGATTCTTTTTTATTACGAAATATCACCTCTATTTTGATAACACGTTTGCGATAATCCCATTCTAAAATATTAAAAATACCTTCACATAAATAACTTACATTCACATAATATAATTATTTGTGATAATTATCAACAGTTAAACTTATGCGAATTACGTATATAAAGATTCGTATAAATCACTCCTTAGGAGGTAAAGATGAAGTTGGTTCTCATGAAGGTTTATGGATTGCCAACCGTGGGGTAAAAAAAACAAATATTTTATATGAAAACTATAAGACGTGTGTTATTTTTGTACAAGTTTCTCGTCTCCCCGCGGCTCACGGGTATGGACTTAAGAAACTACTGCATTTTCAACGCCAAATACGGATATATCCGCACCGCTGGCTCAACGCCAATGACGGATTAATCCGTCAAGGTGTACAGTGCGATAGCAACTTTCATGCATTGACATAAAGTTTAACTCCGCACTAAATGTCATGTTGACGTGATGTGTGGTTGACAACTTTTCTCTTTGACAGAGCATTGAAAATGTTACGTCATAATACCTAATGAAATTTATAAGTGTTATTAAAAAGCGTTATAAGGACATGGGTGCTGTCGCCCCCTATCTATTAACTTCAATGGACTGTTTGTACATTTTGAGAATGGTATTGACGGTAAATATCTAGTATATACTACAGATAACTTTTTGAATATTAATTGTTATAGTTATTATACGTTCTTTTGTATTAAATTACTTTCAGAAATAAAATGGAAGAAATTAATATCTCATAGGGATAGATAATTCACCACGATAATTATGGTGACAATAATATATCATTGTAAATAATTAGTTTTAATTATGAGTTAGTCGCGGAAATACATTGTAAATAACCGTTTATTTTTATAGTTGAAATTATTTGAGGTGAACTTTTTAAGAAGATAGTCCGTGAATATCGGCCTCAAGGTCTAAGCCAGAAAGTTGTAATTATAGTGAGTTTTTAAATGCTTTTTTTTTCATTTCAAATAATTTCAACCATATTTCAGTTATTTTTATACATTCTACGGCACGTTCGACGTCAATGATACGTTTACACTTTTGCGCCTTATTCCTTTGTAATAAGGAAAAAAAATGTACACGTCTTTGACGTCGACTGTACTAGAGCTCTGAGTTACACGAGCTTTTTAAACCTTTAACATACAAGCCTAAAACTATTGCGAAAGTTTAATCTAATATCAGATAATTCCCTGTTATAATTTAGTTAAAGGGTAACATACTCATAATCATCGTTTGATTTCTACAAAAATATAGAACAGAAGGTTATAATCTTCTAACTGTTTACAAAGCAGAACAGTAAACTGATCTGTCAATTAGAAATCTAGTTTGGTATCTTTTTAAAAACGCTGTTTCGTTTCAGTTGTGTTGGTTCGACGATAAGTATTATTAACATTTTTACCTAAAATATCACGTAAAGTAACGTAAGAAGGTAAATTCGATGATTTTTACTCGTTATTTTTTGAACGATGTGCGGATCTGTCTTCTATATGAACTAAACCGGGAGAACGAATAAGGCCTGCGTAGCGGTGTGGTTAAACACTACGCATCGAATCCAAGTTCGATTCCCGGCGTTAGTAGATGGACGAATCGGTTTCATAATATTTGGCTGTTTCAATTGAGCAATTATGATTTAACCCCACCAATGGGTCAAGACGTTCACAGTTATAAAGTCTCACAGGGTGTTTTAATCTAAGGTAGAATTAGGAAGGTAATTAACGAACATACGGTTCCAGAGGCAAAATGGTGTAGGTAACCAACTTTGACAGGAATGCGAACATACATTTACGTTTTTACACAAGTTAAATTATTGAATATCACGCAAATAACTAATTAAATATTTGTTTGGCATGGTAAAATTTAATTATACTGTATAAACGAAAGCGGTTTTTAGTGAGCTTAGAGGACCCACGATATCTGTGCACCTCGCCGCTTGGAGTTCTATCGGCTCTCTCGGTACCTATACTGTGTGAAGCGCGCACAACGAGAGAGGTAAAAGGGGCAGGGGGAGGGGCTCAGGGGCCGTAGTCAAGGTTACAATCGACAAGCGCTAACGCCAATAGAAAATAATAAAATGTAGGGGAATGACAGATGCCGACGAAACACTTTTCGTTAAAGTCTGTCATTCCCATACATTTTATTAGTTTTCTATTGGCGTTAGCGCTTGTCGATTGTAACCTTGTCTAGGCCCCCAGATATTGTAACCGGGGAGACATTAACTTTAGCGTGCACTTTCCATTGAAACGTTTTCCGCACTATATTTTTACATTAAATAAAAAAGACATGTTATTTATCCACAGCAGACAACATCAAAAGAAAATCAGAGACTTATTAGGTACTGGTATTCATGAAAAAATATATTACTTTCTCCTACTTACTTATTCCAACAAAAATAATAACGTTATAGACTTATTACATTTATATAATCGGCAACGTAGAACGAAAAACGTTTGTATGGAATATTCACAATTCGTTTACCCGTAAGTCATTGCAATTAAGGTTAATTTTAGTGTTATCTTCAATGGTGTAAAGTTGTTACTTTTGTGATAATTACATATGATTAATAGAAGACTTATTCCGCCCTTCGATTACTTGCTAGAATTTATTAAGTGAAATTTCACCTAACTTGCAAAACTAGGAACAAGTTCAGTCAATCCACGAAAAGGCGACTCCTGCCTCGTTCTTACTCGGTCCCTCTTGATAGGGTGCTCCTGATTATAGTTTACTAGCTTTTGCCCGCGACGAAGCCGCATAGGTATACTCGTTAATCGAGTTAACCTTTGCAGCGCCAAAAACGGATATATCCGCAGCACTGTTTCAACAGCGATGACGGATTAATCCATCAAGGAGTACTGTGCGATTGCAACCTGCATGCATTGACATTAGGTTTGACCTCCGCACTTTACGTCATGTTGACAACTTTTCTTTTTAACAGGGCGTTGAAAATGATTAATAATACACTACGCCTGTAAAAATTCTAATAACAAAACCACAGACATCAATTATCGCAGTCTTATGGAAACTTCCCCTCCCCTTTTCTCCTCATTTGGGAATGGTTTCCGATATAAAAACTAGTCTGTCCTTCTCAGGGTTTCAGACTATCTCCATAGGTAGCAAATTTCATAGAAATCGGTTTAGCGGTTTAAACGTGAAAATAGAGTTTTACTTTCGAATTTATAATATTCGGTGGGAACTCTTACGCTATGAACAAAACAAGGCAATGGGAAGGAGTGGGCGCTTTTTCGTAGATTGCACAATGTATAGCGAAAGCCTCATCGAAAGGATTATACCTCGATAGATTTTACTGAGTATAATTAATCAACAATTTTTTATTGTTATTCTGTTCTGTTAGCCAGCAGTCAAAATGATAGTTTCTTAGAGAAATTGTTACAACATGGACCATCCTTATTAGATGACCCTATTTCTCGTGGATTTAGATCCATGAAATCGCCTTTTCCATGCCAAAGACGTATAAGTATATCCGCACCAGTAGTTTAACGCCAATGACGGATTGATCCTCCATAGAGTACCTATAGTGTGATAGCAACCTTCATGAATTGACATAAGGTTTAACCTCTCGTATGTCGATGTCAAAAAACGTAACATGTGGTTGACAACTTACCTCTTCGACAGAGCGTTGAAAAGGTTAAAAAGTGACCTATCAGACGTAACCCTGGCAACTCACGACTGAAAAAAGTTGATTGGCCCAAATACGTTCCAAGTTTTGAATGTTAAATACCTACTCGAGAATAAATGTATACGTCTTACCTGGCTCCTCTGGTTACCAGGCAGACGGTATGCTTGTTTGCCACCGTAGTAGTAGAAAGAAACCGAAGTTAAACGTGTTGGAAGCAAGGTTCCGAAGATGCATCTAATGTGGCTCTGCCTTTGTGCATGGAATATGGATTGAATTTTAATACAGAAAATATTTTTTTTCTGTTGATTTCTGAAGAAATTCGATTGGCCAAGCAGGTTCAATATTTTGCATATGTTTGTTATTCAAATTGTTTTATATGTAGCTGTTAATGGAAAGAGTTATATTTAAGAGAGCTGTGATACGAGATGCTTTGGAAGTTATAGAGCGAATAGAGATGGCAGTTACTTTATTATTGAATATTTAATGTTTCTATAAGTTCACCGGAGACAAGTCACCCAGCGCACAAGTAAATCGAACGCACAAGGGTCAGTGCAAACCCAGGATACAAAGCCATTGCTATCCCCGCTGCATTCTAAAACAGTTCGAGGTGCCAAAATTCAGTATTATTTGTCGATTTCGGCGATGTCAGCCAAATTTGTGTCTTTAGTTTTCATGTAATAATAGTAGGAGATACATAGAGGCACGTTTTGCAGCCATCAAATGTAAAAAAAGTATTTTTTTCTTGATATGATTTTTGCCACCATTGGCAAAATATTTTTTATGTACTAAATTCGATATAAATAAAATGATTTTCTTGCGCAAAACAGAATGTATGCAAAACATGCATCTGTTCGTGTCTTAGGCTATAAGGTAATCGGCTTTCAAACCAATGCCTCCTGAGGCCCTACCGCGAAACGAAAACGAACTTAGTTTGTGTATCTCCCTCTCTTTCGCACTTGCATATTCGAGCGACAGAGAGGGAGATACACGAACGAATTTCGTTTTCGCTTCCCGGTAGCGCCCCTAGGTTCGAAGTCGTCTTATTTAATATACAAAAGATTAAAAAGATAGAATTTATTCGAGTAATTCGTGTTTTATTTCACCCTCAAGTACAAATAAATGACTGACGTAAATTATACAAGTATTTATTTTTTATTTCACTTAGCGCAAAAGCTCTTGTTAGACAAAGAGCGGAAAACTTAGCATTTTTCTAAACGATTTATTTTAACAGTTTTTGAAGCCTTTAAAACGGTGTTTATTTACAATCCCAAAACCTTAACTCTTTGAACACCAAAAACACCAAAAAGTGTAGGTAGTGTGTATTGGTGTTATAATAACTAAAGGTGTTTTGGCGTACGCTGTCAAATTCACTTTCATGCTTTCAACAATAGTACATTGTTTAACGAGGGGCGTAAGTGGAATATTGCGAACAAGAGTCATGAGAAGCCCGACGCCGAAGGCGGAGGGCTTTTGATGACTCGAGTTTGCAATATTCTTACGCCCGTGTTATACCTACACAATGTTTTTCATCACATTTGCGAGGAAACAAATACATTTTAGATGAAATTAATACAAATCGTAATAAAAACTGCGACATGTCAGTTGTCCATTTTGTTGAATTTGACGTGAGGCGCGTATGGCAAAGACCCTTCGGTATACAGCCACGATTTGAAAACACTTAATAACATTTTACATAGGCACTAAATAACTACATATTAAATCTGTAAATAATTCTGTTAAACATGTTTTAGTAGTGTTTTTAAGTTTAAAATTATTTATAAATACGTTTTCAGACATAGTATTTGATATAAAACCTCTTTGCTTTGTAACTGCCGCAAGAGTGACAGATACAATTTAAGAAAAAAAACCATTACGCCCGTGGGCGTAACATAGGCTATTACAGCTCTGTATGTCTGCGCATTATGAAGCCCGTTTCGAGCAAGTGTGATGAAAATGTTTATAATCGCACTCTAACGGAAAATAATTGGCGTTTCCCTTGCACTGTGGTCTATACCAAACTGCGTCCAAAAGAAAATCATGTAAAAAAACGCAAGCAAAAAAACTAGATCATGATCGTTTTTTGTTTATGTTCGTTTGACAAATTTTATTTACAAGTTTGGAATAGAGTATACGAAAAAAATAGGTCCAAAAGGTTAAAGATGTAGCTCAATGCATTACATTCACATAAGTAGAATAAAGGTGGCAGCATTTGCTCTTTCATACAAAACAATCATGAAAATTATTTATTGATTGTCTAATAATAAGGTAAAAAGGGTTTTTTCCGGTCATTGCTGCTAGGTGACCAAACCATTATGGTTTGTTAGAAGTAACTTTAAGATACATTATACATACGTATTATAGTTATAAAATAATTGTTTTTATTTTATTGTTTGTTCAATAACATTACCCAATTTTAGAGAGAGATCTAAAAAATAGAATCTCATTTGAGTCATTTAAATGTTTAAAAATAAACTTAAATAATTTTCATTAAGATATTGATAAAAAATTAACATATTGGCATTTTTATTATAGGTATACATACACACAAAGAATAAATCATTGTTTTTAAACAGAGGTATTTATTTCTAGTGCTAGTAAAAAGCACACGTCGTAATACCTTAACTTCTTGAAAACTCGTAAAATAATGGTGGCACAGTATCACCAGAAGTACCAAAGTAGTTCAGTATCAGTAATACAGTGAAAGTCCAAACAGTTCTTAGGCAGTCTGCCTTATAATCGCAATAAAGTATTAAAAACTATATTTTCTTCCACACAGCGAGAATATAAAATAAGTACAGTGTTTATCTTTGCCATGCCAGCATGGAATGACGCAACATTATTTAGAATACTTAGGTAGGAATAGACAGATAGTATAGTCACCGGCACGAAAGTAGAACCAACATGGCGTGATTTGAGCAGGTTCACCAGTGCGCATGCTCGGATAGCATGCGCGGGGCTCCGGATCGCCCCGTTGCTATGGATACGAAGAGATTCAGATTGCACTCGAAAATCGACTATAGGGATGAAAACATCAAATAAAATTGAACTTTGCTGAAGAACAGAAGAGAACCAAAGTTCTCACCCTCCCGAGCTTGTTGTCTGGTAGAGATCGCTCTTCAGCGACAAGAGCGCCTTTGGTCTACCTACTGCTTTGTTTGTGTGAGGTGTGCAATAAAGAGTATTTGTATTGTTGTATTGTCCTTGAAGTAGCGAAGTACGTGAGAGGTAATTTTGAACAGTTACGGACGCGTCGTGGTGACTCACACAATTATAATATTAGGCGACGCGGTGATCTGCGCCCACTCGCCACACGTCTCTCAAAGGTTAAAAAATGTGTCCACTCGATATGCCCCAAGATATCCAGCAAGTTGCCCCAAGAAGTCAAAAGCGCGCCGAGTATGAGGTGTTTCGTTAATAGACATAATAAAATTAAACTAGCATCCGATGCATGCTATTCCATTGACGAATTTATAAATTACGTATGTACTGACAGCCAAACAACTTTTCAACTGGCTCGCTAGCCGACCCGACCCGCCCGCTAACTGATACTACAATATTACTGATACGATAAAATAGAATATCTTCTTTCCTAAAAAAATTACAAATAAACAAATGTACTAATTATAATTAAATCGTATTGTAAACTAAGACATACTTACCTATTTGATAATGTTATTTAAGATCTTGACCCTATAAAAATTGACGTGTAGAACTAAGTATGTTTTATCAAGGAATAAATGAAATGAAAAAGACAAACGGACGGAGAAAAAATATCACAAAGTTAATAAGTGTCCGTTTTACGACGGGGTATATTCTGTACCTTTTCCGCAAAACACACCTCATATGAAACGATTGTTATTTACTATGACGTTCGAGGTGACGTCACGGACCTCGCGCGTTTCCTCTCTAACAAGCAACCAGCAGCCCGTAATCCGCCGCTGCTGACCCAATTATAAGTCAGAGTATAAATGAAAAAAAAAATATAAAAAAATGTCGGGCAGACGATGCGTTAACGCAGTGAATGACTGCCAAAGCTTCGTAATTTTTTGAGATATTTGAATAGGATTTTCGTCATTAGGCATTTTTTTGTTGGATTAATAACAACATTTGAGCCTATAACACTATTTTGCTGGTTCTACTTACGTGCCATAGATTATAGACACTAACAGATATCATTATCATTAACTCGTTTCAGCGACTTAAAATATAACTATTCTACCATAAACTATACGAAACGACTGTGCATTTATAACACTTGCTCGGTGCACCTCCAAAACCACAGCCAAAAGCTAAATAAGATTTTATACATTTAGTTAATAACACTTCAACACCTACGTCTACAGTTAGGATAGGAATGTCAACAAAGACTAGAAAAACTGGAAATAATCAGAATACAAAAGAGATAAATGTGTAGATAAATAGATTTGATATAAAACTCAGGTACATTATAACATTTAAGCCGTACGACTAACAAGCTATGTACAAAGTGCGTTCTTTGGCACGTACGTATATCTAAATAATTTAATACATTTTAAAACACAATATGGTGGGTTTAAACCTAGCGAAAAAACACGTGTTCGGGAGATCCGCGAAACTGGGAAAATGAAGCAGACGCACGCCGCATTAAATATATATATAAATAATTTATTTCGGAAGTGTTTCCATAATTCGTTAGTAATAAAGGTCTTAAAAACTATGTTAGTTGTTGTTATTATAAGTCCAGTCATCGCATTGACAACTAGTACGGAAATATGCCTTTTTCTGTGTAACGGATATATCATCAAAAAAATTATAATTTAATTAACTCCTAAAAAGTCGGAAGAAATATTAATGAATATTTTAATCTTTATTTTGTTTAATTTATATTTGCACTATAATCCAAATCGTACAAAAAAACCAATTAATGCTTCATTTAAATCTATATAATTACTTCCGGGTGGAAGGACTCTTCAGTAAGGATTCTTAAAATGACGTTTTAAAATGAAATAAACAAAAAACACGGTATTATAACATTCATAACTTAAAACAAAACCGTATTTTTCCTGGAGTACGTTGGTATATCTCTGATGAGCGACAGACTTTAGTGGAAAATCTATCGCAAATAGAATTCGTTCGTTTGTTTAGTCTAAACCTACTATTACACAGAGTAATTGAACACAAGGGTGAGATCAACATGTGAGATTAATTTGGGTTCTTTATTTAACCCATGAACACTTTCACTGCTGCTTAATACGAGGATACCCACCACGGGATCAGCTAGGAGCGTAGTGCGTAGCGATTCTTGACAGTGAATGTGTTCAGCGCCAATCGACACACATGCGTCAGAGCGCTACGGGCGCTTTTCGCTACATATGGACATTAAGCTGTTACGGACTATGGCGTAGCGCTACTAGCATTTGTGTCGATGCGTGTCAGATTACGTTAAAATGTGGTATAATGATTATTTTTCTAGACCGGTTCTTATCTTAAGGGTCCAACAAAGCAATTGTTTAGCCACAATAGCCACGTGCCACAAACGCTTCGAAATGAAAATACACGTTTAATAAATACTTTACTCGAATAGCTACTCAATGTAGTCTATTGTTTTAAATACAAAATTGTTAAAGTAGTATTTTTAATGTGGACCTCCTTAAGACATAAAGCCACCTTTTGGTTGAAAAAGTAGACGTTACTACGTTTATTTTACACTAACAATTAGCGGTTACAATAAAAAAATAACAGACAATAGCTTTGTTTGCCACTAACAATGAAAAACAATCGCATCATTTACTAGGCAGAAAGAGAAGTGAATTCGGCCTGGAATAAGAATCCGCACTATACAGTCGACGCCGAAGACATATTAATATTATTTAGACACGTTTAATGCTTTATTACAAAGGAATAAGCGAAGGTTAAACATATCTGTGTCGTCAACGGTACTTTTAACGTTCACTTGTTCCAATCTTAACTCAAGCGTTAAGTTTACGTCCGAATCTAAGAGTAAATCCTGTCAACAAGACAAAAGAACCTCACAGTAAGACAATAAAGTCCTTTTTTGCTTGCGTTCATTTGACAGAATTTACCCTCACAATTTCTGATAGAGTATGCTTTTACGTCGATGTCTACACATTGGTAAACCGACTTCTACCTCAAGCGGGCAGAAGTGTGTTCACCAATAAAACCGAATGAAAAAACATAAACAGGTTCGCGTGTTCACCGGCCATTACCCAAAGTTAAGGGCTTAATAAAGGACATTAATTTATATATTTCAATCAAACATATTTGATAATGCATGTAAGCCCTTATGTTTTGGCAGGAAAGACAATTGCTAATTTTTTGACACTGTAACTAAAACATAGGCAAAAATTCCTTCTTATGTGCAGTGGTGACGTATTCTAATAGAGATTACATATTTAAACGCAAGCATAACAAATGCCTATTCAATTCAATCACGTCACCCAATGCAAGAGGGGTTTTACCTGTACACATTACAATGTACACTCTAAAAACAATAGAATGCAATTTTTCAGTCCACTGGTTTTGTCAACTTATATAGATCGGAATGTTTTCAAAGAGTAGCAAAATATGAATCAGTTTTTTGTTTGTAAAATCCCTGTACGGTTACGAAGTTTGATATTATATTGTCATGAGCGTCGCTTACTGACAGGTGTTAGGTGTGGTACCGCTTCAGCTCCGGAAACACCTCCAGAAGGATTAGTTCGAAGAGTTCCTGAAAGATAGAGAAGGGTCAATTAATATCAAGATGTTGGAGTTCATATGATGAGCGTTAGACAGATGTAGGTGCGAGTATTTCCTGGGGACACAGCCATAGTTATGGACTATAACGTCCATTTTTTGGTTGCCCTCATATCTATTAAAATTAGACAAATAATCCACATGAACTACGCCACTTCTTATATAATATGTGTGATTAAATCATAAACGAAGAAGCTGATAACTGAATTGTGTTTTCATTTGAATATATAAAGAAAATAAAAGATTTTCTCATTTTGTTCAGCACTTTCTTAGTTCTTATTTTCGTTAGGTTGGCACTCTGCTCGTAAACGGTTGAATAACGTGTTAGCAGCTACGAGCATATCGCCACGAAATTAGTACCACGTGTACAAAATGCATTTACTCGTTTCTGCTACTCGATCCCACCTAGAAGCCACATCACACCTTACTTAAACAAGGCTTCAACATTAAACATGTCGTCACGCAGACATTTATTTACATCTCGCATGCCTTTTATCTGATGTGATGAAATACAAAAGGCCAGAATATCTGTACTCGAGGATAAGAATTTCATCCGTTCCCAAAAGGCATGGCTCCAGGTCGACACGCCGATGTCTCTTGGAAGTACACCCACACATGACAGCTGCTTTTACATGTTGTTTCAGTTATCTTGCAACCAAATGCTGGAATAACATTCCTCCACCAATTAGATGCTTAGCACCAAAACTTTCATTTAAGTCGCACTTAAAGAAGATTCTCATGGAGAAGCAAGTGGTAGGAATTCCGCACGGCTATTTGGTTGCAGATTTTGTTGGGCGACTGTGCTTTAAAACGACGTCGACACTCCTTTCTTCCTCTTTTCCCCCTTTAAACCTATCGGTATACATTTTTATGTTATTTTAATTTTTATCATACCACTTTTTGTACTTATAATGGTTTTTGAGTTATATAAATAAACTTACTATTTGTTTATGTATGTTTGTCCTTCCATATATATTTTCTACACATATATTCGTCTGGGTTCTAACAGAATACCAGTTTTTATTCAATTGCGAGCAAAGCTACGCACTTAGTTGGAGCCTTTTTGTCTTGCTACAATGCACACAGTTTGTTTCTGTGCATAAAACTGATTATTATTATTATCTCTTTATTCATTTTCCGTCTTAGGCTAGGTTTTTACAATAACTATATAAAAAGTAAAATATAAAACTATACATACAAAACATAAAATCATTAAAAAAACCTAACCTAGGGTACCGCCGGCAGCGAGGCGGGGCCTTCGCTGCCGGTGGTCAGGGCGCCAGAGACAGGAACCTCCTGACTATCCGCGCAGTATCCAGGAGTACCGCCTTCTGTATATGACACTTGATCCAGCCATCTAGCGAGTCTCTTGAGGTGATGGTCGAGACTCTTCGCTATTAAACCGTTCGCTGAAACGACTATCGGGACGATGATCGTCGAATCAACAGTTATTATTATTATTATTATGTTGTAAAAAAAAATCTCTTGTTGTAATTTGTGTGCATGTAGTAAACAAATAAATTATCTATTTAAATTGCTGACAATGTGTTACAAATTTATTCAAGGTTCAACATTTTCATAAGTAAGCTGTATGCGCAGCGGCTATTGGATACACATTTAGGCATATTGATGTTCCATAACAACGTCATTTTAAAGACATTGCCACTACAGGAAGATACAATTAAAATATTAATTTAATCCAATATTATAATTCAAGTCCGCTTCGATTATCGAAATACACTACGAAAACATAATATTGAAATTAACCAATGAATCACTGATGGTGCTGTTTGTTTTAGTGAACATTCACTGATCCGATCCTAACCAATCAAATCTATAATGAGGGTTGGACCACAATATTAGTGTTAAACCAAAAAGGACTTTTAAAATCAGTGCAGTAATGTAAATACTGAGATGTCGATGTCGCGTATCTAACATAAATACAACAAGTGAAATAAAAAAATGCCCTATGTCTATCTATTGAATGTTATAATATGGCCTATGTCATTCTAATGCTTAAGGGAAATCTAACGACACCTCATATATTAAAATCCACCAAGGCGTTTGGTCTGTACTCTGTAGCTTGTGACATATAATCATACTTGTCCACATACTTAAATAAGCGCGAAAAACATAACCCTTCTTCTTAGGCAGTCGGCTAAAAACATGCAGTCTAAACGTGAACCGATGACACCGTGACAGTGATAAGCTCCGAAAAACCGTTTAAAAATAAAATCCATTACAAAAGGTCAGAGGCGAAGACACTCCCGATACTTGGATTAATCAATTTATCGGAACACGACAGTTTCAGTCGAGCGCGCGTTTTTAGCACCGAGCCAACAAGTTAAATAATTTTAGAACAGCGATATCTCGCTATTGCTAAGATGTGTGAATTCTTCGATAGCGTGGGCGGCATTCAAATGTTTCCGTGTACTTTGTGACTGGATTCCGAACGGGAAAGTGTTTTGTTTTATAGTAAAGAAAAATGTAAATAAAATCTCTTCATGACAGTAGGAAAGTGAAGCTCATGTTTATGAAAAGTTATTCAGTAAATAAATAAAGGGGAATTTTAATTGACAATGCCTATCTTGTTCAGTGCTGTGGCTTTGGAAAATGTGGTCCTGTCTAGATTCGCGTGCTGCGAAGGAAATTTCACAGAGATCGCGGATGAGGTGCTGTCAAAGATTTCGCAAAAGAACGGGAAATGCACGTACTTTCACGGGCCATATTTATTTAACTACATCGCTGAAAATGGACACTTGTATTTCTGCATCACGGACAAAGTAAGTACGTATATACCTACAACTGCATACGAAACATAAAATGATTATAAAAAATATATAAGTACATAAGTATACCTATTACCAGCCGTTTTTATAAGACTTACGAGTGTCACGGAAAACTCAAGTTCAGTGGATAGGTATTAATTACGTCGAGTCGATTTAACTCCAATATGGTTACTGTCATATATTTTTAAAAAGTTTGCCTGTATAGATTGAAGAACTCGACTGTAACCTATAATGATTCTTCGATGAGAAGCATGGCAACGAATAACATAAAAAGGTTAATTGAACCAAGGTATAATGTTAAAGGGTCACACTCATGCAGACATTTAGGTTGGCGCCTTTTCTGTGAACACTGCCAAAGTTAAGGGCTACAGAGGTAAATTTTTGGTTGGGATTTTATGCGCATACACTGCATCTCTCACATAATAGGCGTGTAGACACTAAATAAAATAAACAATAATGTCATATTTTCTCAATAAAGGATTGAAAATGTAGTCAAATGTAGAAAAAAACAACGCAAAAGGTTAAATAATCACGAAGTTATAAGTGTCCAAAGTTTTAAGAAGGGGTATGTTCTGTCCCTTTTCGCCAAACGCAACTTCATATGAAACGATGACACTGGAAGAATGTGACGTCACTGGAAGACGGCAATGTGCCGCGCCCACCGTGTGCGGCGCCGCCGTCGACGCGGCCTCCCGGCAGCATCCCGTAATATGACGTCATAGTGATCGTAACCAACGTGCAATTTTCGTGGCAAAGTGTATGGTTGACAGAAAAAGCGAATATTCAATTATTTATTTTCTAGTTTTACACAATCACTATAAAACAAATACTTGCCAACATAGGATTACATCTCTAGATAATAAATCTACACTGTACAAAACCTTTTCCGCCCTAAATATTTTTAAAACAATATACGTCAAAATGACATTAATTTGTCATACATAAACATATAACTGCAGCTGAACATTCGATAACATTACGCGAAGAGTTTATTTTAATCTAAATAAAGGCACGTCGTATCTCGAGTTGATGATAATCAAGTATTTCTAGTGGAGTCTTAGTAAAGTGCACATTATGGTAACAGTATTTATATTCACAGTATGGAGTTAACACAATACCCGGATATTATAACGACGGATGTAGGCACGCGATGTACAATTTGCAATGTCAATATTAAAAATAAAAAATACAATATAAATAAGCATATAAAGTCGAAATCTCATCAAAATAAAATGAGTGAAATAAAATGAGAACTTAGACAAATTACTGTTTTTCATTACTGTTGCTGGATCATACATGCTTAAGGCGGGTAAATGTCTCACACAGGAATATCCCAATTTAACACATTTAACATGCTTAGCACACGGACTGAATCGCGTCGCAGAAAAAGTGAGAATTCTTTATCCTACAATTAACAAATTAATAGACTGCGTAAAAAAAGTTTTCCTCAAAGCCCCTTCTAGAACGCAAAAACTCCGATTGATGTATCCGAACATTCCTCTTCCTCCGCGACCAGTAATAACCAGATGGGGAACATGGTTAAATGCTGCGTCATATTACAACAAATATTTTAATGAAATCAAGGCTGTGATCAATGCTTTAGATTCACGTGAAGCAAGAGCAATTGTCGACGCCAAGAAAATTTTTCGCAATTGCAATTTAAAATCAGAGTTATTGTTCGTTGACACACAATTCAACATTATCGCCAAATCAATTCAATTGCTGGAGGATCCAAAACTAGAACTAAAATGTTCATTAAAAATTGTGTCTGACTTGATAAAAAGAATAGCAAAGTTGAGATTGCATCCCACAGGCAAAGAAATGTATTTTAAATTAAAAAATGTTCTGAATAGAAACCCCGGTTACAGTACTGTAAAAGTCGTGCAGCAACTGATGGAAGGAAAAGAGGTAAATATGCCGGAGGGCGTCAATAAAAGTTGCGTGCAATATTTTAATAGCTTAAATTACCTTCCCGTGACTTCTGTCAACGTCGAAAGGTCATTTAGTTATTTAAAATGGATTTTTTCCAATCGTCGTGAACGACTGACGGCAAAATCTGTTGAACAAATTTTAGTAGTTTATTCAGCATAATTGCAGAAGTGATAGTAAATATGTATATAAATGTTATAATTTGTGAAATATAATAATATTTAAAATACTTGAGTATTTGTTTTTTTGTCAACCATACTTTGCCACCAATTCAGCACGTTGATTACGATCACTAGACGTCACACACTGTTTGCGTTTTCTCTCTCTAACAAGCAATATTAAAACGGTTGTAGCTTCGTAATTCTTTGAGATATCTGAATGGGATTTTCGTCACTAGGCATATTTTTTGCCTTCTTTCTTTTGGAGTAATAATAATTTTCGAGTCTACACCCGTATTGTATGGGATAAAACATTATATATATTGACCCGTTAAATACCCAAGCCCTGAAGCCCTTAAATATTGGCCATAGGAATGAAAAACTGAGTTTGGTTGACTCTCTATGACCATGAAAGTGTTTCTCATTTACAGTCATGCCAGCGTTCAAGAGCGTTTCTCTTCCTGAATCAAATAAAGAGGCGTTTCAGGGCTGAGGGCCGAATCGACCTGCTTCAAATATTGACTGATGAGATGTACCGTTACAGTGAGGACTATAATACCATCGTCATAGATAAAGGAGAACTAGACGAGTTGAATACCATTGCAGTCCGAAGTAGTGGTAAGCTTGTTCATTTCGAAAATTAATGGTTGTTACTGCCACGATTAAGAAAAAAAAAAACTGTAACAGGATAAAAATACATTGCCAATGTTTACACGCGTTTACAAAAAAATCAATACATTTGACTAATTTATACAAGCTATGAGATAAAGCAGGCAATGCTTGGCATTCAAAATCCAGATATTCGAACTAAGTTGTTGTAACCACGATAATGCCTTAGAAAGGTCGAATGTGTTAATAATTTGGGAGCACCCGGGGGGTGTCCATGATTAGCTAATAGGTAGGTTGACCCAATGTCATCATAAATTAAAGATTTACCCCCTTATTCATATAATGTGCTTTGTCCCTGTCTTACGAACACAAATGTCAAAGTGACAGATAAGGACAAACGAATTTTAACGCCATTTTAGTTAAAACAGGCTTGTAGAACGTTTATGAATACGGCCGTTAGCCTCTTGCCGCCTCCTTGACCTCTTTATACGACGTAACTGCTACTTTTTCTTCTATTTGTTTCATGTAACTTATCCTTGGTCTTCCCCTTCCGCGCTTGATTTCTATGATCTAATTAATAAAAGTAAGTAATCAAAGTATCATATGTCGTATAAGGTGACCAATAATTTTCCCTTTCCTATTCTCTGTTTTTTTATCAGTTTCCTTTTCTCTCCTACTCTTCTCAGCACTTCTTCATTTCTGTCCAACTAATTTTCACCAGTCTACACCAACACCACATTTCCAATGCTTCTAAATATTCTTTCTCTAAACTCCATATAAGGGTTTTGATCAACTTTCTCTTGGTTGTCTGGGATATGTCTGTAGTAAGTAGATACTTTTTACTGTAGAAACCTTGTTTTGCTAAGCCTATTCTGATTTTTATGTCTTTTCTTTTGCCCAAATAATTAAAACTAGTTACGTTCTGAAGTTGAATATTTCTATAGTTACTAGTGACGGCGAAGCTGTTTTGGATGTTTTTAGGATTTTAGTTTTATTTGTGTTAATCTTTAGTGAAAAATAATAAATATAATGTGCTGTTCAGTATTAAGAAGTAGCTGTAACTGTAAATCATGGTGTGTTTCTATTACTGCCGCTATATCATCTGGAAATCTAATAATTTTAATTGTATGGCCAGTGAATTGGACACCTACGTCAGTCAGTTCCCAGACTATCCTTAAAGCTGCATCTATAAAAGCATTGAAAATGAGTGGGGAGAGTGGGCATCCCTGTCTAACACTTTGCCGAATTTTCGCCTGCACCTTTTCTGTTCCTTATTCCTTATTCTATTAGTGTTACTCGTCGCATGGCGCTTTCAACAAAGAACCCCCGCGTCATCGGACCCACTTATTATGAACACCTACCGGCCAATCTAAGGAATGCACCATATGACGCAACATTCAGGCGCAAAATGAGAAATCTTTTGTTGGAAAACCCTCTGTACTCCTTTAACGAGTACATGGAAATAACCTTTTAATTGTGTATCTTGTTTTCTTAAATTTACATTTATTTTTGTTAACTTAATATTTATCAATGTTATGAACTATTATTATTATTCCATTAGGTATGTTATTGTGTGTAATGAATGACGATTCTTTTCGGGAGATAGAATAATATAATTTTTTTTACAGTTGACTAATTAAGTTTTTATTATTAAAATTGACGAACATGGTAGAAATTCTTGTAATCTTGACATTTATGCAAATTTATATTGTAATTTTTATCGTGTAATAAATAGATCTAATCTAATCCAATCTTGATCTTTATGTAGCTCGCAGATAATCCGTCTACCTATCTCTATAATCCAAACATATATCTTTCAAAGTTTTCATCATTCCTTTCCAATTAATTTTATCAAACGCTTCCTCTAAGTCTACAAAAGCAATATGTGTGTTCAGTCCCAGGTGCATTGTTCGGTATATTATTTGTGTTAATGCTAGAATGGCTTCTCATATGCCCTTATTCTTCCTGTATTCATACTGACATAACCCATTTTAGTCAATGAAAAATTATCGTAAAATATTGTCTATTTCTATGATTTCAGAAGAAATACTAGGAGAGAAATTACTGCTAGTGGAAAACATCGAAAACTTGAATTATGGCGTAAGTACATACTACATACCTATACCTACATTTGTAACGTTTCTCCTACGGTGCAGCTTAACAAGGAAACTTTGAAACGACCTTGGAGGCATTAATGACTATTTTAACGACCGCTTTAGCCTAGTTGGTAGTGACCCTGCCTACGAAGCAAGAGGTCCTGGGTTCGAATCCCGGTAAGGGCATTTATTTGTGTGATGAGCACGAATATTTGTTCCTGAGTCATGGATGTTTTCTATGTGTTTAAGTATATATTTATCTATACATATAAGTATGTTTATCGTCGTCTAGTAACCATAGTAAAAGCGTTGCTTAGTTTAGGACTAGCTCGATTTGTGTAAGATTGTACACAAAAAAAATTGGCACTGTTCTTAACGAGCCCATGCTTTAACACGTTCGCAACCAAGAACTCGCCTAGCGGGCACTCGTAATGTTTGCTCAGATGCCGGCTGAGCCCGCTAGACCCACTGATTCTTCCTCCAAACCCAACCTATTTAAACAATTTTTCACATTCAGAATAAGTTCTGTTCGCGTCTCTCTGTTGTCCTTTTAATGATGTACCTACAGTCTAGGTACACTACAGAATGCCAATGTTCAAAAACAGAAACAGTAACAAAGCAGACAAACTTGTCATTATTACTTACATGATAAATTGTTAGGTTTATTAGGTATATTGCATTTTAAAGCTGGAAACATTTTGATGAACGGGGCGAATCGTTTACTCTTAATTGCAAATAAGTTCTAACTATTAGGATATAATAATATTGTAGTTTCTTCGGCCAATAAACAATCTATATTGGAAAAACGCTGATAAATACATAAATTAGAGGACAATCTTACACAACTCGAACTAGTCCCAAACTAAGCAATGTACTATAGGTACTAGACGACGATAAACATACTTATATAGATAAATAAATACTTAAATACATAGAAAACATCCATGACTCAGGAACAAATATTTGTGCTCATCACACAAATAAATGCCCTTACCGGGATTTGAACACAGGACCTCTTGCTTCGTAGGCAGGGTCACTACCAACTAGGCTAAAGCGGTCGTCAAGATGATATCTACTATGACGTTACGGAGCTCTTAAAATCTCAGTCAAATTGAATCTACAAATCTAAGAGCCTATTTCTCTTTTTACAGACTATCACATACCTGGCTAAGGCAGCGTCCGAAGCAATGATCTCAAATAACATCGATAACATCGCAGAAGAACAACTAAAATACGCCAGCAAACTGGAAAACACGAAGACTGAGTCTATAGCCAAATACAGCCCAGATCTCTGCATTACCAACGACATTTTAAATCAGAAGTCTAGACCTAACGCGATAGTCTTAGTAGCTTTGTTTCTATTAAGCCTAGCGATTTATATATTCGACTTCATGCCAGCGGGGCAGGTTTTAGTTTTAGTGCTATTCGTGATATTCCTTCTGTTTAAACAAAGAATACTTGTTTTGTAAATAAAATTTAAAACTACTAATATTATGGTTTCAAATCATCGTCAACCTCCCTGATCAAGTCTAAGTAGCTTGAGATTATGATAAATTATGAGCACGAATTATTGAGAATGTAGGTACACGTATTTTCTCTCTCTCCCTCTAACAAGAAACATTAAAACGGTTGTAGCTTAATTTTTTTTGAAATATTTGATTGGCATTTTCGTCATTAGGCATATTATTTTGCCTTCTATCTTTTGATGCAATAATAAATTTTGAGTCTGAACCCCTACTGTATTTCGCGCAAGACCTTGCTCCCTGTTACGGCTCGCCCACAACTATAGTATCCGCAAAACCAAATGGCGAGTCAGGTCATTAATCATTGGATCATGCTATCTCTTTCGCACCTGCACTGCCTTATGGAGCCGTGCCGTACATTGGAGCGGGAGATCGCAGCACGACGGGAGACATATGGCGCACCACCGCCGCTCCAAGTCGAGGCCTTTAGAGGTGTCACATGTGCGGCACCCAAATCAGTGATGAAAATCGCCATCAGGTGCAGTTCATCCTTGGCTGGCTAATAGTCACCGATCACGACCTCTGTCCAACGTCCTTAATGCATAGGCAATCTGTCAGAACATATGATGTTCAAACGTCAACACAGTTAACTGACCATCCTGTATGGATATTGAACCTTATTACAATGCACATACAGTGCACGGATGGTCAGTTAACTGTGTCGGCGATGGTACTCGCGTATGAAAGCTGCTAGTTGTGCGTGGTGTCCTGCAGTGTGTAGAAGAACTTGTACACGACCAATCAGTGATGTGAGCGCGTCAGTCTCGCTAACTCTATGCTATCGCGCGCGTAAGCACATGTTGAGCGAAGATCTGCGATAGGCGGCTGGCGCATCGCAGCGTATGCCTCCAGCAAAATCCTCAGAATCATTTTGTCTGTCGGTACTTAATGATGACCACGTACTGGAAGGCGCTCTGGTAAATGTCGCGGGAGTCCGATGGATGCGGGCGTAGGACCGGTAATTGTGGCACTCTTTGGGAGGCCTGTGCCCAGCAGTCATCCTTATAAGATGTTGAAGATGACTTTACCTTTCGTATGCTGTGTCCCGGATCCGTCCAGAACGGTTCGCACTTGTTTTTTTTTTGACATCGGCATACGAGAGGTTAATGATGATATGACTCACATATGCGAGCTGCTTGTTGTGCGTGGCGTCCTGCAGTGTGTGGAACAGCTTGTGCGCGCCGCGCGCGGCCGCGTGCGCGCCGACCAGCGAGGACAGCGCGTCCACCACCGTCTCGCTCAGCTGTTCCAGCGCTAGCGTTCGCGTGTGCTCTGCACAAACAAGTGATGCATAATTTAAGTGTAGACAGCCGCGTGTATACAGAGGAAACTATAAACTGAGATCCACGGCAAAAAACTTGCGTAATGGCTTTCTGAACGCAAATCTGATCGGATATTATTATTGGTGAGTAATGAATGATCATGCAAGTCGAATCGCAAATACCACAAGCAGGACTTATTGGCGCCAGTAGTCGAGGCCACTCGCCACAAGCTGTAGGCGAGTTATTTTATACAGCGAGAGCCACTCCTTGTATCTCGGTCGCGGCCTCTAAACGCTCCGTGTGCGCCGATGCTATACAAAATGTAAGAAAGAATTCGTCCACAGCTTAATGCAACTAGTAACCGCCACGAGTGACTCGATATGCGGCGGCTCTCAACGACTTGTGTCTGTGGTACCTCGGTCCTGTGGATTCCTGTTGGCCGGCGCCTCACTGAGCACGCCGCCCGGCCACCACGACTTGACCACGACGCTGATGTAGTAATGCAGCATTTGCTCGGAGAACAGCCACGTCACTGTTTCTTTTATTTGCCTGTAAACGGATTACGTTGAATTCGAAGGATCCCTAGCTGTACATACTCAGAATAAGTAGGTAATAGTGCCAGGCCTTTTCCTCCTGCCACTGTCGCACACCGACATCTACAGTAAGAGCCCGTTCACACGGCGTCAAGTTATGTCGGATGGACTATTTAAAAAGCAGATAGTGTGTTCACATGGCTGCCCGGTTGTCGGATCCGGATCTGGTTTTTTGCAGGATCCTTGTATCGAGAATGTGTCAATACAAGTATACTGTTGCCAGTTAATCGTTAATCGGATCCGGTAGTTTATCGAACAATCGGACCAATTTGTAGTCGCAAAATCACATGAAACATTTTGCAGGAACCGTTTTATTGCCGGATCCTGCCACCGTATGCTTGTGGGAACTCGTGCATTGAAATCCTGTTGCCACGTAATCGAACCCTACAAAACACAGTTCCCGAAAAAGAAAGGATGTCTCCGTGTGAACGGGCCCTAACTGGCGTGGAGTGCTGGGCTGTTATTCACTACGCGGTAATGCGGCTCACCCCGCCGGTCGCCCGTCACGAAACTAGACCTCTACCTACGCTTAGTTACTAGGCTTCGCGGTGTCACGATATATTTGTGGGTGAGCGTCGAGGTGAGCTTAAAACAAGTGAGAGAATAGGGGGGCTGAAGCCATGTGACACGGTAATCGAAGTGGTGTAGCCCGCCGCCGGTAGGTGCCGCCACTAGCTGCTCTGCTTTGCCGATCGAGTTTGGTGAGCCCAGTCGGCAAAGCAGACCAATCGATCTCTTTCTCTACCGATCAATGGCCGAAGACGCATCGAATAATGATAAATATACCAAATACCAAACACTTAAATTCAATTCAATTCAATCTTTTATTCATCAATACATAGTATAAAACAAAGTCGCTTCCCGCTGTCTGTCCCTTTGTATGCTTAGATCTTTAAAACTACGCAACGGATTTTGATGCGGTTTTTTTTTATCGATAGAGCTATTCAAGAGGAAGGTTTATATGTATAATATAGTACCTACCCGTGCGAAGCCGGGGCGGGTCGCTAGTAGAATATAAAGTAAACATGTCAAAAACTTACGATTTTTACATTAATATTATGTCTCTGAATCCCCTCTCGCGTTCCACGGCCGAGGGCCATCCACACCATAGGTTAAGATGGAATGAAAGTAATCATAGTATGCTATCTTAACATTAGTTGGATCTAGTCTAGGCTCGGACGGGCGCCTAATCCATATTTATATTATAAAGAGGATAAGTCTGTGAGATTGTAGCTTAGTCATAATCTCCGGAACCACTTAACCGATTTCAAAAAAATAGTCTATATATTTTATCAAACGGGTTTGCTTGAGTAAGTTAATTACCTATACGCGATTAAGTCCTGTTTATTAAAGACTAGCTGATGCCCGCGGCTTCGCCCGCGTGGTTATAGGAAAATGTAACATATTAAAATTTTCCCGTGGGAATTAGATGCTTTCCCGCTGGAAAAAGTAGCCTATGTCACTCCCCAGCCTCTAAACTACCTCCATACAAAAAATCACATTTATACGAAGCTCCGTTGCGACGTGAAAGAAGGACAAACAAACACAAACACACACTTTCGCATTTATAATATTAGTAAGGATAAAGCAGCTCTCACCTGTTAATAGTTCTCCCATAAGTGATTTGTACGAATGTGACCAGCGTTTTCCTAAGCCATCTGAACACCCCCCGCATGTCAAACACTTCACTCAGCAGCGCGTATAGCGGCTCTGCTATGCTGTCGCGTTCCTCGCCTAGTGGACCCATTCCTGTGAAGATTTTTGAACATCCATCTAGAGTTTTCCTTGAGGGCGAGTTGCACGCACTTACGATAACAGACTGGTCTACTTTAAGTATGGCGCCGGTAGTTGTCATTGCATCGAAACTTGTCTAACTTTCCATACATTTAGGTTTTGACTCCACAGTCAAACTATTGATGTAGTTTTGTGGAGCAATGTATCTTAATATTCATGTCTAATTTTAGTTATTAATAAATAAATAATAATCAAAAAGGAACGACCGCTTAAGATTACAGACGGATTGGCGCAACCGACCTTTAAGTATCCTGAACCAACTTTGGCACTTATCCGAAGAATAGGCGTGTAGAAAATAAATAAAATAATCAATAATGTGATCAACAATCTCGATTAAAAATCTAGTCAAATGGAGAAAAAATCAACGGAAAAGGTTAAATAATCACGAAGTTATAAGTGTCCAAAGTTTTAAGAAAGGCTATGTTCTGTCCCTTTTTCGCAAAACGCAACTTCATATGAAACGATGACGCTTGCAGATTGTGACGTCACTAATAGACGGCAATGTGCCGCGCCCCATCGTGTGCGGCGCCGCCGTCGACGCGGCCCGCCGGCAGCCTCGCGTATCGTAACGTCACATACTGTTTGCGTTTTCTCTCTCTAACAGGCAATATTAAAGCGGTAGTAGCTTCGTAATTCATTGAGATATCCGAATGGGATTTTCGTCACTAGGCATATTTTTTTGCCTTCTTTCTTTTGGAGTAATAATAATTTTCGAGTCTACACCCGTATTGGCGTATTCTTTAAGCGACTACCAGTTAACCTTTCATCCCAGAGGGAAAACTAGACCTTATTGAGATTAAGAGTTTCCTCACAGTGTTTTCCTTCACCGAAAAGCTACTGCAAAATATCAAATGATATACCAAAAACCTAGATGTAATGTAGGTACGAGCCGGAGTACAAACGACAACACTGTTAACTGACCATCCTGTGTTTATATAGAACCTTATTACAATGCACTTAAGGTGCACTGATGGTCAGTTAGGTGTGTTGTCGATAGTACGAACATACCTTCAGATTGAAAGTCGCGTAAGGGGCACAGCTCGGCTGCAATGGTTTTATTAAACACTCACTTGCTTCTGGCAACAAGAGTTGCCAGCTTCGTACACCTCAAAATCGATTGTGGCAACTGTAGTTGCCACGCGGAGTGTGGACATTTTTGAAAATATTTATAAAATCCGAAATAATGTTTTCTTTTTATACTATTTTTTTATTTGAAAGTCTATTTCAAGTAGTGTACGTACAGGGTGTCCGGTAGCAGATTTAATATTTTGATAACTAATTCAATAAAATAAAAACTAAGAGGTATAAGAACGAAATGATTTATTACAATCAAACACAAATGCGGATTTAGTTATTTAATAATAATTACTATTTCTAAATGTTGAACACATTTTTGTACGCGTCTGAAACCTTACTTAAGTTTTTTGTAACGAGCCGAACTGAAAATCTCATTTACTTGAAATCAGATATCTTCATTTAACTTTACAGTTTTCACATCCAAAAAATTTTTTAACGTAACCTTTGACAGTGATCTATAAAAACCGGCCAAGTGCGTGCCGGACCACGCTCAACGAAGCGTTCCGTACCTTTAAAAAAGTCGTATCGTCACGGAAATCTTACGGCACTCACGTCTTTTTCTATAGGTAAAGCAGTTTTTCAGCAATATCTCGCAAAACTTTGAACCGATCTAGTTCAAAATAATTTTCGGTGAAAGAATTTAATAAGCACCATGTCCATGTTTTTTTTTTACTAGGTACACTTGTTCATTTTGTTGAGGGCCTTTTGGGGCCATTATCTCCGACTATATTCACTATTTTATTTTTATTAGCCTATATTGTGTCCCACTGCTGGGCAAAGGCCTCCCCTTTTTTCCGCCGCTCGTCTCGGTCCTATCCTAGTGTTCGCCAATTCGTGAAAAACGTATAAACGTCGTCCCGCCATCTCCTTTTCGGTCTGCCTCTACCTCGGAAGCCATCTTGTCTCGTCATATTCACTTAATCCAAAAAATTGCTGGGAACCTTATATATATTTAAAGGCATATCTATTGATGTACAGTAGAGTTCTCCAATATATATACAGACAACCTTTCAAAAATATCTATACACAATCCTTATTGTTACTGACATAAGACGCATGTGTAGACATTTTTGAAAGGTTGTCTTTATATATATTGGAGAACCCGACTGTACCATACGTGCTTACAATTATTTTTTTTACTTGCATGTATGGAGTGTACCCCTTAAAAATATTATTTTAGTCAAATCATTACAGAACTATGTAGCGGCTATGTTAAGTACTAACATAAGTTGCGCCCACGCAGGCGGCGCCATCAGGCGTAATCCTCATGTATTAGATGATCCTTATAATACCGAAGTAATGAGCTAGGTGACGTTACTAATGTATGAAAATCGTAACGCCATCTAACCGATAATTAGGGAATCATCTACTTTGTGAATTACCTGTGTTCAGCTATCGGTATAAACCAAGAAAGAATGCAATTAGTTCACGGTAGCAACGATAGATGTCAATAAACTCAATTAACAACCAGATAACTCGTATATAAGGCAATATGTGCGAGGGCTCGCCCTCTTCTTCACCTGAAACTGGACCGACACGGTCGACACCCTGTAATACTAATTAATAAATCAAGTAAGCTACATAGTCTTTCTCTCCGCCTATGGTCTCCACCTTAACAAAATACACCTACCATCCATTTTTTTTTTCATATATACACCTTCTCGAGTAAAATGCCTGTATACGGACAGACGGGCATGACGAAACTATAAGGGTTCCGTTTTTGCCATATTGGCTACGAAACCCTAAAAAACGCCATATGCATTAAGATTATGACATTTCTTCAGGGCCAGGGGACGAGACGAAGGTTTGTGATATTGTGTGAAAAGTGGCATCATCGTATAGAAACCATGTGTTTCGATTAAAGAATAAATCGCCTTCAAAATGTTGATTAAAAATTATTCACTCACTAAGCTATTTCTTACATAATTCAGCCCGTGCACTTGAGAAAAAAAAAATAAGGTGAATTAATGTATTTCTCTAAAAATGTACCCGAAAAGTTAGGTTTTGGCTATTTAATAGGATGCATGCATTATTCTCGAATTGTCAAGATCTCAGTAACGACTTACTACGACTAATCGCAGAAACAAGAAAGAGCTTAATTTTTACAATGAGTAGATTCCATTTACTACATTCCAGTAGGTCACTTTAATCATGAATAGCGTAAAAACATGATTCTCCTGACTCGCTAGTGGGAAAAAATCCGCATCATGCAAAAAAAAATTGGTTCAAAAACTTAATATCTTCCACCGGACACCCTGTATATGTGGAAACGGAAACCTTACCTCGCATAGAGTTAGTCATGTTCTTATTCGCAGAATCGGTGCCATTTCCGTCCAAATAAAGGGACATATCCTCCTCGTCTGCCGATAAATGTGTAAAAGCGTCGCGGTCCGTCGATGACCTGGTCGTTGCCTCACTACTAGTACTGGAATAAGGATAAGTAACCTTTATGGCTAGCACTAATAAGGTTCAATTTTAAGTGTAACTTTCCCAGGCAAATATGTATTCCAGGTTTCGCTTTGTAAGGTATCATTGGGCAAACGAAGCAGTATAATCGCCGCTTTAATCTATCCACGACAACAGTTTGAACAGTTTCTGGGCATATTCATTAATTTATGTCCCTTAAACGGACAGTTACGGATAGTAACAAAACCGACAGTCAATGTCAATCCCATACGTTTAGTAACAAAACCGACAGCTAACCTTAACCTGCCATTTTTTTTTAAACTCCCCTATAAAAAACAACATTTTTGGTACCTACAAGCTGTTATTGCCGACTGTACATTTCTATATACTCTCTTTCTATATCAACTACTCATTGAGACGATTGTAACGAGCTCAAACTCAACGGGGTTACGTCGGTGAAGTACTGAATTCCCATGGCCACCTTCTGTCTCAATCATCAGATCAGCTCGATTGTACCATAATATTGAATTGTCATCCAAACTATACTTATACTCAAAATTTCAGCTCGATCGGTCACTGGGAAGTGGGTCAAATTTAACTCGCAAGATTTGATGACAAACATCGAGACAGGTGAAACTAAATAAAAGCTTATAAAAACACACCTTTTAAATAATGTAGAAAATGAGAATTTATTTTTCTTTGGATTGTCGTGCTTCGTATATTCACTGGTTGCGTTGAGGAACGTGTATATAGCTTCGCATTGGTTCAGTCTCTCGTCTTCTAAAACAAACTGTTGGGAATTATTTGTTAGCATTCTAATATGGGTAAATAGTTATTTTCACGCCACTGTTCGGCAATGTGGCAATAGATGGTCTAAAACCAAGCTGGAAAGTAGGCAATAGCTGTAGCACCTGAACCACCACTACTACAATGTTTCATTGTAGTAGTGGTTGTTATTGTTGGACAGTTTGAACAGCGATTCCCCAATCACAGCTCCCCCGCCCCCGCCCCCGACACGCGAGCGGCCGCGCTAAAGTGTTTCATATTATGATCTTAATTATATATTTAATTTTGACTTATAATTATAATCATTTGCTATTTCCTCGCAGTAGGCGTGAACAGCACTATGTAATGTCTCGGCCAAAAGTGCAATAGACGGACTCGTCCTCACCTGGCGGCTCGGACCTCGAACCCACTCGTCCATCTATTGCCTACTTTCTAGCCTTTACAACAATGTACTATTAGCCAAACCCCTCTAAAATTCATTTGTCTTTATCTGGCACTTGACATTTGTGTTCGTAAGAAAGGGACAAAAGACATTTTATTTATCAGAGTCATTTTAAGTTATAGTCCCTGGGCGCCCGAGCTCTGCTCGGGTAAACCTGAGAAAATACGGATAAAACGAATTTTCCCCGACATGAGACCTAGCTAGATCGATTTTTCGCCCCCGTAAACTCCCACATTCCAAATGTCATCGAAATCGTTCGAGCCGTTTTGGAGAACGTCTTTCGTTTAATAGTACAGGATAGGATATGAAAAAGGGGGTCGTACTTAAATATGTAATATCTATTCGAATAGGTCACAACTACATACATAAGGGCATGTATGTATTCGAAAAAGTCTGGAAGAGGACGGTGGTACTCTATACCACATGATTAATTGATAATACAATACAATACAAATAGTCTTTATTGCACACCTTAATTACACCAACAGTTTTGTAATTCCTGCCTACTTTGCAGGTGTCTTAATGTTCACTTTTTTATAATATACATTGTTAACCAACTTCAAAAAAAAGGAGGAGGTTCTCAATTCGGTTGTATTTTTTTTTTTTTCAATGTTTGTTACCTCAGAACTCCGTCATTGATGAGCCGATTCATGAAAAAAAATTTTTGTTGGTAAGTATATACTTCCAGGTGGGTCCCATTTTTTTGAAAATTCAATTGGATGATGGGATCCACGAGGAATTGAGGGAACTCCTCAATTATATTAGGCACGTGTGTAGTGATTTTGGTATTTTCTATTACAACTCGTGTATTTACATCCGGAAATCATAAATTGGTGGAGTGGAATTGATGATGAAGACCACAGATGACTTATGGAATTCCTCAATTATGTACTGAAAAGTACAAAAGTATATCACAGATTCTGATAAGATTCCGTTGAAACAGCAACTAATGAAGTGCCAAGGGTGATCCTTGTGGAATTGACGGAAGTCCTCAAAAATTATCGGGTCACATACAGCGATTGGGTTTTTTTTCTATAATAATCAACGCATTTGCTCTCGGAAATCAGTTCATGAGGTAAATTGGAAAAGAAATGTTCTCGTGGCTTGGCGGAGTACTAAATTGAAGTCGGTTAAAACTTTGTTTTTAAAGTAAATTATATTCATCAGTTCTTCAGTATCATCCATTCATCAACGTTGTATTTTTTTTTAAAGAAGCTATGGGTCTTTTCTATTCTAAATGTAGTCTAGTCTGTACACTAACTTTGTAAGACTGTTTAAAAACAATACAAATAATAATCTAGGGGATATATGTAAATTATACCCCGTAGGTTAAGTTAGTTTTAGTCATTTTGGTAGTTTCATAGACATATTTGTTATACATATATTGTATAGTTTAAAAATATATATAATAAATTAATGGCCATCTAAATACTTGGGGTATCTCGGGGATCTCCTAGTATACTTACTTCCAAATACTTTTGAATGAGGTTCTTCGCCTTATCTAAAGTATTTCTGTCATTCTTCCCAAACAGAAACTTAAAAGAATTCGAAGGTAGCTCTAAATATTTCAGTTCAGTACACATAGGTCTTAATTTTCGATGCAAATCCTGAAAATGTAAAACTTTTATAGTATATAATATTGATCTCTTATCGGCCCGAGAAACCGTCACATTTTTCTTAATCCACCAGATTAAATTACGCAGCAACACTAAACGTCATACGCATACATTTTGACCAACAGAGTTGCCGCCTGATTGAATCTAGTGGGTTCAACTATTTTTTCCAGATTCTCAAAACTATAAAATATACTGAAATATTAGAAAGGCAACTGGTGTTTAACAGTAATAAAGTTGGTAATGGGTACACGAAAAGGCTTAAATAAAAACTCCTACGTTCGGAATTCCTTTTGTACGTAGAAATTCTGATCTCTCTGTACTAATATTAAAAAGAGGAAAAGTCTGTGAGCTTGAAGCTTTGTATGTTTGTATGTAGCGGGTAATCCCGGAACCACAGGACCGATTTTTTTTTTAATAACCTGTGTATAGATTGGACTATCTGAATGGACAATTGAACATTCTATATGTTATCTCACGGGTTTGCCAACTTTCTTTGCAATTTGCAGGCGAAGCTGCGCTGGCTGCTGGTGGTAATATATTTTTACCTGGAAATCGTTAAGGGTCCTTAATATAACCCAGCCCGTGGATATCTGCTCCGGCCTTTCATCTTCATTTGAGTCAGTTTCTTTTTCCGCCATGTGCACTACTATCACAAACTGTGGGGGCTTGTTTTCATCTAAGATCTGTAATATGAATAAAGCATGGGACTATATAAGTAATATGAGATTTCCGATTTCAACCTGAATGTTGCAAGAAATTAACTGATATTAAGAGGGAAGTATACCTTTGGAAGACACGTACTCATCCATACAAAAAGAGAATACGTTTTTCCACTTCTAAATATTTTCCAATCTCAATTATTTTTTAGTACGTCATTGACACAATGCAAGACTATTATTATTATCTCTTTATTCATTTTCCGTCTTAAGCTAGGTTTTTACAATAACTATATAAAAAGTAAAATACAAAACATAAAATCATTATAAAAACCTAACCTAGGGTACCGCCGGCAGCGAGGCGGGGCCTAAGCTGCCGGTGGTCAGGGCGCCAGAGACAGGAACCTCCTGACTATCCGCGCAGTATCCAGGAGTACCGCCTTCTGTATCTGACCCTTGATCCAGCCATCTAGCGAGAGTCTCTTGAGGTGATGGTCGAGACTCTTCGCTATTAAACCGTTCGCTGAAACGACTATCGGGACGATGATCGTCGAATCAACATCCCACATGGCGGTTACCTCGTGAGCCAGGTCTAGGTACTTGCTGGCTTTGTCCTTCTCGGCCTTCACGAGGTTCTCGTCATGGGGGATGGTGATGTCGACGAGCACTGCCTGGCGTTTCGATCGATCTGTCAGCACGATATCAGGCCAATTGGCAAGAATAGTCCTGTCCGTGATGACAGTTCGATCCAATAGAGCGTGGCACGACCATTTTCGAGAACTGGCGCAGGTGTGTACTTATAGTAAGGCACTTCGGAGGCCACAAGACCGTATAGCAGAGCAAGTTGCTGGTGAATAATTCTGGCTACAAGGTTATGTCTGAGCAAGTACTCGCCGTTAGCAAGATGACCACAACCGGAGATAATATGCCTGAGTGACTCCCCGGGACGGTGGCATGCCCGACCAATGTCGACCGTACCCTCCTTCAGGATATACCTCCGGTAATTGTTCGTCATGATAACTTCGTCCGCAATTGCACACACAAAACCTTCGGTTTCCCCGAAGAGATCCCCGAAACGTAGCCAGTTCACCGACGCGAGCAGATCTACATCGGGCCCTATGAGGGCCTTGTAGAACCGCCCGTGTAGCTCCTTGCTCCTCCACACCGCCCTGCGGTCCTCGACGCTCATTACTTTAAGTCTGCGCCAGTTCTCGTTTGCCAAGGAGAGCGGGGTGAAGTTTCCGTCTACTGCCACTACGTCGCGATGCATCCCACACTCGTTGTTTAGGAAATAATCCCTGAGACTGCACACCTCACGGTTGTGAAGGTCCTTGGCATTTAAAAAGCCGCGACCTCCACACTTCCGCGAGATGTACAGTCTCATAACAGACGAGCGTGGGTGTAGCATGCGATGCGCAGTAAGCAGTACTCGGACTCTTCGGTCCAGGGCATCCAGCTCAGTCTGAGTCCACCTTAGTACGCCAAAGGAGTAAGTAAGCAAGGGCATCACCCAGGCGTTGAAGGCGCGCACCTTGTTGCCGCCCGACAAAAGACTATTAAGTACTTTGGTCAGGCGACAAAAGAAGCGCTCCTTCACCGCCCGCTTTACGCCCTCACCCTCAATACCCAATGACTGTGACATACCAAGATACTTATAGGTTTCTGCTTCGGAGATAGATTTGAGGGACATTGTCTCAGAAAGTTGCAAATTTGCTGAATTTACAACTTTCCCCCGCTGTACATGCATGACCGCACACTTATCGACACCAAATTCCATTTTGATGGCGCTACTGAAGACTTCTGTTGTTTTCAGTAGTTCCATCAGGTCATGTCCATTCGGTGCAAATAGCTTAAGGTCGTCCAGATAGAGCAGATGAGAAATGACCTCACCCTCTCTCCGAAGTCGGCAACCTAGTCCTGAATGCTTCAGCATGGTGCTAAGCGAATTCAGCGCTAGGCAGAACCATAAAGGACTCAGACTGTCGCCCTGGAAGATCCCACGTTCAATCCTTATAGAGTCCTGCGGACCAGAAGGGCAATCTCCTCCCCCCGGTTGACGAAGGACTGTGGTCCACTGCCCCATGCAAGCGCCTAAGAAGGATCTCAGAACTGCATCAACTTTATACAACTCTAAGATCCTCTTCAGCCATGAATGAGGCACCGAATCATAGGCCTTCTTGTAGTCAATCCAGGCAGTCGAAAGGGCCCCTCTGTTCCGCCGGACTCGTTGGCAAATGGCCATGTCTATGAGGAGGAGCTCTTTAGTACCACGAGACCCAACCCTCCTACACCCATTTTGAGCAGAGGCCAAAACGTTGTTTGCAACTATGTGTGCGTTAATTTTTGCTCTCAATTATTATTATTATTATTATTGTGAGCCTGTAGTGTCCCACTGCTGGGTAAAGGCCTCCCCCCACTTTTTCCAGTGCTCCCGATTCTGAGCAGTCTCTGGCCATTCTTTTAAAAAGGAGACATGAAAGACTAACTTTAGGTTTTTCTTTTTTCATATATTTTTTTAAACCGAAATCTATAAATCTGGATATTATTATGCTGAAGCGATCAACATCAAAATCAAGTGATTCGTTAAGATTTAGTTAGTAGAAAACGTTTTCTCCCGAAATGAAATTTCATATAAAAAGTACTAAAGTACCTACCTAGTGTCAGTCGCGAGCTGCTAGCTTTACTTCCCTCTTAAGTTGTGTCTCAGAAGAACATATTGGGAGTAAAATAAGAAAGAACCCTAAATGGAAGCTTTATTATTAGACATATTTGTAGCCTTTACGGTTTAGAATAGTTGTGTTAATGGAATTGGTATACAAGTTCAATCGTAATGCTTAACTAGCGTTAGTAATACTAAGGTTAATATTGACCTTAATTACATTTTTGACCGATATTGTCTAACACAACCATATGTGCTGAACCGAAAATGCTACCAAATGTACGATACCTGGTTATTATACCTAGCCCCCAAAGACCTGTTAAAAGGCCTCTTCGTCTTCAATGGAATGTACCTATAGCATTTTAAATTAAAAGATTCGCATTTGTTTTGTTTCGTTCGATTTTAAAACAAAACAACTTTATTTCCTATGATTCGAAGATTGCCAATTTTTTTATGGTGGGCGGCTTAAGGTCGAGAATTTCATTCCGATGCTTTCTAACCATTTAACCCCTTTCTTACCTCAGCACTCTGTACAGTGGCTCGCCACGTGCCCAAATGCTCGGCCCACGTGTCCGTCCTCGCCAGATGGGATTCCAGTCGCATCTGCTCCTCCGACAATCGCTCCACCTCGCTCTCGAGCATGGCCAGAGCGCGAGACTCGGGTTTCAACGACGCTCGGAGAGCTGCTAGTGCCTAGAATAGAGGAAGGATAAGTATAGAGAAACACAAGAGTGACAAAGATGTAAGCATAGACAATACCACTAGTGGGAGCGAGATGCAATGTCGTATTTCCCGTCTCACCTCGCGTATAGTTTATTGTTAGTCAACAGAAATCTCAATTATCAATTGAAACTGACTTCATGTTTATGTGAAAGACTAATACATCGTTGTAGTCTCATGATTACGAGGACGTATTCATCATCTTCATTATCATATCAGCCGAAAGACGTCCACTGCTGGACATAGGCCTCCCCTAAAGAGTGCCAAAGTGATCGGTCCTGCGCCACCCGCATCCAGCGGACTCCAGCAACCTTTACCAGGTCATCAGTCCACCTTGTGGGGGGGCCACCCACGCCGCGCCTTCCGGTACGTGGTCGCCACTCGAGAACGTTTCTGCCCCAACGGCCATCGGCTCTACGTGCTATGTAGGTGCGAGGATGTATTAGTCTTCTAATACTTCTCAAATCTCACCTCTTTCGGGGATTCGTTACGACTCCATCTATGGGATACTATATCTATGCATTTGTTTGTCTTTATCACCTTCAAATATGTATTTGTGAGAGAGAAACAAAACAAATTTCAGTGAAGAATACCTCTGGAATACGTACTCGTTGATACAAAAAGAGAAAATGTATTTCGTAGCAAATAAATAGTTTTAAGTACCTAATTAAACAGTATTATATGTGTGTATGTGATATTTATATTTGTTTGTTACGAATAAATAATTTTCATTTTTTCCACTTGTAAATATTTTCCATTCTCAATAATTTTTTGTAAGTTATGGACGCAATGAAAGGTAGGTCTTTCTTTTTTCAAAATATGCATTAAATTCTAAAATACAGGCACCTCTATAACTTTTTGTTTTAAAGCGAAACCTATAAACCTAAAATACATTATGCCGAAGCGATCGACATCAAAATCAAAGTGTTAAGATTTAGTCAGTGGAAACCGTTTCATCAAAAAAGTACATATTGTCAGTCGCGAGCTGCTAGCCGCTGCAAAGCTATTCTTCCCTCTTAGGCAGTTGTCACACTGCGCCGCATCTCCGGGCGGAGGTGCGGAGCTGCATACAAATTTCGCCGGACGGATGTGCGGTGCAGTGTGTCGTACCACACGGAATTTATACACAAACTGAGGTACTTGCATACAACGAGCTCAGCGACTCGCAACGAGACGCGGTGGCAGTGTGATAACCACCTTAAGGAGACTAGATAAGTATTACGAATAAGAGGGTAAATGTACCTGAGTTTTGTTATTATGCCTCTCCTGCAGCTGGTCAAGTTTCCGCCTCGCGTAAGTAGAGTGCTCTGTGAGATGCAAAGTGCCTGCGACGCTCTCGGTGGAAGATACTGATTCGTTAGACAACTGACGATCTTCCATTGGAGACCTTTCAGCGTTTATTTCTGAAATAAACATAGAATGGTTTAAGTAAGGTAAGCAGCCCAACTGGGGAAGTACCTCCGCCTTGCAGAAGACCACAGTCATAATAACACTACTACTCGCTCTGTAGTAGTGTTGTGTTCCTGGTGGTGAGCAAGGTCGCCAGAGCTCCCGAGGATGCGTTGTTTTGAGAGCGAGAGAATTTGTTCCTTCAGCTGTCGACACGGCGAATCCTCAAACATATCAAGGGTCGGCAACGGCCATGTTACTGCTTTGGAGTTGCATGCGTCTATAGGCTGCGGTGTCCGCTTACCATCAGGCGGACCGTACGCTTGTTTGCCACCGTCGTTGTATAAAAAAAGGAAGGATTGAAAGTCATATGTAGAACCCTAGTTCGCTCCGCTATGTTAGATATTTTTATTATAAGGCAGAAAATTACATTAATAAAACAATAAATAAATATTTAGAGGCCAATCGTACACAAAGCGTCGTGGTAAGCTCAATAAGGCTTGTGTAACGGGTACTAGGCGGTGGTATATTTAATAGATATAAAAAACATACATAGAAAACATCCAAAACTCGGAAACAAAATCATGCTCATCACACAAATATTTGCCCTTACCGGGATTCGAACCCAGGACCGTCAGCTTCGTAGGCAGGGTCACTACCAACCCGTCCGCGTGGAACTCTGGTCTGGTGACCCTACGAAGCATGAGGTCCTGGGTTCGTATCCCGGTAAGGGCATTTATTTGTGTGATGAGCACGAATATTTCTTCCTGAGTCATGGATGATTTCTATGTATTTAAGTATTTATTTATCTATATAATAGAAGTATATTTATCGTTGTCTAGTTCCCATGGTACAAGCTTTCCTTGGTTTGGGACTAGGTCGATTTTTGTAAGATTGTCCCCTAATATTTATTTATTTATTGTGGTCAATATTATAGAGGTCAACAATACAATAATGTACCTTTATTAGCCTCTTCATTCGCCAGCTCGATCACCAGTGCTTTATACTGCTCACTTAGCATAAACGACGAGTAATACTTTTTTTGTATAGTGTCTACTACGGTGTCTTGCACTTCGTAAAATACTTCTGGTCCTTTGTCGCCCAGTAGGAACGACTCCATGCGTTTCCTGGTATCCTGTAAAATAAGGCATTGATAAAGCGCGTTTTTATTACATCTTTAGGTTTTACTATGTACATTTGTAGTACAAAAAATAGACCAACTTAAGTGGAGATGGACAGGACACCTACTAAGAAGTACACAAGAGAAATGGAGCCAAATAGTAACAGATTGGTATCCTAGAGACGGCAACAGGACACCGGGTGTAAGGTTCACAAGGTGGGAAGACGAGTTCAAACTGACAGCAGGCGCGAACTGGAGAAGGGTCGCGAAAGACAGAAAACAGTGGAAAATGCTGGAGGAGGCCTATGCCGTACGGCAAACTGAACTCAGAGATATTCTTTAATCACATTCTGTAACCAAACAACACTTCAAGTTCAGATTAAATGGCTTATTGATTGATTGATTGATTGATGTACATTTGTGAAAGTTATAATACTAACATAGTATTTAAGCCTCTCTGTACTAACCACATATGGATCAAACTGGTCTGAAATAAATGATTTTTATTTTTATTTTATTTATTTTATTTTAACGGGGACCAAACATTTTTGAAAGAGATCACTACATCACTTCCAAGGGTATTCTCGGTTGTAAAGGGAACTGGAGACCTCTTTGCTTTTTTTTTGGCGCCTAGTCTCAAGATTTGGCGCAGCACTAGTTTTACGAAAACGACTGCAATTTTTTGCCATGTAGGTTTTCCTCATGAAGTTTTCCTTCACAAAATAATATTGTTAAAAATTGACAAATGATATTTCGTTTGAAAAACCCAGAGGTACGAGTCGGGGTTCCTGCAGTCAGTCATCTGTGTCAAGTCGAGATTTTGGAACCGCTACTGAGTTTCAGCATATGGACGCTTGGACAGCCTGTCTTGCCTTTGCTGGTATTCTTAGGATATGAGTATTGTAGACGTTGTATGTAAAACCTCAACTCAAAGCTGAACACACGCTGTCTAGCTGGATGTTAGAAGAGGATTTAAAGACGAGAGAAGGCGACAAGCATTCGCCCTGAGGTGTTGGCCTCTGGGGTACTAAACTCGTGTGCGTCAACTCTATCAGTAAATAGCACGTTTAAATGTCTAAACGTCTTCGCTATTGCACATTAGAGCTATCCAGCTGGATACTGTAGGGAACTGCCGGGAGGCGAGATTAAAGTTGACAAGGTAAAGCTTTACCTTGTCAACTTTAATCTCGGCCCCCGGCGACCTGGCCCCTATTTCACCAACTTGACAATTGTCACCTGACACTGACAATTCGCCATACATTGCTTGTTCTAGAAGTTAAGGTGGTTGCTACGTTACTTGTGGAATCAGCAATGTACGGAGAATTGTCGTTGTCAGGTGACAATTGTGAAGTTGGTGAAATAGGGGCCTGATGTAGGAGTAAACATCTCTACAAGACAGGCAAACGTCCATCGGCTTAGTTTACCTACCCCATGCATGTGACACCTCTGGACCCCAAAGCATCTGAGTCCTTACCAAAATCAAGCCGAAGTCCTGGATCCAACGCTGAATCTCGTACCTTTGTTACGCTTGGCAGATGTCTAGGTACCTTGTCAACTTTGATCTCGGCCCCCCGCGACCTGATGTAGGTGTAGAACATCTCTGCAAGACAGGCAATCATCCAACGGCTTAGTTTACAGACTCAAAGGGTCAGCACAACTACCCCATGCATGTGACACCTCTGGACCCCAAAGCATCTGAGTCCTTACCAAAATCAAGCCGAAGTCCTGGATCCAACGCTGAATGTCGTACCTTTGTTACTCATGACAGATGTCTAGGTACCTTGTCAACTTTAATCTCGGCCCCCGGCGACCTGATGTAGGTGTAGAAGATCTCTGCGCCGAGCTGGTGCCAGCTGCCGCGCGCGCTGTGCCGCAGCTCCTCCACGGCCGTCCAGAACCCCACCAGCCCGCGCGAGCACAGCGTCTCCAGGAACATGGACAGGTAGCGGCGGCCCGTCACGCTTTCTAGCACTTTGTGGAGGGGGAGGGCCTGAAATAATCATTTGTTTAGGGAAAGCCATAATACAAAATCAAGGTGAGCGAGTGTGGCGAGCAGTATATTGAATCCTGAGTGAAGCAAAGATATAATCCCAAACGTAGTGAGGGATTCTAAAGTAGAATCTTGAGCGTAAAACGAGGGTTTCAAGTGTTTACGACCAAGACGGAAATCATTTTGCTGCCTAGTGGCACATACCTACTGTTTTTCACACCTACAACGAGGAGAAGTAAAATTAAACAGGGATTATTTGGTCTTCCTACAACATTGATCCTTTATGAAGAACAATTTCTCTTTTCTCAATAGCAGAAAAGAATCATGAGTGTTTATAATGTCCTCTTGCCATCAGTGTCAAAATTACCAAGAGATCATAATCTACTGATGCTAAAATGACCTCTTGCCATAATTTCCAAGTATCTGCCCCCCTAGCACACTAGGTTTTATGTCCGACGTAAAGCATTCTTCCCTCTTGCACTCGCATATTTTCCAGAATGGGACGAATGCTTTATGTCCGACATAAAACTTAGTGTACTAGCCCCCCAGAATACTTTTTTAATGCTAGAGAAAGGATACATGCATGAGAAACCTGATGGCAATATCATTTTATTTCTACCTGCTTACAATCCAGACCAGTAGATATTACCATCATCATCATCATCATATCAGCCGAAAGACGTTCACTGCTGGACATAGGCCTCCCCGAAAGAGTGCCAAAGTGAGCGGTCCTGCGCCCTGATAAGTAGATACTATAATACTACTAAACTCTTTACCTTGCTATTAGACTCATTAACAGTCGGGAAGGCGCCATCCCAACCCAGCTTTTTCAAAGACTCCTCACACTCGGCTTTAGCTATGCTGAGCTGGTTGATATATCGCTTCAACTTCTTGGCGTCGGCAATTTGTTGGCGGCTCACGTTCTGCTGCCCCGCTTTCTCGGCGTCTACGTCAACGCCTTTAGCCCTTTTCATGTTTTGGAGGGTAGTTGCTTGCATTATTTGTGTAACGATGTCGTATCTGCAATACAAATAAAAAAAAATAGGTGACAATCTTGTCTGTCTGGCTGTCTGTCTGTTACCTTAAACCGCTGAACTGATTGAGATGAAATTTGGCATGGAGTTTTTATCCCGGAAATCATCCCCTGAGGGGGTGAAATGCGGGATGAAAGTTTGTATCGAGCTACGATATAAACGAGTTCCACGCGGACGGAGTCGCGGGCAGAAGCCAGTATTGTACATGTGAAAGTGTGTCTGTCTATCTGTTAACTCTTCACGCTTAAACCGCTGAACCGATTGCGATGAAATTTGATATGAGAAGCAAAAGGGACAGAACATACCCCTTCTTAAAACTTTGGACACTTATAACTTCGTGATTATTTAACCTTTTGCGTTGTTTTTTTTCTCCATTTGACTACATTTTTAATTCCTTTTCAAGAAAATATGACATTATTGATCATTTTATTTAGTGTCTACACCCCTATTAATGCAAGTACAAAAGGGTCGGGTTAATGTACGCCCCGACAATTCGCGTCCACGTATCTTTCCATCTCTGTTTATGCATGTGTTAAAAAGAGACGCGGATTATTGTGCCGTACACGTTAACCGGATCAGTCCAGCGCGGCTATCACGCGACGGCGCGCGAGCTCTCTCGATTTTTCTCGCACTATCCGTCTCTCTCTTATTAGATCACTTAGAAAAGAGGTAAAGCGCGAGAAAAATCGAGAGTATGTCGCGGCCGTCCCATGATAGACGTGCAGATCAGGTATACGCAAGTTATGGTTCACTTCATACTAACCATACATTGACCAATTTTTATGCTAGCAATAAACAAGTTAGTGCCCACTGACCGTAACCGTTTCAGTTGATCCACGTTTTCACAACTGTTTATTAGTCTGATGTAGTCTTCAAATGTTTTAGCGTATTCGTGGGTTCTCACGTGCATGGCGTTGTCTTCCTTCTGCGCCTCTAGGTACTGTATTACCTTCTGGTTGATGTAGTCGGGATCCGTGATCAGGTCTATGGCTGGTTGGAATACTGGAAAATTGTTTGGTCTTGTCATTGAATATAATCTGAGGGTCTGTTCTCGGCAGATACCATAACCTCTGGCCGCCCAAAGGCCTATTAAAAGGCTTCCTCCTCTTTAATGGGATTGAAACCATTCTAAATTGGAACAGTTACATTTGTTTTGATTAGTTCGGTTTTAAAACCAAACAAAAACCTACTCTATTTTCTATAATAGTTGATTCAATTGGACTTTGTGTATGATAGGCGACTAGCGGGTATACCGGTTTTCATCTCATAATAAAATATGGGTCTTCAATTTCGGTAATATTTTTGTTTTTTTTTTTTAGTATTATTTAATATGAAACAAATGGTCATACAAAAGTATATCATTACTTGTTAGTTAAGTACAAATCAGACCTATAGTTTCCAATATGTATCACAAATTATAGCAAAAACTTAATTTAAAAATGATTACATAATTGCAGTATTCTAACCTTTTATTATTAGCAACTTTTGTAATTTAGTAATTTTATTTGACAGTTCTTAGCGAGTTAAGGACTAACAGATCTTTATAAAACCGAGGCTCAGTGTCATACCTTTACATGCCAACACTTCTCTCATGAAGTGAGATGCCGGAGACAGAGAATAACACCTTGGCATGAGGAACATGAGGATCAGCTCACTGGTCTGCTGGAGGTAGTGTAGTTCTGTCTCACGGGTGGACGAATGAGGAGCTCGAGCAAATACTGGCGCCTGGTTTAGCTCCAACCTGCATAATAAAAAGTTACTAGTTTATAACCGTAGCATTGTTTTGTTGCACGCTCCGCTATGAGCGGGCGTGGGGCGTCCATATAAATTGCATTTGTTTTATACGCACGCTGCACGCCCCGCCCGTAGCGGCACGGGCACTCAGGCCGTGGACTAACAATTAAATAATTTTGCACTTGTAGGTACCTTAGATTCTATGAAAGGAACAAAAACTATTTAAAAAAAAATTAAGATACTTACGCACAACTCTGAGCAATCCTGATTCGTTCGAAATGCTGAGTAATTTTCATGACCATATCACTAGCCAGTAGCTTTTCAGCGTCTACCCGCAACAACCTCTCATGTAGGTTCTTAATTCCGCCCCAAATATTCTCCTTGAATTTGTCCACAACTGGCTCAGGCTTGTGAGCTAACTCTTTCAGCCAACGGGTAACAAAGTCTCTTAGGACGTAGTCAATCAGTTGCTGTAACTGACTGTCAACCGTGCGGCCAAAGACAACTGGTAGGTGATTTTTTTTAACAGCATGTGGCCAGTTGCTTTGGTCATCCTGGAGATAGAAATAAATTGTGAACAATAGTTTTGTTTGTTATAGTGACATATTTTTTTTTACTGTACTCAAATTTTGCTGGTTAGTGACCACCTAATTTAGTGTGCCAGTTTGCGACCACTCAGGTGAATACGTGAACTGAAAAGGGGGGGACTTTCAAACAAGCCTGCTTGCTTTACGATTGTAAGAACAAGGCTACCTCTAATTTAAGTATCAAAGTTAGCATGAAACTTATATTACTATTAGCTAATAGTAAAATAAGTTCAGATGTTGATGTGAAGCTGTTGAGGTAACACTTTTGAATGAGTATCATTAGGTGGTCACCGAAGCTGGTTGCGTAACCGGCATAATGACCCTACAGTTTTATTGTAAATACAGGAATAAAAATAAATTGAGTTCCCAACAAACAAAAATTACAAAACTTTGTACTATCCCAAATTCGTTTTCTGGATTTCCATACAAACTCAAGTGTTTTGAAGTAACATAAAAAGTTGTATATTTCATTATCAGTCTTAAACTATATTACAAGCTTTTATTTAGTTTCACCTGGCCCATTGTCTGTAATCAAATCTTGCAAGTTAAATTTGACCCACTTGCCGGTGACCGATTGAGCTCAAATTTATAATATGGGTATAAGTATAGTTTGGATGACAATTCAATATTATGGTACCATCAAGCTGATTTGATGATGGAGACGGAAGGTGGCCATGGGAATTCAGTAGTTAACCGACGTAACCCCATTGAGTTTGGGCTCGTTAGAATCGTCTCAATGAGTAGTTGATGATGATAATATACAGAAAAGAGCAGTTAGCAATAAAAGTTTATTCCAAAAATGAAATTTTTGAGAGAAACTTGTTATATTGTATCGTCTGATAACTGATACAAGTTTGTACAGGGTAATTTCACCGGTTGCGACCACCTAATTTCATGTGCCGGTTAGCGGCCACTTAGCTAAGTTGGTAAACTGAAAGGATATTTTCTCATTTTTTTTGTCAATTTCTATTCTAAAACTACAAAAATGCATGTTGCAACTAAAGGGTTTGTAGAATTGCTGTTATCTTCAATAGAAAAAACCTTGTCCTTCAGGTGCTCGCTAAACGAAGGTGGTCGCGTAACCAGCATAATGACCCTACTCTATCCAAAACTAAAGAGAAATTTCCGTCAAACAAATGCAAGCCAAAAATGTCCTTGTGCGGTGAGGTAGTTTTTAGCTTGCGTTTTTTTGACAGAATTTACTCTTACAATTTCGGACATATCATAATTTTATTATTTATCTTATCGAAATTATAATTTTTAAGCAGCATCATACCTTTAATGTTTCCTCCAAGTGCCTCAACTCTTTCTCTACTTTATCCATAAGAAGAAGCGACGGCTGATGAGGCGAGGACAAAGCTATATGCCCCCATAATGTCAATGCAAATACTAACAACACAAGAAAAACAGTCAACACTAAGAAGTAAACTGGGCTCCAAATAATTGGAAAATACCAGCTCAGCATCAACCACAAGGGCACTGAACTTATCGCTATCCACGTCCACATTTTAACTGATATTATCAATTAAAATAATTGTTGTGAATGTGCTACTGAACCAATCAATAATTTTAAGTTACACATTTTGTAAAATACTAAGCACGTATGTTTATAAATAGTACATAAAGGACACAATTTCATAACTATTTTACACGGTTGTGTTTCATAGCAATAAATTTTAGCGCATATCCTCAGGATTTAGTTGTTATTTTATTTAATTTCCTGATAACAGAACAGTCTCTTCCCGGAGAAGTACAATAGGTGAATAAATAAATATATACTAACTGTCAACGGAACGGACGGAGGAACACATTCCTCAAAGAGAATAAGGTATTTCCACTATTCTTCCGACTACAAATAAATATTGAACTCTATTTCATAGCGCAAAAGTATATTTTGTCTTGTCTAGTAGATGGCTACAACGCTTGCCATTTTTGTAACTTCTAGGCATAGTTATACTTACTTTACTCTTTGGCATAGTTTATTATCCAATGTATTAACTAACGGCCGTATTCATAAACGTCCTACAAGCCTGTTTTAACTAAACTGGCGTTAAAATTCGTTTGTCCTTATCTGTCACTTTGACATTTGTGTTCGTAAGAAAGGGACAGAGCACATTTTATTTAGCAGAGGCATTTTAAGTTTTATGAATAAGGGGGTAAGTATATAGGATAATCACATATGTAAATTTTCGCTATAAAGCCCCACAAAGCGTTTGCTAGCGTACTCATATCATGTGCTTGGGTACAACTCGCGTGGCAGTAAGGCCTCTCGCTATAGCCTGTTCGATAAGACATATGTAAAAAAAATACTAGTGTCACGTCGAATTGTCAAGAAAATATGTCAAACCCAGCTGTGTGTGCCGCTTGGTTATGATTGTTGTAAAATAATATAAATTACATTTATGGCTGCTAAACAGATAGATTTAAAGACCACTTATTTAGTAATAGGTGGTGGTATTGCTGGCGTAACATGTGTAGAGACTTTAGCAATACTACATCCAGAGGAAACCCTAGTGATGGTCACCGCATCGTCACTGGTCAAGAATGTTAGCAACGTTAGTTTCTTCGCTAAAACTGTGGTCAAGTTTGATGTAAATGAAACTGAAGCTAGTTCTCTGAAGAGGATACACCCTAACCTAAATATAGTATACGATTCATTGGCGAGTGTGGACACGAAAAATAAACTAGCAACAACATCTAATGGAGTGATTATCAATTATGATGCAATATGTATATGTACAGGCGGCGTACCAAAGCTCATCTCAGACTCTAGTAAGTCTAAAAGGGTATTAGGAATCAGAGATACTGAGTCAGTTCAAAATTTCCAAGAAAAACTAAAAACAGGGCGGAAAATGGTGATTGTCGGGAATGGAGGCATTGCATCAGAGATTGTTCATGCAACCAGAGGAATACAAAAAGTTTGGGTGATAAGAGATGATTACATATCATCCACATTCATAGATCCTGGTGCTGCTGAATTTTACCAAAACACATTCCGTAAGAAACCTGTGGAGACAGATCCACCAAAACATGTCATATCTAGAAGACATGTCTTCTCCGAGGAAGATACTGTAGTTGCTCTGGATAAAGACTTAAAATCTGCTGCTTTGGGGCCAGATTGGTTTAGGAAATTGGAAGGTATTCAAAATGAAACTGGGGAGCAGGAACTGGACCTAGTGTATAAAACAGAAGTTGACTCTGTAAATGAAATAGAAGACAAAGAATATCCACTTGAAGTGAAGCTGACTAACGGGAGGGTAGTATTATGTGATTTTGTTATTTCAGCAACAGGAGTAGAACCTGCCGTTAACTTTAAGTGGGACGAGGAACCTGAGAAAGGGCCTGATGGTGGGTTATCTGTTAATGAATACCAAGAGTCATCGGTTAAAGATGTATTTATAGCTGGTGATGTCGCACATGCCGCTTGGAGCCATGCTCCGCATTGGTTCCAGCTAAGACTCTGGACACAAGCAAGACAGATGGCAGCAATGGCTGCTAAGACAATGCATGCCCGTAGAACCAACCAAGAAGTATTGCAAGACTTTTGTTTTGAATTATTCACACATTGCACTACACTCTTTGGTTACAGGGTGGTATTACTAGGAAAATATAATGGACAAGGACTTGGAACCGATTATGAAATTCTACTAAGAACCACTCCTGGCCTTGAATACATAAAATTTGTGCTTCAAAATGGGAGACTTCAAGGAGCAATTTTAATAGGAGAAACAGATTTGGAAGAAATGTGTGAGAATCTCATACTAGACCAAATAGACTTGTCACCATTTGGGGATGATATTTTAAATCCTGATATAGATATTGATGACTACTTTGACTAGATAAGTATTTAACTAACAGATAAGATAAGGCATCATTTTTGTATTTTATTGTAAATTACTTTCAGTAGTTTTTTACAAATTGTATGACCTAAATAAACTTACGTTTATGTATCCTGGTATTATTTTGGTATTTTACTAGCAGTTCCCTAGTACAATAGTTTTAATCCTATTATAAATATACGAAGTCTAGAAAGAAAGGAGGATCCTTCTTTGTTGATAATCAGTTTTTATACTTTTTATTAAGAAATACCTCTACAAAATTTCAAAACTCGCTGGTTTTTATTTCAATTTTGTTTATACAGATTGCAGCATTGACTTTTATAAACATGTTCGATCCGAAAAAAAAACGACCTTGTGCGGTTCGAGTTCCATGTTCGATCGTGTGTTAGGCCCACATCACACGGGCGCGGCCTGGCCGCGGCGGATCATAGTAAACTTGTCATTAGCTGTCACTATTGATCGCCACCGCAGGCCGCTCCAGTCTGTGAGAGGCCTAAGGCGGTTCGAAAACCCAGTAATAGAATAATAAGAGAGCGTGACCACATTACCCAGTACGATATCGGTGTAGGATTCGGCAACGATTCCGGAGGAAGTTATTTTTAGTGTACATAAACGTTTCACGCGATAAAAATTATAAGTCCATACACAGTGAGCAAGTAAAATGTATGGAAAACTGCTCATTACTCACATTGCAAGGAAGGTACGATATCGTACTGGAGTACTGCGGTCATGCGGTGGCGGTCAAAAGTAATTTTGACAGCTAATGACAAGTTTACTATTGACCGCTACCGCAAGCCGCGCGCCAGTCTGAGAGGGTTAATGTGAAATTATGAAGACGCTCTTACATACGATCGAACATGGGCCGAATCGTACTAAGCTAAGATCGTGGACGTCGTGGTACGTGCACAGTACGTGGTTCAGAGCGAGCATGTTTGTGTGTTTGTTACTACTAGAACTAATAAAGATTTCCTTACGTACATAATTTCATTGGATCAATTCGTTTTTACTGCAATGAAAAGCAAAAGAAAGAAAATAAACAAAAAAATACTTTTCTAAATCACACATATTTTAAGTGGTATTACTTTCAGTGTATTTATTACACACACTGGGCAAATACTGGCAAAATACGGTTTTGAAAAACATAAATTTATAATAGCGTTTTTTTTGTTGATTTCATTTGAAAATATTATTCTAAGATGATTTATTCAAGAATCCGACAAACTTTCCACCCGGAAGTAATTATGTAGATTTCAATGAAGCATGCATTGTCTTTTTTATACGATTTATCTTGAATATTATAGAGCAAATGTAAATGAACCAAAATAAAGACAAAAATATTTGTTAATATTTTTTCTGACTTTTCTGAAGTTAGTTGACTTATCATTTTTTTGATGTCTGAAATTTTGTCGGATTTTGTCGTTGGGTAACTATTTAATTGATAATATATCCGTTACACATAAAAAATAAGCTATTATAAATTATTTCCAAAATTGTCATTTTTTCCATACCAGTTGTCAGTTCATTTACTGGACTAAAAGAAAGGTTGACGAATGCCGAATGATAGTCAGTGAAGCTGCGTTTCGGCAGCTATTAATTAGAGTAAAAAATAAAGTGTTCTTTGGCGATCATTGGGCTTTGTGCGTACATGGCTTTAAATGGGCAGAGAAAATATCATGCTAGCCAACATTCCAATACTAATTTCCTGAAGATTGTATTGTGAGGTGACAAATTAAACTAATCTGTGGCCTGAACAGTTAAAAAAAAGTTATTTCTCATACGTACGTCTTGGATTATTTATTTTGTTTTACATCTTGTAAAAATAACTATAAATTGAATTAGTTGAGACGCTTGTATTCACGTGGATAGCTGTAACTTGTGTTCTAAGTGGACTCTATAAAGTTCCGTAGTGATATTTGGTTAATCTAGTACCTACCTATTGCTTTTATTTCCTTTGTATTTTGTAATCTCAATTTCTGATTCATCCTCGCATCATAATGCCTATACTATTCAGTGTTGTGTCCCGAGGCACAGTAGTTTTGGCCAAATTTGCCTCCTGTGCTGGGAATTTCACAGAAGTCACAGAACAAATATTGTCGAAGATACCACCCCACGACGACAAGTTAACTTATTCTCACGGAAATTATCTATTTCATTATATTGCTGAAAACAAATTGGTGTACTTCTGCATCACTGATGATGTAAGTATTAGAATAATCTTTAGTTTTTGGGTCGTAATAGTAACACATTAAAACAATGTAAATATTGCAGAAATTCCAACGTTCGAGAGCATTCCTCTTCCTCAATGAGATCAAAAGAAGATTCACTGCATCCTTTGCGGAGACAGCACAGACGGCTATCCCTTATGCCATGAATGGAGATTTTGCCAGGGTTCTGGCTGCAGAAATGAAGCACTACACAGAATCTGGAGACCTCAACACAATTTCTACTGTATATGGAGAACTGGAGGAGCTGAAAAATATTATGGTTAAAAATATAGGTAAGTTTTTCAAACATATTTTGTTGAGTATATGTTAACTGACAGGAACTCGCTAGAAAGTATTTCTAGCTAGAAAACTGGGCTAAGACCTAGCTACCAGTGAAAGTCAGAGCCGCAGAAGCCATATGTGTATCCTGACAAGTGCTGGATTCTTGATGCAGACTTAAAAAGGTTTACATTATAAGTTTATAACAGTATATAGCATTACCCAACATCCCACTCACACTTTTGTCTCGCTAGTAAGGGACAAATGCTTTATATCTGATATAAATCTAATCATGCTAGCTAGGCACTTGCGGCAAATAGCGTCTACTGCTTTTCTGGACTTTGCAGTTGAAGTGAAAAGAAGAAGTGAAGGTTTGAAGTCATCAACGTAATTGGGAAAGTTGCATGCAAAAATGGTCATGGAAAATTGTGACAAAAAATATGTGTATGTTCCAGAACAGCCATGGTGGCCAATTGCATGTGCTACTTCATGGTGCTTTATGACTCCCAAAAAAACAGTGTTTTCTATATTATTCATATCTGTGACTTTTAGGCCACGCTATATAAGTCTAAGCTAGTTTTCAGTGTCATATAAATATGTGTATTTTATGATCTTAAAAATAAATTGCAGAATTGGCTGCAGACTCATAATTATGATCATACAAAAAACACTAGTCAGGAGTGACTATTGTTTATAAGTTTTTCCAACAAGAACCATTTTTCTTACATTTTATAGTTTTCTGTTATCACTAACTTCATGCATCAGATCCACTTAATTATTTTTCCATTGTTTTTATTCCTTTTTTTGACTACTTAGCATTTCTCATCTTTGACACATTCTTAGCATCATAAGATCGAAACTGCAAAGCAAGGATGGAATCTGGGATGAAAATCCTGTTCTTATTATAATGCAAATCTGTATGCAAAATTTCGTCTAAATCCATTCAGCTGTTTTTTGCATGACTGAGTAGCCAACATCCAAAAGATTTAATTATCCAAAATTTTCACATTTATAATATTAGTAGGACTAGTTTCTGACTATAGGAGAGCGCCTTTACATCACAATCACAGTAATATGAAGTGGGTCAGTAAACTCACTCTTCACACCAAATCTCATAAGTTAATAACTGGAACGGGATATATGAAAGTTCATTTTACATTGTGCACACAATGTACATTCAATGATCGGTTTCTGGTGTCGATAGCCATTTATTTATATGCAAACAAACCTTATCATTAGTTTTATCACTGTTTATATGCCAGTATTGTGTACTTTAATAAGTGATACATATGGAAATGTCCCTAGCCTTACTTATTAGTGTAGCTAATGAGGTTGGAGCATTTACGGTTGAATGCACATTGAATTTTGTGAAACAATCTTATCAATGGCATTCTAATGTAGATTAATTAAATGAAAGGCCTTCTGGGTGAATTCAAATATTAAAACATGTAACTACTAACTACTGTCATCTGTAAATATAATGCTCTTTTGTTTGCATAATGTACACTTGAACTTGACATGCTTGTACTACCATCTGTTATATTTAACGTCACACACACTACTAGACACCAGCCCAGTTAGCACGATAGGTCTTATCGTCACGTTTTACTGCGAAAATGTACTGAGACGTCACGTAAAACGGGCTCAGCTCCTCAGGGCAGCTAGCAAGATAGGTTTTACGCTCATGTTTTACGGGTAGTTTGGGCTGGTTAGCCGTAAAACGTTACCATAAAACGTATCATGCTACTCGACCAGAACATGCTCCATAATTTAACAAATGAAAAATATCTTAGCTGTTTTTGATTTTATGGCCGTGTGTTACGTGACCTTTTGGTACGTATAACTTGACCATTAAAGTTATCGTGCTAACTGCAGTGAACGAAAAAACCAAAACCCAGTATGCGCATTTTCGAACTAAACGGATGCCTGGCATCGTTTTGACACCGCGCCCTTATCCTCGCATGATGACAATGGCACCCATTCTGCGGGGCCATTTTTCGGCGCTACTTAGACTTCTATGGTTTTTTCGTTCGCTGGCTAACTGCCTTGGTTTAATATGTATACAGTATCCTCTTATTATATTTAGGTACATCTCGGTTATCACAAGACCGCGCGCGAGGTAGACTACCCGTCCCTTTCTAATTAAATTAGATAACCGTGCAGGACGCATCTTCAAAACTCTTGTTTAAAGGAGTTGTACGTTTATAGATAATGTACGTTTTGTGCATAGGAAACAGAGGGGTTACCGCGAAGAGAAAACAAACTTCGTTCGGGTATCTCCCACTGTGGCGCTCGTACTATTTAGGAAGTGCGACAGAGAGGGAGATACACAAACGAAATTCGTTTTCGTTTCGCGGTAGGGCCTCAGATTAGAAACGAGTAGGTATTCGTGCTCATCTTACAACTTGAGGATTGCTAGCTTGATGAGCTTAACTGCCATGAGACTAATTACTAACCAAATCAATAAAGGGGGTGGGCAACGAACTTGTGATGGCCGCGATTGCAGCCGTTGTTGCGTGATTGCGCAACAAACATCCAATCTTTCACATTCATAATAATACTAAATCTAATAATAATTCATAATTTCAAAATCAAATTGTTAAAATTTTTAGTGAACAAAGCATATTATACTGTCAATGAATTTCTGTCAGATTACAGCTAATGGTAACTGTACACCCCCGTAGTGACAGTCCATTAATAGCTAAAATTTAAATGCCTTGCGGCCCAACATGGTGGTACCAGTAATACCTACACGTATTTAAGATCTGTGCTTATGTACAACCTTACCTATGTTGAACAAATAAACTATTTGTATTTGTATTTGTATAATATTAGTAGGATACATATCATTAACACCTCGCTGGCGATGGCGGGACGAGATGTACTGCTTTTTATTGGATTGGCCAGGCTGCTCGGTATCGGGATGCCTGGAAACGGAGAGGGGAGGCCTTTGCCCACCAGCAGGACACCATAGGCTCCTAATAAAAAAAAAGACCGGGTTGCACTCCGGGAGTGCCGGCAGAAGTGAAAACTTGAATCATTTTAATTTTGCAAAAATCCAATTTTGCAACACTGAATCTTACCTTACGCATTCCAATCTTACGGTCACGTGACCTGTGGCGAGTTAAACAATTTTTCCCCATCCCAAAAAGTGCACAGTGCCGCTAAAGAAGTTTTCACTTCAAAAAGATCGGGTTGCACTCCGGGAGTGCCGGCAGAAGTGAAAACTCAATGCCATTATAACAGGTTTTCGATCAGTCTGTCTCGAATCTCACGTCTTACGAATCTTACGGTTACGTGACCCGTTTCCCCATCAAAAAAAGTGCACAGCGCGGAGCGCCGCTAAAGAAGTTTTCACTTCAATAAAAATATACTGGGTGACTTTAGCGTCGTGCCTTATGTCATGCATGATCCAGAATTACGAAAAGCCTTAATGAAATCCTTACCTACCATGAAATCGAGAAGAATAAGCGCTAATTATGGGTCTTGTTGGGATTTAGAGTTTGGTTTGGTGAGTGTGGGTAAAGTTGATCAGAGGCTCTAGTATAAGTTTTACCGAAACAAAACGTTACGACCGCGTTCGCGTTTAGCTGTCAAATCCCATACAAATTGAGGGTAAAACGCAAACGCGATCGTAAAGTTTTGTTTCGGTAAAACATACTAGAGCCTCAGTACAGTCAGGGGTATTATTACGTACAGTCAGCGTCATATAGTTAGTAGCAGCCAAGGTAATAGCGAAATATTTCGGTATACGTCTTTATTACTGTAAGAATAAGAGTGTGTTACGAAACATTTAGCTACTCTGGCTGCTACTAACTATATGATGCTGACTGTACAGTTTATGTACATAAATAAGGACATAAAATCTGCACAGGACTCTATTCTCAATGACATAAAGCCGTGTACAGATATTACTGTAATACCCCTGACTGTAGGTACAAAGCATCTTAATTTTTTGCCATCCCTGATCATGGCCCCAAAATCACTCATAACTAAAAAAAGATCATTTAACAGTGGACGTCAAAGATATGTTTACAATTTTTTACCTTACTCGGTTATAATAAAAGCGAAAATTGTATATATGTGTTTGACGTGGCCTGTGTAATAGAGAATGCAGCACAGTGAAATCTATGCAGGTTACTGATGTTTGTGTGCAAGGCCGTTAGTAATTTACGTAGATAACATAATAATATGATGAATTGATGACTGTTAGAATTAGTATGATTAGAAATATACAATAGGGGTGTTGACTTAAAGTTCATTAAGTATGATTTCCAAATAAAGAAAGCAAAAAAATATGCGTAATGACGAAAATCCCTTTCAAATATCTCGAAAACATACGAAGCTACAACCGTTTTTATGTTGCTCGTTAGAGAGAGAAAACGCTAGCAGATCATGACATCACAATCCTCGAGCGTCATAGTAAAAGGCAATCGTTCCCCCTTTTTAGCAACCGCTGTTTCATTCAGCTGCCTCGCGAAAAAAAGACTCATACATTTTTCTATTTCCGCTACAGTCCAAGTTGGCTCAGTTCGGGTTGCACAGGGCGGCTCCATAACAATTCGGGGGCTCAAATAACCGCGAGCTATCCGTTTGCCTCTTGGACGCGTCATTGCTCTGAATATTTAGCTAGAGGATAATAGTTATTTGTTAGGTAAGGCTGCAAAGTTGGTGTTTGGCGCAAGTGCTTGTATTGAAAGCCAAGCTAGCGAAGGATTGTAAGATTGAACCATGAGCGAAGCGAATAGTTCAAAAGTACAATCCTGAGCACAGCGAGGCTTTCAAGGCACGAGACGCCAAACAACTTTGCTGCCGAGCGGAACACACAACTTTTCACCTCACCACCGCGAGGAAAATTGTAAATGTAAGGGAAGTAATTTGGACCTTATACTCATTTTCAATAAAGGTTTGTTTACATCTCATCAAGATCTAGCATTTTATAATTATTAAATGTAACATAAACATTTTTGCATCTTTAAACAACTCCACGCTTACCTACACTAAAAAAGTCAAAGTATTGTTGGGTACTCACGGGTAGTAAGGCTCAAATACGCTTATTTCACTTTTTCCGCTAACTTAACAGGCATTCAAATCTATAAATAACCACCATTATTTTGGTTTTACTGTGGCTTTGAACAAAACCAAATTTTCTTAATAAACTTTTCAAACGGTGCGTTCCAAATTTGGAAGAGGCGAAAATTTTTGAAAAATAAAACTACTTTTTAAAATTATTAATTCGTATTGTATCCTTATAAGTCAGTCTAAATATTAATATTTCGTATGTAATTAAGAAATAATAAGTATTATTAATTTAATTTTATCAAAATAATAACAATTAATTATTGACATAACACCATCACCTCTCATTTTGTATAGAAAAAAGCTGGATCTCGCGATTGACCGTCACGTTCCAAATTCAAAAACTCTTTCCACGCTAGTGGATATAATGGGCTTTTGGGCGCAGATTTTGAGCGATAAAGCAAGCCTTTTCGAGCCGGTGAGGTGAAAAATAAATACATAGATATATGTGTCAACATTTTCCCAGTCTTTCCTGCAGTATAGTTGAGTATTCTATTTTACTGCAGTTCATTTCTAAACATGTACTATACCTACAGTGTAGTGTAAGTTATATACTTAAGATTATTGGAGTTGGCCGATTTGCATCAAAGTAGTCCATTCAAAAAGCAACTTTCCGTCCACGGCAGAAGATTCCAATTCTAATGACAGTTTTATAAAAAATCGGCCACATTCAATCATTTCAACCATGTGATATGATTTTGAGTCATCACAATATTCTATCTGGTCAACTAGGTACTTTACCTTGAATACCTTGTTAGTGGTAATTTATGTTTTCATTCTATAATCGCATAAAACTAGGCATTGTTTGTTCATGGTTAATGCAATGTCCTTCATATGACATAACGAGCTATTTTATTATTTACCATAAGGTAAATAATAAAATAGCTAATTGTGGTAGTAATAATGCCAGTATAGGGGCGTAGACTCACATTAAAATTGTATGACAACTATGGACGAGTATTTCGCGACCGAAACAGCAATTTACTTGATTTCCATACAACGATTAGTACAAATAGCATACTGTGACGTCATACATACTCATTAACATACTTATTGACATATAAATGTCTCTTGTTCGTGTCCGTGCCGTATCCATTCCAAGCCTGCGCTGCGTCTGCGCCGTGTCTTAGGGCCCGGCCACTTGTCCACGGCGCGGCGTCGCCGCCGTGACACGGCGCGGCGCATGCCGTAAAGGTGGCATTCGGATCCGGGCTGCCGCAACCCGGCAGCCGCGACCACGGTCGCGCCGCACCTCTTTGTAGTGCTTAACTCTCGGGTATAGTCAGCGTCGGATAGTTAGTACTAGTAGCCAAAGTATCCAAATATTTCGGTACACGTCTATTACTATAAGAATAAGGGTGTGTTACGATATATTTGGCTACTCTGGCTGCTACTAACTATACGATGCTGACTGTAAATATAGTTAATTAGCAAGTATGGTTTTTTAATAGCTATATACTGTTTATGCCGCTATATCAATGTAATGTTGTGTTATTAGTATTGTATTGTATTTTATTTTTATACTTTGTAAATGATTATTTTTGCTTTTAATTTATATTATTTTAATTGTATTTGCTCCGAAAAATATTTGCACGCCTGCATGCAGGCTGAGTACACTGGACATATTTATAATTAACAATGTAACATCTACACAACTGTATTCTGAGCAAATAAATTATTTGATTTGATTTGATTGATTTGATTTAATATAAGGACTGTCAGGGAAAACTTTTCTCACTTTGTATCACAAATATAAATGGACTACTGAATCAAACTTCTCAATCCAATCATATATGGCCGTTATAGCAGACAGGTGGGACAGTCAGCTTGTGTTGCACTGGACCAGGGAACATGCTATACTTGCCTCTTACACGTGACTTTTGAAGGTCACTAATGAATTAATGATATAGTAAAAGTTTTGTAAAATAACATTAGGTAGTAAAAACATATGTAACTAACAAGAACTATGGACCTAAAACGTCTGACGTCGTTTTTTATTTTATTTATATCTTAAAGACAGCTGACATGGCGTCCATAAGGCCTTATGTATTAAAAGTGGAGATTTCAGGCCTGAAACTGAAGTGTGATGCAATAATACACGGCTGACCATAGGGCTGGCTTGTTCCTCGGTCAAAGAATTGGCATCGCCATTCAGCTAGGAAACGTAACCAGCCTTATGGGCACCTGACCGCGGAGCGCCGACTTGGGGGACTATATTGTAGGCAATCTGTAAATATGTTAAATATGTAGTTTTTAGTTGTAACTTTATTTCTGTAGAAGTAGTGTAAAATATACTTAAAAAATAAGTGTTTTTTAGAAATATTCTATAAAACATTTATATATATATATTCTATTCTATATCCACGAATACCAAAAGTCGAAGTTCGGGTATTTCCGCCTCTGTCGCACTTATTACTCGAGTGACAGAGATGCTGATACACGATCTTTGAGTTTCGGTTTTCGGGGTAGGGCGGAGCTGTCGTAATAAAAGTGGATTTTCGCCCCCGTAGAACGTCTATACTGAAATAGTTTATCTATACAAAGATTAGAAACATCAGCAATAATAATTTTATCTTTTTTTTCCAGATAATATGGCGACTCGAGGCGAGAAGTTGGAGCTACTAATCAACAAAGCTGACAACCTGGCCACCAATGTAATTATCTAATTATTTGAAATGCACCTTATTTAAAATTTCATGAGTCATGTTTAATGTTTATTTGGGCAAACCACGGTACAATAATACTTCATACTACGGCGATAGAGTCCGGCAAACGAAAGCGTGACCTGGACTTTTTAAAAGTTTTAATATGGCAACATTATTAATCTGTCAAATAGGTATATACAGCTACTAATTACAATATAAATTAAAGCTATAGTCTGTTCGTTTAGGTATTTCAAAGAATGTAAACAAACAAAACCACGTGACTTGGTCTTTCAGCCAATAAGATTGCTGTGAATAGCAACATTTTGTATCTATGGTTATTATCTTATTGGCCGAATGATCAAGTCACGTGGTTTTGTTTGTTTACATTCTTTTCAATACCTAAACGAACAGACTATAGCTTAAACATAAATTCAAGATAATCATAAACAATAAAAGAAGTTGTTTTCCAAGAGAAACAACCATGTTTTGTTTAGATGCGATGTCGGATTTTTTAGGTTAGTATTACTTTGTAATCTTAATCCTTGTCGGCTGATTATTTGATATAACAATATTGACGATAATGATGATACCGTTTCTTATGTTTACAGATAATCCTGAAAATATTCAAGGAATCTGTAAACATATTTTTCCTACTATAATTAGTAGTAGGTCACGCTTTCGTTTGCCAGACTAGGATATACATCAACCAGCAAAGTTGCCACCACTTAATAATCCATTTTTTTAAACTAGGATAGTAACCAAAACCAACAATGCGAATACTTGCTAGTTTAAATTTAAATGAAAAACAAGGAAACTAAAATTTACTTAATACTACGGCTTAATATATCAGCAAAGTTGCCACCACCTATACATATTTTTTAACTAGGATAGTAACCAAACCAACAATGTGAATACTAGTTTAAATTTAGTAGCAAAAATTAAATTACAAGTCATGTTAAAATTATGCTTTAGTCTGGCCAGGGATAGATGAGTCTAAAAAAGAGTAGCAATTTAAAAAAAAACAGTGTTGTAAAAAAAAACACTGTATAGCGCGATAAAATAATTACGATACTTGGACAATTATTATATTTCTTCAATTCACACAGTGCAACTCAAACGGAGGGAAGTAAAGTTATATGAAATAATAGTAAATTATTGTCGAAGCAAGGGAAGTAGGCAATTGCTGGCCGAGTTTTAATTTTAAACTGATGAATTTGGTAGTCCTTTTAATTTAATACGAAGCCAGCAATTGCCCTTTCGGCTGAGACAAATATAGTGCTTTTCTCAAAATTTGTGCAAGAAAACAAAAATATACTTTCTGAAAATAATGAGGCATTCTTTAAAAGCATTTCTTTTCGTCACTCCATGAAATTGTCTTACGCCTTTAGATATTTGTCTTTTACCTTTGCAGGGATCAAATTATCAATAACTGAGCGTGTCTTTTAGACGAGGAATCATTTTCACCTCAATTTTCAATATTTTCCGAAAAAACTACTAGCCACTAAAAATAGAATATTTTTTGAATTGCCGCCTTTTTTTAAATAATAAGTACACTTCCAGTATTTTTGTTCCGAAAACGCCATAAGTTTTTCGAGACAACTAAAAAGTCGCGATACGTCACAGCTACTGATCTTCCGTTTTGGCTGTTTAGGACCTATGCTTTTTTTTTATATGGCTGTTTTAACTTTTTTTAAAGTTTGTACCTCGACAAATAATGGAATACGCTATTTGACAAAAGTCAAATCAGCTTCTTTTTCATCAAATTGATGATGATTAAATATGATTGGTGGATTTTGACACCTAGACCTCTCGCCACGGTGCTGCCAGCTGGTGACATAATACATTCTGGAAACCCTCATTCAAGGTGCTCCCGCTGAGCTGAATCATCCGGTTTGTGGAAATGATGGAGCGAGCTTGGGAGTAGGCATAAAGGAGGGGGCATTTGCACAAAAGATCCCACTGGGTCGAAGAGTATCCGAAAGGGTTCACCTAGACAGGATAAGATAAGATCCATGTTCTTTACGCTACGCTGCGTGTGTTCCAGGAATCTCGTGGATACTTATCGCCCTGTTTCTCCCAATTATTATGACTATATTATACAGTAATACAATGCTTTCAATTACAATACATGGTATTTACCCAACCCGTTCTGTTCCAGTCCGTCTCTTTCAACGGCACCGCGCGGACGCTACAACGCAGCTTGTTGTGGAAAACCATAAAAATGACCGTGATCACGGCTCTAGTCGCCGCCCTGGCCGTGTACTTCATCGGGGTGATGGCGTGCGGCGGGCTCGCGTGGAAAAATTGCGTCGGTTAGATTTGTTGGTCATGGGAATGATAATAGATGGCGTATAGAAGCAACGATTAAATCAATTAAACCTCTGACGACGGTAGTTGACCAACCAACAGCGGTATCGTTATCAGCTTATATACGTCCGACAGCTGGCCACAGGCCGCCTCTCATGGATGCACGGTATGAAATTATGTTATTAGCAGTTGTTGATTTAGGCGGTACCTTTGAAGGAACTATTGCGAATAAACCTATGGATTGCGAAGATGATTTTTCGCAGTAGTTACTTCCAGAGGAAATAATGCATATAATCGGAAATAATCGTGGTTACCAATCATTAATTCTGAGCTCTCAGTCGCACTCGCTGCCTCTCGTGGTAGATGTATTTTATGTGCGAGATAAATCCGCCTTAACCCCTCAATCAACTTCTTCTTTTTGTCAGAGTGAGCAACTCCTATATTAGTGTAGGTAGTGTAGTAACCACAACACGTGTGTTTTGTTTTGTGACCAATTAAATAGTGAACTAAAGTTCTTCAATGAGACGTCGCTGAGAGACCAAAAGGAAATGTTCTTTATTCATCCCCACTTTCAATTCATCTGAAACTTTATAAAGATATACAAAAAGGAATGAACTATTTTTTTTTATCTTGTCAATTTTGAAAATGTCTAGTTATACCCGCTCCGAAACCATTGAAGCAGATACAGTATTTATCCATTTCTCTAAATCAGGGTTATAAAAAAGATCTGTTTTCACATTGTTGATACTTGCATGCTTGATAGCTAGGTGTCAAATACATATATCAAAAACAGTTTCGCACATCTCTGCACACTTCACAGTATTTATCCATTCCTCAAAATCAGGGTATTTTAAGGGATCGGGGGCGTTCTTCTTTGCAAAGGATAACGTCACTCAAAATTGCCCTGAATACCGCGTCTAGCGGGGCCGGGACAACTGACACGGCGAGAAAAATCTACCCTCCTCTGTCTAATTTGCACAGTGCGAGTGAAACAGGAAACGGTGAGACGGTCGCGACGCGACTTTGCACCAATTTGTGCTAGACGGTATAGTTGTAATCGCTTGAGTCAAGATTGAATACCTCTCGGTTGACGTTTGTTGTTTCGGATCGTACTGCACCTATACGCTAATACTTAGAGCCTGTTCACACTAGCGATTCTTTTCGGCGATTTATAGGCGATGCGAGATCGCGGCGTGCACGCGCACCTATAAATCGCCGAAAAGAATGGCTAGTGTGAACAGGCTCTTACTGATATTTATTGTTCTTGTGGTAAATGTTTTCATACCCCTTATTCTTAAAACTTAACAAACCTTTGTTAACTAAAATGTGTCTTCTCACAAACGCAGTTACTAATAAAGACAAAACAAATTTTAAATGCAATTCAGGGTTTGCTGAGTTAAAGAATAAGGCCATTATACACCAAACGTGAATTGTAAAATAATTCCAGTCTTTCAGTCAGTTCAGAAGGCTGTTCCATATAACATACTTAATAATGAACGTCGTCGAAGTTTTAAAGTGAAATCCTTTAAGAGTCCGCAGTAAGCTCGATTCTCCATGCAAACGTAGTTACGCTCTCATTTTAAAACTACGTGTTGGATTGTAACGAAACTTTGCATGTACAATGACATGAGGAATATCTATGTCTGTAATTAGTTATGTTGCTTCAGATATCATAGTAAAAAGAAAACAGCGAATTTAAGTTTTACATACGAAACTTGTTTTTGCTGTATTTCGTTTGTTTTATAAACTGGAACCATATAAGGGTGAGGACCAAATTCTTGGCCAGTAGTTAGCCTACGTAGTCGGTCCCAAAGTTCTGTCACTGGCATATTATTTTTAAATTTAGAAGATGATTTTAAGAAAATTTTATTGCATTCCATTTTTGAATGTTTGACAATTATTTTAAAACAAAAAACAGTCATTCGTTGCAATTTCTCACGATGGAGTGGACATAGAAAGAAAACCGAATAGCTGTTTTAGCATTGCACCGCTGTGGGCACTCGCCAAGTACGATTTTCAAGTTGCTCAAAAATTTAAAAATAACGCTTAGGTTTGTGTACCGTACTATTGATAGGTACAATGAAGTCTCCAGTGTTGAGGACAAGAAAATAATTGGCCGGCCTCGCTCCGTACGAACACCAGCAGTGATCAAAGCGATCAAGGCGCGCATAGCAAGAAATCCTGTCCGAAAACAGAAATTGATGGCTTTGCAGATGGGTGTCAGTAGAAAAACCGTCAAAAAGGTTTTAAACGAAGATCTTAGTCTACGAGCATACAAAAAAAAGCGTGGGCACTTACTTAATGCCCGTCTAAAAACAATAAGGCTTAAAAGATCCCGGAAGTTGTTAAAGCGGTACGCGAAAAATCGACACCGTGATATCCTCTTTACAGACGAAAAGATTTTCGATATTGAAGAGAAGTACAATAAACAGAATGATAGAGTGTACGCTAGGAGCTCTGAAGAAGCAGGAAAAAGAGTTCCGCGGGTGCAACATGGGCATCATCCATCATCAGTGATGGTCTGGTTGGGTGTATCTTATTACGGGCCAACTGAGGTTCATTTTTGCGAAAAAGGTGTCAAAATCAGTGCGAAAGTATACCAAGAGACAGTTTTGGATAAGGTTGTCAAAGATCTGCCCAACACGCTATTTTCGGGACATAATTTTGTGTTCCAGCAGGATTCTGCGCCAGCACACAAAGCCAAGACCACTCAAGCCTGGTTTAACCGTCAAAAAATCGACTTTATAAGACACGAAGATTGGCCTTCCTCTAGTCCGGAACTTAATCCTTTGGACTATAAAATTTGGCAGGTCTTAGAGGGGAAGGTCTGTGCTAAACCACATAAAAATTTGGAGAGCCTAAAATCATCTTTAAGAAAAGCAGTCACTGAGATAGATATGAAAATGGTGCGTGCTGCGATAGACGACTGGCCGCACTGATTAAGGGCCTGTATTAAAAACAAAGGAGGTAATTTTGAATAATTTTGAGTAATTTTAATTCTTTATTAAATGTACTTTAAATCGGTATATAATTTATTAAAAATTTATTGCTACTTTTGTTTTTATCATTATTTTCATTTGTGACAGAACTTTGGGACCGACTAGGTAGTTAATTGGTAGTAGTTAAAAAATTCCGTTGTGACACGAAAATTAGCCATACAATTCTATGGTTAATTTTCGTGTCACAACGGAACTTTTTAACTACTACCAATTAACCACGCTAACTACTGGCCAAGAATTTGGTCCTTACCTAAACTAATTACAGACATAGATATACCTCATGTCATTGTATATGCAAAGTTTCGTCACAATCCAACACGTAGTTTTAAAATGAGAGCGTAACTACTTTTGTATGGGAAGGTGAAATTCGGCCGAGCTTACTGCGGATTCTTAAGGTAGTTTTTATTAAAATTAAAGAACTCAAATTACAAATAAATCTGATGAATACAGAATAGCCTTGGCCTCTGGACAAATATTACCTCTCCTCGTTGATAGAGGTATTAAAAAAAAAATGTTATTATAAAAAAATATGTTATTTAAAGAAATACGAATATTTTAAAATTACAATTACAAACATTTAAAGCTAGTGTAATATTGAGAAGTGTTGTAATATTTTTCCATAGACTAAGGATAAGAACATACAGTATAATGTATCAGATCAACTAGTGCTTAGGCATCTGTCAATTTTCAGAAGATAATTTCCTAAGTTGCAATTGGTTACCTATCTGAACCATTAAAAATTGCTTTTCAACTGTACCGTGTATCCGAGTTTTCCTTTGTCCGAAAAGTCGTTTTTCTCTGAAGCCATAACATTTTCAGGATTAAAACAAACCTAACCTAACCATACGATAAGTATTAAATAGAAATCAAAAGCTTTGGGATCTTCGAGAAAATCGACTTTTTGCCGAAATTAATATTCGTAAATAAAATTTATTGTTTATGATAGGATTTGCTGATAGAATTCGGAAATAAAATTTAGTGTGTGATTTATTCCATTGAAATTTTATAAGGATTTCACTGGTAATATTACTCAACCGCGATTAGTTTGGGGAATGTAGGTGACAGTTTTTCCAAATAATTATGTCAAAATGAGCATGAATTGACAGCTATCCCATTCGCAAACCTATTGCAGTCGAATAATAAACTAGATAAATAAACAAATATATAAAGAATTCGATAAATGTAATTATTGCTAGACTACAAGGAATATTGTTATTTTTATTTTTTTACTCATCATTTAATAATATTTCACTGTTATGTTATGTACTGAACTGAAATCGAAAATTCATTAAATCTAAGAAATTATAAATTTTGATAATATTTCCACGACATATTTAATTAATTTGCATGACATATGTATGGTGGTATATGTATGGTGAAAAAAATATATAGATGAACAGCAAATTCTCGGCCGAACTCGACCTAGCTGGACTTGATCTGAGAGTAGTCACTGTAATTCTATAGACTAATCTCGGATTAACTCTATTCCTCGATGGTCAAATTAACACTTAATGCAATCACTGTAACGCAAATCATGTAAAAAGCGGCTTTAAACAATTTAAAATGCAATTATAATAGCTTGAAATTAATTGTATAAGGTTCTAACATCACCGCTTCTCCGAAGTATATTCTAAGAAGTAGAATAATCTGAGGACCGCGCTGGAAGTTATTCTCTAAGCACCATTTTAAGATTCTGCCATGAAAAAATGAATCTTTTTTGAATGGCTGTAAGTCGCAATTGCATTGTCAAGAGAAGGTTCACTATAGATTTCCTTTGATCTGCTGCTGTCAGTCAGCTTTTAAAGTGTTATTCAATTTAGATCCAAAGCTCCTCCAGCAGAACATAAGTAAGTTAACTACATTTAGTAAATGCACCATTTTGTTAGACGTATTTATATGAATATTGAATTATATCCATTGTGAAATTGAAACAAACTTCAAGTTATAAAGTCCGCTAGTTCTTGCTCTTGCATTTCACGAAATTCAACTTTAACGACATGACAGTAGAAACGGCGCCCACTCGCCTTCGTGAAATGCAAAACTGTAGAACTGTATTCGGGTTCGGGTGTTTTTATTTTTATTTTTGAATAAGACGTGTAAGAGCGAGTGAGAGAGAAATATAAACCCGAATCCTATTCTAAATGCTCACGGAAGTTGGCTTATTATGTCGGGTTTATACCAAGCGAAGGAACAAGCATTGATTGTGGAAAGATATCACGGCATTGGCAAACATACATAAGCCATTTATCGGATCCGCTCACACAATTTCACTAGAATCGGATGAGCAATTCGACCTGTATAGGAGAACAGACATTCAGACATGCGAAATCATCTTTGCTCAAGCTGAAACGAGAATTTCGGTCGCTTTGCTCACTCGTTCACAATGACGTGTTTAATTTCGTCAAATCCACGCTTTCGTGAAATGCAAGAAGTATATAATAATGCTCGTTCGTTTGTTTGGTCTAATCCCATCCTTACTCAAACATATTACACTCTTAGAGAAGCAATAAACAAATATATACAATTATAAACTAAACATACAACAGAGTAAATTCCATTTATCATAGATAAATTTATAAGGCCTTGTTAATAACTGTGCGCTGTTCTAAAATTTTACATCAAAACCATTATTCCAAATTGTATAAAATTATGTTTGAATAGACTATAAAGTATTGTGATATCAAATATATGTTATAAGTATAAATGACTTGTTTACATTGTAAAAAAAATGCTATAAACTTGTATAGGTTATCACTACGTTCATGTTTCATTTCGAATATCCATTAGAGTAACACGTGGACCTATAATACTCAGGACAAGCTATGGTAATAGTAATACCTCGTCCGAGCGAGCTGGTAGCATACAAATCTCAATAAGTGTGACAGAAAGGGGAATATCATTCGTCGTCCTTAGTTCCACTTTTTTTATTTGCCGCAACTGATTTAGTATGAAGTTGTGGCAGGCCTATCCCACTGTCAATTTGGCGCGAAAAGAAGTTTGTCTATGGTAACCTCATGTGGAGGGCTAGTAAGGGCTGTACAGCGTATCGCACACAATGACGTTTCATATATGAGTTCCGTTTTACGTAGTAATTACATAATCTTATACGAATTTAAATTTTACAGCATCTTGCAACATGACGAAAGAAGTAATAGGTACCATTGCAAAATATGAACTGTTTTGTAAAAACTTAACCTGTATTCAATTTTTTTTTACTTAATCCTGACTTCCCGGCTATTGTATTATTTTATTATCATATCATGTTATTGTTTCCAAAATTTGATAATAATTTCGATAACAGACAGGAACTAACATTTTGGATGTTCAGTTATGTGGTACGTTAACAACCCTATCTCACTCTATGATTGTCTATAACAAAAAACATACAGCTAACTTCATCACAGGCAGTAGACCTTCTGTACCTGTAGGTGCTATTAATTATTCTGTGGTTGTGTTAAATAAGCCATTACCCGCCCAAAATAAGTAGGTTGTTTATGGTAAGCCGTCAGACATTTTAAGATCAGGCCCCTATTTCACCAAATTCACAATTGTCACCTGACAATGAGAATTCTCTATACACCACCTTAACTTCTAGAACAAGCAATTTATGACGAATTGTCAGTGTCAGGTGACAATTGTCAAGTTGGTGAAATATGGGCCAGTTCTTAATTTAGCTGCATAGGAGCCTTTCCGTCCCTCATTGTGACGATACTTATAGCTTGTCCTGAGTATTATAGGTCCATGGCGACATTTTAGTTTATTTTATACTCATATAGTTAGGTAGGATGTCTCACAGCTATTAAAATGAAAATCCTTGCCTCACCGGGGAATCGAACCAACCATCAATCTTGTATCGAATATTTCACGGTGTTACTTTATACTGTATATATATTAATATTGTACATATACGAGACCTTTTCGAATGGAATCTTAAAAAAAGGTATTTTTTTCTACAATTAGTCGTTACAATTCTCCGATGTAGCAATCAATTTTCAAAATACTTTGAAAAATATTGTAGAGGGCAAAAAAGCATACTTATTCAATATTAATTTTAATTTCATGTCCCATGGGCGTGGAATACCCCGTATCCATACAAAGCATATCCACACGTACACAATTCCAGAAGTATACAAAAACAAGTTCCAAATTCAAATAATCCCGTACACTAACTTTGTGTACCTGACAAAACTTGGAAACGAATCGCTGGGCGTGGGATCTTTTGTGAATCCATCGGCGGGCTCCCAAAATGTGGCGACTGGCGACGCCGGGGTTAGATTGATCCCGCTAGGGTGCATCCCCCACCCCGCTCAGCTCACTCGCGCGCCAACTTTCGCCGCGGGAGGGCGCCGCTGCCGCTCCGTCGCTCGACGCACGTGCTCGCGTTACTACGAATACGTCTGTGTGAGTGCCCGTGTGTAGCGTGTTTCTTGGGATTGTTCCCGCGATTTATATCGCCGGTGGATGCGGTTCTCATATTAATGCCCTTATGTGCAGTCTTGTGAATACATCGACAGTTACTCAACTATGTTGTTGTTTAATGTTTTGTTTGTCACATACGTCTTATTAGATTCTTGTAGGTATCGTTTTCTGTATAAACTCCCGGGAATAGATGATTAAACTCGTAAACAATATCCGGTTCGAAGGACCAATTAGACTTGTATGAAATAGCTGTTGAAGCGCAAGTATTTGCTTTGTTACCAAGATTAAGTCTCGGAATTGTTATTTACGACGATCCATTCCGGTTATAATGGCGCTGATTAATTATTTAGGACACATACTGGGTCAGTTGTCATTGGCGGCGCCAAATACGTGTGACAACGTAACTTCACCGTAACTTGGATTCGAACACGAGCCGCTGAGTCTGTGATGGGTTTGTGTGTATGTGTGCGTGTGTGTGTGTACCCGGAGCTATTAACGCCACAGGAAACCGCGTCGATTTTAGGGAAGGTTAAACTACGAATGGTCAGGTCATTGTGCCTTTACTTTACGTCGATTCACTCTTTGTGTCGAAGATAAATAGCCATCTCATTGTTTTGAGTCGCTTTTTGTTGAAATCGGAAGCGTTTCTTGCTCGTTAAATTTTCGTGATGGTACTTAGTTACAATAAAAAATCACTGATTGGAACATTTCGTAGCGATAATTGATTCAGCTGTTTAAAATAAAAAAAGTATGGTACCTATAATACTAAGGACAAGCTATGGTAATAATAATACCACGTCCGAGCGAGATGGTAGCATACAAATCTCGATAGGTAAGTGTGACAGAAAGGGAAATATTGGTTGTCCTTGACATAGTTCCTGTTTTTTTTAATTGACACAACTGATTTAGTATGAAGTTCTGGCAAATAACCCATTACATTACCCGCCTAAATCAAGTATGTCGTTTATGTTAAGGTACGTTGGAAGAGCTCGTGATTCTGGCCAATATATATACTATATCCTAATATGTAGGTAGCCAAAAAGTGTAGCAAAAATTCCACTGAGTTGTAAGAAAATGTGCGAATACACTTTTATCCAATTCCGACGAAAAAAGAATTAACAAGAGTATAAAAACAGCCCGTATGAGACACACCTGTAAACATTCTATATAGGAGGTACACCTAACATATTATTAGGTTTAAACATAACGGACTTAACGGATAGAAATCAGCAACCGTCTATTATACTGCGTGGAACGGAACGATGGACTTTCCCGCAAGAGGGGGATTATTGAGCGCTAGTACGTCACATTTTTACCAGATAAACTTTTTTTTCGACGCGATTTTTTTTTACATTTGTTTGGAGCTCGTCGCTCCAGTCGGCCAACGCTCCATACAAAGGTAAAAAAAAAATCGCGTCAAAAAAAAAAAAAATTATCTTGAAAATGTGACGTACTAGCGCTCAATAATCCCCTTCTTGCGGGAAAGTCCATCGTTCCGTTCCACGCAGTATTTCAAATATAGGTAGCGATAACTCTCTTTAGTGCTGCGTAAGTACTCGCTTACCTACTTAATAATAATTGATAAAGATTATCCTTCCATCTCATACGAACGTACAGTCGCCATCAGATATATCGGAGCCGCCAAAGTTTTCACAAATATCTGAACACGTCTCTATTGTCGAGGCATTAGAGACGTGTTCAGATATTTGTGAGCGCTTTGGCCACTCCGATATATTTCATGGGGACTGTACTTTAGAAATTGTTTCCGCTTTGATTTTATGTTGACAGTATCATGCCCTTGAAGGCACCCAGCAATTTGTCACAAGAACTTGCTAAGGTTGGAATGAGACAGCAATACTTATAGTGCGGAGTCTTATTCTAGACCGGATCTTAAGACCCATCGGTGTAACAAAGCTTTTGTTTAGCCGTAATAGCCACGTGCCACAAACGCTTCGGAATGAAAAAAACATGTTTATTAAATACTTTACTCGAATAGCAACTCTATTGTTAAAGTAGTATAATATTGTTTCAACATTACTAAGTAGAAAGTATTTTTTTCTTTAAGGACCTCCTTTACTTTGACATAAAGCCGCCTTTTGGTTGAAAAGGTGTGATGCTACGTTAATATTACAATATCAATTAACAAAAAAAGACAATCGCTTTGTTTAACATTTAACAATGAAAGCTTAGAAAATCGCAATGTTTATCGGGCTCTAGAAAAAGAACCAGTACCTTAATTCCAATTATCGCAAGTTGGCGTGATAAATTGCATCGTTTGTAGTGTGCATAACAAGATATCCATCACACATATAAACTCATTTAACGTTCAATTCAGATCCGAATCCAACACAATGGGTTAACCCTCAAAATGACGCAAAATGGACAGTTAAAGACGATTTTCGAGTGAGATGAAATAGTGCCGCAAACATGGATGACAGTTCGCCAGATTTGTCGCTGAAGCTGCGGCGAGGCTCGAGCGACTCTCGCGAGTCGTTCTACATGGACTTCGCGCAGGGAATCGACTCGGATATCGAGGAAGTGACGACGATCGAGCGAGTGATTCCGGAGCATCCGGGGGGAAGGTCGGAGGGGGACGCGGATACGCTCGCGACGCCGTCGGGCCTTGAAGAGACCAAGGAGTTCCCGTCATGGTGAGTGACTATAAAATCTACGATTTAGGAACGCTATGCTGCTCGTACCTAGCCCATGTGTGTAGTGGAAAGCACCTGCGAGATCTGCGCTCATCTGGCGGATGCCGTTCCTGGCACTGAGTTTTAAGAGGAAACACTAAGGTCGAGATAATTGAGAAACAGTTATTTGTTGCACCAACCTCAAGCCTCTCCCCGCAGAGCGCGATAGAGACAACTGCAGCTTGGACCGAAAATACTTATTAAGAGTACATAAAATCGACGTTTCGTAGTCACCTGATTTCTTCTCCAAAACTTGACCTATTTATTTAACTATTATTTTTATTAAAAATCAAAGAAAGGCTTTGGCCGTGTTCCTATGTTATGTAGGTCCTACGTTGTTTCCTCTCAAAAGGGCTATTTGCGAAGAGCGCCGTCCCATGGCTATAGTGTAGGTACCTAATAGGACCAAGGGGACGAAATTTTAATTGTTCCAACTCTATCGCACTTCGGCTCTTCGAGACTTCATGGTAATACGGCGGGACGTTCTCAGCCGCTCTAGAAAGAGTGTCACGCCACGCCAATGAAAAAAACACGTCCCTTCTCCATTCTGAAGGTCGGATTTTTCGTATAAGGCACTTTTCCCACTGCCGGTGATGGGCGACTAGCGATTAGAGCAAGAAACTGGATAGGAGCCTACGAGTTGGCGAGCAGCGAGAAACGAGTGTATAGTTCCGATAGTTTTGTCTCTGGGCTATTACGATTACTCACACTACTCGCTCGAACGGGGTTCAAATGCTTGTTCTAAATTCATAACAAAATATGCGTGCACTCAGATCCAACTCCGTAGAGTAAAACTTAACCTCATATCGTTAGTGCTAATTTCATTACACCTAAGTACCAATGTTCGATATAATTTTCATTAGCCCAAACCAATCTTGTATGGCATAATTATTTGCCGGACCTAATTTCATATATCTTTCGGCGTGAGTTCTGACTCTGACCGCCAAGCGAGCATCGCTGAGCTAGTACCGCTGAGCGAGTTTAATCTTTGATAGGTCTTGTCCACTATTCAAGAAAGATTTCTCGCCGGCGGTATGAACAGCCAGTGATCAATTATAATGTGTCTCTCTTACTGACACAGGATCTAAGTATAGGTACTCGTGCTATCTTTGTTCGTTTCTTGAGCGAGAAAATAGTCGATAGCTAATCGCTACCACGCCGGTGGTGGGATGTTAGTCCTACAAGTCTTAAGTATTTATATATTCTAATTTCTAATTGAATATGCTGCGCTGCCGGCTTCAACGATTAGTTCAGTTGCAATCGCCAGGTTATGTTGTGGTTATGACAATCGATAACAAATAAATTTGGCCACACTTAATTTGAAGCAATACCTAGCCCGAAATCAATTCATGGGTTAATTAAGTCGTCTTTAGGATGCGACCGGGTTCACATTAACCGGTTAACGTTCAGAATGGGAAGTGGGTGAAGCGAAGGTAAGTAACTCCAACACCGATGAACCGATTTGAGTGCAGTTTTTTTCTTCGAAAATCTTGTCTGTTCTGATGGTTCTTAACTAAGTTTGTTGTGTCGGTGTGTTTATTTTTATGTATTTACGTACATAGAGTTAGAGAGAGACTGAACGCATCATGAACAAGTGGGCATGGAGAAGGATGGAAGGTTAGTTGGACAGAAAGAAGAACAAACGAAGAGGTTCTTTTGATAGGAGAAAGAAGATGTCTACTAAAAACTATTGAAAGCAGAAGGGAAAATGTCAATGTCAGAAAAGACAGAAGGAAGGAGAGGCAGGGGAAGACCAAGACGTGCGTTTATGGACTAAGCTAAAGAGAAAGTTAATGTAATGTCGTATCAAGCTCAAAACAGTGGTAGAGAGAAGAACAGTGGCGATTACTCCACCGACACCGATTTACATGCCGTTTACCACCAGCGTTGATCGGGTTAATTTTTCAGCAGCCACGCCGCAAAACTAGTTGGTCGTCTCAGTTATATTAAATAGGTACCCGCTACTACGCAGACTGTGGCGGCGCTGTATAAGTAAATCATGTTCACGTAAATTAATATGCAGGCGCGGTGAACACGCAAAACATTTTTAATTGGGTTTCGGGAAATTTAATTAATGAATGTTGCGCTTAATTCGGCTGTATACATATCTGGATAATTCTATAATTAAGTTAATTAGCGTTCGTGAATTATGTTTCCTTCGTGTATTTGATTTATCGGCGTAGATATACTGAAGAGCCTCTTGACTTGATTAAGGAGAAGTTGTGAAGAATGTTGAAAGAGTTGAAAAATTGGGAGGAGGTTGCGCCAAAGAAAACGCAGGTAGTACTTGTAAATGGTTATGTTTTATTTATAACCACTCACTTGCTTTCGGATTTTAAAAAAGGTAGCCTAAATTGCTTTCAATTTTTCTTTATCAAAGAAATCCATACTTCACTTGGCAACCACAGTTGCCACCATCAGTTTAGGGGTGCGCGAAATTGGCAACTGTGGTTGCCACAAGCAAGTGAGTGGATAAGTATACAGATATAGTACCTACATGTATTAGACATGGCATTGTCTGGATCACAATGATCAAAGGCAACATGACGCAACTTAAGGGTCGCCAAGACGCTCGACTCTGCATACAAACGTAGTCTGGTAGAACAGAAACTAGGTTCCGACCTGGATATGGCTCATCCCATTGTGTATAAAAAGTGTCATGTTATTCTAGAAAGTCGTTTTAAAATGAGAAGCAAACGAACGTTTGAACGCGATTGTCTATGAAAATTGCCTTAATGATGAAAGCTTAGAATATCGGTTTTCTTTCTGTCTGTCTGAAGGTGACATAAAAGTGGGTATATCACTGTTGATTCTCGAATCGCAGCCCAGTTTTACTGTATCAGATCCTGATATTTCGGTGCGGGGGCTGTACGATTAGTCGATTAGGTACAGCTGTCAGCGTCAACTGTCAGTCGAGTTAAAAGAAATAACATCCAAATCCACCTCGCTAAAACGCCAAGGAGTAAAAGCCATTAAAAAAATACCGATACTGTACTGCGCGCCTACATTTAAATGAGTGTTTCCTCAGTAGCGCGGGATGCGCGCAAACGCTGTACGTCAAGCGCACCGCCTTGCTTCCGGGTATGATATTACTACAGCGCAAATTTATACCTACCGACAAGTGAGGAAATCTATGCGACATCCGCATGCCGATTCCACCCCGTCTAGTTAGGATGCCGACATTTTAGCCATTTTAGTCATTGCTTTGTAATGTGCATGATTTTATTAAGTTACCAAAAAGTTTAAAGGAGCTGCCTCTTCATAAATTTAAAAAGAAGTTAATGCATGTACTCGCTGAAAAACAGTATTACAGTGTAAAGGACTTTCTATCGCAAAATGTAATGTTAGCATAGAACTTAACCAAATTTTGCACGCTAGTCCTACTAATATTATAAATGCGAAAGTTTAGATGTTTGGATGTTTGTTACTCAATCACGCTTAAACGGCTGAACCGATTTGAATGAAATTTTGCACGAAGGTAGTTTATAGCTTGGATTAAAATATAGGATAGTTTTTATCCCGAGTCCACGCAGATGAAGTCGCGGCGGAAGCTAGTATTTAATATACATTATAGCAGAATAAGCAACCTATTGTCTATGTACCACCTAAGGACACTGTAAAAAAAACGACTTATTCTATGCAAATAAAATCTTATCTTATCTTATCGTATCTTATATTATTGGGCAAATTATTAATTGCACACTTAATTGAACTTATTGATCCACATAACGGAACAATACCCTATTTACGAAAGACTACCGGGACTTGCGACAAATGTGTGCCACCCGTCTGACGGGTTCGACGGCTCCGGTGACTTTCTCCGGGGTCAGACCGACCGCATGCGGTCACTGATTGATATGCCGCGAGGCCTGCGCCTGCAGCCGGCTTTTGTTTTAGCCGTGAATATCGCGGATGTGCCTTTCCTGTATCACTCACGGTAGCTTCATATGCAATACAGTGTTTATTTTTTAGTGTTTCGTATCGAAAGAAAGAAAGAAAATAGTATTTTATGAAATCGTTATATAGTGTAGATATGCTTTTTCAGTCGAGTACCACGAAGGTACGAGACTTAAAAAGCGAATTATATAACTATTGTATACTTTTTCTACGAGTCAACTGGACTAATTAAACAAACTTGGTATCTATTGAAAATCTAAAGAAATGCAGCCAACGGCTTTTTTCTTTTTTGTGCGTTGATGTCTTTTACCTTTTGACTTTCTCATGACGGCGCCCTATTGGTCAAATACATTTTAGTTCAGTAAAGGCGCCACGTGATTGGTCGAATTTATTTTAGCTGTCTCAACAGTTGTAAAATGTTGAGTTGGGACCTCCATAGTAAAAAGTATGTTATTTTAGTTTGGTGTACGAAGTCTTAACTCAAACATTAAAGTCGATAAGTATAAAAACATTTATTTGTGACACACACAAAACGACAAATATTGAATAAAAATACAAATAAACACGTCACGGAATGGTCCCAACTCAGCATGGTGCTGGCGATTACTAGCGCTGGTCTTCCGTTGGGACCATTGGTGAAACCACGGGGGGCAGCGCACACATTTCAATATGAATATAAAAACTTGCAATAATAATAACAACAAAATTTGGAGAACTGGACGTAGGTAGTTACGGAATCAACTCGGTGTCTGTTCATCACCACAATTTAAGAGCTTGGTCCTTCGTTAGCTGATATCATCATCATATTCATCATCCTTCTAGTGTTTTTCCCTGTAGCGCTCAAAGCCCGGGGTCCGCTTTGGCACCTCATCTCAATTCTATTAGGCGGAGGCACTTGTTTTACAGAATCGACTGCCATCTGACCTTCCAACCCAAAGTGAAAACTAGATCTTATTGGCATTAGACCGGTTTCCTCACGATGTTTTCCTTTGCTGTCAGCATATTAGTACGACAGTTTCCCCATTTGCTTTCCGTATCAGTACGAGTATAATGGCCGGTTGCGCACTGCTATCCCGACAGAAAATCATCCAGATATTGCATCTAGGGCGCTCTGCCAGTACCTACTAGCGCCGCTGTTGTGCATTGCTAGGGGAATGTCTGTTTGATGGCGACATTATCTCGCCATGTCACATGGCTGTCGTAGAACCTTGTGTGGTAATTTAAAGGTAAGCCTGGCCCCCAAACCCCCCGCCACGTCCTGATAACCCTGTCGGTCGGGGATTGTTTATTCACTACATTCGCAGCTGACCACCATTCTTGCTGGCCGCGTCGCTATCCGCAACCTGTGCAGGGCTGCCAGCAAATAAATCGCGGCTATACGGTTAAGTATCTGCAATTATACGAAATTTGTTCGCATCATACATAACCATTCTATAAATCGATTTTTCTTTATAATTTCATAAAATTAACATTCTGACCTGTAAATTGATACTGTTTAGTTTTTTTGATTACAACTGAAATAGATTCATGCCATATTCTTTTGTATCGTATTATACGGAATGATCATGGATACAAGAGACTCCGATTATACATATTTTGTATCCAAATATACGATCTGGCAGCCCTGAACCTGTGACCCCGTTAGTAGCTTACAGCAAAGCCAAAGGACGATTATTAATCTGTCTGTTAGTCTGTCAAATTGATTTGACTTTGGAGGATCAAATACGGTACATCTAACCACAGCGATTAGATTTTGAAACTTCAGAAATACTCATGTTCGACTAAACCGATAACAACATACAATACGTAATGTGTGACTTCTGTGAAAATGCAAATACATATCTATTATTCATAAGTATTTCGCTTCCTCAAAGGCTAAAAGCGTGATCATAAGTTACTGCATGCATATCAAAACGATATTTTTATAACGATACTTCAAATTAGGCAGCGCGCCTTTTCAATCATCCAGGAAGGGTTTATTACCTACCGGCATTTGTTTATGTTTACGACTAAAGTGACATTTATTAAATACTAATTTATGCTACCCAACGATCTTGGCTTACCGACGTGACTCGGGGTTTGCTTAGTGTTTTGTAATCACAATGAGAGTTTTTGTGTTCAGATTTAATGCATAAATTATGTAAATCAATGCCTAAGTCGTTACAGAAAAATCTATTTTATTGTTCGCTCCACATAGCTTTTAGGGCAAATTTTTTTCATTACAACAAACAACATAACTACAAGAAATACTACCAAATATTTAAAGGGCCTAGACAAAATAAAGGGTAGACGGAAAGAACATGTGTAGTCACTTTTTATTTGAAATTAAGATTTTAATGTCTTTCCTAACGAATTCTACATTATGAGATTAAAGTCACATTTTAAAATGGGACTAGGTTCTCTCCATGGACCCTTCAAATGCTTGTAGGAGTTATCAATCTTTCTATCGCTCGCTATCGTGTCAAATAACTTTAACCTAGTCATCTTTAGCACCTACACGTCCGAACGCAGGGGATTTATTCAAATACCATCGCAATAGATCAATCATGGGGCCTAGGGGCGATTTTACTACATATCACTCCCCATAAATCAGAAGCATAACACGGGGGGATGTTTTAAAGTAGGGAAAATGCGTGTTTAGTTAGGATGATGCGGCAGAATTCGCCCGGCACCGCGAGCAAGCCAGCTGAAAAGAAAAACATTAGATACCGGCTATACGTTGACTTTTGTTGTTAAAATGCTGATGTTATTTATTTCTGAAGGTATATATATATAGGTAGCTATAGAAATACGTATTGTAATATAAGAATGTCGGCATGTATTTGTGTTATAAAAAACCGCTCAAACTATTCGACGAACGGGGCTTCCGGAAGCGCAAATCGAAATAGCAAATAATGTATCACTCTTGAAAAAAAAACACGTCTCGGTAAATCGTAGTCATTCCTGCTCAAAATAAAAATAGCAATTGCGTTATCTATTTTTCTTAATAAAAAGAATAAAAAAAAACAGACTGAAGAATCCATATGTTTGTTAGCACATACAATAATTTAAAAGCAAGGTGTTAGTAGGCCAAACCGTAAAATTGCCTTCGGACTAGTGTTAAGGTAGGGAAATTACTCTCGCAGCCGTCATACTAGTATAAAAGAAGGTAAATTATATTACCAACCTTCACACTAGTAGTGTGATATTTCACTTCCTCATATGAAATGTTCGGTTCTGGCGCTTCGCCGGCCGCTGCCGCGGCACGCTCGCTTCGCTCGTCGTCGTACCTATCGGAGACCTGCCTTAGGGTATGTCGAATTGGCCTTTTGCGTTATTGGTAATTTAACCGTTGCCTGGTTACCCAACGTTAACACTGTACCTACTCATATCTATGATCCACCGTCACACTGATTATTTTAAAATAGGTCAGTATTATAAATTGAAATCATCTAGAAGCTAACTCTACCTACAAATACAAATCGTTTATGTGCTGAATAAAGTTTAAAGAAGCTGTAAAATCATTTCCAGTTCGTGGTGTTATCCAGCCTGCATGCAGGCGTGCAAATTATTTAGTAATTGATTTGAAAAAATACAATAAAACATGTTTAAAATACAGTTAATAATAATAAATGGTACAAAAAACACAAGAAGGCATCGAATGAAATATAAATATTATAAAGAGACATTGAATAACTAACAAATGTCAAATCTTAAACCTATTTGCACTCGAGATACATTTTTACGCCGTAACGTAACGTTTTAAGTTGTTGGGTGTGAGTGATTTAAAGTTGGAGATGATTGTAGATAAGAGAACACATGTTTATTACATTAATTTTTATAAATCATTTTACAGCTTCGAGGTCGGTAAAAAGAGGCCATAATTTTCTTCCTTGTCGGCCTATTCATTATTTCGCATCGGTTTTTAAAATATGCCTGGTGGGTGGTGACAAATATACATACCTCTATAATGTATAGACAAGGCAGTGATAGTATTTTTAGGCTTTTGAATATTGGGATGCAGCTGTCATCTAGCCATGCGATGCTGAGGACCCCCAGACACACTTCTTCTGGGCTTTAAAGACCCTATCTGCCTACGGATGATTGTAGAACAATAGTCATTGTCTGTTTTGTGACGCCGTCACAAAACAATTTGCTTAGGTAAGTCATCTCGCCCGTCGCTCAAACATTGTTTTGTTGTGGTTTGCGGGCAAGCGAGCTTCACCCCAGTCGAAAACTATTTTACGTTCCTCAACAACTTAGTTGCGGTGTGTTACGCAGTCACTATTTATGGTCTGTCCGTCCGTCTGAAGCGCTAATAGCAGCGCCCATTAAGGCGAATCTTCCGCGCTGTCTAGTACAAAGTTGATTTATGAAGGCTCTGAAACTAAGCAATGAAAAGTTCTTCAGAAAATATTATAATTGTCTAAAACTTTGGTATCTCAGTAACAATCTTATTTCATCATATGACATTTTTATTAAAAAATAAATTTTCTTAATTATATTGGCCGCTCTTTCGGGTGCATGTTCATTTAAAACTTTATAGTTAAATAATAATCCTATTTGACAAAAACTTATTCTTATGCCGATTTTGGCTGGCGCTGGCATAGCATATCGACCTGTCATTAATACTTGAAAAAAAAAATTGCGGGCAATCTGAATCAGAATCTGAAAACATCCAAGACTCCGAAATTTATACTTATTCATGTGCATCACATCACACAAATATCTGCCCATACCTGGCTTCAAACCCAGGACCTTCAGATTCGTATAGGCAACAGTGTCACTAGGCTAACCGGTCGTTGCAAGTAGCGAGATAACATTTTGTCGGCTACATTCGTTAGTGGCAAATGGACCAAGTCACCTCTTTTGAAACGTGATTGGAGGAAGAATTATCCTAGAACTAGCGGCCCGCGTTCCGACCGAGTTCGATGTGTGTTTGAAGTGTAGTTTCAATGCTTTACAACTTGCGCGGGCCCGCGCAGCACACGCGCCGTGCACGACACGCGTTCGGAGGGTGGAGGCCTTTAATTATACTATATTAATATCACTTGTCTGGGCCTCGATCGACAACAATTGGGTTTTGTGCCTTGACAACCACAGTTTTGACCGTGTGCACAAAAATTAAGATGCTTCACTTTTCCTAACATTCGGTAGCTATCATTATTATACAATTCCAGTTTATGCGTCTTATAACCCTTATTATACCTATACACTACGATATTTGAATACCACATCAGAGAGGCAGACATTATATTAAACCCTAGCTAGCTAGAGTTTAGATTGTGCAACGATTTCAAGTTCCATCCTTTGACGTTCACTGAGCCGGAATAGTCTTTAAGAAACCTGATCTTTGAGTTTAAAAGTTGATCACTATACCTACTCGTATAAGTGTTATTTGTATTTTATGAATCTGATTTTTGGATTGAGAACAAATTCAAACAAACTAAGTCAAATGATTTAGATAGAAAGCATCCAAAATGACAATTTAAAAATTTCCCTTCGATTCAAATGTTTGGATTTTGGCAAGTCTTTGTATCCTTGCCATTGTTGTTAAAAGCAAAGCCGTCGTTAGAACGACATTTATTAAGGTTCCGTACCAAAAAGGTAAAAAAGGAACCCTTATGCCAACTCTGTCCGTCAGTCTATCTGTTTTTATAACACGCGTAGTGCATCTAATTCCATGAACTTCTATTCCAAACAAACTCCGGAACTGCCTGTGATCTTAGTCACGCCGAACATTTAAGTTGATGCCGTTACATGCTCGTAGCTAGCCATCCAAAATGTTAAAATAACTCTCCTTGTGTGGGCTGCTTACTCCTTGCTTACATTTTACTCATTTTGGCGGTGGTACTTAGGTCACTTCCGTATTTGACGGAGGAATCCGTATCCACTCACTTGCTTTCGGATTTTAAAAAAGGTAGCCTAAACTGCTTCTAATTTTTCATTATCAAAGCAGCCCATACTTCGATTGGCAACCACAGTTGCCATCATCAGTTTAGGGGTCCGCGAAATTGGCAACTGTGGTTGCCACAAGCAAGTGAGTGGGTATGCAGTATTTTCTACTTTACCGTGAGCTTCCTAATGTCGATGTCGCTCAGATTTCCTTACTGGTTGGTAAGATTACATTTGCGCAATAGCATTGTACCTAGATCGTGGAAGCGCTCGCCTACCGCCTGCTTCTGCGCGTGCTTCGCCAATCAGCGGCATTACCGCGAACATCGAATCTCAAAGTTCGTTTATCTCTGTCTCTGTCGCTCGAGTACCATAAACCATAAGTTTGATAGAGGAGATATCCGAACTTCGACATTCGATTGTTGTGATAAATAGCTCGGGAAACACTCGTTCAAATAAGGGCGCGTAACTTGACTGACCGTGGACACAAGCAGCTTACTGCACGTCTATCATGAGACGGCTGCGACATACTCGATTTTTCTCGCTCTATACCTCTTGTTCTAAGTGTTCTAATAAGAGAGAGACGGATACGGATACGGATACGGACGGATAGTGCGAGAAAAATTGAGCTGGCTCGCGCTCGCGCTGAGGTGAAGCGCTGTAAACAGTCTACAACAAAGTTGTGACGTGACGTGCGTTAAAGAGAGTAGATAATTATATAGTTATGCCAAATGTCCAACAATTTTAAAATACCCTGCGAATTATTCCGGAAATTAAGTGTTCTTCATAATTTCGTCATTAATCTGATTTGAAATGTATTTCTAGTAGGACATTGAGTACTATGTCAAAATAATTCATGAAAAAAGCTGTTATTAACAGAATATTTGCTTCTGCTTCAAAACAAGAAGTGGTTTTCGCGGTTCTTTGGCTAAACGGTTTGTTATTAATTTATCTTAAATTTGCACGTAGTTCATTTTAATAGTAGGTAAATGTTTATTAAGCAGAAACGTCCGCTAACGAAATTCCAAAATTTCGATTAATCAAAGTGGAAAATTGAGAAAAAGACCGTGTTGCACTCTGGGAGTGCCGGCAGAAGTGAAAACTTGAATATTTTGACATTTCGAATCGACGAATACCGTAGCGACAGCGACAGAAAGTAAACTATTTCACTTGCAAATTAGCGCGTAAGAACTTATTGTGTGTCGGCCAAACAAGTAAGCGCCGCGGATTGCATGGCGTTTGCGCCCTTTCTCTCGCTAACTCGAATGGCGCAGCCAGTCTCGAACTACGGCATCGTCCCCCCCCCAAGCCTCGCCCCGAATCTCGAACCTTACCTACGCTTCTTACCCATCCCAAAAAGTGCACAGCACCGCTGAAGAAGTTTTCACTTCAAAAATCCCGCTCGTGGCGGATAATTTTTCAATTTTCCACTGATCGAAATTCGTATACATTTGTCAATATGACTTTTTATTCAAATCTCGCAATTTGTACCATGCGCGGGCAAAGAGCGAGGCAACATTTCGAGGGCTACAGTAGCTGTAACAGGAACGTTGCAATAATAATATGTCACTGATAATTACATGTAGCCCCCGGCATCATTACCGTGTCATGTTCCGGTAATTGACAGTGAAAATTCTGGCGTTGATTTAACGCCGCTAATGACGTCTGCTTTTGCATCGGTTTGGGAAAACGTAGTCAATTAGTGAGAACGAACGGCCGTACTTACATACCTATGTATCGTGTATTAAGTACCAAAACTAGTACCCATCCTGAGAACTATGAAAAAGATTTATAGATTTATATATATATTAGACCAAGTAACAAAATAGTCTTACTATTTTAACCTTATAACCACCGGATGTCAATAATGTTAAGTAGGAACTGTCGATTTTGAGGATAATCTTTGAATGAAAATTGGGGATAATCCTCCTAAGAAGGGACACAGTCCCTTTTTAGAGTTTCGTAGCTAAATGGCAAAAAACGGAACTCTTATGGATTCGTCATATCTGTCTGTCTGTCCGTTCGTATGTCACAGCCACTTTTTTCCGAAACTATAAGAACCATAGGTACTGTTGAAACTTGGTAAACTATACTATTCTGTGAACCGCATTAAGATTTTCACACAAAAATAGAAAAAAAAACAATAAATTTTGGGGGTTCCCCATACTTAGAACTGAAACTCAATTTTTTTTTTCATCAAACCCATACGTATGGGGTATCTGTATCTACGGAGGTCTTCAAAAATTATATTGAAGTTTCTAATATATTTTTTTCTAAACTGAATAGTTAGCGCGAGAGACACTTCCAGTGGTAAGATGTGTCCCACCCCCCTGTAACTTCTAAAATAAGAGAATGATAAAACTAAAAAAAATATATGATGTACATTACCATGCAAACTTCTACCGAAAATTGGTTTCGCACTTGGCTGCTTTTTCTCTAACATCTGGCAATTAAAAGCAATTTCTTAGTTATTATTAGTTATGACATTATTATGTCATATATCCAGCATTGGTTGTCTTTCGGCTGATATGATGATGATGTTGTCATATTATATATTCACAATCATCAGCTATACAGCTAAAAAGATTAAGTTCTAAGTTGATATGTTCGAAGAAGTTAATATGCGAAACTGCACAACCGATTTCAAAAACTCTATCACCAATATTAAGATTATATTCCAGGATGGATATATTTTTAATCCTGTTAAACTAGCACGACTTTTCACACAAAAATAGAAAAGAAAACAATAAATTTTGGGGGTTCCCCATACTTAGAACTGAAACTCAATTTTTTTTTTCATCAAACCCATACGTATGGGGTATCTGTATCTACGGAGTTCTTCAAAAATTATATTGAAGTTTCTAATATATTTTTTTCTAAACTGAATAGTTAGCGCGAGAGACACTTCCAGTGGTAAGATGTGTCCCACCCCCCTGTAACTTCTAAAATAAGAGAATGATAAAACTAAAAACAATATATGATGTAGATCGCTCTTCAGCGATAAGACCGCCTGTTGTCTACCTCTACCTACATGTTATTGTATTGTTTTTCTTTTTAACTGCTTTGTTTGTGTGAGGTGTGCAATAAAGAGTATTTGTATTGTATTGTATTGTATTGTACATTACCATGCAAACGTCTACCGAAAATTGGTTTCGCACTTGGCTGCTTTTTCTCTAACATCTGGCAATTAAAAGCAATTGCTTAGTTATTATTAGTTATGACATTATAGGTATTATGTCATATGTCCAGCATTGGATGTCTTTCGGCTGATATGATGATGATGTTGTCATATTATATATTCACAATCATCAGCTATCCAGCTAAAAAGATTAAGTTCTAAGTTGATATGTTCGAAGAAGTTAATATGCGAAACTGCACAACCGATTTCAAAAACTCTATCGCCAATATTAAGATTATATTCCAGGATGGACATATTTTTAATCCTGTTAAACTAGCACGACTTTTCGTGGAAACTGCGTGCAGTCGCCAGCATAATTGTCAATAAACAGCCGCCAACAAACAAAAAACATCCAGTAATAACACGTTTAAAAATGCCTGCGTTATTTCGCACGCCTGAGCTGTTATTCGGAACGCGCTAATGCGACTCACCTCATCCGTCACGCCTAACGACATTCGACCTCTACCTACACGCTTAAATAGTTACTACTTAGGTTACTACGAATCGCAACGTCAAGATATATTTGTGGGTGAACGGTGAGGTAAGGTTAAAACAAGCGAGGCTGAAGCCGGAGTTTCACGCTCAAATTTCCTAATGACACCACAAACGACGCAGTAGATTTTAATACAAAATGACTACAGGAAATATATGTATTTCGAAACGCGGTATCACAGCACGTCGCTCGCGCGCAAATGCGTTTCCCAAATTATACAATGACTGTGTTAGCCGACTGGATACGAGGGTTAATTAAACCGTACATGGAGCTGTTACTTCGGCTCAGTTGGAGTTTATACATTGGCCTATCACGCCTGTCACGGAAGGAAAGTCGATTGAGCAAAGCTTGTATCAGTTAAACGGATTAACTGCCCGTCCTTTTTCAAACGGTTTTATTACAAGCTTTTATTTAATTTGCGATGTATGTAACTGTTTGTTCGGGTGGAATCTTGCAGCTCAATTTTGAAACAAATATTTTCAACCGATGATTGAGCTGAAATTTTGGGTTTGAGTATAGTTAGGATGACATTTCAATATTATGGTACCATCGAGCTGATCTGATGATGGAGACAGACGGTGGCCATGGGTATTCCGGACTTAACAGACGTGACCCCGTAAAGTGTGGACTCGTTAGAATCCTTTTAACTAGTAGTTAATGACGGTATTACATAAAAGTACAGTTGGCGATAACAGCTTGTACCGAAACAACATTTTGTGGGTGGGGTTGCAAAGAAATAATGAGTTTAAGTTTTATAAGTTACGTAGTAAATTGAGATTTTCTAGAGAAACCTTTATTTTGTTAGCCATCAGACTTGTCAAAATTGGTTGAGGAGTTGGCTGGAAAATCTCGAGGAACAAAGATGAAATTCAAGTTTAAGGATAATAAACAATCTTACACAAATTGGACTACTTAGCTCCCCATAGTAAGTTCAAGAAGGCTTGTGTTATGTTATGGCTAGAGGACGATATATTTAATAGATATAAGATTAAATACTCATGCTCATCATACAAATATTTGCCGTTACCGGGATTCGAACCCAGGACCTCCAGCTTCGTAGGCAGCGTCACTTCCCACTAGGCTAGCTGGTCGTCAAAAAGAATTATCGTATATTTATTTGAATAACAAATAATTTTCAAAAGAAACGTGACGCAAGTCTACCTATAGACGCCAAATCTTTGACTGATTTTGGAAGTATCTAACTTTTAAGGTACCAACTTTATTAAGGCAAAATTGGTTCTGAAACACAATTTAGAACAACATCCTACACTTGGTATATAGGCAGCATGACCACGGTTTAAATTGAGCGAATTTGCTCCCGCATTTTCCCTAATTTCCATAACCCTCCTCGAGCATGAAAAACGTGGTAAAAAATTGCAAATGCAAGGTGTTTTATTACGGTTGAACCTCGGCGAAGCCCCGCGTGTGGGCTCCTTATTTCAGGGGGGACATATGTTTGGTTTCAATTTCATTATTATTACCGTGCTGTTTGGTAACATGTGTATACTTATATTGATTTATACTTTCACGATTCTCACACATTATTTATACTAAAAAGAGTCCGCAGTAAGCTCGATTCTCCATACAAACGTAGTTACGCTCTCATTTTAAAACTACGTGTTAGATTGTAACGAAACTTTGGATATACAATGATATATCTATGTCTGTAATTAGATCATGTAGCTTCAGATACCATAGTAAAAAAATACAGAGAATTTAAGTTTTTCATACAAAACGTGTTATTGCTGTATTTCGTTTGTTTTATAAACTGGAACCATATAAACTACTTACAGACATAGATATACCTCATGTCATTGTATATGCAAATTTTTGTCACAATCCAACACGTAGTTTTAAAATGAGAGCGTAACTACGTTTGTATGGGAAGGTGAAATTCGGCCGAGCTCACTGCGGACTCTTAATTGCGTATAATTAACTTCTTTATTTACCTCACGAAACGAAACGTCGGGAGACGTCAGTGAGGTAAATAAATAAGTTAATTTTACGCGATTAAGTCCCGTTTATTTTGTGTATACTTAGCTATACTTATATTTAGATGTACAATTCCGTTTAAATCGTTTTGTCTAATGAGTAATATTCACATTATTTTACGTAATAACCAATTAGATTTAATTTAGGCGACGCCGACGTAACGGCTTGGCTCTGTTGTAAGGTTGTAACGTCAACTCTGATGCAAGGTTCGATTATTAACGATTACGATTAAAGTAAACGTGTAAGTGACTCATGGTGTCATGGTACAAATTTTTTAGTTCTATGAGTGACCGCTGGGGGCGGTGTATAGATTCTCGATACTAATAATTTACGCAGTCGCTTAGCGACTTACGTAGTTCTACGCGACTCACTGCAAACTCGGGTAATACAGTGTACAAAACAAAATTCGTCTCTCCTGTGGTCAATAATTAAGAGCTCACGTGCATATAAATAATGTTTTTATCGAATAGTAATATAGAAGAGGAGACGCCGTTTATGCGGATTAAGTGTCCAACCAAAAATTTGGCTTCGTAGCCCTTAACTTTGATAATGTCTACGGGAAAAACGGGAACCTAATACATCTGTGTATGACCCAATCATACTAATGCTACAGTTGTGAAAATGTGACGATAATAATTGACAACCGTCATCCAAATATTCCCCACTTCATCGTTTACTCCATAAACCTCTGATTGTCCAAACCACAAGTACTTTTTTGAGTAAGTATATAATTTTACGTATCCGATAAAGTAGTTAAGTTCTGTGTCAATTAGGTACCTAATTGCGTCAAACCGGGTTCAACTATATTCTTCAGCGCAGTTCCGATATCTCAGTTGGTTAAAGCGACTGGCTGCTGACGTCAAAAGGTTCCTGGTTCAATTCTGGTTCGGACCAATACTTTTTCAAAATGTAGAAATTACTTACATAAGCTTGAAATGTACGATTTATTTGAAAAAATTACCTATTTAACGTGGAATTTAGTCCTAATCCGTAACTTAAGTGGCCGAAAGTTCTTACTAAACTGAAAAGGCACTCGACCAACGCCACACGTTTCCAAAAGTAAAGCTTTCATCAAAATAACGCAAACACACCACAAAGTTACAAAATTAAAATTTACTTTGTGCATAATGAGTGAACGAGACCGAATTTTAAGCAGGTCCATTAAATTCGCCTAAATTGCAACCGTTAAACTGTTCCAACCAGATGGGTCAATCTGAAAAGTAAGTTTCGCAGTCGCACTTCTTTTTAACTAACCTAAAAAAAAGGTAGAGGATCTCATTTCTTCGGAATCTTCTATTTTTTAAGTATGATCCCCGATTACCTTCTCGAAGACGCCTGGATCGACTCGGCAAATCTTTTATTGTTTGAAAGGGTATCCTCCCGTGGATGTGCCATGGTCATCAGGTCAAGATCTGATGATGGGATCCTGGAGAAATCGAGAGAAATCTTCGAATATCATAGGCACACTAAGCGATTTGGGTATTTTTTTTATAGTAGGTAACTTATGCATTTTCTTTCTAAAAGCAGTTCATGGGAAGGAGTGGAAAGGAAATGTGGAAATACTCATGTATTGGCTTGGCGAAGTACTCAATTGAAGTCGGTGTAAAGTTTGTTTTTAATGTAAATTACGAGTTTACGAGTATTAATCTCAATGTGCTTGATGCTCATTTTGACACGTTACCGCGCCGCGCGTGGAAGCGGGAACACAAAACTCATTATTGTTTATTCAACGACGGTGGCAAACAAGTATACGACCTGCCTCATAAGCAGACACCGTAGTAGACGGAAGCTTTCGACTCAAGAGCCGTCGCGTTAACACGTAATAGATTTTTGGATTGTGTAGACAAAATGTACCACCCTCACTCAACACAAGGCGTACTCAGTAGCTCTGGCGACTTACTTACCCACCTCTCTTACCTTTTTACCACCAATCAAGACATCTAAAAGAGGCACTGTCACGCCAACATTACTGTTACAAACAACCCGCATAGCCCAGGCTGTGCCTAGTTTGGGACCAATGGATACCTTCAGTGCTGTTGTTTTTCTTTGCATGTAATAATGCCTTTAAGTAAAATGTATTCGCATAATGTATGTTTGGTAAATAAATATTTCTATTTCTTTTCTACAAGAGAGCGTTCACCATAACGCCTATAGTCGTTCATGGCGCTTCTGGCCCGACAACACACGACACCTTTAGGTCTCTTAGGCGTTCAAAGGGTATGATATTTATATGAAAAATTGCGAAATGTAAGTGTCAAACTGATCTCCAGAATTGTCGGTACTTAAATAAATCAGCGCTACGGACATTTGAATCACATTTACGTCTGTCAGTGCTTCGTTTTAAGTTCATACCCGCTACAGCCTGGGGTCTGAACGTCGGATCAACCGGTATGTTCAGACATGCCCATATCGAGATATCCCAGTGTTTATCATTTGATTTCACAGATTCTTCACATTTATATATAACAGTTTAAAGGTGCTGATGAGCATTCACATGTAACAGAGGGCATGCAATATCGGACGATTCTCAATACCGGTATTGAAATTCGGTATTGGGCCTCAATACCGGAATTACGTTATTAATACCGGTATTGGGGTATTTTATAAATTAATTAAAAATAAAACAAACTAGTAAAATAGAATCACTCGTGCGTCTGTCTGTCTGTCCTTCACAGCCTATTTTCTCCGAAACTACTGAACCAATTACGTTGAAATTTGGTACACATATGTAAGTTTGTGACCCAAAGAGAATCATGTAACGCAAATAAATGAATTTTAAACATGGGGGCCACTTTTGGGGGGGAAATGAGAAAATTAAAAAATAAAATGTTGCATATATTGTAGTGTTACATATCAAATAAAAGAGCTCATTGTGTGCTTTTAAAATTAATTTTTTTTGTAATTTTAAAACAATTAGTTTAGAAATTATTTAAGAAAATAGCCAAAACTGACCATTCCCCCCTTCATCTCCGAAACTACTGAGTCTAAAATTTTGAAAAAAATACACAAAATAGTTCTTTACCTACAGATGACAGGAAAACCTATTAGAAATGTGCAGTCAAGCGTGAGTCGGACTTAATACGGTATTTGACAAAAATCAAATCAGCTTATTTTTATGAAACGTCAAAAACGCTCCGTCAGTAAAAAAAATCGTTTAAAATCTTGTGATGTACGGAACCCTTGCAACGCGAGTCCGACTCGCACTTGGCCGGTTTTTATTTCTTGGATCCCCTTACGGGTGTTTTATTAACTCGCTCGGTAAAGTTCATCTGATGTCCGATTCATTTAAAGTTTGGATACCTGTCTCACGGTTTTTATACAGAAAAACCATCTAGGTATGTATACTTAACGATTACACCTGTATAATCTATTATTTATAAACTCAATACAACATATTTAATGTAGGCTATCCAAACCTATCGACAGTGATTGTACTTAATTACTATTAAGTAATGATTCTCTGATCTCAACTAAGTGTGCTATTTCGAGCGTATATATTTTTCTTATGTAATATGATATTTGTGTAACTCTTACAAATTTAGACAGGGTGGGTCTAGGTTTGAATTGAAAGAATAAAAGACAATAATTAAAGATAGAGATTTAAAAAATAAATCATATAAATAATAAATACTTACATTTTTCTTGATTTCTTCCCACATTCACGAAAAATCACCCCACATTCACGAAAAATCGCAATCACTTATCACAGCACAACAGTCAAAACACTCGAAACGGAAAGTACTCAAATGAACCGCACAATACGAGACAGCTTAGATAACTTTTGACATCTGTGGTTATTTTGCGACTAAATTGATATTTGTCATATGGTGTTTTTACTTCCCACCCTGAATGCCAAAGTAAGTGAGATAACGACAAACCCCTTCCATAGACCTTATATCTGGTATTGACCTTGATCGGCCCGATAACCAAGCGCAGACCGATACGGGTGCTTGCCGTTCTAAACATATATTAACACGTTCGCTGACAGTCGACAGGCGGGCCATATGTAGGCTTAACAACGCTTAATTGAAGGTACTGTCAACGAACGTGTTAAGTTGTCATAATCACCCTACATTACTATATATCATTATATACACGACATTATAATGGCAATATTAAAATATTTACAAGGTATAGTTATGAGTTTACTAGCTTAAACAGCCTATATTACAAATATTTATCAAGAATTGTAACTCAAAAATGAATACCGGAATTCCGGTATTTCAGTATTAGTCCCTTGCAATACCGGTATTGAAATAACGGAAAAATCAAGGCGAGATTCCGGAATTCCGGTTTTCATGCCCTATAATAGACCATTAAGCATTTGCTGTTTTTAAATTTGACCGAACAACGAACATCGCTACGAACATTTTCACGATCATTCTAGTAAGCGTTGGGAGGTGTGGAGGATGGGGACGGCGGCGAAATCATAACAAAATTGCTCGGCTCGCCAGAAAGCTCGATGGTTTCCTCTCGATTCGTTAGAATGCTCGCTAGAACGCTCGCTAGAATGTTCGCTAAAACGCTCCTGTTTATTTTGTGAGTATTCACCTGTAATGTATCATTAGCTAGAATGCTCATTACAAGTGAATGCTCAAGTCTACCTATCAGCCTTTTTATTCTCTAAATCAAGTATCATATTACTGCTGAAGGATGAAAGCTGTTCCGAATAGATTCTGTTAAAAATTCTAACACGAATTCCTAGTTTCCAACGACGTTCCAAACTAAAAGGGAAAGCCACAGACCGACACACTGATACGCACGTTTAATACCCCTAGTTTGATTCTGTCAAGTTACTAATATTTCATTTGGCACAAGATCCAAATTAGAGGCTCTGTGAGCTGTAGTTCAAAATTTTTTTTTTCGTAAAATGTCAAAAAAACTGAATCGACTAGAAAGATCTTTATAATCATCAACCCTCATCATCATCATCATCATATCAGCCGTCCACTGCTGGATATAGGCCTCCCCCAAAGAGTGCCAAACCGGTCTTGCGCCACCCGCATCCAGCGGACTTCCGCAACCTTTACCGGGTCATCAGAACCCTGCAGACGCTGACCCTGCAGACCCTGCAGATCATCAACCCTGCTTACAAAATTTCACGAGATTTGGTTGAGAAACAGGAAATATTATTTTCCCAAGCTTCGTTCGCTTCGCTCGCTCTTTCAATTATGTTTATAAAACTGGGCTCTGCAAAGTCCAAAATTAGTTCACTTAGTAATTAATTCTCTTACCTACATATCGGCAAGCATAAACCTAGTCTATATCTATAACCCAAGCATCTAGATTTGCATTTGCAAGCTTTAATGCCCAATTTGCAATGCATTTATTTTAGAATTCGGTGTGTTTTAGCTTTGTCTAGACACCCGAGCTGCGATGTCCCAGGCTTGTAACAGCCTGGCCTTAATGATATGTACCTTGAAGTTCAGGATATTAGGAGTTTCATCTCGGAGGGTAGACTGTTAACGGCTCCTTGCGGGTTAATAAAGATAAGGGCAGGTGTTTTAGCAATATTATTATTCTCTGGGTAGTTGGCATCAAGGAAACTTGTATTTAAGGCAGTTTCTAAAGCAATAAAACCTTGTGTATATTATTTTTGACGACCAATTACACTAGTTGGCAGTAACGCTGCCTACGAAAGGTCCTGGGTTCAAATACCTTTACCTAAGGGCAAATATTTGAGAGATGAGCATGAATTCATTTCTGAGTCTTGGAGGTTTTCCATTGCATGTAAGTATGTGTATCTATTAAATATAAGCCTTATTGAGCTTACCATAGGGCTGGTTCGATTTGTGTAAGATTTTCTCCTAATATGAATTTATTTTGAGTTCTTCACCACTTATTCTGCTGATTGTACGCAATTCATTCAAACAAATAGCGTCGTACTTAAAGTCGGTATTTTTATTATCTTAAATCTGTAATCAAGTGCACGTGAAGTTATTAGATGGGAGAGATGAGAAATTCTAGAACATGACGCTATTATCCGGTCCTGTCTAATGCCTACTTATCTACTTCTAAAACCTATCTTCAAGATTCTCGATCGAGGGCGACGTGGCATCAATTTTCGCGGTAATCCGAAAGCTCTCCAGTTTATGCGTTCGCTACGAGTACATCTAAAAGGATTTTGAGAAGCTTATCGCGAAATATTTAGTTGTTGGATACTTTCTTAAGAACTCGACATAAATCATATAAAATGCCCTCATCTTAAACCAAATGTAACAAGAAATTACTTACAAATAATTTTAAGTTGATCATAGCAGCGTCATATGTCACGGTGGTGCGACACTTACGTACATGACTCGTAAGGCCGATACGGGAGCGACAGTTAAGACCGCATATTTGACAAGTGTTGTGCATGTTGTGCACGGTGATTTACGGCGGGCAGCAGCACGCTGGTGGGTAAAGGCAGTGTTACACAGGGTCAGTAACTGACGTCAGTCGACTGCCGAGTCAGTGCTGAACTGGCACTGCCATCGTATAAATTGATTTCAAGTCAGTACAGTACTGTCGCGTCAGCACTGACTTCAATATTCCCGCTTCATATTTTCGGCGTCAGTCCGCTCCCCCCGCCACCCGCGCCAGCGCAATGACGCCGTGTAAAATGTCGAAGTCAGTCGCTGGTCAGTCGTTGCCACTGTATTGTACGGGGACCACGCTACGTCACACCACTCGCACTGCATCACAAAATGACGCGAAAACTGAGCGACACGGAAAACTTGAAGCTTATTCAACTATACCACGATAATGAATGCCTGTGGGATAATAAATCACAAAATTATATAAATAAATTTATTTTTTGCTGCTGCTGCCAAGGACCAAATTATTGGCCAGTATTTAGCCTGGTTAGTCGGTAGTTAGCCATACAAACTGAAGAGGTGGACAAAGGTCCGTTGTGACACAAAAATTAACCATAGAATTGCATGGTTAATTGACGTGTCACAACGGAAAACTTTCATAGAAAATTTAATTGAGTGAGTTAAGCTGGCCAAGAATTTGGTCCTTACCCGTGTCTCTGTTCTCGTCGGAACGACAGAAGATCGAACTAAGCTGCACTGCGCAACCTTACCTTATATGTTCAATATTTTTATAAATAATGTGCTTTTGAGTCGGTTTTTTGATATTTTGCTATTTTATTGAGATATCATGTTTATCTTGTCTCGTGAACATAACCTAATAACTAATTATACCTATATTCAGACTTTTCCTATTAACTAATCAACTCAGTTCATCACTAAGTAAATTATGAAAAGCCGTCTTAAAGTCTCGCATTTACTTACTCGTATAACGTTCAGACAATTCTGTTATGCGATGTTACATCAAAAGAGCATAATGTAAAAGGTTTTTGAATGGCACTTACCTCGTTTTAATTTGGCCAGGTAGTGTTCATTAGGTTCTATATGCAAAGTGATTGGGCAAAAGTCCCCACAATACCTGTGACATGGGGAATGATAATAATCTTAACTTTTGAAGGCTTTCGTCAATAGTTAGAAACTGATTTGTCAACTAACATTCTGTGCTTTACAAGAATAATAAAAGTTGAAAAGTTGTTTTACAAAATTAATTTCTGAGTTCTCAAGGCAGGTCTTTCGAGAGCTTAAACACTTTATAGATTTAGCTCCGCGGAGGGGCTAATTCCCTGAGCGATTTCTTGGCTTTTCTTCTTAATTTCGTTTAAGCTTTTAGTTCTAGGCGTTCCGTCGCAGCTGTATTCTTAACGGTTTAAGTTTTAAAACAAATCAAATTATAAAAAGGAGTAACTTCAACATTTAATAAGACTATCTAACATAAAATAAGTTTTTACTTATCTTTCCTGTGGCTGTTGATCTTTGGGAGACATGAATACCTATAATTTTAATAATGACATAACTACATGAGAACCACAACAAATAAAAAATAATTACTTCAAATACTTAATTTATGCCTCGGTGTCTTCAGCTTTTAAGAAAACGGGGCCAACTTTACAGTATGGTTTTACAGTAGGTATATGTATGATCCTTGGGGTAATAAAGGAATACCTAATTGCGTAACTTTCGAACGAGCGTTTGGCTAAATAACTCAATTATCAATTTCCTGTTCAGTGACATTTATATCTACCTAACGTACGAATAGTTACGCAATCGACCAGCCTCTATTTATTTCAGCGTGTTTTCCCTTTCAACACGGTACGTATACCCTGGCGATTCCTCGCGACATTCAATACACGAGGATGCGTTACGGATCGATACCGGCCGCTTGCATTTTATTGTCGCGGAAACCAACCCGCCCGACTTGCGGCCGTTGTTTTGTGACTAAACAACGGTTTACTCGTTTTAGAATTGTATACTTTTGAATTTATCTGGGTATTCCTATATGGGTGGCTTAAATCTTTACTTTTATTTTGCATCTCTATAAACCGTTGCAGCGGAACTAGATTCATCATCATAAGCATAGGCATGATGGATGAGAGGGAATGGGCTACTGCCCATTCCCTCTCATCCAGTCCCCTCTCATCAGTCCCCAATCAACACAGGGCCAGCGTGGGGACTACTGTCCCCACGCTGGCCCTGTGTTGATTGGGGACTTCACATATCTTTGAATTTCGTCTCAGAGGTATGCGTTCCCTCACGATGTTTTACTTCACCGAAACTAGATTGCTATTTGCGATTTTCTTTTCATGAACTAAATATCTATCATATATATGATACAGTTGAGTCCGCTCGCATCCAAGGAGGTAGTTAACAATCAGAAACGTCAAGTAACTTCAAAGAGGTAAATAAAGAGATTTCATTATACGCAAAAGTCCCGAATAAGTAAGTAAAGTAATGTGTCAAAACCGTGAAAGTTTAAATTTAAATGCTTATACAGTTAATGGTGAAATGCTACTATTGATAAGAATATCTATAGGTTATAAGAACAGAAGTCGAGCCGTATCATAAAAAGATAATAGTTTCACTTAAATATAATTCATGCACCCAATATTTTTACGGCCAAAAGTTGACACATAAAAAGGTCTTTATACTTATTCGAGTAACATCCGCAGTTGCAATCGGGTTCTAAATACAAATGTTTATCTTGTCCGGATTGGCTCGCAATATCCACGGACAATGCCTCTTTGCACTAAGTCAATGTTGTCACAATTCCTTATCCCGCCATCGCACCTGACCGGATCTAATCGATTGACTTCAGTTTAAGGCGACTGTAATCCCTCAATGTTTTTGTCATTTATTATGTGGTGAGTTTGAGATGTAGGGTAGGTTGGAAAAGGCACGCAACAACATAATAAATTAGTCTTTGGTCAGCTGGTGGTTTTATTGGACAATTCCCAATACCTACTTAACATGGCGCAGTCGGTAGGATCCGAACCTACACTCCCATTCTGATTCTGATAAGTTTGTCTCGCTCGTTTGCTTATGTTAGCTCAATATGCTGTTCTCTTCATCAATTTGGCCATAAGTTAATTTTAAGACCCTTAGCGTGTTATAATTTTTCTTTTTTTCGTAACTACTTACTACCTTTAATCTGCTGGAGGATTAAAGACTGAAGTATGTCTGGTTGAAAAAGATGAAGCCAAAAAGGCCGTGTTTATGGCCAGGCTTTTTGGCGGTCCAAAACGCGTGCTGTCAGGCGAGTATGGAAGCTCTCTCGCCTGTAAATAAACACGCAATGCCTTTTTGTGTTTGCGCATGGTCTAACGGGGGCTCCACGTCTCTGATCGCCCCGTTTATCCATAAACGTGGCCTAAGTAAATGGTCAAAATGTTAGAGCGTTAGGGCGCGGCGGCATGTCATCCCGCTCATATTTGGAGCAGACCAACGGGGGAAGTGAAGTACCACCTTACAGAAGACCGCAGCTATAATAATATCACTACTTGCTTTGTGGGTATTCGGTGTTGCGTTCCTGGTGTGTAGTAAGGTCACCTGCACGGCTATCACAAGACGACGCGCGAGCTTTCTCGATTTTTCTCGCACTATCCGTCTCTCTCTTATTAGAACACTTAGAACAATAGGTATAGTGCGAGAAAAATCGAGAGTTTGTCGCGGCCGTCTCATGGTAGACGTGCAGAGCTCCCGCGGATGGGTTGCGTTGAGGGTGTGGGACCGGCATTTGTCTCTACCTGTCAACACAATACTCATATATATAAAGGGTCGCCAGCTTGCTTATGATTCTTCTGTGTGCAAGCGTCTATAGGCGACGGTATCTGCTTACGATCAATCAGACTGCTTGTTTGCCGCTATAGTCGCTACAAAGTTTAAAACAAAGTCGCTTCCCGCTGTCTGTCCCAATGTATGCTTAGATCTTTAAAACTACGCAACGGATTTTGATGCGGTTTTTTTTTAATAGATATAGAGTGATTCAAGAGAAGGTTTATATGTATAATATAGTATCAACCCGTGCGAAGCCGGGGCAGGTCGCTAGTAGTGTATAAACACGTATGCACATGACTTATAGTGTTGCCGCGTAATAATATCTAGCGCGATCAACTTTCCACACTCTATTTAATAAAACAGCTACTCGTAATTATCAGTGACTTAGTGTAAAACTCATTAATAGTATCGCCTACAAAATTGCACCCTCCATTTTACCGTAGGAGATGATTTTCTTGTATCTTGATCTTGTTAAATTCTACGTGACGAACTATCTTCATACAAAATTTTGTCTTATTATTACGGCGGTTTCATGGCGTTTTAAGCACCATAACAATTAGGCGGACACTTTATGTATCCCACCATACATATTATATCCATACTAATAATATAAATGCGAAAGTAGCTGCTCTACCGATTTCGATTTTTGAATTTGGTATGTATATAGGATTGGTATGGAGTGTGAAACCCTACGAAGGACATACAAATAGTTTTTATTCCAGAAACGTGTGTGGAAGATCCTGTGGGAGAGTGCGATAGTTGATACTACCTTACGTACTTTCACCTTAACTAATTAATAAACAACCTAAGAATAATCCTCGCATCGGAAAATCCCAGACAGTCTAATAAAGTTACACCAATTACTTCCACGTCTTAATTAAAGCTCTGCTTTTGTCACAAAAGTTAAACAAAAGTTCACAGACGCCTTGATGAATCGAGCGCAGATGTGTCGTCTCGTCTGGTCACGTGAGAAAATAGGGAACACAAGAAGAATTACAGTGAAGTACCGAGTGATTCAAAAACTACCAAACTGACGACGCTAGTCGACACTTATAGAGGAACATTAGTAAAGACCGTACAGGTCAACCAGCATAGTGAGTTAAGTTGTTTTTACAAACATCACCACGTGTCTTAGAACAGTTTGAACTGTAACCCTGCCGTGCGTAAAACGTCGTAACACACTCAAAATGCCTATTAAGACACACTGTTGTGTAATGCAGTTTAGAATAGGGCTCAGAGATAACGTTAATGAAGTGTAAGGCGCATAGATACGGCTATTTTCGGAGCTGAATCAACAAATAAGTGTGTCCGATGTGTGTGATTGAAACGGAAGTGACGGAATGGACAAATATAGTTACTGATTTATGGACATCGGTAGACCGGAATGGCGCTGTTAGGCTCAAAATATTTTTTTAAAGGGACTGCTTATCGCTTTGTCATGTTATAAGAACCAGTGGTGATGTGACCTGTAGACATCGAAAGTGTGTTTAAAGAAAAAAACCCAGAATCTGAAACGACAAAAAAATACGATATTAGTGTTTATTTATTGTTCACAGTTTTTCACAAAAGAGTTTCTTCACTACATCATGTCAGCACATCTTACTTCTGCACTGAATAACGAATGTCACAGTAGTCTGTATTGTAAGGAACGGAGATGGTGATGAATTGGAAGAAACGATTATGTTTAAAAACCTAGCATTCATTCCTTGATTTGCCTTCTCTTTCTTTCAAACTACGTATTGGTTATATACCAATGGTTTAAAAATTACTTTTTACTTGTGTAGAATGTACCCGTCTTATAAAAGATGTAATGATATAACGCGGGGAGACGGACTTTTCCTTATGTACCGGTGTGCAGGAGTTAATCTGAGACATACATTGAGCATTCCAAATTGATATCAATATTTCGCGCGCTCCCTTGCCCACGCGCGGCGAACTAACGTGTCAGAAAGAGTGCGAATCGAAATGAATTCCATACGAATTATGCATGTCTTAGATTGACCCTCTCAGGTAGGTATGTGCAGTCCTACACGGTTGTAAGCTCAAGACTCGTGTAATTTGCAGCTAATGAGCTGCTCATTCTGTCCTGTGAAAGGCAAGGATGTCCCTATAAGGAATAACGAGATGAAAAACCTTTGAAGAAAATAACATTTTATGCCAGGCATATTGAATGAGGTAACTTTGCAATAGTGTAGACTTAGGGTAAGGCCTGTAGTTACCTACATTTAGTACCTACCTACGTGTTGTGTTTTGTACTATTATTGAGGCGATATTACAATATAGAGTATTTATAATGTAATGTATTGTATCTGTGTAAACGTCCGTTAATATTTCAATGAACACTAGGTATTAGATTTTTTAAAGCTTGCTCTACTTTTAGATGACAGGTTCCAATATCGGACACTTTCATTCGCATAATTGACACCCTAATTGTTCACCTTAATTGCTGTGCATTAAGGACGAAGGTGCCAAGTATTGGGGCATTCGTTTAAGTTAAATTCAATACTTGAAACCATTGCCACGGCGTCGGGCATTGTGACGTTTACCTAAATATTCCCGATACTCAGTAAAACATCTATACTAAATAACTTTCGTAAGACATTAAGACGGAAAGTAAATAAAGTCGGCACCTCATGAAACTCCTATTAATACCCTAATGCTATTTCTCTGTTATCGATGACAGCTGTCGGGGAACCGATTATGTATTAGGAGGGTTGATTCTGAGAGTATTTCGGGCATTCTTTCTAAGGAATGAATTGCGTCTGTGATTAATCAGATTTATAGGACGGTGTTTGAAGTTTCTATAGGTGAGAGAAGCTTCTCGGAAATTTCTGGAAAGTTTTCTTTCGATTTGCAAAGATTTGGAATTTTGGAAACTTTATTCGTAAAGTACCTAACCGATTAAGCTTTTATCTGGCAACTAAAGAAAATAATTTCAATAAGATAACAAACAATGCTTTGCGTGTATGCGCAATAAGGCATGAACAAAGACATTAATATGTACGTATTTTAATTGTAATCAATTAAAATACGTTAAAAATGAGTCCTGGAATTGGATGTTGAAATTGCACAACACCTGTCTGTATAAACATCTTACTTAATTGCATTAATTAATTAATTAAATAATTTTCTTTGGAATAATAATGAAAACGTATAATTAAAAGCGCCCTTGTAGCCTATTTGCAGAAAAAGAATTAGATTTTTGATGAATTCTACAATATCCACCAATATTTTAACATGCACAAAGATACACGTAATAAAATTAACGCGGGTAGAGTTTTCATCCGCATCCCTCAACAAACCAAATCGAGCAGGAAAATACCCAAGTAAGCACCTCTCCCAATTAGCTTATCTAGACTGCTAAACAGCATCCTTCATGTAGGCAGTCTGGCGCCCCATTGTACTCCCGAGGGCCCTAGAAATGTCTCCGGGGCCACTTCACCTGTACCACGCAGCTTCCTATTGCTTGGTATAGTCACATTAATAGCTGCCACAAAGCGGGTAAAAATATCTGACACGGGTTAAGAAATAGGAGTACTAATTACTTCAGAAAAACATTACAATTTACAACCCTATAAGTCCCTCGCAGCAGGTGGACTAAGGTTGGGAATTCCTAGTATTACCTACCTCTTTCCGTCCCACTCTTTCATAACACTTTAATCATATTGGAAATAAAGACATAACAACTAAGTAGGTATATATACTTTTGAATGATTGATTAGCGTGTAGGTAGCTAGTACCTACCTACTAGTTATAATTTATTTTGTAACCTACTGACACGAGTTAGCTAAACAACGCCAATAAAGACGACCAACCTCTCAGACTTCTTAAGATGTGGATATAGCTAGTTGAACAGGACATTGTGCAAAAGGTTGGATCCGAAGCTGTATTTCCGTTTGTTTCACGATCTACTAAATTACGCGATTTATGTAGATCTCCACCAACTTACTCAGCACGAAAGGAAAGCTAAAATAGTCCTTATTGAAAGGATATACGTATCATGGCAGATTTAAATTGGTGGTTGTGTAGGCAGACATGACACGAGACTGCGTGTCGCCGGTTGACCACCGACCCAAGCGATAAATGAATTGAAATACGTACTTTACCGACGGCCCCGACGGGTAATGGCTTTCATCCGAGGCCCAAAGTTTATAGGTTGGGTCACGATTTTTAGGCCGATCTGTTACGCAGGAACTCTTCATAGCATTTGTACTAGGTAATAAGAACAATCGCAATTTAAACTGTCGCTATATTACTTAGACTAACCTGAAAAAAAGGAAACGAACACTCAAAAAGCTAATATCCATATGTAAATTATGCATTACCATTCATTCAATTCTCTTCACAAATAACCTACTAACTCGCTGTACCTAGATGTGCTCCATGCATTTAAAAGTTTTTATTAAATAAAAGTGTTAAATCCTAACCAAAATTATTTTATTTAAGTAAGTAGGTAAGTTTAAGTAAGTAAGTAAGTTTATTTGCATAAAATAGTGTTCAACAAGATTTATGTTCCTCACGATCATAAATCATACTGACCTGGGAGATACACAAAAAAAAATCTGTGCTGTTTTTTTATCGCTTTAGGTGTGTAATGGACAATTATATACATGTGTGTGTCATTTGGTCAGATAATTATTAGACTTTATATAAAATGTAATGTAAATTATAACATCGATCGCTTTGTCCTTTTTGTCAAAGCGATAAGCTATAAAGCAGCCGGATGTAAGTTAGCGTTCCAGTGCTTGACAATCACCAAATACTTGACTTCTAGTATTAATTAATATCAATAGCGGTGAACTATACTATACTCGTACCTAGGTTATTAGGCATCAAGGTGTCTAATCGGGACATTTCCTTTACCTACATTTACTGTTGTGCAGATTGCAGCGCGGGCGTAGCATGGTCGCCATTTTATCACTTATCGCTGTGGACAAAGCACTCTCCACACATCGAACGCGGGTCGTGCGCGGCGCGGGGCGGTCGCGGTTGAAGCGGTATATTTATACCGCAGGCAGGCGACGTCTCTATCACACAGTAGCGCGGGCCCGCCGCGGTAGCAACGCGTGTCCGCGGCAGAAACGCAGGCCCGCGTTACTGTATGATAGAGATAGGGATAGAGATATTAAATGCGTTGGTAGTGAGAGAGATATCAATTGCCCGACCCGCGCCGCGCCCGACTGTGACTTAGCACCGCGGGCCCGCGTTCGGACCGCGTTCGATGTGTTTGAAGTGTAGCTTCAATGTTTTACAACTTGCGCGGGCCCGCGCTCGACCCGCGTTCGCGCCGCAACCGCGACCCGTGTGTGGAGGCCTTAAGTCATACGTACGTCACTCTAGCACTCACATTCAAAGTTTAGTAAATAATCTTAAAAAAATAAAGATTGTACTCACAGAACTATATCTAGATAGAAGGAAAGAGCTCATCGATTAGTATGGGAACCGAGCGAGTAACATTTTGCGTAGGTACTTTGACGTCACGAGCGTAATTTAGTGACGGGAAACATAAGCCGCGCGACATCGATTCGTCAACATCGATTAGCACGCGGCAGTTGCAATAACTAGTAGGTTTATTTTGTATCGACTCAAAATATCGATAAGAACCGACAGAGGAAATGATAATTAGATTCAACAGAGGAAATGAAAAATAGTAAAAATAAAAAGGGCTTAGTTTTTTTACATTATACTAATTATTAAATTAACTTGTCGAGACTTTTAGTATGTTCAGTCCCTAAGCATCGAATGGATTGCTTACGTTCCTGCTCACGGACGCTACACTTCAATCACTGGCCGAGCTATATCATAAGTCCTCTAAATATGCGACCAGGGGGGCTAGTACGCTAAGTTTTATGTCGGACATAAAGCATTCGTCCCATTCTGGCAAATATGCGAGTGCAAGAGGGACAAATGCTTTACGTCGTATATAAAACCTAGTGTGCTAGGGGGGAAGATACCGAAGGTAATGGCCAGAAGGAAACCATTTTTTACGACCAGTTGCTTCAATCCATTTATTTTTCATTTCAGGATCATTCAAATAAAATTGCAATATAGAAGTAACCATAACCTGTTTGTTAATAATATTTGCTTTGCACTATGTACATTATATAGCTGCATAATAATATAAAAACGTAATTATCATTTCCTCTGTTTTCAAAAACAATTATAATAATCGAGTAAGAAATTCGCAGTGTACAGCACTATTCTTACTTTCGACAGAAAAAATGAGAAATCTACCTTGAACATGACTCGACAGTTTGAATAGTTTATTTTTACATCGCTCTTTTTGAACGCTCACCAAGTCTGGCTCGTCAAATTAAAGCCGCATTGGAAAACTGGTATTGGCACACAATCGCCCGCTACTGTTTTGATGAAAATAATGAAATAAATGTTTTTTTTTATTAATAACAGATATTTAAGGACAAATTGAACTTACCGATGAAAGGAAATACCTCGATTAACAGCTCCAACTTTATTGGAAGTGTTTGAACAATTCATTATTGCGCAACAAACCATTTTGTTTTTAAAACCTGACGTCGCACGCAGACCGCGGCTGGAGCAGACTGAATCGCGGCGAGCAATGGTGCCACCGTGTCATCATTTCGTCACGCGAAGCACATACACTTATTCCTTCTATCTTGATATATTTCTGTGATTGTACTAAACCAAACCCATCATGTATATTTGTTTCTATCTAAAAATTTTTTTACATAGTTGTCAGAACGTGACGGATTTCTTATCGACAGCGTTAAGTGATAAAATGTCAACCATGCTACGCCCAGACGGGTGCGTATAGTCGAACTTATAAGTAGCTCAACACCTTGATATCTTAGTTGCTTTCACCCGTTTCAGAACTTTAGCAGTTTAGACATGATGTTAAAGCGACACGGTACAAAGGGCTGACCCTTGTGAGTGAGTTCAGCGTACTAATCCACTACAACATTGACTTTGATCAGGTTTACCTACCTACTCTCGTTACAGTCTGATATTGAATTAGGAAACCGCCAGGAATGCGATTTTAAAATAAGAAGTGAAGTCTTTGACTTGCTTATTGAATCTTGACTTCTTGAGAATCTCTTATTTGAATTTGATATCAATTATTATTACCTTCACGGTCTCGGGAGTCCGCTGCGGGTGGTGCAGGACCGGTCACTTTGACACTCTTTGGGGGAGGTCTTTGTCCAGCAGTGGACGTCTTTCGGCTGATATGATGATGATAATGATTATCTTAACTTTTTTTGTATTTATATAATCCTGCTCTGGCCAGTTATTACGAAAAAGAGAAGCGTACTATATGAAACTTCTAAAGGTGCATTAGAATAGCCAAACGTTCTTACCGACCTAGGTTTATTTCATCTGAAATTACTGAAACGGACTTTGTTACTTAGAAGTTGAAACGTTTCGTTTTTTTAACTGCTAGTTTTAGTACCTATTTGCAAATCGAAGGTAGACGTCAAATAACAAAGAAAAATCCGAAAAACTCGATAATGGAAAAATATCATACCTATTTGATTAATAATTGTTTATTTTAGTAATTGACAAAGTATCTTAAGATGTACCAATTTTCGGGGCGATTATCAATTTTTTTTTACAGATTTTTACGAATTTTAAGTTGCCATCGATATTGTAATTTAAGTACTTACGACTTTTTTTATCACCAAGAACTGTAGATGTGTCATGGTCACCCATTGGGAATTGTTTGCATATGATGGACAGACAGAAGGATAAATCAAAATATCTCTATATTATATCTCGTTTCCTCTCGTGTTATAGATCAATCACGAGTCCGTATGCACGTGTCGTACAGACTGATATTCACGTCGCTCACCGGCCATTTGTCTGAGGTAAACCAATGTAGGTACTTTCATGGTTATGCATAGTTGTTCCAGAACGGGGCCAAGATATACTGGGTTTGAGTTGGATGAGGTAAAACAGCTTGTAAATCGTAGAGCAGGACGATCGTTTAATATAAATTGACACTATAATCGCACTACGCATGACTACCTTCACTAGGGGACTCTTCCTGCTGTTGAGACGATGTGATTTAATGTCGACTCCGTTGCTATTGTGACCAGAATAGATTTGTATGCAGACTTATCTGCACATCACTGAGGTACGGACAAAAAGCATTCAGTTGGTCATTTTGTGTAAGGGAAAACGAACTAACGCTCGTTTCTTTGACCGATCCGCTGTCCTTAATCGGCGCGTTTCGCACTCCTCGCGCAACGCGCCGCGCGAACCTATAGCAAAATGTGCTCAACATGCGAAGTTGCGGGAAACGAGGTTTATGGACGCCAGCGGGAGTAGCGGGGTTGCCATCCTCACTTATAGTTGTTAGTAAGACATCCGTCACTCTCGCACTCGCATACTTTTCGGAACGTGAGGGATGTCTCATCCACACAGCAATAAGTGACAACAACATGACATGACAACCTTGCTAACCCCGCAGGCTGGTGACTATGAAACATGTGACGATCGTATTGTAATCGAACAGGTTCGCTGCAGAAAACTGCGCAGTATACGTTATCCGGAATATCGGTGATATCCTATCATGGTTCCCCCACGTCGCGTATGCCCATTAAAGTCCAATAAATCTGTGCTATACGAACCGCTATACAGCGAAGCTGTACAGCTTCGCTGTATATCATAGTTGTGTGAAGTAATAAATGTATTCGTGTCTGCTTCCTCTCGATACAGAGGCTCTAGTATAAGTTTTACTGAAACAAAACGTTACGATCGCGTTTGCGTTTTACCCACAATTTGTATGGGATTTGACAGCTAAAACGCAAACGCGGTCGTAACGTTTTGTTTCGGTAAAACTTATACTGGAGTCTCAGACCGCATAGCAGCTTACAAACCTTATATTAAGTTCACTCGTTAGTCTAATAGCTTTGTTTATAAACGTTCACTAAACTAGTTTTAGTTAAAATAATGCTAAGATTTGTCTGTCTTCGTCTGTTACTATGAGAATTCGTTTTTGAAAGAAAGGGACACAACATATTTCACTTAACGGAGGTTTGTTAAGCTTCATGAAAAAGGATGTAAGTAGGTATATAACTTCTGTCCAAGCTAACTTATTATGGTTTTGACACTAACTCTGTGAGATGGTTTGATAGCTACCTCAGTAACCGCAGGCAGTTGGTGGAACTCCGTACTGATAACGGTAAGAGTAATTCCTCAGACATGTCCCTCGTCCCTAGAGGCGTGCCTCAGGGATCAATATTAGGTCCTATTCTATTTATTATATACATTGCCGACATAACTGCAGTTATTAAGAATAGCCAGTACCATTTGTATGCCGATGACCTTCAGCTTTATACTTCGTGCCGGGCTCAAGATGCGTGTTTACAAGCTAGCAAATTGAATGAGGATCTTAATAGCATAAATAATTGGTCACACACAAACTCCCTAGTATTAAACCCTAACAAGTCGAAATACTTAATATTAGGCTCGAAGACCCAAATAGAAACGGTTGAAAAACTAAATATCGATTTACATATTAACAAAGATCCAGTCGAGCGTGTGCGCGAGGCTCGTAATCTTGGAATTGTTATGGACGGCGAGCTGCGCTTTGAACAACACCTGCTTGATACTGTGCGCAACTGTTTTTTTAGGCTTAAAGTACTGTACAAAATTCGCGACTTTCTTAATGTCGAACTTAGGATACAGCTTTGCGATACACTTGTCCTATCAAAATTAAATTATGGTGACATTGTGTACGCGCCGCGTCTGTTGTCGCGAACGCAGAGACTAATCCAGCGAGTGCAAAACGCTTGTGCGCGTTTCTGTTTCCATATCCCGCCGCGCACGCACGTTACGCCATTCCTGAATCAAAATCGTATCTTGAGAATGTCCATACGTCAAAAACTACACTTAGCCACACTGATGTTTGGCATAGTTAATAAACAGGTTCCCTCATACCTTTACAATAAGTTCACGTGGTTTCGTAACTCTAGGTCCTCGGGAGTCAGGTCAACGAGATTCCTTCAGCTTGTTTGTCCAAGGCCGCACACGGCAGCATTTCGAGGCAGCTTCCGCTACGCAGCAACCAAGTGCTGGAACATCATTCCTCCTCCTCTCCGTGCCTTAAAGTCCCTTCATAGCTTTAAATTGAAACTCCGGATACATCTTTTTAATGTACAAATTGGTCGTTAATTACTTGTTATTTATAAAATAAAATAAAATAAAATAAGAAATGAATCTGTGGGTAGATAGGTACTTACTTTTACTGCTTACACAAGTACAGTCCGACTGTTGCAGTATGCTGCTTACTTATCTTATTGCTGCATAACACATAGCTATTATTATTATTTTATTTGTATAAGATTATGTTCATTGTGATAGTAGTTTTACGCTTAGTTATTACCACTTTTTTATTTGATGTTTTTTATTACGTACATAGTAAATTACATATTTCAGTGTTGCATGCAAATAAATTCTAATGTTACCCGCTAGTTTTAAGTTCACTTTTGTAATTTTTAGGCATACAGTGCCCAAAAATTATAAAATTGTTTGTTTAGTTTAGTCCTAGTTTTATTTATGTTTGGGGCTCTCACTGAAAACCAGCGTCACGGCCCCGTGACAACATGCTGAGTGAGGCTCCCGTTTAGCACCGTAATATAAGGTTAACTTTTTGATTGCATTTCTTTTTTCCATGTTTTTTGTGCTAAATAAATAAATTCTTATTCTTATTCTTATTCTTATTCATAACAATGATATCAAATCTTGTAAGTTGATTTTCACTACATCCACTTCCATTAGCCGGTTTCAAACTTTGCATCTATATACATACCTACTAGCTGCCCGCGCGGTTTCTCCCGCATATTGCAAAGAACGCAGGCAAACTCGCGGAATAAAATACGGCCTATAACCATTCAGAAAATCCATTCTACACGCATGCGAAATATTTTTTATTGGTTCCGGACATTACCCATTATAAACTAATACATTTACGAAGTTATAATCTCACAGACTTTTCCTCTTTATAATATTAGTATAGAAACTCCACGAGGAGCCACTGGATTATTAGTAACTATGGATAGATATAGGTGACTATTTATCTAAGCCATGCCAGACACCGGTGACTGAAGCACCAAATTCATGTCATTCCTAACCAGATACTCTGTCAGTCACCAGTAGCTGACATGGCAACCACCGTTTTGATACACCTATAGTTAAGCCCGCCTATGATTCGGGACTCTTGTCAATTCGCTGTCATTTAGAGGCTATTTTTCAATTTCGCTCGAGAGCCAGTCTCCTCTTTAGCCCGCCCCCATGCATGATAGTATGAAATTGCTGCAATCCGGAGCTATATCATTGTATCAGTGGTTCCCCCTGGTTCGCGGCGCGCGGTACTCGCAAAACAATTCAGACAAGTTTAATCTGACGTTTGTCTTGACTTTGCAACTTCCTGAGTCATTAATTGCTACAGAAAAGATGTCGAGCAGCTCTGTGAATATTGTGTTCGGTGCTTAATTGTGTAAGCCAGTGTGCCGCCATGAAGATCACCGAATCCATAGCAATCGACAATGAAGTACCACCCGACGAAAGGTTCAGTTCAATATTTATTCAGTACTTTCCCGCGTTTTACATTCAACGTCACACCACCGGGCGATGATAAATTACGTTTGACATCTCTGCTACGCAAATACGACACAACGCGTATTTACATAGACTTGTTGCCTTTCCCCCGTGAAATGACATTAACAGGGGAATGACAAGGTGTAATCGCACAGGAAAGTGATAGATCGGTGCGAAATGATTCTCCGCTGAGGTGACGGCGGCGGCGTCCCTCGCCCTACTTCCTGTATTTTGTTCTGTTGTAAGCACTCGTCCTAAATCCCGGGGTCGTCGACCGCTACAGCGCTGACAGGGGTGGCCACGATTAATTATTATAAAATGCAACAAAATGTGTACCACTCACGCGACGCCTCATTCCTATGGTAATGAAATAAATGGTGTTCGCGCCCGTCGCGTAGGCGGTAATTTTTCGTATTACACGGCCCATAGGCACCTGACACAACCAATTGAATCCCTTCCTGTGTTTTGCAATGACAGGTGACAGTGTGAACATAGAAGCCGTTGAAGCACCTATTAAATTAAAAGACATTTTACAAATATTATAACGCTATGTAATTTGCTTGACTAAGAGGAATCTAACTACACCTTCACGTGTATAAGTACAATATATATTAAGTTTTAGTGTTTTTTTTTCAATACTTGTACATGCATAAGCTTGAAAAACATCTGAGGCAGTCAGGAAAAGCATTGGTACCTACATATTTTTTAATATAGCTTCTGCCCTCGACTTCGTATTCGAACGAATGATATGAACTGTTATAAAATTCCTTTCAGTATTTTTGCATTAAACCAGTACCTAAACCAGCATCCTGACAGTTAGCAGTAAGACAATGAGAGAACTATGCTAACGGACAATACTTGTTTGATTTTTCAAAGGAACTCGTAAATAAGTACTTGCGCTCTCGCACGTCGCATTTTCTTGGTACGTGACTGGAGTTTAGCTCTTAAATAAGATAAGACGCATTTTCTAAATTACTTAATTTCGTAAGTCTGTCTGTGTGAGTGTGTGAATAAAACTAGCGCAGGATCGGGACGGGTGGCGTGCTCGAAGAGAGAACTATACTCAGTGGATTACGGGCTTAAATTAGGATGTTGATGATGACACTCTTGTTAAGAGTCCGCAGTAAGCTCGGCCGAATTTCAACTTCCCATACAAACGTAGTTACACTCTCATTTTAAAACGACTTGTTGGATTGTAACGAAACTTTGCATATACAATGACATGAGTTTATATGGTTCCAGTTTATAAAGCAAACGAAATATAGCAAAAACAAGTTTTGTGTGTAAAAAAATAATTCGCTGTATTTTTTTTACTATGGTATCTGAAGCTACATAAACTAATTACAGACATAGATATACCTCATGTCATTGTATATGCAAAGTTTCGTTACAATCCAACACGTAGTTTTAAAATGAGAGCGTAACTACGTTTGTATGGAAAATCGAGCTTACTGCGGACTCTTAATAAAGCATATTCGTTCCTTAACACATTCACTACCAAGAATCGCTACGCGCTACGCTCGTAGCCGATCCCACGGTTTTCCTCGTGTGTAGCGGAAAGCGACTACGGCGTACGGGTTCATGGCAGTGAAAGTGTAAATAAAACAGGCATACATAGGTACTTTGTTTGCATCCATTATCATAACCAAAGCTGACTATCACAAACTTCAGAGACAAAGGATCTAAAAATGCGCATTATTTTGTAGGCAAATTGCAGTCACACTGTGGCGCATAAAGCGACGCAAATGTGCCTAATGGAGACATAATTACGTTCCCACAAAAGGTGTTGTTCCTACAGGTGCTTTTGTTGCCACGGAAATGTGTTTACGCCGACGCTTCAGTACCTATTTGTTTTTATCGCATTATTGTTGCAACTATGGCCTTTACAACCACGTTTTTAGGGTTCCGGAGCCAAAATTGCAAAAACGGAACCCTTATAGTTTCGCCATGCCTGTCTGTCCGTCTGTCCATCTGCGGGTTAGCTCCCTTACTACTCGAAAGCTGTAATTCGGCATGGGTATATAAATCAATAACGCCGACAAAATGATAGAATACAAAAAAAAAGTACCTGTCTCCCCTACACGTAAAGTGTGGATGTCATTCTTTATTCTTTTTAAACCCATAGTGTGGGGTATCGTTGGACAGCTTGTTCAAAAACATTATGAGTTTTTAAAAGCCATTTTTCAAAGTGGTCCATTTGTGTAACATTGGGCTTTAAAGCCCAAATTTTTGTTAGAGTCATGTGTCCCCACCCCTAAACCACCAGCTAAACTGCTGCAACTGGGAATGTGAAAAAAATTGTGGCATTAAGTACATACCAGTATAATGAATTTAAAAGGAAAACTATCACGGCTAAGTAGACGTTACTAGTTACCAAGTACCCAATAGTCGACGAACTTAAAATGTACTTGAAAAGGCAACTACGGAACCCTACACTGCGCGTGGCCCGACACGCACTTCACCGGTTTTTTGGTTTAAATAAGTTTCTTACAATCTAGCACATATAGTTAACTTACTTGCGCTTGATGAGGCGGTTCTGACATTAAAAAAAAACATTGAAAACAGGGAACGACCATAAAAGCTTCACTTTTTTGAGAAATAAATAAATAAACTTGGAAATTACTCCACCGACTAATTCTTAAATATACACTCACCAGCAGAAAATTTGGCCCAAACCTTTTCGTGATTTCAAACTATAAATTGAATAGATTAAATTATGTTTTAAATAATTAACGTATTTTTCTAATTTGGGCCAAATTGATTGCCGGTGAGTATATGATGGTAATGTAGGTTTTTCAGGTTTATCATGTGTGAAGGAGTAGGTACATATGGCCACATTTCGTCTCAATCGCCAGACCAGACCCAGATAAGTGACAAGGCAGAAGCGTCCGTCTCTTTCCATCGAACGGTGTCAGCCAGTGACGGATGCTCTATCTTGTCACTTATCGCGTGATAAGGCCGACCATGATACGGGGTCAGCTTAATAATACCATCAAGCACAATGCAATCATGGTCTATGTACTTACAGAAACATGCCGAAATTCAGCACAATTGAAAATGTAATGTATTTAAAAAATGCTATGCTAATTGTGATCCCGTCCAAACTTAAAAATCTTGTAAAAATTTCCCTTTCTTACCAGTTAGATCATTTTCTTTGTACATTTCCGCTCTTCGACGCGACGATGGTTTAATAAGTTTTGTTTCCAGTACTTTCCACAGTTCCGCGTCGCCAACTAACCAGCAAATGCAAAACAAATGACTTTTGTTGTCCCTTGTTTCTTGTGTGCGACTTTTTATTAAAAATTCTCGGAAAAACAGGAGAATGTTCATTCGGACTGTTTTGTTTCGAGGAGCCTTTGTGCGTCTCCAGCACAAACGATGCGGCATCTTGGCGGAATACTAAAGCAAAAGCGAGAAAGTGTGGATATTTTCACGCGGTAAAAACACAAAAAACTTTTGTCGAGACGTTGGTTTCTCTGTCTTGCGTACATACATAAACCCACGCCTGTATTCCCAAAAGGGGTAGACCGAGCACATAAAATATATTTTTCTGTAAAACTTCTAGCAATTTTAGGTTTCGGTGAAAAAATGAGATATTGTAGTGATAGGTTGCTAGTCCACAACAAACACACTTATGACATCAACGGAAAGAAAGTGGCCACCTTAATCCGATAACACCACACTTTGATTTGTGATTAGTGCCAGTATATATATATATATGTAATCATATAACCATCATGTCTAATATATAGTCGTGTCCGATGCGCGCAGCGAAGTAGACGCATCGATGATTTAATTAATTATTTAATTGTGAATTAGCGCGGCTCGACCGCTGCCACTAGTTAAACAATGGGTGACCCTAATAAAAGTGAGCCCATTGTCAACGGGATCCTCGCCTTTCTGCAACAGAAGCTGCTGCTGGAAGGTCAGATGGATGCGGTGACTGCTGTTCAGATCTGTTCGTCGCGTTTTACTGTCGACGAAATCTGCGCTGCGAAGAAGGTGCTGTACCAGTCTCTCGGGATTGTCGGCACATTTGTACCTCATCGCAGAGAAGATGAAGCCGGAAGGAAGACCCTCGGGGACATCATTGAGGTCCTAAGGGAGAACGAACACGACATGCCTGAGTTCGTGGCGACGGAGGTCTCCAGATTGCCGTCCAATACGCCAGACCATGTCGACGTGAGCTGCCTGCTTAAGGAAATTGTGGCTCTTAAAGCAGGCATGGCAGAAATTCTAAAGAAATTTGACAAATCGCAGGCCGTTATTGACGTATTGCGCAAAGAAATCATCCGTTTGCGCGACGGTGCCCTAGAAACGCGGTCACCGACGGCGTCAAATTTCAAGAATAGTAACCGGGCTTCAAATGCCGACTCGGTCAATTCGCGTGTAGCTGACAATGCGCATAGCGATATCACTGTACATGCTGATCCGCGGCCCCCCTGCCCCCTCCTCGCGGGGCCTCCCGTCAACGCTTCATCGAAACCACGTCGTCGTTTTGCTGACGTCGTTTCTGCTGGTGAGCCTACTGTTCCAGCCTGCCGGAAAGCTGCGCCCTCGAAAGCGCGTGAAGTTCGGGATCCTCCTAAAGAGGAAACCCCTCGCACCAATGTGGACAAGGAGGGTTTCATAACGGTGTCAAGAAAGCGTAAGAGACGTAAGAGTCAGTGTGGTACTGCAGACCCGGTTTGTTGTGGTCTGCGGGTCTCCACACCGAGCAAGGCGCTGTACGTGTCGCGCCTGCATCACACTGCCACCGCTGAAGAAGTGACGCAGTATGTTCGCCAGAAAACCGGCTACTCGCTGAGGGTGCACCAGCTGCGGTCCCGGCACTACGTGCACTTCAGCTCTTTTGTAGTGCGCGTGCCGCGGCCGCTCCAGGAGACCATCGCGTGTGCTGATTTCTGGCCGAAAGGTGTCGTGTTTCGTCGGTTTCGGGGCAACCTACCAAATCCAACACCCGAGATGTCGACGCAACGGGGCCACGCCGTTTCGCCGTCTAAATAAACATTGTTCGGTTCATGACGCATTGGTGCGTACACTGTAATGTTATGTAACCTGTTTTTTCAATAAATAAATAAATAAATAAATAAATATTAGAAGCGTGTTCTTTTTTGCGAGTAGCATTTGTGTGGACTACTCACCATTCTCACCAATGAAAGAGTAAACGTGCGCTTAGGAAGGAAATCAATGCAAGAAAGCTTCAAAACAAGATTTCTAATCGTACTAAGACGTACAATTCAAAACCGGCCTCGACTGACCTCACCATTCACCTCTTATATCCCGTCCCCTAGATTCCTAACAACTACGTGATTACCAGAATTCTGGCTTACAGCACAAACATAGACACTGTTTGACCATAGAATGCCGTGACGTCAAGTACCTATTTCTCTACAACTTCACACTATCAGAGCGTTCCTGATTTAAAAAAAATCGCGTACGTATTGTAGTAGATACGTCAGATAACGTCTTGTAGTAGGTAAGTCAGATAACATATCGTAGTAGCTACGTCAGATAACGTCTTGTAGTAGGTACTTCAGATAACGTCTTGTAGTAGGTACGTCAGATAATGCCTTGTGGTAGGTACAAACGACAACACTGTTAACTGATAATCCTGTGTTTATATAGAACCTTATTACAATGCACTTAAGGTGCACCGATAGTCAGTTAGCTGTGTTGTCGATAGTACGAGTATATACCAAAGTGTTATTGTAGGTCTGACTTGGGTGAGTTGCACCAACTTACGATTACAGACCGATCAACGTTAAATGTGGGCTATCGCGTGGCACCGGCAGCTGTCATTCCATATGATAGATAGATAAAAAAACATTATCAGCGTCATGACTAAACTTAAGACTACAAAGTGGTTTACTAATTATAGAACTATTTAAATTAATTGTCACGAAATAGCCGCGAAAAGGCGCTGACTAAGTATGTGCTGTGACATTGCTGCCGCAGCGCTGATGGTATCCTTTTCTGCGTGAGCGTCACATTCTCGCGCTACATTGCGCTACTAAAGATAATAATAATACTTATACTTTATTACGAGAGAAAAGATTACAGACAAAACATAAAATCTCTAGGTACTGGCACCACAAGATAAAATAAAGACGCAAGAATTGACAGACTCTCCATACATTGACATTTTGACGACCACCAAACAGGTTTGGTGCACCAAACCGTCCTTAATCGTAACCCAGCCTTAGCCTGGTTCTCCTGAGATGAGGTGCAGCATCGTGAAGAGCATGGCCGTAGACGTAGCCCATTGATCACGGCGCCGGAGTGCCAACGAAAGCGAGCGTACAACCAGACACTACGAACCGGGCTGGGTGTTAAAGTTAGCGGATGTGTTGCTTATGAAATAATTCGTTCATTTCTAGTTTTTTTTTACGCTTTACCTAGAGATTCGTGATCCATCAGTTTTTCTTCACCTTATCAGTTATTCATTTATTAGGTTAAATATGAAAAAAGATGTGCGATAATGCGTTTTCATATGTTCGACACATGCCTTGTCAAATCTCTGTTGGATATTCATCCTTATGCATTTTGTCAATAATGTGCTAATAATAATAAGGGCTGTGCATTGGAAATTATCGCGTGCTTTGAAACGCCGTTCTGACTAGATTAAGAAACAATAAGGTCTGATTTTCAGATATACGAGTATGATACTTGACTATATGATTGTTTATCTGATTTTATCGATACATATGATTGCTTAAAATTTCCTCGATAGAAAAAAAATCCAAAGTTGGGTCTGTATTTTCCTTTTTTTACCCAGCCTACTCAAACGATACATTATTTTACGACACAATCAAGTTGATACTATAGTATTTTGTCTCATCTAAAATCTCACTTTATGAAAAAATGATACTTCTCTAAGTTAGGTATTTATCGAAATTTGTCCAAAAAAGCCATTCCCTAAGTGTTACATCTCTTTTCCTCGTGCGCGGAAGGCATCAGCGTGTCTCTGTCTAGGGGGCGTGTTCGACTCAAATCAAGGCATCGCCTTAAGGACTTAGGTATTAGGAGTCACAATATGGTTGTAGCGTATGTCATCTCGTAGATAACTGTTAAACTTGTCGCAAAGTAAGTACATTATTCATGAATGTTTCAGATCGCAGGTACCTATAAATTGTGATCTGAGGCTTTCTCTGTTAGAGAAGTAGAGGTGCCCGTAGAGTATATAACTTCACGTCTACCCCTGGCCAGCAAGTGGAATAGCGTAGCAGGCGGTAATTGCCACTATATGGCGAGGTGTGATTTAAATTGATTTTACCGGTCGCAACTTACAATTACCGACGTTTTGCGACACGCCGCCTTATTGTTGCGCGACACAGTTAAGGCTTAAGTAGGAAAAGTTATACGGCTGGCACATTTCCATACTTTCAATTTCTTCCCCCTTCTGGTCTTAAATTGTAGCAATTTTAGTCGTCTAAAAAACGTTGTTTTTTTTACTTTACCTAACTTATCTTGACAATACCAAAAAAAGAACAAAAATTTCGCGGTTTTTCGAAAAAGTTAGCACAGGTCTTTCGAAGCTGTAAAGCTGGATTTACGGTATTGATAAGATAAAGTTGGTATTAACAACGTATAAATAAATCAGAACTAGCCGTTAGCTTGTAATTTTCATGTTCGATAACACTGGCTTAATTATATAGACATGGTTTTATGATAATGTAAGTGACATAATTCTATTTGTAATTTTGAATATTGTTATTTTAAGACGATCGTGATGAAAATTCTTATAATTTTGAGCAAGGCAACTTTAGGTAAGTACTGTAATTTATGTCGTGAAATTAATTAATCTAAATCAAACGGGGCAAATGCGTCGATGGGGCAAATGCGTCGATGGTGTAAATGCGCCTCTTGATGATATCTCTGAAACTGAACATTTTAGAACTATTACAATCATCTCAATTGAAAGTTTGATAACCAGACTTTAAACATCGCGGGCTGTAATAATTCTAAAATGTTGCGTTTCGAAGATATCTTCAAGAGACGCATTTACTCCAATGACGCATTAACCCTGGTAGACCTTAATCTAATCTCTTCTTCTTAGTCGTGCACTCTTGACATAGTGGTATGTATGTATGTAAGCACTTTATTGTACACAATAACAGGTTAAAGTATATACATGTCACACAATAGATCAAAGTACAAAGGCGTGGTCGTGGTCATGTCACGGTCGATTTTTGCAAAAGACCTTTTCGTGACTCTTGTGGGATAATAGTGCAGTGGCTTCCCGTTGCCTTCTGCACCAGCACTTTTAGGGTGTATTTGGTCCCCAAGGTTTCTGACCACCCCGTCGGGCGTGTATACCGCCATTGCTCGTATTAATTAATCTAATCTAGTCATTGGCTAAACGCTGTAGGTGGGACAGGATCCTAGTTTTTACTCGTATAGGTAGAGCTAGGTTGATAACGAGCGGTCTTGCTCGTAGTTTGCACTAGACTATTGTTTTTGTCTTTGCGCTCCTTTGCGTTTGGTAATTACGTTACTTTTTTATACTTTTGGCTCTGTGAGCTGTACTACTCGCAAGAATGTGTTTATTTCAAGACTTTTTTCTGCAAATTGGATCTGCAAAAACCCGGCCAAGTGCGAGTCGGAGGGTTACGTATCATTATCTATAAAAACGGAAAAAAACACGTTTGTTGTATGGGAGCCCCCCTTAAATATTTATTTTATTTTATTTTTAGTATTTGTTGTTATTGCGGCAACAGAAATACATCATCTGAGAAAATTTCAACTGTCTAGCTATCGCGGTTCTTGAGATACAGCCTGGCGACAGACAAAACGGCAAAAAAAAACACGTTTGTTGTATGGGGGCCCCCTTTAAATATTTGTTTTATTTTGTTTTTAGTATTTGTTGTTATAGCGGCAACAGAAATACATCATCTGTTAAAATTTCAACTGTCTAGCTATCGCGGTTCTTGAGATACAGCCTGGTGACAGACAGACGGACGGACAGCGAAGTCTTAGTAATAGGGTCCCGCTTTTACCTTTTGGGTACGGAACCCCAAAAAAAGTTCCATATAATTATTGAACCTGGTCACAAAATTTCACGAGATTCAGTTGAGAAATGCGACAAGTACACTCGCGGGCAAAGAATACGGGTCGGTAAAATACCGTCATATTTCCTAAAATAGTGCGTAAGAGGTTGTACAGTTAATCCTGTCATGATCTTTATTTAATTTTACATATAAACTGCTGATAACAGTAAAAAATATAACGTTACCAGGTATAAATCGGACTCGTAAAAACCCATGAAAAAAAAACAACGTTAACGGAGCGAGATATCGCTAAAATCGTGATTTTGGATATCGATATTTTTATGATAGGATCCAGGAAATTGTTAATACAGTTGGGTATTGTAAAGAATAACATATTATGTAAATAAAACAAGTATTTAATATTTTAAAAACCTATTGCAGTTATTTAATTTAGGGTGACCCGTATTCTTTGCCAGCGAGTGTAGAAGAGAACATCCGGACAGCCGTTACATACATACGTTTTTTTCTATCAGCCTGAGCTAAAACGGAGAGCTAAATTACGAAAGTATGTTTTGAAGTCTATCCGAAGTGGCATTGTGGTTAACTCTGCTATGCAGGCAGTAGCCTAACATTCGTAACATTTCTAACGCGATTTAGTCAAAGAAAATAATTCCAGAGTCGGCATCCAGCACGCTCCAAAAACCACGAAATAAAAAAAAAGCTCCGACAAAAGATACTCGCCTCGCAGTCGCGAAGGGTGGCCTTACCCAATTTGTGTCAAGTTTTACATTATGCAAACGGCACTCGCCACGATGGCTCTTAGATACTCTCTCCTCTCTATCAGTGGTCAGTAATTGTGTTGTCGATGCCACGTCGACGTCAAAAATATAAAATGAAACTAGCTTCCGCTCGCGACTTCGTCTGCCTGGACCCGGGATAAAATATCCATAACTCTGAAACAAATATTTATTATATTGTTATTAGTGATGTGCCGTTCCCAGGAATATTCCCATACAAGGGAACATACGGGAATATTGAAATTGTGTATATTTATATATCTTGGTATTAGGGATTCCATGATAACTTGGGCCCTTGATTTTTTTACCAAGACATTAACCAGTGTAATTTACCCGCAAAAGTAAATTCCCAATGTTCCCGGGAATATTCTCCGGAACAATAGGAATATTCCCGGGAACAATGGGAATATTCCCAGTTATTGCGAATATTCCCCCATCAGAAAGAAAAACAAATTTTACAAAAGTACTTCTGAAAGTAAAAAAAACTATACAAAGTTAATGAAAAACCACAATAAAATATTATACGAATACAAAATATTTATATATTAAATGGGAATTGAGATAAAAAGTCAGAATTAGTACAATAATGCAGTTTTTGGCGAATGGCACTTTATTTGTCGGAGCACTATTCATTTTATTTATTTTTATTACAACTTTCATTTTCCGAATTTGTATTTCAATATTCCCCTGTTTGGGGAATATTCCCGGGAACAAGGGAATATTCCCGGGAAATTCCCATACGGGAATATTCCCCGGCACATCACTAATTGTTATCAATTCTTATAGCTCAATACCTAAGGTGTATTGTTTTCTTAGTCTGTGTCTAACACGTCGAAGGCTCTGTTTGGCCCTACGGTTGACTGCTAGATGATGCTATTAAGCCCGCTTTTTGTACTTATTTGCTTTGTGCTATAAAGTTTAAATAAAAAAATAAAAAAATATTAAATACTTATCAAAATGTCGGTACTCAAACCCGAGACCTCTGGCTTCGTAGGCAGGATCACGAACTTAGGCTACAGGACTCTCCAAAAATGAATATATATAAGCGTAAATCGACTATACTTACATGAAACGAAGTCCCAAGGCACGTGCAGGTGAACGTGATTCACATAATTACGGGATTCTCTTGAACCCGGCCTGGGATTATTTCTGCGGGATCATTACATTCATTACATTACAGATGAACCACCGCGATTTCTTAATGAAGTATTTTATTTTCATATAATAGTGTAGGTACAATAAGATGGTCAACAGATACAATTTAGATCAATAGTCCAGTGGAAAAAAAGTCAATTTTGGAAATAATTTATAATAGCTTATTTTTTATGTGTAACGGATAATATTAACTTATCAATTAAATAGTTACCCAGCGGCAGAATCCGACAAAATTCCAGACATCAAAAAAATGATAAATCAGCTAGCTTCTGAAAAGTCAGAAAAAATATTAATAAATATTTTTGTCTTCGTTTTGGTTCATTTACATTTGCTCTATAATATTCAAGATAAATCATACAAAAAAGGCAATGCATGCTTCATTTAAATCTACACTATTACTTCCGGGTGGAAAGTTGGTCTGATTCTTGAATAAAGCATCTTAGAATAATATTTTAAAATTAAATTAACAGAAAGAACGTTATTATAAATTAATGTTTTTCAAAACCGTTTTTTTCCTGGAGTACAACTAAATTTTGCCGTGCAGGCAACAGACAACTTGACGGGTCTTGAGATTATTTGAGTTGACCGAATGGCTTTCAAAGAGCAACTCTACCGTACCTACATTGTAAAAGATTTCAATACGGGTGGAGACTTGAAATTTATTATTACTCCAAAAGTAAGAAGGCACAAAAATATGCCTAGTGACGAAAATCTCATTCAGATATCTCAAAGAATTACGAAGCTACAACCGTTTTAATATTGTTTGTTAGAGAGAGAAAACGCAAACAGCGTGTGACGTCACGTTACGGGATGCTGCCGGGGGGCCGCGTCGACGGCGGCGCCGCACATGACATTGCCGTCTATTAGTGACGTCACAATCTTCCAGCGTCATCGTTTCATATGAAGTTGCGTTTTGCGAAAAAGGGACAGAACATACCCCTTCTTAAAACTTTGGACACAATTTCGTGATTATTTAACCTTTTGCGTTAATTTGACTACATTTTTAATCCTTTTTCGAGAACATATGACATTATTGATTATTTTATTTAGTGTCTACATCATGTGTAGATCAGCGTATGGCAAAACATGGGGACTGAACCCAAAGGTACTGAAGTGGATCTACACCATGATGGTGAGGCCCATATTATTGTACGGTAGCCTGGTATGGTGGCCAAGGACTTTAATGAGCACATGCAGAGATGCCCTGAGGAAGGTACAGAGATCGGCATGCATGGTTATAACAGGGGCGTTTCGAACCACGCCTACAGCGGCGCTAGAAGTCCTACTGGACCTACCGCCACTTCACATGGTGATTAAGTCAGAGGCGCGCAAATCGCTCTACAGACTAAGAACTCTTGGACTGTGGAGCGACAGCAAGCCAAAGACTAAGCACACAAACATGGAGACTGACAGTCTCTTAGACAGAATAACAAACATGGGATGTGACAAAATGCTACCCAAGTATGTATTCCACAGGAACTACACAACAAAAGTTCCATCCAGGGCCGAATGGGCCGAAGGTCTAGAACCACCGAGGTCTGGTGTCGAAGACAGTATGTGGTACACGGACGGATCTAAAATGGGATCCGGTACGGGAGCAGGCATTTATGCGATTGACTACAGTAGTAGTGTAAGCATGGGTAGTTTGGCAACCGTCTTCCAGGCGGAGACATACGCCATAATTGCCTGTGCACAGGAGAATATAGACAGGCAAAGCAGAGGGCAGACCATCTATATCCTCAGCGACAGTCAAGCGGCCCTTAAAGCGCTTACGGCGCCGAAAGTGGATTCTAGACTAGTCTATAATGGCGTCCAGGCACTGAACAAGCTTGGGAAGCACAATAAGGTGCAACTAGTTTGGATACCGGGGCACGAGGGCTACATCGGCAACGAAAGAGCGGATGAGCTTGCAAGAGGGGGTCTACAAATCACTTTGTAGGTCCAGAACCATTTGTGGGACTCTCGCAGAGAACCATAACTTCGGCCTTTAAAGCCTACGCCAAAACCAAACACCAACACGAGTGGAGGAATGAGGCGGGCTTAAGGCACTCTAAGCTCTTCATAGAAGGAGTGGACTCGGGCTGGACTAACAAGCTCTGGAAATCCAGCAGGAAGCAACTCAGAATCATATCTGGGGTGTTCACAGGTCACTTCGGGGTCAAGGACCTCTTGGCCAAGATGGGACTGTCGGACAGTTTAGACTGTAGAATGTGTGGCGAGGAGGATGAGACCATGGAACACTTACTGTGTGAATGTCATGCCCTTGCCAGACAAAGAATGAATTACTTTGGTAGCGACTATCCGCAACCAAGGGAGTTCAAGGTGCTCCCGCTGAGCTGCATCATCCGCTTTGTGGAAACGATGGAGCGAGCTTGGGAGTAGGCATAAAGGAGAGGGCAAATGCACAAAAGATCCCGCTGGGTCGAAGTGCATCCGAAAGGGTCCTCATCTAGATAAGATAAGATAAGATAGTGTCTACACCCCTATTCCAATAACAGTTTTATAAAAAGTCGGCCACATTGAATAACCTCGACTATACATTCGACGACCGCTTTAGCCTAAGTTGGTAGTGACCCTGCCTGCGAAGCAAGAGGTCCTAGGTTCGAATCCCGATAAGGGCATTTATTTGTGTGATGAGCACGAATATTTGTTCCTGAGTCATAGATGCCCATATATTATATACTATATAAGTATGTTTATCGTTGTCTAGAACCCATAGTAGGTACAAGCTTTGCTTAGTTTGGGACTAGGTCGATTTGTGTAAGATTGTCTCGTAATATTTATTTTATTTACATAGAAATAGGTAGGTACTTGTTTCTGCTGGTCGGTCACGTAACGCATCAGGTACATCTAAATAAATAAAAATAGTATTAGGGGACAATCTTACACAAATCGACCCAGTCCCAAACTAAGCAAAGCTTGTACTATGGGTACTAGACGACGATAAACAACTTATATAGATAAATAATACTTAAATACATAGAAAACATCCATGACTCAGAACAAATATTCGTGCTCATCACACAAATAAATGCCCTTACCGGGATTCGAACCTGGGACCTCTTGCTTCGTAGGCAGGGTCACTACCAACTAGGCTAAAGCGTTCGTCAAAAAAAAATGTTATTTTTTGTACGGGAAAATGACAGTTGAATTGTCCTAACGCTCGTTCGAAAAGTTACGTGTTTACCCCTCTGTTCCTTAAAGCGTATGTCACGTAGGCGCCGTGTGAGATATCCGGTTCTGAGGGCCTTAAGCCCTAGACGCTGAGGAGGTAACCTACCGAAAATCCAAAAAAATACTTGCCCTATTTGATATTGAATTATATCAAAAAATAAAAATATTATGTCAAAAAATATTAAAATAAGCATTTTGTCAGTTCTTCCGGGATAAGAACCAAAACTAGAAGTATTCATTATTAATTAATAGTTACAATATAAATTAAAGTTAGCTTAATCATAAATACAAGATAATCATAAATAAAAAAAAACAAAATTGGCTATAACTAAAAATGAAAGCATAAAAAGAGAAGTTATATAAACAGACTGCGGCATGGACCCCATTAAGATGGCAGAATAGTTTGTTTGTTTTGTTTTTAAAATGTCTTTATTTAGTATATCAAAGGATTTACAAAACTTACTAGTACGTTAACGTACACTAGTGTCCGTTAAAAATCCTAGTAAAAACATACAGCTGCCAACAGTTTAGTGAGCTAAAACGCTCGTTATAAAATTTTAAATAGACAATACAGGTCTATAATACACATAAATTTGAAAACATAATTAATATTTACGCAAGAAAAGGTAATCACATTGTTTAATTAAGTATGCTTGCCTTGAACAGCGCGCATTTATTGCATGCATAAAATAACTAAATTACTGGCAGAATTACTTCTCTGAATCGCAATGGAAATTCGTTGCGAGAGTTAAGCGCCAGCTTTGGGGTGTCCAGTTGCTTGGACCAGCCGCGAAGACAAAGGCCTTGAAGAAGATACTCATATGTGACGACCAGGGGCCCAAGGTTTCCACAGCATTGGGCCTGGTCAGCAGCAGCGCCGGCCTGAGAACGGGTGCCCTGGATGTGGGACTGGGCGAAGGTGTCAACGCAAGTTACACCCCACATTAGGGCTCTGCCTAGTTTCCATGGCATGGCACCAATGTGGGCTACGTCTGGACGCTTGCCATCGTCACGAGCCAAACCACGAGAACCAAAATACATTAATCTAAAATCCGTTGAATAAAAAGTTTCCGTCTAAAATGTCATTTTTGGTACAAGTTTTTATTGCCGACTGTACTTTTCTGTATACCAGACGATTCTAACGAGCCCAAACTCGATGGGGTTATGTGGTTTTATTACGGAGTTCCTATGGCCACCTTCCAGCTCCATGATCAGATCAGCTCCACGTCGGGAAGTGGATCAAATTTAACTTGCAAGATGTGATTACAGACAACGGGACAGGCGAAAGTAAGTAAAAAATTGTAAAAACCTAAGCACTATGCGGCGTTTGCAAGCGAGCGGGATGCCATGAGTAGAATTTTCTAAACTCCAATCATATCCATGGTTACAAAGGTCTTAAATTACGTTATAGTGGATCTACTTACGTCATGATGGTGAATTACGTATAACACCTTTTCCTGGCCTGGGTTTCCAGCTGTCAAATATCCATTCTGTTAGATATAGGACCTTCTATACGTATTTTTATTCTGTGGCGAAAGTCGTGAAACATTGGATTTCCAATATATCAGTGCAATGACGTGTGTGGCGTTTCATTTCCCCGAAGCATTCCCGTTTGTGATTACTTGACAATTCGGGTACAAGAGGCGTGGTACGGTACGATGGAGCGCCCCTAGGGTATATGATGATAGTTATAATTAATGCCATAATACTGGGATAATGTCCTTTGGAGGAGGACACTGTGAAGGCGTGATTACTACACGCCACATACCATCGCTGGAAAACTCGTGTGTATGCGCCTTACGTGCCAGTTATAAGGCACGCTGTGTGTGGTATTTACGTAATGCATACGACGATAGAGTTCATTATTCAATTAACGTTTTGCGGTAATCTTTTAGCAAAATAAAGCACGCGCCGACTACCAACAAAGCCCATTCATGAGGTCATAGTAATATAATTATCATTTACCTATAAACTATATCTGCTCTTATGTTCTAAGTTACGCTGACGTCAAGTGCGGTACGAAGTTATAAGATAAAGCGAGATAGGGATAGAATTTTGCAAGGCACCGTGCTTCCGGCACTCATCCACACGGGCCGAAATCACGTCGTTTCGTAAGTGTGGCGGCACCTATAGGTAGTGAAGCAAGACAACCGTTCCAAAAGCAGTATAGAACAGACTAGGGGTAAATAATACGTAATTTTTTGAACGCGCGTTAGGTAGATCCTACTGTCATTTTTAGGGTTCCTTGGTCAACAAGGAACCCTTATAATTTCGCCATGTCCGTCTGTCGTCTGTCTGTCCGTCTTCGGCTTATCTCAGTAACCATTACTACTAGAAAACTGTGATTCGGCATGGGTATATAAATCAATCACACCGACAAAACAGTACAATAAAATCTTGATAAAAAAAATTTTTTAGGGTACCTCTTACACCTAAAGCGGGGATGTACTTTTTTCTCGTTAAACCCATGGTGTGGGGTAATGTTGGATAGCTCGTTCAAAAATATTATGGGTTTCCTAAAACCATTTTTCAAATCAGGAATTCGTTTGCGAAATATTGGGGTTAAAATCCCTCATTTTTGTTCGAGTCATGTGTCCCCCCCCCCCCCCATGCCAAAACATGATGTGTAATTGAAAAGGCCAATTTTCGTACAAATTCGGCCGACGCAACCGCACCGCACGTCGATGTAACTAAGACATACGGGCAACTACGGAACCGTACACTGCGCGTGGCTCGACACGCGCTTGGCCGGTTTTTCTATTATAAATTTACATTTAGATCTACCTAACGTATACGTAACGTATACAATGCGTTACGTGATCGACCTGCAGATAACAAAGTTAGGTACATTCTGTATTTTGATTGTAGACCCGCATGCGAAGGTTCGATTCGGGAGAAGTGTGTAATTCAACTAAAAGTAGTTTGTAGTGAATTCGGCTTTGATTGTTGAGCTGAAGTTGTTCGCGACCCACTCACCAATAGAGAGAAAAAACATCAACAACCACCAAATAAATTGTAAATTATTCAACCTGGTAGTTATCATCTTGTATATACAATTTGTTTATTAATAAAAAAACCGGCCAAGTGCATGTCGGGCCACGCGCAGTGTAGGGTTCCGTAGTTGCCTGTCTGACTTAGTTAACATCGACGTGCGGTGCGGTTGCGTCGGCCGAATTTGTACGACAATTGGCCTTTTCAATTACACATTAAGTTGGTCGACTATTACTCGGTAACTACTTACGCCTACTACGCCGTTCGTGATAGTTTTCCTTTTAAATTCATTATATGTACTACTACCACGAATTTTTTCACATTCCCAGTAGTGGCCATTTAGCCGGCAGGGGGGGCATATGACCCAAACTAAAATTAGGCCTTTAAAGCCCAATATCTCGCAAACGAATTACATATTAAATGTTTTTCAAAAACCCATAATATTTTTGAACGAGCTATCCAACGATACCCCACACCATGGGTTTGACGATAAAAAAAGTTACATCCCCGCTTTAGGTGTAGGGGAGGTAAGTACCCTAAAAAAATCTTTTTCCAAATTGTATTGTACTGTTTTGTCGGCGTGATTGATTCATATATCCATGCCGAATCACAGTTTTCTACTAGTAATGGTTACTGAGCTAAGCCGAAGACGGACAGACAGACGGACGGACATGGCGAAACTATAAGGGTTCCTTGTTGACTACGGAACCCTAAAATACGAATAGATGATGTTTATTGAACACTTAATTTAATTTGTATGAAATAATGAAAATGTAAAAAGAACATAATGTTTAAAAGTTGTAGAACAAAAGCAGTTGGGTCAATCAACTTTTCTTGATAAAATTCTGTCCCGGGAAGCCGAGAGACATAAGTGACAGGGTTTCTTAGAAAAAATACTATAAATTGGATTTCTTTTCATGCTAAGGAGCTGGAATGCGTTGATCAATATAACAAAAACACTTGTTTAGTGGATTTAAACCCCATAAAATCAATGTGTTAGAGAGTGACCCAGGAGGCGTAACCAATGCAACGAACAACAAAAAATAGTTCAGTTTTAGGAGCATAATCGATATTTACATTTAAATCCCCAAGCTCAGAGGCACCTAAAATAGTTAATTAAGTACCTGAACGGTGCAAGTTGTGCAAAAGCTTGCAAAAATAACGAATAAACCACTTCTGTTTTAAATTAAATGGAATTGCTCACTTTAATTCCGGTCACGATCAATATTGTTTGTTCGCTTCGGAGCGATCACAACCTGATCCCATGAGCTGTCCGAAGAGCGTTTCAGCATTGGCTGATTAAAATAAACGCTGTATGTAATCCGGCATAAACCGTTTACTCGGCGGGCCCGGAAATCGAACGCCATATTGAACTGCTTACTTCAACAAACTCCCATCTCGCTTGACCGACTTGAAAAACAACTTTACTGTGTTTGAAATAAAGTTCACATTCCAAAGCCTTGTGTAGATAGGAGGTTAAAAAAGTAACCAATGGATATTGGAAGGAAATAGCGCCGACATCTGCCATTCGATTTGTGGATCTCCTTTGCTTTAGAAATGATTCTTATTTGAATTTGTGTGACATTTGTTTTTAATTTAATAATGGAAGCGGCTTTGCTTAATGGAGCGTGTTTTGTTTTAGAGTAAACTATATTACTACTATAAACGTAAGTTTATTAGTATAATAACTCAAGATATATAAAATACAAAAGTACATTAAAACTAGATTTAACATTAAAACTAAAACTAACTTAAAAACGACCTAACAAAAACTAAATAATTCCTAAATTTGGACCCTTTGGCAGGGTACCCATTACGCAGGCAGCATTCCCGCGCTGAATTGCGATTGCAAGTCTTTGCGCGAGAAAGCTGCCCGCGCGAGGGTCGCCTGTTGCCTCCTTCAGGCGTTTGCTGAGCGCCCCGTGAAGCCCACGCGCGCCTTTACCCCACGAGCCAAGAGTCTCGACACCAAACGGAACGAACTCGTACAGGGTGCCGAGACAACTGTACTTCACCGCCTTTGCTCGTTCCCGCGTATCTGCCGCCGCGCCAGCACGTCTGCTAGTCGAAAGAAGATAGGACGCAGCCAAGGTGTCAGCGCAAGTGGCGTCCCACACCAGCGCACGTCCCATCTTCCACGGAATCAACGACATCCCGTCGGGGCGCTTACCATCGCTCCGCACGATCTGGGGCTCCAGAGTTGCGGGAACATTGGCACTGACGAGCGCCCTTCTAATGATGTCGTTGAGAGCGGCATGGCGGGACAGGCGGCCGGCGCCTGAGGAACAGGCGAGTCCGTGGTGGCCGAAGCAGTCTACGGCGGCCCCACAGGATGCGCAGCTGTGGGCGACACAAACCTCTGACCCGAGCCGGAGACCGACGGCTATACGGAGTATGGACGGGTCTATGAATGTTCCGGTATTAGGCGATGGATATGCATGTAGCCAGTGTCCTGACTCTGGACTGGATACAGCCAAAAGTCTGGCTCGATCCCTGCCTGTCGCGTCGTCGATGAGTGAATTTCTGACTGAAATAGAGGCTATGGTATCCCAGGCCCTTTGTATTTTAGGTCGGGACGGATAATTTGGGCTCGGTCCAGCCAGCCAGGCATTGGAGGCTTCAACCAGGCACGCAATCTCGCAGTTTGTAGCCGGGGAGGCCTTAAGGATCTTACCTGCGAGATCTGAGGTGCTATGGATAGAAGCCAAGAATGCCGGCAGAGCAATATTGGAGATTTTGCGAGTACCCAAACCACCGTACCTTATCGGTAAGGAGGCTTGGGTCCATGCCTGCTCGCTGAGACGGATGTTAAGAATGGATTCTATTTGGAATTTTAAAAGAAGATCGATAGGTTGGATAAGGTGGGGGTATTTCCAAACAGGGCAGCAGCGTAGCAGGTACGTAAATTTGGGGATGAGTAAACAAAATTTTAAGACAAAAAGAGCAGAGTGACTGCTAATTTTGGTAAGGCGGTCCGAATGGTCTTTAAATTTGGAAATAGATTTACTCAAAAGGGGTGGGATGGCTTCATCAAAGATTGGTGACCCTAAGAGATGTAAACTTTCTTTAGGCATGATTTGTATGTTTGCGGAAATGATGTTGAAATTTTGTATAATTTGTGAAGCCGATGACGAATCCACTATATCAGAAATATACAACTCGCATTTGTTTAGGTTTAATTCGAGGCCAATATCTGCGAAATTGTTTTTAATTTGGACTAAATCTGCCAGAACAGTCTGTGAATCACCTCCTAGGGTTCCATCGTCGAGGTACCATACATTTAATTTCGAATTTAGGCTGTGAATTACCGAATTAATAGCTAAACTAAAAATGGCTGGACCGAGGGGATCACCCTGCTGACAACCCACTGCCGAAAGAATCTCATTGTTTTTGTGCATTAATTTAGGTGAGTGATAACATTGGAGCATAAAGTTGTACATTTCCGGAACATGAAGTTTAATTTCGTTTAGCAGGGTGTCCCGGTTGACCGAATTAAAAGCATTTTTGACATCTAATTTCATAAGTACCTCACATGAGCTGCTGTGCACAAAGGTGCGCACGGCATGAACCGCAGCCTCGCAGCCCCCGCGGGTTCCGAAGCCAACCTGTATGGGTTCAAAGAGGGCTTGTAATTTTGAACGTGTGAGACGCACGCAGACTTTGGCAGCCAAACGGCGGAAGGTTGACCCTACTGCAATAGGGCGCACCCCACCATCCTTCTTAGTGAGGGCTATGAGATTCGCCCCGTATATCACAGGCGTTACTTCTTGGCAGACATCTCCCTGGAGCATAAGATTTACCAGCTTGGTGATGCTTTTAATAAGCTGCTCGCCAATAACGCCCGTGCCGTGACTGGAGAGGTCTATGAGGTGCTGTGGGGAGATGCCGTCCAGGCCAGACGCCGAACCCTTAGGAAAGGATGCGAGGGCTGCTAATACATCTCGCTCAGTTGCATGAATACAGGCTGATGAGTCGGTTGGAGGGTCTACAAAAAAAAAAAAAAAAAAAAAAAAAAAAAAAAAAAAAAAAAAAAAAAAAAAAAAAAAAAAAAAAAAAAAAAAAAAAAAACCCGGCCAGGGTAAACTATATTACTATTATATTCAAAGTAAACTAAGTGTACTTACGTATGTATCCTAACACCCTAATAGAAAAAAAAACCTTTGAAAAAAAAAGTTTCGCGAGTTCTACAAACAGCTCACATAGGTACTTACTAGTTATAATTGGACGACCGAGCGAAGCGAACGAAGTTCTCGGTTTCAGTTCGGGTCATTTCTCGTACCTCCATAAAAACTTCCGCTCCCCATTTCACCCCCTTAATGGATGACTTCCGGGATAAAAAGTATTGTATTTCCTTTCCCGAGATTATACCTACATTTATCTCCATACCCAATTTCATGGTTTCAGCGTGAAAAAGTAACAGAGAGACAGTTACTTTCGCATTTATAATATAGGTGCCAGCATCGGTTCATCGAATTGACCAGAAATTTCAGTAGGGGCAGCTCACCTCAAAAACATAAAACCAGTACCTAATACACTGAATTAAAGAAGATGTAAATTTTTAGTATATTTTGTTTTAAAACCTAAGCTTGTTTTGAAAACTTATAAGGTAAGATGAGTTCAACGTCATCGTTTTCAGCCTGTAATCGTCCACTGCCGAGCATAAGCATCTCTTCGAGTACGCCACTTATCCCGGCCCCGTGCTAGTCTCATCCAGAAATGACCCGCGGTCTTTTTTACGTCGTTAACCCATCGAGCTGGTGGACGACCATCACTTCTTTTTCCTATAAGTGGCCACTAATCCGTTAAAGTTTTGGTCCAGCTACCGTCACGCTGCCGCTGCCTGGCAATATGTCCTGCCCAACTCCATTTGAGTTTGGTTGTGATTTCTCCGACAGAGGGGAATCCGAAGATGAGTTACTTATTGTGTATCTACAAAATAGCAACCACACTTTTTCTGCTTTGCTGGCAGGTTGACTGCCCGCGACATTAAATGTGTTTTTTGTACGACAAGTTCTGCTTTTGTACAATGAAGATGAAATAAATGAAAGAGTGCAAATTGGGGCTAAAGGAAACAACTGAATATACCCTGAAGTACCTACCTAATTGGAATCCAATATCAACGCGCTGTATAATACAATGCGACCATCCACAATCCTGGACTCATAAACTATTGAAGCGCACGTCTCCGCCCGTTATCGTATCCCAAACACGTCCGCACCATTGTTAACTATTTACTCAGTTTCGAACAGGCGATAATTTGCATTATTACAATGGCGGATTGGCGGACCCGCGTGTGCATGGTTGAGATTATTTAATGTGGCCGACTTTTTAAACAGCTGACATTGGTATTTGAATCTTCTACCTTGGACCTTAGAGTTGGTTTTTGAATGGGCTACTTTGATGCAGTTCGGCCAACTCAAATAATCTTAGCTACCAACTCTTACCCAAAACTGTGTACGTACATATCTTTGATCGACTGTACAGCCTGGGCTTCAATTGTCCTTATCACTTTTGCACCCAAAATGTATATCAAAACATTTCGCATATTGTGACGACTTTAATGTAGTTGATAGTTAGGGGTCTGTTCGAATGCCTCTTTACCTTCCTAGCTATATATGGTGGTGGGATCTGTTTTGTTGATTTTCCTTCTCCACTTCGCTCTGTCTTCGACATTGTATCCGGAGCCAATGTCCTTGCACTTTAGATATCTTTGCACTACATTTTCCTATCTTGCTCTGGGTCTGATAAGGGATGAAAAGTTGTAGTGCTACGTTACCAACGTAGTTTGGTGGCCTCATATTTACGTGGCCATACCAGCCGGTCGGCTTGAATCGAATCCCGGCCAGGGTAAATTATATGTGAATTTGATCCTAAGTTTTGGATGTTTCGTATGTAGTTAAATGTATTTGTATATAAACTATGAGTATCGTCGCCAAGTACCCAAAAGATATATCTATACTTATTGACCTTACTATAGGACTATCAATTTGTGTAAGATTGTTCCCTAATTATTGTTATTTTCTGACGTGTTAACTCAACACGTGAAGTGCACGTAGGACATTGAAATGTGATAGACATCAGACGCGACGAGTAAAAATATACCTCGTATCTGCATTTATTACAACTGAATATTAAAACAATGCTCAAAAGAGGACATAAGGTAAATAGTTAAGTGCTCTGCACTTGTCGAGCACTTCATACTTTCAATTTTAATTCTTACAATAAAGATATTAAGATATGGTCTTACAATAAAGACGAAAGTGGTGTTTACTAAGGTACTGAATAAAGGTGTGTTGCTCGTATTATGCATAACCATTATCCGAAAGTAAACTCCTAGAAGACGAGCTAAGAGGCTTTGGTGGTCCTGAAATTAACTTGAATAAATTTGCTCTCATCTAACAGACACCAATTTTCTTTCGTGAAATTTTCACGGTTACTCGGTCAGAATATCCCTTAAAACTCTACTTAATTTAAAGAAAAGAATCTTAGTACTTTTCTTAGCACACGAATTTTCCGTTTATAAACTAGGCACTTAGGATCATTTTAATTAAATGAAGGTGTCCAGTTAACAATATTGGATCTAAGGGAATGCTAATAAAATCCGTATACTTAAGTGAGTTATTTGTCAGGTAATTGGTTTAGAATTCTTCAGGGAATGGAATTTAGCAATATCTACGTGACGGTTCAGAGGCTATCGTATTTAAAAAGGTATAACGAGTACTGGCGTTTATAATTACAAAGTCATACATTATTGATCAAATCCTATAGGTATATCGACTCCACTAAGAGATGGATTTATCGAAACGTCAAGTCTATAATGGGCAATTTTCTACTCTAAGATTGACAGGTCCATTTACGTACGCAAATAAGATGGAAGATTTCGACAAACTGTAATGGAGTGCTTGATGGTATAGGTAATATAGCTAGTGGCTCTCTGAGCTGCAGAACTCGCGACCCTTTCATTTTTAGGGTTCCGTAGTCAACAAGGAACCCTTATAGTTTCGCCATGTCCCGTCTATACGTCCGTCCTCGGCTTAGCTCAGTAACCATTACTACTAGAAAACTGTGATTCATCATGGGTATATGCATAAATCAATCACGCCGACAAAACAGTACAATAAAATCTTGAAAAATTTTTTTTTACGTTACCTCCCCTACGCCTAAAGCGGGGATGTAATTTTTTTTCGTTAAACCCACGGTGTGGGGTATCGTTGGATAGCTCGAAAATATTATGGGTTTCCTGCAGCCATTTTTCAAATCAATGATTAGTTTGCGAGATATTGGGTTTTAAAGCCCTAATTTTTGTTGGAGTCATGTGTGTCCCCCCCCCCGTCCCCCCCTGCCGGCTAAATGGCTACTACTGGGGATGTGAAAAAAATCGTGGTAGTAGTACACATAATGAATTTAAAAGGTAAACTATCACTGACAAGTAGGCATAAGTAGTTATCGAGTAATAGCCGACCAACTTAATGCGTAGGTACTTGGAAAGCCCAATTCTCGTATACGTAAGTACGCATTAAGTTGGTCGACTATTACTGTACTGACTGTACGTCGATGTAACTAAGACAGACAGGCAACAACGGAACCCTACACTGCGCGTGGCCCGACACGCACGTGGCCGGTTTTTTGTATTTTTTAAAAATATCAAAGTGAATTGAACATATACAAACGATTTTCGGCCCACATTGAGGCATATCACTTCGGTCGGGTCGCTTCGCTCTCCCGTTCAATTACGTATTTATGTTTTAGCTGTGGTTTTAGGAGTATTTTTCACACAATTCTGGTTCAACGTCGTATGTTTTTATTGCGCCTGGGATTAATAACTTTATTAAGTTAGCGATTATGCTTACTTATTGGTAAGTAGTTCGTCTGCTGCATCGTTACGTCGGTTAATGATTAACAAAAAGAAAAATGTTTTTCTTGTACTTCCAATAGCGAATATTAAATGTCGATTATATGAATGTACACGGCTATAGGCTATAGTTACCGGAAATGGAAATAACCACCCCGTGTAGTTATTTACGATAATATATTGGATTTCTTTCCCCGAAGACATGCTGTACCCACCCACAATGTGATTCTACCTACCTATGTATGTGCAACTGAAGATGCAATAGGCATCATTTGTAAGGTTTAGCTTTCGTATAGAACATGGATAAACTGACAATGGTAAAAACAAATAAGTATCTATCGAGTTGCTTGATAAGCTCCGTTGTTTTATATTATAGTGTACCTACACTATAATATATAACAATAATATATATGCTATGTACCTACATAGCATATATTATTTTTATACCGCCCGACACACAAGGTGTTTTCGAGGTTATGATCCGGATTGAACAAATGTGAATAAGATGGTCATACTGAACAACTTCTCCGTTAAGGTCAACCACTAAAACGCAAAAAAATAAGAGCTAAAGAGTTAACTGTGAGTTAATTGAAATCATTGAATGGAATAGCTGTTTTTCCTTTAATTTGTTTAAAGGTACATTCATTTGTTGCAGTTGCTACTCGATCCCGGCAAACAACATGTCGGGCGGGTCCCACGTGTCCCGAACGACGTTCGAGTCCAGCCGCGACTCAGGCGGGTCGGTGCCGCCGCTCCCGAGCCCGGCGTCGGCGGGCGCGGCGCTGGTGTCGCCGGAGACGCTGAGCCGGCACAGCAGCCCGCCGCCGCTGCCGCCGCACTCGCAGCCAGCGCCATCCTGCTCCTCGCACCGTGTCACCATGGAGTCGCCTTTGAAGTGAGTTATTATATAGATGATAATGGGCACTTTGGTGTAGACATACAAACAATCAAACTTATATATTTGATAGATAACACATCGCGGAATGTTATCTAGATCCTGGATCACATTCGGAGTTGAGTATCTAGGTATTTAACACGTTCACTGTCAGGAACCGGCCTAGCGAGCGCTCGGTTCGTAGGCATTTTTTGCAACATAGCGGGACAACACAGCATCGGCTGCTTTAATAAAAGACACGTGTGTAACGACGTTCGAGTCTCGCGAGTTGCATGGGGCGCCGCTCCCGAGCCCGGCGCTAGTGTCGCCGGAGACGATGAGCAACGCAAGAACGGCTGGAAGGATTTAGCAGGAATAAATAAAATATGGGAAAATCTATTTTATAATATACCCCAAAGAGATGGAAGTTAATACGAGTGTTGGGCGGAGTCGCGGGCACTACTAATCGGTAGGTAAGTACTTTTTTTGAGGCTTTAAAATGTAATGGCTCCTATACATGATGGCCCATCCTATGGCCCAGCGCTATGGCCATGTGATGGTTGAACGCCACTACACGATGGCGACATTCAGTTGTGATCAGAATCGTTTTGCGAGATGGACGTCGAAGCGTTAGCCGCTGCGGCAATTTACCTAATAATTACATATTGCGCTTTCTCCCCGATATAATTCCAAAAAGTTTAATAATTCGTGTTTGAGGCTACGTACATTTAATTTAATTTATTTATTCATAACAAATATTGTGTTGAACATATACAGGTAAAATTACATTAATTACACAAATTACATAAGAACAAATTCCCTCCTCATTATCAGGTAACAATGTCAAAATTAAAAATAAGATTTTATTATATTATGATATAAGTAACAATAATTATTTTACACAAATTACATAATGGTGTCATGATTAAAAACACGTTAATTATCCCTAATTTACAATTGATCTTGCACGAATTCTGCTATGGAATAGTACTATAGTTTTTCAAAAGATACTGTTTCAGTCTCGCATTGAGCATTTTGCTATTCGTGATAGATTTAAACTCCGTATTAATTACACGTCATTTTCGATAAAAAAAAATACACAGCACGTACGTCCACACTCAACCGTGGTCGACCGCGCACTGCGGAATGGCGCACGTGTAGATGCGTACCGCCATCGCTGGCCCACTCCCTTTGATGTGCGGCCGAAAAACTGACACCGCGGCCATCCCATCGCCATCCCGCCGCGCTATAAGCCATCCGACACCACTACCTTCTCTACACGCTGCACCAGCCTAGTGGGCCAGCAGGATGGCCCATCGTGTGGAGCGGCCATAAACTTGCTTGATCAAGATATACATGTATATATAACTATCCAAAAGAAAATAGGGGCTACAAGTATGGTGATGGTACGTGAAAATTATATTAAACAGTAATATAAATATATTTTTTCCAGCTATTAGACTTAAACACCAGCATGAAGTTGGATTCTGAAGGAAGCGAGACATCGTAAATTAGCCAATTAACAATTAGTATATGTTCAATAATTAGTTACCAATAAAATAGAAAAATGTAATTGGCCCTTTATTTTTCTTTTTGAGGCCTTAAAATGTAAACTTACTAGATCAGTTATATATACTACCCAAAAGAAAATTGGAGCCACAAGTATGGTGATCGTTACGTGAAAATTATATAAAACAGTAATATATATTTTTTATTTAGACTCAAACACCAGCATGAAAGAGGTTACATTCTGCGTGCGGGACATCATAAATTAGCCACGTATCAATTAGTTTATGTCCAATAGTTACCAATAAAATAGAAGAAAGTAAGTGGCCCTTATTTTGTTTTGAGCAGTAGGTATATAAAGCTTTGTTTGATAATTCAGGTCATTTTGCGTACAATGGAGGACTAACTAGGTTGTAATGAACTTCAAACGGGGCCTCAGGGAGGTGTAAAAAGTGAATTGCTACGGTTAAACTCGGAGAAAATTACGATTACAATTTACGGATATAATAAAAGGAACCCTCTCCATCAGACCGTATTCAATTTGAAGCAAAACTTGGATATTTCTCTTTGATATGCAGACGCAAATGTCGGGTATTGAAAATTGTTTTCAATTCATATTTAAGATTCTCATTTATGTGTATTTACTGGGAAGCAATTTACCGATGGGTCCAATTCATATTGATGAATAGTAGTATATCATGAATAAATAATGTATATAGTGTAGACCACGTACATATGTAAATCAATGTTGCTATAGAAAAGGCCCTTTTAAGAACATGTATTTTATTATTATAATACAGGATTATCAATAAACTATTGGAATCCCTTTTCCTTGTTTTATTTGACAAGCTCTGACAGGAATAGGTATCATGGCGTCTTCGCAAATCAAATTAGATACTCTCCGTGACCCCAAGCGCAAGCATGGAAGAACTATACCCTAAAATGAGAATTTCCTATCCCGATAGGCGATGGTAGCCTTTCTTTGCCATGCCAATCAATGGCATCAATCTTCGCCAAATATTCCCATAGCATCCAAAACCGAATCACCGACATAGTTCTGCAAATCATCACCATAAAGTGGTATCATAAATGAGTCTGGGAACCGCTTTGGCACCAAGATTTGGCGTACTCGTCTTTATGAATGCGAATACTTTTCAACTCAAAGGGCAAATAAAATATTGTTGGGATTAGACCGGTTTCCGCACATATAAAGTTTTACTAATATGTTCCGTAGATTCTACTTATGTATTCAAGCGGCACGCCGCTAAATCTTACTAATATTATAAATGCCAAAGTTTAGATGTTTGGATGTTTGGATGTTTGTTACTCAATCACGCTTAAACGGCTGAACTGATTTGAATAAAATTTTGCACGAAGATATTTTATAGCCTGGATTAAAATATAGGATAGTTTTTATCCCGGGTCCACGCAGACGAAGTCGCGGGCGGAAGCTAGTATCACTATAATCTTAAAGACAGAGCTAATTTCGCAATCTTTGTTTGTTTATTATGTTTGTTTGTTCATTTGTTATGTTTATCTGTGCGAAACTCTCATGGAGCGGCATTTCCGTTCGCAGACTTTACTGAGTCGGCTTAATTGAATTTGCTTAGTGTTGAGAGTGTTGAGACGACTAAATATATAGGTAGAGGTACAGTACTTATAGTTTAATTTGTGATATAGAATGACGTAGTCGAACAATATTCAATGAATTGCTGTGATTATGACAAATGATAGAGAAGCGTTTTGGCAGAAAAGGGAACTAACATTACGATTTTCACTTGGAAAAATCTAGCCCCTAACATATTCTTAACGTGACGATATATTCCTAACGTCACCTTACTATGTATTGTGGAGAGGATTGAAGTTAAGAATGCGCACGTCCTTTTGAATAGAAAGAAAGAAATAAAGAAAGATTTATTTATTCACAAACACACAGGACACACGTATTAAATAATAAAATAAACAAGAAAAGCGCATAAAACATGAAAAAAATGTGTCTTACTGGCTCAGCATTATGCTGAGGTGTCAGACACCTGCAGCGCTGATTTTCAGGCAGCACCGTTGGTGGCTCACGGAAATGTCATACAATTCAATATATAAACTACTAAGTATACTAATATACTACTGGGATAGGCGAGAGAGAAATAAATATAAATACCACGTGAGATGTAATGTATACCTACACGCAGCATCAATACAGTAAAAATAACATTAGACATTAAATTTAATTCTTACTTATTAAACTAAAACAACATCTAAATAAAAAAAACAATTGGCATATTTTTGCTGATGATTATGATATCGATTTCTGGAGCGTCAACAAATAACCATTTAGCATACGCTTAAAAGTGAAATAAAACCAATTATCGGTTGACCCTTGTTTATATACTAATATATATGGATAACTATCGCTCTTTCTCAATGAATGCCATTTTGTTTCATTTGTCTTCGTTAGGAGAGCAAGAGCACTCTAAGGTACATAATTATTCCCTAGCTACTTTAATGGTTTATGTAAATGATTGCCTACATAAATATTATTATTCTGATGACCATATACGTAGAGTACCTTTACGTAACGAACGGTTTTCTTAAAATTCGTTTGTCGGTTTTAACTTAAAAGAGTGACAAATCGCTACTTAGTGTATGCTATTATATTGTTTTATGGAGTTCAGAGGTTTAATTGCCATATGAAATGAGAGGTTCAGAGACCTCTCTAGTGAAATAGCATTAGCAGGTTCATTCTAAAGAACACGACATAGTGTAGGTAGACATTGGTAGACCACAGAGGGGTGATCACGTAACGTAACGCTCGTTAGGACAGTCTGTAATTTTTCCATATAAAAATTGACATTTAGATCTACCCGCTGCGCTCGGAAAGCGGCTCTACGAGAAGAATGGCGGCATATCGTAAAACGGGTCACTCAAAAACCGCCGTAGCCATGGCCACTCTGTAATGAGTGTATCGACGAAGAAGAAGAAGTCTTTTGTAATTGACCAGTCTCTGGTATAAGTTAAGTTTTTTATTATTGTTCCCAGGTTATCCAGTCCTCCATCTCTGTCGCTCGGCGGCTCGCTGTCGCTGCAACCGGTGACGTACCCGACAGGATCCGCGCGCGCGCCGCTACCCCCCGCGCGCCACTCCCGCGTCGCGCCTTCTATACCACACGTGCATCTTATCAGCGCGTGAGTTACCCACCTCTTCCTTTAGTTTCTAATGCAATACTCACCTTTTAATGAATTCATCTTTAACCCTGCCTCAATATGCCCGTGCGTCTTGAGTACAAATTTGCAATTTGCGGAAAATTCGAAATATATGAGAAACTTCTCGAAATCAGGACACTTTCAGAAGAATTTATATGATGACCGATACTTGGAAAAACCATCGGGAAAGTTCGCGATTTTCGAAATTTTCCGTCACGATAAATTAATAATCTTGAGTGCTCGCGATGATTTGGGTCTTCAGGAGGACTAAATAAGCTTAACGCCTCACGTCCAGATATGATGAAGGCTGCTGAAGAATTGCAGTCAAAAATAACTGATGCACTATTTTAAAAATTAGGCGTTTGATATAAATGAATGAATGAATGATCTTTATTTCGTGTAACCATGGACACACATTTTATTAGTAAAACTTACAAAACTAAGGGGTTAGTTGGCACATCTAAACTTACATTTAAAATAAAACAACACTAACAGGGGAGTGCAACGGTGTCATACTTTGCGCTAGCAGGTCATAGAAGGATTCAGAAACTGCAAATAATATTAAGATAATTTCTAAACATCGACTGTTTCTTGCTAATATCACGCTCAAGACTAAGAGGATTCTATCGATATCTCACATGTTAAAATCCAAATAGACAATTAGGCTGCAAAGGGTGAATATATGCAGACTTACATACAAAAAATTAAAAAAAAACATTCTTCTGCCGAATTCGGGTAAAAATTCCATTCTTTACCTACCTAGTTCTAAAAGAAAACATTATGTCAAAACTACATTACTAAATACAAAGACAGAATGAGGAAATAATGAAAAGAATGGAAATTCAAGTATCAACTAAATCGTTTAATAAGTTTTCTTGCAAGAGTTGTAGTATTACTGGGTGTAAAACAATGATAATATAAATTAATGATTTAAAAAGATACATTCATCTTCATTTCTGTCCTAGTCGCGTTGCTGAAACATTTCGCCGACCTAGATGCAGTGCAGCTTGGTTAATGCCACTCAGCGTACTGATTGGACAGGCCTTTGTAAGCGTACCTTCTAGAGCTCTTAGATTTAACCTAATTGCTGCAGAACGCACAGGAATTCTTTTATTATTCTATTCGAATGTTGGTTAGTTGAATTTTAAACGAGTTGGTTCTTAAGCGTCTTAAAGTTGCAACTAGTAACTGAAAACGGTAATGCAGTTACTTAGTTGGTCCTACTTGGTCCTTATTCTAATTGAATTCACACTTCGAATTTTCATGAGACATGTTGAAATAATGCTAACCGTGTAATTATTAGCATGAATTCAATGTGCCTGTAAGTTTCTTTGAATTCGAATAAGAAAAGTTAGTTGTTCGGAACTTGAGAATGGTTCATAATTAAAACTAAATTCATAAAATATTGTATAGCTTATCCTATCGAATACATCGTTTTTGTTCACTCTAAAATTCCATTGATTGAATTCCAACCAAGCCGTGAACAGGCTTTGTCACGGGAAACCGCTGTAACAAAATAGCTTTAACGTAACTTCGTAACCAGCGTAACTCGATATCCGTTGACAATTTCACGTTACATATCAAAGAGACTGCAATTTTATTTAAAATCAATCCGATCCATGCGTTCTCTTTGCTGTTGTGTCAGGCGTCAGAGCGCGTCAGAGAGCATTACGTCAAGTCTGTCTTAAAGTGAGCTTAGAATGTTATGCGGCGTAATCATATTATCTTTACCAGGTCATCAGTCCACCTTGTGGGGGTCTAGCCATGCTGCGCCTATTGTGAAAAATACCGTATCGTTATTGGCGGTCTAAGAAAATATGACATGTCAGGAAATAATCGCACGCTGTCCAGCGTCCTTCATTGGCGCCAAATTCTATTATCAAATAAAGCCCTATATTGCACCCTTGATCACTGTTAAAAAAAGTCTACGCAATGGAAAAAAATAGTTTTTTCCAGTTGGGTCAGTTTTCATGTCCATTTCATAGGGCTTCTAATAAATGGGCCCGCAAATAAGAACTAACGCAAAAAGCAGACTCCGTCCAATGATTGGCTGGATAAAAATTGCCGCTGTGAAAAATGTGATCGCTGGGCGCACGCCGACGTAATAAATTACAGGAGTACGTAAAAGCTTCCAACGTAAAGCGTTCTCCCCTTCTTGGAGCTTGGAGGTGCTATAGAGCGGGGAAAAATTTAATCTAATCGTCTATATATGGGCACTTTATTGCTCTAGGCCAGCGGTTTCACGTTTCACCACAGACTAATTAATATTACTTAAAGGTACAGAAGATCCACTGCCTAAGTAATGACGTTAGCTGTAATTTTTTTGTAATAGATAATCATAGAGTGAGATAGGGTTGTTAATTTACCACATAACTGAACATACAAAATGATAAATATTTTAGTTCCTATGTTTGTTATCAAAATGATCATCAAAGTATGGAAATAATAATATGATTTTTAAATAGTTATGATATTAAAATTATGCAATAGCCGGGAAGACAGGATTAATTTTAAAAAATCTTGAGTACGCGAACTCAAGATTTTGTTAAATTAATCCTGTTTAAGTTTTTACAAAACAGTTCATATTTTGCAATGGGATTAAATACTTCTTTCGTCATATTAGCATCAGTCCCTGGGTGACCGAGCTCAGCTCGGGTATAAAATACGGAGGAAACGAATTTTCCCAGCCAGATTTCTCGCCCCTGTAAATCCCAATACTCCAAATTTCATCGAAATCGTTAGTCGTTTTCGAAAACGTGGTTGCAAATATATACAGTTATCTATAAACAAATATTGATCTTAGACGCGGGTTCCGCGCCGGCGATCACCCATCTGCACAGTCAGCATTAATATATAAGGTACCTATATAAGGTAAAGTTTCTAGAAGCTACGGTAGCCTAGTGGTTCAGGCATGCGGTTGTCAAGCGGCGGTCGTGGGTTCGAATCCCGGCTCGTACCAATGAGTTTTCGAAACTCATGTACGGAATATTTACCGTTAGCTTTTCGGTGAAAGAAAACATCGTAAGGAAACCGATCTAATCCCAATAAGGTCTAGTTTTCCCTCTGGGTGGTCAGATTTCTCTTTCGTAAAACTAATGCCAATGCCAAATATTAGGATTAGATGTCAAAGCGGACCCTGGTCTCCTAAAAGAGCCTACCGAAAGGTCACAACCGGGAATAACGCTAGGAAGATGATGATAAATAAGGTAAAGGTGCTAGTCTTCGATCACATGGGCCACATATTAGTGTTAAAGTGACATGGCTTAAATCCAAATGTTTTTTTTTTTAAATACAACGACGGTGGCAAACAAGCGTACGGCCCGCCTGATGGTAAGCGGACACCGCAGCCTATAGACGCATGCAACTCCAAAGGAGTAACATGGGCGTTGCCGACCCTTGATATGTTTGAGGATTCGCCGTGTTGACAGCTGAAGGAACAAATTCCCTCGCTCTCAACAACCCAACGCTCTCATCCTCGGGAGCTCTGGCGACCTTGCTCACCACCAGGAACACAACGCTACTACAGAGCAAGTAGTAGTGTTATTATGGCTGTGGTCTTCTGCAAGGCGGAGGTACTTCCCCAGTTGGGCTGCTCCAAATTCGAGCGGGATGGCATTTCGCTGTGCTCTACCCCACCAATCCTCTTAGTTCAATATTAACCCACACTGCTTTGACATAAAGCACCCATTTCATACTCGAGTGCGACTTCGAGGATGATTACCTTACTACACAAAGTGAACATGAAATTAAAATGTTTAAAGCGAAATATTTTACATTCGCCATCGCTCCGTGAAGGCAACTTTGTCTCCCAAACAATAGCTACTTTCCGTTCCACAATGCGCTACAATCTCATCTCTAGTGCCACAACTAGCACTCGGGGGAAATTGCATTTCCCCTTCTGAATATGCGCTGTAATGAAAAGCTCTCGGTGGTGTCACAATGTAGCTGTAGACGCTCTTGGGGATTAACCCTGACATTACTCAACGCTTCGCACTTGCCTAACCAGTACAAGGCTGGTCTCTGATTACGTGAGGTTGCTAGGAATCCCGGTGGATAGATATACTGGCTGGTAGCTGGGTGAGTAGGAACAGGAACTGGTTGTGATGGCATCTGGGTGTCAGCTGGTCGAGTGGAGGATGCCTAACGATTGACTATGAGGACGAGGACCTACGGGTATTTACGAGACACGTTACGCATTGTAATTTAATTTTACGCGTAGCGCATCATACCCGCATCAGGTAGATCTAAATGTCACTAAAAAGACGATATGGAACAAGTTTCTGTCAAAAATTTCATTTTTGGTACAAGCTTTTATTGCCGACTGTACTTTTCTGTATACCATCATCAACTTCTCATTGAGACAATTCTAACGAGCCCAAACTCAACGGGGTTACGTCGGTTTAGTACTGAATTCCCATGGCCACCTTCCGTCTCCATCATCAGATCAGCTCGATGGTACCATAATATTGAATTGTCATCCAAACTATACTTATACCCAAAATTTCAGCTCAATCGGTCAACGGAAAGTGGGTCAAATTTAACTTGCAAGATTTGATTACAGACAGACAGACAGACAGACATACAACGGGACAGGTGAAAGTAAATAAAAGCTTGTAAAAATGACAATTCAATTGCGCTAACGCGCGATCAGAACGTTACGTGATCACCCCTCAAAATTCAACTCACATTTTCCCGTACAAAAGTTGACATTTAGATTAACCTGACGCGCGTACAATGAGGTACGTGATCGACCTGTAGAAGGGTAGCTGCGTTACTTTATGAAAAAGCGTTAGTACAACTCAACTGTCATTTTCTCATACAGAAAATGACATTTCGATCTACCTCACGTTGATCGTACGTTGCGTTATCAAGCCTCTGAGGCTCTAGTATAAGTTTTACCGAAACAAAACGTTACGATCGCGTTTGCGTTTTACCCTCAATTTGTTTGGGATTTGACAGCTAAACGCAAACGCGGTCGTAACGTTTTGTTTCGGTAAAAGTTGCCTCAGCCCCACTATTCTATAACTTTGTGGCAACCTTGTTGCACAACAGGCTAGGCTGGTTGGAAATATTAAACATAGAGATGTCTTGATTTCTTTCTGTCAAGTGTGACACAGAGTTTTTGTCTACGAACGCTTGTGTAGTCCTGAACATATTATTGATATTCAGATTTGAGTATGTTTTAATACACCTATCCTAACTCTAACTGGCATTTATTTTCACCTGAGATCCGAGGAAGATCATTGAATACGCAACCGACCCAATAGGACGAGGAGGCGGAATAGCGGGGGCCTTGCCCATGCTGGCACCCGCGCGCGCCCTTTAAACTCCTATAACTTGTTTTAAGTTCACCTCATCGTTCACCTACAAATATATCTTGACACCGTGATACGTAGTAACGAAATCAGGGGTCTAGTTTCGTGAGGCGTGGCGGGTGAGGTGAGGCGCATTAGCGCGTTCCGAATAAGCGATTCGATGAGTGTTGAGGCTGATTCACGGCCTCATTTTCAGAAATTTCCTGACGTAATTTCTTTAGGGGAAAGGACGATGACGTCATGTCTTGTACATTTGGTACCAATGTGTTGTCAAGTACAAGTAAGAATAATAAAAACTTTACTGGCACAAATACACACTTAGGGCTCTGTGAACTGTAGAACTCGCCAGCGTGTCTTTTTATATGTACTTATATATAATTTTAATTTCTAAAAACTGAATCGAAAAAAATATCTGTATTGTTTATTATGCCCCTGAATGATTATATTTTATGAAATTAAATAAATGTTGTTATATCCAGTGAAAATATAGTAACTCATTGTTATGAACCGGGATTCGAACCCATGACTACCGCTTGACAGACGCATGCTTGATCCACTGGGTTACCGTAGCTTGTGATTCAAATCCTAAACCAAATAAGAACAAGTTCAAGGAAACAACAAAAAATTAAGGTTGGGTTGAAAATTAAGAGTTCATGGACAGGACTACGTTTTCATCTCCGTTTAATTGACATTCTTAAGGTTCCTTTGTGCTCCGACAAATTGCCGCTTCACTAAAATAGTCCTAAGTTCGTTGGATGATTAATAATGCCGGTCTGAATATATCTACTTTTATGACATATATTTTTTCAAAAGTATATACTAGTTGATCATTAAAAATAAAAACTAAGTTAATCTAAAAAAGACCCACGAAGGGTTTGTACAGTCAGCAGCAGAAGTAGCTACGCAAAATAACACGCCGCCCTTAGACAGCCCTTATACTCTTGACATTAGTCGTGTGTAAATTGTTTTAAGCACTTGACCCGCGTAGCTACTTTTGGTGCTGACTGTACCGAGGATGCTGCCGGCATTTCCTCGCTGAATTTTAATGCTGATGCGTTGGTTTACTTTTATTAATTTGAATGGTCACACCCATACATTCTTAAAAGTGATTAAAACTTATTACTCTTAAGAATTTTTAAAAACATTTTCTCGAAATGTTTAAACTAGTTTACTGACAGTAATGAGTAAGGAAATGTTAATCCCCTTTTTTCATTCCCCTGCCTAAACGGGACAAAAATAGATATCGGCGATTGCTTTGGTACAGTCAGCATCAAAAGTAACTGCGCAAACTAAGACGTCAAAAGTCTTAATTAAAAGGGAATAAGAGCTTCTGACGTCTTCGATTGCGCAGTTACTTTAGATGCCGACTGTACCAACACTCTAGTGCACAGCTAGGGAGTTCACTCGAAGCGGAGAGTGCGGCGGGGCGGCTAGCGTTTTGCATATGTTTTACATGAACGCCCTACGCCCTAGCCAATTCGAGGGAGCCGTATTCTTAGTTTACTCGTAGTATGTGTATCTGTAATGGACACTAACCCCCTTATAAAAAAAAAATAAACCCTCTGCTAAATACATATATTGGTAAATGTGTGCCTAAGGTACTTGTCTATTCAGTTAAGAGTCCGCAGTAAGCTCGGCCAAATTTCACCTTCCCATACAAACGTAGTTACGCTCTCATTTTAGAACTGCATGTCGGATTGTGACGAACCTTTGCATATACAATGACATGAGGTATATCTATGTCTTTAATTAGTTTATATGGTTCCAGTTTATAAAACAAACGAAATACAGCAAAAACAAGTTTTGTATGAAAAACTTAAATTCGCTGTATTTTTTTTACTTTGGTATCTGAAGCTACATAAACTAATTACAGACATAGTTATACCTTATGTCATTTTATATGCAAAGTTTCGTTACAATCCAACACGTAATTTTAAAATGAGAGCGTAACTACGTTTGTATGGAGAATCTAGCTTACTGCGGACTCTTAATGTTGCCATTTAGTTTTATGTAGCTTATCTTATCTTATCTTATCTAGATGAGGGCCCTTTCGGATGCACTTCGACCCAGCGGGATCTTTTGTGCATTTGCCCTCTCCTTTATGCCTACTCCCAAGCTCGCTCCATCGTTTCCACAAAGCGGATGATGCAGCTCAGCGGGAGCACCTTGAACTCCCTTGGTTGCGGATAGTCGCTACCAAAGTAATTCATTCTTTGTCTGGCAAGGGCATGACATTCACACAGTAAGTGTTCCATGGTCTCATCCTCCTCGCCACACATTCTACAGACTAAACTGTCCGACAGTCCCATCTTGGCCAAGAGATCCTTGACTCCGAAGTGACCTGTGAACACCCCAGATATGATTCTGAGTTGCTTCCTGCTGGATTTCCAGAGCTTGTTAGTCCAGCCCGAGTCCACTTCTTCTATGAAGAGCTTAGAGTGCCTTAAGCCCGCCTCATTCCTCCACTCGTGTTGGTGTTTGGTTTTGGCGTAGGCTTTAAAGGCCGAAGTTATGGTTCTCTGCGAGAGTCCCACAAATGGTTCTGGACCTACAAAGTGATTTGTAGACCCCCCTCTTGCAAGCTCATCCGCTCTTTCGTTGCCGATGTAGCCCTCGTGCCCCGGTATCCAAACTAGTTGCACCTTATTGTGCTTCCCAAGCTTGTTCAGTGCCTGGACGCCATTATAGACTAGTCTAGAATCCACTTTCGGCGCCGTAAGCGCTTTAAGGGCCGCTTGACTGTCGCTGAGGATATAGATGGTCTGCCCTCTGGTTTGCCTGTCTATATTCTCCTGTGCACAGGCAATTATGGCGTATGTCTCCGCCTGGAAGACGGTTGCCAAACTACCCATGCTTACACTACTACTGTAGTCAATCGCATAAATGCCTGCTCCCGTACCGGATCCCATTTTAGATCCGTCCGTGTACCATATACTGTCTTCGACACCAGACCTCGGTGGTTCTAGACCTTCGGCCCATTCGTTCATTCATTCCCATTTATGTAGCTTAATGATGCCTTCATAAAAGGCATTTGTAAACTGTTATGAAAAATTGAGGCCTAATTGCTGAATAGATATTTCAATGTTGAAATTGAAAACCTCCTGGTAGAGGTCTGCTGCAGGTTAACAAAATAGTTTATAAACTTCACAAAGCCGAATGAAGTTGTAAGATCAAATTCAGCGAAAATTCTTGTTGGTCCCCAACCACAGGGCCTTTGTCGCCGACCGTCAAACTTTACTAATTACGTGTTTGTTCAAACACAAATCACTTATTCACAGCAACTTCATTATTCACGGCGGTGTCAATCAATACGCTGCGAGACGTAGGTGCGGGGATAAAACGTTTGAATGTTTGTTTTTACAACCAACGCAGCTTTTGCAGCTCAAGATCCATTTATTTTGTTTGAAATATTCAAGTAGCGTAACAGCCTTTTTAACACAGGAACATCTTTCTTCAAATACGAGTGATTATGGCATATCTAATAGCTTTTAAGAAGCAGCAATATCAATATTAATAATATTATAATGAATGTGATTATAACAACACTAGTGTGAAGCTCGTCAAAGTTTAAATTCAAATTGATTTCTTGTGTAACTGAGTCTTGTATCCCATCAGAGGAATCCGTATCAGGTGTGCTATTCTTCGTTATTGTAAAAATATATTTTAATGTACCTATCAGATGTTGTCAGCTTGGGAGAGTTTCCCCAAATACGCCATAATTTTGCCGGTCAGTCACCCTTCCAACCCGCGATATGAATAGGACCGCCTTAAGTAAGCTTGAGAAAGGTTTCCATTTGTCCCCTAGTTTTGTAGTTTTAAAATTCTGGTTGTTTTACTGAGTCCACTGCTTCGAAAATGCGTTGAGGAAATCTCAATAATCTCAAAACTGCGGCGGTCAGGTCTTTAAATAGGTAGGTATTGGAAATGTTCAAATGATAAGTTGCTCTCGTGGGATCGTAACCTATTTCGTTCACGTTGATATATCTCTGCTACAAAAGCAGCCTCTATCAATAATTTCTATTTAGTTTCAGCTACGATCAAAACTTTCGACTTAAATTGCTACGGCACATATGTCACAACAGTTTGATTCACTTTTAAGCTTCTAAAGCCCCTTTTCAACATCTGTTTTACTGCGACATCGTAATCTAAACTTTGAACGGCAATTGGTGCAATATCATTGTCCCGAGACAGGTTCAGTTACTGTAAGTAGGTATCGTTGGGAGCGCAGTGGGGAGTGAACAGCACGCCGTTGCCATGGTGACGACTCGCTCGAGAGGGGAACCAAACGAGGGAGGCAAAACCAAAACAGTAAGATACCTTCACAGTAACTTTGAATTATACCCCTGCAGAGAATTTTGAGGGCTCTTCTAAATTTGGACAATCATTATTTAGTGCTCTTTGGTCTAAGCTGCTTCCGGGAAGCCCTTGTTATAAACAAGTGTTGCTGTTGTCAGTGGTGAATTGGAGTTACATGAAAAAAATCCAGTCTTTGACTTTACGTTATATCATAAATTTTGCCTAATGCGGCTAAAATAGGACAAAGAAGGATTGTTACATTCTAGGTCAGCAGGTCGATCACGTAACGCATTGTACGCGCGTCAGGTAGAGCTAAATGTCAATTTTTATATGGAAAAATTACAGTCCTAACGCGCGTTCAAAACGTTACCTGATTACCCCTCTGGTCGGTATGAGTGCTTCTTTCGAAAGAGCGAAGCGTGTAACTGAGCAATGAACTCTTTTGTTTTGCTGCAACGCACACAACAAAATGGTATGTTTAGTGTTTCATCCAATTCATGTTTGTCTATAAGTTTATAAGTTGCCTATAAGTTTAAATTTATTTATTTATTGTTATTACCATTAATAGCAAATTAGCATTTAGCACTAACAGTTATACCTTACATGCTAATTGGTTTGTTTTGATTTTTTTTTCGTTTTTTTTTGTGCGTTTCTGGACAATAAATGCTTTATCTATATATTATCTATCCAGGTAATTTGGTTCTAAAAGTTTGTTATTAGTTGGTCCGCGTATGACGGACCGGAACTATTGTCTAAACTAGAACCAACCGTTAGTTTTATTTCCCGTTGCGGTCATTTCCGCTATTACCCACTCTTTTTTCTACTGTTCCCAAATGTGAAGGTGCGCTTAAATTCAGGTACTTAAGTATTTCGACAAACATCCCGACGTAGGCTTATAGAAAAAGAAAACTAATTAGAGCGGGGAATAAATCAGCACCTAAATTTCCGTAGGTACATATTGATAATCATATGTAGGTAAAGAGCTGTTGAACCAATTGAACGTTGAAATGCATACCTATACATATACTTACGGGTCACGAGGTACTGGCACTACTGACGATTGAATCGATACACTTCCCCGAGTCACAAGGGAAAACTTATTCTCGAGTTCCCGACGTCGCACGTGACAAGGAATACTTTCAATGCTGAAACTACGAGAAAACGGCGTAAAACTGAAGTAACCTTTATTAGTCTGCCATTGCAGAGCTAGACGCAAAGGGAACGGGTAGACTGGAATTCTCATATGACTGCAAATTTAGATGAACTTCTACAGTACAGTTAGAATATTAATATTAGACTTACATTATGTTTAAAATGGGAAATGTGTTGAGACACGTCGCAAATGTTTGCTTTTTAGGTTTACATAATGATGCAATAAAATATCAATTTGAGGAGAGAAACTAAGACAAGAAGGGAAACGAACTGAGTGCAGTGCAACTTGGTTTCATTAACTATTAGGAGAAGGTAAAGAAGAATACTTCAAAGCATTACGAATGTCAGAATAATCGATAAATTATTTGTTGGCTAAAGTGGGATTCGAAATACCGGATCTGGATTTAGTAGAGTCTTTATTATTTCCCAATTTTTGAGAGTACGAGGGCCACTCTGAAAGTTTTGCGTAACTTTTAAATAAAACAATTTAAAACAAAACTAATACATTTACTGCTTATCAAAATATTCTCCCTTGCATTTTATACATTTATTCATCCGCTCGAACCATTTTTCAAAGCATGATACCCAGTCGCTTGACTGCATGTTTTCGACGTGTTGGTTAAATGTCGCCACTGCATCTTCGGGCGTCTTAAATGTTAAACCTCTCATCAAATCCTTGATTTTCGGGAAAAGGTAAAAGTCACAGGGTGCAAGATCTGGACTATAAGGCGGATGAGCCACGGTCTCCACATTTTCGGAACTCAAAAACGCTTTTGTTTTTTTTGCAGTGTGGGGGGACGCATTATCATGATGCAGGAGTATGCGGCTTCGTGGTCGTGTCTCGCGAACTTTTTCAAAGACTGTGGGCAAACAAGTTGTGGTGTACCACTCGGCATTTACAGTTCTTTAATTATTTAGAAGGACTGTGCAGACATGGCCACTTTTTGAAAAAAAACAAGCGATCATTTGTTTGGCAACGCTTTTGGCTTGTTGAATTTTTGTTGGCCTACTGTCACCTTCAAAGACCCATTCACTAGACTGTTGTTTCTTTTCTGGATCGTAACAATAAATCAATGTTTCATCTCCTGTTACGGTGTTATATACACCATTTGAACATCCGTTCTTATATTTCCGCAGCATTTCTTGGCACCAGTCGACACGTGCCCGTTTTTGGCCTGAAGTTAGTTCATGAGGAATCCACCGACAACAAAGTTTCCTGACTTTTAAATTTTCGTGTAAAATCTTTTGTATTTGACTCATACCAATCCCTAATTGTCCTCGAATTTCGTCGTAAGTGATTCGTCGGTTTTCTTCTATCAGTCGTCTCACAGCAGCAACGTTTTCTTCAGTGACCGCGGTTGACGGTCGACCTTCACGAAACTCGTCATCGAGACTAACACGGCCCCTATTAAATTCAGCGTACCAACGTCTCACGGTGCTCAGATGTGGTGCTTCAACACCAAATGCATTTGGTGTTGAAGCAGGTTGACGGTCTACACTCATGCGGAGAAAGAGAACTTTTAAAATCATAAAAAATCATTGCTCTAAAATCTTTACGCGTCAAATCCATTTTGAATGCAATCGGTTTATTTCGAACTGACAAAAAAAACAAATGACTATCGATTTCCCGCCAATATTTAGTACATTCCATAAACAAAGGTCTATATTTTTTTTAAATAATCAATTCGAAATTGGAATGAGTGCGAATAGCCAGGAGTGCAAAACTTTCAGTGTGGCCTATGTATATTGAACCAGTTCAAAAAATGCGTTTGATCCAGATTAAACAATTTTTTACCAGCAGTCACAATGTTTGCAAGCCCCTGTTGTTTTACCTGTTTTTTTCTATATAAACCGAACTCCTGTATGTTCCACAAATAATGATGTTTTGTTTACGTATTCTTCTATAAACTTTACTAAACTGCGTTCCGTTTTTTTATGTTTTTAATTACTCTTATGATATTTATTTAACTTCAACTTCCTTCTTTCTTTGGCAATATTATTAAATTAACTAAAACCGTGGCTGTCCAAATGCATCAAGCAATAAGCCACGCCTACCCACTTAACAGCAAAATACACACAATTCTAATTTTTCATTATATTTCAATATGATATCTGATTCCCACGGGAGTTTTCTATATAGTTTAAATTTATTGTTTACTAGCTGCCCGGCCGGCTTTGCACGGTTAGTGCGTAGGAATGAACCATTTTCCCGCGGTAAAAAGTAGCCTATGTTCATCAGGGATAATGTCGGCTTCTAATGGTAAAAGAATTTTTGAAATCGGTGTAGTAGTTTTGTAGCCTATTCAACACAAACAAACAAACAAATAAACAAACAATCAAAACTTTCCTCTTTATAATATTAGTGTAGATTTACGCTTTTAGTCACTTAAAATCAAATTAAAATTTACTTAAAACTTAATTCGTGTAAACCCAGCATTACACATCGGATATTGATGCGTGTGCGAGGTTAATGACTGAATGAATACTTAGTTTTTTTATAACTATTCAGCAATGTCTTAAAGTATGTTAACCAACCAACTAACACTCGACGATATGTACAAAAGCATATTAAAGTACTTACAAAGTCACAGCATAAAGCCAATTTAATACACACCTTAGTAAATTCACGAGCTTAGATAGTAGACAATATATTGAGAAGAATTTGACAAATTGGGTTGTATGGCATGGCATGTTTTTACAAGTGTACCTACTGGAATAATGGCACCCATCCCGCGGTGTCATTACCAGACTTTTGGAAGTTGCTCTTAATTAAATTTTAACGAAATATTCCACTTGAAAAAACTCCGTGACAGACGCAGATTTGTGCGGATAAAGCAAATGCTGCGACGGATTTTATTAAAGCCGTCACATTGGACCCCCCACGTCTGTTTCATTTCTTGTGCAGGTTTATACATTCGTGATTTAAATGCTGACCTCTTTTCGACATATCGACATGTGGAGCTGAAATGAAAAAATATTTTAACGATTGCTGGTCGGATGAAATGATCTAAATAATATAATTTTTAACTATAGTTAACTACAACATACAACATTAATTAGTTGGGAGGTTAACCTCTCAACTAATTAATGTTGTATTTGGCAGTAACTCGTTAACATTCAATAAGAAAACATTAATCTGTTAACGAAAATTTACAAGACATTGAAGGGCATTTTTAAAAATTCGTGTACCCAATTAGCGTGTTATTAAATAAAAATTAACTCTGTGTCAGTTTTGTGACGACAATTAAATATACAGTTTGTATAAAAGTTAACTTTTGCTTTTCAATTTATATATGCTATGCATATACACGTTATTTTAATTGTGAAACAAGTTCAATTTTACATAATATGTATGCTTAATTTTCGTCACAAAACGGACACTGAGTTAATTTTTATTTAACTACTCACGCTAATTGGGTACACGAATTTTTATAAATACCCTGTTTTGAAGAGACCCGATAGCTCAGTTGCTTAGTAGCGACAGGCCGCGTGTACCTGAGTTCGGCGGTTCGAAACCGGCTCGGGGCATTACATTTTGAATTTATTCTTTTAACTTAAAATGTATAAATCTCCGATTAATGTTTTCCTTAAAATAAAATAGGTAGTTGATCACATACACCTATGTTATACTAACTGTTACTACAATAATCGTTTTGTCCGCAGAGGCGACGCTCTAGCCACCACCCTCTCGGCGCTCTACGGTAAGCTCCTAGTCGTCATGGGCATCGCCTTCCCCATGGCCGAAGTCATCTCCACTTACATTCCGCCCTCCTTTTACGAGGTAAGTACTAGAAGGTCGGAATACCTGAACACCTCAGAGTTGGACAGCCCCCGCAATCCCCCTTTCACCTCCCCGTGCTCGCTAAGATCGCCTTACATCGTACCTAGAGCGCCCAGGTGCTCATACATTGTGAGCGTACCTAGTATCAATATCATCAGCACTACAGACATTTACTGGTCTCACATCGACTATACATTTTCTGTTTGTTCAAAGTGAAATATTTAATTTAATTTTTATAATTATCTTTCTATAAGAAGCGGACAAAGGATTAAGTTGCAAACGTGTTAACATACTTTTGACGTTGGCCGTATCTGATACTATTTTATTCGAATATATCTTCTAGTTGATAGCCAAGCCCAGCTCAAACGTCAAAAAAGGTTAAACTTTTTATCCGTACAAACTTAATAATATATTTCTCTCAAGAAAAGTTCTTTTAATAGCTCAAGGAAGATCGAAAATAAATGTATTTTTGCGTTATCCTGGATTTTCAACTGATGGCTACCTACTTAATAAAGACTTAGGAAGTTACTTTACGGCTAAATGTTGATCGACTGAACTTTTTCCTTGCCGGCACATATATAAATATATTTTTGTAGATTGGATATTCGGGCTTATTTTAAGCGACTTATATTCACAAGAACTTAACGCTTTACGACATAGGTATTATACTGTACGCGTTGAGCTGGCTTCTTGTAATGAATATTTCGTGCTCGCCTTGAAGTTTGAAGTTAGTTTGAAGTTCCGATAATAATTGTTATTATTCTGCTTAGACAAAGTAAGTTTCAAAAACGTTCCTTGTTAGGAACTTTCTTTGACATATTACTTAGTAAATAAAAACTGCGAAAAAAGTTTCAAAATGTTTCTCCAATAAACTGGGTACCTCTGAGCTTCGGGCTTTAAATGCAAATCTCGATTATCCTCCTAAAATAGAACTGCTTTTATTGTACAACTTTTCAAAAAAATGTTCCTTTTACAAGTTAATTATTTTATACAAATTAAATTAAATTTTCAATGTACATCATCTATTAGTTTAATTATCATACTTTTTCCTGTCATGCATGGATGGGCATTTTTAAAAATTCGTATACCCAATTAGCGTGAGTTGTTAAATAAAAATTAACTCAGTGTCAGTTTTGTGACGACAATTAAGCATACGTATTAAGTGAAATTGAACTTATTTCACATTTAAATAACTTGTATATGCATAGCATACATAAATTGAAAAGAAAAAGTTAACTTTTATATAAACTGTATACTTAATTGTCGTCACAAAACTGACACTGAGTTAATTTTTATTTAACAACTCACGCTAATTGGGTACTTACATGAATTTTTAAAAATGTCCGGTTATCAAATAATGAGGCCGTGTTTGCAATAGGTACGTTAATGGTACAGTTAAAGTTCGAACACTTGCTCGTATAAATGATACAAATATTTTTTACAAAGTTCCTTAACTTAGTTTGTGGTGTCCAGGGCTTCTATTTGTACCTGTACATCGGAAGCATGGTGTTCCTGCTCTACATGTTCGCAGCGCTGCTGAGGGATCGCTCGAGATCCGGCGCTGACTCCCCCCCTATTGCCAGTAAGTACCCCTTCACCACCAACATTCGAACCGAATCATGTCGAAGGGATGTTGCAGACATTCGCATCCGCATCCGCAACCGCGGATGTTCCGCATGATTTTCAACATCCGCCTCCGCCTCCGTATCCGCAAAAATTTATGCGGAGTTTTTGCGAATGCGGATGTAGTACGGTTCGCGTTCAGATAGGGGCCAACACGACGCGTGCCACGCGCGTGTTCAGTATTTTCGTGATTAGTCAATAAGAATCTTCATTTCGTTTCTGTAATCTGACGATTCGCCGTATTCGCTGTTGGTGATGCGTTAGGTTTGCAACGATTGTAAATCAGTCACAACGTGTTCGAGTACTGCGTGACCCTAAAGACGTTGCGTATATATGTTTTTGAGTCTTTTCCTCAAAATCCGCATCCGCATCCGCGGCTCGTAGATCGGTCGCAAAATTCTTGGATTTTATGGAATTCTCCTTAGCTAAGTCGTCACCGTCAGCCTAAACTAAAAAACCTTTACATCCTATTAAATAAAATGTAAATAAATATTTCGTTATTCTCAATAATTTACGAGATAAAGCCAACGCACAGAAAGAGAACATGGTGTAATTTTCCAAAACGGCGATTATGTTGGTTGACGCTTTATGGCTTATCAGAATCTATAATTAGGCAGTTTCACTTGAGAAACATAAATTCTACTCAGAGATCTTTTTTATTTGAATGAAAAGAAAAATAAGAAACTCATGAACGTCTCATAAAGGTTAAAAAAAAGATTAACTTTAAAAGAATTACATTTTGCATTTATTTTCACATTAAAATTTACTGCACGGAAAGCGTCTGCTGAAAATATTTTTGCACGCTCCCGTCTTGAGACGGTTTAGACATAAATTTTCCTCTATGGTTTAGAGGAAAAAAAACTTAGTTCCTCTAGGTAAATAAAAATAAAAAGTAACCGGTGAGGTAAAGCAAAGACAAGCGGTCAAAAGGTTTTCTAATAAGTGGGGTTTTAAATTACACGATCACACGAGTCCCTTTGAAAAACCCTTGCAAGTGAGAAGGCAAGTAATATGTGCCTAAAATGATTTGAACATGTGATTATACCAAACGATATCGCAGGATAGAGAGATTCGATCCTATTAAGGGGTTCCATGCGCTTTTAGATAAGTTTTGACGGGTTTCACGATCGCTGGATAAAGTTATCTGCCAGTTAAAATTATTGCTATCCTTTTCTCCCGTCATATAAAACAAAAGTGACAGCCAACATTTATCTGACGGTATGTTTTAACTGGAGATTGTGAAACAGGCACTTATTAAAATTTGCCTTGGTCCAAAAAAGCTCTGTTTTCGATATTAGTAGGTGTGTTGTTTATGCACTTTTATACAGTGCGTTACCGGTAAGCGGGCTTTTTTTAAGAAGGGTAAATTAACGTATTTCCTTAACTTAATTATGACCTTAAAATTCAAATAATCCATACTATCCATACTAATATTATAAATGCGAAAGTGTGTCTGTCTGTCTGTTACCTCTTCACGCTTAAACCACTGAACCGATTGAGATGAGATTTGGTATGGAAATAGTTTGAATCCCGGGGAAGGACATAGGATAGTTTTTATCCCGGAAATCATCCCCTGAGGGGGTGAAATGGGGGATGAAAGTTTGTATCGCGCTACGATATAAACGGGTTCCACGCGTTCGGAGTCGCGGGCAGAAGCTAGTTAACTATAATTCCGACTTCATAAATTTACTAACAAAATTTAAATTGCCAGTGTACAGCAAAGTAAATTGACAAGTAAGTGTAAATGTCTGCTCTTCATACATTGTTTATTACGGCGTCATACACCTAGTACATTGAAGGTTAGGATTTGGAAAAATAATTGTGCAGTTAATTTAGTTTAAATCCACCGACACATTACTTAGGCTATTTTTAGTGAACGTATATCTATTATACATTGTTAAGTAATATAATAAGTAACGTTTTACGTTAAATGTTTCAGAGAAACATGACTGTGAATAAGTTACAATAGTACGAACGTTACGTACCTAGGGCGGTGAATTCGTGAATGCCCCAGATCGCAGGTGTTTGTGGCCCGAACCGAAGGTGAGGGCCACAAATATGCGATCTGGGGCTTTACCAATGACTCCCTGTGGTGCGTACACAATTTTACGTCTTCTCCTGGGTATGAAGTGAGATTTGTCGCTGCGCCCGTGGGCGGTAAATCTCACATACCGCCCAGAGGTGGAGAGTGGAGGTGGGACTTCGGGCGTTTTTGGTAAATGGTTAAACAAGATACCTAATACGAGCCCACCGCATGCAGTAATTGGGCTGTAACAGCGGTTACACCCGGCAACTTTTTGTCACACCAAATTCGCGCGTTCGTGGAACGCGCGTTTATATCATTGCAAAAGTCGCCATGTGAATAGCCTTTAACGACGACAGAAAATGCTTTTAACTAAAGTTCTAATACTTCTAATCCATTTTCCCTAGAATCTCACCATGTGTTAGCGCTCTAGCGACTAAAGAAATTGTTCTTCACTAAATCGCTTGTCTATTGTTTTTCCCTAGAAACGGACTCGAGTTCGTCCCCATCTGAGTCGGAATCGTGTTCGTCGCGCACAGACCGGAGCACGGCCACGGTGCCTCACCCACAATACCAGATGACGTTTAACGCTGCCAAGCGATTGTCCCTCGGGTTCGCTCTCAGCACGAGAACTCACCATTATGGGAGCTTCTACCTGAGAATGGGCGCTGTTGGTGAGTTCCATTCCAATATAGAATCTATTAAGTAAATGTAGTAAGTTACTGGCGGTGCCTTCATATATATTTGCAACGATTGCGCGTTTCCCGATTGCCCGATCATTCGACTGATCAATCGGTCCAGTGAGAATTTTCTTCCTCTGGGAAAGGATGTTAAAGAAATCCCGTTGGGCCCGGCCGGTTGACCGAGCGACCGATCGGACGAACGGGAAAAACCCGATTGCGCAGGCAAGTAACCTAAAACAAAGTTAACACGATTGATATAGCTTTATTATTATCAGCCGAAAGACTGATGGATATAGGCCTCCCCCAAGAGCTATATTAAATCAAGCTTACACACATAAAATCTGTGTCATTCTCATGGAAAAAGTACCTAATTATCGTTGGCGCTTATGTCACTGTTAACGATGAGCTAATAAAATACCATTCACGCCGTAATAATGGCAAAAACGCCAGAACAATGAGGTACCATAATACTCTGTTTTTTTTAAAAAATCACTTATGGTTACCTGGACTGTCAACAGAATATTTTTACTTCAATTTATCACGGGAACTGGTTCACGTGATTGAAGTAAACATTTTTATAATTAAATGATATGAATGTTTAATTGAATAACAATTTGTCACGAAACTTATGAAAGAGTTGAGCAAATAACTATGATTAATAACTCACTAGATTCTTATATATTAGTATCGAGAGAGTCATTAACGATGTTATTATTCTCTTGAACATTTGTTGAAACAAGTTCTATAATGTTTGCATTATACGTACTGTGTACGTGTTTCAAAATTCTAAAGAAAGTAAATATTATGCAATATTGCTATTTTATGATTTTTGTTAAGTTCAATAATGTGATCGACTCATTAGAAGAATAATAGAATACCAAACAATACCATTGTTGTAAAATTAAGCAAAGTAGTTAACCCCTCGGTATGCGGATGTCAAAATTGTCCAATCAAATTATGACTTAGAGATGCAAAAGCATACGAGGGCTTAAACGTTTGTATATAGGAAGTTCACATATAAGTTTACCTTCAATACATGGATGTCAGAGATAGTATTCATAATATTTATGGTATGGCATAAACCCACCATTTAGCATATCACTCTTGAATTATGCACTTACGAAGAATTTCGCAACCTCCTTACTGACTTAAGTATGTTTACTTGCTTAATCGTTTAATAAAAGATAATGCATGATTTTTGAACACAAATTCAAAACATTATCACTTAGCCGGTACTTTATGATGCAACCATTTTAGACGCCGCTGCACTCTCTTGAAAAATGTGGCTCAAACATTACTTTTAAGTAGATACCTACATATTCACTTAAGGTCAGCTTGTCTTCTAGTTAGCGTTTAGACAGTAATTTTAACGATGTGTCTACTCAGACTACACTAGTCTCTTTCTAGTCTATTTGTACAGGCAAGCGTACATACGTAATCCCACTCAATCAGCAACGTAGTATGCGTGCTGGGAAGTGCACCGTTTGTAGTTTATAATTAATAATCTATTCATAATACGTGAGGGCGGAAACTTCGTACTCACGTAAAGTTGTTGTATATATTAGCTAAGCATAGTCAATAAAATCCGTTATCAGCTGGTTCTCGAAGTAGTAGTTTCATTCAGAATACCTGCTTAGAACTTTCTATATTATAGTTAAGGGCTCGCCCTTACACTGTTAGTATGACATTAAAATTGAATTTATCGTGAATACTCGTTTTGAAGTCTAAGCGCGGCAAATGTGACGTTTGGACGAGTCCATGCAACAAATGTTATTTTTAACCGACTTCAAAAAAAAGGAGGAGGTTCTCAATTCGTTTGTATTTTTTTTATCATTTTTTTCAATGTTTTTTACCTCAGAACCCCGTCATTGATGAGCCGATACGTAATTTTTTTTTTGTTTAAAAGTATATGCTTCCAGGTGGGTCCCATTTTTTTCAAAAATTCAATTGGATGATGGGATCCATGAGGAATTGAGGGAACGGCTCAATTATATTAGGCACGCGTGTAGTGATTTTGGTATTTTCTATTATAACTCGTGTATTTACACCCGGAAATCATAAATTTGGTGGAGTGGAATTGATGATGAAGACCACAGTCCTCAATTATGTACTTAAAAGTACAAAAGTATATCACAGATTCAGATAAGATTCCTTGTGGAATCGACGGACGTCCTCAAATATTATCGGGCCACATACAGCGATTGGGTTTCTTTCTCTAATAATAAACGCATTTGCATTTGCATCAGTTCATGTGGTAAATTAGAAAAGAAATTTGGAAATGTTCTCGTGGCTTGGCGGAGTACTAAATTGAAGTCGGTTAAAACTTTGTTTTTAAAGTAAATTATGATGTCATACCAAATCGTCAAGAAGAAACGTGAGATACATTCACTTAATCCGAAGTTTCGGGATTATGAGTAAGTTTGGGATTAGTTTGAAACATTTCCTCAATCATTTGGGTCCTTTGTGATTTAAAACAGCCAGCCGAATCAGAATAATCATAACGAGCATAAATCAATGGAAGAAATGGTGCAAGGTTCAATGCCTTTATTTATTCCTGGGATTTGAAAAAACCTTTTCTTTAAATATTATCGTACTGTGATCTTAGAACAATAAATAATGAAAGTACAAGAAACTAAAAACAAAAATTAAACGAACTTGTTTATTTCTATGATAAAGTTTCATATTAAACATACACCTACATGTGAAGACTTTCATAAGAATATAAAATTTGTCAGAAATAAGATTTATCACTGTGTGTTTGTCCGGCTGTCAAAGGTGTTTTCTTTTAGTTATCAACTAAATGTCAAATGACTTATTGTAAAGGTCCGTTTGAACAATGTTATAAGATTTCAGAGTCATTACTCAAGTCAAGTCCAATTTACATAAGAGTGACACAAGGTCTTGTAAATAACAAATACATAAATGATAACTATGATGTTATGTTTTTTCTTCATTATCATCGGCACGAACATATCCTGGTATACAAAAAAATAGAAAGGAACAGTTTAGTTTGAAGTCCGGATCAAACAGACATGTATCTTAATTTGATATTATGTTACATCATAGGACAACTCCTAATCGTGCAGAGTGAAGAAAATTTAATTATCGCAGTTAAAGAACAAGAAGACGACATGGAAACTTGCCTCGTGAATATAGTAGCTAAAACTAATCATGGAGAAAATTTGGTGATAGTTAATAATGAAGAGGTAACCAACAATATGATTAGACGTATTCACGAGACGAACAATGTAAAGGTTTACATTAAAGAAAGCAATACTCTCATAGACACATCTGCTGACGTTATTATAATGCGTGCTCAAAACACAATTGATTTTACAACAGGAATTGATAAATTAGACAAAGATTGGAACCGCAAACCAGAAGCTTTGCATATCATTATTTTGACAGATATAGCCGAAAAGGACTTTTTGCCGATATTTAAAACTTTGTGGGATTACCACCTAATGCGCGTACTCGTTATTTGTGATGATTTAGATGATACAGCTTCAATATATTCGTATTTACCATACGAAGCGGGACGGTGTGGTAGGGACCATACGAATATTGTGAAACTGTGCAACTGTGAACAGTCTATTTGGTTCAATGTCAATATCATGTTATCCAGTATTGATAAACCGATTTTAAAGAATTGCACCCTGCGGATTGCAACTCATTACTATCCTCCGATGGTATTGGAAGACTCGAAAGTTGAACATCAATTTGGTATTGGTATCGAGAGGTACTTGTTAGAAGCATTGTTTGAGAAAGAGAATATATCCGTAAATTATTCATTTTTTCCTGAAACTGATGAATTTGGTAACGTTTCTGATAATTTCACAGTGTCCGGGCTCTTAAGCCTGCTATATTATAATAAAGTAGATGTGGTTTTCGGGGGTTTGGCGGTAAACAATCGACGATCAGCGTTTTTCAATTACATATCTTCGCATTTGTCAGTTGAAGATAGTTTTGTTGCTATTTGTCCTAGTGCAGATTTAGTAGAGAGATGGAAAGTTGTTTATTTGATGTTTAATACAGTGGGTTGGGCACTAATCTTCTTAGTGTTGGTTACTTGTGCGATAATTCTTTCAAATTCAATTTTGTCTAATAATTCCACCAGAAATGGAGAAAAATATGGCTATTTTTTAGTTTTGTTCAATCTTTTTGGAAGCCTTACTGAAAAAAAGTCCTTGGTTCGTTCAAACAACATTTACAAAAATGTACTCATAATGCACTGGTTATGGTACGCGTTTTTACTTAACAATTTTTATTATACTCGATTAACGACTTATTCAACCTACAGGATGTATAAACCTCAAGTGAATGAATACATGGATTTACGAAACTATAACTTCAGTCCTTGTCTAGCTACGGACGTGGCACCGTTTTTAAAAAACTCTGGTGACGTTCCTTTGATAAATGAGGAATATTTAGAACTTAAGGGTTGTGAGACAGGTAGCTTGTGTTTGAACCAAGTGGCAAAGACACAGACCAAGTACACTATAACAAATTACTTAAGATATCAATGGTGGATAACTCGACATCCTGCAAGAAAAAATAAAGTACACCTCGTAAAGAACACTTTTTATAATTTACTATACGGTTTATATTTTAAACGAGGTTTCCCGCTGTTTGATGAGTTTTATGCAATTATAGGCCGTCTTCCAGAAGTTGGTATTGTAGAAGCTAGTAAAAGCTTCCATAACCTGCGACAGCATATAAGGTCGGCAGCAGAACCTACAGGATTATTTCAAATTCGTGTTCTAAGATTGGAGGATCTAGCTGTACCGTTTGGTATTCTAATATTTGGCTTAATTTTATCATGTTTCATATTAATTTTTGAGGTTTTTCAAAATCGTAACGTTAATGTTATGTAGATTTTTTGACCCTTAAGCGGAAAAGCATTAAATAACTACAGTATGTATGTAAGCACTTTATTGTACACAATAACATGTTAAAGAATATACATGCCACACAATAGATCAAAGAACAAAGGCTAACTTATCTACATAAGGGAAAGTTTAGCGCTATAAGGCCTAATTTTTGGTTAGACTCACCAAAGTCAAAGTATTTATTTGCTAAACATAGGTTACACTGATGTTATAAAATGCAGCTTATCATCACTATATACAGCTGCATTTTACTACCCGACCCGAAGGTGTAACAAAATATAGTAAGAGTAGGCTTAAATTAAATGTTATATCACAATTTTCATGCATCGTGCTAGATAATAACATAATTAGTGCGACTTTAAAAATATTCTCATAATAAACATAAACGGCGACTCCTGTTAGATAAATCTATATAATGAAAATATAACTCATATTCACTTTTGGTCACTTAGCAGGATCAGGAGCTCGAGATATGTCGCGAATAGTGAAGATTAAGTTTCAATCATACATATAACATTTTTTTGTAATCATGGTCAGGAATACGCTGGTAAAATTATTTTGATTCCTCCCGAGCACCAAATAGGTACGCATGTTTTTGGATGACATGTTGATCATTTTAACTTCTTAATATGGAATATAAGTTAGGGATATATACAATTGTATAAGTCCTCTAACAGTACTTGGATAACCAGCCAGTATAGCAATGCAAGGACGAATCATGACTTTACTAAAGATAAGTATGAGTTCCTACAACTGCTCTAAGTAAATCAGTTTTGCGACGGTCGTTTGTGCATGGATACTTTTATCCGTACGTAAAGCGTGAATTTTGATACCCCACCCATCCTCATCCACGTATATCCTTTTAGAAAATAATAATAAGATTTAGAAAGACCAAAGTTGTAAAAACTTTTACATTACATAAACATGAAAGTAGTTTGGAATTTTAGTAGAATAATGCTCATTAAAGTAGTAGGTAATCTATGGCGTGATTAAATAGGCTGATAATATTTTTAAATAATTAATCAAATAATAAGTCGTATACGTTTTGTAAAACTACAATTCAATGGAAGATACTATCAACAGTGTATCATTAAAGAGTACTTGTAATAATTATGTAGCAGTATGCATTGAAATGAAAACAGAACAGTTCTTTTCTAAGGCACACTTCAAACATCTCGTATTCATATCGTATCTCAATATAATATATTAAATAAATAATGTGATAAATCGGTGCCTATATATCATTTAATATTATGTTGCGCTATTGGCCATGTCGTAGTGCTAAAGGAAGGAATTTTAATCTTTATTGAAGAACAAAAAGACGATAAGGTAACTTGCCTTGTAAATATATTAAACCTAATCTTTTAAATATTATTAATAAATGAGTTCGAGTATGAGTATCGGTATTATCTACTTGGGACAAATTTGGCAATAATTAACAATGACAAGGTGACTAATATCAATAATCTGACTCGTCGTATTCATGAGACGAACAATGTCAAGCTTTACAACAAAGATTATAATGAGCCTATAAACAGATCAGTTGACATTATTATAATACTTGATTGTACAAAACATGTTCGAATTTAAGACTGTAACTGACAAATTACACAGAGGTTGGAACCACAAACCAGAAGCGGTGCACATCGTTATTTTGAAATAAATAGTAGAATAGGATTTTTCGCCGATATTTGTGGGATTACCACATGATACGCATACGGTATACTTCCGGTAGCTTCAATATACTCTTAATTTCATACGAAGAGCGACGTTGCGGACGGGACTATACGAATACTGTACAACTGTGTTGCTTTGAACAGTAATTTGCTAGATGTTATCAAGATTTCACGTAATTACTAACTAACACGTAAAATTGATAAACCCGTTTTAAAACATTGTACCCTACGGTCACAAATATCCCCCAATAGTTATATCTGAAACGGCCCTACGCCCTACGAATGATTATGCCGTGGGCCTCGAAAGATATCTGTTAGACATGTTTTTAATGAGAGAAAATGTATTCATAAAAAACGGTTTTTAACGAAACTAATGAATTCGGTAACGGTTGAGGTAACTTAACAAAAACTGGACTCTTTATGAAGTTATATAGAAGCGAAGATGGCGTTGGTTTCGGAGGTTTGAATTTGAAGAAACGCCGGTTACCATTTTTCAGTTATATCTTCACACTTGGCGTATTAAGATTGTTTTAACCGACTTCAAAAAAAAGGAGGAGGTTCTCAATTCGGTTGTATTTTTTTTTTTTCAATGTTTGTTACTTCAGAACTCCGTCATTGATGAGCCGAAACGTAAAATCTTTTTTTTGTTCGTAAGTATATGCTTCCAGGTGGGTCCCATTTTTTTGTAAATTCAATTGGATGATGGGATCCATGAGGAATTGAGGGAACTCCTCAATTATATTAGGCACGCGTGTAGTGATTTTGGTATTTTCTATTATAACTCGTGTATTTACATCCGGAAATAATAAATTGGTGGAGTGGAATTGATGATGAAGACCACACATGAATTATGGAATTCCTCATTTATGTACTTAAAAGTACAAAAGTACCTATATCACAGATTCTGATAAGATTCCGTTGAAATAGCAACTAATGAAGTGCCAAGGGTGATCCTTGTGGAATCGACGGAAGTCCTCAAATATTATCGGGTCACATACAGCGATTGGGGTTTTTTCTCTAATAATCAATGCATTTGCTCTCGGAAATCAGTTCATGTGGTAAATGGGAAAAGAAATGTGCAAATGTTCTCGTGGCTCGGCGGAGTACTAAATTGAAGTCGGTTAAAACTTTGTTTTTAAAGTAAATTATGATGCTATATGATATGTTCCACTGCTCATTAAGTAGATAGATGGAAAATTATTTCCATTACGTTTATATGTTTAGTCCTGTTAGTAGGTTGGTTAATATGTTTTTGGCGTGAGTTATTTGAGCAATATTTTATATCCCACTGCTCATTAAGTAGATAGATGGAAAATTATTTCCATTATGTTTACATGTTAGTCCTGTAGGTTGGTTAGTATATTTTTGGCATTACTTATTCGAGGTATATTTCTATCAGATTCTAACAATATTACCGGAACTCCAATCCAAAATGGTTATTTCTCAGTACTGTTCAATCTTTTTGGAAGTGGCACTGAGAAAAGGTTCTTGGTACTTACAAAACCAATGTACAAATAAGCATATTTTTGTATAAGTTACAAAACTTTGCTTATTTGTACATTGGTTTGGGTACGTGATTTTGCTTGACAAATTTTATTTCACTCATACTCAACTTACAGAATGTTAAGCCTCAGATGGATGAATACATCGATTTACGGAACTATAACTTTAGCCCTTTAACATCTTCTGTTGCAGAAATTTTGAAAAACTCTGGCAATGTCTCTTTAATAAATGAAAAGCATTTAAAATCTGAACTGTTCGATGGATGATCTATCTATGGATGAAGTTGCAGACAGAGACCAATTAAACAATATCACATTACTAACGATATCAATGTTAGACCACTCAGCACCCACGACAAAAGAAAGTTCATCTTCTTAAAATGCCTTATACAAGACATCCTCTATGGTATATTTCTCAGACGAGGTTTTCTGTCCGGTTAATGTACGGCCCAATAATTCGCGTCCACTATCTTTCTTTCTCTTTTTTGCACTGCACCCGCTTCCATCATTTTAGTCCGCACGTAAAGTTGACAGCAGATCCCTCGGAATCATCTGATATTCGTGGTACAGCTAGATCCTTTAATTTAATTCTCCGGCATTTTAATCACCGGTGTATTCTTTTGTTTTTATTTTTATGATTGAAATATTAACAAAATAGATCTTCTTTCCGAATTAAGTAAAAATCCACGAGGATTAAACAAAAGGCAATTATCGTGTAGTTATAGATTTTTTTTGTCGCAAGTTTTAGCAAGTTTATGTTGTTAAAAAAAGAACTGGGAATTTCACTTTGTTAGTTCCAATGTTCCTGGCAGTAAAACCATTGTTGCCGGTAGGTAATTTTTAAATGTTTTCGATAGCGACACGTCACTTCGACTTGAATATCAAACAAGATGAAGTTGCCAAAACCACTTTTTTTAACTATACGTGTAGGTACAGGTTTCTTTCACAATAGCCTTTGTTTCAGTTCGCGGTGAGTATATAGCAATAGAGTCTGGACAAACGCATTGCCACGCGCATTAAATAGACTTCCATATGACTTGATACCCAAGAAACTTATAGTAAAAATTTATAAGAAAATGTTAACAGATCGTACACTAAAATCTGTGTTCTTATTATGTAATAAAATACTAAGTCTAAGTTTAAATTTCGAATAGGCAATTTAAAATCCTATAATAATAAGATTAAGCCTTATCGCTGGAAATGTAACATTATTTTTTTCAAGAAATGAACAATTTTTTTTTATCGACGCAAGTTTATCACAAATGTAGATCGTTTGTTAATTGTTGTTCATATCATCCGTAGAAAATAAATGATGATAGCTACAAGATAAATGTATTCAAAATGGCTGCATACGGTTTAAACAATATTTCATAAAGGTGTAAAATTTAAAAATGTATGATAATAGTTGTAATTATTTACGTGAGTAATTATGTCGTTTATCTAACATTCATTGTGTGTAATAATTATAGATGCTTAGAGCTTTAGCTGTTAGATACTAGGGCAGTACTCTTCATGCCATTCACAACAATCGGTCATGTATTGTAAAACCGTAATACTCGTACATTCTCTCTTTAATCTTGTATTCGTTATTTTCGGCATTAGGAACTTAAATGTTACCGAAATGTCACAAGATTTTGTGGAAACGTGTATTGTGGACATTATTTCTTCCAAATCTCAGCACGGTTCAGACCTGGCAATTATTAACAATGTCGCTATCACCAATGATTTGATTCGGAGGATACACGAGACTAAAAACGTCAAGCTTTACATAAAGGACTATTTTATGCACGTGACTATATCGCCAAGAATTTTTGTAATTTATGTCCAAAATACATCTCATTTAAAAAGTCTGATTGACCATCTGGACAGAGATTGGTATCGCAAGCCGGACGCTCTTCATATAATAATATTGACAGAGACTGATAACATTAAAAAGGAAGATGATTTAACACAAATATTTCAAACATTATGGGATTATCATATTATACATACCCTTGTTATTGCCAGGGACACTAGTGAAAACGCATTTATTTATTCTTACTTTCCGTACGCAGACGGTGGTTGCGGACGGAACTATAAGCATACTATAGAGTTAAGTAATTGTATTAGTGCTAAAGAGACTGATATCGTAGAGCTGTTACATGAATATGATAAGCCTGTTCTAAAAAATTGTACATTACAAGTAGGAAGCCATAATTATCCACCGATAGTAATATCTAACCCAGACCCAAAAACTAAATTGAGACTTGGAATAGAAAGAGCGTTGTTAGAAACTTTAGCTGAGATGGAAAACATTACATTGAATTATGTATTTTATTCAGAAGCTTTCGAGTTTGGCCATGTATCTGACAATCTAACTGTTACTGGAGTACTAGGAAAATTATATGGCAATGAAGTAGATTTAGTGATTGGAGCTTTTGCGTTGAATGGTCCGCGGGCAATATTTTTCGATTTTATATATAACCACTTTGCGTATGAAGATAGTTTTGTTATCGTAGTTCCTAGCGCAGGATTGGTAGACCGTTGGCAAATAGTTTACATAGTATTTAAACCTGGGGTTTGGCTTTTATTACTATTAATGCTATTATCTTGTTCATTACTCCTTTCGAGGAATCATTTTAACTATACTGGAGCAAAAAAACAACCTTCTGAGCTCCTAATTCTGTTTGGGAATGCTATGCAAAATGTTGCACTGAATCCGAGAGTCGATACCTTCAAAAATCTTATTATCGTACATTGGCTGTGGTTCATATTTTTGACGAATTGTTTTTATCAAACTAGGTTGACAAGCTTTACTACATTTCGCATTTACAAGCCACAGTTGAACCATTATATGTCTTTGAACAATTATAATTATACTCCCTGTTTTGCGATAGACATAGCTCCATTTATGAGACGTTCTGGTGAAGTTCCTATTATTCATGAAAAATACCTAGAAGAAACACAGGGCTGTGAAACCGCTGATTTATCTATAGGTACGGTTGCGAAAACGCAAATCAAGTACACGGTGACGATTTACTATCGATACCTTTGGTGGATCACTAATCAGCCAAGGGAACAAACAAAAGTCCATCTCATGAAAGAAAAACTATATAACGCTCTTTATGGTATATTCTTTAAACGCGGATTCCCACTTTTACGTGATTTCGATACTAAGATGTTGCGTTTAGTTGAGCATGGTTTAGTGGATGCCATTAAACAAATTCATCTGATTCGGAAAGAGCAAGTATCAGCTTCCGATGCTGTAGGATCTTTTAAAATAAGTGTCTTAAAATTAGTTGATCTTATTGTGCCGTTTGGTATTTTAATAAGTGGCTTTGTATTTTCACTTTTAATATTTGTAATTGAATTATTGCACCCCGTGATCTAGTTTTACGTTCATAGGTATTACGATAAAAAATATCATTTTATTCAACCAGTTACTTTTTTCTATTACTAACGTATTTTACTGTCAGTAAAATAAAATAGTCTATGTGCACTGTAATTTAGGGGAAGTTTAAAATCAAGTTGAAGTTATTGTAGGTAATATGTAATAATGTGATCACGCTCGACTGCTGGCAGTGTCTGAGCCGGAGTCGGGGCACTGGCTACATGCTCTTCCTTCGCGGAACATTGGCTCCCTGTTGGACCCGGGAGCATTGCATGTAGCTGTGTGCCTTAGGCTAGGGATCAAGGCCTGTGTGCCGCACCCCTGCAGCCGCTGCGGAGGATCGGCTGACGCCTTTGGTCACCACGGCTTTCACTGCCAGTCGAGTGCCGGTCGGCCATTTAGACACGCTGCCCTCAATGACCTCATTCACCGGGCTCTCGGCTCTGCAGCCATTCCCTCTACATTAGAGCCTGTAGGTCTGTCTGCAGTAGACGGTAAAAGGCCCGACGGTTGCACTCTAGTGCCCTGGCATCTGGGCCGTCCATTGGCATGGGACGTGACCTGCGTGGATACGTTGGCCCCGTCCCATGTCGTGCGGTCTGCCAAAATCGGCCGCTAATGACGCCCAAACAGTCAAGTGCCGCAAATACGCTTTCTTAAAGGATAATTACGTATTTGCGGCACTTGTAGTAAAGAGGTCCAAACCTTGGTCTTCCGACACCAAGGAGTTTGTGAAAAAAGTGTCCCAAAAATTGATCGGGGTCACAGGCGATCTCAGGGCGGGCTCATACTTCGCCCAAAGGCTGAGCCTGGCCACCCAACTGGGAAACGCGGCGAGCGTCTTGGGCACGATGCCCCGGGCAACATCGGGGTGTGTCGAGGGTGGGCAATTTTGTTTCTTATAGTTTTGTTTTAGTGTCAATATGAATTAATTTTGAATAAAATCGATATGTAATAATGATGTAATATATTATTACCGTCTTATTTCCCTCGTTTTTACTAATCCCGCTTTTATTCCTAATTTTTGTTTAGATGTTTTAGGCATTTTCGGTGTTGGTAGCGTGTATTTCTGAGTACTCGTAATAATTCGTTAAGCCATGGTTAAGCTTCGCCCCTTGTTTGATTTTTATTTTCACCAAATTGCCTTAAGTCAATGGTAAATTTTATATTCGTTGTAACGATTAGACTGAGTCTACTCGTAATATATCGATATCGAATGCATTCGTGTCAAAGACACTTCAAGAGTATCGGAAAATAAATGCAAGTAAAGCAGTTAAAGCACGAATCACTCATGAACTTCGTAACGTGATTCGAATACAGTCGTCAAAAAATTAGCAATTGATGAGGTGATCATCAATTCGCTGGAAAACGATTTACAATTATTTTTTCGCGAATGTACTAGCTATCATTTGGTAAAAAAATAATGTTCCGAGCCGGTTCGAACCGGCGACCACAGGCATTCATGTCATGACCCATCGCTATTAACCAACTGAGTTAATTTGTCTCGGACACAAAATCTTTCAATCAGTTCTTCCTTACAACCCCTTAGGGAGGCGTTTGGCGACATCTGCCTAGAAGACAGGCTTTTTCAAGGCACCAACGTCTCAAAATATTGAAAAATCGTCAGTAACTATAAGCAGTAACGCTGCTAACGAAATGTATTAATTTTAAATTAAAGGAAAAATGTAAACATTTCATGGTCTGAGCCGGATTCGAACCGGTAGTAGCCACAGGCATACGTGGCCCGTCGCTACTAACCAAGTGAGCTATCGGAACAATCTGTCTCGGACAGTAAATATTTCAGTCCGTACCTTCTTACAGCGACTTAGGGAGGCGTGTGGCGACATCTACCTAGAAGGCTTAGGCTTTTTAACGGCACCAACGGCTCAAATTGTATTGAGAAATCGTCAGTAAGGATGGGCCACCCCATACTGGTACGACGACGAGCGAAGCGAGGAGGAGTGTTAGGAAGAACCGCGACCCAACAGCGAGAACCGAACATTTTAATAATAAATATAAAATAACACTATACATATTTTCACTAGTTAGATTTAATGACCCTTTAGTTTAACATATAACAATAACTGTGACACCAAAAGAACTTTCGAGAAAATATTTTTTATGGCCATTGAATATTCTGTCAAGTAAAGTTATTGCATTAAAAATTATAGCAAGTAAAGTTCATAGCATTTCAATGATTCTGGCATCCAACATTATGGAAAATAATGTTATGTTAAGTAAATATTATGGAGAATAAAACGGTATTGAATATAAAATTATGGCAAATGAAATTCTGGCAAGTGAAATTATATAATATGAAGTTCTGGCAAACGATAGTCAATCCCCCCCCTCCCCCTCCCCCCTGGACCTGGTAGAGATTAATTTCACTCTATGGTAACTCTATTTTTAAGCTCCTGCTATTCGGCCTCCGTAAAATGCCCGCAACATTTTAGTGTCTTCACCAAATCAATCAGGAGCTCAAAGTATTAGATCGGATTATTTATTTATTCCATACAATTTCACAGCATTACAGTAGTAACAAAGTAATGTGAAACAAAAGAAATATATATATATACAAAAGAAACAAAAAACCATTATTATTACACAGAAGACGGCCGTGCATTCATCTTCTCGCAGAACGTCAAACATTCATCACACACATCTATTCATCGGCTAGCAAATATATCACAGTTTGGTGCTGATTCAAGCAACGAGTTTATGAAGTGCAAAGCTCGAATAAGCAGGGACTTTCTGCGGGACAACGTTCGCGCTGCCGGCGCCGCTAGTAAATGTTGACAACGAGGTCGAAAATTACATCTAGAGGGAACATACAGGTGCACCAACTGAGCTACTAATTCGGGACAGTGAATCACCACGCAGAATGCTACCAGCTAAGGAAAGAAGACCGAAGTTTTGCCTCATCTGTAGTGAATTTAAACCTAAAACGCCCGGCAAAAAAATTTTAGGGTATAGAAATGGGTAGTAACCGTATTTTTTTTAATAAAGAAAACGGAAGAATACTTTTTGTACCTTTTATGAACAATTGCATTAGTAGCAGTGATTATTTGGGTTATCTACCGTTTGCCCGAATTTTATTTACCCGAATTTCATTTGCCCGAATTTTATATTCCATAACGTTTCAATTTCCATAATATTCATTTGACTTATTGTTATATTCCATAATGTTGTATACCCGAATCATTCATATGCCATAAACTTTATTTGCCATAATTTTATATGCAGTGCAAAACACGAATAAGCGGGGACTTTCTGCGAGACAACGTTCGCGCTGCCGGCGCCGCTAGTAAATGTTCACAACGAGGTCGAAAATTATATCTAGAGGGCGAGGGAACATACAGGCGCACCAACTCAGCTACTAACTCGGGACATTCTGAATCACCACGCAAAATGCTACCAGCTGAGGAAAGACCTAAGTTTCGCCTCACCTCTTGTGAATCTAAACCTAAAACGCCCAGCAAAAAATTTGTAGGGTATAGAAATGGGTAGTAACCATATTTTTTTTTATAAAGAAAACGCAAGAATACTTTTTGTACCTTTTATGAACAATTGCATCAGTAGCAGTGATTATTTGGGTTATCTATCGTTTGCCCGAATTTTATTTACCCGAATTTCATTTGCCATAAGAAACTTATTTCTGCGAGCCGTTCAAATGTTACGAATGTTCGCTTCTGGCGCTTTTATGTCATTATAACACCTATTTTTATTATGATTTGATAATGATTGTTACGTACAGAATACGTCAAAATAAGCATCTTTTACTTGAAAAACTTTTCTCTAAAGAAGTTTCATTCCGCTCTTTTATAAAAAAAGTAACCACGATAACGATAGGTATTTGTGGTTTTTTTTAATGTCTTCTAACCTATCCGCCATCCAAGTCGGACTGTCCTTTGAACCCAAATATCTCGGTAAATATAGATCTGAGAGAAAAAGTTTAGAATAAAACATGCTTATTTATGGTCTGTGCCTTCGGCTTGACCTTTCGGAGATTACCTGTCTTACCAATTCATGTAATTGTGCCGTGTTACCTACGCCGTATCGAGCCCGAGAACTACGCGCGGCCCGCGCGGAGCCCGGGGCCTGCGGGGGAGGGGGCGCCGGCCGGCTAGCGAGCGGCGAGGCGCGCGCGCTTCTTCAGTACGCTGTTATTACCACTGCAGTGCGTTGTGTTGTGTTTAAATGTCTTTAACGTTGTGTAACGTTCGTGTTTTTAAGTGGATTTATACCAGAAACCGTAAGTAATTTTGGTTTTCTATTTTCCGTAATCGGGTCTGATGAACTGCGTGGGGTTTATTGTTTTATATTTTATAACTAAAATCGAATCAGTTTGATTACAAGTCATGTCCCGTGGGATAAAAATATAATATAAATAAATAAATTTTGCTGTTTAACATAAGTTTGGGGTTTTTGGTGTGTTTTTATGGAACAAATCGGTGTTATCTTGATTTCTTAAGTGCTTCATTGCGCATGCTTTTTCTCCCAGTGTTCTGTTGTTTATATGCCTATATTTGAGACTGCGGATGTTATGTGGATCCGCCATCGCAATAATTTTCGTAGGTACATCAGCATGGTTTGGCACCCTGGCACCTGATGCGGGGCTCTTGCGGCTTGTCAGTCGCAGCTGCAGCCTGTGAACGGCTCATCAGCCGCAGCCGCAGGCACCCGTGGCTCGTTAGCTGCAGTCGCAGCCGTAAGGCTCAGTTTGAGCCGCAGCCGCAGCCGCTAGGCTCGGTATGACCCTCAGACGTAGCCGTAAGGCTCGATTTGACCCATAGCGCTGCCACTACTCGGCCGCAGGCGCAACCATGTCTGAATGCTGCCACCTTTAATAAGCAAAGCCCTCAGGCTGGCGGGGCTTTATGTAAGCCACAACCTCAGAATTGAGTACCTAATCTTGGGCTAAATTACCGTATGGGTGCGTCGGGTCATCACAAGCAGTTTACCTTTCGCTTTCAGATGGCGGAAGCCGAGGAATTCGAGACCTTGGGAGATCTGCTAGCGGAGCCTGGTGTGTTACCGGAGGAGAACGCAATCCTAGAAAGATTAAAGTTGGTCGTGCAGGAACACTACCCGACAGGCTGGCAGGAGTGGCTGGTAGTCAAGCACAAACCTACAAGCGAAGAGGCCATGGATATGGATCCTCAAATTTTAAATAAATTAAGGTTCGCGTTGCCAACGATTGATGTAATGACGGCCTTTAATCCTGACGCCCAGCACGTATCGGAAAAGGCTTTTAGAGACATGAAGGTGAAAATGCTGCGATGGCCATTCACGAGGGCGCTAGTTATGGGGCCTCCTGCGCTAGCAAACAGAATAAGGGGATCAGCGGCGAAGACAGAGTTATTTAACAATGCTGTTGCAAAATTAAAGCCGACGTTTGTACCTCGGAAGGAGGCTCTGAAGATTCTGGGCTCTCACACTGATTCGGAATCCGGGGACCTTAGTTCAACATCGAGCCGCAAGAGGCGCAGCGTGTCGTGTACGAGTGTTCTCTCCAAAAAGTCAAGGTTAGACCTCTTGGAAGAAAAGGTGGAAGGAATGTTTGCGCAACTCCTGCACCGACTTGAAAGTAAAGAAGAGTCGTCAGGGCGTTTTGCCAGCGATGAACGTCGTTACATGCTGGAAGATGACTTAGACGCGTCGTCTGTGGCGGCATCGCTAGCTGGCTCGGACCAAACGGAGTCGTGGTGCGCGCCGGGGTCAGAAGATATAGAAGAAGACTTTTTGCTACCTGAAGTGAGAGAAGAAGAGCCTCCTGTTCCGGAGCCCTTGCCAGAGATAAAAGCTGAGGGCTTAGCCTGTCAGAAGTGGGGCTCCAGGTCCTGGAACAAGATTAAGTACAAAGAAGTGGAAAAACGTTTAAAGGCAGCTCCGGTTTTCAGCGGATTGAAAGTAAATCCAGCTCTTGAACGTATGGCCAATAAATCATTCACCTCTTCTATTTTACTCAAATTAGATGATGTGCTGGGAACCATAACGCATGGTCTATTAAAACAGCGAAAGGCTTTGACGGAGGAGTTGAAGAAAGTTTTATCTAAGGATAAAAAATTGTACGAGGAATTGCAGAAGACCTTATCTAGTTCATCGTCTTCTTTTCGCAGTATATCTGACGACCTACTCCATTTGGCGTGCGCTCGTAGATCAGAAGCGGTGGATTTGAGAAGGAAGCTTTTCAAAGCGGCAACAGATTTTCTTTCTATCAAACTGCAGGATATCCCTCCTTCAGATGCATATCTTTTCGAGGAGCAGAAATTATCAGATTTTATAAAGGAAGAAGGAGGCTTCCACAAGGTTTTCCCGTCAAGATCAGGGAAAACATACAATAGCTCAGCTCTTGCTAAGCGCAAATTTTCAAAGAACGGCACCAGGAACATACGAGTAGAACCAGCGGCAGCGTCTCGCACTGCTAAAAGCTCAGAGCCAAAATGGCGATCCAGGCCATCTACCTATGCGTCGTCGTCCTTTCGAAAACATCAAAATGAGCCAGCAAGCCATTCTAAGAAATCAAATGACCGTGGACGCCGCCAGGGCAAAGTGCGACGATTCTGAAGCGAGGTTCCAAGGGGGCCACTTGCGCAAGTTCCTGTCGAATTGGGAGAACCTAGGTGCACCTCCTTGGATTTTAAAAACGATACAAGGCTATTCAATTCCGTTCATACTAAAACCACCATCAATACCCTTCAACGAACGGATAATAGAAGCATTTTCAACAAAGACTTCGAGCGTTATGGCTTTCGAGATAGAAAATCTGATGTCTCAAAAGGTAGTCGAGAGATCCAGGGACAAGGCGGGTTTTCTGTCTCAAATTTTCCTGATCCCAAAGCAAAATGGCAAAGTTCGACAAATCTTCAACCTAAAGCGATTGAATCAGTACTTGCATCCCAAAAAATTCAGACTAGTGAATCAAAGCAAGATTCCGCAGTTCCTGCAGCGCGGGGACTTTATGGGAAAGCTGGATTGGTCGCAGGCATATTTCCACGTACCTGTCAAAGAAAGCCACCGCAAATTCCTCTCTTTTGCCTACAGAGGGCAAGTTTATCGAATGACGTCTCTCCCGTTCGGACTCGCAAGTGCTCCGCTAGCCTTTTCTCGTCTAAGCAATTGGATAGCAGATGTCCTGAGGTCAAAAGGTATTCGGGTTGTCGTTTACCTGGACGACTTCCTTTTTGTTCACCAAAACCCGGAGGTTTTAACGTGCCATGTGCGGTCGGCAATTCAGCTACTGGAATGGCTAGGCTGGACAATAAACTACGAGAAATCTATGCTCGAGGCCACACAGCAAATAGAATTCCTCGGTATTCAGTGGGACACCTCTCGGAATGTCAAGTCACTGCCGCAGCCCAAAAGAAGCGGCATTCGAAGAGATCTTCAAAACCTTGTGACAAGAAAAACCTGGAATTGGATAGAAGGTTCTTCACTGATCGGCATGCTAGGGTTTGCTGCGCTGGTGGTTCCGCTGGGTCGACTCTTTACGCGAAATCTGCAACGGGCCAGTCGAGTTCTGTCCAAAGACCAGCCAAAAGAGAGGCGACTATTGCCGGAAGCCGCATTACTGGATTGTCAATGGTGGCTGGACAACCTGGAAACAACTGGAAAGATATTTCAAAAAGAGCCATCCGTTTTTGTATCGACCGACGCGTCCAATCAAGGTTGGGGCATCCAGTTGAATGGAACAACACTCAAAGGGTTGTGGACCCCACTCCAAAAGCTCTGGCACGTCAATCGCAAGGAGCTACACACAGTTCTCATTGCGTTGGAGAAGTTTCAACAATCGATTTCTGCGGAGACCGTCATGTTACAAGCAGACAACAGGACAGTGGTCGCGTATCTGAGAAATCAAGGAGGAACGAAATCGCTGCCATTGCTAGATCTAACGAAGAGAATATTACTGTTGGCCCAGAAGTTGAATGTCACGTTGATCCCATTTTACATTCCGGGTCGGTACAATGTGATAGCGGATCGGTTATCGAGGAACAAGGGTTTACCGTACTGGCACCTCAGTCAAACTGTGACAAGTCAGGTGTTTCAGAAATAGGGAACCCCTCAGATAGACCTGTTTGCGACATCCCAGTCAAAGGTAGTCCCGATTTATGTAACGATGGACGCAAGAGACGATCAAGCGTTATTTACGAATGCTTTCAGCAGAACTTGGGACTACAGCCTGGCTTGGGTGTTTGCCCCCCCTCCTCTAATTCCCAGAGTATTACAGCACTTGAACAAGGCATCGGGGATTTATCTGCTCGTGGTACCTCGTTGGGAGCACGTGTTTTGGAGAGCAGACTTGAGGAGCCGGGCTTTGGCGCCCCCTTTTCGAATTTGGAATCTGGCCCATCATCTTACCGATCTTTCAACGAACAAGCCTCCCCCGAACGTACGAGATCTTCATTTGGAGGTCTGGAAGATACGGGGTGGAGTAGATTGATTGGAGGTTTGCAATCTGAAGACATTGATCTTCTGTTATCAGCGTGGCGTCAATCCACTTGGAAGACTTATAAGTCAGCGTGGTCGCAATGGGTACGGTGGTGTAAGCAGAATGGGGTAAAACCTGATAGGCCTCGTCCCCATCAACTAGCGACCTACTTAGGTTTTTTGAGTCGTTTAAAGAAGCTGGCTTACCCTTCAATCCTTGTTCAAAAATCGGCGATCGTATCACTCTCGGATCCGGAGCAGGAGACGAAGCTATCGGGACATCCGTTGGTAAAATACATGTTAAAAGCTATTAGTTTAAAACAGACCGCCTCCCTGATTAACAAGCGTTCCGCATCCATTTGGAACATTGAAGATATGTTAAATTGGCTCAAAGATCACCCTCCAGACCCAGAAAGTATTTTCCAAGTCTCGAGGCATACAGCTATTCTACTGTTATTGGCATCGGGTCGGAGGATTCACGATTTAACTTTGCTGTCAATTGATAAGGATCATTATCTCGAATCTGGAACTACATTGACATTTTGGCCGGCTTTTGGATCAAAAACGGACAGCGCCGTAAACAACAATCAGGGTGGGAATTGAAAAGTAGAGACGACGAAATCTTAGATGTAGTAAGATGGGTTCGTCGTTTAATTGTTGTATCTATGACCAGGAGAAATAGTTGCCAAGGTTTGAATTGCTTATTCATTTCCACCAGAGGCATAGTAAAAGCTGCATCGCGGACGGTCATAGCGGGTTGGTTAAAGGCCCCCTTCTTGGACCTAGGTATAAAGTGTGGCCCTGGTTCTATCAGGTCAGCAGTGGCTTCGTATGATTATCAGAATGAGGTTCCGCTAGATCGCATATTAGAAAGAGGAAACTGGCGGGGATCAAAAAACTTTTTCAAGCATTACTGCAGGAAAGTTGAAGGAGCTAAGAATAGAACTGACAGGGTAGGCTCTATTAATGAGTCATTTAAGGCTGTTTAATTTCATGGCTGTGTTTTAGGTTAAGGAACAGATGATTGTTTAGCAAGTTATTTGCATCTGATTATTGTGGATCTCATTTTATATGCATCTGATTATGGTAGATCTCATTTTAAATGTGCATGACGTTGTACTGTATTTAATGTGTGTAGTTTGGATCTCTTTTAAGATGTATACGTATGTAGACAAGGTTTAAAATTTTGGTTTTATTTGTTCTATGAATATGGCCTGTTATTTTCATTAATTATAGTCATTAATAGTATTTTAGAAATGTGTAAGACTACTGTTTACACAGGTCAATTAGCAAAATATAGTTTCTGCGTAAGTGTCAGACAATGACAGACTGTACGAAGTGGATCTGATTTGACAATAGAGGTTAATTGTTTTGGTTCCTTCATGTTAATTTTTAATTTTAATGAATACAAACTCATTATTTTTGGATACTGTGGTTTATTTCGTCTCTATATATTTTTATTCTGGCCACCACGAGTAAGTCACAGTACGCTGGGGTCGCCGGCAGGAAATAAACACTTCTCCGAAAGGTCAAGCCGAAGGCACAGACCATAAATATGACCGTTTTCCACCCCGGAGGGAAGAAAACGGATATTTGAGGTCTTGCCGAGGCTTGACCTGAGCAAGGCCCTTGCCGGCAGAGGAAATAGGCACTGAAGAAGCGCGCGCGCCTCGCCGCTCGCTAGCCGGCCGGCGCCCCCTCCCCCGCAGGCCCCGCGCTCCGCGCGGGCCGCGCGTAGTTCTCGGGCTCGATACGGCGTAGGTAACACGGCACAATTACATGAATTGGTAAGACAGGTAATCTCCGAAAGGTCAAGCCTCGGCAAGACCTCAAATATCCGTTTTCTTCCCTCCGGGGTGGAAAACGGTCATATTTTTACGCATTTTTTACGGTAGGAAAAGAAACTCCAAAACTCAGCAGCCCTTTCCTATACTTCAACCGATTGGAACACTGCTACCAGTGCTACCATACACTATACATTACAATCACGTTATTCGGCAGAATATTGAGACGCCTATTTGAAAAGTATGGCAAATGATTATTGCATATGAATATTATGGATTATAAAGTTTCTGGCAAATGATACTATGTATTATAAAGTTTCTGGCAAATTATATTATGGCATATGATATTATGGAAAATAACAATTCTGTCTTATGAATAATATGGTGAATAACTGGCACATGAAATTATGGTAAACAAAATAATGGCCTGCGGATATGATGACAAATGAAATTCGGGCATACAAAGGAATACCCATTATTTGATCTTTGATGTATGTAATAATGGGTATTTATAACACGATAACGTTTTCAGCATTCGGCATCGGCTCCATGATATACTCCGGGCTCGAGTTCGGTCAGTACTGGGAGCTGGAAAGAAACACCAACTGTCACAACGTACTTCTGGCGCTCACGCCGGCTACTCGAATGGCGTTCATTTTCATACAAATGTACTTCATCTTTCTTAATAACGAGGTAAGTAGTGTTAAGTACTTGAAAATAAAGTCTTTATTTTATCAAACGACCACATACGTATAGCATAGCCTGTCGTATTATGAAGACTAGTAAGTAAGTAGTGACGACCGGTTTAGCTTAGTTGGTAGTGACATTGCCTACGAAGCTAGAGGTCCCGGGTTCGAATCTCGGTAAGGGCATTTATTTGTGTGATGAGCACGAATATTTGTTCCTGAGTCATGGATATTTTCTATCTATTTATTTATGTATATAAGTATGTTTATCGTCGTCTAGTACCCATTACAAGCTTACTTAGTTTCGGACCAGGTCGATTTGTGTAAGATTGTCCGTAAATTTTAATTTATTTTATTTTATTTAGTACCTATATACTTTTTCAGATATAACGATAAGTACATTTTTCGTTGTTTGATTTTTATATCATGGTTACGCCATAAATCCTCTCGGCCACTCAACCTCCTTGCGCGGATCGCAAATCGAGCCGTCAAGGAAAAAACAGTAACTGTCGTCACCGTCACGTCAAGATGCAAAAATCGTGAAACCAAACCGTGAAAATAAATAAGATTATCATAGCTAACGGTGTCGATATTCGATCGAAGCCCTATGGACTGTACGCTGCCGAACGAGCAAGGAGGCCACGAAATTAAAGTTGAACCAGGTATTTCTAATAATTATTCCCCATAAAATGGCCTTAGCAAACCGGATTTCTAAATTGTTTTACCAAATTACACATTATTAACCGCCTCATTGCTCAAAGAAGAAGGCATAAATGTGGATATTTCTGTAAATTTAGCGTATTTTAAGTTAATAAATACTCTGAATGTAAGTACGCAGCTGGGAATGTTAGGCGGGTAATTTATTCCCAAAAGCCACAGTTTTTTCTTGAGCTGTCATTGACATAACACCTACCGTTATTTAATTGATTGTATTAAGTTATTGTACAAACTCTACTAAATAATATGTCATATTTTCGTAGGTACACTTAATGCCCTGATAGGTATAGATAGGTAGTATATTCGTAGTAGCTAGCGCTGTCATAGTTACAGTTGACAGTCAACCATGGCTAACTCAAACAAAAAAATTGAAATGAGACAAACTTGCGGAAGCTAAACGAGCTCAATGCTTCTTACGTTTACAAGTAAGTAGCGACATGAAAATGTATACACAATTTATTGCACAAGCACGATTGGTCGATCAACTTAGGTCAGAATTTCTAATGGATGACGTCAATCTTCTAAACCTGGAGCTAAACACGGAATATATTGTCAACTATAACGCAATTACTGCATTTGACGACCTTTATTGCGTAGTCAAATGTCAAATAACGAAACTTGACGCTCCAGCTTCGACGACGGCCAAAGACTCGAGGCATACGTGTCAGGACGAGTCCATTAAGATTCCGCGGATTGACCTGCCCTCGTTTGATGGAGACATTCAAAATTTTCCTTTTTTTATGAGACATGAGAACAATAAATTGACGGAATCTGAAAGAGTTCATTATTTGTTTAGTCATCTGACAGGCAAAGCCAAGTCGGTTTGTTCTGGTGTTATCCCTGCTGCAGAAAACTATAAGATAGTTTGGGAGGCTCTGATCGCGAAATACGATGACAAACGCGCATTAGCTACATCATATTTAAACCAACTTCTGTCAATGAAACCTGTCAACGGTCCTTCGAAATCTAACTTTGAAAAAAATATAGACTCATTTGCTGCTACTATTTCAGCAATCAAGCAACTTAAGTTCGAAAACCTAAATGACTTCATGTTTGTTCACCTGGGCCTTAAGTTATTAGACTCGGAATGTCGATTCGAAATTCTTCGAAAATGCCCTCGTACGACGAGTTTATTCACTTCGTTAGAGAACAAGTGAAGATCTTGTATCGAACGTCGCAACGAACTTCGGCTAAGGTCGATAACGATTCTGCGGCCAGCACCGCACGTGCCCCTCTGCCCCGCACGCCTCATGCATATATTAGTACGCAGGCGCAAGAGAGCACAAACCCATGTGCTATGTGTAAAGGCGCTGATCATTCACAACTATATAGTTGCAATGCTTTCATGAAATTAACTCCTAACGATAAATTTAATTTCGTTAAGGAAATTCACGCGTGTACAAATTGCTTGAACACACATCATACTGCATCGAGATGTTCTTAAAAAAAAACTTGTCGCAAGTGCAAAGGTAAACATCATTCGACGTTACACTTTGATAACCCGAAACCTATACTAGATAGGCATGAGTCTAAACCTTACACTCCTGTCAACCACAAATGCAACTCACAATCGGACGTATTTATGCAGAAGGGAACCAACCCACACATCACCCAAAATTGAGTTAAGTATGCAGAAGGCTTTAAAAATGTGCCTTATACCCCCTACAGAAAGATCAAAGTCGTAAGATCATTCGACATATGAAAAGATTCCGTTGACAAAGTTATCAAACTACATTATCATTGTTTCATAAAACTTTAAAAAGATCCATGTTGTATGGTAACTTGCTAATTTTACATTATATGTATTTGAAAAGATCCATGTCACGTGGTTCACCGTTACAGTATCGTTTCATTTACTTTATAAGAGTCCATCAATTATTACCAAGCAGTTAATGGAACCACTTTGGCCATCAGGCAAGCCTGTTGCCGACGCAAAGTTAGACCTGAAGAGCCTTCTTGATCCACAGGTCCATCACGATTTTTACGTTCGGTTAATTCCCGACGATCGAGGATGATCTGGAAGGCTTTTCGGGTGAAACTGACTTTGAAGTGGAAGATGAAACTAGCGAGAACTAAGAAAGCTTTGTGATAAAATCTTTCTCTTATTTTTTTAATTAAAGCGTTTGATGTTTGGGAAGGATTACTTTAGAGAATAATATTTCTGAATTTTTATAACTTTTGTATTGTAAACATTTTGCTGATAAAGTACATCCAAAGTAGTGTATATAATTTATTTGTATACCTGTTTATAGTCCCTATTAAATCAAAAAGGTACCAACCCTCACTTCAATATTTTTGCTAAAAGGAACCATCGTCTTTTCAAGAGAAAACTACACTTAAAACTACATTTTCTTAGCATGTTTAACTAAAAAAATATCAACAATACCATGTTGTACTGCTTGGCAATCCAACTTTGCCAAAAAACATGAGAAAAAAAATTGTATACACTTTTTTAACAAAAACCTCTTTTTCTCAAAACTATCATTGTGTGGGTTGGTTCCCTTGTGCATAAATACGTCCAATCTAAGAATGATAGTAGCGCTAGCACAAGCTCACCCGTGACAGATAATGGTGCTGCTTCTGTATGTACGCTGTCAGCATCAGGGCGTGCTAAATCACCTTCAACTGAGACTACTTAGCTACTGCTAAAGTATTTGCTTGTGGGCGAAATGGTAAGGACAAAATAATAAGATGTTTACTTGATCCAGGATCCCAAAAACATTATGTAACGTTAAGGTGTTGCAAGAATTTGGGTTTAACTGAATAATAGCCTTTTGACGTCGGTAAAGGGTATAGGCGGAGCCATGCAACCCGTCCGTGGAAATGTCAACATAACGTTTAGATCAAGATATGATCCTAAACGCCAATATACAATCGATGCTCTAGTGTTGGACGAAATAACGTCTAATTTACCCACTTGTCATGTGGATATTGCAGCCTCGGATTTGTTCGATAATGTGAATCTGGCAGATGATACCTGGACAACTCCAGGTGAAATCGATCTTCTTATGGGGTTAAGTTATTCACTGAAATGCTAATGTCAGGCAAAATTATGAACAACCCCGGTTTACCCGCTGCGTTAGAAACAGCATTACGATATGTAATATTAGGTGATGCACCCACAGTGAATCTCTCCAATTTAAACGTTGGGTACTTCTCTTCCGTTGAAGTGGGTAATTTAGTCCAGAGATTTTGGGAAATGGAAGATTTGGATAGTGGCGGTGTGGTTCTTAGTGCTAAAGAAGAAAACGCTGAAAACATATTCAAGGATACATTCAAACGGTTAGACTGCGGACGTTATGAAGTTGCACTTCCATTTAAGTTAAACCCGAAGAATTTAGGCGACTCTTACAAAGCCGCTGAACGGAGATATTTATCGTTGGAAAGAAAATTTCGCGTGCAACCTCAGTTGAAACCATTGTATGATGATGTTATTCGTGAACATATAGATAAAAACTACTTATCTGAAGTTCCAAATGACAGATCAGACAAAGCGTACTCCATTCCGCATCACGCAATTGTACGCGAAGATCGGACTACTACTAAGGTCAGGGTAGTTCTAGACGCCAGCGCAACAACTACCAGTGGTTTGTCATTAAATGATATTCTTCACGCTGCACCCAGTCTGCAAGCTGACTTATTTAGTATTTTGCTAAATTTGCGTTTGTTTGCCGTCGCTATTACATCTGATGAACGTCAAATGTATCTATGTATTGACGTACGGGGGGAGGATCGTCCTTATCAGCGAATACTTTATAGATTTAATCATGAAGAAACATTAAAGGTGTTTCAGTATAATAGAGTTGCTTTCGGTCTCCGTAGCAGTCCGTTTTTGGCTCTGCGTACTATAAAACAGTTAATATCTGATGAAGGAGATAAGTTTCCACTTGCCAAAGAGATAGCTAATCGTGACATTTACATGGATGATGTAGCCTGTTCAGTTATCGATGAAAAACAAGCTATTCAAGCAACAAACCAACTGCTGGAGTTATTCTTAAAAGGAGGATTCCAGTTGGCAAAGTGGTCATCAAATTCTACAGCTGTTTTGAAGGAACTACCGAAAGAACTACATTTATCGCAAAGCGTTACCTTCGATAATGATACAACGTTAAAGATTTTAACTTAAAGGAGTTGTGGTTATTGAAAATCGATTGGGATGAAGCGCCGCCTGATCATATTGTTCGCAAGTGGCAAAATTTCCAGACGGAGTACCACTCTTGTGTAACATTAGTATACCTAGACATATAGGTGTCATTGAAAATTGTTCATTAACCATCGTTGGTTTTTCGGATGCCAGTGAAAGGGCATATGGTGGAATGGTTTACGCGTACGTAACTTTACCTAATGATGAATGTGGTGAAATCTATTTGATTTGTGCTAAATCCAAGGTAGCACCATTGAAGGTTGTGTCCCTTGCGAGACTGGAATTATGTGCAGCATTGTTATTGTCACAGTTAGTAAGAAAGGTGGTGGACACTTACTCATCTAGTTTTTTAGTAACCATGATTCAGAACAACTTGCCAAGCAAACATTTTTACCATGTTAAAGGTTCCGAGAATCCATGTGACTGCTTGTCCAGAGGCTTAACACCGGCTCAGTTGGTGAATCATCACCTTTGGCTATCAGGCCCTTCTTGGATGAAACTTCCCAAGGATGAGTGGCCAATTAAACCATTTATACCTGACGAAGTTGAAGTTGCTGAAGAAAAAGCTATATCTTTAGTAACTACCAATAGTTCAAATGATAACGTAATTTATGAGTTATCTAAACGCTTTTCATCATGGACTAAATATGTTCGCACCGTTGTATACATATTAAAATTCTCGAAAAGGTTATCTAAAGGCTTTATTAATGCCGATGACTTAACAACAGCTGAAGTTCAAATCGTACGAGCTCTACAAGGAGTATATTTTAAACAAAATATCAAGGACATAACATCCAAAAAGGGTTTTACAAGGACCTTTGTAAACCTGAAGGCATTTTTAGACAATGGAATTTTACGCGTTGGAGGACGTCTTACTAACTCAAGCGAAGATTATGATTATAAATATCCGTTCTTATTACCTCGTCGTGATCATATTATTAATCTACTTGTCGATCATTATCATAGACGTCATTTACACGCAGGACCTGAAACTCTCATGTCTATTCTCCGACATCGATTCTGGATAATTGCAGCTAGATGCATAATTCGTCATCGGATCCATTTATGCAATTATTGCTTTCGAGTCAAGCCAAAGGCTAATTACCCTATGATGGCAGATTTACCTGCATGTAGAGTCAACCAAGTTGACAAGGCCTTCACACATACTGGCTGTGATTATGCTGGTCCTTTATATTGTACCCCTTTTCGAAGAAGAGGCGTGAAGAGCCAGAAGGTTTACCTGTTTATTTACATGCCTAACGACTCGTGCTATTCATCTGGAACTTGCTACTGATTTAAGTACAGCAAGTTTTATGTCCGCATTTAAACGTTTCCTATCTAGGCGTGGTCCAGTCAAATACATATACTCCGATAATGGCACCAACTTTGTAGGAGCTAATACTTATTTCCGAGAGCTTCACACCTTCCCGTTTGCAAGAGTTTCGTGAGGTATGGGAGCATGAAATATCAGCTAATCGAATCATTTGGCGATTCATACCCCCAAACGCGCCTCATTTTGGAGGTTGTTGGGAAAGCAATGTCAAATGCGTCAAATCGCACCTATTTCGTACAATAGGTAAACAAATATTGTCATTTGAAGAGTTAATGACAGTTGTAAGTCAAATAGAAGCGTTACTAAATTCTCGACCTTTGTCCGTTCTAAGTTCTGATCCGGCTGAACCTTCAGCATTGACACCAGCGCATTTTCTTAATGTTGCTCCATTAGTATATTTTCCAGCTGCGTCAGTTACGGAAGCGACTTCTGATCATCTTTTACAACGCTATCAATTATTGAATCGATTAACGCAATCGTTTTGGAAAAGATGGGGCGATGAGTATTTACATACGTTGCAAACTAGGCAGAAATGGAATACTTCCTCTCAGCCTGCCATGGAAGGTACAATTGTGCTTATTCTTCAGGATAATGTACTGCCACTTCAGTGGCCTTTAGGCAGAATAACTGAACTTATTACAGGCAAGGACGGGATTGCCAGAGTGGCTTTAGTAAAAACCAAATCTGATATACTTAAACGACCCATTGTTAAGTTATGCCCTTTACCTTCTCAATAATATCTTTAATTTCGTACTAATGGATTATTGTTTGTGTCTTGTAAATATCAGCAAGCAATAACCTTGTTGCGTTAGAAGTAATATTTTCTTTTCTTTGAGCAATATGGATGGTAGTTGTTGTAATGTATTTTTTTTTTCTTGAAAGCTATTTCCTTTCAAGGCCGGGGGAATGGTTACGCCTTAAATCCTCTCAGCCACTCAACCTTCTTGCGCGGATCGCAAATCGAGCCGTCAAGGAAAAAACAGTAACTGTCGTCACCGTCACGTCAAGATGCAAAAATCGTGAAACCAAACCGTGAAAATAAATAAGATTATCATAGCTAACGGTGTCGATATTCGATCGAAGCCCTATGGACTGTACGCTGCCGAACGAGCAAGGAGGCCACGAAATTAAAGTTGAACCAGGTATTTCTAATAATTATTCCCCATATCATAATATCTTTTTCAACACAATTGCTCGTAACGTACCTCTTATTGTGTCGCTTTTAGGCTCATAATCCTGGATATTAAACACGCGTGTTTTATAACATTACGACACTTGTGTGTTATGGTTATATCCCGATAAAGTCACGTTGGCGCCTTGCAGCAAGATGTATGCATGCACACGGTGCATTCTTAAATTAACCGGGTTGTACAGAATGCACAGTTTTTTTTAAATTCTCGGCAAATGGATTCGTGCTCGACTAAATAAATTAAATCCTTTTTGTTAATTAATTTACTATTTCTTTTTGGATATGATATAGAAACGTTTAATTTAGTAAAACTATTCACTTTTGATAACATTTTACATGAGTAATATAAAGAAATATAAATAAAGATAACATTTTAAAACGAAAATATTTATTTAATTTTGTACTTATTGGCTGTTTAGAGATTTCATCTAATGCGCGCGCACTGCGCAAACTTCAAGAAAAAAAACTGTTGCGCGCCATTATAGCTTATTTCACAGATATTATATTAGTAAACATTGTTAATGCGTGTATAGTTATTAACAAGAATGTTGACTCGTGGTGACTAGAAAAGTGATAAAAATAATGGACGCCACTGGAAATTGTCGACGATGTATATACAACATGTGAGTAAAAACCTGTTGTCATCAATAAGTAAAGAAAATAACTTGGCAGGCCTATAAAATTTTCATTTTATGAAAAGGATTTTTTCCTCGCAAACGGTGTTGAAAAACGTCGTATGAAACTCGTGAGCTTTGATAATTACATCCTCGGCTCTCTTCACGCTCACCTGCGGCTCGCGTGATAATTCCGCCTCTGTTGTAATTATCAACATACCTCACTTGTATCACAATGTACTATTAGCACAAAGCTACAAATCAAACCTAAATTTGGTAGTGGAATGATGCTATGTATTAAAGAAACACCAGAAACTTCTTCGTTAAGAATGCTGGGTCTAAACAAATACTAGTCAAAAAAGTAAATATAGATCCTACGATACGATAGTTCTTGCCGAGATTTGTGCAGGCAGACGCTACAAGTTAACCCCCTAGCTGACTCCCCTAAGGTAATAAATCACGCAAAAGTTAGCATTAGACAAAAACAAATCGATGGCGTATTATATCTTTCATTATAACTTCAAAAGGTATGCAGACTATTATATTTTCTCCTTCACTAGCAAATATGCAAGCCCAAAACGGACAAATGTAACATGTATGTTGGACAAATAACTATGCGATCGTGCTATCGGTCTAGCACCGACTAATAAGTCACGTGTATATGCATAATATCACGTGTCAACTTATATTGCAGCATTTTTCAAATGGGGGTAGTGGTGTGTGTTAAAATTTTTATTTAAGAGTCCGCAGTAAGCTCGATTCTTCATACAAACGTAGTTACGCTCTCATTTTAAAACTACGTGTTGGATTGTAGCGAAACTCTGCATATACAATGACATGAGGTATATCTATCTCTGTAATTATTTTATTATTTATGTAGCTTCAGATATAATAGTAAAAAACATATAGCGAATTTAAGTTTTTCATACACAACTTGTTTTTGCTGTATTTCGTTTGTTTTATAAACTGGAACCATATAAACTAATTACAGACATAGATACACCTCATGTCATTGTATATGCAACGTTTCGTCACAATACAACACGTAGTTTTAAAATGAGAGCGTAACTACGTTTGTATGGGAAGGTGAAATTCGGCCGAGCTTACTGCGGACTCTTAAAATGACAATACCACAAAAAATTAAAAAAAATTTTTTTGAAGATCTGTTTCTGCGTATAAATATGATGCAGTGACGCAAATAAGTAAACATTACAATAAAAGCTATTAATTTGATTTCAGATGAAAGTGTACAAGCATAAGATAGTGGCACGGTTCGGGCTGATGCACATGGTGGGGACGAACCTCAGCGTGTGGCTGAACGTGCTCGTCCAGGAGACGAAGCACGAGATACTCACGTTCTACGACCCCGAGAACAAGACCATAGGCCTGTCGCATAGACTAGGTAAGTCGGACCAGCCGTCACCGAGTTGCACCGTTCAGAGACAAGCCGTACATTCGCCCACCGGTCAGTGATAGCCATCAAAACCGAGTTGGAAATGGAAAAGAAGCGGCTAAAAATGAGTCTGTACTGTACACTTTTTTAAGTAGGATTATGTTCCGGCGTCGTTTTGAGCACGGCTAGAGTCACCGGCGCCCGTTAAATCGTGCTTAATTCACATTTATTTATAATTCAGTTAATTGCTGTCAATCTCAAGGGAAAGGTTAAGGTAAAATCGTATCAGGAGCTCCAAGATCATACTGTGCAGTAGATAATGCAGGAAAGCAGATCCAAAACTTGAAAATAGTAAAAGATTATCTAACATTTCACTTCATTTCATTTATTTATTCATAACAATGGATATTGTGTTGAACATAATATAGGTACAATTAAATTAATTACACAAATTACACAAGAACAAAATTCCCTTCTCATTATCGGGTAACAAAGTAAAAATATAAATAAGATTATATTAAATTATGATATACATAAGTAACAATAATTATTTTACACAATTTACATAATGATGTCATGATTAAAAATACTTTAATTATCCCTAATTTACAACAGGGGTGATTATACAGATGAAGGACAGAGAGGGATATACCAAAATAAACAATTATACATGGCGGTGAAACAGGTTTTAGTGTGAATATTAAAGATAATAAATTGTTAAATAATCTTAGGATGGCTTATTTGTAACCTGCTTACTGAGATACCATACATTATAAAGAATAATTATTTTTGCTATTGCGTTCATCATTCATCACTTTCATCAGATAAATTTAAGGAAGAAACCCGTCCAGTTAAATCATTGGCGAAACAGAAACTCCAAAAAAGTTATGTTTTTTTTAAATCAGATTTCACTGGCTTACATTTTACAAAATAGGAACAAACAAAAAAAATGTCATTGATACAATTGTTCATTTGTCAACTTTGATTGTTGTTTATGTATACCTTTAAAGATGTTGCATTCCAATCAATAAATTCCCTAACCTAACCTATATCAATTTCATGTCTTAATCCGGTAAAATTGTAGCATTTAAAACGACAAAAGCTGCCTACAGTGTAGTACAGATAAAACAGTGCCGCGTCAGAGGTGTTTCGCGTCAATCGATATTGCCTACGTGGTTTTATTTTGTTTGCATTGTCTTGCTGCGTGGCCAATTATTTTACGTGTAAACTTAACAAAGCCAAAATAAAGGTAGATTCGAGTCTCTCTTTGTTCAAGTTTAGTTTGTTGTTTGCGGAGTCCTTTTCATTAATCAATGACAATTAAAAACGAAATAAATATGTTTGTCCCTAGGAAGCTTAGTCAAGCCTCCTAGGGACAAACATATTTATTTCGTTTTCTGGACAGTCGTCCATGCCAATACAAGCGTACTTTGGTTCTCATTTTAAAACGGCTAGCTACTTTTGTGGACAGGTGAAGACGTGAAATTGTGTACTCACCACGGGCAGTAAAAAAGAAAGCCCTCTATCGCATATTTACAACAAATACCTAAGATTTCGGGCTTTCTTTCTTTTACAGCCCTTGGTAAATAATATACTATTATAGTGTCCGACGTCTTAAAAACGGATAGTGCAGTTCATATCAAAGATGTGATTTCTCCATCTCTTTTTAGAATAAAGTCCATTGTAATTCGATGTCCAGGCAGGTATATTTATGTCGCTTTGTCTTCCTTATTGAATTAATTATTGTCACCGGCTGCTGCATGGGAAATGAGATCCTGCCCAATGACGGCCTCGTTAACATTGACTTAATTCGATGTTCATTCGTGTTTTTAATTAATGCAAATGGGATGCAATGCAATAGGAAAATGTCCTAAAAGGCATTTTGCCGGAAGCATGCAGGACTTATTAGCACTTACATCGGAAGCAAGGGATTGGCTACTCAATTTAGATATTAAATTGTAAATATTTTCGGTCTGTGTAACTACGAGTATATATATTGTAAAATAAAATATTTTTTCAGGAATAAAAGCCATACGACATAATAATAACAATTAATGCAAAGGGTGCGTTTATTACAAATTTTCAATGGCCGCATCATTCAACTCCAAAAGAATAACCCCCTTATTCATAAAACTTAAAATGCCTCTGCTAAATAAAATGTGCTCTGTCCCATTCTTACGCACACAAATGTCAAAGTGACAGATAAAGACAAACGAACTTTAACGGCATTTTAGTTAAGACTGCGCCGAGCGTAAAACGCGGGTGCTGTTGGGGTTTTTCGCTAGATGTGTGCGTGAACGCACACAACGACGGCCGGCCGAACGCAGAAGAACGTAACTAGTATTTTTGTTTAATTTGGTGTTAGGTTAGGTAAATACAATAGTTATTTATCTTGTAATAAACGGAGATACTTATAAAATGTCTTTTGAACCCGTTCTAGAATTAATGAACTTTATAAAATACTGGACTCCAAATTATGATTCTTAATTATGTACTCGTATGAAGTAATTTTGTAAGTAGTTTCTTTTCAGTATTTAGGTGTGTAATGTATGCACATCTACATATTCAAAATAAATATATCTAATTGCTTGTATGTAGGTAGGTACCTTACCTATCTGGGTAAAAAATATATACATAAAAATATACATAAAATAACATATAGTTCATAAAATAACGCGAAACATGAAAAAGATTTGTTCAGAATCGAAAGTAGAATGTGAAAAAATAGGTTGTTTTTGACGCGATTTATTTTTTACATTTGTATGAAGCAAGTCGCCCCAGTCGGCCAACGCTCCATACAAAAGTAAAAAAAAACTCGTAATTTTCACATTCTATAAACTGAATAAACTGTTTTCAGGTTTTCGTTATTTTATTAACAAGTTGTATCGCAAGTGTGACGAAATAGTTATTTATGATACAAGTGCAGAAAGTAGGTAATTTGTATTATGTATAATTTTTAATTTCCCCGCGTGGTGCATTGTAAAATGTTGTATGATACACGTGCGAATTGGTAATTCCCAACTCGTGTCGATCAAAAACACTACCTGACGATAATCATGTTTTTGGTTCTTACCACATTTTTGTTACACCTTGTATAACTATTTTTGCGATTTGTACATAGACTTTATATTGATGGGAGACAGAAAGTACTATAGAATACAATATCCTTTATTGCACACAAAAAAACAGAGCTTTAGAAACTTAAATCTAAAAAAGCATGTTAAATGGTAATCTACAGCCGGTATCATCTCTAATAAGCGATCTCTTCCAGGCAACCAGACAGAATACTTGACGTTACTTCTTTTTTTCCTTTTTCATTTGCTTCTCTGGTAGTTTCATCTAATTTCCGCTTGTTTCCTTTTGAGGGTTCCGTATCCAAAGGGTAAAAACGGGACTCTATTACTAAGACTTCGCTGTCCGTCCGTCTGTTTGTCAACAGGCTGTCTCAAGAACCGCGATAGCTAGACAGTTGAAATTTTCACAGACGATGTATTTTTGTTGCCGCTATAACAACAATAACTAAAAACAAAATAAAATAAATATTTAAGGGGGGCTCCCATACAACAAACGTGTTTTTTTTGCCGTTTTGTCTGTCGCCAGGCTATATCTCAAGAACCGCGATAGCTAGACAGTTGAAATTTTCACAGATTATGTATTTCTGTTGCGGCTATAACAACATACAAATAAAATAAATATTTAAGGGGAGCTCCCATACAACAAACGTTTTTTTTTTCAGGCTGTATCTCAAGAACCGCGATAGCTAGACGGTTGAAATTTTCAAATTATGTATTTCTGTTGCTGCTATAACAACAAATACCTACTAAAAAGAAAAGAAAATAAATATTTAAGGGGGCCTCCCAAACAAGAAACTTTTTTTTTACTGTTTTTATAGATAATGGTACGGAACCCTTCGTGCGCGAGTCCGACTAACACTTGGCCGGTTTTTTATTTCTCCTATTTTGCTTTCAGAATATAGTCGGGTTCCTTAATTTCCATCGGATACCTCGTCCGACAATGAATCACGAAACGAATTTATATATTATATTAAATAATAAATACAATGTAAAATATCCAAAATTAACCAACTTCAAATGAAGCTATTATGTTAACAAATGCACGAAATACTATCAAAACCACCACGACCAATAAACACACAGACAATAAATAATGGCACTACTACTTGCTCTGTAGTAGTGTTGTGTTCCTGGAGGTGAGCAAGGTCGCCAGAGCTCCCGAGGATGCGTTATGTTGAGAGCGAGGGAATTTGTTTCTTCAGCTGTCAAAACGGCGAATCCTCAAATATATCAAGGGTCGGCAACGCCCATGTTACTCCTTTGGAGTTGCATGCGTCTATAGGCTGCGATGTCCGCTTACCATCAGGCGGGCCGTACGCTTGTTTGCCACTGTCGTTTAAAAAAAATCCACTAAGTAATGAGTTCTTCCAGGCATCTTCGGGTAGGTAGGTACTCAGAAAATATTCATAAAAAATCCTTATGTTTTTAGAAGTCTGTTCAATAAGAGATTTAATTGCAATAAATTTACCTACTAAATAATTGATTTTAAACATACTTTTATTCATCCCTTTCTTCTGGAGCTGTTTTTTTAATATATAATATTTATCTTTACGTTTTCCCATTTTACTGAAACAAGTCAATTTTATATTAATTTAATCTCAAGTAATACAAGCAATAAATATAAAATTCAAAAAAATACTTACACCTTATTGCCGGGATGCGTTCGTACACGACGACGCAATCGGTAGGTCGTTCTGCAAAGTGACGTGAGCTCACTCTGAACGCTCGGGGGCGACTGAACCACAGAGCGCGAGGAATGCGTATTTAGATCGGCGGTCGCCATAGTGAAAATGTATGGCGAATTTGAAGCGCCTTTTGATAAATCTGGACCTTAATTACAAGACGATAATTTAAATATTTTACGCGGACAAATAGTACTATAAACATTCACATTTCGTTTGAACTGAAAATCAGGATAGATTTCCACTGTTAAAGTATAAAAAACACTTAAACGCCTGCTTACGATTTTACAGTTTTCGTCCAACTTTACTTTGTGTTGTAGGGTAAAATATTATTAATCTTAAGTTTTTTACACGGAGAAATTGTTAACACATTCTTCTTAGTGCTAAATGTACAGTTTATACATGGATTAAACAAATACTGTTGACGTTATCTACTTAACGGCCACTGCCTGTTTGGCACATTTCGCTCGGTGCAGTCTTAAAATAGGCTTGAAGTACGTTTATGAATACGGCCGTAAGTCTTTTATCCTACTATAATATTATAAATGCGAAAGTTTAGATGTTTGGATGTTTGGATGTTTATTACTCAATCACGCTTAAACGGCTAAACCGATTTGAATGAAATTTTGCACAAAGATAGTTTATAGCCTGGATTAAAATATAGGATAGTTTTTATCCCGGGTCCACGCGGACGAAGTCGCGGGCGGAAGCTAGTATGTAAATAAAGCAATGTAAAATCTAAAATCGCATTTTCTCAAATCCTTACGGATATCAAACCGTTTAAACTTCAGGGCAATCCTTAATAAAGACACCCTCATCACTTGTCCGCAAAATTCATCCAGATTTCCTTTGTTTAATTTATCTGTTATTTACTTTAGGCAGCTTCGATTTTTGATGCCGAATGAAGGGAACAGAAAATGGGTTGTACTTTAATTATTGAGGGCCTCGTCACGTCGCTTCGATTGCGTCCCCATTCCGACCCGTCGGTATTCGACCTAAATTCCCGGCGACGCTTGGAACTGATCGGCGGTTTGACAGGTCTTAGAGCCTCATAACTGAAATTATATAGCGATTGGATGCTTCAATTCACAAGGAATAATTACGAAGCTTGCGCTATTTCAGCAGACATTCCTCTCGCCGTAGCGTTTGATTTTGAAAGGCGATCAGTGGCTTATTTTTTAACATGATCCTTTTTACGTTTCAGCGTTCCAAAAGGCTTTCGTCTCATCAATGTCAACCGAAGTGCCTCCATCGCATCCAGCGGCTGCTCACCTACGGGTTCCTCGAGGCCTGAAGGGACCCCATCACATCTTCGAGTGTCGTCGGACTAACATCATGGGATCTTTAGTGCAAGACGCTTCGCCCTTCCTATTCCCGTGCACCATCGAGTACTCCCTTATATGCGCTGCTATCTTATACGTCATGTGGAAAAACATCTCCAAGTATCCATCAAAAGATGTGGCAGCTGCCATCGCAAAAGCACGATTGCTAGAAGGCCTCGCCTACAAGAAATCACCACATTTATACAGCGTGGACTGCGCGAGAGCTCATAAAGGCCTATTTTTCGGAATTCTGGTTCTAGTACTAACGATTATCTCGCTCATACTATTCTTTGTCCTGATCTCAAAGAAAGACTACGCAACTTTAGCGGTTGTGGAAGTGAACGTATGTGAATTAGCGCTATACGCTATGACAACTTTTGCAAGTTTAGCAGGAATGGTATGCGTACGAAACCTTAAGTATGACGGGAACAGAAACTTGGAGTTGGACAATATTCTGCTTGTCGGGGCCCAGACTGGCATGTTTATTTACGGGACGTTTACAATCATCGGTGGTCATTTCACTATTGAGAAGAATACTATTCTCATTTTGATTACAGCTTTATCTTCGTTAGTGCAAACGACGTGTCAGACGATGTTTATCTTAGACGCGAGTCGTCGATCTGCTAAAACACCGGATCAGTTGCGGAAAAAGCCTGGAAGGGAGATCGTTACATTCCTCCTCGTGACCAATCTAGCTATGTGGGCGATAAATACTCTTGAGAAGTCCAGAGCAGAGTCCCACCCAGTACAGTTGCACTTTTACGGGTTGTGGGCATGGACGATCATCACCCACGTCTCCATGCCGCTAGCCATATTCTACAGGTTCCACTCAACCGTTTGTTTGTGCGAAATTTGGAAGCGGGCGTATAAGATGAAGCCTGCTTACATGTAGCGACGCGCCTGGTTTTAACGTGTGCATCGCTCACGCTATAAACTATTGCACTTTTCAAAGCATATATGTTAGTTGGAAAAGTGTCGTAGTTAACATTAGATTGTGCCATAGATTCAACCTCAGTGGATACCGGAGAAGCATTACCTGCTATTTTAGATAACAAACAGCTACATGTTCAATGCCCATCAGAGCTATCATCCGTTCATAATTGCTTTCTACCCGGTGTACACTTTATTATTATTACCTGTGTTTGAAGTTGACTGCTTTAATGTTAAGTTATTGTATTTAAATATTTTAATGTGTTATTTATTTGTAGCTTTATTAGACGCTTTAAATATCATAACAGATTCATATTCAAGTCGGTGTTGGGGGTTCACAAAGCGACGCTGAAAGTTAATTCTCAACATTTTCACTTAATTCCTACAGACAATTTGTCATATAATCATACATTTCATGAATACTTATTATTCCATTTTTAGAATAATAAGGATAGGCAGGGACAATACTTTTAATAGTATTCTGACGAACATACACTTATTTTGTAACAAAATACTACTTTGGAATATTTTGCTAAAATCGTCATCAAAATAAATAAGTCTTCCAATAGGTTACAGACAACCCTTTATGGCTTATATTACCTACATGTATTGTTATTGTAAAACCATCGTAGATTTGTAATTTTTTATAATCTCAAGAGGGAACAAACAACCTTACTTCTACCAATAGGGAAAAACCAGAATGTAATGATGATTTAAATTTAAATTATGTAACTAGTTGAGCGCTACGGGCCCCATAGAAAACAGTCTGATCAGATTTTTACATTCTGTAGCGATATTTTTGCGAAAATAAATGTAGTGTCAGTATTTTGGAGAAATTTATTAACAATAGGGATACTTGTGTACCGAGGACCCACTAGATAGGCAAAAGTAACACCAAAGTTCTATATTACCTTTAATGGAGTAAGTAATTTTTGGAGCTTATAATAGTATACAGTCCATTGAGAAAGCTTTATTTTTTAGATTCGGTGAAATTGTAGAATTAACTTGCATTCCTACACAAATTTTAATAGCTAAAGGTAATTGATATAGTTAGACATTACGTCCAGTAAAACCATAATTACATGATATTCATACAAGGTAGCTAAATAATTCGTTTCATGCAAATATAATAGTTTGTGGCGTAACAGTTGCTCAAATACCGCAGTATAATGAAGAATGCTAAAGAGATTATTATAAATAATAAAACGTTTCAAACATCGATCAGTATCAAGTTGCATTACTAATATTGGCCTAATAATCGGTCCGAATAAAACCAACTCTAAAGCAAAATGTATGCAAATGTATTCTATACATTTTGCATATGCAGCACTAGCAGGGTAAACGCGACTGTTTTCGAACGAATGCGCGTTGACCGCATCAACTGTCACATTTTGAAGGTGTTGTTATAATTACACGGTTGAACACACGTACACACTACGAGCGACATGTTTCGAACTCTTCGCCGCCGCGCGAACACATCCTAAAGAAGAACTCCCGAAGAGTTCGAAACATGTCGCCTGTAGTTACATTTAACACGTGAGTTGAACAGTGTAATTATTAGCATTATCACATGTCTCACGAAAGTGTAAATTCGAGTGTTGTTATGTGTTGATGTGTTCTAACACTCGTTGGAAAAGTTACGCAACTAACCGAGGGCTAAGATTTTAATTTAATTGTGTACAAATTTATCAATATTGTGATCAATGCGCTTGATTTAGAAACTGCCGATATTGGGCAAGTTCGCTAAAAAACTTTATTTGATACATTTATTATATCTACCTACAGTAATATAGACGTAGTTTTAATACAGTTTTATTGTATTAATTTAGATGTACATACGATAATATTGTAAAATAAGATTCAAACAATACTCAAGCATGACAATGTTAGTTTTAAATTCTACTATGATATATGTCATACCAATATTCCTTATGAATGAATAATGTAGGAGTATGAATGGAAATAGCAGTTTCAAATATACCTAAGCTCAGCTCAATTGCTTTGTCATTTACATACAATAATGTATAATATAATACGTTGTATAAACCTTTGTTGTTATCATGTGCAATAAAAACTTAAAATCGAACAGAAGACATGTCCTCTTCAGTTAGTATCGATCCAGATGCAATGCTGTACTTATGGGCTGTTCACACTTTGATTAGTGATAAGTGCGTGTTCATACATTTGCTGCAAGTGCGAGTAGTTTTTGTAACTAATCATTGTGTAAAGAGGCCCTTACTCACAGTGTGTCCAAGACAGATTTTTCATGCCACGGGCGGACGGCGTTGTGCAGGTTTCAGCGTTAAGGCCTCCACCCACCGAACGCGTGTCGTGCACGGCACGTGTGCTGCGCGAGCCCGCCCAAGTTGTAAAGCATTGAAACTACACTTTAAACACACATCGAACGCGGTCCGAACGCGGGCCCGCTTGGGCCCGCGGCGCTAAAGTTACAACTCGGCAGCGCGGCCGCGTGTCGTGCGCGTCGCGTGTCAAGCGCGGGCCCGCGCTGCTGAATGTGATAGAGATAGTTTGATACATATTAAATGTGTTGGTAGTGAGAGAGGTATGCCGCGCTGCACACGCGTTGCTAACGCGTCACTGACGCGGCGGGCCCGCGCTGCTGAGTGTGATAGAGATCACTATCTCAGAGAGATACATATCAAATGTGTTGGTAGTGAGAGAGACATGACGCGGCGGGCCCGCGCTGCACACGCGCTGCACACGCGTTGCTACACGCCGCCCGCTTGCGGTTTGAATATACCGCTTCAACCGCGCCCGACACGCGTCGCGCACGACGGTGGGTGGGGGCCTTTATAGTGTGGACAAAGGAATTTCCGCTGCAACGACTTTTGGCTTTGCGTCTGAGCCGACACTTCGTAAAGACTACTTGGATGGTCTATTTTATTTATGCATACACTTGGCAGTTTATCTTTGAATTAAATACTTAGTTTTGGTCACCCTTTTCATATACTTTAAGAGTCCGCAGTAAGCTCGGCCAAATTTCACCTTCCCATACAAACGTAGTTACGCTCTCATTTTAAAACTACGTGTTGGATTGTCACGAAACTTTGCATATACAATGATATGAGGTATATCTCTGTCTGTAATTAGTTTATATGGTTCCAGTTTATAAAACAAACGAAATACAGCAAAAACAAAATTTTGTATGAAAAAAATAAATTCGCTGTATTTTTTTTACTATGGTATCTGAATCTACATAACCTAATTACAGACAAATATACCTCATGTCATTGTATATGCAAAGTTTCGTTACAATCCAACACGTAGTTTTAAAATGAGAGCGTAACGTTTGTATGGAGAATCGAGCTTACTGCGGACTCTTAAGAACGATTTTATTTGGTCTATACAGAGCGATGACCATGGTCGGATGCGGGTGACGCAGGACCTATCACTGTGGCACTCTTTGGGGGAGGCTTTTGTCCAGCCGTGGACTTCTTTCGGCTAATATGATGGTGATGATGATGGTACAGGACGATCGAGGCTTGAACCCAGGGTTTATTTTTAATTTTGCCAAGTTTAGGGTTAAGTTCATAAAATACGTATACTCCGCTCGTTTTTTATTAAAAGAAAGTGAGCATTATATGTCAAAAGGTAAACTATTTGAAATCGCTTACTTCTTACTGCTTATGTAAGTTTTAAGATAATATACATTCGTTATTGTAAACTGCCTACGTTCTTTGTTTATTCTTGCTGCATTACGAGTTTTACCAAATATTTGTTAAATGTCCACTTATTATTGAATTCAGTTTTGTACAGTATATATAGTGATATTAGATTAGTGTTTTCTTTTTTATATATATATATATATGAATTATTTATTTGATTAGGTGACATTGTGTATTATATCTAAATAGTTTTAAGATTGTCTTTTCGAATGTTAAATGTTTACAAGCAAATAAACTCTTCAAATTTTGAATCCTGCTACCGAATTGTTTTTTTTTGTGTATATTATGTAATTAACTATTTATTACTGTCACGTGGTTTTAACCTTCCTACTTGATTGGTAATGATAAGGCAACCTGCGGAAATGCGCGTTAGGTCAGACAGTTGGTTCCTATGTCGATGTCGTACTAACAGTCAATCGAAACTAACGCAAAATTGAAATTGAGATTGAGTTTTTTTATAAATGATACCTATTTCTCATCATCGTGCTAGCGTTATCCCAGTTGTGCTCTAAAGGAGCCCGGGGTCGGCTTTGACACATAATCCCAAGATTTGGCATAGGCACTAGTTTTACGTAAGCGACTGCCATCTGACCTTCCAACCCAGAGGGAAAACCAGACCTTATTGGGATTAGACCGGTTTCTTCACGATGTTAAAAATAATTTATGGTTTTTCTATCACAATAATTTTATTTGTAGATGTAATTTCGACAATAATGTTCAGTCCCTTTAAGGGAGAAGCCACACTTATCAGCATCGAATCGCATTTAGCTGGATGATTTTGGACACACTATACGCATCAGAAGTTAAAGTATGCTAAAGTTAACATGTGTTCAGATGCTAAAGGGAGCTAACGCACGTTTTCAGTCACCTAAAGTATGCGATTGCATGCTATTGAATTTGAAACGCAAACTGCCGCAGTTGAAGTTGAAAACTGTCATGGATAGGTCAACTATAAATGTTATTGTGCTAGCGTGTATTATAGAAGCAATGAAAAAGAAAAAACGCAAAAAACTAAGCACATGGATTAATCCACTATGGAAAAACAGGATTATCAATGGAAGTTTTGTAACACTTGTGGCAGGTTTCCGCACTCCTTGCATCCCATGCGTAAGCAGCCGTTATCAATCGCAAGCGTTATGTCTCACGCGTAATCAAGTATTCTCATTCGCAAGCGTCTAGTTTCACGTCCTAGCCGTCGTCCTCATGCTTTATCATGAATTAGCATTCTTCAGTATGTTAAATGGATAGCTACATTATACGCATTTAATGCTGAAGCTGAAGCGATGCGGAAGGGTGAATTGATGCGGACGCATCTTCATACAATATTGCGTTTTTGTATTACAAAATGCGATTCGATGCTGATAAGTGTGGCTTCACCCTAAGTCTGTGTGTTCTTATTGTCAGGGGTCGCCTAAACTATATGTAGTGCCTAGAGGCGCCACGCTAAGGCACATTGGGCGCGTTCACAAGGAAATTGTCCCTGACAGTCTAAACACTGGAGATACCGGGACCGGGACCTAGCGTATCTCATGACCTTTTCACTCTCAATTAACGGTGATTCATTTCAGGCAGAGCTAGACAAATTAGGAGAACAAAAGTAAGGGTTTCAATACACAAAGGTACCTAAGCTGTTCCCGAGGTGTTGGGCTGCGGGGAAATAGTGCTCAAAATCAAATCTTTCTTTGTGCTCGTTATTAGACTCCTGCCCCCCTATTCTGTAACTGGTTTTAAGCTCACCATCACGCTCATCCACAAATATGTCTTGAAACCGCGATGCGTAGTAACTAAGCATAGGTAGAGGTCTAGTTTCGTGACGGGTGACCGGCCGGGTGAGCCGCATTAGCGCGTAGCGAATAACAGCCCTGTTTACCGACCATGAGAGTCACGGAAAACAGGAAAGGAAGTCGTTAACGTGGAAGGTAAAGGAAAACCTGGACAGCACAACATTATTCCCAGATTCTACATTCCAGAAGGCAAGGTGCATGACGATGGCCTAAGAGGTGCAGTCCGCTTTCTTCTGTCAAATGGAAACTATAGTGTCTCTATAGGGGAAGTATCCGTCACCTAGGAAGCCACTTATGCTTCTGCCGCAGCCAGATGTGTCGAGCGGCGAGCCCTTCCTTATAAGTGACGCCGGTTGAAGTGGAGGAGGAATGTAGGAATTTGTAACGGGTCTTTTGCCGGCCGTTGTTGGCAATATTCCAATGTTCTGGGCACTCTGCAACTGGACATCCCTAGTCTTGATATTGATTAAGGTATTCAAGTTACTATAGGTGAATATTAGGAGCGAAATTATATTCGTTTAGCTTATTTAGTTATGTCATGTTTCGCTATTCGAATTGCATTAAGTCAAAATACTTATTACATTTAAAAAAATCATTTTTAATATTTAATATTTATTTTTCTCGCCCCTTTAAACTCTTGCATTTCAAGTTATATCTATTTTAGAAAATATGTATCCAGCTTGTCATAAATCTAGATATAGAATTGGAAAGTTGTAAAGTGCACTCTACACTTGGAGTAAGCTGATTTGTGATCACACTTATCTAGGATCTACGTCATCAAAATAGCTGCTATGCACACTTCCTTCCACTTATGGTAGCATTTATGCGATGTTATATGTAAAGCATAGATTTATGACGTTGCACAGGTCTTGCTACCGGTTTGCGTTGGAAAAAATGTTAAGAGTCCGCAGTAAGCTCGGCCGAATTTCACCTTCCCATACAAACGTATAGTTACGCTCTCATTTTAAAACTACGTGTTGGATTATGAACAAACTTTGCATACACAATGACATGAGGTATATTTCTGTCTGTAATTAGTTTATATGGTTCCAGTTTATAAAACAAACGAAATACAGCAAAAACAAGTTTTGTATGAAAAACTTAAATTCGCTGTTTTTTTTTACTATGGTATCTGAAGCTACATAAACTAATTACAGACATAGATACACTTCATGTCATTGTATATGCAAAGTTTCGTGAGATGTAATGTGAGCGTAACTACGTTTGTATGGAGAATCGAGCGTACTGCGGACTCTTAAGATGGCCTTTAAATTCCATTGAGCGAGAGTTGAGAAACGTAGGTGTACTGCAGATGGCATGTTGATGCAACTTAGGTTGGGTTGCAGTTGTTTTTTTTTTTAACTTTATTGGACAGTAACAAGATACAAGTACAAAAAGCGAACTAAATGCCATAAGGCATTCTTTACCAGTTAACCTTTAGGCCAAAGAGAAAATAGGCATAGCTGGTGCGGAGTATGAGAACAACACAGAAATAAAGTAAGAGGAAAAATTACTAGTATGTTATACGGATAATTCCAATAAATATAATATAATATACATCCTTATTATACTTTAATATTACATAAATATCATATAATCGACGACCGCTTTAGCCTAGTTGGTAGTGGCCTACGAAGCAAGAGGTCCCGGGTTCGAATCCCGGTAAGGGCATTTATTTGTGTGATGAGCACGAATATTTGTACCTGAGTCATGGATTTTTTCTAAGTATTTAAGTATTTATTTATCTATATAAGTATGTTTATCGTCGTCTAGTACCCAAAGTACAAGCTTTGCTTAGTTTGGGACTAGGTCGATTTGTGTAAGATTGTCCCCTAATATTTCTTTATTTATTTTATTTACAATACAAATATAATAAATACAATGTAATATAATATAATACCTGCTACTAAAAACTACCAAGTCTTAATCTCGAGAATTTTCAAGTAGATGCTTGAGCAACTTGCACTTGAATGAAAATTTACTTTGAGCCTGTCGTAATTATGCTAAAGGGGAGAGCATTCCATAGACGAGAAGCCTGCACAGTGAACGAAATGAGGTGATGAGGGACAGTGAGGACAAGTTTACGGCAGGTGCGGAGGTCACAGGCTGCTTTCGCAGTTATAGTTTGTAATCGTAAGCAGTGTCCGTTAAAATCTGAATGTATGGAAAGTGTGTCAACTTTTTACGGAATGACAGCGGCTGTCGCGATACTTAACGTTGATCGATCTGTAATCGTAAGTTGGTGCAACCCACCCCTAGGGTTGTATTTAGCACGCATGATATTGGGGAAAAAAATCGATAAATTTAATTACCTGGCCTCGTCGCTCGTTTGTCTGTGGGTCAGTTCGAGGAAACAGCGGGAGAGCGTACGCTTGATATAAATCGATCGTCGTGAGCGTCGATTGGTATTTGCGTATAATGTTTCACTGCGTAAGACGTTTTCGAAATATTTACTATGACTGGGTTTTGCATTCTTTGGCATGACGTGACAGTGATAGTATTTTTCTTCTTGCCGGTCAGGTGTACGATCCGTGCAAGGAGGTAAGTGGCCTAAAGGGTTTACGGCGTATCCGCTCATATCTACACTACGACACACATACTCACATTAAGATAAGGCCAAAAACGATCGGCCACCTAATGAAAAAAAAATGAAGTAAAGGAGCATGTAGAGGTCCGGTATCGGTATCGGTATCGGACCAGCAAGATGGAAACTATTGCATCAAGTTGCGCCGACAAGAGCCGTTAATCTCTAGCTGTCAACACAACGAAGTCTCAAATCAATAAAGGGCGTTTCGGACTACTCTGGGAGTCTCAGGCATCCCAACGGTGTCAATTTATCAAACAGGCCGTAAGCTAGTTTTCCACCGACGTAGAAAACGGTGTACACAAACAAACAGCCCCTCATATACCACGCATATACCTTCTCCGGTCCGTCGCGGGTAAAACAATCATTGAGAAACTTATTGTGTTTGCACCCGAAGTAGTCGAAAGTTCCTAAACCCTGTTAGTTCAAGTGATGATCAAATACACTAGGGCAGCTATAATTCTGAAAAATATAGTCAATTACCAACATTCTCATTCATAAAGCAAGCAATGCACTTAAAATGGGTTCCACAGTCTGGGCACGTACTCTGACGAAGTCAAACGCATTCATACCGGCATCGATTGAAGAATGGAAACGCTTTGTATGCGACCGGTGTTCAGGAGCATTCAATAGGGCATCAATAAAGCTAGGAATAGGGGCATACAGCCTATTCAGAATCACACGCTAATAAAAACGTCATACGGCTTTGGATGGTTTAGTAAAGTTGTGTTTTGGATGAATGGCAGTAAAGTAACTGGCTTGAGGTTGAAACCTAATAGTTGGTATCCAAAGTCATGAGTCTTTAATGTCTTTGTTTGTTTCTGTATTTTCATTATACAAAGTATCTTGTTATATTAGTCCAGCGCCAAAATTGGATCTAAAAAGGCAGGATAATTTAGGGATGTCCCCAGGAACGACTGAACACAATGATATTAACAAAAAGAATTGACTCACGACCTGTACCGAGTATCTGATGTTTCTGGACTGAAGACTCATACATCATGTTCTTATAATACGGTAGTTGAAAACAGTAAAAGTACCTAAGTTATTCTTATATTAGATACAAATAAACAAAACTCGCGAAAATCCTCGCTATTATACTATTTTAAATATCTTTAAAACATACAGATTAAAGAAATTACCTTCGCAGTTTGACCATAGAAAATCGTGACATCACTTGTTCCTATTTCCCTACATACTATAAGAGCATAAATTAATTTTATATTAAAAGCAGTAACGCTGCTAACGAAAAGGAAAAATTTAATGCTCCGAGCCGGATTCAAACCGGCGACCACAGGCTTTCGTGGCACGTCGCTACTAACCAACTGAGCTATCGGAACAATCTGTCCCGGCCACTAAATATTTCAATCAGCTGCATCTAACAACGACTTAGGGAGGAGTGTAGCGACATCTACCAGAAGCCTTAGGCTTCTTAACGGCACCAACGTCACAAATTATATTGAGAAATCGTCCGTAACGACGCGCCATATTAAATCAATTTCGTACACTGAAAAAAATATATAGCTGAACTAGTTGAGCTACTTGAGGAATAGCTAAACTGTGCTTAGTAGTAACCAAAGTTATGCTAAATTTACATAACTAATTTTGGCTACTAGTAGCACTCAGTTTGCCAGTCCCCCGATTTATGTTACTGGTAGCTAAAACTTAAGCTACTGCTAACAATACTTTTTTTTCAGTGTAATAAGCAGTATAACGCTGCTAACGAAATTATAAAAAAATATTTTTAAATTTTTTAAGACCATATTTGATGTTATATATAAAAGTTCTCGAGTGGCGACCACGTACCGAAAGGCGTGGCGTGGGTAAACCTCCCACACGGTGGACTGATGACCTGGTAAAGGGTGCGGGATACCGCTGGATGAGAGTGGCGCAGGACTGATCGCTTTGGCACTCTTTAGGGGAGGCGTAAGTCCAGCAGTGGACATCTTTCGGCTGATATGATAATAATGATATATTTGCTGATTTGACTACCCAATTCCCGTTTTAACGAACGGATCATTTAAAGCTTGGAAATTATGAATATATGGTATGATAAAACTACCCGTATTAGCATTGCGTGTGACACCCGAGGGGTAGCCGCTATCGATCGTTAGTCAATCAGGGAACGCATGAGGGTGCAATGCAACTTGTATTCACAATAACTACTTGTAAGACTAACCAGTCAAGTTTGACCTATGAATACGCATAGTTGGAATTGAATATTTAAATCTTTAACGAGTGAAATCAAAAGATTTTTTATTTTTTTCCTAATGATTGATTAAAAACCCACAGAAAACTATAACCTAAGTATGCCACTTCCTCAATTATTAGGAATCTAACGACACCTCATACGGCCGTTTAGACTGTAAGGTTTTGGATATTTAAGCGAAAGTTGTTGCTAAGCCAGCTCGCTATACATCCTGAACGTTTATTTAAACTACTTAAAAAAATATGAAAAAAACCACAGATTGTCATACATATATGGATTGTAAACACATTATTCTTCTTTCAGTCGGGTAAAAATTAGTAGACATTCAACTTTAAGTGAATGCGTATATTGATGAGGTTTTAATAGTAGTAGTAAACATTTTATTCCACACAAGTACATAGCTGTTTATAAATACCTAATTATCATTTATATAACGGCGAACTTCTCCCTTTTAAGGATCCATTCAAGCTTAGGAACCGTCAAGTTTCATTTTTAGATAGAAGCTTCATAAACATGTAGGTAAAAGGATATTTTGTTTAGTGCATGCACTATGCGTGCTCATAAAAAGTTAAAATGACTTAAGTACCTATTGTAAGACAACATTTTTCCACCTTTCAGGTTTTACATTGCGTATTTTATTCTACTGTCAATTATTACGTAACCTGCGAATCAGACATAAATATTTACGGACCTACTTACTTACTTGACTCTTTGGGACATCGGGACGAGTGATGATGCGAGTGACGAAGAGAGGTGATACGAGTCAAGTTGTGAATTGCAGCCGGGGGAATAACTATCGAATGGCACTCTTCTGCAGGGTACTATTAAGACTATAAAGAACAATGGGTGTCTTGGAACTTCTATGTCGTTATTTTGAGGGCACGAACGCAGAATATTTCAAGAGCTTACTATACATTGTTTTTAGGGTTCCTTTCGGATCACTTCTTAGTTCTTTGTTCGTCTGTCGGTCGATACCTTTAGTTTGTTTTCAAGATTGTGTGGAGGTATTAGGTTGAAATTAACACCAAATACTCAGGTATGCAATGCCGTGAAGCTGTAAAAAGTTTGCGAGGCGTCAACTACCTATATGAAAACATCTACACATCTTTGGTGGACATTCACCATTAAGCGGAAACTAGCTAATCATTATAAGCGTAAGCTTAAACGTATTTAAATTATATGTAAGTCTCCAGTTATGAGAACAATACGCCTTTCCTATTTCGCTAAAAATCGTACAGAGAGGAATTTGATGAACACGTTGATTTGCTTAGTAGACGAGGCCCAAGTAACTCCAAGCAGCATCTCCTGGCTAGATGGGTAGGGGGGAAACATGTGTCCAGGTAATGTCATTATAGGTGGTGGTTTGTCGTAATGATTTGCTTGTTTGTTTGCACGTGCAGATGGAGGGTGGGCGCATTAGTCGCATCGCCAATGGGTGCAACTTATCATCCTACTAATATTATAAATGCGAAAGTTTAGATGTTTGGATGTTTGTTACTCAATCACGCTTAAACAGCTGAACCAATTTGAATGAAATTTTGCACGAAGATAGTTTATAGCCTGCATTAAAATATAGGATAGTTTTTATCCCGAGTCCACGCAGACGAAGTCGGGGGCGGAAGCTAGTCGCTAATAAAGGATTATTGTTCTCGTCACTTATCATGGACTTCCGTAAAGTAACGCCTGGTTCAATCCATTATTTTTAATTCTCTAGCATTGATTGCAAGTGACTTTTATCTTTCCCTCCAACTGCTAGTTTACTTTAGGTATTGCTGTGCACCCCTGCACACTGCGTTTTGTATACGACATAAGATGCGACATGCATGCGGGTGCTCAAAGTAGACTTAGCGAGATAATTTAAGACTTTATTGCACCGTATTAAGGCTGTTTGTTCATATAGAGGAAAAGATTGCTTCAACCCTCGTTGCAATGTAAAACGGGGATCGGCTTTAATTGGCGTTTGGTATTAGTACGAGTATTAGAACAAAATCGACTACTTTTAGTCGATATTTAAGAGTGCGTTTGGACTGCTTGAAACCTCTTTGAATAATTGCATATAGTCTGATCGACTACCTTGATGGATCTGAAAGCACAAAAGGTTAACTCCACTCGATCCTGCCAATAGATCATCGTAGCTGAAGGGGCTTATCCTACTAATATTATAAATGCGAAAGTTTAGATGTTTGGATGTTTGTTACTCAATCACGCTTAAGCGACTGGACCGATTTGAATGAAATTTTGCACGAAGATTGTTTATAGCCTGGATTAAAATATAGGATAGTTTTTATCCCGGGTCCACGCGGACGAAGTCGCGGGCGGAAGCTAGTGTCATTATAAAGCAGTAGCATTATTAGCGTCAACTATTATCAGGGTTCATTACTACTATGGAGATAGAACATTAAAAAAACGTTTGCCATATATCTATAACAACTTGCCTGAAGACATGAGACTTGAACAAAATGCACGCTTATTTAAAAGAAAATTAAAAAAACATTTTCTAGAATCCTTACCCTAAATATTTATTCATACCTACATAAATATACCATTAGATATATATTACCAAAGCATATATATATTACTATACTGTAAATTTATGTTTAAGTCGAACTCTTCGTATTAACTAGTTTTGTAAAATTAGATAAGTTATTATAATAAGTCTTCCTGCCGTCAAACTGCTAAACAGTTTTGCAGGACTTTAAGTAGTTAGTGTTTTTGTAGAATTTTTTAGTAACAAATAAATAATAATATTAAATAATAATTTTCTCTGAGAACGATACATAATCATGTTACGTAAGTCACTCGTTCATTAACTTATTCCAACTTTGTCTTTGTGCCGAATTCAAAACAAAAACTGTTTCGTCATAGCGCCAAAGTTACCCTCTCAATATGGCACGAGAATGAATCATAAAACGCATTATGAATTACACAACGACTATGGGACCACCAAATAAGAAGCCACATAAATAAATGTTATGGTGGAAATCTATTCTCCGGTGGGCGAGTAGACGCCGGGTGACGTAGGTATTTGAAGTCTGTTTACAATTACACAGAATATATATTGGATATAAAAGATTTGTTTGCAATTTCCTTCCTATTTCCACAAATGGCACTATAGATACGTAGGTACAGTCAGCATCAAAAGTAACTCAAAAGTATTTATTGAAAGGGAATAAGAGCTTTTGACGTCTTCGATTGCGCGGTTACTTTTGATGCCGAGTGTACAGTGTTACCTGCTCATACTAAATTTAATCACCAAATATTTAAAGAACAATATATTAATTAATAACTATTAAAGCGCTGAGCTGTATTACTGTTTAGATGTATAAATTAGTATTACCTAGAAGTTACATTAATGTTGAGGTATATTGTTCTTAATGTGAATTTGTGCATATCTGTAGCATAAGTTAATAGTGAAAAAGCTGTGGCATTGTGCATCGAGACTTTCAAGATTTACCAACAATGGTGCGAAGATGCCATTAAACTAAAAAAAAAGTAGAGCAGGGAATGCGTGCCTAAGGCTACTTTCGGGGTCGGGATTAGCATGCGTTATTGTGTATTTTACCAGGAGTTAACTGATGTGATCCAGATTTCTTTGGAGGAGCAAATGTAAGCACTTAGCGCAGTAATATTGTGGAGAATCCGCCGCGCCCTACGCATGAAGCTACATTCGTAGCGCCCCGCTTCTAGCAATCTTGGAATCACTAATTTAAATACAGGCGCGCAGTAAAGAATTTGTATTGACTTGACTGAAAGTTGAAAGCTAACTGATATCGTACCGCTTCCGCACCGGCCAATCAGGAAGTCGTCCAAAGGTAAATCCTGTCCAAAAAAAAGTTATACTTTGATACGAGTATGTCGTTAATCTAAACATTAGAATTCTCTATAATTATGTTAAAAAAAAATGTTAAAATAACTGCGTTTTCATTTTCAACTTAGAATTTGCAACTGCTTCTAAACTTCATGGTTCATTCGAAAGAACATTGGTACTTACTTAATTTATCTAAAATCTGAACTTTGGATGTTGCAAAATAGTCACGTTTTGACTACTCAAGTATATGATCTTTTATTTAAATTTCACAGGTAGGTCTATGGGCGATCAAAGAGCCTAGCATATCGAGCCAACATGAGCGAGCAAGCGAGACAACATTTTGAGGGCCACAGTGCCCTTAAGTCCCGTTAAGTTAAAATAGACATAATAAGCATTAGCGTTCTCAATATATGACAATAACACTTTCACTGTCCAATGATTTCTAGGCCGCGGTCGGCAGTGGCTTATTTTTAGAGCAGATGCATAGAAAGTGTCTGAGCGGAGGTCGATACATTATTAGTGTCGCCAAAGCTTTATTAGCTAAGTCCATAAGTGGGTAAGCAGTTGAAAATATTAAAAGTGGGTTATATTTAATTTGATAAAGTTTAAAGAATCACGTAATAGATTACGAATTGTTGCGTCAATAGCTTAAGAAAAATTACCCTTTATTAGCGTCGTCGTGTACTCTAGTCAGAGTAAACGTGGCTTTTTTGGTCATCGATTCTCAAATCAAAATCTCTTTTTCTACAAAATTCCTACAGACATCATTAATCAAGTTTGGTAATGTATGAAATTCTAAGCGTTTGTTTTATGCTCAATTGCCCTAACTTCAAAATGACTAATGTACATAATTTTATTTAAAAACAAAGTTTAAACCGACTCAGGTCAGTACTTCGCCTTACTGGAAGAGTTCCCTCGATTTCTCCACGATCCCATCATCAGATTCTGACCTGATGATCATGGGTGAACCTGGAAAAATAAGTGCCGGCAGAAGTGAAAACTTGAATAATTGTAATTTAAAAAAACCTCCTTCAAACCCCCCCCCCCCAACCTTCCAACCCAACAGCGCCGCTAAAGAAGTTTTCACTTCAAATAAATTTCCAAATCCGTCCGGCCGTATTTTAGTACCTAATCGGAGAAGATGCATAAAACATAAAAGATTCCAACGAATTGAGAACCTCCTTATTTTGTGAAGTCTTTTAAAAATTGCATATTTGTACAGAATTTCAAAAAAACTTTTAGTCGGACATATGAAAACTTTTTTTTTTACTTTCCTTAAGGAATGTGCATTATGGGAACACATTAGGAAACATGATTTTTTCATATATAGTTTTTTAGGAATATAGTGCGTCATTTTGATATTCGTATCCATGCTACTAAAACTAGTAAGTTAAGCTGCAATATATGGTTATCCAACTTATATGTAGTCATATAGGTTTATAAATAAATTTCAGTTTAGTCACTTTTTTTGTATCTGAAAAATGTATCACGAGACTGGTGAAAAATGTCACCCATGTAACACCCACTTGTTTGTTGGCGAAGTCTTGCATGCCCGGCGGCTGTCGAGTCAACAATGGACATTGGTATGAATAATAAACAATTTGAGGCGAGATTCATCATTTGTGTCGAATAACAATGGGAAATGATTACACTCATTAATTATCACGTGATAAAAAAATAACCTTACAGTTATTATAATAGTTACATGCATACATATCTATTTAATTAATTACGAATACCTACATTCCGTCCGAGCCCTATACATTCATGGCTGAAAAAATTGGCAATACCTACTATAATTGTTTTTTTTTTAACAGCCGATGTTTGACAGCCGTCATCCCGGTACAATAAACGTCAATGATGACATATGATGACATAAATTGTACTGGGATGACAGCTGTCAAATATTCGATGTAAGGGCATTTTCACTGTACTTGTTGTGGCTGAATGGTGAGTAAAATTATTTGTGTAACGTTAAAGGAATTAAATTGTATGTGATGTATTTGTGCTGTTTTTTTTGCTCTGTAGTGTTGTTTTTCAGCTGGTAAGGTCCCGTCCCATGATCAGGTCTTGATGTGATTACCATGAGACCACCTGGGAATGGGAAGGATAAGACGAAGAAGATTTCTCCAAATCTTCTTCGAGTAATCTGGAAACATACTTAAAAATATAAGATTCCGACGAATTGAGAACCTACTCTTTTTTAAGCCGGTTAAAAACCAAAACAGATACCAATTTAAAGTGTGCTGTATTAGGTAATATTTTAACATGCAGGTACTAAGTGTAACCACGAAAATTAATTGAAACCTCCCGTCTAGATCGTTATGATTATGTAAATAAAATAAACGAGGGGTCCCGCAGGTCGGTATAGGCTTCTTCTATAACTATGGATAGAGGGTTCGCGTGTCTGGCAACCACCATCGCACAATAGACTGTCTGTAGTTATGCATGTTTGTATACATCGGCGCGCTATACGCGAGTTGACGTCTGGCTGCGAACTTGATCGCGCGTTCGCACAAATTTGAAATTCGAACGCGAAAAACATTGAAATAAAAAGTGACGAGTTTAAAAATCGAACGCTTACGAAGACGAGCACGTTCTTTTTAAATAATTGAGTGACGTTGAATTTTTAGACGCGTTTGGTTAATTTTTGTGAGTAGTGCGCGTGTTTACAATAGGAGTACGCTCAATGGACACAATAGAACTTTTCTGCTAGCAATTTTCGCCGCAAGAAAATGAGAAAGTAAGCATTGTGAGCTTCATATTTACTGTCTGAGCTACATTGAGAACTAGTTGAATTTAATGATAAACGCGCTTTCTTATAACTAGTAACTAGCTTGGCAGCATGTTTCTCCAGCGGCGATGGTCAAACCGCACGTTGATATAATTACAGAATTACACACTTCTTAGATGCATGCTGCCGACCGCGGCTGGAAGTAGATACTTTACTGAGGTCGTTTGCTTTGGCGTAAAAGATAATTATACAAATCTGGTAGATCCGTGATGTTTACATTGAAGAAATCTAATATTCATCAGCTTTTATGGTGATACGATAATTTAAGCTCACGTATTCGTATCGTCACAATATTTGAAATGAAAGTTATTATAGTCACTTTATTATTATGACGGACACACTAGCCTAGTTGGCATCTATTTGAATATCTAACCTCCCTATTAAGCTAGTGGTCCTGGGTTTGAATCGCGATAAGGACAAATATTTGTGTGATGAATGATGATTTTTTGTGCCTGATTAACGGTAGGTAATATTTAGTTATATAAAAAAAGCTATTTGAGCTCAAATTAGATGTGACTGATTAAGGGGAGTAAAGTTACGCCGGGTGATCGTTTTTAAAAACCCTTAGGCTTTTAAACTGGTGAATATATTGTCTGAAATATAAATGCTGTTCTTGATATTTTAGATAAATAATAAATAAATATTAGGGGACAATCTTACACAAATCGACCTAGACCCATAGTAAGTTCAGAAAGGCTTGTGTTATGGGTACTAGACTACGATATATATAATAAATATAAATACTTAAATACATAGAAAACATCCAACCCAGTACCTTCAGCTTCGTAGGAAGCGTTACTTTACTACCCACCAGGCTCACCGGTCGTCAAGTCGGCCGATAACCTGTGTTCAGAAAATCTTGAAATTAGGCTGTTAAAAAAAATATCTTTAACTATGCGGTTTTTTCGAAAAACGGTTGGTATTTGTCTAAAATCTGAATGTTTAATCTACCGAAACAATCTATCACTTAGACAATAATATGTAATATATGGGCGAAGAGCATATCTATAGCTAACATTTAGCGGGCGAGCGACATTTTGGGGGTTTCAGTCGTTTAATTTAAATCTCTTTTCTATGGGCTCTTGTAGTTTCAACCTAACAGTGATTAATGAACAAAGAAAAAATATAATTATATAGAAGCCCACACACACGATTCACCAAAATATAAATATAATAGACAATACTTACCACAAGTGGGAACGAGACACTTGTACAAAGTCGTATCTGCTGTCCCTCATCGCGTATGAGGCCCTTTTTATTATTACAAGCTTTTATTTAGTTTCACCTGTCCCGTTGTCTGTCTGTCTGTCTGTAGTCAAATCTTGCAAGTTAAATTTTTTGCACTTCCCGGTTTCCGATTGAGTTGAAATTTTGCACGAATATGCAAATCGCGTGACGATGCAATATTATGATGACGGAGCTGATCTGATGATGCAGCTGGAAGGTGGTCATAGGAACTCCGTAATAAAAACACATAACCCCTTCGAGTTTGGGCTCGTTAGAATCGTCTCAATTAGTAGTTGATGATGGTATACAGAAAAGTACAGTCGGCAATAAAAGCTTGTACCAAAAATTAAATTTTTGACAGAAATTTTGTTTTGATTGTGGATGTCATAAATCAACTGAAACTGAAGTCATCTATATAACACGACTAAAGTACCTATATAGGACATGCGATGTCAAGGCTCTGTTTTCTTCTGATACTACTCAATTAAGTCAGGTTAATTTACGAACATCTCTTTCGGGGTTTCGCAAGGACTCCATCTATGGAATGCTGTATTTAAGATAGTAAATGTATGCACCCAGTCATGTGTAGGTTTCTCGGAATGATTGAACGCAGGCATAGGATTGCGTTGGTCGTAGGTAAATGTAACGTTGAGTGTAGGGCCGTTGTTCTACTTATTGGGCTTCCAAGGTGACGAAACAACTGACTAAAGCCGGAATATATTAGTAAGGGATCGATATGAATTTGGTTCTAGTTTCTTTTGTTTGCAGTTTTTATAAGTGGTTCGTTTTTGTTTGTTAAAGAAACACTGGTAACCTATAAACTCTGACGTAGAAAATCGTTCTTACAAACAAATATTAATACCTTACCTGCAATGTTTCATTTGTGTTTATTTTATTAACTAGCTGCTCACGCGGCTGCGTATTACAAATAATGCAGGCAGAACCGAAGATTTAAACATGTTGATCCCGAAGATCCGCTTGATAGAAGAATTTCGAGAGAGCGTACAGTCATTTTAAGAGTCCGCAGTAAGGTCGATTATCCATACCAACGTAGTTACGCTCTCATTTTAAAACTACGTGTTGGATTGTAACGAAACTTTGCATGTACAATGGAATAAGGTATATCTATGTCTGTAATTAGTTTATGTAGCTTCAGATACCGTAGTAAAAAAAAGGTACAGCGAATTTAAGATTTTCATACAAAACTTGTTTTTGCTGTATTTCGTTTGTTTTATAAACTGGAATTATATAAACTGATTACAGACATAGATATACCTCATGTCATTGTATTTATATGCAAAGTTTCGTTATAATCCAACACGTAGTTTTAGAATGAGAGCGTAACTACGTTTGTATGGGAAGGTGAAATTCGGCCGAGCTTACTGCGGACTCTAAAGGTGGTTTTCCACCGGCGAGGCGAGGCGGGGCATGGATGGGCGAGAATTGAAATAAGTATGGGACTTACTACCTATTTGCACTGAGTAAGTCCCATACTAATTTCAATTATCGCCCATCCACGCCCCGCCTCGCCTCGCCGGTGGAAAACCACCTTTAACCTTCTAAAATTGACAGTTGATGTGTTTTAATCTTAACGCGCATAAGAAAAGCTACCCAATTATACCGCAGGAAGCAAGAATAATTCAAGTCTCAAACAATTAGCTTAAGCTGCGAATTCTCACGAACAAATACGATTTACTTCACCGCAAAAAATGTGACGCATAATTTCAGCGTACACATTTTTCCGCTTTAAATGGCGTATTGTTGATGCAACGACGGTTCAAGGTCTGCCCTGTGTTCCCACATTGCTGCAATTCAATTCTAAAATGGCATAAGTCCATATAATAAGCGTGTCACTTGAGATCTTTCGTGTGAAGTGGACAGATGCCATTATATGTCATTATACCAGTCTATACTGAGGTTTCTTTGCGAAGAAGTGCTTTGATTGGTCTGTCAGCGGTCAAACGAGTTATCAGAGTTTAGTTATCAGTCAAAATTAATTAATCGAAAAGTGAAATAAACTTTACTGTTATTTATAAATTAGCGTGATAATTAATTGATGGGTGAGGGTGATAAGTGCTAATTATAGACTGAAGTTTGAGGCTGATTTTAACTGCCACAAAATACCAAATATTTATTTTGAGTTACGAACTTACGAATTTCGTAGTTCAGTAAGTATATGAATTATTTTGTCATTATGACGTTTAATGGCTCCTCTACACGATGGCCCATCCTAATGGCCCACTAGGATGGGCCAGCGTGTAGAGAGGGTAGTGGCGTCAGCACGGCTAGCACGCGACGGTGCGCGAGCTCTCTCGATTTTTCTCGCACTATACGTCTCTTTCTTATTAGAACACTTAGAAGAAGAGGTATAGTGCGATAAAAATCAAGAGTATGTCGCGGCCGTCGTGTGCTAGACGTGCAGATGGCTTATGGCGCGGCGATGTCTTTCTCCGTCTAACGCATAGTTGCGTCCTGTACGATGGGTCTTGATGGCCCACTGTATAGAGCAGGCTTTAAACATTGAATATAGGAAAAACGGACAAAACACTGAGTTTGCATGGAGCTTAAAAATCGTAAGATTTATCGAATCTCTGACTTCGCGATATTTCTCTACTCGCTGCAGGTGCGCAAGACCACCTGCGGAGCTAGTTTTTTTTATAACTCGTCGAATCTTCAACCACTTGGTAACCGACGAATTAAAAATGTGATTCGCGTATTTTTTTTTGCTTACCGACGTTTCCTGTTCACTTTGTCCCGTTTTATTTACCACGGAGAAATATAATCTGTATTGAAAAGGCAGGAGAATTACAAAAGCCAGCTATGCCCCGCCAGGCCAGGCCTACTAGCTGCTTGGGCTAAACTTGGCTCTCGCACACCTCTCTGGTGATGACCCTAACTAGGCTAAATAGCACGAGCTATGTGGTAGAACGGGATGCCATCATTTGAGTTTTTAGCTATGAAACATCGGTTTTGTTAGGCAGAGAACCTTCTGTGTAAGTATTTTATTTATTATCTATGCCTAAACACAATAAAAAAAACGCACTTTTATTTTAGAAATGGCACCTACCTACCTATCTAAGTATACCAAGCAAGCAAGCTACCGCAGCCTGGTTCAGGCATGCGGCTGTCAAGCAGCGGTCGTAGGTTCGAATCCCGGGCCAATGAGATTTTTGGAACTTATGTACGGAATATTTACCGTTAGCTTTTCGGTAAAGGAAAACATCGTGACGAAACCGGTCTAATGCCAATAATGTCTAGTTTTCACTCTGGGTTGGAAGGTTAGATGCACAGACCACTTAAGTGGTCTGTGGTCAGATGGCAGTCGCTTTCATAAAACTAGTGCCTATGCCAAATATTGGGATTAGGTGTCAAAGCGGACACCGGGCTCCTTTAGGGCACAACCGGGAATAACGAACGATGATGATCTAAGTATGGAAAGAAAACGTAAGTCGGCGAAAACAGCGGACAATAAACAAGACGATTTACAATTATGGTAGTAGCCAGGCAATGCCGGCCGATCAATCTAAATCGGCACAATTTACCGCATAAGAACTTCAAGGCTATGTTTATCAGGTTACGAGTGGGCTAATCACATTGACTACGTTCCTAATCGACCTGTCATCTTCTGTCTTCGTTTATTTCAAAGGAACACGAAGAGACAAACCTTGCTGAATTTGTGATGTTGGGATGTATGTACGTTTATAGTTTAACTAATTACATTTACTTATGTTACGAGTGCCCAGCACGTTCGACTCAAGTCGACTCTCCATACAAACGTAGTAGAAAGGAAACGTAAAAGATTGTAACTACAGATGTAACTTATGTAGAAATAAGTTTTCTTTATTGCAATAGACTTAAAAAAAAAAGTAGTTGCATTGTGATAAATTGCAAGATGTGTGACCTTAAGGCATGTTTGATATTACGGTGGTCCTGCGTGGCTGAGTGCAAGAATATACCTAGGGCGAGACAGGGATATAAATTCCAAGGTAATCTCTATCCCTACCTCGTTCTATCTAGCAGCTTGCAGGCCGCCTCTCAGGACCATCTCGACGCGGCGACGTCATTACATTACGAAGCATACGTTGAAGGTTCGATAATAGCCGCCATTTTTTTTATAAAAGGCGGCGTGACTATCCTCACCTAATGGTAAGCGACCACAGAGCTTAATATGAAGCTCGCTGGTCTGAACAAGTGACTAATAGCGCATTCAGTCTTGGTTTGAAGGCACTGCGAAGTGCCGAAATGACCGAATTCACAAACAAAACAATGAGCGAATGAAGCAAATCATCACTACATAGTATAAAACAAAGTCGCTTCCCGCTATCTGTCCCTATATATGCTTAGATCTTAAAACTACGCAACGGATTTTGATGCAGTTTTTTAATAGATAGAGTGATTCAAGAGGAAGGTTTATATGTATAACCACTACGGCTTCGCACGTGTGCTAACCCGTGCGAAGCCGGGGTCGCTAGTTGTGAATAAAATAACTTCGTAATGGTGTTAAACTTACCTCTGCAGGTCGATCAAATAACGCACTGTACGTTAGGTAGATTTAAACGTCCAATTTTATATGGAAAAATGTCAGTTAAGCTATCCTAACGCGCGTTCAAAACGTTACGTGATTACCCCTATGTAATAAATATATGGGAATTTACATGAATTATTCAGATACCTCGGAATTTGAATCAAAAACATTTCCCTCCCATACCCGTCAACGAGTCTATGAATATCCATACAAAATATAAACTAACACCTCACACGCAAACAAACGAAGTGCTCCAAAAATAATACAATGATAACATCTCTAGATCTAGAATTCATAATTGTTAGAAACGGGAATCACCCCCATTGTGTTAGTGTTGTAAAAATAAAATAAAAATGTAGCTTTAACTGAGTTAGGGTGAATGTCCACCAAAGATGTGCGAAAATGTGTTTTGATATATTTAAAGCCTCCGGTGCTTAGTACATCTGTGGTGGATATTCAACCTTAGAAGCTTAAAATGAAGCATGGAGTGTGGAAAATATCAATTGTAAAAAAATAATTAAAGCGTCTGTGATGAACAAAAACAAGAAACTGTAATTGAACGAGCGAACAAAGTTCTCCGGTTCAGATCAGTTAAAATATTTCGTATCTCCGGATGTCCGGCTGTCTGGCTGTGCTCCTCTACTGGTCGCATTTCTCAACCGATTGTCGTGAAATTTTGTGAGCAGGTTCGTTAATTTGATAGATTTTTTTGTAGATTCAATATTCGGTTTAAATAAAAGACATTTGCGCGTTCTAAAGCTCGCAGAGCGACTACTTTATTATTTACCGTGGGGGTTGTTCAAACATTTTTTTTCATCCGAACCTTGTTAAATGTCATTTCACGCTTAAAACGAATGCGGGAAAAATGTTTACTGGACGAAGGCTGCCAGAGGATACACTCACAAGCATATTGATATCAAAGCGAGTAAAAATAATGCACGCGTCCTAAACGGCTCCCCAAATAGAGTCGCGTCAGCGCGGCTATAACAGGGCGAGATAGGCTACCTATTCGTCTCTTTCTAATTAGAACGTGAAAGAAACGGATGGTCTATGTCGCCTGCGACACAGCTCGGGGGCCGTCCTGTGATAGCCATGCTGATATTTATGGACGTTTTAGATTTTAATGCTGGTGATTGTGCATGCAAAACCTACAACCTGTAAGTAAATTCGATCATAATTCTAAAACAATAGAATCTTTTCCGCAGCAATTATACATCGGATAGGATTCTATTGTTTCAGGTTGCAGTTGTTTTGTAAGATTTATTGCATGAGCGCGCAAAGCGGACGAAGTTCTCCCGTTCAGCTTAGGCACTAATGCTTTCGTATGTCAATCCGGCGAATGGATGTCCGGCTGTTCTTATCTACAGGTCGTATTTGTCAACCGATTCTCGTGAAATTTTGTTAGTGGGTTCAGTAATTGGAATTGAAATAGCTTTTGCCCGCGACTTGGTCCGCGTGGGACTCGTTTATATCGTACCTCAATATAAACTTCTACCCCCCATTCCACCCCCTCAGGGGATGACTTCAGGGATAAAAGGTACCCTGTGTCCTTCCCCGCGATCTTGATACCAAATTTCATTTCAATCACGCTTTAAGCGTAAAAAGGCAACAGACAGACAGACAGTTACTTTCATCATCATCATTATATTAGTCGAGAGCCGTCCACTGCTGGAGTGCCACAATGTCCGGTCGTGCGCCGCCTGCTCCCACGACCAGGTCATCAGTCCACCTTGTGGGGTCTACCCACGCTACGCCTTCCGGTACGTGGTCGCCACTCGAGTACCTTTCCGCCCCAACGCCCATCAGTGGTGCAATGTGCACAGATACTTTTGCATTTATAATATTCATCGTGACGTCAAACCCCCCCCCCCCCCCCCCCAATCTCACCTTACGCATCTTACACTCATGTGACATCTCTCGAATCTCACCTTACGATATCTGTGGCGAGTTTATCAATTTTTCCCAATCCCAAAAATTGCACAGCGCCGCTAAAGAAGTTTTCACTTCAAAAACAGACGGACCTGTGAGGTCTACATCACAGAGCCACTTGGTTATAGGAATTTAATTACTTTCTTCCATGCTATTTGACGCCTGGCCACCCCACTTGCAAGCCGCCATCGCTCGTGACTATCTCAGGAAGTCATCTAATTAATGCCTTACTTGGTTCACGAGAGAAATAATTACCTTTTTTTATTCCCGAGTAATCCCTGTCGTCATGTGGCACGTTGATTAATCTACTACACATGCAATGTTTTATAAGTGACGTTGTACTTATAGGCTTCTACATACATACATACATTCACGCCTTTCTTCCCAAAAGGGGTAGGCAGAGCACATGAAACGTATGTTCCAGCGTATGTTGTAGGCTTCTATTGCATACTAAGGATCGAATATATTAGATAGACCAAAAAAATTCGCTAGCTAGTTTGCGGCCGGTACAGCGAGTCCCTGATGATGATGAGTAAGTAACTTGTCAGCACTACTAAATTGTCCTCCGCTTGGTCGCTCCACGATGGGACCGACTGCCGGTCGTCAATTTGTTGACGGCGATGCTGTGGCTACTGCAGGTGCCGAGCCGGGCCCGCTACGGTGGCTGCTAGCTGCTGGTGTACCAACTCCCTAGTGACTCGGAAGAGTCAGGGTTTTATATATTATACTCGCGTTAGAAAACTTCGATAGCGCGATTCAGAACTCTCTCCATCTCTCTCTCTCTCTCTCTGTCTGTCCATATCCCTCTCTCGCTCGCACCATTGTACGAGCAGCTATGGTGGTCACACTGCGCCGCATCTCCGGACGGAGATGCGGAGCTCGTTGTGTGCAAGTACCCCAGTTTGTATATAAATTCCGAGTGGTACGACACACTGCACCGCACCTCCGTCCGGCGAAATTTGTATGTAGCTCCGCACCATGCGGCGCAGCATCAGCCTAAAGCAGTGACAGAATAAGCAGTCTCTAGCTAACCGAATAAAAAGTAAAAACTAAATGAAACTTATAATTAGTGAATTTAATAAGCTTCGCAGTCACGCTTTAGTGCGGATCTTTTAACACTTTATATGTATATAAATTCAACAAAGAAAACTTTAAAGTAATAAAGGCATGGAACAATGGAAAAAAACAGACGCAATAAAAACATTCCCAGGTTGTTCTTAATCATTTTTTTTGTAAGTTTTGCCTCGCAACGTTCCTCATTTCGGAACGGTACCTAATGAAACAGAAATCTGCATTGCTGTGCGAGTTTAAAAATGGTATGCGACTGATTTTAGACTGGTATATAAAAACTTTCTGGGTATATTTTTTTTTTCGGAACTTAAGTACGGAATGTTACCGTTAGCTTTTCGGTGAAGGAAAAAAATCGCGAAGAAAACCTGCACATGAAACTTTGTATAAGTACCTACTTACGTAATTGGGATCAACCACATATCTAAGTCGGAAACTAGTAAACAATAAAAAAAAATAGGGCGAGTAGAACGTTTTGCACACATAGTCTCTAAAGTCATAAACTTTAATGAACTTTACTGCCAAATCATTTAATATTTCCATATGTTTTAAAATAATAATTGACGTCTATTTTATCTGGTTTTATAAAATGACAAGTTTATTCTACGATCTTAGGTTAGGCCCGAATCAAGTCTTTTCAAAAACAATACTTTGTCCACTAGAGAATACAAGTGGTATTTTGTGCAGTTTACATCCAGCACAAAGGCGAACTTTGCAATCATTAGAAGTGAAAAGAGATTTTTTTTAAATTAGCGATGCCAATCTAATGTCAAGTGTGCAGAGATCTTAATTAATAATCATACATCAAATCTATACCCTAGAATTGTAACAATTTGCCCAAGGTGACCTCAATTATGTCATTAACAAAGTTGCATAGATTACGTAGGAGGCATGGCATCGAACATCTGTTGCTATTGCACCCACTTTGGTAAAAAGAACATGGCCTTGGGCCTTGTAACAATGTGGAACCAAACCAATATTTTAATTTCGAGTTCTGAAAATAGAAATCTATAAATCTATATTGCATTCCTACGGTAGCACAGCCAGCATCGTATAGTTCAGGGGTCGGCAAACTTTTTAGACAAATAGCCAGATCTCGGAAAAAATACGATTTTTCGGAAGCTCAAAGAGCCACAGTACCAAATTTTAGGGAAAATAATAATTTCGGGTGAGTCTGCGGTGTTTGAGTTCGATAAAAATAATTATATTTGCCTCGCGCTATTTACGAAAAACACTTTTTTTGTTTGGGGAACCTAAAGAGCCACGACAAACCTTTCAAAGCCGCATGCGGCTCGAGAGCCGCGGTTTGCCGACCCCTGGATAGTTAGTAGCCAAATATATCGTAACGCAACCTTACTCTTACGTAATAAAGATGAATTGTGTTCCGAACTATTTGGCTACTTTGCCTGCTACTAACTATATGACGCTGCCTGTTTCGTCATCGTCTGTATATCGGATGTTGTTTGTCGAACACTATAAATTACTAAAATAATTTGCTCCGGTACTATTCTTTTAACCCTTGACGCAAAAAGAGGGGTGTTATAAATTTGACGTGTCCGTGTATCTGTGTTTCTGCCTGTCGCGTCGTAGCTCCTAAACGTATGGACCGATTTGAATGTGTTATTTTTGTCAGAAATTTGACGTGATCGAGATGGTTCTAAGTTACGTTTCAACCAAAGCGGTTCAGCCAGCTTTGAGATATAGAATTTTGAAATCAAAATGTCGGGGGTATTTCAACTTTTCTAAGTTGGTATTAATAATGAAGAGCTTATAAATGTATTAACTTTAAAACTATTTTTCCTTATCATTTACTGAATAATTTTTGTCTACTTTTAGTACATTGTGATACAAGTGAGGTATAATTATCAAAGCTCACGCGTTTCATACGACGTTTTTCAATACATTTTGCGAGGAAAAAACCCTTTTCATAAGATGAAAATTTTATAGGCCTGCCAAGTTATTTTCTTTACTTCTTTATGGCATCAGGTTTTTACTCACATGTTGTATACATCGCCAAGAATTTCCAGTGGCATCCATTCTTTTTATCACTTTTCTAGTCACCACGAGTCAACATTTTTGTTAATAACCAAACACGCATTGACAATGTTTACAAATATCTGTGAAATAACCTATAATGGCGCGCAACAGTTTTTTTTTTGTGAAGTTTGCGCAGTGCGCGCGCATTAGATGAAATCTCTAAACAGCCAATACAAAATAAAATAAATATTTTCGTTTTAAAATGTTATCTTTATTAATTAATGTAAAATGTTATCAAAAGTGAATAGTTTTACTAAATTTAACGTTTCTATATCATATCCAAAACGAAATAGTCAATTAATTAACAAAAAGGATTTAATTTGTTTAGTCGAGTAAGAATCCATTTGCCGAGAATTAAAAAAAAGCTGTACATTCTGTAGAACCCGGTTAATTTAAGGATGCACCATGTGCATACATACATCTTGCTGCAAGGTGCCAACGTGACTTAATCGGGATATAACCATAACACACAAGTGTCGTAATGTTATAAAACACGCGTGTTTAATATCCAGGATTATGAGCTTAAAAGCGACACAATAAGAGGTACGTTACGAGCCTATTACGTTACGAGAAACTATTTTGTAATTCATTGTTAATAGCACGTAATTGAATAAGAAGATACTTACTACTCTTGCATGTTTCGTTATCGGCCATGAATTATACATAGCAATAAACACATTGATACAACATAATCTTGAAAAAGAAAGAGAACTTATTTGCAGCTTCATGGCTTTCGTTTTTTGTTTCCTAGTCAGGGATAAAATTATAAAATGAGACAACTTTGGGACAAAAAGCAAATATTACGAATCATGACTGCGTCTTTATTTTTTAATTTTGCCGTTAGCGACTACTTATATGATTTGGTGATAGTTAATCTAGATCGGTTCAGCGGTTTAAGCGTGAAAAGGTAACAAACAAACGGGAGTTACTTTCGCATTTATAATATTAAACGATTTTAATTACTTTAGTGAGTAGTAAATTCCAACCCGTGTTTGGCGGAAATGGAGAAAACTCCAGACTTTTCTCCAACACTCACCAATCTCGTCATCATCATCATATCAGCCGAAAGAAGTCCACTGCTAGACATAGGCGTCCCCCAAAGAGTGCCACAATGACCGGTCCCGCATCCAGCGGACTCCCGCCACCTTTACCAGGTCACCAGTCTTAGTGGGAGGGCTACCTACGCTGCGCCTTCCAGCACCCCTATTCTGTAACCTGTTTTAAGCTCACCTCAATGCACACCCACAAATATATCTTGACACCGCGATGCGTAGTAACCAAGCGTAGGTAGAGGTCTAGTTGTGTGACTGGTGACCGGCGGGGTGAGCCGCATTAGCGCGTAGGGAATAACATCCCAGTACGCCAACACTGTCTTATACGTATTAAGCGCAACATTACTATACTGGCTTCTAGGCGTTTATCGATCTAAGTAGTGGCTACAGGTGTTCTTTGTTTTGGCGTGGCCATTCACCCCGGAGGGACGTCTGCCGCGCCCTTGCGGTCTATTCGCTGATACAAAATGGCCTACGCTATACTGATCATTACAGTATACTTAAGCCTTTTTAGCACTGTGGCGGAAGCATGTCCGGGCATGCGCAAACATTTTTAAGGACGGGCGAGTATCCACCACAGCTGTGCGAGAGCGGAGCGATTTGCGAGGGATCCACCGATAGCGCTGCTAGCCTCCATCAAGCATCAGTTCCTATGGATGGTGACGCCAAAAAAAGAGAGACCAGAAAAAAGTAAAACAAGATAATAAATAATTACAAACATATAAGTGTTCAAAGTTTTAAGAGCGGGTATACTCTGTCCCTTTTCCGCAAAACGCACGTTCACATGAAACTATTGTCATTTACTATGACGCTCGAGCGAGACCGTCACGAGTCTCGAGCGTTTTCTCTCTCTATCAAGCAATATTAAAACGGTGTATCTTCGTAATTGTTTAAGATATTTGAATATGATTTTCGTCTCTAGGCATATTTTTTTGCCTTTTTTCTTTTTGAGTAATAATAAAACTAGAGTCCACAACCCTACTGGTGATTTTTCTCAGCCACAGCTCCGTTACCTCTAACTCTGGTGGATAGGACCCTTACGTTTTAACTATAGGTTAAGCAACCCCAGCAGTATCTATCTCGTTCAACGATGCAATTGCACTTTCAACCTTGCGCATAACCAAAGTGAACGGTGGAATTCGACACGTGGTTATATGCACATCGATTAGTTTTCCCAGCTGAAAGTACTAGAAAAAACAGTTATTTATTATATTATATTTAATATTCACCTAATGAGTAAAAATCATTTTTCTATAAGCATAGTTTAGCATTTTCTTAAATTGATTGATATTTAGGTCTTTGTACAGATTAGGTTATATTGGTATTATAATGATAAAAATAATAACCATCATCGTCCCGATAGTCGTTTCGGCGAACGGTTTAATAGCGAAGAGTCTCAACCATTACCTCAAGAGACTCTCGCTAGATGGCTGGATCAAGGGTCAGATACAGAAGGCGGTACTCCTGGATACTGCGCGGATAGTCAGGAGGTTCCTGTCTCTGGCGCCCTGACCACCGGCAGCTTAGGCCCCGCCTCGCTGCCGGCGGTACCCTAGGTTAGGTTTTTATAATGATTTTATGTTTTGTATGTATAGTTTTATATTTTACTTTTTATATAGTTATTGTAAAAACCTAGCCTAAGATGAAAGATGAATAAAGAAAATAATAATAAAATTGTTGTTTATTTAGGTAATAACCCATTTACAAAAATTTAAAAAATGAACATAATGAACAAAACAAACAAAACAAAATGAACAAAATTAAAATACAATTAAAAGTTAAAATTAAAATTAAAAGTTACTCGTAATCGAACTGAACCGAAATGTCGTGAACACTATCTTGACAATACTGTTTGTCGATTCGCTCACCCTCTTGACAAAGGACCAGTGCCTTTTACGCACCTTATACCCGCCTTTTATTATACATTTTAATGCCTATTAGTGGTACATTTTTATTGAAGATAATAGAAATTGCCTTTTTGAACTACGAGTATCACAGTTGGTGTCTTCTCCGATTGGACAACCCTGTCAAACTTAGTATAAAAATCGGGTTAAAAAAAAGTAAAGCAGCACGTTACGTTACATTGTATGACTTTCGCTTTGCACATTAGTAAGCTCTCGGTAAAGTACGAAATACCGCATACCGATTCCGCCCCGCAAGCGGAAGTGGCCTCAGGTCGATTCGCGTATGCTGAATAGTGTGTTCTTGTAATATCCGGCGTGGGCGTACTCGAAGCGGCTGATTGCTTCCTAAACCTCTTATCACCGCATGACGATTTTGAAAGTGAACCTTACGCTGAACATGTTAGGGTTGCGTTTACAATTACAAGGTTTTGTAAAATGAGAGGTATTGGAAGTAACCGATTGAAATGAGTTGCATAATGGACGCGTATTGACGGATCGATTGAAATGGGACTCTCTATTTTGATTTTAGTGCTGTAGATTTCATGGGTATCACACTTTTACGGCAATAGTAGTTTGGTTCGATCTATAGGGCGATATCTGTATTTTTAACCGACTTCCAGATAAGTAATTTAAAAGACCTTTAAAGGTCACAGCTCATTAGGGCCACCCGGCACCCGACCCGCACCGCCTCGCCTAGGAACTACTAACTACGGAGTTTATGTAGTGAGCGCATGCCCATACAAATCCATATAAAGAATACTAATCTAATAACGAATCCATATAAGAATACTAATATAAGTATAGATTATATATTATGCGCGTGGTATATTTAAATAAATAAATATACCACGCGCATACCACCAAATAGTGTCCCCACAAAAATATCTGACGTCCATACTCAGTCCATATGCACTTTGTCTGTACCAGTACAAGTGTATCTCAACAAAACGAAGGAAGTGATTAATATTACAACACTTATATCACAATGCATCAATCGGGCAGTGAACCTGTTTCCGGCTCACGACTATTACACTAAAATGTATCTTATTAAGATATTTATACGATAACCGAGGCGGTTACGACCTTTATTATGATTCAAAGGAAACATTACAATATTACTCTGGAAAGAATGCTGGATCTTTACCCTTACACTATCTGCTACTGGGTATATTTTTTTTAAAGTCACAATTTATTTAGGTATGAGATTTTCTTTTCTTCCAATGAAGAAGTGTTGGAAAAGGCTAAAGAAAAAAGACAGGTAATATCCGCTATAGAAAAACGCAGAGCTAAATGCATCGGACACATACTGAGACATGAAGGGTTGAACGTAATGACGTTCAACCCTTCATGTCTCAGTATGTAGGATAATGATCCTGGAAGGCAAAATAGAAGGAACAAGAGGGAGAGGAAGGCCCAGAATACCACACATGACACAGATGAAGGAATGGTGCTGTAGCCACACATACCAAGAAGTAAAGACGAGAGCCCAAGATAGGCTGGAATGGAGAATGCTGCAACGACAGAGGGCCAGGCCCTCTTAATATTGATGATGATGATGAGATTTTCTGCAAGTTTGTTATTTCTACTCAGAATCACGGGGCTTTTCATACCAATAAAAAAGTATCCCAAAATTTCTATAGGTACATATTGGAACTTCCCTATAGGAAATGGTACTTAACAGAATAGGAAAAAAATCTTTAGGACTGTGTTTTGTCCTATTAGTATTAAGAGCGAAAGCGCAGTGTGATTTTCAGTAGAAAAAACATAAAAATCCTAGAAAACTTTACCATGTATAAAAGTGCAAATGACTGGTCCTTTCGCTCGCTCGTTCAATAAAAAACCGGCCAAGTGCGAGTCGGACTACCATTATCTCGCCTAGTGCCTGCTATACAGCCACATCTCAAGAATAAAATACATTTGAGATGTGGCTCTATTGCACAGTGCAATACGGTCACATCTCGAAAGTAAAATACATTTGAGATGTGGCTCTATTGCACAGTGCAATGCGGTCACATCTCGAAAGTAAAATACATTTGAGATGTGGCTCTATTGCACAGTGCAATGCGGTCACATCTCGAAAGTAAAATACATTTGAGATGTGGCTCTATTGCACAGTGCAATGCGGTCACATCTCGAAAGTAAAATACATTTGAGATGTGGCTCTATTGCACAGTGCAATGCGGTCACATCTCGAAAGTAAAATACATTTGAGATGTGGCTCTATTGCACAGTGCAATGCGGTCACATCTCGAAAGTAAAATACATTTGAGATCTAGGCGATCTATAAACACGGCAAAAAATCGCGTTACGTGATTACCCCTCCGATGAGTAGGTAGTTCCAGAGATTACCCTCTACTTACATACTAACTTAAAAAGCTTCAGTCTTAAACTTTACCTCTTTATAATATTAGTGTCCGCCGTGTGGTGTCGGGTTAGAATAGCACCACCCCCTTTCTTCCCGTGGGTGTCGTAAGAGTCGAACTAACGGAACAGGGTTGAAGTGTGTTGTGGACGATGGGCTAGCAACCTACCACTTCGATATCACATTTTGTCGATCTTTTATACCCACGTTTAAGATAAAAGTGGCACTGGAATATTAGCTTCATGTGCTCTGCCTACCCCTTTTGGGAATGAATGCATGAATCTATGTTTGGATGTATGTAATATGTATAATATTAGTATAGTATAGATATAAAAAATAAATAAATAAAATAAATATTTGCGGACAATCATACACAAATCGACCTAGTCCCAAACTAAGCAAAGCTAGATGACGATAAACATACTTATATACATAAATAACATCCATGACTCAGGAACAAATTATTCGTGCTCATCACACAAATAAATGACCTTAGCGGGATTCGAACCCGGGACCTCTAGTTTTGTTGGCAGGGTCACTACCAACTAAGCTAAACCGGTCGTCGAACCATACCATTGGCGGCAGCTCTAAAGGCTGTCGATCTTGTAATCCTAAGCGAGTATCATGTAAATATATCAGTCAAACAAACCCGTTTGAGACAAATGCAACTGGTAGGTATAAGCAGCACAATAAACTGTAGGTACTATCGACAACACAGCTAACTGACCATCGGTGCACCTTAAGTGCATTGTAATAAGGTTCTATATAAACACAGGATGGTCAGTTTAACAGTGTTGTCGTTTGTACAACCCACGCCACACCGATATTAGACGGGACACCTATTCGGCAGTCGCACAAGCAATCTTAAGCTGGCCATTGACGGCATTGAACAAGCTGAAGAGTAGCGCCGCGCCAACGCGCCATCCGATTGCAACGGTAGTGATTGTCAAAATTCATGTTAGAACATCAACGTCATTCCATTTGGATGAATTCGTTTAAATATTGCCCCCATACATTTGGTGCCAAGACAAATAGCGCAGCGCGGCGCCTAGGTGAATTCCCAGCTTTAGGCCGTTTTTCTTTTCGATGTTACCCCTTTTTTAAGAAAACCGTTTATAGAGGAAAACACCGGCGAGCAACGCACCCATGCAACTAGCGGGGTTTGGCTCGCATTTTAAAATGGAATGATGGAATAACATGAAACTTTCTATACACAATAGGATCCATACATAGGTCGGAAACTAGATTGTCGCTTAAAATTATCATCATCTAAAATAAACTTGGTTTTTGTTGGTGGAGTAATCGCCACTCTGTTCTCCTGTCTGCCACTGTTTTGAGCTCTGGATATGACATTACATTAACTTTCTCTTTAGTTTGGTCCATAAACGCACGTCTTGGTCTTCCCCTGCCTCTCCTTTCTATCTTTCCTTCAATTATAGTTTTTATGTAATTGTTATGTCGTATCAGGACGTCTATCATGAGACGGCCGCGACAAACTCTCGATTTTTCTCGCACTATTCGTCTCTTTCTTATTAGAACACTTAGAACAAGTCTCATGATAGGCGTGCAGGTGTAACATAATTATTTTCCTTTCCCTTTTCAATAGTTTTTAGTAGACATCTTCTCGCGACCTTTACCAGGTAATCAGTCCACCACTGTAATCAGTCCGCTAGATGCGGGTGGCGCAGGCCCGGTTATTGTGGCACTCTTTGGGGGAGGCCTATGTCCAGCAGTGGACGTCTTTTGGGTGATACATCTTTGATGAGAAATCTTCTTTCTCCTATCAAATTTAGAACTTCTTCGTTTGTTCTTCTTTCTGTGCAACTAATACCTTCCATCATTCTCCATGCCCATAATTCAAATGTGTTCAGCCTCTACAACAAAAATAGAGCGAGTAGCAAGCCATTTTAAAATGGGAATCAAATTAAGTTTGTATACAGAGTCGAGCATGCTGAGGAATCTTTAGATCACATAAGTAAAGCGGAATGCGGGTTCCGGTCGTGTTACGGCCGCTACTGGGATGTTATTCGCTACGCGCTAATGCGGTTCACCCCGCCCCGCCGGTCACCCGTCACGTAACTAGACCTCTACCTAAGATCAGTTACTACGTATCGCGGTGTCAAGATATATTTGTGGGTGAGCGTTGAGGTGAGCTTAAAACGAGTTACAGAATAGGGGGGCTGTTATGATTGTTATGACAGATGTCGGTCACGTAAACAGCGAGCGTGCGCGTGCGTCCGTCGGTCCGTTTGTTTGTAGCCGTCAAGTAACGCGTTCTCGGAATGAGGGTACTTGGAGGGAATAAAGATGTAGATATGGCAAAGCCGAACATACAAGTAGTGTGGTTATATTTATATGTATATATTTGTCATTTATTATGTACCAGTACGTCTAGCACAACTTGCTGCGTAGTCGCTTCGCGCGCGACTGATTGTCTCCTGTCTCACTCGCACCGAGCAAAAAGAAAGAGGAGGGTAGATCTTTCTTGACTCGCGTCGCGCCGTGGCGTCAGTTGTGTTAGCCCCGCAGCTTTTGCTCGCGACTTCGTCTTCGTGGACTTGGGATAAACGTTATCCTATATTTTAATCCACGCTATAGACTATCTTCGTGCACATTTAAATCAGTTGAGCCGTTTAAGCGTGATTGAGTAACAGACATGTAGACATCCGAACGGCCAAACATCTAAACATCCAAATATCCAAACTTTCATAATTATAATTTTAGTAGGATGTATACCCACTGTGTTTATATCTGAAGTTGCACGAAGTTCCACAATCGGTCTACATTGCCCGAAAGTTGCCTGGTAGAGAATGTTTACGGCATTAAGTCCCCTTTTTGTACGATAAGTGGCTCTTAAGTGCAACAAATAGTAAATTAATCAATAAATATTTGCTTCTTAAGTTTTATTGTTTTTTTGGTAGTTTGTGTCAAATAGGTATAAAAAAGGTAGCTCTGTAAATCGGCTCCGGCAGACTTAGTGATTCACTGTTTTTACGGAGTACTATATTATGCATAAACCATTTTTTTTTAAATAATATAACAGGCTGTCATAATTTAGATATTAATATTATTGATATAGTTAATAATATTCGCATTTTTTTCTTTTTTTCTTAGTTTCCCTGTATTTAAAGCAAAGCACTGTTCGCACTTCCGAAAAGTAAAGTGGGTTCGGTAACGTTGCTGTAGTGTAGACGTAGTGTTAGGAAATTCTATAAAAAAAAACGTGGCCAAGAAACTTAGTAATTTTCAAATTATAATATATAATCGTTTATTGCATGCGTTTATGGATAAAATTAGTTTTTGAGTTACGGTCCAACTAATTACTACACACCCAACAGAAGAAAAGATAAAAAACATATTCAAAACATATTTTGAATTAAAGAGACTTCAAAGTACGGAAAGCTTTCTGAAACATTTTATCATACCTAATAGTATATGGTAAGGGAACTTCCGTAAGTCCATTTTGCCAGTTTTGGTTCCAAATACTAACGATATCCCTCATAGACGAAACTAAAACCGGGCCGTCACCGTCATAAATAATGTCGACGAATCAATGGCTACCATTATGAAAGTGTGAGATACGACAATAGCATGCGACATTAGTATATTCAGAAGTAGTTTCGCCTCACCTCACCAGTCCTAGTGTATCTTGACGCTGGGATTCGTAATAACACGCGTATTCGGAGGTCTGACTTATGCTGGTCCGTCGGACGTGGGGTACAGCGTTGAGAATAACAGCCCGGGTTCGAACCCCACACATTACGCCCCCATCTGTTTCCTACGCTACGGTCATTCATTCGCCTAGACACGACATTATCATGTGGATATGCGTAAGTATATATTGTTTTCTTTTACGTTATTTTCAAATGATGGACTTATTCAAGATATATACTAAGATCTATATCGCAATACTTTAGAAATATAAGTTTTAACTTTTGAATTGCGGAATCCAGCGAACATACAGGAAAATAATTTAGACACGCAGTTGACGACATTAAACTTTGAGTCTATTTTATACGAGGGTCGTAAATTATTATGTTTAACATGTAAATTAAACTTAAATGAATATCAAAAATCATGAAATCAATGAGTATTTTTGATTGGGCATAAACTGAAAACATCGTTAATAAATTAAAGGAAATTAAAGGTTATTGGTTTTTTTTTGGAATTTTTGCCTTACAATATATTATTTTCAAAGTAGGTATCATCATATATTTTTACTACACAAGACGTTGTCTCCAAGATACATGCATCAAACATTATCAATTAATTAAACCTACGTAAAAATCGAATAAACAATTATATGATAACGTACCTATTTTAACTTTTATTTATTGGGCATATCCGCTGCATTCTATCCCTAGAATCCAACAGGCGCTACGGAAGACGCCGAAGTTAGCCGAAAGCTTATGTTGTTTTTTATTCTCTCTCGCTCTTTCACTTAAACGAAAACATGGTGGCTAGGCATGCCTTGCAGCCATTGCACTTAGTCGCTCGCCATAACGCCGAACGTGTCCGACTGTGTCAATAAAATATTGTTTATGTTATAAATACGTACACAGTTACTTGCGATATAGTTGTGTTAAGTAGTGCTGTTTAATTTATATTATAGCCCGTTCCCGAGGAGTGTAAATTTAGTGGCAGGATTTCAGATAACGGTGTCAATTTCAATTGGAATTATGTGAGTAGATTTTAACAAATAATTGCTAGTTAGGACTGTTCTAGTGTTATTGATTTGTTCTTTGCTCTAGCGTTTTGGTTTGTTCAAATAGAAAGGTGATTTGTGATTGCGTGAAAGTTCTATCGCGGATGTTTTTGTAATAACAAAAGACTGTTGTTGGTGTGACCCAGAACTGATCGAAGTGTTTTTTTAAGATGAAATGAATCGAAGGCATATCATTATGTTATGTATGGTATCGGTACGCACTTCAACTTTATTGGTGTTTGTAAAATTACAATAACAATGATAGAGCATTTTCTTAAGAATGTTTGGAAGAAACAAAAATATCAGTAGCTTTTGAATAAACTTTTAACTTTTTAAGGCTAACACGTTATTATTTGCGATCCCAAGATAGCAAATGCATTGTTGACTGAGGGCCATAGCGAAATAATTGTATGTTTGTTTTCATACCAAAGCTTGTAAGTAGATAAATAGTAGAGAAGGGTTGCTTTTTTGTTGTTAAAGACATTTAGTATTTTTTTACTCTATCTTGATTAATATGAATTTGATTTCACATGCTTAATTTTAGTAGTTCTAACAAACTGACTGTTAAATTTCAAATCATATTTCTCACAAAAACTCATTTAGGTATTTCACAGTGCTAAATTTATTGTAATGGCGCATTGGCGCTTCCCATGAAGTGGTCTGAATATTTATTGGCCGCCATTATTTCAATTAAGCTACACTCTAGAAAATGAGGAAGCTTTAATTTCTTCGCCGCCAACTTGATTTAATTCGGGCGGAACACGAATAACTAGACTACTAGATAGAAACTTAAATTAGAAATGAAGAGTAAGATACATTGCTCCACAAAACTACATCGATAGTTTGACTTGTGGAGTCAAAATTACAGTCTCATTTCTCTTTATATAGTAGTGTCTTAAATATCTACAATATATATTAGGTACTCTACATTATTTTACTATTACCTACTTATACATGTGAGTAGGATATCGCATGAATGCTCTATAGAAAAAAAAAAGTGAAAGAAGATTTCTACATAGCACCATTAAGGTATTTTTTAGGGTTCCGTAGTCAACAAGGAACTCTTATAGTTTCGCCATGTCCGTCTGTCCGTCTCGTCTGTCCATCCGTCTTCGGCTTAGCTCAGTAAACATTACTACTAGAAAACTGTGATTCAGCATGGGTATATAAATCAATCACGCCGACAAAACAGTACAATAAAATCTTGACAAAAAAAAATTTTGGGTACCTCCCCTACACCTAAAGCGGGGATCTAATTTTGCTAAATGGCTACTACTGGGGATGTGAAAAAATTCATGGTAGTACGTAGTACATATAATTTAAAAAGAAAACTATCACGAACAAGTAGGCATAAGTAGTTACCGAGTAATAGTCGACCAACTTAACTTAACTTTCTCGTTAAACCCATAGTGTGGTATATCGTTGGATATTATAGGTTTCCTCAAACGATTTTTCAAATCAGTGATTCGTTTGCGAGATATTGGGCTTTAAACCCTAATTATTGTTAAGTCATGTGTCCCCCGCCCTGCCGCCTAAATTGCTACTACTGGGGATCTGAAAAAAAACGTGATAGTAGTACATATAATGAATTTAAAAGGAAAACTATCACGGACAAGTAGGCATAAGTAGTTACCGAGTAATATTCGACCAACTTAATGTGTAATTGGAAAGGCCAATTTTCGTACAAATTCGGTCGACGAAACTGTACCGCACGTCGATGTAAATAAGACAGGCAACTACGGAACCCTACACTGCGCGTGGCCCGGCACTTGGCCGGTTTTTTTTTTAATAAAAAAGACGAATAACTTTGTTATCTACAACCTGTCTTAACTCATTTCGTCATATTCAAGAATATCTTGACTGCGAAACTTGTAGCAACTAACCTATGCGTCATCAGAGAGGAACCTCAGTATGAGTTTTCGGGTTATTCACGTTTTCCACCCCGGTCACGCAAAAGTATTAGTCGATACAATTTGTCTGCAGCTCGATCCCTCACTCGTATTGGGCCAACCATTATCTAAGCTGATGTCAATAAGAATTGACTGTGTACCACTCAACACAAACTAAGACCAAAGCAAAAAGAAAAATTGAAATGCATGCTAACGTTGCAGACCGAGAATCAAACTCGGTATCTCTGAATTCCCGATCAATTGCTTAGGTCTAGGCCGCCCTGGTGAAGCGATTGGCGACGTGGCGGCGGCGATTTCGGTACACCTTGGGCGACTTGATGTAGATGTTATGCTTAAAAAAATAGCAGTAGCCTAAGTAGGTAGCATTCATTCAGGCGGCTTTGACGATAGTTACACCATATTTTGATAAATATGTGAAATCTCGATGTTGTCGAGATTAACCCTTAAATGGGCATGGCGTGTGGGTGGATATTAGGATGTTAGAAATGTTTCCATATTTTTTTATGCAGGTAAAGTATTAAAACGCCATACTTAGTGGGAAATATCGTGCTTCAAACTATATGGATATCTGGTTTTCAGTTCAACTTTTATAATTCTCCATTAAGCCCAGATAACTCGAAAGTAGCTGCTGGCCTAGCGATACATTTGATGTATATTAATTAGGTTATATTATCTGCAGTAGGGCTAATTATCTGTACTTCCAAATTTACGTCCATCTCCTCAGTAGGGCTAGGTATATCCAAAATTGGCTGTTCCTCAGCCTATTCACAACTACCTCTGATTCTTCAGTGTCTGGATGAGGTGATGAGCACATTGCATTTTTTATGCTACGTCGACATAGTATAAAAAATATTATTTACTTACTTCTCGTGAAGTCGAGAGTTTTCTTGTTCTATGAGTATACAATAAAGTATATTTATGAAATTTTGCCTCAAGTATGAAAGTAAAATATTTCCCACATGGTGCAAAATAAACTTCTGTAGCGGTCAGAAGTATAATATTTCCCACAAATTCAAATCTTCCAAATTACACAGAAATTCTCAAGTACTTAATCACGAAAATATCAATTATAACTTGTCAAGAACATAAAACAACTCAAAATATATCCATAACACTAATCAAAAAAGTACTACCGGATTTATTCGCGATACATTGATTTTTTTAACTTATTTTACACGAATTTACCCGGTTTTGGCAACACTCAACTGACGTTGTCACTATGACATGAATAAGAAAAAAAATCGTTTCGTTTCACGTTTATAGTTTTGGGCTTAGAGAAATTAATATACATTTTATATCTGACACAAAGTGGGATCCAGCCCCCTTCAGAGCGATTAGAGCATCGTAAAATGCGGTTGGGAAATATACTCCTTCTATCCAATTAAGGGTTAACGGAGATATCGTCTATTTGGAAAAATAGAGAAACAAGTGAAATATTTTTTTTTACGAAAACCCAACTGCTTTTTATTACATATATCATAGTCTATACACCTCATATTTGGAAGTCGGTCAAACGGTTTAGGCTGCAGGGCGGCGTGCCAAAGAATCAGCTCTTTTCTAGTTGATGAGGGGATCTGACTAACTGCCTTATGTCCGATCGATTCGAAATTTGATACCGTGTTACTTCAATGATATTGAAAGTATATGGTAAGGTCACCATGACCTGATCAGCCGGGACGCTTCGCCAGTCTATAAATGTGGCCTGATGAGGATTCATCAGTTCGTTAATAGTTGATGAGGGGATCTGACTACCTTCCATATGTCCTGTCGATTCGAAATTTGGTACCGTGTTACTTCAATGATATTGAAAGTATATGGTAAGGTAACCATGACCTGATCAGCCGTTTGAAGATTATCACTTTAAAAAGGACAAAATAAAGGTAAAATTTAAAAACCCCCCTACAATTCTAAAAACTAACAAATAATATTTTAAACCTATTATAATTATTATCGTCACATATATTATTAAAGTTCAAATATTTTTATTTTCCAAGCGTCTTCGCGTCGGGGGACTGCTTCAGTCGCCCGACGGTCCCCCGACGCGACGGTCCCGGCAGCGTTTCACGATATGCCTAGAAATTCGTGATACGGCGGGTTTTACGATCGGCCGCCGACATATAGATTAGTATAGGATTCAGTTACAATATCAATGTGTGATAAAGGGGAAAAGGAGGATAAAGATTACATTTCACCTACATCAAATCCATGACATCTTGGTGCTTTTATTATTATCTTGTCATTGAATGACAAGGAAGGAATGAGATAGAAAATATATCCAGAAAATAATACCTTTTAAGTCTGTTTGTTTTTTGAAGGAGAAGATTATATTGAAGGAGAAGATTATATAAAAAGTTGTCTTAAGTCTTGGTCACACGAAAGGCCGTGTTTACATTATAAAGGGTTATTTCCACCAGTTACCACCAATTTAATTTATTTATTCTGTAACTTTTTTTAAGGTCACCTCAACGCTCACCCACAAATATATCTTGACACAGTGATGCGTAGTGACCAAGCGTAGGTAGAGGGTCTAGTTTCGTGACTGGTGACCGGCGGGGTGAGCCGCATTAGCGCGTAGTGAATAACAGCCCAGAGGCGGGGCAGATTAGCCTGGGTCGAATGCTTACTTGCTTATCACGATTAGCAAAACACTGAGTGAAAGAACTCGGGCGCGAGGTAATCTACTCGTCTTTTTCGAAGTATTCTAATTAGAAAGAGACTGATAATCTATCTTGCGCACGTTCTTCTGTTAGCCATGCAGCAGGTATATGCTCATTATCATCATCATTATCAATCGATAAATTGGCAATCATCCGAGGCCTGCAGGCATGACCCGCGGTCTTTTTAATATCGTCAACCCCATCCTGCTGTAGGTATACATTCATCGCCGAGTGATAAATCGGGGCGTCAGGTGATACTTGTAAAATGAGATGACTGACAACCCAATTGCGCCACCAGTTTTTCTTATTGGTTTCTTTAGACGACTCTTTATGTGGAGAGAAACTTATTAGAACTACTTTTCTTGGTAGGTTTAAGCTAAACTCTAAACCAGTGCGGCTGTGTTGATGAGCGCGACACGCGTTCTGTCAGGCAAGTATGGAAATGTTCCTCCTATTCGTAAACTCATAACCGTTTGTGTTTGAGCAACTTCCGACGCGACGCCGTCTATAAATGTGGCCTGATTGAGGATTCGACCAAAAAGGCATATATATTTGTTATAATTTATTGTGAATTAAAAAGGAAGAAGTTATATGTGTTGTTAATTGTTAAAATGCTGTGGAGAGGACTTCTGGAATACACTTTGTTCTTCGAAGGGAATAAGGATTGGATCTGAGGTTACATATCGAAACTGTGTGGATTGATCTCAGAACCAATTACATTTTATACTTTGATATTAATAGAATTAATTAAAATTGTGAACTTTAATGTACCATTAAATGAAATTAATTACTCCTAACTAAAAAGATAAAAGCTAACTCAGTTCAATATTTTCTCAGAGACTGTTCGGCGCGCAGCCAATTCCCGTTGCATCAGCTGATCGCATCTCGTTAAAACTTTACTGGGAGGCTTACTCTTGCCGGGATTTGTCCAATCTTGCGGAGATTTACCCAACATTATTTGTAGACTATTGTAATTTGCTCGTTTATTCATTCATTCATTTCATATTTTCGTGTTGAGAGTAAGGGACTTTGTTCCTTGCTGTCAATATAATTAATCCGCAAAAATTTAAAGGTTTCGGCAAGGAGCTCGTGATTCAGTTCCGGCCACATATGGGAGGTTATGGTTTTCGCTGGTAGTCAGACAAGCTGTACGCATGCTTGCTACTAATATTGTGTAAAAGCCTTTATTTTCAGAGGAAATTACGTTACATGCTTCACTCTAAATAATGTTAAAAATAAATAAGAGAAAAAATAACAATCTATATTTGTTAGAGATGTATGAGGTCTTTAAGCATCAAAGTAAAATGATAAAGTATACTAAATAATAAGAGACGCGTCTTCGGTGAGATTCCCAATTCCGCTATGTGCATTTTAGCAACTTTTCAGGAGATCACAAATGGGCCTAAATAATATCTTACATATTTGTTCAAATTGTATTGAATTAAGCTAGAAATATGTTCGTTGAGAACAAATAAAATAATCAATTTTAATAATTGCAAATTGAGATTTTTTTTCCTACTTTTTGTTCACATATGTTCGTCATTCTAGTAGGAATTTTAACTCGTATTTATTTAAGCATTAGATATATCATGGAGACCTTATACTATAAGGTCTCCAAGATAGAATCGCAAATATCCCAAATCGGCCTGATTTGAGCATACCCCGTCGTAATAAACACAGCCATACTAAGTTTCATGACAGGGTAGAGCTGATAGAAGTACTTCATGGCCCAGACACGAGGAGTTTAAAGTCGTACTGCGTATCGAGTCGTGCTCAGTAGTGTGTACTTTATCTCCTTCAGTGATCGGATAGTACCCTAGAGAGGAGACCTCCCATATGGAAGCTCTACTTATCATAACCGCGGATTTCTAACTTTTTAATATATGTATATTTTTCCCAAATCATTAATTTCGCATAAGTTTCCCATATCTCATTTAATTCGGAAACCGCGAATCGCACAATAGGCTTTCTGCGATTATATATTTTCTTTATACCCGTGTATATTTTGTCATCAAAACCGAAACTTGATGCGTGACCAAAAAACAAATGCATAAAAAGCACTTGCGCGACATTTGTTTACTCACCTTTATTTTTAGAAACAGAATATGAATAATAATATAAACATGTTTAAAAACATTGTATTGAATTAGCAGCAGCAGTACAATTATTTTTATATTCAAAATATGGCCTTCGAAAAGACTTAATAATACACTTTGTAAATAAACAACATAACTTTGCTATTATAATTAAGACTTGTATCATCATTAGCAGCCGTGACGGTTCAAATAATAATCTATTATGTCATAATTTCTCTTTCAAATAATTAGCTTCAACATAATGTCACATATTCCTATTTCGGCTCAGTAACTGTAGCGCTGTATCCACGCTCATAAATCAAGGGAAATTTACAGCCATCTTAAAAATAGGTTACCACGAGAGCATTAGAAGAGGTGCCATTGTTGCGAGGTAATGGTGTTTACGGGTCTACCTAATTTGTATTTGTACCCTTGGGGAGGGGGAATGTGTACGTGTACACGGTGTTCCCGGGAATTTCCGTTAACTTCGGCATATTGCAGAGAACATTCACAGAAATAAATAAGCATAATTATTACTTAAAAAAAAAAATTGAATGTAGCATTAACAGTGGTTAAAGCTGCAAATTTGATCAAATTAAAATATTGAATATCTTGATAACAGTAAGAGTTAAGATACTACTGTCTTGGAGAAAGGAGAAATTAACTTTATTTGATCTAACCTATATCCCCTTGAAATTAACGGAAATTGACAAAAGCACGTAGTATATGGGTACTAAAAACCATAATAATAGTTTGTAAGTTTCTACGTAGGGGGCAATCTCCGGGCCTAACGGAACGATGCTGTACCTGGAACGGATTTCCAAACGAATTTTACTTGAATATGAGACTTTCGGGACATAGGTTATATTTTCTTCTGCGACTCCACTTGCGTTTTTTGTAATACGTGGGTGAAGCTGCGATATTGATAATTAAATTACCATACCATATTACCTATATATTCCAAGGATTCAAAGATTTTTATTTTGCTCGGAATGCAGTTACATAGTTCTTAAAATTTTACATTATAGTCCAGTGCATTCAGCCTGCGTGCAGGCGTGCAAATCATTTTTGAGGAGCGTTAAATTCCATAATAATAATTATAAAAATTAGCATTAACAAGTCAAAATTATAATAATATCAAATGCAAACAAGAATAACAATGTCAAATAAAAAATAAAAAATGTCAGTTACAATAGAAATCGATGAAAAATATATTATTTCAAACACTTAGGAACCTACATTACTCCTCGTCAAAATAATGTGTATACTCGCAGTGAGCCCATTGTTCAGAGTGTATAAGCGATGTATAAGTATATGATTGTTGACAGGAGTATGAAATCACATTGTCCTTGTGGGAACATTGTAATTTCCGTAGGTATTGTCTTACCTATGTAACAGTTGCATATATTTTGCTCTCTGATCATTTTATAGTATACGCACAGGCTTCTGCCCGCGAATCCGCGCGGAACTCGTTAATATAGTAGTCCCATACAAACTTTTATGTACCATTTCACCCCCTTAGGGATGATTTCTGGGATAAAAACTATCCTGTGTCCCACCCGGGGACTCAAACTATATCTGTTCCATCTAAGTCGAAATAGCGGTTTAAGCATGAAGAGGTAACAGGCAGACAGACACACTTTTGCATTGATAATATTAGTATGGATATACAAAGTTTATCAAACTACCAAAAGCTATCCAATGCTAAAATTTTTGAGGCGGTCTTATATCCAAGTTTGCTTTAAGCTCTTGACATAATACCATTTAAGAGACGGGCATCAATACTAACTGTACTTTTTAGAACTTGTTTATGAATAAATAAATCAAATGAAAACAGTTTTTTTTAGGGGACAATCTTACACAAATTGAACTTGTCCCATAGTAAGCTTAATAAGGCTTGTTATGAGTAGGTACTAAACGACAATATAATATATTTAATAGATACGTAAAAAACATCGAAGACTCAGAAGCAAATATTCATGCTCATCACACAAATATTTGCCCTTACCGGGATTCGAACCCAGGACCTTCAGCTTCGTAGACAGCGTCACTACCCACTAAGCTAACTGGTCGTCAAGTTATCAACTACTTAACTTGTCTATTCTAATGACCTGTAAGTCCTAACACTTATAAAAAAAATGGAATCCCTACGCTCACATTCTGTCTTAATCACCAGATCACTGTGGGCCATACCGAGAGATTACCGCTGTCTATGGGCGACAGATTTCTGAATGCTGCGGGATGCGCGGAAGTGTAAACTTGTAAAACAACCAAACAGCAATTAAAGGCAAACAATCATACCATTGCCAAAGTTAGAACGAATCTTGCGGAGATTTACCCAACATTATTTGTAGACTATTGTAATATACTTATATATTCATTCATTCATTCAAAAAGGCTCCAGAAGATGCACTGTGTTGAGAGTAAGGGCCTTTGTTTCTTGCTGTCAATATAATTAATCCGCAAAAATGCCAAAGTTAGAACGAACGAATAAACAAATCTTCAAACTCCAACGCGTGATATTAAGTAGTTCACAACAGACTGAAGTTGCAGCATTATCTCACTGCTAACGAAAAGTTAGCACACGTTTAGCCAACTTTACACGTCATTGTCATTCTAAAACAACGTCCGCCTACATAACTTTTGAAACGACACGAGTCTTTTCAGTCCGCTGAAGTAACGTTTCGCTACTTTTCCCCCGGTTACTCCCAAAAAGGCGTACGTCACTACGAATCTTTTAAAGAGATAGGACTTTTTATTCCGTGGTCTTGTCAGGCCCGATGGCATAAGGACGGCTAAGCGACTTTTTTGTACCCCGCCGTATGGGCCGTGAACAGCAACAGTCCGGCGCTGAAAGCGCTCATCTCGGTTGAATAACGGCCCAACCCTAGCTAGAGGGTTACCAGTTATGTGGTCACTTTAATATGCTTATCACTAATTATAATTATTGTTACATATATGTCTAAATTTAATATATCTACCGTTAAAAGTGCGACGCGTTATTGAAGGGAAAAGCCCATTTTGAACTTCCTAACAAGTTAAGACAAGTAGGTTTTTAAATATTCAAGTGAAGAATAATGCAAACGAAAACTATAACTCTTCTAGTCATCAACAAGTAACCATGACGTCACGCCGGCCCCTCCACAAAACGCAACACTCCGCCGCTCTCCCCAGCCTGGCAACCCCGCGCACTATTTACGGAACAATGCAGGCTTGATGTGCGCACGCCGGGAAAACGCGGGAGGGAAAACGCTCCGAGCTCAGTCTAGGCCCGCAAGCGCGACTGGCCGCGCGATTACCGCGACGCAAGCGCCCTGGCGCACGCCGCGCGCCGCGCGAAACGCGGCGTAACCTTCCTCGAATCGACCGAGGTAGGCAACACCGCCGACGAAATTCAGTGTCAAAAGGTTGGTGAACCCCGAAAGTGCACCTAGAAACTAACCCCCGAAATACGAAATTCGCTCGCCGGCGCCGGTGACATCTGTTGTTACTGCGCGCGTTATTCCCTCGTGCCCCGGTACTGTCAAACGTAAAATCGTTTGTAATTCCTATCGATGTGCATGTTTCCGTTCTTTTGTGTTGATCAGTTTACACGCAGGTTGTTCGGTCAACTCGAACGGTTTATTTCATGTTACATGTAATGCTTTTTTGTTTCCTAACAACGATGACAACTAGTCAGGGCGGTGTATTCTTTTATAACAATAAAATAAGCTTAACAATTCAGCACCTTACGAGGATTTTCACGAAGTTGTTGATAATAATCCGATTTCTGCACTGAAAGTAACAGCTTGATGTCCTTGTTGATCGAAATGTCAAACCAAGTCAATCTAAAATCTCAACACAAAAAGCGTTATGTGTAAAGCGATCTAAGAAACCAAGAAATCTCTCCACAAATTGCCTCGGCTCTCGCTCTGCTGGTCATAAAGAGAAAATTGTGACCTACATTCATGTCTTAAATTGAATTTATACCGCGAAATGTGTTAGAACAAGAGCCCACGCCAAGTGATACCAGGCGTCGTTTCCGAAATATCACCAGCGTTTATACTAAGAAACATTGATGACTAGATGAGATCATCCCATGCAAATGACACTGGCATTAAATAAATAGTATTTTTAAACGTGCAATCATTAGAATCCTAATAATACACATGCGTTCAATCTTTTGAAATGCATGATGAAGTGCTAACAAGGTATTAACATGATAAAAGGTGTTGGTATACTACTTGTGCGTATGTAAAATAATTACGAGATTTAGTGACATATGTACAAAGCTAAGTGGTATAATGTTTAAAAACATGTATAAGTGAATGTTACTTTGATTGTAGCATACATTGGAATAATTCAGTTTTTATCAGTATTGACTTTATTTGGTTGGCAAATCCTGTTCAGTTTTGAAAATGGTCATGGCTTCATATCGATATTATAATATGAGCAAGCGAGATATTATCAGAATTTGTGTATAATAGTTGTATAACGTTTTTTAAATTTATTCTTATGACATCAGATACTCGTCCTGGTGAAATAATTCATGCAGTAATGCAAAAAATAATTTGTCAATTGGTAATAACCTTGGCTAAACGATTCGTTTCTATTAATATTCAATAAATGTTGTCTGTATATTAATTAGTTCAGTTTATTAGTTCATCAAGTAACATATTTTAGGTAACTCCACTTGAACATGAAGTCAGAGTGGCTGTTTGAGGTATCGGGTACTTATATCTTTACGACCACTAAATTAATTGTAAAGGGTAACAACCTATAATGGTGAATATTGTCGAAAAATGTAAGGCTAGACTCCAATCAAATTATTCCTACACAACAGATTGGTGGCAATATAATTAACTTTAAGAACAAAGTTTTAACCGCCTTCAATACCTACTGTACTCCGCCAAGAACATTTCCACATGTCTCCAGGTCCGATCATCAGATCCTGACCCGATGACCATGGACCCTGGGTAGGAGAATCTTTCAAACAAAAAAGACGTCTTCGAGTTATAGGGGAACATACATAAAAAAAAAAACGACCTCTTTTTGAAGCCGGTTAAAAATAGGTGGAATCTGTTAATATACTATATATACTATATGCCTTTATGTAGAACATCTTCCTTAACATATTTCAATATATGCTTTAGCCCCACCCGTGGTTACGCAGCAATAATTGAAACACAGTAAAATACGGTATAAGGTTCAGGTTCTTACTGCGTTTTGTCTTTGAGTCACTTCGTAATCCCCTTACGGATCATGCATCCCTATCAGTTACAGTAAACAGCTTTAGCGGAAATTTGAATGGATGGAATGGACAAAAGCTATTTCCACATCGTCATTGTCTTTACTGTGTTTTGTTTTGTATACCCATTGTTTTGTCCACGAATAAATGTTTTCTTTCTTTCTTTCTTTCATTGCGGCTGAGTAATTCTTAAAAAATTTAATAAATATTTGGGGGACAATCTTACACGAATCGACCTAGTCCCAAACTAAGCAAAGCTTGTACTATGGGGACTAGGCGACGATATATATACTTCTATAGATAAATATATACTTATATAGATGCAGAGTGTACCAAAAATGGGGTGCGAACCGATTTTGGTACACTGTAGAAAACATCCATGACTCAGGAATAAATATTGCTCCTCACACAAATAAATGCCCTTACCGGGATTTGAACCCAGGACCTCTGGCTTCGTAGGCAGGATCACTACCAACGGCCAAAGCGGTCGTCTACATAAATGTTCCCTTCATGCAGCTTAAAAACGTGAGACAACGCTTTAGTACCCAACAAGGAAATACAGTCCTTAATACGTAGTTATTAGAAGCAGAAACTGACAGAATGGTCTACTTAAAATATGGCACGTGGGGATTAAGGCGTATGTCCCGTTTAGTCTGGTAAAGAAGTGATTTTCGAAGGCTCTTAAACTAAGAGATCAAAACAATAGTAAGTTACTGCAGAAGCCGGAAAAATAGTAACGTCAATATTTCTGAATGTTGAGAAAAAGCATTTTTAAACGTAACGTCAGCATAAAATGATAATATATTTCCGAATAACATTCTGCCGTCATTTTAAGCAAAAATTTTCAACTTATTAGTTCCGGAAACATTTTAAATAGTGTTAACATTTTCAGTCACTATTTTCACTTACACGTGGATTAATGTGTAAAAGCCTTCCAACTGGTAACTAATTTGAACAAGCGAGCGGTATGATTTACATTCGCTCTAGTTCATTCCAATTATACGCGAAACCCCAATCATAAAGGTAGACCAACATTAATTTCAAACGTTTTGTATATCTCATATACCGCCTATAACGAACAACATTTGCTTTAGATACAAGGAGCTCAAATGCAACTATTGGTTAATGTGCGAAAAAGGGGATACATTAGTGTAATCGAATGAATATAACTTGAATTACCCGTGTATTTCACACTAGAAACAAATTAACTTGGAGAGCCCTCGTCCTCCTAGAGTTATTCCTGGTTGTATCCTAAAGAAGCCTGGGTCCACTTTGGCACCTAATCCCGAGATTTGGCACTAGTGTTTACGTAATTAGGAAAGCACTAATTATAAAAAGGTTTTAGGACATCCCACCGGCGCGGCACCATTTATCGCGAACACAAACTTCCACTCCCATTTTCACCTATTTTTAAGAGATGATTTTCGGGTCAAAATCTATGTTGTGTAGGGCCTCAAACTATCTCCATATCAAATTACATGGATCGTTTTACACGTGACAAGGTAACAGACATAGTTACAGCATGTATGGATTTAAATTTAATCGGAATACCTGGCAGCGGCAGCAAAGACCGATTTATCGAATACAAGTATCTCTTCCGCTTTATTGGTTACTTGAATCACGTCAGACCGAGGCGTCTTAGCATGTATCCTGTTTTCGATATGCTCCACGGACATAAACATAAAATGCATTATTTATGCCTGTCTGTTGGGTAAATAGAACATCGAAAAATTCTTCATACATTTGATTCTACGGAAGAAGCATTTCACTGTAGATTACTTTAAATAGAACAGCAAATAGGCTTTGTTAGGTTAGTATTCCTGAAGAAACTGCGTTACGGAAAAAAACTAGGTATTAAAAATTATCCAGGGCAAGTTATCTCTTTAACTATTCACAATCTCGTAATTAACCACAGGGGAATGGAGACAGAGCATAAACGAATTTTGTAAGAAACCTGATAGAATGAAGATTAAGGTACTAGGAAGGCTTAAGGAACCTGAAAAAAATCCTATCAGACCGCCGGCTCAAATATTATCTGATATTACGTAATACCCTTTCGCAACTACGGGTTGCTTAAGCTTATCATTTTCATTTCAAGTAATCTTCTAAAGATTCAGGAGGAAACCTTATAAATGTAACATAGTAAATATAACTTTTGCGAGAGAGTAGCCGATAGCTGCAGATATACCACTGCTAGGTACCTAAATTAAATAAAAATCCATCACAAAATGAACGCTAGTCATGAATTTAGCAAGTCAAATCTGAAAATAAAACGCTGAAAAAGCTAGATTTGATTCAGCTGAAACAATAATACTAGTCGATTTAAAATAGCGCAAACAAAAGCAAAGCGGGGAAGGGTTCAGCTATTTTATACGATTAATTCAGCGACAATGCTTTACAAGAGAACGCTTTATTGCATCTGAATAAGGTTTAATATGTGTTAACGCTAGCGATTCAATAAGCAACAGGCAGGTGAAATAATGAAAAAGTTTCTGAATACCGCTCTCATCAGCGCATCGTAGCTATGTACGCTTTTGAAATCATACAGCGGCAACGCGATATTAAAACAAGTGAAATTAAAAGATTTTTTCAAAAAACCCAATTGCATCTTTTCAAATTTTATAGCCTGTGTCACTCCCACGATCTAGAGGAATCCAACGACACCTCGTATGTCGAGATCCGTCAAACGGTTTAGGCTGCAGGGCGTGCCAAAGAAAAAGGTCACATACATACATACGCTCGAAAAACATAACCCTCCTCTCCTTCGGCAGTCGGATAAAAAGGGTAGGATTTTTTTTATTTTCATAATTATCATGTTAATTTTACCTAAGCTTCCTTTGAAGCGGGGTATATGGCGCGCATAAAAGGTACGTCCCACCAGGATAGCATCACCTTTAAGCGTTATTTTTATCGCGTAGGGCGCGGTGGCAGTGCCCGTGCTTTTGTGGAACGAGGCGAGGTTGTAAACATTTAACCGTGCTCTGATCATAGATCACGATGGCGTAAACTTTTCAGAACTAGTGGGTCTGAATCGGAAAATCCTACTAATATTATAAATGCGAAAGTTTAGATGTTTGGATGTTTGTTACTCAATCACGCTTAAACGGCTGAACCGATTTGAATGAAATTTTGCACAAAGATAGTTTATTGCCTGGATTAAAATATAGGATAGTTTTTATCCCTAGTCCACGCAGACGAAGTCGCGGGCGGAAGCTAGTATACTATATAATTTATCGAACCTGCTCACAAAATTATACGACTATAGGTTGAGATTTGCGACCAGACCCCGTAGCATGGACGGCCTTATCATACGATAAGTGACAAAATAGAGCGTCCGTCACTGGGGACACCGTTCAATAGAACGAGACGGACGCTCGCTTACTTATCGCGTGATAAGGCCGACCATGTATAATACGGGGTCTGTAAATGAGAACAGCTGGTCAGCCGGACATAAGAGACAATTTTGGCCTAAGCTACAGCAGAAAACTTCGTTTGCCTCCCTCGTTTAATTTAGATGAGTACTGTTAATTATGTAAACTATTTTAATTTAATGTCTATATGAACGATTATTTTTATGTTCACATTAAAACGACTGACCTCTGTTTGGATCGTTTCGTAATTAGCAGTTTAATTAATTGACTACCAGTTTTGCCTAGTCTAGTAACCCTAGTAGACTACAAAGAGATCAATACGGCTTGTAAATTTGGCTTATCTTTTTCTTTGTAATGAAATGAACCTACACTAAAACATGTATATTCCCAACGCTCATAAAAGAAAAATTACTTTACTTACGTTCGGTCTGGCAATACCCAATACAAACATTTGGCGTCGATCGAATTCAAATAACATTAGGTATAGGCTGCGGCTCAATTAGTCACCTAAGTTTTACATTTCGGTTTGATATAAAAGAATAGGTGCTTACTATAGACATACTCATTTATGTATTCCCAAGTGTACTTCAAATTTTATTTTAAATACCAATTCTAGCCATAGTAGGTATAAGTAGGTAGTAATAAAGATGGAATGTGATATTGCAGTGGTAGGTCTACTAGCACACAGTTCAACAACTACTCTTCCAACCCGACCCGACACCACACGGCGCGGCGATACTTGAGGAGTGAGTTTTGATACATAGTGGGCAGCAAAAGTGCATGGACAATTGAGAAACTGTTTGCCTTGACACGCTCGCTAACGCCATCTGCGTAAGGCGTCCATGTATTTTACAGGCAACAGTACCTAACGACGTACGAAACGTTAGGTAAATGTCGATGTAGATTTGTTGCATGGGAAAATTCCAGTTGATTTGTCTTAACGCTACGTTGAAAGTTACGTTATTACCTCTCTGGACTTCTCGAGAATAATTAGAAAGCGGCTGAAATGCTAAGTTAAAGAACTCACACGTTATTACAAAGTAGAACAATGTAGTAAACGTATGCATACACCATACAATATATCTGCAATGGATGCCAGTCCAGGGGAACAATTGCCAGAATGCACGAACACATTGAAATAATATGAAATCGGAATGCAACATGTAAGTGGCAGATAGCCCTGGTCGCTAGACGATGCCAAAAGGGCAGCTGCCATTACTGTTTCATACGCTGCTACTGGGTTTATGACAATTTTATAGTTGCGGTCTATACTGGAATATCAGAGTGACTAAGTCGACACTTTCGTTGGCCTATTTTTACGGTGGCCTCAATTTGTGAGGAACTTGTTGATATCGTCTTATGTTAGGGAAACAATACGTTTGATATGAATAGTTTCAGATGGCAGATCGTTTTTATTTTTGTAAGGTTAAATAAATGTCTCTACAATTTATCTAAATCTTACAATTTATCTAACTAGTCCAAAACTAAGCAAAGCTTTGTACCATGGGTAATAGACGACGAGATACATATTATAGATAAATAAATACTTTACTTACTTACTCCTCTGGCGCAAGAACCCGAAGTGTGTCTTGGCCTCAAAAATAATACAAATGAATAAGTAAATACCTAAATAGATAAAAAACATCAATGACTCATGAACAAGTATTTATGCGCATCACACAAACACATGCCGTTCCTGGGGCTCGAACCCGGAAGCGTCGACTAAGCAATGATTAAAATACTAAACTCAAATTCAACTCAATATTGACTCATAGATAGTAAAAAAAAAATACCGCAATAAAACTAAAATATCACGACCACAGGAAACATACGCCCTGAATCAACAAACCACACCCATATTTTCGATTCCCTAATTGCATACTATTACGTAAACGGTAAAGAACATGCCCCAATGTCTCTTTCATCATGGATTCAAAACCAACCCAGTTTTGTTTCCGCTCTTGTTGCTATTTGCGGAAACCGACGTAGGCGGCTGTCATGAGAAGTTTCTTTTATAGCAGCAAACCAAAGACAACGTTAAAGAATATACCCCAGTACCCGACAAGGGACCAGGAATTAACGCTTTCAATCTTAATGTTAGGCATTAAGGTGTCAAACAGGACGTTTACCTTACTAGTTACAACATCCTCTAGTATAAAAATTAAGAAAAGTAAGATGCGTTGTACGTAATGTGAGAAATTTCAAGTGTCGATCGATTTAATCATCATATCAGCCGAAAGACGTCCACTGCTGGACATAGGCCTCCCCCAAAGAGTGCCACAATGACCGGTCCCGCGCCACCCGCATCCAGCGGACTCCCGCACGCGATCGATTTAATGTTTAGCAGAGATTAGGATATAGTTGACAGACTGAGATTTGCTCTGTGAAAAAACGGAGATAAGTATATTTCCCGGAAATAAGACATTGCTAGGCCGATTATTCGCCTCCCTTACCTGTACCTACTGTAAAGCTCATCAGTTTTAGATTACCCATTATTAAACATTGCACGTGTAACAATTTACGATGGCACAGATTTTACGGAGACCATGAATAATAAAAACATAAATAAAGCACATCTCTTAGTGAATAAGGGTTACCTACGTAATAATGGAACAAAACATAAACGTTCTGTTATGCTTGACTTATATGGAAAACTGACATAGACATTACGTGACTTAAATCAATAATAATCTCCTAAAGGAAATATCTAGTGTAAAAACGCGCAAATAAGTAAAACAATGGGATATTGAAACAAAACACAGTTACATTGGAACAAGGAGAAGAAAACTAATGAAAAGATGTAACGTAAAGCACGAATGCATGCATTGTTTATAATATAGTAAAGTTACGGACGCATCAGAAATAAACTACATTGAAAAATTATCATACAAGGATAATTTTGGCTGTATGTGTACATTGTGTGCCATCAATTAAAAACGAGCTTGATGGCGTACATACAATATATAATATAATATGTTATTACCGGGATTGTGCGTAAATTCATGGCAACTCATTGCAATTTAATATAAAGTCGAAGAATGTATTTTTTAACCTTTAACTTGACTTTACAGTGGCTTTTCCAATCTACAAATAGGACACTAGCGGTAACCGAGCTTTTTTCTTAGCCACAAAGCTCAAAGCTTAATTACCAAAGACAATGAAATCTGTTAGGAAATTACTTTATTTTAGTTAATTACTATCGCTTCTCTACTGTTAAACGTTTAGAAAGTTTTGAAACTAATTGTCACTTTATCTGTAACTATTGTTTGTGCTTTAGCTGCAGACAGACGTAATTCGCCTTTGTTTCATGTAAGGTACCTATTGACATCGCCTGTTGGCTCAGTTCGGGTTGCACAGGGAAGTTCCACAACGCTTCGGAAGCTTAAATACCGCCAGCCATCTGGTTGCCTCTCGGACATTGAAACTACGCGCCATTGCTTTAACTATTAATTTGTCTATCTATATGCACAACCATAACCTAATAATTTAAATGCGAAATTAACTCTGTCTGTCTGTCCGTGTCCCTTTGTTGAATAAAGCCCTTGAGTGGATTAATGCTCTAGGTTATAATTTTGTACCTGAATTTTAACTCGCTATACAAATAAATTAATAACCTTTTGACGCTTTTTACTTGGTACTGAACCAATTTTGATTATTTTTCGTACATAGATTGAACTTTGGATAACGATTACCTACTACTAAATGTTGCGAAAAAATTATAAGTTTAGAAGGAGTTCTTAGAAAATAAATTACAACATAGACTTATAACAATGAAGATAGTTAGTAACAACAAAACCCTACATTTGGTGGAAACCCATAAAATCATAATTATAAAAAGTAATCTAGGAGACAACAATGGTAACTAACGACGGAAAAAACGTAATTGCGTAAATCTGTTAGGATTACGAAGATATTTTAATTTTATAGCTCACATATACCACCTGTCGATGATAGTCGCTAAGCATCTTGCGATATACAGTGTGTAATACAATGAAAGGCAACTCTTTAAAGAAGGAATGGAATAAAGCTTATCGCAAGTATTTTGATAACAAATATTTTAATACTTTCACTGCCAGGAACCCGCCTAGCGGGCGCCTATCCCGTAGTCGCTTTCCGCTACTTACGAGAAAAATAACGGGATCGGCTACGCTACGAGCGTAGTGCGTAGCGATTATTCTATCACTTCACTCTGAAAAGTTTCGAAAAGGCTCAAGTTGGCGTTTCTTTACTGCTGAAACTCGTGCTATTTAGAACCTGCCCAGCGGGTAACTACCATCTTTTTCCAAATTCCTTATTTGATAAAGATGAGTCACCACTCATCTTTATCAAAACACCAGTGGTGGCACTACACCACTGGTTACAATTTTACTTATCAAATAAGTTGTTCAGTATGAGAAGGTACGTATTAGGTATGCTTGCATTTTGAGTTACCATAGGCTCGTTTCTAAATTATTACATTATCAATCATATAAAATATTTGCCTATCGGAGTGTTGCACACTGTATTCCCCACGCTGCGATTAAGCCGCGATGTTTACAATGGGAGGTTTACATCTCGCGGTTACTACATGTGACCTATATTCGAAAATAACCTGTTAATGGATTATTGCGAGGGAATATTAGTGATGGTGTTTTGTTTCGGCTTACCACGTTTTGAGATAATAAATCGCCATCTGTGGCCCGTTACACGAAGCTACAAGTTATAATTTTTAACCCCCGACGCAAAGAGAGGGGTGTTATAACTTTAACGTGTCTATGTGCCCATTCCAAATCCCAAGTTTGGAATAGGCACTAGTTTTATGAAAGCGATTGCCATCTGAACATTCCAACCCAGTGGGAAAATTAGACCTTATTGGGATTAGAAATGTTTCCTCGCGATGTTTTCCTTCACTTCACCGCTGTAGCGTATTGGAGCTGTAATATAATAGGGCAAAAACTTAATTTAAGGCAGATTACTCGTATTCTAACTTGCTCCATTTGCCCTACTTTTCCTTCAGTCATACAATAAGTAAAATAATTGAACAATGGTACACTCGCGGGCAAAGAATACCGGTGGGTAAAATACCGTCATATTTCCTAAAATAGTGCGTAAGAGCTTGTACAGTTAATCCTGTCATGATCTTTATTTAATTTAACATATAAACTGTTAATAACAGTAAAAAATATAACGTTACCAGGTTTAAATCGGACTCGTAAAAACCCATGAAAAAAAACAACGTTAACGGAGCGAGATATCGCAAAAATCGTGATTTTTGGATATCGATATTTTTATGATAGGATCCAGGAAAGTGTTAATACAGTTGGGTATTGTAAAGAATAGCATATTATGTAAATAAAACAAGTATTCAATATTTTAAAAAACCTATTGCAGGTATTTAATTTAGGGTGACCCGTATTCTTTGCCCGCGAGTGTATATGTGGAAATTACATTATGTACCTATAAAGTAAATTATTACGTTAATTTTAGCCCTCTCTTGAAATGTTTCAAAATATTGTGAAGCTGTAATATTATTACTTCAGTATGTCCACACTTTGTTGAAACTGGAGATTTTAATAAAACCAGTTTTTACATGAAGTTCACACCAAAATGGTTTTAAAAAGAAATAATTTTATTAAAGGTTTGAATAAAGTGACCACATTTTTTTGTTTGATTCCGAATCCAGTGGCCCGGTTCACGGAGATAAAAGTAACAATTTTACAAGGTTTGACGACCGGCTTAGCCTAGTGGGCAGTAACCCTGCCTACGAAGTTAAAGGTCCTGGGTTCGAAACCCGGTAAAAGCAAATCAAATATTTGTGTGATGAGCAAGGTTTTTTCTCCGAGTCTCGGATGTTTTCTATGTATTTAAGTATTTTTTTTTTTTTTTTTAGCCCCTAGTAATAAAATAACGGGCAATCAAATGTAAAGTGTCATCCTGCGAGACAGGTATAGCTTAGTGCAGGTGACACGGGCAATCTTATTAATCTTAAGCTAAATTACAGTGTTCCGTAACCATTATGTCACATAAACCATAATTTGTTTAAATCTATGTCACTGTATAAATAAAACTTTTTTTTTATATCTATTAAATATATTGTTATCGAAGCTACGGTAGCCTAGAGGTTCAGGCATACGGCTGTCAAGCGGCGGTCGTGGGATTGACTGCGGCTCGTACTATCGACAACACAGCTGACTGACCATCGGTGCACCTTAAGTGCATTGTAATAAGGTTCTATATAAACACAGGATGGTCAGTTAACAGTGTTGTTGTTTGTACCACTAAGTTTTTCGGGTACGGAATATTTGCCGTTAGCTCCCCGAGCCGCGGGCCCGGGGCACCTTTTGGGCACAACCGGGAATAACGCTAGGACTAGGAAGGTGATAGTAGAATGTCAATAGGAAACATTATCTTCCGTTTCATCAATGAATCGGTTTCCAAGAAAGTCCGTGTTTTATTTACACGAGGCGAGGCTATTTTTGTCGTTACTTAAATTATAAATAAATATTTTCTTTAATTAGATTTTAGTATGGCATTGGGCAGGAAAATTTAAGTTCCTTTTTCTACTATGACCATCACTGTTGGAACGATGAATTTATTTTATAAAAAAAAGACCGGGTGCACTCCGGGAGTGCCGGCAGAAGTGAAAACTCAATGAAATTGTAACAGTTTTTCGATCAGGTCACGTGACCGTAAGACGGACAGGTGACCTGTATCGAATCTCACGTCTTACGAATCTTCCGGCCCATGACCTGTGGCGAGTTTAACAATTTTTCCCCATCACAAAAAGTGCACAGCGCCGCTGAAGAAGTGTTCACTTCAAAAACAATATTTTTTGTTGTTTTCCTCTCAACGACCCGTTTAGATAGGTACCCTGTATATCACCACTTTTCAAAGACGCAAGGAAGTTTAAAAAAATCCCACTTAGGTATGTACTTAATGCCTACTGCAACTTCAAGATCTCTCTAGTCTTGGTTTTTTATAAGCATTGCTACAAAAATTTGCCACAAAATGAACATTCCTCAAACAACCAGACACAGTCAAAAGAAACTGAAAGCCTATTCGGGAAAGACCGCACTGAAACAGCCCTTGAGACGCCCTTTGTTGTGTCTCTTGACAGCTCCACAAGTGAGTAGTTGTGTGGAGTTTGCCGATTCCCACTAACCATCATAACCTCGTATCTCCTTGTGATGTTGCTTTGAAAGTGAACTTTATGCTATAAACATTAGGCTTCGCTTTACGAATATCACTGAGTCAAATAAGATATTTAGAAATTAAAGAAGTTGCTGCATATTCACCGGATATCTTTGTGGCGTTGTTTTGAAAGTGAACTTCACGCAATGGGAATTAAGGTCGGTTTTATTAATGGTTTTGAGTAAGATAAGATGATCAGAAAATAAGGCAGCCATTTGTTGCTGATATATTCACGGACACGCGCATATCTAGAATCTAGATACCGTTCGTGTTATGGATATGGTAAAGTGGGGTCGTTAACTTCGGACCGCTTATGGTTTGTTATGTTACATTGAGATAGGAATATTAAGTAGGATTCATAATAGGTTGTGGGGTGGTACAGAGAAATTATAAAATAAGTACCTAACATTTGTACTTACTCATTTAATTGAATCAAAAGCACAGAATAATATTATTAGCTAAAGCAGATCTCAACTGTACAGTCTGTTGATGTTTTTTATACCTGCGAACCAATTATAAGTTTGCGTCTCTGCGGCGCTACCACGAAAATCGAATCTCGAAGTTCGTATATCTCTGTCTCTGTTGTTCGAGTACCATAAACTATAAGTGCGATAGAGACAGAATTCGTAATTCGATTTTCGTGGTGGGTGAGCGTTGAGGTGTGCTTACATTGTGATACAAGTGAGGTATGTTGATAATTAAGAGAGCCGAGGATGTAATTATCAAAGCTCACGCGTTTCATGCGACGTTTTTCAACACATTTTGTATACATCGCCAAGAATTTCCAGTGGCGTCCATTCTTTTTATCACTTTTCTAGTCACCACGAGTCAATATTTTTGTTAATAACCAAACACGCATTAGCAATGTTTACAAATATCTGTGAAACGTGCTGTGAAATAACTTATAGGTAATGGCGCGCAACAGTTTTTGCGCATGTGTTCAGCCAGACTTAGATGAAATCTCTAAACAGCCAATCCTACTTAATATTATAAATGCGAAAGTTTCGATGTTTGGATGTTTGGATGTTTGTTACTCAATCACGCTTAAACGGCTGAACCGATTTGAATGAAGTTTTGTACGAAGATAGTTTACCTATAGCCTGGATTAAAATATAGGATAGTTTTTATCCCGGGTCCATGCGGACGAAGTCGCGGGCGGAAGCTAGTACAAAATAAAATAAATATTTTCGTTTTAAAATGTTATCTTTATTAATTCATGTAAAATGTTATCAAAAGTGAATAGTTTTACTAAATTAAACGTTTCTATGTCATATCCAAAAAGAAATAGTCAATTAATTAACAAAAAGGATTTAATTGGTTTAGTCGAGTAAAAATCCATTTGGCGAGAATTAAAAAAAAGCTGTAGGTACATTCTGTACAACCCGGTTAATTTAAGAATGCACCGTGTGCATGCATACAACTTGCTGCAAGGTGCCAACGTAACTTAATCGGGATATAACCATAACACACAAGTGTTGTAATGTTATAAAACACGCGTGTTTAATATCCAGGATTATGGGCCTAAAAGCGACACAATAAGAGGTACGTTACGAGCAATTGTGTTGAAAAACAAGTTACAGAATAGGGGGGCTGGTAGCTAACATCAGACACGCCAACTTATGTGCCGCATATTTAGTTCTTTGATGTTTTCTTGTGCCTTCGTAAATGTGCAAAATTTGCATGTCGATCGTAAATAATGATGATCTAAAAAGTCATATCCTAGGCGTTTTTTCAGCGCATTCCATTTTACAATCTTCATACATCTGTATGATTATTATTCAACCGCGATGAGTTTGGGATTGGAATAGCTGTTAGTTCATATGCACTTTGACGTATTCTAATCGCGGTCTGATAATACAGTCAAGCCGTCTTACTTTGCCCAGAAGTGTAAATTTAAATAATTTGAAAAATTACTTTTTAAGTCATATCATAGGCGTTTTTTCAGCGCATTCCATTTTACAATCTTCATACATCTGTATGCTTATTATTCAACCGCGATGAGTTTGGGATTGGAATAGCTGTTAGTTCATATGCACTTTGACGTATTCTAATCGCGGTCTGATAATACAGTCAAGCCGCCTTACTTTGCCCAGAAGTGTAAATTTAAACAACGAAATATGTAAAAACATACTGTATTTATAACTTAAAATCATTATTTTCATTTTTTTTTTCCCATTGGTAAGAAAACCTAATTAGAATTGTTAACATTAAGAACTAGGTAAGTTTTAACCGACTTGAATTCAATACTCCGCCTTATTTGGGCTTTAAAGCTCAATATCTCGCAAACGAATCACTAATTTGAAAAATTGTTTTAACTATGGGTTTAACGAGAATAAAAATTACATCCCCACTTTAGGCGTAGGGGAGGTACCCCAAAAATTTTTTTTCAACATTTTATTCTTCTGTTTTGTCGGCGTGATTGATTCATATACCCATACCGAATCACAGTTTTCTAGTAGTAATGGTTACTGAGCTAAGCCGAAGACGGACGGACAGACGGACGGACGGACAGACGGCAGACGGACATGGCGACTTTATAAGAGTTCCTTGTAGACTACGGAACCCTAAAAAAGCCGACGCATTGAGAACCTCCTTTCGAAGTCAGATAAAAAAGGATTGTTCTATCTACGATACATACTAATTCACGATTCGATAAGTTTTAAACGTTGTGGACTTTTACCAACTAGGTCAAAGTTGGACAGAGTGCATGCGATGAGAATTGTGGATGTAATTAATGTCAACTGTAAAATAATTTAAAAGAAAGCGATCGATCGTAAACGTCGTGATATACATTGATCTACGATATTGGTTTTTTGTGCGCCTTGTGGTTTGAACGACTTTTTCGAGTATTGAATTTTATATTAATAATTGGACTACGTGAGGTGTTAGAATCTTTCACTTGGCTTTCGGCTGTGATAAAACTGATAAAATAACAGGGGCCGTAGACAAGGTTACAATCGACAAGCGCTAACGCCAATAGAAAATAATAAAATGTAGGGGAATGACAGATGCTGACGAAACACTTTTCGTTAGCATCTGTCATACCCATTATTAGTTTTCTATTGGCGTTAGCGCTTGTCGATTGTAACCTTGTCTACAGCCCCCAGGTTTATGAGTATAGTGATTTAGGTTCGCGTATTTCATGTGAACGTAGTTAATGCCCTTAAGAGCAATAAAGCCTAATTTTGGGTGAACATGATCCTCAAAAATCTCATTTATACGCACACAAGTTACACACACAGTTGTCTATAGTAAAAAAAACACGTATGATATTATGGGTCCTAAAATCTTCAGCTACTTTAACATTTCAATGCATCATGCCGTCGCCGAACTAACTCATCTCATCATTTAACTTATGCAAGCACTTATACCCCTATGTTAATAGGTAGGTACATTAACACCCAGTGATTAGCCATGCCATGATACTGCCTGGTACTTACGTTGGTGTCAACGAAGTGTGCTGACCTATTAGCCTGATTACTGAAATCGATTGCAGTCCTTTGCGTGAGGTGGAATTGTAGAATGCGGTATACGTGCACTACAGCTTTATAATTATAGCGTGTTGGTTCTTTTACTAGCGTTTCAGCCGCATTCAATGGATTCTCAAGCTGACCTGCCTGATAGCAGCAGATTCCGTAGCTCACGACTCACAAGCCCATTGCCGTTACTGATCTGAGGATTCTCTGTTTCGACTAGAAGCAAACCTCAGGCCCATTACATTTAATCCTCAGGAGCTCTCCTCTACACTGTTAAAAAACGCTAATAGACCAAACCATTCAAACCACTCAAAGCAAAATACAAAAAGTCAGAAAGCGCGTCAACCGTTAATAAAGATAGTAGCAATGGTTTGTTTGTAAACAAATCAGTTGCGTAAGTTAGGTAATTGGATTGAGCCGAGCCCACACGATTCGCCAGTGAGGGGCGCGGGCACCTCGCCAACTGGGCGATGGCCTTTGTTCATTACCAGTTGTTCTGGCGCTATCATTCGTTCATCGGCTTGCAAATTTTACTATTGTGCTGATATCGCGTCCGTCCGGTGGAAATTGTAAATTAGTTTTGATTCACCGTCTAACTTTGCCCTGGATTACCCACTAATAGTAAAAGACGGTCGCTTGAATGAGATCACGTCATTTAACAACGGCTATTACTAATTGATAGAATCCGGTGTTACTATGCGGAAGTTCATGATAAGATGTATTTTTTTAGCGGAATAGCAAAGAAATATTGTTCTCGTAACGGTTATTACTGCCCTGTTTTGTCTATATTGGATATTTGTGTTTACATTTGCCCTGTAGGGCAAACTCGGATTTAGGTATAATGGCCTTTTATACAGGCCAGATAAAATAAATCGTATGTAGCTTAAAAATAAACATTTTCACCTCTCTCATTAAAACATACATTGTAATTTTAGATCATAATAAGTTCTTGAGATATAGATAGAATCATAATATCAAATGCAAAATAAAATTGCCATAGTGGCAACAACCGTAGAATTGTAAACTTATGTAAGTAGCAATACTTAAATGTTGATTTACCTTATTTTTCAGTGATAAAAATATCTGTTTTCAATATTGCTCAAAATATTATGTTAAGTAATGCAAACATAACGGCCGAGGTTTTATAAGCCTCCTCCGCAAATCGGAAGACGAGGCGAAGCTGGGTGTGACTCGCATACAAAAGCTTAATTGTCTACTCCGTTGGCGAAGCCTTATTAAGTCTTTCACCTCAAAGTGACCTGTTAGCCCCCAGTTAAGATTTTCAGAAATGTTCTGCTAAGTTAAATAGTCTATTATTGCACAAGTAATTACATGCCAAAAGTGACTTAAGTAATTTATATCAGGCGTTAAGTTACTAGAACAATATTCTTTTGTTATATTTTGTCCTATGGGCCAGTCAATGAACTGACGACTTGTATAGAAAAAATTACAATTTGGAAATAATTTATAATTAACTTGTTTTTATCTATGGAAAGGACACTATTAATTAAATAATTACCAAATTCAAATTCAAATTATATAGACTCTTGGATCCCACAGTCAAACTGTGCAAACAGTTTTGTGGGACGTCGTATTTAGTTTTAAGTCATTGTACAGTGCTTTACTGAAATAATAAAAAAAAAAAAGACATAATGCAGCAAAATTTCGGACATCAAAAAAAAAAACTTAACTAGCTTCTGAAAAGTCAGAACAAGTATTAAAAAAAAATTTCGTTCATTCACATTTGCTCTATAATATTCAAGATAAATCATACAAAAAACACAATGCATGCTCCATTCAAATCTATATAATTACTTCCGGGTGGAAAGTTTGTTGGATTCTTGAATAAAGCAGCTTAGAATAACGTTTGAAAAAGAAAAAAAAACGCTATTATAAATTAGTGTTATTCTTAACCGTTTTTTTCCTGGTGTATTATTCCAGAACACTCAGTGGCAGTGGCCGAAATGGGTTAGGACAGCGTTATCATCATCATTATCATTCTTGTGCTCATATAATAATCAAACGAAACCCAAAAAAGCAACCACATGGAAAAGCCCGGTAGAGCAAAAGGAAGATGGGAAAACGAGATTGCAAATATTGTAGGAAAAAATTGGCCAGCAGGAGCGACGCAAAAACCAAAATGGAAAAGCCTGGACAAGGCCTTTACCCGCCGAGGGTTCCAAAAATAGCGCGTTTTTACTGGTAAAACCCACATATTATAACCAAACTGACGATTTTTTCCCGAGTGTCCTGTTGAGATATGCGTGTATAACTTAAATTTCTTGCGTGAATCATGTTAAACTCATAATTAAACGGTTGAAACTTCTTATTTTGATTCATTTTGTTTCGTCAATGATGATAGGTTCAAATCAGCCACCAAGCCAATCTCCAATCTCGGAATCGCCAATCTCGAAATTCTCCGGATCCCCCAAAGTCCGTCAGCCCTCTTCCCAGCATCTTCCGCAAAACCTTTCTCTATTACCAGGAGCATTTCTTCTTCTTCTTGTGTCAGTGTCAAGGCTTACGCACCTATGGGGATATGCCTGATGAGAGTTTTACATAAACGCAAAACATCCGTAATGCTCTCATTAGTAACACATACAGGAAGAAGTATCAACAACTTTGTAGCGAAATCATCATCCATTGGATTTAATAGCCATTTAATTGAATTAAACGCTCGTAAAAATACCCAAGAAGCTCCGTTACTTATTGCTTGTCACTGTGCTGTCCCTGTCCCTATATGGCGGAACGAGTGCCGTCGGACGCCCCAGTCCCAGTCCCCACATAATAGAAACGTACCTAGCAAAAAATGTCCTGCATTCACGACGCTTTCTGAGCCTCCGCGAACTCTGCATTAATTCCCATAATGCAATGAGCTAACCTTAATTTGTTGCCTGGTGTTTTACTTGACTCACTGACTTCTTAAGAAGGGGATTCGTACCTGATTTCTCTGTTTGTGACATGAATTGATTTCCTGGTGGAAATGGTGGCATCTTTACGAGATATGAACATATATGCAATAAACGAATTGAATTGAATTGAATTGAATTGAATGTGTCTGTTTGAAAAGGGTAGGGTAGATTGTTATTAATTGACACTCAATGAAAATGATCCTTAAGAATATTTTTCATCTTGTATACAAATACAAAATACAAAATAATTTATTGTATGAAAGTGAGTACAAAATAGTTATAATACAAAGGTAAGATCTTCACAATCAGCCAGTGGTTGGCGTACAATAATTTGATTCTATAGCATGTCATTAATCATATTTTATTCTCAAATTTTGAAATGTGTGTTGCGCGTAAATGTCAATAATAATCAAGAATATAGTGAATAATAATAGTAGGTAAGTATCAATGTCATGCTTAGAAAGAAAAGAGAAAATTATAATAACTAAATATGTCCAAGAAATATATCAATGGCATGCAAAATAAATAAAAATATGAAATTAAATTACATTATAAATCCATGTCATTGTGATGCGTTGTCAAAATGCTCATTAACATTATAATATAAACGAGCTAAGCACCACGTAAATAACTTATTTTTAAATTCTGGAAAGTCTAAGGTTTTTAAGTCGTTTGGCAAATGATTAAATATTTTTACAGTCATATACAGAATACTTTTTCTGAAGTGAGCGGAGTTGTTGGTCGGATAACTGAGATTAAAACCATGGTGCTTCGACGTTGACCTTGGATTGGATGGCATAATTTTGAAATCATTGATATGGGTCTTTACGAACAAGCACGTTTCATATATGTACAGTGTAGGTAACGGTAGGATTTTAAGTTTATTGAAGAGTGGTCTACAAGAGTCGGTAGTTTTAACACCGCACATGGCTCTGACGCATTTTTTTTGAAGTATGAATGCCCGACTAGCGAATGTAGAGTTCCCCCATAAAATGAGGCCATATCGTAGATTGGACATAATATAGCCATGAAAAGCCAAGAGTGCAGCCTTTTGAGAGGCAACTTGTGTTATCCTACGCAAAGCAAAAACAAACCTGTTTAATTTATCCACCAAATAATCTACATGAGTTTCCCAATTACAGTGGCAATCCAACATGACTCCTAGAAATCGTATGGATTTGACGCATTCTATTGTGTCTGGCTTAAATTGAATTGCAATGTTTCTCGGATTACTCTGCGGTGCATAAAATTCCATGTATTTTGTTTTGCTTAGGTTAGCCTTCAAATTGTTCGTATTTAACCAATTGATTATGTCATTAAAAACTAAGTTGACTTCCACCTGATAAGTTTCAGGGTTTTTACAAGGAATAATTGAAGAACAGTCATAGATATAGTATATATAGTCATAGATGTAGTATAGTATATCACATGAGAAAATGTACTCCAATATTCATTCAAGTGTAAATTATTTATTTGTTTATTGTCTGTTGTTCCTGTTTAGAATTACGAAATGAATACAGGAATGTGTAACTAGAAATTAAAGCAGTCAATGCCACACGGGAGCCAGCTGTATTTTGTTTCATTACCTTATAGAGTATCGTCTAGGTAGGTAAGAACACTTGAGAATAAATTGAATGGTATTGATAAGAACTTACACTATGTAGATAGGTTGACCATATGAATATGAATATGTTAATGTATATTACTTAGGGAACCTACACTATTAAACAAATCGAACTAGCCCTATAGTAAACTCAATAAGGCTTGTGTTAATGGGTACTTGACGATGAAAACTTTGGCATAGAAAACTGTCATAGTGATAACATATCAGTATCAGCAGAATAAGACTTTCTCGTCCGTCTCTTTTATGACCACGCACGCCACGGCAATGTCAATAATAGACATAAATAGGTAAATGAACATAAATAGCTGCTTTCATTACACACTGCTTTGTTACATTTCATTAGTGTTATCATTTGTGTTAATATTATATAAACTCCTTTTCTCCCATTTCGTTGTCCTGATAACCAACATCATGTCGCAATACATATCCCCATGTCTTCACGCTTAGCTTATTTACGTTTCTGTTAGACGAAAACCACGTTAGTCTAGCGTTTGTGATTGATTACTGTACGGTAAAAACAATCATTCAAGATACAATACAAACGCCGTGTTTGTGCGAACATGATACTTACCTCACCCATAATTGCTTCCCAGATAGGACCACGGTCATTATTCGGAAATTTCAAAATTCCGAAAAACCATTTACACGGAACGTTTCCGCTAGCTTAGTATTATATACTGAAATACTAAGATTCCTTCAGCTGATGCCTTCGGACAGCGTCAACTTGCGTTACCTATGGTATAGACACTGTAATATTCACTACATCATAGATATCAACTGAATGACGTCCGTTGATAGATTCGGGGTACTACATCTTTCCGAGGAGTGATTTGTCTGAACTGAATGCATGTTTTATTATTTATTTAGCATAAGTTACACTAACACTATTTAATATTTTCTACATCGTACTTCAAGATCATTGTTGAGCTTGCTACAGCTTGAGTAAAACAAAAGTCGTCTCTCTTGTGGTCTAATAACTAACTTTACTCTGGCAATGTCCACAGAAGAGAAACGAACTTAAATCTCTGTATGCTACTGTCCGTGGTCTCATAAAGCTAGCCATGCCCGTACAATTATAATAAGTACCTACATAAATACTTTGTTACTCAGCCACTAATCAGTTCTTTTTTTTCAGGTCCGCGTACGCGAGTTCTACATCGCCATGCAGCGTTGCCCCTACATCCACGAGATGAAGGAGCGACTCCTGAGCGCACCCGTCGACGGTGACTCGCGGGAGAGCCCCCGCGACCCTCGCACCCTGCCTGACCCGCGTGACCCCCGCGACCCGGCCCGCGAGCTCGGCCTTGAACTTGTACAGGACTCCCAAGTCGGGACCATCGTCAAAGTGAGCAACAGATTCTTTTGTCGTATCCTGCAATCAAACAGCTGAGGCACAACGCGACTCGAGACGAGAAATGCTACCCTACTTTTTCAAAATTGCACAGTGCGAGCGAGACGGAAGTCACCGAGTTGCGCGCTAAAGGTGCTTATAGACTTGAGAACAAAAATAAATAAATTCACATGTAATAAATTAACAAAACATCAAACATTCGCCGTTTTAAAATTTGTCGAACTGGACAACTTACAGTACTAAGCATAGAGCTAAACATTGTAGTAAATGCTGTGCTGGGAGGTGTGAACGGAGAGCGACGGCGTCGAAACAATAACAACATTGCTCGGCTCGGCAGCTCTAAGCTAATTTACTGTCGATTCGCTAGGATGCTCGCTAAAACGCTCCTGTTTATTTTGTGAACTTTTACCTGTAATGTAACATTCGCTAGAAAGCTCATTATTTAGAAGTGAATGCTCAACTCTATCGGCACCTTAAAGCAGCCTTAAGACCTGGCTAAATCCAGTACACTTACTGGGGGTAGGGAGTTCAACCATCTCGCTTTTTAGAGTGTTAAGCGACTGCCAGCAAGATATACTAACCCTATTAACATTTTTAACTGACGTGACAATGTTATTGCGTCCTCACTTGCACGTATTTACAGTGTGTCTCATATCTTCAATGGATCTTTTAGTTGCATAGCGCACTTATCCGAGCCTCAAGTAAGTTAATCTTTTCAACAGTCCCGTAAAATTTCAATATGTATCGCGCGCTCGCCCTGCCATGTTAGCTGAGTCGCGTTTTTCTTCGTTCATTCCAACAATCCCGCAATCATCTTGGAATGACAATCTACGCACAGCATAATATACCGTAAAAAAAACCGGTTGACAATGACAAAGTAATAGCAGTAAACGTTCACAAAGCAACCGTTTTCTGAAGCGGTGAGAAAATGGGTCACCACGTGTGTTCCACTTCAGAAAAACGGGGCACCTACTAGTAGGAGCAGGAGCCACTCCCCCCCCCCCCCCCTCCACTTCAGCATCTTAGGAGCGGTTATATGATTAGCAAATTTTGTGGGTGACCTAATTTAAAGTAGGCCTTTGATGAAAAATATCATCGCTCGCTCAGTGAATTAAAGTAAACAGATACAGTCGCCCTAAGTATTTAATTTGCCGTCAATAGAAGTACTGTTAATGAATTAAAGAGTCCGCAGTAAGCTCGGCCGAATTTCACCTTCCCATACAAACGTAGTTACGCTCTCATTTGAAAATTACGTGTTGGATTGTAACGAAACTTTTCACATATAATGACATGAGGTATATCTATGTCTGTAATTAGTTTATATGGTTCCAGTTTATAAAACAAACGAAATACAGCAAAAACAAGTTTTGTATGAAAAACTTAAATTCGCTGTATTTTTTTTACTACGGTATCTGAAGCTACATAAACTAATTAAAGACATAGATATACCTTATGTCATTGTACATGCAAAGTTTCGTTACAATCCCACACGTAGTTTTAAAATGAGAGCGTAGTTGCGTTTGTATGGATAATCGAGCTTACTGCGGACTCTTAAGATTTCTGACTTCAATGATGAAGTAAAGTGGTTCAATAATCATAAACTGAAAACTGTTATTTGCACACAATTTCTACTTTTCGCTGTTTCATTATTTGGGGGCGTTGTCCATAAACCCTAACATTGCTGATTGCAGTAGCCCAGTATCCAATCCTAAGATACCCCCCTGATTAGTTTATGATGATTGGAGGTCGCCAGTCCCAACGTAAGAAGACACGGGCTTCATATGAGAATTGATTTTTGTGAAAATAGAAGTGAATTCGTATTTTCTAGAGAAACTTTTTACGAACTAATTTTCGGGGGTATTTGGATGTTGATGTTGTGAAGGGACGCCAGGCCGGAAACAGGCGGGCAGTCGATCACTCCTCGCGTTCATGCAGCCCCAAGGTTTTTGGACCTATGTAGTACGAGGATTACATTCATCTCCAAATATTTGTATGAACACGAAAAAAACCATTTTATTCAGATAAAGCACACACTACAGAACAAAGTATAGTAACAGGGAGTGTTCACTATATGTTCAGCAACGCGTGATTGGTGGTGGTTAAACATGATTGGTGGATTATGACACCTAAGACATCTGGCCAGTACAGCCACCTAGTGAGATAATGGTCGGTTTTGCAAGCAACGCTATAGATTTCACGAACTATAGATTCGAGTTTGTTCCAGCTGAATTCCGACGGGTACGGGTCGCACACATCGCCGGCGCGGGCACCGCTCGTTGTCGACGAGTGCGACGCGCCGGAAGAGACTGATGCGCTGTCTCCCACTGACGCCATCTTACGGTACCGCGCCTGCTGCCAGCCGGAGACCACGCCTAAAAATGCCAAGTGAGTTTTGCGATTTCATTCGTGTAATGTAGGTGAAAGCAATTGCATTGCACATAGAACCGATTGGCGTTGGGGCGGGAAGGCTCAATTGACGACCACGCGCAAGGAAGGCGCAGCGCCCTCCACGAGGTGGTGATGACTGGTAAAAGTAAAGTCTGCTATGCGTATGGCCCAGGTTTGGACTTTGTAGCACTCTTTAGGGGAGGCCGCGGACAGCAGTGAACGTCTTTCGGCTAATGTGAAAACAGCACTCTGACAGGCAACCGACTGAAACTCCTGGAATACTGGCTTTATTATGTTAGTAAATTCATGATCCTCAGCAATTAAGGAAGTTGAGGCAACCGACTGAAAATCCTGGAGAAGAAAGCTGGCTATGCTACCTTAGTAAAGCCACAATCTTCAGTATTGAAGGACCGATTTTAGGAGGATGAGGAAGTACAGTGATGTTTCCTATGAACGGTTATCGTTCCTGACTCTCATGCGTAGTCTCACGTAGCAGTCAGATTTTCAAATGAGTTTCGGAAGACATCCATGTTTTGTAAGTCATTAAGAATGTACCAAACATAGCCAGAATGGATCACGGGATGTGGACAAACAGAGTTGGTACCCGAAAGGCGATCATGGTAAAATACATGAGACAGCGAATGTCCCCCTAGGATCGGTTGATGAATAACCACATAAAATGATGATCGAATGTGAAGTTAAAAGTAAGTAGACTATAGATATAGATGAGATGATTTAGAATTTGTCCGAGGGCAGACGGACAATCAAAAGGTTGTAATATAAGGATGGCGAAGTGGTTGGTTCTGAACTATTTCGTTGGTTGTTCCTGCCTCACCTATGTTACGAGTAACTCACTCTAGCACATTCTAGTCCAGCAGTAGAACTAGCGACTGGGTGGGTCCACAGAAAAAAATGCATGATTTTGCGGTACCTACACACTAGACTATCCGTGTCTCGTCAGTATCTCTGTTACCATAAGTAAGTAGTACCACTTTCTTATTTTATGTCTATTTCAAGTTTCTGACTGGTACGGTACCTACTGGAAATACAAGCTTAATCGTAGAGGATTTTTGTATTGTTGATGTATGTATGTAGGTACTTATAAGTTGGCATTTCCTCTGGTGCGTAGAAATAAATATGTAAATGCTTCACTATAGACTTTTTTAAATACTTAAACAAAGTGTTGTAACCAGGCCACCTACAAATTGGTAGAACAGTATGCGTGTATAAATCTTGCATTTGTATCAGTTGAATACTAGAACCTTGTTTGCCTGGGCAGATCGGCTTTGTAGCAAAGCCCTCGCATGAATAAGGTATGACTCTTAACGTACAACATTGAATTATTTATGCCTCAACCCAGTATAAATCCCGCATCGGAAACGTTAAGTAATAATTAATCTTTTGTGTAAACATTAATCCTCATCCATCTGAAATCCATCAAAACCGCCCGTGGCCCAAATCTCCTCACAATCGTTTGATTTATTCAACCTAAAAGAAAAAATGACATCATCGGACAAAAACCACGAACAATTTAAAAATAAATAAAGGGGAGGAAGCTTTAATCAAAGCACTTCCATGTCGCATGGATGGACAATCGATTAAATGGTTACGCATACAGACGTGACTAAATGGCCACGTGTGCTGGATACTGCATTGTAAACTGCATTCATTGGCTTTGTGATAAAGCTTAGAGTTAATTAGCAGCGTGGGAATCAGGTAACATACTGGAGCGTGGTCGAAAGGCGTTCATCCGTTGTGGGATATGGACAGCGTTTTAATGAAGGAACACACAATGTCAGCTAAGCTGTAAAGGAGACAGTTCATCCTTACAAGCTTACGTACACCGCTTACCTCTATTTATATCAGATCTGAGAGTTAAAAGGAATGACAGCTTTATAAAACCAAATACTGTCAAATGGGATAACATAGGATACGCGTGTTAAGAATGAAGGAAGATTTCAGGGGCAGTCTGGCTGTTGACTTTTGGTGCGTTTGAGGGAATTTGCTAGCTCGCTTTATTTTGTATGAGGTTCGTAATAATGGTAAAGAAAGAAAGAAGGAAAACACGTAAATGGAGTATCACCTTTTTATCAATGCCCGAGTACCCCAGGAACGGGAAATTAGGTGGTGAAAATATTTAATATCATACGAAACATAGAGAACTAGCAGTTTCGGCATTCTCAGCTCCCATCGCATGGCACACCAGAAGTCCTCTGTAATCTTTACGCATCATTCTCTCTTGAGAAATAGATTGTCATCAGGAACGTGCTTGTCTATAGGTTTATCTCTACCTCTCTCTAGCAAGTCTACCACAACACGCAAGATTGAGATCGAGATTATGATACAAACGCGCGTCTTATGTTCTCTCATTGTCAAATCGCTTTCAATATCGAGCTATACAGAGAATTAGGTTCTTGTCTTTAATTTGGACATACAGATATTTTTTTGGACAGCCCTTAGACTATAAACCCTAATTTTTATTGGACTCATAATTCATGAATCAACGCCATCGCCTCTTATATACATCGGTTTGATTGATGAACTTACATGTATAAAAGCTGTTATCTATTGACGATAGAAAAATCAATTTGGTTCTTTTTTCATTCTGAATGACCCAGCGACGCGATTGCTAGCTTTCAATCAAAAAGTTCTGGCTGCATCATCTATATTATGCGATCTTTCTGAAACAAAACCATTAAAATGGAACGTCTCCAGACCCGAACCCACTATTTACAATAATTACGCATTGAGAATGCTATGCATTTTATGGAGCGCTCGAAGCCCTATTTGCCAGAGCACTCACCTCTATGGTTATGCTCCAGACATTTGCAATTATGCTCCATAAAATAAACCTATAAAGCCTTGACTGAGACTTTAAGACGAATCATTAAGGTCTATTTTCGAGTGTAAATTTTCAAGTTTAAAGATTGTTGTCAAACAAAGACACGAATAAATCGACTTGGTGACAGACTAGATACGATTGCTACGTAACAACGCAATCTGCCTCAAGTTACCACTGGCCCAGCATAAATTGACCCTCATCATCATAAACATATTTATGAGGTTTTGCTTGACTTTCCAACTTATTGTACTATCGACAAAATTGAATCATGACCCACCATAGAACCTTGTTACAATGAACGAACATACGTACGATCATGACGTTAATATGCCAGTTAATTGTAACTAAGTTCCATGGTGGGTCAGGATTCAATTTGGTCGATAGTACAGTACAGTATTCCACTTTAGGGAAGTATTTTGTTGTGGTTTTCCCTTTCCTCCCACACCGCCGTTTGCGAACCCACTTTGTCTTGTTCCGTAATACCTGAACAAGAGCCCTACCATTACTATCTTCGTTTCTCTGTCAGTACCAACTAGAGCCACTGCTGTTTGATACCAGAGGTTTGTTTATTTAATGACGGTGATTACTCGCAATTCGCAATGTCACAGAATCTTCACCGGTTATGGCAGCTTTCTATACAACACTCCCTATTAACCCCGATAATCCTGCCACTGTGTGGCTGCTCAGGGACTGATTATTCAATGTATTCACAGCTAACCATCATATCTGATCCATTACACTATAATGTAGTTGCCCAAAGTTCCATCCTACCTGAATTGCCCCTGAAATTCATATCTAAGGACGTCAAACATGTCTCCTAGTGAATGCCTGGCATTATATTGGTTTACCTGAGGCAAGCTGCCTGTTTTGATTGCCAGCCTAAGTGCATTTATGATCCCAGACGTCCATAATGTTATATTAGTGTGCATTGTGTGCACCAAGGCCGAACGTTATGTCACTGACTAGTTTAGCTCTTAATTGAAATTGATATCGCGTCATAATTGTATCAGGGAGTGTCCTAGACACTATAAAATATGGTCAAGGATACTGGCTCTGTACGTATATAATTTTATTTATTTATTTATTATTTTGTAAAGCCATGTACATTGTAATTAAGGTTCATTCAGTATTCAGGTCAGACCATGACGCCCTGTAAGGGCACACAAAACTTAATACTAGCATGCGTAAGATAACAACATTAATAACATTTTTTGCATTACATACATATTCATACTTTAATTATAAGTTTGACTTTCATTTCATAATATTTTTTAGTAATATAATAATAATAATAATAGATTAATTTATGTAATAATATTTTCCCGTTATATTCTTAAGAAAAGGGACTAACAATTTAGGAAAGTCATTTATAAAAAATTGAAAGAGTCATCATTTAAAAAATCGTCTACTGAATAATAGCATTTCTCAATTAAAAATTTCTTTAATTTATTTTTAAATATTTTTTCGTTACGTTCTTGTTTAATTGGTTACGGGATTTTATTTGTAATTAGAGTACATTTATAATGTGGACTATTTTTATACATTGCCAAGTTAGCTTTTGGTAGCAATAGCTTATTCCTATGCTGCGTTCTGGTTGTCTCGCCATCTTTTTTCTTTTGAAACAGATAAAGATTTTCACGGACAAAAAGAGCGGCTTCTAATATATAAATACACGGCACAGTCAACAATTCGAGTTTAATAAAGTGTTGTGTGTTTTGTTAGAAAAATAAATCTTTGAATATCAATATCACATAGATTAAGAACCCGTTTATACGGTTTGGAAAGGATCGGGTAAAAACCCGTTATAAAATGGCGACACAATAAAAAAAAACCATTTTCGTCCTACTTTCGATAAAATATGCCTGTTTCTTTGTATAGAATATCAAATATGACCGATAACTCAAACCAATAAGAATTCGATAAAAAAAAACACAGAATGGACATATTTTACCCGCGGCACCGCCTGAGTTCTCTGGAGTACGTAGGAGGTACCGTGCAGCTCGTAAAATAAAGCTAGTAAAGTATGAAATTTTGGATGTTGTACTCAATCGTCGACCAAAATGAATATGAAGGGTTTAAAGATAGTTTTTAACCTAGATTTAAAACACAGGATTCCTCGTATGTCGTAAATTGATGATGGAAGTTAATACGGTATATATAGTTCACGCGGACGAAGAGTGCGGGCAAAAGAGAGAGAGAGAGTAATAAATGATACCTACATTTTGGTCTGTAGCTGTAACATTTAAGTCTACAAGTTTCTACATAATAAATGAGACAAGAATGTTATCACGTCTTTCCAGTTCCCCTGATCAATATACTCATTGTGTGATAAAGATCGTTTTGTAAGGGTGCTCCGTTAAAATCCTACGCAATTAATGTAAAGCTCCCTTAAGAAGGACGTCCCGTCCAACAAAGGAAACCCCTTATATTTTTACGGCGCACGCAATAGAATTACTGATTTGTTAAGAATACAAAAAACTAATTTAAGAGTCCGCAGTAAGCTCGATTATCCAAACAAACGTAGTTACGCTCTCATTTTAAAACTACTTGTGGGATTGTAACGAAACTTTGCATGTACAATGACATAAGGTATATCTATGTCTGTAATTAGTTTATGTAGCTTCAGATACCGTAGTAAAAAAATACAGCGAATTTAAGTTTTTCATACAAAACTAGTTTTTCCTGTATTTCGTTTGTTTTATAAACTGGAACCATATAAACTAATTACAGACATAGATATACCTCATGTCATTGTATATGCAAAGTTTCGTTACAATCCAACACGTAGTTTTAAAATGAGAGCGTAACTACGTTTGTATGGGAAGGTTAAATTCGGCCGAGCTTACTGCGGACTCTTAAGCAATTAAAAAGAGCAGAGGACGTTTAGAAAAAGTGTTGAAGTTGGAATCTGTTTCATATTTATTTATTAGATTTATATCTTCAAACATTACAAGTACCGTTCATGAGCTGATATCAAAGACAGTGAAGTTACTGATTTGGAATTTCCGTAAGTTTACCTCGCTCGCTACCATGCGTATAGCTTTAAATATGATGATTTACAATGATATAACCATGTCAAGGCGAGGCTGTCACATCAACAGGAGCCCAAGTCGAGACGACTAAATATGTGACGTCACATTAGCTTGAAAGAATATCTCCAAACTCCAAATGTACTGTGTTTCATGATCTTTATAAAAGAGACTTGAATCAAAACCACTTCTGCATTTGGTGGTGCGGAGTCGGTACGGTATCAGTAAAGCTGTCAGTGTAAACTGTCAGTCAAGTCGGTACAGCTTCTTTACTGTGCTTTTAAATTTAGATGAGTGCTTCCAGATTGGCGCAGGATGCGCAAGCGAGGCAGTACAAATTTAGAAAAGCAGTACTGCATGCGTACCGCCTCGCTTCTGCACAATATAATGTGACTGGTAGAGAATGCTTTAAAGCATTAAGTTCGCCTTTTGTAATATAAGATATTCTTTTGTGCAATAAAGATTAAATAAATAAATAAATAAATAAATAAACATATGTAACACCTACTACTGCTCAAATCTTGCGCATCATTAGACTCACGGTAAAAAAATGTGATGTAAAATTGGTATATTTAAGTAAGTACTTAACTTGCCACGCCTTACCAGGATCCTTGAGGTACCTTAGAAATAAGTAGACAAATAAATTATTATTATAAAATATTGCAAACCAATTTCACCCCGTGAAATGTATAGGTAGCCTTATAAATGCGAAAGTGTGTCTGTCTGTTACCTCATCAAGCTTAAACCGCTGAACCGATTTAGATGAATTTTGGTACAAAGATTTAGATGAAGTTTGTTTCCCGGGGAAGGACATAGGATAGTTTTTATCCCGGAAATCATACCCTAAGGTGGTGAAAGTTTGTATGGAGCTGCGATATAAACGATGTCCACGCGGACGGAGTCGCGGGCAGAAGCTAGTTGGTTATAAATTAAATTTGTTCAGCAAAAGGAGCAACCAAATTAATGTTTTTTTTTTAGAATCAAGTAGGCAAAAAACTCAACACATTCACTGCCAGAAACCGACCTAGCGGGTGCCTACGCCGTAAGCGCTTTTCGCTTCTTAGCGGGCAAACCACGGGATCGGCTACGAGCGTAGCGCGTAGCGATCCTTGGCAATGAATGTGTAGTAGGACTAAGCTCTCTTGCGTGTAGTTGTGGGCTGTTTGAGTAGGCAATTGTTTTGTTTGCGTATAAATAAGTATGTAATGTCTATTCGGCCATCATGTCAAAACTACATATATAAGAGGTTACTTAAGTTATTTACCTACATGTTGTTCTGCTGTAATCCCTTGAATCTAATGAGATGACGATATCGAAGAAGCAGGATCTTACGTAATGGCCGCTTAGAATGCAAGTGACGATTCTAGCATGCCTAGCTCGCGTCGCAGTACTAATTGCTTGGCTCGTGTCTCCATTCGGAATAATAGATGCTGGTGCGAAGTGGTCTAGTTGGATAAGCATCATTATTTGTATGGTGTAAACTCTTTTCTTGAGTCCCGGGGAAGGATATAAGATAGTTCCCCTAAGGTGATGAAATGGGGGCTTTAAGTTTGTACGGAGCTACGATAATTAACCAGTTCAACGCGGACGGAGTCGCGGGCATAAGCTAGTAAGGTATAAATGTAATGAGTACTAGTAAGTCCGCTAGATGCGGGTGGCGCAGGACCGGTCATTGTGGCATTTTTGGGGGAGGCATATGTCCAGCAGTGGACATCTTTCGGCTGATATGATGATGACGATGATGAATGAGCAAAGACGAAAGTCGTAATAAACAATGCTTTTATACCTCGTTCCATATACGTATAGCACTAGAATTTTAACAGACAAATTCGCCTATGTTTCTCCTTTTCACTAGGCCTAGGGCATTAAAGAGATAAATTGTACTTGCTAGTTTTACTTATTTCGATCATTAATTACGTTTCCAATGAAAAACCTTTCCATATTTTACGTTTCATAATAGTTTTGATTGGAATCGCATTACGCATAACGCACGATTTTTAAAATTTGAAATGAAATAATGAAGTTCAGCGTATACCTAAATAATCTCATCTTATAGCAATGATAAAGGAAGTCTTTGACTGAGAAAATTTCACACTTTATGTGCACTCACTCACCCACAATATTGCATTTCTCTTGCGGGTAGAAGACCTATATGTTTCTAAATGAAGGATTTGGATGAGCCTAGACGAGTTGTGTTCAGTTGAAGGACAACTAAGCACCGCAAGTAAACCTTGTGCCCTTGGCCCCTTAAGTACCAAGGGCACAAAGTACCAATATTCAGTTCAGGCTCTTTATAGTCTTCATTTAATGCTATAATTAACCCAACAAGGACGGCATCTCAACTGAACTAGAAAGAGCTGAACACTCAAGGACAGAGTATTAATAAAGTTCATGTTCCTGACCTATTGACCTATTTAATAGCGTTTTTATTTTTCCGGACGGTAACGACATTCGGCCAATGTCGAGTACTAGTCGTTAGAGGGTTATGATGAATAATTAACTGAATCTCACTAACTTGACAGTTAGTTAGTTAGTTTATTTGCTAAAATTATTTTACAAACATCGAATCCCGGCCCTTGCTTCATTCATTCATGCATTGTCCGCGGTAGTAATTGACGAAATTAAAGCCTCTCCTAGACTCATGCTACACATCGACCAGCAATGTCTATTGTACTGTTCTGTGGTGTAAAAATCTGTGTCTCAAATGTCTTTAGCAAATTATTCTGACGCTTTTAATTATTGGCCGCTAACTTTTGCACAATCGTAAATCATCTTGTTTGTCTACATCACAGTTTAAGAGAGTAATGATTTATTTCCTCCTATCAATCTATCCAACCTGAGTACAGGCCTTTCCTTTATTACGCCATTCTCCTCGGTCTTGTGGCAATTTCATCCACTGCTTACTCGCCGTCAGGCAGATATCGTCCGACCATCGAATGAATGATGGTCTGTCGGCTGATCGTTTTAATGACCTTGGCCACCAGCCACCATTCAGTAGCCCGTAACGTCGACCTCCCACCATTCTTCCCCGCCAACCTGTCCTGCCCACCTCCACTTCAATTGTGTTCTTCGTTTTTTTATTCCTTATTGTAATATAATCATTGACCTTTATAATGACATGATTACGACATACAGACGGACGTAGCAAATCTATAAGGCTATATATTTCTTATGTAACCACGGAACCTTAACAAGGAGTATTGTAAGTATCGTATCGAATACGTAATGCGATTATATGATGTGCATAGTTACAAATTATAAGAACATTATTATTACACATGAAGACGATGACAGTGAGTTCTACTCCCTTTGTCTCCGTGTGTCTTTTGTGTAGTGAATAAATGTCTTCTTTCTTTCTTTCTTCCTTTCAGTGTAAAATAAGAATGTGATCTAAAGCGGGCAGAATTATGAATTCTGATTGTGCAGAATCACCTACCAATAGGCAGAAACCCAATCTATGATCTTGTGTCCGAATCTCTTACCTATCCAATCTGCACATAAATACTCTTAAGTTTCGAACTCACTTAAGTTTCAATAAAAAGTTTACGACGTAAAAGGGTAGTAACGTAATGGTGACCTCGATTGAATTACATACACAAAAATAGCATTCTGAGAGCGCTGACCCTCGTAGGTCGCTATTCAATCGGGACCGCGCATGCGTACCTAATATTCATCCTCTTATAGGTACCGACAGATTGGTATTTAACTTTACTTTTCAACACAATTGCTCGTAACGTACCTCTTAATGTGTCTCTTTTAGGCTCATAATCCTGGTTATTAAACACGCGTGTTTTATAACATTACGACACTTGTGTGTTATGGTTATATCCCGATTAAGTTACGTTGGCACCTTGCAGCAAGATGTATGCATGCACACAGTGCATTCTTAAATTAACCGGGTTGTACAGAATGTACAGCTTTTTTTTTAATTCCCGGCAAATGGATTCTTACTCGACTAAACAAATTAAATCCTTTTTGTTTAATTAATTGACTATTTATTTTTGGATATGATATAGAAACGTTTAATTTAGTAAAACTATTCACTTTTGATAACATTTTACATTAATTAATAGATAACATTTTAAAACGAATATATTTATTTTATTTTGTATTTGCTGTTTAGAGATTTCACCTAAGTCTGGCTGAACACTTGCGCGCGCACTGCGCAAACTTCACGAAAAAAAACTGATGCGCGCCATTATAGGTTATTTCACAGCACGTTTCACGTAAAAATTGCTAATGCGTGTTTGGTTATTAACATAAATATTATCTCGTGGCGACTAGAAAAGTGATAAAAAGAATGGACGCCACTGCAAATTCTTGGCGATGTATACAAAATGTGAGTAAAAAGCTAATGCCATTAATAAGTAAAGAAAATAACTTGGCAGCCCTATAACATTTTCATCTTAAGAAAGGGATTTTTTCCTCGCAAAATGTGTTGAAAAAGTCATATGAAACGCGTGAGCTTTGATAATTACATCCTCGGCTCTCTTATCACGCCCACCTGCGGCTCGCGTGATAATTCCGCCTCTAATGTAATTATCAACATACCTCACTTGTCTCACAATGTACTATTACATAAGTTTTAGTGTTGGGTTAATTGCATTTGGTTCAGAGTGCATGCGCAGTGTTGATTGGGTATTTCACTGAATCTTTTTTATATACAATTATCTTGGTACTTAACTTTACCTAAAGTCTTAGGTACAGTCGTACGTAGTGCATTTTTAGGGTTGGCACAATAAGATTGCACGCGTAGTGTGGCGTTAATACCCCTATTAAATATTTGGCCGGTACCCTCCCTTTTATGCCATCAGATTGCTACTTAACTTTATCTAAGACTACTCTACTAGGGTTGTCACATTGCATTTAAGAGTGCATGCGTAGCGTTTTGGTAGGGGTTGTGTGGCCGGGGTCAGTGGGTCGCTCGCGCAGCCTCCCAGCGCTCCGGGACGCGTCCTTATCGACCGGTTTCCACTAGATTAGGGTTGTCGAGCGAAGAAATTTCGGGGTTATCCCGAATTATAAGAGTATTTATATACTCTTATAATTTTTGGTCTTTTTGACTGACTAGAGACTGTTTGTATGTGGGTCATTTGTTTGACTAGAACTTTTAAAGGCTTTAATCGATTAAGATGGGTGTGATACCATTAAGTATAGATTTTATGTAATTTCGTGTAACGTAGGTTGTTTTGTCTCAATTTTATTCACATCAATGTATTTTAGGACAGTGTTTATTTATGAAGTTAATACATGTTTTGAAAATAGTATAGTAGTAAGTTTTAATTAGAATATAACAAAAATATAGTTAACATTTAGATACTCTAAGGCAAAGTCTAAGCCAAGCGTATTTCCCCCGTTAGTAACAAATTTAAAGACTTTTCCATCTGCTTATTGTATAAAATTTAGATTTTTTAAAGAATGCACTGGCCATCTATTTCGATATTTAAACATAAATAAGAGCTGCCGACTTCATCCGGTATAATAGAGATATAACTATTACTCAAAGCAAGATATCCAAACCATTGCAAGCCGTATTAGCTGCATAAAACATGCATTTCTTCACCTCCCCTTCGCAATCACTGAACGGAATTACGACCCTCTCGCCATTACGTGTGCAATAAGAGGGGTTCGACGGAGGGTCGACACCCCTGCTCACTCGCGCAGCATCCAGCACTGCGCAACTCGGCTCAGAATCCCGCCGCACCTTACTTCCGGAGTTTTGATAGCGCAGTCCGCCCTGCCCTAGTATCCTTAACCCTGAGTCTTATGGTGGCTTGAGAGGTCGTGTCGCGATGGGGAAGGATAAGCATCAGCCGATGGAGGCGGAGGTGAAAGTGGCGACGGTGGAGCTGGAGTCAGTGGACAACATGGCGACCCTGCCGGTGGGCCAGCATCGGCAGCAGGGCAGCGACATCGCCATCGCCGAGAAGCACAACACGGCCAATAAGGAGATGGAGCTGAAGTGTGTGCAACCGAAGCCATCCAAAAAGTATGTCGATCGATAGACGGTTTTAAGCAAGCCAAGTACGCCATATAATTTATGTACTTATGTGTGGTGTCTATTGTAATAATAAAAAATATTGAAGGAGCGACGGCGTAATTCATAATAATTTTCATATTAAATGTGGAAATATTTTATAGTGTCATCTTATCTTATCTTATCTTATCTAGGTGAGGGCCCTTTCGGATGCACTTCGATCCAGCGGGATCTTTTGTGCATTCGCCCTCTCCTTTATGCCTACTCCAAGCTCGCTCCATCATTTCCACAAAGCGGATGATGCAGCTCAACGGGCGCACCTTGGATTCCTTTGATTGCGGATAGTCGTTACCAAAGTAATTCATTTTTTGTCTGGCAAGGGCATGACAATTCACACAATATAAGTGTTCCATGGTCTCATCCTCCTCGCCACACATTCTACAGTCTAAACTATCCGACAGTCCCATCTTGGCCAAGAGATCCTTGACCCCGAAGTCCACCCAAAGTCATAGTAAATTAATGTCCGTTTGATAAGCAAATTGATATTAATACAGTCAAGTGTTCATATCAAGAATCGATTTAAAATATTTATCAACTTATATTTTTGCTCGCGAGTGCACTGTAGGCAAATTCAGAGTCGGCGCTGCGCAAAATGGGATGCAATAACTGACTTTTCTTTTTTACCTACATGTGTAATGCCTCATTAATTTCAATGTTAATTTATGTAAACCAGGTATTAAGTGCATACTTTCCTGAGGTTTCAGTTCGCAAGCTCAATTACGATTTGTGCCGTTTTCGAAATGTGCTAGTTGTTTTACCAAATTTTTTTAAGAGCAAATCTAAATGTCAAGATCAAATCAAACCTATTTTAAATACCAATAGTGCCACTATAATTTACATTGTTAACTTTGTCGCACCACTAATAAGATCTCTTTGTCAACACTGGCAAATGTTGCATAACACATACTCAGAAAATTAATTCGCCAACGCCAATTTCTGCGATCAGCAATGAAATCGGCTATTGTTAATCCCGTTTCCAGGAACACATGTAGGTACGCTCGTTTCATAAGAGTTCTTTGTCTGTTACAGAACTTCACTGTTCATCATCTCGAGTTTCATCTACGCGAAGCTTCTGGTGGTCGTCTGCATCGCATACGTGATCAGCGACGTTATCACACACAACCTCCCCCTCTACTACTATGAAGGATTCTTCACCTACCTGTATGGCATGAGCATACTGTTCTTGTTGTACGTGTTCTGCTTCTTACTCCAAGGTCAGTGTCTAGCCAGTCTGTGGTTATTATTAGTATGTGCAATGTGTTACGACTTGTGCGGTTTTATTGTCTCCGTGGCACTTGACACGATACTGGGACGACAGCTATGGGTACGTATTTGGAGACCGAAACTTGTTTTATCGACAGTGAAAACATCGAAATATAAAATATTGAACGATCGAAATAACGAATGATATTACATCGTTATCTGATTAGTCTACAATACAAATGCCGAACGATTAAAATACCGAAAGTACAAAATATGAACAATTATGCAAGCGATATATAAAAAATTCGAATGACAATATAGCGATCAAGCTACGGTAGCCTAGTGTTTCAGGCATGCGGCTGTCAAGCGGCGGTCGTGGGTTCGAATCCCGGCTCATACCAGTTTTTCGGAACTAACGTACGGATTACTTACCGTTAGCTTTTCGGCGAAGGAAAACATCGCGAGGAAACCGCTCTAATCCCAGTAAGGTCTAGTTTCCCCTCTGGGTTGGAAGGTCAGATGGTAGTCGCTTTCGTAAAACGAGTGCCTATGCCAAATCATGGGATTAGATGTCAAAGGGAACAATATAAATCATTTAGAACATTACTATAATGGGACATGTAATTTTACATCATTCTTGTTGACTTTTCATATTTGTTATGTAGATAATTATATTTTTGACAATTATGCAGTCGATCTTAAATCATTTGGTACCTAGCTAATACTTTCGACGTTTTGAACTATGGCCTTATAAACTTACGATGTTTTAAATTCGATGTTGTCGTTTTCGAAATGGTTGTATTCTATATTTTAATTGGTCGGTAAATTAAGATCATGATTCCACTTTTCCTTAATTCTCAATATTTAGAAATTCGATATTTTCGACCGTTCGATATTTTGATTTTCGATATTTTGTACTTCGATGTTTTCACCGTCGATATTTTTATATTCGACCTTCAAATACGTACCCCTAATCTATATTATTATACTATGTTGTGAACTATACGTCCATATGTTTTTTCATCTATATAATAAAAAGTTGTTAGTTTCCAGCTTTGTGACTTTATTTATAACTTGTATGTTTGTATGTAGCGAGTAATCTCCGGAATTGCTCAGCCAAAAATCTAATAATTCTTCCTTCCTTCCTTCCATCCTTCGGAAAGAACATAGCCTACATTGTATCCCGCGGCTTTGCCTGGGTTCTCTGTAATGCGCGGGCGCAACCGCGTGGGCAGCTCACTGAATATGCATCATAAACTAGATGTTATACTTTATTTTCCTGGATCCCGATTTAGGCCGGAAATGAATAATTAGGGCTGCAACGTGCTACATTTTCGGAAACTGCGTACAAAAAAAACCAGTGGATAATATTATAGTTAAGAGCTTAAGTAGGTACCTACGTGAATGTAGAAATGTTAATATCGCATTAAATTATATAAGAGCTCACGCCATTTCGTGCAGATTAAGAGTCCAAACATAAATCAAGTTTTATATCTCCACAGGAAAGACTTGATTTTATGACCCAAATATGACCTACGAGTAAATGAGTTATTTTGTTCATTAGAAAGCGCCTGCTGTAGCGGCAGCCCCCCGAAACCGAAACCACCCCCAAAAGAGAAGAAACCCAAAAAAGAAAAGGAGAAGAAAACTAAAGATAAAGACGCGAAGGAAGGCAAAGACGGTAAAGACGGAAAAGATGGCAAGAAAGACGGCAAGAAGGACGGCAAGGGCAAAGACAAGGACAAGGACGCCGGAAAGGAGAAGCCCAGCAAAGAAGCCAAGAAGCAAAGTCAATTCCAGGTGAGTTGAACTCAAAAATCTAACAGCACATCCAATATTTTTTTCAATTTTACCACACACTGTTCGCTTCGTTTGGTTAACCTTATAAATGTTCGTCTTTAATTATTTTTTGATCACCATTCGTTTGTTTAACACGCGTCACTGTGACCGCTTCTACAGGGACAGCCGCATGACCCCTTTATGTTTACGTCGGCTACTTTTTTTTGTTTTTTCATATCATTTTGGGCAGGAGGTGTATCCCCGTAAGATGCGTGATAAAGTTCGTCAACAACAATTACAGATACAAATGGCGCTGTTTGCGTCCGAACAGGTGAGGATCACTCGCATCCCGCTTGACACTTGTATCATACCTGCGGAGAGCTTTGGATGTGCTGTCGTAGTTGATTGGTTGGCAGTAGTGCTTATTGTGTTGTGTGAACGTATAATGGACTTATTGAGGACGTAAAACACCGAACCATATGTCATGATAGTGAACTTAAGGCAATGTTTAGCGGGGATATTGGTGGCGAGAGACGCGAGGTGTCAGACGAGTATGGATGGTAACGCTCACGTTCCCTACATAAACAGTTATAGACAACTAGTTAAATTAAAGCAATAACGCGTACTTTCAATGTCCGAGAGGCATCCGGATGGCTCGCGGTATTTGATCTCTCGAAGCGTTGTGTAACCTCCCTGTGCAACCCGAACTGAGCCACCTTGGACTGGGGCGGAAATTAGATTACATAAATTTTCGCCAGGTATTCGATTTAGACCTGCATTTCATTATATAACCAGCGTAGATACTTTCAGGAAGCAGCTGTTTCAATCGGCTGCCTCGCGACAAAAAAAAATATTTTTCCCACATTTTTTATATTTCCGCCCAAGTCCAAGTTGGCTCAGTTCGGGTCGCACAGGGCGGTTACACAACACTTCGAGAACTCAAATACCGCGAACCAACCGGTTGCCTCTTGGACACTGTAACTACGCGTCATTGCTCTGAATAAACGCCATAAATGTTTGTGTTCGCCCTTGTTCCGACTCGTGCACCACGCCGCTGCTCTTTCATAAGCAACGCGTTGGATTCTCCATATTTAAATTTCTGACGGTTAAAAGGATTGTACAAATACCTAGGCATGATTAAAATATTATTATACTGGAATTTATATCCACCATAATTTCTGTGCCTGAAGGGTCTACCTTACAGTAATTTCAGTACAGGCAAATATTTTTGACAGTTTTCACCGAAAGTGTTCAATAAGTCCATTTTATGCTGTATGGTTTTGCTTTCTTGGACAACGCCTGATAAGCCGACTGAGGAGCGCCTACTTCTGAACCCACAATGATAGTACTTATTACAAGTGTACCAATGTAAATGAAATTAACAGTAGGCACGAAATCGAGTAGTAATACTAATATATTGAATTTATCACCATTGTATAGCGCTACTATTTCACCTAAATTGTTCTCCGTGAGGAGTGCGATTTCATTGGACAGAGGTAACTTTGGGGGAAGACTTTTAGAATAATTTTTCACTCTTTTCTTTCTTTTTAAATAGCAACAAGACATTGTTGAGATCGAGGCTGGACCGGTGGCAAGACCTGCACGCAGGCGTAAGACTTCGCAAAATGAACACAGCCACGGTAGCTTCTTCCTACGGATTGGAGCAATTGGTAAGCACATCGAAACTGTAACCAACATTTTCTGATGCCCATTTGACGACGGTTGCAATTTACAAGTGTCAGTTGGCAACACTAAAGACCATGGCCAATAACTACTGACCATTTGACATTTAAACCTGTAAAGTTCGTCATGTGTCCTCCCCCCCTCTGCCGGCTAAATGGCTACTATTGGGGATGTGAAAAAAATCGTGGCATAAATATAATGAATTTAAAAGGAAAACTATCACGGGTAATAAGGCATAACTAGTTACCGAGTGATAGTGTACAAACTAAAATGTACTTAGAAAGGCCAACTTTCGTACAAATACGGCCGACGCAACCGTACCATTTAGTTGGCGCGCGCGTGTCGATATAAATAAGACACAGGCATCTACCGAATCCTACACTGCGCGTGGCGTGACACGCACTTGGCCGATTTTTTTATTATGTTCATGTTACTTTTATTTTTTTAGCATTCGGCTTGGGTACCATGATATACAATGGCCTAGAATTTGGAACATTCTTCGAACTGCCTATGGAGTCTCCTTGCTATCTGATCTTGAAGGGAGTCAACCCGGTACTCCAGATGGTTTTCACCTTCATGCAGATGTACTTTATCTTTATGAATTCTCGAGTAAGTATACCTTTAAGAAACATACTTTGATTACTTTCAATTATACCCATAATATTTTTTTATGTTTGTACTTCTTATTTAGAATCAGTTTATTCAGTCTTAAAAGCTTAAGATGATGATTATTAAAAATATTTATTTGTGTTTCAGTTGAACATTCACCGATTCAAAGTCATCGCCCGGTTCGGATTAATGCACGTCATAGCAACTAACATCTGTGTATGGATTAGAACATTGGTTTTGGAATCTCTAAAAGAAATCACAGATTACCACGTGAAGTATCCCTTGGGAGTGTCCGGTGAGACAGTACTTGGAAGTAAGATATTGTTGAAGAGAATACTTCCAAAGTAGTACAGCCATGTATACGTATATGTATGATACCTATGAATGTTTATTTATATTATTTTTACTTTTCAGAGGTAATTCGGAAGCACACATTGAGACATTCTGGGAAGGTGTTTGGAGCTGCCAGCACCGCGGCTACGGCTATTGCTTCAACAACTGTAAACACTGCCAAAATTGCAGGAGATGCTCTTGGTCTTACGTCGTCAACCTCTGCTCCCACCTCAACGTCTACAACGAGTAAGTTGTGTGTCACTTCACTCATAAATGTTCACTAACACACTAATGTTGGTCTCGTGAATCGTTGGCAATCAATCATATTCTGCATGTTACATGTCAATAAAATGCGTTTTGAACTAATTTTCAGCGACCACTTCCTCGTCGTTCTTGAGTGGGTTCAATTTGGGTGGTATCCCAGGGAAATCGAAAATTATTGAAACCATTAAGACTACTTTAGGGTACGATAATGGGATGGGCTATGCTCGCGAACAAGACGCTTGGCCCAACGATAATCCATTCACTACGACTGCGCATGCGCCACTGATTGATGAGAAAGTGACTCCATCTCAGTCGGCCATGTTAGAAGTGTACCAAGGGTTTTACTCGTCGACCTTGAAACCGATTGTCAGCACTATCGTGCAGACTTCGACCCCTGGCTCGTACTTTAACAGCAGGGACGAATGGGGTAACAATGTCGAAACGTACCGCGTTGACGAACCACCTCACTCGCCAGGTTTGTCGGAGTGTCGATTTCAACTTCACGTTTCCGTTCGTCGCCGATGCACTTTTTATTTGCTGTTGCCTGAATTTTTTTTTTTAATTTCCGATCCATTGTCGTAGGTTGTCTAGTCTACCCCTAGGAAGTCATCTTCGGCTCATTTTGTTTCCTTCATCGCCTTTCGTGCATGGTTGTTGTTGACTAAGTTACCGAAACTTGAGATTCTAAAGGTGCTAAAATTAGGATTATGCATTTTCTTTGTTTCGGTAGTCCCGTTTAAATATATTTACTTTATGTTTAGTTTGTAAAATTCCATCTTAGATCTGTTACTTTTAGTTCATTAGATAATGTAAATATAATACTTAAATTAATTACTATGCGTTGGATCTTGTCACTCACTGTAATAAATCTGTTTTCAGCTAACAACGCTACGGAACTGTTCGAATCAATATACAACATGCAGCCTCAAGCGCTGATCGCCAATATTGATAACACGACTGTATGCGGCCGAATCCCAATCATGGGGACTATCGTCACAGACTCCGCCCCCTATCTCTACCCATTCATCATTGAGTACTCCTTGATCGGTGCCGCTGTCATCTACGTCATGTGGAAGCATATTGGCCGCTACCCTAGGTAACCTATTTCCCTATCCACTTTTCAAGCATGTTGTAACCGAAACGCAACCTAAAGTTTTGATTGATTAACCTAACGTAATGAGAAACACCTAGCACAACCACTTTTGTCATCGCAATAAAAGTAGCTTTCACAATCCATTAGCTGCCGGTTTAAAATTACCTTAGATGATTGATTTACTAAAACCTGTGTATTATAGTCACCCGAATACTTCCCACATAAACTTATCATTATCACCTGATTGAGCAAATACACCCATTAATATCTTCTTAGTAATATTAGATCCTGCAAGAACACTAACGTAGATTGTTAACGTAAAACCGGCAGTTAGTGTCGAGATTACGTGACTGACGGGTACGCGTTTGGTTGCAGCGTGGCCAACGACGAAGATCTGGAAAGACGTCTGGAAGCTGTTCTCTCCCGCAGGGCGGCAGCACTGGCGGCAGCACAGCGTGGAAACCGCGTCGACTGCGCCGGAGCCTCGAAAGGACTCTTCTGTGGACTGCTGCTATTGGTTGCCTCGCTCATCTGCTTGATTCTCTTCTTCGTGCTCATTAGACACCAAGAGTTGAAGCGCATCTCGATCTATTTGGCCGATGTTTCCCATTGCGCTTTGATGGTTTTGTCTATATTGGCAATCTTGATTGGATTTATTCGGTAAGTTTCATGTTCAATGTTTCACTTTTGTTTAACAAATAATGTAATTATTAGTTAGTTGTGATATTTAGTCTCTATACCATCATATTGTTACAATTTTATTTAAATCCTTTCCAGACGGTAGCACTTACTTTACATTTTCATTTATATTATGATTTTCACGTTTTGTTACTTAATTTAGTATCTTTTTTTTCATTTTCCTGCCCTTCCTTTTATGTCATCACCCCATCTCCTTTACGCTCCAATATTGTCTTGATTTATTCCCAACTAATGTTCACCACATATCTGTGTTTTCTTTACCCCGTTATGTTACTTTTTACCATATTTGGTTGTCCTTTAACTGACCAGTGGTCGAGTAATGAGATGGAGCAATTCCCCTTCCTACAACGATCCTCTCCGCAGGGTGCAATCGCTGAAGTTCCGTTCGGAGGAACAGTCGGACCTGAACGATATACTGCTGCGCGTGTCTGCCTTTGGACTCTTCGTGTATGCCGTGTTCAGCGTCATTGCTGGTGGGATGGGAGCCTTCACCCATGAGCCGAACTTGCTCGTCATGATTACCGGATGCCTGAGCGTTTTCCAGGTAGATTTTCAAGTGTTTACTGTAATTTCTGTGCAATGTTAGTTCGTAAGTGTGAAATGAATAAATTCGCATTATAAGCTTAATGTTACACCATGGCATCCCTCCTAATTGAACAATTTCAATTCAAAACAGAACTCGAGCGACAAGTAAAATGCTCATACAGAGATTTAGCGTTTTCCCGTATTGCGATGCGATAGTTGACATGATTATATCCACAATGTTAATACGGACCAAAACTATGCCAACATACTTCTGAAATATAAATTACATGGCTCCTGTGTGCTCAACTTTCAGAAGCACTTCTAGACTCGAGTTTTCCTTGCCTGCATGACATTGAAATATTTTTTACGAATGCTAAAAGATAGTAGGCTTAGTGTAGGAGAACTTGCCTGTATCAAGACGTATCTCGATGAAGGCAAGTCCACCTCTTAGCATTTGCCCGCATGTTAAAGGAACTTGGGGTCTGCTTTGGCATCCAATCCCAAGATAATGGCAAGTACTGACACAATATCAACATATTAATTCCAGGTGGTCCTCCAACTGCTGTTCATCGCCGACGTGTCTCGCCGCCGTGTGCATCTCCCGGAACAAGAGCGCAGCAAGCCGGCGCGCCAGGCCGTCACCTTCCTCCTCATCTGCAACGTTACCATGTGGCTCATCTACACCTTCGAGGCCCAGAAAGTGCTAGCTAACCCCGTAAGTATTTAGATCTTCATTATCCATCATCCTCCTAGCGGCTGCGCCCTAAAGGAGTAGTTCTTCATTCTTATTAAATGAAATTTGAGATGTTTTAAACTCTTCAGTCTTTAAGCACAAAACTACATTTTAAAGTCGATTTAGACGAAGACTATTTACAGCCGCCTAAATTACGGCGCTTAAAAAAGGCACCGTCATATCTTCAGACCGTTTAGACAATGACTACTTTCAGCCGCCTAAATCTCGCCGCCAGTGACCAGCAAACCGTTTACACGGTGCCTTTTCAGTCCCAGTCATTAGCATGCCGCCACAACCGACGGTCCTAGTTTTTGCGCCAATATTTCTACGCTAAGATCACTTTCATTTAAAATGAACTCAGGAGCTCTGAAGTTGAAAATGTATAACCAAACTATCCGCGTTATTACGAGAAGGGCTGATTCATATGTTGGAGGAAGAAATACATACGAAGAGACGAATTTGGGTAAGAAAATGGATCAGTGACAGATATGCTACTGGAGCTTTGATTTTGAAACAGTTGAAGATTGGAAGATCCCTCAGAGTACAGGTTGGTGTTACGACTAACTACTGAAAGTTTTGACGAATTACTTTCTCTCATCGAAAACTCTGTTCAGCGTCAAGACACTATGTTGAGAGATGCTTTACCGGCAAAAAAAAGCTGTTTGTCTGTGGCACGACAACGTGTTCGAAATTCAAATTTTGTTGCGAGTAGATCATACTCAAAAAGGATTAAGAGTCCGCAGTAAGCTCGGCCGAATTTCACCTTCCCATACAAACGTAGTTACGCTCTCATTTTAAAACTACGTGTTGGATTGTGACGAAACTTTTCATATAAGTACAATGACATGAGGTATATCTATGCCTGTAATTAGTTTATATGGTTCCAGTTTATAAAACAAACAAAATACAGCAAAAACAAGTTTTGTATGAAAAACTTAAATTCGCAGTATTTTTTTTACTATGGTATCTGAAGCTACTTATACTAATTACAGACCATGATATATCTCATGTCATTGTACATGCAAAGTTTCGTTACAATCCAACACGTAGTTTTCGCTGGTTTCAGTGCCATTTTACCCGAAGAATGTACACCCTATTTACTTAACGGCACGGAGCCGTGCTAGCGACTGGCAGCGTAGTGTTTACACGAGTCCGCAAAATAGACGTGGGGGCAGCGAGAGACGCGGGCGGAGGTCACTGGCGCCGAAAAATAGACTCGTGTTCTATTCCCTGCCCGCGCTGGCATGCCGCGAAAAAATGGCGCCGAAAGTGTTTATACGGTGCCTTTTTTAGGCGGCGTAATTTAGGCGGCTGTAAATAGTCTTCGTCTAAATCGACCTTTATAGATACATGTAAAAAAAAATTGGCAACATGCAAAACCAAACCTTGGAGGAATAAGTTTAAATAAAAATAGGCATGCGCCTTTTTCGTAGATAATGATATTATTGATATTAGGACGGTAATCTTAAGAAAATATATCTTTAACAAAAGTGATTAACTTCAGTAAGGTTATGTCCTCATGTAACCGTGCCGGTCTCTAAATAAAGTTTGCTTTTTCCACAAGGCGTTACACATCATTTTCTCGATTCCAGGTTCAACTTGACTTCTACGGCTACGTGGCCTGGTCCCTGGTCCAACGCTTCACCCTGCCGCTTTGCATCTTCCACCGCTTCCACTCTGCTGTGACTCTGGCCGAGATCTGGAAGACCAGCTACAAAGCGCGCCTGGAGTGAGCGTCTGATTCAAACACCTAAGAGCGAATGGGTCTCGCGATGTGAGGGTTCTTTACACTACCTAACACAACTCAAAATCAGATGATACGAACACATGAGTAAGCTCCGGATTTCTCTAGGTGCTGAACCCTCAATACAGTATAAGGAATGTACAAGTGAGAATCCAATCGTCGACATTGTCCTGGACTATACTGGGAAAGCTACTGATTTCGTCCTTATCCGGGACAGCAATTTTGTAGTTAGATCGGAATAAATTGTTATCATCATCGCTGATTAACGTATTAATTGTAGAATCGTGTGACGAATTTTGCGAGCTGTGAAATTCTGTGTTACTGTAGAATTAACTGATTGCTATCCCGGAGTGAATAGGCAGCTGGTAAACCTAAAAAGGGATTTATTTAATCATTAATTTGTTGCTTTAGCTTATTTCGGTTTTGTCACATTCCATATACGTTACAGATCATAATAAAATTAGGTTTCTTCGAAGACTGACTGTGGAGACTAACGCGACCAAACATTTTTTACAATTTTCATTGCCTACAATGATTTTCTTCGGTAGGTATGTACGTAAATACAAATTGCTCATATTTCGGATTCATACCTTGCGGTTTTTAAATTTTTGGCAAGACAACTTTTTACTTGCAATAAGTAAAATTTATTGATCGAAACAAGATATTTAATAGGCATAATCCCAGTTGTGAAGAGTTCCCTCCTTTGTTAGAATAATTTTATGTGCCATGATTTTAGGGTTAAGGCTCAATTAAAATTTGACAATATTTTTACATTTTCCCTTCGTTTATAATTTTGAGAGGGCTACCTAAGTGAGCACAGATTTCTGAGGACCGTTTCATTCAATATATTCGTTCAATCACTAACCGCGTTTTTAAAGTCGTAAGAATTTAGAGATTAAAAATAATATTAATTGCTATATTAAAGTTTCAGATGATTTATTAGCCAACATAGATTACCTTGATCAGATTATTTGACGTAAGCAAGTAGAAGTATAATGGAAGTTTAATATAAAAATTTCGGAATATTTATAATCGTAAGCCGGTAGTTGAATAGTGGGAAGTATCTAATTATGTACTTAATTTAAGGAGTGCATACTGATAGTATTGTAATTTTTCAGCTGCAGTAAACTGCTTGATATGGGTCATTTGGGTAGCGTCTTAGGATTCAAAGATACATTTTTATTGCAAGGGGTCATACAAAAGAAACACTAGCATTCAAGTTAAACAAGACCAAGCGTTTAGCTCGCCATAAGGACACAACTGCATTTGATCACTGTCGATGCAAGGCGTTAGCTTCCAAATTGAAAATTCTCGGATACTTGGAGCCTGAAAAGAGTAAACTGTAGGTACCTACATGACGTAAGGAGGAAATCCAAATATGTTGGTGTTCTGTACAGATCGTACGTAAGTGGTAGTAATGAGTGACATCATAACTCCACAAACCTTTTGTACATTTATACCGGCTTTTGCTATCATTTTAAACATCTCAGGGTACAAGCGTATCTGGATTTTGGCGTGTGGTCACCACCACTCATTTCTTCTACACTTGACTGTTGACGGAGGCAATGTGTTATGAGGAGACAATGCGATCTTTCTATGGCAACACGACTATGCCACCGCTCGGAGCACCTGTTTAAGTTGCATCAAATGTGGTCACTGCAAATATTTTCGTAACGATCTTTGTGTGCAATCTATTTTTATAGGCTTACTTATTTTACAAACGATACTAGATGGTGTTGAATACGAACGCGTTGTTTATACGTGATATCATTTCGATGTTATGGATTTTGTATAAAATAGTTAATAATTTATTTATTTATAACACATTTATTAACTTTGTAAATTAACTTAAGGTAAAAATAAACCTAATCGCTGTAAGATCTGGGAGTGTGTGTGCGAAGCGGTGTGGTGTGTATCTAGTTAGTTTTTGAATGGTTTTTATTATATTTTAATGTTAAAGTAAACTTCGTAATTTATTACTAATGCTAAGTAAGTTGAACTGTGAGCCCCTCAGATAATTTCCTGGAAGCTTTGGCCTCTGTAATAGTTCGAGGCCGAATACATGAGAGCTAGGCTTGCCTCATCACTGCCGGTATTTTAATAAGACCTTTGATAAATCTATACTATATCTAACTTATCAACTCGTTCAATTTTGTAGGTGATATTTACTGCGTACCTAAATGTTTGGAACAGATCGTACCAACGTTTAAACGTTAGGTTAGGATTAACATTGTAATCGAACCTATGTGGATACTCAATCAGTGTTACAATACCTAGATACCAAAAATTAAAATTTGGAAATTCTACTTTATAGTAAGTATATGATTAAAAATAAATGTCTATTGAATAAAATAAAATAATATATGTGATCGTAAGTTTTATTTTTCCCGTCTATTGCCCTATATAATTCTAGTGTGACGTAGCAGAGCTGAATGCGAGATAAAATCCACCAATAGGAATTCAATATATACACTTCCTATTGGTGGATTTTTTCTCGTACTATATATAGTGTGCGCGAGCCTAGCAATGCTATTGGAGGATTTTTCCTCGCACACCGCAAGACAATGGAGTCTGGGTGTTACCGCGAAACGAAAACGAACTTCGTTCGTGTATCTCCGTCTTAGTCGCTCGAATTAGCAAGTGCGACAGAGAGGGAGATACACGAACGAAGTTCGTTTTCGTTTCGCGGGGGCCTATCTATCTGGAATGTGTTATTTAAATAATAGATCGATGTGGAATAAAACGAGTCATTCTGTTGAAGGAAATATTAATTTATAGTTAACTGGCTTCTGCCCGCGACTCCGTCCGCGTGGAATTCGTTTAAGTATATCGTAGCTCGATACAAACTTTCATCCCCCATTTCACCCCTCAGGGGATGATTTCCGGGATAAAAACTATCCTATGTCCTTCCCCGGGATTCAAACTATCTCCATACCAAATGCATCTCATCTCAATCGGTTCAGCGGTTTAAGCGTGAAGATGTAACGCTATATTACGAAATAAACGAGTTCCACGCGGTTGTTACCTAGGTATTATACAAAAAATACAAAAATACTTACAGCGTATAAAGTCTTTTTGTGCCTACGCTCAGCATAAAAACTAACTTTGCAGTGACAATGTCGTAATTGATTGCTTCTGCCGGCTGTACCTAGGTTAGGTACCTACATTACCTGTGGCTGCTGACTGACAAGGCATTCCAGGATTTACTGGTTTCATGTCCCATCCAGACTCTCGAGGCGCTCGGCACGAGTCTTGGCGAGTGGAGGCCGTAGGAGTGCCAACCATCCACACTCGATTTATTCAATTACTCGCTACGTCTTCTACAAGAGGACGTGATTGAAGTGACGGCGTTAGCTCATATTAAGTTATTAAGGCACATTTTTATCTGAACCTCATAAAGTTTCCTATACACAATGAGCCATCTTGGCGCCGGAAAGGGACGCAGTTGTGCGTTGGAATGCATGACATGACATGTCATGTCTTTCTAAGTCTAATGCATAGTTGCGTCCTGTATGATAGGCTATGATGGCCCATTGTGTAGAGCAGCCTTAACACAACTCGTTACTCCACTCCATCATTATAAAAAATAAAACGTTTGCGTCGTTAGGTTAGGTCATTAGCATTACCGTCAACCGGGGGTATTAGGTATGGCGTGGGGAATAGGGACGAAAACCGGGAATGACATTTACCCGATAATTTCTCAAAAACTACCAATTAGAAATGTTATCGGGTTATTTAAAATAATAGTAGAATAGTTCTATTCAAGGGCATGAAGTTGGTGCTAGATTGTCAAACTAACCGTTTAACGTTGGGTCTCCCTCTAGCCGAAGCCGAGGAAAGCTTTTCTTTCTGGTGCAGCCCACTGTCTCAAGGAAGCCGTGGTTCTCGAAACTATTTCTTGAAAAACAATTATTTTCCACAATTATTAGGATGAGACTGGGCTATTGTTGTTCTCCAGTTCATTTGGCTAAAAGTGTGAGTGCGGGTTAGATGACGGGGACCTGAACCATATTTTGGTTAGGCTAACAGTCCCTCTTCCAACAAGAATATTGAACCTTATCCAAATTAAGGATAAATATACTTTTCTAGCCATAGGTTCTTTTTGTCAACTCAATAAGTAAAAAATTTGAATGTTTTTTCCTGTTAACCATGTATATATGATATTTATTTGCTTATATTTAATTGCAATATCGTTTCTTTCAAATTCCCTTAACGATTATTTTACGTTATGTTTTTTTTTACTAACTCTGTAGTTATGTAACGTCTAATATTTACAAGGGTTTTGGTTTTGTGGTACTTATACAAGTATTTATTTTTTTAACGAATCGCAACTAGTTATTAAAATCTCGCGCTTCGCACCGTTTTTTTGTTCGTACATAATCGACATGACACTGGCTAATAAAATGTGACTGCCATAAAAAAAAGGGGTCTCGGTGACGGCAGTTTTTTTGATCTGCAAAACTTTCTTAATAACTAATGGTTTTACTGAAAGCAGGTACTTTCAATGGTGCAAAAGGTGTTCAGAATTTAATGCAGAACTTGTTTTAGACACGGTAAGTCAACATTATCTTTGTTTTGTAAGTAAAAATGCAAAAATAGTGATGCATGGAAAACTGAAAAACTCCGAGGTTTATCGAGACGCAACGAGGGTTATTAGGGACGAGTGTGGGGTAAAGAGGCACCCCGTTGGAAGTTAATAGGGACGTAATAAGTTGAAATCGGGACGCTAAGGGGTGTACAGGGACGGGGCTGCCAAAACCTAGTCTCGTTTTGGTACAATTAGGTACATTCAGAGCTAGTAAGTACCTACATAAGCACCACTACCTACTTATTTGCCAGCATATTATATGTGACAGCGCTAGCCATGTTTCCCTATTGGTACCCTTATTCGCCTCTATTGACCCCATATCCAGTATGAATAAGGACGGCCAGTGTTTTTTAAAAAAGAGGTTTTAAATTTATTTTTTTATGAAAAATATTATTATGAGTGGGTTCTGAAACACAAGATAAAAGTTTTAAAACTTTCTTAACTTTGTAAGCGCTTATAGAAATATTCCGCTATAAACACGTTCAAAGTTGTACCTAATTACCCCGTTTGACGGTACTCTGCAGCAGCAAACAGAAAATGAGCGAGAGCGAGAGTGATTGATTCCCTCGCCTCACCCCCTCGCGACCTTTGACTCGCGTCCGAAAAACCGACAACAAGTGGAGCGACAGCGAGGCGAGCCGAGAAAGACCAGGGGCACGAGCGCACCGTCCACACTTGTTACTCGTGATCCCTCCTGTAGCCTGGTGGAGAGTCTGGATCGGGCATCACCGCAGAAGATAAGTTATGTAGTAACTCGAAACATGCTTTCCTTTTTTAACCCCCGACGCAAAGAGAGGGGTGTTATAAGTTTAACGTGTCTGTGTATCTGTGTATCTGTCTGTGGTATCGTAGCTCCGAAACGGATAGACCGATTTGGATGCGGTTTTTTTAATTTGAAAGCTGATATGTGTGTGTGTGTTCATGTTTCATGAAAATCTGTTTAGCCGTTTTTGAGATATTGGACTTTGAAATGAAAATCGGGGGTTTGTCAACTTTTCTAAGTTGTAGTTATTGTCACTGTTCTTGTTGCCCTCACTGGAACTGCTCTTGCTGTGCTGTGCTCGTCCGAATTGCTATGGTTTAACAAGTTTGCGAGTTAGGCGTAGGTAGGGAGGTGTTTGCGGCACTTAATGTGTTTTATCGGGATTTAGTTGGTTGACATTAGGTAGGTAAGTATTAGTGACACGTCTATTATTTTAATGAAGTTGCGATATTAATTAATTTGGACGGATTATAAGTTAATCAGGATTTTAGATTAGTAATTTTTAACGAGCGAGCAAAGCAAAGCAAGCGAGTATTGTGCACCAACCAATAATTTGTCACGAGTCGAAAATCTTAAGGCCCCACATTCGCACGCGAACGCGCGAAAAATATGCGCGAACGCGTGAATGAGGAGCCGATTCGCATATTTTTTGCGGGTTCGCGCCTTGTTGTTTAATAACGCGGGCCAAAAACCGACAAATAGAGGTTACTTTTTGTCGGTTTTTGGCCCGCGTCAAAGGGCCTGCGAACGCGAACATTGTGACAATTGTGAACACTGCGAATGCCAGCCAAGGAAAAGTTTACGCGCGATTCTCGCCACGATACGCGCCGCGATTCACGCCCGCCAATCGCGCGCGAATGTGGAGGGGTCTTTAAAAAAACGCATGTTTGCTCGCTCGGGTATTAATTTTGATAATTCGCGGCCACTTATCTGTGTTCGCGGCACAGGCCCTATTTTAATATAGCGCAGGCGTATTTTTAATATATGGCGCCCCGGGCCAATAATTTTAGCCGCCCCAGCACGGCTAGCACGCGACGTCGCGCGAGCTTTCTCGATTTTTCTCGCACTATCCGTCTCTCTCTTATTAGAACACTTAGAAGAAGAGGTGTAGTGCGATAAAAATCGAGAGTATGTCGCGGTCGTCGTGTGCTAGACGTGCAGAGGTCAATGAATCGCGCCAAGACCAAAGAAAATGAAATCGGCCAGGGCGGCTGCCGCCCATGGCCCGGTTGGCCCTTGGGCAAATACGCCCCTTGAAAATCACAATATCACGTAAAATTAAAAGTGCACTAAGATCTTTCTTCGACACACATTATCCACATAAACACTCAGAGACAGCGCACAGAGAGATAATGACGAGATCAAAAGAACGAACGCTGAACGCATTTATTTACGAGATGGCATTGATTGCAGCGGTTGGTGCATGTCATGGCTGTCAGTAGTGTCAGTGTCATTTGAGTTTGCCTTGACAGCCACGCAACGCTGGGTGGTCCGAATTGGGTTTAACTCGCCCATCTTCGTTCCATTTATTTCGTCTCATAGCTAACAATGGGGCTACCGCGAAACGAAAACGAACTTCGTACGTGTATCTCCCTCTCTATCGCTCGAACTAGCAAGTGCTACAGAGACGGAGATACAAAAACGAAGTTCGTTTTCGTTTCGCGGTAGGCCCTCAAATCAAGTTGGGTATTCCCCATGGATTACTTAGTATAATGCGGACCTGCAATAAGGATATTTGATTGGAAATGAAAAATATTGCAAGATTTTCTCAACTCAACGACGAGCAATGTAATGAATGAGTAACTTCAGTCGTGATATCATACTACATAATTGTTTCCTTCATTAATTTAGTGATTACTGAAACCTCATTTTATTTGTTCGTGTTTCTATAAAGTGACTATGCTATTACGCTGTGCAGTGTTATTGTTGTATTTAATGGTGGTGAGAACAGAAGTTCAAGCTGGTTTGGCTAAGAGTTTTGTGAGTAATGTTGACGAGAGGTATTCGTTATGGCCGTCGATTCACCATGGCGTTAGGTTGATGAGGCTGCGTAAGCGAGAGGCAGCACAGTCGACATTGACACCTGATGCTCAATCTGGTCAGCCTGCGCAGCTCAATGGCCAAGCTGTCCCGCTCAATAGCCAGTCTATCCAGCCCAATGTCCTACCTCTCCAGCCCAGTGGCCAATCTTCCCAGCCTGATGCCCAAGCTGGCCAGGAGGCTAATATACAGAGTGAGGGACAAACTAGTGGCCAGAATGTTCAACCTAGTGCAGACAGTCAACCCTTTCCTTCATCGGATAAACCTGATTTGCCACCTGCATCAACCCTAAAAGCTGCCACTCCAAAAAAAGAAGATAAAAAAACTGAAAAACCGGTAATTTTGGATAACAAAACAGGTAATCATAGTATAGCAATGTTTTCATGTAGATATACATTATTTCTCTTGAGCTGTGTATTCGTATACTGATATTATTAATTTGTGGCCATGAAAGTTGCTGAGGCTCTTATAAATTATTTATATCTGTTATAAATAAAACATTTGAATACTCAATACAAATAGATGTGAACCAGCCAGCCAGAATGTAGAGCACACATATGATAGAAAAAGTTGATGTTGCATGTAAGAAATTCAAATTTTAAATGCTAGGTGGACATTCTACTCATGGCTGATTTCTTTTACAAATTGGATTTTAAATTATATTGACAAGAAAAAAATAAAAAAATAAAATAAACTAAAAATTTATTGCTACATATGAGTTTTACATAAAGAAATAATAACAATAGTAGAGTAACATAATAGTACATTGTGATACAAGTGAGGTATGTTGATAATTACATCAGAGGCGGAATTATCACGTGAGCCGCAGGTGAGCGTGATAAGAGAGCCGAGGATGTAATTATCAAAGCTCACGCGTTTCATACGACGTTTTTCAACTCAGTTTGCAAGGAAAAAATCCTTTTCATAAGATGAAAATTTGATAGGCCTGCCAAGTTATTTTCCTTACTTATTGATTTCAAAGGTTTTTACTCACATGTTGAATACATCGTCAAGAATTTCTAGTGGCGTCCATTCTTTTTATCACTTCTAGTCACCACGAATCAACATTTTTGTTAATAACCAAACATGCGTTAACAATGTTTACAAATATCTGTGAAATAACCTATAATGGCGCGCATAAATTTTTTTTGTGAAGTTTGCTCAGTGCGCGCTCATTAGATGAAATCTCTAAACAGCCAATACAAAATAAAATAAATAATTTCGTTTTAAAATGTTATCTTTATTAATTCATGTAGAATGTTATCAAAAGTTAATAGTTTTACTAAATTAACCGTTTCTATATCATATCCAAAAATAAATAGTCAATTAACTAACAAAAAGGATTTAATTTGTTTAGTCAAGAATCAATTTGCCGAGAATTAAAAAAAAAGCTGTACATTCTGTACAACCCGGTTAGTTTAAGAATGCACCGTGTGCATGCATACATCTTGCTGCAAGGTGGCAACGTGACTTAATCGGGATATAACCATAACACACAAGTATCGTAATGTTATTAAACACGCGTGTTTAATATCCAGGATTATGAGCCTAAAAGCGACACAATAAGAGGTACGTTACTAGCAATTGTGTTGAAAAGTAAAGTATTTATTCATTGTAAACTGTGTACTTAGTGTGTAATATAGGTGTCGAAGATATATAGAAAGTAACAACAGTTGCTCATTTCGAGTGTACAATGTTCAATCTTAAAATTAAAGGTTAATAGTGATACTGTGCACTGACTGACTATATAGCTATTCAGTCCATGAGAAAAGATTTCTTGGATTTGAATTTATTACCCTCAAGCATCTTAATACTATTAGGTAGGACATTAAATACATGTATCACAGTAATGAACGCGCTTTTAAAGTAAAGGGAATTACTGGCCTTAGGTCGCGACAGGTTGTACTTATATCTCTCACGCAAATTCTCTTTTATTGAAAACTTCTTAACAAAGAAGTCCATATTATTTTTAACAAAAACGCACAATTCAAGAATGTATATTCCACTAAGAGTAAGTAATCGTTTTTCTTAAAATAATGGGAGACTTAAACATAACTTAATAGAAAACATTAGGAATCCAAAAATATCACATAAAAGGGCAATGGGTAACCCTCTCAGCCATTTGCTGGATGAAGCATTGTGCTACAAAATAAGTGTACACATTCTAGTCATCTTATCCCTTTGATTGGCATGATAGGCCTAATATCACTTACCACAGCGACCGTGACAGGGTTTTTGCCACTCGGAAATGTTATTTGAGATTATTTAATGTGGCTGACTTGTTATAAAACTATTCTTAGATTTGAAATCTTCTACTTTAGACACTAGAGTTGCTTTTTGAATGCACTATTCTGATACATTTTGGCCAATTCTAATCGTCCCAAGAATACTGTTTGTGAATGTTAAGAGTCCGCAGTAAGCTTGATTCTCCGTACAAACGTAGTTACGCTCTCATTTTAAAACTACGTGTTGGATTGTAACGAAACTTTGCATATACAATGACATGAGGTATATCTATGTCTGTAATTAGTTTATGTAGCTTCAGAAAACATAGTAAAAAAAAAATACAGCCAATTTAAGTTTTCATACAAAAATTGTTTTTGCTGTATTTCGTTTGTTTTATATACTGGAATCATATAATCTAATTACAGACATAGATATACCTCATGTCATTTTATATGCAAAGTTTCGTCACAATCCAACACATAGTTTTAAAATAAGAGCGTAACTATGTTTCTATGGAAAGTTGAAATTCGGCCGAGCTTACTGCGGACTCTTAAACTTGCTAGATGAAATTGTTTTAATATGAATTATCTTAACTTTCAGTGCACAAATCTACTGCCAACAATATTACAAGTGATAATTCAACCATCATAGTTGGCAATAAAACGGATGACCATAATGAGACAGCTACGGAACCACCTAAAATAAACTTGAGTGATCCAGGAGTCATGAAGAGGGCCTCCATAGTGTTTGGTGGATTCGCGCTCCTGGCGGCAGCTTATTACTTCATCATTTACAGGTAAAAGTTCAATAGTTATCCAACATTTCACCGAAAGACGTCCTCTGCTTGACATAAGCCTCCCCAAAGAGTGGGACAATGACGGTGAATGGTCCTGCGCTACCTACATCCAGCGGAATCCCGCAACCTTGTGGGGGGTCCACCCATGCTGCACCTGCCGGCTATCCAATATCTGTACCCCAATAGTGACATTCATGTAGAAAAAAGACCGGGTTGCACTCCGGGAGTGCCGGCAGAAGTGAAAACTTGAATAATTTTAATTATGCAAATAAACCGGCCCCGCCCCCAAGCCCCGTACGCTAACATCAAAAAACCTATAAACGTATTCCGCAAATCCGCATTTTCATTTAAAAATCCGCGTTTTGAAAGCGCTGCTCCCGCTTTTTGTATTCGTCATCTGGCAACACTAAATCTTACGGTCTCGTGACCTCCTACGCTCCTACACCTGTGGCTAGTTTAACAATTTTTGCCATCCCAAAAAGTGCACAGCGCCGCTAAAGAAGTTTTCACTTCAAAAATCTGCCTCATCAGCTCCTAACAAGACACTTTCCGAGTTAAACATGTCCGACACCATTCCAATAGTTTGATTGTGACTGTAAATCTGTACCATAATAAGATAATAATGGTGGAATTGTCCATAGTGTTAAATACTTATTCATTCCAGTTTTCTAAAAATGACACTAAGATTAGCAGTCTGATAATTGTGCTTAAATCATATTGTTTTGAAAACATACAATATTGGTCGGCTTTGGTGTAATAGGGAGAACCAATATGCATTAATTAACGAGGAAAACCAACATTGATAAGCAGGGCTCAAATATTTTTAGATTATAAAATCACCCTAGCTCAAGATTCAAGTTTTAGTAAAAAGTATTAATTTAAATTTCAAAACCTGCTGTCAAGTCTAGATCCATACCATGTTCTTATTTATTTATTCTTAAGTAGTACCAACAGCTGCAAAAACATGTTATGCTTATGTTTTATTGTTAATTAAATAATGATAAATCAGCCTATACCTATATGTCCCACTGCTGGGCACAGGCCTCCTCTCATGGATGCGAGGGAACGGGCAGTATTTGCCACGCTGGCCCAGTGCGGGTTGGGGACTTAACATACTTTGAATATCTTTGCAGATGTGTGCAGGTTTACTTACATTGTTTTTCCTTTTACAATCCTAATTACAATACTTGCTGATTTCTAAAAGCAATAATATGAATATTTTGCTGGATGTTTGGTGCTAAGTATGTGATAACTGAACCAATGTCACGACTGGTAGCAGTAGGTTTTCCTCAAATAGTTCACTGATTATTTCTTTATACTGCCTTATTTCAACTTCCCTGTGAAACTAAATGTTACCCATTACAATTTTCAGGAAAAAAGGCAATAACAATGATGCCAAAAATCCACACAGTTCAATTGATCAAAATCAATTCCGCTACGGTGTACTGGAGTCAGAAGACAAAAGTACCAACATGGAACTCTCCAGAGTCCCCTTGACCATGGAGTCAGATGATGATGATGAAGACTTAGAAATATTCGACCTAGGACAGAAGAAAAGATCACTTTCATACATCAACTTAGAACAACATGACGAGGACATTGTTCTTAATGATTCGAGGAGCGTAGACATGGAGAATCTTCTTGTAGACATCGAAGACAAGAATTCGGATATGATTAACTGGTCTGGGAACGGTAGTAAGTCAATATTATAATAAGTTTGTATAGATAGCCTGCTCTGAAAGATTGAAAATTTGATTTTGTCAATGCATATAAAATACGCAGTCTTTGAAAATGGTAACAAACCAAATATTCAGTGTCATACAAAAGTTAAGGACTTACGCATGTTTTATATGGGATTGGCTGGAAAAAAATGCATTTAAGCAGATCTTATTGAAAAATGTTTTATCGTTGTAATTAGATCGTGAATTAGGCCTAGTTATATGTCTGATGTGTTATATAAATACGCCTTTGCTGGGCAAAGGCCTCCCGCATACAGGGATTAAAAAACATAAAATGGCGGTGTAATAAGGAATGATTGTGTAACAGTGTGGTACTTAAATTATACCTACGTATAATGTATATTCATACTAATATTATAAATGCGAAAGTGTGTCTGTCTGTCTGTCTGTTACCTCTTCACGCTTAAACCGCTGAACCTATTTGGATAAAATTTGGTATAGAGATAGTTTTAGTCCTGGGGAAGGACATATGATAGTTTTTATCCCGGAAATCATCCCCCAAGGGGATGAAGTGGGGGGTGAAAGTTTGTGTGGAGCTACGATATAAACGAGTTCCACGCGGACGGAGTCGCGGGCAGAAGCTAGTATGCACATACAAGGTACTTCGGATGTATCCGAATAATTTTACCAACGTATTTATCTACCAGGCTGTAAAGAGTAAAACTAATAGCTCTGTGTATTGTAGAACTGGTGTGCATGTCTTTTTCTCAAATAAAAAAAAATATACGAAAAAGGATGGATCAAAAAGTTCTATGGAATAATAGTAATATTTGCGGACAATCTTACCATAAATCAACCTAGTCTCAAACCAAGCAAAGCTGTACTGTGTGTACTTGACTACAATAAACATACTTATACTTGTGTAGAGAAATAAATACTTAAATACATGGTAAACATTCTTGATTCGCGAGTCGGGAACAAATATTCGTGCTCAACCCACAAATAAATGCCCTTACCGGGATTCGAACCCAGGACCTCTTGCTTCGTAGGCAGGGTCACTACCAACTAGGTTAATGCGATCGTCAGAAGTCGTAATATAATTATAGAACCTGCTCACAAAATACGATTTCGGCCCTAGCTGTCACGGAGAACCTCGTTCGCTTCGATCGATCGTTCGAAATGAAAAACATAAATAACAAATTTGACTAGTCCTGTAAAAATATGCCTTATGACGAGCTGGCATCGTTGGTTATTGTTATCTCCTTTAATTCGAAGGGACAAGATAAAAATACTTGAATTGTTTTTCTGCAAGACGTTGCGCACGATCGGGACAGATGGCGTGCTCTCGTTTCGGAGTCCAAGACCCTCTTTGGGTCCCTGAGCCAAATTAGTTAGTTTTTTTTAAATGGATTTTCTAAACATGGTCACAAAAATATGATAGTAAAGTGATTTACTCCTAAGCACCTTATATAATATCGTCAAGGCCAAAGCAACTCATCTAACAATTCTCGATGAGTGCATCGAACGACTTTCTGCAAGAATACATTACATCGATGTTCGGCCTCAGTTGATAACAACGCTACGTTAAAGGTTTTGAATGTTTTGCTGTTCTTGGCCTTGGATTCGCTTCGTGTTCATTATCTGCAAGTTTATATCATTATCGTGTTTCGCGTAAGTAGAATTAAAGCTAATTTGGCTTCGTGAGTTATTAAGTGTTGATTTAGGAAACATTTAAAAATCTTCTTTCTCGACTATCCATTGAGATCCATTTGAATATGAAGCGATTTAGAATTGTGCGTAGCGAAGCCATGAGTTGATTTGCTTTGAAGTTCTTTGGATATTTTGTGATTAATATGGACTACAGAGTACCAGAAACAAAGTTTGAGGTTGTGTTTATGTTTGTATTCTAATGAGGTAGATGGAAGCCGAAACGTGTCGAAAAGTATTAGTGTATCTCAGCATTGTGAATATCGTTTGCTGATAATTTTGGACCAGTGTAGTCTAATCTCAAATTATGTACAGAGGCCCATTTCACGAATTTTACCAGTCTCAACGAAAAGGCCTGTTATTGGCCAGCCTCAGTGTTCCCAGTTTAGAATTGAACAATTGTAACTTGTAGCTTCGTTGGTATTTTGGGATTAAGTTAATAATGTAATTATTTGCCATTTCTTTGGTTGTTTTGCAACGGGTTTGATGTGAATAATCTTATACTTAATTAAAATAATTCTCCCATTTTGTTGAAGATACAATACAGTACCTAAACTATATCTCAAATTCAATATGATCTAGAAGTTTCATACTTTTACCGGACGTCATGGTTTTTTTACCTTTTAACCTACTCTATATCGGGTAAGGTACCCTTTTTATCCTCCTTCCTTTAAATTCTTTCGAAATAGGAGGAATTATTCCGAAGATTTATCCCTATTACCGCATTTATTTTTTACAACTATTATTGATTCAACAATTCATTAGCTGTAAACGGATGTTTACCTACTTTGATATATTTGTAATCTCATTTCGCTTGGTTCATGTTTTTAAATAAATTTATGGCAGTATTAGTTATCTTAATGTTGTTTGGATGGAATCAAAGAAACATTGCTATGAATCATTTATATGTCAATGCATCCTACGTATGTTATCTATGTTTGCATTTTTTATGAGTCTATTACGCGATATAAATAAAAGCACATAATTATAATAGTCGGATTTGATTTATTTTTGTATTTTTTTATTTGAAATGTGTAGTATTGTGCCATTGTATTTTGTTTAGAAAAAAAAATAGACACGGAATTTCGAGATAAGCCCAAAGAACTAACTCAACCATTTGTATTTTAAATAACAGTTAAAGTCACTGTCAATGGACTTTGCTAAGTATGTAGACAAAGGTCGTAACTTTGTTTTGTCACTGTTTCTCCTTGAATTTTCACATCACCTCATCAAACACCACTGAAACTATTGAACCGGTCGTTACCGTAAAATACAAAACCATACCATATATAACTGAATCTTGCATATTTCATTAAAAGTTTAAAATGGTTTCATAAGTTAGGTAAGTATGACATGATGGAATGACGTTCTGTTTCTTTTAAATTCTACAATTGTCTATGATGGATAGCGTTGTGACTAAAGTTGGTGATATTGTAAAGCCGCTACACACTACCCAACTCACGCTCTGTACCTGCCATCGCGGTTGTATACACAACGCGGTAGTTTTATCAGTGGGTAAAGAATCGTAGTGTTCTATCAGTGGGTAAAGTGGTTAAAATAAATAAAAATACCTACTTGTTTTTTACTTTCAATATTTTAATATTTGATATGTTTTGACATTAAAAGAGTACCGTACAGTAACTTCACTCAACTTCCCCATCACTAGTAAATTCATCATTCACAGACAATTTCAATAAGGCGGTTTGTTTACATACTTAACAAAGTCCATTGTCGGCGACTTTATACATGGCAGGGAAGGTTTCATGTTTCAACTTCGTTAGAAAAAATAAAATCATAGTCGGATGAGGGAATGTTTAACTAAAATATAATAATATAATGTTTGTTTGTAGGTTAAAATAAAGGCGGATTGATACATAAGACATAACTGACGTGACGCTCTCTTATGCGCTCTGACGCGTGACACAAAATCAGTCTGATTTTTATTATTGAATTATTGAGACGGCGTCCTACGCCTTCACCTGTTGCCATCACCTCACAGGAGCCGTCACGTCAGCCCCCCTATTCTGTTACTTGTTCACTCACCTCAACGCTCACCCACAAATAAGGAGTAGTTCAGTAAAAAAGTAGCAGTGAATTATCTGGTATATTTTATTATCTTTTGCTAAGTATGAAACAGTTTTTTTTTAATAATCTGTATATAATATACTATAAAATAAAAATAAAATCATATTGAAAAATATGAAATTGTTTGAGTTTTCTATTTTTTATTGTAATATAATTTGAAAGTTTTTGGACAACGCCATTTGACAATTTTCACTTGCCGTTTCCGACAAGGCCACAATTGAATTTCCATTTTCACAATTTGTTTTATGCTTTTAGGAATATCATCTTACGAATAAGTTATGCCAATTAACTAAATTTTATCTTGGGTAGTCAGGAAGTCTCTCCAATCTAACCTCTAACAGAGGTTTTTCTATGGGAGACAAATTTCTGTAAAAATGGCAAATACACAAAAGTGGAAATTCCATGTAACTATCTCGAAGTGAAGTCAAATCAAAAAGGTTGAATATTGAAGAAAAGACAATTTAGGAAGATCTTAAGTAGCTCATGAAACTTAAAGAAATAACTATGTTTATGAAGACACTGTTCAAAAAGTATTAGGAGAAATGTAATATAAAAGGCGAAAACTTGAATTCGCCCTTTTATTTTAAATACGATTGTAATTAATTTTATAGAATAGTATCTACAGATTACTATAAAAAATGCAGTTTTTAAAAATGATCACAAAATATAATGAAAAAACCACATATTGTGCTGCCACTTTTTTTCCGAACCACTCCTTGTATCTTGACACCGCGATGCGTAGTAACTAAGCGTAGGTAGAGGTCTGGTTTCGTGACGGGTGACCGGCAGGGTGAGCCGCATTAGCGTGTAGCGAATAACAGCCCCGGGCTGCTATTCGGAACGCGCTAATGCTTCTCACCTCACCTGTCACTCCTAACGAAACTATACATCTGATTAGTCAAGATATATTTATGGGTTAACGGTGAGGTGAGATTAGGTTAAAATACGTTACAGAATGGCAGGCCAGAGCGTATCAGTTTGATGTGAATATAACCATAATCGATGTATTGAAGGCTATCGTACTGACGCGTCACGAAATTAGATTTTATTTTTGTTTTGGTGTTTTTCAAGGTCACAGGAAAAACTTACACGTACCTACTACCGAAAATAAACTTAATTTTCACCAACAAAACGTTGCATTTTCTCGTAAAAGTTTATTGTAACTGAATTTAACCATGTATTTGCTTTTATGCGCTTATGCAATATGCTTTTATGCAATGGTACTATAACTAGTTACGTGAATGTTCTCAAGTTTAGTTTAGTTACAATTGTAAATATGGAGTTTACAAGTATAGTAAGGATTATTTTTTGAAACCAAATTCACTTCTCTTTGTGGCTAGTAAACAAAGCGATTGTCTTTCATTGTTTAGTGTGACCGCTACTTGATACTGTAAAATAAATACATACAACACAAGGCGGCTTAATGTCGAACAAAAGGTGGTCCACATTTAAAAAAACTACTTACCAATTTGTATTTGTATTTCAAACAATAGACTACTTTAACAATAGAGTCACTATACGAGTATGTATTAAACATGACCTTTTCATTCCGAAGCATTTGTGGCACGTGGCTAAACAATGGCTTAGTGGACTGATGGATCTTAAGATAAGATCCTGTCTAGAAAAAGAATCCTTACTATACCTATACTATAGTATTCTCAATACCATTTGGCGAGTTGGGTAATAGGTGGCAATGAAACGTTTTTGTGCGTACTCGTTATAGTTACTACACTTCAGTTGCAAGTCACTCTCCATAAAAGAGATAGCGTTACTCTAATGTTTTATGACCGGGCGCCAAATAGTAGTGAAAACGATACTATTGTAACTTATATAGCAAACGAAGTGACACATTCGGTTCCATTGCCACACGCATATTTATTAAAATAGCAGGGGGGGCTGCGAATATGTCAAATACTAAAGAAAATAAACTGAAAATGTAAATTCCCAATGTTTGTCGACTTGTTTATTTAACAGAGTTCCTTTAATCCAAATCATAAGTGGCACTATTTTTGCATTACAAGTTTGACCACACTGGAGCTTGACTTAACGTATATGTTATGCGGTGACGCGTCTTATGCGTCACAATTTCTACGCACATTTTCAAGCTTTAATGAGGTCGATCCATGATTATTTATTAGATTTACTACTTAAGATTTTTGTATGCTTATTCTTCTGTAATAGTTCTTTAGCCATGATTTATTTATTATGAGCAGTATTGATGACACTTTACCGACAAAGTTCCAATAACGTCGGGGCCAAAAATTATGCAAACTGAATACTCCGGCCTTACGGATGGATGTCCACCAGGGATGTTGCGAAACTGTTTCCATGTTTTTGATACCTAGCTGTCGTGCATCAGCGAACGAAAAAGCCATTGAAGTCTAAGTAGCGCCGCAAAATGGCCCCACAGAATGGGTGCCATTGCCATTATGCGGGAATGGGGGTGGGGCGTGTCGAGACGTGACGTGATACGTTGTCTATACGAAATTCCGTGTTTAAAAATGCCCACCACATCTGACAGCTGTGACACGTTTATACTTTTCCATTGACGACGCGAAACTGAGGCGCGTTGATGCAATTGACTGAGTTTTGTATGCCACTTTTGGAGTGCTTATAACCTATCTACCTCCTTTTTGCATTACGTCATTGGGGGCGGGGTATCAAAACGATGCCAGGCAGCCGTATAGTTCGAACATGCGCATACCGGGTTTTAGGCACGTGTTTGGGTAGAAAGTTGTAAGGAGCTCGCATTCTAATATTTCTAATGGTTTTTTCGTTCGCTGTCGAGGGTGCGACGTTTTAAATATATTAAACAAATCTTCGCACAAACCTGCAGTTATTCATCCTAAAACATTTGAATAACTCTCCCTTAGACCATTTAAGTGTGAAAAAGATGGTTTGCGTAGCAATGTAGTCAATGTCAAAAGTATTAATGTAATTTTTTTTCGCGTAACATTAACCTGAAGAACAGCTAACATATATTTTTGACATCGACATTAGGTATAAGTTGCTTTAACATAGAGAATGAGCTCGGAAATTTCTAGAAAAAATCAAAAGATTGTTCTTCTTCAAAAATATCGAGAACATCCTTAGATCGCAATTTTGGTTTGTCATCTGTGTGTTGCTGTCAGTTATCCTGGATTATTCAAAATTATTATAACTGCTTATTAATTAACTTACATTAGCAACATAATAAATAAGGAAGAATTGTTAATATAGTTATATTTTGGTGTTCTTTGCTAAGTAATTTGAAGTAGTTCTTATACGCCTAGTTGCAGAGGCTTTGAACTGTATTAATTGCCTCACTAAAACAAGTGGCTCTAATTATAAAACTAGATTTCATTCCGCATATAAAAGTAAGAAAATTCCACAAACATATCAATAGCAGTAAGAATTGCAGAACCATAACTATACTAAAGTAAATCTCAAGGGCGTAGTCAGATATACATCGTTCAATCCATGAAGGTACCCCACCCCACTCCTACAAGTAACGTCAGTGTTTTGTCTATAGCTTAGGTACAGATGTAGTGTATGTAAGCTACGGTAGCCTAGTGGTTCAGGTATGCGGCTGTCAAGCGACTGTCGTGGGTTCGAATCCCCGCTCGTACCAATAAGTTTTTCGGAAATTACATACTACCTACGCAATATTATTATTTCGGTGAAGGAAAACATCGTGAGGAAACCGGTCTAATCCCAGTAAGGTCTAGTTTTCCCTATGAGTTAGAATTTCAGATAGCAGTCGCTTTCGTAACACTAGTGCCTATACCAAGCCAAATCTTGGGATAAGATGTCAAAGCGGACCTCGGTCTTTAGGGCGCAACCGGGAATAACGCTGGGAGGATGGCAGATGTACTTACCTAGTGTATAATTAATTTTCTATCGGCCGAATTCGGAAATCCGATTAAACTTAAAACATGATGTCGCGGCCTGCGGTGGCGGTCATAAGTAAACTAGACAATTACTGTCAAGTATACTATTGAACGCCACCGCAGGCCTCGTCAGTCTGTGAGAGTCTTTAGACCCGAAGTGTCAAATGTTCTATTGTGTAGTGTTCTAAGTGTTTTTGCTTTATAGGTATCATCATGCAGAACATCCCTCTTGCACCTAAGAAACTAAAAAAAGTCTTGTTCAAAATGCGAGATGCCTTAAAAGCTCACCTCCTCAGAGATGATAACGTCCGTGTTAATAGTACATAATTAGGAGTGGGGCGTGCCCTCGTAGATTGAACAAATTATTCAGGCAAAGGGGGCCCGATAACTCTCCCTAGCATAATGCTCTAAAAGCGCCGAGCGAGCGGTCCTGAATCTAGAGTATCCTCTTTGCCTGCCCCTCTAGAAAATTCTGGCTGCGCCCATGGCAAATCTAACTTCCTTCAGGTACTTATCATGACTTGCATAAAACTGAGGAACTTTCAAACAATGATATGCGAACTAGTAAAGGAGGGATGCAGCTATCTGTTAGACTGAGATAATAAGTTAATACTTATCTCTATAATATAAAAATATATCAAATTTTAACAAATAGCGCACGCACACATACAGCAACACTGGTCGAATGGCTAGTCGTTATTAGGAGACGCTACACGGGCCGATGTCGGCGGACAGCCAAGCCAAGGTCACAGAAAATCTAGTATGGAGTAACCTTGACGTGGCCGGCCGCCGTGCTTCCGAGACGTATCCAAAAGGCCCGATTCACGCGTTGGCCGGCATGCAGTCCAGCCGATATCGGCCCGTGCAGCGTCTCCTATTGGTCGAGCTCGATACGAGCGCCTTCGTAAGTGTTGTCAGTTTGGACCTGTCGTATTATGCCGCGTTCACATGCTCACGTTCAAAGCGACATTCACGTGCACGGGCACGGGCACAAGCGTGTGAACAGCCTAAATGTGTACGCGCCCGTGCCCGTGCTCGTGCATGCCGCCGATCGAGACGACTGTTGGTTTTTTGACAAAGATCAAAGGGTAAATGTGCTCGTGCTTGTGCACCTACCTGTTCACACGCTCACGTGCATTAGTAAACATGTCGGAATTGGAGTCGTCAGAAGATTAAAAATGGTCGAAGAAAGAAATTTTGCTCTTTCTGGACCCAACAATATGAGACCCTTAGAATAAATTGGGTCCTGTCTCTTGACCAACCAACTTTTAGCCAAATGTATCATTTGCATTTTTCGTCAAAACTGGTATTTTCGGGTATTCTTTGAATATCATCAAATAGAGAAGTCATTAGGTTAGGTTAGGTTTGTTTTATAATAATCCCATAAAGCTTTCTATTTAAGAAAAAATGCATTAGGTCAAATGAAACTTTTGTCAGATTAAACATTTGGCCAAAAGTTGTTTGGTCTAACATTAGTGAACCAGAATAAATATTCCAAAGATAAAAAAATCTCCCATGTTTGCATGACAGCACGCCTGCGAGCGTGTGAACAGCCTGCTTGGGCCGCAGAAGTGCACGGTCTGCTTGCCGGGCTGCATGCCAAGCTGATTGGCAGGCTGCACGGAGTGCATGTGAACGCGGCATTATAACTTGTAGCTGCGCGAAACGGGCCCCATGGGTCCATTTCATAACAATTTGGAACTTTTATTGCAAGCAGAAGTATTTTTGTAGAAGGACTTAGACGGTTCCGTTTGAAATACAAGTAGTTACGAAATAGGCCCCATAGTGCCTCAGCGGGTTCCTAGGTAATGCGTTTGCTGTTTGGACATGGATTCTCAGTTTTATAACACTCCCTTTGGACCTTTCATTTCTAAGCTTTGGACTGTGATAGTAGACGAGAGAGTATTTATACTTATGATAAATGTATATTTTTTGGACGGTCGGTGATTGTTGCCAGTGATAGCGGGAAGTATTGGTCTCTGTCTCACTAAAATACTGTTATTTAATACCTATGCGCATTTTAAAGTGTAAACCTTGTTTCTATACTAATAAAGATATGTACTGTAAAGTTGGTCTTTAAATTGGGCTTAATCTGTAGGTTACTCTGCAAGATTATACTGCACGTAGAATCGACGGCCGTTAGGCCGGTAAGGTTCGCGAGTGGCGAGCTCGGACCGGGAGGCGCAGCGTGGGTAGATCCACACAAGTTGGACTGATGACCTGGTAAAGTCCGCTGGACGTGGAACCGGTAATACGCTATTTGACCAAAGTCAAATCAGCTTCTTTATATGAAACGCCAAATACGATCCGTTAGTATGGAATTTGTAGGGATTACAGGCTTGTGACGTCACAATCAAACAACGTCCTTATTAATCATTTTTATGAATTTAAAAATCTTAAAATTGACAACTTAAATATTGATAGTTTCCCAGTATTTTCGTCATTTTTATGTTGCTAATGAAAAAAAATATTTTTACTGTTGTCAAACACCCTATTGTGGTGCTCTTTGGGGGAGGCATATGTCCAGTAGTGGACGTCTTTCGGCTGAAGTTTTTTTTGTTACCGACGCCAGCTATAGCTTGGCTATCCATTTTTAAGTTTCCAAACACACAACTTACTCATAAATATGTCCCATAAGTAACTCTTATCAGCGGATTAAGGTTTTGGTACTTATTTATAAGAGGATGTTATCGATACATATTTTTGCACTTGACTGTCTAACTGAAAAGCTTACATAGGTAATTCTCGTTCTTTGTGATAATATTGCTACTATACGAAAGAGATAAGATTATTGTCTAAGCTACACTATGATATCAAGTCCAGATCACACAGTCGCTGTGGCCGAAATCGGTCATGACAGCATCATCATCATCATCATCATCATCATCAATTCATTCTTTGTCTGGCAAGGGCATATAGTAAGTGTTCCATGGTCTCATCCTCCTCGCCACACATTCTACAGTCTTAACTATCCGACAGTCCCATCTTGGCCAAGAGATCCTTGACCCCGAAGTGACCTGTGAACACCCCAGACATGATTCTGAGTTGCGTGCTACTGGATTTCCAGAGCTTGTTAGTCCAGCCCGAGTCCACTCCTTCTATGAAGAGCTTAGAGTGCCTTAAGCCCTCCTCATTCCTCCACTCGTGTTGGTGTTTGGTTTTGGCGTAGGCTTTAAAGGCCGAAGTTATGGTTCTCTGCGAGAGTACCACAAATGGTTCTGGACCTACGAAGTGATTTGTAGACCCCCCTTTTGCAAGCTCATCCGCTCTTTCGTTGCCGATGTAGCCCTCGTGCTCCGGTATCCAAACTAGTTGCACCTTATTGTGCTTTACAAGCTAGTTCAGAGCCTGGACGCCATTATAGACTAGTCTAGAATCCACTTTCGGCGCCGTAAGCGCTTTAAGGGCCGCTTGACTGTCGCTGAGGATATAGATGGTCTGCCCTCTGGTTTGCCTGTCTATATTCTCCTGTACACAGGCAATAATTATATAATAATTAGGTATTGTCTCAGCCTGGAAGACGGTTCCCAAACTATATACCCATGCTTACACTACTACTGTAGTGAATCGCATAAATGCCTGCTCCCGTAACGGATCCCATTTTAGATCCGTCCGTGTACCACATACTATCTCATTTTTGCTATATTTATCCTCAATTATGTTGATTGCTAACCGTCAACGGTAGGTAATACATTTCCGTAAAACCAAGGAAGTAGGAATAGTGTAAAAACCTTTTCCGTAGGTTAAGTGAATCTCGATGCCGTAAAGAAATGGAAAATGTTTCACAATTTATCTGCAGGAAGAAACGATGTTGTGTAAAGCCCAGCATAATTCAAACCGAACTCGCCTTTTTCCAACGTGCTACCCTCAGACGTCACGTCACAATACCGCCAAAAAACTTTCCAGACAAACTGCTTACCTTCTGGAAAAACGACATAGGTCTGATTGTAGCGACTCACGTGCTAGTCGCGGCACGTCCGGGCTGTCTGCTGATATTGAGACAAACGAACCGGTGCATCAAGAGGGTTAACGACGCCTAGTACGTGGTATCTGATGTTTGTAATGAAGAATTTATTTCCGGACTACTTAATTAACGGCCCAAATTCGGATGACTGCAGGATCTAGTCTGACCAGGGAAAGAAGAGCCTAGAAAAGAGCGACTAAAAAAAACAGCGTGTTGCAACACTGTAGGTATAACGCTATAAAATAATAATGATAAGGTAAACGTCCACTGTTTCGGCATGTTAAGCCACTTATGAATTGGTAATTTTTTTGACACATTACTACACATGATATCACTTTGAAACATTTTGTGTGATGAATATTGATATCTTGCCTATTATTTAATGCAATTATAATATAGTTTTTGTTACAATATAACTTTTTTATTAATTTATTTGCAGACCTCGTATTTGTACCCCATTTCGTGATAAAATTTGGCTCTGCTCCTAAGTTTGTGAGTTTGTGACCCCTGTTTCGGCATACATTTTTTGAGTACCTTATAGTACGAGATACGTTTTAAAGAATGTACACCCTCATTTGTTCTTTTATATTGAACACGATTATAGATGAGGTAATTAACATGAATATTCACAAAATCCAAAACTTTGTTCTTTTTCCGGGTTTTTTTATGAAATGTAAGATTAAATACCTTATCCAATAGTACAGGCTCACCTTTTTTGAAAACACACATATAGGTTACCTATCTATATTAACCAAAACCGTTTAAGTTAAATATCTAGGCAACCTTTTGGATGTGGCACGCATCTGTAAACGCTGTTCTGTTTAATAGGGTATAAACTTATCACAGAAAACCGTTGCTGGACATAGGTTTCCCCCAAAGAGTGACACAATAAATCTACCACCTACTTAGTTTCTTCTGTGTTGATAACAGAGAAAAAACATATGTTTTGATTTTCTACTATTGTTTAACCTAAGACTATCCTACTACTAGCGATGATTGCTGAGAGGACGGACTCTCCTTAAATTAATCACTGCTGTGGGCTACATAAGCCCAGCAGCAATTAAACACGTGTATTTAATTAAAATCATTTACTAACGTAACTAGTTGTTTTAAGTTTAAATTGTAACCAAGTTTAAATTTTATGAAATAAACGATGATTTAATTTAAGGAAAAATATGGCAATGTTTATGGGACTTCCACACTTTTAAAAGAGTAATCTTACTGTTTAATGGGGTATAAAGTAACCTTTCATTTAATTTAAAAAAAAACGCAAAAACAACAAGGGTCCCGAGATTCAGGTCTCGTAGTCCTGGGATTTACCCAGGTAACACTATTGCATTTTATCAATGTATACATGTTACTTCTTCTAGAATAATATAATAACAAATGAGGTTCCACATTCCCCATACCTTATCTCCTACTAGGAGAAAGATTATCCCGTAAAAATAACAAGGGTCCCGGGATAGCAAGTCCCGTAGTCCTGGGATTTACCCAGGCACCACTATTGCAATTTATCAATATACTTATAAAAGTTATTTGACACTCTTTGGGGGAGGCCTATGTCCAGCAGTGGACGTCTTTCAGATGCTATGATGATGATGATGAATATCATCATATACGTTACTTCTTCAAGAAGAATATCAAATGACAAATGAGGTTACACATTCCCCATACCTTATCTCCTACTAGAATTGATCTGTGTGTTTACCTACCACTATAGATTTCTCTGTCACGAACTTGGGGAAAAAGTATTAAAAGTAGTAGTCCCTTTCTTTGTGTTACTATTTCTTGGATATTCGCGCAATTAATGACGCAGATCACTTTTAAATTATGGTCAATAACCATTACCTATGCTATATGTAATAAATAAACATAAAAATAAATTACAGGAATCGAGCAAGAAACAAAATTGTGCTGCAAATAAATATGCGAATTCACCTTAAAATTGTACATTTAGGTCACGTTCAAACTCATTTTATGAGAATTCTAGTGAACAAAACATATACCGAATTCAGCTCATAGAAAACGTCATTAAATACATTATCTGTTATTTAGATTGGCATTCACAATTTCTTAAGTATTATTTTAATACAAAGATACAAGGATGTATCTAGAAAGTCCTTTGATTCGTTAGTAACACGAAATAGGGGCCACACGATAAACATAATGACCGCTAGTTCGTGAGTCACCTTATTGCTATTTCATGGGCTCCTATACATAAATATACAATTTTTCCATATTCAATCCATTGTTAAGGAACTTAAAAAAAGCATTGTTAAAAGTTTTATTCAAATGGACTTGCCTTTCCCTTTCAATTTCCTTAAGAAGTCGGAGCGAACACCTTACGTTAACAAGCAGTACGCGCATACCACACAGCTGTTTTCGGCCGACTGACAATTTCGAGCGTTGTGTTGCTATTAGTTTAGTCGTTAAAAATGTAGAATTTGATTTTTTGGAAAGAGATTTCAACAGAGATTTTTTGCAAATGTATAATTTTGATAAAAAATATTTGAGTTGCTTATTATAAGCGTCAGAAATAAAACTAACGAAATGACGTACTAGCACGAACTTATGGCCCGTTACCTTACTTGAACAATTAATATTTTTCTTCAATTCACACACGCCAACTGATCAAGCAGAAGGAAGTAAAGTTATATGAAGTAAAACTCCTGAACTTCATACTTTATTAAGGTTTTGATTATAAGAAGAATAATAATTGAACTTTTTATGATATTCTTCAATGTGAATAATATAAGCATCCTTAAATTCTCTTAAAAAGCCATAACAGTCCAATTTATTTCGGAACAGTTAATTTCTTAATTACTATATCAAGTATCAACATTAGGACATCGTACTAATTTAACACGTTTGACCCATTTGACAATGATATTAGGTACTGTTGCCATATGATAAAGGGTTTATCTTTCCCTGGCCAGACTCTACCTAATATTGGATGCACTGGAGCCCTCTTTATGCTTTGTCACATCTGACTAGCTAGCGTGATCACTTTTACGTCGGATATAAAGCATTCGTCCCTCTCGAACTTACATATTTGCTATTAAGGGCTGGCCCTTCCTAGGATTACACGATCTTCGAAGCGCGGCGCATTGCGATTGCGACACCTTACAAAACATGATATATTTTTTTCTACGATAATGATCTTGGTATGTCGTAACGTAACATGCACTGATTCCGATCGAAGCTACTCTATCACAGACAGGCGGATAAATTTCGACGCTGAATTTGTCCGTCTGTTTGTGGTAGGGCCATAGATGTATGGAGTCGCTGCGGTCGAAATCGGTTCAGCGAAATTCGGCGACGGAATTCGGTCGCGGAATTCAGCGTGTACCTATAGTAACTACTTATATTTCAGGCTAGGTTGCCAATGAGCACCTCCACTTCCAGAAACTGTGCCTAGTGGCCTCAGTTTATAATTGTCTATTCTAAAATTAACTACAGTTAAAATAAATGCCACAAACATTGCCAAGTATTAGCATAGGTATATTAGGAGTCTTGCACAAAATAGGCATCTACTTGGTTCTGATTCCAGGTCGTCCGTCTTTGCTAGTCGGGAGATTGAATGAATTGGTAGATATTGTTTGCGCAAGTCTAAGGTACCAATATTGGTAGATTTTCGTTGATTCCATGATTCTATTGTCAAATCTTTGCATATCGGTATCAATTATACCTATAAGTAGCATGTAATATTGATGAATGTTGGCCTGAGAGAGAGAAATATTTTAAACTGTCGAGTTACGAAATTTTCCAAAGGCAATAACTCGCATTAGGCAAAGTATTGCCGACACTACTTAGGTATCTATAAGTACCTGCACGGCTAGCATGCGACGGCACGCGAGCTCTCTCGATTTTTCTCGCACTATCCGTCTCTTTCTTATTAGAACACTTAGAACAAGAGATATAGTGCGATAAAAATCGACCTACTATGTCACGACCGTAGCATGCTAGACGTGCTGGGCTCAGGAAGTAAATGACTGTCAAATCTTATGTCTGGCCCGGGAATTTACAACTACACTTTGCAACTTTGGAAGGGGTATAATATTCAACGATAAAACAACAGTGCCTAGCTAGTTGCTAGTATACATAGCTACTATACTTATTACTGAATCTTGCAAAACCTATATAGGGTGTGTATTGTATGTACCAGTCTATTACCCAGAAAGAAAGGCGATTTAAATTCATTGTGTACAAACTGCCCACTGATGAAGAGGGCACGTTAAAACAACAGATAACATACACAACACACACAAATAAACACGCCAAAGGGACGTGAATCGTGACGGATACAAACACGCTGCAATTTGCACTTCCACACGCACAAACGATTCTAGTCTTTATTCTCTGCAGCGTTAAGTCCTTTCATTGTTTGCGGTGGAAGTAGCAAATTGTAGTTACGTATGGCTGGTACTTTTTAAGAATGACTCCGCAGTTACGTTGTCAAGGGGTACTGAGATATGTGCGTAGCGACTGCACTGGCATAGACTAAGGCAGTTTTTTAGCTAATAATGACAGAAAAATTCATTAGTCATAGCGTAGGAAAAATAATCTCATTATCAGTATTACGTCGCGATTTTTGGCTACTACTGTAGGGGAGAGTGGGGCAAGGCGGGGTGACGGGTAAGATGGGACAGCGGCCTTAATATATGGCGACACAACTGTGTAATCAGAATCTTGCTAGTGCCTGATGATGTGTCGCCATGATTTGAATCTGTTCGCACAGTGAGCGACTGGACAAAAGCTGTCATTATTTTTTTAATTGCAAAAAACAGGTTTTTGTCACTTTTCTAAATATTTTTGCGTTGCATTTGGTTCGTGTTTTATCTTTAATATAACCAGCACAAATTTGATGTTAATTTATTCCTATGGATCAACTATCACGCCAACAGATAAGGATTTGTCTGGTTTCAAATATGGCATTATTATTTTTTAATCATTTGCCGAATTCCTTTAGGCACGCGGGGGCAAGATGGGATCTTAGGTTAAACGATACAAAAAGAAAAGGTGTTACCAAAGCTACAGCTCGTTAATCGACGTCAAGTGGCAATAATTTGACAGGTCGCTTTTCGCCTATGGCATTTTGGTGACAAAGATGAATTTACATATTGCACTTAATACAATTTTTTAATGGCATTTTGTAAAATTCTCAAAATATGCACCATGTCTCAGTTGCACCTATCTTACTTCAAAGGGATATCCCATCTCCCATATGGGAATCTTATTCTATCTACGGGGCAAGATGGGGAGATGGCACTGGGAATTATCAAACTACAGTTCCTAATAGGCATTGATTTTGAATGACTAGTCAACAGAGATAAATATTAAAATTTACAATACAATGAATAGCATTTTTAGTTTTATTGGACTTGAAACGTTAAATACCCGGTCTTGCCCGCTCTCCTTTACCCCACTACATAATTCTGAAGTCATATGTCCGAAAGGATTTTTTTTCCGGATTTCATTTAGTAAATCATTGCTTCGCTGAAGTTTTTATTGATTTTGACCCTACTTAATCCAACTCCAAATTCTTGTATAGCGGATATGGCTTTCGGAATTTTGCGTAGAGGTTTTACACGGATCGCTTCTGAAGAGTAATCACGTAACGTTTCGAACGCGCGTTAGGACAGTCCAATTATCATATCAGTTTTCCATATAAAAAAAGACATTTAATCTACCTAACGTACGTACGTACAATGCGCTACGTGAACGACCCGCTGCTGGAGAGGGCACGAAAAGAGACTTGCCTGACGAATGTCATGTCATTCATTAAATAGTTTATTACAGTTGCTATAATACTGCGTAATTAATTTTTGTTTTATAACATCTGATAGATAAGTTTATGTTGAACTAAATATACCTAATTAATCGCTACTATAACCTTAGTTTACTTGGCTACTAGATAAATATTTTCGGAAAGAATCACTTGGCAACATTTTCATGATTAAAATCATGTTTAGAGACATCAAAAACGTTCTATATTATTCTTTACCCCACACTCCAATAACATTGGCCGTTTAAATAGGTAATGGAATAAAGGTGGATCTAAAAACAGTTGTAGCAATTAACAAAACATTTCCCTGACCGCCCTTTAGAGCTTATTAAAATATTATTTCGTACCTTCTATCCCTCTATAGCTCTTTGCTCGGCCTACGGTGCATTGATGTAAGGTATGGTCCAATGCACGAACGATAAGCGGCGAAGTTTAATTATCCTTTATTTTTAGTAATTCGAAAGTATGCAAGTTCTGTTTGGTGTTTCAAGTAAGAAATTATGTGCAAGATAATTTAAATCACTAGGTCCCAGTGGATTTTTTTTGTATACCTAACACACCCCATATAGTACCTAATTAACTCCGCAGGCCTAATAGATTCTATGTAAATCGTTATAATTCCGCACGAACTATTCGCTAGAAACAAAAATATGGCGTACTTAACTAATTAAAAACTTTGAGAGGTAAGCTCATGAGTGAGGAAAAAATGCGCCAATAGGAAGCGAAGGGCGAGCGAGGCTATTGGTGGACTTTTTCCTCGCTCACCGCCTCGCGATCTCGCACATATCTGGTGGATACTCACCCTAATAATTAATATAATAAAAATAATAATAGTTCTATATCTTAAAACCGGCCCAAAAAACCACGTCAGCTTTGGGACAGAAAAAAAATCGTAATAAAATCAGTCCATTCATTTAGGAGCTAGGTACGATGCCACTAGACAGACACACCGACACAGAGACAATGTCGGTTGAGGGTTAAAAATGAGAATGCTGCGATCACGTAACGCATCGTACGTACGTTAGGTAGATATAAATGTCAATTTTTATGTGCAAAAATGACAGTTGGACTATCCTAACGCGCATTGGAAACGTTACGTGATTACCCCTCTGATTTCAAGACGAATAATGATAAAATATTATTTATAATTTTATTAATAGCGTATACGACATAATAATATTTATAATAACCTAAGCTAACAAGTATGTATAATGTTGGCATATCATTTTTATCATCAATAAAGTATGAGTATGATAATGTGAAATCGCGGATCGCTTATGCCCGATGAAAGGCCTCGGGGAGCGGCCCGCCAGCCCGAGGGTTCGGTCCGCGCGGAAATGAAAAATAAACACGTCCGGCCGTCGCCGGCTGCGGAAAATGAAGGGCCGCGAGTGCCCGCGCACCAGCACCCCTATTCTGTAACTTGTTTTAAGCTCACCTCAACGCTCATTCACAAATATATCTTGACACCGCGATGCATAGTAACTAAGCGTAGGCAGAGGTCTAGTTTCGTGACGGGTGACCGGCGTGGTGAGTCGCATTAGCGCGTAGCGAATAACAGCCCAGCAGCTACGAATCGGAACGTCGATGTAGTGGGTGGGTTATATTGAGCGAACGAACACGTCAACTATTAGCCAAAAACGCGGATTAGGTAATAAATAAATATGTGAATCCGCGCTAATATTTTTGTAACGCTGCATGTAACGGAACGTTACACACAAACTTTCTGTTCACTCAGTTCACTCCTAACAAAGACACAATACCTGTATATTATGCCTTATCTTTTTATAATTAAACTCTGTTTTCCTTAAATTCCACCTCCCATCACCTGCGGCCTTGACGGCCACAGGCTGACAATTTTAATTCCAAATGTTACTTTATCTGTCTGTTACCTTTTGGATTGAGATGAAATTTAGTATAGAAATCGTTTGAACGCCGGTGAAGGATAAATAATAGTTTTATCCCGGAAATCATCCCAAGGGGGCGGAAGTTTGTATGGAGATACGATGTAAACGAGTTCCACGCGAACGAAGTGGCGGGCAAAAGCCTAGTACTTAAGGCGGTGCATTGGAAATCATCGCGTGCTTTGAAACGCCGTTCTGACTAGATTAGGAAACAATAGGGTCTGATTTTCAGATATATGATTCTTGACTATATATGATTGTTTATCATTTTATCGATACATGATTGCTTAAAATTTCCTCGATAGGATAAAATTCCAGTTGGGTCTGTATTTTCCTTTTTTTACTCGGCCTACTCAAACGATACTTTTACGACACAATCAAGTTAATACTATAGTATTTTATCTCATCTAAAATCTCACTTTATGAAATTTAAATATTTATAGTAAAAGTTTTATTTATTTAGGTATTTATCGCAATTTGTCCAAAAAAGCCATTCCCGAAGAGTTTTACATGTCTTTTCCTCCTGCGCGGAAGGCATCAGCGTGTCTCTGTCTAGGGGGCGTGTTCGACTCAAATCAAGGCATCGCCTTAATGCTTATTTGGGAATAATCCCACAGTCATCGACCTAGTCTCAAATAGGGAATGCAATCTCGACCTCGCGATATCTCGAATTCACGGGATCTCGGGCGAATTTTCGAGATTCAATCTCGGTGGGAGATAATCTTGGTCGGTCGCTGGACTCAAATAATCAAGATCTTGAACGAGGTTTCAGTACGCAAAGCATGATAATAATTCATGTTCGACAGTCCTCGGCAAGTACTAAATGCTTCAAAAGAAAATCTTTTCAAAAACACATTTAACGTTTTTTACGTCTGAGTTGTGCCTACCGACAGGATCATAAGTAAGAACTTAATAATTTCTTTATCAACAGTTTTACTAAACACAGTTTTACTTAGCAATACCGAAAGTATGAGTAGGAGGAGTAGTATTGCATTTATCGAATTCAGGCAATTTTTCCCAAAATAACGCGATAAAAAAAAAAAAATGGAATCTCGATATTCTCGAGATTAACCCTTTTACCGCCACAGTCGGCCATAGCCGACAACGCAAAATCGTGACTACGACGCCAGAGACGGCGCTGGCCGACAAACATTTTTTGATGAATACCTATTGAAAAACAGCCCATTTTTATGGTGGCGTTATTTCTTTACCCATTTTAATTTTACCCCCGTGGCGTTAGTGGTATAGCGTATTTCTTTGACGTCGGGCGGTGAAAAGGTTAATCGAAGTCTCTCCTATTTCACTGACTATATCTTAAATCGCTAATTTCGATATGAGAATTTTAACTCGAGATCTCGAATAACTAAGCTCAGCTCGAGATTGCATTCCCTAGTCTCAAACTAAGCAAAGTTTATGGTATAAGTAGCACTATGGATAATAAGCGACGATATAGACTCGAATTAGAATCCCCGTAAATGCATTTATTTATAAGATGAGCAGTTAACACTTTTACTGCCAGGAACCCGCCTACCGGGCGCCTACGCCGTAGTCGCTTTGCCGCTAATACGTGAAGAACTGGGGGATTGGCTACGAGCGTAGCGATTCTTGGCCAGTGCTTTCAAATCCATATTAATTTGTTCCAGCGACGTCGAGCAGATTGCCATTAATATGGGCCCGACTTAAGAGTAGACATAATTTTTTTAGACAATTGGTTCACTCTTAATGGAACAAACGAGGAGAACGCACGATTTTTATGGTTTCGTACCCAAAGGGTAGAAACGGGGCCGGGGACTAAGGCTCGGCTGTCCTTCCGTCACCAGGCTGTATCTCATGAACCGTGATAGTTGAAATTTTCACAGATGATGTATTTCTGTTGCCGCTATAACAAAAAATACTAAAAAACAGAATGAAATAAATATTTAAAGGGGCTCCTATAGGAAGCATAAATGCATAAATGACGTTTGTTGTATACAACAAACGTCATTTTTATGCCGTTTTTATAGATAATGGTACGGGACCCTTCGTGCGCGAGTCCAACTCGTACTTGCCCGTTTTTTTTGTTTTCTTATTAGTCTAATAACGATTTATTTGAAAGTTTCTCCCGTTTAAAGGTAAATAAATTTAATTACCATTTTCCAATTCGGAAACGGAACCATCAATACAGAAATGGCTACATCATATACAGAAAGCCATTTTTGGACATAATCATTGTTATTGAATGGCCCATTTCTCTAATTGTCATTTTTACAATTCTAAGCTGGCAGCAATGAAGACCTTTTGACAGGTATTAGACTTAAAAAATTGACACTTGCAGCTTCGTTCGCATCGGAGGGCATCCATTTGTAATCGTACCTCCTGGGCGTGGCTAGCTCAAAATTAAAGGCTTCCACACACCGAACGCAGGTCGGGCGCGGCGCGGGTCGGGCGTGGCGCGGGTCGTGCGCGGCGCGGTCGGTAGATATCTCTCTCACTACCAACGCATTTAATATCTCTCTCACTATCTCTATCACACCCGCGCCGCGCACGACCCGCGTTCGGTGTGTTTATTGCCGTCCTATTACCTTTATGTAACAGGACGGCAATAAGCTATTATTGCTCGCCCGTTTAGCGTTGATGCCGGCTTTCTTGTATTATAGCACCCACTGATCATACGGCGGTTTGATGAATGAGTTACTGTTTAAAAAAAAGTACCTACTTAGTCTAGACAGCTACTAGAGTTGATAGCATTGCAAAGCAAATACATTATGGCAACGCTCAGTCTTTGGTAAAAGCACCAATAAACTACGTATATTTGGAGTTTATTAAATCTAGCTAGTAAACCGGTATCTATTTGTTATGGAGTCAAATGTGTAACAAGCTTCTGGCAAAAAAATATTTTTGGTACAAGCTTTTATTGCCGACTGTACTTTTCTGTATACCATCATCAACTACTCATTGAGACGATTCTAACGAGCCCAAACTCAACGGGGTTACGTCGGTTAAGTACTGAATTCCCATGGCCACCTTCTGTTTCCATCATCAGATCAGCTCGATGGTATCATAATATTGAATTGTCATCCAAACTATAGTTATACCCAAAATTTCAGCTCAATTGGTCACCGGGGAAGTAGGTCAAATTTAACTTGCAAGATTTGATTATGCAGACATACAACGGGACAGGTGAAAGTAAATAAAAGCTTGTAAAAAAGAGACATAGTGTTTCGACAGTTCATCCGTTAACACTTTCATTGCCAGGAACCCGCCTAGCTGATGACTACGCCGTAGTCGCTTTCCGCTACATACGAGGAAAACCACGGGATCGGCTACGAGCGTAGCGCGTAGCGATTCTTGGCAGTGAATGTGTTGGCAATATCAAAAGACTTTTTTTTGTTGAAACTGTTGTCTAGTGACACGTATGTTGGCCAAAATTATTTGTCTTATTTTAATGCTGTATTTCAATGGTCGTTGCATGGCACGTACGCCTATAAGGCCATTGCGCAGGCGAAGCAAAGTTGACTGATGTCGGACCCCATATGACTCATATCGACTCGAGACGCGATTAAAGGGAAACACCAAAATAATAGGGAAAATCATCGAATTAGAATACTGCTTAAATGCTTTAACGCATCCGTCACGTTCTGACGAGTATGCGAGTGCGAGAGTGACGGTCCCCTTATCAACAAGTATAAGCGATAAAATGGCAACAATGCTACGACCGCTGAAATCAAATGTAACTGGTAAAGCCAAGTATTGATCCTTAATTTGACACTTATTGATCATCGCCATCATTCAAGCCCTTATCGCGGCGTGTCTCCGCGACAAACCCAATTAATTATTAGCAACAAGCAATTGATTACGGACGCTAACCGAAGTAGGATTAATTATACAGCAACAATAGACTTGATCTAATTATAGTTTGTAACATTCATAAAGGGAGCTTAGGTTAACGTGTCACGCGATTGATCATTTCAACAGGGTGGTACTGTAGAATGATATTGCGTACCTTCAAGACGTTATGTTAAATTTAAATGTAAAAAAATGTCTTCTAAAGCGGGTGCAGCGCCGGAAAATGCCGAAAATCTAAAACGTATCATATCTGTATAGAGGTCTCGGCAGAGAGTACAACTTTGTACCATTTGGCGTCGAGATCCTCGGTCCGTGGGGTCCCATGAGCGCGCAAAAGTTATTTGCGGAAATCGCGAAACGTCTGGTTGACGTAACTGGTGACCGAAGAGCTGGCAGCTTTCTCGCGCAACGCATCAGCATTGCAATTCAGCAAGGAAAGGCCGTTGGGGTGGAAAGGTTCTCGAGTGGCGGCCACGTACCGGAAGGCGCAGCGTGGGTAGGCCCCCTACAAGGTGGACTGATGACCTGGTAAAGGTCGCGGGAGTCCGCTGGATGCGGGTGGCGCTGGACCGGTCATTGTGGCACTCTTTGGGGGAGGCCTATGTCCAGCAGTGGACGTGTTTCGGCTGATATGATGAAGGAAACGCCGCCAGCATCCTCGGTACAATGCCTCGAGGGCCTTTTTTGAGATATAACTTAGTTTTAATTTTAGTTAAAATAAGTTGAAATAATGTTAGAAATCTTTAAAGTACAAATCAATACCCTATCTATCATCATCATCATCATCATATCAGCCGAAAGACGTCCACTGCTGGACATAGGCCTCCCCCAAAGAGTGCCAAAGCGACCGGCCCCTACCCTACCCATACCTACCCCTACCTATTATCTACCTATTATTTATACCTACGTAAAATAGGTTCTTGTTGTTGTTTTTGTTCTAGGGCACCCCAGAAGTACAAAGGTCCTATATAAGGTCGGGCCACGCCTTAAGTAGTCCGTAGGTGGTATTGGTTGTTATACCTACATTCTAGAACGTAGCATTCACTGTCTGAAAGAGTGATACATTTTACATTTACACTAAAGTAAAATGGAAGGCGCGATTAGGGGATGAAATATTATATTATGTATAAAAATATTGTAAAATAATTTACTTTAAAAACAAAGTTTTAACCGACTTCAATTTAGTACTCCGCCAAGCCACGAGAACATTTCTTTTCCAATTTACCTCATGAACTGATTTCCGAGAGCAAATGCGTTGATTTTTATAGAAAAAACCCAATCGCTGTATGTGACCCGATAATACTTGAGGACTTCCGTCAATTCCACAAGGATCACCCTTGGCACTTCATTAGTTGCTGTTTCAACGGAATCTTATCAGAATCTGTGATATACGTTTGTACTTTTAAGTACATAATTGAGGAATTCCATAAGTCATCTGTGGTCTTCATCATCAATTCCACTCCACCAATTTATGATTTCCGGATGTAAATACACGAGTTATAATAGAAAATACCAAAATTACTACACGGGTGCCTAATATAATTGAGGAGTTCCCTCAATTCCTCATGGATATCATCATCCAATTGAATTTTCAAAAAAATGGGACCCACCTGGAAGTATATATTTCCCAACAAAAAAAAAATTATGAATCGGCTCATCAATGACGGAGTTCTGAGGTAACAAACATTGATAAAAAAAAAAACAACCGAATGAGAACCTCCTCCTGTTTTTTGAAGTCGGTTAAAATATGTTAGACTAGTGCTATAAACGTTAAAAATCTTAGTATCTATTGCTACGAGAATTAAAAAAGAAACAACTGTGCGTTGTTGTATAGCATAGCACCGTTTCTAAGCCAAATTAATAACGTAACAATCTCAATCAAGCACCATAAATGTTTATCGCACAAACTAAACGGTCCAATAAGATCCGGCGCCTCATAAATACAAGTAATCTATCGACGCAATAGTTTGTTATAACAAGTCGCCATCTTCATACAAAAATATTGCTCAACTAGCGCCATAACGAGCCTGATAGTTGCCAACTTGCCAACTATTTTGCCCACATTTTGCGTCATAATAGCCTAAGTTAGCGGCGACGGGACAATCTGCTCGGTTACGTGTGGCCTTTTTCGTCTTCTGCCCCGCTATTCTGTAACTTGTTCTAAGCTCACCTCAACGCTCACCCACAAAAATATCTTGACGCCGCGATTCGTAGTAACTAACCGTAGGTAGAGCTAGAGTTTTGTTAGGCCAGACGGTTGGAGTGAGACGTATGAGCGCGCAAAGAGTAACAGCCCTGTACAATGGCGGTCTCATAAGTTTCTTTAGGAAGTTTTTTGGCGAAACGATTTGCTTTGCTGTTGACGTTTGATAGTTCGCGTTTTGCTCATGTTTAGGTACACGTATGTTATTTGGCGTGTATGAAGTGATATAGCGTGTTGCCGATCGGCTTGATCCCTTAGCACTGCGTAGAGATGTAGCCTCGCTTTGCATTTTCTACCGCATGTACAATGGGGAGTGTTCCGAAGAATTGTTCGGATTAATCCCCGCCGCTTCCTTCCGCCATCGCCCTACGCGACAGCTTTTCCATTCTCACCACGTAGATGGTTGGCAGTCCTCAACTGTGCGTTTCAACTGCGCGACTTTCTGCCTCGCACAGCCAAACTCTGGAATGAATTGTCGCCTGCGGTATTTCCGGACCGTTACAACCTTCAAGCCTTCAAGAAAAGAACGTACTTCCATCTTAAAGGCCGGCAACGCACCTACAACTCTTCTGGTGTTGTAAGTGTCCATGGGCGTCGATTATCGCTTACCATCAGGTGATTCGACTGCTCGTTAGCCTCCTATATCATAAAAAAAAATAGTCTATACAAACGGATATCTAGCCTCTTCCGAATGAGGTTTTAGTTTCTCTAAAGGGTTGCAAAGTTAGATTGCAGTTGTTACACTAACAAGGCGGTAAATACTACTGGGCAATAGTAAAAATAATAGTTATTTGTTATACAAGGGTGCAAAGTTGTATTTTACCCGCGAGGGTGGAATTGAAACACGTGCAAGCGAAAGGATGCTATCAGTTGCATCACGAGCGAAGCGAGTGGTTCTAAAATGGAATCCTGAGCGTAGCGAGTGTTTCAACACACGAGAAGTAAAATACATTTGCACCCATATGTAACACAAAACTTTTGCAACTCTCTGTAGCGAGGAAAGTGCAACATGCAAAACAACTTATTTAATTTACTTAATTAATAATATTTTTTCATTTTTTTAACAGTAATAATAACGCGTAACGTTAAGTAATACATAAAGTAGAATTTTGGTCAAGTGCGAGTCGTATTTTAGTTTTCCCATACATTTTGTGACCCAGCGCTTGATGGAGGCAACAACAATTTTTTTAAATGGTCTTAAATATTTATTTTATTTTGTTTTATAGTATTTGTTGTTATAGCGGCAACAGAAATACATCATCTGTGAAATTTTTGTATTACAAGCGTTTTACGTTTTGTTATTGTAATATATGTATTGTGGGTAGATCTAAGTTAGTATATTATAGAATAGGGTAGGCATGTATCTTTGGCAATCAGTCTTCGATTAAACCTCTAACTGATAGTATCTGCGTGTGTTATTCGGACTACCTAGACTTCCTACACTTCCATATTCCTGGATTTTATAGTGGCGACGAGTCGATCTGGACCTTGTATTAGGTGTGGCTAACGGTGCGCGGGCGCGCTGATAAGGCGAACTGATTTATTTTTGTTAGGTTGTGCAGTGTCGAACAATGGCGGTCGGTAAAATACCGGAATTTAAAATTGGAACCGACGACTGGCGGTTGTACGTGGACCGCTTAGAACAATATGTTTTAGTTAACGCGGTTGGACTGATAAAGGGGGCCGGGGACTTTTCGAGTGAAGTGGTATTATTATGACACCTATTTTAAATGATAGTTTCGTGTAGAGCACATTAAAATAAGCTTTTTTTATTTGAAAAACTTTTCTCTAAAATGAAAAATGGCGGAAATATGGGGCTTCAAATATTTTGTTTTTCAGACACTTGGAATAGTTTGCGTCAAAGTGGTGTCATTATGACACCTATTTTAAATGATAGTTTCGTGTAGAACACATTAAAATAAACTTCTTTTATTTGAAAAACTTTTCTCTAAAATGAAAAATGGCCGAAATAGACGCCTTCAAAGATTGATATTTTAAAACTTCGAAAAAATACGCAGAGCGCAGGGCACGTCCACTCACCACTTCTCGGACCGAGGTGATGTAAGCGTGTGTATATCAAAGAAATTTTCATACTGATTTCTTTGGATTTTAAGTGTTCTTGGGTTTTTCGTGTTTCGTTGTTGTTGTTTGCTGTTAGTTCTTTTGTTTGGGTTTGTTTATTTAGTTTCGGGGTTTATAATTACTTTTCTGCTGGTTTAAATTGGGTTTGCTTTGTTTAGTTTTGGGGTGTTTCTCAGGGGGTTGTTTTCGGGTATTTAGCTTCTTTTCGGGGTTTTTTTTGGGTAGTTTTAGGTTTTTTTGTTGTGTTGTGGTTGCTTCTATAGTTTTGTTCGAGGTAAATTAAAATAAAATGTTGCCTTTAGAGGTAATTTTAGCGCGCAATTTCAATTTTTGGAATTATGCACTCACAATAGCAACAGAGGAGCAAGCCATACAGGCTGCTCAAGAGTGGCTCTTGTTGCCAACAAGAGCTAAATGCCCATCGTGCAAAAAATACATGCCTAAAGAAAGAATGGCATCCTACAAGTTGGGATTTCGCTTTAGGTGCAAAAAAAATACATGTAAAATTATTTTGTCTCCGACAAAAAATACGTTTTTTGATCGGACCCATGTTTCGGTGAAGGTGACGCTGCGTTTATTATTAAATTTTTTTAGGCGAGATAAAGTCACACAAGCGGCAAAAGACGCGTGTGTGACAGACCAAACTGCGGTACAGATGTACCACTATTTTCGAGAAGTCTGCGAGGTGGCAGAGGCTCATGACCGCGTCATGATTGGTGGCGATGACGACATTGTCGAAGTGGACGAGACCCACTTATACACTCGGAAGTACCATAGAGGGCGCCTACTTCAAAACCAAACATGGGCTTTCGGGTGTATAAGTCGTCTTACAAAAAAATTCCACGTCGAGATCATATCCGACAAAAGTAGGGCGACACTGGATCCCATAATGGCGGCCAACATAAAAGAGGATACATACTCATATACTGGCGTTCACCTTCGTTTGGGTATGCATGGACATTCTACGGTAAATCACAGCGTGGAATTTGTCAACGCAACGGTGGATATACCAGTGAACACCAGTCTAGGAGAGCCAATTCCTGGGACAGGTATGACGCGTGTCAAAGTACACAGTAATACGGTGGAACGGCAATGGCTAGAATTGAAACGCCATTGCCGCACATGCCGCAGTGACAGGCGTATTAAATGGTACATGGGCGAATATATGTACCGCCAGAATGTCCTGCGGCATCTGCCTAGCGATGCGGCGAGGTTCCGCCGCTTACTCGCCGATATCCACCGTGTGTACCCAGGGATTGGTCGACGTGGGATTAAGCATACCAACTGTAGGTGCAGGCGTAATTGTCCTCGCCGAAACGCCTAACTCAGGTTGGGGTATAGCAAAGGGGGCGCGGGACTTTTTTTATGATGCTATCGTATAGAGGACGCTAAAATAAACACGTTTTGTATGGGCAACCCGAATCGGAGCACCCCACCATCCACGTGGTCTTGTCTGCCCTACCCCTAGAGTGTATATAAAAGAGAACGGAGGCGCGGAGGGACAGCAGCCCTTGCCCGCCGTGCTTCGTCACGCAAGGGCGGAAGGGCTGCTGTTCCCGCAGCGTCGGAGCTACGCGAAGTCACAACATTCATCGAAAATTTTACAAGTCCCAGCTACCTTAACAACATCAAAACCACTTTGACGAAAACTAGTGCCTGAAAAACAGAATCTTTGAAGCCCTATATTTCCGCCATTTTTAATTTTAGAGAAAAGTTTTTTCTATAAAACATGCTTATTTTAGCGTTTTGATTGAAAATTTTCTAAGTCTTTTATGATTCCTATATATTTTTCACTTTTGGTCAAAAAAAATCTAAGTCTTTTTAACGGGCCCCCTTTGTCATAGTCTGACCGTTAACGCAATTGATGCAAAAATTCATGTGCCTACGTTAATTACAGTGATGGGAGCAGAGTGTTACGAACTGCTAGTTAATTTATGCACTCCGGATAAGCCGACGACAAAGACATTCGCACAGGTGACGTCGATACTTGAGACACATTTACAACCTAAACCGAGTGTGTTAGCGGAACGGTTTAAGTTTAGGCACAGACAACAAAGTAAAAATGAATCGATTTCGGAATATGTGGCGGTGTTGAAGCGCATGTCGATGACTTGTGAATTTGGTGGTTGGCTAGTAGAGAGTTTGCGGGACCAGCTGGTTTGTGGCCTACATACGTAGTGAAATTATACGCCAACGCCTATTTACAGAGGAAACGTTGGACTTCGCAAAAGCTTATAAGTTGGCGGTCAGTATGGAGGCGGCAGAAAAAGACTCGGCTATCGTGGAGAGGCGCGCGGGACCGTCAAGTGCCGCGGGCACTGTGGAATGTCAGGCTATGGCGTCCCGCTGGGCAGGCGGAATGGCGGGCGCGCGAGCGGCCCGGGCGGCGACCCGCGGCGGGCGCGGCGGGCGCGGTTGGCGCGCCGGCGCCGGCGGCGGCGGACCCGGCAGAGACCCAGCGCGTGGCATCCAGGAGTGCAGCGCCTGTGGGGGCGCACATGACAAGGCGGGGTGTCAGTTTGCACGTTACGTGTGCAGAGTGTGCAATCGCCAGGGGCACTTGAAGCGGATGTGTCCGAGTATGGCGAGCCACCACAGTGTGGAGGTGACTACGGAACCAGACGGGCAGTATGACATGCACGTATTAAGCACTGGCTTGGACGAAGGGGACCGCTACAGTGAAGACAGTGACGTGGTATTTATTATGACTTTATTATCGGCTATGGCATATAAACCGATTATGATTACACTGAATGTACAAGGTAAGGACTTAGCGATGCAGTGTGATACGGGTAGTGCAGTGTCCTGTATAAGTGAAGAATTATATAAACAAATGTTTTGTAATTTAGAGATGAAATAATGCAATCTTAAATTACGATATTACACTGGGGAGTTAGTAAACCCTTTAGGAATAATAAGACCGATCGTTAGGTATAAAAATATGGAAAAGTACCTCGATCTAGTAGTCGTTCGGAATGGAAAAACTATATTGTTAGGACGACAGTGGTTGTGTGAATTAGGTATACAAATTCCAACGACGAAATATTGCGAAGTTAATAATGTAAAAGATAACCAGTTTAATTATAGTGAATTCAGTTCCAGATTCTCTGATGTGTTTGCGGACGGCCTGGGGAGATATACCGGTGGCCGGGTCGGCATCCATCTGCGCGCGGGTGCGCGACCCGTGTTCATGCGCGCGCGGCCGCTGGCGTACGCGCTGCGCGAGCCGGTGGAGCGCGCGCTGGAGCAGCTGGTGCGCGACGGCGTGCTCACCCCCGTCGACCGCTCCGACTGGGCCACGCCCATTGTGCCGGTGGTTAAGAAAGACGGTAACATTCGTATCTGCGCTGATTTCAAACTAACGTTAAACCGAGTTTTGGAAGTCGACCGTTATCCGGGGTGGACGATCTGCTGGCAACTTTGCACGGCGGGGAACGATTTAGCAGTAATAAATACGCATAAAGGATTATTTATGTACAATCGATTGGTCTATGGACTTGCGTCTTCTCCAGGCATTTTTCAAAAACATTTAGAACAGTTATTCGCAGATATTCCGCATGTAGGCGTGTTTTTGGAAGATGTTATAATCACGGGTAAAGATACACAGACGCACATAAACAACTTGCATAAGGTATTTGAGCGATTGCAGGCGTATGGGTTGCGGGTCAGAAAAGATAAATGCGCATTTTTTGAAGATTCAATAAGTTATCTAGGGCACGTCGTAAGCAAGGCCGGTGTCCACACGTGTCCGGATAAAATTAAAGCTATTGTGAATACCCCAGCGCCAAGCAACGTATCGGAAGTTCGGGCGTTTATTGGTATGATAATGTACTACGCAAAGTTTATCAAGAATGTCAGTTCACTACTCACACCGCTATACAATTTGTTGAAAATGGGGGCAAAGTTCATTTGGAGTGCGGACTGTCAAGCGGCGTTCCACAAGGTTAAGCAATTTTTGAGCTCGAGCGAAGTGTTGGTACACTATTCGAGTTCCCTACCTTTAATACTGACGGCAGATGAGGAGTGGGGGTAGGCTGTGTGATCTCACATCTAACACCGGAGGGCGTGAGGCCGGTGGCCTATGCGTCGCGTACGCTGACCGAGACCGAGCGGGGGTACGCGCAGATTGATAGGGAAGCTCTGGCTATAGTGTATGGTGTTCGGAAATTCCACCAATATTTATATGGCCGGGAATTCATACTGAGAACTGATCACAAACCGCTCACATATATTCTCGGAGATAAAGTAGGTATTCCAGTAATGGCGGCTGCGCGGCTGCAACGCTGGGCTATTTTGTTATCGGGATATACCTATAAGATTGAGTACAAAAAAGATAGAAGAGAGAGAAGAGATTTGAAGGTACAAAAAAAAACTGTGCAGATGCGTTATCGAGGCTCCCACAAACGCCACAGGCGAAGCCAGCCCTGAGGCCGCACAGCGAAGGGACGTACCTCAATTTTGTAGAAAACTTCCTACCCGTTACTAACGAAAAGATCAAGTCTGCTACGGCTCGTGACGTTACGCTAAGTAGGGTGCTAGTGTATGTACAATCGGGCTGGCCGGGGCCGTGCAGTGATGACGAAATTAAACCGTTCTTGACACGACGTCACGAGTTATATGTCGATCGGGGTTGTTTAATGTGGGGGTATCGTGTGGTAGTACCGACCATTTTACGCGAAACGATCCTTAAACAACTACATATAAGTCACATGGGGATAGTGAAGACGAAGGCGCTGGCACGGAGTTACGTGTGGTGGCCAAATATTGACGTAGATGTGGAGGCGCAGTGTCGGCAGTGCGAGACCTGCGCCGCGGAGGCGCCGGCGCCGGCGCACGCCCCTCCGAGCCCATGGCCCCATCATGGCCAGGTATGGAGTAGACTGCATATAGACTTTTTAGGCCCTTTCAAGGGAAAAACGTTTTTGGTAGTGGTTGACTCAAGTTCCAAGTGGTTAGAAATTTTTGAAATGAGCAGAACGAACGCGACGGCAGTAGTAAGGGAACTATGGACGACAGGATCAACACGCGACGGCAGAGCTACGCATCGCGTCATACGAAGATTATACGTAAGAAAAATATGTGATTATTTATAGAGACTTAGATTGTTTAAAGTAATAAAGAACCCGTAGTTAGAATCCCCATAGTAATTATTTACATAAAACACCCTCTCATAGCATTCATTTGATATTGTAAACATTAAAGTAAAATCTCAGTACAAATTGTATTAGAAAGAGAGAGGAGATGTTGCCTATGCGCGAGCGCAGCGCACACTGGCCGCCTGGAGGGGAGGGGTATATCGCGCCAACATGACCGTAACGAGAGCCGCGGCCACCGAGCCTGAATTGGAATTTAGTACGGCGCATTTTTACTTTGAAATTAATATGTTTACGTTTATATCTTTATAACGGCTCATCGTATTAGAAAGGTTTATATATTGTTAGAAAGCTAATTAAAAGTTCTATTAAATGTTTAAACTTACAAATAAGTAAACTCAGTAGGTTCAGCGCAAAAGATAAATAAGTGTTACGAAAGGGACCGAATTACGGTTTGCCCGATTTCCATGTACGATTATTCAAATAAGAAAATATTTACGAACCCTACTGTACTTATAAGATCTCAAGCCATATTAGAACTTTGTAAATCAGCTTAGACTTCCGCCCATTAATATGTATAACATCTAAATAACATCTTGTAACGTAAATTAGTCAAGTCAAAGTGGGCGTAACTTTTGTTGTCTCACTCAGCACGGCTTGCTTACCCATTGTCAGGTATAAATAGCAGGTACGGCCCGGAGCAATTGAGGGTCAATCGGAGCCTCCTGGAAGTCACAACAAGAAGAAGAAGAAAACTACAAAGTATTAGGAAATTAGGGACTTGTATCAAGTCACTTAGGGCAGTGATAGGGAAAGTAAATAAAAGTCTATTTTTCGTTATTTCTTCTTTTATTTCGGTAACAGCGTTTACCCCAAAGTGTCTAAGGACACGGGCGAAGCCCAAACACACCATTCGGGCGCCGAGTGGTAGTACGCGCAGTCCGTACACATAGGGGCGGAGCTCGTCCGTCGCCGACTTGTGTCACGGAGCGTGGTCGACGCACTGTCCGAGCACATAGGGGCGGAGCTCGTCCGTCGCCGACTTGTGTCTCGGAACTAGGTCACTCTTAGGTGACTGTGAGGGGCGAGCATTGCCGCGGCCGGTAGCGCGCGCGCTCACTCGCCCAGCCGACGCCGCCGAGAGCGGACGTCGCTCACAGGAACTTAGGGCCACCTTTGCGCGATTTGGTTTACCGCGCGAACCAGTATCAGATCAAGGACCACCGTTCACGAGCACAGAGTTCAGACATTTCTTGGAGATCAATGGCATACGGCAGTCTTTCTCGCCGACCTACCATCCAGCATCAAACGGGGCCGCAGAAAATGCTGTAAAGTTATGCAAACGCGCAATTAGTAAGGATTTGAGAGACCGGACAGACTTGGACGCGGAATTACAGACTTATTTAATGTCGTATAGGAATAGTGTACATAGCACCGCTGGGGAAAGCCCGGCGGTATTATTGCAGCGTAGGTCATTACGGTCCCGGCTGGATATGTTGCGCAGCGGAAGCGCTCTGCAGAACCGGGTGAGTGCCGCGCAGCAGCGGCAGGTCGCGCACGCGGGCGGCACACACCGACTCTTCCAGCCCGGAGACACAGTCTGGGCTCGCGACTTTACCGGAACTGACAAATGGGTTAAGGGAACGGTACTAGGTGCCGAAGGTTCCGTAAGATACTCACTGGATGGGGGTAACGGTAGACAAATTCTAAGACATGTGGATCAAATCAGACGCAGATCGAGGTTGTCGAGTGTACCTTGCCCGGAGCAACCCTCTGAGGCAACCGAGCGGTCCCCGGGGGCGGGGAACGTGGCAGCGCACCGGCAGACGGAGGTCGGCGGGGAGAGCGGGGAGCAATTACAGAGGAAGGTGGTAATAAATGAGGAGTCAAATAGTGGTGATGACACATCTGAAGCTCGTGCACCCTCTCCACATCCATCTCCGAAGCCACAGCGGCGGTCGCCGCTAAACCTCAGGCCTTTGCCCAATAGAATTCGTAGGTTAGAGATAGATTAGTTATTGCATCATGTATACGGTAATAGATTTAGCGGGGAGGTGTAATATATGTATTGTGGGTAGATCTAAGTTAGTATATTATAGAATAGGGTAGGCAATCAGTCTTCGATTAAACCTCTAACTGATAGTATCTGCGTGTGTTATTCGGACTACCTAGACTTCCTACACTTCCATATTCCTGGATTTTATAGTTATCAGCTGTCAAACGCTACTTAAACACGCTCTAAGGTCAAATTACTTTCCCCACTAGTGGATAAAATGCGTTTTTGCCCACTGGTTTTAAAGGATAAACGACGGCTTCCCGAGGCAGTGAGGGGAAAAATATTTTCCATTGCTAATAAACACAACTACCGAAAATACTCCGAAAACATCAAGCTGCAGCATATTTTTTCGATTTTAAATGTTTTTCATTACATAAAGATAAAGATGTGTTGTTTCACCATAAACAATTGTGACGTCATAAGTCTATTTCGATTATGATCGTGGATCGCGTCAATGACAATTTGCCCGAAGTGACACAAATTGCAAACTGTGACGTGGTTCAATTCAAACCTATGTACTTATACCTTGGGCTTTAACCAAGCCAAGCCAAATCAATTTATCATCATGACATAGTACCTAATAATTGCAAGGTTTCGTTCCACGTTACGGCTATCCGCGTCCATTGCAGTCTGTAAGGATAACAATAACCACTGAATGTCAATCTGGCTCGATATATCGCATACCAATGTGAGGTGCGACCCGTTTGGAATGTGGGCAGCCGAGTGGAGTAATTGGTTGATATTCTGTGAGGTAGTCGACGCAAAGGTAATCCACTGTACCACAAATGACTATTTAGAATAGGATTCGACTGTAGGATTGTTATGATTACTATCAATGACGTAATATAAAAAAAGAGGTAGTTACGTTGTCTATATATGAAATTCCGTATTTAGATATGGCCACCAAATCTGACAGCTGAGACATGTTTACACGTGTACATTGACGACGTGACACTGAGGGGGTTCCCTCTATTTGGCATAACTTTGACTGTCCGAAACCTTTTTCGCATAACAGACTTGGCATAATTCTGTTTTCGCCGAATGTTAATGTGGCAGAAACCTTACTAAATCGAATTTCTAAAATTCCGAAAATGTGTTTGGCCGAATCTAAAAATGCATACTATTGTTACAGCCGCTTATATTTACGCATAATTTTGTTTAGCCCAATTTTATTTGGCATATTATCAGTTCTCCGAAACTTACTGAGCATACTTAAAACGGGGTACGTCTCACGATATATAACAACAATATAATTATATGATTTCGATAAAGATTATAATATAGTAGATTCGGTTAGGGCTAGGTTAGGTTAGGGTTCGGTTGTGTCCCTTAGAGCGGAAATAGGCATCCCGCGAGGCGGGGTGACGTCGACACGCTGGCGGTTAGGTTAGGTTTGGGTTAGGTTAATATAAGTGAAGTTTATTTTTCAAACAAAAAAATTAATAGCAACAAATGTTAAATTACTATAAATATAAATTATTACATGCAATTTCGTCAATTTTGAATATTATGCCAATATATATATTTCTGCGAGAAAAGCGTTCGACAAAAAAAAATATGCTCATATATTTTATGCGTGAACATGACTCGGAGCATCAAAATTATGCACAAATCATATTCGGACTATTGAAATTCGGCGTGATCGAACTATGCGAATCTCGATTCTGCCAAAACAGTTTATGCGCACAGTCAATTATGCCTACATAGATTATGCCAAATAGAATTCTTACTAAATAAAAAATTGCCAAAACAAGAGGAACCGACACTGAGGCAAGGTCATACAATTGGCTGAGTTTTAGTGTGCCACTTTTGGAGCGCTTATAACCTATCTACATTTTTTATATTACATCATTGATTACTATAGTAATAACATTATAGCTCGCATCTGCCGGCGACATCGTCCGCGTTCACTCGTTCATATCGTACCTCCATGTACACTTTCTTTCCCTAATTCACTCCTTTAGGGGACGATATATATCTGGGATAAAAACCATCTTATGTCCTTCCGCGGAATACAAACTACCTTTATAACAAATGCATTTTTAATGGGTATTACTGGCCCACTGCGCCGATTAAGCGTGTAAAGGTAACTTACGGACAAACAGAAAGACGGAGTTACTTTCGCATTTATAATATAACTAGCTTCTGCCCGCGACTCTGTCCGCGTGGAACTCGTTTATATCGTAGCTCGATACAAACTTTCATTCCCCATTTCACCCCCTCAGGGGGTGATTTCCGGGATAGAAACTATCCTATGTCCCCGGGATGCAAACTATCTCCATACCAAATTTCATCTCAATCGGTTCACCGGTTTAAGCGTGAAGAGGTAACAGACTGACAGACAGACACACTCGCATAATATTAGTATGGATATAGACTTTATGCATAAAATGATAAATTAATGTTCCAGTCGTCCGCTTCCGCGAGCTGTCGTGTCAGTATGAGAACACGCCACACTTTGATGTCATCTAACAATCGTACGACGTATCGAGCGAGATATATCTCCAACTTGTGCCGCGGGCGGTACGTTACTGTTTAATTGTGCGGAAGTCAGTGGCCGGCCTTATTGAAGGGGTCCAATTCTAATTGCGGAATGAAATCAAAAACCGATAATAGAATCCCTGGTTTATTGGTATTGCAATTCGATTGGATTTTGTTTTTATCCTAATGGAGAAGAGGTAGTTTTTGTTTGGTTTTCATTTTACAAGAAGAATGTAACTGGGGATGGGTGACTGACCCTAAGTAGCGTGTGAGTAAACTTAATGTGTTATTTTAATTTATTTCGTTATTTTCTGGTTCTCACGAATAAATGTTTGAATATGAATTTAAACCATTTGGTTGAAGTGGTTTGGAATAAGCTATAATAGGTAGGTATTGTAAAATTCTTTAAAAACACACAATTATATTTAATCGCTATGTTATTACTCAACTCCTTGGCATAATTTAACGAATTATATCCAAAATATCAATTAAAAAATGATCAACAAACTTAAAAAAATATCGCATTTTTAAAGAGTGGCTAGACCAGTTTCAGCCCCGCTCATTGTTTTCGCAACGCGTAACTTCCATCCGCTATTCAAATAATCAAGGATTTTTAAAGAATGGGAAATAGATAAGCCGAGCGCTGTTCGGGTAAAAATAGAGAAAATACAGAGAAAACTAATTTTCCCAGACATGAGACCCAGATAGATCGATTTTCCGCCCCCTAAGTATACCCCCATTGAAATAGAAAAAGCCGTTTTCGAGAACGTGATTTCAAATATAATACCTTTAATAGTATAGCATAAGATTTACATCAATATCGCAAGAAAATGTTTTTTCCTGAAAGGTTATAAGGATGATAAAGATAATCCCTATCAAAATCATTGTACTCATAAACTAGAGCAAAAACAACGTATCATTTCGGTGATTAAGGCTTCTTATTATGAAACAATAATACCTTTCCCGGAAAACACTAGGCAATGAGAGAAAAACGGAAGAAAAATACGTTTGGAAAAATCTTTTTCCCATTACGCATGCTAGTGATCCCGGCAAATGAGTAATTATTTCCTCATTAGCGTGGTAGTGTAGGTAACTGTAAATAAATTGCCAACGTGCGTTATTTTCTAGGGAAAATACACCTCAACTTTTCTCATAAACTCGGGGAGGAAACAGGGTTATGTTGTTTTACTTGAGTGCTTTGTGTATATTAGGAAATTTTTAGTGTTTTCTTCAGAGAATTATAATATCTCATGTTGTGTTAATATCTTTAAAGGGGTTGGTAAACAAATTAATGGAAAATATAAAAAAATATACTGTAGGTACGTATGCTGAGTGCCCGAATACATTTGATTTTAATTTTACTTTACATTTCATATTTAATGTTTCCCATCACTAATTTCCATATTGCTGTAGTCAATATTTATATCTGTGTCGGATTATAATATAATACGTTATTTAAGATCAATCCTTATTTTTTAAAATTTAATGATAAAGGTTATCTATCTAATTAATCCCATCTTGTTATATAATCCTTTTCATATTTCCACCGTGCTACAATGTGTAATTAGTGCTAATGGTCGAATTTAAACTTTCGTAACACATTGTCTAAATGACTACCAATAAAACCACACTGAAACTCACGTATTAAATGTCACGATAGGCGACATGTTTCGAACTCTTCGTTAGTTTGACCATGGTTTTAATAGTAGTATTTTAGTAGAAACTAATGCTTTTTCCGTTAGTTAGCTCGCATGTTTTGAGCCAGGTACCCAGTTTTGGGGGGAAGTTTAGGTTATGTGGTAGGTACTTGTACTCACTAACAGATTATCATCATTAGCCTTCATGTTCCACGGTTGGGCCCGTTCGAGAGGTGATGGGAGGCACTGAGAGGTTAATACATGTTGTGTGTTGTACTAATTAGCGAACCAAAATAACGAAACCACAGTTCAGGCTTTCATTTAATTGGCTGTCACTAAAGCTAACCATCATCCTCCTAGCGTTATTCCCGGTTATGTCCCTAAAGGAGCCCGGGGTCCGCTTTGACACCTAATCCCAAGATTTGGCATAGGCACTAGTTTTACGAAAGCGACTGCCATCAGACCTTCCAACCCAGAGAGAAAACTAGACCTTATTGGGATTAGACCGGTTTCCTCACGATGTTTTCCTTCCCCGAAAAGCTAACGGTAAATATTCCGTACATAAGTTCCGAAAAACTCATTGGTACGAGCCGGGATTCAAACCCACGACCACCGCTTGACAGCCGCATGCCTGAACCACTAGGCTACCGTAGCTCTATCTAAAGCTAACCACTAATTAAAATATGAATTAACACCCATAATGGAACGTGATTGTTACCACACGAAAGCACACAGCATATATTGTTCTAGAAACGTATAATATTTTGTAGCGCGTCACTACGTAATATCATGCAATTGACGTCCGCGCATCGGGTTCTTGCCGTAGATAAGTAGTTACATTTTACAGTGCCCGCGTCGCAACGCTCACGCCCGTTCACGTCGCACAGCTGTGGGGCCAAGCCTTTATAGTAATGAGTAGCAGTGGCTATTTGTATATTAGACCCAATAAGTCATCATCATCATCATCATCATCATATCAGCCGAAAGACGTCCACTGCTGGGCATAGGTCTCTCCCAAAGAGTGCCAAAGTGACCGGTCCTGCGCCACCCGCATCCAGCGGACTCCAGCAAACCAATTAGCATTCAAGGTCAATTTCCGGGGTCACCCACACTGTTTATCGCTCTTTACATATTGAAGTATGATGTATGTTCCTAATCAGAACGACAGGGACCTTACAGGGACATGACACAAAAGCAATGTCCTAGGGATATCCCCTTCGTTCAATAAAGACCAATGGAATTGCGTCTCATTACGCATAAAGTTTGTAAGCTTAATATTTTCTATTATTTCTATCCCACTAATGCGAAAGTTTGGATGTTTGTTACTAAACCACGCAAAAACGGCTGAAAGGATTTAGATGAATTTTATTATAGCCTGGATATATAACATACTTTGTGCCCCAGTAAAAGTCCAACAAAATGAAGTCAATGCGACAGAAGTCGCAGGCCAAAGCTAGTTACTTATAAAAGCGCATAAAAAAATACTAACTTTAGTTACCATGTTGTCAGGTCGGTAGTGGGGCGGGGGTTAAGATATCGGTGGTTCTTCTCATTAGTATTACCTACTTATATTCTATCTTGCATACAATACCAACCCTTTTCTGACCACCACAATAGAAAATATAACGATACCAACAATACCTTATTAAGATGAACAATGCCGGCAACAGCACCACTTTTTGCCTCCACTTCTGTCGTTGCATTTGCAGGTATTTTAATTATCTGACAATGTACGGGAATAGGAATGAGTAAAAACGGTTCACAATGGGAAAATAATGGCTGCACAGGATTAGCGTTCTTGGGCGAAAAATATGGATGGCGACGTTCGAAATAAATGCGTAGTTTACGAGATTGTATTAACTGTCTGTCCAAAATTGTATATTAAGGTTAGGTTTGGTTATTCCAATAAAAAAAAAGGTTTATAGTGTTTTGGGCTCTACTCTCTTAATAAAACTACGTGATTTCAATTCCGAGCTCTGATACCTACACTGTTATATTTGTGTATGATTATTTATTACAGTAGGTTTACTAACCTACAGTTGTTACGGAAAAGGTTGGTCTCTTTTAAACTTTTGCGGCGTTAAGATAAGTCAGCAACTGGCGAAACTTTTCATGGCCCGATTTGAAACACAACAAAACATTGTTATTTTATTGCGTAAATTAATGTGCAAAAGAAAACAATTTTATATTACCATCGGTGCCACCTCATCAAAACCAAGGGCGGTTCACTCCGTGATTTCGTCGCGCCTCTAAGAGTACTTAAATGGCCCTACGGGTCGGGCCGGTTTGTTAACTGCCCGGCATGCACGCGTTCTATCGCAGCGCGTTGCATGCGATAGAAAGAGATGCAACGTTTAGGCACTTTCAGCGTACCTAAATAGGGAATATGTTAACAGAGAACCTTCTGTACGTAGTACTATTATTTATTCTGTGTCAAAACACAAAGAAAAGTTGAAAGCGCAAAATGGCTTAGCAGACCGAGGAACAATAAAATTTAAAGGCTAAAAATATTGCTGCCCGCGCGACTTCACCCGAGTCGGAATAAAATATAGACATAGATAGAAAAACTTCATTCAACATCACATATTAAACATACAGAGTACTAATTAGACTTAATATTATTAGACTTAAAACCTATATAGCCTATACCCATTCAGAAAGTCCATTCTACACGCATGTGAAAGAATTTTTGAAATCAGTTATGTGGTTCCGGAGATTACCCATTACATACAAACTTACAAAGCTACAGTCTCGCAGTTTTCCTCTTTATAATATTAGTAAGTATATTCACAAGAAGCACAAGGACAAAGGGCACTGGGTAAATAAAAGAGGTCATTTATTTAGGTGAGCGAGCGGCCTCTCGTAAAAATGGTTGATTATGATAGATCTATTAAAAACGAACATATTTTGTCGTAGAATGTAATACTCTAAAATGCATCGGAGCCGAGATATTTGGAATATACATATATTTCCAAAGGTCATAATGAAAAGGTATTAAAAAAATCTTAAAACTTAAATATCTCGGCTCCGATATTGTTTAATGCATTTAATTTTATATATCTTTGTGTATTGAGAGGTCTTTACTATTATAAAAAAACCATCATTGAGCGCTACAAAAAAAACATATATATTTGTTCATACAAGGTTATCCAATTGACATGTAAAAGTGCCCTTGTGGCCTATTTGCAGAATAAATAATGTATTGATTGATTGATCAATAAATAAATAAATAATAAAATTTGTTTATTTCGGACAAAATCTATATAATATTAGTTATTTAATAAAGTAGGTACATCACACTTAAGCTATGTTAGGTTAGGTTAGGTTAATAGCCTACTTTAGCGCGTAAACAATTCAATTTAACCCGACGAACGCGCGTCGTCTTTAGAACAATGTGTGAAGGGCTTATGACTCAATTCCGCTCCCTAATTAGGATGCTAAATTCAGGTATATATAATAAAGCCATAAGCCCCTTAGTATTGTCCCTTAGTAACACACGTGTGTTACTAGCGAGCTTGACGGGTTAAGTATCTGCCACCCTCACGGACACCCGGCACGTGCGCATGCGTTCGTACCCAGTGTATCAGAATGGGGCAGTCCATCCTCTCGCTGATGACCCTCAGGATGATGTTGTGGCATTGCATCAATGCACTTTGGTAGCAACTAGCGCAGCGGTGGCGGAGATACATACGCAGTGGACCGTTAATCCAAAGACACCGGGCTCGATTCTCAGTTACGCTAGTAGGCGCTTTTCATTTTTTTTGTGAATTCATCCTTGTATGAATGCTACGAGAAAAATATAAAAAATTGTTTTAGCTATCACAGCGCTAAAAATTCATGGAGCATCGTTGGATTACAGTTATCCTTGAGCTCTATTTTCCTCAGAATGTTTAAACCAAAACTTTAAAAAATCGTGAGTTTAAGCCTCTTTTACGCTGTAGGTAATATGAAAAAAAAGTCCTTGATATAAATGCGCAGACCGACTAAATAAATGTGCAATAGATACAGTGCCCAGTATAAGGTTCACACATTAAAGGCCTCCACCCACTCAACGCGTGTCGTGCGCGGCGCGTGTCGGGCGCGGTTGAAGCGGTATATTCACACCGCAAGCGGGCGGCGTTTAGCAACGCGCGGGTACGCGGCGGGCCCGCCGCGTCAAGCCTCTCTCGCTACCAACACATTTAATAGGTATGTATCTCACTGTCTCTATCACACTTAGCAGCGCGTCATATCTCTCTCACTACCAACACATTTAATATGTATCTCACTATCTCTATCACACTCAGCAGCGCGGGCCCTTCGGGCTTCACACGCGACGCGCACGACACGCGGCCGCGCTGTCGAGTTGTAACTTTAGCGCCACGGGCGTTCGATGTGTTTGAAGTGTAGTTTTAATGCTTTACAACTTGCGCGGGCCCGCGCAGCACAGCCACCGCGCACGACACGTGTTCGGGGTGGAGGCCTTCAGTCCCAACGATATCGTAGTGCTACGCCCGTAGCGACTGCCGTCGATTTCCAGCTAAGTAAACGAAGCATGCTTGGCAGTGAATGTATCAACAAGAACATTCTTTATGTGCAAAAATGTCTTTATGTGCGTACTAGCATGAACTTGTGGCCCGTTACTACCGTACTTGTCGAACAGATCAAGACCGAACGAATCGCAAGCGAACGGGAACGACAGATCGGGAATGGCGGCGATGAATGTCAACAACAATGGCGGACTGCGTCTGCAACAGGCGAATAGTTGCGATAAACCTATGAAAGACGTTCTATTATTCGATAAAAGGATTTCATCGTTAGTTGACACGGGTAGCGACTTACGTAAATATTTTTGAAGTTATGAGTGTCAATAAATTGCATTGTAATTAAATTGTTAGGTGTTAGTTAATTATGCTGTCAATCACTCTCGCAGACGTCCAAGACACAGGCTCAGCCTTGTTTGGAGTTTGATAGACTATTCATTATTCTATTTTTGAAAAAAAAAATGATTTTGTATTTGTAAAAGCCTCCTCCACACTCTACAGCCAGTGCCTAAAGAGGCACCTTTACAAAATGCGCATCGGGTTTCATAACGAGATAGCAGTGCTTCACAGTGAGCATTAAAATTAACTTTTCTATTTTGCTGGCCTCTTTAGCCCTCACCCGTGATACGTTAAAGAGGCTTTATGCATAGCGGGCTCTTATGTAAGAGGATTGTGAAATAAGACTCAATTTTAAGGATTTGAGAAACGTCTGCGATTGTGTGGGGACACCCATTCTCAAATCATTCTTAGGTAGTGACATCGCGGGTATATTATTAGGGGATTTCAGAATTTGTAAACAATACTATACAACTATTCTTTATTGTGCATCAAAAATAAATAAAAAAAACAACAAAACAAAAAAAAACAGACAAAAAAAAATTAGTCTTTTAGTATGCACAACACAAGCCTTATTGAGCTTACTATGTTTTCGTTACATAACGGGAAATTAACAGCTACGACTTACAAAACACAGCTTATCAGTAACTTAGAAAAAGAAACTGGCATATGTCACCGAGGATTCCGTACAAAATCACAAATGTATGGTTTTCAGATGTTTCCCTGTATACTTGTATTTTTGTATTGTATAGTTCTGGGTCAGTGGAAAGTACCCTATAAATTTTGATTCCCTTGAGCGAAATATACGTTTTTTGCAGCTTAAACGGCCGTGTATCATTTTACGTTAGCGAAGAAGTTTGTTTTCACAGCTTCAAGACACTGTACACCTGAGTAGATGCATGGTTTTAATTTCAAATCGATACCTCCGCGCGTTCCCAAGGTAGAGGGGATTGACTGATGGACAGACAGACGGACAACAAAAGGGTTCCGCTTTTTCTTTTTCGGGTACGGACCACTAAAAACGCACCTCACTGAAAGTACGACCTATACACGTGTTCTAGTCGTTTAGCTAAGTAATAAAAAATCAGTGTGAGAATACGTATTCTCACACTGATTTTTAATTACCTCCCGTATGCAAGTCCTCACAATTTTATTCCACCCAAAGACGTATGTCCGTAATGATGTTCGCGCATTTCTCCTGGATAAAGGCTGTCGGGAACAGGCCGGCGTTCGAACAGGTAGGCAAATTAATCCGATGCAATTTTATCTAGTCACAAGGGCTGTGAGACAGTGGTTCCAAGTTTTCAACATATTGTTTACTATTTTGATGAAGAAACACAATATAGAAATGTTAACAGGTTGTATAAGTATTTACTACAGGTTGCCTGCGTGGACCGGCCGCGTATTGCAAAAACGCAGGCAAACCCGTGGGATAAAATATAGCCTTTGTCCACCCCGAAGGTCCACTGGGTGATTGGGGAGACGTGAAAGGAACCAACCCTATTCGACTCAGTAACTTATAAGCTACTATTTGAAATCAATACATACATACATACATTCCCGTCTCTATTCCCAAAAGGGGTAGGCAGAGCACACGAAACCACGTTCCAGCGCCACTTTTAGCATAAATGCGTGTATAAAAGATCGACTTAATATGATATTGCAGTGATAGGTTGCTAGTCCATCGCCCACAACACACTTCAACCCTGCTCCCTTAGTCGACTTTTACGACACCCACGGGAAGAAAGGGAATAAATCAATTGGGGTTTCAAATCAATATTAGTCAGGTTAACGTTACCTCGTTTTTTAATTAACGAAAAAAACAACGCTGCCTAATTTATTAATTAAATACATGGTCACCCTACATGAAACACGTCAAGTATCAATGCTCTTATTATTTGGACTTAAATTTAAACTGTAAACCCCATGTAGTACCAACTCCCATTACAATCGGACACTTTACACTCGAAGTTGTAGACGATTATGTATACCTAGGACAAACTATCCAGTTAGGTAGGTCCAACTTCGAGAAAGAGGTCAATCGTCGAATCCGACTCGGCTGGGCAGCGTTCGGGAAGCTACGGCACATCTTTTCGTCCAATATTCCGCAGTGTCTCAAGACGAGAGTCTTTGATCAATGTGTGTTGCCAGTGATGACATATGGTACTGAAACGTGGTCGCTTACTATGGGCCTCATAAGAAGGCTCAAGGTCACCCAAAGGGCTATGGAGAGGGCTATGTTGGGGGTGTCTCTGCGTGATCGCATCAGAAATGAGGCTATCCGCAGCAAAACCAAGGTAACCGATATAGCCCTCCGAATCGCTAAACTTAAGTGGCAGTGGGCGGGGCACATAGCACGTAGAACCGATGGCCGTTGGGGTGGAAAGGTTCTCGAGTGGCGACCACGAACCGGAAGGCGCGGCGTGGGTAGGCCCCCCGCAAGGTGGACTGATGACCTGGTAAAGGTTGCTGGAGTCCGCTGGATGCGGGTGGCGCAGGACCGGTCGCTTTGGCACTCTTTGGGGGAGGCCTATGTCCAGCAGTGGACGTCTTTCGGCTGATATGATAATGAAATTTAAACTCTCTAAAAGCCTCTAAAACATTTCATATTTATTCACTACTACCGGGTCGTTTATAATTTACTAATTTATGTAGGGAAGTAGAAGAATTGAAATCGTATGAGTAGTTCTGGAGTCACCAAATGCAAACTTATGGTTAAAGGCTTGTTCATATGCTACCCCCTATTTTGAAATGACGCACTATATGGACATCCCCTGACGCACACTTAACGCCGCCTATAGCTATAGGTAATTAGTTAAGGGCCCCTTCGGGGCCCAACTTAGAAAGATAGGTAGGAAAAAAATAAAAAAACTACGCCGCCTTACCGGATCGCCTCTAACACGCCCTGATCAATCAATTTGTATTACTCTATTTCTGTTACCTTGCGCTATTTCGCCCTACCAACTAACCTAGTTATAGTAATAATAATAATAGAAGACACCTGAAGGGACTCTCGCTAGATATAATATATATATTTTTAATATTTGCGGATAATCTTACACATATCAACCTAGTCCCAATCCAAAGCAAAGCTTGTACTATGGCTACTAGACGACGATAAACATACGTAATATAGATAAATAAATACTTAAATAAGTACATAGAAAATATCCATGACTCAGGAACAAATATTCGTGCTCATCACACAAATAGATGCCCTTACCGGGATTCGAACCCAGGGTCGGGGTAAGCAGGGTCCGCCGCAAGCAGGGGCGACACATAAGACCGGTTTAGCCTAGTTGGTAGTGACCAACTAGGCTAAACCGGTCATCAGAAGTCGTAATATAATTATAGAACCTGCTCACAAAATACGATTTTCGGCCCTAGCTGACACGGAGAACTTCGTTCGCTTCGATCGATCATTCGAAAAAAACATAGATGGCTGGATCACGGGTCAGATAGAGAAGGCGGTACTCCTGGACACTGCGCGGATAGTCATGAGGTTCTTTTCTCTGTCGCCCTTACCACCGGTGGCTTCGGTGTCGCCTCGCTAGCGGCGGCACCCTAGGTTAGGGCTTTATAATAATATTATGTTTTGTATGAATGTTTTATATTTACTTTTAATGTAAAAAACTAGCCTAAGACAAAAGAAATAAAGTGAATAATAATAATGATAAAAGTATTTATTAATCCACAATTGTTACACTTTTTAAATAACAGTTGATGCCTCCTTAAGTAAATTAATACCTGTATTAAGAGGCACCGCTCTTCATTAATGAGTAGGTACGATACAATAATAATTGAGAGAATAATACATTAAGTTGAGTTGTTAAATGAACAGCTCAATAGTTTCTTTGACATTATCTGTGTCAGTGTCAATTTAACAAAGTAATTAAGTGAAAGTCAATTGCGAGTTCATTTATCTTAAACCTCAATTTATCTTAAGTTTAAAATAGGTACTTATTCATTTTGAAATTATGTTTTTTTATTCAAATTTCGTACGTAACGGGCGCGTGCGGACGAAGATCACAGCTTATTGAGCCAACACCTAGTAAGCGAGGAGACAATATTTTGGGAGCCACAGACACCGTAATCGCGTCGGAACGGAAGAAAATGCAGTGGCCATTTGGCGAGTTGTTCCACTGTATATCATCATTATCATAACTAGCCGAAAGACGTCCACTGCTGGACAAAGGCCTTCCAAAAAGAGTGCCGAAGTGTTAAAAAGTCGGTCCTGCACCACCCGCATCATCATAAGGACTCTAAAGTGTTCTCAGATCTCTTGAGACCCCTTTAGAGCCCTTATTACGTTGGGTGGCCTCTTCGATACGATTTGTAATAAATTGGCGCAGATAGCGGGTAAGGGACTTGGAGATCTGTTTATTGAGCTGCCGATATAATGTCGCATCGGCTGAAGACTGTAGGATCATTTCACTCCTTTCCTTCATGAACTTCTGATTGGAGAATATAGCTAGCCTTTTAGTTCTTTGGTCCTTTGGGCCTTAAAGTACTTAGACCCAGCCCTTTACATTCATAAAGTCAAAGTCAAAGTAATTTTATTCTTCAATTTAGGCATATTATATGCACCTATGAATGTTGATAAACTCAATATACCTATTACCATTTATTTATTTATTCGAATAACTCAGAATATAAATTTGATACAGTTCGTTAGAAATTTATATTGAGAGATTTAAGCCACTTGGTGACTTCGTCAGTAAGGTTGATCAGGTCTTCGAGAGGTCCCCGGTGAATCACTTTCAGGGCATTCAAGGATATTAACGGGTACAATCAAACAAACAGGGGAGTCATCCAGCCGCGGTGTTTATACTTGGCGCAGCGTCTAAGTCCCGCGCGAAGTCTGTTTAGGTTACACCACTCGCGCCTCGACAGCTGTACGTCTAGCACAACTTGCTGCTCAGTCGCTTCGCGCGCGATTGAGCGTGTCCTGTCTCACTCGCACCGTGCAAATTAAAAAAAAGGAGGGTATATCTTTCTCGGCTCGTGTCGCGGCGCGGCATCAGTTGTGCTAGCCCCCCTGGGACCCGTTTATTTCAGAGCCTTACAGGACGATAACTGAGCCCAGTTTACCGGCCATTGTTGAGTTCCAAGCTTACCAAGTTTGTCGCAAGAAATATGCCATCGCTGTTACCATGAGCAACAGTGAATTTATTCCTGCTACCATTGTGGAGGATCTTAATTGGCTGGGATCGGGATAAAGGCATGGCCGTTGTCCTTTTGTATGACGTGACCCCGCAAAGGGTTTGCTCTACTGATTGAAATATATGATATGTTTTATGTTTTTTCGATCTCCATATCGGACTGCGGCTGGTTTTCCAAAAACTAGTGGGCAGGTTTGAGTTTTAATAATACGAAGATGATTTGACTATTGCATAATATACAGCTTAAATACTTTGAGAGTAGTTATAGTATTAAATAGTAGTATGGTAGTTTGAGCGTTCATCAGTATCAGTAGGAGGTAGGTTAATTTTAGAGTTGAACATCTACCCTTAAGTTTTCTGAAATGAGGACGACTACATATATTTACAAGTATACTGCTCATAACAAAATAAGAGCCATTTTCATTTTTCTATTTCATTGTTAAATATTTGGACACTAATAATAATGGAGTAACTAATTGATAAGTGGCTAATTAATTATGCCCCCCATCCTTCATAATCCAACCTCTTTCGATCTTGTGTTTAACTCTAATAGCCGGGAAAAATATATATTACTGTTTGATATAATTTTCACGTAACAATCACCATACTTGTGGCAGTAGAATATATTGTTTTGTTGTTATTTTGAATGTGTTCCTTTAATATATCAATGGTCTGTTATCTTTCCCCAAATCATCTTTTTCTATACGTTGCAACTGTAAAAATTCACATCCACATCTTTGCTAAATGACCTACTTAAAAGGATTTCGAAAAGACTTAATGTTTACCGAAAACCAAAATTGACCAGCAGCACGATAGGGAAAAATAATGATATGCGAAAGAAGCACCCAAATGTTAGTCTTCCCAAGAATTCCGCTCGAAGGAAAACGAGTATTATCATTAACTAAACGAATTATTCATCGGTTCAATGTCCGGTTCAAACACAAAGTCAACCCTCCCCTGCCCACTGCCCAAAGTGAGTTGTTCCAAAGTATAAAGAAAAACAAGGGTTGGGAATCGTCTCATTGGAAGCCTGAACACGCACCGGCTTCGAAAAGAAAACATCGTTGCCCTTTGATATAGGAAACAGCGATTTTTAATGCATATCTTGAACAGAATTATTGATAACTAAACCGGGTTCCAGTAATAGATTTACCCTTTGACTTTTTACCTCGTGAATATCAGATTTACTTTATTGAGCTGATTTTTCTGGTTAAGAGGTTCTTTATTCATGTTAGGCATGCTTATTTATTCATGATATTTGAGTACTTACTTACTTTCGTAGACACCTATTTTAAAATTAGAGATAGAGAGAACAACTACAGGAGTTGTCCGTTAAGAGAGGTAGGACACAGCGGAATGCCATTTCGATCATATTTTGAGTAGGTATACTGGGGAAGTATCTCCACTTTACTGAAGACGCAGCCATAATAATACTTCTTGCTTTGATGGTGTGTTCCTAGTGATGAGGGAGGTCGTTCCTCAGCACTCTCGATACAGCGCATTCTAGGGAGCTCAGGTGACCAAGGTAAGTAGGGTTTGTGAGTCCAAGACAAGTTGGTCGTTGTACAGTTTAAGTACAGAGACAGAGAGAGAGAGAGAGAGAGAGAGGGCTTTCTAAAGGTGGCTCATTTATACCTCAGGCGATCCCAAGGTTGAAGCTTAAAACTTCTCTCAAATTGTTGATTTGTGGACCTTAATATGTCGCACCAGCAAGTGATCTATTTTGGCAGCCCTTTTTTAGAGTTGACCGTTAAAGCCCGTTGCATCCAGGAAATTTCAGATTCTTTGGGCCGTGATATAATATTTTGGTAATAAATATAAATAAATATTTGGAAACCTCTACTACCTCTTCTGGGTACACGATGTGCCACCCTAGGATAGGTACTTCTTTTGTGCACAAGTAGTCTGCAGGAGCAGAGAGGTAACGTAGCCATCGTCATGGGGACCAAGTCGCAAGAGGATCTCCTCGGCAGGGTGCATTTTTACTTTCCTATTATTTAGTTTTTTTTTATATATAACGGCGCGCGATTTATTATTTCGATGATTTGTATTGGAATTCAATTAATCGAGTAATTGTGAATAATGTTGAGAGAAGTTTATTATTTCATTAAGCGGGTAGTTGATAAAATTGTTGACATCAAGTTGATTTATTTTAAGAGCGGGTAACCCCGAATGGAGTTGTAGGTGTCATGGCGGCGAGGGACGTCATTCGTTGACAGCGCAACGTCCGTGATGGTCGCTTGCAAACACATTGGCTCTTTCATCGAGATTTATTATTGCAATCCTGTTATATTTTGTGTGAATTTAATCAAATAGTATAGTGATTGAGTTATATTGTGTGACTTTTATTTCGCGAATACCTGCAAGTACACGCACACACGGTCCGTAATGTCGGATCCGCCTTCACACACGCCTGCTCGGCCTCCCTAATCCCTCAATATATATATTATCATTGCTTTTACTCCTTGCTGTTTTAGCAATATCAGTTTGAGGTTGTTATTTAGTTAAGTATTACTTTCTTTCAAGTACAAATTGTCTCATCGTTATTAGTCATACTATTATCAAACGCACGTTGCGCGCGGGGAACATAAAATGTGGGAAGGGACACTAATCTGTTGCTCTGCACTTACCTGCTATGATTGGTGCTACAAAACTACAGTACTTGTAGATAATATTTCATCACATTTATTCATTTAGTGAGAAAGATTTGATACTTAGTTCCCTAGTTGATTATTTCATGATATTAGTCTCTTTAGCCAGAAATATAACTCATCTCATTTTAAATATAACCCATCTCATTTCAATCAGACGCCGTAAAGTTGCAGGGGTAAAAAATTGCATTGGATAAAACCCCCTAATCCGATCTGACGGAACGTGAAAAGTTTCACTCTGAAACTTCACCCGTTTCTCCGAACGTACAATTCTTCGTTTCGATTTCCCAATTTCTTGTCCTTCATTCATTAGCAAGTTCAATCAGAGGGCCACAGCCTGTGGTTATTTATTACCTCACATCGGCCCACACAATTACGGGAGAAGGAAAAACTTTCCCCATTACTGCCCTCGAGTTTCACACAAAAAAAGGAATGCAGCCGGTGTATAGGTGTAATGGATACCGAGTCGGATTCGATTCCTTGCTGTTATGGATTGTGTTGTGTAGCTAAGTGGAATGGAACATAACATTACGATAACGGAGACATGCAATGATTGAATGAATAAGAATTTATTTATTTAGCACATAAATACATACAATGAAATATACAAAACTAGCTGTTGCCCGCGACTTCGTCCGCTATTCATTTTTAATAGGCGGAACCTTAATTATCGCCGACCAAAACAAAGTTCTACCATCTTAAGGGATGATTTCCGAGATAAAAACTATCCTATATCTTTCCAAGGTTCTCAAATTGTCTGTACGAAAAATTTCATCTAAATCCGTTCAGGGATTAAGCGTAAAAGGTAACAGTGCGATGAGTTCATTAGTTTAAATTGCAAAATTTCAAGTAGCTTTTTTAATTATTTAAATAAGTATATAAATTTATGTGTACAGTTGCCGGAAAACATCTTGAGCTGGACCTTGAGTGCGCAGTAGCCGCATATTATAAAAGAAACGTGCTGTCCTGCTTTCATGTTTCTAGCCACAGTTTATCATTAAAAACTTATGTGAAATTTCAACCCCTATCTTAACCCCTTCAAGTGATGAATAAGAAAAAAACCCTTATCAATATTTTTGACTGTGCATTAGGAGCTTGCGACCGAAGTTTTAAACGGCTAAGCTTAAAAACTACATATTTCCTATATAAACTTTCAACTTTTTTTTAACCCCCTTAGGGGATGAATTTTTATAGCAAAACTAAATCATTTGTTTTGTTTTTTAGTAAGAAACCTTCATGCCCAGATTCCAGTCTATAACTTTCCAAATGAACGATTTTCATACAACGGTTCAACCCCTATTTCACCCCCTTAAGGAATGAATTTCTAAAAATCCTTTCTTAGTACACGTCCACGTACTGTAAATAATATATGTTCCAAATTTCATGCTTATAACGTTAGCGGTTTAGGCTGTGCGCTGTCTGTCAATAGATTAGTAACGAAGAGTTTTTTATATATAGATGAATTCATCATAATATAATGTGCTCACGTTATTTTCCTTCATCGAAAAGCCGCTGTTAAATATCCAATTATACCTTATAAATATGTTGTTTGAAAAAACCCAGTGAGTGGGACGAGCTGGGGTTCGAACCCAAGACCTCAAGATTGAAAGTCGCGCGCCCTACCGTTCGGCTACAGAGGCGTAATAAAATATGACGTGATATATTTACTCGAATTATAATTTTTAACTTGCATCTTTCTTTAAAGTATTTTTCTCAAAATTGGAAACGAATGACAGCACACAGGTGAACCAAGATGCATCGCCGAAAACCATCATCCATCAATGCTACGCAAAGATTTCAACCCCAACTTTTAATAAATTTCAGTTCTCCTTGTCATCGCATTGCCGCACCTGCGAACTGAATTACGAGATACGTGCCTGGCGCGTGCCATGTCCATCAACTTTACCTTACTTATAAAACGACCTAAGTGTTATTGAACTACTATAGAAGTTACGCTTCTTTATCTCGACTAAGAGAACCTTCCCTAAATACCCTGTGCTCGGGTCTCTTATAGAAAATGCCTCCTCGTGGAGGCAATGGCGTTCAGAGATTTAAGTCCTACGACGTTTATTTGAACAAATTGTACGTCCGTATAGCGGTTTCTGAATTAACACGGGGCAGCACGGGTGGCTTTATAAATAAAATACTACTAAATAAGCTAAATACGTACCTAATTCTTATTGCTTATTTTAAATTGCATTACACTCCTCGTGTTCACAGCAAACTGACTTAAATTAGCATTAGAATGAAGACTTATTTTTAGGGCAGTGGCTAAAGACTCAAAAGCAGCGGTCTCGCTATATCTCAAACCCTTTCAATACTTACGCAGTACTAACTTCAGTGTCATAGACGTTTTGGCTTACTTTTGCAACTTATTTATGTTGTTGTAGCTTAAACATTCTGAGGTGCTGAAAACTCAAATATTTACTTACAAAGACGCACGTTGTGTTTCACTACAATGGAGTAAAAATAATTACAATTTAGGCGCTTAAAATTAAACAGGAGCAAATTAACTCGTTATTTACTCATATACATTTAGACGTTTCCAAGCATTATCCTCAGAAATGTAAATGCCAAGTAATCCGCGCGAAACTAAGTAACATATTTATAATACAAGGGCCTAAAGTCAGTAAAATGGAATATTCAGGACGACGGCCGGGCACCTGGTGCTATTCACAACAAACACCTCAACGCTCACTTTTAGTACTTAGAGGAAAATCTCCAGATATGGACCAGGTACATAATGTTCAGCACTTGTTCTGCACAAATTGTTTTTGTATCACTTTTTTATTGTAATTTATTACAACTTTCTACTGATTTGTGTTAATTTCACTTCTTGTTCTTTTAAATCCTGTCTTTTATTCCATACAATGTATAAGGTGGTCCATATTTAGGAATTTTCTTCTATGATTGGAGTCTCACCATGACGTGAATTTTAATTTCTTTGGGGTCAGAGTTCTAACAGACCATTTATCGACCTTCATGCACGTTTGAGAAAAGCACTGTACATACCTCGGCGTGAAAAGGGGTTGCCAGCCTCATAACTATCCGACCTCGCTACGCTCGGCCGTCTTCATGTAGCTACTCGGCCGGCAACCCCTTACTTCCCGGCTTCTGTATGGCACTTTCAGTAAAAAATCGTAGGATAATTGACCTAACGTATTTACGAGCGTCTACCCGCCAGATTGCCATCTGACGAAACATTCAAACGTCAGCTGAGAATCTTTTTATTACAACATCCATTGTATTCTGTCTGTGAGTATATGGACATATAATCTATTTGACATGGTTAATTTAACTTAAATTGTTTTATAATTTGACAATGTTCTAGTTTTTATGTTGACCATCATTACGAGATATCAATATTTATATTCCTTATTTTGACTTTATCATTATTCATTTTGTAATATTTATGTCCATAATAATTAATAATGTTGTAAGTATTGTACGTGTGACATTTCATTCAAATGGTGAACTTATAATGTTTTGTTTTATGAAATAAAGAAATCTAATCTAATGTAATCTGTAGTAATGTACTATTAAATTATCTGAAAATGTTATGGTTGCGGAGAAAATCACTTTTATGGCAAACACTATGTTGTAGGTATTGATTTAAACTTTCACGAGCCTCACACATTATTTTACCAGACGGGACTTTCTTATGAAGTACTAATACATTTTGTCTACACCCCTATTGAGGGACCTAATGTGAACGTGTTAACCGCGTATAATTAACTTATTTATTTACGTCTTGGAATAACTCGTGTTATCAAAACACTTCGTAACGTAACACGAGTCCGACTTACGCTGGTTCGCTTCCAGTAAGGTAAAGCGTTATGAATAACATTACAGCCCTGTACGGAAATGTTATTATCTCATTAGAGGAGTCCTTTCAGTTGCCTCAATTTGTTGCGAACAAACGAAATTTTAATATCATTCGCGTAATCCCCCGCCCTGTAAACAGAAGAAATTTTGGGTTAAAGCACTCTCACGCTTCGTTAGCGATAAAGGAATGGTATGTAAGTATCTTATAAGTATCACGATTGTTTAAATCCAGTCCCTGGGCGACCGGTTGACAGTAGAGAAAATACGGAGAAAACGATTTTTCCCAGATGACACCTAGGTATATCGATCTTTCGTCCCCGTAAACCCCTATATTGAAAATTTCATCGAAATCGTAAGAGCCGTTTTTGAGAACGTGAAAATAAATATATTTAAGTATCGGTATACAACGAACAAATTCACACGACACTAATATTGCTCATTTAATAGTATAATAAATAATTAATAAAATAATAAGTATAGGATACAATACAACATACCGGACTAACCTGTCTTCGTAAATAGATAGGTAGCTGCTGGACACAGCAGTGGGACGGTATATAGGCTGTTTTGTTATTATTATAATATACGTAAATTATTATTATACAGGTGACTTGAATAAGTAGTTGCAAAATTAATATGTACTCGCCCTGACCTACTATGCCACGATAACACATACAACCCTACAATCAGGAAGTCACACAAAGGACACTGAATTCTTGATAACGGCTCTGACAAATATGTAAACGTTCAGATGTACAATACATGCAATGCAATACTTTCCCAACAAGTAGGTAAGGCTGCAGTTTCAGCGAGAACCAAATTGGCACCTAATCATAGGCATTGACGAAAGCAACTGCCATCTGCCCTTCCAAGCCAAGGTACAACTAGCCCTTGTTGGAATTAGACCGGTTTCCTCACGATGATTTCTTTCACCGAAATGCTACTGTTAAGAACAAAATTATATATAGGTATATAGGTATTCGCGGGCTGGGTTTCCGCAACTTGACGTCATAATTGCGCCTATTTTCCGTAAGTATGGGTTATTGGCACTACCTGCTATTCGTGCTAACCCAATTCCACCAGGAAGCTAGCAGGAAGAGCTAGCTAGAAGTCTAGCAGACCCTTTATGTTGCTTTGCCCGGTAATCTGCCACCCTAAGGGCATGTCAGGATGACGTGGGCGGATATGTTTCTACGTCTGCCATGCAGGCTTTGCAGAGAGGACTGTCTGTAACACCTAGAGTGAAAAGGTGTTTGTTTAATAATGCATCACCAGTTTATAAATTGATATTTCGTATATACGTTTTTTGAAAAATCCAGTGCTAAACACGAACCGGGGTTGAAACTCACGACCTCCAGGTTGACAGTCGCGTGCCTGCCCGCTCAGCTGCAGTAGCTCCTACAATTAGATACCTACTATTAATTGCTTACAGCTATGAAATGTAATGTTTCAGCGAATCTGCGTAACATGTGAACGGCAACAGCAGGGCCGTCAGTGCTCGTATATAATGGTACGAAAACTGTTCGTAATTAAGCCGCCCCAGGCAAAAACAGCGTGTGACGCTGCTCCAGAATGCTGCGACCTAAATATTTATTTACATTTCATTTGGGAGGATGGAGAATGTGGATACAAGCTAAACGGGAATGTGGGAAAATCGGATGCGGTTTTTAATAAGATTCTTTCAATCATTTAATTTTTGCAACTTTTATTGTTGACGTATAGGGTACATTCGTCAACTATTCGTTGACTGAGTTCCAATAAGCCCAAACACAACAGGGTAGTCTTGTGTATGGCCATCTTCCGTGTAAATCATCAGACCAGCTTCAAAGAACCATAGTATTGCATGGTCATCTAAGTAACATCATTCTAAACTTGTATGTGTAAAATTGATCTTTATTTGTTCCTGAGTCATGGATGTTTTCTGTATTTATTTATTTATTTATCTATATAAGTATGCTTATCGTCATCTAATACCCATCATACAAGCTTTGCTTAATTTGGGACAAGGTCGATTTGTGTAAGATTGTCCTCTAATATTTATTTATTTAATTCAATATTTTCTACAGGCAGTTTCATACCGCGGTCATAGTGAATAGGGCTCAAAATGAATAATTGATGAGCAGGATCATGTGATAATTACTCCCTAAGTCATCTTTGACAACCATTTTAGGTAATTTGGAAATCAAAGTAGTGAACAAATGCCAAAGATATTGATTAGTCCAGTCTAGGTCAACAATATCTTTTTAATTTCGAAAGACTCGACGACCTTTAGAGGAGAATCGCTGGACAGCCGGACGAAAAAAAAAAGGCCCAAGATTAAACGGAGAACTTTGTTCGTTTCGCCCACTCGTTCAATAACCCACTGTTTTACTAATGTGACAAGCGAGTGACATAATTCGTTGTATTTTTTTCATATGGCATCATTATTTTAGTACCTACCAAAAGGAGACACTACATGAGCGAAATCGGCGGACGGCCCAGCAAGGTCACAGAAAATCTAGTGTGGAGTGTCCTTGATTTGGCCGGCCGCCGTGCTTCCGACACGTATCCACACGGGCCGAATCACGCGTCGGCCGGCATGTAGTCCTGCCGATATCGGCCCGTGAAGCGTCTCGTAAAGACTGTATTTAAATGGTATTCTTTTATTGAATGCATTATCGTGCATGCGTAACACTAGTATTTCAATTTCAATTTGCTAAAATTATAATATTTTACTTCTTTTCACAACTTTGTTAAAAGCGCATCCATATATTGTGTTATATTCATGTTTCTGAAATGGTTGTCCTAGATTTGAAGATGGATGAAAGAGATTTTTTAAAACGTTAGAATCCACTAGAGGAGACTTCAGTTATGCGAACAATTTTTCAAATTCCACATATAAATTATTTAGCAATTTACCTACTGTGTCACCGTCCTCCTAACGTTACCCCGGGGGCCCGGATCCGCTTTGGCACTAAATGTCACGTTTTGCAAAGACACTAGCTACCGGTAACCTGGTGGTTCAGGTATGCGGCTGTCAAGCGGCGGTCGTGGGTTCGAATCCCGGCTCGTACCAATGAGTTTTTCGGAACTTATGTTCGGAATATTTACCGTTAGCTTTTCGGTGAAGGAAAACATCGTGAGGAAACCAGTCTAACTAATCTCAATAAGGTCTAGTTTTCCCTTTGGGTGGGTGGGAAGGTCAGATGGCAATCACTCTTGTAAAACTAGTGCCTATGCCGAATCGTGGGATTAGGTATCAAAAGCGGACTCCGGGCTCCTTGAGGTGCTCAAATATGTAAAATTAGGACTGTGTATCTATATGCCACTAAAGCGGCAAGCATTGAAAGATTCTTTAGTAAAACATTATTAAACATATTCACAGACTTGCAATGTTTCAAAAGAGAAAAATGTATGCACTATAGATATAAGGTATTTAATAACGACAGTAACTAAAATTTAGAACATAAATGCAAATGAACCGCAATTCATTTAAGATAAGAGACAAATTCACCCTCCTTTGAACGGCGCATAAATTTAATAAGACATCTTTCTCCGAATCAATTTCCAGGGTAATATTTCAGCGTACACTGAAACAGACACATTAAAAGACCAATTCTCTCTAACTCGTATCAATCTGAACTGTTTTTCCGATTTTGAAACTTACGCCCAAGACAATGAGATTTGTATCTAAATTGAGGGATACGCAACTTACGAGTATGCGAAAATAATGTATTGTGGTCCTTTTACCCTTGCAGATAAGGTTTCGAGTGGCCGGACAGATCTGAGATAACAAATGCAATTTAAGCCAGTATAGCAGCTGAAAAGAATTACCTTTCTTCATTCTTTAGACCTTTCAGCAGTTAGATGGCTCGTTGAGATTCTATTCCGCTTAAGAGTGCGCAGTAAGCTCGATTCTCCATACAAACGTAGTTACGCTCTCATTTTAAAACTACGTGTTGGATTGTAACGAAACTTTGCATATACAATGACATAAGGTATATCTATGTCTGTAATTAGTTAATGTAGCTTCAGAAACCATAGTAAAAAAAATAAAGCAATTTTAAGTTTTTCATACAAAACTTGTTTTAGCTGTGTTTCGTTTGTTTTATGCACTGGAACCATATAAACTAATTACAAACATGGATATACCTCATGTCACTGTATATGCAAAGTTTCGTCACAATCCAATACGTAGTTTTAAAATGAGAGCGTATAACTACGTTTATATGGGAAGTTGAAATTCGGCCAAGCTTACTGCGGACATAAAAACGAAACTAACTTTGTTGGTGGTCGTGTTTTATTTCCCTTTTTTTTGTCTTAGGTGATGGATGGTGACGATTTTGTATTATTACCTATACAATTTTCTATATCCATTTCCAAACCTATCACCTTGGTAGCTATAGATTTTTTAGCTAAAGAGTACTAGTATAATGTTTGTCCATTTTAAACGCACTATGTACTCTACTTACAATATACACGAAATGGTAGTGTATATCTTTGATCAAGTGACAAAGACCTTAACAGAGGTTGGGTTGGTAGGTAGACATTTTGTAATAAAACTATGCGTCTCAAACACATTACTTCATTTTAATTGGTATATACATGAATTGTTTCACTGTAAGTATGAGGATATTGTTTGCAATTGGTTGCCCATAGAACGCTTTCATGGCGTCAAAAATAATGAGTAGTTACCTAGTAACAATGTTAGTGTTTGTAAAAAAGATAGTGCTCTAACTGTAGTATTTATGTAGTTAATGATTAACGTCTGTTATGATATTTTGGAAGATGTTGGGCCCAGAATAGAGGGAAGATGGTAGCTGGAGAACCCGGAAAATCCAGGAACTGGAAGATATGTTGTCCGAGCCCAACATCTTTGGAGAAATCAAATCTGCAAGACTCCGCTGGCTTGGGCACCTTGAGAGAATGCCAGTAGACAGGGCGGTGAAGAGCCTACGTAAGACGGCCGAGCGGTCGAATACCGGTTGGTCGGCCTAGATATCGTTGAAAGGAGGAGGTAGAGAAAGACCTTGGCGCCCTACACGCAGAAAACTGGGAGGAGATCGCACAGAATAGGGCGCGCTGGCGCCAACTTTCATCGGAGGCCAAAATCCACTTCGGATCGCTGAGCCAGCGGAGTAAGTAAGTAAGTATTGTTAGTTATAAGCAAATTGTAATTCAATTATTTGGAATGAACTTCAAATGTTTATGAATGATGACACTTGGCGTCAGTGTTGCCATGATTAAATTGTCCTGCGGGTGAGACACAGTATTATTATCTGTGTTGCCATAACGTAAACAAGACGCTTGTGACATCATTCAATCATTCGTTTAGTAAATTGTTCGTTCACGATTGTTATAAAAGTAGCGGGAGCGTTAAAATAGCTCGTTTCTCTTGTGAACCTTGGTTGAATAAACACCTAGTCGTACTTCTTGTATTATTTAAATTAACCCCTTTAATAGTATGTTGTCTTTTCTTTTATCTATTTCGAACATCCGGTATTGACTTAACGACTAACTTTTTTGCTGTTTTTATAGAAAATGGTACGGATCCCTTCGTGCGCGAGTCCGACTCGCACTTGGCCGGTTTTTTATACTTAATTATTACATGCCTGGCACAGTCAGTAGAATACAAACCTACCCTCCCACAGGGAATCTGATTTCCATTTTCCAGATTTCCGATAATCTGCCTGATCTAACAACTCAAAAAAAGTAATATTCTAACGCCGCTCTATTATGTCGTCGCCACGGAACTTATCAAAACACAGTTGGAATCCTGAATAACCACTTCCCGACACGTTGTCAGGCGGCTGATTTCCTTGTAACGTGGGTGTGACGGTTCGCTTCGAGACGTAAATGCTGCGAGTTTCATGTTTCGCATGCCAAACCGACAAATTGATTTGCGCCGTAGGTACAGTCGAGAGAAACTAGTTAAATAACACGGTTCCTTCTTTTCTCAGTCACAATGTTGTAGGGTTTTTAGTGTCTTGTATGTTGTTGGTACATTTTCGAATAGACATTACAGATAGTTAAGGTGGCGAAACGGCAGAGTTGCCGCCGTTGCCGGGCATGTAGGATTCAGGAGTGTACAATTCGCCGGGTTCGCGCTGGGAGTCGTGGAACGGAGCCACATCCTACCCAGCCAAGATACAGGAAACATGTAACACAAACAAAAGAAATGCCTATTCGAATGTTTCATTAGACCTAATGTATACTAGACCTAATGCATTTTTGTGATCTTTTCTGGTTTTCTTTGAATATCATAGAATAAAGTCATTAGGTTAGGTTAGATTAGGTAGTAGGTAGTAGGGCACGTAAGGTGTGTTTTGCAATCGTTTTATAAAGTTTACTACAAACATTAGGTCAAATGAAGCATTTAGGGCTAAAGTAGTTAGATGTAACAAGGCAGAATCTTATTCGAACAGTCTACAACAAAGTAAAAAAAAGCGGCCAAAGTGCGTGTCGGACCACGCACAACGAAGAGTTCCGTGCCTATTAAAAAGGTCGTATCGTTACTGAAATCTTATGGCACTTAAGAGTCCGCAGTAAGCTCGATTATCCATACAAACGTAGTTACGCTCTCATTTTAAAACTACGTGTGGGATAGTAACGAAACTTTGCATGTACAATGACATAAGGTATATATCTATGTCTGTAATTAGTTTATGTAGCTTCCCATACCGTAGTGAAAAAAAATACAGCGAATTTAAGTTTTTCATACAAAACTTGTTTTTGCTGTATTTCGTTTGTTTTATAAACTGGAACCATATAAACTAATTACAGACATAAATAAGCCTCATGTCATTGTATATGCAAAGTTTCGTTATAATCCATCACGTAGTTTTAAAATGAGAGCGTAACTACGTTTGTATGAGAAGGTGAAATTCGGCCGATCTTACTGCGGACTAAGTCTTTTTCTTTAAGGAAGGCGTTTTTTGAAATGTCTGTGAAACTCGAAAACCTTTGAACCGATCTTGTTCAAAATAATTTTCGCTGAATGAATTTAATAAGCCCTAGTCCATGATTTTTTTCATATTTTAAAATAGACGGTTCAAAAATGAGAGGGGGGGATTTTAGTGACTTTCGGGGCCAAGATCTCCGACTCTATTCACTTAATCAAAAAAAAACTGAGAAACCTAATATTTATTTTGAAAGGCCTATCGATTGATGTGCCCACACGTGGGCTTGCAATGAAAAAAAAATTTGACTTTCAGTTTTAAGTATGGAGTGCGCCCCTAAAAAAAATTTTTTTTGAAATTTAATTACAAAACTTGGTAGCGGCTAATAAAATACACCTATCCTCAAAATTCTATTCAAATACACCTTATCGTTTTCGAGTAAAATGCCTGTGACATCGGACGGACAGACAGACAGACATGACGAATCCATAAGGTTTCCGTTTTTTGCCATTTGGCTACGGAACCCTAAAAAGGGCCTTAGGTACTTTTAAGTTTTCCACCTATGCCTTAATGTTTACCGTTGCTGTTTGGGTAAACCCAACACAGTAGACATGAAGTAGTTACACGTATCTAAACACGTCAATATTACAAGGGAATAAGGGTTGGTTCAGATCATATTTAGTCTTGTTTGTTGTGTTTTTTATTAATTTCCAGCTGTTTCCAGTCAAGTATAAAAATATGGGTACATACAACTTACTTATAAATATATTTCATCGCTCTTATGTTAGCGGATTAAGGTTTCGGTACCTACATATTTATGAGAGGATTAAATCGATACATATCTTTGCACTAGACTGTACATAGCCTTTACTTATTACGAAAACATTATTCCAATATTTGATGGCCACAGTTTCAAACACCGATTACCCCGCTAATGTGCACTTGATGTTTGCCGCACCCCGGGACCGCTTATCCTACGAAGATTTGAATTCCGTAAAGCGTCACCAATTTATAACAGCTCCCTTGTCTAAAATTGTCGAGCACATCGTACGTGGCGTAAATACACGTTTCTCGCGCTGTGTGCCTGAAAATAGTGGGCCAGTAATTCATGTCACGTCATTGCCACGGGTGCGATGCGATGCGTGGAGAAACGCACTGACTCCGCGGAAAATGTTTCGGCCCACAGCAGGCTGGGTTTCTGATAAAACTATATAATTAGCCGACACCACCGGGCACCGAAGAGCTGTCGCCTTCCTCGCTCAACGCATTAGTATTGCAATACAGCGGGGAAATGCCGCTACTGTTAGCTGTGTGCCTGAAAACAGTGGGGATATAAGCCAGTATTTCACTACGATTACGTCATTGGCACTGATTGAAATCGGATGAGTGGTTCCGGAGATTACCCCCTACATACAAACTTACAAAGACTGCGTGTATGGCATCTGCTGTGACAAAATTCAAGGTGTCTAATGGCCTTTAACTAATAGGTACTAATAGTTCTACTATCATCTACTGTCTTTAGACCTGCTATGACATCGCGTAATCGCACTACACACCGCGACGTGAGAATAATTTACGATAGTGTATGCAGTAAGCAAGTTTTTGAGTGATTTATGAGGGACAACGTGCATTTATATTATTACTAGCTGCCCGCGATGCTACGTCCTATTACAGAGATTCAGGCGGAGCCACGGAATAAAAGATAGCCTCTGTCCATTCTGAAGGTGTTGTTCCGGAGACAACCCCTAAAGCCTCTCACAGACTGGCGCAGCCTGCGGTGACGGTCCATAGTAAAATTGACATTATTGTCAAATTTAATATCGAACGCCACTGCAGGCCACGCGAGTCTGCGAGTGGTTTTATGTATAAACTTAGTAGCGCTACCCCACCATTTCACGCAAAATAGGCACACTGGATGTCGACTTGCGGAAAAGAGCCCAGTACAACTAACTAACTAACTATGTACAAACTTACAAACCAACATGTAACAGACCCCCGTCTGCGCTTTGGATCTCCAAATTTTTTTGGAAGTCCGAAAATGTTCTTCATAAAATTTTACGCCATAATAATCGTTAGTCCTAATAATTCTTATTCCTAACGATTGTAAGTCATAACCATTCGAAGTCATAATGACAATAATCATAAATTTCTCATATCCTAATATTACTATAATATTAATTTAATTGATAAAAAATAAAGATACTACAGTGTAAATAAAACACAAGTACTAAAACTACTATTAAATTAAAATAATATTTTCATCATAACACTCACTTGTCCGTTTTATTTAAATTCATAATGACAATAGTCATATATTTTTTAATCCTAAAATTGTTTTTCATAATATTTTTCATCATAAATGTTCCTTATCCTATATACAGATAACGTTTTTACTTAGATTTTATTGTCTAATACTGAATAATCATATTACCCGAATCATTGAAACCGCCGAGGTCACCTATTTTAATCAAAGGCTACGTCTGCACAGACAGGCGGCTTGCTTAGAGTCTCAAGCCTAGCGAGTCACCTAGCGAGTAGCTTAGTAAAACGCACATTATAGAATTTTCGCGACCGGCTGCACTGCGCGCTTGGTGTTATCGAAGTAAATAAATGTGTTTGTTTTTGTCGCAAGGCGCGAGGCGAGGCCACAAGGCTCTAGATAGACGCTAAGCAAGCCGCCTGTCTGTGCCGGAGGTAGCCTAAGGCAGGTCCATGTAGGTACGACGACGAGCGAAGCGAGGAGATTCGCGGGGGAATTTCGCGCAAATGGTAAGCCAATTTATGAAAGATTGTTACATAAGTTTCTGAAAATATCACGCCGTTAATCTGCGAATGTCAAGAAACGTTTTGTATGGTCGGTGAACCACCTTAAGCGAGCATTCTAGCGAAACGGTAGTAAATTTACTTCGAGCTTTTTGCCGAAACGAGCAATTTTATTCCTGTTCCGCCGCCGTTCCTCTCCGCCCACACCTCCCGCAAGAGCGTTTTCTAGAATGATCGTGAAAATGTTTGCAGTTTGGCTCTGTGCTTTGCTCTGTTCTTTGTTCAGTTCGACTTTAAAAACGACGAATGTCAAATGTTAAATACAAAAATCAACAGTGTTAAAAAGATCATGTTAATCGCGTATGATAACTATATTGGCGTCTGAAGCCTACCCTTCTCATATAACAGGCTTGTCATTATAATTACTCTTCATTCTTTACATAACAACGCACACGGAGAAGTGGACACTGGTTAACTTCCAACAATAATGGAACCTTTTCCACGATTAAATTCCCATGATAAATTAGGTGATTTCCACCGGTCGGATTTATCGTACCACGGAGACTCGTGTTTATTTGGATTGTAACCCGGAATGACGCTTGACGCGCAATTCGGACCCATATCCGGCAGCGCTTGACGTTTATGAGGGTCCGAAACGTACTAACACCGCCGAAGGTAATCCAATATGTCTGTAAAACGAGGTTTTATGTATTATTGATTTAGGTGTTCTGGAAAGTCCTTCTCGCACCGTTAAAATTGAAATAAAATAAAATAAGTATTGCACTGGTAACATGTTTTTATAGTTTTGAGAGAAACTTCAATTTATTTTTTAAATCATGTTTTTGATTTAATAATAATGTAAGTATGTTTTGTTATTAAATATAGTTGAGTTTGTAAGTTGTAACTGGTCCATTTTAAAATTATGGCGAGTTGTCTATAATCAAATTGTATACTTGTAGTTTGTGTACGGGTAGTTTGTTAAAAAAAAAGCGAGTGTAATTCGTGTTAAGGGCGTGAATAGGAAAATAACGAATCCTGATCGGTGAGAAAGGGGTGATCGCGTAACTTTTCGAACGCAACAACTCAACTGTCATCTTCCCACAAAAAAACTGACATTTAGATCTACCTGAGAGTGGTAATCCACTTGTCCAAGATCTTAGTCCAATGTGTATTGCAACGCAACGCAATTACACTTTAAGCAAAATGCGAGACACAAATACACATTGGACAAAGATCTTGGACTAGTGAATACCACCCTGACGCACGTGCAATGCGTTACGTAACCAACTAGCAGATTAGGAAACAATAAGGACTGATTTTCAGATAAACGATTGTTGAGTATTAAATTTTTTTGGTCTGATTATAGCCAAAACATGATTGCTTAAGGCTCCTCGGTAAAAAAATAATCTCAAGTTGGGTATTTATTTTCGATCTTACCTCAGCGTAATCTAATCAATCTATTACCTCATCTAAAAGCTCATAGAAGGAAAATATTCGAACTATTCCGCACTATTACGCACGATAAAACGAGATGTACTGTCTTGTTTACACGAATCGAAGCATCATGGTAATTGACCAAAAATTATAAACGAGCTTCAAATTAACACCCACGTACCCAGTAACTACATTCCCACACATAAGTAAATAAAAACGTTTGCGTCCACAGCCGCAAAATATTCACCCAAATTACCGCGTCTGTCCTGTAATCTCCTTTACGTTTAATAACCACGTTCATTGTTTTTTTTCTGCAAAACAATTTGCAGCCCCGAAAGGCTTTTACCGAATCTCTCACAAAGTACACCAGATCAAAAACATGTATACAATTTTCGCCTTATTACGAACGAATAGGGTGCAAAAGTGCTAGCATTTCTTTGACGCAGTTCGTACCTATTGTGTGACAGCACAAAGACCTCTGACAGCGTATCTTTTAACAATCCATTGTAGCAATTTATTATATAAATACTCCATCATTTGTGGTTTTAATAAACGCATTGTTCTCCGTTCTGCTGGGTAACAAATGGTGCAACGCCGGGATTGAGAGGCGAATTTACTGATTCAACCACTCAGATTTGGGAGTTGATAAATAAAGCTTTTCCAGTGATTATCAGACTTCTAGTGGATCGGATTGTAAGCTGTGTTGTTATTGTTGGGCGATTGATGGTGTTGTAGATTTGCATTAAGCTTTCTTAATGGGATTGCTGTCTTTGATGAGGTAAGCATCTGCCTATGTTTGATTATACTCAAATGTATAGAAAACATCCAAGACTCAGGAATAATGACAAATAACAGGTCATGTTTGAGTTCATTTCAATTCTCTTAATTAGTACTTATTTGATGACCGTGAAGGATGCTTCTTGAGGTAGCGATAAATCAAACTATAAACCTTCAAGTTACAAACACACGTTATTAATTAACACAAATTAACCACCATAAAATATACAATATATTCCGGCAAAATACTTAACCCTTAATTTGGCAGTGTGTGGCTGGCAAACACCAGCTGTCATCTGTATCGGTAGCCAGTGCGATCAGCGGCTAAAATCTATAGAGATTTCATACCGCTGTTGTCGCAACAACCGTGTAGGTATTTTTTTAATACAAAGGAACAGTCGGCGATAAAAGTTCATACCAAAAAAAATTGACACTAACTTATTCTGTCCGTAAACTAACTAGTTGCCAACATGTTCAAAAGACGCATTTCGTGATATTACTCTCGCCTAATTTCTGAAAACGAATAAAAAAGTCAATCATACATTTTCTAAGAAAGAAAACACTACTCTGTGTGCCATTTGAAACGCGACACGTCTCCGAAAACAGTGCATAAATTATAGTGTCCTTTTATCTGAACTGCGCAGAGGCAGTTCTAATGATATGTTAATCGGAAAGATTTACATTTCCCTCATTATTTGTACGTTTCATACGCCCGCTGGCTGGTTGATATCGCGGATGCAAGGAAAAAGCGGGTAGCAGCTAAATTAACTGATCGACCAATAAAATGCAAAAATGGTTCAAAGAATCCAATTATTCAAATAAATAAAAATAAAAAATCGTGTCCCCATAATTTTACGAGAATCGGTTGAGAAACGCGGCCTGTAGAGGAGACGAGCATCTGGACATCCGGACATACGGCAGAACTTTGGCCCAAGCGGAAACGGAAATATTTGTTCGCTTCGCTCGCTCGTTTATTTATCTTCTGACATGGAATGATTGAGTTCATTTGAGTCAACTAATTTTCTACAACTTTTGGGGACTCATTAAAAACAAACAAAACTTAAGTAGGTTCTAGTGGCTCTGAGAGCTGTAGAATTAGCGAGCCTGTGTTTTTTTGAAAAACTGAATCGACAAAAACTTATTTATAATTAACGAAACTGCTGACAAAAATTCACGAGAATCGGTTGAGAAATGCCACCCGTAGAGGACAACAGCCGTAAATCTGAACATTCGGATATATAAAAGAATTTTAGGACAAGCTGAAAAGGAGAAATTTGTTCGCTTGGTTCGCTCGATCAATGATGTTGAATTTTCTTCAAATGGGATTAAATATTTAGTTAAATGGCGAAAAAAGTATAAACATAACAGGAGCATGAATAATCACAGTTATAAGTGTCCAAGATTCATATGTTCTGATGTCCCGCTGTCCGGCTGTCCGGCTGTCCGGTTTTCTGGCTGTCCCGCTGTTCTAAAAAGGTAAACGACCCAATGCTCGACACCTTAATGCCGAAGTTTTGACATAATATTGAAAGTGTCACGTATTTGGCCAGTATCGAGCACTGGGACGTTAACTTTATAATCTTTGTCAATGACATGTTGATTCACAAGACCCGTAGTATAGGTTTTTTTGCAATAACTGTCCGCTAACAGTTCATGGCTTAAGGCGCCTAAATAAGGAGTGAGAGACAGGGGAATCCCCCGTAACTATATTATTCGAAGTCACGTACTGTCAAGTACCTACTTGGGCTTTGTTCTGACATTTTAATCATGCATCGCTGTCTATCGCAGACTGACAGCCGTTATACTGTTTGAAAGCAATAATGACACTTGGTCATAATGACAGGTATACATTAGGTAGGCGTATACCCTCCTTTTTCAATCCCGGCGTTATATGTTTAACACATGTATCAGCTCCCAGAAGGATAAACTGATTTGAGTGCGATTTTTAACGAGCGAGCGAAGTTCTTCGTTGTCGCTTGGCCGAAAATGTATGTCGGGCTGTTCTGCGCTACAGGTCTTCTCAACCGATTCTCGTGAAATTTTGTGAGCGGGTTCAATAATTATATGATTATATCGAACTAGCTTGCGCCGCGACTTCGTCTGCGTGGATCCGGGATAAAAACTCATATATTATAATCCAGGCTATAAACTATCTACGTGCTAAATGTCATCCAAATTGGTTGAGCTGTTTAAGCGTGATTGAGTAACAAACATCTAAACATCTTGACATCACTTTCGCTACCAGGAACCCGCCTAGCGGGCGCCTACGCCGTAGTCGCTTTCCGCTACATACGAGGAATACCACGGGATCGGCTACGAGCGTAGCGCGTAGCGATTCTTGGTAGTGCATGTGTTAAACATCCAAACTTTCGCATCTATTTTTTTTATGATTAAGGATTTTTTGTGGACCAGTTTCTGGAATTTCTTTATTTTTAAAGATATAATCGCGACTTTTACTGCTCACAGAGCTACTAGTTTTAATTTGTTTAATTCGAATATTCTATATAAATCAGCTCAACAATCGACCTAGTTTTAGCAGAAACCGTTCAAATAATTAGCAGCGAAGAATATTTACTTTACCATGACACCAAAACTTTTTCTAATAAGCGACAGTAAGTTGGGGAAACTTTCGGCAAGTTGGTCTTGCGGTCGCAAACCCAATAAGTTGGGGCCAAGTGGCGCCTTGCGGGTTTCATGATACGAGACTTGCCGGTACGGTGCAAGATACTGCTGGGATGACTGAGTTTTCGATCAGTTTGCTTTTATATGTATTGTTGTAAACAAAATCGTATCGATGAAGCAAGTCGTTGATAGCATCAAGAAGGGGAAAGCATAATTTTAGAGATATCGAATTAAAAAAAATACGACTTATTAAGATTATTAATCAAAGGCAAAATAGGAGGAAAATATTCCCTAGATTCAAATGCCGCAAATATTTGTGTGATGGATGTTTTCTATACGTGTAAGTATGTATCTATTAAATACGTGGTCTCGTACCCATAACACAAGTATTATTGCACTTAGGATTACTATGAGGCTGTTTCAATTTGTTCCAGGTGGCTTCTTTATTTATTCATTTATTTATTTAGAGTTATTTTCTGGAATTGATGATATTGCCTCATTATACTTAGTTTTTTAAATGAAAACAAGATAGCATCCGTACAATTGTACATACACAACACAGTCGTATTAAATTACATTACAATTTAGGTGTTGTTCGATTTCTATTGCTGTTAACTGTAGTAGACGCGAGCTCTCTCGATTCTTCTCGCACTATACCACTTCCTTTCTAAGTGTTCTAATAAGAGAGAGACGGATAGTGCGAGAAAAATGGAGAGAGCTCGCGCGCCGTCTTGTGATAGCCGTGCTGATTGATAACGAAAACAGTGCACTGCATATATTCAACAACTCTTCACATGACCCCAAAAGCCAATCAGGCTACAAAGTTTCCGAACAAAATTCTTCAGTATTAACGAAAGTATAAATCACTCGTAAAAGGATATCGCGGAAATCCATCTAGCCGCGAGGAGGTTTAAGTTGAATTGGAATCCTGAAGAATGTCTGCGGAACATGCAGGCCATTTTCAATTCGAGGATTAGTGACCAGATCCGGAACAGAGCTCAGTGGATGGTATCACGAACCAAAGTATTCTGGCACTTAAGTAGTGGGTAGTTTTAATGATTATACCCATATGCACTACATTTGGTCTACATTAACTTGCATACCGACTTCTATCCACAATCTTTTAGAATATAAGTTAGCTGACACAATCACGCGGGAACGAATGAATGTAAGTAAACACTAACATGCAATGATGTGTTCTTATTTTCATTCCATCCCCAATTTTAGCCCTTTATGGGATTGTTTCCGAATGAAAGTATTGTATGTGATAATCCTGGGTATTAGTATTATTTATACGTGAAGATGTGTTTTAGGCCTGAATCATACCGGCGCGGCCTGCGGTGGTGGGAAATAGTAAATTTGACAGCTAATGACAAGTTTACTATTATTGACCGCCGCGCCAGCCTGTGAGAGGCCTTAATATAGTTAAAACCTCACACGCTTGGCAGTTAGGTGTCAAATATAGTGAAAGTATCACTGAAACAAAGCCGTGCCCATTGAGCTAGAACCAAATCAAAGCTTTAGGAACATACCTGCTTTGTGGAAAATCAAACCTAACCTGGATAAGTCCAAGACCGCCCGCGTGTACGTAAAAATCACATCATAAAAAACCATAATGAAATCGATTAAGATTCAGAATAAAATGCACTCTAGCGCTTTAAATCAAAAAAGTTCTTAAAGTAGAACTAGCAAAACTAGGGCACCTGTGTCAACTAAAACTAAATTATTAATAAATAACTTTGTTTACACAAGACCTACTTACTAGGTAAGTAAATAAGTTAAGTTAGGTTGCTCAGCAACCTAAATTAATCAAATTAAGCAGCAAAATCCAATTATCCTATTTATAGCAAGGTCGTGCAGTTTAAAAATTACTCGCTTCATTTTGACAAGAATTTACAGGTTCACTCAAACGAAATCGCAGAGAATGTTAAATAAAGTTGCAAACTTTTTAAATTTCTTGCGGGCGCTGGAACGTTTTTCTGTTACAATGTTGTCAATCAGTCTGAACCAGTCCACGCATTTCCTCTTCCACTTTTCTCCTTACTTTGCTGATTTGATTGAAAACTTCTCTCCGTGCACCTGAGACGCGTTCTATACTTTCGTATTATGTGGAATCGTTTTGCTTGTAAACGTTAATGTTGAAGATATAGTCTTATATGTTTTACTTCTGAAAGTTACGGGTAGTATTATCACGCTTTATATTAATGAAGAAGTTGGTTTTAAGTAGTGATTGTATAAGTATGTCTTGTGTCGGAGGCCAAGACTTATTTTTGGTTGTCGTGCCAGCCTAGTCACTTATTCATTTTAATTATTGTATATATGTCGTGTTGTTATTAATATTTTTACATCGTGGACTAAAATATACATCCTAGCTTTTTTTAAACACTTCTTTTCCTAAAAGATGTAGTAGGACTTCGCATACACCTTAAATTATTTTTTATATATAAGCAGTTTTTCTCATAGTTTTTTTTAAACAGAAGCTAGTGTTAAATGTAAAATGAAATAACATTCCTTACACATCAAACCGGAGGGGTAGTCAAGTAACGTTTCCAACGCGCGTTAGGACAGTCCGACTGTAATTTTTCCATAAAAAAAAATACATTTAGATCTACCTTACGTACGTACAATGCGTTACTTGATCGACCTGGAGAACTAATGTACGTATATATATTTAATTTTATAATAACACCCAAAACATTTGTCGGTTTTTAATTATATATAATGTGTGTTTAGGTATTTAAACTATTATAAACAAACACAAACAAGTCACGTGGTTTTGTTTGTTTACTCACGCAGCCAATCGCATATAAACAGTATAATGAAAGGCTAGTTTGATCTGCTGATTGGCCGTGTCACGGGTTCTAAGTTTGTTTACATTCTTTTAAATGCCTAAAAACATACTATAGAACATTGTAAACGTTTGCACGATGCATTCACAAAGTTAAATTATCATTCCGTATTAAAATAGCTAAACTTCTAACTGCACAAAACAAAATAAACATATTTTATTGAAAGCACAGCAGTTAACGTCCGACAATACCCCCCACAGCGAAGTTAAGCATGGGTTAATATTGTTGGATTAAATTTTATTCTTCCCCCATTTGGTAGGCGGGTACCCTTGCAATTGGTCCCGTGACAATCAAAGTTTCAGGTTAACTGCTGTAAGGCTGTGTCTAACAATTGCCAGGGAAATTAGGTCATGTGTCACGTGATATGGGTACGCTCTGTGAATTTATTGGTACAATCACCTGGAATGGTTTGGAAAGTTGCTAGAAGTATAAAACCTGACATTTCGCTGTGCCCTGCCTCACAAAACCCTCTCTCTTGTTCCCTTCATTGATAAAAAACCTCGATTTTAACGATTTTTATACACATGTACATATACTATTACTCATGTACTTAGTACTTTTGAATGTCTGTTAATGTAGAATCTAGAATTTCACGAAGAAGCTTGATCCGTGACTATTTTAATGCTATATGCATGTAAGTACCTACTTACAAACGAAGTCACTTTATATTTTTATATGAAAATCAAAGGACTTGTAATAATTTACTCATTAACTGTTTTTATTACAAGCTTTATATTAACTTGACCTATTCGTATGTAAGTATATAAATATGTAAGTTGTCCGTCAAAATTTTTTGTCACTTGCCGTTATCCGATTGAGCTGAAAGTTTGGGTGTTATAGTATAGTTTGGATGACAATTCAATATTATGGTTGCATCGAGCTGATCTGATGACGGAAGCAGAAGGTGGCCATGGGAATTCAGTATTTAACCGACGTAACCCCGTTGAGTTGGGCTCGTTAGAATTTTCTCAATGAGTAGTTGATGATGGTATAATGAAAAGTACAGTCAGCAATAAAAGCTTGTACCAAAATTAAATTATTGACAGTTTTTTTTTTTATCTACACGTATTCAAAATACTACATTTAGATACGAGAGAGTTGGTACCTAAACAAATTTAAGGATGCCATAAAAATCACCCCGTCTGAATGAGAGATTGCCCAAGACCTTACACACTTGGAAAAAAAAGCCTTTGACCAGCAGTAGAACCTGTAATGGAACACCCAAGACTTCAATAAATATTAAGTGGACGGAAACTTATGCATACACAAGCTTTAGTCTGACTTAACCTTACCACTATGTAGACGTTCGACGTCCTCGAAAAAGTCGTTCACTTCCTTACCAGTATAAAAACGTAAAATGCTGAAAATTCCAAGGGTGTATTTTCTCGCTCATCCCAGTAAAAAAGCCCGTGTCATTAATGTAATTCCACAGACGTCGCGTCGCCCGGTTCGTAAACTTTTATAGTTTCCCCTTTAAACTTTCATGAAATAATCAAGGCAAGATACTTTGTAATAATTTTTATACACCAACTTTGGGTCGGTATTGCGATTTTACGGGCAAAGTTGATGCCGGAGGCAACGGTGAAATTCGTTAGTACGTTTGATTGGTTTTGGTAATCGCAGAGTATAATTACCTGAAATCCACTAGTAAAATTACTTAAAATGCATACCCGTAACTTTGTAAACACTTTCTTGTATGAAGGAATATTGTTTTTGTAGTGGTTTCTGGAAAACTATTGGGGTTAAATTATAATTGGGTGTATATTTGTTATTTTCTAAGTACCTTGGACAGCATTTCCTTTTTCATATATAACATGTATGTATTTGTGCAGCGTGTGCAAAAAGTTTCTAGCATCAATTTACAGTTTAACTTACGGAAACCACAAGAAAAAGTATCACATAAAATAGGTTAAAACCAACACCGGTTAAGTAAAGACCAGGAGGCTTGATACAAAGCAAATTTTAATTTTTATATCCCATCGCAGTTCGTAAACACTCGTTACCAAAATTGTGTTTGTTTTCCGTAGCGGGCGGAGTTCCATTTCTGTTTAACTTCGCGGCTCGCGGCACACTTTCGAAGCGTCTGTTTCTTCTAGCAGTCTGTAATTGGTTCTCGCTAGTTTGTAAGGGATACGTGGTTACAGCTGGAGGATGGAATAAATTGAGCGGACAGATGTATAAACGCTGGATGCGGGTGGCGCAGGACCGGTCACTTTGGCACTCTTTGGGGGAGGCCTATGTCCAGCAGTGGACGTCTTTCGGCTGATATGATGATGATGATGATGATGATGATGTAATAAACGTTCGTGTCTTCTTATTTACACCTGAAAAGATCATAAGAAAATAGTGCGATTGTAACTCTCATCTGTTTTAAATACCTAGGTGATAAAATATAAATTTAATATTCAAAGGTCCTCCAATAAAGGTTATAATACCCACACCAATTAATTGACTCGAAAAATTAACATGTCCGAATAATAACATTAAAATTAATATTTCTAAATAGAATGCTGTAAAACTTTCGTAATCATAAGCTATTTATGCACCGAGCGACAGTAAATGAAGCGTCGAGGAAGGCAGGAAGCCTATTGTTCACCTTTTCGAAACTTCTACACTTACCAAAAACTTGAGAGCGACTATTAAACTTTCCGCAAAGTCGTGTCCCGGTAAACTTTTTAATAAATTCATCCATCCAAAGCCAACGACATTACGTACAGGCTTCGAGCGACAAAGGAGACGCCATTTGAAAGCCATTCCTTCATCTATCAGAGTGACACGCAATCAAACAATACAATAAAACTTCTCTTCCGAAAAATACTTCAATATAATTCTCCATTTAAATTCAGGGAGGGTGGGGAGGTTGTGACGAGTTCGCGCTAACAAAGGTTCCGCCTTGGAGGTAATAACCGTTGAGGTGCTTACGGTATTGTACGTTTGTGAAAAAAAGGTGAAACGGAATGAAACAAGAACGAGGCAACTTCGCTGGCATTTGTTTCGCCTTAATCTGGTTCGAAGGAAAAAAAGTGTGTCAACAATAGCTTTTCTTGACATTAGTAATGCACACGGTGTATTGGCAATATCGCATAGACGGGAAAGGATGTGCTCCAAGAATTCCGATGAAACAGTACAATCTTGCCAAACCGACAAGGGAGGTATTCAGGCCGTACGTGCGTAAAAGGCACGATTTCCTCAAGGCATATAGAATGAGGCTTATTACCGAAATCTTGGATTGCCTTTGTCAATATTTGAAAAATAAAAGCAATCCCATCAAGATTAGCATAGGATAACGAAGGTACCTGTTGAAAAGTTTTCTGTTAAATGATTAATAGTTCATCATCATCATATCAGCCGAAAGACGTCCACCGCTGGACATAGGCCTCCCCCAAAGAGTGCCAAAGTGACCGGTCCTGCGCCACCCGCAACCAGCGGACTCCCGCAACCTTTACCAGGTCACCAGTCCACCTTGTGGGAGGCCTACCCACACCGCGCCTTCCGGTTCGTGGTCGCCACTTGAGAACCTTTCCGCCCCAACGGCCATTGTCATATTAATAGTTATACTTGTGAAATGCTACTGAGGGCTGTGCCAGCTGATAAGTTAGTTTTTAGAATTAAATATACAAAATAGAATTTGTTCGTTCATTCAAATGGTTTCATAAATAGAACTATGCGTAAACTATGTTGAGTTTTTATTTCAGAGCAATCATTTCGATTTAGCAGGTATTACGTCACAGACCTAATTTTTTTTTGCGTGGAAGGAATAGGTTGTTTTTTCATGTCCAACCAAAACATGGCCATATCTGGTTAAGTCCATAGGTAGTTTTATAATTTTTGCAGCTGAACTACAGACATATTTCTTTTATTGAATTATTTTTTTAATCAAGTTATTATCAAGTATAAAATATGTGCCAAATGAATCCATGGTTCTTGTTTTTTCGTATGTCAAACGTACCCGAATACGTAGTTATACCTAAAGTTAAAGCGATGCGTGTATGTCGTTCGTAACTCGTGTATAATAAATAATATTTGCTAAATTTCATGACGCATAACTTCCTGTTTAAACTTCTCTGTAATCTCACCGATCAAACATCTTTTTCCGGAAACACAATATGCGCAATTAAAACCTAATAACAACCAAGCTATCCAAACGAAATCAAGCTGTTTTTCCTAACGTCACAATATACTCTAGCAATATTGGCATTTTCACGCGTCACAGCGACGCAATGACTTGCTCCATTCAATTTGCACTCCTATTCCGTGTGCCAAAAGGCATCATTTGGGTTGGGCTCGTCAATCGAATCAGAGGTAAGTGAAATACGTCACAGCAGACGTGGGGCACAGATGTGTGTTATCGTTATCGTCACTTCGGAACTCGTAACGGTTATTGAACTCATCATGACCGTCGTTACGCTGATCGCCTCTATGACTTATTCCGCTTTTAGCTGGAGCTGGGTTCAAGTAGGCATTAAGCATGGCAGCGTTTTCATCGATATCGTTAAGACATGCCAGTTTGGACAATTCATGACTAGAGGGATGGACGGATAGTCTAATCAGCGACTTGTTGGGAATAAGAAAAAAAAAATGAATTTAAGAGGAAAAGTATCACGACTACTTACCGAGTAATAGGCGACCAACTTTGAACTTTTGTGTACTTGGAAAGGCCAACTTTCTTACAAATTCGGCCGACGCAACCGCACCGTTTAGTTGGCGCGCGTGTGTCTCAAAGACAGACAGGCAAGTACGGAACCCTACACTGCGCATGGCTCGACACGCACTTGGCCCATTTTTTAAGTTTCTTTAATAGGTTTTTTAATGGTATAACGATAGTTGATCAAGCTGGCAATGTTGTTTGCTAATAGTTGATGTATCTCACTGCCGGGTTGTCCCGGCACTCCGGGGTCAGGAGGACTTTGTAGTCCTCCTGACCCCGGAGCATGGACGGCCTTATCACACGATAAGTGACAAGATAGAGCGTCCGTCACTGGCCGACGTTCAATTAAACGAGACGGACGCTCTATCTTGTCACTTATTATCGCGTGATAAGGCTGACCATGATACGCGGTCTGGACTCTCTCTGATCTATGTTCCTCATTATCTCCAGCCAATCGTTTTCGAACGAATTCAGGTTGCTCTTTTGGTTGTATTTTTTTTTTATTTTTTTTTATGTTTGTTACCTCAGAACTCCGTCATTGATGAGCCGATTCATACATTTTTTTTTTGTTTGTAAGTATATGCTTCCAGGTGGGTCCCATTTTTTTGAAAATTCAATTGGATAATGGGATCCATGAGGAATTGAGGGAACTCCTCAATTATATTAGGCACGCGTGTAGTGATTTTGGTATTTTCTATTATAACTCGTGTATTTACATCCGGAAATCATAAATTGGTGGAGTGGAATTGATGATGAAGACCACAGATGACTTATGGAATTCCTCAATTATGTACTTAAAAGTACAAAAGTATATCACAGATTCTGATAAGATTCCGTTGAAATAGCAACTAATGAAGTGCCAAGGTTGATCCTTGTGGAATTGACGGAATCCTCAAATATTATCGGGTCACATACAGTGATTGGTTTTTTTTAAATAATAATCAACGCATTTGCTCTCGGAAATCAGTTCATGAGGTAAATTGGAAAATAAATGTTCTCGTGGCTTGGCGGAGTACTAAATTGAAGTCGGTTAAAACTTTGTTTTTAAAGTAAATTATCTTATGTTGGTATATGTAATGTCAGTAGTTGTTTATCAGAAGACATAAACTAGATTATTCAATTACAATGAAACTGTTCCCTCACGTCTTTAAGGTCGAATATCGCTCTCCAGCGGATGACATAAACGTGTCTGTAGCACCGTTCTCTAAAGGAAACACGACACGTTGCGATCAGTTTCTTTTACGTATTTATAGTAGTGCCATTTCCTACATAAAATCAAAGTCCAAGTTATTTATTCTTTAATTTAAGCATATTTTACATGCGCTTATGAATGCAGATAAACTACCACCCCGGTTCGGAAAGAAAACCTCTGCCTTAAGAAGATCCGGCGTAAAAAACTCTGCGAGGTATAATTTTTTCGAAACTGTATAAAATATGGAATGACCCAAGTCTTCCTAGTTTCGGAGCGCTGTACACAATATATGTAAATATAGCGCTCCCTGGAAAATCTTGAACTCAGGATTTTTGCGCAAAAGATACGTGACTAACGAAAGGTAAAAAATATATATATATATTAAAAACAGCTATGTCCACAATGCTTTTCAAAATACTCACACTTTACTCAATATCACAAAAACGTCGAGGAAAATCTGAAAAACATCAGTATTTATGGGATAAAATCGCAATTCTCCATTTCCGCTACGCAAACTACCCTTATTTTGAGGGGAAGAGAATAACAGACGCCCCAGGAGGATTCCTAAGCCTGAAATTTGGTTGCCTATCGGCTGAGGGCTTCCGTGCGGATGCTTCAACTTTTCCGTTATTCGGGGCTTTAAAACAATAATCCGTGGAAATTTCGGAGTTTCATCGACGGTCCGCATAGCGGGCGTTCATTAAGCACCACGCTGCCTACAATAGGTACGAAAATGTACTTATGATCATACATTGTGCGCTAGGTGAGCTCCATATTGAATCTGTGACAATTAGGTACTTAAAGTTGTTGCATTTCACGAAGGCAAGTTAGGCGCGTCCCTATTATTATGAATTATGAATTTAAAGTCTAGTACCGTAAAATGGGGTGAGTAGGGTTCGCGGGGAGAGTTGGGTTATGAATGGGGAGAGAAGGTATGAAAGGGGGGTGAGATGGTTTTTTAAGGCAATTTAAAATGGAGCTATAGTAATACTTATAATAAAAAAAAAACGATCCAACACTCTTCCAAAATCACGTTTGTATGAAAACCCACCTCACCCCAATTACGAGGGACTACGGGGTGAGGTGGGTTTTCCTGTTTATCGTCAAAGTTATGAAATGGAACTACCCAAAATAAAGTAAAAACTAAAATACAAACGTTCGGAACACTTATTATGTACACCATTCAGTTTGTATGAGTAAAAATAAAATGTTATCGAGGTTTGAATGTCAGTTTTCACCCTACTCACCCCATTTTACGGTATCGTCAAATCTTTGGCTTCATTAAATGCAAGAAGCAGGCACAGACCCTGTAAAGCATTACTCGTATTTGTGTGTGACTACCGATTTGCCTAGTCAGTACCTAGATCATGGGTTCGAATCCAGGTAGAGGCAAATACTTGATTGCTTAGCATAAATATTTGTTTCCGAGTCTTGTATATTTTTTATGAATTTATATAACTAAAAATATCGTCGTTTACAAGCAATTCAACTTTTTCTCTGGAAAACACGAAAACACCGAGCTAACACTCTGTCTCTCAGGCACCAATGTCCCTTTGCAACCGAGAAATCGTGATTTGGCAAATCAAAAATGAACTTTACCCATGTTTCAAAAAAATACAGTAGTTCAGTGTAACATAAGCTCTAGTTCACAATCGTTTCAAACCGGGTTCGAAGAGATATAAAAACAGCAACACTATAAATTCTATTGTGTGACATGTATATTCTTTAATAAAATAGTGCTTGCAATGTAAAATGTTTATTCATTTCCGAACATGGCGTAAAATTATTCAAGATTTATGTTTACTAACAAAACTTTCAAATTATTTTATCAACATAACAAAATAAAGCAAGATTCAGTCTAAAGTTTTCCGCGGCGTTCCCTTTCAGCTTACTGGCAACCATGTTAATAAACAAGTGGTTGTCAGAGGCTTTGCGAGTAGTGGTAAGTTATGAAAAACTTCCAAGTTTGCAGACAAAGTAGTCTAGAAGTCTACCAGCGGTAATGGCGAAGTTGTTTTAATACATTTGTAATGAACCAACACCAAAGTTCTTGGCTGGGAAATGCACGAGTTGTTTAGTGGGGTGTGGTGGAAGTGCATACAGCTCTGACGTTAGTTCATAGTTGTGGTATTTATTGCTTGTTATTAGCACAATAAGTATACATACACGTAATCATATTTATATTATACTTGCACTTGAATTTATTGATTTACGTTAATGAGTGTTAAACAGAGATACATTGTACGCCGTAATATCATTTGACATTTAACAGTGACTTTTCGGTGAAGAAAAGCATCCAGAAGAACCGGTCTAATCCCAATATGGTCTGGTATTCCCTCTGGTTTGGAAGGTCAGATGTAAAACTAGTGCGTGTGCAAAAATCTTGGAATTAGGCGCTAAAGTGGATCCCGGGCTCGTCGTGGGCGCTACCTGGAATAACGCTAGAAGAATGATGATTAGCACAATTAATACGTACACTTAATTATATTTATAATATACTTGCACTTCAGAGGTACATTGTGTGAAGGTGGTCAGTTGCAGAGCACGCTTGAAGTCACAATATCCAAATAACACGAGTAAATATTACATAACGAAATATATTGTTAAACTACATGTTTGTCAAATACATAAACAATAAATATCACGTCAAAAAGACAATCATTCGAAAACACAGTTATTATACATTTAAATCTATTATAGACAGTCGCATAGCCAGTATCAATAAAATATACACATTAAAGCCTAATACATTGTACGCTGTAAGTAATATCATTTGATATTTAGTGGATTTTCGGCACGGAAAAAAAGGAATACTTCAGCCAAGAAAATTAATATTCTCAGAAATATTGTGTAAATGCAAGTAAATATATTCTTTAGCGAAGAAAATAGTCTTAAACCAAGAAAGCTTGCTTTGTTTAATGAAGAATAATATATTCTTCGATTTTTTTCTTGCTCCAAGAAAATATTTTTAATTGAAGAATATTTCGTGCTTAAATGAAGATAAAGACCTATTATAAATAAAGACTAGGATAATATTTTGATTGGAAACAATGTAGTCTTCTTGCAAAATAATATTTGTGTTGGTTTAAAATACAAAGGTTTTTCTTGGGTCAAGAATTATAAATTCTGGCACTAAGACAATATTCTAAATTGAAGAATATTGCGTTCTTAACTGAAGATAACTAACTATTTTAAATAAAGACTAGAAAATTATTTTGAATTGAAACAATGTAGTCTTCTTGCAAAATAATATTTGTGTTGGTTTAAAATGCAAAGGTTCTTCTTGGGTCAAGAATTATAAATTCTTGCACTAAGATAATATTCAAAATTGAAGAATATAGCAGTCTTAGCTGAAGATCACCACCGATTTTAATTAAAGACTATCAATGTAGTGTTCTTACAAGATATTTTTTTACTTGGTTCAAAATAAAAATATAGATTCTTTATTTAAGAGTCGATTCATCAATAGAAGAATGAGGTAGTCTAGTTTCAAGAAGAAGCAATATTCTTCACCTAACAATATGTACCAAGCCTCTGTCTTATTCCAAAAAAACACTTTTCTTGGTTCGAATAATTTGAATGTAGTCTTCTTGCAAAATCATATTTGAATTGGTTTAAAATATGGAGGTCCTTCTTGGGCCAAGAAGGATAAATTCTTGAACTAAGATAATATACCAAATTTCAACAATATAGCATTCTTAACTGAAGATTACCATTGATTTTAAATGAAGAATATGAAAAGGTTTTGGTTTCGAACAATGTAGTGTTCTTTCAAGTTAATATTTTACTTGGTTAAAATAAAAATATATATTCTTTATTTAAGAATCTATTTATCAATCGAAGAACAAGGTAGTATTGTTTCGAGACGAACCATTATTCTTCACCTAACAATATGTACCAAGACTATGTCTTATTCCAAAAAACACTTTCATGGTTTGAATAATTTTAATGTAGTCTTCTTGCAAAATAACATTTGAGTTGGTTCAAAATATGAAGGTTCTTCTTGGGTCAAGAAATATAAACTCTTGCACTAAGATAATAGGTATTCAAAATTGAAGAAGCATTTATTATATATTCTTTTTTTAAGAATCGGTTCATTAATCGAAGAATAAGGTAATATTATTTCAAGAAGAAGCATTATTTTTGACCTAAGTTTTATAGCTATATACTATATTTAAACGCAAAACCAAAATAAACTTTAGAATTAATGTAAGTTATGGCTCCAAATACAGGGTGTTTGGTCGCTAAATTCCTTCAGTACCGTTTGGTAACCAAATTTTAGTAACCAGCTTCGAAACGGGAAAAAAACCCCAATCGGTAACTGGCTTCAAAATGGGACTTTTGCATTACCGATTCGTAACCACGCCACGGATGATAACCTGCTTCGAAACGGGAAAAAATCCCAATCGGTAACTGGCTTGATTATGATCCACAAGGAATGGATTTAAGCCTAAATACCTATACCAACACAAAAAATGCTGCTGTTTTACAACTCCCGCTGATTTCTAGATTGTATAGGTATACAATACTAATATATTAGTATTGTCTAACGTTTTTATAGGTTTGTTTTATAAATTATAATCCAGTACTTAGTTAGGTATTAATATAATATGTACTTCATATCTTTCTTCCCAAGACAATGATTCTTAATCGAAGATTGACAGTTTTGAACGGCGAGTGACTTGAGCGAGTTACCTACCTACCTACCCGAAAACTAGTAATCCAAACTTATATTATTACTAGCTGTTGCCCGCGACTTCGTCCGCGTAGAACTTGTAACCGTCTTAGCAAAATTATTGCTATAAAATGATTGTGGGCGGAACTTTAATTATCGCCGACCCAAACAAAGTTCTACCTTATGGGATGATTTCCGAGATAAAAACTATCCTATATAAGGATATAGGATAGTTTTGGAAGGCCAAGGGTCTCAAATTATCTGTGCGAAAAATGTTACCTTAATCCGTTCAGGGATTAAGCGTAAAAGGTAACAAGTGCGATGAGTTCATTAGTTTAAATTGCAATATTTCAATTGAAAACTCCGTTTACAAATATAATATCTTAAGAATCATCAACAGACGTTTCTGCTTAAATTGTATATTTTTTCATAATGTATTAAAGAAAGCTACATTACTGGATTTTTTTACCTAAATCCGTCCAGTAGTTTTACTCACGATAGTTCGGGCTACCTGTATAGTTTTGAAAGCAAACTTATCAAATGCTAAAAGACGTAGAACCTTCCATCTCCATCTACCGTCCCCATCTAACGGTGTTAGAGAATAAATTATTTTGATTAAGTATCCAAAATAAAAAAATTCAATTAATAAAATAATCCGCAAGTTAAATGAAACATTACCTTCTTTTCGATTCTAGGAGCATCGCAGTTCGAACCTAACCTAATCTACATTTCTGGTGTTCGGTTCTGTATAAGGGTCGTGCGTGGTTCTAACTGAACCTAACCTAATTTTCTGCTAGCAGTCGGATAATGTATTTTGACTAATAAATGGCTTACTAATACATGTATGACCTAAAAATTCCCTTACTTCAAATATTACTTGTCCCTCATACATACTTCCAACTCTTTTTATCCACCTTAGAGGATAAATTTTAAGAAACTAAATAAGTTTCCTAGTCTTGAACCGAAGTTACAGATCCCTTCTTTAATTTTTAATTTTATTTATTTTTCATTTTATAGGCAATAGAAACACACATTCTGTGAAAATTTCAAGTTTTTACCTATTACGGTTCAATAGATATAGCCCTGTGACAGGCGGACAGACAGATAGACAGCCAGACAGATAGACAGCCAGACAGATAGACAGCCAGACAGACAGATAGCGGAGGCTTAGTAATATGATTCTGTTTGTCACCGTTCGGGAACGGAACCATAAAAAAACCGGCCAAGTGCGAGTCGGACTTCGTACCATTATCTAGAAAAACGGTCAAAAAACATGTCTGTTGTATGGGAGCCCCACTCCGACTCGCATTTGGCCAGTTTTTTAGTATTTGTGGTTATAGCGGCAACAGAAATACATCATCTGTGAAAAATTTCCACTGTCTAACAATCACGGTTCATGAGATACAGCCTGGTGACAGACGGACAGCGGAAGTCTTAGTAATAGGTTCCCGTTTTACCCTTTGGGTACGGAACCCTAAAAACAGCCGAGGACAATGTTCAGATTTGAACCTTCTTTCCTTGCGCTAGAATCACGATATGTATCCACTAACCCAGCTTCATAGGGATTATGAATACTATGATCCACGAGGAATGGATTTAATTAAGCCTAAATAGGTACCTACCCATACCCACACAAAAAAAATACTGGCGTTTTAAATTCATTATATGTACTACTGTCACGATTGTTTTCACATCCCCAGTAGTAGCCATTTAGCCGACACGGGGTTGGGGACACATGACTCGAACAAAAATTAGGGCTTTAAAGCGCAATATCTCGCAAACGAATCACTGAGTTGAAAAATGGTTTTAAGAAACACAATATTTTTGAACAAGTTATCCAACGATACCCCACCCACACAATGAGTTTATCGAGAAAAAAGTTTAACTCTGTAAAAAATGGGGGAAATACCATAAAAAAGTTTTTTTTTTTTAATCTACTGTTTTGTCTACCCATACCAAATTACAGTTTTCTAGTTGTAAGGGTTGTGCAAAGCCGAAGACGGACGGACGGACGGACGGACAGACAGGGCGAAACTATAAGGGTTCCATGTTTACTACGGAATCCTAAAAAGAGACTTGGGCCTCTTAGCAGGGTGCCCATCAGGCAGCATTACCGCGCTGAACTGCGAAGTATTGAGTACTTAGTTATTAATATGTACTTCATATATTATCTTCCTTCCCAAGACATGTCCAAGACTATGATTCTTAATCGAAGATTGACAGTTTTGAATGGCGAGCGAGATACCTACCCGTAAACTAGTAATCCAAACTTACTTATATTATTATAATGTAAATGCAAACTTGCTTTTGTTTGTTACGCTTTCATCGCCTAGTTAAACATATCATCATAAAAGTTTGCATGTATGTATCTAATAACCTAACCTTTCCCAAGAAAATGATGCTTCATTGAAGATTGACAGTTTTGAACGTCGATAAGCGCAAATCTCGATGTTACCCGCAATAAAATGTCGTCCCAAAATTAGGGGAGTTTTCTGTTGTAGGTAATAGGTATGCATTATTAATTACTAACCCAAAGATAATCAACAATCCTTTAAACTTTGCACAAAATATAAAAATGTACAAATGGCGAGCTTAATGCCAAATGGCATTCTCTACCAGTTCACACAGTATTAAGTTGTCAAGTAGTTAACTTAATATTTAGGGTTCCGTACCCGAAGGGCGACTAACAGAACCCTATTCCGTCCGACCGTCCGTCCGTCCGTCTGTCCGTCCGAACCCGTAATAAGTAGAGACCTCAATTTTTCACAGAATGTGTATTTTTATTGCCGCTATAACAACAAATGATAAAACAAAATAAAATTAAAAATAAAGGGGGGGGGCTCCTACACAAAAAACGTGCTTTTTTGGCGTTATTCGAGATTGATAATGGCAATAGGTTTCGTTTGACGACCGGTTATCCTAGTGGGTAGTGACGCTGCCTAATAAGCTGATAGTCCTGGGTTCAAATCCCGGTAAGGGCAAATATTTGTGTGATGACCATGAGTATGTTTCTGAGTCTTGGTTGTTTTATATGTATTTAAGTATTAATATCTATCAAATATATTGACGTCTAGTACCCATAACACAAGGCTTATTGAGCTTACTATGGGGCTAATTCGATTTGTGTAAGATTGTCCCTTAATATTTAATATTTATTGAATATGTAGACGCTTAATATTTTAACAGAATGTTTATTTCTATTGAATCGACATCAACAAACAATAAAAACAAATTAATATTAAAAATTCCCCCCATACAAAAGGGTCCCCCATACAAAATATCGGTTTTATTGTATGAATTGTTTTAGCCGGTTTCTAGTAAGTAAGTTTTTTGTGTTTTTGCATTAGTTAACTACCTAAGCTCTTTAGTATATAAGAACAAATTCAGACACTTAACTAAAATTTAACTTAAATCGTGCACGTCCAAACGTGTCTATTTAGTGATAAGACTGATAAGCCACGCCCACCAACTTATTTAACTGAAAAATAGACAAAATTCTTATCTACCTAATCACTTGCACTCTACATTTTAATTACTGACTAACTGCTTAATAAATTTAGGTAAATACTCGACAACTTTTGAACAGGCCATAAGTCAGACGGATCCGACTATCCCATACGGTAAATTTTCGTCAATCTTACACTGCAGGGTGATTCCAAGCTAGTAATTAATTACTTTATACCTGTTAAACATTAATATGCGGAAATGGTGAATACAAATGATTGATGCGGATTCTTACGGGGGCTTTTCTTAACGGGCGATTGGGTCGGATCGAATTCGAGCGCTGGCAACACCCGTGCGTCCGCCCCGCCCCGCTATTTGGTTTTGACGCCAGACGCCAGCGCCAGAGCAGAGCACCGCATCGATTATGTTATGATTCGTCGCTTGCTTGTTAAATGCAATGTTGTGTATGTATATCAATTAAAAAAATATAATATCAACAAGTGTTTATATAAAAGTAAATAGTCCGACCGTTTGAAGAAGAAATAATACGAAAGTTTATTGGTAAGTTTTACAAAACGTGATTTGGTCGTAAGTACTTAGCCATTTTATTTTTCAACAAAGTGGAATCGAGGCCCAGGTTTCCTTTAGATTTTCTAAGTTTATCAAATATCAAGCAGTGTGTGTTTTGCGTGGAAGAGATTCAGGTCTCGAAGCCACGCTAATGTTGCGCATGTACATTTTGTAGTTTATATGGGTGTCAGCGCAGCCTCTAAATCGAAATGGCTGGTCGTGCTCGAAAATAATTCTTCTTTCTTGTTTCAGTGTCGTTAAGTGAGTAATATTAATAGTGTATTATGCAGTGAACTAACGAAGACATGTGCTGTTAATGAAGAATTAATCTTGAAACGCCGTTTTTGGGTCTACGCCCGGCAGCCTCATGTGGGTACGTGGCTAGTTGCAAAGAGCTATCGCTTTGCAAGGAGCAAGCTTGCAAGGAGGAACACTACGGCGCCCGGCGGCGCCTGCCGCGGTGATGCGTTGTGAAATTTGGTAATCCGCGCGCACCGCCGCGGCTGGCGGCGCCGCCGCCGTGTTCCTCGCCTCAATGTATATATATTAGTATGGATTCTTAAGATTGATTGATTTTAGATAATGGCATTGAAACTCGGCACTTCAAACTATTGACGCACGACCTTTTAGGGGAGTTATGTCCAAAAATCAGAGCATGCTTGGATTGAAAAGAAAAAATCAAAGAATACTTGACAGCCGAGGTTCGTATGCAAAATTTCTTTATTATCATTTTATTATGCTGGTAGGGGCTCTTAGAATGAGCAGATGATGATGAGAGATCTGCAACCATAATTATATTGTAATTGCCACTTCCTATCTTGTCTTTGTCTCTGTTAAAATGTCTAATGTAAGGCCCCCGCAGATGCCTATTTTATTTTTAGAAGCCTATAAAGTCCAGCAGTGTTCTGATATAGGCTGATAATGATTAACACTGAATAGTAGTAACTCCAGTATTCTCCAATTGCAAGTCTTATGGAGCTTTAGAAAAAAAGCATCACCGGGGGCCTTGCATTAGACATTATAATAGAGGCTTCTAACGTGGCACACCAACTGGCTTCTCTCATGCAAACGCTCCCAGCTAACTTTCTCACATTGTCTGTCCATCTGGCCGGTGAATTAACAGATGATAACTAAGAAAACTTGTATAAGACAAATTATTATTCTTTGTACAAGACCATGGTCAATTCTTCAAACGAAACTATAGAAGTATTCATTCAAAACAAATTGTCTCACATCAAGATAATAAAACTTGACACAATATTTTACTTCATTCAATAAGTATTGTTTCCGCATTCAATTCGAAGAGATTGTTTATGTGGGTACCTATTCAAATTACTTCAGTAAATGAACTTAGTACAGTTAGCTTCATAAATATGTAGGCATACACTTCAGTAGGTGCGTTATACGAGTGTAGTGTTAAAGTCTTAAAATGTATAAATATTTACAGATTGGGGGCTTAAAGATGCATGAGCAAAAATTGTGGGAATAAAACGCCACCCGCGCGCACCGCTTCTCACCTCCGATGCGATGGGACCAATATTATAGTAAGTAGGTACCTTACCTATTGTTTTAGAGCAGACCCTACACTATTCTAACTCTTGCATCTTAAGCGTGCTCAGGCCTATATGATGCTGACTGTATGGTTTAAGGTATCAAAATCATATTTATTCTTCCAGACAAATACAATAACAATCAGTACCTTGCCTATTGCTGATGTGGACTCGGATATTGATGAAAACGCAGTGCTGGAAATGCCAGCATGTCGACCGCCATTTCCGGAATTGACCTAATAACACTACTTTCAACATCACCTCAAGGAAATAGCATTTTCACATATTGTCAGAAGAATAAAGATGGCGACGGATGAGCCCACGATAGGGTCAACGGCGGTACTCAAGCACTCGAAGAAGGGCCTCAACCTTGGCGTCAGGTGGCAAACGGTCGTAAAGACAAAAAGCTAAAATACATCTTCTAATCATGCAAAGTACAAAAGGAAAAGACGACCCAGGACCTAAACTTCAACGCATATTCGATTTTGCGCATGGCAATTGAGGTTACGCTATGATATAAGTAAGGAGATATTTTTTGCAATATAAATTAAAAAAATAAATTGTTTAATTTTATATCTAAGTAAGTAGGTAGTCTACGTCAAAAATATGTTTACACTTTTTCACCTTAATCCATTGCAATAAGGTTAAAAATGTGAATATACCTATTTCGACTGTACTCCTACTGCCATTTTATCCGTAATATCATACCTATTCAGTGTTGCCTAGTTTTCTTATGAGGAGTTGTTTGTTTTTATGTAACTGTTTGCTTAAAAGTAACATGTACTGTTTATGTGAAGACTATTTCTATTATTAGCTAGACGTTCTGTTTTTAGCAGAAGATATTATGTTTGTTTTGGTAAGATGCGTGTGTTTCATACAGAGTCAAGATATTATTAGGTGAAGCCTTTAACTTGTTCGCAGACGTCATTACACTTATTGTCATTTGTAATTTTTGTGGCATGTTGTACTTATAATGTTAGTGCTACTTGCTTTAGGAACGTGTTAATATTTTTAGCAGAAGAGATGTTTGTTTAGAGGCATGGCTTGTGTTGCATACTGAAAAATCTTATTGAGTGAAGCCTAATGTTATTTTCTAAAAAATTTACTGTTTAAAAATAATAGCGGCTTGACTTAACACGCAAAACTTTAAAAAAGTACAAACACGAGTCTTACCTCGAAATAAACATGTCTTCTGCTAAGAATAGAACAGCCTTCAATCAATAAAATGTAGTCTCACTATGACACACACAATTCTTAGCTCAAAACAAACATCTCTTCTGATAAGAATAGACGAGTCTTCGATCAATAATCTGCTGTCTCAATACGACACACACAACTCTTACCTCAAAACAAACATCTCTTCTGCTAAGAACAGAAGAGTCTTCACTCAATAATACGATGTCTCAGTATGAAACTACGAGTCTTGCCTCGAGACAAGCATCTCTTCTGCTGAGAATAGAACAGCCTTCACTCAATAAAATGTTGTCTCAGTACGACACACACAATTCTTAGCTCGAAACAAACGCCTCTTCTGCTAAGAATAGACAAGTCTTCGATCAATAATATGCTGCCTCAGTACAACACATACAACTCTTACCTTAAAACATACATCTCTTGTGCTAAGTACAGAAGAGTCTTCATTCAACAATGTGATGGAACTATGAGTCTTGCCTCGAAATAAACATCTCTTCTGCTAAGAAAAAACGAGTCTTCACTCTAAAATATGATGTCTCAGTATGAAACTATGAGTCTTGCCTCGAAACAAACCTCTCTTCTGCTAAGGACACGAAAGTCTTCACTCAATACTTTGTTGTCTCAGCATGAAACACACGATTCTTGCCTCGAAACAAACATCTCTTCTGCTAAAAATAGAAAACCCTTCACTCAATAATATGGTATCTCAGAACAACACACTCGACTCTTACCTCAAAACAAACATCTCTTCTTGTAAGAACAGAAGGGACTTCACTTAATAATATGATGTCTAGGTATGAAACATCATGTTGTTGAATGAAGAATCTTCTGTTCTTAGCAGAAGAAATGTTTGTTTCGTTGCAAGACTCGTGTGTCTCACAACTCTTGCCTCAAAACATCATTTCTTCTGCTAAGAACAGAAGTGTCTTCACTCAATAATACAATGTCTCTGTAAGAAACTGTAAGTCTTGCCCCGAAATAAACATCTCTTCTGCTAAGAATAAACGAGTCTTCACTCTATAATATGATGTATCAGTATAAAACTATAAGTCTTGCCTCAAAACAAATATATCTTCTGCTAAGAACAAAAAGTCTTCACTCAATCATTTGTTGTCTCAGCATGAAACACACGATTCTTGCTTCGAAAAAACATCTCTTCTGCTAAGAATATTAAAGGCTTCATCCTATAATAGGCACTCTTGACTCAATAGTATGTTGTCTAAAAAAAATGTCTTTTAAACTAAGAAAACGTACTGTGTTGAAACAAAACTAGGACATACTTGAATGCCCAAGACAACATTTATTCTTCATACAAGACAAAGGTAAATTCTATAACCAAAACTACAAAATTCTTGATTCAAACCTAATGTCTTACGTGAAGACAATAAAACCAAGACAATATTTTACTCAAGTCAACGCAATAAAGTGTTCTCCATATATAAAACTATATTTGTCTTGACCAATATGATATTGTGTTGATCTAACACAACCTTTTTTTCCGTGGGTGAAGGAAAAATCGTGATTGCAGCGGTCTAATGCCAATATAGTCCTGTTTTTCCTCTAGGTTAGGTTAGTTGGCAGTCGGCGTCGCCTTCATTTATCATTCCATGGAATTCTGATAGTTGTTATAATTTGACATTTCAATGATAGCAAACTGTTTTTGATTCCCTGATTTGTTGGTGCGGAGGCGGTACGATATCAGTAAATATGTCAGTGTCAACTGTAATCCCGACACTTAAATGTGTGCTTTCTGACTGGCACGGGATGCGAGGAAGGTATGAAAGTTTTTATGCAGGTACCTACTCAAACATCCATAAGAATAATTTACTTTAAAAACAAAGTTTTAACCGACTTCAATTTAGTACTCCGCCAAGCCACGAGAACATTTCCACATTTATTTTCCAATTTACCACATGGACTGATTTCCGAGAGCAAATGCGTTAATTATTAGAGAAAAAAACCCAATCGCTGTATGTGGGCCGATAATATTTGAGGGCTTCCGTCGATTCAAGAAGGATCACCTTTGGCACTTCATTAGTTGCTATTTCAACGGAATCTTATCAGAATCTGTGATATACTTTTTCAATTTTATGTACATAATTGAGGAATTCCATAAGTCATATGTGGTCTTCATCATCAATTCCACTCCACCAAATTTATGATTTCCGGGTGTAAATACACGAGTTAGAATAGAAAATACCAAAATCACTACACGCGTGCCTATTATAATTGAGGAGTTCCCTCAATTGCTCATGGATCCCATCATCCAATTGAATTTTTGAAAAAATGGGACCCACCTACGAATCGGGTCATCAATGACGGAGTTCTGAGGTAACAAACATTGAAAAAAAAAAAAAAAAAATACAACCGAATTGAGAACCTCCTCCTTTTTTTTGAAGTCGGTTAAAAAGAAATCAAACGAACTTACTTGTAAGTGAAGTTCTAAAGTGTGGGACGTTCAGGGTAGATAATGACTACACAAGACTTGGGTTGTAACTGCTTTATTCACATCAAATACAGTGGTTTCTATACTTAACAATTCCTTTGTCTTGAAGCTAAACAGATGGGCTGGAAAAGCAGAATGGAAATCATGCAAGGGCGCACGGCGCAAGGTTGTGACTCACATATTATGTTATCGCAATGCGCTCTTTACATTGTCGTGATTTAATAATTAGTTACATATGGAAAATAGATATTCATTGTCTATCAGCTGTGCCTTCGCTCTCCACTACAGTTCTATTCTTATTATGTGAGCTGCACAGTCTCGAAATGATAACACTTACATTATATTCCAGAACGGAACAGTAGATAGTGCTCGTTATTTTTCGCAATAATAACAGTTCTCCAGCAGACACTGGTACCGTCCCCCGGGAGGCGCCACAATTAGGCGTTCGGAGATGGAACAGGAATAGAAAAGCCGATTATCTGATGTAGTCATCGATTCGGTCTTTGTTTCACCGAGGGCACTGTTGTACCTGAGTTAGATGAAATTATATTATAGATGCGGTGCGCATTTTTTATAATTTTATAATAATATTATAAATGCGAAAGTGTCTGTGTGTGTTTGTTTGTCCTTCTTCCACGTCGCAACGGAGCGTCGTATTGATGTGATTATTTGTATAGAGATAGTTTAGAAGCTGGTGAGTGACATAGGCAACTTTTTCCAGCGGGAAAAAAATCTAATTCCCACGGGAAAATTCAATATGTTACATTTTCCTTTAACCACGCGGGCGAATCCGCGGGCATCAGCTAGTTTTTTATAATTTGTCATGAAAATAAAGACACGATTCGTTGTTACGCACCTAGAGCGGTTAAATTTAATGTCCCAGTTATTTACCATAGGGGCAAGGGCGATAAAATGCGATGTCTCAGTTTGTATGTAGGAGATTATATCTGGATCCAATTATCCAATTTAAAAAATATTTAATATATTGTGCTTTCTGGATAGATACAGACTATATTTTATCTTCCGGGTTTGCCAACGTTCTTTGCAACATGCGGGCGGGGATGCGCGGTTAAAACATAAGTAAAAACAATCCCGACAACGACCTTGGCTTAGTTGGTAGTAACCCTGCCTACGAAGCTGAGTTCGAATCCCGCTTAACGAATTTATTTGTGTGATAAGCACAAATATTTTTTCATGTGTTTTAGATTGTATTTAAGTTGGTACTTATTTAATTAAATTACGTATGTATATCTTTTTTTAGTTCCCATCGTACAAGCTTTGTATAGTTTGGGATTAGATCAAATTGCGTATGATCGTCCCGTAAGTTTATTCTATTTATTGTATTTGCCACGAGCGGATGTACACACAGGACTTTTATAGCTTTGCCGCACAGACCTACCAACTGCGACATAGTAATCTCGAATTAACCAGTTTGTTTATAATGTTTGTAGTTTGTGTTCTCTGCCGCATCTACAAGTACTGTCTTCTAATGCCAGTACACGAGAATCATTATTTCTAGTTCGGGAGTTTAGGAAGACGAATTCTTGATGCCGGCGACTTTGCGACTTGGGACTGCAACTTGAGCGTTCTCCGAAAGCCGCTTAGTAGAATGGTCTTGTAAACGATGTACTGTCGACGTCAAATATATATATACACATTTCACCTTAATACAATGGCATAAGGTGCAAAACTGTGAACATATCTTTCACGCCGATTGCACCCTGACTTGACTATCTAAAGCTTTGTTTTGTATTAATATGATTACGTAGGGATGCACTGATAATAGCTGAATATTTGAATAATCCAAAAGTAATAAATTCATTATAAATATCTTCAAATCCTAAAAGAGTAAGTGGATCGTGTTATATAAAGAAATCAAAAAGCTGGCGTACGAAAGAGAGAAATGGAAAATACCTACTCCACCGACAAGACTCAGAGTAACTCTTTTATATGTGATAACATGTACAACGAACATAGGGTATCTTATAACTTGATCTCATCTTCCGATTGAAAAAAAAATCTTTCACTAATATTTAAAATGGAGCTTTGCGTCGGGATGGACATGCTTATATGTTATCCCGTGGCTCTGCCTATGTTCATTAGTCAGCTAAAGCCGTTTATACTATTCGAAAGATCAAAAACTACAAAATTTTGCGATGGATATAGTTTATATTTTATTCCGTGTGCTTGGGATAATTAGTCAGCCAGAGTCGTGTATAAAATTCGAAAGATCAAAAAATACCGCTTTAAACCGCAAAAAAACTCACAACTTCAACAAACATTTCACATTAATCTCGAAATACGGAGAAGTTTTAAGAACACAATTGTTACGTGATAAAATGGACTTGTCCTAGTTCCGGGAGTTTTAATGTACGTTTCAGCTTTTTGCTGAAATTTGGGTAAGTGCTAACCCGCGCGCCAGATGCAGGCAGGGGGCAATTTGAGGCATAAACTTCGCATTTCAATCACAAATAAAAATGGATTCCATGTCAATAACATCATACATCACAACTAGGCTCGTAGCCGATAACATGGGAAGACCGTTTCTTGAGGAAAGTGCCCACGAGGAAAGTGCGGACCAATTGAGAATCTATTATTTAGACAGCAAAGTGCCGACCAAATGGTAAATAATCCTTAGAAATATAAATAGAAAAACATTTATTCGTGACACACAAAACGGCAAACGCTGAATAAAAAAAAACGTTACGAAATGGCAGCATGGTGCTGGTGATTTTTCGTTGGAATCATTGGTGAAACCACGGCAGGGAGCGCACGTACACATGGTAATAAATAGAAGACAATAATAATAACAACAATAAGACAGTAATTCAATTTTAAAAGAAAATAGAAAAATAATAGACATATTATAGATATGGCAAGGCTATAAGTAAGGCGATAAGTAAGGCAATAAGTAAGTACTTATTTCCTGCCTGTTGTCTACCATTGTTTATGTTTAATTTACCTCTATTTTTCTATTATATGTTATGTCCGGTGAGCAATAAAGAATATTTGTATTGTATTGTATTCAGAGGTGAGTACAAACAGTGAATAAAAAAGGAAGCAGGCCAAGAACTATATAAGCACTAGCAAGTGTTCATATAACTTTCATCACTGAGCTGAGGTGTTCATATATATATTTTTGAGTTTAATTCTAAAGCTATGACATTTTGCAGATTCCTCATCGGGGGTGGAATGTTGTTGCAGCATTTAGATGCTTCATAACTTCATAACAGAAAACACTACGGAAAGCAGCCGAAGCATGTTGAGGTGTCAACAGCTGCATTACACACCGCGGGCTATCGCGCGACAAAGAAAATGACAACTTCAAAAAAAAAAAAACATTATCAATGAATATTTTTGCACCGAGCCAACGTGTCAGCATGGCTAACACACCGCACGCGAGCAGTCTTGCGTCTATTAAGTGTTTTAATTAGGAAGAGATGGATAGTCCATTTCGTGAGAGAGTTAGCACGCAGTCATGTCCTAGCCGTGCAGAGCAAAAGACGTTGAAATCCAATTGGATTATGAATCTTGTGTCTCACGTTGAACTCCCAGTTATGATATTCACAACGTAACATCGTCTATAATATATCTTGACGCTGAGTTTCATAACAACAACACGTAATCGGAGATCAGATTTAGACTGTTTTGCTCAGACCAGGCGTTGAGAATGCAAGCCAGGAGCAGTAATGGTCGAGTTCGTTTAAATGCGAGTTGTGGAATACCCTCATCGACTTTTGCTCGTACGTATAATGAGATTAAACTTTATTTTTAGCATTCGGGGCGCTTGATTGTAATTTGTCTCGTTTAGGTTTATTTTAATGATTAAATTAAATATAATATTGTAATATTTTTCATTATACAAAAGATTTGGCATAGGCACTAGTTTTACGAAAGCGACTGCCATCTGACCTTCCAACCCAAGGGATTAGACCGGTTTCCTTACGATGTTTTCCTTCACGGAGAAGCTAACGGTAAATGTTCTGTAAATATAAGTTCCGAAAACTCATTGGTACGAGCCGGGATTCGAACCCACGACCGCCGCTTAACAGCCACATACCTGAACCACTAGGATATCATCTGGGTTGGAAGGTCAGATGGCAGTCGCTTTCGTAAAACTTGTGCGTATGCCAAATCTTGGGATTAGGTGTCAAAGCGGACCCGGGGCTCCTTTAGGGGCACAACCGGGAATAACGCTAGGAGGATAATGTTGACACATAATATCTAATAAATAATAGTTCAATTGTACATACAATCATCATATAGGCTAATGATGATGATGATACGTTCCATTATACATATATTATACGTTATCTTACCAGGATTAAAAAAACGGTTTGGTTCACGTTTCTTTTATTACAATCGTCAAATATAAGCGGTTTTAGAAGAAAAAGTAATATGTGCAATAAAACAATAACATAATGAATCATTTGCGAAATAATTGTACCAAAATCAATCAATCAAACGTATAAAACAAAAAAATAATTAAAAACAAGTTTTGAAAACAAACTACAACATGTTTATTGGTGGGTTGAACTACTTTAAGGATGTAGGTAGAATGGTTTTCTGGCGTATCATTTAAAATGAATTAAGTGTCGAATTCAATTTTCATATTGCCTCAGTTAAAAATACCAGGTTAAGTTTTACCAGAGCGAACCGTACGCTACCTAGAAGCTTACATTATCACTTTCCACACGTGTGAAGCCCTACTTAGCACACTCAGGCGTAATGACGATTTCCAAATTAATTGCGCATTTAATTGTGAATAACGCCATGATGAAATTAAATTCATTATCTCCCGACAGCGCCGCTGTAGCAGCCGCAAGCTTTTTGTAATTTCAGTGACAAATGAACAGCGGAGCGCGGGAATCCGGGAGTTGATTTTCAAATGTAGAACGCGCGAGCCAGAGACAACACTGTGTTGCTTTTTTAACTGAGGCATTGTTGTTGCCAGTCTGATTGAATTACGGAGAACTGTTCGAGGCAGAAACGATGTAATATTTGCCTAAAGCCCGACCAGGAAATTAAAAAACCTGGTCTGGGGGCGCTAAATTAGCAATAATTATGGCAACACTTATTCATTTCCATACACACATACTATATGATATACCCACCAGTCATGTTGACAACAAGGTCGGTGATGTTATTTAGAGGAATAGAGACTAATACATCAGACCTATCTCCGAAAAATACTTCGTCATATTGTAAATCACTTTTCTTAAATCACTTTTAATAGTTTTACAACAACAACACAAATACACACAATATCCAAGAAATACATAACGTACAACCTACACCTCACTTTGACAGCAAATTGACAGATGGCATTAATGACGTCTTCAAAGTTACTGTTGCCAGTTGAAGAAATTAGTTCCAATAGTTTTCAGCAATATGGCGAGGTTTTTTATTTTCCTGGTCGGGCTATACTGTAGCTATCGTCAGGTCGTTAAAAATAAGTGTCCCTCTGACTATGCTGCCTCGTTTATTTGAATGTACATAGGTATGTGTATCGATTCAGAATAGGTACTAGCTTTAGCGTTTACTTGATATTAGTTACGGCCCGGCCACGACATTGCTCGGCGGCAGCATCGGCAGCGGTTTTTCTAATTCATTGCGCGTCATGCCAACTAACCACAGTGCGTTGCTCGTTCAAATACATACCGCCGTCTACTACTTACCCATAACACACGCATATTATTTACGTAGTAAATTTAATAATAGATATATTTTTGAACGAGCGAGCGAAGCGAACGATGTTCTCCGTTTCAGCTTGGGCAAATATTCTTTCGTATGTCCGGCCGTCTGTCCGGTTGTTCTCGGCTACAGGTGGTCGCATTTTACAACCGGTTTGTTTTGTGAGCAGGTTCAATATTATATATATATATATATATATATATATATATATATATATAATATATATCTTTGTCGATTCAGTTTTTCCAAAATATAAAAAATATATTAAAAAAGACAGGCTCGCGAGTTCCTCAGCTGAAGAAATTGCGAGCTATTAGTATAACTATGAGCTACAAATATAACTATGAGCTACAACTATAACTATGATCTAGGTCGATCACGTAACGCATTGTACGCACGTTAGGCAGATCTAAATGTCAAATACATATATGGAAAAATTACAGTTACTCAGGGTTCCTTCTAACGCGCGTACGAAACGTTACGTGATTGGGGTAATAATGTCACTTTTTGTATGGAAAAATGACAGTTGCATTGTACGAGAGTCTAACTAGTCCTAGATCCAGTTCGATTTGTTTAAGACCGTATCATAATAGGTTTTTATTCGTTAACTTTCGTAGTTACCGAACCATGATAAATGTTCGTTCTTAATAATCTTTGCCCTTAATTGCGGGCGTCAGAGCGCGTTTCCGAACTTTGCGAGTCGACTTAATGCTCTTGCGGGCCCGCTCATCTGGAATTTAACATCGTGTTCTTGCCAACTGGTAGGCGATTTGTAAATACCCAATGTGGTTATTAATTCCATTTCAATTGGTAGGTTATTCGTGTATATTACCAATCAGTAAAACTTAGAAAACAATGGGAATACCTACTCATCCTGGAATGCTTTATTTAAGAGTCCGCATTAAGCTCGATTCTCCATACAAACGTAGTTACGCTCTCATTTTAAAACTACGTGTTGGATTGTAACGAAACTTTGCATGTACAATGACATGAGGTATATCCAGGTCTGTAATCATAATACCTAGGTTTTTTTGAATGGGAATTTGAAATTCGGCCGAGTTTACTGCGGACTCTTAAAGAGAAATATAGGTTTCAAAACAGTGTTGTGATCCTAATTAGGGTGGGTTGCACCAAACCGTCTATAATCATAAGGTGTTCGATAAAATCTGGATGTATGGAAAGTTTCAATGGAATGACAGCAGCCGGCGCCACGGCATATTTAAAGTCGATCGGTCTGTTATCGTATGTTGGTTGCACCCGCCCTTATCCGAGTACTAATATTATTAATGCGAAAGTTTGGATGTTTAAATGTTTGGATGTTTGTTACTCAATCACGCTTAAACGGCCCAACCGATTTGGATAACATTTTGCACGATGATAGTTTATAGCTTGGATTAAAATATAGGATAGTTTTTTTACGAAGTCGCGGGTGGAAGCTAGTACCTTAGTGCAACTTATTTTACAGAACCTAAATTAGAAATATAGGTGACAACCGGCTACGTTGATTGCAAAGAGCGAACCCTTTCAGACAAGTTATATAAGGTACTATTTAAAATTGGCAAAAGTACCGAAAGAAAATAATTATAATTGTCATCACTGATTTACATTATAAATTTATGTTTCTAGTTGCCGTATCCATAACGGAGGTTATGAAAAAATCATAACTAACTGTAAGTGAAAAGGCAAGTTTATATTAAAACGTAAGCTCTTCAAGCACTTGCTAGAACAATCCTAAAAAGTTATGTTGGTAGCCCCACGGCTACCAACATAACTTTTTAGGATTGTTCTAGCAAGTGCTTAGCCACGTAAGCGCGTGTGCAACAGTAGATATATATATGTATGTATGTATGTGTATATAATATTATATATTTATGTTTACATTCGTATGAATCAACTTTGGCATTGTAGTAATACTAAACTTGAGAAAAATTATTGCTATAAATTAATTTAGGCTTACGCTTTAATTATCGCTGTCCCAAACAAACTTCTACTATCTTAAGGGATGATTTTCGAGATAAAAACTATCCTAAATCCTTCCAAGAGTTTCAAATTATCTCTATGCCAATGTTCATATAATTCTGTTCTGGGTTTAGGCGTAAAAGGTTTAAATGGCTAAACCTAAATAGAAATGTCCGTTTATAAAAATATAGATATTTTAAGTATTATCACACGTTTCTAACTACTTGAATTGTTTGTTTTTCATAATGTATTAAAGGTTTTTTTTAATACTACTAAGCTACATTACCTACTGTTTTTTTGCCTAATTCCGTTTAGTAGTTTCAATTACGTTAGTCCGGGCCCCCTGTATAGTTTTGAAAGTAAAATTATCATATGCCAAAAGACGCAGAACTTTCCATCTGTTTAACGGAGTTAGAGAATAAATTATTTTGATTAGCCTTTTATTATTGATTGATTGATGATGATTAACTTCTTAAATTAACAAAATGATCCGCATTTTTAATCTAACATTACCTTCTTTTCGGTTAAATAAATAAAAGGGGTTCTATTCCAAAATTTGCCCATTTTTGTACAACCACTACTAACTATATGAAAGTCGCCGCGAGCAAACTATATAATTAACACCTTTTCAATCAAACTGAACTTAATGCGCCAGTTTCGCTTTCCAAAAGAGATAATATCGGCATTGAATGTGTTAAAAGAACGAAAGTATCATTCAATGACAACTTTTCGTAGCGCTGTGCGCGTAGCCGATATCGTGGTTCTTCCAACTCGGAGCGAAGACTGGCTACGAATGGGCGAGCTTGTTCTTGATTGTTTTCCCAGTGCTACGCAGTCGTAGCACACTATAAAGTTTGTAGTATAGTTGTGATTATTTAAGTTGGCTGAATACCTTCAAAGTAGTCCATTCAAAAAGCAACTCTACCGTCCCAGGAAAAAGATTCAAATTCCAATGACGATGAAAGGAATGAAAACGTCGGTCACATGAAATAATCTCAACTTTTACCTGTGTGGATACATTCACTGCCAACAATTCGTAGCGCTAGACTCGTAACTGTGGGTTTCCCGCTAAGTAGAGGAAACCGCCTACAGAGCGCCCGCCACAGCGGGTTCCTGGTACCGAACGTGTTAACCCATGCGATGTCCGTAGTACGTCATATGTAATAAAATCACTTACAACAATTAGGTAGAACTCTTATTGTTTTTTTTCAGCGATGCGGTTTATCCACAAGTTGTGACGGTTCCAAGCTTAAGCCGAAAAATACCACGATAAAAAAAATCGACATTAGTCATTTTTTTAGTTTATACATAACTTACTACCACAAATTTTGGTGCCTGACCATCTGACACACACAGTTTTTACGATATGAAAATCGTGAATTTATAATATATGAATTAATTAATAATAATATATATTTTTGCTAAAATAAAATAAAAAAACCTTAACATTACCTACGCAGAAACTCGGACAAGGGTCCGGCACTAGTCTAGACGCATTTCAGCCATTTTAATAACCTCCCGGGCTCCAAAAGAAACAATATCAGCGTAAACACGCCCCTTCAACAAAACGAAAGCAAGCACTTATCATGAAACAGGTAACCACGTCCCACAACGTATTCAGATCACGCGTTTACACGCCGCCACTTTCCGAAATCAAAGTAAAGCTCAAAGCAAACACTCGGTGGAAAATGCGGTGTAAATAATAAAAAGCTGCACCTGAGAGGCTTCTGTGGAAAGGCTGTCATTTTCACCATTGTAGCTCCCCTCGTGAACGCTCGTCGACGTTCACGGTGCCTGAAATAGATTCGAATGCACGATATTGTTTTTATTACATTTAGGAAGTACGTCTTGGCCATCTTAACACATTCACTACCAACGTGGTTTTCCTCGTATGTAGCGGAAAGCGACTACGGCGCCCGCTAGGCGGGTTCGTGGTAGTGAAAGTATTAACCTGCTCAATTAAATTTTCTATGAAAGTTTTCCATTGTGACACGAAAATTAACCATACAATTCTATGGTTTTTTGTGTCACAATGGAACTTTGTTCACTTTTTCAGTTTCTATGGCTAACTACCGACTAACCAGCCCAACTATAGTCCAAGAATTTGGTCCTCACCCATATGTGTCATGTTCATGTCCCATTTGTTTACCATGATTCAAGTCGCTCGCCCAAACAGTGTAGGTACCCGTTTCATGTTGATGTGAAATACCGTCCAACGGAAAGCATGGAAGCAGAACTTATGACAAAAGCGTTACCTGCCCCAAAACCTGACAGACTGAGAACAGTTCTAAACCAAGCCAACCAACTATGCCTTACACTGCGGCCTTGGGGTAGCCGTATGTAAGGTAACTAATCTATTTACTTACTATTATTATTTTTTGAGGTTTTTTATTTTTATTTTTTTATTTATTATTATTATTTGACATTCTTAAATTGTGTAATTATATTGTTATTTAACTTAATTTGCACCTATGGACTCTGTCTGGAATAAATAATTTTCATTTCATTTCATTTCATTTCATTTCTAAACATAATCTCGTGAGGCGGAGTGTAGAAGAAACTTTTTAGTCACGCTATGTAAGCGTATTTTTGTAGCTAACACTGCCCGGAATATAACTCTGTCACACGGACGTTGAATTTTATCTGTCACTAAATATTGTATGTGTCAATAACAAAAATATATATACTTACCAAATATTAATTGCACTATTATTTAACAAAAATTAAAGGGAGTTATATATTTTATAATCTAATTGCGTGGCAGTTTGTCAGTTTTCTATAGAATGACATTGCCGGCGCCATATTTAACGTTAACCAGCATGCCCGTCCTATAGTTACTTAAACGTTCTATACACCTAGCAATTTGTCACAGCAACCGCCTTCAAAGTGAATGAAATGAACGTTGCTGTCCTTTTCATTCTTCAAACTGCATCTCTAGGGTGCTATAATGCCCATTAGGATGAGAACGTGTTAAAAAGATATGTACAAAATGCTATTATATGTAGGTATATACAGCGGGCTATTCTGCAGAACGCAGGCAAAACCCTCGATATATAAATACAATATAGCCTATAACCGTCCCAAAAGTTCATTCCACACGCAGGTGGAATAATTTTGGAAATCGTGTAAACGGACTGGAGATTACCCATTACATACAAACATACAAAGCTGCAATCTCACAGACTTTTCTTCTTAGTTAGTAACTATAGATAAGTATGGAAGTTTAGCCAACGGTATCATTTTATATATGTATACTGATCAGGCAGATATACAATTATGGATGAAAATGATAACAAATACCAGCAAAACCAAAGATTTATCAAGGATACAAATCTTAATTAGCTAGTCGAATAATGTGACTCATTTACGTAAATTACCCATATTTACTTTTTTGAGACATTATCCGGGATAAATCGGATATAATTTGCGACCGCAGGGACTTGCCCCGACTGTTTCCGATTAGAAAAAGGAATAAATTTTATTGCAGACATTTTGAGACAAAGGGCAGCGCAGTAAAAGTTTTTGAGATTAATTCTCTAGATAAAATTTCACAGTTGAAATCTTGTAACTACCTTCGGAGGGCGGAGCACGAACCTGATATCACACAGAAGCCATAGAGTTAAAAGCCTTTAGATAAGAGCAGTCAATAACCTTGTTTTACCAATACTTAGGTACCTTACATGTCATTTGCAATTATAATGAACCATTTCTCAGACATGCTATGAAAAGGCCTGCAAAGTAACGTTAATAATCAATATCAATTTGTGACACAACATCATCCATTTAGATACAGTCAGCCATTAAACATTCTTAAAGTGCTTTCTACTTTATCGCAAGGTTGAGAAGAATGCTCAACCGTCTTTATGCTCTTGGCCAGCAATCTCTATTTTCCCGGCCTCTGTAGTAATGTACCATTGTTTCCTAATAAAACACAAATAAAGTTTGAATTCCATTGAGATACATATCAGAGCAGATATACCCGTACCATGCGTTTGTGCATGTAACCTTTTCTAGTGATAGTAGAAAGAGAGTATAGTTTCTGGCACGCGCTGGTACTGACATTCCAAGATGGCGGGCCAATGGAAGACGTCAAGAAAAATGTTCAAGGTTTCCAGTCTATTCGTAGTTACGCATTTAATTCAAACATTTTAGCGCCAGTTCTAAGTATCTGTAAGTGCACAAGCGCGGCGCAAGACTCGGCGCACCGTCCCGTGGGACTCGGCCTTTTTATGGCTTTCTTTCAAGGCAACACTGCTTTAATGTCCGTTAAGGAGCATTTTATCTTTTAGTTTGTCTTCTCGAAGGGTTCATTTGCTCGTGACACACTTTGGACGGCGGAAAAAGATAAACCAATTCCGCTTTTTATCAAGTTTTCCGCTTATCGGGATTGGGAAGACGTTTCAGTGAATGCTGGTTTGATTAGGGTACGCGAGTGTACTTCGTATCAAGAGAAGTGATCACTCGTTCGTTTTTTACGAGAAGATATTGGTATCAAAGGAAAGACATCACAACAACAGGACCTCCTTTCAGCGACAAATAATTCTGTCCATAACGCGGCACCAGCCTGGCGGTGTAGGTCACTGCAATATCCTGCTGAGTCTAGCCCCTTTTTAGTTTCACACATGGTTATGCCTCGTATCGTTCGGTACTGTACAGGTTTTAAGTCTAATTAAGTTCAATAAAGCTTTTCTATGTGTACATATGTCTACATTGAATTGCGATTTTTCAATTATACTTGTAACCGACAGTTATTTCCAATTAAAGTTTCGTATTCATTGTATTTCAGTATTACAGTTAACATTTAGTTGCCACTGCAATTCATTTTCAATTAGGTATTGCTTCTAGACCACCAGACATTCAATCCATAGGATTCTTTTGCCATGTATCCATACTAATATTATAAATGGGAAAGTGTATGTGTGTGTTTGTTTGTCCGTCTTTCACGGCAAAACGATTTTTTAAGTGGAGATAGTTGAAGGGATGGAGAGTGACATAGGCTACTTTTTGTCTCTTTCTAATCCCCCACTTCCCTAAAATGGGGGGTGGAAGTTTGTATGGAGGTGCGATATAAACGAGTTCCACGCGGACGGAGTCGCGGGCAGAAGCTTATACTAAAATAAATAAATCACTGAAATTGAATTTTCGCAGCGAGGACTCCGATAAGACATACAATCCTGACTTCGAAGTTTCCTCGAACGAGAAACTACCATAACATAAACATAATGTTATACCCTTAAATATTATAAGCCAAGCAATCACAGTACATCGCGAGATAAAAGGGGCGTCGGCGCCAGCGGTCTTGGCCAAAGTCTGACCGTAAACGGATAATTCTGTTTTATTCGGTTCATATGGCGTTTCCATGGGAGATGGCGACATGCTGAGCAAAATGTTAAGGCGAATACAACCCTCATGATTATGTTAGCTCAATATGCTTTACTTTACAAAACATTTGAAAATCGGTATAGTTAGGTTGAATGCTTAAAAAAAATTCGACATACTTTACGGCCGTATTCATAAACGTACTACAAGCCTGTTTTAACTATAATGGAGTTAAAATTCGTTTGTCCTTATCTGTGAGTTTGACATTTGTGTTCGTAAGAAAGGGACAAAGCACATTTTATTTAGCAGAGGCATTTTAAGTTTTACGAATAAGGGGGTTAGTGTTTAAATATCCATACAAATTTCAAATAAAGTTGTAATTAATAAAAATATCAATTTAGATTGTAAACAGCCTTATTATCAATGTTTTTTGACATAGTTTTTATAAATCCATAATGATTTCAAACGATGTAATTAATAATAAGTACTTACTTACCACCGAAGGCTTTCGATACAATATCGCACCAAAAGCTATGGAAAGCACTGAAAGAACAAGGCGTCGACAGAAAGTATATTAATGTTTAGACAGAAATATATAGCAGAGGAAAATCACTAATTAAACTAGAAAGAAAAGGCGAACATTTTAAAATAGAACGCGGTGTTAGGCAAGGAGACCCTATCTCGCCCAACTTATTTACTGCTCTGCTAGAGTATATATTTAGAAAACTAAACTGGCAAAATTGTGGCATTAACATAAATGGAAAACTCCTTAATCACTTACGTTTTGCAGACGATATTGTTCTGATAACAAACAACCATGAGGAGCTAATACATGCTGAAAACTTTGGATCATGAAAGTAAAAAATGTGGCTTGGACATGAATCCGGAATAGACATGTATTATGACCAACAGCGACGCTAGGCCAACAACAATTCAGTCAGTAAACATCCAGTATGTCGAAGAATATTTATATCTTGGCCAAAACATATCCTTGAAAGCTCGATTTCCTATTCAAGAAGTTGAAAGAAGAGCGAGATTGAGATAAAGGCCTGGTCTTCATATTGGGCTTTCAAGCATATCTTCAAATCAAAAATGAACATGAAGCTTAAGAAAAAAGTTATGGACTCGGTAGTGACACCCACTCTGTTATATGGATGCCAAACTTGGCCCCTGTCTAAAGGACTCGCACACAAAATACAAGTATTCCAAAGATCAGCCGAGAGAAGCATGCTGGGCCTGAAACTAAAAGATAAAGTCAGATGCACGGATATCCGCCAGAGAACAAAAATAATAGACGCAGTGGAAATGGCGTGCAGATTAAAATGGCGATGGGCCGGGCACACGGCTCGAACCACGGATGGGCGATGGAGCGAGAGACTGCTGCACTGGTACCCGCGCGAGCGCACGCGCCCGCCGGGCCGCCCGCGCGGCCGCTGGCGAGACGACGTCGTCGCCGAGGCCGGTGTCACCTGGCCCCGAGTAGCTGCCGACAGAGATGAATGGAACAGGAGGGAGGAGGCCTATGTCCGCAAATGGACAGCCCAGTAGATTAGTAATTACAATCACGAAAATATTTATATTTCTATAGAAGTTAATATTAATATAATACTTTAAGTTAAATTTGAATTAGCATGTGTAACACTAGTTATTGCAATAATTTAAGATTTAAATAATACATATAGTTATATTCAATTGGTTTAAAGGAATATAATATAATGTTAAACATATAGATTAGTTAGAAACTGTTATCTATTGGAAATAAATGGCTTTATTATTATTATTATTACTTACTTACCAAATATTTATTTCAAAATGTTTGGTTTGAAAATATCGAATTTTTCGTCTGAACCCAATGCGTGACATACGCCTTAAGCGAAGACTAGTTCCTTGTCGACATAAAGGGCCTATATCGATGAAAGAGTTGTGGCGATTAAGGCTGGTTGAACCTGGAGCCGTATCTATAATTTCCGCGATTTGATTCGATTTGATTGAGTCGTTATTCCCACAAGTAGGGTCATTACGCTGGTTACGCGACCACCTTCGGTTAGCGACCACCTGAAGGAGAAGGTTTTTTCTATTGAAGATAACATCAATTCTACAGACCCTATTGAGACTATTAGTTGTACATGCATTTTTTTGTTGTTTCAGAATAGAAGTCTACTAAAAAATCGAGAAAATATCCTTTCAGTTCACCAACTGAGCTAAGTGCACAACCGGCACATAAAATTAGGTGGTCGCTAACCGGCGAAATGACCCTACGTTATTATTAAGGTTGCGCAACTGAGATGAGCAAAAACACAAATTATAATCAGACATTTCGGTCTGATTGTAATTTGAGTTTTTGCTGTTAAGTTCTTATATTCTAGGGATGTGAGAGTGAATGGAGTGAATCATTAAGGGATGAATTTGTAAATGTGTGCCGTGTAGGTAGTAGAAGACTATAGTGCATTATACAGACTGTTAAATGTTTTTATCTACCTATGCACATATCATTAGTGCTCTAAAAAGCGTTCAGAAAGCGTAGGAAATGACCAGTATTATTACAACCGATTTTACTATGACAACTTTCTTGTCGGTGGTAGGTAGTAGGTAAAATCTGTACTTTAATGTTATAACAGTACAGATTTTTATAACGATATGAGTTTAAATTTGGAACAGCTGTCGAAACTCAAGTGAGTCTCTATTCTAGTATTCATCCATACGAATTAAAACAGTTACCGGTACGAAACGTCAACTCGGTATTTTTTTTAAATATAAATCGCACGACATTTGATCTCGAGTGACATGAGTATAGGGAATTCATTCGTTTGTCCATGATAAAAAAAAAAACCATTCATCTTGACGGAGGATCGAATTGCCGCCATTGCTGTTGCTATTTTTTTGTTGGTTTCTTGCTGTTATGAAAGTAGAATTGTGAATCCATCTTAGAGTACTTATGACATGTGTGTAGATAAAGTAGTTTATGCAACTGTACATAATTAGGCCTTCATACACTCGTGTGATCCTATTATGAAACTCGCTGACGCTCGTTTCATAAAACTACACTCATGTTTTAAGGCTTCTCATTATGGATCAGTTGCATAAAATACTAATACAATGTCGCGTTCCATTATAATAATGAGCATAGCCGGCTAGTTTCACTGCACCTCTGTACACCTCTGTGTACGATTAATTTCGTATGGCAATTATACCTCTGCTTAACTCATTTGGCGTCATCCACATGGAGTGTTCGTTGTGTCAACTCAGTCCTCTTCTGCGCGGCGTGCGGGTGCGAGGGTAGGACGATATCTGCGCGGGCAACGAGGGAGGCAAAACACGGCCCCCGCTCGCCGCCCGCGCCCCATTATCGTCTTACCCCCGCACCCGCGCGCCGCGCAGGCGACGACTGAGTGAAGTGAAGTAGACACTTATATTTATAGCGTCCTCGGGTACTCTGACGACCATACAAAACAGAACAAGTTGTGGTATTATTAATTCTGTAAGTCTTTGGAGGAGGCCTTTTTACCTGTTGAGACACTGTTTATAAGTAACAATTGTATAAATAGTAATAACTTAACTCGCAATTGACATGGCATGACATATTAATTATATTTTGGTATAAATAAAAATCCTAGCAAAATTTACCGTGTAAAATAACTTACAAGGCATAAATAAAAGGCCTGTTAATTAAATTTATCTTTAATTTTATTTATTTATAAGTAATTCCGGTACTGGCCCAGTGGGCCTGCTCCAAATATGCTAAAGATGGCTATCAGCTTTGCCTACCTTAGCCTTTTACCTCTCTAAACGTAGGTGTAATTTAAATTTAAGTTAATTCACTCAGGCAGAATCTACTTGAATAAAAGCTAATACAGGAATCCATAACGGTTATAATTACACTTCAAATTTTGTATAAGCTTTGTTATATTTTTTCCTTTGCACATTTTAGTCGGAAGTAAACCGAACAGACAGCAAAAGAAACTCGTAATGAGAAAATGAGGATTGGATTTGCTTTGTCAGGGCTGGGAGCTAGAGAGAAAATAAAATTCTTACGTAAAACCTTAGTACTAGGAGAGATTAATATGGTTCCATGGTAGAATTAAAAAGTTATAAGAATGTTAATGTGCTAACAGCTGCTTAACCGACATGTGCAAATTCTGAATAGTTTAATGGATCACTTATGAATAGACAGGAAAGAGCTATTTTTGAATATAAGTAATTATAATACATACTTAATATATTTACGGGAATAAGGTCATTGACTGAATAAAACAATTAAAACATAAAATAGTATTAAAAATCAGGAATTTAGTCCGAAAAACATTGGTGTTAACAGGGATATTGATTTTAAGATACCTACACTGTTTCGGTTCCCCCCTGGAAGAAACTCCTGTTTCTCTTACACCTGACCTTGAAACGCAAGTACTAATAATTAAATCTCAAAGAATCGTCCACGAAGCAGTTAAGATATTTTATTCATAGACCAATATGCATCCGCCATTAGGTACGCAAAAACCAACAAAAAAGTCGTGCACATCGGAAATGAAATCTCGATTGCATACAAATATTTGTTATTTATGCAAATACTGGTAATACACGGGATTGCCCGTCATTGTTATTGTTTTTCGATGCGAAAATTAATGCAACAGTTTTCGACACATTACTTTTGTAGCTAAATCGAATTCCGTAATTACCATATTGAATAAATCAACATCTGAAAGGGCACGGGGATAAACAAATTCGTGTTAGAGGTTTGTTCAATTGAAAATTCGAAAGGGCGTTTTGCATAAAGTGGTGGTATCAGTTGCTATTGCAATTTACTCTTCGATGAGTTTCGGGTTCGGGTAATTCGGGTTTTCATTTATGTAATGAATTGTATGACTTCGTTATATAGTAGATTGTATGACTAGGGTCTAAAGTAAGCCATATTACCACGAGATGGATATTTTCCCGAACGAAGTGAGGTTTTGAGTTTAGACCAGAGTTATACACTCTACTTTTCACTTCGACTGCGAGAAAATAGCAAAAGCAAAGATTATCCATCCAGAATCAACAATTATACCAAGGCAAAAAGATTGTTCAATTTGGCGCCATTCTTTTTAATAAACTGCTTTGACACAGATACAATATATTCACACCACGAATAAACGCCTCTGACCGTCTAATAGCCGCCTCTAAACGGCCGGCGACCGAGCGCGGCGGACAGCATACGCGGGGCATACGATAAGGTGAGATAGACAGCAGTCAACCATGCTTGAACGTTTGGACGCGGCTATAGTCGATTAGAGGCGTTTATTTTTTTAAATTATTGTGAATTAAGGAATAAAAAACACTCAATGTTTGAAATTAATTCTGTTTCCTGATTGGACGATTTGAATGTCTAGCTGTATTCTGGTTAGTTGATAGCAAATACTGATGTTTTTTTAAAGACTTCTGATTGTTGGATGACGTTGAACTGTTTTGAATGGTCAAATTAAAATGTTTTATAAATCATTAATATGTATACATATTTTCCCTAGGGGCTAAATTTAATACTTTAGCCCCGCTTGCTAAGCCTAATATGACGCATTTTTTGAGCATGAGAAGTGAAAAAATATGAAGGATTTATATTTTTTTGCCTTTCATCTATCAGAGAACAATGCGATGCAATACTCGTGTTATAAATGTCAAATTAAAGGAAAAAGAATATTTAAGACTCCAAGCCGGATTCGAACCGGCGACCACATGTTTACGCGGCCCGACTCTACTACCAAACTGAGCTATTGGAACAATTAGTCTCGGTCACCAAATTTCCAAATTTCGTTAGCAGACGTTACTGCTTCATACAAAATTGTTTTCTTATGTCGTGGCGCACCGTTACTACTGATGTGTCAATATAATTTGAGACATTGATGCCGTTAGGAACCCTGAGTCTTCTGGTAGATGACGCTACCCTAAGGCGTTGTAAGACAGAACTAACTGATTAAAAATGGTGACCGAGACGGATTGTTCCGATAGCTCAGTTGGTTGGTAAAGACGGGCCGCGTTTCCGGTTCGGAGAAATAAATTTGTCAATTTTGCCTTTACTTATTATTTCACGAAAAATTTCATGAAAGTGAATAAAGCAAGAAAAGTTTGTCAAGATAGCAAGTGGAAATCCGTGATCTCTGCCTAGCCCTCCGGGAAATAGGCGTGATTATATGTATGTAATGTATGAAAAAAATTCGTTAGCAAAAGTTACAGCTTAATACAAAATGAATACTCGTATTATAAACTCAAGTCATCGAAGCCCACTCTTTCTATATTCAAAATTAGTCACTAGAAAGTCCACACAATGTCTATTAATTATCTATTAGGACGTCAAAACACTACGTCACGAAGGGGCTCCATTGTCATCAGGTCGTTTAGCAGAACAGCCGATAATGGAGCCAATTAAAATGTATGGCGGCTTAACTGCAGTGCTCTGCAGCGAAATTAATTTATAGCCATTGCAAAATAGCCCCAATTTTCTCTCGCCCTTCCCTTGTAATGGCAGTGTTTAGGTTTTCGCTTTGATATAAATTTAACTTAATTAATTTTAGCATTTTATTGCAGCCATGATTCATGCTTTTAGATTTATCTGCGTTTGGGGTTAAATATCTTGAGCCGTATTGCCATCATTTTGGAAAAAATGGAAAAGCTTTCTTTGAGGTTTTTCGTCGCAACAAGTCATTCTTTAATTATTTGAGAATACTTTTTACATACCTACTTCACTGAAGTAAAGCGCAAAAGTGAAGTCAAATTAACTAAGAAGTTGAATTAGGAATCTATTTAATAAAGGAAATAGGGACAATTTTGTCAGGTTTGAATTTTAATCAGCACGCCTAGCTAGTTTTACATTTAATAGGTACTATCGACAACACAGCTAACTGACCATCGGTGCACCTTGAGTGCATTGTAATAAGGTTCTATATAAACCCAGGGTGGGCAGTTAACAGTGTTGTCGTTTGTACAGGTTTTTGAATTTCTCAAAGCCGCGTTCCTATTGTTATGACGTTTAAGTCTAATTTCGTCAACTCTTCTCGTCTTCGTGAAATGCAAGAAGTAAATACCTCACCCAAATAAAATGCAAACCACCTCCGTTTTGTACTAGGGCACAAAAAGTAGTAAGCGACGTTCTTTTTATCGCAAAGTACGTCTTTTTTGTCATGAGTAGAAGAGGGGCTGTTATTGTCACTTGCCACCACGGCCATCGGTAATTAAGGCAATTGTGAGATACGTCCGGGCCGTATGGTAATTCGGCCCATATCAATTTATTGTCATCCTAAAACAGCCAATTTAGCCCTTCGCACCGACCCCCCAATTAGTGGTGCGTCAATGTGCTTCTATGTGTCCATACGCTGTAGGCATCGTAGTGGTGCGTATATAATTATATTGTCGAATCGTTGGGATTTTTCAATACCTAATCAAAACCAGGTATCTTTTATATTCATTCATAAAAGGCCTATGCCTTACAACTAAGATTAAAATTCAAAAGGAGGACTCAAAAAACTACCAAACTTTGGCACCGAATTAATTTATACATATATAGAGCTGTGCTGGGAGTTTATCTGCGTGATCGCATCAGAAATGAGGCTATCCGCAGCAGAACTAAGGTAAGCCATCTCAATCGCTAAACTTAAATGGCAGTAGGCGGGGCACATTCTACGTTGAACCGATGGCCGTTAGGCGGAAAGATTCTCGAGTGGCGACCACGTACTGGCAGGCGAAGTAGACCCACCATAAGGTCATTGTGGCACTCTTTGGGGAAGGCCTATTTTCAGCAGTGTCTTGATGTCTTTTGGCTGATACTATTACTACGAGTAACAGATACTGTACGGCCGAAGGCCCGGCTCTGATTATCGGCACGGCACGGAACGCCTTGGTAGGCTTGGCATGCCTAAGGACGCACTGGAAGTCTTCGGGTTTCTGGCAGCCTACGCTGCCGAAGTAACCGCTGCCGTGCCGTGCCGATAATGTGCGCCTGGCCTTATAGGAGCCAGGCTGTTACCTGGCATGCCTAAAGACGCCCAGGCATGGCTAAGAACGCGTGTCATGCATTCCCCAGCACACCTTGGCATGCCTGAGGAGGCATTGGCGTTTCTTGTCCCCCCCGCAGCCGGGTATAACCGCCTGACAGCTCGCTCGGCGTGTCGTACTGGCGTTTCGTATTGGCGTTTCTTGTCCCCGCCGCAGCCGGGTGTAACCGCCTGACAGCTCGCTCGGCGTTTCTTACTGGCGTTTCGCATTGGCATTTCTTGTCCCCGCCGCAGCCGGGTGTAATGTAACCGCCTGACAGATCGCTCGGCGTGTCGTACGGGCGTTGCGCCTGCCTAAGGTATAAGTTAGTGGAGGCACGGCCACTCGTTTCACCGTGTCTGTTTCACTTTAAAATTAACTAGCATCTTCATATGGAATGCCGACCGGCTTTAGTTTAACCCTGGCAATCTCCGGAACTAATCATTCGATTTCAAATTTTCTTTCACCAGTACACTTCGAGAATGAACCTTCGAGATGGACGGAAGGCAGGATTCGCCCGCGGTATTGCTTGCGCTCTTGTCGCGGGCAGCTAGTTAATAATTGAACGGGCGAGCGAAGCGAACGAATTTCTCTCCTTCAGATTGGGCCGACAATTGTTCGAATGTCCGGTTTTCGATGTCCCACTGTCCCGCTGCCCAGCCGTTAAAAACAAGGTGTAAACAGCTAATAGGCATGTACAGTCAGCATCGTATAGTTAGTAGCAGATAAAGTACCCAAATACATCATAACACAACCTTACATGGGACACGCCAGCCCGTGATCTTTTCAGGACAATAAAAATATTAACAGTCCCATCCCTGTACATATTGGAAATATCTAAAATTGACCGTAAAACCTTAAATCAATTTAAAGCACGTGGCCCTGATCAACGTCATGCAGGAAACCTTTTGGTCAACAGACACAAACTTAAAAAATCTGAGCAGTGTTTCTGGTACATGGGTCCTAAAATTTATAATCGCCTACCGAGTAATGTAAAAGAGGCTAAAATGTGTGAGAGTGCAATTTGTTAACCAACTGAGGAACTTCCTAACAGAAAAAGCTTATTATAGCCTTGATGAATTCTTAAGTAACAATAAGTAATAATTCTATTTCTATGATTTTATTACCTAGTAGCTTTATGTAAATTAATGTGTTTCCAAAAATTTACATTGCATTTGAATCGTAATTTTATTTTATTTGCCTCCTGAACTGACAATTATTGTAATTTTTTGTGTTTAAATGTAACGTATTTCGATTAGCTTGATTTAGAGTGTAAATAACATGCCAATTGACCTGTAAGTTATGTTATCAATAAATAATTGTATTGTATTGTACTCTTCTCTTACAGTAATAAAGACGTGTACCGAATTATTTGGCTACTTTGGCTGCTACTAACTATATGTATGACGCTGACTGTATGAAAGTATCATACAACGCTCTTTCACCTTTACACGAGCCTATCAGTAAAATTGCATTGCCATTAAAGTGAAGTAAACGATAAATATTTTGATAACGAGCCAATTAAGGGGAGATCGGGGCTAGCTGCGCAACAGATAGGGTCTTTCGAAGGAACCGTAATTCTATTAAACGATTAAATAATTCAGACGAGTTCAAAGGAGATGCTCATTCACGGGGCGAACGAAGCAAATAACATGGCGATTGAAACGAGGGAGAAAAAAACGCATCCGCTTCTGTGGTTGCTAGGGAAGGTAAGTTCGGATATTTATCGATATTTGTTGTGGCCAGTTATAATTTTGTTTTGTTTATTGTACACTATGTATAAAAAAAATATATATTTTAGGGGATAATCTTACACAAATCGACCTAGTCCCAAACTAAGCAAAGCTTGTACTATGGGTACTAGACAACGATGAACATACTTATATGGACAAATAAATACTTAAATACATAGGACACATCCATGACTCACGAACAAATATTCGTGCTCATCACACAAATAAATCCCCTTGACCGTGTGTTTATTATAAACTATGAGCCTTTTCCCATTTCACGTAATTTTTTATCTGCTGCCATTCATCCCCATTCTTCAACAAATCCGCAAATGTTAGGGCTAAGAAACAGGTATGCATTTTGCAGTAAGTACCTATTTGTTAGCCGTTAAAAGCTCACAAAATTTCACGAGAATCGTCTGAGAAATACGACCCGTACTCGTTCTCCTCGAACAGCGGGACAGACGCCGGCCGGGCTGACAAACGATTTTCGGGCCAAGTTGAAGCATGGAACTTCGCTACGCTCCCTTTTCAATTAGTATATTTTACTGCTCCTGATTTTGAACCTATTAACTTGGTTAAAAACGTCTCATCAATGTGTCTCGGTTCCTCTATAGATCGGCGCAGCACACTTAGGCGATGACCGTACTACGTTACCGTGCGATAATGCCTCGCCCCTAGATATCGGCTCAAGAATGGTACGGCTATACAACCATATTCCGGACTCCAGAGGTATTGACATCTTCCACGATACTAAAAGTAAATTTAAAAAATCTATTATCTCATATCTTATATCACTGGAGTCTGGTGGGTGATTGCCATTTGTTTCTTGGTTAGCTTCGGGTTCCTACCTCTAATTTCCTGTAACTTACTACTTGATTTAATCTACACGTTGTATTGATTACTTTAATCAATATAATATATTTAACTTCTCCAATTTACAAAGATTCTACATTTTTTATAGGCGAAAATTTAAATGTACCTACTACTACTACTTAAAACTTTTGCCAATGTTTACTAATCTGAAAATCTGAATCTTCATTCATGTAATTTTATATGTTTTTTTTTTGTTATGTTACTCTTGATTTCACACATGTGCGAGCTGTGGTCACCTATAAGTGGCTAAGCATCTTACTTAGTTTTTTTTTTGTATTTAAGCCAAATGTATTGTTCAGATGTGTTATCCGTTGGTGGTCCTTAAATAAATAAATAAATAAATAAATATCGAAGTAATCTGCGCAGTCACATGACCTTGGTCCGGCAACTGCAACCTGTCAATGCTCCCCTGTCACGTGCGGTCATCCGTCGCTGAGCGATAACATACAGGTATCGGCCACCCGCAGAACTAATGCGAGTAACGATAAAGACTGTGGATATTTTTGAAAAGGTTGTCTGGATAGATTTTGGAGAACTCGACCGTATGTGCGATGTGTAGGTATGAGCGATTATAATTATTAAACTTCGTGTCGTATTTGCGTCTCGTGATGACCGTAGCGTAGCCATTATAATACCGACACGGCTTTATTGAATGATTTTACTTGCTTTATATGTATGTGGTGTTGCGTTAGTGGTTGTGAGTAATGTCGCCGGAGCTTCCGAAGAGGTGCTGTATTGAATGGGACCTGCATTTGTCTCTAGCTGTCGACACAACGAATCCTCAAATCAATGAAGGGTCAGACGTTCTTGTGACTCCTTTGGAGTCTTAAGAGTCCGCAGTAAGCGTGGCCGAATTTCACATTCCCATACAAACTAGCTGCGTGTTGGATTGGGACAAACTTTGCATATACAATAACATGAGGTATATCTATGTCTGTAATTAGTTTATATGGTTCCAGTTTATAAAACACACGAAATACGGCAAAAACGTTAAAAAAATTATGTAGCTTAGTAAGCTACATAAACTAATTACAGACATAGATATACCTCATGTCATTGTACATGCAAAGTTTCGTTACACTCCAACACGTAGTTTTAAAATGAGAGCGTATCTACGTTTGGTCTTACTGTTTGCCAACGTTATGATTTAAAAAAACGCGCCCGAGCAGGTAAGATACATTAATAATTAACTAAATTGAGGTAATCAACTCAAACTCAGAATAAGTCATTAACTAATAATATCAATCGCCTAGCTAGCCGTCAAAGTTTGTTAATTAGTGAAAGTTATCGATGCCAACGCATCACTGGTGCTGTGCAATGGCTTTCAAACGAAGTGCCCGGGCAATAAGGTGCACAAATTAGTGCAATTTAACTTCAGGACGTGTCGGACGATCACAGGTTTTGGAGCGAATTATGTAGTTCAAAAGACATTTTGGCTCGATTAGGGGCATTTCAGCGGCGCAATTTTAGTCACAAGTAGACTGGTTAGCTGATCCTGTAATCTCAGTAAGCTAAACGTCCCAAGGTTTGACAACTTAATGCCTAATGTAGACTATTTGAATACAGTCAATGCTGCTTCAACTAAATAAGGAGACCGTTTCTTTGTAACCGACTGCACATCAGACGCCCAGCAAGGACCTAGTAAACGACTAATCTGGAGATCGTTTTTGAAATAGCATTAAAAAAAAACTGTATAAAAATGAAATAAAAATACACCTCATAAAAACGAAACAGTTACGAATATAAATAAAACAATAACGTAAATATACAGATAGAGTTAGACATAGGCGCGGAGCGGAAAAAAAAATGAATAAAAAAATATATTTTCGAACAATCTTACACAAATAAACATAGACCCAAACTAAGCCAAGCTTGTACTATGAGTACTAGACGACGATATACATACTTATATAGATAAATAAATAGAAAAAATCCATGACTCAGGAACATATTCGTGCTCATCACACAAATAAATGCCCTTACCGGGATTCGAACCCGGGATCTCTAGCTTCGTAGAGGCAGGGTCACTATACCAACTAGGCTACAGAGGTCGTCAAATAAAATTAGATTATACTACATATAATTTACTTTAAAAACAAAGTTTTAACCGACTTCAATTTAGTACTCCGCCAAGCCACGAAAACATTTATTTTCCAATTTACCTCATGAACTGATTTCCGAGAGCAAATGCGTTGATTATTATAGAAAAAAACCCAATCGCTGTATGTGACCCGATAATATTTGAGGACTTCCGTCAATTCCACAAGGATCACCCTTGGCACTTCATTAGTTGCTATTTCAACGGAATCTTATCAGAATCTGTGATATACTTTTGTACTTTTAAGTACATAATTGAGCGATTCCATAAGTCATCTGTGGTCTTCATCATCAATTCCACTCCACCAATTTATGATTTCCGGATGTAAATACACGAGTTATAATAGAAAATATCAAAATCACTACACGCGTGCCTAATATAATTGAGGAGTTCCCTCAATTCCTCATGGATCCCATGATCCAATTGAATTTTCAAAAAAATGGGACCCACCTGGAAGCATATACTTACCAACAAAAAAAAAATATATGAATCGGCTCATCAATGACGGAGTTCTGAGGTAACAAACATTGAAAAAAAAAAAAAAACAACCGAATTGAGAACCTCCTCCTTTTTTATGAAGTCGGTTAAAAACATTATAATTAAAATAAAGTATTTCTGTTGCTTACCTGACCTAACCAATTTAAACTAGACCCATTCACTAACTTCGCTAACGACGCTAATTCATCGCTCAATGTGATTTTCATCGACCGATTCCATTCAAGCCGTATTATATGAAACATAGTACGGTCTTTGACTAGGCTTTCAAAGCCTTTGGCCAAATGGAATTGGTGAGTGAATAGACTGAATTAATAAACTCCTATCTATTGACAGATTATGCCATTTAGCGGCAAATGGAGGAGAGAAGGAATCAAATATTGATTTTGAGCGAGTACCTAAGTATGTTGTTATTTCTAAAGCTATATTATTTAACTGTCCTTTAAATGTTAAACAGTTCTTGACTTGCCCTGTAGTTAAGTATCTTATTTTGGCTCAAATCCTCAAACATATCAAGGGTCGGCAACGCCCATGTTACTCCTTTGGAGTTGCATGCGTCTATGGGCTCGCTTACCATCAGGCGGGCCGTACGCTTGTTTGCCAACGTCGTTGTATAAAAAAAAATCTTGCAGATTGAAACAATTTCAATTTTCCTGCAATACTGCCGTCATTCTTAAAAAAGGCAGTCATCTACAAGTAAATTGTATGAAGAAGACTGCCTTTTAAAAAAGTATGGCAGAATACAAAAGTTCAATTTTGTACAGTTACGCAATAGGATCACAATGCTATACTTTGGTAACATAAACCTGATTTGACGATGGAGACTGAAGGTGGGCATAGGACTCCTTAATAACACAAGATTATCCCGTCGCGTTTAGGAACCAACTCAGCGAGCTGTTGATGGCAATGCAAAAAAATACAAATGTTGGCAGTAACTTATTTAAACTATTGGAGCAGAGGGTTTTGTAATAAAATCTAAATATCATAATTTCAGGTTCGTAACATTAATATAATTGAACTGTAGTGCATGCGAAAATTGATTGAAATCGTAGGAATTGTTTACCTTGAAAGAGTTTTCTGTTCTGATACTGTTATATCTTATTTTTGACTAACACTTTAGTTTTCGGTACCTATTTCGAATTATATGTATATATGTATGTATATTATTACATTACTTTACCAGGCAGGTAGTTGAAACAAGAGATGAGGCTTTTATCAAATTAACTGTAAGTATTATTTAATTATTGACCAACATTTTCTTTTTTTTCACCATCCTGTTGTTCAGGAAGCGTCTGAAGGGATTGTTGTGTGACCAGCGAGCTTTAAGTGATGACCTCTCAGTCGGGTGTTAATAATAATAATAATATACTTTATTATGCACGATATACAGTTTTCATTTGAATAAAAAAAAAAAACAGACTATAAACAACAGATAAAACATTAATAAGCAAGGCAACAACAGGCGGCCTTATCGCTAAAGAGCTATATCTTCCAGACAACCTTTGGGTAGCAGGAAATAAAAAACAACAGTTAACCGGTAGGTAGTGCATAATTGGAAAGAGTGGTAACAGATAAATCCATGTGTTATTGTTTTTTTTCAAACGTTTTATGGAAATCTTTGAGATGGTAAGATTCCAGATCGTAGGTTTATATTTTTCTCCAACATGCTCGGAAAGCGTCGCATTTTGTTTGTAAAACGAACACACGAAGTGCCTAATTTTTATCCGCCAACATTTAAAATGTTAAGTCTCTTCCCCGCCTAGGAGTTAATAACCCATACAAAACCCATTATTTCCGGCTCCGTTAAAAATTTTAAAATTCCGGTAGCGCCATACTAAATCGAGACGACTAAGGAAAAATCACAATCAGCCAATGAAAATCACCCGCGAGCCGCGCGGTTTTCATGGTGTTTTTTGTTTGTTCAAGAAAATGAAATTATAAAGTATTAAACCGTAAGTAAATTCATTTATTTGAGATAAATGAAACATTACATTAATTAAATGTGTTATACTTAATTACTAGAAACACCGCATTGAGCGTAAAATATAGTGTGAAGTGAATATCGCTTTTGAAAGAATTCGTAGAAAGAAACCTTACCAAATGAATTTTTGACAGAAACTTGTTCTAGTGGTCGATAAATCTACGGTTGATGCAGATTGATATAAAATTTCTTTGATGTGAAAAAAATATTGCATAATCTATTCACGTCATGGTGGTACCAAATCTCTAATCTTAGTGTCATCTGTCATTTTAACTGATAAAAAATCGATAGGTGATGGATAAAATGCTCCGCCTTAGGGTAAACTTAGGTTGTTAAATATATAAAAACATCTTCTAATATATGTCTGATGGACGGTGTAGATCCCGATCATGTGTTATATACTTTATATAAATGGTTTAATTGAAAAATTAAGTTCTGACTTTTAAAAATTCGAAAATTATAATTTCTTTATTTATAGCTATATTCTTTGAAAAGTTTACGATACATTTTATAATATGTCCATACTTGGAAAGGCAGAAACTGCAAATGTTAAATCTAGTTAGGAAGTTCGTGACAAAAATACATCAGATCTTTAATTAATTGAATCGATAGAATTGTTACTAACGACCAAAGCCGAGCAAAGTCCAATCACATTAACGAAGGAACTAATTAACGCAGGTCCTTCATTCAATAAAGACAAAAGTCCCGGTCGAAGTTGAAACGTTAAATCTGAAAAATTCCTAGCTGTCTGTGAACTTCAACAAAAATCGAATTAAGTCCGAAATCCACTTTGAATTTGAATTGCGTAACAGGGAACTTTAAAATTGCCATTGTGTACCCAAATTAAACTTTCCTTGCCACGGTTCAAGTTTTCAATGATAACATTTTATATCTGCTCTCTTACTTGAGGTAAATTGAAAAGTTTCGCCGCTGAGCTACTTACACGGGTGTAATAATTTGCAATCTACCTATTTCATCTTACCTTCCTACTATACTTACCTGCTTTACCCTAGTTAAAAAACTTAAGTAAAGCATTTTTTGAACGAGTAAGCGAAGCGAACGAAGTTCTTCGTTCCAGCTTGGACAAGCATATTTCGTATGTCCGCCTGTTTTCCTCTACCTACAAGTCGCATTTCTCAACCGATTCTCGTGTGGCAGTTTTTTTATATAGTTTTTTTTTGTCGATTCATCATTTTTTTTAACGACAGGTTCGGGAGTTCTTTCGTTTTCTTTTTTTAACATACCAACGCAGGTAAAAATCAAAAACACACTAAACAGATAATCATTGTTAAAGAAAAGGAGAAAAATCGGCCAAGTGCTTGTCGGTCGACGTGCAGTGTAGGGTTCCTTAGTTGCCTGTCTATCTTAGTTACATCGACACCCGCGCACCTACTAAATAGTGCGGTTGCGTCGGCCGAATTTGTACGAAAGGTATACTTTCTAGGTACATTTTAATTTGGTCGTCTATTACTCGGTAACTAGTTATGCCTTATTATCTGTGATAGTTTTCCTTATAAGTTCATCATATGTACTTTTGCTGTATTTTTTTTCACATCCCCAGTAGTAGCCATTAAGCCGGCAGGGGGACATGACTCGAACAAAAGTTAGGGGTCCAATATCTCGCTAACAAATCACTGAATTGAAGAATGGTTTTAAGAAACCCACAATATTTTTGAACAAACTAACCAACAATTCTCCACATTATTGGTTTAACGAGAAAAAAATACATCCCCACTTTAGATGTAGGGGAGGTACCACAAAAAAAACCAAAATTTTATTCTAGTGTCGGCGTGATTGATTTATATACCAATGCCGAATTACAGTTTTCTAGTAGTAAGGGTTACACAGCTAAGCCGCAGACGGCATACAGACATGGAGTAAACTGTAAGGGTTCCTTGTTGACAACGGAACCCTACAAAACGAAAAAATATCGTTCAAGCCAGATTTGAACCAGTGACCTTACAGTACAAGCGGCCAGTTACTCTAACCAACTGAACTATCAGGACCGTGCTCGGTTCAACGAATGTTTCAACCAGTTCTCTCTTATACGGCTGCATGTAGCAATATCTGCCTCGAAGACCACCACAAACACCACCGACGTCTCAAATTTCATTAAGAAATAATCAGCAATGATTCGCCCACGCCCACTACATCATACTAAATTAATCCGTAACGTTAAACTTAATACAAAATTAAGATTATCGTTATCTATACAAGTAACCACATAAACAAATAATATCGTATTCCTTGCTTCATTTCCTGTTTTATTGAATAGGAAAAATAACACAAAATTACAAAAATAATTTCCTCTTCCCCATAATAAAGGCCTAAGTAAATGAGTTCGTTATTTTCTACCAACGATCGGCGAGCGAAAGATAAAATCTTTTATCCGGCGGTGAATGGGATTGTTTGTACCTACCATAATTTCAGATTTTTTTACATAATTACCGACATTTTTCCCCGAGGCTAACCCGCTTCACAAGATGAAACGAAGTTTGCATGGAACGAACAGTATTTGATTTTAGCCAGGAATTTATAATTTATGATAAACGGTAATTAGATGTTTGAAGGGTTTGCCAGCAAAAATATGAAAAATCTTGAAACGTTTAATAATTATCCTGTCCGTTATGAAAATCGGGTTGCCTTCAAAGTCTGTAAATCACTTTATTTTAGGATTTAACACGGATCGGAGTTATAAAAAATATGTACCTTGCACTTAGACTACAGATTACAGAACGTAGACTGTGAGCCTGGCCCATGCTGCGACCATTGGTGATTTTTTTTCTGTTAGGATATTGTTTGTATTCAGAAGCTACGGTAGCCTAGTAGTTCAGGCATGAGGCTGTCGCAGCAAGCAAGTGGTGGTCGTGGGTTCGAATCCCGATTCGTACTAATGAGTTTTTCGGAACTTATGTACGGAATATTTACCGTTAGCTTTTCGGTGAAGGATAACATCGTGAGGAAACCTGTCTAATCCCAATAAGGTCTAGTTTTCTCTTTGATTTGTAAAGTCAGATGGCAGGCGCTTTCTTAAAACTAGTGCCTTTGGTAAAACTTGGAATTAGGTGTCAAAGCGGACGCCGGGCTCTTTTAAGGCACAACCGGGAATAATGCTAGGAGGATGGATGTAATTACGGAACCAGGACAAATACCCAAAATCTCAGCTCAATCGGTTACCGGGAAGTGGGTCAAATTTAACTTGCAAGATTTGATTACAGACAGTCAGACAGACAGACAGACAACGGGACAAGTGAAACTAAATAAAAGCTTGTAAAAAGAAGCACCAGCCTTATAGATTAATATAAATATATATATACCTATACCAAACAACCGAAAAAAGTTCAAAAAACTGTATGCCAACTAATGAAAACGAACTAAAAACTGTTTTTTTTTTCGTACAAATCCTACATCACCCGGAACATAATTTCGAATCGATTGATACCTCATTCGTCAAATTCGGTTCAGTATCTTAAAAGCTACGGTGGAACACACGTTAGTACAAACATAGACTGTTACCTGTTACTTACAATCATATCCATAACTTTCGGCTCTGCCGTAGTCGGGCAAAAAAGTTATCAATCGCAGTTGGCGACAAATCTTTGACAGAAAACGCCTTCGTCTTGATTACGTCGAGGGTTCCCCGAGCCAGATTAAAACTTCCCTCATTTAAAAACGCATGGGTATAATGAATTATTAATTTAGCTTTTAAAGTGAGGGGTTGGTGCTTTGAAATTTTAACATAAACGGATACCTGTAAATTGGGAAGTCACTGCTTTTCAAAAATGGGTAGGTACCTACTCATTATTGATTGCGCCTTGTCCTTGAGGAAAAAGTGAGATAAACTGCATAGTAGCTAGGAGGTTACAAGTTTAGAAACCTCCTAGTAGGTATTACAAATACTGGTATCAGGCCGACTTGTTCTTCCAATAAGGGGCATCCGCAATAAGCTCGATTCTCCATACAAACGTAGTTACGCTCTCATTTTAAAACTACGTGTTGTATTGTAACGAAACTTTGCATGTACAATGACATGAGGTATATCTATGTCTGTAATTAGTTTATGTAGCTTTAGATACTACAGTAAAAAAATACAGCGAATTTAAGATTTTTCATACAAAACTTGTTTTGCTGTATTTTGTTTGTTTTATAACCTGGAACCATATAAACTAATTACAGACATAGATATACCTAAATGTCATTGTATATGCAAAGTTTCGTCACAATCCAACAGGTAGTTTTAAAATGAGAGCGTAACTTCGTTTGTATGGGAAGGTAAAATTCGGCAGAGCTTACTGCGGACTCTTAATTGAAGATCCTACACGTCTTCGCTCTTACAATAAGTCGTATCGTTAATTCATATGCATTGACAAGCTAGGGCACGGTTTAATCTCTCAAACTTGCTAGCTGGAAATCTCGAAGTGTTACAGAAACCACGGGTAAAGTAAGCATCGTTTCCGCCAATGCATTTACGAATATTTAAATCCGTTGTACGACCAACTTAAACTTCGCCAACGTAATTTAAAGGACCGTTTCGCCCGACATATGTAAAAACCTTAGCATACGTCGCTCCAGAGTCACACATGTTCCAGCAACATTCCAGATAATGTCATGTGATGATAGCAGTGCATTACGGCCTGGCGACGGACGGTTAACGACAGAGGAAACTCATTAAATACGCGTGGATTTATAGCAGTGGGAGCGCAAGTGGAGGGGGTAGCATTACGAGCATTGCGTAGGATAGGATGGGGTACTGTTTAATTTATTGACATTTCCGTTAATCAGTCTTGGTTAATTTAAGTAGTTTAGCTCGGAAGGCGACTAGAGAATTCTGTAGGATTCACTTTTTTCTACCTTATGGTTCCGCAGTAAGCTCGGCCGAACTTCACCTTCCCATACAAACGTAGTTACGCTCTCATTTTAAAACTACGTGTTGAAGTGGGGAGAAACTTTGCATGAGGTATATATGTCTGTAATTAGTTTATATGGTTCCAGTTTATAAAACAAACAAAATACAGCAAAAACAAGTTTTGTATGAAAAACTTAAATTCGCTGTATTTTTTTTTACTATGGTGTGAGCTACATTTAAACTAATTACAGACATCGATATATCTCATTTTATTGTACATGCATGGTTTCGTTACACGTAGTTTTAAAATGAGAGCGTAACTACATTTGTATAGAGAATGGAGCTTACTGCGGACTCTTAAGACCGCACACGTTCAAAACTTTTTGGGATCTAACGTTTTGTTCATTAGATCTTTAGTTAGTTTTAGTCAAAATGAAGAAAATGCACATAAGATGGGACATTTAATGGTTTTACATCCCTTCTCGATTCGAAGATAACAATTAAGTGGTTTTCGTCATCTACACTAAAACCGACCTACCTAACGTTCGTAATAGTACATTGTGATACAAGTGAGGTATGTTTATAATTACATCAGAGGCGGAATTGTTCACGCGCCGCAGGTGAGCGTGATAAGAGAGCCGAGGATGTAATTATCAAAGCGTTTCATACGACGTTTTTCAACACATTTTGCAAAAATCCTTTTCATTTCTCATGCTCTAAAAGTTCATCTTTATGATGCGTAGGCGACATAAAGTCGCTTTTTATGCTCTAGTGCCTAAAGTAAAAAATTTCTCGAAGACCAAGGCAATCCGTCCAACAGCCACACGAGCAACTTTATGAAATAAACTCTTTCTTTTTATTTTATTATATTTCGTTAGTATTCTTATACCAAGGCAAAGATACCAACAGCCAAAGTACACAACAAAAACTTTGTGAAATAAACTTATAGTTTTCATTTCCTCGCAATCGAAGTGAAAAGTAGAGTGTACACTTCGTCCATAAAACCCATTTTACACTCGATTTTATATCCATCCTCGCTCGCCAGCTCGCTCGCGTCTCGCGTAAAATGGTGCGTTTTATGCACTTGTTGTACAACCTACTATTTCATAGATGAAAATTTTATAGGCCTGCCAAGTTATTTTCTTTACTTAATAATGACAACAGGTTTTTCCACCCGAACAAACATATAGTTACATCATCATCCTCCTAACGTTGTTCCCGGTTGTGCCCCTAAAGGAGCCCGGGGTCCGCTTTGACACCTAATCCCAAGATTCGGCATAGGCACTAGTTTTACGAAAGCGACTGCCATCTGACCTTCCAACCCAGAGGGAAAATTAGACCTTATTGGGATTAGACCGGTTTCCTCACGATGTTTTCATTCACCGAAAAGCTAACGGTAAATATTCCGTACATAAGTTCCGAAAAACTCATTGGTACGAGCCGGGATTCGAACCCACGACCGCTGCTTGACAGCCGCATGCCTGAACCACTAGGCTACCGTAGCTTAACAAACATATAGTTACATTGCAAGTTAAATAAAAAAAAATACAAATATGGCGATCGGTAGAGCCGTCCGTACAATCATATGGTAAAAATTTACATGCCATTTAGCCATTCCTGTCTCGTAATGTAGAAGTTTACATTAAAATTGAAATATTTACGTCAACACACTAATGACAGGTTAGGTCGGAAAGTTGATGACAGGAAAGAATATGTAATAATACCCTTAGTTGCCCGACCCGTCGTGGCTTACTTCCTAATGCATGAGTCGAGGAATCTAATAGAGCGATTTTACTAAGTTTTCAACAGAATAAAGCATTTGTTTGTAAAGTAATCCAAGACAGTGGTCTACCGTTTTTCAAGTTTATTTGCACTTTAAGGTTCAAAATTGCTAGAACAATTTCTTGGCTCACTGTACCATGGAGCGGTGAACTATTCAAGCAAACTATTTACTTAATACATTTCGCGCGCGAAATCGAATACTTAATGTAGTTTTTTAATAATTTTATTTACTTATTTATTTAATTCAGACTGAGTCCATATAAAAGATAGTACTTACTTAATTACAGTAAAAAGACTTACAAACTTAGAAATTAATACAAATTACATTCCATAATTACATTCATTATAAAGGTAATAATTACACGGTTCAACTCACGTATTATTTATTTCAACATGCCTCACGAAAGTTCGACATTCATTATATGTACATTAAAAACAATCAAGAAAAAGAATAAAGCACTGTCAAATTTAAAAATAATAATAATATTTCTGCGAATGGTAAATTGTTTATACCAAAAGATTAAAAATTAATAATTATGAAACAGTACTTTAATTATTTATTATTAAATGTTAATTTTTTTTGATACAACGACGATAGCAAACGATAATATGGCCAGTCTGATGGAAAGCAGAAACCGTAGACCATGAACACTTAAGACCCTAGAGGAGTCACAAGCGCATTGCCAACCCTGCATGAGTTTGAAAATTCGCTGAGCAAGAGATAAATGCATTCTAGTGAGGTCTGCTCGCAAGGTTACTTGGCTGAGGGTTTGGTTGTAGGGTAATGTCATATTCAGTGATGACTCGATGGCAGGGGCGTATTTTGAAATTCTGCATACCGGGCCAATAAGTTTCGCCGCTCCAGAAGTCAAGGAATGGCGCGAAAACCGAAGAAAATGCAATCGGTCAGTTGGCGCCCTGGGCCATGGCTCGGCCCTAGGGTAAATACACCCCTGCTCGATGGCATCAACTCCGATCATTATCTATGAACTGTTTATGCATGAGTGTAATTATAGGTACTTCAGTATATAATAGTTTTTGCAAACTTGGATGTTGTTCGTTGAACAGCAATTGTTTTTCGCCCAGAAAGACGAAAATTACTCTTTCAATTTTAGTAAATAATTTATTCGTTGTCCTGAACACAAACTGTTACGATTGAATAAATAATTAAGTAAATATTGTCGGCAAACTATTCCAAACGAATCTTATTTGTATTAAATTAATTGTGATGTTCTCACATGACTGAAATTATGTCATTAAAATAGATTATTCAGAGAGGGATCATAAATTTAACAGCGTGCGTAAAATTAATGTTTCGCTATCTTTGGCCTGCACACTGATTTGGTTAATTAATATTGTAACTATTATATTCGTGACTATAGTGAAAAAACTTCATAGTTTATGATTGAAACGGCATTGTTACGCTACGGTAGCCCAGTGGTTCAGGCATGCGGCTGTCAAAGTGGCGGTCGTGGGTTCCAACCCCGGCTCGTAATACCAATAAGTTTTTTAGAACTTATGAACGGAATATTTACGGTTAGTTTTTCGGCGAAGGAAAAAAAAACATAGTGAGGAAACAGGTCTAATCCCAATAAGATCTAGTTTTCCCTCTGGGTTGGAAGGTCAGATGGCAGTCGCTTTCGTAAAACTAGTGCCTATGCCAAATCTTGGGATTAGGTGTCAAGGCGGACCCCGGGCACAACCGGGAATAACGCTAGGAGGATGATGATGATTGAAATGGAATTACATACATACATACATTCACGCCTTTATTCCCAAAAGGGGTAGGCAAGCACATGAAACGTATATTCCAGCGCCACTTTTAGCATTAATGTGGGTATAAAAGATCGACAATATGTGATGGAAATGGAATTGTTTGTTACAATTATAAACTCAAGCCTGCATTCTCAAAAGGGGTAGGCAGGATAACCAAAAAAATAACATTTTTAGTGCTACTACTAGCAAATATGGTATGATATGATATAGGTAGCAGTTACAGGTCGCCAGGTCTGTCCGCACAACACACATTCAACCCTAGTCCTTTAGTCGACTCCTACGAATACCACGGAAAGAAAGGGGGAGATGATTTGCTTTAGCCACAGCACACGAGGATTATAGAAGGCTTATTTGTGTTTATATATTTTTGAGGCGTACATTATGTTAGGTTAGATTCGTTTTATGATAGCCGTAAATTGTTACTACTCCTCCAAAAACGAGTTATACATCAAACGTTGCTTGTATCAAATGTTACATTGTAAGTATTATAACTGATGTTACATAAATAAATTAAATTATTATTCTACCCTACCTTCCTCTCAATTGCTCAAAGGTTAGCTGGAAGAGATCCCTTATAGGGATAAGTTCGCCTTTGTACTCTGATCTATTTTGTGTCATTTATAGTCTTTAACCTGTTACATACATACATACAAATTATTAATATCATTGATGTGAGTGAGTTCGGTATACATAATCTGAAACAGTAATTTGCGCAGGAGAACTTTTAGTGCAAAAGCGAACGCGCTTCCGCAGATATATCGTCATATAGAGATATAGTATCATTACTTACATATTAAATCATGTCGTGTTCAATAATTGTCCTCGGTCTACTCTTTGCAAATTTAAAGAATTAATTATACATCAACCTGTCCATGTAAAAGTAAATTAAAGCTCGTGATAAAGATTCGACACTTTGGGACTGTGACATTTGGCACTTCAGGTGTTTTACTTTTGAGGTATTTGAAGTATAATGTACATTTTAATATTCGCGGCCGATTCCCTTGAATTATCGTCCAGGCCAACTATTATTATTTTGTACCTACATATCGTTAAAGCCTTTCCTTGCAAACATATTGTTGTCGTTGCGTTAATATGAAATTAAAATTGACATTTTGTACCGCACGGCCCGGCCGCAACAGCCGCCGGGAGAACGATTTATTTTATTAACCGATTAAGGGCTTACACCAGATTTAACAGTGGCATAATAAATATTTTAATCGGTTTATCGACGAAAATTCCGGCCTGAATTTAGGCATTGATGGCCAATCAACGGCCTGGCGGACTCTCAGTTCGTAGGCGCTTTCCTCTGCAAACAGTTTTTCGCATGTTATCGGCTACCGCTTAGAGATTGTTGCTAGTGAATGTGTTGACCCTTTAAATGCGAGTTATGCGAGTTATGTACGTGCTGCGATGAGTTCTCTTTTGTTTCTATTAGTAACCGTGAAAATGGCGCCGGCAGCTGTCATCCCATAGAAACTTGTCAAACTTTCCATACATTCAGATTTCAACGAATACCGCTTACGATCGCAGACGGTTTGATGCAATCCGCCCTTAGTGCGCTACGGGTTAGGGAGAAGTTAACGAAATATTCAGCAAATATGACGACACTTATTGCGGGCTAGAATTTATCATTAATAATGTTATTACTACTTCCGTTTAGTGAGGAGTTAATCTTCATTCCAGTCCCTATCAATAGTATTGTCATTACTTGAAGGTAATGTAATTATTACTGATAGTGTCTAGCCCGCATATGGCTAGGAGGCTTCTCGTTTCTTACACTGCCTTTAATGTAAGCGCATAACCAAGTGTTTGTGGTCGCGCTGGGGCGCTACCACGAACCCGCTACCCTGTCACTCGAGTAAGGGAGCGCGATAGAGACGGAAAAACCCGAACTTCGAATTTAGAAGTTCGTGGTAGCGCCCGCTGGTAATCATATTGATTAGAAAGAGCTTGGTTATATAGATTGATTTAAATATAAGTCGTCTTTCCTGCAGTATGTGGATACTTAAGAGTTTCATTACAGTTTCAGCCGAAAGACGTCCACTGCTAGAGATACGCCTCCCTCAAAGAGTGCCACAGTGACCGGTCCTGAGCCACCCGCATCCAGCGGACTCCCTTGGTAACTAAGAGCTTACTTGCATATAAATAATGTTTATATCGCACAGTATGTAATAGGAGACGCTGTGTATGCGGTTTAAGTGTCCAACGAAAAATTAAGCTTCCTAGCTTTTAGAGCACAAAGACAGAGAACACGGTCGACTCAAGTCGACTCTTCACAGAAACGTAGTTTGGTTCTCACTATAAAACGGCTTACTTAGCATGAATCATTTTACACATAATGAAATCCGCCATATCTAGGTCGGAAACTAGATTCTGTTGCTATAAATCATAATAGAAGAAAATAAAGCAATTAGAGAATTTGTACGAAAAACGTTGCATAACTATTTTAATTTCTAGCAACAGAAACTAGTTTCCGACATAAATAATAGCGGATCAGTTGGGTATAGTTATTTTAGCATGGTGTTTTAAAATGAGAACAAAAATACGTTTGTATGGAGAGTCTAGCGTCCTTGCCACTTTGACACAAGAAAGATGCAAACCTAAATCTTTGTAAACTTTTATAATTTTTTCTTACAAAAGTACTCAATCAAGGAAATCATTATACACGCGCGAAATGTATTCTAACTAAACTATTACCATAATCGCATCCTAGTTCACGCTGTGATACTGTCAACTACATAAAGTGTATTTAATTACGCTGGAGCCAACGAGTCGCGTGATTGGCGCTGTGCTCACTCGCTGCACATGTAGCTGCGTCTGGAGGGATCAGGAGTTAAGTACTGAAACGGTTTAAGATATACTAATTATTTAGGTTATGAATATTTTGAGTGTCTTAAAAGGCAAACATCTATGACTGTTTTTTAAGTTTTCTTGAGTTCCATTGTGTTACTGACACATATCATTAACTATAACTCTTCATTCATTTCAGTGAAAGTAACGTGATTATTACTGATAGTGTCTGGCCCGCATATGGTAAGGAAGCTTCACGTTTCTTACGCTGCCTCTAGCTTGACCACTAAACCAAGTGTTAGTCGTCGCAATCCACTGGTAATCAAATTGATTTAATATTCTATTCTATTCGTCTTTTAATATTCTTCAATAAAGAAAATCATTCTACAGGCGCGAAATGTATTCTTACTAAACTATTACCATAATCGCATCCTAGTTCACGCTGTGATACTGTCAACTACCAAGTGTATTTAATTACGTTGGAGCCAACGAGCCGAGTGATTGTCGCTGTGCTCACTCGCTGCACATGTAGCTGCGTCTGAAGGGTTCAGTAATACTGAAACGGTGTAAGATATACCTACTAATTGTTTAAGTGATAACTGTAAGTGAAATATTTTGGGGGTCTTTAAGGGTAAAAGGTGTATGTAATGACTGTTTTTCAAGCTTCGTATTAAGTTTTTGAAAAATTCATGACGCATCCGTCCAAAAATAATAATAAAAAATTGGATACCCTCGACTACAAAATGAATACCTATGTAGGTACCTACACAAATATAAACATCCTACTTAATATTATACTCGTAAATGCGAAAGTTTGTCTGTTTAGATGTTTGAATGTTTCTTACTAAATCACACATAAACGGCGTAATCGTTTTGAATGAAATATTGCACTAAGGTAGTTTAAAGCCTGGATTAAATATAGGATAGATTACATCCCGGGTCCACGCCGACGAAGTCGCTGGAGGAAGCTGGTTAAATTTCAGAAACGGTTTATTCATTTCGAGGTGTAAATCTCTGTCCATCAATCAAAATCAAAATCAATTATTTAAGGATGACTCACGCTAGAACGGGACGTGACGGGCCCGGGCCGTAATCGTAAAGAGCCGTCAACGAGCTTATTTGCTTGTCACATTTTGCCACCGGGCCGTGTCCGAGCCTGCACCGAGCCGAGCCCCGTCCGCTGCTCGGTCACCGGGCCGGTACATTATGCAAACGACATGTCACCGAGCTCGCACCGGGCCGCGCAAAAACGCCGTCGTTTTTCTGAAAAAACGGCCCGGGCCGGACACGTCCCGTTCTAGCGTGAGTCATCCTTTATTCTGCAATTGCATTCATGTAATATTGTCAGATGTACAGGGTCAATAGCCATCATGAAGGATTCCGATTAAGTTAATAAAGTTTTTTTTAAATCGGGTAAGTAGTTCGGGGATTACTCCTTACGTACAACGTTGTGTACATACTTACATTTCACCCCTTTAGAATTACTATAGTTGATGTCTCTTTTACCGCCTGTTTAATTTTAAACTCACTGCCATATAAATAATAACTATATCCTCTTATCCTGACCTTGATACTCGTAATGACGAGGATCCTGGAAAAACCAGACTAAACGTTAGATTTCCTAACACGTACAAAATAGAATCTCATCAATTATCTGGAACACACTTAGCCGTACCTAATTGCAAAAGCGTGGTTTCACTTGCGCCATAAATTGTTCGACGTAATTAGGCTTGGGAATCCGCGGTCGGCTGACGCGGTCAGAACATTGTGAAGTGACTGGAACTGAATTTACAATAGTGACAGCATGAAATAGTTAGAAGCACTGGATCCATCTCTTGACTACACGTTACAATTTTATGTGTAAACTATGAGGCAATCGACCAACGACCAACGACTAGCCATTTGACTTGATTCTGAATGTAATCTCCACCTACATGTCTCAGAATGATAGAGACATGAAACGGATATCCTTTTCAGTCAAGACGAATGAAATGGCGGTCCAAGTATAATACAGTAATGGGGAAAAGCGTATTCAGAAATAATCTATTGGCTTAAAGTAAAAGAACAAATTTCAGTTCTAAGAGCTGTCTCCATAAGGATCAGAGGCACGAGAAGACAAATCCGACCTTTCGAATGTGAAGATGGAGCTGGCATCTTATGATGATAAATCAAATCAAATCAAATCTTTATTTTAAATGAAATAGTAGTATTGTCTGCCATAGTCGCCAATCATTATCACAACTGTTCTCACCAGTATCGTCCGTCCTTCCGTTATTACCACAGTCCATCTGCCGTCCGTTCTATTGTTTTGATTTATATTAGAATATATATGTACATTAATATATATGTTTCCGAATCATATATACCTCATTGTATACGCTAAAGTATCATCTTGTCTATATTAACTTGAATTGTGTTGAAGATTGCTTGAATATCTTTTGTCTTATTTATTTATTTATAACGTACAAGCATAGAATCATAATTCAGTACTTGACTGATGACTATAATAGGGATGATACCCTGATCAGCAACATTTTATGAAACATTTAATGCTCTGACCCGGATTCGAACCTGCGACCACAAATACGCCGCTCGTCGCTGCTAACACTACACATGCTACGGCTATGATTACGCTATTATCTTACCAAGTAGCCTCACGTACCCGTATAAATGTTAAATTGTAAGTATTTGGTGTAAGTCGGGCAGTACAAGCTGTTGTTTTATCTCGCGAAAGTTTTGTGGTTAATTAACTAGCGAAGCTCGCGAGTTTCTCCACACGGCACGTCACGCCGGCGGCTAAAAACTTGTAACCACGTTTCTGGTTTCACTTCTAAAAAGACAGTGTGTTGTAGTTTGTGATAAGGAAACAAATGAGGTTAGTTTGTTAGATAACGAAAGTTTTGATTAGTCAAGACGCCTATTGTTTTGGAGATGGTCCGAAAAGGGTGAGGAAAAGGTATCTAGGGAACTCGATTCCTAAGAAATTCTAATTAGGGAGGTAACGTCTTAACCCTAAACTTGGCAGTGTATGTTTAAATGCAAACATGTTTTGTCCCCTATTTTGTGTTTTACATAGCGCAGCCGAGGCTTGAACTTTAGAGCTTTTAATCAGTTCTTTACTCCAGGCAATAAACAAGTAACATCAGTAATGGACAGAACAGCGCAAATAACCCGAACCGTATTTTGATTAAGTATAGTAAAAAGTAATCACGATAGATGTACCTACTAATCGAACGAGGGAGCGAAGCGAACGAAGTTCGATGCTTCAGCTTAGGCCGTTCGGCGTCTGTCCCGCTGTTTTCCTCTACATTTCTCAACCGATTCTCGTGAAATTTGGTGAGCAGGTTTGTTAATTATATATTTTTGGTCTAGTAACTTTTTCGAAAAGAAAAAATATTTTGAATTACAAATTATAAATAAATAAATAAAATAAATATTTTAGGACAATCTCACACAAATCGCCCTAGTCCCAATCTAAGCAAAGATTGTACTATGGGTACCTTACCGGGGTTCGAACCCAGGACCTCTTGCTTCGTAGGCAGGGTCACTACCAACTAGGCTAAAGCGGTCGTCACTTGAACGTATTTTCCTAATTATTTGCAAACTTTCGATATCCCATGATTTTCACTACCTCACCGTGAACCGTGGGCATACTAGCGGTTCTTCGGAGGTAATACAGCGCGTCACGCACACCTAGACACACGATATGCTCGTTACAAATGTTGCATTATCATACAACGAGTGTAATCCTTATGCGTCATTGTTTTAGGGTTGAAACTGGCATGCACCTGTCGTATTGTAATGCTAGGATACACGCGAAGAAACGCCACAACCGCAGCATCTTTAGTATATCCGATGTTTATAATGGCAGGAATGCTCGTTGTGATGCCGTCGAATATAGCCCTAGGAAAATTCATTCACAAAATAGGCAAACAGATTGGAGACCAGTTCGTAGGTGATCGTTACGATAAAAATATCAAATATTAAGTGAAATTGAAAAGGTATTATAATCCCTTTTTGGATATATTTTAAAGCGGGGATCACAATATGTCTGTGATCTGATTCGGCCCTGTTTTTTTACAGCTCGGAATATTGCCAATCATCAGACAAATTATGCTACCTATAGCCTATACCTTAATGCATTTTGAATCAATACTAATATTTAATTATAAATGCGAAAGGGTGTCTGTCTGTCTGTCTGTTACCTCTTCACGCTTAAACCGCTGAACCGATTGAGATGAAATTTGGTATGGAGATAGTTTGAATCCCGGGGAAGGACATAGGATAGTTTTTATCCCGAAAATCATCCCCTGAAGGGGTGGAATGGGGGACGAAAGTTTGTATCGCGCTACGATATAAACGAGTTCCACGCGGACGGAGTCGCGGGCAGAAGCTAGTAGATATGACAACAGTAACCACAAATGAGCCCTTTTAATATTCAACGACGATGGCAGACAAGCATACCTTGTCTGATAGTATTCAGAGACCAGGGGACCGATTTTTGACTTTCGAGCGCTCGACTCTTTCACTAGAAAACTGACAAATATTATGAAATGCTATTTTGAAATGACGATAGAAAATTTAAAAACGTGCGGTATCGACCACTCGTATTCAATTCTATCGGTAGAAAGTAAGTGCCTGTGATTATGACACTACGATAGCATTTACTTTTATTTAATTTTCCAGCGCTCTAAAGTCAAAAATCGCCCCCCAGTAGGCTATGTTAGCCTTTCGCCTGCAGAAGAATCACAAGCGCGTTGCCGACCCTTTATTGGTTTGAGTATTCATTGTGTTGACAGCTAGAGACAAATGCTGGTTTCAATCTCTATCCTCCGGTGCTCGGGCGACCTGAAGCTACATAAATAATACTTTATTATACTCTCCGAACTTAATGTTTGAATGAAGATTTCGTATACCAAACCATAACCACATAATTTTTTCTATGGAGCTCCCAAGTCAACTTTTTACAACTGTTTAGACAGCTAAAATGAATTCAACCAATCACATGAAATGCCTATACTGAATTTGACGTCGAACTCGAACGTCGTCTTGGCTACAGAGGAAAATACATCAACGAATACTAAGCCGTTGGCTGCGCTTCCTTTCTGCCGGGCTTAGCCACTCACTTGCATGTGGCAACCACAGTTGTCAATTTCGCGCACCCCTAAACTGATGGTGGCAACTGTGGTTGCCAAGCAAAGTATGGACTTCTTTGATAAAGAAATGAAAAAAAAATGAAAGCAATTTAGGCTACCTTTTTTAAATTCCGAAATCAAGTGAGCGGAGATTTTCAATAGATACCAAGTTTGTTTAATTAGTTCAGTTGAGTCGTAGAAAGAGTATTGTATACAATGGTTATATAATTAGCTTTTTAAGTCTCGTACCTTAATTAGGCCAATCAGCAAGCTTCGTGGCCTAAACGTGGTACTCGACTGAAAAGTATTCATTATATAACGATTGCATAAAATACTATATTTCGAATTTGGATAAAATTCCAAAATTGATCATTTTCGATTCAGCTACTTTATACAATTATTGAGAATATAAAGTATTTACTGAGAGCTAACAGAATCAGCTAACAAAGACGCTATCCGGAGAATGGCATCGTTCTAATAAAGATAAAAAAACAACACACATTAACGAGACACACACAAAAGAAAACTTGATACTTGTCATCCCGAACTGGTTCCACCCGCGGCACCGGGATAACTCATCTTGTCTTTAGAGACATGACAGGCGGTGCCGCAGGGCGATATTTTGTGGCCGAATTTCCTGAACGTTGGTTTCGAAAAAAGCCTTGCTTGCTTTCAATACTGGTTTGGTAAGGTTACCTACATTGTTCGGTTGTACAGTCGACAAAGAGATGTTCACATTTTTCGCAATATTACATTGTAATTCGACGACTGGTTTAGCCTAGTTGGTATTGACCCTACCGACGACGGAGCTAGAGGTCCTGGTTTCGGATCCCGGTAAGGGCATTTATTTGGGTGATGAGCACGAATCATGGATGAGTCATGGATGTTTTCTATAAAAAAAAACATTTCATTCGGATATCATAGACCCATAAGAATACAATACAATTAAATCAATATTGAATTCTATGTATTTAAGTATTTATTTATCTATATAAGTTGCTTTGCTCAGTTTGGGACTAGCTCGATATATGTGTAAGATTGTACAATTAAAAAAAAAAAACGAAAATCGGTTCATCCGTTTGGGAGCTACGATACCACAGACAGATACTCAGATACACAGACAGACACGTTAAACTTATAACACCCCTCTCTGCGTCGGGATACAAAGAAGATGAATAGGAATTTGGAACATGAGTACAAGCTGACACCGGCGGCCCGTTTCTCGAAGCTACAACTTACAACGCACTATCGACCAGTTAGCCATCCGTGCACTTTATGTGCATTGAAACAACGTTCTATATAAATACAGGCTGGTCAGTTAACTGTGTTGGCGTTTGTACCTGCAGACAAACTGTTAAAACAGCTTTGCAGGGAAATGTAATAGATTAAGAGTCCGCAGTAAGTTGGATTCTCCATACAAACGTAGTTACGCTCTCATTTTAAAACTACGTGTTGGAATGTAACGAAACTTTGCATGTACAATGACATGAGGTATATCTATGTGTTTTATTAGTTTATGTAGCTTCAGACACCATAGTAAAAAAAATACAGCGAATTTAAGTTTTTCATACAAAACTTGTTTTTGCTGTATTTTGTTTGTGTTATAAACTGAAAGCATATAAACTAATTACAGACATAGATTATATATCTCATGTCATTGTATATGCAAAGTTTCGTCACAATCCAAAACGTAGTTTTAAAATGAGAGCGTAACTACGTTTGTATGGAGAATCGAGCAGCACTCTTAATCTATTACATTTCCCTGCAAAGCTGTTTTAACAGTTTGTCTGCAGGTGCAAACGCCAACACAGTTAACTGCCGGGATGTGTGCTACACTTTTTAGCCAAGATGTAGAATTTGTAGAGCGTGACTGGTATCGGTAGAGTTACGCCGTGTGGAGTGGGAAGCTTGGCGCTAATTGCGATCTGATATCTTTTTCACCCTGAAAACTGTATGAGTTATGGAGTCTTGGCATCACTTTACATGTAAGGTTTTTGATGGGACTTAGACTTACAAGCAGTGTCAAGAAGGGAGACAACGTCTTCCATGGCTGTGTAAGCCAATACGGGAGCGGCATATACGACCGCGAGCCTGGCAGGTGTAACTTGCTGGCGGCGAACAGGCCCCGTATCATGGTAGGCCTTATCACGCGATAAGTGACAAGATAGAGCGTCCGTCTCGTTCTATCGCACGGTATCAGCCAGTGCCGGACGCTCTATCTTGTCATTTATCGCGTAATAAGGCCCACCATGATACAGGGCCAGGTGGCACGTTGATGCCGCTCGGCTCGCTTATCTGCAAGTGTCTTAAACCACGCTTCATCGTGGATTTTACGACCATCAAACACCAGTTCCCGCCATTTGTCCCTGTCCGCGGCAAGGTCCTCCCACTTGTGAACCGAGATGTTGAATGCGTGCATATCTCTATATAACATACATACGACATATACGACATATATAAAATATTATGATTTGAGAGTTTCCACTTTTCACAACGAATATTATTTTGCGACATTTTTAGGCATCAATCGGTCTCAGCACCGGCTGCGGGACTCCCAAGGTGCTTCTCATTTCCCATCACGCCTGGGCTCGGCACATCTGTCTGAACGCACATTTCGGCGATATATGACCCTAATATTTTTGCACGCGGGTGGTTGTTTAAGAACGAATGAGCGGAAAGACAATTTACTGATGCGACACGGACAGCCTTTATTACAACGATTTTGTAAAAACAAAAATCCCCTTTTTCCCTGGACGGAGTTTGCCCACTTTGGGAAAGTTTTTTGACATTCCACGCGTTTCGACGGAAAGAATGTTGAAAATGTCGGCAACAGCGGTTCGCGGAAACCGTTTGACCCCGTTCAACTAAGTTCTTTCGAGTAAGATTGATGTTCGTTTAATTTTTTACGATCCATTAACAGCTGTAAACTAAAAATGGGAAAATGTGAATTTGAATTTTTAATATATTACCCTAGTCGTTTTTGAGTAAGTATGACCTAACCTATATATTGACCTAGGTATTGACGAAACCTGTGGTGGATGCTTTATCTGTGGAATGACGAAACCTGCGCTGTGGATCTTGATGCTATGTAGTTGTCCGTACCTCAAAAGGAAAAAACGGAAACCTTATGGATCACTTTGTTGTCCGTCCGTCCGTCTGTCAAGACCCTTTTTCTCAGGAACGCGTAGAGGTATCAAGCTATTTATACTAAATACTCAGGTCTTACTGTCCCTTGGAGCTGTAAATAAATCAAATTTCTAAGCCAACGCAATCAAGAGATACAGCCGTTTATGCGGCAAATTTTCGCAAAATTTCAAAACTCGCAAGGGAATCAAAACCTACAGGGTACTTCCGGTGAACTCAGAATCTTGAAATTTGGTACGAAGCAACTTCTTATAGCACAGATAAAGGAAAAATTGCGAAAACCGTACATTTTTAGTTACATCATATAATAAAAATATTTTTAATAATTTTAAAGTTCTTACTTATATACCTACAGGATTGTACGGAACCCTTGGTGCGCGAGTCCGACTCGCAATTGGCCGATTTTTTTTCCAGAATTTAATATGAATTACCTAAGTACATCGGTCTTTATGGTCGGCGTCGATCCGAAACATTTTGCGAGATTTTACAGGACCTACTATGTCTTTCATCGACTGGTCATAAAGTCGGTGTCTCATAACAAGCGGTAATTTTCCAAAAAAAAGTTATACTTATTCCTTCTGATGCTTCGACACTGACAGTGCTGAAGGATTTTTAATTATTCGTTGCCGTCACAGAAAAAATTTTCGAAAGCATGACACAGCATACGAAGGGTTAAGTTAGAAATATTGCTATACATCTCTGATATAATTTCTGAGCTGTCAGCTACCATAGGTAGTTATTACTCGTATATATTTTTTCGTAACTTTTGTACCTACAGGCATGAAACTTCTAAAATACAGCTCATTTACTTGTTATTGGACCAATCAAATTCTTATGATTATGACGGAATCATTTTAGAAACACACACACACACGTTTTTAACATCTCGACAACTTTCACGTTTTACAGTATAGGAAAATTACGAAATATTTCACTACATCAATTAACTATAATATCTTTTAACATACGTGCTAGTTAGTCTTGTCTCGTAAATAGCGATCTAAATAGTGTACCATCAGGGACAATAGAAAAACGAAGCCAGCTGACTCGGGCGTCCGACTAATAGCCAGCGTTATCCCAGCTTCTTTCATCTCGTCGAGATCACGTATCGCCGAGTCCGTGTAATTTGATGATATTACGCGACACATGTTGTGACGTGTATTTTTCAATTTGAACCCGGCCTCGGTTCCTTGTGTAAGCTGTGGACGTGGGTGAAATCGGTTACTTTTAGTTGGTTTAGTCGGACGAAGGGATTTTTATTTGAATGCTGGAAAGGGTTTTAGTTCAATATAACCTAATTACTTCTCTGGGTCGGTTGGCGCGGTTATGGTTGCGTTCAGAAATTTTATTATTTGTCTTTACTGTATTGTTTATACCCGACTGCAGATGGAGAGGAGGGTTATGTTTTTCGAGCGTATGTATGTATGTATGTATGTGACCTTATTCTTTGGCACGCCCTGCTGCCTAAAGCGTTTGATGGATTTCGACATATGAGGTGTCGTTGGATTCCTCTTAATCGTGGGAGTGACATAGGCTATACAATTTGAAAAAAGCAGTTGGGTTTTTTGAAAAATCTTTTAATTTCACTTGTTGTTTTATATATCAGTGTACCAAAAATTGGATGTGAACCGATCAAGGCCATAACAGGTATCGTGTTCTGATAAAGTCGAGCTTACTGCGGACTCTTAATCCCGTTCATGTCCTTAATTGACGATGTTGAGAATAATGATTAATGCATCGGTGACTACATTTGAATTAACTGAGTCAGCCTTCAGTATATCAAATTAAGTCGTGTCATGAAGCTTGTGACTGATTTACAATGTTTCACTTGCTAAATGGCACATGATTTAGTAATATAGTAGTAGTAAAAAAAATACAAAAAGGCAACCGGGTAAGGATAAAGGCAAACTTTACCCTATAAGGGATCTTTTCCAGTTAACCTTTGATGAGAGAACAAAATAACAGAGGTAGACAAAAGTCAGTAGCCTAATTAACAAGGTACCAGAAAGACAATGGATATAAAAATATATAGACAAATACATTAAAAAAAAACATAATACAGGAAAAAGAAAAGGTTTAAGTACCTTGTTTTCTTTACCTATATTTTATTATAAGTACCTATTCTTTTTTAATCTCCATATTTATATAAAAAAAATAATGTCTTGTGATTCAAAAAAATAACTACAAATTTTGCTCTTCACTCACCATACGAAACGTTTTTTTGACATTCGCAGATTAACTGCGTGATATTTTAAAAAACTTATGTAACACACTTTCATAAATTGGCTATCCATTTGCGCGAAATTGCCCCTTTCCTAGAATAAACTTGTATGAACTAGAATAATTTGAGAAATTAGTTTGTGACGTGATACTTTGGGTAATTCTAGTTGTATACTCTAATTCAATTACGCCGACACTGTTTATGGAAAATGTTTGGTGTCCCGGTCTAAACAATTGGTTCAGCGATTACAGAACGTGTGTGCAACGTTTTGCTTTCCCATTCTCAGGCGTGCCCATGTGACCCCCTTCTTAATTAAAGGGAAACTTCTCAAGATGGAGGCCCGTAGGACTTTGCATTTCGCCACACTTATTTGGTGTAATTCACTACAAAGAGCCTTCGTACCTGTTCCAGAAGCTTCAGTTCACGAATCCTAAACCCATACGGATTCTCCGGCTTGTCTGTCCTCGACACGGAAGTGCAGCTTTTCGTGGTAGTTTTAGCTATTCTGCCACGAAATGCTGGAACAATATCCCTCCTCCAATTACAGAATCTTCATCGCTATTCATTTTCAAAAAGCGCCTTAAAAACTTTCTACTTGATCGTCAGATTAATCCATCTTAGCATTTCCGTGTCCCGGCTTAGATATGTAACTTTTGTTTGTTTGTTTCAGGCTTATTTTAGTAGTTTCAATATATAATTAAATAGATTGTAATGCGAACATTTTTATATTTAAGATAATATTAATATGTCCTGGTTTTTACCCGACTGCCGAAGGAGAGGAGGGTTATATTTTTCGAGCGTATGTATGTATGTGTGTATGTTTTATTCTCTGGCAGCCTAAACCGTTTGACGGATTTCGGCATATGTGGTGCCGTGGGTTTCCTCTTAATCGTAGGAGTGACATAGGCTAAAATATTTGTAAAAAAGCAGTTGGGTTTTACGAAATATCTTTTAATTCCACTTCTCTGTAACGTATTACGATGGAAGTGCAGCCCTGTGACGTGAAACTCGAGGATCCACATAATATCAGCGTTGAGTCATCTTCTGTGGTTCGACATTGTGCTGAGTGCACTCCGTTTTCGCATTTTACGAAATGTTAATATGTATTGTATTGTTGTTATCTGTATTTTTGTGAAATAAACTTATTTTCTTTCTTTCTAGAGTTCTTTCCCTTTTTTTCAATTTATGTATTAGCCATAGCTACCTGCCCGATGATTAAATGCACACCTTAGTACCTAGTTCCTGTTGTAAAAAATAAAACGGGAGACGCTTCTGAAATGTCCAATTACAGGCCCATATCGCTTGCTACGATGGTGGCTAAGGTGCTGGATGGTCTGCTTGACGACATACTGGGAAAACACCTAAACCTACATGACGCTCAGTTTGGCTTCAGGCCAGGCTTATCTACTGAAAGCGCAGTATTATGTCTCAACCAGACTGTACAGTACTACACCACGTGTAGGACGCCGGTATTTGCCTGTTTTTTGGACCTGTCAAAAGCATTTGACATGGTGGCGTATGACAAGCTGTGGCATAAGTTACGGGAGAATACTAGCGTACCCTGACGTGACCTCACAAGGTCACGTCCCTGTTTCAGTACTGGTATGGCCACCAGGCGAATACCGTAAAATGGGCTGGCGTGCACTCTGATGTGTATAGGATGAACTGCGGAGTAAGGCAAGGAGGGTTAAGCTCACTCAAGCTGTTCAACCTATACATGAACCAGCTGATCGAGGAGCTCAGCAGCACTTATGTCGGATGTCACGTGGACGGGGTCTGTGTAAATAACCTCAGCTACGCGGATGACATGGTGCTGTTGAGCCCCTCAGTATAGGTGCACTTCAGCGACTGGTGTATATATGTGAGACGTATGCCGGTGCCCATGGGCTAAAGTACAATACTTTAAAAAGTGAGCTACTGCAATTTAAAGCTGGTAAAAAATCATATAAAATGACAGCCGTCACGCTTTGCGGTACCGCCTTAAAAGTGGTACAGAAGTTTAAGTACCTAGGCCACTGGGTATCGGAAAGTATGTCAGATAACGATGACATAGAGAGGGAACGTAGGGCGTTGTGTGTTCGTTGTAACATGCTGGCCCGCAGATTTGCACGCTGTGGTAATGAAGTAAAGCTAACGCTTTTCAAAGCATATTGTCAAACATTCTACACGTGCAATCTGTGGTCCAGTTTTACGCAGCGGGCATACAATGCTCTGCGTGTGCAATACAATAACGCGTTTCTCTAAACGCGTTATTGTATTAGCACTCTTGCTGTTTGGCCTGCCGCGTTACTGCAGCGCATCGACAATGTTTGCCGAGGCGCGCACCGATAGCTTCGACGCAATAATAAGAAAGCGGTGCGCGTCTCTACAGAACCGTCTTTGCCACAGCTCAAACAGCATTCTGAACGTGCTGGCGCAGCGCTGGGACTCGCCGCTGCGCGCGCGCCGGCCGCGGCTGCACGCGCCTGTAGTTGCCGCGCCACGCCGCTATTAAGCCGCCGCCGTTATTTAGTTTAAGTTTAGTTTTAGTAATTATTTTGATTGTCACTAACATAGCATATTAGTTTCATTGTTACTAACATTTTATATGGATAACTATCCGAAATATTTTTTTTGAATTTGAATTTGAATTTGAATATACAAGTTTTTTCTAAGAAATGGCGACTTTCGCGCAAATGGAAAGCCAATTTATGAAAGATTGTTACATACGTTTCTTAAAATATCACGCCGTTAATCTGCGAATGTCAAAAAACATTTTGCATGGTCGGTGAACTACCTTAAGTACTTCCGCTTGCAAACGTAAAGAAAAAGTTTTGGTATGCATTAGCATTATTTTGTTAATTAAATTCAACGCTGAGTCAGGAACAACAACAAAACAGATACATTTAGTATGTACATGTGACCCAAATTGTGCAGGTAGACGAAGATTGTGCGTGTAGATAGTAGTATTAGAGAACTATAGGATGCTCGACTGTCCATACAAACGTAGTTTGGTTCTCTTTTTAAAACGACTTGATAGAATAACATGACACTTTTTTACACAATGGCACCCGCCATATCTAGTTCGAACACTAAGAAGTTTCAGTTGCTAGAAATGAAAATAGATTAAATTTCTCTTATCGTCAAAATTAGTCTTTGAAGTTAAACAATACCCACGCGTAGGTACCGTTGTTTTTGCCAAACAACGGATATCAAGACATGTACAATTTGCTGATTCACACTCTGTTGTCTTATTTAATACAATCGCGGGAAAAGAATACGGGTCGGTAAAATACCGTCATATTTCCTAAAATAGTGCGTAAGAGGTTGTACAGTTAATCCTGTCATGATCTTTATTTAATTTTACATATAAACTGTTAATAACAGTAAAAAATATAACGTTACCAGGTTTAAATCAGACTCGTAAAAACCCATGAAAAAAAAACAACGTTAACGGAGCGAGATATCGCAAAAATCGTGATTTTTGGATATCGATATTTTTATGATAGGATCCAGGAAATTGTTAATACAGTTGGGTATTGTAAAGAATAGCATATTATGTAAATAAAACAAGTATTAAATATTTTAAAAACCTATTGCAGTTATTTAATTTAGGGTGACCCGTATTCTTTGCCCGCGAGTGTAGTTTCGAAATGAACTACGAAATATATTAACTGTTTGCCGCGTACCAAGTATAAAATAACGCTCCGTACCCATAGTAAAAGCTTTTCTTAGTTTGGGACTAGGTCAATTTGTGTAAGATAGTCACGATATTGATTTATTTTATGAATACGATCATAAGTGTCCCAACAAATGCTAACATAGAAAACCCTCCAACTGTGTTTGCTAACCGAAGCTGATCACAAAGAGCGAAAGAATGGGGCGATTCTTTAAAAACAGACTTATGTGCTTATAAATCTGCAATAAGATAGGCCGTTGCATAGCACGCCTGATCTTCGTGCTCTGCGATCTATCAATTTGTTTAATTGGATTCTTTCTTTGTGCTTTTTTCCGTTTCCAAACACAGATCGGATCCATTGAGATTTAATGTTACTTCTTTGTTGTCTGCGTGCTTGCTTTCTTTTCTATCGAATTTGTGTAAACGTATTTTTTTCGTCTGAACTTTATGTTCGTTTTTATCCGTGTTGAGAGCGTAATTAGATTCAAAGCAGATTCTTGAAGATCTTTAACGTACGTTGTGCTTTTTGTAATGGGTCCCTGGATAGTGGTGTTTCTTTTCTTTTGTAATGCATGTACTTATTTCTGCGGTTAATTGGAAAAATTAATCAAGCCAATGTTAGCTTGCATTTAAGTTCAAAGGATTGCTTCAACGTACATCAGTAAGGATTTCGTTTTCCAATGTCCACACATGCTTTCAGTGAGTGTGAAACGGACAAATCCAACTTGATCATGAAATACAAAGTAAACTCGTTTACGCTTGCCAAAGGCCTGGGTTGGGTCCATTTAAGATCAATGTTTTCTATTAAAATTTGATTTAACTTGTTTCGCGTGCTGCTTCTGACACTTTAACCCGTTCAGCACCAATCTTGACACATGCGTCAGAGCGCTACGGGTGCTTTTCGCTTCGTCTGGAGTTTAATTTCAGTTCCAAGAACCCTGGGTGGGTGCTCTGCTCGCAAGCGATTTCTTCTACAAACAGTTTTTTTTTTATGGTAACGGCTACGCTATGAAATTATTGGCAGTGGATGTGTTAACACTTTCGCCCGCCTAACGGTTGTCTACGCCGTAGATGCTTTCCGCTACTCCAGCAGAAAAGACATGGGATCGGCTACGAGCGTAGCGCGTAGCGCTTTCTGGCAGCGAATAACTTCTACGGACTGCGACTAGCTATACGAATGTTAACTTAACGATGCACGAAACACTTGAAGTCAAATAAGAATGCGAATCATAACTAACAGGTTGACCAACTGTGCATTCTAAATATACAAGTTTAAACAGGTGTTCCAACTTTGTGTTTGGGTCGTTTTAAACTATATTGGTGCCAGGGTGTTGGGGAGTTAACTGTGTTAGTGGACAAATTGTGTCGCATGCTAGTATTATTTTACCTCAGTGATAAAGTTGCTTTTCCAACTAATTGTTGTTAGTAAACTTCACCAAATTACAAGGGTCGAGACATACCTATCGGTAATCGTTTAACAGGGAGCGAAGCATTAGAAAACCACACTTCTTGGCTGTTTAATTCACTAGATTTCAGTATAATTACTAGAAGTATTCTTTGAAGAAAAGTAAACAAGTATTGTAAGTATAATCCATAATATTATTAGTTCATAAAAGTCCAAGTAAGGGTTAAGAAAACAACACCCCTGAAAAGATCAGGTTGACGAGATTTTTTTTATAATTTTCGATGTGGCTTGTACACTTCAGTTCAAACATATCTGCTCGGACACAATGATCAAAAATATGTGAACCCGGCTGAAGGCATAAGTTCAGTTCAAATATTTAAACCTTTGACAACGCAAAGATATACACTCGCGGGCAAAGAATACGGGTCGGTAAAATACCGTCTGCTAATAACAGTAAAAAATATAACGTTACCAGGTTTAAATCGGACTCTTAAAAACCCATGAAAAAAACAACGTTAACGGAGCGAGATATCGCAAAAATCGTGATTTTTGGATATCGATATTTTTATGATAGGATCCAGGAAATTGTTAATACAGTTGGGTATTGTAAAGAATAGCATATTATGTAAATAAAACAAGTATTAAATATTTTAAAAAATCTATTGCAGTTATTTAATTTAGGGTGACCCGTCTTCTTTGCCCGCGAGTGTATTTTATCATACAAAGTTTCTTAATCGAAGCAGCATCAATTAAATACAATTTCCATCAATTTTCAAAGTACATATCTGTACTTGTATCCAATTCTCTCAACATTAACGTTGACATTTCATCACCTTCTGATAGGTTCCGCCATTCGCTCAATTGTTCCATATTAGACCCATGCCTCACGTCAGTCGCATCACCGTTATAGCCTTAATAAAACCAGCCATGAAAATATTACACGCCATTTCCTTTTTGTGGGCCGAACAAAGAAATATCCGAAAATGAGCGAAGGTGCGAAAAGTTATTGTTTGCCAAAATGAGGTGTCCGACAGATTGATGAATCGCTCGTGGGAGTAAAAGATCCCAGTCGCTGTAGCTGTATAGCTTAAAACATTCACTAACAAGAATCGCTATGCGCTACGCTCGTAGCCGATCCCGTGGTTTTCCTAGTATGTAGCGGAAAGCGACTGCGGCGTAGGCGCCCGCTAGGCGGGTTCCTGGTAGTGAAAGTGTTAAAGCAGTAAAACAAATCCGTACAAACGTTGGATGTGACGCTTTCACTGTGAAATGCGTCGCTATAATTTAATTTTTCAACCCTCGACGCAAAAAGAGGGTAGTTATAAATTCGACGTGTCTGTGTGTCTGTCTGTGGCAGCTCCTGAACAAATGGACTGATTATAATGCGTTTTTGTCCAAAAATACTGACGTGATCAAGATGGTATCAACAAAATCGGTTTAGCCGGTTGTGAGATATTGAGCTTTAAAATGTATATGTTGGAGAGGTATTTCAACTTTTCAAAACTGACAATTAGTAATACTACAACGGTGCTAAACAATCAAAAGGCCTTGCGGATGATAAGCAGATACCGTCGGCGTCGCTTATGGACGCTTGCAGCACCAGCAGAATCACAAGCGTTGCAACTCTTTATTGATTTGAGGATTCCTTGTGTTGACAGCCAGAGAAAATTTGAAGTCCCACAGTTTGCATTCTCGGGAGCTCAGGCTATCTTACTCACCACCAGGGACACAACACCAAATAACCCGCAAAGCTAAGTAATAAGATAAGTGATAAGTAAGTAAGAGACATGAGTGAGTGACGTAGTTTTTGCGTTTTCGCGGTCGGTTACCTGCCATCACGACATGGCGCAACACGTCCCGGTAATTGTTTTTTTTGTAGTTATTAATATTAATAAGTTTATATTGATATGTATGTGTCTTTCAGGTATTTGTAATATTTATGCACTTTTTTGCCTGATTTAAATAAATAAATAAATAGTCACTTTTGTGACTATGTCACTCTATTAATTCACACAATTATAACAAATATTTATATACACATGTATATCTTCTACTCAATCCAATCGCTACAAGTTTATACAAACTTTTATACTTATATTGCACCACGACAAGAGAGAAACACCTTGAAAAAAATGCCTAATAAATAATGGTAACAACAGGCGATCTCATCTCTTTACTGCTGCTGTTCCTACCTCGCTTAAACTATCTCACTTAAACGCAAGTCGGGATAGTCGGCGGTGCATCAGTCCGTGTGCCGCGCATGTGTACGTACGGGTAGAACTGATCGGAACTGGAGCGCAGGTCTAAAAAAATCTGAAATGACTCCAGTTGAGATAGGTACTGCTTTAGGTAATACATGGTGTCATTTATTTCGTGATAAAAAATAGCAAAATGTGAATCTATCCATGATTCTTAACACTTCACACAACTTTTACTATGAGAGCAACTTTGTTATGCCAAAAAATTCAACTATATCATTAACTTTGCCCATTGTAGACTGGCGAAAATGTATGAACAAGTTTTTTTTTGCATAACACAAAGTTGGTGCCATAGTAATAGTTTATTTTTATTTTTTATTTATTTAAAAACACAAACAGTCATAATAAACTTGTTACATATGTTGTACACAATGTAATAACTGAGAGGTTATACAAACAGACCTGGAGGTTCATAAAACATGATATTAATAAAACCAAAAAGGAAAGGTAAGAACAACGTAGTAAATAGAAAAGAATACACAACTAAGCATACATACAGTCAAGGACAATGAAAATGGGCCACCCTGTGCAGTAGTTGCCACACAAACAGACCCATCCCCAATGCCCGTGAGTGATGAGATACACAATACTTTATATATTATATATTATTAAATATACCTAGTGCTACAGTTAGGAATTACTAAATTCATAAAAATAGTTTACGTCTCAACTGCGTTTTTAGACTAGACAAGGAATTATTAAAAGGATCAATATCGTACAAATGTTTATTATAAAAACTGGGGACTCGTCTGAAAAAGGTATGTCTAGCATAGTTCTTGCGAGAAAAACTCACATGGAATAATGATCTAGGTCGTAAGGGGAGATGGGGACAACCAAACGTCACTAATTTTAGGAGATCAGGACTGTTGATATTGCCTTAAAGAAGTTTAAATAGAAACATAATGTCTAAGTAGTTTCTACGATTAAGGAGAGAAGGGACGCAGAAGTGTTTTGCCGCTAAAGCTGAAAGATAGATGTTCAGAATCATGGATAGATTCACATTTTGCTATTTTGTATCACGAATTAAATTACACCCTGTACCTATATATTAACTGTGTCCCAGAGGATCATGAGGCGTCACAATGGACATGAAAAATTTGTTTTTATTCAGAATAACACGTGACGTTACACCTTGGTTAGATATATAACTTTTCGAACGCGCGTCAGGATTCCAAGGCGCGAAGGGAAGGGATTATTACCTAGTTATTTTAATGGTACTGATATTTTCAAATTTCTGTCTAGTTTATAACATCCATTCGCCGCCAGGACAGTTAAATATTAAACACATTATTATTTTAAAGCATGCTCTTCCGGCTAAAGTGCCGATTTTATGTATAACCACTCCAACGTGGAAAAATACCGGCAGCGTTTTCCGTACTAAAACCCGAATCACCTAAGCCGCTTAAGAAACTCGAAACATTACGGGGATGACACTTAAAAAAAGTATTCAAAACTCGAGAACGAGCTCCCGAACTGCGAGAACTTTTTGTTTTGTGTCATTTTGTGAACCCGTGCCCGTCTTCTTTTTGCCAATACATTTTTTACCCGGGTTTACTTGGGAAATCCAAATAATTTATATTTAAGAGTCCGTAGTAACCATGTGTGTCCTGTGTGTTTGTGAATAAATGTATCTTTTTTTCTTTCTTTCTTTCTAGTAAGCTCGATTCTCCATACAAACGTAGTTACGCTCTCATTTTAAAACTACGTGTTGGATTGTAACGAAACTTTGCATATACAATGACATGAGGTATATCTATGTCTGTCATTAGTTTATGTAGCTTCACATACCATAGTAAAAAAAAAACAGCGAATTTAAGTTTTTACATAAAACTTGTTTTTGCCGTATTTCGTTTGTTTTATAAACTGGAACCATAGAAACTAATTACAGACATAGATATACCTCATGTCATTATGTATGCAAAGTTTCTTCACAATACAATACGTAGTTTTAAAATAAGAGCGTAACTACGTTTGTATGAGAAGGTGAAATTCGGCCGAGCTTACTGCGGACTCTTAAGAACTACATAATGGTACATTGCTGTAGCAGCCGGAAAAATAGGTATTTCCTGAGTTTACTATAATTTGTTATACAAAACTAATATCTTATTGCTATTTTCAAGTACCGTAATGTCCACAGACAGAATGGGACGTCCATTTGATATCGCTATAAAGACAGATTCGTGAAATGATATTCATATGACATGTCCAAAAATCACATTTTTATTGGTGAATGGTGGCTGTTGCAGAAAATAAACCAAATTCTATCACCCAGAATTTGCAGTATTGAGGGCGTTTAATTCCAAAACCGAAGTACCAAGTTTAAGAACTACCTATCATAAAACATCTATAACAGTTATTCCAGTTTTTAACGTTTTCCCATGTCAACAATGAATAGTGCGCACGTACGATTAATTATGAAACCACCAAACAAACGAACCAGGAACCCATTTATTTTCGCACAAGAAAGAAAAATCCTCGTCCGGCCGTTTTTCGCGGACTCGCCGAAAGGTATCCTCTAATGACCAAACTTATCCGCTGCCCTAATGTTTCTTTAAACACTTGTGCAGAGACCATTACCTAAAGCTCCAAATGTCTGTTTTGTTCCGACCTAATGGAGGAGTTAGCGTGTGGTGTTTCTCGGTTGATGAGAAAACTAAGAATAGAGCCGGATTACAGAAGTTTGCAAATACGGGATACCTCGCGTTTAGCGAGCGAATGGGGTGCAATGTTGCTTGGGATTGACACAGTACTAGAGAGAGAAAAAAAAAAATTGAATCATGAGATACAAATTTAGAAGATCGCGAACATCTTGTATAAAGCAGTTACAAAACTCTTGTGGTTTTAGTTTACAAGTCTGTGTACTCAAAATAGCCTTTATGATATTTTTACAAGTTTTTTTCCGCCTTTACTCTTCCGCCTGACCGTTACTAACTGCATGGATGGTAAATTGGAGAAGTTAGGTGCAAGATTCCGTTGGTTTAAAGCAGTCTAGAAACTGCAATGCTATTTTAGTGTCATTATCGGACACAATCGTTTCAGGGAGGCCGAACCTAGCAAACGAATCGTTTAACTTTATAGTAGGTGTTTGGTTGTAGTGCCGCCTGAAATATTTAGACACTACTGTATTAATTTCATCTTGAAATAAGATGACTCTCTCGAACCAAGAGAAAAAATCTTAGCTCAAGGTAATTTTGCTACATTTGAGTTCAGGAATGAATTAACTATGTAATTAGTTGTGTATTATTAAAGACAATATGTATTAAGTACTTTTTCATTTGGTGGTGCACAATCGGTGCAGTATCAGTAAGTCAATACACATTCTAAATTAAATGTGGAAACGGGGCAGTACCAATGTATCTGCGATAGTGCGCTCCGTTATATCCCAAGGCCGCGGGATAAAATACTGCCTATTTTAATTCAAAAAGTCTATTCTTCACCCAATTGAAAGAATGTTTGTTATCGGATTAGTGGTTCCGCAGATTACCGACTACCAAACGTACAAAACTACAACCTCACAGAGCTTTCCTCTTTGTAATATTGTTATAGACTAGTTTTCGCCCGCGACTTCCTCTGCGTGGACCCAGTATAAAAACTATCCTATATTTTTATCCAGGCTATAAACTATCGTCGTGCAAAATTTCATACAAATCGTTTGAACCGTTAAAGCGTGATAGAGTAACAAACTTTCACATTTGTAATATTAGAAACATAAGTGTAGACTAGCGATTTTATAAAACGTTTTCATTTAAAAATTAAACCCCGACAGCATTTATAAATTAACTGTATATATAACAAGTTACATAAATTCAGTTTTGTTCCAATACTTCGGACGGAGCACCGGGCGCAAACTATTTATTTTGTTTCCCACAATAAATATTTTCGCCATCGGAAACTTTGCCAATTCAATTACGTGGCATACAAAAAATAAGCCAATGTAAAATAAACCTTTTGATGTTCGACGGTGAAATGCTCGCGGCTGACATGTTGCTTGTATTGGATAAACATGTAGTAACGAACATTAAAGTTACAGTTTCTTATTTTAGGAAAATGTGCGTAGTAAATTTGACATTGCTGCAGTAATTTTACATTCACTAGTATGGTAAAAGATTGTAGTGAATGTTGGGGTAAGAACGGATCGGGTCACGAACGGATAATTCAAATAAGTAGGTAAGTACTAATCTAGAAGAGTTTGTTATGTAAAGATTAATTTTGGATATAATTTACAATACAAGTTTTATTCTGTGTTGCTTAAAGATATACATTAAAAATACTAGTTATTATAAATAATAACCAACATAATGTTCCTGAAATGTCGGGAAAAACATTAATAATATTATATAATTCATAATTTACACTGGCTTTATTATCATCATCCCCTTAGCGTTATTCCCGGTAATGGCCCTAAAGGAGCTCGGGGTCCGCTTTGACACCTAATCCCAAGATTTGGCATAGGCACTAGTTTTACGAAAGCGACTGCCATCTGACCTTCCAACCCAGAGGGAAAACTAGACCTTATTAGGATTAGACCGGTTTCCTCACGATGTTTTCCTTCCCCGAAAAGCTAACGGTAAATATTACGTACGTAAGTTCCGAAAAACTCATTGGTACGAGCCGGGATTCGAACCCACGACCGCCGCTTGACAGCCGCATGCCTGAACCACTGGGCTACCGTAGCTTTTATACTGGTTTTATAGTAATGAAGATAAATCATACAAAAATAAGCAATTAATTATTCCGTTTTTTTATATATTTTACTTCCGGGTCGTCGAAAGTCGTTTTAGTTTTAATTTTTTAATCTATGTTCTTACTAATACGCATGTATTTCAACTAACTAGTAATCCACTTATTAGTAGTCCACAATGAACGGTGATTTATCATTTTTATTGCCGTCTAAACAGAACCGGATTTTTTAATGTTTAAATGCCATATTTTTAAGCCAACATCGCGGTAATGTTGCTGGTGTTTTTTTCTAATTTAACTATCAATCATGGTGGTTATTTGCTACAATTATTTTCTTAATATATTTTCTTTTCTTATTGTTGTTGCATAACAAACATAACAATGTATAAGCTTGAGTGATGAATAAAATTGTATCTACATTAGTATCATATGATTTACCAGGTTTTGATCAGTGTCATACTCAGTGGACGAGCCCGAGGCACTCACGCGACCGGTCACAGAGAGCACTAAAGGTTAATTTTGTTTTAAAATTAATCGCTTATAAAAGCGTAATGTACTTTCAATTCGATTATGTGATGGAATAAAGGCCGGTTGTCCTGTGGACCGCCCTGTTAACGAGCTTTTGTTTCTGAACGCGTCGAACGCCGATACAACGCTTAATTTGTGTAAATCTCTGAAATAATCTCTGTAAGGCCACCACAGCGCTACTTACTTATACACGGTGTTCCCGGGAATTTCCGTTAACTTCGGCATATCGTAGAGTACATTCACCGAAACAAATAATCATAATTACGTTCTTTTTCTCCTATAAGGTTCAAAAGTGCTCTCGAATCTAAGTATAAAAAACCCGATTGTATCAAAATTAAAAAAAAAAGTTGAGTGTACAACTTTCCGTAAAATGGCCTATTTAATTTATCGCATTAAGTAGTCGCTTTTCAGTGGCGGGAATCATTGTCAGGAAACAGTCTAATCCCAATAAGGTTTTTTTTTCGTTTGGTTGGAACTAGATGCCAAAACGGGAACCAGGCTACTTTAGGGAACAACCGGAAAAAATGCTAGGAGGATAACGGCTTTTAGTTGGGCACTTTTGACAATTTTTAAACCATCTCTGTTCTCATAATGTGTTTTAATAACAATTCAGACACTTAACACTTTCACTGCCAAGAATCGCTACGCATCCCATGCATGTAGCGGAAATCGCCTACGGACTTGGCAAGTTGGGACCCGCTAGACGGCAGTGAAAGTGCTAATAAACTTCTATTCATGCCAAAATTTGCATTAGAGTACGTTTCGAATCTGTTTGACCGCGGGCTTATGCACCCAGCACCATTAGGTCTATCTGAAACAACGCATTCGTTCCACATCACATTCACTTTGATGCGTTCACTCGCTCTAATTCGTTAGGCTTTGCGCGCGTGGGAACACGAGCACAACCATGCAAAAACCACCTCGTTGTTGCTATCAGACAACAAATGAATACATCATCTGTGGAACATAGCTTTAACTTGCTTAAATTATATGTTTGAAAAGTGGTGTCTTCCTCAATCGTATATTTGAAATGGGAATTGTTTGAAGATTATATTAATTATCTTAGAGATAGATAGATAATGGCAGCGGCAGGGACGCGTCTTACTCGTCTCGATTTCAAGACCTATGACACGTTAGGTTCGGGCAAAATGGCCGACCCCGAGGTCTAAGGCCCTTAAATTAAAAAAAGAAAACTATTAATATGTGCCATTTACCATTGGTATTTAATTATGAATTAAACAAATAATAATGTGTTATTACAACGTTAAAAAATAAATCAGCTTGAAAAGGATTGATGATTGAATAATTTTTATTTTATTAATTTGAGTCAGGCAACAAGGCCCATATTCATAAATACCTTATAGACTTACTAACATACATAACAATATACAACACTTATAACATAACACAAAAACATTATCGTTACAATAATATCGTTGGTATTATTATTATTATGTTCTTTGTTTTTGACGATCATGATATAAATTATTATAGTTTTACATGCCCATGCGAATTCATAGTGTAAGTTGTAATCGTGAAATAAATTATCTTATCTTAATATCTTAAATCAGGCATTGCTAACGGCAGGCGAACTTAAATGGAAGTAAAGCGATATCGCAAAACTATGAACGATATAGTCAAGTAATTCACTGAATCATAAACTTCTTTGGCTGTTCTGGACATCCGAATTAGTTTAATATAATGGACACGAATTTTGAGAGACAAGGATAAAAGCCACGGATGTAGAATTTTATGGGCACCGTAGCATAAATTCGAAATTCAAAATGACTGCGTAACGTCATACACGTAATTCCGAAAACAACAATTCTACAATGTAGCAATTGACAATATAGCCTTTAAATTATAAGTTTAAGTTCTCAACTCTCCCATTTTATGGATTTTGAATTTTATAGACAGCGTTCTATCCAAAAAAGTTATTTAGAAAGTAAAACGTACCCGATTGATTTGATTCGTAAATGGTAAATTATGGTACAATTTTCAGCATTTATTACATATCTCTAAATATTAACTATGGCAGTGAAAAATCACTATTAAATCACACAGTTAGTGAAGATTAGACATTTTCCATCTAACATAAATGTACCTAATATCATATTTCGATATCCGTACGTTTTACCAAAACGCACAGTTATGCTTACGTATAAATTTGCATTCAAAACCAGACGTTTTTCCCGCTTACTTTAGGATTTCGCTTCAACAGTCGCTTCCAGATCAAGCAACCTTACAGTTCCTTGTAAGAAAGGGTCAAGTCTGCATGTGAAATATGAATAGGAGCCCTTTCTTTGTCAGATTAAATAACCAACCAGCATTGTCATAACCTTAAATAAATTATCTCAATTACTACAGCTGAATTGAGTCAAATCTAATGAACCATTAGGAGACCTTCATTTTGTGTGGTGTAGGTAATTGGGTAGTTGCGTCATGTTATAATTTATAACGGAATATTGCTAAATGATTCTAAACCATCATAATATTGTAAAAAAGTATAAATTACAAAATATAATTAAAAACTCGTCAAATACTGCTTCGAATGGCATCGTAAAAAAATATAGGACACAAGCCTATTATTACGCTGGTTGAGTTTCTTCGGCAATTGTAAAGCTAGTTTTCCTGGTAAGCCAAATATTCATACTTTCTTACTTTTGAATTCTTAACATCTGAGATACATCATCTACATTTTTGAAATTGCTTGTGTAACGTGCGTTTCTATTTAAATGTTAAATTACTTTGTTTGCGTATTTTGCTTTCATTTCGCATACCTGAACATGCCTTGATGTTTTAATATTAGAATTAAACATTGTGTAGAATCTGTAAGGTGGTTTGAAAGCTTAATGGAAAGCATGAATTTAAAATGTTTACCCTTACAAAGAAGTAACCTTTCCTTTAAAGATAAGTACACTAGCTATAACGATAAAGAAACAGCAGGTAATGGATTTCGCTTCTCCTAACAGCGCTTTAAGCAAATAGATGAATTTTGTGAAATAAAAGCGCTTTAAAATTTGAATTCTGATCTTAGATTGACAATCTTATGGCGCAATTTAAGTGATCACCTCTCGTTGCTTATGCGACCAAGGATGAACCAGGCCAAGTGACAAACTCAAAAATATTTTAAGCCGATTGTCATCAATGTGACTGGGGTGTTGATATTTTATAATTTTTATTGACGCTTAGAGAACCTGTAAGTAGAATATGCGAATATTAGAAAAGTTAGTGCACAAATTTTATTTTACTTGACGCTTGTAGTTAATACCTATGTTATACGACATTAAACGCCTAGAGACCTTACACAGGCGTCCATAGGCTACTGTAATCGATAAACATCACATATGGTGGGTCGTACGCTTGTTTGTAATCGTCGTGATATAAAAAAAAAACATTAGGAAAATTTCATATGTCAAGTTATTTTTGCGTTTTAAATTTTTTTATGTAAGGTAAACGTCCGAGTGCTCGACGCTGTACTAGTAGATGGGATGGGCACTCTATGTCAAAGTGACGGATTAAATTCGAATGAAAAACAATCGTCTTAGTTCGAATTTAACCCATATTGCTTTGATATAGAGTGCCCATGCCATTTACTAGTACTGCGTCGAGCACTCGGACGTTTACCTTACCTACGTACATAAAGATCAATCAATATGGCAATAGAAATCGTGACGTCACTCGTTCCTATTCCCATTATTTGTGAAACGTCTAAGCGTTTTTGATGTTTCACAAAAAGTTGCTGATTTGACTGTAAGTCAACATCCGTATAAGACAATAACACTTCTAGTTCTCGTAGGCGCCTTCTACATACTGAGTCCCCCATGTTATCGGCTACGCTTGCTCCGAAATGACTCTTTGTCATGGAACAAAAATGTTAATGAACAAACTTAAGGCGAGTTTCCCTTTTTATCCCTCCAAGTTCGATTTCTTTGCACCATACCCCAAAAAACCTTTCAGGCTATTCGGGATTCAGGTCATGAGTTCCGGCTGTGTTCCGTGTCCGATAGATGGCAGCTCATCCGCGATCAATCGGCTACCCGTCCTAATGGAGATTTTACACGTGATTTCCTGGGCCCGTCGGGATACCTGTTTACGAACGCTTTAATGGGATCAATTGGCCGGTATTCTTTTTCACGCCTGGTATTACTTTTTACGCCCGAGAATTAGCGGTTTGAACCAGTTTTGATTGGTTTAAGTGGCGTTTGTGGTTTATGCGCTGCTTCGAGCGCTGGAAGCTTACAGGATTTGATTAATACCTTCATGTTTGATGTTGTTTTATTTTAATTTAATTGAAGCTCACATAAAATGGTTAATTTGTCCTTAACGATTGCAAAAACTTATGGCAATAATCATAACAATCTTAAGTAAGCATTTACTTTAAGTTCCTGTAAAAGCTTATCCTGGATCGTCCTCTACCCCTTGATCCGATCTGACCTTATAGAATATAAAAAAATAATGTCGTGTCTTATCAAGTGGCCTATCACTTTGTCACGTCTATTTTCAATTGTCTTCAGCAAACTATCTACACATATTAATGTGAATTCGAAAGGTGTTAGAACTTAACTTGGCAAAAAACGGGAGCCTCGATATCTCACAGCCAAAAAATCGTTCCTTAAATAAGGCCAAAAGGTGGTAAATAATTTACTTTAAAAACAAAGTTTTAACCGACTTCGATTTAGTACTCCGCCAAGCCATGAGAACATTTCCAGATTTATTTTCCAATTTGAACATGAACTGATTTCCGAGAGCAAATGCGTTGATTATTAGGGAAAAAAACCCAATCGCTGTATGTGGCCCGATAATATTTGAGGACTTCCGTCGATTCCACAAGGATCACCTTTGGCACTTCATTAGTTGCTATTTCAACGAAATCTTATCAGAATCTGTGACGTACATTTGTACTTTTAAGTACATCTGTGGTCTTCATCATCAATTCCACTCCAGCAAATTTATGATTTCCGGGTGTAAATACACGAGTTAAAATAGAAAATACCAAAATCACTACACGCGTGCCTAATATAATTGAAGAGTGCCCTCAATTCCTCATGGATCCCATCATCCAATTGAATTTTTTTTTAAAATGGGACCCACCTGGAACTACCTACTTACAAACAAAAAAAAGAATTTACGAATCGGCTCATCAATGACGGAGTTCTGAGGTAACAAACATTAAACATAATAAAAAAAAAAAAAAACCGAATTGAGAACCTCCTCCTTTTTTAGAAGTCGGTTAAAAAGTGTGTCCATTTAAAGATACAGAAGGGTTTTAGTAATAATGTTTACTTAGTTCCGGGGTTAAGTGTAACAACGATCAGTTCCGCAAGATACCTAGACGATAAATATGTTGCACTGTACGTAATTGTGTATGATCCCCCATTCCTCACACAGTATTTGAAATAACTTGGACATATTCCAATTACGGACTCACGTTTCCTATAAAAATCAAACCCAAACATCAGAATTCTCATCGGCAGTATTTTTATATCAGCAGTAAAACAGCGTTCCTCGTAAAACGCGGTAAGGAAATTCAGCGTCGTCATCTCGGCGCGGCCTGAATGACGTTTTGTATAAGCCGTGCACGACTGAGGCAGATTTGCTTTATTTTTTCTGGGCAGGTGATGGATTGCGGTGTTTTCTTGTGTAATTTCCGGACACTAATTGCCGCGGGCATCCGTCAGTTTCAGGGGAAGCAGAAAAAAGCGTTAATGCGGACAGAGCACGCTTTATGGTCCGCAGCATTGGAAACATGAATATCTACTCGAACAATATGAACGGCTACAGCAGGAAAGATGCACTTTTGCAACCGATTTCGTAAAACGGAACGGCTTAAATATTTGAACTCATGAATTAGAAAAAAAAAACCAAAGCGAGTCATAAAATTGCAACTAATTGCGTGAGTCTTCGTTCTTATTTTTCCGGATTTGTTTCCTTTCTTGACTTTAGCTGGGCCCATAAGGCATGGCTGAGAAGATTTTCATGACGAGAATTGTAAACACAAAGATAACTTAAAGCATTTCTTTAAGATCAGCAGGTCGATCACGTAACGCGTTGTACGTACGTTAGGTAGATCTAAATGTAAATTTTTATTTGCCAATATTATAGTTAAATTTTACCGTCCTAACTGGCGTTCGAAACGTTACATGATTAGTTGATTACCCCTCAAAACTGAAAGTTGGTTGCTATAAAAATTGATTTAAGTAGTAATATAATTGGATGGATGATGGATGGAAAACCTGGATGTTGTCTTGAAAGTCTTATAATAATAATGTTTTATAAACGATATGATACAGAGAGAAATAATATAATGGAAAAATAAACCATCTTCGTCTGTAGCCCCCGAGGACGCGAACCTACGATCCGATAAAAAAAAATGTTTTATATAAAATATTTTCCCTAACGTAACTTTTGCCACAGGATTATTTAAATGAAATTTAACCGTTACGTACCTAAACATCGCTATTAATAGGTATACAATCCAAAATCAATTTCTTTTGAATTACCAACCGACTAGTAAGTATGTTTTTAAAAGATTTGAAATACAATAGGCGCAGGACCTAGAACCAAATTCGTGAATATTAACCAACACTTGATATTATAAGTACCTAATCCAATCCTCGGAAAAAAAACTTGCAGTTGTCGCGAGCAGACCCGATATTAAAAGATAACATCTCGGCTACGAAAATATTTGATTGGCTTAGGGATCGCCGTGAAATGAGATTTTTTTTTCTTATGACGTCTTCTTATTGAATTGGCTTGGTTCTGGTGTAATTCGTATAATGAATTGAATCACTTTTATCGACTGAATTGCCATTATTGACTCTCATGAAAGTCATGAGTTATTAGGTGAAAAAGGACGCTGGAGAGGTATGTACCTATAGAATATTTATTATTTAGCGGTTCAATACCATCAATCGCTTGGTTCGAATTGGCATGTTTCATCAAATGTATTAAGAAAAAATAATAAACGAGACGTTTTACTGTAAAATTAGAATAATATTGCTTCAAGGGATTATCCTTTCCATCGTCAGTATTTACCTACTCACCTTATTTATTAGTACAGTCAAGTGCAAAAATATGTATCGATTTAACCCTCTCATAAATATGCGCATACGTAAAAGCCTTAATCTGCTGACATAAGAACCATGGGACATATTTATAAGTAAGTTGCATTTTACCCATATTTTTACATAGTCAAAGTTTTAAATAGCATGGTTACTCAAATCAATTATCCATTTTCTCTCTAATATCATTACTTCCGTACGTAATTCCCTACGGTATCAATTTGATAAACCAATATACCTAGCAGTCGGGACAGTTGGCAGCACCATTCAACCCGCCTTTCTCTGGTTAGATGCAAATAAAACTTGCGGAATCAATGCAGATTGGCTAGATTCCTGAAATTCTCAAACCAGTGCTTTAGAGAAATGGGTGATCATTTTCTCTGGATACTATGAAGTAATTAAGATGCCAATAGGGTCTAGTGTTCCCTCTGGGTAGGAAGGGTGCTTTCGTAAAAACCAAATATGCCTATGCCAAATCATGGGGTTAGGTGTGAAAGCGGACCGGGCTTCTTTAGGGCACAACCGGGAATAACGCTAGGAGGAAGATTACTATGAAGTAAGTAATTAAGAGTCCGCAGTAAGCTCGGCCGAATTTCACCTTCCCATACAAACGTAGTTACGCTCTCATTTTAAAACTACGTGCTGATTGTGACGAAACTTTGAATATACATTGACATGAGGTATATCTATGTCCGTAATTAGTTTATACGGTTCCAATTTATAAAAAAACGAAATACAGCAAAAACAGGTTTTGTATGAAAAACTTAAATTCGCTTTATTTTTTTTATTATGGTATCTGAAGCTACATAAACTAATTACAGACACAGATATACCTCATGTCATTGTATATGCAAAGTTTCGTTACAATCCAAGACGTAGTTTTAAAATGAGAGCGTAACTACGTTTGTATGGAGAATCGAGCTTACTGCGGACTCAGATCTTAGCGGGGCATTAGGTACCTACATAAATTCTTCAACATTAATATTGTTATCTACTTTTTGAGCTTCGGTGATTTGCTTTTGTGTTAATTTATTTAGGTATCGGTATTGGTATAGATTTTTTTGGTACAGCGATACTTTCTATGGTCTTTAAACTTGCCGGAAAAAACGAAAGTAAAGAGAGACAAAAATCTTGTCAAAAATGCAAAAAGGTGACTAAAAAAATGTGTGCTTTTAAGGATACATTAACTTGGCAGGCTAAGCGATAACTTCACCTAACTTAAACTGACAATATTTTTAAGATCATTTGCTGATCATCTTGATTTTCATCCATCTAGGGGAGAGGGGGGCAAGACGGGGTAGTTAACGTTTCAAGTCCAATAAAACTATTAGCATTTTTCTATTGTTTTTAAGGTTTTTTTTTATTTAATATTTATCTCTGGTAACCAGTCATTCAAAATCAATACCTATATATACCATAGGAATAAATTAAGATCAAAATTGTGCTGGTTATATTAATGCAACATTTTTTTATATTTTTTTATTGATTCATTCGCCACACTTATGTCCCGTCAGCACTCCTCCCCATATATATACTCACACCTTTGAATGTCTACACAATAATATGGTAAATTGTACTTGTGAACCTATAAAAAGATCTAAATATGTAACTTATTTAGGCATGCAAGCAGACGAAAACGTCTCTTGGGCTGTTCATACTAACTTTAACTGCGATAAACTTAGAATATTATTAGGCAATTTTTTTCATCTAAGTTTAAAGATACCTGTTAGTAGTTTAAGGTGCTTATATATGCCACTAGTAGACTCAACCCTGAGTTACGCCCTTGACAGCTATGGACTCACAACTCAAACAAACATTGATAGGTTAGAAAATATACAACTTAGATTTATAAAGTTATTAGTAAACAGTAAAACTAGACAAAAATGTAAAAGGAACTATAAACTTCTTTTTAAAATTTGTAAAATTTTGCCTGTAAGTCTTAAACATAAATATCTACTTGCTATAAACAACCATAGCAGTCTAGAGCCTAGCTCTGAGAATAGCTTGTTAAAAACAGCCGATAAAAAATATGTTACAAGGGCTATGGCATCCGGTAAACTGTGCGTACCGAAGGTAAAAAACTATTATGGTGATAGAACGCTAAAAAAACGTATCACCTATCTTCTCAACAGTTTACCAGAAACTATCAGCAGTGAAAGTATAAAAAACGACTTTAAAAGAAAATTAAAACGACATTACTTAAGTATAATACCACCTAAGGCTTAGGTGTATGTAACATTTACAAACACAACTTAAGTATGTACAAATTAGTTAACTCTGTACTATAAAGTGATCATATAGACAAACTGTTCGGACAGTTTTGTGGGACCATGTTAATTATTAAGTTTCTATATTCAGTTTATTAAATAAATAAATAAGTAATAAAAAGCGCGAACGTTTTGCACCGCTAAAACATATAGGAATGTGACAAAAACCTGTTTTTTACAATTAAAATAATAATGACAGCTTTTGCCCAGCCGGTTACTGTGCGAAATGATAAACGTCACACCGGCGCATCCTCAGGCACTAGTGGGATTCTGATTACTCAGTTGTATCATACCATATTAATAAGGCCGCTATCCCGTCTTACTTATCACCCCGCCTTGCCCCACTCTCCCCTACCTACTATACGTTCTGGTTGAATGTTTAAATCAGTTCAACTATAATGATGCGTAAATGGGATGAAACCCTTTTAAATTTCCTTAAACTCGATTAGAACTTAACGCGCTAAAAATAATATTTGCGTTTAACTTCAAGTTTGATGTAAACATGGGTCGCGTCGCGGTTTGTTAAAATATGAATATAAATTGAGAAAGTTTCGGGTTGCTCAAATCCAGTGGAAACTCTAAAATTATTAACACGACGTTAGATTTACGCTTGACACAGTGACGTTATCTTTATGAAAAATGGCTGGCAACTGACTGTGAACGGAGTTGGTAATAAAGTCCTTTTAAAGTTTTTAGAGACGCATAAACTTCACTGTGAAGGTAAATGGTCGTTTTCTGCACTAGGTTGCCGCGCCAAAAGGGCAGTAACGGAGCTCTACTTCACTAATGAGCTTTTGTTGAGACGTTATACTGGCTTACGAAGGGCGTTTTAGAATGTTATTTTACGTATCAAGTGCAGTAAAATAATGGTTTGTAAGTTGGTGATCAATATATAAATATTTTTTGTTATCAGTTAAGGCTTAAATAAATAAATACATTATTAGGGGACGATTTTACACAATTCTAACGAGCTCCAGTATTCTAAATAAGGCTTGTGTTATGGGTACTAGAATAAATAATATATCTTTTAATATAAATACTTAAATACATATATAACATCCAAGACTAAGAAACGAATATTTATGCTCATCACACAAATATTTGCCCTTACCGGGATTTGCAATGAACCCAGGAACCTCAGCTTCGTAGGCAGAGTCACTACCCTCTGGGCGAACCGGTCGTCTGGTTTTGAAATTTGAAATGTTATACTTAAAAAACATTATATTTGAATAATAAATAAATAAATATGTGGGGACAATCTTAACACAAATCGACCTAGTCCAAAACTAAGCAAAGCTTGTACTATGGGTACGAGACGACGATTTATGTACATACTTACTTATATAGATAAATAAATAATAATAAATAATAAATATAAATATAAGGGGACAATCTTACACAAATCGACCTATTCCCATAGTAAGCTCAGTAAGGCTTGTGTTATGGGTACTAGGCGACGATATATATAATAGTTATAAATACTTAAATACATAGAAAACATCCAAGACTCAGAAACAAATATTCATGCTCATCACACAAATATTTGCCCTTACCGGGATTCGAACCCAGGACCTTCAGCTTCGTAGGCAGCGTCACTACCCACTAGGCTAACCGGTCGTCGTAAATACTTTAATAGATAGAAAACATCCATGACTCAGGAACAAATGTTCATGTTCATCACACAAATAAATGCCCTTACCGGGATTCGAACCCGGGAACTCCGGCTTCGTAGGCAGGGTCACTACCAACTAGGCTACAGAGGTCGTCTTAAATTATGCATATATACAAATAAGGTCATAACTACTAAAAGCACCAAGAAATGTTGTCACCAATGCAACTTAGATTTTTCCCATACATGATTCTAACTTGCCACTTTATCGCAATCGAAACTGTGTATGCTTTCATGATTAAATAAAAAACCTCCATGTTAATTCTGTATGTAAAACAAAAGTCATCATCTAAAAGCTAATGATAACCTTACACTTCACTTATACCGAGTAACGAAATTAAAATGAGTCAGTGGCCATTTATCAAAGAGTTTTATAACTGGGTCAGCACCAAATATTTTTTTACTCCAGTTCATACATCATTTTCCTTGACGCCCAATTTTCCCCACCTAATGTTATATTTCATGCTATATTCGGTTTTCGCTGTATAAAGTTACTGGTTGTCTTTCTGTAGAACGAACCAAATATAAGTTGTGTCAGTTAAAGGAAACGCGAAGATTTATTGTGAAGAACTGTCGAAAACTTTTAAGCTTTTAAGCAAATATCAACATTATTTGCAATGTGTTTGTAAAACTAATTATATATCTCATTTTATTTCAATAAGATACATCTGATGATGAATACTTACCAGTCTCATTCTGCTGTCTTTTACTGCATTTTAAGTGGCTGTCTATATTTGTTAAAAAATATTTCTTATCTATCATTATTGACGTTCATATGGTAATATTACTTTAGTTAACTGTATGCAGTGGTCGCACCGTTATTTAAGCCTACATAATTGGCACCACTAATAAAATTAAGGCTTTTGTTTACCATGGAAACATCGTTAGGAAAGCAATATCGTTTGATTACGCTTTAATGGTACCACCGTACGAAGCCAAATTCTCTCTGCTGAAATTAAAATACTCGACCAATTATAGAAATATAGTAAATCTTGTACCATGATTAAAGTATGTTTTTCAAGTAAGTAAATACACGTTAATAGAACGAGTAATTTATTTAGCACTTAAAATCCTCTTTTTAATAACTACACCACTAAACCCTAAGCCAGGTTTAATTCTTTGCTTGTATTGGATTTTCACGCTAAATATAAAGCGAAATAAACGTTAAACGTGGTGCATGTGCACCTGGATTAAAGAACCAAAACATCCAAAACACTTACACTTGCACTTGGATCCAAAAAATGGATTGTTACAGAATTACACCAGTGAAGATGTGATTCTAGGTAGGTAAAAAACTTAAGTAAAGCCCTTCTTGTATTAAGTTGTGATCTTCGAATAGTAATTACATGTATAAAAATTGACACACAAACGAAACAATTACTTATTATGCGAACAGTATTCAATTACATGCCGAAGGGGTCTAAGTACTTAAGTTGTTCATCTATAACAGTTTTTTCTGACCAAAAGGATCGATATTGGTAGGTATACAATTGCACAACATTTTAGGAAACCTGAGACCAAAATCCCATACAGCGGCATATCAGGTCCACACCCGCGTTTTCAGGTTCGTAACAGGATTAGGGTTTTATTACTTGCAGCAGAAATATCGTTAGGAAGGCAATTTTGGCGTCAGATATTGGCTATTAGCGCACGGGTAATGCCTTCTCGATATTCATGTAGCCCTGATCTGGGCATATTTTCGGCTTATACGGTATTGGCATAATTTAGAAATGCAGACGCGACGGTTCTGCTAATAAAGGAAAATCGGTGAAAGCGTAGAGGAACTGAAGCTAATTTAATTTGCTGGCTGTGAAGCTATATATTTGATATTAGTTCAGATTTTTTATTATTCCGCCTCTAATACTTCTAAAAGTCTTTTTAGAGGTATTCGTATCATTTGTGCTCAAATTACGTACTTTATGTATGTTCCCCGATTACTCAAAGACGCCAGGACCGATTTAGAAAAATCATTTTTGTTTGAAAGGGTGGTGCCATGGTCATCAAGTCAGAATCAGACGATGGGATCTTAGAGTAATTGTCGGAAATTTTCAAATTTTATAGGTGGGCCAATATATCTACCGTACTCGCATTTTTTAAAGTAGTGTTCAATCAAATAAATTTAAATATAAAAACTAATAAAGTTAATAAAAAAGCTTATAAAAATTTATTTTTGGTACAAGCTTTTACTGCCGACTGTACTTTTTTGTATACCATCATCAACTACTCATTGAGACGATTCAAACGAGCCCAAACTCAACGGGGTTACGTCGGTTAAATACTGAATTACCATGGCCACCCACACTCTGTGTTCATCATCAGATCAGCTCGATGGTACCATAATATTGAATTGTCATCCAAACTATACCAATATCCAAAATTTCAGCTCAATCGGATAACGGCAAGTGACTGAAAAATGGATTGCAAATTTTGACGGACAACTTACATACATATATACTTACATACGAACAGGTCAAGTTAATAGAAAGCTTGTAAAATATACTTTCTTCAAAAAAAACCTTAGGATTATGCCTTAATTTTTCAGAAAATTGCATATTTATGGAATGATCCGGGCCCATTAAGGGGTCAACATAATATAGCCAAAGAGTATGGTCTAGGTACCTACCCTGTGTCTTAAACAGCTTTCTTAAAAATATTTGAAAATAACATAGAGAGTAAACCTGCACAAACTAAAAATATAATTAAGAAAATGTTCATTGAGGGACCCAGTAATTTATAGATAAATAAAATTAGTTAACGCAAACCGCAACAAGGCTACTTTATTTTCCTGTGCCTACAAAATGGTTTAACATGCATGAAGGATACTAACATATTAAGTAACTATCTGCCCGGCCCGGCTTCGCACGGATTACCCGTTTTCTCGTAGGAATGAAGCATTTTCCCGCGGTAAAAAGTAGCCTATGTTCATCAGGGATAATGTCGGCTTCTAGTGGTAAACGAATTTTTCAAATCGGTCCAGTCGTTTCGGAGCCTATTCAATACAAACAAACAAACAAACAATCAAATCTTTCCTCTTTATAATATTAGTGTAGATGAAGGAAAGTATAGTGGCGTGTATTGTACTTGCTGGAAAACATAGGGTGTCCAATGTCAACCAATAACATAACCTAGGAAACCCCTATTAACTGAAATGTGCTTTGTGCCTTTCTCACTTTTCTTCATTGCATTGAAGTATGAAGGCGACACACGGCGAATCCTCAAACATATCAATGGTCGGCAACGCACATGTTACTCCTTTGGAGTTGCATACGTCTATAGGCTGCGGTGTCCGCTTACCACCAGTGGGGCGTAAGCTTGTTTGCCACCGTTGTTGTATAAATGAAGAATTGACATTTGACTTAATCGTACAGATAAAGACAAACTATTCTCATATGTAAAACCTTTGTACCTACGTATTCTTGCAAATTAACATTTCTATTTCTATTTCTATTTCTATAACGGCATTTTAACTAAAATAAGTTAGATGTTTATGGATAAGGACATAGGTCTCGTGCAGCACTCTAATTGCGAAAGTTTGAAGGCTCCTTTTTATTTTTTTATTTTTTATTTATTTATTGGTATTTAGGATAACAACAGCCGTAAATATACAGTTTACATATGTTTCCTTACAAAATAGGAGGCCAATAATAGTTATCCGTTAGTTACATCGAGAAAAAGAAAAACAGAGATTGTTAAGTATAACTAAGATAATGAGTGTGGAAGCATGCTAAAGAAAAATTAACAACATGGTATAGTTCAGATTATTTGAGCTGATCGACTTTTTGTGTAGCTGTCATTGTGAAACTTTTAATTTCAATAATAAAGTTGCTTTTCGAGCGGACAAATTTGACACAATTACGGTTTCTCAAACAAAACGAACTACACCTAATGACAATTATCAATAAAAGTGGATAATAGAAAGGTTATTTGCAGATATAGCCCATTTAGTATAAATAGGTTTTCAATAAAAAATAAAAGTAACAGTTTTTAAAGAAAAAATACACAGAAAACTCAGGTGTCTGAGTTAATCAAACCTCATGTACCTACATTGAAATTCATAATTATTATTTTTTTGGTTTATTTACTACTTGTTTTAGTTCCTTTAGTTGGTTACCTACTTTAGCCATAAAACTCACAGTGCATACTAAGGTACAAATTGATATCGTTAGTTTTGCTACGTACTTATTGTTTAAATATATATATATTTATTTTTAATTGACGTAAGCATACTGATTATATTAAATTGCTACGTTGTTACTTGTTTACCAGACGTTATACTTGTTTGCTTAGTAATACGGCACATACCTCATTTTTAAATTTAGTTTTTGATCCGCTAAATGGGTCTGTTGTATCAAATTCCTGATTATACAGACGGGGGATACGGGATAGTACAGCGTTGGCACCATAGTTAGTTGAATGTAGTGGAACTTGAAAGAGAGTGGTTTTTCTGGTGCGACGTTTAGGAACACGAAACAATAAGCTGGATAATAATTCAGGGCAATCAAGACGATTATGAATTATGTCAAACAGTAGGCTCATATCTGACAATTTACGTCTATCGTCAAGCGTTAGAAGGTTATACTTACGGCAGTTATCGTGATAAGTGGACGATGATTTATTAAATTTGAAATTTAGGTGCTTTACAAATTTTTTCTGTATATTTTCAATGCGGTTTTTGTGGACAGCATAGTTAACTGACCAGATAGGGGAAGCATATTCAAGAACACTACGCACATATGCGAAATACACTATTTTCATACTCAATAAATTGCGGAATGGTTTGCAGGTCCTAATTACAAAACCGAGGTTGCGGAAAGATTTATTAACTATTAAGTCCACGTGATTTCTCATGGTCATTTTAGCATCTAACGTCACCCCCAGATCTCGCACCACGTCAACCCTCTGAACTACGACGCCGTTGAAATTATACAAAAAGTGTAATGGTTTTTTTTTGCGAGTAAAACTTATACATTGACATTTATTTATGCTTAAAGTGATATTATTATTCGAGTAGTATTTTAGTAGATTATTGAGATCACTTTGTAATAGCTCACAGTCCGCTACAGATTTAATACACATAAAAACTTTTTTATCATCAGCGTATAATAAATAGTTAGCATTATCGAAACAGTTAGTGATGTCGAATATATATGCGTTGTAGAACAGAGGCCCGAGGTGAGAGCCCTGGGGTACGCCAGAAGTTATTTCAATGTAATCTGATTTGTAACCACCCAGGACAACAGCTTGAGAACGATTAATAAGGTAAGATTCGACCCACCGAAGCAAATCGCCTTGGATTCCCAGTGCTTGGAGCTTCAGGAGCAGGATAGCGTGATCTACTCGGTCGAATGCTTTTTCGAAGTCCGTGTATATCACGTCAACCTGCCCACCGCCTTCCATTTCAGTTATAACAAAATTTGTGAAGTATGACAAGTTAGACACCGTGGAACGACTCTTAAGAAAACCGTGCTGCCTACTTGGTATACCACGACATACGACAGGATAAATATGGGTGAACACTTTGCACACTTGCTAAGCGATTTAGGTCCTGATTTGAACTCGGTTAAAACTTGTTTTTTAAGCCGAACTGCGAACCTTCTCCTTTTTTGAAGTCGGTTAAAAATTTAACGTATTAGGATTTATCAGCTTGCAACGCGACGGCTGCTACGTACTATAATACTGAATCAAACTTGGTTCCTTTTTAGGACCACAGAGTTAACCAAGTTTATTGCTGCCACCAATGAGTTAATATAAAAAAAAAAGGTAAGTAGATAGGTTATAAGCGCTCCACAAGTGGCACACTAAAACTCAGTCAATTGCATGAACTTGCCTCAGTTTCGCGTCGTCAATGGACAGGTATAAAGTTATCTCGGCTGTCAGATGTGGTAGCCATTTTGAAACACGGAATTTCGTATAGACAACGTATCTACCTCTTTTTATATTACATCATTGGCTGCCACTATAAGAACGGGTATTAAAGCAAACATTGTTTCTGGTTATGATAAGGATAACGTGGACATAGATATATTTGGGTCTAAAGCATTGTTTAGTATGAGTAGTGTTCACCGTTGACTTTTTTAGTTTGAGATAGTGTTTAGTCGTACCAGTGTATATATCCAAAGTTTCAAGGCACCTAATTTTGGCGATGAACCCATAGATAAAATGTATGTAAAGCGCCACTGCGACTACCGAAACATAATTTATTCGTAACTAAGTAACTTAACAGTTATCTTAAGTAGGTAATTCAAAATAGTTTTTAATAGCTTTCTTATTGCATTTATTGTCGACGTGAAACACACCAATGTTTGTTCCTGATTATACCGAATTTAGTATATTTATCAGTCTGACTATAAATAAAATGTTCTACAAGAGGACACTCAATGTAGCCATTCACTTCACATCTGCAGATTTTGTTATGATCCTACCTTAAAATAAAGGTTACTAAAAAGGTACGGTTACACAGGTGGAAATTCGATGAAAGCCACATAAAACCGGTATCTTTCACCTGTTTGCCCTCGAAAATATCCCGTTAAATTAATTGATTTTCATCCCGCCAACAACAAGGTAACCCCACTTATCTCCAAAAACTTGGGCTGGCATTTTATATTGTAATTTAGTGACCAATATTGATCACTTACCGCGAAGGAGGTCAGGTCACGATCTCATTAACTCCTTAATTAAGGGTTGCAAACGTGATCCGGTTACAAATTTTTGAACTTACGGAATCTCTTGATTACTCATTCAAATTAAAAATATTACTTTTGGAATTGGAATCAAGCGGCTGCGATATTCCAATGAGCCAATTAGGGAGGCGTGTTGAAATCTGTCCGAGTTTTATTGGGTATTTTAATTTGCGCGGTCCATAGCGTTTGGTTGTGTTTCATAGTTAAATTGGTCCGTTACAATGATTACTTTGTGCTGTGCTGCGAGTTGGATTGCGTTGTTTGGTTAATTTGAAAATTAATAAGGAAAAACGATGAGTGCTGATAAAAAAAGCATTCTTTATTTAACTGTAACGGATCTAAAAAAAGGTAAGTACTTATAGTGATTATTCTAACAACGAAACGATTCCTTTTATGGGTAAATTGTAACGCCTAAATAGTTGAAACATGTCGACCGACGTCGTAGGCCGTAGGCGTAAAGTAGTAACCCTGCCTACGAAGCTGAGGTTCCTGGGTACGAATCTCGGTAAATATTTGAGTGATGAGCAATAATATTTGTTTTTGAGTCTTGGATATTTTTAATGTATTTAAGTATTTAAATGTCCAGTAAAGTCTTACCCCGTGTGTCGGGTTAGAAAAGCACCACCCCCTTTCTTCTCATGGGAGTTGTAACAGTCGTGTTGAAGTGTGTTGTCTGCGATGGGCTAGCAACCTGTCACATTGATATCACAATTCGTCGATTTTTTATACATTTATGCTAAAAGTGGCACTCGAACACAAGTTTTATGTGCTCTACCCCGTCTTAGGACCCATAACACAATCCTTATTGACCTTTCCTAATATTTATTTATTTTTAACTTCACAATTGCTTGCAAAGGGCTTCATAATGCGCAAGCATAAAATGCTAAAATACTTAATGTTTTTTTCTTCAATAGTATGTGTCGTGGTCGTGTCCACTCATGCGTCAGTTAAAAAGCAAGGAAGTTTTTACTCTAATACGATGACAAAAACTTCATCTATAAACCTATAAGTAAAATCTAAAAACACCAATAAAACATATTTTACTGAAATATACAGCGTGGAACGGAACGATGGACTTTCCCGCAAGAGGGGGATTATTGAGCGCTAGTACGTCACAATTTCCAGATAAACTATTTTTTATGACGCGATTTTTTTTTTACATTTGTATGGAGCTCGTCGCTCCAGTCGGCCAACGCTCCATACAAAGGTAAAAAAAAATCGCGTCAAAAAAAATAGTTTATCTGGAAAATGTGACGTACTAGCGCTCAATAATCCCCCTCTTGCGGGAAAGTCCATCGTTCCGTTCCACGCTGTATAAAGATTTTACTAATAAAATGTTGTAATCGAATTTAAGCTTTCGTGAGACATGTTGAAATAATGCTAATAATAACACGGTTCAACTCACGTTAAATGTCACTACAGGTGCCATGTTTCGGACTCTTCGGGAGTTCTTCTTCATGATGAGTGTTTTCGTCGCGGTGTCGCTTGAATCATTGCATGTCACCCGTAGTGACATTTAATACGTGATCCGTGTAATTATTAACATTATTTCAAATATTTTAAATTGAGGCTGTGTGTCGAAAGGAAATCTTTGCCTTGCATCACATCATGGACGACCGTCAAGTAGTGGTTTTTATTGCATTAGTATTAAATTCGTTTAGAATGTATTTGTTTTCTCCAAAATGTGATGATAAGAATCGTACAACTCTTACCGTACTTGTGGCAATGTAATTATAAATGACGAGTTAAAGTTTTACTGCAGTTTTGGAGTTGGAATCAGCGCGCCGTCGGGTCGTTATTGCAGGAATTTTCAGACAATGCCCCTGTCCAATCAACTATGGTAATAATGTGAGTATCAGTACCTGGAGGTTAGGGCTTTCATTGCAAACAGGGGCCTATTCATATTCAATCGCGTTATTTAACATGTGTTTGTATAGAGGTAAATGCAGCTTTTACTTAATTTGGTTAAGTTTTGTTTAAATGGCGGTGGTTTAGTTAGACAATCACAGCAATACAAGTTAGATAAATAATACATTATTTTTACGCATGTTTATAAATATATAATAATAATTATGAGTGAGAATCATTGAAGTTTATCTGTTGTTGTCAACGCGCTCACCGACCTCAGCTGCCAGCGCGTGTCTTTTGTTTTTTGTACATTCGGGTAATTCCGAATGGTTTTCAGACAAATTGAAGGGATGTTTGTATTTTGATGAACCAGGCAGAATCAGTGGATTGTATGCCTTCTACAGAAGTCACTTCGTCTTCTTGAATGTGTAGCCTAGATCCTAGATCTTTCATAAATATCGTAGTGGTTTTAAAATAAAAGTGTTTAAAAACTTGCTTTTTTTTCTTTTCACTAGTGTCATTTCGAATTGTGTACGGGCAATTCCGAATGACAGTTAATAGTGAACTTTATTCACTTTTGACGAAACGTACATATTTCTTTTTCTATTGTAATTACCCCCCCAAAAATAATATTCTCGATATTTGTCATAGAACGCGTTTGTGTGAAACTATTTCGGAATTACCCGCCGATGGGTGAATGGTTCCAATCTTTTAGCAGGTACCTACACAGAGCGGATATGATTCTTTTACTCACGCGATTATTCTGGGTGTGTAATGATGGGTATAAAAATAAATAATATAATTTCATTCGCTATAACAACATTTGATATATTTTCAAGGTCCATAATCACTCATTGTATATAATAAACGTTGGTTATAATTTCAAAATATATATGTTTATTTTGTATAATCATTATAAGGTATAATGCTCATGTTATATACAGGTTATACAGCGTGGAACGGAACGATGGACTTTCCCGCAAGAGGGGGATTGTTGAGCGCTAGTACGTCACATTTTCCAGATAAACTATTTTTTTTGACGCGATTTTTTTTTTACCTTTGTATGGAGCGTTGGCCGACTGGAGCGACGAGCTCCATATAAATGTTAAAAAAAAACGCGTCAAAAAAAATAGTTTATCTGGAAAATGTGACGTACTAGCGCTCAATAATCCCCCTCTTGCGGGAAAGTCCATCGTTCCGTTCCACGCAGTATATCATAACTATCAAGTAGAATAATATTTTATTATCAAAAGAAAATGTAGCAAACATAACGGTTTGCGAATTGTACTATGTAAGTATATATTAGGGAGTAAAAATGTGTTCGGTTCTGGCGCTTCGCCGGCCGCTCCCGCGGCACGCACGCTTCGCTCGCTCGGCTCGCGCGCTGTAGGGTCGCAGTTCAACCTTACACTCCTCCTCGCTTCGCTCGTTGTCGTACCTACACCGACCTGCCTTAGAGTCTACCAAAAAATATTATGCTAACTGTGCATTATAAGAAATTAGCGTTCATTATAGGAAATATGCATTATATTTAAAGTATGTTATATTACATCATCTTTATTGAAATGTACATGACTTATACAATTGAATAAATAAATAAATAAATAAATGTTACTACACCAAATGAACATTATATAAAATGATAATTATATCGTATGTAAATATATTAAGTGTTGTTATATGGCTCAAGAATTATATTAAAAGAGTGTTATTGCGACTAATATTATTCAAAAAATTTATAGGCATCGTTACGCACCCGATTATTCTCACCAAGGTAAATGTTGCCACAATATATAATTTACTTTAAAAACAAAGTTTTAACCGACTTCAATTTAGTACTCCGCCAAGCCACGAGAATATTTCCACATTTCTTTTCCCATTTACGACATGAACTGATTTCCGAGAGCAAATGCATTGATTATTGGAGAAAAAAACCCAATCGCTGTATGTGACCCGATAATATTTGAGGACTTCCGTCGATTCCACAAGGATCACCCTTGGCACTTCATTAGTTGCTATTTCACCGGAATCTTATCAGAATCTGTGATATAGGTACTTTTTTACTTTTAAGTACATAATTGAGGAATTCCATAAGTCATCTGTGGTCTTCATCATCAATTCCACTCCACCAATTAATGATTTCCGGATGTAAATAGACGAGTTATAATAGAAAATACCAAAAACACTACACGCGTGCCTAATATAATTGAGGAGTTCCCTCAATTCCTCATGGATCCCATCATCCAATTGAGTTTCCAAAAAAAGGGGTGGGACCCACCTGGAAGCATATACTTACAAACAAAAAAAAAATTACGAATCGGCTCATCAATGACCGAGTTCTGAGGTAACAAACATTGAAAAAAAAAAAAAAAAAACAACCTAATTGAGAACCTCCTCCTTTTTTTGAAGTCGGTTAAAAATATCGTTGCGTTTAGCAAAAAAATTGAAATTTTCAGAATATGCCGATTTTCGACATTACCCGAATGCACCTTAGTATTTTCGCTCTGCCCGTGCCATACAGGAAGAATAGAATAGAGATACTCACACACACAAAAACACATGAGTGACAAGGATGTAAGCATACACAATACCAGAAGTGAGAACGAGATACAATGGCAAGTCTTCTGTCCTTCAATGCGTATACGCTTTTTTTTTGGCACCAGCTTGTTTGTCACCACCTGTCAAAATATTGTACTGAAACTGACGTCACCGATATAACACGACTAAATTATAAACGACATTAGAAGTCAAGAATGTATTATAGTCTTCTGATACTTCTCAATTTAGTAAGGTTACTTTACCATCGTACCTTTCGGGCATCCGCTAGGACGCCATCTATTACCTAAATCCTCTATCTACGGCTAGTGCCATGTGAAACTGAAGTTCTTGATTTTAATAATTATTTGCCCTTTATATTCATATTGTGCAATGAATAAACTGCAATAATATCTAAACGTGTGTTTTTCAATATAACGGCATGAATAATATGTATACAATAACTATTAAGAGTGACGTGACAATGAGAATTTTATTACCGGCCACGGTATGTAATTTTTGCCTTTTTTGACAGGAAGCGTTATTTAGTACTGAGAAAATAGTTGTTAGTTTCCGCTGCACGGCTTGGAGATTTAAAATAGCTTACATAAATTGACCGCGTATTATTTCAAATGCGCTAGGCGGGTAATCTGGCCGTACGCACTTTCCTCTACATTACGTATTCACATGTTATCAGCTAGCGTAGCGCTGCGAAGTCGTTAAAAAAGTAAAAAAATATGTGTCAACACTTTTACTGCCATGCAGCAACATGCAGGAAAACCACGCGTACCGATTCTTGGGAGTGAACGTGTTAACGAAGTTTTTTCCAAAACTCATCAGCCGCCATTTAAATTTCAAACCAAAACACGAATACAGAATTGGGAACGTATGTCGTTCCCCGGGGCACCCTTTCACATAACACCACTAAAGTTATCACACGTTTCGTTGGGTCGCAACTAATGAAATTAACCCCTATTTGCTCAGAACGAAACGCTGGTAATGAGATGTTACATTGTAACTAACGGGAGGAGACTATTAGGAAAGAAGGGATAGCTGACCTCCTGACGGACGTAAGGGGCTAACTAACCGTGAAAGGTAAGGGCCTGAAGCAAATATACGATAAAAATAAGATGTTCTTGGGACTAAATGAATGTACAGTCAAGTATATAAATATGTATCGAAACCAAAATCCGCTGACATATAAGAGCGAAGGGATATATTTATGAATAAATTGTATGCATCCATATTTTTACACTTGACAGAACAAATATGAGTGATATATATAGGATTCTTTCACATGCGTACATTTTGGATGGACAAGGGCTGTATACTTCATCTTAAGGGTTTTCCTGCTTACTTAGCAATACGCGGGCAAAGCGCGGTCAGCTATTGTTTCATAAATATATATTCATTATTTTTATTCAACGGAATGAATCGCGTATTATTAATTTCTAGGCGTTTTGGGCGTGCTGCAACATCCTTGGTTAGTTTGATTTTCTTCGAGAATTAACCCGTAGCTAAAAGTCAGTCTTCTTGGAACGAAGAATGTTACAATAAGTCTGAAAAGGCATGGTAAATAAATATAATATCGATCGTTTTTAGGGTTCCGTAGGACTAGGAACCCTTTTAGTTTCGCTTTGTCTGTCCGTCCGTCCGCGGATAATCTCAGTAACCGTTAGCACTAGAAAGCTGAAATTTGGTACTAATATGTATCAATCACGCCGACAAAGTGGTAAAATAAAAAGTGTTTATTTTATTTTATTAGGCTACCTCCCTTATACGTAACGTGGGGAGTGTTTTTCTTTTTCATTTCAACCCTAACGTGTGATATATTGTTGGATAGGTATTTAAAAATGAATAGGTGTATGTTAAAATCATTTTTTGATAATGTTAATATTTTCGGAGATAATCGCTCCAGAATTAAAAAAAAATGTGCCCCCCCCTCTAACTTTTTAACCATAAGTTTTGAAGATATGAAAAAATCTAAAAAGTAGAGCTTTATAAAAACTTTCTAGGAAAATTATTTTGAACTTGATAGGTGAAAAAAATTACAAAATAATTTCTGAACTAAGTTTGTAATTTAACCGTATAAGCAGGTGTTTATTGTACCTGTAATTTCTACAAAATCACAATGAAATGACGTGCTTTCAAATAAAGTAAAAAACGGTGAAAATCGGTTCACGCAATAAAGAATTATCCCATAAAAATCATTTTCCATACTTTAAGCTCGCGTGCAATAGTTTACTTAATTTGCTGATAGATGTCGGTGTACGTGGAACGCTCACATTGAACTAACCCGCTTCGCTAGCTCGGCTTTCAACACAAGCACTTGTGCCGAATAACAAATAATGATTAAAATTTACAATACAATACAATACAAATACTCTTTTCATTTACTCACACTCTGAAAACTCTGAAATGACGTGCTTTCAAATGAAGTAAAAAAACGGATTTAGGGTTTTAGGGTTTTGTACTTAATATGTCAACTCAATGTAATATTTTTTTTTAACGCTTAAGTGGGGACACTTACTGTGACCCCACTTACGGTGACCGGTTTTTTAGAGTTTTCTTCGATACAAATATTTATACAGGATGAAGTCCGGTTTAGTAATGTGTGAATATCGTGGACATTTAAATAGTTATAAATCTATGTATCAAACAAAATATTTGTCCATACCGGGATTCGAGCCCCGAGGTAGTCTCTTCTAAGGCTTTAATAGTCTTAAACAACAACAGAATCTTTAAAAGGAATCTGTTGTAATTAAAATTAAGGTTACAATAAGGATAATCAATGAATTAAGAAATGATTTTTCACAAAACGTTTTAAACAAAAGTGAAGAGAGAGAGAGAGAGAAGGTAAAGATAAATTAAGATAATAAATTGAAATAAAATGGAGAAGGATGATAAATATTTTTCAGATTAGCCGAGGGCATGAAACGTATGGTAAAATAAAAAGATTTTTTACATTAACGAAACTTTTTCGTGTTTGGACGTGGATTAACTGTCGGTAAAAGTTTCTCGCATCTCTACAATATACAGACAAATAACTCGCGTCCACTATATAACTGTCTCTTTCTAACTCATGCATAAAGAGTTAGAAAAAGATACGTGAATACACACAGACGTTAATGGGCCGTATAATACGAGTATAGGTAAAGTATCCAGTTTCTCTAGTTAGGGGTCTCTTCGGTCTTCAGCGAGGTCCCGAGCTTGTCCATAGCTCTCTGAGTGAGATGTATGTAGTCGGTGGGCCAGCTTCTTAGACGTGTTGGGCTCGGGGTGAGATTCATGTCAGTGGGTGGTAGAACCGTTGACCGTGCAGGCGGCAAGGTTCTGGAGTGGCGATCATGTACAGGGAGGCGCAGCGTGGGTAAACCACCCGAACAAGGCATACTGATGATGGTAAAGGTCGCGGGAGTCCGCTGGATGCGGGTGGCACAGAACCAGTCATTATGGCGCTCTTTGGGCGAGGCCTATGTCCAGTAGTGGACGTCTTTTGGCTGATATATATGATCTCTTCTTCGTTGTTCCCTGCTGAAGATCGTGTCTCCGTAGAATGTCAACAGGAAGCCTCCAGTGATTACGGTCAGTGGCCCGGTGCAACGCAACGTTGAGGGGTATCTGGTCGGACCATCTCTTGTGCTACGGCTCTCGGTCTTTTACCCTCAACTTTACTTAATGCTAATAATTCACGGTTCAACTCACGTATTAAATGTCACTACGGGTGACATGTTTCAAACTCTTCTAGAGTTCTTCTTCAGAATGAGTGTTTTCGCGGCGTGCGTCTCGGGCCGCGCGGCGTTTGGCGCAGGTGCGGGCAGTGATTCAAGGGACACCGCCGCGACACTCATCCTAAAGAAGAGCTCCCGAAGAGTTCGAAACATGCCGCCCATAGTAACATTTAATAAGTGAGTTGAACCGTGTAATTTTTAGCATTATTGCAACGTGTCTCACGAAAGTTTAAATTCAACTTTACTTATCTAAAAGATAGCAAGTAAGTAATATATATATAAGCCAAAACTAAATCATTAATGTATCACCTAAATGCAAGACACGTGTCCAGTTGTCTGTATCTCTGTTCAATCTCCCCTATTCTTATAAATTCCTTTCACATCTCAATTTTTCTATTTTCGCCAAACAATACGTACATTCAATAGAAACGCATGACGGGCGATCAAAGAATAGATGGTTACAACCTATGAACTTGGCTTCAATTTTGCAAGTACTCGTAAAAACCCCAATACGATTTGCCATCAATATCATTTCAAAGTGCGTTGCATTCACACATGCGGGGTTAGCGTTTACAGAAGAGAGACAGCGTGAATCCAGACGATTCGAATTAATACAATACGTGAAAAACGCATTCCGAAATTGGGCTCTTGCCCTCTTTAGATGACAGAATAGATGAGCTCCATACAAACCCGTGCATCCCTTGAAGGCGTGTCGATCATGAAAGTAATAATGTAATGGGTTTGAACAAAACACCAGGGTAGGATTAAAGGGACCGTCTTGCTTTAATCCCGATAAAATGGGCTGGGTAAAGGTTTTATTTCATGCAGTGTAAATAAATATAAACCCCTGTTATGAAAGTGATTTTGGATTATTACTCGACTCGATACCTACGTGAAAAATGTCATCACTAAAATGAATATCCTTCTGTTTTCCATCCTGATAAACAAATTCAAACTTAAATCTGGTTGTTCCGTTTTTACCCGACTGCCGAAGGAGAGGAGAGTTATACATAAATTATAGGTATCAGAACCAAATAATAAATTATTCTTAGTTACCAGTACTCTAATAACTTTAGTGAGGACCAAGTGGATCAAACCCCTAACTAAACATATATCATGACTACTACATAGTAGCCACTATAACTATCTATGTTAACAAATAAAACAGTTACTTCTAGGTAATGATATGCATTAGTACACAAACACATACAACGTCAACGTTGTTTGTCGTTACAGACAATGTTTTTTTCCGACAATGTCAGAAACATATACAAATATTTCCGGTCCGGCAACAAAGAAATTTATTTTGTATTTGGTATTTGGTTGTAAAAGTAGAACCTTAAACATTTAAAACTTAAAACACCGAAATATAAAAGAACAAAAAAAACAAAATAAAAATACACTATTGCCGCGTTTCACACTTTAAATATACACCACGCGACCTTTATATTTTATGCATCGAAAAATTGCACTGATAAATAATTTCGAGCTGGCGCCGTGCCCGGATAAAATATTCTGGGGGATTTCCGTCAAAGTTCCGGACAAGTTTTAGTATCGTAAGATCCTGGACAAAGACTGGAGTGCACTAAGTCCTCAAAGAGCGCATTAAACTGCAACCGCGAAGTGTGAAAGTTAAAATACAAATATAACTTTAATGTCTTGTATAGGACGTTAAATGGGACAACGGTTTGTGCTGGAAATAAATTTTGCATATTTTAAATAGGTATTGGAGCAGTAATGTGCTAAAATGGGTGACATTGGCAGTAAAATGGGTATTATCGGTATTCTGTGTTAATTAATGTTTCATGATATTCGCAACATTAATATTTGTGGTGCTATTCCAGGTAACGCTGCGAATAAAAAAAATTGTCTTAGAAAAAAAAAGATTGATCACCCCTTGTTAGGGTTCCGTAGTCAACAAGGAACCCTTATAGTTTCACCGTGTCCGTCCGTCTTTCTGTCTGTCCGTCTTCGGCTTAGCTCAGTAACCTTTACTACTAGAAAACTGTAATTCAGCATGGGTATATTTATAAATCAATCACGCCGACAAAACAGTGGAACAAAATCTTGAAAATATATATATATTGGACTTTAAAGCTCTAAAAAACTATCACGGCTAAGTAGGCATAACTAGTTACCGAGTAATAGTCGACCACCTTAAAAGGCCAAATTTAGTAAAACTTCGGCCGACGCAACCGTACCATTTACTTGGCGCGAGTCGGCGCGTTACCAATACAAACAGGCAACTACGGAACCCTACACTGCGCGTGGCCCGACACGCACTTTTTTTTTGATAATTTTCTTGCCATCTTTCTCGCAGACATTCAGCATTTGGTTATGAATATTTTCGTGTGTCTTTTCATAATAATTGTCACATGTTTCAACCGATTCTCGTGAAACTAAGTGAGCAAGTTCAGCAAGAATTTTATTATGGACTAAATATTTCTCAATAAATAAAAAATGTTTGACCAAAGACAGGCTTGCGAAATCCACAGCTCACATAGCCAATAGTTAAGCAATTATAAAAAAACACTCAATGACGTACAATATATAAAGGTATTAGAACATCTAGTTATTATTTACATTAGAAAATTAAAGGCTGAATAATACGGGTTCATAACGAAAGGACCAAACGCATCAATTCGGACGCAAAAGACGCAAACCACACGTGATGCTAAGCACCGGTGTGTTCGACCTTTACATTTCTCTTAAACAATTGTAACAGACACCGATGCACTTCAAAGAGCGGTAAGTTATGATTAACAACGGACGCGTAGAAAAGAAACGTTTTGCGAGCAGTGAGATGGAAGGCCTTTGAGGGATAACAACGCTTCAAGGGCAGGCCAGCAATGGATAGGATTACGGGACTATTGCCGAAACTGGGAGAAAAGGATGATGGAATCATACGGAACGTCTCTGACTTAGTATTCTGATTTCCTATCAAAGTTTGCACTCGTTTTGACACGTTAGTGCGCGATAATGTAGATATAATAAAATAACAGCATTTTTTTGTAATTTAGGGTTGGCAACGGACATGTGACAGCCTTTAAGTTGCAAGCGTCCATATAAGCTACAACGACGGGTTTCCATAAGGCGAGCCGTATCCTTTTTTTCTACCGACGTGGTGCAGAAAATAAGATATATTTTATGACATACATACATATACCTACAGTTGCACAAATAAAAAGTACTTATTACTAAGCTCCATGATGTTTTTCTACGGGATCTGCATAGCTAGCATACCTATAAAGTTCATGAAAGCGACGTGTACAGTAAGATATTGTAGACTAGCTTCCGCCCGCGACTTCGTCTGCGTGGACTCGGGATAAAAACTATCCTATATTTTAATCCAGGCTATAAACTATCTTCGTGCAAAATTTCATTCAAATCGGTTCAGCCGTTTAAGCGTGATTGAGTAACAAACATCCAAACATCCAAACATCTAAACTTTCGCATTTATAATATTAGTAGGATTATTTTGTATGCAAAATGTATCGCACGTCTCAAGAATACTCACTACCCCCCAGGACACGGGTTCGTCTTTGTTCAACAGATTAACGTTTGCTATCTCCGACTAAGTTATCGCTCACCTTTGACCGTATATTCCCTAAGTAATTTAGAATCTGTCTGTGATTGTGATAGGACCCTTTTTGCCCGTTTCACTAAGGCACTGCTGAGGTCAGATGTAGGTAAACTCGTCGTATTTAACCCTTTAAGAACTATTTCTGGGCGTTGTAGTGAAATGCCGAATGCAGTTAGTACGAGTTTGTTCACTGGGGCACAGTCTCGGACTCAATTTTGACGTACTGAAATGAAATGGATCGTCTTGGTTCATATTGTCAGATCTATGTGAACTCAATGCACTGATACTTATGTATCAGTGCATTGAGTTTTTTTTAATACTGACAATTAAAGCAATTCGTGCAAAATTATTCCCTAACCATTCCAAAATATCAAAAATGCACAACGTTAATATTCAAGCCGGCTTCTGCTGGCACTCCCGGAGTGCAACCGTCTTTTTTTTAAAGTTAACGTGTTCACCTGTTATATATTGTCCGGCGATTCCTAAAGTAATTTGTGTAACAATGTTTGGAATCATTGGAATTCTCATGAGCAGTTTCAAAGACATTCCCTACATAACTACAAGCTTTTTAAATCTAGGTTACTAATTTTATTTATTTATTTCTTCATTTAACTCAGGCAACAAAGGCCCATATTTACTGCATACATACGAGTATCAATATACACTTACTAATGAAATGCATAATTATATCTGCCATACATGTAACGCTTACCATAACCTTCATTTGGCCTGAGTAGCTTTTTTCAGAAGCTGTAATCTTTTCAGAATTGCCATAGAACAAACTAAATCTACAGGGCCTATACGAAGTTTATGTAGTGTCCTGAAAATGTTACGCTTTCAGAAAAAGTCACTAGTGTTTGCCATTGCGTTTCGTCAGTTGCCATAAATATAGTGTTTCGGCCAATTACATTGTGGATATCAAAATGTATTCGACTATATTTGGTAGAATAGACTTATTAGGTGTAGTTAAAGCCTACACATACAGTATTTACGCTGTAATTTCAGAGATCATGTCCCTCCTTCCGCGTTCCCTTTAATTGCCGTCGCTCGACATCATTCAGGCAGCTTTATTCGTTCGCTGGCTGTGACCGGGGTCTCCCAGGGGCGCTTCATAAACCGTCACAGCTACAATGTGTGCGTAAGTCGTGTAAACGTTTTGACAATATATACACAGTTAAGGATGAGTATGCACCAGAGCTGTGCGAGGTAGTCGAAAAATAGTAAACCGGTCAAGTGCGAGTCTGACTCGCGCATCAAGGGTTCCGTACAAACTTTCTCACACCATACCCGTCAGGACCCCTGATCATGCCGTGTAAATAGGCAATTTGAACTATGCGGCACTTAAAGAGCGAGCGGTGAGGAGCAGAAGGCAAGTGTACGCCGTAGAATAAATTTAAAAGACAAACCAAATATGTTAATTTCGGGTGCAAGGTTTTTGGTGTGCAGCTTAGAGCGGGCGGGCGAGGGGTTCGAGCAAACGATTAAATTCGGTCAGTAACAAGCACAAAACACTATTTTGTTCGCAATTTATTTGCAGAGGTGAAAATATTTCGCGGTGACATACGCATGGAAAACAATTGACAGACTGAACTTTTTTTTTCTTTCTGACGTATGTATTAGGCGGTGTAAGCCGTCTCAGCAGCATTTTAGTAAGGAGGCCAAAAGGGATTTTGTTCTGACGACGTAACCAACCCCATTAAGGGAGCGACCGCACCGGTGCTTAACGCTGCGTATACGCGTTGACGTGTCGTATGCGTCACGTATTCTTCATACATTTTGCTGCGTTTTACGGTGCGTTAGCGTATATTGAGCGCCTAGTAGAAGTTACCAACCAGGCCATCTTCATTTTGTTAAACTAGTACTAATAGCTTTACTAATAGATTTCGATACTTATTGTTTTATTTGAAAAATACATACCATAAGTTATTAGATTACAAACATGAGAAAATGCCGTTTGATAATTTGATATATAGTCTAGATAGACGAGAGGTATCGTTATATTTTTACCGTAATATTTAAAATAAGAATCTTAAAATTTTTTTTTTCAATATTTTCCTTTTTAATACACTATAGAATAATGGTTTTGAATGAGTGTGTGAAATGTGCAACTCAAATCCTTTTAATACCATTTAACTCTATTACTAGACTGTTTGAATTGAATCATCGTTTTTCAAATAAAATACTATATTTTAAAGAAATAGTTTTTATACACGTGGGTTAGCCTTGTATACTTCTATTCGAATTGATAGCATTTTGTGACAAACGGACAGAGTCGCACCATAAGGGATCCTTTTTTACATTTTTGGTACCTAAAAAGGCCTAAAAATGGCTATGAATGCCTGTGGTCGCCGGTTTGAATCCGGCTCGGACCATTAATTTTTTTAATTTTTCCTTTCCCAAAAAAGTTAGCAAATTTGTCAGGAGACCACAAAATATTTCTTAATTACACAGGGCATTCTCTTAAAAACTACCTATAGATTTTATTTTATTTTATGTATGTATGTAAATGTAACCTAATATGTGAGAACGGTATTCATAAGTCAGTTCTTCCCGTACCCCTAATACGTACACAGCAAAGGCGACTTATGCAATCCAACACATACCGAACACGCATTAATCACGCTGCGGTTTTCGTACAAGTTTCAATTTAACTTCAACACGAGCCGTGACGTCATAACGGTGTTAGAATATTCTCGAAGATTTGTTGCTAAAGTACATTTTAGAAGTTTGTCTTGAGTTAATACGAATTCTTTATTGGTATATTGAAACATTGTGACATAAAAAATAAATGTACCTAAGTATTATATTTTTAATAAGGTCAAAATCCATACTATTATAAATGCGAAAGTGTGTCTATGTCTATCTGTCTGTCTGTCTGTCTGTTACCTCTTCAAGCTTAAACCGCTAAACCGATTTAGATGAATTTTGGTATAGAGATAGTTTGAGTCCCGGGAAAGGACATAGGATAGTTTTTATCCCGGAAATCATATACAGGATGGTCAGTCAACTGTGTTGGCGTTTATACCTACTCTAAAAAAAATAGCTTCGATATTTTATTCTATCATCTTGTTGTTTTGTATACTTATACCGAATTACAGCTTTCTCGTAGTAAGGGTCAATAACCTAAGCCGCAGACAGGTGAATGGACCAACGGACATGGCGACACTATAAGGGTTTCTTGTTGACTACGGATCCCTAAAAATTATGTTCTAAATCACTGTACAAAACCAAGCTACCTGATTATTTTACTGTCCCAACCATGCGTACCGCTTTGGCGCGTAGCGTTTGCCTTTTATTTAAATTTAATAACATGAGTAATCTTTTTTTAATTATTTTTTTCACTTTTGCAAAAAATTGTGTATAGAACACAGAAAACTTATGATTTTAGATAGAAAGAATGAAAAAACATTTATTCATGACACAAAAAACAAGAAAATTCATCAACACAAATATATAATTACGCGCCATGATGGCGCCATGGTCCCGACTCAGCATGGCGCCGACCAAATTGGCCAGCGCTGGTCTTCCGTCGGGTCCAACTGGTAACGTCACATTTTAGAACGATATTTATCACACATACACAACGCTTCTACCAAATCCATCCAGTAATGACATAGCAAAAAGCTAGCTTTCCCATGCCTAGGATCAGGCAACGTGTAAAATGTGACCTTTTTCAATATACTATATTTTTTTGCAGACTTGCATGGAACATTGAACACATCGATTTTTAGAACGATATTTACTGCCTAGAGTGCACATCCATTCAGTTATTGTGCAGCATAGCTAGCTTTTATATGATCAGACAGCAAAAAGCGCGCAACGTAGATTTATGGCCTGCGAGCTACGCAGGTAAACAATAGCTAAAAGCCGAAAGCCGCACCAGAATTACGCCCATTACCGAGGAGCCGCAACAATCGGTGAGTGTTTCCGGTGTAATGCACTGCCTGCGTGCGGACACAGTACACAGTTTGTATCTACCCACACCGAGGCCCAGCAACGGGATTCGCAGTCTATTAAAACCCCTAACAACCCCCCAAACCCCTCGTTCTTATATGAAGGGCTTACGGTGATAACAATATTTGTAAATGTCTACAATATTTTGTTTATATTTTAATTAATTTTGTAGTAAGTCTGCTAACGATATTTATAAAGGAAAAAAAATATTCATCGAGCCGGCGACCACGGGCATACGCGGCCCGCCGCTTTCAACCAACTGAGCCATGGAAACATTTGTTCGGATATTTATCCGAACTGATTTAAATATCTTATCATAACTGAGATATAGGTCCGGAGCGTTAAACAATAAAAAACCTTTATCTTCACAATAATATATTAATTTTACCTAATTACATTTGGCCCATGGCCCACATGGTGGACTGATTACCTGGTAAAGGTTGCGGGAGTCCGCTGGATGCGGGTGGCGCAGGACCGGTCACTTTGGCACTCTTTTGGGGAGGCCTATCTCCAGCAGTGGACGTCTTTCGGCTGATATGATGAGGATGATGATGGCATTTGGCAAGAATTAAGAAGAACCCAGTCAAGATTTATACAGAACGTATAATGAAACGTCATTGGTTCATAGAATATACACAACTCGCAATATCGCATATTCAAAGGCTATTAAGATTTCTCTAAGCACTCACAACTATCTTGACTCCGAGATACGCCACAACAATATGGTAGGTAGGTAGTTGACAACAGCAAAAAAAAACTACGTAAATAAAATAATAGACGCTGTTAAACCATAGAAAAACGGGAAGCCACTGATGCCTATTTCCTTACAAACATCATATTACTAGAATGTCTAAAAAAAGTGACTTATTTGACTATTATTTTAATAAGCCACTTTTTTTGCTGCTGATCCTGCAATGCCATGGCACACAAACAGATGTAGCAGATGTAGCACCCGCTGGGTGTATACGGATGATTTTTGGTAGATGGAAAGATTGATGGATTGGGTGAAGATGATGGACTTACTGCGTTTTTTATTAATGATTTTTTCCAGTAGACATTAACGCTAATAAACTCATATCCACAGTAGTAAGAACTGTGTACTGTTAGCCCAGTTAGGACTAGCAGCGTGCGGTCTTGGAAATTGGATAACTAGTCAATCGAATTGTTTCCGAATGAATGGAGGCGCGGAGCGTGAGCAGCCAAAATGCTGTTTGGTTCTAACAAATAACTAGAACCCGATCGAATAGCTTTAACTCAGTCACGAACATGATGACTGTGTAGCTCGTCCAATCCACAACGACCACAAAGTCACGCTTCATCTACGCTACGGACGAAATAGGGTAAATCGCCAAAAACTGACCACCGTTCAATAACTGTACCACCTCATACTAAACAAGTTTCTGTCAAAAATTTCATTTTTGGTACAAGCTTTTATTGCCGACTGTACTTTTCTGTATACCATCAACTACTCATTGAGACGATTCTTACGAGCCCAACCCCTACTTGATGGGGTTCTGTGGTTTTATTACAGAGTTCCTATGGCCACCTTCCAGCTCCATCATCAGATCAGCTCCACATCATTCGTGCAAAATTTCATCTCAATCGGAAACCGGGAAGTGGATCAAATATAACTTGCAAGATTTGATTACAGACAGACAGACAGCGGGACAGCTGAAAGTAAATAAAAGCTTGTAAAATTAACTCTATTCTCTAAATTAAATATAATAGATTTCATTTTCAGTATTAGGTGTTAATTACTGGCGACCCTTCTAAAACTGGCCACGTTATACTTAATTGAATTCTGTTTATACGCGCGTGTGACTTACGCTACAATTTATAAATCACATTATTTAATTATGATTAGTCGTGGATCAGGGATTATTATGCAAGATTGAACAGTGATATAACCCGAAAGTCATGACAATGACTTGCCTGTTTTACTGTGATATAACTAGGGTTATGGAGTCGCCATTGCATTTTTTTAATTATAAATAAATCTATATTACAATACCGGACAATAATGTATCACCTTTGCGTTTTATTGTATGAACGTGTATAGAGTAAACAATTTAAGTTTGTTGATACATCGCATATTTTACTAGTTACATATTTTACATACATTTTCAATCATAACCATGTAATACTGTAAATTACAATGATAATTTTATAATATAACATTTAAATAAATTTTACTTGTTTGCTAAAATGTATGTATTCAAGAGCTTGAACAACTTGCAACTGGAATTAAACTTTCAAAATCTTGCATATTATCTTCTTTTGATGTTAAACGATTGTCAAGATTATGAAAAGCATATACTATGGCAATTTGTTCCAGTAGTATAGAGAAACTTATTTCAATGAAAATTTGTTCAAGACCTTGAATAGGTATAAATTATACATTTTAACAATATATTATGTTGTTATTGATTTTTTATGAATCATTTTTTTTTGTATGAAACCAATAAATATAATTATACATTATTGGTTTATCAATCATTTATTCATTCGTTCATTTAATCAAAAAATATGTAACAACGATTCCATTGCTCTTTGTTCACCACAATGCCACCAAACATCCCAACTCTAGATTTAACCTTGACCTAATGTTGTTGTCACATAAACCGTACGCATCACTGGATCCTTAACTTAATTGGCAGTGGGCATTGCACGTAGAACCAACGGGTGATGGGGCGGAAAGGTTCTCGAGTGGCGATCACGTACCGGCAGTCAAAGCGTGACAAAGATGGTCTGATGACCTAGTAAAGGTCACGGGAGTCCGCTGGATGCGGGTGGTGCAGGACCAGTCATTGTGGCACTCTTCGGGGGAGGCCTATGTCCAGCGTCTTTCAGCTGATATGATGATGATGACTCGTTGATTTGGGATATTTTGCAAGATTTAATACTGATGTAATGTCATGAAATGGCTGTCATATCAATTGGACTGGTAAATTAAACAGTTTATGTGACAGCGACATCGGTCAAGGTTATATCAAAGTAAAATCTTACAAAGTGTCCCAGACCTAAGAAGATATTTACAAGCTTCAAGTTGTATTTTTAACCGACTTCAAAAAAAAGGAGGTTCTCATTTCAGTTGTATTTTTTTTTTCAATGTTTGTTACCTCAGAACTCCGTCATTGATGAGCCGATTCGTAATTTTTTTTTGTTTGTAAGTATATGCTTCCAGGTGGGTCCCATTTTTTTCAAAAATTCAGTTGGATGATGGGATCCATAAGAAATTGAGGGAACTCCTCAATTATATTAGGCACGCTTGTAGTGATTTTGGTATTTTCTATTATATAACTCGTGTATTTACACCTGGAAATCATTTTGGTGGAGTGAAATTGATGATGAAGACCACAGATGACTTATGGAATTCCTCAATTATGTACTTAAAAGAACAAAAGTATATCACAGATTCTGATAAGATTCCGTTGAAATAGCAACTAATGAAGTGCCAAAGGTGATCCTTGTGGAATCGACGGGAGTCCTCAAATATTATCGGGTAACATACAGCGATTGGGTTTTTTTCTCTAATAATCAACGCATACGCTCTCGGAAATCAGTTCATGTGGTAAATTGGAAAAGAAATGTGGATATGTTCTAAATTGAAGTCGGTTAAAACTTTGTTTTTAAAGTAAATTATATAATTATGCAAGTTGTCCTTGAAGATTTGCTTAACACTTTCACTGCCAGGAACCCGCCTCGCGGGTGCCTACGCCGCAGTCGCTTTCCGCTACATACGAGGAAAACCACGGGATCGGCTACGAGCGTAGCAATTCTTGGCAGTGAATGTATTAATTTTTCAGCCGCTTATGAGTAGGTATCTAATTTAGCTGCTTGGAATAATTATTTACATTATGTGACAGTGCAATATCATAGCACCACTGAGCTGATATCATGATGAATACGCACTGTGGCTATTAGCTATAGCTAGGTACTCCAACTCTGTTTTGGCTTAATGGAACCCTAAAAACTTGTTAATAAAAAAAAATGTATCAATTATATTTTTGATCTAGACACTTATTTATGTATGTAAGCACTTTATTGTACACAATAACAGGTTAAATAATATACATGTCACACAATAGATAATAGTTTTTTTTTTTACTTGACTGTTGCTATAATAGAACGGACCCAATATAGCGGTCGAATTGCGTGGTTGGAGGGTAGCCTGGGGAAAATCCAGGGGGAGCCTCCGGCACGACCACGCGGGAAGTTTGTACACTGGAATACTCTACGAGTTTGCGCTCCAGTGAGATTGGTTGAACGGTATCAACCGAATCTGGGGTGTGAGTGGTGTCGAGCTACTGGGAGTTTTATCGCTGGTTCGCTAAAACCTAGCCTAGCTGAGAAGAGTCCAGCAAGAAACTCAGCTAGGCCCGACTTGGGTCGGACTGACTAGATCATAGTACAAAGGTGAACTTATCCCTATAAGGGATCTCTTCCAGCTAACCTTTGAGCAATTGAGGGGAAGGTAAGGAGAACGAGATAGGCAAACTTGAACCGTGTACAAAAACACGTCACAAACAAAATGTAGTCTGCATAATGGCAATTACGTTTCCCCGGGCGGACTATAATATAACGTACGACGTCCATGACAAACAGTCAATGCTCGATTTTCGTACAACCTTAATCATTGTGTCAAAATGCCTGCATTTATTAGTCATAAATAAATTTCGGCACGTGTATGTTAATTTAATTAAGTATTCTCGATTTACTTGTTTTTTAATTTACCTACCATATTTTTGTAGGTACAATGTTACACAAATAAAATATCTCATTCTAATACACACACACACTAGGAGATTATATTTGTTTTGAAGCCCGAAGAACGTTTTTATTGAGGTTAAAAGTCCGGAGCACGCTCGATATAGGTCGGCTCCCCATGCAAACGTAGTTTGGCTCTCATTTTGAAGCTTTGCACACATAATGGGTTCCACCATATCTAGGTTGGACAGGGAAAAAAAAACGATCTACGTTTGTATAGACAGTCGAGCGTCCTGGAGAGTCAAGGATATTAGTTTATTTATAAACATAATTTTGCCTTCCAATTAAAGTAATCAGTCTGCTTCCAAAACAGCCAACACCCAACATCATACAGTTTACGACGAACAATATTTCAGCAAAGCCGTACCTCATTTCGCGGGACTAATGTCTCCACCATTTGGTGCGTTCGGGTCACCCTCGTAACGAGCCGGCGCCGTGACAAGAACAACTAAGTGAACTTGGTCTCAGATGGTGACCACACGACATGGCAGCGAGGACTGATTTAGTGGTCCCTGGAGCTAAGATGCGCTTCACTTCAAGTTGGTACGTCGCGTGGTTAGGAATATTGAGTACAAAGTAAAGGTTTCAAAGGATTGCTAAATTATTAATGTGCGTGGATCTGACTTGTATGTGAGTTGGAAGTATGGTGTGAGAATTTGTGGTAGCTACAATACTGACAGTGTTTATCATATCAGCGCGACGAATATAACGCATAATTCGGAGCTATCACGAAGATCAATTCTGTATATTGATGATATATTATTATTTTAAATCGGTTGAGTAGGTAGTTTACGTGATTCGCCCCTACATACAAACATACAATATCACAGACTGTTCCTTTTTATTCTATCAGTAAAGATAAAATAAAACTAGTGCCTTTGCGAGCTGTAGAACTTACGAGCCTGTGTTTATTTATTTATTTTTAATTTTGTAAAACTGAATAAAAAAAAGATATAAGGGGTGTAGACACTAAATCATCAATCAATCAATAGACAAAAAATAATCAATTATGACATATTTTCTCGAAAAAGGATTAAACATGTAGTCAAATGAAGAAAAAATCAACGCAAAAGGTTAAATAATCACGCAAACGCAACTTCATATGAAACTATGACGCTTGTAGATTGTGACGTCACTATAGACGGCAACGTGCCGCGCCCCGTCGTGTGCGGCGCCGCCGTCAACGCGGACCCCAGCAGCCTCGTATAATATGACGTCCACGTGACGTCACACACTGTTTGCGTTTTCTCTCTCTAACAAGCAATATTAAAACGCTTGTAGCTTCGTAATTCTTTAAGATATCTAGGATTTTCGTCACCAGGCATATTTTTTTGTCTTCTTTCTATTGGAGTAATAATAATTTTCGAGTCTACACCCGTATTATTGAACCTCCTCAGAAAATTTCAGTAGCTCGGCTTAGAAATACATGTAGAGGAGAACAGCCGGACATGCGCCGGACAAACGAAATAATTCTTGGGTGGTTCGCTTTCCGTATAAAACGTTATTTGACATTCACAGGATAACGGCGTGATTTTTTAAGAAACTTATGTAGCTAACTTTCATAAATTGGCTTTCCATTTGCGCGAAATTCCCCCTTTCCTTGGATAAACTTGAATAAACCAGAATAATTAGATTTTCCATTTTACGCCTGGAAAAGTTGCTAGCTCGCCCGCTCATGTGGTATGTAGGTACTGTAAGTAGGTTAGCCAGCTTTAGTAGATTGATTGCGATTTTTAAAACCAATATTTTAAAAGGCCTAGTTTTATAAAGATGCGTTAACCTCAATATCAGTTTTGAAGACCTATCCATAGATACTCAAAAGAAAATAGGGGCCACGAGTTTGGTGATCGTTACGTGAAAATTATATTCAACAGTAATATATATTTTTGTAGCGATTAGACTTAAACAACAGCATGAAAGAGGTTAGATTCTAAAAGCTGTGGGTCATCATTAATTAGCCACTTAACAATTAGTTTATGTCCAATAATTAACAATAAAATAGAAAAATGTAAGTGGCCCTATTTTTGTTTTGAGCAGTATACCCCACACGCGTATGGGTTTGATGAAAAAAATTAGGGGAACTCCCAAAATTTATTGTATTTTTCCTATTTTTGTGTGAAAATCTTAATACGGTTCACAGAATACATCTACTTGCCAAGTTTCAACGGTATAGTTCTTATAGTTTCGGAAAAAAGTGGCTGTGATATACGGAAAAAACTCAGTGTCAGTTTTGTGACGAAAATTAAGCATAAAAATTTTGTGAAAAATATTTTATTCACATTTAGATAACGTCTATATGCATATTATAAATTGAAAAGAACAAGTATTTTTTTGTATAAACTGAATACTTCATTGTCGTTACCAAACTGACACTGAGTTTTTAATAACTAACGCTAATTGCGTACACATTTTTTTAAATACCCTACGTGTTAAGCATGTACTATATATAAATAAATAAATAAAAAAAAACGGTGATCGTGTAAGTCGGAAACATGTATGGAACGCTTGTCAAGTTTCTATGGATTGGCAACTGCCGGCGCGATATTTTACGTTGAAGTTGGCGCAACCCGCGCTACGGGTCAAACTGGCTATCAATGCGAGGCTAGATGGCGTTTTGACAATTATAATGTTATTTGATTCGCATAGCAATTTGAGAAAGCTTAAAAACTCAACAGTTCACATAAGTAATATAACGCAACATGTACTAATTGCAAATCGGATTGTTTTACGATTACTACACGCTTTCCAGTCCTTTAACATGTGGTATAGTGTGCGACAGGCATAAAATTCGGTCTCGGTATATTTCCATTTTGCTGTGTAGCACCGATACACCGGTGACTGTACACTGCAACCTTAGTTTTGTAGGAACAAAATTAATTATAATATTCTTTTGTTTTTGAATTCCAAACCTTTAGCGCGAAACGTTATAATTGGTATATGCGAATCGAACGAAGTTCTATGCTTCTGGTTGCGCCAACATTTTGTCATATTTCCGTATGTCCATCTCTTTACTGGCGGTATTTTTCAACCGATTCTTGAGAAATTTTGTGGGCAGTATCGATTGTTGAAGTCGACTAAGGGAGCAGGGTTGAAGTGTGTTAGCTAGCGACCTATCACTGCAATATCACATTTTGTCGATCTTTTATACCCACATTTATGCTAAAAGTGGCGCTGGAATAGACGTTTCATGTGCTCTGCCTACCCCTTTTGGGAATAAAGGCGTGAATGTACGTATGAATGTATGTATCGATTGTATAGATTTTTATTTTTGAATTCGTTTTTTAAAAATATATTATGTATATCTATTCTAAGACAGATTGACGTGTTCTTCAGCTCACATAGCCACTCACTAGTATATCTATAACACTGCCTAAATAAATGGGAACATTGATAGGCACACGCAAACAACATCTAGAGACCTTATCAAATAAACCTTTTCCGTTTCGTCATGGGTAATATTTAATTATATTATATAATGATTGAACAGTCCAGTGTAATAATATAGGTGCATGCATCGTATAATAAATATATCCCATCGGTATCGCTCTTAATGTAAGCGGATTAACTTAATGTAAGCGGATTAATGTTTTGGTAGGTACGAGTACATATTATAAGAGGATTTAATCGATATATATTTTTAACACTTGACTGTAAATATGATAATTAAAAATGAAATAAAATTAATGTGATACGTATACCTATTGAAATAAAGCACTGAAACAATGAAACTAGAGCACTGATTTGAAATAACCTGTATATTGAAATGAAATGGAATTGAACTGAAAATGAAATGAAAATACATTTATTAATCTGAAATTTATGTGAACTCGAAATTAAATTGAAATGTACCTAACTGTATCGTAATTGAAATTGGATTGAATGAAAATGAACTAGTTTGCAGTGCACTCACTGTCGGGGTATACCGACGCGGGCCGCGTCCGTGACAAATTGCTCGCGTCTCCTGCGCCGCCCGTTAATTGCTCGCCGTAAATTGTTGCACCAATTGTTTAATGAGATGTCACATTAGTGAGGCGTTGCCGCGATTACTGGCAGGTGCGTTGCCGTTTGGTAGCGCGATTAGTGGACTGATTTTGTTTTTTAACGCGACACAAACAAGGGGTGTTAAGTTTAACACGGTCGTGTTTTCGTGATTATCACATGAATTAATCCATTCAGTGCCAATCACGATAATTATGCTTTTGGGGGCTACGGTCCTGGACATTAATCCATCCACCGCAACGCTACGCTCGTAGCGTTACGCTGTAGTGTGTAGCACCTTAATACATTCACTGCCAAGAATCGCTACGCACTACGCTCGTAGCCGATCTCGTGGTTTTTTCGTATTTAGCGGATAGCGACTACGGCGTAGGCGCCCGCTAAGCGGGTTCCTGGCAGTCAAAGTTAACAAACTGTCAAGAATCGCTACGCGCAAATCAATCCCGTAATTTTCCTCGTACTTAGCGGAAAGCTACCGTAGTAGCTTTCTGCTAAATACGCCGTAGCATAGGCGGGTTTCGGGCAGTGAAAGTGTTAATTTAACACTTGTACTGCCTGAAACTCGTGTGTTGTATATCTGTCTGTGGCATCGTAGCTCCCAAATCGGTGAATCGACTTGATTTTTTTTGAAATCGCAAGTCTTGGCTTTCGTAAACGTATGCTAAACTTGCCCTATTTGCTCTTTAAAAAAACTGCACACCTGGCTGTGCTGAAATACTTGTACTGCTTTAACTATCGACTTTCTGGCAGTAGTTAACACTTTCATTACCAGGAACCCGCCTTCGGTGCCTACGCCTTAGTCGCATTCCGCTACATACAAGAAAAACCACAGGATCGGTAACGAGCGTAGCCCGCCGAGATTCTTGGCAGTGAATGTGTTAAATAGGTACCTAAAATATTTAAGTAAGTATGTTACTTGCACAGAACAAGTGTTAATTGACTGCCGCGTAAGGTAGCGGCGCACTTTGACAGTTAAACCTTTTCTGAAGATAACTGAAGGTAACTTCATAAAGTGTACCATTTGTAAGAAAATACACCACACATTCTGTAGTAATACGGGTGTAGACTCGAAAAATATTATTACTCCAAAAAAAGAAGGCAAAAAAATATGCCTAGTGACGAAAATGCCATTCAGATATCTCAAAGAATTACGAAGCTACAACCGTTTTAATATTGCTTGTTAGAGAGAGAAAACGCAAACAGTGTGTGACGTCACATTACGCGACGCTGCCGGGGGGCCGCGTCGACGGCGGCATTTCCGTCTTCTAGTGACGTCACATTCTTCCAGCGTCATCGTTTCATATGACGTTTTGCGAAAAAGGGACAGAACATACCCCTTCTTAAAACTTTGGACACTTATAACTTCGTGATTATTTAACCTTTTGCGTTGATTTTTTCTCCATTTGACTACATTTTCAATCCCTTTTCGAGAAATGTTACGTTTATTTTATTTAGTGTCTACACCCCTATTTCACAATTCTGTTTTCAACATATCGGCTATTGTTTACAAATATATTCCTCCAGCATACAGCGACCGTCAATTACGTTTGCAACGTAATAACCCCCCTGCACGACAATCAAATAACAATCAATGCTTCGTTGCAACTAAAGTTTACCATCCTTTATTGATCCGCTGGGTGTGTACGGAACATAAACTTCCAATAAAGTCCCTGCGATAGGAAGTCACGGATTTATCGGACTAACCCCATGTAAATAAATAAACTTGCATGCATTTCTTATGAGAAGTTAGCCGCGCCGCGAGAGGGTTACAAATACTATCGATTTAGATTCATTGTTATGATTCGTGGTGAGTTTGATTTTGGAATTATAGCGGATTTTGAGGTGTCTGTTGAGGGGATCAATTTTCACATAATATAGCAGTACGTCTGGTAATTTTATAGAATAATTTGAATGCTTTGAAAAACTCGTAACGCAAGGGGTGAAATTAGTGAAAAGGGGAGTTTTTCGGAAGGTAATAAATGATAAAACCTATAAAACAGTGAGTGCTTTCGAAAAGTCGCATTAGGGAAAAGGGGTGAAATTGGTGAAAAATTGACTATTTCAGAAGGTAACAAATGACTTCTTTTTATATCAACGCTAATGAAGCCACTCTTAAGTGCTTGCATTAGTCACTCGCTAAATACCCACTCGGCTGCTATTTTTCAAAAGTCGGACAAAAATTCAAATGCGAACTCCCAACGATTTATTCCAGTCGTAACTTCAATCAGATTAAAGTACATTAAAGTGTTGGTAAAAGTTCAATTCGGGACAGGAAAGAAATATGGCGTCAGGTAGGGAATTCAATTCAATCAGTTTCCTTGGTACCTTTCGCTGCCGTGATTTGATGAGATTGTCGAAAATCAGAATGGGTAAAGAAAAACTTGGTCTTGCCGCGGTCTAATGGAAATGCGATGTTTGCGCTGCGCCGCGAATAACCAAGCGTGTGCGATCTTATTTACTCGTACTTGGGGTCTGTTTGACTCGACTTTGATATAATATTAATGTGTCTTCTTCCTTCTACGTAGATTGGAAAATTTCGTGAAATTGATGTATAGAAAATTGTGTTTCAAGTTGATCTTTGTCGATGGGAAAGCAGCAACTATTTTCTCGCCGTGAAGATGAACTGAATCACAGAATAATTAAAACGAGCTATCGAAGCAAACAAAAAAAAATTGTGTCAGGGGATTCAAAACAAATTCTTTTATACAACGTGTTTTTTTAACCGTCTTAGAGCCAAAGCCCACTTAAAGTATCCAAAATGTACTAATAATTAGTAAAAAAAAATATTAATTAAGTTTTCAGTAATAAAAGGTAATTCAGTTTGAAAAATCCTGTACGGCCCACGGTGCAAAGTTCATTCACCCGGTTAGAGTTCGTACCTATCTACATAAGATGGCGGCTAGCGGTCACTGCTTTCACTCGGCTGGATGATTAAAATTAATACATTAAAAAACACAAAAAAAACCTTTTTTAGGTTCTTTGTAATGTAATTATCTTTTCTCATTAACTGTTCTTCGGCTCTATGATGGTTAAAAAACACCTTGTACGTCCGGATATCCGGCTTTCACGAGAATCGGTTTAGAACTGCGACCTATAGAGGAGAGCAGCTACGGTAGCCCAGAAGTTGCGGTAGCTGCGAAGCTGTCAAGCGGCGGTCGTGGGCGTGGGGTCGAATTCCGTCTTGCACCTATGAGTTTTTCGGAACTTATGTACGGAATATTTTTTACCGTTAGCTTTACGGTGAAGGAAAACATCTTGAGGAAATCGGTCTAATCCCAATAAGGTCTAGTTTTCTCTCTGGGTTGGAAGGTCAGATGGCAGTTGCTTTCATAAAAACTAGTTTCCATGCCAAATCTGGAGATAAGGTGGCAAAGTGGACCCCGTGCTCCTTTCGGGCACAACCGGGAATAACGCTAGGAGGGTGATGCTGAGAGAAGAACAACTGGACAGCGGAACATCTGCATGGGCTAGACATACGAAAGAATCAAAAAGCCAAACTAAAACAAAGAACTTCGTTGGCTTTGCTTGCTCGTTAATAACATAACTATGTAAACTAAGGGTGGGTTTCACCAAACCGTCTGTAATCGGAAGCGGTGTTCGAAATCGGAATGCATGGCAAGTTTGACAATTTTCTATGGACTGACAACTGCCGGCGCCATATTTAACGTTGATCGGTCTGTAATCGTAAGTTGGTGCAACTCGCCCTAAACTCATGCGTGCAACAGCGTTGGTGAAAATTGCGATACTAATGTCGTGTCAATATGTCGAGTCCAATAGACTTCTTGTTTTTGTTTTTAAACCACAGTAAGAAGTATTGCCATCGACGTTTGAAATGCCTTTGCGAATATCAATATTGCCGTCTGTGATATCGCTCCTCGAATTTCTAATAATCTTTTTATAAACTTTTGTTTGATTCACGTTTTATTCCGTTGTTGTTTCTTTTCGTTATCAATAGGTTATTTTGCTATCAGAGTAACATTATCAATAACTTCACCGTTATATACTATGATCCCTTTCCTTGCCTTTGAAATATGTTTTGTTCGGATATGTACGGTCAAGTCTAATAATATGTATGTATACATTTGGGAACTTAAGTCTCATATTTTAGACGTGACCGTTCATGTTATTTAGTCCACCTTTATATAAATGAATGCACACAATGACATTTGATGCGACGACGGTACTTTTCTTTAAAGGAAAAAACGGCTGTTTTAGTCTATAGGTATAAGATTGAATATTGTTTTAATGAAAAATTATTTGCTAACAGTCCAATTTAGAATTCCAAATCAACCCCTCACGAGTCTCACGACATTTGTTTTTAACCGACAATCCCATTAAAAGTAACAATTTGCTAGTAATTTATTATAGGAGCAACCCAGTTTACGTTATCGAATGAGTTATTGTATCGCTCGATTCTGTGAAAAGATCGAACACCAGAAAGGCGGGACGGCCGGTGCTCGATTTGTCACCATCACTGCGATTATCCGAATGTCGTGTAAATAAATCGAACGAGATTGGCGAACGCTCGCAGAATAGGCACCTGGCTGTTCGCTTTCCCTCTTTGCGTTTTGAATGCTCGTTTTTCTTTTTAATGTATTACTTTTATCAATTGTTCGGCTTCTTACTTATTTAAATAAGGATGATGGTTTAAGTAAGAGCAACATCTAAAAGTTGATGATCACGATTTCTATCTTAGAATTAAGTGCCAAAGCGGACCCCGAGCGGCTTTTGGGCTCAACTGCGTCAAAAGGCTAGGGGGATAGTGTAGTCGATGATATTGATTTTATAACTCACTATCATTATTAAACTGGTTTCCCAGCGGCGAGGTAACAAGAGGATTATATTCAAATTGCAAACAATCGGAGATTACAGAAATTACTATTGATTACATAATAATAATATTCTCAATATTCTACTTAATAATTTAGTGTCTGTGCGTTCATAACAATTTTTCGTTTATATTTAGGTGTGTGGCTCTCGTGTAAGTAAATTGTACAAATCTGTATGAGATTATACATATTTGCATAAAATGCATTGCAAAAAGCGGTTTGTAGAGCTATATATAATCTAAAAAACCGCCGCTAGAGAACCTGCATAATCTTCCATTTCCCGTATTTTTATCGGAATATTGAACTGACTTCCCGTTTTTGTTCATACTGACGTGTACTATCGAACCAACTGAATCATGACCCACCATAGAACCTTGTTACAATTAACGAACATACGTACGATCATATGACGTTAATATGTCAGTAAATTGTGACAAGGTTCCATGGTGGGTCAGGATTCAATCTTGTCGATAGTACATACATAATGTGGCTTTGACATGGCGTTATCCACCGACAGCACCAAAGCCTTCTATCATCGATTCCGAGCGCATCACTACTAAGCCCCGGCTGCAGGCTGGGGGTCTACTACGTGGCATAAATGTTTCAGCGCGGAATTTACATCGTGCCGCGCGAGACGTGGGACGTGGCGAATATTTGGGACGATCTTCGGAAAAAGCACCGTAGTTTAATGGACTAAGGTTCCTTTTTACTCAAAACGATATATTGAGCCGCCACGTGACTAAATCGGCGCGTGACGTTGAGAATGGGGGATTGGGGAAGGATTTTGGATACTAATTAAATTTTAGCGTCAGAACGGTGGGTTAATAAGCTTAAGAAAGGTATTTTTTAATTTTCGGAAGTTTTATATAGAGAATTTGGTAATTTTCGTCATCCTCTGTATATGTTAAAGCCTTTTTTGGACGAAGTAGATTGTTTTCAATTTTCAAATATTATAAAAGCGATTCATCAAATACACATTGCCCTTACTAACTTTCTGTCGTAAAAAATATTGAAGGTATAATGTGAACCCAAGTTCATGGAAAATTATATGTCATAGGTAGTATTCGTTGTGGCTTACATACAACGTTCATCATCGACTTGTGTCCATTTGTATCCTTTACTTGTATTGTTGCAGTATTCAAGAGGTGAGATTTTTGTCATCTACAGTGTAACTACATTGTGCGAAACAAATCATTTAAAATACGACATAAAATATATAATCATGAAATAAATATCGCAAATAAAACGAAATACATTAGTAGAATAAAAATATACATCCTTAAAGTTTAGGTAAATAACAGGCAGTCTTATCGTTAATGATCGAACTCTCCCAGGCAACCTATTTTTTTTAAGTACCTGCAATACAAAATAAGCTTACTAGCGCTACATTAAGTCAGTATTTCCGGGCGCAATTAACCCAAAATCCCAATACAACTTTCAACATTTCGCTAAAAGTGTATTAAATAGTGGCTACTTACACCAATACTCAGGATTTGGAATAAGACGGACTTTGAGCTTTGATACCGCTAAGATGCGGAAGCCCAATAAAAACTCGAAATTAAAAAAAAAAACCACAAAAACATATCCAGCAAATGGCTGAGACGGCTGCCCATTGCCCTTTTGTTTTTTTGTATTCCTTATGTTTTTTATGAAGTTATGTTTAAGTCTTCCATTATTATTAGTTTTTAAAACTTCTTTTTTTATAAATTCAAAAAAATGCACCACGAATTCATTAAAACTGGTCTGATTTATTGTAACTTTTCATCAGTCATTGTTAAATGTCAAATTGTTAGTAAAAAGTAAGTTATTTTTAGTTCATCCATGAGTATAATAATTTAATTACTGACACATTTTTCAGATTCTTACTGAAAAATGTGTCAGTTCATTAATTTTAGTTTTTTCCGAATTATGTATATACCTAAATCGAAGTGAAGTGTGCCAGTCTTTGACTCTTATCTCCGGTGATTCCCACTCTTTAGGATTTTATGCACTTAATACATTAACTTGTGCTTATGTTATACACTGATAGTCGCTGCGTCGAAGACCAGTATTTTTTTTAATACTTTTATTTGTGTTGCTTGATTATGATTAAGTTGTTTTGTTAACATAATTATCATAATATTAATGAACCTCCAGGTCTTTAGCATTATGTCTGTTCGTACTCTATGCGTACGCCATATATATATCATCATTATCATCATCATATCAGCCGCAAGACGTCCACTGCTGGACATAGGCCTCCCCCAAAGAGTGCCAAAGCGACCGGTCCTGCGCCACCCGCATCCAGCGGACTCCAGGAACCTTTACCAGGTCATCAGTCCACCTTGCGGGGGGCCTACCCACGCCGCGCCTTCCGGTTTGTGGTCGCCACTCGAGAACCTTTCCGCCCCAACGGCCATCGGTTCTACGTGCTGTGCCCCGCCCACTGCGACTTAAGTTGCCATATATATATGTTTAAATAAATAAATAAATAAATAACAGCTCAACTATAATTTCAACGGCCATTAGATCCCATGCAATTTCCGAGTTCCGTGACAAAACAAAAAAAATGAAGATAACACAGTTTTTAGATCTATGCAGGGACAGTGGACTCCCGGGTGCAATGAACCGGGTACGAGTGCCCGTTCGCAAACTTCCCGAGATACGCGCTGGTAACGACTCGAGGGGACGGTATGATGAGCCCTGGTTTACGTGTGCCGGATTTATAAATGTTTTGGTTTCAATGTTTATAACTATGGTAATTGAGTAGTGTGTTTGTTGGATTTATCGAATGAGGGACCGAAGCGAACTAAGTTCTTAAAAATATATTAATCTATTTTTTTAAACATAAATGAAATGTACATATATTCTATTAGAAAACAAACGAACGGACGGCAAATGGACTGTGGTAATGGTTTAAGATTTTATTATCTCATAAAGAATTTACAAAATTCACTTAAATGAGATACACTTGTATACAAAAACATTTTAAAGGCATGCATAGCGTGCAGTTTACTATTGTACTTTGATAAAAAATTACGTTGTGTGTAGGTACCAATATACTATTTAAATTGTTAAATACATGGCGAAGTGGGTAGAAATCGCTTGTTATATTAACAGCGGCTTAGGAAACAAATTATTGTTGCCGTCCTGTTCAGATGCGTCACAGCGTAATAACGGACGGACGGGTGATTGGCGTCATGTTAGACTATCTTCATAAGATGCCAGCACCATCTTCACATTCGAAAGGTCGGATTTGTCTTCTAATGCCTCTGATCCTTATGGAGACAGCTCTTAAAACTGAAATTTGTACTTTTACTTTAAGCCAATACATTATTTCTGAATACGCTTTTTCCCGTTTTTCATTCAATTTTGATGCGGTCTTTTTTAAGAAACTGATACTTAAACTCAGTTCCAAGGGTTCCATCGCAGGATATGACTAAAGGACGCTCTCAAGTCTTCAGCTGCTCGGTCGTATTTCGAATGTTTCTCTCGGCTATGTCTTTTTTTTGCCAGGTGAGGTTGCTGTAAGAGGAAGCGTCGGCATTTACTACTCTTTGCTTCAGCTTGAACTCAATCGATACGCTCGTATGTCCAGATGCACGGATGTCCCGCTTTCCCGCTGTGCCCCACTACAGGGCTGATATTCGCTACGCGCTAATGCGGCTCACCCCGCCGGTCACCCGTCACGAAACTAGACCTGTACCTGACGGTTAGTTACTACGCATCGCGGTGTCAAGATACATTTGTGGGTGAGCGTTAAGGTGAGCTTAAAAAAGTTACAAGAATAGGGGGGCAGGTCGCATTTCTCAAACGATTCTCGTGAAATTTTGTAAGCAGGTTCGTTGATTATAAAGATTTTTTATCCCAACCCACCTTTTCAAAATTAAATAAAAAAAATAAAAAAACGGGCTCGTGATTTCTATAGCTAACCGAACCACTAATTTATTTATTTGGAAAGCAAACAGTGAGTTAGTGACAACATAGAACATTCACCTTTTCCCTCAGCTCTCACTAAAACACATACGACAAATATATCACGAAACTAACTAATTTAATAGTACAGTCATAATAAATGTCAACACATAAGTGCATACAACTTACTCATAAATATGTCTCATCGCTCTTATGTCAGCATAATATTAAGGGGTACTTTAGGAGAGGATTAAATCAATACATATTTTGGCACTTGACTGTGCCTTCTCTTTTCTTGAATTGAGATTGGCTGTTATTAAATATGTCTAAGTACTAAAATCCAAAACGTATTGTTATATAGTAATTAGTTGTGATATAGTGACTTATTTAAGTCACTTTTGTCGGTGCTGAATAGATACTACTGCATGAATAAATACCGTTTGCAATAATAATAATCGTGAAATCTTTTGACTAAAATAAAAATATATTGACTTCGTAAAAATTTGAAGGTCAAGGTTAAATACGGTGGATTATTTACAATTTTTAATATCTTGTAACCGTATTTTTGCAAAATAAATCATTACTTTTCATTATTTCGACGGTGGAAAGGCAAAACCACTGAAGCGACATTTTGGTCAAAATAGAGTTATATAAATCGTTGAAATCAGCGAATTTTTCTCCGTCGTTTTAGCCGGGTTTCAGGACGATCTGATGACTTTCATGTCGCTTAAAGTAAAACAAAAATAAGTGCCGAATTTTAAAAACCCGTATACTCAATCATAACCGTGGTCGCATACAGTATTTTTCAAAATTGCTCATTTTCGATGTTATGTCGCTAAAGTGTTTATTCCAGGTACATATTTCATAAAATAAGGTACTTAAGTGGTTCTGCCGGAAATGTAGAAAATAAGTGCTGTCGGTTAAATGAAAGTTGCCAAATTTACCTTAAATTTCATTACTTTAAGCGACACTCATAACTTTGCCGAAGTTGTCGCTTCAAGTAATTTCTAAAAACCACAATAGTTCGGTTAAGTGACTTATCGTAAGAGGTGTTATAGAGCTTGAAGTGTGATCCAACTTCGTGGAATGTCGTTTAAGTGAATCGTTTTAGCGTGATATACCCGCGAATGGTGTTTTTATGAACGCAGTGTAACAGAGACGGTCGCTTCAGTCAGCGACAAGCATTGGAGGAGGTGGTTGTCTCGCCGTTCGCTGCTATATCAACTGGGCACGTACGCTATTCCATGATCAAACTAGTGTAATTATTCATGTTTTAGCTAAAATTATTAATAATTAGTGGATTGTAAGGCACCAGTCTGCAGTTCTTAAAAGTATAGGTAGTTGAAATACTTGGTTTCCAGAAGGCATACTCAGTAAAGTATGAATTATACCTACACCTAAAGTGTCTAAACTACTCAGCTACTACCTAAACCGAATTCGTTATTCTGTATTTAGTCACAACCCATTATTATGAATATATTTTAACTTTAGCCAAGTAAATCAACACTTAAAAACACTAATAGTCTAATCACTTACGTTTAGGTAAAAAATGTTGAAACGCGCTTAAGTTGAATGAATGAAATGAAAGCTGGTTGGAATAGACGTTTTTTAATTCATCGAATAATTAATTGAATACCAACCAGTGGAACATGGAATTAACTCTACTGTCTAGGAAGGAAACTAGAAGGGAGGTAAGATTGGAATGTTAGAGATACATTTTCCATGTGTTTGCATTTTTCGTAGCTTTTTAGATAGGGCATCAAGTTTCTCGTGGCATCTGATCTCCCCAGTCTCCCCCATCTTAAAACCAGTGGCAAGTAGTTTGGTAAAAGTTAATTGTTCTTTAAAGTCTATTCGGATATTATTATTTTTGATAACTAGTCCTTAACTAGTTTTGATACCTTGTCAAATAACTTTAAAAAAATTATGAAGATTAAAATTTTTTTCTTATCCTGTTTTTTTATTTATGCTTATTTAAACTTTATACTCGTACCTATTGGAATTTAAATTTTAAAGTACTCTTTAGAATAAATAAAAAAACAATAAAGTAGTTATGCTGGACAGATATCGCTTTGGCAATCTGAAATACTGGATAAATATTTTAATTTCTTTCAAAACAGTTGCCCTTACTATAGTTGGTTAAATGGTTAATCCGGGAACAAATTAAACATAAGCAGTTGCTTCATTCGATTTTCGAGGGTCTGTCTACGGCATGATGGTGTCGCTTCAATGGTTCTTCCGGGAATTTTTTGGGGCTGTTTTCACTTAAGCGACGTTTATTTTCGAATCCAGCAAGTTTTAGAGAATGGGCATTAATTTAATTAAATAGCAAAAAAAAATGAAACAACCCGTGCATAGAACCCAACTCTCTAAGATAACTAGAAAAAAAGTTATGATTTTTTTAGTCAAAAAAAAACTAAAACGCTCTCCTGTAAAATTCAAAAAATGTCGCTTCAGTGGTTTTGCCTTTCCACCGTCGATTTCATTTCATTTCATCACTGCGCAAATGTAATACTGACAGTAAACTTACAACTGAGAAGTAAAGAAATCTAGGCGGCATCAGTAAGCTCTCGGTATAGTAGGTACTAAATTACTAAACAAATTCAGAGGACCCGCAAGACAAGTTCTAAATACCCGCGTCCATACATCATTTCAAAGTTACCTACGCAACATTAATCTATTGTCAAACGAAATATGATTAAGCTACATCTTCCCGCACAAAGGAACAAAAACACATTCGCACGAGGGTAGTTTGAATTCCAGATAATGCCCGGAGAGTTCTACAAACAAGGGGATTCGGGTGCTGGTAACTAACAATCTTAGTACGTAGAGAAATCTTAAGCTGGCTACACACCGATTATCTCATAATTTCGATGTTTAACTCAGGTCAAATGAATATTGGCCCGGCAATGTGCGATTTCTCTGAGATGTGCTGTAAAAAAAGACAAATAATTTATTTGATTACAACATGGAGTGATTTAAACTGTATATAAGCTTGTGTTTTATATTTTAGATGTTATACTCGTAATACACATTATTTTTAACGTCAGCAATTCTGTATACGGAGCACGGGAACGGATCCAGTCAGTAGTTGGTATTGGAGCTGCACAGCGAAAACGAATAACTATCAACCGGCCTGCGCCCGGTCCTGTGTCCTTGTGATTATAATTTTATTAGGAGTCAGTTCAGTTTTACGAATAAATATAGTAAAGACATTTGAAGTTTCATTTATCTCATTTATAAATACCACCTGAACATAGGCCGCGCCAAAACCTACAAATATATTTGTATATTCATTTTATGCCCTGAAATTCATCATAGTTATCATGACACTATTTATAATTAAACTTTGTTTTTAACTTTTGTGTGTATATAGTCCTACTTAAGCTTAGGAATTAGACCTATTATGAGCTTTGATATGCCTGGCTAGGCCAAAATTGCTCTTAAATACTCATTAATATAAATGTTTTTGTATTGCGTTTCTATTTAAGTATGTATTTATGTGCATTCGTATGTTTATTGTCGTCTAGTAACCATAGTCCATAATACAAGCATTGCTTAGTTTGAGTCGATTTATTATATTAATTGGTTTCGTACTGGCGTTTTACGTCTATTTAAGGTAATCTGGGAATTTCTCCCTATAACTACGAATTTCACTTTTGTATATAAATAGGTAACGTTATTCTCATCCCTAATTTACAGATATGTACTTATTTCTTAACCAGTTGTTTCTTAACACACAGACTGACTTACGCCTCATCGTAAAAAAACATGCTAAATTTCACGGAGAACATGGAGTTACACTTCCTTCTCAAATTACCAGCCAGTGAATAGGCAGCTTTAGTTAAGACCATCTTGTACATCACGTGTGTCTAAAGTAAAGTGCTTAGTAGCTAGCGTCGATTTAAGTCAGGTGCAGTGAGCGTCATAAACATGTATCACATTTCAACCTTATATCTCAGTAATAAGGTCTTATTTCCACTTAGAATGTATTCATGTTCATGCATGATGCTGGTTGTACTGTATGTTAACATGCAGCGTAATCTGCTAGCGAGCGACACTTGATAATGCACAGGTTTCCTTGCCTTATGGTTTAATTAGGCTGTGGAAATCATTATAAAATATCAAATACACCGTGGGGCTGAATAATCCGACATCGTTTAATAGTGTACATATTTGACCTTAAGTGTCATACAATCTCCGTAGGTGCATGTTATAGAAAGTGAAAACAAATGATAACTTCCAAATAATCTAGGTTCAGATTTTAGATGAATGTATAACCAATCTTTTTTCGAAAGAACCACGTAACAATATCTTTAAGTTTCAAAACAATAGACAATTTTATTTTGAAAACCTCCTCTTTTCATGTTGACATAATTATTAAGTATTAATTAGTTCATATCAGATTAATTTAATGATGAAATATTGGCATTACCTAATGCTACCCTTAAGTAATGTAATAATATACTTCAAATGATTTTCTAGGCAGTGCTTTGGTGTTTATAATCGTGTAGCGTACCGTGGGTTGTCCTCTAATCACTTAATAACTTTTGCAGAAATCACTGACTTGGATAAAAATTCTAGTCATAATTCTAAAGTCGTAATTCTATGAATGAGATGTTTATTCCTTTTCAGATTAAGTGTTTTAAAGAACCGAAATACCACACAAAAAGTAAATTCGTACATTTTAAATACATGCTTAAAAAAATTGTTTGTTCTTTTAATTTTTTTGCCCGAAAATAAGTTAGTACAAAACATATTTACGCCTTTGAAATTCAAATGACTACAAACAATACTACCTACTAATCTTTAATATTTTCAAGATGCTCGTATGTCCCTGGTTTAGGAAAAATACGTACTTTGGTCAGATATATTTATGATGTTTTAAGAATGAAGTAAATACAGCCCACGAGCATTTAAAATGACATTCCGGTCTATATTTCTAAATAATAATATAGATAAGTCAGTTTACAACACGATTTTGACAGATGTCACAGTTTCTCGGCCAGCCCAAAGTCGCGGCTCGGCTGGCGAGGGTTAAAGCCAGGTTTAGACGAAACCAGTGCTGGCTTTACATATAATAGTAAAGCACTACCCGTGTGGTGTCGGGTTAGAATTTCACCATCCCCTTTCATCCCGTGGGTGTCGTAAAAGTCGACTAAGGGACCAGGATTGAAGTGTGTTGTGGGCGATGGGCTAGCAACCTATCACTGCATTATCACATTTTGTCGATCTTTTATACCCACGTGTATGCTAAAAGTGGCGCTGGAACATGTGCTGTACATACATCATGTGCTCTGCCTACCCCTTTTGGGAATAAAGGCGTGAATGTATGTATGTAGTAAAGCACTGGCTGCCAGCACTGGCTGGAATAGAGCGCCGGCCTATTTTTCAAGCCAGTGAGGCAGCACTGTCTTCGTCTAAACCTAGCTTAATGTAAAACTCGGTTTCCAAGCGCCGCCCAGCGCTCGTGCCAGAATCGGCACTGTAAGTCATCCTTAATCCAGTTGCGAATGAATGCTCTGAACTCTTCAACTAAATTATGAACATCGTATGCTGGTGCAAAAATATAGCTACCTATTTTAAAACCCCAATCTCCTCGACTATCGACGGATCCCATTATAATAACTTAAGTATCCTTCATAAGCCCTCACATTTCTGGATTACAAGTGAACGCTCTCCGTTCCTAAGGCGACCTGTAATCGGCTTTGTGACCCGGGCCACCTCTACTATCAGCCATTTCAATGCGTCTTATTTATATTGAAATGGGGACTATATTAGAATGGCTAAAATTATAGGGGGCTTTATAGTTTGAGGTAGTCAGTTAGTGAAAGGATTTATTTAGATATATTAGTGGGGTGTCATGCGTATATATGTCACATGTGCGGCGGGTACGATTTTATTAGCCTTTTATATATTGAAATTGGTAGATAAAGAATATGGCAATCTCTTTCTTCCTTCACTTCCATAAAATTATTCATAACTAGCTGCCCGCGCGGCTTCGTCCGCGTATTGCAACGAACGCAAACTCGCGGAATAAAGTATAGCCTATAACCATTCAGAAAAACCATTCTAAACGCTGGTGATAGAACTATCCACTAGCTTCTGCCCGCAACTTCGTATGCGAAAAAAATATGGTTTACATGATATTGTTGTTTAACCTTACCACTGACAGATTTGAAAACAATTCATTTCCATAGCAGTGTGTCTAACAGTTCCAATTCTCTTCGAATCTAAATAAACACCCTCATGAACTTGGTCGTCAATAATATTATACAGATGCCCAAAGTATCCTTTTAGAGAGCGCTCCCTATGCGAGCCCCAGGTCCGAAGGCCCTAGGACGAGCCCGACGGACACTCGTTATCTTCGGGTGTCTTGCAAGTGAAACCTGAGGCTCCTGTCGTTAACGAAGAGATAGGCTTAAAAACGAAGTCGCAAATTATATGTTTGAAGGACCCGTTAACTCATTCTGACGTATGTTATAAAGAAGTTCCCAATGCGTTTAATTCGCATTTTCTAAACATAGCTGCAAATTACGTCATAAATAGTGATGAGACGTGTCCCAAGAGTACGTATGCAAGCACCTCGGTGGCTCAGACATTCCCTTATTTACCCTTCCCTTTGTTACGAATGACATCATGGACAGAACGGTTAAGTCAATGTTAAAGACTCGCGGAACAGCTGATGTATATGACATGACATTGAATATTATTTTAAGTATTTGGCCGATTATATCTAATGTTCTGTTAGTTTTAGTAAACAATATGTTCCAAACTGGTACATACCCAAACGTGCTAAAAAGTACTAGGGTATGTCCTGTTTATAAAGGAAAAGGCGATAGGTCCGACGTAAATAACTACAGACCTATAACCATTGTACCTACAATTTCCAAATTAATTGAGTCAATTTTATCATCTTACCTTATGATGCATCTTGAATCGAATGAGTTGCTCACAGAAAATCAGTATGCCTACAGGCAGGCAAAGTCTACAACCATGGCGGCGAATAAAATTATTGATTGTATCATGACTGGACTAGACGAAAGATACAAGATAGCCGGCATACTATGCGATCTATCCAAGGCATTCGATGTTATTAGTCACCAATTATTATTATCCAAATTAAAACATTACGGTATCGAAGGGTCCGCCCATCAGCTGTTTGCATCGTTCTTAGGCGACCGTAAACAAGTAGTCAAAATGTCAACCAACGGCAAAACACTTGTTTCTGACGCTGGACAGGTCTGTCTGGGTATTCCGCAGGGATCAGCGATCGGGAATACGCTATTTTTATTATTTATTAACGATCTTCCATCGGCAGTCACGAGTGGCTTATCTGTGCTGTTCGCAGACGACACTACAGTCATAGTGAGCGCGAAATCTTACGAACAACTCGCGATGAAGATCGATGAGGCGTGTGGTCAACTGCAAACATGGTTTTCGTCAAACGGCTTACTCCTTAATCTTTCTAAGTCGATGGTAATGATTTTCTCGGGTCGGGTGACTGCACTACCCCCATCTGTTGCCAATGGTCCAATGCCATTATGCAACGAGTGCAAATTTCTCGGCTTTACACTAGACTCGAACCTTAACAGGAAGTGCCATGTAGACCAACTATGTAACAGACTGAGCGGTGCTGTATTTGCCCTAAAAAGGCTGCAACCATTGATATCACGAAATTCTTTAAAATCTGTTTATTTCTCTCATTTTCACTCGTTGATGTCATATGGTACAGTCATTTGGGGTAATTCAACCGATGCTAAGCGAGTGTTCTTACTCCAAAAACGTGCGCTTCGATTGCTGGCTGGAGTAAAACCCAGGCATCCATGTAAGGAATTATTTAAAACCTACCGCATCATGACGCACTACTCCCTATACATGTTTGAGGTACTAATGTTTGTGAGAACCAATATACGAACGTTTAAACGGGTGGAAGTATCAGGTAAACAGCTCCGATCCACTGGAAGGCTAAGAACAGTACCGCGTCGCATGGCACTTTCAGTAAAAAATCCTAGGGTAATTGGCCCAACGTATTACGAGCGTCTACCCGCCAAACTGCGAACTGAATCATCTGACGAAACATTCAAACGTCAGCTGAGAATCTTTTTATTAGAGCATCCATTGTATTCTGTATGTGAGTATATGGACATATAATATATTTGACATGGTTAATTTAATTTAAATTGTTTTATAATATCATAATGTTCTGGTTTTATTTTGACGATCATTACGAGATACGAGTATCAATATCAATATTTATATTCCCTATTTTGACTTTATCATGAATCATTTTGTAATATATGTCCATATGAATGTTGTATTGTACCTGTGATTTCATTCAATTAATATTCATTATTTGACGATCATTAAATAAATTCGTGTAAATTAGCTTAAAGTTAACTTATAATGTAAATTTATTTTATGAAATAAATAAATCTAAATCTAAATCTAAATCTAAATCCTGAAGATAAAGGGGGAGGCAAGCGAAGCCTAAGGCTGAGCTTTTTGTAGGAATTAAAGGCCTACAGCATGCTTTTCGAGACCGCTCTCTAGGCGAGCCCCAGGTCCGAAGGCCCTTGGGCGAGCCCGACGGACACTCACTATCCTCAGGTGTCTTGTAAGCGAGTGGCACGGGGGAATATAATCCTCTACTAATATTAAACGAACAATATTTGTGTATTTTTAAAGGCATATAAAAATAGATCTGGTTTGTAACTGACTTTATGACATGTGACATTGCATATATGACACTCCTTTCACGCTTAATTTAAGAACCTGATGACAAATAAATGGTGCAGGAGTTAAAAAAAAATCATATATTTGAGAACCTTACAGTGAATGCAACCTTAGATCTAGGGCGCAGGATCACGCCAGACTTGGTCATGCCTGATCGCCGTGTTATCATCCGTCGGTTCGTGCGTTCGTGTATCTCTATCTAGGTTGCACTTGCTTATTCAAGCGACAGAGAGAGATAGATTGCGAGCTTCGACTTCTGATTTTCGTGGTAGCGCCGCTGTGCTCCTTGCCTCTGGCGAGCGGCGGGCTCGGTGTCGGCGTGCGAGTCTCGCGCCACCTGTCCTTTCCTCCGCGATTACAATATATCCTGGACGTATCGACGCAGCCGCAGCATCGGCGATCAGAGCAGCTGATCGTCTCCACCCGAACTGATAGAATCGGCAATTGTATCCCGTCTCCGTTGCCAATGATAAGTATGAGAATGTTTGCATGTTTGCTTTGGAACTGGTTTAACTATTACTGACTTCATGACATGTGATATGGACAGTATTATAAGTGCAGTGGTCGTCGAATCAGAGTAATCTAAAGGCGTATTCAGTATGAGAAGCTGTATTCTGATAAAGCACACGGTAAATTATATGGTTGGTTTGTAGCGAAAGAATGAATAATTGTAGGTATAGCTACGACTGGAACATCGCGATGAAATGATAGGCGTTCTGGTTATTTTATTTTGAACACATACATGACACAAGCCGAGCAATTTTGTCATTGTTACGCCGCTGCCCCTCTCCGCCCCCGCCTCCCCGCACAGCATTTACTAGAGCGTCGCTAGAATTATACTGAAAATGATCGTAGCGACGTTTGAATTTATGCTTAGCTCCGCTCGTTATTCAGTTCCACAAATTTAAAAACGACGAATACTCGATGTTGTGTTACATGTGAATGCGATCAGTACCTTCAGATATACATAGGCCACACTGAAAGTTTTGCACTCCTGGCTATTCGCACTCATTCCAATTTCGAATTGATTATTTTAAAAAAATATAGACCTTTGTTTATGGAATGTACTAAATATTGGCGGGAAATCGATAGTCATTTGTTTTTTTTGTCAGTTCGAAATAAACCGATTGCATTCAAAATGGATTTGACGCGTAAAGATTTTAGAGCAATGTTTTTTTATGATTTTAAAAGTTCTCTTTCTCCGCATGAGTGTAGTACTCGCCTTCAAAATGCATTTGGTGTTGAAGCACCACATCTGAGCACCGTGAGACGTTGGTACGCTGAATTTAATAGGGGCCGTGTTAGTCTCGATGACGAGTTTCGTGAAGGTCGACCGTCAACCGCGGTCACTGAAGAAAACGTTGCTGCTGTGAGACGACTGATAGAAGAAAACCGACGAATCACTTACGACGAAATTCGAGGACAATTAGGGATTGGTATGAGTCAAATAAAAAAGATTTTACACGAAAATTTAAAAGTCAGGAAACTTTGTTGTCGGTGGATTCCTCATGAACTAACTTCAGGCCAAAAACGGGCACGTGTCGACTGGTGCCAAGAAATGCTGCGGAAATATAAGAACGGATGTTCAAATGGTGTATATAACATCGTAACAGGAGATGAAACATGGATTTATTGTTACGATCCAGAAAAGAAACAACAGTCTAGTGAATGGGTCTTTGAAGGTGACAGTAGGCCAACAAAAATTCAACAAGCCAAAAGCGTTGCCAAACAAATGATCGCTTGTTTTTTTTCAAAAAGTGGCCATGTCTGCACAGTCCTTCTAAATAATAAAAGAACTGTAAATGCCGAGTGGTACACCACAACTTGTTTGCCCACAGTCTTTGAAAAAGTTCGCGAGACACGACCACGAAGCCGCATACTCCTGCATCATGATAATGCGTCCCCCCACACTGCAAAAAAAACAAAAGCGTTTTTGAGTTCCGAAAATGTGGAGACCGTGGCTCATCCGCCTTATAGTCCAGATCTTGCACCCTGTGACTTTTACCTTTTCCCGAAAATCAAGGATTTGATGAGAGGTTTAACATTTAAGACGCCCGAAGATGCAGTGGCGACATTTAACCAACACGTCGAAAACATGCAGTCAAGCGACTGGGTATCATGCTTTGAAAAATGGTTCGAGCGGATAAATAAATGTATAAAATGCAAGGGAGAATATTTTGAGAAGCAGTAAATGTATTAGTTTTGTTTTAAATTGTTTTATTTAAAAGTTACGCAAAACTTTCAGTGTGGCCCTCGTACACCTACGGCCGGATGATTTATATTTTCTCACGTAGCATTTCCATAATCTCATCAAAGAGATCACAACACATAGTCGGTGTCAATAAATAAACATACGTTTTCTTTTGAGTAACTGGATTTTATTGTTGCCTTTTATCTTCAAGATTTACCACAAAAAAAAAACAAGATGATTGTTTGGTACAATCAGCATCATATAGTTAGTATCAGCCAAAGCAACCAAATATATCGTAATACAACCTTACTCCTATAATAACAAAGACGTGTTCCGATATATTTGGCTACTTTGGCTGCTACTAACTGTACAGTCGAGCTCGGAAATATGTGCACGGACAATGTTATCAAAATAGGTGAACACGACTATATTGTTAAATACATTAGGTTACTCAGATATTTTTGAATCTTTAGTGTAAGTAGGTACTTCAAAACCTTAGATTACGATGTTAGTTCAGCTTTAACTTGAAATTCAGATTGCATTGTAGGACAATAATACCAACTATATTAATAATATTAGTAAAATTATTTGCAAAGTAATGTTATGAACTCTTACTTAAAAGTATCCATAATAAAATTATAATTCATTCGCAGTTTATTATTTGAGATCCGTTTATTGTAAGGTACTAAAGAAAACTAAACTAAAAGATACAGTTTCGCTAAACTTTAAAGATTTTAAAAACAAAGTTTAACATTGGCGCGAAAGAGCTCCAAAACTAAAAGATAGATTTTGAAACACATGGATGCTAAATGCGTCGGGCACTTCAAAATAGTTACATTTTATAAAAAATACAATGAGTAGGTATGTCTAAAATCCCACTTCCTCATTTTGACAGTTCGTTGCGGCTTCAGAACGATTTAGTGTCAACTGTCAGTCAAGTTTTATGTCAAATCGCAAGAGAATTGACACAAACGCGCGTCAACGTCGCACTTAATAAACGCAGTTGTAATTTTGACAGCTAAGTAAAATTCACTATTGACCGCGCCAACACGCCGCGCCAGTGTGATATAGGCTTAAAGCATCTCTATTGACATACCTGACAGTTTACACTGACAATGACAGATTACTGATACAGGTCGCAATGGCGGTTGCAGTAGTGGCCGGCCTTAGGTAATTACTGTAATTAGTCTCAATTTTAGTCCAGCACTCGTTTGTAAACTTTTATTTATTTTAATCAGTCAGCCTTGACTCGAACTTAAAAGGTGTATGTGAATTCCCTAACTCGCACTGGGCCTGTGTGGAGAGTTGGAGACCCATTTGCTGTCATCCATGAGAGGAGGCCTGTGCCCAGCAGCGGAACGTATGGAGAGGTTTATGAGGAATGCTCGAAAACCTACCGGACCTGTATCCCGGGTACTATCGACAACACAGCTGACTGACCATCGGTGCACCTTAAGTGCATATATACACTACCTACATTGCAATAAGATTCTATATAAACACAGGATGGTCAGTTAACACTGTTGTCGTTTGTACCCGTGAAGGATTTGTACCGACTACCATATCATTTTTGTACACTCTATGAGTGTCTTCACAGTACACACTTAGGCGACCTTAAGATTTGGCGGTGCGGAGGCAGTATAATATTAGTAAGCTATCAGTGTGAACTGTCAGTAGACTCAATGCCGATTATTTACTGCGCGCCTACATCTAACTGAGTGCTTCCTGACTGGCGCGTAATACGCGGAAGCGTACCTTGCTTTCGCGCATGATACCTATAACTATTAACTACTAGGTACGCAAATATAAAACTGACGGTATACCGAAAAGTGAGAAAATCTGTGCGACATCAGTAAGCTCACGTCAAAGTACAAAATACCGTATACCGATCCCGGCCCGCGAAGTCAAGAAGTCGCCTTAAGTAGGTAATGTTTCTATTACTTATATTATTGCGTCTGTATCACATTGCTTTGTCATATTAAGGCCCTAGCACGATAGGATTTATCGTCACGTTTCACATGACGTTGCAGTACATTTTCGCCTTAAAACGTGCCGATGAAACCTATCATGCTAGCTGGGCTGGTCTAGACTTGTTCGTACCATTACGGTCCCGTGGACAGGTTTTAAGCCTTCAGACAACACCTTGGCAGGCACTCCGACGAAATTGGAAGCGAAAATAAACAGAAAACTCCCACGTGCGAGATTACACTTGAGAGCCACATGCAAACACGGTTTTGGCAACCTGGCACGTCGATTACATGTTGTAGATATGATATTGTTTCATTTCTAGAAGAGAGAACATGTTGCTGGAAAATCTCAGGTAATTTCAGCAAACAATTTCGAGTATTCGTACATTCGTTCAGATTTATTATATTTTTTTCAATCCTTCGCTACCTTATGTAAGCAAGCATGTATTGAAATATTGAAGCAACATTAATCGTCAAAATTTTACCATCACTTTGATCTATGATGATAATTTGGTGTTAGGAACAGCACAAGATGATGAAAGGGACAAATTGAAGTAGACGATATTGCCATTATAACTGGTAGATGGAAGTTATTGGCAAGGTATTTATTAGGCAGCCTGTTGGTCCTCGTTTGGCTGTCAGCCAGAAAATTATGAATGAGTAACACGCCACCCAGTGTGAAAATTAGTAAGCGTGGACTTGGCCGTGATTTTACTGCCGAGTATTTATGACAATGAATTTATGACAATTAATTTATGTTAAGAACAACGCTGCTCCTAGTTGCGAGAATACTCTACTACTAATGTGCGCGACTTTATCCGCTTGTACCCGGTAATTGCCTTAAGGGATGAATAATACGCCTGCAAAATATCGAATTCCTAATTACTTGAATATGCTATTAGGCTTACCACAGGAGCAGCATTAATCATCGCACTTCCATAGAAACTCCTTTTTTCACCCCCTTTAAGGAAAGTATTCCGGGATAAAACAATTTCCTTACCAGGCTGTCACGACCAATGTTCTTTTAAATCAGTTCAGCTATTTAACCCTGAAAAGATAACCGACTGACAGACCGAGTTACTTTCGAATTAAGTATAGAATCCATTTTTCGATAAACTAATAATAAAAACTTCATAAAAAGCTAGGATGTTTATACAAATCAGTAAATTATAACTAATCAGTAAAAAATATTAAAAAATATATAAAGAGCCGCCTTTATTAGTGTCAGAATTTTTCTGATTCCCAAGTAAAAATATAATCCATAGGCAACATTGCACTTGCATGACTGTGTATGTAATCTTGCGCACTCACACACACTCACATACAGCGAAAACATTCAACTAATGTAAAGGTATTTAAAAAATATATACTTACACACTATCAAAAACTATTATTATATTTATTATACAGATTAATGTTCATTCAAAAAAAATCTTTTACGTTGTAGTAATTTGCTGCCATTCGTTCGAAAGTCTGTTAATGCACTATGTGCCGCTATCTTTAGTATTTGTATATGTGCGTAAATGTGGCAAATATGTTATCCTTATGGACTAAGAACATGTCTTACACAGGGCTTAGGATTAGCCTAAGGCCGTGAAAACGATAAAACCAGACCCGGCCAATCTTAACACCCGCAAAACATTACCTAGGTACCCATAATGTTTCGTACTAGGTAAGGTACCTACTTGATATATATATATATTTAAGTGTATTATAAAAAATATTTATGTCAGTTAAAATATCAATATATTTTAAGTGTATTATAAAAAATATTTATGTCAGTTAAAATATCAATATATATATACATTTCCCCGAAACTTGTAAATAAAGCCTTATAATTATTTTGATAGTAGCGCTTACAGGTTTAATGCTATATGATTTGATTACACACTATCCCCCTTATTCATAAAACTTAAAATGCCTCTGCTAAATAAAATGTGCTCTGTCCCTTTCTTACGAACACAAATGTCAAAGTGACAGATAGGGACAAACGAATTTTAACGCCATTTTAGTTAAAACAGGCTTGTAGTACGTTTATGAATACGGCCGTATATGATTAGTTGGCACTGAAACGTGGTGGTGGCCAAGGTAACCGATAAAGCCCTCCGAATCGCTAAACTTAAGTGGCAGTGGGCGGGGCACATAGTACGTAGCCGATGGCCGTTGGGGCGGAAAGGTTCTCGAGTGGCGACCACGTTCCGGAAAGCGCGGCGTGGGTAGGCCCCCCACAAAGTGGACTGATGACCTGGTAAAGGTTGCGGGAGTCCGCTGGATGCGGGTGGCGTAGGACCGGTCACTTTGGCACTCTTTGGGGGAGGCCTATGTCCAACAGTAGACATCTTTCGGCTGATATGATGATTAGTTAAGTTAATTATTTGTTACATACCAGCTGCCCGCGCGGCTTTGTGTTACAAAGAAAGCAGGCAAGTCTATTCTTTTCACCACCGAAATACATTTAAAAATCGGATGAGGGGTGCAGGAGAGAGGCTGTATTCAAAAATGCTTTCATATAACCGGCTGTTTTCAAAAATGCTTTCATATAACCAACTGTTTTCAAAAATGATTTCATATAACCGGTTGTTTTCTTCTACAGGTTGAATTTCTCGACCGATTCTCGTGAAGTGAGCAGGTTCGATAATTACATGGAATATTATTGGAATTTAAATTACAAAAAGACACTCGCCCATTCTACAGCACACACAGGCAGTGGTAGTATTGGTACCTATTATCAACTTGAGAATGTTTAGTTTGAATAAAAGCTGTAACAAAAGAGGCCCAAACAGGCACACGGGTTAGCGTCTCCCGGGATGATGAAGGCGTTGAATTACTGCCGACCTGCCCCGCTGTGACAGATGGGCAGGCGAGGGCCGAGATGTAAGAAACAACAGATGAGGTATACTCTACGCCAAACTGTAAGTGTCAATTATATCGAACGAACGCAAGCAATAACGATTTTGTCCTTTGACTATGAGGTATTTCGCTTGCGTGCTATAATAATTCGGGACATCTGTCTCAATGGCAAACTTTCGAATCTGCTATTCTGACAGACAAATGTTTTACGCTCTTTATTTTAACACTTTCACTGCCAGGAACCCGCCTAGCAGGCGCCTGTGCCGTAGTCACTTCCCGCTACATACGAGGAAAACCACGGGATCGGCTACGAGCGTAGCGCGTAGCGTTTCTTGGCAGGGAATGTGTTAAGGTCTGGTTGCACCAACTTACGATTACAGACCGATAAACGTTAAACGTGGTGCCGGCAGCTGTCATTCCACAGAAATTTGTATTTACCCTTGTTTTGTATTTATTTTTTTCGCATGCTCTAAGATACTAAAATAAGCTGTAGTTATTACTACTAGCTTTAATTAGATGAACATCAACCAAGAATGTTTACCTAAGCTTCATATTGAATTGTACGATGTATTGTCTGTTGGTTATCCTAAATAAATAAATAAATAATAAGTAAAAGGTATTATTTTATTTTACACTATCACCGACTACTCGTTGAGAGCTTAAGGAGTCCAAACACGACTGGTTTATCTTGTGTAGTTTAGGAGTTGCTATGACTAACTTCTGTCTTCATCTTCGGATCAGCAAGGCGGTGCCTAAATATAGCGCTTTCACCTAAATTACATAAATATGCTAAACTTCCAGCTCACGCCAATACCGCCGACTGCCTGAAAAATGGTTTGCTAATTTTAAAGGACAACTTACATACATGAGAACATTTCAAGTAAACAAAATACAGTTTATACACGTAATTGATGAGAATACTCCACTTCATTTACTAAATTATGTTTATCAAGAACGGGTCTAGGGACTCGGAATAATGTGAAATGCAAACGCTTGAAATCAAAATCAATTCTGCAAACAGGCTACAAAGGCACTTTTACAAGTCAAACTGTAATTTACAATAAAATAATAGTAATCTTACACAATATTTATTTAAAATTTGCAGATTAAGGACCGATATAAATGGTTATCTAACTAAATGTCACTAAGTAAATGAAAACAAATCAAAATTGCAAATGATGACCATTCCAATCGATATAAGGTCTGTATCAGCATTAACGAGAAGTTAATGATATTAATTCAGTATTCCAGAGATGTATAAGGTCTCTGAGCGTCCAAATACAATTAATCATTATTCTAATTATTATAATTTTTTATTACGTTATTGACACAATTAAATACTAAGTTTATAGGTTTTCCTTTTCAAAATTTGCTATATATTCAAACTTATAGGCACCTATTTTTTTTAAAGCGAAACCTAATTAAACCTAGATTATATTATGCTGAAGCGATCGACATCAAAATCAAAGTGATTTGTTAGATATATACGGTCTCAAAAAAAGGATCATTAATGTAATATTGTCACAACAATAAAACGTGTCAAGATCAGAATGATGTCTCTCGCCAATACGATAATAATAATAATAGCACTAGTATTTAAGTAGTTAGGTACTATGCCCTTGCCAGCATGAACAGTCCGGACTCCACAAACAGCACCCGATCACGAGTATGACGCATATCTCAGCCACCTTACTAAATGTTTCGTTATTCCACGAATACAAAATGTTGGACTCATTTAGTAAAATATCCTCGCCATCTGTGACTCTATTGTTAAGGCAGATTTGTCATTTAAGTTGCCGCTACGACTTTAGTTTTGTAATATGTGGTGTGTCGATAAATTATTGGTTATGATCGTTATACATCTATGTATCTATATACAGTCACGAACTTTAATTTGGGACCCACTCAAGGTTGAAAATCCTGTCAAATTGCATAGAAATACGAAGAATGTTTTTGCAAAAAGGGTCATAAATATATATATACGAACTGTAATAAAATTGTTCAAGGGCCGCGGAAAAGTAGCCTAAAATATTAAATAGGTACCAAATATGTAAGTATTTTTTTAAATAGATTTACGGGATATTTATTTATCGCTTCCATGAATCATTAATGAAAACTCCCAAATTTAATGTTGCCTCTTACCACTTATACTACTCGTAATGCTATTAAGTCGATACGTTTTATCCTTTTACGTTATTTATCCATTATATTCTTAACTAGCTTCCGCCCGCGACTTCGTCTGCGTGGACTCGGGATAAAAGCTATCCTATATTTTAATCCAGGCTATAAACGATATTCGTGCAAAATTTCATTCAAATCGGTCCAGCCGTTTAAGCGTGATTGAGTAACAAACATCTAAACTTTCGCATTTATAATATTAGTAGGATTAACGCAAACATTTGTAATTTTAAGTACTTGTCTCATTTTAATATTTAAAACGTCAGTAAATATTTTTAGCAATCAAAGAATAAAAACTTTAAATTTTTCTTCCTTAAATAAAAATATGAATTTTTTTCGACTCGTTTTCATCAAGGCTGACCTTCCTGTTATGTGTGAAATGTTTCTACGAAAGACTAAATCCCGATACATGAACAAAATTATCAAGAAATTCCTTATCCATAAAAGTTCACAGCTGATAAAATTTAAGGCTTGTTAAATTGTTTCTATGTTCATCTACCAAATCTGCTTCACATACTTATTTGCACTTCAGGTCCCCAAGATACAGGCTCATGGCTCAATGGTGTATCTGATGTTGTATTCTGGTGAGTCGACTGATAATTATCACGAGAGCTCCCAAGGACGCGCTGTGTTACGAACTAGGAACCTGCATTTGTTTCATGCTATCAACACGTCTCAAATGAATAAAGGGTCGGCATCGAACTTGTGATTCTTCATTCGCAGGCGTCCATAATACATGACAGAGTCGGCAGGTCAATCGCGTAACGCATTGTACGCGCGTCGGGTAGATCTAAACGTCACTTTTAGTTGTCCTAACGACATGACATTTGAGTTATTCTAATGTACGTGATGCAATCGAGATGTGGTGCTGGCGGTAAATGTTAGGTATACCTTGGACTGCGCGTCGCACCGATGCGTCAATTCTTTCCGAATTGCAAATTTAATCCCGCCTATCCACTATATGCATGCCACGACTCCTCCAGTATTTCGGGCACGTGGCCAGACGAGAACCTGATAGCCTGGAAAAACTCATCATTGTGGGACACGTGGAAGGAAGAAGGAGCCGTGGAAGATCACCAACCCGTTGGATTGACGCAGTAAAGGAAATCTGTAAAAAAACCTGGAGGCGTCTATCCGGATGGCCGAAAACCGATTGGCCTGGAGAGCATTAGTGCGCAAAGCAACGACCTCGTGTAGTCACGACCCTCAGTCATGAGGATGCGACGAAGAAGAAGAAGAAGAACGTACGTTCAGAACGTAACGTGATTACCCCTCTGCTTACCACCAGGCAGGCCTCTTTCTCGTTTGCCACTGTTGCAGGATAAAAAAATAATATTAATCTACATTTAGAAGAAATAGTCGTAGTATATAGATATCATCATAGTCATCATATCAACTGATAGACATAGGTCTCCGAGAGGGTGCCAAAGTGATCGGTCCTGCGCCAAACGCATCCAAAGAAAGCGAAGTAGATAGATACTGCAAGCTAATTATATTTCTGTATAATATTAGTCTGTACTTGTTTCAGACAAAAAGGTTGGGATAGCAACGACGGCACGGCTCAACGTAAATGCTCACTGTTGCATTCACAATCCTCTCTATCTCGCAGACTCACGCGGCCCTTGATGCGAATTATCCAATAAATATAATGAAAATTTAAGCCTACAGACGCTGACAATGCAGCTAATCCCTGAATGGAGTCTGAGTATAATCTCGAATTAGACACGGACTGCTTTATCTGGTGACATTTGTGTAGGAATTCAGAAATTGAAATATTCGCGTAATTAGATAGATGATAAATAATTTCAATTTACTTTTGGACAGGTACGTGATATTTTTAACGTAAGCTTTATGATAAAACTTGGTGGTTAATGCTGTAGAAAAACGGCGTTTTTGTTTTGAAAAAGGTTTTTCTCCAAAGGGAAGGGTATTACGATTTGTTAAGTATTTTTTCCCTACTTAACACTTGGAGCCAAAGATTTTGTAGCGCTGCGCTCTAGCTCTAGCCAATATAACAGGCGGAACACCGTATGTAAAGAAAAGCGCTTACGAGCAGAACGCCCACCTAGCGGGTTCCTGGCACTCCAAGTGAAACGTATTACAAAAAAACAATTAACACACGATAAGTTTGTTAAGGCTTTTCTGATTTGGACTAGAATTCCATGTAAGCTACCTACACTACACTCGCGGTCAAATATTTCGGGTCACCCTAAATTAAATAACTGCAATAGGTTTTTTAAAATATTTAATACTTGTTTTATTTACATAATATGCTATTCTTTACAATACCCAACTGTATTAGCAATTTCCTGGCACCTATCATAAAAATATCAATATCCAAAAATCACGATTTTTGCGATATCTCGCTCCGTTAACGTTGTTTTTTTTGCATGGGTTTTTACGAGTCCGATTTAAACCTGGTAACGTTATATTTTTTACTGTTATTAGCAGTTTATATGTAAAATTAAATAAAGATCATGACAGGATTAACTGTACAACCTCTTACGCACTATTTTAGGAAATATGACGGTATTTTACCAACCTGTATTCTTTGTCCGCAGTGTATTTAGCCAAACCCATTTTCCTAATTAAAATGTTTATGCAATATATTAAATTATGGTTGGCGGTGGGCGGTAAATGGATATACATGGTCATCCCACCAAAATTTAAGCACCAAGTTTAATTATCACAAAATATACGTGTTTTCACATTTTGTCGATCTTTTATACCCACATTTATGCTAAAAGTGGCGCTGGAACATACGTTTCATGTGCTCTGCCTACCCCTTTTGGGAAAAAGGCGTGAATGTATGTATGTATGTATGTACGTGTTTTATCGAAGGAACGAGTGAAGTGAACGAAGTTCTTCGTTCCTTGGGCTAAAATTATTTCGTATGCCCAGCGTCTGTCCGTGTTCTACTCTACAGGTCGCATTTCTGAATCGATTATGCTGAAATTTTGTAAGCAGGTTCAATAATAATATAAAATTTTTTGTCGATTCTTCGATAAGTCTTTAAATAATTTGTTTTGCTAAATTACAGGCTCGCGAATTTTACAGCTCTCAGAGCCAGTAGTTATCTATAGGTTATAGGAATGCGTTAAATATAATTGTTTTATCTACAATGCAGTAAAAATATATCAATGTTACAATAAGACATGTACTCGGGCGCGTATGTATACTGATCATAGCCTGATGATGAAAAGTTATTAAGAGTAATAACAATTAAAAAGGTACCTTTCTAAAATCGTGATAGGTAGATTCATATAACAAATAACTGTTAATGCAAAGACATAAACACAAAGATAGATTAAACCGCGCACATGAGCGGCGGAGACCGGCAATCGAACTCGGTATCTTGGGATTACACTGGTCCTGTGCGCATACTTTTGCAACCTACTTAGTGCTGCAGAATAAATCTGATATTAGAATTTATTTATTATTTTGTGCTCTTTGAAGTTATCAAAACACATTATTTTTAAACGCGACATTAATATAAATACAGTTTCCCAAAAAAGCATTAACATTTTACTACTGTACTGACCGTGTACCGCCGGCACATCCGCATGCTGGACCGATTCCATCTCCGATGTCTGCGGAAAATACTTAACATCCGGTGGTCCGACCGCGTGCGGAACACCGATGTGCTGCGGAGAGCCAATGCCAGTGGCATTGAGGCTTACCTTATGCGGCAACAGCTTCGGTGGTGTGGACACGTGTCACGTATGGCGGAACAGCGAGTGGCGAAGCGCATCTTTTATTCGGAACTTGAGGAGGGCAAGCGAAAGCATGGCGGACAACTCCTTAGGTATAAAGATGTGCTGAAGCGGCACATGAAAAAGTGCCGGATTGAGCCCTCGCTGTGGGAGAAGGAAGCTGCCACAAGACTGGAGTGGCGACAGCTTGTGAAATCAAAAGTATTTGATTTTGAGACTGAGCGGCGCTCTGATCTAGACTCGAAGCGCGATACACTGAAAGCCAGACCACCTGCGGCAATCAATTATAATTATGTCGACGGTGTACTCATAGGCCCGCAGTGCGCGAGGACCTTCACGAAGAAGATTGGCTACATAAGTCACATGCGAGCACACGACCGTCGACAGCACATTTGAACGCAGTCGCTGTGGCCGAAATCGGCCGGGAACTCATCATCAAAATAGCAAAATCGGAGATGGCGTTTTAAAATTATCCCTAATCGGCATCCTGTTAATTACGCCAACGTGCAGGCTATTCAAAGACCTATTTGAAACGTGCAAAATAATATGGTTACGAAATTGTTTTTATACGCATAGCTAATATAGTTACGCTGTTGCTATGTATTCTGAAAACATAATTTTCAATATGTCATGTAGGTACAAGTGTGGCAGTATAGGTTTCTGCCATAGTTTTTTTTACATGACTTTAGGAGGTGGTTCTGAAGCGGTTACATTGAAACACGAACACTTAAAAGATATTCAATAGTCTTCAAATAGCAATAATATTCATACAAGATTAACAATATAAATTTATTAACAATATTTTAAAAAAAACGCATGAAGTCAAAAAGTTTCAAAAATAAATAAATTTTTCTGACACTGTGGCTGTAGTGACTGTACAGGTTTCTGCCGTAGTTTTTTTATTTTTTAATACTTTTCAGCCCTATGCCAGCGACATGCCTCTTTCAACCCGCTGTTTAGATAAATAGTGACCTACTATCAGAGTATGAAATATGAAAAACATTTGCCCACTTTTTATAAAAAAAAACCTGATGCTTATAATGATTTCCCTGGTTCCGAATAGAGACTCGGTATTGTAACCCCGGACACGCTCGCTACAATCCTAATTACAGCTTATTAACTATAATGAAACTTTAGCCCCTGTTTGCTATGCCGCGCGCGTCGAAATTTACAAATTTTATTAGTGTTTGTTTCAGTTTAATTTTAAGGTTATGTTCATTAAAATTTCATGTTTATCGTGTCAGTGCCATGTTGTTAGTGTAGTCTTCTTCAAGTGTTTGTCATTGCATTTGTCCGCAACTTCTTCAGCGTGTTTCCTGGTTCCAAATCCCAAATGGCATAATTTTGGGGGATGATTTCGGAAAAAAAGCTTCCTATGTTATTTAACTAGGTATATTAGTAGGAATTACACTTTATAATTAGATAAAAATATTAAAACAACTAAGATATAAACTTAAGTAACATAAAAATATAATAACGAAATATAACTAAACTAAACCTACATTATAAACTAAACCTATAAAAAGTAAATGCCCCCCCCAGCCCAGGTCCCCGTCATAGGCTACATCTATATTCATATGTACATACATAACGATGTAACAATATATACCTATTAATACATACATACACATGTATGTATGTATTAATAGGTATATATTGTTACATCATATTATATTGTATTGTATCGTATTCTACTATATTATTATTCATCGCATTAGACATTAGACATCGCTTAGACATGTTATAGAGTTTTTGTTTTAAATTACGTTGCACTGCCCACATTTTATCTGCTTTGCCTTAAGGTCGACTGGTAGAGAATGCTTTATAGCATTAAGTCCGCCTTTTGTACTATAAGATATTCTTTTGTGCAATAAAGATTAAATAAATAAATAAATAAATAAATAGAATATAGTGCCCAGAAAGCTGGCAGCGTTGCCTCTTTGGATTGCTAGGCTAATCCTTTGGCCAAAATAGCTGCCAGCCCTCTCTCTGGTCGCCGGATGTTTCAATGAGCCGCCCCGAAAGTTTCTTATATAGGGCTTTCGCGCCCGGTCCCCACGGCCCCAGAGTTTCCACTCCAAACGGAGCAAACATGTAGTCCTCACCGAGGACAGCATATTTTCGCCGCTCGTGTTGCTCTGCCGTGGTGGCCGCAGCTCCGGCTTTAGAGGAGGTCGCTTGGTGATAAGACGGCTAGCGTATCAACGCAGGTAGCGTCCCACACAAGAGTCCTTCCCTGCTTCCATGGAATGAGCGTCATGCCGTCAGGGTGCTTGTCATCGTCACGTGCGATACCGTTCGGCTCTAAAATGGCCGGCACGCTAACGTAGGAGCCTTAGGTTATTAAACTAACGTTATACCCTCTCGTATCTGAACCATTTATAGCCTTTCCCGAATGACTGTGTAACAAACATGTAGACCTAGAAATGTTCACATTTCTATTACGTACTAGTTTTTTTCTTTAATGGAAAATTTTCTAAAAAAATATCGGCAAGAAAATTCTACATAATTATCGAAAACTCACGAATTTTCACGAGAAACGGTTAAGAAATGCGACCTGCAGAGGAGAACAGCTGGACAGCCGGACATACGAAAGAATTTTGATCCAAGTCGAAACTTCGTTCGCTTGTCAAGTACCAATCCCGTGTTCCCTTCAGAACATATTCTAACAACCGCCACCATTAAAATCACCATCCTTTATCACCAAAATCTCTGCCAATACCGTTTCGTATCATTCCATATCGTCAGGTATACGTTAATGGAATAAAGTTTCAGGTAACGAAGAAGTTATTAATATTCATGGGGCGACCTGTCCCGGCCCTTGTAAATGTTTTATTCGTTAACGAGTCTCCTGGATTAAGGTAATCGTGTCACGTTGTGTGCTAGAAGCCTTTGCAATTAATTCGCCACGTAATCAATTTTAGTTGGTGGCTATACGACCGTATGCTGCGAGTTTGGCGAGGTTAGAGAGCTAGGGCAAAGTGGAATGTCATCTTCCCGTTTCAGCCTCACTGCTCATACATTTTTGGAGCAGCTTAACAGAACTGGGAATGGATCTCGAGTCCTGGAAGGCGTAGTGAGAGTAGGCGGCCACTAGGTGGACTGATGACCTGTTAAAGGTCTGAATACAGCTGTCGCAGATCCGTCATTGTGGCGCTCTTTGGGGGAGGCATAGGTCCAGCAGTGGACGTTTTCCGACTTGCAGAAGATCACAGCCATAATAAAACCACAATTTGCTCTCGATTAGTGGTGTTGTGTTTCTGCCTAGCTAACACAATCGCGTGTACGTCCCTTCAGAAAGCTGTTTCACTCGCATACTGGCTAGTCAGAGACGCAATAGGCATGATGCCTCATGTTCAAATTGATAACGTAGTGATGCTAAATGGATAGTACACCATCAAATAATGGTAATCTTACTAATAATATTATAAATGCGAATGTTTAGATGTTTGGATGTTTATTACTCAATCACGCTTAAACGACTAAACCGATTTGAATGAAATTTTGCACGAAGATAGTTTATAGCCTGGATTAAAATATAGGATAGTTTTTATCCCGAGTCCACGCAGAAGAAGTCGCGGGCGGAAGCTAGTAAAGTATAATTTATAAAATATAATTACAATCATAAAAAGATATGAACCATGAAAGTTTAGAAAAATATGTATTTTTTTAAAATTTAAAGCTACCAACAGAATCCTTACACTTTTATAGAAACAAAATTGTATAACAACTATGTACTTAAACGCAGTATTTCGCAACCGAAACAACAATTTACCTGATTTTCCATACAACGGTTAGTACAAATGTCAGTTGTGACGTCATACCTGTGTGTCTATCAGTATGAAGCGTTTTGCGCTGCCGCCAGCGAGGTCAAACATTGTCTAAATTTTTTGGGTATTTATGTTCTTTAATTGTAGTTGCTCTCATACAAACATTTGGTCCACTACAAAAACTGGTTCGAATGACGTCATAAAAAAAATAGTTATCATCCCTATTGTGCTAGCTAGTTTCATGGTCAGTTAGGTCACCTGAGCTCCGAAAGATGCGTCGCGTTAAGTGACGAGGGATCTGTATTGCTCCCTAACGTTAAATAAATATATGAAGTAACGTGACGGTCTCGTTAGATGTCTGGGACAACTAAACTCTTACCCCTTTATACATAAATCTTAACAGAGCTTCATTAGTTAAAATGTGGTGGTAGTGCCTCTTTCTTACAAACACTAAGTTATATGCAACCTTCAAAGTTTCCTGTTTAACCCATTCATTCAGTGGACTTATGGACCTAAGGATGAAAGAAGGATTCTTAAACAAAAAAAAAACAAAACATTGGCAAGGTATCAATTGCTTTGGAACTGAGCTGATTTCCGTAACATTTAAATGTTCCCTCTGGCGAAGTGAACGGACGACATGAACATTTTCTCCTCATCGTTCGATTAATCGAACTGACCACTTGCAGTTGAAGTTAAAGACATAATCCCATTTTCTCGTTTATTTAATTATTATAAATTTACAGACGTCCACCATCTTCGACGCTAGACCTGTGAGAGAATCCATACAATTCTATCGTGTGACTATCATGTAATATTACATGCCTAGGTAATCGCAATGAATTTAATGATTGTAGGGAGTTGTAAAACACCTCCCATTCAGTTACTAGGTTAGTCGGGAGACATTCGTCCCAACCAATTTTTAATTTCCATAGTTGTTGGACAAACAATTTTGCTTTGATTAGTACTGGTCCGAGAAGACCTAGTGGGTCAAAAATAGCCGAAGCTAAAGAGAGAACCTTTCGTTTGGTTAATGGGTTCTGTATTGGTTTTATTTTGATTTCGTACATTAGCTCATCTGGTTCGCTGGCCCAAGTAAGCCCTAATACTTTCTGGGTTCCCTGACTAAAGTTTATTGATGTTGTGTTTGTGTGTGTGGTGTCAGGTAAACTCACGGTTTGTAGGATATTATTTGAGTTGGAGTTCCATTTTCTTAGGTTGAAATTGGCACTCTTGAGGATGCTCTGCACCTGCCCCGCTGTCTCTGCCACCTTCTCTTCGTTGTCACCAGCATAAATCCAGTCGTCCATGTAGAATGAATTGGCTATTGCTTCCGCTGCTTCTGGGAACTGTTGTGCCGATTTATGTGACAGTTGTGCTAAGCATCGGGTGGCTACGTGAGGCGCACATTTTAATCCAAAACTGAGAGTGGTGAGCATATAAGTTCACAGCGGTTGTGATGGATTGTCACGCCAAAGTATGCACTGCAGGTGACGCTGTGCTGGATTGACATATATCATTCTATACATTTTCGGTATATCCGCTGTTACTACGAACTTATATTCTCGAAACCTTAGTAATATATCCATCAAGTAGTCCTGTGCTACTGTAGCTTTGCACTGAATGTCGTTAAGCGACTTGCCACTGCTAGTTGGACATGATGAGTCTATTACTACTCGCAAGGGAGTGGTTGTTTTTTGTGGATTTATTACAGCGTGATGAGCTGCATAGTTATTAAACTTGCTTGGAGTACACTCAACCATATGGCCAGCTTCGCGGAACTCGTTCATAAATTCTGTATACTGTGTTTTGAAAGTTGGGTTACGTTCAAATTTCGATTCTAAAGTTTTAAATCGTTTAAAAGCTATGTGCCGGGAATGACCCAAAATTGATGCGGGTTCTTTGAGGGGCAGAGTCACCACAAAGTTACCATCAGAGGTGTGAGTATGCTCACGGAATGCATTTTCACATATGACGTTCTCATCATATGGTAACTCGGGTGGCTGCTGTTCGGTTGAATTTGTGTCCCGAAAATCCCGCATATCATTTGATATGTTCAAGACAAAATTACAACTTGCCTTGTTTGGAGTGTATTTTGAATTGAAGCTCCCCGTTATTATCCAGCCTAGCCGGCTTCTTTAGAGAGTTGATAATCCTTCACCTAAATGGTGTTGGCCTATACAAAGTAGTTGGTAAAAGTGTTCGGCGCCTACTATCACATCTATATGGCCACCTTCACCGAAAGTTTCATCGGCTAATTGGAATCGCTGTGGAATCTTCAACGATTTTATGTCAATAGGATATGTTGGTATGCTACAAATATTTGGTACAACGAAACAGGACATTTTGGTTGAGTATGACTCGTCCTTTGACATTACGGACATATGGCATAATTGGTTTACAGGTGTTGCAATATTGTTAAAACCTAACACTTTAAAATTTATTTTTGTGTCGGCAGTTGTAACAATTGTGCAGCTCGTTCTAAAATAAAATAAAATTAGACTACTGTCTAATAATGCCCTAAAAATGTGTGATTTATTAAACTTGTCAAATATCCTAACTTGAGCCGTTGACAGAATCGTCATGTTTTGGTTGTTGTACTGTTCCAACATTGGTTACTGTGCATGACTGCTGAGCCATTTAACTAAGCGATTGGTTTGCACTTGTGACTGGCTCGGTAATAGGGAGAGTAGCTTTCGGTTGAGAGTTAGACTCGTGTGTCAGTGGTGATATGTGCAGAAGACTGTGATGTTTACCTTTACAGACTCTGCAGGTAGTCGCTCTGCAATTTGGTAGGATGTGATTGGAACCTAGACAATTTAAGCACAGGCCTAAACGCTTAACAGTTCGCAACCGTGACGATGGGTTCAGTTCGAGGAAGGATTTACATTGATTGATGTAATGCCCCCCTTTACAATTCGGGCACTGACTTCGCTGAGAATGAAATGGTTTTACCTTGGTTTGATGGGATGGAGGGGACGTGATTACCATAGCCTTCCTAATGGGTGCGGAGCTCGAGCTGGCAGCGTGCTGCTCTAGGTCAGGCTGGTCGAGCGCCTCTAGGATATCCGCCTGCTTCCTCAGGAACAATTTGAAATCCTGTAATGTTGGGAGTTCTCGCGAGATTATCCGTTCTTCCCATTTCTTTTTAATATTTTTATCTAATTTGTTCACTAACAAAAATATTAGTAATACATCCCACCCCTCAGTGCTAACTTTCAGCGAACGCAGTGATCTGAGATGCTTTGAAATACTGTCGGATAAATTCCTAAGGGAGGAGGCAGTATTTAGAACGGTGTCTATATTCAGTAGGGCTCTCAAATGATTATTTACTAACAGTCTTGGATTATTGTAGCGCTCACATAACAACTGCCAAGCAATGGAATAGCTTTCTTCGGAATAGTCTAAAGCCGAGATGACCTCCAATGCCCCATCTTTTAGACATCCTCTCAGATATTTAAATTTTTGCATTGACTTTAAATTACTTTGGTTAATTAAAGTATCGAAAGTATCTCGTAATTCGATCCAGGCTGTCATATCACCGCTGAAGGATGGGAGCGGGATCTCTGGGTACTTAATTAATTCACTTACTACATTGGTTGTAGAGGGAGGGACATTCCTCTGAGGTGTCCCAGGCGGAGTCGCTGGCTCTGCCGGCTTTATAAGTTGTGAGGCCTTCGCTACTAAACTATAGTAAGAATTTTCAAATATTTCCCTTTCTCTTAATTGCTCATCAATGTCTGGAGACCAGGTTTCAATTTGGTGCTACATAGTATCATACTCTTTGTAGGTATCTACAATTCTCGTCAACCTTAGTTCGATTTCTAAAACTTGTTCAGCCGACAATGAACCCATATCAATACTATTCATATATTTGGCAAATAACGTCAGTTTGCTCTTATAGGTACCTCTTTTTTTATTAGTAATTTTAATTTCGCATGTTCGACTATGGTTATGTCGGATTCATCGCCAGATACGCCCAATACACGTCAGACAAAAGAAAAATCGCAACTAATTTATTATCTAATAAGCCAGACCACTTGCCTTTTATCTTCTTGTAGCCGACAGCCTCCGCCCGTTGTAGACTTTGCTCGAATTCCTTTGATAAAGAAGTTGTGCGCGATGTGCGACCACGCTGCACGTGTTAAGGTGGAGTAGGTAGGTTGATAAATCTTCCGATTTGTCGTATCTAATTTTCGTAAATCGCTTCGAAATTGGTCGGTGTCTGCTAATCTTGGTTGGGGATGCTTGATCTGCGATATTCGAGGTCGATCGATGCAATTTCGATGTCGCACCGCGCACGAGACACCGGCCGGCGAAAACCGCATGGTCGTCGGACCATGCGGTTTTCGCCGGCCGGTGTCTCGTGCGCGGCGATGTCGATTCGCAGTTAATTCGGATGTTTCTACACCGATGCTTGGAGTTTCTTCCGTGGTGCAGAGTCGGGGTCACCATAAATGTCCACTTGCAGTTGAAGTTAAAGACATAATCCCATTTTCTCGTTTATTTAATTATTATAAATTTACAGACGTCCACCATCTTCGACGCTAGATCTGTCAGAGGGAGAGCGAAGCCGCCTTACCGACGAGTCATTCGCACTCACTCGGTAAAGCGTTTTTGACTCGCCATCTAGACAGTGGGAACCAATAGGTATCAACTATACTTGGAAACAATTAGCTTTGGTTCCTCTATTTCCCGCCAGATGGCCTGTCGCGATGCGACACGAACTACAAGGAATTGTTATTCCGCGTAGTCCTACTGATCGGAGGACATAAACTTTTAATTTCCTGTTAGTTCGATTCATCGGACTACGGAGGAATCGTAACTCTGCTGCAGGATTCAACGTACCTACATGTGAGACCCTTTAACTAAAACCTTGCTCCTATTATTTACTAAATTTCATTTCGAATTAACTGTTTTGTGTTATTAGTGTTATTACCAGCTCTGATACAGCCTAATTAATCCAATTCACGTTCGTGTCAGCATACGGAATGCATCCGTGTTCAGAGTTCCACCAAAGCCGCAAACATGGTGCGCGGGGCAACGAAAGTGCAGCACTATTTTGGCAGACAACCTGATACATATCTACCGGATTTAATAGCCTCGCTTTGTTTCTGTTCCGCGAACATAAGTTTACTTGCAGATAAAAACAGCTGAGAATTTTAAAACGTAACGTTGCGTAATCAACCCGCTGGTACCTACACAAATGAAAGTGAGTGTACCATTCACCGATAAACGTAATGTTTGGCGAAACTGAAATGAATGTAACCGTACCATACTTTTTTCTAAAATAAAAATCGTTTCAATATAATGCAGATATCTTTAACAGCCTATTTGAAGGCCTTATACTTTGGTGAAGGCATTTTTGAAATTGACGTAAAGATTACTATGTACTCGTAAAGATGGAAGATTTTCCCTCACATAAAAACTGACAGTCACAAATTTCACCGCTTTATAATATTTCTCCCGGTTTTATATTCTTGAGTATTGAGCATAAAAGTAAAAAAAAACTGTATATTGACTACGGAAAACTAACCGCAAAAAACTGGTTTATTTTCATACAAGACTAGCCTTTAATTTCGAATCGATTGACCTCATTCCTTAAAATCGCTTCAGTAACTTAAACACTACTGTAACACAAACATAAGACTGTTGAAATCATATCCCTCGGCTCTGCCGTAGTCGGGGAAAAAAGGTAAGTAATTACAAAAAATGTGGTACTGATTTACTAAAATATTATCTGTCATTTGGTCTAACGCATCTCAATAAAATCGGGCCGAAAGAGCATATAAATCGAAAGGGTTACTAAAGATTCAACACTGACCACAACGTCACTCTACAGGTACTCTAATATAATACGAAAACGTCCTTCAACATAATTTTCAATCCATATTCCTATCACCCGCCGTCGCCAGGTGCATAAAGCGCTATAAAACTTCAAATTACACTGGGCTATTGTTGCCGCGGAGAGCTCTTATGACTCGCAGACAATATGCATATTCACCCCGGTCTCCCCTCGAGTGCGTGTGTTGAGAATAAGGATACAGGGGAGATTGTGGTAAGAATGGAAAGTTGTGATATTAATTTTGAAGGCAAGATGCTGTGCTAGTGGTTATCTTTGTGAGGATACACAAGTCTTACTTGGGATTGTGTTGTTTTTATTTTATACTTCTGTTTTGAGAGTTGAACCGGTGTTGAAAAGATCTACAGCAGAACACTAAACGTAGTGTTTTGGACTGCACAATTTTAGGCAGAAATCATTTTTTATGTTTTTATCGCTTCTAAGGTTTTACAGTTTTAGAATATTGTAAAAACTACAAAGGATTTGCGTCATTTTCTTCTGTATTAGGGTACATCGCGCTCTCGTGATAGGTAAAACTTACAGTTTTACAGGTCTAGGTATAGTTTATAAGTGCTAAAATGAATACGACCTGAGAAGGGTCTTACGTAGGTAACTTTTCGAACGAGCGTTAGTATAATGACTGTCATCTTCCCATATCTACAAAAAATTACATTTAGATTTACCTAATCATGTGAAAAGTTACGCAATCGTCCAGCAGGACTGTTTTCATCGCTGCCACCATTTCTAACTTGAGGAACGAAGAATAAGTAAATATTTTTTAGTTATTTCGATAAACAAATTATTTCTAGTAAATACTTCCACAGCATCCAGCAATCCAGCAGTTTCCATATCGTACAAGATGATCATTAAATTCTTGATCCATGAAACGTAAACCAGATCTATCTATTCACATTAAATTCCAAAACAATAAGAAATCAGTATAATGCATGTGAAATCGATTCAGAACGCTATAAAAACGCATATGTATAAATGGCTTATCAAATTCTACGGATTTTATTTCCAGAAAAAAACCGGAACGCAAAGCCCTTAGAAACGGAGCTCAACCTTTTCCCCGGAACATTACTTTTGGGATGAAATGTAAATACAGGGTGATATGAATATAAATGCCGTTTAAGTAGACGGTATAGGCGGCGGGTCGTCGTTATACCACGGGCAGCCACAGCTTGGAACTGCTGGTGTAAGGGAAAAGGTACGGTAGGTTGCTTGGGCTGTAAACATTTTGAACGTGAACGATACCGGTTCAAATTGCAGGCTTCCAGGAGCGAATGTGGGAGCGAGAGATCCGAGTGCGGCCTCGCACCGGTGCTGCTGCCTCTGCCACCGCCACTTTAATTTGTGGCCTAGCCGTCACTGCAGTTGGTGTCTCAAAAATTTGGATAGATATTCATGAAACAATTTTCGTTAGAAGTTTTTGATTTCTTGTCTACGTTTTTTTACCCTGCGATTATTAAAAATTGTGATTACATTGTATAAATAATAGATGATATAGAATATTATAGTAGTATAATAGTATTATTTTACAAAATTCCTTTAACTTCTAAATGACACTCATACTCAATTATTTATAACTTAAAACGCACAAATACATTAAACGTAAAAAAGTTCATATTAAGATTTAATTTAATAAGGCAATAAGGTGGACAAACGACAACACTGTTAACTGACCATCATGTGTTTATATAGAACCTTATTACAATGCACTTAAGGTGCACCGATGGTCAGTTAGCTGTGTTGTCGAGAGTACATTATAATATACGTCTTATTGCTTTTGAGTTAAGTGACATAAGGATCGATATCGAGAGGGCTTCTATTAGGGTTTCGTTTTTACCACTTTGACTACAGAAACCTAAAAACGGTTTCCGGAATTTGGAGGTCTATTTCAATCGAAATATTGATGTAACGCTTGTATTCACGCGCGGCAAACCTAACGAGTCGAAAGGAAAGTTGAGGGCGAAACATTTTACACCAATATAATGAAATCAAGTCAAGGCGTGGAGTGAAACAGACCTGCACCTTTTGTAGTTTTCTCTCTTAGATGCAGCTACTTTTCCATATGTAGCCGCAGTGCAAAACACGAGGGGAACCAACAGATATGACTATGCAAATGACGTATTAACAAAACCTCTATCTTTCAAAAACGGTTTATTTATACGATTTGGAGCGTAAAGTTTTCAGTCTTGAAATGGTGTTGTTGTTGAAGGGAACAAATACACAACCTTGCACTCACAAAATATACCAGGGAATGCAATATTGAAGTTTTTTGTCTTCGTCATAAGACCAATGTACACGCCAAGTATGTATGCTAAGTCACAAATAAGATTTCAAAAACAGTATTCATTAATTCAGTCCGGATTTATTCAGATATTTCACGGGTACTTTCAAGAGCAATTATTGCCTAGAATTTTGCATAATTTTAGTCTGGTTATGTCAAATAATTTATAATAACGCAATCGCTCAGCATCCACAAACAATAGTTGAAGATATTTTTTTCTTTTCTCTCCTTCGTTCCTGCTTTAGAAAACAATATTAAACTTAAGTATGTACGTGAAATATTCTAAGAAACGCAGACACTATAGAATGTCTCTGCTACAGAACGTAAATTAAACAAAAAAAACTCGGCAAATAAATATATAGTAGAGGTTTACAAGCACGACTATAGAAATATTAACGTTGCATGGAATTTAATATCGAACAAAAGCACTTGGAATATTCTGCTGGGAAATCTTATGGAAAATAACTTACCCAGATATCCAGCCAATGTGCTCGTAACAAAGTGGGTATTTATATTGCTTTGTAATAAAGACTAGTTTCTAATCAATAAAGTCTATATTAATGTTTAAGACTTAGTAAAATGACTACATAAATTTAATATTTAAGACGCTCAACACAAAAAACATAGCTGCACGTCTAGCACAACTTGCTGACAAGTCGCTTCGCGCGCGACCGGGCGTCTCATGTCTCACTCACACGGTGCAAATTAGAAAGAGGAGGGTAGGTCTTTCTCGACTCGCGTCGCGGCGCGGCGTCAGTTGTGCTAGCCCCCCTGCTAAGAAAATTCTCGACGACGATACTTTTTAGATTGTTCGATTTAAAAAACGCGTTCATATAGGTTCATCCGCTTGGCCGCTATGATGGCACACAGAGACACACAGATACACGTAAAATTGTAACAGGACTTGTTTTTTTGTTTCAAACGATTTGAAATAGTATCGTCTGACAATAAAAACGTCTAATGTAAAGGCGCTGACATTTCCAAAATCTAAGATATTATTACCCAAATGGCAAAGATTGGAATCGTTTTTACTTCAACTAAAGCTGACCCACGAACTTGTTATTTTATAGACACGCATTACGACTTTATAAGACAGCGTTATCTTCACGTGAACATCAACATTGTTTATTTTTTCGATCATTCAAAGAAAAAGAGTCTTACATTAAATAAGTATTAATCAGGAAAACAACTACCTACCTAAAACTTCAAACTAATATATTTTGATCGTCTAATTCTTCTTTACTCAAATGTTTCCAATATGCACATACCAACTCGTAAAAAGCTCTTACTTTAATTAAAACTATTTTCCGCCCGCGACTTCGTCCGCGTGGACCCGGTATAAAAACTATCCTATATTTTAATCCAGGCTATAAACTATCTTCGTGCAAAATTTCATTCAATTCGGTTCAGCCGTTTAAGCGTGATTGAGTAACAAACATCCAAACATCTAAACTTTCGCATTTATAATATTAGTAGGACGTCTGCGCATTATACGCTACTTCTAAGTAAACCGTTAAAAAAATAATTAAAGAAGATAATTTTCCAGCTACCCCTCGATATTACACTTTGTGAACTAAAATAAAAAAAAACATTGTTAATGAAAATACATGCGTCTATTTTAAGAGGCCTTAAAAATCTTCACGAAGGTGTTTAACTCAAATGATGGCTATATGCTTTTATTTGAGTTCAAGGTAGTAATTAACTAAGCCATTTGTTTTGTGTTATTGCGTGTTTGTTAGAGGAAAAAACCCGTACTTACCATGAAATTTATCGATTTGAAGCGATATTAGAAATCATATTTCTTAAATATCCAAAAATTATACAATATGTAATATAAAAAATGTAATACAGTATGTAAATTCGATGCTGTTAGGCTACCGTAGTACGGACGTTGTTTAAGGCGGTGCATTGGAAATTATCGCGTGCTTTGAAACGCCGTTCTGACAAGATTAAGAAACAATGAGGTCTGATTTTCGGATATATGATTCTTGACTATAATAATATGATTGTTTTTCTAATTTTACCGATACATGATTGCTTAAAATTTCCTCGATAGAAAAAAAAACCAAAGTTGGGTCTGTATTTTCCTTTTTTTACTCGGCCTACTGAAACGATACATTATTTTACGACACAATCAAGTTAATTACTATAGTATTTTATCTCATCTAAAATCTCACTTTATGAAAAAATAAAACTTCTCTAAGTTAGGTATTTATCGAAATTTGTCCAAAAAAGCCATTCCCGAAGAGTGTTCCATCTCTTTTTCTCTTGCGCGGAAGGCATAAGCGTGTCTTTGTCTAAGGGGCGTGTTCGCCTCGAATCAAGGCATCCCCAGTGAATGCCATTTTTTATTGTATAGGGAAATGAAAGTTGATTTGTCCTAACACTTATTCAAAAAGGTACGTACGTAATCTCTCCTCTGTTCGAGGAAGTAACGATGGTATTTCAAGATACATTCAAAAAACGATATGGATATTGTATTTTTTCAAACTGCACAAAACTTAGCTAATAGATAAGTACCTTCGACACATTCACTGCCAAGAATCGTTACGCTAGTAGGCGATCCCGCTAAGTAGCGAAAAGTGCCTACGGTATATGTTCCTGGCAGTGAATGGGTTAACGCAAAAGGGCTCTTAAGAAAAGAAACGAAACCCACGTCAACGTTCGTGTAATCGAAGTTGGTGATAATAGCATTAATACAATATTAGTTACAGAGGGAACAACGTTAGGAAAGCAATTTTGGCTTCGCATATTGCCTATTAACTGGAGACGATAGTATTTTTTGCGTGTTGTCACTCCTTAATATAAAACGCCGATAAAAACGATGTTTGTACGCTTTTATGGCAGTCATATATCTTTTTGGATTTAACCAAATATTAGTAAGCAATTGTGGTATTTTTTTCATGGTTAATTTTTATTTTTACAATCTTTTATTTAAGTTGGAAAATACATTTTTTTTTTATATACGTATAAACTTACTAGCTCTATCCGCGTGGAAGTCGTTTATATCTATATATATATATAGCTCCATACAAACTTCCACCCCCCATTTTAGGGAAGGGGAGGGTTAGAAAGAGACAAAAAGTAGCCTATGTCACTCTCCATCCCTTCAACTATCTCCACTTAAAAAACACGTCAATTCGTCGCTCCGTTTTGCTGTGAAAGACGGACAAACAAACACACACATACACTTTCCCATTTATAATATCAGTATGGATATTGTATTTTTTATGTGGCTTTCAGCTAAACTGCGTATTTCTCTCTCTCTCTCTCTGGTCGGTCATTCATGTTGATCGTGTTTATGGTGGGATGCAAGTCTAGAACGCACGAACTAACTGTCTCCATCCAAAACTGCGCATTAACACTTTCACTGCCAGGAAGCCGCCTAGCGGGCGCCTACGCCGTAGTGGCGTTCCGCTGCATACGAGAAAAACCACAGGATCGGCTACGAGAGTAGCCATTCTTGGCAGTGAATGTATTAATCGGTAATAAAAAAATGGTTACTAGATTCATCGCTGGTGTGAAGTTTCTCGTTCCCTCTTTCCTCTCGGTTTTCCTCTCTCGTCGTCTAACAGCTAGGAAACATTATTTAATTAAGGTATTTAGGAAAAATGATTGTATTAAAACCTAATAAATTAAGGTCCATTAGCTAGTGACAACATAGTTGCGGCCGCCACTATCAACCCCTGATCAGAGATTGATTGATAAATAGTCCAAAAAGCTGCAGAGTAGACTCAGACATAATTGGGTGAATTTCCTCGCGGTGTTGTTATCGCGCCCACATTCGGGCTCACACACAGTGATTTGGATCGACGAACATAAAACACTTTCACTGCCAGTATGCCTCAGTCGCTTTCCGCTATATACGAGGAAAACCACGGTATCCGCTACGTGCGTAGCGCGTAGCGATTTTTGGCAGTTAATGTGGTAAAAAGTGCGTAGTGCATTTTTCCGCTTTGTAGCGGAAATCTCTCGAAGAAGCAGCAGTAATAGCTATGTGAGTCATTGGACTTATGGAAGGGGTTTAAGTAGCATACGAAAGTAATTTTATGTTTTTATACTAATTAAACGAAGCAAGTATAACGTAACACTCATAATTGTTACATGAATTTCACGAAATGTTATCGTAAGTTGTATTTTTTTATTAGATTAGTTTTAGTTATAATAATTTTATTTTAATTTCATTTCATTTCACTTACTACTGAACTTTTGTTTAGGGATTATTGCGTTTTCCTAACATGATGTGATTTTTAAAAATATTTTAACATATTCCCTACCAAGAATCGCTACGCGCTACGCTCGTAGCCGATCCCGTGGTTTTCCTCGTATGTAGCGAAAAGCGACTACGGCGTAGGCGCCCGCTAGGCGCTCCTGGTAGTGAAAGTGTTAATAGTTCTTATCCTAAAATGTTATGAATTCGCTTATTCATTGTAAAATTTCGAATACTGCTGTTCTCGCCCGCTGTTCCCCTCTACAGGTCGCATTTGTCAACCGATTCTCGTGAAATTTTGTGAGCAGGTTCGTTAATTATATACATAGTGAGGTAGGTAGGTAGGGCACAGCGAAATGTCATCCCGCTCGAATGTGGAGCAGCCCAACTGGGATAGTACCTCCGCCTTGCAGAAGACCACAGACATAATAACACTACTACTTGCTCTGTAGTAGTGTTGTGTTCCTGGAGGTGAGCAAGGTCGCCAGAGCTCCCGAGGATGCGTTATGTTGAGAGCGAGGGAATTTGTTCCTTCAGCTGTCAACACGGCGAATCCTCAAAGATATCAAGGGTCGGCAACGACCATGTTTTTGGAGTTGCATGCATCTATAGGCTGCGGTGTCCGCTTACCATATGGCGGGCCGTACGCTTATTTGCTACCGTCGTTGTATAAAAAAAAAGTTTTTTATTTTATTTAATTCACTTTTTCAAAACAAAAAAGGACAGGTTTGCGGTACAGCTCACAGAGCCATTATTACTATTTAGATAAAAAAAAAAAAAAACAAATGAAGACCACATTCCTATGGCTCTCGCGAAAGATGAAGGAGGATATTAGTTAATAGTTAATAGTAGTAGTATTCAATAAACAACTACTTTAAAAGCCGTGTGTATCACAGAAGGGTGTGCACCGTACCGTGCGACATATCTGAAATTAATTCATGTTTTGTCATTCCCTCACTTTATACGACGAGGTTTAATGACGTTGCACTATAAAACGTCATAGTGAAAGGCTTTCTATACGTGAGATATCACCGACGCGTAGGCTGGCTATAAATGTAAAAACACGGTTTCGCTCTTACTGGCCGGTAGAGTAAAAACCAATATTTGGAAGGGTTCCATTGAATAGCACCCTTTGATATTGTGTAAAAAACGTGCTCGAAATCTCGTGATTAATGTGGTCGCGCTATGCGGACGAAATAGTAATTCAGTAAACAGTTCCCATTGAGTGTGTTAAGTAAACTTCAATTTACCTACCAAACCTACCTTAATAATTAGAACGATGGCAAACGACCTGTAAAAATAGTACTTTAGTATTGGAAACTTTAACAGTTTTAATGTAATTTCCTTGTTTAGAATGACATTGAAATCTATTTGTATTTTTTCCGCAGCTTTTAAGTTAAAATTAACTGTTTAACTGTTATGTACTTACCTGTAAATGTATGGACTAAACATTTTTCCCATGTTCCATGTTGTAACATTTTTTCTACGACACTGTCATGTCTCCTGCCTATCGGGACAGAATATATAACAAGAAGAAATAGTTGTTTGACCCAAATAGAGCATGCCCTAAAATGTAATGTTCTTAACACCAAACTAGACGTGTATCTTTAAATGCACATATTTTAAGTAAGCTTTCTGCATTTTTTCGTGCTCTATATAACCAAGCCATGCTTTAATTTCAACTCATACATACATTTACTATTTCTATCTTTTTCACGTCATTTTTATGTATACAGAATGCTAAAAATGATCAGTTTTTAGGTATAAAGAGGGTGGAAAATTATTATTCAACAATGCATTTGTTTCATTCATTGCTCACAATTAATTTAAATGGTTTAATCAAGGCCGGAACACGCGGTCGGACAATACATGCGTAACACAACTATTTTAATTATTTACTTCGAATAAACTCATATCGGTCGGCACAAAGTTATTTTAATCAGCACTGGTTGCCTCCGCCATGTTGAATTTTAAATAAAGGATGCGCAAATTCACATTTAAATAATTATAAGTAGTGTGTTAATTTATTTCTGATTAACAACGTGATTTTATTTGTTGTGCTCATTTTAGTAAAAATCTTCTGAATTTTACTAATAACGACACTTACTTACTTATTACACTGGTTCAGCGACCCGAAGTGGATCTTGGCCCCCGACACTGGGGTAGCCTGCCGCCAATCATGATCAGCTGGTACTGGTCTTTCTGGACTTCTTCTATCCAGCGATACCTTAGTCGGCCGATATAACGTTAAACTTATTACTTGTCACTACAGGGCACATGTTTCGGTGCTCACAAAGTCCAACAGTCTCTAGCTAGCTCAACACAACAAAATCGCAAGCGTCCATAGTCTACGACGTCTGCTTACCGTCAGGCAAACCGTATGCATGTTTGCTAATTCTTCAGGATGAGTGTTTTCCCGATCCCTTCGCACTGCGGATTGACATCCTACTAATATTATAAATGCGAAAGTTTAGATGTTTGGATGTTTGTATGTTTGGATGTTTGTTACTCAATCACGCTTAAACGGCTGAACCGATTTGAATGAAATTTTGCACGAAGATAGTTTATAGCCTGGATTAAAATATAGGATAGTTTTTATCCCGAGTCCACGCAGACGAAGTCGCGGGCGGAAGTTAGTTATAATATAAATCTTCCGTGCGTGTTTAAAATTTCGTATAATTTAATTTAGATTATATTAGACGTATACGTTATTTTTATGTGCCGATTTCTGTCCATGTTTTCTCGTTGTCACAAATTCTATTTTCATAACATCATTGATATAATTTTTCAAAAAATAGTAATGGAACAAATGATAAAATTTGTGTTCACTTTCAGCATAGTTCCGAACTACGGAAGGGAATACTTGTGTGAAATCTTTCTCATTGATAATAATAAAAGTAAAATATGAATATGTTCACAAGTTTTGCGAGATTTATAACACATATTACTGGGAAATGGAAAAGCGTTATTCACACGCAGGTGTGCTGACGATTTGCTAACTCGCCATATTTTTGTAAGAAAATTGAGTTGGGAACATTTGCGCCGTTTGTAATGGGAAATAGTAACTCAGGTCTTTCTGACGGTTTCAGACTAATGTTGTTTTTTAAATTTAACCTTAAATTTGGAAAAAACAATATGCGCTTTAGCCTCGGTTGTGATGCATAGAGCACAAAATACCGTTCTTAAAAAAATGCAAACAGGTGACTTAGAAATGTGTGGTTTTCAAGATAGGTACTTACTCTAATAAAGGGTTAAAACTTATTTAGTTCCTATTCTAAAGCATCACCACGCGCATACTTATTAAGGTAAACGTCCTTGTCGTCGACTTTCTCTCGGTTCGAAAAATCTTCTCAGTTTGAACATTACCCATTTTTTTGACGGTCTGTCATTTCCATTCCTGGCTAACAAAGTAATAGTTTCTCACTTAAAAATCAAAAAATTATTGAATATGACAAAAGTACATACAAACCATTTCCACAACGCAGGTTTCGTCAATACATCCAAACAGCAAACATCTGCAACATGCTTCGTCAATCATGTACAAATTATAAATCCACCGCAGGTTTCGTGACCTATATTTAACATTACCACCAGTTGACATCCCCCGATCATCACCCGGACCAAAAGTGCCAAAAATACCGGCTGCATTACCACGCTGAATGGCCAGTGATATTCGTTGGACCAGGTAAGAACCAGAGCGAGGGTCGCAGCCCCTTTCTCTCAAGCGCCGCCCTGTCTTTGATGAACTTCTTGGCCTCGGTGCACCACGGCCCAGCCGTCTCGACAGCAACCGGGAGAAAATCAAAACTAACAAGACAAGACTTAAAAATTGAGTCATACATTATTCAGGATAAAACATTCACCCGTTTTAAGCCCAAGATATTGCAGTGATTAAAATAACACATAAAAAATTGTGCGCCACAATATTGCACACAGCAGTTATCTTTATGTAAATTCATTTTATCGTACCAACATTTGCCATTAGGGGAACAACAATTTGACAAGGAGACTCTTAAAGCCTTTGCCAGTAATATATGCGACTATAGCTGCTTCTACTGAAAATACAGGTTGATTGTATAGGTAATTTATTTTGACGACCGGTTAGCCTAGTTAGCCGGGTGCTGCCTACGAAGCTGAAGGTCCTGGGTTTCCTTTCAGTTCATTTATTCAAGCAACTATGGTATTACAAGATCTTGCATATATGTATATAGGTACAGCATGGACCCTGTTAGGGTGTAGCAATCTTATTATAAATACTATATTTTTTATCATATAATAATATAATAATATAATTTCATTTATTTTTCATTTAAGGTTAGGGCAAATATTTGTATCATGAGCATGAATATTTTTTTCTGAGTCTTGGATGTTGTCTATGTATTTAACTAATTATATCTATAAAATATATCGTCGTTTAGTACCACATGCCTTATTTATGATACTATAGGGCTAGTTCGATTTGCGTAAGATTGTCCCCTAATATTTATTCATTTATAATTAACTTTAGATCGAAGACCAGCGCTGGCCCTGCCAGCATTACGCTGAGCAGAGCATTGACCGTTTTGTGACAAATATGTTTGTGTGTATGTGTCTACAATTTGTTGTGATGTTTCTTGTCACATATTTATAAATATTTTCTTTCTTTCTTTCTACATAGAAAAAGTAGAATAATAACGACACATCTGAATCTGATACATTATTTACATAAAAAACAAATAGTATGACCAGGAAACAAAATTTTACTGAAAAAAAATGTGTTATCTATCACACAATCCATTTTTTTGTAATGCAAAAAATATTTTAAGTCTTCCTACTTTAATTATGGCTTACGTACAATTACCAACTTTCGAAGTTACTCGAAAAAACATGAACCTTCAACTTATTGTTGCAAGGGCACACTGATCTATATTTTCTCATAAACTTCATAAAAACCGAGTTTAGACGTTTCATAAAAAGTTCGTGATTTCACAAGAAGTCAAATTTACGTAAAAAATATTTTTTTATTAACCAATAAAATGATAAGAACATAATTAATAAAATAAATAAACAAACAAATAATTATAAATTCATTCAAAACTAAATGAACCTAAGACTTACCCAGTAAATAAATAAATTATCTGATATTATCAAAGAACGAAAAAAACATAGAAGGCGAGCTACTTACAAATGTCTACACAAATACGTGCATAAAACCTGGTATGCGCATTGTCAACTGCGCATCCAATCACAGCTACCCAAAATATCAGCCTAATTCCAATTAGCCAACACAAATGGATGCGATTGGTCAATCTACGAATGCATTGCTGTGATTAGCCGTCGTGCATCACGTCGGACGACAGCTATATGACAGTGACAACGAAAACTAATCATTGCTGAATGGTAACATGCAACAAGAAGCTATTTAGTAGTCATAATGTTAGTGTAATATGTTCAGATTAAGATTTTATTTATTTATTTTAGCTACCTTCTAAAAGTACAAAAAAATACTGCCTTCGTTGAAATCCTTTCTACGATGATCGCAATGATGCAGTCAACTACATATTTTATCCTTTATTGTTTAACTAATAATATTTATTTGTAACCACGTTTCTAAAAACGGCACCAACGATTTTGACGTGCAATGAAAGAGTTTCCGGGGGTGAAAATTTGATCTTAGCTATCATCAATATAGGTATCATATTATTATCAAGCAAAATTAGTTTGTCTATTTTCACCCGAGTGGGGCTCGGTCGCCCAGGTACTAGATAAATAAAAATACTTAATCATAAATTCAGTGTTTGACTTATTAAAAAAGTATTGATGTCAGTTGGCATGATACAAAATGTGATCCTAACAATAAAATCAAAATAATATGTGTATTGCTTAGTCACTTGTGGCAAAGTGATTTCATATTTTTTGATGTGCATGTCTGAACGACTCGCACAACATTTTACTGCACAAGAAAGCATATTATTTAAAAATGAACATTTGTTTTATTCAACAGTTTGACAACACTAAACGGCTGCCTGGCATCGTTCTGGCGCCCCGCCTACCATGGCACCCTTTCTGTGGGCCCATTTTACGGCGCTAGTTAGACTTCTATGTTTTTTTCGTTCGCTGGATATTATAAATATTTTCCTTTCACTTGTCAGGTGAAACATCATCCTGTATATAAGTGTATTCGTGTTCGAGGTTGTCGGCACGTGTCAGCCACGTGTCTGGCGGGAGCACGTCATTAGCTCGACGGGTCTCGTGGGAGGTGCTATGAGATCTCGTTTTTTTCGACGTTATTAAATGACGACCGATTTGTAGTTGGTTACAGTTGGTTTATTTTAATTAGAACCTGTAAAGAAATATACATCTAAGCAGTTATACTTACACGTTCATTCGTCACAGGTTCTAGTAATATTTGAAGTACTTGCCTACTACAATAATAAAATCCTAGCTGATGGCACGGCTCCAATTTCGTATTACGAAGAACGCAAGCACAGCTACGGGATAAACTAGCCTAGCCTATGCCCATCTCAAAGGTCCAAAGTTTAGAAATCGGATAGTGTTTTGGGTGCTTGCCCTTACATACAAACTTACAAAGATACATATTTACAAACTTTACCTCTATATAATATTAGTATTCTTAATCAGAATCAGAAATCATTTATTGTCAAATTGTGCGAGTACAGAAGCTGTTATGTTACAAAAAAGTGTTGCGTGTGACAATCAACCGCTTTACGGTATACAATAATTTACAATTGCACTAGGAAATCAATAATAAAACATGTCCAGCATTAAAAGTACTAAAAATATAAATCCACAAATTAAAATTAAAACCCGATTAGTATTATATATATATTAGTATTTCTATTATATAAAACAATAATACAGTTTTAATTAATCACATTCAAATAATATACATGTCACACAATACATCGCAACAAAACAACACATTAAAATTAGAAACCTAAGCCTACTAATCTAAACTAAAAACTAAGTATCGAATAACCCGACCCGCGCCACTCCAGGCGCAAAGGTTCCCATCACGCTAGCCGCATTGCCGCGCTGCACAGCTATGGCTAACCTTTGCACCAGAAATGACCCAGAGCGGGGATCCAGGCCTCTCTCCTGCAAACGACGCCCCACTTCCCTAAAAAAGGTTGTGGCCTCCGAGCACCAACACCCAGTCGTCTCCACCGCTAGCACCGCTTAAATAGCGCTTAAATTAAAATACATTTGAAACATAAAATACCAACATTAAATTACGTCAATTCAAATTCCATTATATCTATCATTTATCAACATTAATTATTCTTATTTATTGATACCTAATTATGACTACCTAATCGTTTCGGATCCCTTTAATGTCTGTTGTTTTTTTATTGCGCGTTTTAAATTACACGACTGTATGTTAATAACTACAACGCATGTGCAAAATGAAGACACTTTATATCACAATATTTTTTAATCAAAAATAATATAATAAATATAATCTAAATAGTATCTAAACACAGCATCTTCGAATAATACGAGTAAGAGCACTTATGAAGTGGCAACGGAAGGCTTCCTTTCCTGAATAATGGCCGTCGACATCCGGCGATATATTTCCGCTATCTCACTGCCAACATGGCGTCCACACTTCCGGCTGACCGTTATGGAGTGTTAATCGAGCATTATATGAAAAACTATGTGAAATTCTAGTGAAGTGTATTCATATGGATAATTTTAGTATTAATCATTTGTTAAAGAGTACACATACAATTAAAGCAATAACCTTGATCTAATTTACTAAGGCCGGAATGATAAAAATTTGATCGTGGTAACCTTGAGGCTGGGTTCACACGGCATTGTCCTGCACGTTCTCTGCACGTATTCGGTTTGCTTGAAAAGTCCGCTGAGTATGCGTTTAAACGTATGTAACAAAGAATTTGTATGTACCACTATGTATACGTTAAGATAATGCAAAAAACTTGCAGGACAATGCCGTGTGAATGAAGCCTTACGTTTAATTAACGGATCGAAAAATATTTGATGAAATAATTTTATTCATCAAGAAAAAGTACGTTAGTCTTATAATCTAGTTACTGCAGGACTTATAGGCTTACCTGTAATAAGTATAAGTAAGGTAAATGTTCAAATGCTTGACACATTCATTTCAATAATTGTTCTGTTGTTTACCTTTATTGAAATGAATGGGGAGTGAAGGTAGTAATGGACTCAATGTCAAAAACTATGACGTTTATCTTAGTTTAACTGGTTACCCCAATCAGCGCCTATAAAAATACACATGCGTAAGAGCGTTACGAGCGCCTTTACAAATGGAGTTTAACACACTCAGTACCGGTAACCTGACTGGCGGGCGCCTACGCCGTAGTCGCTTTCCGGTACATACGAGGAAAACCTAGGGATCGGCTACGAGTGTAGTGCGTAGCGATTCCTGGCAGTATATGTGTAAAGCTGCTACGGACTATGGCGTAGCGCTAGGAGCGTATCGCGACGGTGAATGGAGACACATTCAATGGCAACAGATTCTATACTCGTAGCCGATACCGTTGTTTTCCCGCTCAATAGCGGAAAGTGCCTACGAACAGAGCGCCCACTAGGCGAGTTTGTGGCAGTGAGAGTGTTAAGAATAAATAGATTATAAATGCGTCAAAGAAATATGTGCGCACAATTTAAGATTCGATGTGAAATTTTCATTCCTAAAGACATCAATGCAAAAGATAGTTCTACATAAAATACTCAATATTTCTAAAATTTGTGTTTTCTTCCTAATGCACGTATTTCCTACCGCTCAGACTAATGAAAATAAGAATTCGTACGTTCGCAGTTTTGAAATTGAAGATTGTACATACTACTGACCTTAATATATCGCTCAAACCTGACCTTGCACTCAAAACATGGACTAAGGACTACCTGAATACGATATCAAATTTGAGAGCAATTTAAATGAACTTAGACCAGTATACACCACCGGCATATACTAGTCTAAGTTTGGAGACTGCTTAATTTCAGCTTAGGTGAAATGTTCCAAGCTTACTCTCATCAGAGCACCGCCATGTGTGCACATCTTCCGTCCAACGGTTACCAGTTTGTAAGCGATATCTACCTTACCATACAGTACCTATTGCAGAACAAGTTGCAAGACATTCTGAGAAAGCTAAGAATGTTCTGAGTAATTTCTGTAAACGTTAACGAGAACTTAAAGTAAGTTTTTGTATAGGGAATTATCTGAAAGGAATATTAAATTTTTATCTATCTCACCATACAGTACCTATTGCAGAACAAGTTGCAGGACATTCTGAGAAAGCTAAGAATGTTCTGAGAAATTTCTGAAAACGTTCACGTGAACTTAAAATAGGTTTTTGTATAAAATTTGGTAAGTTTTAAGAGCACGTGATTCTGTGTGACATAAATACCATATCGAAATATGTCCCTAAAATGTTGTATCAAAAATCCTATTGAGTTACAAAAATCCCATACGATTTGTCACTCAATGGGATAAAATTATAAGACACCATAGGAATGCAACCTATTCTGAGGAAAAAAATTGACAATGGTAGAAAAATTTGCTCTTTTAGAAGGCATGTGTTTTTCAGACTCGTGTATTAACTGTGTGAAAAATTTATTGATTCTGTCGTGTCTGCAAGAAAATACAGTAAAGAATTGTAAAAAGCCACAAATTAAATTAAGAGGGAAGATTTTAAGAAGTTGAAATACCTCGGTGATATCTCTGCGTGTGGTATTCAATGTTTTAAATACACGCTGTTATTTCTTTTCATCACTTCATTCTTATGAAACGATGAAAAAAATATGGCGAAGAGTGGGGACCCTCGATAGCTCAGTTTGCTAGAGCAGCCAACGGAATGCATTGGAGAAAAGAGAACATTCACTGCCAAGAATCGCTACGCGCTACGCTCGTAGCCAATCCCGAGGTTTTCTCGTATGTAGCGGAAAGCGACTGGGTCGTAGGCACCTGCCAGGCAGGTTTCTGGCAGTGAAAGTGTTAAACAATAACACTTTTATTGTATCTGTTTTAATCTACAGATCACAGACACTATCTAACTAGCAAATAAACCAGTTGAAAATATTCAATATGGCTTTATTTGCCAGCCCTTTATTTACTGTTCAATCAATAGCACAAAGATGCTCGTCAGTCTTGATGATGCGATTGAAAAATACTCACTGCATGAAGTTAAATAAGACTAAAACCAAATGAACTTTACCCACACTTAGTCCCTTTTAACCGGGCAGTCCAGCTCGCTCTCATAGTTAGTAGACATCATTGTTTTCGCGTCCCTTGTCTGCGCTCTTTTGTTATTATTCCAGGCTTACCTTGGAACAAAAGAAGATCGCGAGAAACAAAGACGTAATTAGAGAGAGGCAAGAAAAATCTTACGATTATTATAATTTAATTTTGTGAATCCATTCTATAACAGGCAAATTGAGAAATGATAACAGATTTAATAAAGCGATGTCAAAATAATTTTTAATATCCGATGTCATTTAATTAAGGGGTTTTAATAATCGGATACTTGCTATCGGATCGCCTTTTCCCAAGGAATTTAATAAGGAACGTTGACAAAGTATCAAATTCTTAATAAAACAAAATTAAATTTTTCATGGAACCAGTGTATGCATGGAATTGACTGCAAAATCAATCGTTTGTCCAGGGGTCGTCAACCTATAAATCGTTGCGTGGGTAGTCTTGCACATGCTTAAGCATATCGTAGGAAACACTTTTTCAATTACAGCACAGCACAAAAGCGGACCAGTAATTTCGCAATTTTTCTATCCATTACATGTGTCTTTGACTGTTAATCCTGTGTTATTAATTTTCAACGTGACTTCCTTCAATTTTCTATTTTGGTACGATTGTCAAGTAATCAATTTGTTACTAATCGTGTCATTACATAACAAAAGGTTTGCCATCGTTCAAGTTTCACGATGTTTTCCTTCACCACAAAGCCACTGTTAAAATATCAAATTGATATTTCGTACATAAGTTTTTGAAAATCCCATGGGCCACAATAATACGATTTTATACGCTACTCATTTTGCGAGGCAAATCGAGCCAAACTCCCTCAAAAGACTCACAATATACGGCATGCAAATGCGACCTACTTTAGACTCTTAGCATTATGAGCCATACATTACCGGAATGAATATAACATTAAACACTGTCCAGAAGCGCACTGGGATGATTTATAATTCCTTTTGACCCACATCAACGTGTCAGAGCCGAGATATAGTACGTTATTTACCATCAGGATTACCGGGAGTTGTTACGAGTGAAATCAACTCGTTACTCCATAGAGAAAGGATATGATAGAGGGACTGACTCACACATACACACATGTGTGACAAAGATTTAAGCATAGACAACACCACAAGAGAGAAGATATAATGTGAAATTTCCTGTCCCTAAGGGAATATAGGTTTTTTTTGTTTGTCAACACCTGTTAAAATGGCTACGGAAGCTAACAGTCTTCCGTTCTTTAAGCTAAATTACGGTAAGGTCGACATTTGTCGGGCATGCCGCCGTCCCGGGGAGCCACTCAGGCATATTATCTCCGGTTGTGGTCATCTTGCTAACGGCGAGTATTTGCACAGACATAACCTTGTAGCCAGAATTATTCACCAGCAACTTGGTCTGCTATACGGTCTTGTGGCCTCCGAAGTGCCTTACTATAAGTACACACCTGCGCCAGTTCTCGAAAATGGTCGTGCCACGCTCTATTGGGATCGATCTGTCATCACGGACAGGACTATTCTTGCCAATATCAGGATATCGTGCTGACAGATCGATCGAAGCGCCAGACAGTGCTCGTCGACTTCAACATCCCCCATGACGAGAACCTCGTGAAGGCTGAGAAGGGCAAAGCCAGCAAGTAACTTGACCTGGTTCAATAGGTAACCGCATGTTGGATGTTGGTTCGACGATTATTGTCCCGATAGTCGTTTCTGCGAACGGTCTCATAGCGAAGAGTCTCGACCAACACCTCAAGAGACTCACGCTATATGGCTGAATCAAGAGTCAAATACAGAAAGCGGTACTCCTGGACACGGCGTGGATAGTCAGGAGGTTCCTCTCTCTTTTGCCCTGACCAACGGCAGGCCCCGCCCCGCTGCCGGCGGCACCCTAGGGTAGGTTTTTATAATGAATTTATGTTTTATATGTAAATTGTAAGTTAAATATAATTATTGTAAAAACCTAGCCTAATAGTCCAGTAAATGAATTGACAACTCGTATGGAAAAATTGACAATTTTGGAAATAATTTATAATAATAGCTTATTTTTTATGTGTAACGGATATATTATCAATTAAATAGTTACCCAGCGACAAAATCCGACAAAATTTCAGACATCAAAAAAATGATAAGTTAACTAACTTCTGAAAAGTCAGAAAAAACATTAATAAATATTTTTGTCTTTATTTTGGTTCATTTACATTTGCTCTATAATATTCAAGATAAATCATATAAAAAAAGACAATGCATGCTTCATTGAAATCTACATAATTACTTCCGGGTCGAAAGTTTGTCGGATTCTTGAATATATCATGTTAGAATAACATTTTCAAATGAAATCAACAAGAAAAACGCTAAATGTTTTTCAAAACCGTATTTTGCCTGGAGTATAGGAAGAAAACCGAATAAAGAGATAATAATAATATAGAATGTAATGACCTTATTAATGTACTTAATCTACAAATTGATGTACAATTGTAAACAATGACCTGTAATACCTACCTTAGTACCTATAAATTATGTCTATGTCTATTGTACTGAAACTAACGTCACGGATACTTTAGCCGTATTATACGACTAAAGTATATAGACCTGAGATGTCCAGGATGTATATAAATCTTCAGATCCTCTGAATTTAGTCAGGTTCATTTACCCCTATCACTTTTAGGCATTCATTAGGACTTAGGACCGGCTTTATCTTTATTTGTTATAAGCTAATGTTCCAGCTTAACAAATGATATGTTTAATCTTAATGAGATGCCAAGAATATTAATTATACTTAGCAGTGACGTGGCGAGGTCTTTGTTAGAAGGTCAGATGGCAGTCGCTTTCGTAAAACTAGTGCCTCTGCCAAATCTTGGGATAAGGTGTCAAAGCGGACCCCGAGCTCTTTTAGCGCACAACCGGGAATGACGCTAGGAGGATGTTGAGTGACGTGGCGTCGAAGACTGCTATCTTTAATTGACTATATTCCATTTTTGAGCAGTATTTTTGGAATGTTATCTCGTTTTTATTAACGCCTAGCGGGCGCCTACGCCGTAGTCGCTTCCCGCGACATACGAGGAAAACCACGGGATCGGCTACGAGCGTAGCGCGTAGCGATTCTTAGTAGTGAATGTGTTAAATGATAGCAGCTTATATGGAGGGGAACTGCGCTTTAAACAGACCGCAGCCATATGGTGCGGTGTATGGCGTGGTAAGTAAACAAGAAATGAAATAATATTAAAAAACAACTCTATTGTTATTCATTATTCTATTTTTATTTTATTCTGCAAATGGCACAAAGACACTTACATGTCAAACAATAATTTCCAAATAATAATAATAATCTTACAACAATTAATGAGTAAATAATATCATATTTCCCAATACATATATAATATAACAGCTCCCAAACGGATGCACTGATTTGAGTGCAGTGTTTAACCCATTCAGCGCTAATTACGACACATATGCGTCAGAGGGCAATGGGCAATTTTCGCTATATGGAGTCTTAGCTGTTACGGACTATGTAGCTTAGCACTTTCTCTGTTAGAAACCCGCCTAGCGTGCGCCCACGCCGTAGACGCTTTTCTCTACATACGGGATAAAAAACGGGATCGGCTACTAGCGTAGCGCGCAGCGATTCTTAGCAGTAAATAAGTTAGAAAGTCTTGTCTGCCGACATAGTTCATGCCCAATGTTTGTTATAATTCTAGATAAGTAACGCATCTCCATTCAAGTGGTGAGTATGAAAAGGCTTAATTAAAATCCTTCTTAATTAGCACAGGCAGCGAAGTTATAAAACAATAAGGATGGAGGTAATTAAAACATTCACTTAGTCGACTTCAAAAATGTACTTACGCTTTTGTACCTTAATCCGTGGTAATAAAGGTACAAATGTATGCTTGTTTTTGACTGCGACTATACTAGGTTAAGATATTTTTTTCATTCATTATGGATAACAAGTTTGGCTTAATTTGAGAGTGTAAAAGGCATACTTACTTTCATTAAGGATAAACGTTGCACATAAAGCCTCGTGGTGTACCACTGACTGCAGCCAAGTGCAAAAATAAGTATCGATTAAATCCTCTCATAAATATATACCGAAACCTTAATCCTCTGACATAAGAGCGACGGGGAATATTTAGGAGTAAGTAACCATATTTTACAAGCTTTATATTAACTTGACTTGTTCGTATGTAAGTATATAAATAAGTATGTAAGTTGTCCGTCAAAATTTGCAATCCATTTTTCAGTCACTTGCCGTTATCCGATTGAGCTGAAATTTTGGGTATTAATATAGTTTGGATGACAATTCAATATTATATGGTACATGCAATATAATACACGTACATGCAAATACAGGAATACAAGAATATAGAACACAGTTATAAGTTACAGTGGTAAAGATAATAAATATAAAATCTGTTAAATTATCCACAAATGTCAATATTAATTGCAAAGTAAAATAAGCATATTATAAGTGAAACATTAAAAATAAAGTAATAAAACAAATTAACCACATTATTCATAAATATCAATTAGTTAAAAAGTAAATAGTCATCACAATTAAATCAGTCAAGTGCATTTGTCTTTGTCTATCTATAAAGTATTTCTTTAATTTCTTGTCAAAAATTCTTGTCACTTAATTTGTAAGAAAAAGTATTGCAATATTGTTGTAGCTATTATTAAAGTGAACATAAGTGGATTTACTTTGTACCAGTTTATTTTTATTTCGGAGATTGAAACTATGAGTTTCTTTCGATGTTTTATACATACATACATACATTCACGCCTTTATTCCTAAAAGGGGTAGGCAGAGCACATGAAACTTGCGTTCCAGTGCCACTTTAACGCCTTGGCCACGACTTTGGTCTTAAGCGACCTGCGGCAGCGGTTTTTCTAATTCATTGCGCGTGATCCCAACTAACCACAGTGCGTTGCGCGTCTCGACCGCGCAATGAACAGATAAAACGCTGCCGCAGGTCGCTTATCACCAAAGACGTGGCCAACGCGTTAGCATCAATGTGGGTATAAAAGATCGACAAAATGTGATATCGCAATGACAGGTTGCTAGCCCATCGCCCACAACACACTTCAACCATGTACCCTTAGTCGACACTTACGACACCCACAGGAAGAAAGGGGGTGGTGCTTTTCTTACCCGATACCACACGGGGCAATTTAGAGGGGCTAGATGTTTTATAGCTACTCTTATTTATATAAACATGGAGGAAAACTCGATACTCTCGAATAAAGGCTTGTAACAAAATTTATATTTATATGCAGCAGAAACAGCGTTGGAGATAGTACGGGGCCTTGTGGAACACCAGCATTTATGACGATGCTTTCGGAGCAATTGCCATCTACAACGGCGCATATGCATCTGCCGGACAGAAAGCTGGCAATCCATTCGCACAAACCCTTGCGAAGTCCGTAAAATAGCAATTTCGATAGAAGACTTCGAAGCAAGACCCGATCGAACGCCTTCGCTATGTCCAGGATGACAGCCAGTGCCTCACCTTGGCTCTCAATGGCTGAAGCCCATCGGTGAGTGAGATACACTAGAAGGTCAACAGTCGAGCGATCGTGGCGGAATCCATATTGACGGTGCTGATAAAGTCGTGCTGTTCCAGGTATTCCAGGAGCTTTATGTTGAGAACACGCTCCATCACCTTAGAGAGAAGGGAAGTTATAGCAATAGGCCTGTAATTTGATGGGTCTGATCTATCACCATTTTTCTGTACAGGGTGCACCATGGGCGATCTTCCACGAAGACGGAATTTGCTTTTTGTGGTAGGAGAGCGCAAAAAGGCGCAAGTTGAGTTTGAGGCAAAGAGAGCACCCAAAGGAGCGGCTTTCTCCAGGGCACTGTGAGCCAGATTACCAGCGGTCGTAAGGATGACCGACAAAAGTTACCTTCGACAGCTTCGGCGAGCGACTACTAAACTAACACCTACTCTACTAAAGAAACATGCCACACGCTAAGTATTTTAAAACTAGAAAAATAACATGGTTTTCGAATTGATAATTGGAGTAGGTGTGCGTGACATTACGATATTCGAAATTATGCTACTCGTAAACTTTTACTTCTTGACCTTATCCGGATCTCCATATATTTTTTTATAATTTCGCGGTTATGCTATAATTTATTTTAAAAAGGAGTTTCTCTGTTCGTCGGAATCTTAATGTATGTTTCCCGATTACTTGAAGACGTCTGGACTGATTTGGAAAATATATTTTTTGTTCGAGAGGGTATCCAGTTGGCTCCATGGTCATCAGGTCGGGATCTGGTGATAGGGTCCTGGAGAATTCGAAGGAACTCTTCAAACAAAGCGAAGATCTGAAGTGAAATCGCTCCGAGCTTTGTTTGTAAACTAAATAATTTTTCCCTCCGCTTGTAATAAAAATCTACATTATTTTCAAACGAATACGTTTTCCTCCCGTTATGTCTGTCTATTTGGCCACGTGAACGTTCTCACGGACGGTTTAGTATGTTAATGTTGTACATACATTGCGTATTGTTGTTGGCAACTTTGACGTGAGCTTTCATCTCTTGGTGCGTTTTGTTATTCGTATGTTCTTAAGTATGGAATTAGAAACAAAATTTTACATATAAATTAGGAGGCAAATTGGTAGGCAACACAAGTACGTGTAAAGATATAAGTATTTCAACTAACTTTCTTAAAAGCAGTAGTAAGTTAAAATTATTCCCCACATGGTTTTGAACTTTATCTCTTTGTGATAAAGTTTAGGAAGACGAATGCTTTTATGCCAGTTAAAGGGTTGAATTATGAACGTCTGTACCAAGGTGAATTAAATATATCAACATCGATATTTAATTTACCTTAGCACATTAAACTAAGTGTCTTAGCTGAAATACAGTATAGCCTGTCTTTTTCTCTGAATTTGACTGCATTTTTAATAATTTATCATTTTATAATTTTGGTACATTTTGTAATTTGCAATTCATTCAAATAATTTGATGGTTTACTATCTACGCTAAGTTAAAAATTTAAACAAGAGGAAACTGTTGAGATAGATGTACAGCACTAGCTACGTGTCTCCACACTAGTACTGTTGACTGGTAACTATGGTTAGATTCTCTTCTTATGTAGATTGTGTCGTGCTAATGTTTTATGAATATATGTTGAGTGAGAGAGTATGTAGTAGTTGAGAGAGTATGAGTATATGTTTTGTGATAAATAATGCTTATTCTTCTACCTTAAACCTCAACATGGTAGCAGATCGCGTGCAGTAAGTAAATAAAAATATATAGGGTTGCGATCCACGAGAAATAAAATCGGTGAAAATTATAAGAAAGAAAGATGACAGCTGCGGGGTCTCTTCTGCCGATTTTGACTGAAAATTCAAATTTCAGTCATTGGAAATTTCGACTAAAATTACTGCTGGAAGAAAAGAAATTAAGTGATGTGTTATTAATAGAGATACCGACAGATAAAAATGCTCTAGTATTATTTTTGAAAGATGACTCACGAGCAAAATCAATTTTGGTACAATGTCTGAGCGACAAATATATTGACATAGTAAAAAATGCGAATACGACCAAAGAAATGTTAACGTCATTAGAGGCCATATTTGAACGGAAAACAGTCTGTAACAAATTTTATTTAAAACGGAAGTACATAACAATGCGCTATGACAATGAAAGCAACTTACAGCAATATTTCCTAAAATTTGAAGAAATTCTTAGCGAATTAGCGGCAATCAACGTAAACGTCGATGTAGAAGACCAAATTTGCTATCTGCTGTCTTCTCCTCCAAAGATTTATGATCAAGTGATTACATCAATAGAGACTATGGCTTCCGAGAAACAGCTGAACCTAGAATTTGTTAAAGCTAGACTACTTGACATGGAGACAAAGTTAAAAATGGAAGGATATAGTGAAAGTTATGAGAATAACGCCTTCCTCACGTGTCACTCCTGCGGGAAACGTGGACATAAGTCGTTCGAATGCAGAGGATCAGGACGAGGACAAGGGCCGAGTAGAGGACGGTCATTGACAAGAGGACGGAGCTATTCAAGGGCGCGTGGACGCTCCTTTAGAGGAAATTCAAGCACACGACATACAACGTATCAACATGCTTCAGCAGCAGGCACAGAAGACGAAGAAATAGGTTTCATCGCTAGCGATATTATTGCTAATGTGGGTGAGTGTGGTAGCATAGAACTTATTGTAGACTCGGGATGTACGGAGCATTTAATAAATGAAAAATATGAAAATTATATGACGGATATTATGTACTTAGATAAACATGTAAAAGTATTCGTAGCTAACGGCCAATGTATTACAACTAATAAAAGAGGTAAACTTAAAATAAAATATCAAAATACTACGATCAACATTGATGCTGTAATTGTGAAAGATGTTTCATACAATTTGTTATCAGTGAAAAAGATTGTTGAGGCAGGTTTTAACGTAAACTTTAATAAAAACAATGTTAAAATATTCAATAAAAAGACATTTTTATGCGGCAACGTGCAAGGAAAGTTGTATAAGTTACAAGCAGAATTATGTAAGTACGAAGTTTGTAATGTTACTGATGCAGCAGATCTATGGCACAAACGTTTAGGTCTTTTGAATAGGAAAAGTCTTAATATATTAAACTTACCAGTATCCGATAGAATTTGCAGTCCCTGTATGGAAGGTAAAGCCACCCGAAGTCCATTCACGCCTATCCCAAAGCCTAGAACGAGAATGATAGCCGAGATGCCTCACACAGACATAGCTGGACCGATCACACAGTCAGGACCTAATGGTGAGAAATATTTTATGACAATTATTGACGATTTCTCTCATTTTTGCGTAGTGTATCCCCTGAAGAACAAATCTGAAGCAACAGAACGACTGATGAACTATGTATTAAGAATTGAAAACGAAACGGGGAATAAAGTTAAAAGAATTAGATGCGATAATGGTGGAGAGTACACTGCTAATAGTTTGAAACTTTTTTGCAGAAATAGAGGGATTAGTTTAGAATACAACTTAATGGCATATCAGGACGGATGAACCGCACATTATGCGACAAAACGAGGACTCTGCTAGCGGAAACCGATTTGCCAAAACATCTGTGGTGCGAGGCGATACAATGTGCCGTTTACCAATTGAACAGATCGCCATCATGGGCCATATGCTTCAAGACACCTAGCGAAATATTTTTTGGTAAAAACGACCTATCGAGATTGAGAGTATTTGGTTCAAAAGCTTGGGCTACTATTGTACCCAAACCGGACAAGTTAGCCAAGAGAGCAAAAGAAACAAGAATGGTAGGTTATGGAACTGTTGGTTACAGATTATGGGATACAGAAGAAGATAAAATAGTTATTTCCAGAGACGTAAGATTTGATAAAAGCGACATTAAGTTCAAAAATAACGAAGAAGTGAAACGAGTAAGGTATATCCAAGACAAAGAAGAAGAAATCTATAAAGAAAAGGAAGGTATTGTAGAAAAGGAAGATGAATTTAAAGATGCAGAAATGAACAATGATCAAACTGAAGTGAACTATGATGAGATTGAGGATGTTCGGTTTGGGCAGCGTTACTGGGATATGAATATAATACGCCAAGACTCTGTAGTATAATGCACTTTATTCAAGGAAACACCCTATTTTATACATGTTGGATTATCGCTGATACAAGCAATATGCGTTTATGTAATAGTAAACTATTGTGTTACTGCTAAACACTAAATGTGGCCAATTGCCATACTACACCTCCCCCGAAAGTTCCCATCACCCCCGGGGTGGCAGAGAAATAAAATTAAACGCATGTTACTTGCTTACAATGTTGTTGAAAAAAAAATGATTAAGGGAACAACTTGAAGATTATATTACTTATATTAAGTTTAAACATTTTATAAAAAAGTCAATAAAAGAAGCGGGGAATTTTTTGCGGGTATGTGTTGAAACGTCAAACACGTCAATATTGTATTGAAAATTAAATGTAATGTAAATAAATAAAATTTTATACAAATTTCGGCCTTAATAATTAGTTAACCAGTTTATGTATCACATATTGTGTGGGCAGAGATTTACAATGCCATTATAGAGATATACATGCACTGACCTGCCAGTTGACCTTTGCACCCTTATTTTTGCACTGTCACTTGTCACTTTTTGAAAACAAACATCATCACTGACTGATTATGGACGCATACAACACTATTTTGGAGTCACAGAGGACATTGGAAGCAGCCTTCACAGAGCGATTCATGCAGCTGGATGCGGCATTGAAGTCTGCATCCCCCCACTCGCACCCTACAATTGCCAGTCTGAGTAAAGAAGTCAGCTGTTTTAAGGAGCAAATGTCTGGTATGCTAGGACTTCTCAAGAAGCAGATTCTTGCCATCGGGAGCACAGTGGATGCAATTGAGATGAGGCATCGAAAGAAGTTTCTGCTCTTTAACGGCATACCAGAAGAGCCAGGCGAAGACATCATTAGTGTGGTAGCCGTTGTATGCCAGAGTAAACTTAATTTGCCGTCAGTGGCTCGAGAGTCCGTCTTGGTTGGTTATAGGCTCGGAGCCCCAAGTACTAACCGTCCACGGGCGGTCCTTATTCGCTTTGCTGACCATCGATTGCGCAGCCAGGTGTGGTCAAACAAGAAATCACTCAAGGGCTCATCAGTGGTAATCACGGAGTTGAATCGATGTTCATTGAGGCGCGGAAACACTTCAGCAATTACAATCACTGAAGACTCAGCACGCTTCCGTCGTCATGAGCGAAGAGGCCTCGAAGCGACCGACATCAACGGTGCCTGCGGCCGTGCCCGCTGCCGACACCGTGCCTGCGCAGACTCGCACTCCTGCAGCGCCTGCGCCCGCCGCCGCCGCTGCGGGGACGGCAAAGGGAGCAGCACCCGCAGCGTACAAGAAGTCTGATGAGCGGTATGGGAAGCGTGTTACTAACAATTAGTGAGCACTCTGCTACATTCCCATTGTGTCGTTATTTTTACGAAAAGTTCGTCGTTTTACACTGTGAGTGGGTAATAATTGATTCACCTTGTAAATTATGGTGATCATTGATATTTTTGTAAGGATACCGCACTTTTATTCCTCATACTTTACTTATTATTGAAATGAAAATGAAAATGAAAAATGAAAATATTTATTTCCTTAAAAAGTTTACACAAAATAAGTATCAAGGTTGGGACTTCCTATTAAGTATATAAATACCTGTGCCAGGGAGTCCCGCTCCTCTATAACTGAAGTAGTTATATAAAAGAAAATAGAAACAAATTTATATTTAATAAACTAAAGTATTTGGAAAATGTAGTTAAGTGATGTGCATAAGCATGTATTCGTGTGTGCGTGTGTGCGTGTGTGCGTGTGTGCGTGTGTGCGTGTGTGCGTGTGTGCGTGTGCGTGTGCGTGTGCGTGTGCGTGTGCGTGTGCGTGTGTGTGTGTGTGTGTGTGTGTGTGTGTGTGTGCGTGTGTGTGTGTAGTTGTTTGTGTCAGACTGTCAGTATAGTTATTAGTAATAATTATCTTAGTGCCAAATTCTTTCCAGATTCGGTTCTATACACTGTGACAAGAACTTATTTTACATTTAGTAAGTATTTTTACATCACACATTAAGCAGTTTATTGCTATCGTGAAGCTGTATACAGTAAAGATTCAGTTTCATCATAACTCAATAATTTTAACCAGTCAGTAATGACTTTCTTACACTTGTAATATTGTAGCTCGTATATACTAATTTTACTGTTTATTTTGTTATACAGGAATGCTGATTGTGAGGTGTATTGCCTTAAGGCGAATACGGATTTGTATTTTGAGAGAGGAGCAACCCTGCCCTTTCGTCTGCGAGTTAACAATATCGGTTTAAATTCTAGCTTTCTGTGTAGTTTAAGTGTTGCACTAAGTACATACAGTTTCCTCATAGAAAGCACATTTCACGTCTGGCTACCCGTCTTTATTTTGTTATTTATTTAACGTCACATAACTGTCAGCGGGTATTGCTGTGACATGTCAAATATTGCGTTTTGTTTTTGCTGCATGATTTCGCGTTATGTTCATTCGACTTTTTCTTTTATTTCACTTTCTTACTTTGAACCAACTTTTTGTAAGACTAGAGAGACTAGGCCTGGACTCTCTGTATGCGTGAATGGAGTTTCGGATCCCAAGCTCATTGCAAATGTATTTAAGGACCAGTTCAACGTTAAACCCACTCATTCGGACGGGGACAGGGGGCGGCGGTTGCTCGATATAAAAGAACCGGAGGTGAATGACCTTCAGGTCCACTACAGTGCAAGTGACGTAAGAAAAATTATAAAGGATATGAAGAGAGGAAAGTCGCCCGGTCACGATCACTTAAGTATCGAGCACCTGCTGTTCGCTGGCTCTCATCTGCCCCGTATATTGGCAATGTTTTTTAACCTTTGTTTATGTCACTCGTATTTGCCATCTGATTTGACCAAAACCATTGTTGTGCCTATTGTTAAAAATAAAACGGGTGACATATCAAACAAGGATAACTATAGGCCCATCTCTTTGGCAACAATTGTAGCCAGGGTGCTCGACGGCTTGCTTAATGTGCAATTGGACAAATGTATAAAATTAAATGATGCACAGTTCGGCTTTCGTGCCGGTTTATCTACCGAAAGTGCCATCATTTGTCTCAAGCAGGCTGTTGAATACTACACTCGAAGACAGACACCTGTATATGCGTGTTTTCTAGATCTTTCCAAAGCCTTCGATCTTGTCAACTACGATCTACTTTGGAATAAGCTTGACGAAGTGCACTTTCCTAAGGAGCTGACGCGCATATTCAGGTGTTGGTACGCGGGCCAGCGAAATTGTGTACGATGGGGTAGTGTGTTGTCGGATGAGTACGGCCTGGAGTGCGGGGTGAGGCAGGGGGGGCTTACCTCACCAAAGCTTTTCAATTTGTATATCGATGCCCTGATCGGCGAGCTTAGCAGTACGCGTGTGGGCTGTCACATAGATAGAGTCTGTTTTAATAACATAAGCTATGCTGACGACATGGTACTGCTGAGCCCGTCGGTTGGTGGTCTGAGATTGCTTATTGAAAAGTGTGAGTTATATGCCCTGACGCACAACCTTAAATATAATGTAAACAAGAGTGAGTACATGGTATTCAAAGCGGGAAGCAAGTGCCCATCACACATCCCACCCATTCATTTGAATGGCAAGCTGCTGGAAAGGGTTTACTCATTTAAATACCTCGGGCACTTGTTAACCGACGATTTTCGTGACGATGCCGATATTGAGAGGGAGAGGAGGGCCTTAGCCATCAGGGCAAATATGATAGCTCGCAGGTTCAGCCGGTGTACAGCGCAAGTTAAAATAACATTATTTCGTGCGTTCTGTACATCGCTGTACACCTGCAGCTTGTGGACTAGGTACACGCAGCGGGCTATTAACGCCATGCGCGTGCAGTACAATGATGCGTTCAGGGTACTGTTGCGGCTGCCTCGCTACTGCAGTGCGTCGGGCATGTTCGCGGACGCGCACGTGGACAGTTTCCATGCGACGCTGCGCAAGCGCTGCGCCGCGACGCTCCGCAGAGTGCGCGACAGCCGCCACAGTCTCCTGACCGTTGTGGCCGACAGGTGGGACAGTGGCCTGACACGGCATTGGTCCTCTCTGCATTTAAGTCTAGCATATAAGAATATTATTTAAGTTAACCTTAGTATTAGTTTTTACTTTAAGGCACTAACAAAATATGGACAAAATTGGTCTGAAATAAATGCATTTTATTTTTTATTTTTTATTTTTATTTGTAATTGTTTAGTTATTTTTGTGTAACAATGCTAACAATTGGGAATTGTAGGCAACTTTTATTTTTATTTTTTGTACTGCGTAAATGGTTGACTGGCGGGGTAAACAGAACCAGGTTGGGTAGTTAGTTTGCCTTGCCATTGTGTGCTTTTCCACACACCTACAGTATATTATATATAGAATATTTATATCTTATTTTTGTACCTACCTACCTACGAGATTTATTATGAATGGCGATGATTCTTATCACTCTGCTTGCGACTTGTCAACTTCATTTCATTCCGCTGATAGCTTTGCGTCTGGACCGGACACACTTGGCGATTGCATTAAACGTACGTTCCAAAGTGACACCAAATTGTTAAATATCTGTCACATCAATGCTCAAAGCGTGCCTAGTCATTATAATGATCTCTTGGACACTTTCTCCTTTTCTAGTGTACACGCTATACTTGTCTCTGAATCTTGGTTGAAACCCGGCCTTGCTTCGACTTCTTTTAGCCTTCCAGGATACATCTTACTGCGCAATGACCGAACTGGCAAGGGAGGCGGTGGTGTGGCCATCTATCTGCGCAGTGATATACCCTCCAAAATTATCTCTTCGTCTCCATCCAAATTTTCAGGCTCTATAGAATATTTATTCGTAGAAATTAATGTTAAGGGAGCAAAGGCAGCTCTAGGAGTGGTCTATTGTCCGCCTTCGATTGACTATTTCGCGGACTTTGAGTCTATTCTCGCCCCTCTTAGTACTGACTACGTACATCAGGTAGTCATGGGTGATTTTAATACGGACCTCTTAAAATGCAACCCCAGAACGCGTAGACTCAACGCAGCTTTAGAATCTGCCGATCTTGTTGTGATTCCACTTCGACCGACCCACCACAATGTCAATGCACCTGATTCTTGGTTGGACCTTATTGTCACCTCTTCCGTAGCCCATGTCAGTAAATTTGGTCAATTGTCGGCTCCAGGTTTTTCACACCATGACTTAATTTATTTAAGCTACAGGATTAAGCCTCCCAAGCCACAACGGACGTATATAGAGATACGTAGCTTCGCACGGATGGACGTGGAAGCACTAAAGCAGGACGCGCGCAATGTGGACTGGACGGCTGTTCTCGCAGCGCCGACAGTGCACGAGGCGGTCGCATCTCTTAATGCGACGATTTTGAAACTGTACGACGCTCACGCTCCATCTCGATCTGTTAGACTGAAGCGGCCACCCGCGCCTTGGATTACGAGAGGGATACGTATGGCCATGACAAGGCGGGATAGAGCTTTTAGAAGGTTTAAGCGTGACCGGTGCGATGAAAATTGGACCACTTTTAAATTTGCAAGAAACCGGTGTAATCAGATGGTGAGAGCAGCCAAGCGCAAATATATATACGAAAACGTTGTGTCTTCCACTACTAAAGCGACTTGGAAGTTTTTAAACTCTTTGGGCATTGGTAAACCCCCAAATAAACACACTTGTCTTGCTTCTTTTTCCTTAAACGATCTCAACTCTCACTTTGCCAAATCTTCCTCAGTTGACCCCCTTACCAAAGCCCAAACCACTTCTCTCATCAATGCTTTGCCCTGCCCTTCTAAACACTCTTTTCTCTCACCGTCGCCGCCGAAGACGAGGTTAGTAAGGTGGTTAGATCTATCAAGTCGAATGCTGTTGGTCATGATGAGGTTAGTAGGCTGATGGTTGTAAGCATCTTAGAATGTATTCTCCCAGTTATCACTCATATTGTTAACTTTTCATTGCCTACTGGGGTTTTCCCTTCTTTGTGGCGTAATGCCCATGTCATCCCTCTGCCAAAAGTGTCTAACCCCAGCTTACTAAAAGATTTTCGTCCCATTTCTATTCTGCCTTTCCTCTCTAAGGTCTTAGAAGCAGTGGTTCACAAACAGCTGTCAGCCCACATCCACTCTAACCACGTCCTCTCTCAGTATCAATCGGGCTTTCGCCCTGGTCACAGTACAACAACGGCATTGCTTAATATCGTTGAAGATGTGAGGCAGGGTATGGAATCCTCTCAACTAACAGTATTGGTTTTGATAGATTTTTCCAACGCATTTAATGCGGTTAACCACGACCTCTTATTAGCTTCACTTAACCACTTAAATATTTCGTCATCGGCGGCCAAGTGGTTTACTTCCTACCTTCATGATCGCCGTCAGATGGTTCGTGTCGATCGTTCCGTCTCTGATTGGTCTGATCTTACTTCTGGTGTTCCACAGGGCGGTATTCTTTCTCCACTGCTTTTTTCCGTATTTATTAACTCAATCACGTCCCACATTGTATGCTCTCACCATCTGTACGCGGACGATCTACAACTATACACCAGGGCAACTACCAGCGGACTAAATAGTGCTATTGACAGTATTAATGATGACCTGTGCCGCATTTCCGCTTGGTCGCGCAGTTTCGGTGTGGCTGTGAACCCGACCAAATGCCAGGCAATTGTGCTCGGGAGCCCCCGTTTACTTTCCTCAGTTGACCTGAAACAGGCAACTCCAATTTTCTTTGAAGACGTCCCAATCCCGCTTTCATCACAAGTGAGAAACCTGGGGCTGATTTTTGACTGTGGTCTGACGTGAGAACCGCAGGTGTCTGATGTTTGTCGCAAAGTGACCAACACATTAAGAGCCCTCTACCGATTTAAGAATTTCCTCCCAGTTAGCACCAAGACCCTCCTTGTTCAAGCTCTAGTCTTACCAACCATCGATTATGCTGACGTGTGTTACTCCAATATAACACAGGCTCTGCTAAGTAAGCTGGATCGTCTTTTGAATAACTGCATCCGATTTATTTTTGGACTTCGCAAGTATGACCATATATCCGCTTTTCGCCGTCGACTAAACTGGCTCCCCATTCGTGAACGCAGGTCATTACGAGTCCTTTGCACACTTTATTCCCTTCTATTTGACCCTGCCGCGCCAGAATATCTCAGGTCCAAATTTATTTTTGTTCCTGCTCGACCCGGAGGCGTACTCCGCAGTTCCCGTAGCCTAAAGCTGTCTGTTCTCCCTCACCGGTCCGGTTTTATGTCTGGTTCTTTTACCGTTCAGGAAATTCGACTCTGGAATGCTCTTCCGCTAACTATTCGTCAGCAAAAAGCAAATTGACTTTCAAGCGCAAGTTACGTAAGTATCTTTCTGATAAGCGCGTAGGATAGTTGTCAACATAGTATTTTTCACTAGGTACAAAAGGTAGTAATATGTATATATATTAGTGTATATTATTTTGTATATGTGTATGTTTTTTTTTTCGTATGTATTTGATAGAAGTTTATCTTGGATTAAGTTTTCATTTAAATTTAAATGCCTGCACCAAATGTTTCTGTTTTGCCCAATGGTTGACTGGTAGAGAATGCCTTATGGCATTAAGTCCGCCATTTGTACTATATCTTGTATTGTGCAATAAAGTTTAAATAAATAAAATAAATAAATAAATAAAAAAAACACCTTTCATATTTCATTATTAAGTTTTTCTTTTACTACGCAATTTTATATATTACAATTCTCAATATTTTATCTATCATCATTTCTCTTTGCGTTATACGTATAATATTGTTATTGCGGTATCGGTACTCAATATTCTAAAAATCTAATGCCGTCGGAGTCCTCAGCTCCTAATAATATAATAAATGTTAAGCCTTTCACGGACACCTGTTAAGGTCGACTATGATCAAGGACATAACTTGGCTATGCTTCTGCGCATGCCTCAAATCTATATAAATGGGAATGGTTACCCGAGGGCATGGTCACCCTGTCAACAATAATGGCATATCAGGCCTCACTTTCGGTCGCCTGTACTTAGTCACAATTACATTAAGACATAGTCTCCAAAAATTTTCACGGAGGGCACAGTAGTCCAGACACCATGATCAAATCTAAGGACTAGTGCTCTAACTTAACTTCCACTTAACTCATGAACCGTACCATACCAAAGTACTTTACTCTTGATTATTTAAACGAATATTAACTAAGTATCATTATTTAAAAAAAAAAACTTGTAAATAAATTAGTAATTAGTAGTAACAAAATTATCTCTCACTAAGTTGTTCAATTGGTCTAAATAATCTTAGCCTTCCTGCAGATAGGAAAAGATAAGTACAAATTATCAATTAAACTCTCACTAATTATCAGGTGATCAATCCAATAGTTTACAGTGTTAATTGCATCTCGGTACTCATCAAATTTTCTAAGTGTGAGGATCAAATTTCATTCACTAATAATTATAATTTACTTTAAGTCGGCGTACACGCGCGACCTACTTAAGCTTCTGCTGATGCGCGCATTCGCGGCGCGATGACACCGGATGGCTCGGGCCATATTGCGAAATATAAAAAAGTATTTGGGCTCATTTTAATTATAGTGACACTAGAATTACCAACTTTATGCATTTAAAACATGAATATTTTGAAAAAATAAAAGATATGAATGCTACTTTCAGCGATAACCTCGTCATACGAATTAATCTAAATAAACATTTTATGAAATAACTATAGTAAAAAATAAAAATAATTCGTCACATTTGCGTGACCTGTCGGCGTCCTGGTGGCGGCGTCTCGTCCCTGGTGCGCCATCGTGACGTGGCTGGGTGGGCTGCTGCTGGGCCGTGCGACTCGAGGTGGCTGCATTTGGCTCGATGTGGCTCGATGTGGCTGCAGCTCTCGATCATGGGCCGGGAAAACCCTGGACTCCTCTTGATGTGCGAGCCGGGAAACCCTGGACAATGCTCTTCTTTCTTCGTATGCTTCTTTGTATATGTATTTGAGTCTTCTTAATTTCGGATATTTTTTCTTCAAATGGTGTTACTAAAATCTTCAAAATCTTCTTGTTCTTCTTCTTGCTGATGTGAGGCTGCGGTGGGGCGGGGCCCGTTCCGGCAGGCGCACGGAGCGGGCCCGTTCTGACTGCGTTTGAAGTTCCTTGGTTCTTTACTGGAAGGTCGCCATGAACTATGATGAGATTGAGGATGTTCGGTTTGGGCAGCGTTACTGGGATATGAATATAATACGCCAAGACTCTGTAGTATAATGCACTTTATTCAAGGAAACACCCTATTTTATACATGTTGGATTATCGCTGATACAAGCAATATGCGTTTATGTAGCAGTAAACTATTGTGTTACTGCTAAACACTAAATGTGGCCAATTGCCATACTACAGAAGAAGAACCAACCAGACCCAAAAGAACGATAAAACCTCCTGCTTATCTTAAAGATTACGAGACAAATGTAGAAAACATAAATGAAACTAACATTGTTATATGTCTCAGTGCAAATGCACCAGAAACTTTCGAAGAAGCTGTAAAAGAACCAGAATGGAAAAACGCAATTAATAAAGAATTAGATGCACTCCAAAGATTACAAACGTGGGAAGAACAAGAAATACCCGATGGAAGAAAGCTCATAGATACAAAATGGATATTTAAGCAAAAAGAAGATGGAACAAAAAAGGCAAGACTGGTAGCTAGAGGCTTCCAACAAAAGAAGGAAGATATTTTTGACAGCATTTATGCACCCGTTGCTAGACATTCTACCATAAGAATGATCTTATCAAAAGCTGTACAAGATGATTTAAAGATTATTCAACTTGACATTCCCACCGCATTCCGAAATGGAAAATTGAAGTCTGATGTATTTATCAAAATACCCCAAGGATGTGAAATTAAAAATAATAATACAGCATTAAAACTAAAGAAAGCATTGTATGGATTGGTTGAATCACCAAAATTTTGGAATGAAACACTTAACAAATTTGCAAAAGCTAACGGATTCCAAAGATCAGAATATGATTACTGTTTGTATTACAAAGAAGATTGCTGGATGCTGATTTATGTGGACGATATCCTGATCATTGGAAACGGGGAAGATACTATTAAAGCACTTAAGGAGGAGTTTAACGCCAAATATATGGGCGAAATGAAAAACTTTCTCGGAATGGAAGTTAAAAGAAATGAAGACACCTTAGAATTGAAACAAACAAAAATGATTGAAAAGATATTGACCAAATTCAAAATGGATGAATGTAACGGAATTAAAACACCCATGGAAATAAATTACAATATAGAAATAAAGGACAATACAGTAATTTTGGAAGTACCGTATCGAGAACTAATAGGAAGTCTAATTTATCTTACTGTAACTACAAGACCGGATTTAACATTTTGAGTATCATATCTGAGTAGATTTTTAGATAAATCGAACGAAGAATTATGGAAAGCTGGAAAAAGAGTATTACGTTATTTGAAAGAAACAAAAGAAAAATGATTGTTATTTAAAAAGACAAATGACAATAATTTATACGGATTTTCAGATGCCGAATGGGCTGGAGATAGAAGCGACAGAAAAAGTGTTAGCGGTGGTATTATCTTACAAGGGCAAAACCCCATTGCTTGGTTTTCAAAGAAAGAACAATGTGTAGCTTTATCGTCTGCCGAAAGCGAATACGTAGCTGCCGCATCATTAGCACGGGAAATCGTTAATTTAAAAGGCATATGTAAACACTTAGGTTGTGATGTAAATGCTGTGTTACTTGTTGACAACAAAAGTGCGATATCAATGGCCAAGAATTACGAGAATTCTAAGCGTACAAAACATATTGATATACGGGTTCATTATATAAAAGACTTGGTTGTCAATAAGGTGATCACTATTGAACATATTTGTACCAATGAAAATGTAGCGGATGTTATGACTAAATGTTTGAGCACAGAAAAGTATTATAAATGCATTGATAAGTTCTTATGCTAATTCGTAGTTGGTTAGTTTACTGTTGGTTTAGTTTAGTTAGATATAGTTGTGTATTAAATAATAACTGTAAACCATGTTATAATTTAGGAGGAGTATTGAGATAGATGTATAGCACTAGCTACGTGTCTCCACACTAGTACTGTTGACTGGTAACTATGGTTACATTTTCTTCTTATGTAGATTGTGTTGTGCTTATGTTTTATGAATATAGTATGTTTTGTGATAAATAATGCTTATTCTTCTACCTAAAACCTCAACAGAAACTACCCAATTCAAAACGTTCAATTCAATAAACAAAATCTCCAGTAACTTACGAAATCAAATAATTCCAATTGAAACTACTTGCCACTAAACTTGGCAACTAAACCATCAAGTCATCCATCCACAGTTTATCGCAAGTTCCCACGTGGGCAAGTTGGATCCGCAAACGTAGGTAAAGAAGAAATGAAAGAAGGTCCATTTCAACTAATTTAGTCACTGGATTCTAAAATGGCGTGGCTTAACTATACCCACAGAATAACTTAGTACCTAACCGTACAGAAGGTCCACTGTTTAAAGCCTCTCACAGACTGACCCAGCCTGGCCGCGGCTGTTAATAGTAAACTGGTAATTAGCTGTCAAATTTACTATTGACCAGCACCGCGCTAGTGCCAGTGTGTTGCAGGCTAAGTAATGACGTTAGCTGTATTTTTTTACAATAGATAATCATAGATTTCAATAGGGCTATTGATGTTCCACATACTGAACATCCAAAATTCTACAATTTTAGTTCATAAATGTTTATTATGTGATACGCTTTGTGGCTACAGCCCTGACTCGCTAGATCTATACCAGGAAGCTACCACAGTTGTTTACCTTCATTTCCCGGCAAAATTACAGTGCGATACGCGGCGTATCATACGCCCGCTATACCTAAGGCAAATCATTACCTGGCATACAAACTTTACGTTTTATTCCACAACTCGGCAACATAAAATTCAAAGTTGAGTATCAGTAGTCGCTAAAAAAGGGCACTCTCTTCCAGATATCTTAAGAGTATTAAAATAGGTAGCAAAATAAAAATAAATATACTTACTGGGAATTGCCATTTTTAGGGTTCCGTACCTCAAAAGGAAAAAACGGAACCCTTATAGGATCACTCGTGCGTCTGTCTGTCCGTCCTTCTCCGAAACTCCTGAACCAATTACGTTGAAATTTGGTACACATATGTACTTACATCCACTTAAATATCTCTTTGGGTCACACACTTGTGTGACCCAAAGAGGAATATGTAACGCAAACAAATGAATTTTAAACATGGGGCCACTTTTGGGTGGGAAATGAGAAAATTAAAAAATAAAGTTTTGCATATGCTATCGTGTTACATATCAAATAAAAGAGCTCATTGTGTGCATCTAAAATATTTTTTTTTTGTAATTTTAAAATAATAAGTTTAGAAATGATTTAAGAAAATAGCCAAACAATGACCACCCCCCCCCCCTTCATCTCCGAAACTACTGTCTAAAATTTTGAAAAAAATACACAAAATAGTTCTTTACCTACAGATGACAGGAAAACCTATTAGAAATGTGCAGTCAAGCGTGAGTCGGACTTAATACAGTATTTGACAAAAATCAAATCAGCTTATTTTTATGAAACGTCTAAAACGCTCCGTTAGTAAAAAAAATCTTGTGATGTACGGAACCCTTGCAACGCGAGTCCGACTCGCACTTGGCCGGTTTTTTTTTAAATATTTTCTTAAGTGTTGTTTGCCTCTCAACGAGCATTTTTACCAACTGTTAAGATGAATCTTCTAGTAAAACTAAACGAAAATTTAAAAATAGAACCAAGTGAGAAAAATCTTATCAGGTACCATTATTTTCGTAATGTAATACAGAATATTATTCATTGATTTTTACGCTCTCCAAAGAAAACACAAATAAAACAGCACTTGAAAATGCCGTTATTTTTCTTAGACTGAGTTTTCTGCTCCCGTCTAATTTGTGTCTGAAACTTGAAAGCAGCAGTCGCAACAGTTCGTCGGCGGAGTGTAATGGAATGAAAACAAAATGTTGCCCTATGATAAATGAATATAATGTAGTGTACTTTAAAAAACTGATAGTACGGATACTTTAAGAGCATAATCATATGTAATGCAAATATCGTAATTGGGCCAATTAAACTTTTTCTTGACGTCCCGGTATGCCCAGAGACAACAGTTAAATTGTTTCTTGAAAAAAAAAACTATAAATTGGACTACTATCATATCATCTAAGGAGATGGCCCACCATGGAATGGGTTTACCAATATAATAAAAAAAGATTTTAGTGGATTTAAACCTCATACGTAGACGAGCAACAAAAATACTGATTGTCTTAAATACAACATAACTGACCTAGCGGTAAACCAAGGGATGTCTCAGATCGAATGCAGGGTTAATAAGCATGCAATCCGATGCTTATTTAATTAACACTCGTGGTGACCGGTGAGTACAACATTGTTTGTCCTTCCCCTGGCCAGGAAATAAGATTTTGATAGGAAAATCCCATTTCCTATTCATATTCGTATGTGTGACGTAAAAATACTTATAGTCGTCCTCATGTGAGTTCTAGAAACATAAGATGGATGGTATATAATCTTATCCATACCGATTGTACAAGACCGGTGTTTCATTTTAGATATTTGATAAAAGGACGACTTAATCTATCCCTTTTGAAAGAAAGAGACATAAACGTCTTGATAGGTATGCTCATCAAAGCTCGGATTTCTCTGCTTATAATCATATTGATGCCAATAATCCCTCAATTATGTTAAACATATAAAGTTTTCAACAAATTTCATTATACTCGTAATCTAACAAAAAGTTTGAGAGTTGTCAAACAAACCAAACTCTATACAAATAAACTGTGGCACTCAGACGAAAAGGAAGGTTCATATTGGAAAAACTTGGTATAGGTAAGCAATACGGAAAATTGTGGTTACGGTATAAGTTACGCTGATATTTTCATCAGCTAGTGATGTCTGAGAAAAGAATCGATGTTTTAATCAGTTTTATCACAATCACGCATTATTATTTACTAGCTTCCGCCCGCGACTTCGTCTGCGTGGACTCGGGATAAAAACTATCCTATATTTTAATCCATGCTATAAACTATCTTCGTGCAAAATTTCATTCAAATCGGTTCAGCCGTTTAAGCGTGATTGAGTAACAAACATCCAAACATCCAAACATCTAAACTTTCGCATTTATAATACTAGCTTCCGCCCGCGACTTCGTCTGCGTGGGCCCGGGATAAAAACTATCCTATGTTTTAATCCAGGCTATAAACTATCTTCGTGCAAAATTTCATCCAAATCGGTCAAGCCGTTTAGGCGTGATTGAGTAACAAACATCCAAACATCTAAACATCCAAACATCCAAACATCCAAACTGTCGCATTTATAATATTAGTAGGATTAGTAGGATAAAGAGAATATATATAGTTTTTTTAAGACATTATCACATGATAAAAGTGTATGTGCATAATAAAAACAAAAAGTGAAATAAGAAATCAAAAACCAGCCAAGTGCGTGTCCGGCCACGTGCAGTGTAAGGTTCCGTAGTTGCCTGTATGTCTTAGTTACATCGACGTGCGGTGCGGTTGCGTCGGCCGAATTTGTACGAAAATCGGCCTTTCCAAGTACACATTAAGTTGGTCGACTATTACTCGGTAACTACTTGTGCCTACTTGTCCGTGATAGTTTTCCTTTTAAATTCATTATAATATATGTACTACAACCACGAATTTTTTCACATCCCCAGTAGTAGCCGGCAGGGGGGGGACACATGACTCGGACAAAAAGGCGACTTTAAGACGCTTTAGTTGTAGGGGAGGTACCCTAAAAAAATTTTTTTCAAGATTTTATTGTACTGTTTTGTCGGCGTGATTGATTTATATACCCATGCCGAATTACAATTTTCTAGTAGTAATGGTTACTGAGCTAAGCCGATAGACATACAGACGGACATGGCGAAACTATATGGGTGCCTTGTTGATTACGGAACCCTAAAAAACGAGAAGTTGGATGGTGTTTTAAATATCAACAAACAGCTTAACCGCACACCTAGACGAACACTTTCACCGACCAGGGTTTGAATAAAATACCGTTTATTCATGGTTAAAAAAAACATTGTCATAGTTGTAATTGTGTAAAAACCACTAATTCGATTTTCAGCCTGTATATCCGGATGAAATAAAAATATTGCATGAGTTTTGTAAAACGTATTTTTATGTAGGAAAGTTTACTATTTTTTCTGAGGCATTACTTAGAAACCAATAACGTTTTATATTATATGTTTTTTGAAAAACTGTATTGGCGATTTTATAACACTGTTTTTTTTTATTCGAATTTGATCACTTTTTTTCCCATTCGTTTTACTACGGCTCTCAATTTTGGGTCGATTTTCGCAAAATATTTGTTTCTAAGAAATCTATTTTCGAATAAATACACTTAAATACGTAAGATTGTTCTTTTATTCCAAGAAAATTCACCGGGCTTTTTCTTTCTAGTTACTTCATTCTTTATGAGGTGTGCGGATGTGTATTTTCAAAATCAACTATGAACTTTTACTGAATGGCAAAAAGTTCCTTATTCAAGGACACAATGGCGTAATCTGTACAGCAATGAGGTTTTTAATGAATAAATATGTTTATTATTACTCCTTAAGATTCGATTCCGTCCATCCCTAGCCCGCAATCGGATACCTCACCGGTCCTTACGTAGTTCTGACGTTTACGAAGGTCTCCCCGATACCTATCTAATTTCCCCTGAATTATGAACTACTACCGGGTTTTATCGTAACGTATGGACCATTAATTTTCCGTATAAAATGCCGCTTGGTTAATATCTTTTGTTTCGTATTGTTTCTTCTTTGGGGATGAGTTTCTGGGTTTTTTATTTCACTTTGCTAGTTTGCAGAGCAATTTTATTTGAGTTAAATGGATTTTATATTTGGATATCTTTTAGATAGCTTTAGTTCAATCACTAAGATCTTTAAATATAAATTAACTGAAAATAATGTTGTACCTAAATTAACAACCAAATTCAAAAAAATCTTTATAGGTTGATCATAAATTATTTAAATAAACATTATGACATTTATTTTGTAAAGTATATATTTGATGATAATGGTTTTATTATTTTGTCTATAAATATGTTGCGCTGTTTGTTTTCCATTTATCAATAAATAAATAATTAAAATTGACTAAATTAAATTAAAACTAAGTTAAATCTGGAAAAAACACTGGATGCATTGTACTGAGAGTGCTGGTGGCATTTTCTATATTTTTCTTATTTTGAAAAGAGTTCGCTAGAGGACAGACTAAGCATCAATATTTTACTGTCATTATTATTCTGTATTTCTTCTAAAGGGGATACAATACTGACGCTGCACAAAGAACGCAATCTAAAGACTGCAATTGACTTTATTGTAAAATGAGCTTTGTATGCCAATCGATGATTATTTGAAGAGGTGAAAATCCCTGCCATTACGGCCACCCTAACTTTAACGCTGTGCAAGTTACAAGCATAGAGCGGGCAACCACGAGATTAAAAATCTACATGTAGGTGTTTGAATATTTTAAAAAAATTGTCCTTTTCATATAGTTATGCATTATTCATTCATTTTTATTTATTTACAATGTATCTTTATGCTGTTAAAATTATCTTTTGAAATGGATTGACGTTAAAACCGAAAAAAATCCTTTTAGTCGCTCCTAAGGCATCAATCCTCTTAAATTCAGTAAGTATGCTAAAGTAGACGGATTTAGTCGACTTTCTTACTTACCTATCTGTGCGGAAGCGGTATGATTTCAGTAAGATGTCAGTATCAACTAACAGACGAATCATTACCAATTCTTGACTGCCTTCATTTAAATTAATGATTTCTAACTTTCGCGTGTTAGTACCGCTGTACATTATACTCAATTTACAGACCAGTGAGGAAACATCAGCAAGCTCACGTCAAAGTACAAAATATCCTGCCAAGTCAGGAAGTTGCCTAACTCTAGTTACTTTTACCACACTGAAGTATATTGAGAGACGGTCGGGGCGAGACAGGGACCGTCTCATTTGCCACAGACAGGGAAGAGGCGGGCCTCGCCGTCACCGCTGTCTTCCACCTATTTACGATAATTGACGGGCCATATTACCTGGTCCCAAAAATCGATAAAAAAAACATGAAAATTCAAAGTTCAAAAGTTGTTTCGTGCAGTATCCATGCAAACTCAATTCGGGTTATTTGGTGTATCCACAAAACAATTTCACACTTGTCTAATTATCCTCGTATTCGTATCTGTGTTGCGAATTTCTAAAATCCGTTTATTTGTACGCCAAGAACGCCTAAAGTTATTACAAGCTTTTATTTATTTTCACCTGTCTCGTTGTCTGTAATCAAATCTTGCAAGTTAAATTTGACCCACTTCCCGGTGACCGATGGAGCTGAAATTTTGGGTATAAGTATAGTTTGGATGACAATTCAATATTATGGTACCATCGAGCTGATCTGATGATGGAGACAGAAGGCCATGGGAATTTAGTACTTAACTTGGGCTCTTTAGAATTGTCTCAATGAGTAGTTGAAGATGATATACAGAAAAGTACAGTCTGCAATAAAAGCTTGTACCAAAAATTAAATTTTTGACAGAAACTTTTTTGCATGTCTAAGGCGCCAAGAAGGAGTACTAATAATATTTCAATTTTATCAAACACAAATAACAATTGGCGTAACACCATACGTCTCTGAAGTGATAGTGATAGTGAATAAATAGTCTGATAGTGTCCTCTCATTTTATTTACTTATAGAAAAAGTTGGATCCCATGATAGAACGCTACGTTCGAACTTCAAATTCGTTGTTCACGCTACCATAGTATAATGGATGGTGAGGTGAAAAGAGTTGTGTCCGATATCGTCATTTGCTAAGTACCAATTACAAAAGCCTTATTGAGCTTACTATGCGCCCTAATATTTATTTAGATTAACCAAGTATCAAGTATATGATACTACCATATCATAAATGATAGGAAAAGAATAGTAAAATAATATAATTTAAAAAATTGTCGTATACTGAGGAAAAGCTAAATCGCTATAACAAATAAGTTTCAACTACGCACTAAATACAAACATCAGTAACTATACATACAAATAGGTACCTGTGTAAATTGTGTAGGAACTTGTTTTTTTTTCACAAAGCAATTCTGTTTCACAGGAATAACAATAGTTTACCCAGGTACTTTTTTGTTGTTTGCTTTCAGTCATTTTATATCAGTGTACTGTGTGGTTTAAAAAACATATGACCTTATAACGTCAACAAATACCAAACTAATTAAATAAAATTTTAATTTCATTTTTCACCCTCTTTCGGTGCTTTGCCCACAACTCCCTATGAGATTTGAGCATAAGAAAAAAAATATTTAAACACAATATCGTTACAATAAAACTCAATTCAAATACAATACGTTGATAAACATCTGGAATTCTTAAAAAAGATATAACAAACGGCCATACATACACTGATCCAGTAAAAACAAACGAAAAAGTTGACAATGTCACCTTTTTATTAATCCCTCACTAGTCCCTTGTTTGCGGGATGCCTTAAACAATGCGTAACACACACAAGTATACAACCAAATTTATGCACACGAGAAGAACGCATAAAAAAAATACAAGATGCATACCTGCACAAAGACTTAAACCATTAAAAAACATTGCAATTACAGTCCAAAAAATAGGAAGCACCCGACCAAAGATGTTAGCTTTCAAATAAAGGTACCTCGTTGTTTCTAAATGCGTGAAAACTCTCACGAAATCAAAGTAAAACATGACTGTTGTCGACCAATGAGCGGAGGTTAGTTTACCCGTGAACATAAGACACGTTTTTAAAACTGGCGGCACCATCCACAGCATTTCCCACGCTAAAAATGTTGCGATTGAGTGGTTTAGAAGCAATGTAACCAAAACATAGTGGCGGAAAAGACGCCTCTTCGGAAGCACAGTCCAGGTCACGATACCGAAAATAGAACTCGCAGCAGTGAGACTTAGTAAGCACATGATCACCACAATTGTAACAAATTCCATGTTTACTGATTCTATATCTTCGGTTTTTGGCACAGTAATTGGCTACACTAAAATCTTCAAAGGAATACATTTTGGAAACGTTGGGTTCAATGACTATACGAATGTTCATTGAAGCAAAATGTTTTTCCTATTAACATCGAAGGTTTAATAGTCATGAGAACTGCAGGACAATAACAGCACTCATAACAGAAGATCTTTTGAGTCGTCGCCGTGTTTTTTTCCAAAAAGTTTATTATCAAATCATACAATGTCTGTAAACTTTTCTTTATAGTGGAAAATGCATTCAACCATCATGTGCATCTTTATAAATATAACCTCTAGCCCTCAAGATCTAAAGGACTCCTTCTCTTCAATTAAATTTATACCAATTTCCTTTCAATTACAACAGTTGCATTTATTTCGTTTTAAATCAAATCAAACTATCACATTTCCTATTTTTTGATTTATACTTATTGTAATTTTCTTGTACTTACAATAAAGTAAAAAAAAAACTACTCAATATTTTCAATTCCATGAATAACCAAGCATGATTATCTCTGTTACATTATATCATGTATCAAACACTGGCAGTTTAAAGTAAAATGAGTGTGAGGAAAAGTACCTTCAAATGTTTATTTAGTCGGCTCCATTCGTGTCCTGTTTTCAATTGTCTTTACACTCGAGAGCAAAAGTTTCGGGTCACTAGCATTTACTTCAATATCTTGAAAACGAATAAAGCTATCGTATTGAAATAAATTGAACCTTATAGACAATTTAATAATCCTTCATTACACGTATAAAAACTTATTGGTTGGCGTGAAGTAATGGCATTAAAAAAGTTATAAACATAATGATCCCTTTTTTTCAAATCAGAACTTCTAATTTTCGCAACTATTTTTGCTTTTGTTTTTGTTCTGTCATAAAATGTATTTATAAGAAGTCTTCTAGGTATCCAATAGTCATTATTAAAGTAGTAATTATGTCACTCACACCTGAGGAATGTACGAGAATCCTCACGATCCTGGAAAATGGAAGCAGCCAGCGAGAAACAGCAAGAATAGTCGGTGTATCGTTGTCTACAGTTCAGCGTATTCGCCAGCGGTTTCTAGAAACTGGTTCAAACCTACGCAGACCAATAACAGGCAGACCCAGGTGTACGACGGCACGGGAAGATCGATATCTAGTCAACTCTATGCTGCGAAATCGGTTTCTTACGGGAACATCACTGACTCATAATTTTTTAGGGCTTGGTAGAAGCAACCCTTCTGCTTGGACTGTAAGACGGCGACTTGCTGAAGGTAATTTGAAACTATTTAGACCCGCAAATGGTCCGAAACTCGAGAGGCACCATCGTATAGCAAGACGAATTTATGGACGCGAACACTCGCATTGGACGATTGAAAATTGGTCAAATGTCGGGTTCTCGGACGAATCAAAATTTATGCTGTATACACACGACGGAAGGGCAAAGGTGTACAGAAGACCAGGAGAAAGATTTATGCAAGCCTGTATTGAAGAAAAGGTGGCATACGGTGGTGGTTCGGTACTCGTGTGGGCTGGAATTTCTGCGGAAAGCCGAACAGAGCTTGTACTGATCGAAAACGGTACTCTTAATGGCGTAAGATACGTGGATGAAATCCTCAACGAGCACGTCGGTCCATTTATGGCAAGACTAGGTGAGAATGCCATCTTTATGCACGATAACGCCCCTCCCCACACTGCTCGTGTAGTGCAAGACTACCTTGATGAGGTGAATATTCGTCCCATGGTGTGGCCAGCACGTAGCCCCGACCTCAACCCGATCGAGCACGCCTGGGACGAGCTCGGACGACGTTTAAGACAACGAGATCCTCCTTTAATTACGCTTCGTGACTTGAAACATGCATTGGTAGAGGAATGGGAGAACATTCCCCAACAGTGTTTCAGAAACTTGGTGTACAGCATGCCGAATCGCATTGCAGCAGTCCAGACAGCACGTGGGGGTAATACCAAGTACTAAACTGTGTTAAAACTACTTGTAAATATAAAAAGTTCAATATTTTCAGTTTTGGTTTTGGAAGCAAAATGACGCCATTTTTAATTTGTCATTTTAAACATAATAAAATAAATGGTCAGTAGTAAATGTAATGCATTTTATTTTAGTAACATTAAATTGTCTATAAGGTTCAATTTATTTCAATACGATAGCTTTATTCGTTTTCAAGATATTGAAGTAAATGCTAGTGACCCGAAACTTTTGCTCTCGAGTGTAGAGCGTCAACAGGAAAATCGTTATTACAATTTATCAGGCAAACCGCAAGTCCTTATTACTCTCAATGTAGCTCATGGACATGAAAATGAACAGTTTTAAAATCAACATCATCCATAGTCCTTCCACTGCTGACTGGAGCAGGCTTTTTTCATGTTGCACCATACTACTCGATCCTGGAGTTCACCCGTCCTGCCGTTGCGAGCCGTTTGCTTAAAGTCTGCGGTCCAGCGACTCGCAGTGTAGGTACTACGCTTGCCTAAATTCGGTCTCCACTGCAGAACTCATCTAGAATGGAACATATTCAAATGCAAATAGTGTTAATCTAGGTACTGTTAAGAAAAACAGGGTCATTTTTTTCAGCTAAGACCTGTTTTCACTGTTGTTTCTCATCTTTCATCTTCGACATGCATTAATAATAATAAAAATATATTACAAACATTTTCATTACTCATTGTGCATAATTTAATTACAACATAATCATCTGTTTGGAACAAAACCAGAAACAACAACTAAGTACGCATATTTTTTTCGGTAGAGGTTTTAACTGTTGTTGTGTGTTGTTAACAGTTTAAGTAAATATAAAATTAATGTAAACTATAGGTCAGCGACAAAATTAGAACTAGAATGTTGTAAACGTCCATAAGAAATTTTGAACACTAAGCTCCACAGCTTACCGATTAGATACACCGACTCCGCACCAGGTAATTAGTTAAGGACCCCTTCGGGGCCCAACTTAGATAGATAGGTAGGAAAAAAAAAACCGACTCCGCACGATGCGGAAGCGATATTATTAATGATTGTTGCTTGATAACCCTTCAGCTGTGGCGAAAAAACATGGCCGCTTATCCACGTCTGTGGCACCCTCTGAGGGACGCTCCACCAACAAGGTTTGTGAGGTGAAGTGTTTTGTTAAAATTAAATTTTCTTTAGTTTTTTACATAATCACAGCCAGGATATTGGATGAAACTCAATCTATATTAAATTATCTAACTGCAACGATATATCATCGTTACATTAAAGTAGTATTAAGGCTATCTACCCTCGCCCGATGCTCGTCGACGGCTCGCCCTCCGGCCAGATGGACCGACGACCTGAAAAAAGTGGCTGGTGGTGACTGGATGGCGAAAACGGGAGATCGGGCCATGTGGCGAACCCTGGGGGAGGCTTACGTCCAGCAGTGGACTGCAATAGGCTGAAATGATGAAGGCTATCTAGCTGACCTCGTCACCAGGTCACCGAAGTTTACGACATATTTTCGTTATTTTAAATATAATAAATTGGATTTTTGGGGTGTTTAATGGGCTTAATTTGAAGAAATTAGTGTTATACTTATTCGAAAAACATAAAAAGGCAGGCTCATGAGTATTTTTTTTACAATAGACCATTTCAAATATTCTACCAAAATAATGCCTACACTCAGAAGTTGCTCGTGTAGGTTTCGATTTACATGTTTATATCTGAAGTGTTTTATACTGTGTGTAATCAAATTCATGCCTAAACAATAAATTTGGGTCATCAACTAGGTGTAACCGAAGCTTTTTTTAATGTAGGTGCAGCAGGTTTTATGTGAGAGTAAAATGAAAAAAGTATTTCTACTTTCATATAAAATAACCTCTTCCAAATGACTGCAATTATCACAGCAACCATATGTTTTGAACAAGACAAAATAAGTTTATTAATATTCCCATTAAAAGTAGTTTTCGTTTAAATTATAATATATATAATATATATCAGTTGAACAAAAATCACATCAAAACATGATCTAAAAACAATATAAATCAAGGTCATGATTAGTATAGAGTGCGGATCATAGTGACGTCAGGAGGTATTATGTGGGCACCCCTCTGGGGGTTTCCCAGGTCTGTTAACCTCCCCTCTGAGGGGTTTGTTATGACCGTTACCAATTTCAATCGATTTATTTACTTTCGAGCCATTGTTAATCCATTTAGGTTAATTTTAAACAAATGTATGATAAATGACAGTGATGTTAATAGCTGATAGTAATATTAGATTATTAGAAAAGCGCTTAAAAACGTGTTGCTAAATTTTGAGCATAAATAGTTATGTTGTGTTAGTCACGGGTTTATTACAGCTAACCCGTTAAAATAACACTTGTTTTTATGTTATTCTATAGATTACTTACATGTCTACAAGAACTGTCCTTCTGGCACTAAAATTCAGCACTAAACCACAGTATAGAAGAATAATACAGTAGGTAATCTGAGGCCGTTTAGGAGCGTTCGTTACCTACTTTCGCTCGATGCGCAGGGCTGTGTCAAGTTTGTGGCTTGGCATACCTATAATACTTTTGCTTTTAAGTTTGCAAAGTATTTCTGTTACAGTTTAATAGACAATATTGTATACACAAAGTAATAATATTATAGATAGTTGGGTATGTGTTTTTAGTTTCCCACTTCATGGAATATTTTAATACCACTATACTAGGCCTAAAATATTTCCTAGTAAGTATAATAGTTGCTAAACTGCACTAGGTTGGTAGGTGCTTAGTTACAAGCCTATTCGGCTCCTTTTGATATCGTGGCACTGGCGGCTCGCTGTCTTCATACCTACGAGGCGGCTTCCTTTGACGTAGCGAGTGAGAACGAGCGAACACCGCAACGGCGCGGCCCCGATTGAAGCATTCTTCGTCATTCCCGAAGGCTATGTTTGTGTGCGTACCGAACACGCGCGCATGTGTGCAGCCGTGCGATGTACCTTTGTTCGAAGTTTATCTACTGTTCATATACTGTGACTAAACCCACTAATTTTCACTCGCGAACACCGACCGTGTCAAACGCGCCACTGACTGTTTTAGACTACCGATCAAATTCATAATTTTCATGCAATGGCGATTGACATTGTCGCTTGCTAGCTGTCTCACTTCATTAGCTATACGTTTCAATGGATTAAAACGAGATCAATACACGAATGGCGGTTTTATTTCTAAGAAAGTAAGCACAGCCATTGCGCCCCTCCGAGGGAGGCTCCATCGACCTGCAGGAAAAAATGTGAAGCCCACAGAGGGATGACCACAGCTGAAGGGTTAATATATAATACAGTCATTTTAACCAAAAAAATTTGGAATCACAGGTTGGGTCACGGTTGGGTCTACAATCTTTTCAAGACAGGAGAATGTTCAAAACGTTCCGAACCAGCTCTTTATAGGCAATCCGTCTGCACGTATAGACGTCCATACAGTTCTGGCCGAATCACAGATTGCGTCTATTATTTATGGGTAGCACACGACCCTAGCAATTTCGATGCGGAACTTTCCCTTCCTTTTATTCCAATTTCGCAATGTTAGAAAAAATATGACGATATTATTGGACGAGTCAAGTTATGAGTGCCCGGGCGGTCAAGCGGAAAGGGAGTTTTTATTTCGACTCGTAACGGAAACGTACCTAATTTGATGTGAAACGATATTGTTTGAATTAGTTATTGCCATTGGTGATTAAGGGTTGAAAAGTGGAGGCGTAAATGAAAAATACTAGACTGTTTTGATTCGATTTATGTTATTGAACTTTTGTAAGGCATTTAAATGTAGGTGTACAAACGCCAACACAGTTAGCTGACATCCTGTATTTATATAGAACCTTATTACAATGTACATAAAGTGCACGGATGGTCAGTTAACTGTGTTGTCGATACCTACTGCTTTCATACTGCGCCACATTCGCGTTATATACTGCGATTATTCAATGTTATACTTACAATATACCGACTAGTAGAAATCTTTGCGCCTTGAGCAAGCTATCGGATGAAATCGAAATGCTTCCTTAGGCTATGTACCTATAGTAAAACTTGTAAACTTTGCGAAAATCGAGTACAAATACTATTCATTGCATACCTCACACAGATTAAGCAGTTACAAAAGACAGGGACACAGTAGAGGTGAAACAACAGGCGGTCTTGTCGCCAAAGAGCGATCTCTTCCAGACAACCTTTGGGTAGTAGATAAAAAAATAGTAAAGCTTAAGTAGTAGGTGGTGCAAGAAGAGAGTAATTGTATTGATTAAAATGAACTTGTACTTTAAATCGAAATATTTATAAAAAATATTACTTAGTTAATTAGACGAGCATAAAGTAATTTATTCCGAGCTCATTTTGTAAGAAAACATAGTATTTTATCATTTTTGTCGCAGTCTCTGAGGAATGGAATTTAATTTATTATATTCCTTGACATTTATAAGAGAATATAATAAAGATTTATAGGTATGTTAATTACTTTCTATGCAGCATTATTCATTTATCGCGGGCGTTAACCTTGTGATTAAGTAAAAATATTTTTTTTAGTAGGTATACACCCAAAAATGTGTTAACTACTAAAGTTAGTTTTGTTTTGTTGTGTTTTTATCCACTCACTTGCTTGTTGCAACCACAGTTGCCAATTTCGTGCACCCCTAAACTGATGGTGGCAACTGTGGTTGCCAAGTGAAGTATGGACTTCTTTGATAAAGAAAAATTGAAAGCAATTTAGGCTACCTTTTTTAAAATCCGAAAGCAAGTGAGTGGTTATGAATGTTTTATCTTGTTATATTGTTGACATTTATTAAATGTTTACCAACTTTATACAAAATATCTACACCGTTTGTTAGCAAAATATAGCACATAGTATGAAACAGAGAGGAGTAACTGCGTATCATTTCGATCGAGCGTTAGGACAACTCAAGTGTTATTTTCTCACAAAAAATTACATTTGGAACATTATTTCACCTTATTCCATTATTATGTGGGCGAAATATGTAGACAATATCTGTGATGACGACTGTTCTAAACATTACGCCAGCAGCAGTATGTTAAACTAATTTATATACGCACAGTATATAATTAGTGCTCTAAAATGCGTTCAAAAACCGTAGGAAATGACCAGCATTAATAAAACCGATTATACATACTAGGAGAACTTTCTTGTCTGTGGTAGTAGGTAAAATCTGTACTTTAATGTTATAAAAGACAGTACAGATTTTTGTAACGTTATGAGTTTAAATTTGGAACAGCTGTCAAAACTCAAGTGGGTCTCTATTCTAGTATCCATAGATATTAAAACAGTTATAGATACGAAACGTCAAATCAGTATGTTTATTAATATTTACGCACGACATTTGATCTCGAGTGACATGAGTATATGGACTTCATTCGTTTGTCTATGATTTTAAAAAAACATTCGTCTTGACGGAGGATCGACTGGCCGCCATTGCTGTTGTCATTTTTTTGTTGGTTTATTGCTGTTACGAAAGTAGAATTGTGTGTTGTGTATGCAAGTGTACATAATTAGGCCTTAAAACACTCGTGTGACCCTATTAACACTCGTATTTTAAGGCCTCTCATTCTGGATCAGTTGCATAAACTACTAATACTTACCAGTATAATAATGTTCTTTTGACAAAGACTCATTACCTAATCGCAATCAGATTTGAATCCATGGAATGCAAAATTGGAATTGACCCGTTTACAAACGCAAAGCGGAAATTTTGCATAGCCAACGTTTCAGCGTTCTTTTACATATTTATGAGTTATGTTCCAGCGAGCCGAGCGATCGCGGGAAGAAAGTTAAACATTAATGAACGCTTAAATATTCCGTACATGTAAATAAAGAAATGAATTTTTAGGGTACCGTAACAACGGTTGCAGGATTGAATTAGCGTCGGGGAAATACACGATGCTCTTTAAGGATCATGCATACGTAGAGAGAGATTTAGAAGTAAGCATGGGCAATTTATGAGAGGAGGCCTGTATCTAGCCGGACGTATAAAGCCTGATGGTGATGGTGGTCAATAAAATGTATGATGGGTCGATTTGGAACACTGTTTTTTTTTTTATGGCTTATTGGAACGCTGTTAAACAGACGTTGTAAATTGTGTAGCATTTTTGACGCAGCATGGTTAACGGAGTTGGTAAAGACGATATTATCATAATTGTTGATTAAGGGTAGATTTAACATTATTAAAACTAAGTGACAAGGTTATATTACTGTTGAAACCGACTTAGGCTGGTTCCGTAATTAGCGGTGCGGGCTCAGTGCGGTATCAGCTGTTAGCTGTCAGTGTCAGCTAACAGCTGTTTGGCGCGAAGAGAGCGGATTTTTTTATGTTTTTTCTATTAATATTCAAAATCTCAGTAGCAAAGCAACTACCAAATTACTAAACTATAGTCCAACCGCGTCACTCAGTCCTCGACTGCGCGGCACGCGGGGGGTGTCATAAGGGGGAGCGGGCGTCGTGCGGGAGGAGAAGCCACACGCCGGCCGGGCTTTGTTGTCAAGTTGTCACTAGTGGTGAACTGAAAACCAGTGCTGTGTGCAGTTAGTCTGTGCCGCAGTAAACGCCAAGTTCACTCCTATCGTCACACTAATAATATTACTCTTACTATTTATATTTTTGTTTATATATATATATATGTATTTATATTATTTATTTATATAGAAATCATTTTTTATAAATAAATAAATAAATAGTATAACTACCAAACTACTCACTGTTGCTCTCGTATTGGCATGACCAGCCACGTATGTAAGTGCTGCACTTTAATGGACGCTGCTTAAATCATCTTTTATAGATGCTAAAGGCCAGTGATTGATTGATTGAGAGGACAACAATCTTGCACAAATCGATCTAGTCCCAAATTAAGCAAAGCTTATACTACGGGTACTAGACGACCATAAACATACTTATATAGATAAATAAATACTTAGAAAACATCCATGACTCGGGAACAAAATATTGATGTCCATCACACAAATAAATGCCCCGGGATTCGAACCCAGGACCTCTCGCTTCGTAGGCAGGGTCACTACCAACTAGGCTATAGTGGTCGTCATAGCGGTCGTTATGTTCTGTTTTTGTATCTGGTATGTTGTGCGGCAATAAATGACTTGTCTAGTCTATTGTTTTCTAATTTGTCCCCTACTTTAGTATTTATTTTTATTTTTTAGACTTACGCTAAATAGGCAGAACAGAATTTGTATGCGGTATTTCCTACTGCACCAAGAGCTTGCTAATTCCGCGCAGATTTCATTGCTTTCAATAGGTGTACTATCAGTATTATATTGGCACTTTAGTATTAATTGCGCGGAATGGATAAAGCAGTTGCTAAAACAGCTGAAAATCCGGAGTTATGTCGTCGAACTAAGCGCATTCGTGTTCCACACATCTTTATAAGAGCAATGCGGCCCAGCCGCGCGGCTTCGCTCGAATATTGCAAATAACCTAGGCAAACCAGCGGGATGAAATACCCTTTATTCATCTCGAAGGTCTATTCCATTAACCATACAGACTTAAGAATTAACATATAGGAAGTTGCCAAGCAACCAAGACTATAATTTGTTTACAGACTGTCAGTGAAAATAAAAAATCTTAATGAAAGTTTGTTGCGTATTTAGTAATATCTTGTGAAATTGTGCGTGCGTGTTTGGTATCTGTGCTTTCGGACAACTTTAATCTGCCGCTGCAGGACTTTATGTAAGTAAAAAGCAATCTAAGGCTATATGTACCTTCTTCTTTTTCTCGTGTCGATCGTTTTATATTTATTTTTTAAGGCCTGAATCACTTTGGAGTGGCCTGCGGTGGCGGTCGATAGTAAATTTGACAGCTAATGATCAGTTACTATTGACCGCCACGGCCAGGCCGCGTGAGTCTGTGAGAGGCTTAAGGCTAGGTTTTGTCAGACTCAATCCGCGTGAACTTCTGTATCAACGTCTACTCCATAATTTATCCTCTTGAGAGATTTCTGGAATTGTATTCTTTATCGTAGGTGATCAATAACTATTTACCTGTGTTGGGTTAAGATTCACCCAAGTTTGTTCTGCCGTTTTTGCTTGTCTGGGTGCATAACAATCGTTCAAACAAAACTCTCGCAGTTATATTATGAGTAGGAGTGAAATGTATGATTTTCAATACTAATGTGACTGTTGTTCTGGTTTGTTAAGCTATTGCGGGATTAGAAGCTGGCGATTGCTAAAGCCCTGTCTTTTGCGTCACGGAGGTCTTGTACTTGTGATAACTTTCCAATAAGCGTTAAGACAACTTAACTGTAATTTTTCCATACAAATGACACTAAGATCTTGCTAACATACGTACGATAGCCATCGACCAGAAACTTATGGACACGCAGGACAAAACAATATATATGCGCGAATATTTCAAAAGCTGTCCCGTACAATATTCCTGTTATCAACTTTTAATTACTTTAAGTCAAGCAAAGATTATTTTTTGCCAAGATAATTTCTGAAAAACCCATAACCACTTAAACAGCATTACCGAAAATACTCAGCAGGTGAGACGGAACCAACATGCTTTGTTTAAATCGCGACCACTATTTTTTTCATCATAACAGACAGCCACGTCGCAAAACCACTATATAAATACTTCCGCTGCAGACCCTAACGTGTTGGTAAAAAGATCATAATCGCTTGATTTATATGTTTATTTTTTGTGATTGCGTTGTATAGCTGCGCATTGGAATGCAAATCGAATCAAGTCGAGAAGCGAGCACGAGAGCCTTGTTTTTTCAAAGTGCAATCTTGAACAGGATTTTCGCAATATACGTCTTAGTTAAAACGTAGTTAGTACGCATGCTTCTTCTTGTATTTTTCGTACGACTAATCGGAAACTACATAGTGCAGAAACTCTTGAGAATTGAGACATATGAAAGGCGAGTTTAAATGTGAGTCATATTAGTGTAGAAACTGTTTACTGCTGCACCTTTAAAACAAAAATGTTAATCATCGCGCCGGTCCCGCGACCAGCCTTTAGTTAGCAACCTTAAGGATATTTTTTTTGTTTCAAATTTAATTTTATAATTTATTTGAAAATATTTAAAGACGACCAACACATCTAAGTGGTCGCAAACTGACACTAAATTAGGTTACCGCTATCCAGCTATAATTTGTAAATAATTTACAAATTATATTGTATTTTATTGACTAAAAAAAGTACTTCAACCAGAGGACACTGTCATGCCTTGTTCTGTGGATTTAAATATGAAAAATTGCACAGAAAACGAACTGTATTGTATAAATTCACTACGACAGACAAGGTCTAAAGATGGTCATTACATTATCTCCCCTTTCACTATTTCCTGCACATTCATGCCACACGCATAATTAAACACAATCCACTGTTATCACTAACCAACGTTTACGCGAATCCCATTAATCAAAAAATAATCTCTAATTCCGAAACCGAAAAGATTTACCTACCGTTCCCCACCATACCTCAATGTTTAGCCATGATTCATAGAGCGATTAGCTTAGTATAGGTGGGCAGTGGCGCAAACAGGAAATACATTCGGCGGAAGTGGTCGACCATAACTCAAAGAGAGAGAACTTCCGGTGTTCATCTGATAGCTAGCGTTTGAGCTATGAACATCTTTTGTTGGACATATGTTGCATATTGGCTATTTAAATTCGCTTAAACATTATTTGGATTTACTACTAACATAATACAAGTTATATTACACGATTTCACATTTTATTATTATTAAATAAAATTATGACCCGACCCTGGTAAAGGTCGCGTGAGTCCGCAGGACGCGGCTAGCACAGAACCGGTCATTGTGGCACTCTACGGGGAGGCCTATGTGCAGCAGTGGACATCTTTCGGCCGAAATGATGATGAAGAAAATGTATGTAGAGAAAAACTGCATATACACGAGTATAGGTATAGAATAGTTGAGGTGAATGATTACACACATACTCGTAGCTGCAAAGAGTAGGTACTAATTGCAAAAAGATAGCGAATGAATGAATAAAATAGCTTAGCATCCAAAAAATCTGCTCAGACAATTTATACATGTATGCCTGAATGTCTTCAATGACATTTTAGCAAAATGTATGTTAAAACGATTTCCTCCAATTTAACCTAATCAAGTGGCTAACACAGTGCATACCCAGCTTTAGGCCGCGTTTACATTGGCAAGACAAATATGAATTCTATTTTAAAGATTACGGTAGTCCTAGAAAAATACGTAGGCCAATTTTATTGTTTTACGGCCATTCCCACTAATCAATCCACGGATAGTTTTCCTTACCAGCAGTTACATTTTGACAGATTACCCGTAGAAAATGTGTCAAAGTGTAACTGCTGGTAAGGAAAACTATCCGTGGATTGATTATTGGGAATGGCCGTTACAGTTCATCTAAAATATACGAGGTGTATAAATACTGAATGTTCTGGCCTTTTATAGACATTTTTTTCAACAACTTATTTTTTGCGTACCTAGTCGAACTTTAGGTACTAACTCGCTGGTAGGGCATAGCGGAACATCGTTTCCCTCACATTTCAGCAGTTCAACTGGGGAAGTACTATCGACAACACAGCTAACTGACCATCGGTGCACCTTAAGTGCATTGTAATAAGGTTCTATATAAACACAGGATGGTCAGTTAACAGTGTTGTCGTTTGTACCAGTATTTTCATCATATAGAAGACCGCAGCCGTAACCACACCACTAATGACGACCTCTGTAGCCTAGTTGGTAGTGACCCTGCCTACGAAGCCGGAGGTCCCGGGTTCGAATCCCGGTATGGGCATTTGTTTGTGTGATGAGCATAAATATTTGTTCCTGATTCATGGATATTTTCTATGTATTTAAGATATATTTATCTATATAAGTATGTATATCGTCGTCTAGTACCCATAGTACAAGCTTTGCTTAGTTTGGGACTAGGTCGATTGGTATAAGAATGTCCCCAAATATTTGTTTTATCATTTTATTTATTTATTTATTTATTAATGGTGGGTTGCACTAACTTACGATCACAGACCGATCGACGTTAAAGATGGCGCGGGCAGCTGTCATTCAATAGAAACTTTTCAAACTTTCCATACATTCAAATATTAAAGTAAACCAACACTTTAAATCCAAAAATACATCTGTATTAAACAATGTTACAATTAAATTGTCATCTTACAAAAACGTAGCCCAATTGATCCAAAACACAGCCTTACAACACCCCCGTTACCTCGAAACAAGGGCTCGACACGCCATAATTTATGTGCCAGGGCACCACAGCACATCTGGCACCCTTCACAGGAGACGCTAAACTTCCTTCTATGTAGTAAAATGGTCCGTTCGTTACAAAATATAGGTAGCTACGGGAAACGAGATATTTTGTGGAGCGCCTGCTGAGATGGTTATAGCAATATGTCGGTTAATAGTATCAGGCACTTTTTATAAAAGTTTAATGAAAACACAATCCGAAGAGTTTCTATTTATAGTGTAAGAGGATAGGGAAAACTGTGAATGACATGTTATGTAGGTACATGTATGTATTAAATGCAAAAAAAAAGGGAACGTAGTAACTGAGAAGGCACCAGCAAAGAAAATAATTCGTGGTAAGTCTAAAGTGTTTCATCTCCATCTATAATCTAATAAAGGGGCAATGTCTGAGAAATGTAAGATTGTAGCTTCTTAAGTTTTACATAGGGGGTAATATCCGACGTCCAATTTTTTTAAATTCTTTTAGTAGCGTGTTGTTTAGAATCGACCTTCGGAATGGGTGTGTTTTATAAATTGTATTTTAATTTTCTTTATAAATGGGTTATTACCTAAATAAACAACAATTTTATATATTATTCTATTTATTTATTAAGCGGCTCCGCTTTAATTCTTTGTAACATCTGCGCAGGCGCAGCGCCGGGAGCTAATTTGTTCCAAGTAAAATTATTTTCATTAGAACTAACTTCATGTTAACACCATTACCTAAGTGTTACATAATATTAACTAAAGTACATTATATTAATGTTTAATTCATTTCTAAAAAAAATATGATTAGGCCGTGTAAATAGGCAATTTTAACTATGCGGTAATGAGCGGTGCGGAGCTGAAGGCAAGGTTACGCCGTAGAATAAATTTAAAGACAAACCAAATATGATAATTTTGAAGAGCTGAAACTGCTTACCTTAAGTTTCTTGGTGTGCAGCTTAGAGCGGGCGGGCGAGGAGTTCGAGCAGACGATTATTGTCAGTAGGAAGAAGCACGAGCACGAGTTTGTTCGCAATATTGTGAATTACAGCGGTGAAAATATTTCTATTTTGATACATTATATATATATATTTTTACTAGAGTATGGATAAGACTGACTTACGATCGCGATGGGTGGCGTACCAACTCGAAGAGAGGCCTAATACTCAGCAGTGGGCGATTGCAGGCTGAAAATTATGTTGATGCTAGCTCAAAAGTTATCTTCTAGAAAAAATACCCGGTAGGTACCTACTATAAAATTCACAGGTTCTAGGTAGTTACTGCAGGTACTGTCCAAACTAAAGCACTTCTATCCCAATTTGCGAACCAGATTCCGCCGAAAAATTGGATTGTAGGCAACTCGTTAATTATTATTCATGTTTCGCTACCTCTTGTACCGTATCTCGGAGTTTCGTAATGGAAAAACTTTTTTTAAGTGCCGAAATCTCGAGGACTCTCATAAATAACTGTTACTGCAAGCTGTTACGCACGGCCTGTGCCTTCTTTCCTCTGATTAGTTGAACGAGGGTCAATGTGCACGTAGATAATTATTAAAGACGAATTTTTGTTTTTGGAAACAATGAAACGTGAAAGGAATTTCGAGGAGCAGTGTTTTGTTTTTAATTGTTAAGGGAATTTCATGAATTTTAATTGCTACACTGAACCTGCCCTTATGACTAAGCAGGTAGTAGGTTAATATTTTAGTGATCCGATTCAGTCCTGGTTTTTTACGCGAACGTGTTTTGTCTTGATCCGCGCCATGTAATGTGTGTGTGCATTGGTATTTGTAGATATGTGATAATTAGCAAATCTTGAGTTTTAGAGACAGACTCCATGTACACAGAGCTAGAAAATCTACTTGTAACGTGATAATTTACACACACACCGCATCACTCACTTTTAGTTCCTAAGGCGTGAATGAGAGTCAATTAAACCACATACATTTGACTTGAAGTGCAATAAACACATGTTTCACCAAATATTATTCAAACTACATTAAGCACGATGATATCTTAAAACAACACGAGTATAATTGTGTGCGAGAGAAGGTTGGGCTCATGGCGGGTCGGAGCAACATGTAAGGAAACTCCTGAAGGCGAGTTCCAAACTTGGTCCCGCTACAATAACGAACAAACATCTAGTACTTGTGGAAGATACAGTTGATATATTTTTTTAAGAGGCACACGGCGATTTATACAGAGCCTCAAACAGGCAGTATCGACTATTATATTCTGTTTTGCACGCTTTTTTGTCACCTAGACCGACCTAATAATAATTAAAACATAAATATGGGGATAGTCTTACACAAGTTGACCTAGTACCAAATTAAGCAAAGCTTGTATTATTTTTATATATTCTCATTAAATACATAAATGTTTATATTCTCATTACATAAATAAATGTCCTTACCGGGATTTCATCCGTTTCTCTTTCACCTGCTTTTATCATCAATACGCACTACTACTTTGACTCTGATCTGCGTACCCCGGTTTGACGGATGCAAAATTTACCTGATGCTTTAATAGTGCGAGGACATAATTAAAACGATATGTCGATATCGATAAAAAGTCTTTAGGTACGGTCAGCTGCAGAGAAACATGCCCCCCCTGCATATCAAATTTCTATGCAGGGGGGCATGTTTATCTGCAGCTAACTGTACCTACAAACCTACGTGTGGTACTTACGTTAAAATCAAAGTGTTAAATCATAGAAAAAGTTGGCCTTTCTAAGTACATTTTAAGTTGGTCGACTAATACTCGGTAACTAGTTATGCCTACTTAGCCGTGATAGTTTCCCTTTTAAGTTAAGTATATGTAACACTGCCATGATTTTTGCCACATCCCCAGTAGTAGCCATTTGACGTGACTCGAACAAAAATTAGGGCTTTAGAGCCCAATATCTCGCAAACGAATCACTGAGTTGAAAAATGGATTTCAGAAACCCATAAATCTTTTGAACAAGCTATCCAACAATACTCCAAACCATGGGTTTAACGAGAAAAAAATATTGGTAGAGGGGAGGTAACTTAAAAAAAAATATTTTCAACATTTTTTTCTACTGTTTTGTTGGCGTGATTGACCCATGCCGAATTACAGTTTTCTAGTAGTAAGGGTTACTGAGCTAAGCCGAAGGACGGACGGACATGGCAAAACTATAAGCGTTCCTTGTTGCTACGGAACCCTAAAAAAGGGACATTAAGTTTGGCGTGGTCCCCAAAAAAATTTGAAGGTGAGGCAAAGGAATATTTGGGCTAACGCACCAAATTGTCGCTTCTCTCTCTCTCTCTTTCTCGCTGCCAAATAATGCTCTTTACATACCTTTTGTTTTCTTGTCACGTGATCTTTCCCACACTGATATATGCCAAGATAGCCGACTCAAGTACCTTAAGACAAATATATATAACTGTTTGAATTGTTTCCAAACCGGGGTACATGCTGATCACATTATCATGGAGTAATAATAATAATAATAAACACATGAAAAAATTGTATTCGTTGTATTCTTGTTTTATCAGTTTAAAATGGCTCGATTTTATATCGCCACTGTAATTAAACATCCCACAGCACTGGAAATTTTTAAATTGTCCAGCAAAACGGCAATTTGGTGGAGATAGCACATTTTTGAAATGTCACTGACAGCACGCGATGATAACTAGATCACAGCGAAAAATACGTCAAGCAATAACGGAAGAACACGCACGCCCTTCACCTCCACCCGCCTCGTCGTCCACACCATCTAGTCCAGTAAATGAACTGACAACTCGTATGGAAAAAATGACAATTTTGGAAATAATTTATAATAGCTTATTTTTTATGTGTAACGGATATATTATCAATTAAATAGTTACCCAGCGACAAAATCCGACAAAATTTCAGACATCAAAAAAATGATAAGTTAACTAACTTCTGAAAAGTCAGAAAAAATATTAATAAATATATTTGTCTTTATTTTGTTTCATTTACATTTGCTCTATAATATTCAAGATAAATCGTATAAAAAAAGACAATGCATGCTTCATTGAAATCTACATAATTACTTCCGGGTGGAAAGTTTGTCGGATTCTTGAATAAATTATCTTAGAATAACATTCTCAAATGCAATCAACAAAAAAAACGCTATTATAAATTAATGTTTTTCAAAACCGTATTTTGCCTGGAGTAATCGTCCAGCACGTCATCGTCGGGCGATGAATTTGCGACCGCGCCCGACACTAGCAGCAGCAGTTCGAGCGACGAGTGCGGGTCGCCGCCGCCGCCGCCACGACCACCTGCGCGGCGCGGGCGGCCACCGCTGCCGGCACGCTTGGGGCCTGCGGGGCATCCTGCTCCGCCCACGGCTCCCGCTACCGGTGGTATAGTGCGCCACGTGCAGTGGACGCAATCCATTAACGAAAACTGCATGCGCGCCTACTATGGGGCGACAGAGGGAGGAACTAATCTGTCCGCGTACCGTGTCCGGATGCTGCCTCTGTTCCAGGCGCTTGAACCGGCCATCACCGTGTCTGCGCAGCGTCTATCGGATCAGGTGCGCGTCATCCAGCGGCACAAGCGGTTGGATAACGCCACGCTTGATCGGCTACGCCTGGAAGTACTCTCTGCTCGTGCGGCCTCTACTTCGGCGCAGGATCCGCCCGCCTTGTTGCCGGCTCCAATGCCTGCTCCCGACCTGGCATTGGGGGCACCGCGGGTTGATCCCAGTGCCGACGAGGAGGACTGTGCGAATCAGAGCATGAGTACCCAGACCAATGAGCAACTGAGGAGGGCTTTGGAAGATGCGATTACGGGGTATCGTTCCACAAATAACTCTAGGAGACGAATACCACGCCTGCCCGTAAATAGACGCACGTGAAGACTTACTTGATACACACTCAATCATGTACTGCGGGGCCATCGCGGCGTGCCATGTTGCTCGCGTCAAGTTTCCGGACGCTGACCGTGCACCTAGGACCGCCGGGGGTGTCCCTGCATGGCAAGTGCGGATTGAGCGTCGTATCAATACGTTTAGGACTCATTGCAAAGCTGATCTGCTTCAGGGGGGGCAACAACCGCCCCCGAGTCATGCGCTTTGTGAACCAGGCCTTCGCGGGAACTGGTATCAGGCCCCGCGACTACATGGCCTGTGTCACGGAGCGCATTGACTTTCTGAAGCAGAAAGTCTATGCATGGGCAGGCCGTATTCGCCGCTACAGAGAGCGAGTGGATCGATACCAGCAGAATTGTCTTTTCCAAAGCGATCAAAGGAAGGTATACCGAAAGTGGGAGGGAGCCGACCTTCGTGTGTCCGACGGACAGCAGCCGGATGCTACTGCCATGGTTGACTTCTGGCGTAGTATCTGGTCAGTGCCAGTCGAACACACCGAAGGCGAGTGGATGAGTGTTGTCGAACGTGAGTGTGAGTTCATCGAGCCCTTGAGACTGTTACCATCAGCCCCGATGACGTTAGTTGTGCCATCCGTTTGGCCCCGAACTGGAAAAGTCCTGGACCGGATGGATTACATAACTTCTGGTTGAAATAGTTTCGATGCTCACACCTGCGTTTGGCAACGCAGTTCCAGCAAGCCCTTGAACTCGGTTCCCTACCATCTTTCTTGACAACTGGTATCACCTCCCTGCTCTATGAGTCCGGTAGTACCACGGAAGCGAAAAACTACAGACCCATCACGTGCTTGCCTATGCTGTACAAGCTCCTTACATCTATTTTGAGAGCAAAAATTAACGCACACATCGTTGCAAACAACGTTTTGGCCCCTGCTCAAAATGGATGTAGGGTTGGGTCTCGTGGTACTAAAGAGCTCCTCCTCATAGACATGACCATTTGCCAACGAGTCCGGCGGAACAAAGGGGCCTTCTCGGCCGCTTGGATTGACTACAAGAAGGCCTATGATTCGGTGCCTCATTCATGGCTGAGGAGGATCTTAGAGCTGTATAAAGTTGATGCAGTTCTAAGATCCTTCTTAGGCGCTTGCATGGGGCAGTGGACCACAGTCCTTCGTCAACTGGGGGGAGGAGATTACCCTTCTGGTCCGCATGACTCTATAAGGATTGAGCGTGGGATCTTCCAGGGCGACAGTCTGAGTCCTTTGTGGTTCTGCCTAGCGCTGAATCCGCTTAGCACCCTGCTGAAGGATTCAGGACTAGGTTGCCGGCTTCGGAGAGAGAGTGAGGTCATTTCTCATCTGCTCTATATGGATGACCTTAAGCTATTTGCACCGAATGGACATGACCTGTTGGAACTACTGAAAACAACAGAAGTCTTCAGTAGCGCCATCAAAATGGAATTTGGTGTCGATAAGTGTGCGGTCATGCATGTACAGCGGGGGAAAGTTGTAAATTCAACAAATTTGCAACTTTCTGAGACAATGTCTTTCAAATCTATCTCCGAAGCAAAAACCTATAAGTATCTTGGTATGTCACAGCCATTGGGTATTGAGGGTGAGGGCGTAAAGCGGGCGGTGAAGGAGCGCTTCTTTTGTCGCCTGACCAAAGTACTTAATAGTCTTTTGTCGGGTGGCAACAAGGTGCGCGCCTTCAACGCCTGGGTGATGCCCTTGCTTACTTACTCCTTTGGCGTACTAAGGTGGACTCAGACTGAGCTGGATGCCCTGGACTGAAGAGTCCGAGTACTGCATACTACGCATCGCATGCTACACCCACGCTCGTCTGTTATGAGACTGTACATCTCGCGGAAGTGTGGAGGTCGCGGCTTTTTAAATGCCAAAGACCACCACAACCGCGAGGTGTGCAGTCTCAGGGATTATTTCCTAAATAATGAATGTGGGATTCATCGCGACGTAGTAGCAGTAGACGGAAACTTCACCCCGCTCTCCTTGGCAAACGAGAACTGGCGCAGACTTAAAGTAATGAGCGCCGAGGACCGCAGAGCCGTGTGGAGAAGCAAGGAGCTACACGGGCTGTTCTACAAGGCCCTCACAGGACCCGATGTAGATCTGCTCGCGTCGGTGAACTGGTTACGTTTCGGGGATCTCTTTGAGGAAACCGAAGGTTTTGCCTGTGCAATTGCGGACGAAGTTATCATGACGAACAATTACCGGAGGTATATCCTGAAGGACGGTACGGTCGACATTTGTCGGGCATGCCGCCGTCCCGGGGAGTCACTCAGGCATATTATCTCCGGTTGTGGTCATCTTGCTAACGGCGAGTACTTGCACAGACATAACCTTGTAGCCAGAATTATTCACCAGCAACTTGCTCTGCTATACGGTCTTGTGGTCTCCGAAGTGCCTTACTATAAGTACACACCTGCGCCAGTTCTCGAAAATGGTCGTGCCACGCTCTATTGGGATCGATCTGTCATCACGGACAGGACTATTCTTGCCAATAGGCCTGATATCGTGCTGAAAGATCGATCGAAACGCCAGGCAGTGCTCGTCGACATCACCATCCCCCATGACGAGAACCTCCTGAAGGCCGAGAGGGACAAAGCCAGCAAGTACCTAGACCTGGCTCACGAGGTAACCGCTATGTGGGATGTTGATTCGACGATCATCGTCCCGATAGTCGTTTCGGCGAACGGTTTAATAGCGAAGAGTCTCGACCATCACCTCAAGAGACTCTCGCTAGATGACTGGATGGTCAGATACAGAAGGCGGTACTCCTGGATACTGCGCGGATAAATAGTCAGAAGGTTCCTGTCTCTGTCGCCCTGACCGCCGGTAGCTTAGGCCCCGCCTCGCTGCCGGCTGCACCCTAGGTTAGGTTTTTATAATGATTTTATGTTTTGTATGTATAGTTTTATATTTTACTTTTTATAATATTATTGTACAAACCTTACGTAAGATAAAATATGAATAAAGAGAATAATAATAATAGCTTAGGCCCCGCCTCGCTGCCGGCTGCACCCTAGGTTAGGTTTTTATAATGATTTTATGTGTTGTATGTATAGTTTTATATTTTACTTTTTATAAAATTATTTTACAAACCTAACTTAAGATGAAATAAATAAAGAGATAATAATTATTATTATTTATTGGACAGGCAAGACACCCATAAAATGTACAGCAAAGTGAAAGCAAAATACAGTAAAAAATATGATTAAACCCTACTTACTAAAAACTACTACTAGTAAGTTTAAATTTCTTACAAGATGCCTCATCTAGTAAACTTTACATCACCACTGCCACTAAAATAGGAATAACATCGTCTTGAAATTGTTGCCTGCAGTTTGTGGTTCAATTTGGTACTTAATTTGATAGTTTATCTTCAATTGCGCAGTTTACTGGCTAGGGCCAAACGAACCAAACTCTAGCTTAATGGGTTATCTGACGGCCATTAACATTCCAGTATGAGTTTATGGGCAGCTTGTGGGCTATCTTGTATCTACATTAAACCTTTACTGAGCAAATTATTCGTGAGTTCAAGCCTCGTATGGAACAAGCAAGCAAAAGAAAACCAGCAAAAATAATTCACAACTTAGAAACGTTTAAAAACCCCCCGTCATTTTCATTTCAAAGTTCAATATATCAAAACTAGCTGAACCGATTTTGTTGAAACATGGCTAGAACCGTCTTGACTACGCCAGTTTTCGGACGAAAAGCGCATTAAAATCGGTCCACTCGTTTAGGAGAAACGATGCCACAGACAGATGCACAGACACGTTAAACTTTACCACCACTCTTTTTGCGTCTGGGGTTGAAAATGGGAAGAGCTTCAAAAATAAATAAATAAATAATAAATATTTAGGGACAATCTTACACAAATCGACCTAGTCCCAAACTAAGCAAAGCTTGTACTATGGGTACTAGACGACGATATACATACTTATATAGATAAATAAATACTTTAATACATAGGAAAACATCCATAACTCAGGTTCGTGCTCATCACACAAATATGTAAATGCCCTTACCGGGATTCGAACCCGGGACCTCCGGCTTCGTAGGCAGGGTCACTACCAACTAGGCTACAGAGGTCGTCAAAATGTCTGTCTTATACATTACAATGAAACTAGCGACTCGCCCCGGCTTCGCACGGATACCATATTATACATATACACCTTCCTGTTGAATCACTCTATTAAAAAAAACCGCATCAAAATCCGTTGCGTAGTTTTAAAGATCTGAGCATACAAAGGGACAGACAGCGGGAAGCTACTTTGTTTTATATTATGTAGTGACGTAAAAGGTCAATACGTTGTTTAAATTGGCAAAGAACACAGTTCTAAAAATGTTGGCGCTACTTAGCCGTCAGTACCTTTCATCATATCAGCCGAAAGACGTCCACTGCTGGACATAGGCCTCCCCCAAAGAGTGCCACAATGACCGGTCCTGCGCCACCCGCATCCAGCGGACTCCCGCGACCTTTACCAGGTCATCAGTCCACCTTGTGGCCTGATGACCAACGTGTGGTCAGTACCTTTACTGATTCTTAATTTTTCTAAATGCAGTAAAATAAAAACATTTAAATTCGTACGCTAAGCGGCATTCGATATAATTATTGAGCACATTTATTGATAAATTACTAATATGTAGATAGTTTTACAAAGCATGTTAATATATTTGTATATTGGTTAAATTACAAAGAACGCAATTACATACAGCGCGTTACCGGAAAATGTTTTTTTTTATAGTAGGGTATATTGACGTAGGTCTTGAACTTAACTATGACCTTAATAACCTTATTTCAAATAATTAAGTCAAATTCCGACTTCATACATTTTCTAACAACATTTTAATTGCCAGCAATGTACAGCAAAGTAATTGATGAGTAAGTGTAAATGACAGCTCTTCATACTTTTTTTATTACGACGTCATACATCTAGTACATTCAAGGTTCGCATTTTCGAAATTTAATTGCGCAGTTAATTTACATAATTATGATTTTGTAATACGTGCCAACAATTAACCACTCATTGGCAGTTTTAATAAATGCCTGCGTGCCGGTAACACACTGTATATATTTAATCAAGTGCATGAATGCATTTTCTGTTGGCCTTTTTTTATCTACATATATTATGATGTTTTTTAAGCTTAGCCATTCGCTTGTTTGTGAGACTTCTCTCAGCTCCTTTCAACGGCCTTTAGGGGATAGACCTGACGAAAAGGCAAAATTACGTGATTGTTACTGCGTCATAACATGTGGTAACGCATGACTGGAAATGAAATACAAATTCTGCTTTGTGCTAGCGCCGCCCTATAAGTTTAATATGTAGGTAGGTATGTACGTATTGAATTAATTTACCCAGAATACAGACCCTGTGAGGCCACTTCCGCGAAAAGCCTGTCCGGATAATAATAACGCAATTTCTTAAACCGGATATTAAAATAGCCCTGATTTTTAATTTAGCCTAGTGTACTGAAGTGCTCCTGAAAACAGCTTAGCTGTAAACGCAGCGAATATTGTGGAAGGCTGCGAAGGCTGTCTCTTGGGAGCCGTAGCTGCTACGGCCCGTAGCTCGTAGCAGGCGTAGAACGGTAACGAACGGCAGAGCCACGAACTTTTAGAGGTGGGGTTTGTAGGAGGAAGGTGTTTAGTTATGTGATTGGAATAATTATATTTATAGGTACTTTAATTTTGTAAACCTAACTTTAGTGCCTTTAATAGTACTTTATTACCTAGGGCGGTAAAACAAAGAACATCTCGCAGGTATCGCAGGTATTTGACGCCCGAGCCGAAAGCAAGCGATTGCTACTTTATGGCCACAGGTATGACGTAAAATAATTTGCCTACGTCTCGCGAATTTACATGAGAGAGATGAATGAATAATTTGTAAAAACCTCAGTTCAATAAACTGAGAATAAACTAGCCCTCATTAATACCTACTCCGAGTTCAGAGAGAGAGAGCGCGCACTTTTTTAGTAATCAATCTGGTGGTTATATTATAAATGCATTAGTATGAAACAGCGACATGATGATATCTTGAAACAATAATCTTTTATATTGAAAGAACTTTTGATCACTTATACATTTCTATGGATATCTACGTACCTACTACAATATTTTGAATTAAAAATATTATCATAATACCGTCCAAAATACGCCGGTGCCGATACCAAAACGGTAGTTGCACGACCTAATTTGTTGACAAAAAAGCAATTACTCTGCAAATGTGTCTAAATTGTCTATTGCTAAGGCTATGTACACCGTAATCAGTATCGTTCATCGCCCCACGCAACCGGTAGTTGGATTTCTTGAACCGTGAAATTTTATCAGGAGAATTAATCGGAAAGTTTCCCCTTGGACTGCCTTTTTTAATCCAAATCAAATTGATTTCTCTTTTAGTCGGCCGTGAACTTGCTTTTTTATTAATAACAGACTGTTGTGATTGAACCTAGTCCCACCTGGTAAGCGAAAACAGAGCCTCAGAAGAAGATCACTGGTTCAGTAATTCTATTCACTCATGGTTTGATGTCACATAGATCGTAATTCTCAGGAAATACAGATGAATCAAGTAGCTAGGTAATGTGTTTGATTTAACAATTTCAACGCTCTGTCAAAGAGAAAAGCTGACAATCACACGTTATGTCAACATGACATTGAGTGCGGAGTTACACCTTATGTAGTTATGTCGACGTATATAGGTTGCTATCGCACTGTACTCCTTAGGGGTAATCACGTAACGTTTCGAACGTGCGTTAGGACAATGCAACTATCATTTCTCCATATAAAAAATTACATTTAGATCCTCCTAACGTACGTACAATACGTTACATGATCGACCTGCTTGACGCATTAATCCGTCGTAGATGTTGAACCAGTGGTGCAAATATATCCGTCTTTACCGTTGAAACATGTTAAATTCAGTTCAGCAGGGGTGCCCTAATTGTACGCATATTTATCAACAATTAAAGTGTCATGTAATAAAATACTAGTAAGACATTAGAAAATGATGCAAACTATAAATGTTATTTGATAGATAAACATTTATTTGAGTAGTTTTTATATCAAGAAGGAAACATAATGGGATTAATAGGAAAACCCATAATTTCATATTTTGAAGAAAAAAGTATAAAGTACCAACCTTTTTCAAGTACGTTTAAATGAAATTAAAATTTTCCAAACTTCTGGGTAAGTAAAAATCGCTTGGACTCTGGCAATTTCCATAAGAGCTCTTTAATTATTGAAATCGAGTTCAAATGGACTAAACAATTCCTTTCAAGCTAATTGCAGAAAACTACTTAGTAATTTTCGTAGCAACACGCAAAAGGCGTCAGTGCATTTTCTCCCTACGTTTAACTTATTGGCTTGGTTGGTTTCATTACAGCCATTCTCTTTGATATCGAATTGTGAATCTGTTGGAAGCTTCTTTAAGTTCATAAAGGAGTTTAGAGTTTTTGTTGGTTCAAAATAGAATTAATAATCAACACTGAATTACCGCCATAATCACAACTACGAAGCCGTACTTAGTTAGTCATTTTGCGTGATCCAATTCAATCTTAGTTCGTAGTTCAGTATAGATTAAGATAAGTCCTCGGACGTGCGACGGAACGAGTGAATAATTAAGAATTTTAGGGTCACGGGCACAAAGCATTGCAGACCGCTGTGTGAATGACATAAATAACCTGAACTTACTAAAGTACCCAAAAGACCAAGCTAGTTCAATTGAGCTTATACCTACTTATAATGTTTTTCTTTGTACTATTATGGGATTTGAGTAGACGTCGTCGTAGTAGTAGTAAAGCAGAGGACGCGGGTTTAATTCCCGCCTTAGGCTACATTTGATCGTGGTAATTGTTTTATTTGTTTTTTTCTGTATCGAATCAAATTTTTGCTAAACGGGACTTAATCGCGTATAATTAATTACCTTAATTATTTACCTTTTCGAGGCTTCCCGACCCAACCCGCACAGCAAGATGTTGATACCCACTTAAGCCAGCTTGTACCGCGACCAAGGATGTTGTGACATAACCGAAATGTCCGGGAATCCTCGAAGAAGTAAAAAAAAAAAGTTAAATATACGCGATTAAATTCCGTTTAGTAAAAATAATATGTTAGAATCGTGAAAGTTTATATAGAATGATCTGTACATTTGACTTATTGAAAGAGATCGGAGCGGTTTCTTTCAAGTCCGAGCACAAAACTGTAGTACCTACATTATAATATAACCTATATTTTATATTTGTCTTTAAATTTTTGTTTATGTGTATCCGACCGCAGCGGTGCATCAAAACGTACGCTCGAGAACCTCGTGAATAATAGAACATCCGGAAAAACCCGCACGGGTGTGTGTTATCGCCTTATTTGCCGGGATTGTGCATACAACATTTCGCATTTTAAATTACTTTTCAGGATTTTCATTACATGTTACGAAGTAATAAATCAGTAAGAAGAGTTATTTTAGTATATTTTCATTATTATTACTTCTACTGCCATTAACATACTTTCCGCTACATACGGGGAAAACCACGTGATTGGCTGCGAGCGCAGCGATTCTTGGCAGTGAATGTGTTGGTTGATACGAACTAACTAAACACATTTATTATTTAAATAAAATCAATTGTAAACATTGTATATTGCCACAATTTAATGACTATAGATATTTATTTTAGGGTTGGTATAATAATATACAATAGTACTCATATAGGAAAAGTCTGTGAGGTATGTTTGAAAGATCGTCAGTCTGTATGTAGTAGGTAATCTCCAGAACTACTTGTATTATTACAAAAAAATACCGATATAAGTATTATAATACTTTGACGACCGCTTTAGCCTAATTGGTAATGACCCTACGAAGCAAGAGGTCCTGGGTTCGAATCCCGGTAAGGGCATTTATTTGTGTGATGAGCACAGAATATTTGTTCCTGAGTCATGGATGTTTTCTATGTATTTAAGTATTTATTTATCTTTATAAGTATGTTTATCGTCGTCTAGTACCCATAGTACAAGCATTGCTTAGTTTGGGACTTCGTGGGTTCTCTGTAATCCGCAGGCGGAACCACGCGGCGGCTAGTCTTAACTTTGACGGCAATACGACCTTTGGAAGCAAGAGAATAGCGACTTGTTGATTGCAAAGAGGGAAGTTTGTAAGACTTTCAAAGGCTTCTGCAAAGTTTCGTAATTATCAATGGTTAAATATAGATTCTTATATTGAACATTGGAATATTTTATTCACAGGTCAACTATTCCGAAAGCTTACAATTTTTTTTTTTGTCACTGATTCGGAATGGAAGCCCCGAAGCTCAAAACGGAGACGCGGTAGACCTCGCCGGCCTCTTCCTCTTGAACTCCATCTTACAAGCTTTTATTTTACCTGCACTTTATTGCACAAAACCAAAATAATGTACAAATGGAGGACTTTGGGTATAAGTAGGTGTGGTAGATATAGTTTAAATGACAATTCAATTTTATGGTACCATCGAGCTGATCTGATGATGGAGACAGAAGGTGGCTATGGGGATTCAGTACTTAGCCGACCTCACCCGATTAAGTTAATAAAAAAAATAAGTTTGTCCTCGTTAGAATCGTCTCAATAAGTAGTTGATATTGATGACAGTGTACGCTAAAGTACAGTCGGCAATAAAAGCTTGTACCAAAAATGAAATTTTTGACAGAATTTTATTAAGAGACTGAAGCTCGCATAGTTTGCGTAGCCAGTGAAACCATAAAAAAGGAGGTTATGTTTTTATGCTTTTTTATAACAATGTATTGAATTATCCGAATCGGAGCATCGTGAATAATAAAACTTTTACGTTTTAAAAAAAAACTGGTGCACTTCTGTTGGTCGACTACGTAACGTTTTGTACGTACGTCATGTAAATCTCAATGTCGTTTTTGTATGGAACAATAATAATTGAGTTTTCCTAACATAAGTTACGCTTCATTTCATTTCGTATCAATGTTTTGTTTGCGCTCACTTCACATTATGCCGAGGCGGGACCTTTTCGTGTCACTAGCAGATCATCATCCTCCTAGCGTTGTTCCCGGTTGTGCCCCTAAAGGAGCCTGAGGTCCGCTTTGACACCTAACCCCAAGATTTGGCATAGGCACTAGTTTTGCGAAAGCGACTGCCATCTGACCTTCCAACCCAGAGGGAAAACTAGACCTTATTGGGATTAGACCGGTTCCCTCACGATGTTTTTCCTTCACCGAAAAGCTAACGGTAAATATTCCGTACATAAGTTCCGAAAAACTCATTGGTACGGGCCGGGATTCGAACTCGCGACCGCCGCTTGACAGCCGCATGCCTGAACCACTAGGCTACCAAGCTCTCTGTCGTGGCACTAGCAGATATTATGTTTTATTTTTTACTTTTATAATTTATGCATATATATGTGTTTACTTTTATGTCATGAATACACGTTTTTTCTTTCTTTCTTTCTCACGTGCGCCTTGTGTCAGAACGCGCGCGTTAAGGGTCACATAAAAATGTATGTTTCCGTCTTTCCTGTGGAATTTATTAGAGAAAAGTCCTATAAAGTACTTTTTATTGTTTTTGCCTTAAATACTACTATATATACTAGTGGCTTTGTGAGCTTCCAAGTCGCGAGACCGTCTTAAAAAAAAAAACATTTTTTTCAAAATACTGAATTCGAAAAAATACTGTTGTAAATATTGAACCTGCTCGGTTGAGAAATGACACCTGTAGAGGAGAATAGCCGAACAGCTGGACATCTGGACATCCGGTCAAACGAAAAAATGTTGTCGCTTCGCTCGCTCGTTCAAAAATATACGCGATTTAAATAATCGAGGAGTAGTAAATAAAATAAAACATAGTCCTAGTAGCAACGTTATTAGAGATGCTCAATTATTACTAAGTAACTAATTACAGGCATTAGATTTGGTAAAATAAATCAAGAATAAAATCATGTTGAACACATAATCGGACAATCCGCCTAGATTGGTTTTCCCTGAAGAATCTCAGCGAGGGTGTATTCCGAAGATGCACTTGTCGATCGATCCGTATCACAGACTTATGAAAGATTCAAGAGTCGTTACTCATTCATGCCTTGGTCCCAGAAAATCCCGGTCACAAGGCAGCCCTCGCCACTGGTTATTTATAAGGTGAGTCGGAATATGACGCTTCATTAAGAAAACTCTTCATTATGCTCTTAAAGATAATGGGATATAGACCAAAAGTGAATTGACTAAATATTTTTCTACATTAGGGTACAAAAGACGAGCCACTAGAACTGACTTAAGAGTTACTTTGATAGACTTAATATTGCTATTAAAGCTTTTGATAGGTTGACCGTACTGCTATATGCGCTACTGCAGCGCATCAGGGATGTTTGTGGAGGCGCGCAAGGACGACTTCCATGCTATAATGCGTAAGCGAGTCGCGTCCCTGATGCGGCGTGCCCGCGGCAGCACCAACAGCCTCCTGAGCGCAGTTGCGGCAGTACATGACAGTCCGATATTCTGTCACTCGCGTGAGCTCACAGGTGAGCTCACGCGAGTGACAGAATACTGATTAATTTTTGTGTCACAACGATTTTTTTTAACTACTAGCGATTAACCAGTCAGTTTACTACATAATACCTACACTAACATACACGTATTTATTATAGGCCTCCACCAAACATCGCCTTAAGGCACTGGTCCCACCGCCGGCTAGTAAGCTAGAAAAGTTGGGCGAGTAACGGTTCATTGCGTGCTGACCAGGCACAGTGTGATCAATCGACCTTTACAGATCCGCAATGTAGTGCTACTCGCCCAACTTTTCTAGCTTACTAGCCGGCGGTGGGACCAGTGCCTAATGTCCGGTTCTGCGCCAACCGCATTCAGTGGACTCCCGGGACCTTTACCAGGTTATCAGTCCACCTTGTGTTGTGGAGACCCCCCAGCTGCGCCTCGGGGTACGTGATCGCCACTCTCGAGTTCTCGAACCTTATTATAAAAGATTTTACCTAACATTTTGCCAAATGGTTAACTGTCTTAACTAACGCAAGTGTTGTCAAAAAGAATCGATAATTATGTTAGGTCATCGTCATCAGTAAGCCCATGACAAATCGCTCACGGTAACTACAAAATAGATACAGCCAGGAGTATTAATATACGTTCATATATAAGGACATAAACCTACGTAACGTCTTTAAGCAATTTAATCTTGAGGTAAACCGGTAGCTAATCAACGATCCAAAGTGCTACTAATTTATTTAAAGTCATTACGCCTTCATTAAGTGGTTCATTTACAATTTGATCCCCGCCTCCAAATTAGTAAGCAATTTAAATTTATTATTGTTAGTTATTATTTACTATCCGCCCACGCGGTTCCGCCCGTTTACAATTAACTACTAGCTTATGGCCATTGTCTATACCGATGGCCCATTCTATATGTTTTTTTATTGGTAATCTGTTTTGGAGATAACACTCTACCTACGTACAACCTTACAATTCCCAAATATTACCTCTTTATGTAGTAGTAGCTGCCCGCGCGGCTTCGTTCGCGAATTGCAAAGAACACAGGCAAACGCGCGGGATAATATAAAGGCTATGTCTATCCAGAAAATACAAACTTGTCCTTTTTGTATTATGATTGCAAACTACTGTATAGGCTAATTAATATTGCTTAATTGTAATGCTAATTTAAGTTTGCTTATTATTATTCCACAATAGTAATTGTTCAACAATGTAATGCTCCTACTAACTTTGTTTTAGATATTGAGATTTTTTGTTAACATTACTGAACTATCGAAGTTTCAATAATTATTTGTACCTACGTCTACTTTTATCAGAGGTTTGAAGGAAGAAGATTCTTCATGCGCTTTCAAATAATATAATTTGTCTTTTAAATCAATTTGAATTGACTAGCCAGCATAATATTTGATGTGCATGCATGACATTAAATTGAAAAGAGGTGCAGTGTGGATAAAATAAGGTAATTTCAATTAAAACTTGTGGGTAAAACTAAATTCGTTCTTCCTGAGGTCAATAGTTAGTCTTCCGTGCATATTAAATCTTTTGAATGCTCATGCATAGAATTTCCTCTTCTATGTTCCCGCCGTTTATGAGAATTAAGAGTCCACCAAAAATTAGGCTTTGTAACCCTTTACTTTGGGATTGTCCACAGAAGAGACCCGATCCTAAATGATCACCTCTGTTAACCGTCGTATACCAAAATCATTTCACTTGTTCCGTCCATTAAAACGGCATAGCATCATCATCCTCATCAGCCTCCTAGCGTTATTCCCGGTAGTGTCCCTAAAAGAGCCCGGGGTCCGCTTTGACACCTAACCCCAAGATTTGGCATAGGCACTAGTTTTACGAAAGCGACTGCCATCTGACCTTCCAACCCAGAGGGAAAACTAGACCTTATTGGGATTAGACCGGTTCCCTCACGATGTTTTCCTTCACCGAAAAGCTAACGGTAAATATTCCGTACATAAGTTCCGAAAATCTCATTGGAGCCGGGATTCGAAGCCACGACCGCCGTAGCTCTAAAAAACGGCATAGAATATTTTTTATTTTATTTCAGCCTTAACTTGTTCAAAAATTTCAGGCCAGAATTTAATAAAAAATCCAACAACACCTAATTTCCGACTCAACAAACAACAGACGCCCAACAATACAATGTTATTCCAATTCTTCAATAAGTAAAATCCGCGTTAAAGTGCGATACAAAAATTCGAATCTCGAAAAGACGTCTCAAATTCTCATTACCAAGACGGGCCGAATCGAGAAACGTTACAAAGGGAAGATTACGAACGCTAGAGCGGCTGCTTTATTGCAAAGATATCGAGAAATATTTTAAGGGCAGAATGTTCAATTACTCTGGTACTCTGGCACGTGAAGGCTAATAGCTCAATGCTCGGGAATGCTGACTGCCAAACGAGATTAGCGTTCTTGTTACAGATTTAAGAATGCATAACGGATTTTATTAATCCTGCATAAATATTTAGGTTCAAAAATATTCCAACTATTTTATAACGAAGAAGCTTAGTAATGAAGACCTCGCGTTCTTTATAAGTTAGGTGTATCATGCCACGAATATTTAAAGAAAGATGAGGGGATTACAGTGAGTATCTACATAATATATATATATATATATACTAATTATTAAGATGGTAATATTTGTGACTTTGTAAGTTTGAATGTTACGGATATATCTGGAACTCTTTATTTGATTTCATTAAATCTTTCATAGGAGTAATTTATAGACCTCTGGCTCATCATAGGTTGTAAGATATTTTTTTGATGACCAGTTTAACCTAGAGCGGTCCTGGGTTCGAATCATGGTAAGAAAGAATTAATATGTTTTGTGTGATGAGCACGAATTTTTATTTCTAAATTTTGTATGATTTCTACGTAATTAAGAATTTATTAACTTTATATCTATTGAATATATCGCCGTCTAGGACCCATGATAAAAACCTTCTTAAGCTTTTTACTATTACTAACTTACCACTGCTATTTATGTATGATTGTTCCCTAACATTTAATCCAATAAAATGTGTTATACTGTAGGAAAATGTTTACGATAGGTACCTTTCTGAATTCATCATCACCATTGTTTATACTTCCCACTGCTGGCCACAGATTAATACTAAATGATTACTATATTTCAATTAATTAACGCCAATTTCTGCAAAAATGTCCTTTTGTCAGTATTTATTAGCGCGTCGGAAAGGAAACTCCATTAGCAGAATGAGCGTTGGCGATGAATAGAGGTCATTCAGAAGAGACGTTGACTGTCACAAAAAACTGTAGGCAAAGGGAGGCATTTGGCAAAGAGTAATATTGCCTCGTGGCACAGATTTGCGTCGCTGACACGCTGTAGATTGAAGTTTAAGATAGAATGTGATTCAGATATATTTTTTTGGTTTTTAATTGGAGTGAGACACATTTTCCTTTTTTAATTCAAAACTAAGGTTATTGATCATTTCCTTACTTACTTTGATAGCGGTGGAGACAAAACCTACATGTTAAGGGTTGTTGTGTTATCTTTACTATTAACGCACATACTACAGAAAACATAATTGAATTAGATTAAGATGACATAGGATACTTTTTATCCCGAAAATCTACCCCAATAGGGATGAAGTAAATCTAAAGCAATACAGAGGAATACGGAAGTGTACGCGAACTAAGTGGCGGATAAAAATCTAGTAATATTTGTATATAAACTGATTCAATAGCTTTCATTTGCTTCTTTAAAATAAGGCATATTTCAAAGTTAATTTGATTCTAGCTTGATATTAGTGTCAGTGTCAGTGATAAACGTATTTGTGGAAAAACATACTTAAGCTCTGCAATATTGTAGGACACGCTAATTAATGCAACATAAAAAAAACAACAAGAGATAAAACAATAATGTATAAAAATATTCACAGGCTACATTATCTGTGTATACTTGAGATTGTTGGCCGAATTACATCAAAGTAGTCCACTCAAAAAGCAACTCTATCTTCCAAGGCAGAGGATTCCAATTCCAATAACGGTTTTATAAAAAGTCGGCCACCTTAAATAAAAGGAGCTCTTCTTCGTATCCGAGAAACTGAGGAAATAAATACACACGTTAATGTCGGAGGTAAAAATACAACTCGAACAGTAGATTAAATGCTCTCCCATTCATTCGTGTGTCGCATCTATCTTACTAGCTCATCTGTGAGGAAAGGTAGGAGGCAAGAATAGACGCGGTGCTTCGTTTTGCTTATTTGCACACATGCTACGTACAAAAGAGTGCTTTAGCAAATTACTAGCAGAGCATCAATTCATTATTTTTACCTCAATAACAAACAGTGCTATTAGTAACAAGTAGGCGTATGTACGTGCAAGTGTTGAGATTGTCATAAAGTGAAATTTTCACTCAAAAAATGCCACTTGATATATATACCGGCTGTCCCAAAACTTTGCCACACGGAGAAGGGAATACCTTAATTATTGAAAAAAGGTAGTTTTACTGAAAGAAGACATGTTATTTGAAAAATCTTTGAATTTAGTTAAAATTGGAACTACATTTAAAGTAATGATACCTTCTTTTTGTAAAACTTCCAATCCTCATGTAAGGTAAATTGTCAAATGGAGGGAAAGTACCTGCAGATCTTAAAAATAATCAGAGCAATAATCCTTAAAGATCCTACATAAAGCAAAATGTTAATTTATATTTTGTTTTATCATTTTTATCATTCATCTATCTATACCTTATTCCAGATAAGTAATCGTCATATGATTACAAGAAACCATTTTAACCATTAAAAAAAACAAAAACGTTAGTATTGCATGCTTGATAAGTACTTAATAATCGAAATACATAAAACTAGTACACCTATATAAACAAAGAAATGTAGACAACTTTGTACAATAAAATTCTAATTTTATATTGGAACGAGGTATTATAGTAGGTATATCTCTAAACTCATAACTCATAACTCGATATAGGCACGCATAAAATACTAACGGCCGTATTCATAAACGCTCTACAAGCCTATTTTAACTAAAATGACGTTCAAATTCACTCACTTTGACATTTGTGCTCGTCAGAAAGGGACAAAGCACATTTTATTTAGCAGAGGCATTTTGTTTTATGAATAAGGGGGCTAGTCTCGTCTCTTACAACCAAATGGGAACTGAAATCTAAGGACCGAGACCACTGGAAAAGACCCTGGGCGAAGGTATGGCTGCCCATGATGCTGCTTGGTTCGATCTTCTGTCGTTCTGAGATGAACAGAGACACCAGCGTGTTGCTATCCGTCCTACATCGCTGAGCACAAGATTTACTCGTCAATTATTCGCTGTCGCTCCCGTATCGGCCTTACGACGCACTACCATGACATAGACGCTAATAAAATCATCTTATCATTGATGTACTATCGACAACACAGCTAACGGACCATCGGTGCACCTTAAGTGCATTGTAATAAGGTTCTATATAAACACAGGATGGTCAGTTAACAGTGTTGTCGTTTGTACAAAGCCAATGATGATTATGATGCATAGTATTTCTTCCATCCCGTTTTCCAGCTATGAACAACCTAAACTAGAAATTAAAGTCGTATTTATATTTTGCAAGATTTTAAAATAATTTATAGAATCAGGCGTTACTTTGCGGAAGTCCATGATATGTTACGAGAATTATATTACTTTGCTATTCTGCTAAAAAACGTACATATCCATATCCACACATATCCATATAAATGCGAAAGTGTGTCTGTCTGTCTCTCTGTCTGTTACCACTTCACGCTTAAACCGCTGAACCGATTGAGATGAAATTTAGTATGGAGACAGTTTGAATCCCGGGGAAGGACATAGGATAGTTTTTATCCCGGAAATCATCCCTTCAGTGGGTGAAATCGGGGATGAAAGTTTGTATAGAGATACGATATAAACGAGTTCCACGCGGACGGAGTCGTGGGCAGAAGCTAGTTTGCGTATAAACATGCAAAAAATTACAGCAAACCACCACCAATACTGACAAAACCTCGACACGTGTTTCGCCTATCCACGAGGCATCATCAGCAGATGCTAGCAGGAGATGTTGCTTGCGCCACGTCCACTGAGCAAATGAACATGAAATGCAAATAGTTGCATCTTATCTTCACTGATAGACCAGCACGTTTTTTAGCAGAATAGCAAAGGAATATTGTTCTCGTAAGATTTTTAAACATTTAGAGCGGTTACACACGGCGAGTTTATGCAGCGATACAAACACGCGTTTTGCGACTATCGCGCGACTAAAATAACCTGCACCTATCGATACTGTAGCGGTTCTTTAAGGTCTGATTGGACGAGCGAGCGAAGCTAACGGAGTTTTCCGTTTCAGGTTGGACAAAAATATGTTGTATGTCCGCCGTCTGTCCGGCTGTTCTCCTCTACAATAACTAAATATATTGTACTTTTTTTTGTCAATTCAGTTTTTCGAAATTTTAATATATATACAAAAGCTACGGTAGCCTAGTGGTTCAGGCATGTTGCTGTCACACCGCGGGCGTGGGTTCGAATCCCGGCTCGTACTAATGAGTTTTTCTGAACTTATGTACGGAATATCATATGATATTTGGGTAAGGACCAAATTCTTGGCCAGCTTAACTCACTTAATTAATTTTTCTATGAAAGTTTTCCGTTGTGTTGTGACAATTTTTGTGTCACAACGGAACTTTTTTCACTTCTTCAGTTTGTATGGCTAACTACCGACTAACCAGGCTAACTACTGGCCAAGAATTTGGTCCTTTACCCATTTACCGTTAGCTTTTCGGTGACGGATAAACATCGTGAGGAAACCTGCGTACATCTGCGAAGAAATTCGAAGGTGTATGTAAAGTCCCCAACCCGCACTGGGCCAGGGCGGGGACTACTGCCTGTTCCCTCTCATCCATGAAAGGAGGCCTGCGCTTAGCAGTGGGACGTTTACAGGCTGATTTAATATTCTTATTATTATATTGAAGAAAAGACAGGCTCGCCAGTTCTACAGCTCACAGAGCCCTACTGATATATTTAGTAAATGTCTACTCATTTATTTTTTATTTTTTTTGACCTGACTGTTGCTATAATAGGACGGACCCAATATAGCGGTCGAATTGCGTGGTTGCAGGGTAGCCTGGGGAAAATCCAGGGGGAGCCTCCGGCACGACCAGTCGGGAAAGTTTGTACACTGGAATACTCTACGAGTTTGCGCTCCAGTGAGATTGGTTGAACGGTATCAACCGAATCTGGGGTGTGAGTGGTGTCGAGCTACTGGGAGTTTTATCGCTGGTTCGCTAAAACCTAGCCTAGCTGAGAAGAGTCCAGCAAGAAACTCAGCTAGGCCCGACTTGGGTCGGACTGACTGGTATGCGGCGGTACCGGGACGAATAGGGACTGTATGTGTCAAAGTCTAAACTCATAACTCGATCTCCGTATATATAAATAGTATATCTTCCTACCCGCTTCCCAGCTATGAGGTAATTTATAACCTACATTAGAAGTCTTCGATGGCAATGCTAATGTGAAGTATTTGTAAGACCGAGGGTTATGTTAGGAAATGGGGCGAGGATTACCCAGGGCATGATTGGCTTCTACAGACACAGCGCAGCAATTAAATCATTAAATTGTTATAGTCTATCTTCAGTACTTACTTACTTTGTTTGAGTAGATTATTATGTTATATTCGAAGTTTCTGCGTTTAGTTTTGCGCCTCCGTGAGTCGTTATAGTTTTTAGATAGTCTCCCGTAAACAAACTTCCGTTAACTAAAATGTATTTTTTGCCGTTCTCACTTACACAAACAGATATCAACGGCATTTTAGCTAAAACAGGTTCGATGAGCGTATATAAAGTATCTATCAATAGCTTAGTACCTACAGATATATACTAATGAAGGATAATAAAGAGGGCATTCTGATAGAAATCAGCAAAGCTACTAATTGTTGTTTTTAAACTTCTTCATTATTCTGCACTTTGATGTTGTCTCAAATCGATATTGAAACAAAGCATTATCATTATGGACCTCTCGTCTCGCCGCACCAGAAACGTGATACATAACGTCAATATTTTATTGCATATTTGATAAAAGCCACTAATACATACTTTATACAAAAGCTAGTAACATCTCAGGTGTAAAATCTACATTACCTACATGTAATGGCGTGGTTTGTCTTTCTAACTGCTTTGTTTGTGTGAGGTGTGCAATAAAGAGTATTACTATTGTATTGTCGTGGCAAAATGGTCATGAAACGTAATAACCCATCCGTCCGACGCCAAGGGTGTTGATAATAAATCAATTTGTATTTAGAATTTATTTCCGATGGCCGAACGACATTTTGTAGCTTGGCGAAGACAGATGGGTAGGGTAGCGTTAGTCATAATGTGGATGAGACCGATGTAGCGGATTGGCCACGACTTGGGGTTGCACCAAACCGTCTGAAATCGTCGGTATTCGTTAAAATCAGAATGTACCTATGGAAAGTTTGACAAGTTGCTATGGAATTACAGCAGGTGCCATATTTAACGTTATTCGGTCTGTAATCTTAAGCGGTGTTCGTTAGTCGTATACGGGCGAACATTCATAACATAATATTAGAGATATACGAAATTTACAAACAAGGCTGATTAAATTCTTAGTTAGTAAAAAGGTTAAGAAAGATTGTCAAAAAGATTATGATAAAATATTTCCCTTATGTAAAATTTTATCGATAGATAAGAAAGTCACATACCTCTTAGGTTTAGAGCATTATTACAGTGAAAAGTACAAATTATTAATTAACAATAAATATAATACTAAGTGTAAGAGAAAAAAAGATAGTACAGCCGAAAATGAAAAACTATTATGGCAAAAGAAGTTCAAAGTACCTAGTACCAAAAATATTCAATAAAATTAGTTTACTAAGAGAAAGTCCTAAATTAAGTAAATCTATGATAAAAACTAGACTAAAGGAATGTCTTCTCGACTTTTCATGATTGTGTGGGTGTGTGTGTATGTGTGCATATATATATATATATATATATATATATATAATTTCTTTGGTATGGGGCCCACGAAATTGTTACCTAATTTATCTTATAAGATGAGTTTAATAGGTTAAGTTAAGTTGTATTTAAATGTAGCGCGTCTCGCCATCAGACGTAACAGTTTGGTGAGAATATAATTGTATAGTATGAAAGTTTTCATTTGAATAAACACAAAAAAAAAAAAAAAAGAATGTGTGGAAAGTTTGACAAGTTTATATGGAATGACAGCTGCCGGCGCCATATTTTACGTTGATAGGTCTGTAATCAAATTCGATGTTTTTAAAAATTAGAATGTATGGAAAGTTTGACAAGTTTCTATGGAATCACAGGTTGCCGGCGCCATATTTTACGTTGATCGGTCTGAAATCGTAAGTGATGTTTCTAATAATCAGAATGTATGGAAAGTTTGACAAGTTTATATGGAATGACAGCTGCCGACGCCATATTTTACGTTGATAGGTCTGTAATCAAATTCGATGTTTTTAAAAATTAGAATGTATGGAAAGTTTGACAAGTTTCTATGGAATCACAGGTTGCCGGCGCCATATTTTACGTTGATCGGTCAGAAATCGTAACTGATGTTTCTAATAATCAGAATGTATGGAAAGTTTGACAAGTTTATATGGAATGACAGCTGCCGACGCCATATTTTACGTTGATTGGTCTGTAATCAAATTCGATGTTTTTAAAAAATAGAATGTATGGAAAGTTTGACAAGATTCTATGGAATCACAGGTTGCCGGCGCCATATTTTACGTTGATTGGTCTGAAATCGTAAGTGATGTTTCTAATAATCAGAATGTATGGAAAGTTTGACCAGTTTCTATGGAATCACAGCTGCCGGCGCCATATTATATTAAACGTTGATCGCTCATCGTAAGCGGTGTTCGTTAAAATCAGAATGTATGGAAAGTTTGACAAGATTCTATGGAACGATTATGAATTTATGAGATTATGGAAGGCTTATCGATCTGATGCTAGTGTAAGTGTGAGTTGCCTCAAACAGTCTGTAATTTGTTTGTTGAAAGTTGGACAAGATTCTATGGAATGGCAGCAAGCTGCCGGAATTTAACGTTTATCGCTCTGTAATCGTAAGTTGGTGCAACCCGCCCTTAGAGCGGCGGCGGCAGCAACAGCGGTTAACCGTATGGTTGAGATTATTGAATGTGCTTATGTTATGACTTCCGGGATAAAAAGTATCCTATTTCCTTCCCTGTGTTTATATCTATCTTCATGCCAAATTTCATCTCGAGCAATCAGCTGCTAAGACGTGAAAAGCTAACAGATAGACAGACAGTCACTATCCTATTTATAATCTTTTATTAGTAAAGATGAACAAACAATATCCAAGAAAAAATAAAAAAAACAATATCCAAGAATAAACAAAGATCCAAATACTACAAACGGCTCCAAACTACGCCGGCCACAACTCTCGATAACTATCGAACTATCCCCCCTAAGCCAGCAGGAAGAGTAGAGCACAGCCGGATACGGATACGCGATAACGAATGCAATTTTCCAAGTCCTTGAACAGAGCTTAGGCGATCGCTGCACCTGACTACACTGTACGTTTCTACGCTGTCCCATGCTGATGGAACGTCTTAAATTGAGGCGCGGGCCTGTTGAGAATTAGAAACATTTAGGCTGATGTCACACTGCGCCGCATATCCGGACGGAGGTGGGGAGCTGCATACAAAGGGGATTGGGTAACATTGTATGAGAAAAAATCACGTTTTTTTTGCAGCGGCCAAGGATGTATTTTTTTAATAATCGATAAGAGGACCTCTTAATATGCATAGATATATAAAATTAAACACGTTAAACAATATCGGAGCCGAGATATAATAAGTTTGAAGTTTATAACTTTACAATATGACCTGTGAAAATATATATAGCTAATATCTCGACTCCGATGTATTTTAGTGTATTACATTTTATAACAAAATATGTTTGTTTTGAGTAGATCTATCATAATCTACCACTTTTACGAGCGGCCGCTCATCTAAAAAAAAATGAACATTTTACCCAAACCCGTTTCGCCGGACGGAGGTGCGGTGCAGTGTGACATCCACCTTACCCAATTACCCTTTAATAAATGGTTCATAAATAAAGTTAAGCTGTAGACTCACAAGCCTAAATTAAAAAAAGTTTTTTTTTTTATTCTAAAAAGTGACACGGCAGAAAAATATACGTAATAATTTCACGAAAATCGATTGAGAGATGTGACATGCAGAGGATAACAACGGGGAAGCGGAACATCAGGACATACAAACGATTTTCGTCCCAAGCTGAAGCATACAACTTTGTTCGCTTCGCTCGCTCGTTCTGTAAGAACCGTCACCTAAGACCTTTCTGCACCTACGTTCCTTTTAAAACCAGTTCTATGAGGCGCACGGGCGGCAAGCGGGCGGCAAGCGGGCGGCAAGCGGGCTGGCGTACCGCTGACTACCTCGACTTGCACTTAAGTACTGTATCGACGTGTGTGTGTGAGTGCGTCGCATTGGACGTTTCGTTTGTACGGATTTGTTTAATGCTCGTAGACATATGTCTACTGTAGCTTTGGTTCGAATTCAATGAAAAGGATGAAAATATGCATTAACGTTTTTATAACAAAATGTATATTCATTTTACATAATGTGCTATAGTGATATAGCAGCGCGGGTGGACAGAACTATCGCACAATAGAATTAATACTCAAGGGATTACTATTTAGGGCGGATAATCCCGTTCATATAAAAATGAACAATAGCGGCACTCTTATGTAAATTAAATGAAGGGATCACAACGTTCTAGCGTTATCCTAGATAAGTAGGGAAGATCGATGCTTTACTTTGACATATTGGTTGAGCCATCGATAATACCATAATGCCTACCAACTGTTGCTATAGACTGCTAAGAGATTGATTTCAATACATTCATCGAACAAACGGAACATTTAGATAGTCACAGGATAGGAATTCTGGAATCTAAAATAATTCGTGAATGTTATACGAAAGAGTTCCACAAATCTGGAAGTGCTTAGTCAGAGACGTAACTTCGTGATTGAAATGAATCACAACAAGTTCTTATTTTCTTGGGGCACTTCAAAACAACTTTATTTTCTTAGTCACAGCAATAATCATTCAGAATTAGTCATTCCGCTATGACGCATGCTTGGATTTCTTCATCTTAATCGGAAAACAAATCTCAGGTGTGCTTAAGAAACATTTTTCCCCAAGAGCGTACGTTAGCGTGGTATATTTAAGCGTTAAGCCTGAAAATCGATGGCGACGCTGTACCCTCTCTAGAAACTTTCTAACGACATAACCGCGTGCAATTGATATGCCCCAAGAGTAGGCCCATTGTAAAGAAAGGAAAATCCCGAGCCGAAAATCTTGAGAGAGTTAGGAGACTCTGGGCATCAGTATTCGAGTCGCGCCGTACCCCGGTGTCGCTGCCCCCCCCGCGGTAAACTCCTTTAGTAATTCGACTTTGTTGTATAACTCAGTTTTAGTTTGTTTGTCGCGTCGAGATTTATCAGTTTAGTGAAAATGCACTAAATTTTGAAGCGGGTTGTTGTGTAAACTGTTTCCATCTGATTGTTGTCAAGTGACTTTGTTACATTGGTTGTGTCGTAAACAGTTTTGGTGCTTTTGGGTGCATCGTTCGAATAGTTCGTGGTCTTTAGTGTAGCTAAGTATCAAGAACATCATGTTCCGTACCATATTTCTCACAAGTTTGCTCGTTAGTCTAGTAACTACTTAATAAAGGGTTTATAACTCCAAACGCTAGTGACCATTACGGACATTTGGGAACCCAATCAGCGTTATTAGCCACACATACTGAACTCGTTAAGCAAATCGATCAAAAGGGCCGAATGACGAGTACACACATTTCGTGGTTCCATTAAACTGCAGGATTGTCGTGGACGATCCCTCTGAATAGCGTACTACCGTACGTTGGCAATGTTGGCATCATCAAATTGCATTGAATGGACGTTAGAGCACTCATCGAGCGTGCCCGACGTTCTGAGGGTAAAAATTTGAATGGAATATACGTACAGGGAGAATTGAAAAGCAACGGCGGTGACGCCCACTATGGCATGCTTCCGACCACTCGGACCGCGGTCACAATAGATCGGCGCGGTCTCAATTTGATATTGAAATTGGAGTTGGAACTAACGTTGATTCTTTATTGCTGCGGTTTGAAACAAAAAAAAAAACGATTTTACCTCGTTTTTCCCTGTAATTTGCGCCCAATCCGCATTTCATTCGCAAAGTTTTGATCAACATTCGAGCTACGCTCGCCATTGTTTGCGGCGATGCTAATCGTGTCGTCGAGTTAGAATTTTGACACTTCCTAAATTGCGCCCAAAGCTAATTTATTTAGTCAAATTCGAAGCGTCCATATCAAGTCTGTTATGAGACGGAGTGTTCAATAGATTCACAGGCACGAAGGGTTTGTCCCCCGAATCATGACCCTCGTGTAAATCATTAATGATGCCATCCCTCATGCGACGCCGTAATGTAGGTTACTGTGCAAACAGATCTCGGGGTGGTTGGCCTTTGGGACTGTCGCGTGGTAAGACGACGCTCGAAGCACATGATATTGCTTCATTATAATTTAATTAGAATTTTATTTGTTTTAGACAGTAGGTAATAAATTTATGAAATCCGGTTCGAAGGACCAAATAATCGACCAAGATTATGTTTACATATTTGCACCTGTTTTTTTGTAATTTAGCAAAAAATGCCTTTGATGTCGTCGATACAATTTGAAAATGTAAACGGATATCCAGCTGTTCTGAACCATTACTGACCTAATAAATCGATGCACTGTGTGCTTATGATTAGGTGTACTACATGAGACGCTCAAGTATGATTAGACGCACTATGTCTTTAGGTTATAAAATAAGGTATTGAACACCACATTTTATTTTATCTTTTTTACACAAAACACGAACTTATCGTTCGAATGCCTTAAGTTCTTCTACGAATCAACCTTCGGATAAAGGAGACAAATCAGTATTGGTTTAGTAAGTATTGCTTTGATTTGGATGTTAAGTGAAATGAAATTGGTTTATGGAGTTTCCGTAGAAAACTTTTGCATAAATATTCTTGTTATTCTTATTGGAAATAAATTTCTTTAAACCTAAATAACAAGGCAATTTCATTAAACCTGATCCCCGTGTTTTATATAAGTAAGAATAAACTTGGTAAATAAGAATATTACCTACTTAACTCATACTGGTTCCGTGAGTTGTAAGCAAGCCTGTCTTTTCATTTTTTTTTTTTCATTTCCATTAACTTAATCGATCAAAGAGTTACTTATAATTGAAGCTGCTCACAAAATTTCACGAGAATCGGTTGCGAAATGCGACCTGTAGACAACAGCCCGACAGCGGGACATCTGGACATCCGGACATACGAAAGAATTTTGGCCCAAACTGAAACAGAGTACATACATACATCGATCGCTTCGCTCGCTCGTTCATTTATGACATACTATTTAAGTTAAAACTTACACACACCGAACGCGGGTCGTGCGCGGCACGGGTCGGGCGGTGTCTCTATCTCTTTCACACAGTAGCGCGGCTTCTCTATCGCACAGTAGCTCGGGCCCGCCGCGGTGGTAACGCAGCAACGCGGGCCCGCGTCGGTGTGTGATAGTGATAGTAAGAGAGATATTAAATGCGTTGGTAGTGAGAGAGATATAACGACCCGCGCCGCGCACAACCCGCGCCGCGCCCGACCCCGCGCTGAGCCCGACCCGCGCCGCGACCGCCCCGCGCCGCGCACGACCCGCGTTCGATGTGTGGAGGCCTTAAGTAATCTCGTCTGCCACGCAACGCGGCCGTTATCAAAATTTAAAGGATCTCCACATGAGAGGACCTTTCCTGGGAAGATTTATCTTTTAATTATGCTATGTCCTGGTACAGTATACGCAGATCCCTAAATACGATATCTTAAGCCGCGGCCAAATTTATTGCTTACGACTATAAAAGGCGACTTAATTGGGTATAAAATATTTAAGATAATGTTGACAATAGCTAATCCCGCACCCTTTATGTATGACCATAAATTAAATTCAGTCGTGCACTTGGAAGACAGACGACTGTCGCTACTGCCCTAACGCAATAGATGTTAGCACAAATCACTTACCCTAGTCATATTGATGCAGTTTTGTTTTTGCAAATAGCGTATAGACTAAATGCAACCTTATTCAGTCGCATTTCAGTGTAGCTTAGATTGCGGGGCGCAAAAAACATTTGACAATCAAAATTCGCTTATATTGGTTTTGTGATAAGGTCGAAATAGAGGAATTGATGGGGATGAGTGTAACATGGTGACCTATATCTCTGGAGAGAAACTAAGCAGCGTTAGACGCATCTATAGGGAGTAATATTTATTGAGTGCATTATGCACATGACATTTTTATGTTTTCGGCGTTACGCAGATAGTGAAGAATTGTCGACCAGTGATTTTGTTTCGTTTATAACATTTTAGCGGGACAAAGGATTTTCATCTCGGATATTGGCTATTAAGTTTAACGTATCAGAATTTATTTAAACTCTATAAATAGTCAAAGTACATAATCTCAACTATTAAATTTAAAAAAAATGATTCGCCTTGGTCAATCAAAATAATTTTCATGTTCGTGTTGTTTTAAAATTAAATCGGATTTATAACACTAGTATCTCCGCGGCTCCACCCGCCTATTATAAAGAACACAGGCGGAGCCACGGGACAAAATACAGCCTCCATCTAGTAAACTGCTGAAAGATTTTTTCAAATCAGAGGGTTGTTCCAGAGATTATCACTTTCAAGCACGCTTACAAACTCACAATCATAAGAGTAGGTATTTTATTTTCGCTGATTTACACACAAAAGTGTAAAAACGAACTCTAAAATGGTGGAAATGATTACGAAATCCGCAGAAGACGTTTTGAATTCCTTATTTTGATTGAGAATAAGTAATAAAAAGAGTCTGATAGTCATTGTCGCTGTGTCCTTACATTTGAGCAATCAGTAAACCTACTGGATGGCAGAGTACGGATTAATAAGGAAAATCACTGATACAAGAATCACAGTTAGTTTCAATATTAACAGTATCTTGACTTAATCGCGTATATAATTAAATTATATGCAAGATGCGCAGCAAGAACATGTTGATACCCGCTCTAGCCAGTTGTCCCGTGACCATGGATGTTGCGACACATCCGAAACGTCGGGAGTCCTCAGTGAGGTAAATAAATAATTTAATTATACGCGATTAAGTCCCGTTTAGTATAAATAATGTGTGAGAATCGTGAAAGTTTAAATCAATATAACAGTATCTTGATTCTAGGCAAAACTTTACAACTGGACACGAATCATGTACTACTAATACGTGCTGGATGAATGAGCAAAAGTATCAGGGTCGGTAATTAGCATGTGACGCCCCTGGAATTGCAATCGTGTATAGGCTAAGGTAGCCGCTTATCATCAGGCAGACCGTACGCTTATTTGCCACCGACTTGGTATTGAAAGGAAATGATAAAATAAGTCCGCCACATTTCGAAAATGGGTGAATCTGGCAAACCACTTTACAATAACTCAAGATACTGACTGCCTTACGTTTAATGTGAAAGTACCATTTCAACGGGATGACAAGAAATTATTGTTTAATTCTTGTCCCCTCCTCAAGCCGGGAAACGCAGCTGGCCCGCCATTGTCAGCCAAATTGCTGTTTGGATTTCACTACACAGTTATTTGCACATGCAAATCAGCATTTTGTTTTCATCTGGACGGAATAAAGCCGGAAAGAGAGTTACTCTAAAACGGTGACATTTGCATAAACTATTAAGGATTTATAGTGGTGCTGGTTTAATTTGGACTAAAGTGGTCTATTTTATCAGAGAATTTACATTAATTTCAGCCTGTATACCGTGTACCAATAGTATTGTAATTACTACACAGGCCGGGAAAGATGGGATTGTCTGCCGAGTGAGTTATAAACGGCCGAGTTTTAACGAGGTTTAACATAACATTGTGTTCACATGCATGAGGACTGTCTGGAATTATGACATGATCATGCGCCGTGCGTCACCGTTTTAACATGTTATTGTGTTGTGATCGAGCTTGAAAACAGACTGGGTTAAATAATCAAAGTTTCCTTAAGGGCCTTGTTGCCTAAATCAAATCAATAAGATACTTAATATAATAAGGAAATACATAAATACAAATATAAACAACACACACAACGATACACTAATACACATACAACAACTTAACCAACATTATGCCTAGCTCTGTTAACTATATCGATCTATACTGTTTTATGTTATAAATATATTTAGTTGTAAGTCAATTTAGAACTATTGCGATGCCCTCACAGGGTTCATATTTGAGACTTAATGTAATATATGTCAACTATGTACCATACTGTAACAACATGATTGCAATAAATACTTGAATACTTAATAAATAAACCATAGGTCATTGGTAATAGCATCCACTAACATAACATAAAATCTTTTTAAGTTGCCCGAAATACAGATAAAACAATGGATCCTCAAATCAAAAGAATAGCAGCGGCAGCGTCAACTCTGCCCCCCTATTCTGTAACTTGTTTTAAGCTCACCTCAACGCTCACCCACAAATATATCTTGACACCGCGATGCGTAGTAACCAAGCGTAGGTAGAGGTCTAGTTTTGTGACGGGTGAACAGCGGGTGAGCCGCATTAACGCTTAGCGAATAACAGCCCTGGGGCCGTAGACAAGGTTTCAATCGACAAGCGCTAACGCCAATAGAAAATAATAAAATGTAGGGGAATGACAGATGCCGACGAAACACTTTTCGTTAGCATCTGTCATACCCATACATTGTCGATTGTAACCTTGTCTAAGCCCCCTGTACGTCTAGCACAACTTGCTGACAAGTCGCTTTGCGCGCGACTGAGCGTCTCCTTTCTCACTCGCACCGTACAAATAAGAAAGAGGAGGCTAGATCTTTCTCGACTCGCGTCGCGGCGCGGCGTCAGTTGTGCTAGCCCCGCTGGAGTCACAAGCGCCCATGTGCTCCGCTTACCTTCAGGCGAGTTATATTATGCTTGTTGCCACTATTGTGATGCAAAAATGTACAACAACTATGTTTAGATGATGTGAAAAACTAAATAGATACGTTACAAAGCCGTTTATATTAGTATCGTTAGCCTATTATAAAACAGTATCTTTTAGATTGCCGAGCATCCGGTTTTCCGGTGCCCTATATTTCCAGTACAAATCCAGTCTGAAAGTGCTCTTTCAAATACTGGTGGATGCGAAGGAATTGCTATGCACTCCATGACAACTATTTTAAAATTCTAGTAGAATCCGTTTTACGGTCGGTGTAGTTTTTACATTTTTCAGGATAAGTCTCTTGTGGATGGAGCTGTGCTAGTTTATTTATATTTTTGCTACTAACTTAGTTCTTTTTATTACAAGCATTTATTTAACTTCACATGTACGTTTGTACGAGGATGTTTTGAATTACAAGATAAATATCCTACTAATATTATAAATGAGAAAGTTTGGATGTTTAGATGTTTGGATGTTTGTTACTCAATCACGCTTAAACGTCTCAACCGATTTAGATGAAATGTTGCACGAAGATAGTTTATAAACTACATTCAAATATAGGATAGTTTTTATCCTGGGTCCACGCAGACGAAGTCGCGGGCGGAAGCTAGTAAAGTTATATTTTGCACATTTAAGCCAGTCAGTCAGTAAGACGCAAAATGGCCTTATTAATTGAAGGGTATAACTGCGAAACTTTTCTAACGGGCTATAGGACATATTTACTGTCATTTTGTGGAATTGAAAATGAAAGATAATTATGTTCTAATGTTAGTTTGAACCCGTCATATTAAGGCTAACCATTCGAAATTTTCGTGAAAATGAGTTGTTTAGTAACCGTTTTATACATTATAACGTTACATTTTTGCTGTAGGAAAAAATATATCATAATCTGCAAGATATGCGACGGGTCATAGTTTTCGTAGAAATCCATTTTAACGATAAAAATAAGAGAAATCTAAAGTCACCCCTACTTTTTCACTTGTAACCATTTTACTGCTCCATTTTTTATCAGAATAATATGAAATTTTATAACTTTCTTCATACAATAATGAACAAGGGCATTATTTTCTAACTTTCTTAATTTTCTTAAAAAATTATCTCGTTTTCTGAAATATTCCACCAAAGTTCCTACGCCTCCCCGTTTTCGTCCATACGGTCAGTGAGGGACGATACACGTTGCATGACGGACCTGTGTCAATTTGCGCTGCGCCGAAATTTTTAAATATTTGTGGAAATTGTGGACTTGTTGCATAGAGTGGACAATCCGTTTTGTGATTCGTATAGTAGGTAACTAATAAACATTTGCGTATAGTTTAGTTTTTAGTGACAGATAATTTTGTTGCATAGAGTGGACAATCTATTTCGTGGTTTGTAAAGTAGTAGGTACTATCGACAAGACAGCTGACGGATCATCCGTGCACTTTATGTGCATTGTAATAAGGTTCTTGTATAAATACAGGATGGTCAGTTAACTGTGTTGGCGTTTGTACCTAATTAACATTTACGTAGGTATATTAAATTATGTCCCTACTATTATAATTTATAATACTATTTACTTACGATTAGTGTAGTTCCGTCAGCACGCCTAGCACGAGACGGCCGCGACATACACTCGATTTTTCTCACACTATACCTCTCTTTCCTAATGTTCTAATAAGAGAGAGACCGATAGTGCGAGAAAAATCGAGAGTATGTCGCGGCCTTCTCGTGCTAGGAGTGCTGACGGAACTATACTAATCGTAAGTAAATAGTATTATAAATTATAATAGTAGGGACATAATTTTTGAACTATCAATTATGTAATTAATTTATGTATGACAAATATCACGTTTCAATTAAGCATGACGAATGTCACCCACCCACGTCCACCCTTGCATTGGTAACGATGCGCGATGACGCGTCTGTAATCTTACCTAACTTAATCTATGTAACGCTTAATAAACGACGGCGGGTTGTGCGACTTGCGCGGGGAGAGGGTCAAGGCTCCGCCCATACGCTCAAGGACTTTAGGGAGTGTACAAGCCTTAAGGCTCATTGTAAAGTGTCTTATTGAGCATTGATAATGGTGCATAAATTACAGTGGGTGAGAACAACGTCTCAAAAAAATATTATTTGATAGACTCTTATTTCTGAACTAGCGACTGTTTCCAACTATTTATGGATAAAATAACGAATGTTTACGATCTTAAACACTAGCGTAGATACTGCGGTATGTTTGACTAAAATGAATAATATATGAAAAACACAACATATAATTTGTAGATGGCCTTTTACCCTTTTTCAGATTCATGTCCATAATGTTAGTAACAATCCAAATCGCTAAACTTAAGTGCCAGTGGGCGGGGCACATAGCACGTAGAACCGATGGCCGTTGGGGCGGAAAGGTTCTCGAGTGGCGATTACGTACCGGAAGGCGCGGCGTGCATGGGTAGGCCCCCCACAAGGTGGACTGATGACCTGGTAAAGGTTGCTGGAGTCCGCTGGATGCGGGTGGCGCAGGACCGGTCACTTTGGCACTCTTTGGGGGAGGACTATGTCTAGCAGTGGACGTCTTTCGGCTGATATGATGACGATGATGATGATGATGAAGGTCTATTTTTGGATACTCCAGTGTACTAACAACGAACGTTTCTTAATGCTTGGCGCATTTTCTTGTTTTGCTACAAGTCAGTATCGCAAATTCTAAAGCTTTTTACTAGTGCATCGTTGAGTGGTTTTAGACAGTGCTCTTAGTCGGAAAAGTAGCGTGAACTAAATTTCATTTGTATGTGTGTTAGTAACAATAAAAACTTATAAAACTACGTTAGTTACATTAAATTATACACCCTCTTGAGCCCATGTGTAGGGTGAGACATCCATACTGCGCAAGCAGGACTGTCCCAAATCAGCTGAAGAAGGCCGTTGGAACTATCACGCACACGAAAAGCATGGGATACACAATTGATGCAATTTTTTGCGGCCATCTTACTCTGCTCAGTCGCAAACGAGGCTCGAATTAACGATTTTTTTATTTGCGAGGGAAAGTTAATACAATAACACCTATTAATAAATTAAAAACCAAAATCGTCATCCCTTCTGGTGAAAAATTCGTGTAAAATCAATAAAAATAGCGCCCCCTAATGCAATGATGGATCGAGCCGCACTTATCTGTCGGCGACATCACTGACCAAACAGCCATTTCCACCAGATAGTATTCACCAATACCTTCACCTCACCTCTCCACTCACTGAGTACATCTTGACCCTGGGATTGCTTATAACTACGCGTAATCAGAGGTCTTACTAAGGTTTGTAACGTACGGCAAAGCGTCGTGAATAACAGGCATGTTCCTTTGTTGTACACGCGTAAGCTGTATTGTAAATGGCTACTATTCTAAAGCAAAAAAGTCGTATTTTAAAGAATGACTCGTATCGGGGTTTGGCCTTTTGGATTTGGACGGTGGGGAAAGCAGAATGAAAAGAGTTTTCATCGATCATAGTTGCCGATTAAGCGTTAATAACATTAGCTGTTGTGTACATAGATTGAGATTGTGGCACGGATTCGGTGCAGGATAAATTTAATGGTGGATTGATATTCAATGACAATAAGTATATCGGTTTATTCATTCAATGATTGAATATAAAAGGTTAAAACTGCCTTTTAAAGCGAGACTCACGGCAACTTTTTGCAGCGCTACAAACGCGATACTGTATCGATACAGCACGGTTATCACAAGACGTCCCGAGAGCTGTGTCGCGGCGAGATAGACTATCCGTCTCTTTCAATAAGAAAGCTTAGAAAGAGATGGATAGTATGTGTTGCCGCGACACAGCTCGCGGGCTTTTCTGTGATAGCGATTCAGGTCGTAATGACAGGTGATCTATGGCTATATTATTATAGTTTTCCGCGACAGTCGCTTGTTCGTGAAACGTGCGTTTGCGTCGCTGCAGAAACTCGGCGTGTGTAATCGCTCTTCATGTTAAAAGCATAGTGAGTGATATAGCAGATACTAGTAAAAAGTTTAATATTTGTGACACGAAAGCATATTCATCACCATATTAACATAACAACGCCATTTGCTCCAATACGTCGAACTTACATGGATGAATGATTTCCTGCATTTTCGTGTCAGGGCGCTATAGGGCTCTTGTGACAAATGCCTCCCCAACAGCTGCTATGGAATTCACAAACTATCTCGAGTCGCCTCGCCTTCGAGATCGTGATAAACTGGAGAGTATAATATCACCTTCGACGGCCGCTTTAGCTTAGTTGGTAGTGACCCCGCCTACGAAGCAGAGATCCTGGGTTCGAATCCCGGTAAGGACATTGATTTGTGTGATGAGCACGAATATTTGTTCCTGAGTCATGGATGTTTTCTGTTTATTTAAGTATTTATCCGACTGCCGAAGGAGAGGACGGTTATGTTTTTCGAGCATTACATACATACATATCTATGTGACTTATTATTTGCCACGCCCTGCAGCCTAAACCGTTTGACGGATTTCGACATATGAGGTGTCGTTGGATTCCTCTTAATCGTGGGAGTGACGTAGGCTATACAATTTGAAAAAGCAGTTAGGTTTTTTGAAAAATCTTTTAATTTCATTTGTTACTTATGTATATAAGTATATTTATCGTTGTCTAGTACCCATAGTACAAGCTTTGCTTAGTTAGGGACTAGGTCGATTTGTGTAAGACTGTCTATCTACTGTGAGTGATTCTTAAAGTCACTCCTAAAATCAAGTATGCTAATTTATGAAACATGTTGGAAGTTTATCTATTCTTACTTCAAAAATACTAATGCTCAATACAAAATGTTCGAAATTTCTTGTTTCATCTTGTTTACAGAAGGAACGTTAAATTCTATAATTAAAAACTGCATATTTTTATACTATTTTATTATTTTACTGGCATTCTATGAGAATAACTTTTATGGACAGCGTTTGATAAATATGCGTAATAGTAGGTAGTATATAAATGTTTTTTAATCTACCGAGCGAGCGAAGCGTCTATGCTTCAGCTTGGACGAAAAATAGTTTTTCCTCATGTCCGGATGTTTGGATTTCCCCCTGTTCTCGCCTAGAGCTCACATTTCTTAACCGATTCTCATGAAATTTTGTGAGTAGGTTCGGTAAGTATACAGAATTTTCTTGTCGAGCCAGTTCTTCGAAATTTTGAAAAATGGCGGAGATGTGGGTTGAAAACGTAAAAAATTACAAGAAAGGGGTCATCGTTGACTACTGACTTGGTACAAATTTTATGTTCCGTCCACTGTTTCTTGAACTCCGATTTCGATTACTAAATTGAACCGTTTTGAAACAAACCCGCGAGGTCTACAGCTCACAGAGCCATTAGTAAGTAACGAGTATACCTACTTATTATAAAACATGGTCATCGAATAAGAATTAGGTACGAGCAGTTATTTTCAAATTCGAAGTTATGCTACGAAGCCGGGGTTTCACTATTACAACATGATCGGATGTAAAACTTAGGGTGAGTTGCACCAACTGACGATTATAGACCGATCAACGTAAAATATGGCGTCGGCAGCTTGCTGTCATTCCATAGAATCTAGTCCAACTTTCAACAAACAAATTATAGACGGTTGGATGTAACTCAACCTTACACTGGCCTCAGGTCGATAAAATATTGTGAATACCATCCCTAGATCGTTGGAAAGACGAAGTGTTCTGTATTTATTGGCGTCATGCACGCAGTGTCAGCTGTGATGAAGTGTGCGTTGGTGTCGCGTGTTTTACTACTGTATTCGGGAGCCGTAATAGAATGCCAAACTTGTGAGGGGTGCAAGCGCCTTTGATTTTGTTTTATTCAATGAAATTAATCTTTTTATCTATATGTTTACTTACATAATATACATTAGTAAGGAAATTTCATTATCTTGAGTTATAAATTTATGCAAAAAAAAAACGAATTATGCATTTTTTATTTCATATACCTAATTACATAAACGGGAGTCAAACGGATGCGGATGGCGCAGGATCGGCCATAGTGGCACTCTTTGGGGGAGGCCGATGTCCAACAGTAGACGCCTTTCAACTGAAATATTCACGTCCTAGCTCTTAAACTATTTAAAATTCGTTTTTACGCCATCATAATGAAGTGCGATTTTGCCTATAATAAATAAATAAATCATGAGTAAAAGTGTGCAAACCTATGAACCATGCTACTACCTTATCTTATCTTATCTAGATGAGTGCCCTTTCGGATGCACTTCGACCTAGCGGGATCTTTTGTGCATTTGCCCTCTCCTTTATGCCTACTCCCAAGCTCGCTCCATCATTTCCACAAAGCGGATGTTGTAGCTCAGCGGGAGCACCTTGAATTAGCGGATAGTCGTTACCAAAGTAATTCATTCTTTGTCTGGCAAGGGCATGACATTCATACAATAAGTTTTCCATGGTCTCATCCTCCTCGCCACACATTCTACAGTCTAAACTATCCGACAGTCCCATCTTGGCCAAGAGATCCTTGACCCTGAAGTGACCTGTGAACACCCCCAGATATGATTCTGAGTTGCTTCCTACTGGATTTCCAGAGCTTGTTAGTCCAGCCCGAGTCCTCTCCTTCTATGAAGAGCTTAGAGTGCCTTAAGCCCGCCTCATTCCTCCACTCGTGTTGGTGTTTGGTTTTGGCGTAGGCATGCATACTTAGTAAGCTGTTACAAATGAAACAATAATGATTGAAGCTAAAACCCACTGAAACAAGCGGAAAATTCAACGTGTTTCGTCATTTAATTAAGTAAAGTCGCACATCATAAAGGAACGTTAAGCTTAGCAATGCTTGTATGTCAGTGCTACGGTCCACAAAGGCGTGCAAAATGTTTGCTAGCATTGTTACGTGTTGTGTAAATGACCATTTGTACTTTATTGCAACAAGTTAAGGTCTACACTTCACTTTACGCTCGAAGTTGTAGACGATTATTTATACCAAGGACAGACTATCCAGTTAGGTAGGTCCAACTTCGAGAAAGAGGTCAATCGTCGAATACGACTCGGCTGGGCAGCGATCAGGAAGCTACGGCACATCTTTTCGTCCAATATTCCGCAGTGTACATATGGCACCGAAACGTGGTCGCTTAGGTACTACGGGCCTCATAAGAAGGCTCAAAGTCACCCAAAGGGCTATGGAGAGGGCTATGTTGGGAGTTTCTATGCGTGATCGCATCAGAACCAAGGTAGCCGAGGTGGGCGGGGCACATAGCACGTAGAACCGATGGCCGTTGGGGTGGAAAGGTTCTCGAGTGGCGATTACGTACCGGAAGGCGCGGCGTGAGTAGGCCCTCCACAAGGTGGACTGATGACCTGGTAAAGGTTGCTGGAGTCCGCTGGATGCGGGTGGTGCAGGACCAGTCACTTTGGCACTCTTTGGGGGAGGCCTATGTCCAGCAGTGGACGTCTTTCGGCTGATATGATGACGATGATGATGATGAAGGTCTATTTTTGGACACTCCAGTGTACTAACAACGAACGTTTCTTAATGCTTGGCGCATTTTCTTGTTTTGCTACAAGTCAGTATCGCAAATTCTAAAGCTTTTTACTAGTGCATCGTTGAGTGGTTTTAGACAGTGCTCTTAGTCGGAAAAGTAGCGTGAACTAAACATTTGTATGTGTACGCATCAATCTAGGTTATATACTTTTATTCATTCAATAATAAAGTTCTGTACGAATAGTTTTTCATTGTACTAACGATCGGCGGAAACTTCTTTAATCCACATAGGGTACAGTAGTACCACAAATATAAGTTACAACGATGTACCTGCGCAGAAAGCATTTTTTGAAAACATTTTAACCAATAATAAGGCAGCGCGTTTGCGCGGGTAAAATCTTCGACGCTCATTGGCCGAAATTTTGCGCACGACGCCGGCAGCTTCGGGCCCCGGCATTTTGTCTGGCGCCATGAGCGGGAAAGCACGAGTTCACCTGTCGTTGCATATTGTATCTTACGTATAGTGCAACAAGGTCTTTATTAAAATGGTCATACGTTCGATTTCATTGATACTTGTCAGCACTCGTCGGCTTGGACGAAGATTGCCGATGTAACTTATATATTTTGTGGTACTTACATACTTTGTTTTTTTTTATACAACGACGGTGGCAAACAAGCGTACGGCCTGCTTGATGGTAAGCGGATACCGCAGCCTATAGACGCATGTAACTCCAAAGGAGTAACATGGGCGTTGCCGACCCTTCATGTGTTTGAGGATTCGCCATGTTGACAGCTGAAGGAACAAATTCCCTCACTCTCAACACAACGCATCCTCGAAAGCTCTGGCGAACTTGCTCACCTCTAGGAACACAACACTACTACAGAGCAAGTAGTTGGGCTGCTCCACATTCTTCATTTCTTTGTAATGTCTTGGGACTCTTGACCATAAATATTGAGCATTTTTACAACGCTGAATAGCAAAACCTAACTTGTGGATCTGTGAGCTGCAGAACTCAGGCGCCAGACTTTAAAATACATACTTTTTGGTTTAATTTCGAAAATCATAAATATCTATATAATTATTGAACCTGCTTACCAAACAAATTTCACGAGAATCGGTCGAGAAATATACGACCTGTAGAGGAGGCCAGCTGGATGAACGGACATGCATACGCATAAATTTTGGCCCAAGCTGTAGCAAAGAACTTAGTTTGCTTCGCTGCCTCGTTCAATAATATACACCTGTTTATTTACAAGAAACCAATTAAATGTTCATATATAACACAAAAAATGACATTTCAGTTCGTTTTCTAACAGATTTAAGTGTTTGCAACACAGTAAATATTTGCTTCCAAGTCCGTTCCGTTCCGTTACTTTCTCTGCATTTTTACAAGCTTTTATTTACTTTAACCAGCACTGCTAGCACGCGACGGCGCGCGAGCTCTCTCGATTTTTCTCGCACTATCCGTCTCTCTCTTATTAGAACACTTAGAAGAAGAGGTACAGTGCGATAAAAATCGAGAGTATGTCGCGGCCGTCGTGTGCTAGACGTGCTGTCCTGTTGTCTGTCTGTAATCAAATCTTGCAAGTTAAATTTGATCCACTTCCCGGTTTCCGATTGACTTGAAATTTTGCACGAATATGCAAATCGCGTGACAATGTAATATTATGATGATGTGGAGCTGATCTGATGATGGAGCTGGAAGGTGGCCCTAGGAACTCCGTAATAAAACCACATAACCCCGTCGAGTTTGGGCTCGTTAGAATCGTCTCAATAAGTAGTTGGTATACAGAAAAGCATAGTCGGCAATAAAAGCTTGTACCAAAAATGAAATTTTTGACACAAACTTTTTACAACGCTGTAACAAAGCCTAAACGTTAGGAAATAAAAAATACCATAGGATGTGTATCTTTTTTACTTCCAAGAAAACAGTTACGTAAAATCGTTTCGTAACAAATGACATTTCAGTTACCTAGTCGTGTCGTAATAGATTTAAGTGTGTGCAACACAGTAAATCTGTTTCCAAGTCCAAAGTTAAATTTTAGGTGAATTTGTGAGCTGTCCTCATATTTCAGTGCCGTCGGAAAACTTTAATGCCATCAAGTTTGTGAGTAATAGGGGCTGGTTGTCGTCACCGCGGGTTTAATCTGCTTGCAACAAAATGTAGTCATTTGTTGTGTCGCCAAAACTTTGTGTTACGACTTGTAAATTGTGGCAATTTGTTTATGAGCTAAATGATAATGGCATTGTTGTGACACGTTTGCGTGGATTGGTTGGAAAAAGCTTTTTAGAAATGGATGTCATGAGCTTATTATAAATAGCTACTTAAAGTTACTCGATGACGCCTTGCAACCCTACTTAATATCGACGAGTCTATTCTTAATATCGACGAGTCTATTCTTATAGCTAGCTAGCTAAGAAACAGGGGACAGTGTACACCTACTTTAGTAATGCTGATTTTACCCCCGACGTAAATATGGGGTGTTAATTATACATTAAACATGCGTGTGTGTCTGTCTGTCGCTTCGTAGCTCCCAAACGAATGAACGCGATTTGAGTGCGGTTCTGTTTAAATCGAAACTTTTCTCTGTAGAGCTGGTTGTTAGCTTTTTTTGTGTCGATGATTTTTTACATGTATTTTTTTGATAGATATATATTCCATACAAATCAGATAGGTATTTAGTTTAAGTCGGAGCGTTGTATCTGGTGTAAAAATACGAGTAAATAAGCTTAGCTTGAAAATAAGTCATGGTCCGTAATTGCTCTTTTTTCATAAGCGTTGTCAAAATTGAAAGCTTGCCAATTTAAGTTCGTCACTATTGTCCCATAATAAACTACGCGACATTGCTAACCAATGGAGCGCACGTCCTGTAGGGGCTGTGACCATTACAACCATGGATCCCATAGATAATCCCCGACCCTCCTATATTAACCCGTCCGAACTAACAGCTCCACTATCGCTCATGTGCACATGCGACTGACAGAACTGTTATTACGTCATTAATAAAATTACAAAACTCTGGGCCCATGTGCTATCCCAGTTTACGACCCTAGAAGGGTTGTCTTAATTAAATTTGGGCAATCGTCGCCGATTTAAGGACACAGTTGACAATGACCTGAATTGAGTGAATTAAGTTGAAACACGTTTGCCGTTATCACGAGATGCAGGCGTGATGCACGCGTGCGTAAGTAACGGCTTTAATTGTCCGGCCTGCGGTTTTCTAATGGAGTCTCCATAAGGGGCATGATAAGTGGTAATAGTGACTTGCGTTTTTGAGCATTTTTCGAACAGTCTGTAGCATGTAGCAACTTGCCATCCTTTTAAACCAATTATGTTACTATCTTTTGTAATTGTGTTGGGTGTACTTTGTAATTTTGATACATATTCTGTTAACTGTATTAGGAGTACCTAATACAGTTAACCAGTACATATATCAAATAGGATTTTTATAGTGGTTAACTTTCTTCCTTTCAAAGAATTTCGAAATTTATCAGAATTTCGAATTAGAAATTATTCAGAAAATTTAAATAGTAGAATAATTGGTACAAACTATTCTTGAAATGGTATTTTTCATTATTTTCATTAATTATTATGTTGTGCTCATATTGTGCTATGATAGTAATATAAACTTAACTAAACAGTGTAAATTTGACGACCTATAATAAAGCTATTCCATGTCTGTACAATATGGAAGTCTACGTTATTTCAGATTAAGTTCTTATTTCGGTTAAGTGTATTTATTACATTCAAATGTTATAAGCAGATAATTTGGAAAAAGGAACAAATCAGTACCAATCCATTATTTTCATTCATCCAATTTTACTTATCAAACGACAATCTGACTCCGAAATATTTTGCAAAGACCACAAAAAAAAACAAAAATTACACGCAACTTGTATGAATGGATTAAACTATTAAAAAAGGTAACGTAAGAGATGCGATAAGAGTCGAGACGGAGGGTGCGATATTAAAAGGTTCAGAAGTGTTGGTCCTGAAAAGCTTCTGAACCTCGGCCACTTAAGCAGAGTATTAAGGGCACTCGGGCTCTAAGGCCGTATATTATCGCTGCCTTTTACCTCTACGGATGTGAAGCAGGTTATAACACGTTCTGCTAATTTCCTAGTTTCACCGTTGGAGGGAGAAGGATTTAAAAGATAAGTGGTCTGGTTACATACATAGCTGAAGACCCGGTGAGGGCGCAGTTTAGCAAGGAAGATCAGTGTAGCAAGGAAGATCAGTGTAGCAAGGAAGATCAGTGTAGCAAGGAATATTAGTGTAGGATACACAAAATATATAGGTATAGCATGTAAGTCATGGTTATAACACAGGCGCTAGGTACAGAAAACTTGAGAAAATTATGTTAATCGTTTCCTGTATCATGGTTTTATTCTTTTTTAGAATTTTTCAAAAAGGATACTGACTGAAACCAGTTTTCTTTCTGTACTTGATACAAGTAAGTAAGTAAAGTAATGTAATCTATTTTGCTTAAAATGTGGTAGGTAAGTACATAAGCTGGCATACATTAACAATAGAACACACATTTTACCAACAATTGTCATGCAAAATGAGAGTAAATAGAGAAATTCCTAGTAAATAATTTAATTAATTTAACATGTCACAAGTACATAGATGAATCTTAACTTTGATTACATTTAAAGATCGAAGGACTTGTGAAGCTAAAGCTAACTATCCCGCATCATACTCTTTAAAATTAGCGATCGCTTTTATTACTTGATCCGATTATCTATCTATGTCGTTTACGTGTGTAAAAATCATTACGTTCACCCTTTCGGAAAAAAACCATTAACTAAACGTCAAATGATCCAAATTACCTGAAGTCCACTCGCCGCATCAACATTGAGGCTTAGCAAAGCTTTTACCGAAATTGACTCGAAAAACACCACACCTTTGCCGTCGAAATCATATTTGAAGCAATTATCGGGAACAAAACTCCCTGGTGACGTAACTTAATTTACCAATTAAGTTCTAATTGAATTATATCCGTCAAGCCAGAGTGGACAGCGGCCCTTTCAAAATATTGGCCTGAATTTTGGCACGGGAATGTAGGCGTGAATTTTTGGACTTGCCTTATTTATTCCAAGTTACATCGGTTTTGTCAAAAACTAATTTACGTCAGTTCTAGGCTTTAACATGCGAAAGTTATTGCTTGTTTCTTTTCACGACCAAACACGTTAAGATTTTACACAAAGAAAGCTTAAGCCCTAGGCTACAGAGGCTAGGATTAAGGGTATTGACACAGACCGAATTTTACGCGGGCGGAGCTGCGGGCACAGGCAGTTAATAGATAAATATTATAATAAATGCGGATAATATTTTACATGATACTATTGTTTGTTATATTCATCGTTCGCTGACTAATTCGACTTTATAGCCTTTTAATATTGAGACTTATCAACCGAATCAACAATCCGAATCGCAGAATACTGCGTCACTATAATTGTTAGGAAGTTTCTGTCTTACTAGATCTTTGTACAGTGTGTGAAACAAAAGAATATGCAAAAGACAAGCAACTGCAAGAAATCGCTGTCAAAAACAAGAGCAATGAGCCAAATAATTTGATTGCACCAAACCCTCATTTTGTAACAGGCTCCATTCCGAGCGACGACTTGGTACAATTGGTCCTATTCAAATACGGGTTTGTTTTGTTTGTCCTTCTCTAGGGAAAAAAATGTAATAAGTCGTAACTTTTACGTACCATAATTTCATAAGGTCGATCAGTTAACTTTTAAAGCTCATTAAAGTAGATGGTTCATTCAGTCGGTGTAAATTTTCAGGCGGAAAATTAAAACGACACCCCGGGCGGCTTGCGTCCTTCATGCGCCTCACATTCGCTACTGATGACATTAGTCACAGTAGGTTAGATCCTATTTACAAGCTTTATATTTATTTATTTAGTCACTGGATCACAGATTTACATAAGTCCAGTTACTGTGAAATGAAACATATTATCAACTTAAATTAACAAATAAATAATAATAATAATCAACTAGATACACTAAGAAGCCTATCAACCTTCATCTCACAAAACTTCACACACTCCCTATACGCAGCCGTGCATCGTCATATTATTTTACTTTGTTCGTTCGTTGGTTTGCATGTGTGATACTAGTTATGACTTTATTTTCTCTCAATCTACTCTCTTTACTTTCTCTCAATACCCAAAGGTTGACTGGAAGAGATCTCTCTTTAGCGATAAGATGCGATAAGAGCCTGTTGCGTTATAAAGGTTAAATACCTACAATACGAACGAAATAATAAAGAACGGGCAGTATAAGTAGTCTTATAAGACTACGTTACGCAATAGTTTAAGTAGTCTTATAAGACTATTTATACTATTGCGCATTTATAATATTAGTATGGATTTATAATTAATTATGCTCTGCCTACCCGCTCTTGAAACACAGGTGTGAGGCGTGTATGTTATAATTGTAGGTAGTTAACTTTTATAACGAACGCTACACACTGGATACATTGAAAAATACTTTTTCCCTTTCAAGTATCAGAAAAAAACGTAATCTCGACAGCATTGCATGCATGCAGTGCTCCAACTAGGCAAGTTCGCTAATGACCTGACCTACTGTAGTTTTTACGTCTGCGGTATACACCGTCCATTGAAAATATGCAAAAGTGGGACGTAAGAGAAAAACTTCCCGTGCTTTTATACGTTAACTTGGTTTGAAAAAAGTTTATCGGTTTCACGGATATGAGCTTAAAGCTTTTTTTTAGTACCATTTTTTTCTGCAGCTATTCCGCTCTAGCTGCAGGCATTTTTGCAAAAAAAATTCAGGATATGTGCATACATGTTTAACTTTGAAATAAAAAGATACTTTGATAGTTGGAGTGAAGTAAAAAGTGACTCATGCGATACGGGTATGAAATCTATTTTAAAAGTTTTTTATATGCAACTTCGTTTTTGTGAGAGACTAGCAGTTCTGTTTTAGTTTCCTTTGAAAGTGTATTTGCTTTGAATGCATTTTTATTAATTATATAACTCTTTATTTGCCCATGTTTTTAGTTAGACATTTGATATACAAAAAACACTACATTTATAAAATAACTAGCTTCAGCCCGTGACTCCGTCCCCGTGGAAATCGTTTATATCGTAGCTGCATACAAACTTTCATCCCCATTACACCCCCTCATGGGATGATTTCTGGGATATAAACTATCCTTTGAACTTCTCCGGCACTCAAACTATCTCTATACCAAATATTATATTCAGACACACACACTTACGCATTTATAATATTATTATATTTAACCCCCTTAGGGGTATATTTTTCCAAAACGCAAAATATATCTTTGTTGTATTCTGTTAAGGAATCTTTTCATAAAGTTTGAATTTTGTAGCTCAAACAAAGAGTTTTCCCCATACAAACTTTTAACCCCCTTTTCACCCCCTTGAGAGTGGAATTTTCAAAAATCCCTTCATAGTGGGTAATAATGTTATATAAACTATCTATTGCGAAAAACAGATTTCTAGGTTCAAAAGTTTGGGCTCGGCGTTGATGAGTGAGTCAGTCAGTCAGGACTTGTACGTTTATATTTATAGACTAGTTATCTGCCCGCGACTCCATCCACGTGGAACTCGTTTTTATCGTAGCTCCATACAAACTTTCACCCCCCATTTCACCCCCTTAGGGACTGATTTCCGGGATAAAAACTATTCTATGGCCTTCCTCTGGACTGAAACTATCTCTATACGAAATTTCACCCGTACAAAGTTTGCAACCCTATTTAACCAGCTTAGGGGTGGGTTTTTCCAAAACCCTAAAATTACTTTAATTCTTGTATTGTAATAAGGAGTCCATACAAAAAGTTGCAAGTTTCTAACTTAAAATTTTACTCCATCCCCGTACAAGCTTTCAACCCCCTTTTTATCCACTTGAGGGTCGAATTTCCAAAAATCCCTTTGTAGTGCCAGAAACCCGCTCTTAGAACACCCTCTGAAAATGATCGAAATAATACTATAATGCGAAAAACCATTTGCACAGGAAAGCGTCTATATGCAGAGCACCCACCTGGCGGGTTCCTGTACGTCTAGCACAACTTGCTGACAAGTCGCTTTGCGCGCGACTGAGCGTCTCCTTTCTCACTCGCACCGTACAAATAAGAAAGAGGAGGTTAGATCTTTCTCGACTCGCGTCGCGGCGCGGCGTCAGTTGTGCTAGCCCCGCTGGTACAGAGTGGTAGCCACCGCTCATAGCGGCAAGATCGTGGCAGGGCCGTAAGTGTGTACGCCAGAAATTGAGAGTACGAGCAGAGCACCCACCTGGCGGGTTCCTGGTACAGAGTGGTAGCCACCGCTCATAGCGGCAAGATCGTGGCAGGGCCGTAAGTGTGTACGCCAGAAATTGAGAGTACGAGCAGCACACCCACCTAGCGGGTTTCTGGCACAGTGTTGTGGAACGGCGAATGTCGGAACATTCGGCCATTTTTAAGATGCTGATGACGTAGGCAGGCTACGCTGACATCACGAGCTGATATACGGGAATGACGTACCTTTTTTACCTGACTGGCGAAGGAGAGAAGGGTTTTTTCAGCCATGAGATGTAAACCAGTGCAGATATCTAAGAGACAATACTAGGAGGTCCATATTTTTGCTGATATTTGCGTGCGTATCCACTATGCTTTTAATCAATGATGTGTGTACTAATTTAAATAACCATGTTTGTAATTAACGCTTACCTACAGCTACAAGTACTTTGGGTATGTATCTAAAAGTATACGACTAACCGGCCTTAGTTCAACAGGCTTCGAAATTAAATCCAAACGGCAATGAGTGAGCATCAGCTTTGTTTACCCCACCCAATTTACGAGGATGCAATTCATAAAGCGAATCTCGACTCAACAGTCGGCGTAAGTACGTTATTGGCTGTATTTAGCATTCCTGCGGTCTGGACTGCCCGTGCATGATAACGTGTGGCTCAAATGGAAATGCTATAACAAGGCAATATACTCAATATAGAGGTATATAAGACGGTTTGGGTGAGTGGCTTTTGTTTTGTATTTTTGGCATTTTATTTATTAAGCCGGTTGACTGTCGATAATTTAATTCCGTTTGGTTCAAATTATACAATTTCCAGGTGTGTATTTTCTCTATGTGACAGTTTTACTGAACGAGCGAGCGAAGCGAACTAAGTTCTCTGCTTGAGCTTGGGTCCATATTCTTTCGTATGTCCGTTTGTCCAGCTAAATATTCTCCTCTACATGTCGCCTTTTTAAAACGATTTTCGTGGAATTAAATGATTGTTTTTGACGCGGTAGCAGAGATATCTCGGATCAATCTGACGAAACGTTTTGTATGAAATGAAATGACTTTTTTAAAGAATCTGCGCTCAATAAATAAATGTGTTTGGTCTGACGGACCATAATTAATATACCTTTGTTATACTTTTATGACCTTACTAGCGTCTACCCGCTACTTCGTCCGCTTGGAAGTCGTTTATATCGTAGCTCGATACAAACTTCCACCCGAGATGATTTCCGGGATAAATCCTAAATTTTATCTTAATCGGTTCAGGGGTTTAAGCGCGAAGAGGTAGCAGACAGACAGAAAGACGGACAGACACTTTCGCATTTATAATATTGATATGGATTCATAAACGTTCATCTCGTTTGTTCAATTTGTGTATCTTTATCTGTCACTTTGACATTTGTGTTTGTAAGAAAGGGTCATAACACATTTTAGTTAACAGAGGTGTGTTTTATGAGAAAGGCGGTTATTATTTATGCACGATGATAAATGAAAACAAAAATATTATTAGTTCAAATTATTTTATTAAAATAGGTATCCAAAGACTATTACAAAAATTAAAATACATCTCAAGACTGACGTTCTATTTTTCTTTAAGTGGTCTTCAAGCGCAAAAATAATTTACTGGTATATATTCCAATTTGCTCTAACTGTATGATATCGTGTACTAGACACCTTGCTTAATTACCATTTTAATAGTTCCTGTACATCAAAATCTATTAAGCTTATGTCATGTCTATTATAAATATGTATACGACCTATGGGCTTATAGGCGATTATAGGCCTACCGTTTAACCGAGACGGTCCCAGAGGAGTATTTTTGGTGTGACGTTCTCGTCTTAGGCTATAACGCCAGCGGGCAGCGGGGCGGAGAGCGGGTGTTCGAAGATTGAACTCGATCAAAAGTACGGTCTGCCAGGCGCCTCGCTACCCGCTGCCGTTTAGACCGCATCCTCACTGGCGGTGTCACCACTCTCGATTATCGCGACCACTACGAGAACTAAGAACCGACTCAGTTCAATGATATGCCTATAGTTTGCGTCATAAAACTGGCTATGTCAAAGGAGCACTTTATGAATGACAATAAGTGCAAGCGTTGTCTATAAAAAGGGCTCTCTACACTTACAAAAAACTTTACTATTTATTTAATAGTCGGGTGTTAACATTTGAGACGGTGAACATAATTATATTACACATTTAGATCATTGAGAATAAAGTTTTGGTCAGCTCAAAACCCATGTAGGCATTCATATTTTTAATACTATGATTATCCCGTGCAGTTTTGGTTATGACAATGTATGTGAAACATAAAATGAAAATAATAATACAGTTTTGCACATTAGAGAAAAAAGAGAATGCTATCGACAATTTATTAAAAAATAATGTGTTATTTTGACATTTATTGGAATAGATTATAGCCCTGTAGTAATTTAATGCAATTCATAAATAGGAACTATAAATATAATTTCAAAGGTTTTTTTGCAAGATTGCTAAGCTTATTGGCTACTAAATAAAGCAAGGTATCGTAGTTGTTAAATCGAATTAATTAACTAATGGGCTATTGGTATTGTATTCATCAAAATATATTGTCAGCTGCCTAGGTACCTACTCCACAAAACATGGCTAGTCAATATGTGCGTATGCCAAGTTTTATCCCCATAGCCATTATGTCCCAAATGCATTGTAAGTAGAGGTAAGTATATGAACTGTTTTTTGAAATATTCTGCTACATTTGACTTCTTAGGTAGCCCATTGGTTATTTAATTCCTTTTGTCAATTAAATGGAGCAATATAAACAGAGCAGAAGAGACACATATCAAGTCATAGTTCTCGTGAAGGCAATAATTTTTTAACTATGCATATTTATTTACAAAATCAATACAAAAGGACGTTTTCACAGTTAACATGTGCAAATATTTAGGTATATTTTTTAATACCTATACTATATTCGATCAGTTTAATTTGTGTTATTATTTTAGTTGGCTCAATGTGTGAACTCGTCCTTATTTATAACATGTTTAACAATTATTCCAACTAAGTAATACAGTTGATATGCAGATATACAAGTTGTGCTAAGTACAGTTTGCAACAAAACATTTGTTGCCCACTGTACCCGTATAAAATGGCTATAGTAATCATATCACATATTTTTACGTAGATTATAATTTCCACTTTTGTAAAAGCTTCATTTGAATTTCTTTTCACAACTCCGATGTTTCTTTATATGTAATTATAATACATTAGAAACCTTCTTTATGGCACATGTTGTACAACTAAACGAGGTATCAAACCAAGCTCATTAAATGTAGTTACTTCTTATTTAAGCCTAAACAAAATAAATGCAACCGTTATTTGAAATACATATGAAATGCTGTGATCAGAAAGTTATCTACTTACAAAAGAAAATCTATGTAGTACTTCTATTAGACCAGACACGTAAAATATTATTTACATATTTTAATATATCAACGTTACTTCGAGTTATTGCCAAGCTTTATAGTTTTGTATTCAGGTTCTAATTTATCAATGCTTAAACTAATGATATTATGGGTACAAATTCGTTTATTGATATTCAGACGGACATATCAATTGAATTCTATCAATTCCAATAACATAATAAATTAATAACTATAAAAGTTCAATAGATCGATTACAATATTCCTAACGCGTTATCATGAAGGTATATCAGATCTCTCGTGCTAGCTAACCATATTAGGTATTAGACTTACATCGGTAATATTATATACAATATATACAACTTTATTCACTATACAAACGACTAGGCGTAGTTATATAATTTAAAAATAACTTATTTAAATTAATATAAACTCTCGAAAAACGCAGCTACGCATCGTGCGTTATATAAAATTAGGCAGTCAAAATAGTTCAGTAGGCCAATCTCGATAATTAATCAGTTCTTATCACTAGGCTTCGTAAAATATATACGTAACACAACCGAAACACTTACGAAACAAGTCAAAACGCTTCCCAAACAGTCAATAAATCTGTACAACGCTAGGAAGAACTGTGATCTCTCTCAGTGGCACCACTACACTTATGTTAAGGTCAGTCTACACGTCCGTTTGGCACAAGTCGCCGAAAACCGGCAGGGCGTGATACTACCGGGTCACGGAGTCCGCCCGCGGGTGTGGTGGGAGAGGGGGGTGCGCGGGCGCTAGGGACCCCTGCGAGGTGCCATTCATGCCAGCCTGTCCGTGCCTGAACGACGTCAATCTCGCCAGCGTCCTCGTACTGTCGTTTTCAAAATTAGGCCTCTCGTACTGATGCTGTGGTCTCTGCCTATGAGACTGCATAGCATGTAACTCGTCATAACCACCGTCCTCAGGATACGTGTCTTCGTCTGAAACATCTTCATCGAACGCTCTGTAAGTAGCTTCACTTTCAGAATTCTTCCTCGAGCTTACGTAGGTGCGACCGATTAACGATTGCGTAACTTCAGACTTATGGTTCTTATCGCATTTTCTCTCATCTAAACTCTGATTGTAACGCAGTTGAGCTTTCTGAGTTTTATCCATTGAGGGTAGATCGTAAAACTTCAACACATTCGGGTGGCCTTGGAAATATTTTTCGCTGTAAACGTTCCTGTTGTAATAGCCACCGTTGCTAGCTGGGTAAAGTTCTTCCTCTGCAGCGTATCGATTGTCAAAGTTTTCTACATTCTTGCCACTTGGTGGGAACCAGCCCTGTTGACAGAAAAATAAATAAATGAGAATACATGTGATTGACATAAAACATTTATTGTGTTGCAATACTCTCTTTATAAGGCAGTGGAAAATATATTTCTGCCATATTTTGAATTTTATCTCTAGGTATGTGATAGGGTTTCCGAAACCGCTACAGGGTTATGAAGCTAAACAGTAAATTGCAAAGTTAAAATAAATATGCGGATAGTGTTACTAATAACTGATAAGCTAATACAATTGTCGAAAGGACTTCTACGTACGTGTTGGCTATGTGGTACTTCTTATTTCGGCCAAAGCACGCCTTCAAAAGATCCACGACACAATTGTGCCGTGAGCGGGAAAATTGATAGCAAATAATAATTATTGAATCATAAACTCACCAAGGAGCTAACGCACTGCCTCGTATTCGCAACAAGCGTAACTGAAGCGTAAGCCGCTGGAGAAGTGGCTGTCTTACTCGTGTTCCATTCATTGCCGGTGACTTTAGATGACGTCACTTCAGCGTACTCCGGCAACTGTTGCGCAACTTTATCATACTCAGAATTAACCTTCTGCTTGCTCTGATTAACCTGAGTACCGGACATACACAAGCCTGGTTGATTCTCCATCCATAGCAGTGACTCCGTCTTTGTTACCGTGTTCTTATTATAGCAGCTACTCAGCGGATGAGACAAAGATACTGCGGCTTTTATGTTCATTTGCGTTACTAAGCTCGTTCCATTGGAATCTAAAACAAGATAAACAAATTACGAACTGCTTTATTATGTACCGTCACACGATGCTCAATTCGGTTTTAAACCTGGGTTATCGACGGAAAGTGCCATCCTCTGCTTGAAGCAAACTGTTCAGTATTACACGGAAAGAAAAGCACCGGTATATGCGTGTTTCTTGGATTTGTTGAAGGCGTTCGACTTAGTGTCCTATGACGTCCTCTGGCAGAAGCTGACGGCCACGAGGACACCCATTGAAGTGGTAAAATTGTTTATAATTTTGGTATGGGAACCAGGGCAATCAGGTTCGCTGGGCGGGAGCGTATTTAGACTTGTATAGGTTGGAATGTGGGGTGAGACAGGGGGGTATGAGCTCACCAAGGCTTTTCAACCTATACATGGATGAGCTTATTGTCGGGCTCAGTAATACCAAGGTCGGATCTTCGGTCGGTGGTGTATGTATGAACAACATCAGTTATGCTGATGACATGGTTTTGTTGAGCCCGGCGGTAAGCGCTCTCGAGAAGTTACTTGCGGTCTGCGAGAGCTACGTCAAAGAGCGAGCTTCTGGTATTTCAAGCGGGAAATAAAACGCCAAAAATAGTCCCTCCGATTACGCTCTGCCAGTCAGAACTGTAACGTGTGGCGAAATTTAAGTACCTGGGGCATTGGCTCAGCGAGGCTCTCACAGATGATGCAGATATGGAGAGGGAGCGCAAGGCGTTTGCGGTGAGGTGCAATATGCTGGTCCGTAGGTTTGCAAGGTGTGAAAAAGCGGTTAAGAAGACGCTCTTTAAGACCTTCTGTCAAACGTTTTATACCTGCAGCCTATGGACCAAGTATGCCCGAAAAACCTATGACTCCCTGCGCGTCCAGTATAATAATGGGTTCAGGATGTTGTTGGGACTCCCACGATATTGCAGCGCGTCCGGTATGTTCTGTGAGGAGCGCACGGACGGATTCTGTGCTACAATACGCAAGCGCGTGGCCTCCCGGATGCGCCGCCTTTGTAACAGTCCCAATAGCCTCCTTAGAGCCATTGCTGATAATGTAAACAGCCCACTATGGAGGCACTGGAACTCCATCCACATGGAGTCGAGACAAAATGTTTTTCAATTAATTAATTAAATTGTATTGTTTTATTTATTATTAATTTCAATTTAATTCTTATTTGACATGATTCTATTTTTATATTTTTAATTGAGTTATATTGTATTATGTTATATGTTTTTTGTATTGTTTTTATATTGTGATATGGGAAATGCCTGAAATAAAGAAGAATAATAATTATTATTATCCTACGAAGCGAATTACTAAATTACGTTTGCCGTCGTAAATCGAGAGCAAATCATCTTCTTCATTGGAGGCTTAAAAAATATAAGCCCGGTACAATACCAACAAAGGTAAATTGGCTTAGAGGTAACTGGGTGAGTCAACAAACGAATCGCCTCGAGAAAACAAAATAGAAAACATTTACATTTACTGGGTCTTTATTTCTCGGATTTGTATCATTCCTTTGTACCCTGAACGTGAATGTAAAGTGAAAGAGATCCAGTGCGCTCGCGAGAGGGCTCGTGCCACCTTTCAACTCGAAAGTAATCTAGCCCCTCCCTTCGCATGGCAAAGCCTCCATCAAACAAACGCTCGGCTCGCGCCACCCTACGACACCCGAGGAATGTTTTTAATTTTGAAATTCTGATGCTGATTCCACGGAAAAAATGTAAGCGTTTCGAGTTAAGCTGAATAACTGTTTATTTTCCAGTTACCTTTGCTTGTCGGATATTAATATCATTTTGAAATAAATCAATTTTATTCTGCAAGTAGGCCGTAATGGCTCTTTTACAAGTCAAGTTAATGAAAAAGAAGACCACTGTTAAGAAGAATCGCCAAAACAAACAAATAAAAGCACAATGAAAGTACTTAACCTACTTAAAATAAGTCAAACTGAATATGAATACCAAGAGAACATTAATCATATAATGCGTTGTTCTTCAAGAAAACGTGTTCGAAACTATGTTACATAATACAAGGCAGGTGTTTAAATAATAAACGAAAAGAATGGAAATGCGACTAACTAAATCCTTGGGTACGCTTTCTTGTAGGAACTGTGTCTCCCTAGGCGCTATTAAATTATGAATGATTAAACTATTTTGGGCTCTGGTTTGGGCCATGCTTCTGTCAGTTAGTTAGTCCTCAGCCCTACAATAAGCCTTTGACATCAATGTTTTTTTCAAGTATTTTTTAAGAGCTGGAAAGGGTAGAGGTATTATTATGGTTCCCGTAAGTTAGGGTTATCCTAAAGGATAATATTTTAATATATAATATTGATAAACACCGTAAACCACTTTAAATACGCACCGTATATATTTGGAAGAGCGGACGACTTTTTGGCGAAAATGTTGTGCTTTCTGATGTAAATGATGCCGCCAATCACAATTACTTTGAACAGAACAATCGCTCCGATCAAAACGTAAAACCATGTTTCCATCACGAAGTCGCCGGCTACGATAGACACTTCTCCATTTACGGGATATCTGGAATAAAATCGTCACGTCAAAAAACAATCACGTTAAAACGAATACATTTGAAGACATTACGAGCGCTCTCCCGATTATTTACCTTGATAAAGGATCCAATCCAATAGAGCGGGAATCGATATTCAAGTACACCTTTTGACTAAATGGGCCCAACCCTACTACGGTTTCAGCGGCAATTTGAACCGAATAACTGACTCCCGAAGTTAAGTTTGTCATTATGAGGCTCGTAGCTTGGTGCACTGTTGTGTTTATAGCTACCATCGACTTGTTTGCGGGTATGTCCAGCCAATTCACCAAAACGTTGTAACCAGTAATGAACCCATTTTGTAAATGAGGCTCTGGAGGTGACCATTTCAAATGAACTGTGGTTGTGTTGAAGATAAACATTTCGATGTTTGCTGGAGGGCCTTCTGGAACTGTAAATAAATAAAAGGTAAGTACTCGTAATCTTTCTGATGAATACAATTAATGAATGTGTAAATATTTATTATTTGATGCTTACCATCATCCAACGTTTGTGCACTCCTAGAGTTCGACGGTTTTCCTTCGAATTTCTTATAGAAAGGAATAAGGAAAAACTCATATTTCGTATATTTCCTCAAATACGTTATTTCATATCCAGACACGTCGTTTGAATGTAAAATAGTCTTCATCTGATATTCTGTTGTGGCATTATCTAAAGGTCTATAGTATATAAACAATCCCTCCAAATAGTAGAAATTTAAAATTTCCCACATTAATTTAATCGTTTTCGAATCGATAGGTGTCGCTTCTATTAGTTCCACAATACTGTCGGTCATGATGTTATTTCTAAATTCAGTGTTATTGGAAAACACTCCGTTTTCCCAATGGGAATTGCCACTATCGCCGACTATTACAGGATCGGAGACCGGACTCGGTCCCGACAAGCCGTGCGAATTCTCCGCTCTCACTATAAACATATACGTAACGCCAGGAACTAAAGATCTAGCCACATATTGTGTTTGTTGTATTTTCTTGGCCAACACTACCCATCCCCGGGAATTCCTAGGTGTATTATTTCCGGAAAGAGTTTCTCTCGAAAACACTTCCACTTGGTATCCGAGTATGGACGACGAACCGATTTTATTATTTTGATTCCATGATATCGTGACACTGTTTTCCGTTATGTTGTGTGTTTGTGGTTTGGTAGGCGGGCCGGGTAGTGACGACACATCTGCCGCCCGAAAGAAATGTATGTTCGGGTTTATTGGACTATCTACAAGTAGCACGCCGCTCCATACGTATTTCCCGTGGTGCGAGGAGGCAACGCAAGTGTACGTGCCGCTGTCGCTTTTATCCAAATCTCTTAATATGAGAGTTCCGTCATTAGACACATTCCTTCTATGGTTTTGTATAAGCGCTTCCCCTCCGAAATACCAGGCAATGATTGGTTCAGGTGTGCCGACGGCTGTGCAGGGGAAAACTGCCATCGATTTTATAGGTAAAGTTTGGTTAGAGGGCCCGTTTGTTATGATTGGTGGTGGGCGGTCATCGTCTGACGTCACTGTTAATTTTCCTCTGACAAACGAACTGCCGGCGAAATTCACCGCGGAGCAAACTATTGTGATGCCGCTGTTGTTTTTGGTCGTTTCATTTACAGTCAATGTAGTGACGCCGTCAATTGTCGGCGTGGCCTGGTATTGGCCTTTCAATGTCCCGGGGAGGATTATTGTTCTATTTCCCTCTAAACTCCAGAACATGGTCGGTTCAGGACGGCCCGAGGCTGTGCAAGTGAATGTAGCGACTGTGCCAGTTTCTACTGTTACTGTGTTTGGCTTTAGAGATATTGTGGGCGGATCTAAAACATAAAATATTAATTATCAGTTAACAACACATCTGCATCTGCTTATTGATTGCGTTGCGCATTGTACGTACGTCAGAATCCCTAGCACGATAGGTTTCATGTTTTATGTGAAGTTACAGTATGATTATGATAATGATAATAATAAATAGATGTATAAACTTTAATGATGTATAAACCTAATTTACACTTATGTTAAGACACATAATTAATTAACTGTAACAATTGTTAATAATATGCTTTTCATTTCATACATTTTCGCCGTAAAACTTGACGATAAAAGCTATCTTAGATCTAAATGTACGACAACTACTATAGCCTACTTAATGTGCAAATTGGCAATAAAACTTTTAACGTGACCGTGCTTACAAAGAGATCCCGGGTTTGAATCCCGGTAATGGCATTTATTTGTGTGACGAGCACGAATATTTGTTCCCAAGTCATGGATGTGTTCTATGTATTTAAGTATTTATTTATCTATATAAGTATATATATCGTCGTCTAGTACCCAAATGTAAGATTGTCTCCAAATATTTATTCATTTATTTATATCTCTTTTGTATGCGTAAATGATCAGTTCAATTGTCCTAACCTACGTTTGAAAAGTTACGTAATCTACCCTCTGGTCTGCAACTCACATGTTTTAACGAAAGCAAACTATGTAATGTTAACGCAAAATGTATAATTTTTTATGAAAAACTACATAAGACCGGTTCCACGCCGCGGCTTTTTGAAGCGCTACATACGCGCTAACGTATACAGGATTATCTAAGTTTATTGTCGAGGGACAATCACCCGATCGTGAAACCCGCGTTTGTATCGCTGCAAGTCGTGTGTGTAACTGCTCTAAAATGGTTTAGTTATAGCATTACATTTTTCAATAACAATCAAAACTATCAAAACAAAACCATAACCAAAACTATTTCGCACAAAATAACACTCACCATATACAGTCAAGTACCCAGTAGCACTTACGGCGCCGACTGAATTCTCGGCCTCGCAACTGTACTCTCCTTCGTCTTCTAAAACAACGTTATCGAGCCTAAGGCTCCTGTCGTCTAGCACTTTGACGCGTCCGAGTGGCATGTTGCCTCCTCCAGCCGTTCTCCGCCACAGCACGTCTGGGAGGGGGTCGCCCCCCACTCGGCATTGGAACGTCACACTGCCGCCGGTCTGAGCCACGACATCCTCAGGGCCCGTTATTAAGTACGGCTTAACTGCAGTGAGAAATGTCTCTTTGAATTACACGACAAAAGAGCTTAAATCACGACTTCTAATTACCGACAGGATTGGACAAATATGGCTGGAAATTCGAGGATTACTCACTGTGAATTCGAAGCGTAGCGACAGTTGATTCTCTCGTGCCCGCCGCATTCCGCGCAATGCATTGATATCTGCCGGCGTCAGTTTGCCTTGCGTCTTGTATTACGAGACTGCCACCGTCGACTAAGTGCATTCTGGAATAAAACACTCCATAAATATTTCTTGAAACGACAGATTCATTGGAAATCTTTGAATGGATTTCATTATTCGGATCGAGCGATGAAACAAAGTCATTCAAATGTAGGGCGGAATAATTCAATGGGAAATTAACATTTAATAAGGGGTCCGGTGAGTTGGAACTATTCAGATTTTTACTTGATTGCTTGTTGAGCTCTTCAAATATCCCCTCTTTTATAACTTTGATGTACCCTCCTGACGACTGTTAATTATTTTATGCTACGCCATACGTAACGATGAGCGCCCTCAGGATGTAACCTAACGCTGTGACTCATAAAAATTCATAGATACCAAAGTGGAATAAATTGGCAATAAAACTTTTAAGGAAAATTCAATTTGAGCCTTTCTACCACCCGTGTGTTGAAAGATTAGCGTACAAATAACAAATATTTATAGACCAATAGTCATTTTGTTCATAAACATAAAATGCGAAAAATTGGGATTTAAATACGCTATCATCGAACAAAAATTAATTATGTGGCAAAATGAAGAGACGAGTTTCAGGCGGTCGTCATACGCTAGTCTAAACGAGTAGTTTTCATTGCTCGTAGAATCACAGTACGTTTAAATTTATATGACGCCATGTATCAAATATCAAACGACTCTGCTCATTCACAAGACTATCGCGTTGCCGCCAACCCACTCGGCCCGAGAGCTCTCAATGACTACCCCTAAATTTCCTCCTAATTACGCTTTATCGAGCGAGTACTGAACCCATTTCAGGAAAACTTTACGTGCGGTTATCGGTTATAAACTTCTTTTTACTTTCAAGTTCAACTCTTAGGCGAGCTAGTTTATTATTCTGTTCATTAGTAAGCGTAGTCTTACTAAATTAACCCAACTATTAAGCTTGACTTGGTATGCAAAGTAATAAGCGCATTTTCTTACGGCATAAAGTTAAAGAAAGGAGTCAATTACCTGGAATCGCCATCAAAATGCAAGGTCTGGCCATTTTTCTTCCAATAAACGGTGGGGTCTGGTGATCCCCGTGGTGGCGAGCATTCCAATATCACAGTTTCGCCTTGTGCCGTTTGGGTTGATACTGGCTCCAGTCTGAACTCCTCACGTAGTACTAAAAATACGTTAAACATTTAGATACTACTCACCTTACCTTCAAAATTTAAATAAGCACAAATATGAATAGAAACTCACCCGCAACATGTAACGATGCATTCCTACTCCTAGCTGTGCCATACGCATTGGTTGCCTCGCACCAATAGACTCCTGCATCGGAATGAGCTCTGCCGTGCGTCGCTCTCAAGAAGAACAGACCGCCAGCAGGCAATAGGCTTCGATGAGTGTCTGACACTACCAGCACTCCTCCTTTGTACCATTTAATGTTAGGTGTAGGTGAGCCTCCGGCGCGACAGTTGAGCGTGGCAGGCTGATGACGAGCCACCGTGACGTCCAAGGGCTGCTCAATGATGTAAGGCGCTTCTCCACTGCTCCCATAGTCGTCATTCAACCCACCTTCAACTGGACCTGTTGACAAACCGATCCCTATTTATTACATCGCTCCCTTTATGCAATACTTCCGTGTAAACACTTAAGGTTCGAGTACTTTGTACGGCTAGCGTGCCAGGACCCAGCGCCTAATGAAAGGCGACGCCTGGTCTCGCGCGGTCCCACCCACTGCAATTTCCTACACACAAGCTTTATTTTAAATTTACCTAACAAAAGGCCTTTCTAGGCAACGGTTTATTTTAATAATAGGTGGAGTATGTCATTTGCAGCTACTCTAGAGCGGGGCACAATAATAATGAGCTATAAAAACATGCCAGCTAAACCATGCTTCCCCCAAGGATGCTGGGTTTCGAACCCTCCACTATTTTAGTCTGTTTACAACGAAACGGGCAGATGTTAGTTTTTGACACTCGAATTGATGTATGCCCATTGTTGTGCTTTGGCATTATTATAGCGACGCGACGTAAAAATCGATCAGCAAAAAAAAATTCGATACGGTGTCCGATTTTGGCAGAATGAACCTCTGGGAGCGGGCGGTGACTCGATTCTAGAGACAAGGCTGTTTTTGTGAACAAAATCAATAGGGATTACTCTTTTGTACGGAGTAATTGTGTTTATTTATTCACGTGTCCCAACATTATGGATGCGGTACGATACAAGGGCTAATCTATAATTGAATCTCTAATGCTGAATTCGATTTGCTATCCTTCAATTTTTGGACGAAAATCCCACATTATTGGCCGTTGGGGTTTTGTTGTTCCACATTATTTCGTAAATTAGCCGTTACGTATTATTATTGTAACAGTACAACGAGTACCTTTTTATTTACCAACTGCTGTTCGAAATTTGTGCCTTGTGTATGTTGGTTTGTTTATTGTAAAATAACTAATTAATATAGATACGAATTCCCAGCTCAAAGTACCGTAACACTCATGGTTAATTATAATTTCATAACATCAAACTCTGTAACACGGCGAATTAAAACCGCGCGCAAAGTAGGTATGAAAGGTTCTGGTGCGGGTCCGGATTTTAACCCTTGCCGGAATATTTTATGTCAGTGGAGCCGCGTGGAATCGCATAAAGTCACGTTCCAGGAAACTGCAGTTTTCATACAAATATTCGCGATGCCACGGACAGCCATTTATGTGGTCCGCTAGACGTGCAGGTCTCCGGTGACCCCGTTTTCTAGGACACCTATTTTCAATATTGGATATTACTTTCATAAGGTACGTAGAACCTTTTCAGGTGTAATATCTTTGTGAGTTATATTACAGGTAAGTAACTACTTACAAACCCATCGTGCCTCTGAATACTTACTAGGAAATACCATGTGAAATATCATGTTTGTAGTTACAAATAAATATTTGTAATATTTATTTTTCAATTTTCACGTCGTAAATAGTGTTTTGAATACAGTCCATACAATTATTTTAAAAACAAGATGCGCATTTTTTACGAAGAAAATATTGTAGAATACAAATAATAATTGTTATCACTTTTATGAAACATGTCTCACTAGTTGTTATGAAATACAAAATCACAAACAATTTTTCTAAAATGATCAATATTAAAAACTATTAAAAGTTAATATATAATTTTGTAATATCCATCGAATTTTTGCTGGACGTTTTCTTTATTTAAAAACGTTTACCACAAAAAATGTATCACCTCCATCAGATAAGAATAAATTTTGCCCCTGAATTTGAAATAGAATGAATAAGGCAAAGCAAAAAATGACCACGCATGGCAGTGTAATAAATTAACTGTCAAACTCATAAAGAGACATCTCCGCTCGCAACAAGAGAAACGCCATAAATATAATTATACCTAACTATAATGTATACAAATAAGATTTCGCAGATTGTGAAGAGCATAAAATACTGTTTATGTCGATCTCTATGGGTACGTTGGTTTATCGCGCATAAAACTATGAAGCTTTATAGGCTAGTTGCGTTTATTGAGTCTCAGATGAGAAATCCTTATTGCACGATACGGTCCCGAAGAAAGTTTAGATAATATTTATTTTTAAAGTAAAACTATCCATGATAAAGACGGGTGATTTAAGCCACAAAGTTCGTTGAGACGGAAACAGTGTTGGAGTTTCATATACCGCTTGAGATATCAATATTTTATGTAGGAACGTAAGTAATGTTTAAGTTTCCTTATTTAGTACATTTTTGTTGAAACTAAAAATAATTAGACGAAATATATTAATTTTGCTCAAGCTTCGTAATAATTACCTACAACAACATATTTCGTAATTTAGAGTATAATTAAAATAAACGTTATTTTGTTTATTAGTACGAGCAGCTATGTAAGGATGATAAGCAACTCGTCCATTTAATATGTTATAATAAAATATTGTGTACTGAAATTGTATCGTCCGCATGACGTCGCAAAAATGAGTTTAGTAATAATAAAAGCTGTCTGCAACAATAGTTTAATAACGGCTGTAGATTAATGAACCAAATCCAAGTGTTAGTTTGTTGACAACGCCGTGCCGTCGCCCGCGGGCATAACTTTCCGATTCGCACGCGAGTAGTTACGTTCCATTGTTCAATATCTTTATAAAAAAAAGATTGCGAGGGCGCTGCCTCCCCTTGCTAATTTATACTCCTGGCACATGTTGACACGCGTCGCTAAGAAAAAATAAATAAAAAATCGGTTATAGACATGGGTTTCGCATTTAAAGTCGTCGGCCACGCGCTCGTCGCTGTAAGTCCGTTTGAACTGTCGTTGTAGATTTTTTGTCGGTCGGATATTGATAGCCCTCAGAAGTCCCTGAACTGTAAACTTTTGGGCGAACATTTGATTGCACTCAGTTCACACTAGGATATAGGTTTATAGTGCAGTTAAGTGGCGAGTCCCTTTGAGTTAGGAAAAAGAAGGTTGAAAATTCTGTTTGATTTCATTGAGAATCTATCGCGGCGCGCCGCTTTATATCTCTGTCAACATCGTTAAAATATCATGAAGATGCAAGTTTTGTAATTTTCTTTGATCTATGAAGCATTCATTTACAACTCCTATTTTTAAATTGGGGTAATCACGCCGGCATGTTTATTCATTTCATAAAATATGCCACAACGCACAACGCAAAACGATCTTTAAGTTCTCGTTCATGCAACTGGCGCAAAATCTATTTCAGAATAAAATTATGCAACACCGCATACGATAAGATTATTATCGCCCAAGTTTTGTATCACCCTAAGTAACTTGATAACCTTTGCAATCGCGAATATCTAATTCTAATCGCATTGATTGGCTCCCTTAGGAGGCAATCATGATTTTTCAAATTACGGGTCGAGCACGTGTTAAATTTTGGGACCCCTTTGCAACGCGACGCCGATGACGTTATTACGCGCATGCCAGCCAGTTGCGACATTTCTGTCTAATTGGGCGATGCCCTTATTGTAAAAAAAAACATATTTTCCTATAAAAGAACACCGAATATTTCGCTGCAAGAAACTGCCAACAACTCAAACAGGGGAACATAGCGCGAAACGAACTGGCAATGAAATGTCACGGCTAGTGAAATACCACTTATACTTTACGGTGCAAAAAACGGAAAGACGCCTTGGCACATGTGCTGAGAATTACTCGTCTCAACGGAAGGCAGGATTAGCCCTAATGTGAAGTTCGTGAGCTACATGTTTGTCTTGCAAGACGTCCGCCTAATGTTGGGACAAATTGTTGACACAGTGTCATCTTTCATAGGGCTAGCCCAGTCTACCTGCAAATGGGGGCACGCTTCATAATCAATAATCCCTTTCTTCTAATATCTCCTTTAAAACACCGCTGTTAGGTTTAAATTCAAATACAGATGGCACGAGTTTCGTAAGATAGTTTTAGGTGTAACAATTTTTCTGATAGAATGCAAGGAAACATGCCAACGGCAGTTGTGGCGTTTCGTTGTGTTTGTTGTTGTAGCGATATAGATCTCAGACAGTTGAAATAACATTGAAACATAAAGAAGAATTCTGTAAGATAGATATCTTACAGAATTAGGCTAATGGCTTCAGATTCCGAGCTAAGCTTAAAGCTGATTTCTGTCGTCACAATATGGTAATAGAACTAGAGTTAGACCAATTCGTAGTGACAACTTTTGACGTCATCTTACTGTGATACCAGTTTTGAAACAGTGTTAATAATTACCTATTATTGATTTTTTTTGAAGTGAAACCTTCTAAAATAGCGGCGCTGTGCCCTCTTGTGATAGGGAAAAATTGTTAAACTCGCCACAGGTCACGTGACCGTAAGATTCGAGAGATTGAAAATTCGTAAGACTGACACGTGACCTGAAAAACTGTTACAATGTCATTGAGTTTTCACTTCTGCCGGCACTCCCGGAGTGCATCTCTGTGTTTTTTTTATACATGCCGTATCATGAACCATGTAAAAATTCTTCCTGTTGGCCCCATCATCAAATGAACATTATTACTCCAAATTATTGTATCATCATCTACAGGTCATATCAGTATTACATTCTTGTAAAGTCTCAAATCGATGCAAGAAATGAAAGTAGGTTAACATCGACTTGCAAGACTCGATCACATACATATATTTAAAAATACTTAGATACCGGTGATGTTAATGTAAAGCTTGCAAAAACATGAACCGAATAGCGTTTGGAATTTATGTTCTCTTTCGCTGATAAACGTCATCATCATCCTCCTAGCGTTGTTCCCGGTTGTGCCCCTAAAGGAGCCCGGGGTCCGCTTTGACACCTAATCCCAAGATTTGGCAAAGGCACTAGTTTTACGAAAGCGACTGCCATCTGACCTTCCAACCCAGAGGGAAAACTAGACCTTATTGGGATTAGACCGGTTTCCTCACGATGTTTTCCTTCACCGAAAAGCTAACGGTAAATATTCCGTACATAAGTTCCGAAAAACTCATTGGTACGAGCCGGGATTCGAACCCACGAGCGCCACTTGACAGCCGCATGTCTGAACCACTAGGCTACCGTAGCTCGCTGATAAATGTAAGATCGATAAATCGAGCCGTGAGTCCGCTTGTAGGAACCACTCTTATTAATAAGACGTATCGGCAAACAGGAAGGCGGCCACTGAATAAATAAAAGGTATAGTTAGCAAACGAAAGCTATCTGATCGCAGCTCCTTTGTGACCGTCGACACAAAAAAGATTTTTGGCGATCGGACGTCGCGATACGTTTACTTTAGCACACTGACATCTATGTTTAGGATCAATAAGGGTTTGTGATTGACATCGCTTTCTGCCAAAATAGGCGGCACCTTCAAAATGAACTCCTATACGACAGCCTGAGTAAATTCTGATACGGGCAAGAATCTCTCTTAGACTAGGGTTCTTCATAAGTTTAACTTCAGAGAAAAACTTCAAAATGATACCATGTAAAAACATAAAACATTATATTATGTAAAATATATTACACTTCTGCCCGCGACTCCGTCCGTCCGCGTGTTACTCGTTTATGTCGTATATACAAATTACTTTCACCCTCCATTTCACCCCCTTAGGGGATGATTTCTGGGATAAAAACTATCTTATGTTCTTCGCCGGGATTCAAAGCATATCTATAAGATGGAAATCTTAATCGGTTCATCGGTTTAAGCGTGAAGAGGTAACAGACAGACAGACACACTTTCGAATTTACAATATTAGTATGAATAACTATGTAACTTAATAAATTTATTTTCGCACAAACAGTAATTTGTCCCTTTTCTTTATTGTCGTTTTGTGATACCTGTGTGTCATGTTTTCATATAACGAACCAGCAATGATCTCCGTTTGCCTTTACGGCATTGAGTTTGTCTTTTGCATATGCATTTTTTTACTGTGCAATGGAGTTCAAATAAATAAATAAACCTAGTTCAACTCGTACTGCCCTTATTGTGAACGTGAAAGGCCTCTTTTTAAGTCGAATAGGACCACGTTTATGAACATCATAAAGTACTTTTATTAAGCGTCACACATGCGTAAATATCCATGGTGTCACAGTTAATACTGCCACGTTCTGAGATATAAACCATTTTTCAATTCCTCGATACAATGACGTGCACTATGCCCGTAGTATGCCCGGGGCTGTTTATTTTTATTATTCGTTTTTTCACCGCATTTTACGCGGCATCCATCACGCATTAGTCACAAAAGATAGGCGTCGTTTAACATTAGCTTAACTTCTTCACGCTTTGATTGCCGCCCGTGGTGCTGGCTGTTTTTTAAGGCCCATTGATACAGACTAAAATAATTCAATCGCAGCGACATCATTTACTGGGGGATGGAGTGTATCCAGACACGGGTTTTTAGTATACCTTTTGGTGTTGACTGTGAATGTGTTTTGGACAGATGCGGGGTCTACGCATGTGTGTTTTGTTATCCTAATGAGCGTTGTCAGTAAGTTACGCTTTCCCTGTGTGTCCCCGGAGGGCCGTTATTTGGCGTTTAATTTGTAAAACACGATTTTGAACGCTTGGTGTTTTTGAAGCGTTTTATAATGGCAAACAGTGTAAGAGGAGTGCATTTTTAATAAGTTGCGTCATGTTTAATGCATTTTTCAACGAATGAGACAAAAGATTGGAAACCGCAACTAATTCTTGATTATATTTAAATACTATTCAAAAGTATGTTTTTTTCTAAAGTTTGAAATGTTTAGTGCAGTTTAACAAAAGATTTAGACCATTCTGAATCATTTGCGTGGAGATAAAGTATCATGATGATTCTGGGTATGTCTTATAGTTCACGAGAAACCAATGTAATGAAATTTTTTATACGTATATAGTCCTCGCAAAAATATCCTCATGGAAGCCTCGTAACTTAGTAGCGAAACTTTCCAGAAACTTTTTACTATATTCCCTTTTTTTTATTCAACCACTTTCACTTTGCTACTTTAGTTGCATCGATGATAAAACCTGTTACAATCTCGCTAATTAATTAACAAAATATCAAATTTAACTGTTCAACTAAATCTTTGCTAAACGATTCCACCCACTCCATTTAACAATACAGCCACTTTGACGAAGTTATTCCTGGCTTAGCTGGTGGCACAAATCTAAGATGGCGCGGCAAGGCACTAAATATCTAATAGGTGTAGGGAACAGCCCCCAGAGGGTGCTCACTATTAGCTTTGATTGAGCTCTGTCTCCAAGTTTGTTACTTCAGGATATTTTAAGTTATAAATAAGTGCAAATAAATGTATTTTAGTCAATAGGAGACCAATAGGCAAATTAGCTAGCTATCTAATTAGTGTTAGCCGTGTAGAGACTGTAGAGATTCTGTTGACTGTTTGTTATTATGTCAAATAACGTGAATAACAATTGCAAATGCAATAAATCATATATGATGGTAGTTTTTGACACTCTTGTTTGCGGTAAATAATAGTTTTTTTTACTCGTTCTTTTATGAGTTCTGATAATTCATAATTAAAAGTACTATGTATCGTGGTATTGTTTATTTTATTGCATATTTGTATAGCCCTTTACTCTTAGGTCTCTGGCCAGGCTATAGCTTTGACAGTATTCTATCGTAATGAAGACTTGCATAAGATAACCGTACATTATGAGCCATAGTTAAAATGTATTATGTATAACTTAGGCAAGTTAAAATGTATTATGTATAACTATTTAGGCATCAGAATTATGAATGTATTTGATAAGGTGAAAATGTCAATTGTATTGCAATATAACCATAAATTGGGAGATCTAGTTAAGTGCACAAGGAAAGTTAATCTACGAACGGTCGCCAGCAAGAACACATACATATATAGTCATCAAATATAACAACATATATGGTCAAAGAGTATGGTCCCGCTACCTCCCTGGTGTCTTAAACAGCATTCCCAAAATTATTTTAAATAGGATAGAGAATAAACCAACACAAATTAAAAATATATTAAAGAAAATGTTCATTGAGGCCCCAAGTAATATATACTTAGATAAATATAATTATTTAGTAAGAATAAAGTTTAGTAAATAATCTTAAATAGTAAAGATTTAACTAAACGTAACCCACCATGTCACCGAAATTCTACCTAAAAATAAACAGTTCAAATTTTATTTTTATTTTTTTACAGCATTCAAAAATATCAAAAACATGTCCCTTTCTGTCAAATGAGACCGATAGAATGCCGGCCTAGATATAATATGAATACGAAATAATATGTATTATAATCTTACCTGAGTAAAAACAAAAGACGCCCAGCAGGGTCGTGACAACAGTCAGTGCATTCATGGTGCCTACTGCCACGTCCTCATAGAGACGTGAGGTGCTCTTGGAGGGCTCGCTTCATTCTTTTCTCCTTCTCTCATCTGGAAAAAAGAGATGGAATGTGAGACAAAATATTAAGTAATAAGTTACATAGGTACAGCCACGCCATTCACATTACATATAAAAAATTAAAAACCCCGACACAACAAACAAACCTAAGAACCATCTCAACAGACGAGGCTTTGGATAATGAAAAAAACGGCACTCATTTCGGTTCATCCGTTTGGGAGCTAGGATGCCACAGACAGACACATAATATATGTTAAAAAAACTAATAATTACACCCCTCTTTTTCGATAGGGGTTAAGAAGTACTCATGTCTTTACAGAGTAAGAAGAAGAATAGATAATAGTACATTACTTACTAAGGACTGTAAAAGAAAGAAAGCCCGAAATCGCAGGTATTTATTACCCGAGCCGCAGGCGAGGGTTGTAAATATGCGATAGAGGGCTTTCTTTTTTACTGCCCGTGGTGACACAAATACACGGTGACACGTACACAAATTTACGTGTTCATCTGGCCATAATGCGTACGCTACGCGTACAGTAAACCTCACATTATGGCCAGGTGTGACGTAAAATATTGTTTTTCTATTAGTAGTTAATTATTTTATTTAAAACAACGGCACTGATTGATTACATTCTGACTTCCAATTTTAACGTTACCTCCCAGTCTGTTATCAAAACAATTATTATAACAAAACACAGACATATCAAGGCAAAAACAAGTTAATCTAATCATATTATTTACTACTAGCTTCCGCCTGCGACTTCGTCCGCGTGGACCCGGGATAAAAACTATCCTATATTTTAATCCAGGCTATAAACTATCTTCGTGCAAAATTTCATTCAAATCGGTTCAGCCGTTTAAGCGTGATTGAGTAACAAACATCCAAACATCTAAACTTTCGCATTTATAATATTAGTAGGATAGTAAGACAGATTCCTCATTGGTTTATAGCCCTCTAATTTAACGTAGTTCCCGCCTTACTTTGAATTTCATGAAGCCCTTTTCCTTTATCCAATAATACACAACGAAACTCGCAGACCCATCTTTGGGGATGGAGTTTCTAAATTAACCTCTACCATTTGTGTACGAAAGGGTGAACTGGGCTAGCATTCGTATTAAGAGTCCGCAGTAAGCTCGGCCGAATTTCACCTTCCCATTCAAACGTAGTTACGCTCTCTTATTTTAAAACTACGTGCTGGATTGTGACCAAACTTTGCATATACAATCACATGAGGTATATCTATGTCTGTAATTAGTTTATATGGTTCCAGTTTATAAAACAAACGAAATACAGCAAAAACAAGTTTTGTATGAAAAAATAAAATTCACTTTATTTTTTTATTATGGTATCTGAAGCTACATAAACTAATTACAGACATAGATATACCTCATGTCATTTTATATGCAAAGTTTAGTTACAATCCAACACGTAGTTTTAAAATGAGAGCGTAACTACGTTTGTATGGAGAATCGAGCTTACTGCGGACTCTTAAAGAGAAAATAAAGAGCTGATTTTGTTATTATCAATACCAGTGCACACTCTAAACTATCTATAGGTACTTATTAATATTATAAATTCGATAGTAACTCGGTCTCTGCTGATTAATATGAAACTTGGTATAGAGCATAGTATCCCGGGGAAGCGTAAAGGAGGGTTTTCATCCCGGAAATCATCCCCAGGCGAGTGATATGAGGGATGGAAGTTTGTATGGAGCTGTGATGAGTTCTACGTGGATGAAGTCACAGGCAGTTAGCTAAATCACCAGTTAGCGAGTCACAGTATCTTATTTTCAAACATATGAAACTAGGTTGTAAATAAAAAAATAACTTCACACCATTCTAACTAAAGAAACGGGATATACTCTTTTTAGAATGTCTTTCATTAAATTAACCAACGCACACAGCACCTATGATAAGGACTCGAGAAGAATTAATGTCAACGACTTAGGTAAATATGTAAGTACTTCACAGATTAGGTTTAGGCCTATTTGTCCTGTGCACAGGAAAAAATATGTCATAAAGCAGACTTGTTTACAATAGGCTGTAATGTCAAGGTTTAAAAAATAACTTCACTAAGACACGTGTCTACGCGGATGAGTGTTTATTGGTTTAGAAGTATTTTCCCTCTCTTACCTCCTACGTAAGTACTATCTTTTTTGTGAAATTATAAATACTCTAAATACAACGGTTAAATAGTTGCTAGGGTCTATATGCTACGGTGACCGCTTCCCATCATGCTTATCAGTAAAGCTAGTTTGCCACCGATGATATAACAAAAACTCGCGTATTGATTGACATTTACGAGCGACATGTTTCCAACAATTATTAGTGTAACTTTAAATGACTCTCGAAAGTCGATTTATTTTTATGGTAATTCGTTATTCCGCTAATCAAGGAAATGTTTTAAACTAGATTCCGCTTGCAACTTCATCTGCGTAGACCCGGGATGAAAACTATCCTTTATTTTAATCCGGGCTATAAAGTATCTTTGTGCTTTTCATCCAATCGGTTTAGCCGTAATATAAGCGTGATTAAGTAACAAACATCCAAACCCTTAATCCAAACTTACACTTTTATAATATGAGTAAGATGTGTTATTTTAGTGGTCCGTGGCTCCTATCTGATTACTTAATTATTTATGCATAATTATGATTTGATTGCAGACGACGTTTCGCAATCGCATTTGTGGTAAGGGCCTGCGCCGCATGCCTTCCCGTCCGTCCCAGCACGGCTAGCACGCGAAGGCGCGCGAGCTCTCTCGATTTTTCTCGCACTATCCGTCTCTCTTTTATTAGAACACTTAGAAGAAGAGGCATAGTGCGATAAAAATCGAGAGTATGTCGCGGCCGTCGTGTGCTAGACGTGCAGAGTTCTAAACCTTTATAATCAAATTAAACAAACAGGCCAGCACTTCCCGAACTCCTGACATTAATATAAACAGCTTCACCATATTTATTTGCGTTATTAAGGAGACCGTAAACATCTGTCACATTGAGATTTCAAACTCTTAAACTTGTCTCACAAGAGTTCTTGGAAATGCAGTTTATGCTTAAGCAACTTCAACCTTATGCCATTGGCAAAAGGCAAACGTGGAATAAACTTCTTGATTTTACGAGAGAACCTTTTTGAACTCGTTATGTTTTGAAATGAAAATGCTTGACAAGTTCCCGTGTGTTCTTATTTGCGACAAATCGTATTTTATATCTGTACTCAAGTGGACTTTGGTATTTCTGTAAGTGTCAACGTGTATAAAATTATTATAATTATTCTGGTAGTGGCTTCCGGACTGCGAGAGCCCTTATATCACTGCGACCATCGCTGATCTATTGTGATCGCCATTTACTACGATTCTTGGTCAAGTCCTGCGAACTCGAAGAATTGCAGGATAATGTTGATCTCAAGAAATTTAATCTCCTTCGGGCACATAATGTGTTTGCCCAGAAAGGAGTTACGGCGCCGCTTACTCGTACACTTACAATCTAAACTAAATAATTTACTTATACTAATATTATATTATAGAGAGAGATTTGGGTATTCTCCGGAACCGCATATTTGATTTCATAAAATCTTTCATTTGCGTATAGAATGGACTTTCTAGATGGTTACAGGTTACATTTTATCCCGCGGGTTTGCCTGCATTATTTGCAATACGCTGGTGAAGCTGCACGGGCTAAAATAGTAGCCTTGTAAGTTTATATGCAGGGTGTAATCTTCACAACTTATCTGATTTTCATAAAAATTCTTAGTCTATGTTTTATCCCGTTTCTACTTGGGTTTTTTGTAATATGCGGTGGGAACCACGGTTGCAACTCGTGTAGAATAAAATGAAACGAGTCACCTACATAATAAGGTCGAAAGTCACTCGACATGTTTGAAAAGGAGAAAAGAAGCGTTTCGTATGCTCATAAAAATATCATATTTAAGAATCGCGATTCGAAACATAACTGGCGATTTTCGATCTTATAGCATGACCCATTCCATTCTATTCTAATAATGTCTAAGAGCGCTTGCAGACTGCTACTTATTGCTGCGCTAGTAATGCGATGCAGAGCTATAACCATGAACTTTGAAATTCAAATTCATATTCAAAATAATTATTCGTGACAAAAACAACACAGATAATAAAATAAAATAAAAAACACATTTTGCTTTGTCACGTAATGGAACTTCGAAGTTCGGGTATTTCCATCTCCATCGCACTCACATTACTCGAGTGACAGGGATGCATGTACACGAACTTTGAGTTTTGATTTTCGTGGTAGTGCCGCAGGTGATTGTGACATTCGCTGTTGTAAAATTGGACACAAATTGACACTAACTATGTATTGTTAAAATTAAACAAAAATTGACATGAGCAACATTGAACATCCTGCAAGCGCACGAATTGACAAGGAAGTAGGAATAAAGATTGACAGCAGCTCTTCACTTGATCCAATAACGATTGATACGCCTAATTGAAAACAAATACCCGAGTTAAATGAAAGGCGTATGGGTGGCTTTATTTATTTTTGTCCATTATTTGAACTTTATGACCATTGAATATGGTTCCGTATTGATAGGTAATCTAATCGATCGCTGACTATTAAACTATTAATGTCTGCGGGTAATATCAATAAATAGAACATTCAGTTGAACTCATTGAGTAGGTGCAAATAAAAATATATTAGCTAATTGTATCCTATAAACTTATAAGACTTAACACACTATTTTAGCTAATTGTGTACTTTAAAGACACTATTTCAGCTAATTGTTGACTTTCAAAACTTATAAGATTTAATGAACAACCTTATTTAAATGTTTCATATAAATTCATGGACTTGACGATCAAATTTGCATACAAAGATTGTCAAAGCGATGATGTCTCACAAACACATTTTATAACTCGGTCAGCTATTGTAAGAGATATAAAAGAGATATAAAGTCTTGATTTATTATCCCCGTTTTTTTTATTTCTCAGCTCCAGATGCCCAATTTTATCACAATTCCATAATACACTAATAAAATTGCATTAAAAAGGAGCATCCTGCGATAAGATTATCCGGGTCCATAAAATAAAGCGGGTTGCAGACAACCGATAAACAAGCTAGAAAATGATAACGGATGTGTGTTTTGTATTAAAATGCAGTGTCGCAAAGGGAAATCGTTAAAAAATAAATGCTCAAAGGTAAGTTGCGACAGATTATGGCATTAATAAAGTTCACGCGACGAATCTTTAGTCTTGTCTATACTAATATTATAAAGAGGAAAAGTCACTGAGATAGTAGCTTTGTTAGCTAGTATGTCTGCACGTCCCATACATACAAACATCTTTATAATATGTACAAATTATTATAAATGAGGATAGTTTATTGTGCAGATTTGCCTTTCCATGTGATACAAAAGTAATAATTGTCTTCGATTGTGTGCTGAGTAGTAACACGTGCCAAATTAGTTTTACTAATAAACATGGACAAGCTCATTAAACAACGAACAGCAGTTTGATATTCGTTAGTTCTTGTAATTAGGGATGGCATTCAGTTGCGGTGCGCAATGCACAAACAAAACAGCATACTCGCAATCAGACTATCTCAGTTTAATATTCGCTAATAGCTCGTTTCTATTTCGGATAATGCTAATGAGCGTTTTAATGTTACTTCAAATATCGATAATTGACTAATCATAAGTGAAAACTTTGTTAGTAGCGTATCGAAATATTTAATTTACCCAATCACACAGCTGGAACTAATGAAATATATATATGGTTGGGTTGAAGCAAATTCTAGCAACTGACTATACCAATTACAATTAGTGCTTCGCCCCAGACTATGTACTCGTAGATCCGTCCAGCGCCATCTAGTGATGTTTAGAGAAACCATGTTTTGTTCATAATACCCCCTATATCTCGGAAACCCCTTGACCGAATTGGCTCATATAGGAACATAAATAAAAAGTTTTGTCACATTGATTTGCCTACTATATTTTGACGACGTTGTGATCAACAATACTCGAGTCATCGTCGAACAAAGATTTATACAAACTTATATACATATAAATGCCTGATTGTTGCAGTAGACTTGGAGAGCTTCACTTGTCTTTCGCTAAATTTCAAGCAACGATCCTAAAAAAGAGGTCGAAGTTCTGACCCAGTGTAGAAATATCAAAACGTGAAGTCCTCGCGTTTTGATATTGGAGGACTTCAATATGTTAATTTTGAGAGCCTGGAGTCTTTTTTATGGAAGCGTAAATAGCGGCGGCCGTAGTTTAAATAGAGGGTGTATAGCAGTTGTTAGTGACGGTATAAGGTATACCTTTTTACCCATTCATTCCTACTGTGACTTGGTACCTACATAGAGGGAAGGATTTCGCCTAAAAAAAACCATTTTCTCTAACGTGCAATGAAATATTGACGTTGTGTTCTTCATAATGGGCTTCGAAGTGTCACGTTTCGGGCGCAGCGAGACGAGAGACCCGTAATGGCATTTCATACAAAATTGGAGGCCTAGGCCTGCAAGACACAATTTGTCGCACAGGAGCAGGGCGTTCAGCCATCAAAATAAAAGTTTAGTAGTTTCAAGTACTTCCCGGCCTCTGTAGAGTACTATTAAACGGTTCATCGTGAGTCTAACGACATTAATGTTTACTATAATGGTAAAAATGTGAATGACAATCAAATTTGACCTACCCCTTCCATTTGTTGACTCCGATAAATAAAGTTAAGTTAAACAAGTAATTGGGCACTTAAGAATCTCGAGTTAAAGTTAAATTTGTTTACGAACTAGACGTTCGCATAACTAACCTATCCAACTTAAGAAGCAGTGTTTCTCACGCGCATGTGTTACAAACACGGTTAACCAAAACAAACGCGGTTAAGTTTATAATTTATAGCCACTTATACGATGACAGGGTGCCAGTTACACCGAAATTATCGTCTCGTATAAACAATGGGCACCCTACATACCTTCTATTTAGTATAAGGCGTCGAGTGCCCATACTCATTTACTGAAACCAAGCTGAAAAGACTTGTCCGTAGTCCTCCTTATGTGAGTCTAAATATCTTAACTGCAGCACTGAATATCGCACACCATCTTAAATATTCCGATTTTGCTAAAAGGCGAAATAAGTAAAATTATTGAATAAAGCCGGGGTTATATTAGAGCCACGCCGCGTATCGCAACGCGTACTTTTTGAACGTGGCGACACGCGGGACTGAGCTAATGTAACCACGTTCATACAAAATGTATGTAACCGATTGCGTTGCGACACGCGGCGTGGCTCTAATATAACCCCGGCTTAATAATGAACACTTTTACTATTAATGTCTTTTCGAGATTAAGATGGGTACCAAGTATTTGTGATATTACGTTAAACCTAAAATAATCTCCTACGATGTTTATTTGATCAGTCGACAACCCTCTCTTGTCATGATCTCACTCTCGCATAGTTAATGATCTAAAAGTCGCTAATATCAAAACTAAGGGAGTGGACCGTCTGTACGATCTATTACTTTTAGTTAATATTATATATCTTATCGAGTGTCCATAGTTACTTAAAACAAAAGCGTAAATATACAAAGGGAGCCGTAATTGAGTCGAACGGCAAAAGTGGGCCGAAGTTTTTCACTCCGCTCGGCCTTTATGCAACGAGTTTTTATCACGGAATTGATAACATTTTTACAGCGCTCGGATAAACAGCCTTATAAGGGCCTCACTTTCTCTTTATTTACAAAAATCTTTATTTGACTATGCGTTCTTGACCGTCCGTCGCTAGCAATTTAGCGACTCTCGAACATAATAATGACTGTTGACTTTTTGGTTTCGAGGTGCGGCCTGAGATAAGTTTAGCAAACGCACTAAGCGGTGATCTTCATAATGTTTATTTTTCACATATTGCTACGTCAACACACTTTATTAACGTTTGAAGACTGTATACAGAACTGGTTAATATTATTGCTAGATGTGTTTAGTCTGTGGCCTGTTTACCGTTAAGGTAATAGTCAGTTTTTATAATTTAGCTGTAGCACTTAGAATTTAAGATTTGCTTGGGATGTGATGTAACGTTTGCTGTCACCGGTCTCAAAGCTTTGTAATGTGGACGTGAATTATAAAAATATTCACAAGAAAGCCTACGCGGTCCGTTAAGCACACACGGTAGCTTTTTCAAGCGTGGGTGTTATTATAAAAATAAATGAAAACATGTTTTTTGAATAATGTTTGTTTTGACGGGGGCTACCATATTTACGGCTCAGTCGAACCAAATGCCGAGTTAGACCCACACAAAGCGCGATTGATCGTTCGGATCTCGTAAAATATGAACGGCGCTCCACTTTCGAAATTGATTAATTGTAAGCGACGTCAAAGATGCGAGTGTTTCGGTGATCTAATTTAAGAATTCACTCAAACGCTTATTTGTCGACAGTTGGTTTAGTTTTTAATTGCCGCTTTCATTAATCTTCGACGTTGATTTACGTGCGAGCTAATGGATTAATAGGTAATTGGAACCTTAGTCGTTTAAATATTTGGTTTTGGAATGAGAATCGTGTGAATCGTCTATGACAATAAGAGATTATCGGTGGGCCGTTCGAAGTTTTTGCTAGCCGCTTGCGTCTGTGCGTGTATTGCCAAAATTGCACAAGTTTTTAGGAAAGTTTCGGACAAAGCGTCACTCTTCGCTGACAATGGTATATTTTTGTTCGTGCGGTCTCGACTGACAGTTCGCGTGATGTATTGGGCCCGGCCAAGGGATTATTTTCACCCATTTCACGAAGTTAGCATGCATCTATTGTGCGCGGCGGAAGCGGTACCACAAAGCGGGCAACAGATTATTGTTCACTATGAATTTGGGAAGTTCATGAATGATTTCGTTGGGATTTGGCTGGTAATTTAATATTAAGACATTAATAAGCTAAGCTTTTGTTTTCAATGAAATTGGCAGACTTTGATTTGATTCATTTAGCAAGTAGATTTAGACAGGAACTTTGATTTACAATGCATGCCAATATTTAATCTTGTCGACAAACAGCGATAAAAATTGTCACCCATGATCGACACGGCTCAAACACAAACAATCCCAGATTAAAGACGTGCAGAAAATATATTGCAACATAAAACATAAAAAAACACAGATAAGCCCACAAAAGGGCGGCGGATCGTTTGACACCCCTGTCACAATAAAGATGTTCGCCTCAAATGCACTGGTACCGAATGTTCACAGATGAATGCGCATGAGCTAAAGACGTTAGCACCTCCGTCCAAATATATTTTTGAATTGTATTCGATTAAGAAAAAACCAGCCACGCGCAGTGTAGGGTTCCGTAGTTGCCTGTGTGTCTTAGCTACATCAACGTCGGTGCGGTTGCGTCGGCCGAATTCGTACGAAAATTGGCCTTTCTAAGTACTCATTAAGTAGGTCGACTATTACTCGGTAACTACTTACGCCTACTAATCCGTGATAGTTTTCCTTCTAAATTTATTATATGTACCTACTACCGCCACGATTTTTTTCACATCCCCAGTAGTAGCCATCTAGCCGGCGGGGCGACGACGACACGACTAAAACAAAAATTTGGGCTTTAAAGCCCAATATCTCGCAAACAAATCACTAAGTTGAAAATGGTTTAAAAAACCCATTATATTTTTAAACAAGCTATCCAACGATACTTCACACCATGGTTTTTACCACAAAAAAAAATACATCCCCACTTTAGGTGTAGGAGAGGTACCCTAAGAAAAATGTGTTTTATAAGGGTTCCTTGTTGACTACGGAACCCTAAAAAACAGAAAATTTTATTTATTTTAATACTTTTCTCTCTTTGAATAGGTATTATAAAAAATATTATTTATCTTATCTTGTACGATTTATGACGGGTCGCGAGACTGGGATACCAACTTTGCGAATTTAACAGTGGCATAACCCTGTCACGGAATAGCTGTCATATTTATTGGAAACATTAACTGGTTAGTGTTTCTGTGAGCTGTAAAACTCGCAAATCTGTTTTTTGTAGGTATTATTATTATAAAAAAAGAAATTGACTAAAAAGATCTATATAAATAACTCGCTAGTTCGCTACCCGCCCCGGCTTCGCACGGGTACTATATTATACATTATAAACCTTCCTCTTGTATCACTCTATCTATTTAAAAAACTGCATCAAAATCCGTTGCGTAGTTTTAAAGATCTAAGCATACAATAGGGACAGACAGCGGGAAGCGACTGTTTTATAGTATGTAGTGATTATTGCACCTGCCTCAGGAGAAAATCAGCCGGGCAGCCTGACAGCTGGACATCCGGACGTACAAAAGAACTTTCGCCTAAGCTGAAACGAAAACTTCGTTCGCTTCGCTTTAAATTAAGAGGAAACACTAACGGCGAGATAATTGAGAAATAGGTATTTGTAAAATGTATTGCTGTCGCAACAACCTCAAGCCTCCCCCCATCCCCCCGCAGAACGCGATACAGACAACTGCAGCTTGGACCGAAAATACCTATTAAAAGTACATAAAATCAACGTCATACTCCCCTGATTTCTTCTCCAAAACTTGACCTTTTATTAAAAATCAAAGAAAATCTGGCTTTTTTTTAGGTTTTTAAAGGTTAATATCTCTTATAAGAATAAATTTATAAAAAAAAGGAACATGTCAATAGTAGCCATAGATTTATGGAAAAAAAAATTGCTCTACTGCCATTATCCAGGGAGAAAACAGGGGACTACGTTTCTATGGAAAAACGGCCGTTGTGTTTCCTCTTAAGTAGGTAGTCGTTACATCAGTCACATTATGACAGTTCTCTCCTAAAATGATCCATCATAAACAGCAAGTTATAAGCAAGCCTAATATTAAAGTATAGTATTTTTAGATTATTCTATTGAATCCAGCCGAATAACAAACGTCGGATAGCTTCCATAAATTATTAATTGTGCAAGCTTGCAGAACATTGATGTTTCCCGCGCACAGTATATAGGTTAAGAAAACAGTTCCAGTATCTATAATGTAAACCAGCCGAACTCTGTATTATTATCGCTTATTCCCTGTATTTGTTTATAAAGTTACGTTCGAACGGGTCGCCGCAAGCCTTTGGAATAATTTAACGTATGCACATATAAATCATGTGTGCGTTACAAACTTTCAAACTCCACGAAGACGTTTTGAAATAGTAAATAAGAAGAACATTAAGTAAGAGCAGCGAGATTTCTAATAAAAATCCTATTAAACGTGGATTGTGAAACAACAGAGAACAATCATCTGGAGTCTAGAGTTTACGAAGCTGCAAGTTACAAATCTATTTTATTTTACAAGTATAAACAGGTGACACAGGTCAAATTGCCGATGCTTCTGAATGTCATCAATATAGACTTGTAACTTGTAGCTTCATGAAATGAGTCCAGGCAGACATACGCTTGTTTGCCACCATCGTGGTAGATTCAAAGGCCATTTGTGATGATAATAATTAATATAAATAAAATAATAATAATTCTAGCGTTATTCCCGGTTGTGCCCTAGAGGTGCCCTGGGTCCGCTTTGACATCTAATCCCCAGGATTTGGCATACGCTCTAGTTTTTACGAAAGCGACTGCCATCTGACCTTCCAACCCAGAGGGAAAACTTGACCTTATTGGGATTAGACTGGATTCCTCACAATGTGTTTTCCTTCACCGAAAAGGTGACGGTAAATATTCCGCACATAGGTTCTCAAAACTCAATGGTACGAACGAGGATTCGAACCCACGGCCGCCGCTTGACAGCCGCATGCTTGAACCACTACGCTAACGTAGCTTATGATTAGATAAGATTAGACTATTTATTTCATGACAGAATTATACATTACAGATTTTCATTATTTTCATACAGTATGTCAATAAAATAAGAATTTTTATCAAGATCGTCAAAAACAGAGAGAAATAAAGATATAATATTAAGACAATGTCAACAAATAATACATATGATATGATGATATGATGATGGTACCTACTTAATACCTTACTAATTAACTTCTTGGATACATAACGAACACTTATGTTTAATGTAACCAACTAACAGTTGTGCTATTTATCTATGACATGAGAAGCTTCTTGTTATACTCTTTAGCGGGACAGTTTGTTAAACATAGCATATCGATGACTTCAGTAGCATTCCTATGAGGTGATAGTGGGTACCAAGTTATCGTTGTTTAGGGGTTAGATAAGCAACAGTTGAACGAGATAACCTTGAACTATTTATTGCTAATGTGTCTCAGTTCCGTTAGAATTAAAGGAACGTCACTTGATAGACTTTATTGTTATTGTTCATTCATTTTGTTAACGTGTATTTGTATTTTATTGAAATAGCATATTAATTAATGAACAAAATAAATGTATAAGTATGTATTAATATGAACTTTCTTTTCAGTAGGTATTACGTTTTTGCTGGTTCTTCTTACTTACAATTGATGATACTAACGATTTTTATAGAAGAAAAAGTGTCCCAAATATTGCATTCCAGATCGTCACATTTTAACGCGCTGGTGGTCGCTATGGCGAAATAGGCGCTCTTATAAAAATATCACATGGATATTGGCCTAATAATAATAATAATAACGTTTGCCTGATGGTCCGGCCCAACTTGTCACATTTTTGGTCCACCTTTTATCTTGCATCCTGGCGACGTGTCCTGCCCATTTCCATTTTAGTTTCATCGCATATACATGTGACTGCATCTATCACATTTGTTTTATTTCTGATTAAGCTATGGCGTATTTTTTATTTTTTATTTGTTATGCTGCGCTCCATACTTCTCTGACATGTTTTAATTTTATTCCTCATTTTAAGTGTAAATTTCCAAGTTTGAGCTGCATATGTTAGTGATGGAAGCAGGCACGAATCCATGATTTGTTTTTGGACTTAATGGTAATGTGCTCTTATGACTCCAAATATCTTATGACTCCAAAATTCTCCAAAATTTGTTCCACGTAATCTTGATCCTTCTCTTAATTTCATGTTCGTTGTAGTTTCTGTCGAACGAAATCTGTTTACCTAAATATATGTAATTATGGACATATTATATTTCGGTGTCGTCTATCTTCAGTGGGATTTCTAGTCATGATTTTTGTTTTGTTAAAGTTTATTTCGAGTCCTGTCTCCCTACTGGTTGTCTGTAATCTGCGTATCATATATTCTAGTTCTGAAAAGCGTTCAGAAAAGAGCACTATGTCATTGGCAAATCAAGGTGGTGGAGGGGTTTTCCGTTGATAGGTATCCCTAGTTTAGTCCAGTTTAGTTTGCTAATTATTGATTCCAGCACTGCAATAAAGATCTTTGGGAATATCGAAGCGCCTTGTCTGACGCCTCGTTCGATTCGTATGGGTGAACCGGTTTTTTCTAATTGTACTCTACTTGTGCTATTTTTGTACAAGTATTTTAGAATATTGATATACTGGGGCTCTACATGTTTTAGTGACTCCCACATAGATAAGTGTGACAAAGTATCGAAAGCCTTCTGGTAATCTATAAAGGCAATGTCGAGCGGCCTCTGAACTTCCTGATATTTTTTTATAAGGAGCTCTACAGTGTGCACATGCACACGTTTTGCTTATTCTTTTTCTAATAAGGAAGAGAACAATTTGTAGAGACTCGGCAGTAAACTTATAGGGCGGTAATTTCCAATGTCGTTGGGATCTCCTTTTTTGTATAAAATACTTATGTTCGACTCCAACCACTGTTTCGGTGTTAATTCTGTTTTCAGTATTAGGTTGAATATATGTTTGAGAGGATGGGCTAGGGTGTTGCGGCGTGTTTGATTGCTTCGTTTGTTATTTTGTCGGGGCCGGGGCTTTTTTCCAGTTTTAATCTCTTTATATGTTGAATTATTTCGGTCTCGTTGATTGTTTCGATCTCGCTTATATCATCGGGTGTAGCTTGCTCCGATGGGCAGTAGTTTACATTTACAGGTTCGTTTTCTTTTCTTTATATAATGCTCTATAGAAGTCGCTTGCCACCTTTAAGATGTCGCTTCTGTTGTGTGTTATCTCTCGTTGATTGTTTCGATCTCGTTTACATCATCGGGTGTAGCTTGCTCCGATGGGCAGTAGTTTACATTTACAGGTTTGTTTTCTTTATATAATGCTCTATAGAAGTCGCTTGCCACCTTTAAGATATCGCTTCTGTTGTGTGTTATCTCTCGTTGATTGTTTCGATCTCGTTTACATCATCGGCTGTAGCTTGCTCCGATGGGCAGTAGTTTACATTTACAGGTTCGTTTTCTTTATATAATGCTCTATAGAAGTCGCTTGCCACCTTTAAGATATCGCTTCTGTTGTGTGTTATCTCTCGTTGATTGTTTCGATCTCGTTTACATCATCGGGTGTAGCTTGCTCCGATGGGCAGTAGTTTACATTTACAGGTTCGTTTTCTTTTCTTTATATAATGCTCTATAGAAGTCGCTTGCCACCTTTAAGATGTCGCTTCTGTTGTGTGTTATCTCTCGTTGATTGTTTCGATCTCGTTTACATCATCGGGTGTAGCTTGCTCCGATGGGCAGTAGTTTACATTTACAGGTTCGTTTTCTTTATATAATACTCTATAAAAGTCGCTTGCCACCTTTAAGATGTCGCTTCTGTTGTGTGTTATCAGTCCCGATTTCATTATTACCTTATATCCAGTTTTTATGCGCAGTCTTTAAACTTCCAGATAAGGCTTAGCTGTTTTCTGAATACTTCTTGTCGATGTTTACTATAGTCGTTTTTGATATGTGAGTTTATATAGTGCGCTTAGTTTCTTCTTCGTTTCTACTGTTTTTGGTTTAGTATTCTGTAGCTCGTGTCTGCGTCCTATTAGCCTTTTTGTGTACTGGGTGATAATGGAGTTTTCAGGCTGTTCTTTACTTCGTTGGTGTGCTATTTCAAGACTTCTTTCTAGAGCGTTAATAATCGTGTCGCGGTAGTTTTGTACCGTTGTATTGGTGTCATAGTCCAGGAGGTTAGTCTTAAAGTGCTCTAAAGATTCTGTATCAGTGCGTATACAGAATCTTTAGAGCACTTTTCGTGTTCACAGTTTAATAGACTTTTAGGTAGCTTGTTGTAGTTGACACTACTTTTTTGTCGATATGGAGCTTTATCATGCCTCGTGCCGGTCTGTGGTCCGATGGGTAAGTAGTGTTAATCATTTCGATGTTTTGAAACCATGACGGCTGGTTAGACAAGATATAGTCGAGTTCATTTTTTGTACGGCCATCAGGAGATCTCCATGTCCATCGTCGGTTATTTCTCTTGATGAAGAAAGTATTAAGTATGGACAAATTGTTTTCTAACGCGAACTGAATCAATTTGTCCCCTCTATCGTTCCGCGATCCGTGACCGTAGTGTTTAGTTATTCAATATTCTTCGGGTTCTGGTTGTCTAATTTTCGCATTGTAGTCTCCCATAACTATTACGTGTTTTTCCGTTAGCTTCAAAGCATCGTTTATTGCGTCATAAAACCGTAGAATTTACACAAAACGCATACTAAACGATAAAGCATTAAAAAATAATCTATTCTAATATGGGAACTTATATGCGCTTATTAAGGTGTAATTTTGAATAAATATTTTTTTTTTAACAAAATGAACTTTAACGGCATTTTAGCTAAAATAAATAAAAATAAATAAATAAATATTAGGGGACAATCTAACACAAATCGACCTAGTCCCAAACTAAGCAAAGCTTGTACTATGGGTACTAGACGACGATAAACATACTTATACAGATAAATAAATACTTAAATACATAGAAAACATCCATGACTCATCACAAATATTCGTGTTCATTACAAAAATAAATGTCCTTACCGGGATTCGAACACGAGACCTCTAAAATAGGTTTGTTCTACGTTTTACTTAATAGGATTAATTAGAACTGCATATTTCCTATGTCCAAGAGAAGAAATGCGTTGATTCCCACCACATTACCATGCAAAGGAAGTCGCAGGTACAACTAGTATATAATATGGCTACTTTTTAGTGTGAACGTGACGCACTGGAACGGAATACGTTGTAAAATCTGGGATACATTTCTTCGTGGATCTTTAGTTGATCTTAGAACCAAATACATGGAATTCTAAAAAAACGCTCAATTTTTTTTATTACAAATATTTGTAATGTTTTTTTTACATAGGCAGGTAAATATAGGTACGTATTTGGATTTTCTTTCAATTTTACAAAATTTTATCAAAGCTTTCAAGCAAACACTACCTTCGACATTTAGACTTATATTAAATACTCATACAAATTCCTTCGCGGGTGTAAAATAACAAAGACGTTATAAATGAACCCTATTATTTTTCAATGGCTAATAAATACTGTTAAAGACTCAAAAACCCCTCCTAAACTTTATAATTTAAGGCCCCATTGTCTGGACTACCCCATTGTACAGTTTCTTGTGATCATAACACGCGAGTTACGTGTAGAGACGTACAGTCAACGTATACAACGTTAGCCTTATTACAACGGAGTAAGGTGCAAAATTGTTTTGTTGACGATGACCGTACACCGAAATTACCTCTGGATACAAGGATTGGACCATGTTGCTACTCAAAAGTTTGCACGTTTTGCTTCTTGTCATACAATTTTATAGCTAGTCATGTAGCTAATATACTTAATGAGTGCTTTAGTATTTTTAAATTGAATCTGAGATAGGTTGACAAAGAACTGAATGCACCTGCGATGGAGTTTTGTGAATGAAATTACTAAATTACTCAATATTCGATAGTTCACGACACAAAAATTTATAATTTTTTCTCGTATAAGGATCGTACTCAAGTTAAAATCTTACGAGTCTGAGAAAGAAGAACCATGATTTTTGGAAAACTCTCAAAGAAAGTTATGAATTCCGAGATGTTTACATTTTAAACGGCATTTAATTTACGATAATAAGCATCTCACAAGCAGCATCCATTGGCAAATAACGTGACATCTTACAAATGTGTAAATAAATAATATCTCAGCAGTCATGGATGTTCGCATTTCTTAACACAGCTTTAAAACTTCAAAAGAGTTGTTAATGAGTACGATTTATCGAGTGTTCGTGAAACTGACTCATCGAAGGAAACGCACTTAATAAGAAAACGTATGCGCACATATATGTAATATATACAATATATCTTAGTAAAATACGCATATCGTAAGTAATGTAGCTGCTTGCAAAAAAGAGTACAATTTATATGCCTTAAAATATAACCAAGCCAAAACATAAATGTGGAAGCCGGGCCAAGTTTTGGTCCGAGGAAAGGAACAATACGCCGACAAAACAAATGAAATCTAAATGGTGCCAAATCTTTAAAAGCTACTTGTGCAGAAACTTTAGCACTTGGCTCGCTTTAAGCAAGAAAGAAAGAAACATCTAGATATCATTATAAAATTTTTATGTAATGAATTTGCGTATTCTTAGGCCTATCTTTTTTCAATTACTAATCTTGGCTGACACTGATGTCCAGAGGCGGTACAGAAACCACAAAGAATATTATTGTATAGTGCGGTTTAGACGTTTCCGAGTCGTGCAGCTGTGTGCATAAATCTCCCAGTCCTCAATAAAACTGTGAATAATTTGAGTCTCCCGTCGTGGGCGAAGTGACAAATTTTCCACACCATTAAATGTTCCTTTAACTTCCAAATTAGAGTATTTATGAGTTGCTGTATAATCAAATTAAGATCAGTGATGCAATATTTGACTTCAACAAATCAGTGAACCAAATAGACGTGGATGTTTTGTTCCCACATAGTGTTGTCGATAATAAAAAGTGAAATAAAGTCAACTTCCGCGAAAGTATTGCCTTTGAAGTTTCCAGTTAGCGGTTGATTCATACCAGACAGCTATTTTAGGCTTGGCCACAGCTTATTGCATGCGCGTGGCGAATGCGCGGTTGCGTGCTTTGCCCAAGCGCGCTCGCGCCGCCGTTCGCCCGACGAAAATTAAACACCCAAGTTGCACAATGTTTGACCACATGTTTGTACCACCACGCGCGCTATCAAAATATTGACTCTCCTATCCGCATCGAGGTTGCATTCTGCCACTTTAATAATACAAGTGTACCTTTGGCTTACCCCATTAACTGGCACTTAAAGTGTACGCACGCAGCTTACGAAAATATTTACTTAAGTGGTAAGCCAGGTTCGGGAATCGATAAAGCATTTTTGCTTCCAATGCGCTATGGCCAATTACGGCTACCTACATCTGTTTTTATGGCTTCCTGGATTTTTTATTGGTCCGTTCGGACCGTCCATTTTTTGTCACGATGATTGAATTGACGTTTAAGGGTAGCCATGCGACAATTAAGACTCATTTAGGGTTAAAAAATGTCACCCCTTCGGACGGGTGCAATGTCCAAAAAAGAGGGCACTTTTTTATCACCTGAGTTGGAAGTCACAAAATGTTTATCGCCACTCAACGGCATGTTGATTTATGTTTCCACCCTGTCAAGGACCGGGACCCACCGAAATGAATTAGATTGTTTAATTGGTCATTTATTTTGGGCGATAACGCCCGGTCACACCGGCAGAGTTGAGGCGGCTCGTAAAAAGTGTCATTTCATCAACATTCCCTATTCTCATCCAACTATTCCATTCTCAACCACATGGCGGTTTTAGGTCATGTTAGAATTTCAAATATAGCACCATTACAACACAAAATAAAATAAGCGCTGTTGCTCTAACATGTAATTTATTACACGTAATTGCTTTGAAGAACACCATAGCTCATGTATTATGGATTATGTCGAAGAAATATGATGTGCTTTAAGACAAAAGGTATAAAATCGATTAAAAAAGGTGGCTAATGACTGGCTTACACTTTCCTTGGGCCACCCGAGAAGTAAAAATTAAAGGCTTATCTTAAATTATGCTTAATTGAAGGGTCTAAAGAGTACAGATCGAATTTCAAGGGTTTGATTGATAGCTTTCCCCCAGCACGGCGTTCTCGGTATAAATTTATGTGAAAATTCAATTATTTATTACTGCATTAACATAAGATACGGTTAGTTAGGTGACCAATAAAATGTTTGATGTTCGGAAAGAAGATTTATCGCTTATATTGTTAGAATCTTTCGCTGGTCCCCCAGTTAAATCAATTACTTACGTAGCGTCGCTGATTTAAATAATTAGACAAGAGTCGAAATAAATAATGTTCCTAAGCCTTTTATGGACCCATCTGTACATAATTTAAAGCAGCCTCTTGTTTTTTAAGTTAAGTTTAACTTCTTCACAAAGTTGGCAAAACTGGGAATTATATTATCATCTCGATATCGACCTACCTATCTGTCGTACCAATTTTGGTACGACAGATAGGTAGGTCGAGTTAATTTTAATTTTAACTCATAAAAATGTGTCATAAACACGTGTCCATGGAGCATTCCACGACAATGTCGCCGTAATGCCTTACTTCTTATACCCCTAAACATGCAGAATAGCGATTTTGGTTCTGATAATATTTCAAGACTTGGCTTAAAACTTGACAGTATACGTTACGTAAGCGACATACTCATTAGCTCACATACGAATTTTATAACTTTTATAACTTTGTTAACTGGATAAATCCAAAATATATTTACTCCATAGTATATATATACCCACGAGCTAATATTAAATGGCCGTATGACGAGCACGGGTTTACGCCAACAGAAATAATTTAGCGTATGAATAATTAAAGCACTACAATCATTTTAATCCATAATACGTCGTACGCTTACACTGCTGCCGAAAACACCGCGCAAAATAAGAGAAGTAATTAGTATAAATACTTTATTGAAAGCAATCATTAATAATTGCATCTTTACCGATAATTGTATAATTATTTTTAGTATTGATATATTGTGTATTTTTTAGTAGTGTTATTAGTAATGTATTTTTTTCAAACTAATATCATTTTAGACTGCTGATTTAAATTACGAAAAAAGTATTAAGTAAGAACAAAAACATAGATAATGACTAAACTCAGATTTAACAGCTAAAATACTAAGTTGATCAAAGTAAACATAGTAATGAATATAGTATAATATTCCACAGAGCAGCTACTTTAATTGGACTGTAAATAAATACATTAAATCATTCAGCCTAACATTAAAAAATAAATGCCACAGTAGTAACTTTTATTCGAAGTAGACACTGAATATTGCTTACCACGCATCCCAGAGCAATTTCTACGAGTAGTGTTGAAATTTGAAACACTCATTCGCAAAAGGTTTTCTTTTTAGTTTTGTCCGCGAATATGTCCTCTTAGACCTTGTTAATGTAGTCATTGTGATCTACCATTCTGCCCTCCATTTCACCCCTAACGGGATAATTCCGAAGTAAGACATCCTTTTTCAAAATGACACAGATAGACGAACTTCCGCAATTGTGACAGATTAGAGTATGGATTTACATTAATGATGAATACACACCTAGCATGATAGAGTGTGAGTGATAGACTTTCCCTCTTATTCTAAATATAATACTTTGAAAGAGACGAGAAGATCTCGCTCAAGTGCTAGGAAGACACGTCATCCTTTTCAAAACCTACATAACCATAATCATTATATATTGCATTGATGGTACATGAAGCTACATACATAGGTCTTACATATCGTTTTTGGATTCACATAGACCCTAACAGGGCACAGCAATAGGTAGCCTTAAATCTATATGAATTAATAATAAATAAATGTTAGCTGTTAGTTGTGCAGGCATTTAAAGAAATAAATTAGAGATTCGTTTGATATTTTACGTCACTTATGTACGAAAGTAGCTTGGAACTAAAATCAGAAAAATAATGAAGCACGTCGAAAATTGTATCATGTCAATAGATATTATAATTACTTATACGTTGAAATTGTATCGTCAGTAAAATCTGTCAGGCTATAAACAACTTCTACGGCAACGTGAGCATACAAACGCAATCACATCCTATGCGATTTCACAAAGCTTCATGAATTAGGCTTAGATATTCCAATTTGTGTTAATAACGGGTCTTTTGTAAACCCTATGTTTAATTATATAAACATTTGCATTTACATTTGTCTATTTGTTTTCGGAAACTAATCGTCGCTGCGGGCTGCTATACGACGAATATTTAAATCCGTTGTTAATTGTAATTTATAGATGCAAATAATGCTTATCTTACGTTTAAGTAATTTAGGTTGATTGTACCTGCCTTTGGCTATTTTGTCAAATATATTATGGTTAGTAATAAATAATACACTGATTTTGTTGTTTACTTCTTGTAATATGTTTTAAGTCGAAAGTAATTATGCTCTACTTTCTAATTGGAATAATACCGAAAAGTTGGTACTTACTTTTCGGTATTACTTTAGTAATATTCTCAACAACACTAGGAACGTATCAAGAAACTTCAAAAAAACAATTCAAGCACTGTATTGGTTATTCCATTGTTATTATAATTCATCTTGACAAACACTGAAATCCTTATATCAAATAGAAACTCATTTTATAAATCTCCCCAACAATACAGTATTGTTCCCGAAAACGAGGAACAATACCGCACTGTTCGCTTATAGCCCTTAAGTCCCTCTAAACGAAGAACAGACTCGTGAATTTCTATACTGACTCAAGAAAACTATCGTTTTAATAGTGTAAACAAAAACTGAAGAACGCTCGAAGTTAATAAAGGCACTATTCAGTAGAAACAACACATGTTTAACAAAGATGTAATAAAGCATCGCTGTGCAAACATTAGCTTCATTCCATTTCAGGGCTCTCGTGTTAGCACTCGAGACGAAGCATTCTCGGTTGTTGTATACTGGAGAACTAGGTGCCTTTGCTAAGCTACTTCGCACGGCCAATTAACTTAAATTATTAATAAAAATTAGGAGACACGGTTACATAACATACGGTCTAGATACACGGTAAACTCAATAGGCTTATGGGCACTGACGACATACATTTTAATCGATAAGTATAAATATTTATATCCAAGGCTCAGGAATAATACTTGGACTCGTCACACAAATAACTTCTCCGAGCGGAATTTAAACCCGTAACCCTTCAGAGAGTTATTGGTAAAACGGTTAAACTAATTGTCGAACTTTAAAAACAAATTGTAAAATAACTTTAACTCCTTGAATACAGTTAAATCAGTGTAAAAGATTTATAAAAATACCTGCAGAAACTTTACAAATTAACCGGCAATCACCATAATTTTAAACTTGTTACGTTTGCGGTTTTTGAATATTAAAATTATTCAACTCCGAAACGAAGCCATTCTTCAATTGGAAGCTCGTCTAAATCAATTGAAATCAATTGGTACTATCCCCTAACGATAAGCAAACTGATAATCATCAAAGATACAATACTTACAAACGAGAAATAAATCCAATGAAAAGACCATAAGTTAACGTTAAAGACGCGGAGAAATAATATGAGTGGCAACAGACGGGAACTGGCGATTCTGGGGACCATCAATGGGCTGAATGGACAGCGAAGTCGACGTGGGATGTGGGCGGGAATGAGACAGTTAATTCCAATTACGGCGTATTGTGTCGCCAAATTTTATCGCTATCTCATTGGCGCTCTCATTACTACCGAACGTAATTATGCCCTATTGTATTTGTTCAACCATTTTTCTGCCAGCGTGTGAATCTAGGCCGAGGGGACATCGTGATTTGCGTGAACTTTTCGCTGACTTTTCGTGCGGCATTAATTGCTTTACGTATAAAAGATCGGATTTTACCGCCGAGCGGGTTTTTTCGGTCGAGATCAGCTCCACGCAAGCGTTGAATGGATTCGCGCTGCGTATTTCATTTTAGTAAAATATGAAAATAGAGTGGAATTTTAGAGCTCGGCCAATTAACGGCGTGGAATGTTGGGAGTTTAATGGACAAGTTGTTTACACAAATAGGGGTAAAGATACAAATAGTTAGGGAAACAGAATCCTAGGATGTTTAGCGATTATAGTTCATTAAACGAGCTCTCAGGGGCTTTCGCTAAAAGGATAACAGAACAAATAAGCAGCGTTATTGTGTTATTTTGGGAGCACACGACCGCTGATGGACTCTAAAGTTTCATCGCGGCCTGTCGGGGCGATTAGCGCTCTGACAGCTAATTTATATACTCAACTTACTGTTCTATTCCCGGCGGGACGCCCATAGACGTGTGTGGTTGCAGATGCGTATATGAATGAGCATGGGACTATGTGTATACAACTCGCTTATAATACGCGAGTGGTTTGAAGGCAAAAGTTACTTCGTAGCTAATAATATGATATGATTTAGTATGCTTGGGTTATATTACTTGCTACAATATTGGGGGATATTATTTTTATAATTCACTTGTTGACGTTAGATTGCATTTGCTGTGAATCCCTTTTTAATGTACCCTACCTATTTCATATTTCTGAATATAAGTATGTAGATTCTGGTGAATATGTTTAACAGAACTTTGTTGAATACCAATAGGTGCCTTCTAGAAGTATCCCTTAAAACTTGAGGTTTAGGTTGCACAATCATCATTAAATCTCTGTATATCATAATAAGCACTCAGCACACTAGTAGACGACATTCTAAGCTAACCTTACGTGAAACTAAACAGTGCCAAAAACGAATCCATAATTTCAACACCTCGTATCTTATCTAGGAATATCCAAGTCATTTCTACCTTATCTCCATGCTAGTAAAGTAAAAATTCTACTGTAGGGTCTGTAGTGTCATTATCGGCAAAAGCGGCAGCTGTGCGCACACCTCATTGCCTTTTCCGTGACATTGCGCGATGCCATAAAAGATATTGCGTTTTGTAATAGCATAAGAGTTTCTGATTTATTGTATACCTCGTTAATGTATTGATATCTATTTGGATATATTATCGAACGGCGACTGTACGCATTTGGGGAGATAACTAATCCATGGACGAGATAGCTAATTTAATAACAGTATTTACTAACCTCCTTCAGTCATACAGCTTGAGTAAAATAAGTCATCTATCCTGTGGTCAATAGGGCTTCCGCACATGTAAAAAATGTTTTGATTGCATGAAACCATACTCATGAAAGAAGGCGCCGTTCTTGCGGATTTAGTCCAATGAAAACTTAGGCTTTGTCGCCCTTAAATTTAGCAATGTCCACAGAAGAGACACAAACCTAAATCTCTGCATGTCCCTACTTTTCATAAACCAATAAATTATTTTCTTGTGAATGATGTTTCTTGTTAAAGTGACGGATAAAGATAAACGAGTTGCATCGCCATTACAACAACAATTAAAACTATTATGATTTATGACGCATCGGCAAAAAATGTGTTAATTTAAAATTATCAAAAAACTTCCACATTTAATCTTGAGTTTACATAAATCGGTAAATTTAGGTATTTATAAAACATCATAAAATCAAAATGTAGGTCAACAATTTCCGTGCCTCATCACTTCTTGATACTGTAATTAATGTTTAAGTTGCATTCGTGTCAATTCTAAAAGGTTTTTAACTCTATGGAATTGTCATTGTCTAGAGCAGCGGCATGGGAGTGCTTCAAGAAACCCCTTCGAAACTAAATGTGAAACCGATTTTCAGAATAGTTTCACTTGACAAATAATTTGTGAACAAATTGGTTCAACATTACTTGGGAATGGGCGCGTTGGGCCGTTAAAATATTTGTCAGTGTTGTGTTACCTACTTTATTTTTACGTTTCTTTACCTATGTTTTGCTTAGTGTTTGCAGTATGACTGTGTTTCGTATAGTTAGCGTGAATTCGACCAATAATTTTATCCCGGAACTAGCATCCCTAAAGATGTACATATTACTATGACATGTGTGTACGTATGTATACTAACTTAAGAATAAATTATTGTTTTGTTTATAATAAGAATAAATTATTGATTAGACATGGAATAGTATTGATTGAACTTCTTTCGTGTCAGGTCCCATATCCAGCGATATGGCAAGCAATTACTGCACCAGTGAGCTTCATATTACGCCCCGCTATAACTTTACCATAAGTTGAAACTAGGGTCGATCATTGGTAAGACTGTAATAAAACAAATCTTTGTTTTAGCTTTATATGACGAATGAAAACAGCCTGATAAATAAAGGGAATACGTTTTGGCACATAAGTGATTAAGGCGGTCGTCACACTGCTCCGCATCTCCGGACGGAGGTGCGTCGCTGCACACAAATTTCGCCGGACGGAGGTGCGGTGCAGTGTGGTGTCGTACCACACGGAATTTATATAATATACAAACTGAGGTACTTGCATACAACGAGCTCCGCATCTCGCAACAAGACGCGGCGGCAGTGTGACAACCACCTTAGAGTTCCCATGACGTTTTATAATAATCTCTATGACGAACAAAATGAACTATCCTTAAATCTTTCATCAACTATCTATATAAGACCGTTACGCCTTACCACCCCGACGTAGCCTGCTGTATGCTTGCCCATAAATTATCCTCCAACGACGCACTAAAATAGCATAACACCCCAATACCATGGGAACGAACTATCCCGACCCCAATCTTGCTAAATGCCTACAAATCTGCAGTTTGGATCGAAATCAAAAAGACATCGAGGGGCCAATTTGAGATGGAGCTCAATAAACTATTTAGAACCATGACGGTTTATGCGCGCTCCACATTTATTGGAAGGTTCTTGGAAAAAAATAGTTGAAGTAAGGGTTGCGTACGGTATGTAGGTATAGTGGCGAATTATATGTAGTTTAGCAGTTGATCTTCGTATTGGTAGGTTATTTTTATTCCGGATCATTATAACGTTCAACTTAAGTTCAGCGTCAGCAAAATTCAGCTACCTAATTGCATCTGGCTCAAAATATAATATTTCACTCATTGAACTCACGTTTGAGGAAACTTAAATTAAAGGCGTTCGCTAAAATCATATTCCTAGCAAAAATCTCGAAGGAATGTAGAGGGTCCTTTATACGCATAATAGCAATGATAAATGCATCGCTAACGCGATTAAAGAAATGCGTAAATTGGAACGAGGAACAGGGACAAAGGCAGCCGGAACTGCGCGTATTTTTCCCTGTTATCCCAGCAACAATGGGAGGCTGCCTGAATGGCAACCTGCCGTCTTTTTGTTTATTAATTTCAAAAAGGTATGAAATAATTAAGCGCCGTGCCGTGATTAAAGAGAATGCTCTAATATTAATTACAGTTGCATTGTTTGTTTGATGAATTAAGCTTGTTTTGACGACAAAGCATAAATTAGGGATTCATTTAGAACTACTATAAATCCCGATAAGATCTGCGATTTTCATCCTTAATTTCGAAATAACCGAGTCTATTTTCATTTCTACTTTAAAATGTTACAGGTAAATTGAACAAATTTTACCTAATGAACTGCCGTGCTTCGAAGACGCTTCTTTTCCAGGCGATATTAAATGTTACCTAGTGGTTACAATCAATTTGCACGCCTATACCGTATTGATTGTATGCCAGCCGCGGTAATGGTGCGATCGGTCACTCCTGACAGTAGTCTCAATAGACCAAGCCAATCAAGTGAAACCATAGTTTCATGCCACCAGCACCATCAATCAGAGAACATTCGCAATACGCCTGATAATGTATCGTCAACAACCCAACATTTAATTCTTGATGGATGGAGCTGATCCGACGGAAGATTTCATGGCCCCCAAATATAATAATTCGCAAAGAATGTTTTTCATTCGCTCCGGCCGTGCATATTCGATACGGATTTATTATTTTCGTCTTTACATCTTACCCTCTTTTGGCTCGGAAGCGATACGTAAAATGACGGAAGATATGAAGGGCGGTAATGGGGGAAAATTGTACTTTATTCGATTTTGATAGACTTGGCGGCACATTGTAGGTCGACTGTCACTCAAGGGTACTAACAGGGACTTTTTAGTCGGGAAAAGGGTGCAATTTGCACCCTTGTGCGTAAATGGAACACTTGAGTATTATTTAAATAGTTTAGATTCGAAAATCACTGCCCCATTTATCAAGCTGACCTTACATTACTCCTATCTCTAAATATTACGGTTGTTACGGTGTTAGATTATTCGTATTGATAAATAAACAAATAATGGAATCAAAGTAAAAACGTTTATTTCATTTTATATTAACGACGCTCATAAATCAATTTCAATGTTGTTATAATTCTTGAGATCATTCATCATTTGATATTTAAATAATAAATAACACCTATCAGGAAAGAAATTACTTACTTAGTACTTTCAGACGGTATCTTTTTTAACCTTTCAGGGTTCCGTAGTCAACAAGGAACCCTTATAGTTTCGCCATGTCCGTCTGTCCGTCCGTCTGTCCGTCCGTTTTCGTCTTAGCTCAGTATAACAACAACTAGAAAACCGTAATTCGGCATGGGTATATAAATCGATCACGCCGACGACGAAACCAAAATATTTTTTTTTGGGTTACCTCCCATACACCTAAAGCAGGGATGTAATTTTATTTCTAGTTAAACTCGTATCGTTGGATAGCTCGTTCAAAAATATTATGGGTTTCCTAAAACCATTTTTCAGTGATTAGTTTGAGAGATATTGGGCTTTAAAGCTCTAGTTTTTCTTCGAGTCTTGTGTGGCATAAGTAGTTACCGAGTAATAGTTGACCAACTTAATGTGTACTTCGAAAGGCCAATTTTCGTACATATTCGGCCGACGCAACCGCACCGTACGTCGTAACTAAGACAGACAGGCAACTACGGAACCCTACACTGCGCGTGGGCCGACACGCACTTGGCCGGTTTTTTATAAATCAAGTTGGGTGTTCTCCGGTTATAACATTTTATAACAGCTTTGAGTCGCTCTTATCTTATTCATACAAAAACTTCTGAAGTAGCCTTTGATATATTTGTTATGCTGATAAGCCACTTAAAGTGAATACATTTTTTATGATTCGTTTATATTTTTTTTATCAAAACAGGTAAAGTTAAAAATGTATTCTTACGCTTATCAAGAGTTCTAAAATCTTATATTGTAGTTTGTTTTTCGTTGAACACCATAACACTTGTTGAGTAATTATTTTTCTTCATGTACGTGACGAGTGAATATCAAAGACAGTAGACAATCTTATTCAATTTACTGTCGTTGCCGTCATCCATGTGTTTGGAAGCAATAGCCCATATCACCCCAATTACCCATTCGATAAGGGGCTTATTTATGACCCAGGCCGTCGGCTGCGCGCCGAATTAAAATTCATTGTTTCTCTTATCCCTGGAGGAGAGATATCGCTGAGGTCACAAGATATCTGCCTTTATCTGTTACAGGAATAGGCTTTTAAAGGGAGTGATATCGGAGGAATAATTACGTGACCTCCTCGAATGGAGTGTGCTTGGGAAAGGATCCATTTTGTGAATTACGGTATCGGTTTACCGATGGCCAGTAACAGTGATTGCGGATTGGATGACAATTGTGGTTGTAAAACGATTTTACAACTTTTAAATGCTTTTGACGCTGCTATAAAGGTTTTATTGGAGGGTTAAGGTTTTATTAAGTTGGTGACATTTGATACTGTGAGAATTTAGTACACTGGTTGTAACTAAATTCAAGTATGTAATAGGAATATTTTTAAGTCAATAACACGCTTTGTTGTAATGATACTAGTGCAAGGTCCCGGCTAGGTGCAGCAAACTCATCTTCAAGCTTATTATTACTTGACTTTTTTAGCAACTAATGAAGTGCCAAAGGTGATCCTTGTGGAATCGACGGAAGTCCTCAAATATTATCGGGTCACAATACAATACAATACAATACAAATACTCTTTATTGCACACCTCACACAAACAAAGCAGTTAAAAAGAAAAACAATACAATAACATGTAGGTAGAGGTAGACAACAGGCGGTCTTATCGCTGAAGAGCGATCTCTTCCAGACAACCTTCACACACAGCGATTAGGTTTTTTTCTCTAATAATCAACGCATTTGCTCTCGGAAATCAGTTCATGTGGTAAATTGGAAAAGAAATATGGAAATGTTCTCGTGGCTTGGCGGAGTACTAAATTGAAGTCGGTTAAAACTTTGTTTTTAAAGTAAATTATTAGTGTGTAAATGACTTATGGAATTCCATTTCAGAAACGAATTCATTCGAATCGTTTTTGTATTTGTCTCATCTCACAGACTTAGCGTGCAAAAACTAATTTAATTCAATAAACTCGAATAGACGCATTGAATTAACTCAAAACAACGCAAGTTGTTTCGCCGGTATTTAAATACTGTTTTGCTTTAAAAGTCATTGTTTTGACTAAATCGTGGGTGGTATGAATGACTCACCATATTCAAATACTTGGCATAAATATGTATGCAAGAGAAACGCGTGACTGACTTTTTTAACTCATCATTAATTTTGCAAACAACGGAGAAGTAAAGTTTACCTAAACGGGACGTCTACTTAAATATGCGCATAACTGTATCGCATACATTGTATGGTAAACGTACATTCATATTTTATAAACATCAATGTTTAGTCAACTTTCTACCAGTATTTAGTAAATAATTTACTAAAACAGAATATTCATCGAAACTTGCTTCTTGTGTAGTAACTCACACGCAAAATATAAGTGTGAATTTGTGCGAGTTTTCTGTACAATTGTAATAAATAAGTACATACTTAATAATAACAGTAATAAAAAGCTGTGAATCTGTATCGATTTCCATAGTATATCTTTTACAAGCAAATTATTTATAAAAGTAGGGAATAAGCACGCTATTAGAATGTCATGCTATTAGTTACTTTACTATATGGCACCTGCCTAAATGTAGCGTCATTATACTTACATACCAACTTGGCGTTGCTTTCTCAGGACTTTGCAAAGACGCATGACTGCAGTTGCATAAAGTGAATAAATAGAAGGCTAGAACGTCCGTAATCTTCACTTTGCACTAGTTAACGCTACGCTGGTACAATCAACGTCACAAATACGTATACACGTTTCGTATTAAAACAAATGAATAAGTTGCAAATTGTAAGACGTATATATACAGATTGAGTACAACAAAAGTTGTCTTTTAGTCCAGTCAATGAACTGACAACTTGTATGGAAAAAATGTCAATTTTGGAAATAATTTATAATAGCTTCTTTTTGATGTGTAACGGATATATTATCAATTAAATAGTTACCCAGCGACAAAATCCGACAAAATTTCAGACATCAAAAAAATGATAAATTAACTAGCTTCTAAAAAGTCAGAAAAAATATTAATATACATGTTTGTCTTTATTTTGGTTCATTTACATTTGCTCTATAATATTCAATATAAATCGTACAAAAAAACACAATGCATGCTTCATAATTCATTTAAAGCTACATAATTACTTCCGGGTGGAAAGTTTGCCGGATTCTTGAATAAATCATCTTAGAATACAATTTTAAAATGAAATCAACAAAAAAAACGCTATTATAAATTAATGTTTTTCAAAACCGTATTTTGCCTGGAGTATTTCCTGTGAGCAATAGTTAAGAACTTAGTTGCATATAGAAAATTTGTTGATGGCGTGAAATTAATATAAGAGGGTCTTAAGATATGGCACCCAAGGTCTTTTATTTAACATTATGTAAAACTTTATTTCTGTATTTGACTGTTTGTTGCCTAAATAAAAAAAATAAAATTGGAGACGCCGTTTATGTGCCTTAAGAGTCCGCAGTAAGCTCGATTCTCCATTCAAACGTAGTTACGCTCTCATTTTAAAACTACGTGTTGGATTGTACCGAAACTTTGCATATACAATGACATGAGGTATATCTATGTACTTTGGTAGTAGTAGTAGTGGTAGTTTATGTAGCTTCAGATACCATCGTAAAAAAATACAGCGAATTGAAGTTTTTCATACAAAACCTTTTTTTTTGCTGTATTTCGCTTGTTTTATAAACTGGAACCATATAAACTAATTACAGATATAGATATACTTCATGTCATTGTATATGCAAAGTTTCGTTACATTCGTAGTTTTAAAATGAGAGCGTAACTACGTTTGTATGGGAAGGTAAAATTCGGCCGAGCTTACTGCGGACTCTTAAGAATGGCTTTATCACTTTGGCAATCTCCACAGAAGAGACGGAAACCCAAATCTCTGTATGACCCAAACATAATGGTGAGCGTACAAATGGTACAGTTACACTCAGATGAGGCGTTTCCGTTTGTAAGCGATGACCTCTGTGACACCGACGCTAACCCTTGCATCCCACCCGAAACCAAGGAGATATTAACCGTTTTGGTCAGGGTCAAAGCCATAATTTAAATATCCTTGGGATTGTGTGGGAAATCTCGGTTAAGGACAAATTCTTTGATAAGGAATAATTACCAAACCTGTATTCTTTTACAGTCAGTGAGCACTTAGAATAGGATTTGGAACCAAAATGGGCGATTTCTTCCTAACCCGAATCATGTTTTGAGAGGTCACGGACGGTACTTAATTGTGATAATATATTTCACGACCGGTTAGCCCAGTGGGTAGTGACGCTGCCTACGAAGCTGAAGGTCCTGGGTTCGAATCCCGGTAAGGGCAAATATTTGTGTGATGAGCATGAATATTTGTTTCTGAGTCATGGAAGTGTTCTATGTATTTAAGTATTTATATCTATTATATATATCGTCGTCTAGTACCCATAACACAAGCCTTACTGAGCTTACTATGGGACTAGGTCGATTTGTGTTAGATTTTCCACTAATATTTATTTATTATTTATTTATTTAATATATGTATCACACGCATGAATTACTTGTTTTACTTCGTTGCTGATTAAAAGGGCATTACCTATTTATATTACTAGATGATCTGTGATCGCTTTCTCCTAAACGATCCTAACTGTTACATAGACAGTATAGACTCCTACCGTATACCTCATGGAAGCAGAGGATTGTTGTCTTTGCCTTTGGATTTTTTCCGTGTTTTCACATTCAACTAGGTTTTTTATGTGCTACCTGCTTATGTAAATGATGTCTACTCTGTAGATCACTTATTGAGAGAAATTAAAGAATACTTTTAGCTACCAGGAAAAATTATTTACCTGCGTTGAAACTTAGGTCTATACCATACACGTATATAATTACATACACAATTATACATAAATACATCACCTCTCTCTCGACTTACGCCGGTGTCATAACGTCATAAGGCTTATTAATGATTAAAAATAGAAAACAATATTATTTAGTAAAACAATCAGAGAAAAATTTATGTTATATTATATGTGCTACATGGCTTTTAGTTTCACACAAAATCCAGTATATTAGTACATACATAGACACCGATCGAAACGTTTTATAGTAACGCACGTAGAGTGAGACGAACCTAAATGATCCAGGATCTCAGTAATTTGGCCCGTTGTTTCTCTTCGTCACACGGAACGAGCCTGATTTATATTTATTCATGAGCTGTAACTCAATATCCGAACAATGAATATTTAAAAAAAAGTATTTGGAAGGATTTGTTTATAAGAAGAATTTAATTTTCATGTGAACCAAATTAAGATTAGTAAACGGACGAATTACAAAAGTTGTGACATCGACTGGTACCATATGGTTACTACGGAACATCATTTTACAAAAACTATGAAAATGTCGTTGTTGCAAGGCCCCTCTTTTACTAATTTTACAACAACGACGACAACCATTTGCTATTTATTTCTGGGCCTACAAGTAAAAATGGTAACTGGGGCATCTTCGTTACTTATCATGCCAGAAATTTACAGAAAAGAAGGATATTTTACCATCTTGACTTGTAGACACAGAAATGTATGGCTAATCATCATTGTCATGCAGCAATAATCAACATTACTGTCACCTGACGAGACCGTAAAACTGTAATGATGCTGAAATGAGATCCAAAAGCATTAGCAACGGACTATACGGAGTCAGATGCGGCAGGATGTAGTGAGTATATATTATGTATATTTCAAAGGATATCTAAGCATTGCCTTTCATAATGCTAACTGCCAACAACGTAAGCTTTCCGTGGACATTTTCCTTGTCATAACAGCAAAAAATGGTAATAAGTTCGGAAGATTGCTATTGCATATTTATTCATTTCGTAAACTTCTAAATAATAGCTCTTGGAAGTTGTTTTAAAATGTATGACTTTTTATTCTAATAACGACGACATTGATTATTTCGATCATGTAAATTCTATAATATTAAGTACTTTAATAAATAAACATTAACATTTTCACTGCCAGGAACCCGCCTAGCGGTCGCCTGCGCCGTAGTCGCTTTTAGCTACATACGATTAAAACCACGGGATCGGCTACGAACGTAGCGCGTAGCGTTTCTTGACAGCGAATGTCTTAACATAAATGCTTACCGATATGCTCCTAAGTAGGTACATATATGCTATATCAAAATTCAGTAACTAAAATGAGTACCAATAGTCAAATAAAAACAGTCATTATTAGATTCCAGAGTTTTGAGTTCGTCACTTACCAAGAGTTAAACTTTGTGATTTTGACTTTGTTAGTTATTAGTATATTTTTTTAACTTTTCCTAATGGATAGATGCGAGCAAAGCCGCGGGGACAGCTATTACAAACGTTTTGAAACCTTTAGAATTATTATATGCTTAATGTGTTTACAGGCGAAAGTGTCCCAAATTGGTATTTTTCGATTTTTACTTATCCACACACGACGGATTGGAATAATGTTGCATGAAAAAATGGGACACCTTTTCCTCCTCTTGGGATCAATAATGTTAGGATCCTAATCCATAATGGTTTTTTATTCTAAAATTTCAAAATTCTGGGAAGAAAAGTCAGTGTAACAACTTGTCATGAACTAGCCCTGAACAGAACTATCCACATGTTACATATTAAAACACCCAATGATATAGTCCTGTCAACTGAATTCATTACTTGTACATATTTTAACTTTCCCCGTAAATGCAACACCGACCAAAATGTATCGGGTGACATGGTAAGAAATAAATGTGTCTATTTTGTACGAATGTTTCCGGCGTGCGCGCAAGCAATTAACCGGAGATTTGTGACGGCACTGTTTTAAATATCACTTTGCTCGCAGGTTTACATGTAGTTAACCTTTGTTTTATTGGGTGATGTATTTAAAACGTATGGCAAAAAAACAAATGTGGGGGATATAGTTTACGGACAAATAAAGCAGTAATAAAGCGCGACTTTTTCTCAGAATACAACATAAAAAAAAACATAAAACTTAACAAAACTAAAATATGTTTGTCCGTTTGTCACAAACATATATGGGAAAATTACAGATAAATACAAAAATAATTATAAAGGCATTTTACTTTAAAATAAGTTAGAAGAACGTATACTTATACCTAAGAACATAACAGTTTGCGGAAAAGCTTTCCGTGTACAATATATAACTAGTCTGTTTGGTAACTTGACTTTGATTATCAACTTTTTTGCGCCGGTTATGGCTGTAAATATGTTTTTTGACAGTTTAATAATAATAATAATAAACATTGATTTCAGGCAACTAAGGCCCATAGTTACAAATACCTTACAGACTAACATAGTACGTACAATATAATATCAATACTTAGCCTATCCTGTAACTCGACACAATACTGTCGATCTCAGTTTGCTTTGATTTCTGCGTAGTTTAACACTTTCATTGCCAACCCTGCTAGGTGGGTGTTCTGCTCATAGGCGCTTTCCTCCAAGCTACAAGCTTTAGCGCTACGAAAATGTTAGCGGTGAAGATATAAATAGCAAAATTTTAGTTTATCGGTGGCCTGCATTTTCCACCATACTCAAAAGTTGTTAATGTCCTAAGTTGTCATGAATTCGCATTTTTTTAACGAAATAACTCTGAATGAGTCACTGCAGCCGAATGGGTCCCGGCTCATACTACTGAGGTTTTTCAAAAACTTATGTACTTACGAAATATCATTCGATATTTACCAGTGGCTTTTCGGTGAAGGAAAACATAGTGAGGAAACCGGACTAATCCCAATAAGGTTGGGAGGTCCGATGGCAGTCGCTTTCGCAAAACTAGTGCCTGTGCCGAATCTTGGGATAAGGCGCCAAAGTGTACCGCGAGCTTCTTTAGGGCACCACCGGGAATAACCGGGATACTGAAAAAACGTTGAAAATGGCGCCCTAATAGGGGCTATACAATTATTATACATGAATACAATGAGTATGAAATATTATCAATAATGGGAATGAAAAGATAAGGTGACCCACTGCTGTATCGGCCCTAGACCGCAGCCCCAAGGGACCGCAGAGGGCCGCCCGGGGAACTATAACGAATTTAATCAGGGAAACTTTACAACTTTCCCTTCGTATTTACTGATTTATTATTAACGTTTCGGATTTTAGTGAAAGTTTATTAGAGAGACTGTTGGGTATTTAATAAACGTTTTAGTACCTACGCAGTTTTGTTCTACTTTTATATATATTTTCCGACTAGGTAGTTAATACATGTTACATGTACCTACAATCGACACAACCAATTTTACTAGATAATGATGACACACCATTCTAAAAAAGACGCCTAGTTGAAAGAAGTCCACTGCTATACATATAGGCCTCCCAAAAAGAGTGCCATAATGATCGGTCGCGCGCCACCCGCAGGGTTATGCTGGGAGTTTATCTGCGCGATCGCATCTGAAATGAGGCTATCCGCCGCCAGAACCAAGGTAACTGGCCGTTGGGGCGGAAAGCTCTCGAGTGGCGACCACTTATTTATAATAAATTTTTGTTAACTGGGTTAAACATCGATTTATAACCGCATGTTTTTGTTTACATCCATAATTTTAAGCTGACGTTTAATGTAAGTAATTCATATTCATGCAAATTTCAATACGTACTTTACGCTTCAAATCACTGAATTTCTCAAAGATCGAACCCATTTAAATCCTTGTCAAACTAAGAAACACTGAAAGCAATTTTCATTAATGCCGTGGTTCCGCGATGATAAGTGGAGAACGGCTGCCGGCCAGCCGGAAACCGCTTTTTCCTTCAAACTCTTGAGAGCTTGCAAAATGTCTTCGAAAAGGACTTTTGCTCTTAAGCACATTCCGACGTCCTTTTCGCAACAATGGCGTGCACTTAAGGCGCTCTCGTGTTGTGCTTGTGTTTGCAATTTGGGTGTTAGTAGATGACTCTGAATGGACTGTAAGTGCATTTGATATACATAGGTTTTTAGGTCAAGAATCTTGTCCTACTTCAGTAAGAGATAGAGGTAGGGTCATTACGCTGGTTACGCGACCATCTTCGGTTAGCGACCACCTGAAGGAGAAGGCTTTTTCTTTTGAAGATAACATCAATTCTACAGACCCTATTGAGACAATTAGTTCTACATGCATTTTTTTGTTGTTTTAGAATAGAAATCTACTAAAAAACCGAGAAAATATCCTTTCAGTTCACCAACTCAGCTAATTGGTCGCCAACCGGCACATAAAATTAGGTGGTCGCTAACCGGCGAAATGACCCTACCTACTACTAAATCAGTGAATTGTTATGCTAGTATTTGATCTGTGATTAGATTAGATTGCCGTTGACGCGATATCGCGTCCTAACTATATGGAATATTTTCGCCTTAGCAACGAATTGCTTAGGAAGCTCTATAATTCCATTCAAAGTGCAAGTATGTTTCCAATAATTGTTATTTAAAGTAAAACAAAACTTATAAAGTAAGCGAGTGATTATTTCCAAAAGTTCCTACTATATGTAACATACCAAGGGCATGCACAAAACTAGTACATTTTAGTCTGTTCTTAAACTATCAGGTGTATCTTAAAGTATAAAGTTCACTAATTTCCGTGCAATCTTGTATAATTGCGTGTAAAAAAATTGCCCGCTGTCTACTTCATAGTCAAACAAAACAAAACCAACCCTAAATCTGGTTTCAACTAAATGACTAGACAACATAATTATACTCACGTTACACAAACATCCATCATAATTCACAGAGTTCCGTTAAAGTCACTTTAACACAAATAATCTCACAATAATCCAATTTCTAAAATGCAGAGTCACGCACGAGCGTTCAAAATTCGCGCCGAGCGTACAAAACGTGGAGCGCCGCGACACCCTTCCCGTGCAAACGCTGGGAGCCAACTAACGAATGGTCTCAATCCCGGTCTAGACGAGAAGGTACGGGCGGAGGGGTGCGGGCGGGGAGCGGGGGGATACGAGGGCGAATCAACCCCGCACATTTTTACCTTACACCCAGAAATGAACTAGACTAGTCGTGTATGATTTTTGGCAACTCTATATTTGATTGGATGCACGAAAGTAGTACTATCGACAACACAGCTAACTGACCATCGGTGCACCTTAAGTGCATTGTAATAAGGTTCTATATAAACACAGGATGGTCAGTTAACAGTGTTGTCGTTTGTACATAGGTAATTTGTAGTTAATTGTATCAAAGAACAAATATTTACTTTTGTTCGATTATTTTATCACATTACATTCACGATTGGTTCATTAAAACGGTAATTGAGGGAATACAATACATAGTATCTGATAATACTTAATGTGAAATATACCTACTATTCGTATCCCATTGGAAACACAAAACACAACCTTACACATAAATCGAGCTAGTTCCGTTGTAGGTCAGTAAGGCTTGTTTTTAAACGATTGAGCTAAGCGAACGAATTTCTCCGATTTGGCTTGGGCAAAAACGCTTGTGTATGTCCAGCTGTCCAGACGTCCGGATGTTCTCCTCGACAGGTCGCATAAATTCTTGTGAAATTTTCTGAGCTGGTTCAATGATTAGGTACTTATATGGTTTTTTACGATGTTTTTTTTTAATCTTTAAAAAAAATGTTTCACTAGTTCTAATAATATAAATAAATGAAAGAAATACTTGATCTTTTTGTGTCATACTTAATAGACTTTTGATGGATATATGCTATATTCTGTCCCGCGGGTTTACCTGCGTGCTTTGCAATGCAGCATCATACTCTATAAAAAGAAAAATATTTACAAAAGAATTACCGGAAAGTGGCTTTATCTTGAGGATTAGGCTACTATAACCAGCTTTCAAAAGCTTGAGATATGAACGTGATATCTGCTTTGATTAGCGCGGTCAAAATTTCCATATACAAAGTAACACAACTCTTAGATAACATATTATAACGAAACAGTAAAAAAAAAACTACTTTTTTCAAATATGAAAAACATAACCCTCCTTCAGGGGCAGTCGATCGGGTAAAGATACCTCCAAGAATGGGTACTAGACAACGATAAATATACTTATACTTAGATAAACAAGCTTCTGCCCGCGACTCCGTCCGCGTGGAACTCGTTTATATCGTTTATAACTTTCACCCCCTTAGGGACTGATTTCCGGGATGAAAACTATTCTATGGCCTTCCCCGGGACTCAAACTATCTCTACACCAAATTTCACCCACACAAACTGCACCCCATTCAACCCGCTTAGGGGTGGGTTTTTTCAAAACCCTCAAATTACTTTTCTTGTATTGTAAGAAGGAGTGCATGCACAAAGTTTCAAAGTCTCTCACTTAAAATTTAAGTCCATCCCCATAAAGAAACACCCCCCTTTTTACCCCCTTGAGTAGAATATTCAAAAATACCTACTTAGTGGGTACTTACTTTATATAAACTACCTTTGTGAAAAAAACAGCTTTCTAGGTTTAACGGTTTGGGTTGGGCGTTGATTTAAGTCAGTCAGGATTTTTACGTTTATATATATAAGATAAATACTTAAATACATAGAAAACATCCATGACTCCGGAACAAATATTCCCGCCCATCACACAAATAAATGCCCTTACCGGGATTCGAACACAGGACCTCTTATTTCGTAGGCAGGGTCACAACCTAGTCACCAACTAAAGGAGTCGTCAAAGTAAACTAGCATAAACAGAAATAGGATAAACTAGCTGCCACTCGAACAATTAGACACCATATACATACATGAATCTTCTTGTACACCTAACATCCTTATTTTCGAATACATTTTCTTTTGATAAATTAATTAATTTATTTATTTATCGATAAATACATTTACGTGACATTACAGTAATAACCAAAGCGTCACGAAACTAAAAACAACAATTAATACTATTTAGGCGACGAAACGGCAACTGGTATTATATAGCTAGGCACCCATTTGATGCGATTTGCAGGCCACTTACAATAGATAGCTTAATATTGGACCCGATTCTATGTGCCCATGGCTTAACTAGCCTAAAACGAAATTGTCTAATTTTTAGACATAATTTAGGCGGCAGATTAGAAACGACATATTTAGAATAGCATTTAGGCAGCTAAGTAAGTTGAATAGACCGCCTAAATTAAGAAACGTCAGTAATAATAATAATAAATAATAATAAAAACGTTTATTTCAAAAAAAACATGGTACAGCTGTATTTGTGAAGCCTCTGACTTCTGAGCTAGGCTGGAGCCTGTGTTACAGAAGTCGGTGTCCTCTCCCAGTTTGTGAGTATCGTGGATAACATTTTTGGTTTCTTAGATATTTATGTATTAACAATAATAATAATAAATACTCTTTATTGCACCACAACAGGAGAGAAACATCTTACAAAAAATATTGCTTAATAAATAATGGTAACAACAGGCGGTATTCTTATTTGACTATATATATATAACTACGGAAGTTTGTGTGTGTGTGTGTGTGTGTGTCAGTTTCAAATTAGCACTGTCATTGGATTATGACAGCTGCTCATAGAATAGCAAAGTGTTTTAGCGACACCTAAATAAAATTAGGAAGTTGAGAGGCCACTGTAGAATCGGGTTCATTAGTAAAGTTAGAACGGACTCCGGGCTCCTTTAGGGCACAATTGGGAATAACGCTAGGAGGATGATGATAGAACAATGTGCCATAACACTAAACGAACTCCTAATGTTTTTCTAAAACAAGTAATTTACCAATGACAATTATATCTTCAACGTGACGTGTATATTAATAGAAATAGCGTCTACTACACTCACTCAATCCTTATATCAAAAATTAATACCCATTTTCAAAAAAATGTTCAACGCTGGCTTGGAACGCCCACGCTATTTCAACTTTGATCTCCAAATAAGTCTATTATTAGACATTCCAGCTAATCGCTATTAATCGAACGCATACAAAATTCAGTCTGGCTGCAACGAAAGCTGCCGTATCGATCTAGGCTAAATTTAGCACACAGATATGCTGTGTTTGGGATGTCTGACCGTCTCCGTACTTATTTGGAAGTCTACTTATTTGTGGAGATGAGGAAACGAGTTATTTATTTAACCTTATGCAAAACATAATATAAGAGAGCAATCAGAGGATAGCTTTGAGGATGCCTGGCTTACAGCTATGCCAGGTGTCAGAGCGTGCAGAGCTTCAGCAGGCCCCCAGGGTAGGAGTGAACAGGACAGCGTCTTCGCCATTTAGTAATATAGTAGTAGGAAACCAGTTGACGAACGAATATATAAAATAAACTCTATCACATTAAATTGAATCTTCTATTATAAGCATCGATTGCTTATCTCTTTCTTTTTCATTAATAGCTAGTAGGCGCATGCGTCTCTTAAATTTGAAGATAAGATTATCATAGCATGGGAGTTTTCACCAAGTAATTGAAAACAAGAATTTTCTATGAATCTTGGATCGAACAATAATGTACAGTCAAGTGCAAAAATAGTATCGATAACATCCTCTCGAGCTCTCCTCTCATAAATAAGTACCAAAACCTTACACCGCTGACATATTTTTTTCAATTTAATATTTATTTCAAGTTTTTGGACCCATATGTGCTAGTTAGTTACAAAACATTACATTAAATTAAGTGTTAGTGACTAAATAAATAACTAAATACTACTCTTACATTCAGTGCATTATTAATATTTAGCCCAGTGGGCGTAGCATTGTTGCCATTTTATCACTTATCGTTGTGGTAAAGACACCCATCACGCTCTGACAAGTATGCGAGTGCGAGAGTGACGGATGCCTTATCCACAACGATAAGTGATAAAATGGCAACCGTGCGACGCTCGCTGATATGAGACACTGGTGCATGCAATGACTACCAGTGTCTCCACCATAAGAGTTAATATACATCCATATTTCTACGCTTGACTGTATGTCCTTTTTAAATATTTATAATACGGTGAATGTTAGATTCGACTGAAGAGTATCTGAATAGCACGGTAAAACAAATGCATGTATATACTTTTAACTGACCATGCACCGTAATCTTATTACCAATCTGTGTATCCTTCTCAAAGTTTGATGTATGCGGGTGAAAAGACAAATAGATATGTTCGTGAGACATCACTTTATAGAACGTACTTATACCGTTAAAGTGGCACTGAATAATTGAACGAAGATGACCAGCGGTATTTCTGTGACTAAATTACTGCTAAGCATATGCATAAGGTTCATTTTAAGCTTACCGTTGTATCTACTATAATAATATTCATAATTAATCCCATCACTAAAACAATAGGTAACTGATTTTATCGGTCAAGGCTTTTATTGCTTTGAAAATTAAGTTAGACTAGACTTAAGAACTTTTCTGTTAGCAAAGTCTGCTTCAACTCATTCATCAGAAGAAAATTCTCAATTTAACTTGTACATATACGACATGTGTATGTACTCTTAGTAACTTTTAATTCTGCAATATCGTATTTGGAATACTAAAACCCATCCCATTTATTATTATTAGCATTTCACATCAGTTTTTATGGTAACGATTTGTTCGTATTGATCGTAATAATCCATTAGCTTTATTATTTAGTACCTAAATTAACCATTTTAATTGACATTTTCGATACTCATATTAGTGACACCGCTCCAACGAAATTGCTTACGTTGTCTGCACGTCTATCATGGGGCGGCCGCGACATACTCTCGATTTTTATCGAACTATACCTCTTGTTCTAAGTGTTCTAATGAAAAAAACATTGAAAACTAATAAGACAGAGACGGATAGTGCGAGAAAAATCGAGAGAACTCGCGTGCCGTCGCGTGATAGCCGTGCTGGTTATAATTGTTTCTAAGTCTTGACGAAATGTGGAAGTGTATAGTATTGCAGGAAACAACACTGGGACAATAGATAATTATCAAAAGGAACTTAAGACGGGAAGGGCTTCCGTATGCAAATACATAAAGCTCCATATACAGCTTTTGATTATCATGCCACGTTCATGAGAAAAGAGCTTAACGAAGGTACCGTAGCATAACACCGGAGGAAATAAATAAGAATGTAATAGTAATATTCTGCGAGACCATTTTTTCCATCAATGTGAGGGGTGATTACGTATTTTTTCTAACGTAAGTTAAGCCAATTTTTCCCTGTCATTATTAGCCCATCGCGGTGGTCCGACCAGATCAGCAAATTGCTATCCACCCAGGTTCATGATGCTTTTGAAGTCTCAAGACACCGAAAGAGCTGGGAATCGGTCATCCAGGACTGAGTGACCCATGGGCGAGATCACGACCCTTAGCACTGAGGAGAACGAAGCACGGAGGAGGACCTTTGCAGATTTGGGACAGTCGGACCCTCATTGTCATATTATCAGCATGTGATCGATCACTACCCCGCTATTCTGTAACTAAATTTACCTCAATGCTCACCCACAAAATAGTTATATCTTGACGCCGCGAGTCGTAGTAACTAAGCGTAGGGTAAAGAATAACAACAGCCCTGCTGAGCTAAGCGAGGGCCTTTCTTAGGTTACGCCAATCCCGATCTTGAGCTAAGACTTAATCACGAATCACCCGTGATCCTTTTTCACCGAAAAGTATGTGACACCATTTTTTTTAGTTCCAAGTAAGATTCACAGTAATTAGCTACACATGCCATTTCATCATCATTTCCAAAGTACATATATTTAAGTAATCCTCTAATTCCCTTCGTAACATATTTTTTCCACATTTCCACGAAAATAACACATTTACAGTTTACATGGCTGACGGGTGACAAAAAGACGCGTTAATCGTAAAGGCAGCGTGTAGAGCTTAGTTCGGAGAGCTTAATCCCCCAAAGCTCACGAAATCTTCCGACGTGATAGAGCTTTCGGCTGTTTGCTGGCCCGAGGCGCCGCGGCTTTGTGGGTACACCCAATATCTAAATAGTCGTGCCTTGAAAAGCACGTCAAGCAGAATAATTTATTAATACAGCTATGAGCTATTTGGTTTGACAAGCAAAGTAAATTACAACATTAAGTAACAATCGATTATCTTCCATAGTATGCTCTACCTATACCTCATGACATGACACGTATATGGTCCGAATTGCTTTTATAGATCGAATTCACTTCTAAAAGACAAATCCATTGTCTTTCATTGTTGAGTGTATATAACCATTAATTGGTTACGTACGACTTACGTTGTAGTATGCTTCAACTACTAATAAAAAGTTCTTAATACCGATATACATTTCGTTTTAATTTAAACTTTGCTACTTCAACATCAGAGTCACTATTCGAGTAAATTATTTATTGAACATGGCCTTTTCATTTCGTAGCGTTTGTAGCTTTATTGGACCAAAGGGTCTTAATATAAGATCCGTTTTAGAAAAATGATTGTCACTATATCACGTCGCAGCTTGCTAGCATATAGCTGTTTCTGAATTGACACGTATACCTATTTATTTTTGCAATGCATTTTACACCCAATTCGTCTAGTTCTAGTAACTACTTTGTATGTTGAGTGGATAATCGATGCTATACACTGAACAGGCGTTTTATTTATCTTGATGTACTGATTTGGTATCGGGTTGGTATTCGTCGCTTAACGTGTCAGAATCCGAACGAGCGCGCGACTAGTACTAAAACCGAGTCCAGTTCAGTACTTTAAGTCTAATAGAACCCTTTAATCTTTCCTGAGGCAGAAAATCATGTTTCTTACCAACATACCACTTACTTAACAAGATTTTCTGACCGACCCTTTAATTTAATCTATATATCCTTGTATATACTTATATACAAGGATATATAGATTAAATTAAAGGGTCGGCCCCTGGAGTTGTAAGTGTTCATACGCTACAGTCACTGTTTAATATCAGGCGGGCCGTTCGCTTGTTTGCCACCGACATGGTTTACAAAATATATTATGTGACTGATGTCAGGATCAGGAATCGTGATGGAATGTTAGAAAGAGTTTTGATTAAATTCATAAACCTAGCAACGGGGGAGTGATTACTCAATATCTTACCCGAGCACAGCAGAAGCCAATTACATTCCTGAAAGTTTTCGCAACATAAAAAAGCCAAGAACAGCGTAATTGCAATATTTTTAATGCAAATACACTTTCGATTTGCGAGCGTCAAACGGCCTTAAGCGGCTCGATCCGCGAACGTGCCTGAATTTATTAAGCTTAAAACCGTGCTCGGAGTCGAGCACTCGAGCATCCGAGCTCTCGAGCCAAGCTGTAATTTACCGTGTGTGTTGTTAATTCAGCTCAAGCCCGGAGAATTTCACGCAATCTATACATTCGTATGGTGCTAGTGGAAAATCAAAGTGAGACTAGCGATTTTGAATTTGGAATTAACAAACTTGGATAAATGGAACTTAAATAATTAGTGGGGAAGTTCATATATTAACATGTGCATATTAATTATGTGATTCGTTTTATTTGATGGAACGTTTATATACTCGTACCATATAACTTTTTATTGCAGGACAATAACCTACAGAATTTAAATTCGGACCTAAAATTACTTTTAGAGCGAAGCGTAACTTTCATAATGGGAATTTTATTTCCTCACTATTTCTGTAGACATAAACTTGACATTTGACGAACATTGTGTTATTGTGTTATTGTTATTGTCAAGCATTTAGGAAATGCTAATGGAAACGCTATTTCAGTCAATATACGAGCTCAAACTCTAATGGTACAAATGTTTGTCATTATACTAAGTAACTACGGAGTAAAAGGTTCAGCGTAAGTGGTAGGAAGAAAGTACTGTATTTCAAAGTATATTGCCCGGGGTAGGCGCAGAATGTTTATAAGGTATTCTGGAATCGCTCCAAAGTTTCACTACCTCATTAACGCAGTAGTGTTAATGCCGAATACCCGTGAAATCTTTTACGAGGGCACTTCACCCGGGACGTTTTAATTATTCTATCTCTGGTCCTTCGTTAAATTGTTGGGTTTTTGCCTATGTTTTGCCTTTGAAGTGGGCTCTTTAGTGGTCATTATGTATTTTGTTTCTAGCTGTAGGCTTTGCGGTAATTTTTACGATAGTTTTGTTGTTCTTAAGCTGTCCTTCAAGTTACATGTCCGCTGGCCTCAACCTTCACTTTCTTTGTAAACGTTTCTGGCAGTGAACTTTAGGCCAGTTTCGCATCTGGCAGGCGGAATTGGTAAGTTTTCGTACTTTATCAAGAGTGTTAATGATATCCCCAGCCCAGATTTATTTAATTGTCGACATACCGTCACTATTATATATACACAGCAGTATTATATTGCGCGGTAGCGGGACAGTGCGCATGCAGTTTCGCATTCCAACCGCCCCGCGTACGCGCATCGCACGCTTATCAGTTGTTCTATTGCGTAAATTTTCAAACGTACGTTAGGTAGATCTAAATGTCATTTTTATATGGGTAAATGACAGTTAAGTTAACCTAACGCTCGTTCGAAACATTATGCTACCCCTCGGCAAGGAACTCAATTAAATGTAGGCGCGCAGTCACAAATCTGTACCAACTTAAATAACAGTTGACACTGACGTCACTGACCGGATGACAGCTTACCGATTCCACACCGACTCCGCACCGTGTGGAAGTGGGCTTATTATAATGATTATCTATATTTCTATATTAATATTATAAAGAGGATTTAAATAGTCAGTGAGATTGTGGCTTTGTAAGTTTGTATGTTTTGGATATTCTCCGGAGCCGCTCATCCGACTTAAAAAATACCTTCACCTGCGTGTAGAATGGTCTTTCTGGATGGTAATAGGCTATATATTACCCCGCGGGTTTGCCTACGTCTTTTGCAATAGACAAGCAAAGCCGCGCGGGCAGCTAGTAGTAAATAAACGTGGATAACTGTCTATAACAATATTCAGCTGCAACATCGCCGAGCCTATTCTTTGGTCAGTTTATTGTCCAACATGGCGCGGGCACAATACCCGACATCACAGATCACCCGTCCCAACACAATACGACTCTAGCTTTATTATAAGCACCGATCACAACTGTGTTTCGAACAATGAACTTTTTTCAAATTACCAAAAATGCACTTTAAAGGGACATAGAGAGATATCGTTTCATAGTAACCAGTTTTGAGACGCCTTGCGTTTGTTTGAACAGTGAGTTTTGGACATTTTTTTTTCAACTTGTGTGGGTGAGCGTTACACCCCATGTTTCGCTTAGCTTTGTGTCGTTTTATTCCGTCCAATCCCATATATCGATGGTTATGAATAGGAAGCGTTTTTTGAAATAAAAAATGCGCACGAATCAATGAAAAGTGAAAAAAGTGTTACTCATAGTCCGTGTCTCTATAGCGCTCATATTTCATCTTATTTCGAAAACTCATTGAAATTCTACATCTAACATAGACTACCGTTTGTTAGTAGCACATCCGTCAGTGATAAGTTGAATAATTATGCAAACGTAATGGATTTACATAAAAAAGTGGTCGTGTGATCGAAACAATTATCTGAATGGGTTCTCGAAGATTTATCATGTCACCAATAGAATTTCAATGCGTGGCCACCCGCCAACTTACTAACGACGTCTTTGTTAAACAATAGAAGTGGCACAATTCAAGAATAACGACCTTCCGACCGTGTGCCATTGATAGCAGCACTAGCTAAACACCCAAAAACAAAAGACGAATATAAATCACTAACCCCGTACCCCACGCGTCTATCTCTCGCTCATAACAATCGCCATGCAGCCGATAATGCACTTTAAACCATTTAAATATGGTACCGTCATTCACAAATTTGAATGCGCCGACTGCATTCACTACAATTGTCGTCCTATTACACTAACCACTTCCAAGTAAACAATAGTCTCTTAGAATAATAGGGACATTATTACTTTACGGTCACTAACATAATCATTGGTCCATTGTTGAGTGTGGATTCCCGAAAACGCCTCATGGGTGTCAAGAAGCCCTTACAATATAGAATGCGGGCGGACGCTGGCTGGGTCTGGACAAAATATTGTTACCGCGAAGCATGACAAATTAATAGTTTTTAGCGACAATTGTTAAAATAAAATGCTTTGTTTCGATTTTGCAGCTGATTTATGGAAGCAGAGTACCGAGTATAAAGGACAGGTAAATGCTTAAACCGTTCAAAACGACACGAAGTGAATAAAGAGCTGACCGCAACTTGATTTATAGCTTCATTTTAAAAACGCTTCTTCAATACGCGACACGTAAAATCCAGTAAATCATACCTTACCGTTAGAAAAATAAGAACTACATTCGATTATAGTCTATTTTCCCCACCTGAACCTAGGGCAATTTTCTCAAAGCAAACGATTACGATTGTTGGAGAAAAAAGGTAATTCTAGACTCATCAGTTGCGTGCTCCCCTCTGATACGTGCAGAACAGTTTACTCATCGCATGACAGGGCAAATTAACACGTCTTGTAATAGGACTCATTCGAGCACAACAGTAAGAAAGAACATTAGGCGACACGCAAAAGTTTACTTGTGCAACAAAGTTTGGTACTTTGGTGTTTGCGTCTGTGTAATAATAAATAAATGATGCTTAACTTACTAATTACACACACACACTTACCTGGCAAGCAAGCTGTATAACTATTATGTGCACATAATAATTCATGTTAGCACATTCATTTTTCAAACCTTTTTGACATTTGTGTTCATAGTGCTGGAACAATAGGGTAGTTGCCTATGTTAAAATTGCTTGATTGTGTTGCTAAACATTTTTTCAAACAATATTTTTTATTTTTAATCATTAGGACATAAATAGGTAACATGTTTTAGTAACAACAGTATGGAACATGAATGTTATTTCTATTGAACGATATGACAAAGTCTTATAGGGCAAAACTCTTATGGCTAGTGACTTTAGAACATACGTTCGTATTTGCGAGTGTCACCCCTTTTATAAAAACAAACTTTAATGACAATTATGGGCCTAAACGAAGTAGTTCACGACTGAAACAGCAATTTACTTGATTTTCCATAAAATTATTAGTACTCATAGCAAACTGTGACGTCATACTTCTATGTTAATTAGTTTGAAGCCTTTCGGCTGCCGCCAGCGAGGTCCGTCTTTAGCTGGGTCCACATTTGTATCATTTTGTCGTATCGTATCTCCGTCCCATTGCACCGACGCGTATCAAGATCGCTAGTGTGGACACAAAAACAGCGCGATCATGCGGCGCGCCGTATCTGATCGATCGGATACGCGTGTCAAGATCGATAAGTATGGACGTATTTTGATACTGTATCACTATATGAAGTTATGATTTAATACGCGATACGCCGTGATCGCTCTCGAGGCGGTTTTTCCCCGATCATCGAAGGGGATACGGATACGCGTCCACACTTAATGATACGGCGTTGTGATACGATACGCTGCTACGCTACGGTTAGTATGGACGCATTATTTCACGCGACGATGCTAGTGATACGGTGTGCCCAAAGTGAGCGTCCATACTTAGGATACGCGAGCTCGATACGATACGCGTGATCGTGATTGGCAAAATGATACAAATGTGGACCCAGCTTTTGACTCAAACTTTTGGGTAATGTTCTTTAATTGTAGTTGCTCCCATACAAACATTTGTGTCTCTCCAAAAACTGGTTGGAATAGCATCGTTAAAAAGTCTTAGGTCACAAGTTAAAAAAACAGGACGCCATATCGTCAGACCATGAAATGGCGCAAACGTTGACTATCAATGTCAACAGAAATAAAACAATTGTCACTTGGTTCGAATATAAACGAGACTATAGTAGCTATAACATTGGTAAATTTTGTGAGTGTATATCAGCCCTTTCTTTCTCTGAAGTCTCAACATTGGATGACTTTAATGATGCCTTCTCAACTTTTTATGACCTAATATGTTTGCTTTTTGAATTATGTTTTCCAATAGTTAAGGTAAAACTTAATAACAAACGCAAAAATATGAAATGGTTAACAAAGGGGATAAAAAGGTCATGCCATGTGAAACGTGCAATATATCTAAACTATAGGAATTCTGGTATAAACAAAAACACGAACAAAAACTACCTTAAGAACTACAATAAAATCTTAAGGAATTGTGTAAGCACATCTAGGAAAATTAATAATAACAAGTACATACTTACGAATAAGAACAAATGTAAAGCTACATGGAATGTTATATCATCGTCCACTGGCAATGAAGTCCACAAAAACGACATCCAATCTATAAAATTCAATGACATGACTTATGAAAATCCACAAGACATTTGTAATACATTGAATAATTTTTTCATTGACATTATTAATTACAATATCCCTCCTAAAACTAATACTAATTCCAAGATTAAATTATGTAACCACCCTAATACGATTTTCTTAAAACCAGTATCTGAAATTGAAGTATACAAATTAATTATGTCATTAAATAATAGTAAAACATGTGGTTATGATAATTTATCGACGGATATCTTAAAGCTAAATGCCTTGAACTTAAGTCGACCTTTGACCCATGTGATTAACCTGTCACTTAGTCAAGGTATTTTTCCAGAGCAACTGAAACTCTCAATAGTAAAGCCCTTGCATAAGAAAGGTGACCGTGATGATCCTAATTGCTACAGACCAATAACGATTGTACCAATTCTGTCAAAAGTTATCGAAAAGGCTATGTGTGTCAGATTAACCGACTACTTAACGAAAAATAATTTGTTAAATTCTGATCAGTATGGCTTCCGAAAGGGTCTTTCGACAGAACTAGCTAGCTTTAACTTCGTCAAATTCATCACAGATGCAATAAATCACAAATTGCCTGTTATGTCCATCTTCCTAGATATGAGTAAAGCTTTCGATTTCGTTGACCACACTATACTCCTTTCCAAACTTGAATCATATGGAATCCGAGGAAAAGCTTTGGAATGGTTTACAAGTTATTTAGGAAATAGGAAGCAATGCACGGAAATAACAAGAGTGGTCCCCGAAAATAATCGTTTTGTTAAGAAAACCTACAGATCTGAGTTCCGTTCAAATAACTCTGGAGTACCTCAGGGGAGCAATTTGGGCCCATTGCTATTCCTACTCTATATAAATGATTTACCACAAGCAACAAATGAAAAGTGCATTCTGTTTGCTGATGATACGACGCTCATGGTAAAAGGTGATAGCGTCAATGAATACGAGACCAATATAAACAAAGCCTTAAGAGATATTTATACATGGACATGCAATAATAATCTTAACATCAATTTGACTAAAACCAAATACATGCAATTTCGTTCTTACAAATCTAATCCTAAACAGCTAAATATTAGGTATGGCAACACCTTAATAGAGGAAACCAGTAGCATAAAATTTTTAGGTTTAACCATTGACAGCCACCTGAATTGGAAAGACCATATTGATTCCGTTTGCTCCCGATTGGATAGATTTGTTTTTGCACTAAGAAAACTCAGTAGAACAGTTTCTACTGAAGCTGCAATATCAGCGTACTATGGATTCGTTTCGTCTACTTTAGATTATGGTCTCTTATTGTGGGGTAACACGGTTCAGGTTGAGAGGGCATTTAAAGTACAAAAAAAGTGCATACGTGCCATCAGCAACACATGGCTAATGGACAGTTGCAAACCTTTCTTTAAAAGATACAATATACTAACATTAGCATGTATGTACATCAGGAAGGCTTGTTTGTTTGTCAAGGCTCATGGGGACTATTTTCAACTACGTTCCGATGTGTCTTTCGGGATACTAAGGGCACAGTACAGAAATCTTTTGTACCAACCTCGATGCTGCGCTGATATATATAGACGCAATGCCTACTATTCTTGCATAACAACATATAATAACCTACCAGACGAAATTAAACTTTTGCGCAATTTAGAATTTAGGACAAAATTGACGAGATGGCTCCATGAACGTTGTTTTTATTCTGTAAAGGAATATTTGGACATTGCACGAAAATAATTTATTAGAACCTTAAATTGTAATTATTAATCTATTTTGAATGTAAATTGTGAATTTATTGACATTACTGTATTTTTTTTTCTTCTATTATTATTAATTGTGTTATTTGAAATTATTTATAATTGGCTACTAGGCTAATATTTGCATGCCGTTGAAGGCTGAATACTGAGACTCATCATATAATGTTAACATCTAATGTACATATTCTTGCAAATAAACGATACTTTACTTTACTATACTGTCTTTTCTAATACTTAGGTTAGACTTGAGTGGAAGAGAAAAAGCGTTTATCGGTACAGGTTATGTATCTACAAATACGTATAAGAACTTGATAGCCAAAACATCCCAATTTAAAAATCGCAATTTATTAAATATTATGAATATTTTGTGTTCTTGTTCTATAACAGCTACAGGGACTTGAATCTCACGTTATTATGTTTTCGAAATGAAAAAAAATATAGCATCACGTCAGCCCATTACAAAGGTTACCCAAACACTGTTCACGTTTTCGGAGATTTCGTGAAGCATTGCGAGAATAATTGCCGCGACGTAATCCGCGAGCTAACCCTTACTTCCTCGAACGCGTATCTGACGCAACAGATATAATGAAAAAGCAACCGTGTTACGCACATAATGAAGTTAAAATGGGAAACTAATACGTAGCAGGATAGTGTGTTTGAGAAAGTAAGGATATTGGAAAATGTAGGTATCGCGTGCGAAGGGCGGGCACCGACAGACACGGGCGCACACGCGAGTGCGGTGGAAACCTGAGAAAATCAAGCTGTTAATTTACTAGGCAGCTATGTCAACCATGTGTTTGTGTTTTGGAGCGAAATAGAACGGAATCTAGTCAGATAACATTATAAAATGAGCATTTTCGGGCATGTAACGTACAACGTTTAATTTTGATTGATCAACATTTGGTGAGGACTTTATTACAAATTTTGAAGTTACATAGTTACTTACAAACAGTGCAGGTCAATTATATTATAATGTTGTTACGTACGTAAAAGTTTGAGAAAGAGGTCAATCGTCGAATCCGACTCGGCTGGGCAGCATTCGGGAGGCTACGGCACATCTTTTCGTCCAATATTCCGCAGTGTCTCAAGACGAGGTCTTTGACCAGTGTGTATTGCCAGTGATGACGTATAGCACGGAATCGTGGTCGCTTACTATGGGCCTCATAAGAGAGGGCTATGTTGGGAGATTCTCTGCGCGATCGCATCAGAAATGAGGCTATCCGCAGCAGAACCAAGGTAACCGATATAGCCCTCCGAATCGCTAAACTTAAGTGGCAGTGGGCGGGGCACATTGCACGTAGAACCGATGGCCGTTGGGGCGGAATGGTTTTCGAGAGGCGACCACGTGCCGGAAGGCGCAGCGCGGGTTGGCCCCCCCACAAGGTGGACTGATGACCTGGTAAAGGTCGCGGGAGCCCGCTGGATGCGGGTGGCGCAGGACCGGTCATTGTGGCACTCTTTGGGGGCGGCCTATGTCCAGCAGTGGACGTCTTTCGGCTGATATGATGATGATGACGAAGTAAAAGTAAAGCAAAATTTGCCCTAGTCCGATGATAAACATACATTCATATAGTTATAAACAAATACTTATAGACATACAAAACATTCATGACCGTGATACAGAAACAAGTAGGTACTCGTACTTGTGATCATTATTAAAACTAGTGACTCCGTGAGCTGTAGAACTCGCGGGTCTGTTCTGTATATAATATTTTTTCAATATCTATACCGACCTAAAATAATATATATAATTATCAAACCTGCTTACTTTTTTATTTTTATTTATTGATTAAGACTAAAACAATGACATACATGTTATCGTTACAATGCCCATCTAGGCAAAACCTGAAGAGGTTTGTGTGCCGATGGGGAGGTCTTAAAGGCGGTGCATTGGAAATTATTGCGTGCTTTGAAACGCCGTTCTGACTAGATTAAGAAACAATAAGGTCTGATTTTTAGATAATTTTATGATTATTGACTGTTTATCGGATTTGATCGATACACGATTGCTTAAAATTCCTCTATAGAAAAAAAAAACACAGTTGGGTCTGTATTTTCCTTTTTTTTACTCAGCCTACTATTTAAAACGATACATTATTTTACGACACAATCAAGTTAATACTATAGTATAGTTAATATATGTCATCGAAAATCTCACTTGATGAAATTTTAATAAAACTTCACTAAGTTAGGTATTGGTATCTGTCCAAAAAAGCCATTCCCGAAGTGTTACATCTCTTTTTCTCGTGCTCGGAAGGCATAAGCGTATCTCTGTCTAAGGGGCGTGTTCGACTCAAATCAAGGCATCCCCTTAATGTTCTACTAATTTACTGATAACAAAATTGAATTGAAAAGAGCAAACCTGTGCTGCAGCCGGAGATTGGAAAGAATTTTGGGCCAAGCGAAACGGAGATCTCCATTCGGTTCACTCGCTCTTTAAATAAAATCCATAACGGGACCTCAATCTTATGTAATCGTAGGCAGGGTTAACAACTCCGCTAAAGTAGTATTTTAGTGTTGTTATTTAAACCAATAAACACGTTGCCTTTGACTAATTACAGTTAAGCACATGAAACAATTTTTCAGTTGAAAGCGAAGCAGCATTTATGCCTCCTGCAAAGCAATATTCAACCTCCAGTCAATTTACTAAAAGACTCGCTTTCATCATGCCATCCATGCCATTATATTTTCTTTAGATTACTTATTTGTCCGCAAAACATTGCGCCATCAAAAGTAAACTTTATCTCGAGCGGCGTAAGATTTATCTTACGAAAATGTCACTGGCAAGCGATAGTATCGTTTAAAGTTGAGTATAACCATTTCTTTCGCCGCCCAAAATAATGCTTGGCTATTTATCAAATTGCAATTTCGTAATAGATATGCCTTGATGGGCAAAAAGTTTGGCAGAACAGTATTTATTTTTCCAAAGAAGAGAGCGATCATTCTAATACGTAAAGCTCTTGGCTGCGTCTTGAGATTTATTTGCTATCGATCGTCGGTTTGGAAGTGGATTTATGGGGACCTGAGTAAGTTCTTTTATTCAAGAAGCGGCAATTCGTCTTACATGTTATGGTTTAACTGACATAATTAGGTACTATCCTTATGTTTATCATCGTCGTCATATCAGCCGAAAGACGCCCACTGCTGGACATAGGCCTCCCCCAAAGAGTGCCGAAGTGACCGTTATATACCGCTATATAAGTGATTGCTATATTTATAGTAAACCATAAATTTATTACAATAACAATAATTTATGATTTGATTAAATTCTGTAATTAACAATTATTACAAAATATAATAAAAATCATAAAAAAGTATCACACAGTTTCACAAATTACGTATCGCAGCCTATTTTTTACATTAACTTTACCAAACTAAGCAATACTCATTTTTTTTTTTGTGCAAGTCAACTACTTATCTACGCTATAATATTAGTCACACATTTCGTTATTATAGCTAAGATTTTGTGATTAAAAAATTCCCACTTTTAAAAACTGTAAATGGATGATCCCAAATCATGCTATTATAACTATGCATAACAATTGATTATAACTCAGAACTGGTAGCGTTACCTATTCTAAATTAAATAGAAGGATACTGTTTATTTAGGCTACCAGTCATCCTGTGTACTAAATAAATAATAAATTATTAATTATTCGATTTCTTACTGCGGTAACTAAAGAGGTCATATAAGAGATTATCTGAACGCCAGGTCATTTGTGTTTGCCCTAAGCGCTTCCGTACTGTACGAAATTGTATTTATTCGAGGGTATTGTTATAATTTAGTCATTCTTTAGTTTGTAGCCTAAGCAGCTTGATGATTTTTTATTGTGATTTTTCTCTAATGTGGCAATGATAAAGCGTAATATTTTATTAAGAGGTTTGTTTACTTTGAGTGATGTTTTTTAAATTCATATCACAATGTCAATTCAATTCAATTCAATTTATTTATTGCAATAATCATGTTCATTATACAATGGATGTCAGAAAATAAAATAAGTAGGTACATGATACTGCTAGGGTACTGCAATTTTCTTACATTCTTAAATTAGGTAATTTTTAGGTAAGTACATTATTATATTACATAAAACCACAACAATTTAACTATTCTACATATTCAATTAGTGTTTTTAACATGTATACAGGTACTTGTGGAATTTTACATAGTAAGTAAATTTAACCTAATGATTTGAGATAATTGATAATAATCATAAATATAATTGATTTATATTTTTTTTTTTTCATTTAGATATTCGTTTACAGTATAATAGCATTTGGAAATTAATAATTCTTTGATTATTTTTAAAAACTTTTTGTCACATGGTTCAATGTAAGTATTCATTGCGCTGTTTAGGATAACATGCTTATGATATCAGTGACACGCAAATAAGGTGTTCCTTTATCGGTAAGGGATCGTGTGAACCCGATATAAGCCTCCGTGAATAGCCGCTTTAAGCGTGGGCCGCTATGTTTATGTGTAATGATACCTTTTGTTACGACTCTTTTGTAACGCCTGTTGTTATCTGCTTTATCGCTACTTCTTTATCTATAACAACCTAAGAAAAGTCAAGTCATCCTTAGCTTCTTAAGTATAAAGCCGCGTTTTCAATGACAAATACTTTATCGAGTGTAGTTCAATCTTTGATTTCTTAGCGCAGGCCACATTGATAACCCAAAATATGACAATGGATTTAAATGACTTTATTCCTGACATCTCTGTCCGGTATTGTAGTATCAAAAAGCGTTGGAGTAATTTATGTTGTTTTTTCAAAGTTGTTTGTTGATACAAGTGCTTCATAGCGAGGGTCGAAAATTTTGAATAATAAACGGCAGGGTTGTTAAAATTCTGTTTGAAGATGACCTCCGTTGTTTTCCAAGTCACTTTATTGGGACGTTACGCATTTTATGACTAAGTCCTTATAAAAATATTCGAGTCATCATAATTCCAAAGGAACTTTTCTTTTGTATGACAACAAAAATGAGATAGGTAAATAATAAAGAGAAGCATTGCATAAAAGCGGAATCTGAAAGCCGTTTTTTACAAAGCTGAAGTTGTTGTTAATGACTTAACTTTTCATGCTCTAGTGTTTGTTTATATAAGTAGTTTACTTATTTAAAGCGGTGGTTTACAATTAACCTATCAAAGTGATAACGTAGTCATGTTTATTTAGCAGCGTTGATGAATACTTAGTACTATTTAGTGTAGTTTGGGTTGATTCTTGGTAAAAGATTAAAAGATTTCCCTGTATTGAAAACATCCCCATTTTTTCTTATCGCATTTGTTTACTCTTAGAAATAAAAAAAATATACCTAGTCGGTCCCAAAGTTCTGTCACAAATGAAAATAATGATAAAAACAAAAGTAGCCATAAATTTTTAATAAATTATATACCGATTTAAAGTACATTTAATAAAGAATTAAAATTACTCAAAATTATTCAAAATTACCTCCTTTGTTTTTAACACAGGCCCTTAATCGGTGCGGCCAGTCGTCTATCGCAGCACGCACCATTTTCATATCTATCTCAGTGACTGCTTTTCTTAAAGATGACTTTAGGCTCTCCGAATTTTTATGTGGTTTAGCACAGACCTTCCCCTCTAAGACCTGCCAAATTTTATAGTCCAAAGGATTAAGGTCCGGACTAGAGGAAGGCCAATCTTCGTGTCTTATAAAGTCGATTTTTTGACGGTCAAACCAGGCTTGAGTGGTCTTGGCTTTGTGTGCTGGCGCAGAATCCTGCTGGAACACAAAATTATGTCCCGAAAATAGCGTGTTGGGCAGATCTTTGACAACTTTATCCAAAACTGTCTCTTGGTATACTTTCGCACTGATTTTGACACCTTTTTCGCAAAAATGAACCTCAGTTGGCCCGTAATAAGATACACCCAACCAGACCATCACTGATGATGGATGATGCCCATGTTGCACCCGCGGAACTCTTTTTCCTGCTTCTTCAGAGCTCCTAGCGTACACTCTATCATTCTGTTTATTGTACTTCTCTTCAATATCGAAAATCTTTTCGTCTGTAAAGAGGATATCACGGTGTCGATTTTTCGCGTACCGCTTTAACAACTTCCGGGATCTTTTAAGCCTTATTGTTTTTAGACGGGCATTAAGTAAGTGCCCACGCTTTTTTTTGTATGCTCGTAGACTAAGATCTTCGTTTAAAACCTTTTTGACGGTTTTTCTACTGACACCCATCTGCAAAGCCATCAATTTCTGTTTTCGGACAGGATTTCTTGCTATGCGCGCCTTGATCGCTTTGATCACTGCTGGTGTTCGTACGGAGCGAGGCCGGCCAATTATTTTCTTGTCCTCAACACTGGAGACTTCATTGTACCTATCAATAGTACGGTACACAAACCTAAGCGTTATTTTTAAATTTTTGAGCAACTTGAAAATCGTACTTGGCGAGTGCCCACAGCGGTGCAATGCTAAAACAGCTATTCGGTTTTCTTTCTATGTCCACTTCATCGTGAGAAATTGCAACGAATGACTGTTTTTTGTTTTAAAATAATTGTCAAACATTCAAAAATGGAATGCAATAAAATTTTCTTAAAATCATCTTCTAAATTTAAAAATAATATGCCAGTGACAGAACTTTGGGACCGACTACGTAACTCCAGTGTTAATAGAGAGTAATATTTATTATTAACTACCCTTAAAGAACGAAGATACTAACTCTCAAATCTAACATATTGATATTAATCGATACGATACAGAGAGAAAGAATATAATGGAAAAATAAACCATCTTCGTCTGTAGCCCCCGAATGAAAAAATAAGGTAAATTAAATTATTGAAAGTATATTGATATTAATAGTAAAAAAGAACAGATAAGTTAAACTGAATTTATTTCAGCCTACTAGTGAATCTATAGACAATCTACCTTGCTATGTATTCGATATAGAAAATGCTACTAATATTATAAATGCGAGTTTGGATGTTTGGATGTTTAGATGTTTGGATGTTTGTTACTCAATCACGCCTAAACGGCTTAACCGATTTGGATGAATTTTTGCACGAAGATAGTTTATAGCCTGGATTAAAATATAGGATAGTTTTTATCCCGGGCCCACGCAGACGAAGTCGCGGGCGGAAGCTAGTACGTATATAAAAAAAACACTTTACTGTAATACTCCTAGCGCCTTTAAGCCTCTAGGAGTCGATGTAAGATAGGTCATCGTAAAATCCTAAACCTGAGCAATCATCAATTCATTTCAATATCATCATCTTGCCGCATACAAAACGTAACTTAAGTATGTTGGATTGTGTCGTCTGATAAGGCTTCCATGTCTCTAAGATTTCTTTAATTTATATTTTGTATTTGTGTTTTAATTGCAGTTTAGTAATAATAAAAAGATCAGTAATTTTACTTTGTTAATCAGTATTCTTGAATATTTTAATTTTTTAACTAAAAATAACTTCTATGCAAAAACGACCTCATCGCAATGCAAATAAATATTTGGTTCTGTTATTTTTATAGGCAAATAGCATCACGGTATTTAAAGCGTGTATTTCGGATCAAGAAATGAGACATTATAAGAACGATTACAATGGGGAATAATGGGAAAATATACATATGTCGGAGAGGAAGTCACGATGCATTTAATAGAGGGCGCTGAATGAAACTTCTCCTCTCCGACACATATAACAAACTAGCAATTCCTCAACTCTGCCACCCCCAATTGTATCCCTTTAGAGGATGATTATGGGGATAAAAAGTGTCCTATGTTTTGATCCAGGTTATAAAATATCTCCATGCCAACTTTCATTTTAATCCGTTCAGCCGTTTTTGCGTGATTGAGTAACAAACATCTTAACTTTCGCATTTATAATATTGGTAGGATTATAAAACCCTCTAACCAAAAACTTGCAGAAGAACTAACTAACAGTGCTGTCCATTGAATTCAAGTTACGTAATTCGTTTGTTCTAAACCGCGTCGCATTTTCCAAGCGTTACAACCATACATGAATCACATCTGTGGAAAGAATCCTCCGTGAGCTAATGCGGTAATAACGGTAGAAGTAAATTCTTCGCTTCGCCTGCACTTGGACTTGCGATATAGGGATGATAAATGCTAGCATGTTAGCATTTAAAAAAAAATTCCAGGAAAGTATACTCATGTTACAAAAGGCGAACTTAATTGAACTTAATGCTATAAATCATTATTTACCGGTCAACGTGAAGGCGAAGCAGTACATTTTAATACATCCCTATGAAACATCGCAGAAACGGTAGGTTTGTTAAGTTTAGATCAATATTTATTATTTAAAGGCTATTTAACAGTAATTTAAGTAACCGCCTCGTTAAATCAGCCGTTATTAAAGTCTCAGGGAATTACGAATAGTATAAATAAAAAAATCCAATTGGAAACTTGTTAGTCTTCAAACAACAAACTCTGATGTGATTCTTATTTATTTCATAAATTTATTAATAAGTAACGCTCATTACCTCATAAATCCATAACGATAAGCAAAAGTCCGATCACAATAAGTCAGTAGCCACTGCACAACACTGAAAACGATCGCGAGTGAAAGCCTGCTGAAATTCAGGAGGAGCGTACACCCTCCACCACAGACAAACCGGTACTGAGGGAGACTTACACCTCATACAGACGCGCGCATCTACCCTAAGCACTGCATATATATATGAACACGCTGGGGGTATCCACTCTTGAATCTTATATCAAAGCAATAAGGTATATGAGTGGTAAGTTACTTTTGTTGTCTACGTGCGTAAGCAGCAAGGGTCACATCTTCATATGTTAGACACTGCAATAATGCTGGCAGGTAAGAAATGTTTCGCATCGCTTCGAGTTAAGGGGTGCGCAATAAATAATTTTCAGCAGTTTTCAAAACGTGCTGAGGTTTCACTTTGACTTGGAAAAACGATCAGTCACGATACGATATTTGACTGAAATTTGAATCAGAAAGTTATCAAACAAAACTGTAACGATGAAGTTTGTAGAGATATACTTGTAAATGAAGTCACGGTTTTCTATAGTCAAATAGAGTCCGTTTAGTGATCTCTATAATTTAAAATAGTAATTATTGTGCCCAAATACGATATAGGTACGCCATTGAGTCCCGTTTTGTACAACAAACAGGGTTTGATCCGTATTCACAGATTAATTATACCAACATTCTAATATCACGCATATTTTATGTTCAGTAAAAAATTTATTAATTCAGTTTTAGTTTTTACTCTAAATATTATCCCATTTTGCATCTTTAGGTACCTAAAGAAATAATATTTGTTCCACAAGAACTACCTACCAACGGCCGCTATCTACAATTGTAGTAACGTTTAGATCCAAGAAACGCGTGGGAGTTAAAGGTGCAGCCAGGCGTAGGTATATGCGGCGGGAAAAGATTTTTAGATTGCCTAAATCACACACTAGGGAGACTCAGATTACTGGGGAAATGTGTAAATTGAGTGTTAAAGTAGCAAAGCTGGGCTGTTATCACTGTTAACTGACCATCCTGTGTTTATATAGAACCTTATTACAATGCACTTAAGGTGCACCGATGGTCAGTTAGCTGTGTTGTCGATAGTACAGTGATATTAATTTCAAATGTAATATTAAGGTAAAGGTAAAAAACTTATATTAAATGGATGATTTTTGAAAATTAAACGAATCCTGAAGTTTTAAGAGTGCCCAGGACGGTCGATCTAAACTTATTTGGTTCTTATTTTAAAATAACATGCCGGAATAAAAATCATTTTGCATATTTGGATATTAGGATGTTTGGATGATTGAACGATTAGATGTTTAGATGTTTTGATGATTGGATGTTCATTGTCTAGGTCGGAAACTAGAGGGCAACAGAAACTACTTCTTGACATGTACATATGTATATGGCGACTTCGATCGTGTACTAGCTTCCACCCGCGACTTCGTCTGCGTGGACCCGGGATAAAAACTATCCTATATTTAATCCAGGCTTTAAACTATCTTTGTGCAAAATTTCATTCCAATCGGTTAAGAAATGCGACCTTTAGAGGAGAACAGCTAGACAGAGACTGGACATACGAAAGAATTTTTGTCTAAGCTAAAACAGATAACTAGTTCACTACGCTTGTTCGTTCAAAAAGCGCAATATTTAATCGGAAGTTTTATTTAAAGCGGCAAGTTAAGATTAACTTAAGTGATGTTTTAGGGCGGGTTGCACCAAATTGTCTGAAATCGTAAGCGGTGTTCGTTAAAATCTGAATGTATGGAAAGTTTGACAAGTGTCTATGGAATGACCACTCCCGGCGCCATATTTAACATTGGTCGGTCTGTAATCGTAAGTTGGTGCAACCCGCCCTACGCCACGTCTACCTAACCTGGCGGTGTGGTTACGATACGTACGTGTTTGACATTGACGTTCGGTTTTTTAACGGCCCGTAACCATCCGTTAAAGAGAGATGAAAATGATCAGTCAGTGAACTCTAGACCAAAGCCCGATAGCAATGAAGCATGTAAGCGTTTTTATTTGCCGTGAAAAGATAAATGCGATCATTGTGTCACGTGTCTTCACGGATAATATATTGTGGGTAAGGAAAAATTACGCACAATAAAAACTTCAGGCCCCTGCAAAATTAACGACATAACAGTTGACAGGACTGTCAAGGCTTATCTCAGACTTAATGGGTGGGGAATAATAACTGCCATTTTAAATGAAATGTTTTCCTTTTCATGGAAAACGTTAATGCTCGACAGTTTATATCTTGAAAATCCGAATATACGAAATAACATTTCTATGGATGAGACCTCATGCAATTTAGTTTAGTTTAATAAATTTAACAATAATGTGAACACCAATACATACAGGCTGTAACAAAAATGGGGTGTGAACCAATCAAGGACTTATAACAGTCGGCCAACGCTCTATCTACTCACTTGCTTTCATATTTTAAAAAAGGTAGCCTAAACTGCTTCCAATTTCTGTAGTTAAGTTGATACAATACGTGAAATTTCTGCGCTTTGGCGGGAAATTTGATAAAAAGGTCTTATCGTCGTCAACAAACTCAACATCTACTTGTCATGCATGAGACCATTAACAGTTTATTAAATACTCTTCATTCAATAATTGGACAAAAATGTTTTAGGTTGATGTATGAAATACTTTTTAAGTACTTTTTATTTCATAGGTTTAAACTACCGTTTGGGTGACGATGATTTTTAATAAAAAAGTAATTCCTAATTACGAATTAATAAATTAATATAATAAAATAGTACATTACCGCCCGTGGTGCGTACACAATTTTACATCTTCTCCTGGGTGTGAAGTGAGATTTGCCGCTGCGCCCGTGGGCGGTAAATGTCACTTACCGCCCAAAGTGACGTAATAGTACATTACGTACCTAGGGCGGTGAATTCGTGAATGCTCCAGATCGCAGGTGTTTGTGGCCTGAACCGAAGATGAGGGCCATAAATATGCGATCTGGGGCTTTACGAATTACCGCCCGTGGTGCGTACACAATTTTACGTCTTCTCCTGGGTGTGAAGTGAGATTTGCCGCTGCGCCCGTGGACGGTAAATCTCACTTACCGCCCAGAGTGTCGTAACTATTATTTTAATCAGCATTACCAGCAACCAATTAGTTATTAAGGGTCATTTTTCAGCATTTACAAATGATAAGTGTAATAAATAAAAGGCATTTAAAAAATCGCTCACTCGTATAACGACGAAAGAACAGCAATACCATAAAGTTTTCAGAAGCACATTCGACTCCACGCACTTCCCGAAACATACTCCACGTCCAATATGAACGGAACCGCATTTTTCATACCCGTCAAAGCTGAACCAGGGCCAAGTTAAGCTGGTCTTCGTACACAAATAGAGGAAATATGTGCTCCCGGTCGGACTATTAATCAATGTCCCCTAAAAGCCTCCGGAGTACACAAAAAATTAACACCACACGATTTTCTATAGCAGCACTTACGTATTCAGTGGCAGATTTATGTGTCTCCTTGAGCTTATTACAAAAATACTGTTGTTTTTACGCATTTTGTTACATTATTTTTTTTGTTTTTATGATTTTGAAGGAAAGTAATCATCATCATCATCATCATTATATCAGCCGAAAGCTGCTCACTACTGGACATAGGCCTCCCCCAAAGAGTGCCACAATGAGCGGTCCTGTGCCACCCGCATCCAGCGGACTCCCGCGACCTTTACCAGGTCATCAGTCCACCTTGTGACCCACGCCGCGCCTTCCGGTACGTGGTGGTGGAGGAAAGTAATAGATACAAATAAACTTTTTACACTTGCTCTTCAAAAAAGAGTCATTGTTGCCCATTAAAGAGGGATCAAAGTTGCACTTTTCTTTCCTGATACTGCTGGTCAGAGAAAAGTCATTGTAGCCGTCAAATGAGGAATTTAAATGTTCCTCATGGAAGCTGTGAAAAGCAGTATGACAATTGTGTCACTTGGTTGCAAAATTATTTTTGTCTTGGGCATAAACACTCGAATCCCTCGTTACGCTCAAGGTTCTATTGTAGAATCGATAGCTTCACTCAGAATTCAATTACTGGCCTCGAAGTAAATAAAAAAATTTGCTCCTTTAAGACACAAACTACAATTTTATACAACGGTGAAAAATTTCGAAATCGGATAAGTTCTTCAAGAGGCCTCCTACATACAAACCGGCATTTTTTGTAAAACGCGGGCGGGTAATTGGTAACAAATTATAAAAATAAGAATAGACGCATGTAACGCTATAAATAAATATTAAATATTTTTAACATAATTATATAGCTGCGGTAGCCTAGTGGTTCAGGCATGCCGCTGTCAAGCGGCAGTCGTGGGTCTGAATCCCGGCTCGTACCAATGAGTTTTTTGGAACTTAAGTAGGTACGAAATATTTACCGTTAGCTTTTCGGTGAAGGAAAACATCGTAAAACCGGTCTAATCCCAATAAGGTCTAGTTTTCCCTTTGGGTTAGAAATCTGACGCGTTCGTAAAAACTAGTGCCTATGCCAAATCTTGGGATTAGGTGTCAAAGCGGACCCAGGGATTCTTTAGAGCATCCGGGACTAACGCTAGAAGGTTGGTGAGAATGATGACGAAATTATTTAAAATAATTATGATTGCGGTCTTAAAGAAAGTAACATGGATTTAATAAACAGCATTAGACACTAGAAAAGGGCAACAAAACTTCTGGCGAAATTTGATACAAACCAGTACTACATACACTGGTTCAGATCATAGCTAAAATGGCGGTCGAGTGTCTGCCTACCCTTATTATGATCTCCGACGTAAGGAGTTGGCTAAAGAAACAAGCGGAAGCGATTCCCAGGAAAACGCCAGGTGTGCTGTTCTTTTGCACATTCTGCAGGCTAAACGACTGGATGGAATGTTTTAGAAGTATACTGGGCCATCGAATATTTCAGTAAGATTTTATTTAGTTGTTGTTTTTCTATTGCTAACTGATATCGAATGATTGGTATCTAAAATTAATGAGGGAAATAATAAGTTTCAATGGTTATTTTAGGATTCATTCGGTGGAATCATTTTACACCCACACTAGTACACACCTTTATAACAAACATCACACACTTACATATCCTCTCGGTCTTCATCGTTAATGAAGCTCTCTTCATTGACTGGCATAAAGCTATGTAACAGCAGAAATGAATTTAAGTGCTACGCTGTCTTTACTCACAAATGGACGTACCGAGCTGTCCTTTAAGCGAGGTGTATTTTTTTGGGAATAAGCTTAAATATTTTCATACCCGCTCGCTCCCCACTAGTATAATTTTAACAATATTCAATTTTAACAAAGGTAACCTTTACAACGAGATTCGAAAGTTTTATATGTACGTCTCTTAGACAGCAGCTTTAAATCTATGTTATAAATAATATAATATAATATACAGTGGAAATGTCTGGGGGATTGTAGTTTTGTAAGTTTATTTATAAAACTCATACAATGTGTAAAGAATGGACGTTCTGGATGGCCATATGCTATATTTTATCCCACGGGTTTGTCTTCGTTGTTTCCAGAGGGGTTATTCTCAAAACTCGCTTCGCTTTTCCCTTGTGGAGACATTACACAGCTCGACGAGAAAACAACGAGACGGGCGGTGCTGCTATCGTTTTTATTTTCCCCTGACTCCATTTCACGTACAATGTTCTGAATAGGAAAAGGTTTTTCGAACGTTCTTATGTTTGAACTTTTGTATTGTACTTTGATATTGGGAACTTTTACGATTTCAAATTCCGGTGGAAACGTGAATTTGCTTGCTTAATTACTTGGCTAGGCGATAAATTCATTGCATTTGTCTGATAAAAAGCTACGTTTATTGGCAGATAATTCTGAAGCAACAACGCAAGAGCTGACGTAATATTTACGTATTTTGCACGGGTTGAAGCATTGCACTTTGATCAAACTTACCTTTTTTTCATTTCAGTACGAGTCGTATTTTTCGATTCATCAGCTCATATTGCAATAGTAGAAGGTTTAATGGCAGCAAACGATGTGTTAGTGTGCAATTTGCCTTTAAATCAATAGATAACAAGTCGAGTTATAGGTCGTATTGGGAAGCCTTTGATCCTACCCGCATAGTAATGGTGCATAGGTTAACTCATACGATAGTTTACATATGAAACGTTTCAGGGGTCATATAACGATAAAGACTGCGATCTATGAGATCTACTGAGAAGAGTTATGAAGATCGGATACACACGGCAACTTTTGCAGCGTTACAAGCAACGTACGTTTGTATCGCTGCAAAAGTTCACGAATGCGCGACTGCATCGCGACACGAGCTATAGATAGACCTCCTGTCATTGTCACCTGTATCGTTGTATCACTGCAAAGAATCGTTGTGTGTGAATGTCCAAACCATTAAATGAATTTAACGAAACAAAAATAAAAGTTAATACCTAGTTCTGACGACAACCAATCCCAAAACATACAAGAAATGTGATACGCTGTATGAACATGGGATGCACTTGGCTTCGGTCCGTGCATTCCATTACACCAGTATTCAAATACTGAGAATAGAAAAGAAAAATAATAATAATATTCTTTATTGCACCACAACATAAGAAAACATGTTACAAGAGTGCATTCAATAAATAAAGGTAACAACAGGCGGTCTTATCGTTTTAGAGCGATCTCTTCCAGACAACCTTTGGGTAGCAGGAAATTTACAAGAAGAGATCTATTTAGTGAGTTGTCTAGTTATATCTAAAAACTACCAATAATTAATCGGGGTGACCCGGGGACCTCTATAATTTAGCACCAGAAGCTGTAGATTAGTTGTACAATCTGGAGGTGGATATATAAGCTACTATTTATATATTCAATGTATATTCCTACTATATGATATGAAACGCCATAAGATTAAATAAAATAATACTGTAATGGATAACCTTGGTATAAATGACAACCATCGTCCTGCCAGCCTGTTTTTATTCATGCATTTTACCATCGCACGCGTCATTAAAAATCGATTCAACAATCCGGGTATTAACATCGATTTACCGTTGATGCTCGAATATTCCCGTCACGGGGATTACAATCGTAATCCGAATTTTCACCAACCTACAGCCACTTGTTCAAGCTCCGATGGTTCTCGACGGGCTTACAGTGTTATAACTTTGCTTTCAAGCCTTTTTACACACCCCTTAAGTGCATTACTTATTAATTAATTAGCGTTTCAGTTTTATAAACTTGAACTGGGTTTCTGCTGAATTGGGGGTGTCTTTAATCAGTGATTTGGCTTTAATTTGAAAGTTAGGAAATAGGTAAGTGTTTTTGAAGTAGCAGCCTACTTATCCCTAATTAGTTAAGCATGGTTCCCTTTTTAACGTAAAGCTTTAAACATTAAGATGATTTAATTTTAAAATGGATGACTTTTGCAAACCTATTTTACATTACTGTGTGTCGATATATAAATAAATGAATAAATTAGATGACAATCTTACATAAATTGATCTAGCCCCATAGTAAGCTCAATAACGATATATTTAACAGATATAAATACTTAAATACATGGAAAACATCATACAAATATTTGCCCGGGATCCGTACCTAGGACCGGCAGCTTCGTAGGCAGAGTCACTACCAACTAGGCTTAAGAGGTGGTCAAACACGTCAATATAACAGATATTTGTATAAACAGATTTTACCTAATTAGCATCGTGATTATACGTATTACTGAGACACTGTACTTCATTCAGTAACGAACACACGTATGGATTTGGATGAACGGATTTCTCATCAAATGGGTTGAGTTGAGAGTGTATTAATAAATATTAGTAATATCAATAGTTTGCGATTGCTTAGCGGAAATATCTAGTATAGAAACCTGTTCCGAAGTTTTCAAAGATGATACGAATGCATTGGAGCTTAATTTGTGTGGTGGTACATATCCGAGCATGGACCTACAATACTCAGGACAAGCTATGGTAATAATAATACCACGTCCGAGCGAGATGGTATACGAATCTCAATAGGTGTGACAGAAAGGGATATATCATTCGTTGTCATTGTGATAGTTCCACTTTTTTATTTGCCGCAACTGAGTTAGTATGAAGTTGCGGCAAATAAACCAGTACCCGCCCAAATTAAGAAGGTGGTTTGAATGGTGAGCCATCAGCCGTTTTTATTTCAGTTCTTAATTTGGCTGCATAACAGCCTTTCATTTCTAATCATCCGAGTCAATTCAATCGACTACTGGGAGAAATGGAGAGCTGCGTTTAAAAAAAGTAAGGCGGCAGCACAGAACGAAAAGACGCCTTGACTTTAAGAGAAATAATAATTAACGATGTTTAATTATTTTCATAAATTAGATATCATCCGCAACTCACAAATCTTGGGGCTAGGCGCGAACGTGGGTTCCACCCTTATGTTGTTGATATAACTGTTGTTAAGCAAAACTATTTATTTAAATATAGTCTTAGTAAAAGACATAAAATACAATTGCTGTCTCAATTATAGAGGTAATTAATTATGAAGACTAAATCGAAATAACTAATCCCAGTTGTAGAGGTTAGTTTTGTCCCAGTAACAGAGGTAATTCAGTGCTAAAGAGTCGGGACCGCAGCGTTACTTCCAACTATGGAGGTTTGTCACTTATCCGGTTCCCACTTAAGGTGGTTCGGCTTCAATACAAAACGTTATTTGACATTCGCAGGCAGAAATTAGTTTGGAACGTGATACTTTAGGAAAACTAGTTTTCTCAAATTATTATAGTTTATACAAGTTTATTTTAGGAAAGGGGGAACTTCGCGCAAATTTATGAAAGTTTCTTAAAATATCACGCCGTTATCCTGAGAATTTAAAATAATGATTTGTATAGAAGCCGAACCGCCTTAAACAAGTTTTACTGTACTGTAGAACATTAATCAACACGAAGAAAAAATACAAAAACAAACGTCAACTCCATTAATGTTAAATGCATCCACTCAAAACACGACAGCCATTCTCATTTTGCCTGTTTGGACTACATAAATCTTGTGTTATCATTCGGTTTGCCATTACCATTCCAACGTTGGGCGTACGCTGAATTACTTTGACAGTACGTTTTGCATTCACTTCCCATGTTCTGTAGTACCTAGCTACGCTCCTGGTTACGCGGAACGAACATGGTTTCTTTTGTTAAAAAGAGATTTGTTGAAATGACTACTTGCTTTTAACGCTCTAGGAATCTTCATTATCTGGACCTACGCGCGCCTACCTAGTGGTAAGACACGCGAGTTTCAATCAGGAGGTCGCGGTTCGAACTCCGGCTCCTACCACTGGGGTTTTTTTTAAGAAAAACGTATCGTCCGAAATATCGTATAACATACAGCGTGTGACATCCATAAGAACATAAATTTTAAGTAAGGGCTAACGATAGATTTAAACTTTCACGATTCTCACACATTATTTTTACTAAACGGGACTTAATCGCGTATAATTAAATTATTATTTTGTTGTCCCGTGACCGTGGATGTTGCAACACATCCTAAACGTCGGGAGACCTCAGTGAGTGATAAATAATTTAATTATACGTGATTAAGTCCCGTTTAGTAAAAATAATGTGGCTAACGATAGCTTTAAGTGATGAAATTTTTTATAACAATTACCTTTTCTAATGGAGAAGTATTTTTTTAATGTCTCTAGCAGGAATGTACTGCTAACATTTATTTGACGTTTCAGAGGCAGAGCTAGTTTCAAATGTTACTGTCAGTTGTCAGCTTTGTTATCGATACATTGCGTGCCAAGCCAAATTAATTTGTATGAAAAAAGAAAATAGTTTTTTTTTTAACTAGCGATACCAATTTACGTTCATTAGGCCTTATACTTTCGGGCCTTAAAATATAACATGTTCTTGTGGAAGTCACACACTGTATAACAGTTGACGTTCGGTCGTAAGGAAACTGGTCCTAATGTTGTTTCCCTTTGCCGTAAATATTTAGGTATATTAAATTAAATAAAAGCTTGTAATAAGTAAAATGAACAAAATCAATTACCGCTTGTCTTAGTTTTTCTGTCATGAACACCCAACTCGTCTTGTCCCCCGCATTTAAAATTATAAATCCCCCTCACGAATCTCGAGTGCCACCTACGAAACGAAGGAAGGTGCAAAACTCGAAACAAATTGTGTTAAATTGTAATAGAAACTCGTTTCCCGTGAAAGTTTCAACGAGATTACGACGCAAATTCAATATTTAAGATTGATTTGGGCAGATGCTTGAAGGGCAGGCGGCGCGGCGCGGCGGCTGGCGAAAAGGGCAATGTTCTGTGTATAGTTATATACATATTTTACAAAATGGTTTACTTGGAATACATTATTCAATTGAGAGAAACTTTCAGGTATTAGTTGACTCTCTAGGACTATATTCTAAAATATGGTGTATACATTTCTAATTACAATTATAACAAACGAGATGAGTGTAACATTTTTAATATAATTTTAAATTTAGTCCGGCGCTCCATGATGACCGTCCATTTCCGTCCGTTCCGTCCGTTATTACGCAATCTAAACTCTATAACATAGCTAGTATTTGTTTTTAACCTATTTGATTTTTTACAATTTGGATCATCAAAGTGACCATTAACCATCATCTTTAATTAATTATGCAAATTGACGAAATCCGGACCACAAATCCTCTTTGACGCCATGATTCATTTTTATTTTACCGTTAGCTAATTAAAAATGTATTATTTCATTAGCAGACGATTATATTAGTATGACATTAACTTAACCATCAAAATAGGAACAGATATGACCACGGCACTATAAACCGTTTTCACTACGAACAATACGTTTACAACAGTGCTTATAATATCACCATATTTACGTATGCACATGTATGTATTAATATGTATTATTATATTATACTATTTCGTATATTATACAATACTTATGTATTTTGTATCATTCCTGTATTTAGACCACCGCCCACAATTTACCTTCTTGGCTTAACGGGTAGAGAATGCTACCGCTTTTCGTACTATACGTTCTTCTTAAGTAAATAACTCATATTTCCTGGTTGACGCATAATATATTAACCACAAAAATATCTAATGAATTTTGCGTAACAGTTCATATCACTTAAATGTGTCAATTATAGCACAAAATAATCGCCCTTTTACTAACTTTTCGAGCGACACACACATAAAAAGCTCTTTACGACATGACCCTAAATTCGAAGAAAGGGAAAGAGAAAAATAAAATGAAATTCGTACTTAAGCCGCAGGAAATTTGCATGATATTACAGCTCATCCGGCCCTCACGGGGCTGTGTACAATACCGAACGAGGCACAACAGAAATTTGAATTTTTCTTTAAAATTACAGGAATCCATAATCAGAAGAATAAACTGAAGTAAGCGAGTCATCGAAAATTGAAAAAGGAAATTAGAGAACAAATTTACTGATAATAGAAGCTGGAGAGGGGCAGCCCCAACAAATGAAGTGTGTAATCAGTATGTAAAATTGAGACATGGAGGAGAACGCATCTGTGTGGGTGACTCACGGTTCTTTTAGTGTCTAAACGCCCCGAGGCGTCCAATTTGCAGAAAAGAATCCCACAAACACAGTGTTACTCGCTCGAGATCACACCGCGCACTATTTGAATTTTCTCCAAAGGAGGGTGGAATCAATTTAAATTTTAACTCACACTTAATACACTCCCTTGTTTGGTATCTAAGTGGTGTGTTTGCGGCACCCTCTGTTTGGAGCGAATATTAGGTTTGGAAGACAACATGACCGTCGATTCGGGACAAACATGGGTTCTTTTGATCGTTGGTAGATATTTTAAAGCTGTTTACATTATTAGGGGAAAGTTAGCTTCAGAGCCGCCGGGCATTAACTAGAAAACCTATATTCAAGAAGCGAGAAAATCAGCAACGTTGTTAACGTTATTCCTTGTTTGAGCTGAAATGATAGATAGATCAGCCGTAACATAATCAAGAATGTTTTTTTTTTTACTAAACGGGACTGCATCGCATATAGGTAATTATTTAATTGGATCACTCCACGTTTTGGATGTGTTGCAACATCAACAATATTCGATTGTGAGCGCAGTCGAGTGGCCTCAAATTATCATCAAATCAATTTATATAGTATAAGCGATTTAGTCTTGTTCATTAGTAAAAGTTATGTGTGAAAATCGTGAAAGTTTAAATCCATCAACCATATGCCTTGAGAGTTAGAATACAAAATTTAATCACTATAAAAGTGATCCGTAATACTTCATCTAATGCCAAATAATCTTATTCGAAACACATACTTACTTATTTAACTTCAGAGTTTATGTGAATTACTTACAGCGGTTGCATTCAAGCTGTTTAGAACAAGACAAGCCTTATTTAAATTGTTATGCATTCGCAGTCTATATGAGATCTTGGCGTCGTCCAAATGTATATAGTAAATTCTGCAAACACACTCGCTTGGTTCAAGCCGATTCTCATTTTCCTAGATGACCCTGGAGTAAATAAATCTACTCCGGCTGCAATGAAAATGCCGAGCTAGAATACTATAAACAGGATTTAATACTAAACTGAATGTGTTTTGTACAATAATTAATCATTCACTATTACGTACAGCTTTACAGACAATTTATAACGAATACAATAATTTGAGCTCAGAAATATAATTATGTCAACAAGCAACGAAAACAATTTCGTTACTAAAATTTTAATTTTAATTCATTTTCTTTCTTAAAGACGCTTAAAGTAAAGCGTCTTTAAACCCGAATGCTTAACTTCATTAATGATCTGATGAAACACAAAGTTTTTAAATCTTGCATGCAACGACATTGTATCAAATCGAATCAACTCTGATTGCGTTTTTGTATTATGGCACATGTATAAATAACCGCTTTTCCTTTTTAATAGTCATATTAAAAATTAAGTCGCATCTTTCATCAAGCCTTGTTCGGACTGTAATTCCAAAAAAAAACCATTCTCTACATACATGCAAAAAGGTGAAAAATAAGTGAGATGCACATTAATAAGGTTTAAAAGTGTCAGTTCAAAATTTGCCTAACTAAAGGTTAGGATAATTATAAACCACCATTTCCTCTCACCTAAACGCAAACGAGATAATTCTCAATTGAATCGGCAATAGCTACGCCTGCATTCAGCCTGTAGTCTCGCCCTGAATGCAGGCTGCAATTGCCTTCAGTTGTTTAGCATAATACGGTGATACCATTACGGCACAAAAGACATCCGACGCGCAGTCAAGAGCTAACAATAAATCGGCGCTTTGGGAAGAGGAGGTTATAAGTGAAAATTTTATTCAATTAGTTGCCTTGTTGAATACATAACTATGGTTAAGTTTAGAGTGAAACTGTGTTAGTAGATATTATAATTAGGTGGACAGTAAGGTAAGGCGGTTTCAATGATTGGTATTATGAATATTAAAATAAAGTTTTGAGTCAGACCAAATTTAGTTATTTGGAGAACATACAGAGATAAATGTAATAATATTAATTAAAGTAGATTTGTAAAAAATACAATATGGACTGTAGGCACTTTATAGAAAAAAAGAAAGAAAGAAAGAAAGAAAGAAGACATTTATTCACTACACAAAAGACACACAGAGACAAAGGGAGTACAGTGAAGGGGAGTACATACAATGCAATTGACACATAATGTGTGTGTCTTCGCGGCAGTGAATCGGTCGCTGTCTCAGCATTATGCCAAGGTGTCAGACAGACACCTACAGCGCTGATTTTCAGACAGCACCGTAAGTGACCCACGGAACGCAACACAACATACTGCCGATACAAACGTATACACACACACAAAAAGGTATATAAATTTAAAATGATTTAGTGTTTCAGGACTTGTTAACTTGTTTTAACAAGGAATTTGCGATTTTTCGTCGCTTCTAAAATAAACACGGTTGTTGCATTCTATATTTAATACATGTACCGTAGAATATCTAATTATGTAAGTGATAGCTTTTATCATTTTTCACTAATTTAATACTATAATGATCCCATATTGTTTCTTTAGATCTTATTTTTATCTGGTATAAACTAGTGCTTGACCTGTTTACTTTGGATATCTTCTCTTCTCGAATACAGGAGTCCATGAAGTGACGGTACTCATCGATTGATACCTATGTCAATGTCATCACTTTATAATCGTCAAACCTTTGCTTAGACCGGAAAATTATTTTACTGCTGCTAATTTTCAGCTTCGACCTTATGAAACCGCACAGACTAAAGTATGCTTTCAAAATTCGGTCCACTGTATTGCTGCGGAATTTTTTATTTAATTTTCCTGTAAAACGGAGACCGCATTATGAGATTTATTAACCTTTGCAGAGAATTGTATGTTAATGACTGCTTTATGACTATTAAAGCTCGGTTCTAGTATGATCCGTTATGGTCATTTTGGTTAGTACTAAGTACTATTGGCAAAGTTAAAGTATTTATGAATACATGACTCGAAAGGTGCTAGATATTTTCCCCTGCGAAAGAAACGAGGAAGACTTTCGACTATCGTGGATGTCTAGTCATCATCATCATTATCGTTATCATATCACAGCTACAGCATACAGCTGGACGTAGGCTTCCCCCAAAGAGTGCTAAAGTGACCGTTCCAGCGCCACCCGCATCCAGCGGACTCCCGCGACCTTTAACCAGATCATCAACCTATCTTTTGGGGGTCTAACCACGCTGCGTTATCGGGTACGTGTTCGCAACTTGAGAACGGTCGGTTCTACGTGTAATGTGCCCCGCCCCGTTGCCACTTAAGTTTAGCGATTCGGAGAGATTACCAGATGGCTACTGTAAGGACGGATTTGCAGGAAGCCCAAATACCATCAAAAGCGACCCAGGATCTACCGAAAAATGACTAGAAGAGCTGACCCCAAATAATAAGAACAGGACAAGGAGAAGAAGAAGAAGACGGTGGCAATTAGTCATCCCGCCTGATGGTAAACGGATTTGAACCTATCAGTGCTTTAGTTATGAGCACGCTGCCTACCCTCAGCGAGAGACAAAGGAATGTCCTACACTCGAGACAACACCTCATACCAATAGAACAAGTACATGGTAGTGTTATTATTGTGGCAATATTTTCTAAGGTGGACGTATTACTTAGTTCGGCTGCTCATAATATGCGCGAAATGACTTTCTGCTGTGCCCGTACTAAGATAAAACCATCTTACCGTTACTGTAATTAACTCATAAAAAAAATTAAACATCGCCAGTTAAAGTACAATCATAATTCTTTTAGTATTTCTTAGAACTTAATGGGTACTTAATGCTGTGTACAGGTGCCCAAGTATTTATTTAGATTCGGGCACAGATGGCGGTTATGCCGTGGGTGCGGGCTATCATTATTTCATGCATTATGATAATAAACTGAGGAGTTTTCGAGTACTTACACAGTAACTTTTAAGAGACTGTTAAAATATTAATTTAAATAGTGAGAAATCGAGAGAGGAAAAAAGTATTTCAACCATAAGTTTTTTTGTTGGTTGACTGGTAGGGAATACCTTAAGACATTAAGTTCGCCTTTTTTACTTTTTATATTGTCTAAGTTTATTTATTATATTATATAAATAAATTTATTTTATCAGTCATTATTAAATAAATACATTTAATTTGACAGCCGGTTTAGCCTAGTATATAGTGTACCCTACCTACGAAGCTGACGGTTCTGGGTTCGAATCCCGGTAAGGGCAAATATTTGTGTGATGAGCATGTATTTATCTATTAAATATATCATCGTCTAACCCATAACACGAGCCTTCTTAAGCTCACGATGGGGCTAGCATGATTTGTGTCAGATTGTCCACTAATATCATATATTTACTAATTTATTCGCTTCTGCCCGCGACTCCGTCCGCGAAGACCTCGCTTCTCGTAGCTCCATACAAATTTTCGTCCTCCATTTCACCCCCTAAGGAGATGATATCCGGGATAAGCAGTATCCTATGTAGGGAAGGCCCTGGGACACAAAATTATCTCTATACCAAATTTCATCTAAATCGGTTCAGCGGTTTAATCGTGAAGAGGGTAACACACAGACTGACAGACAAAGTGACTGATAGACAGACACACTTTCACATTTATAATATTAGTATATTATTTCTTTTATCGCTTGCAACATGTTCGACATTCACGATACAGATCCAAACACTTTAAATGTTCAAATAGCTACATTTGCCAGAGGTGTGTTGTCTTGCTTGTTTTCTGTCTGATCGCTCCATTTATCTGCGAGATCTAGCGACATGGAACACTACTTCGCAGGTGCCCGTGTGAATCGCCCAAGGATACATTAACGAAGTGTTCAATTTGATAAGATAGACGTAGGTACAGTCGGCATCAAAGGCAGCAACCGTAAGGCTGTGTACATAGCCCTTACTGAGACCTAAGCTCTGTTAACGGTGATACTTAACTACACATTTAATAGTTTTATATATAATTACATACTTCGTTACGAATAAATAATTTTGATTTCATTTCATTTCACATTCATAGATTCACAGCATTCCCAACAGGGGTATGAAACGTTCCAGTGCCACTTTTACAATACATGTGGGCATAAAGATCGACAAAATGTAATAACACAGTGATAGGTGGCAAGACCATCGCCCACAACACACTTCAATCCTGTTCCCTTACACACACTCTTACGACACGTACAGGAAGAAAGGTGGTGGTGTTAAATGGTGATATTTACTAATAATATATTTACGATTATACTACAAATATCATCATCATAAGGCCTTATACATCTTGACAGATGATTGATAATTTAAGATCATTTTATATTGTGACAAAAATACTAATTTTGGTATTATGTTTAAAATCAAATTATCTCAAATACGACGGATTCATCTTGTGTAATTAAGAAGTTCCTATAGCCAACTTCCGTCTCCATCATCAGACTAGCTTTATAGTACCATAGTATTGCGTTGTCATCCGACTTAAATTATTGTTCAAAACTTCAATTCGGCACGGTGATCAAATTTGACCCCCCCACGCAAACGAACGAACTAACGAGGCAAGTTAATATAAAGCTTCTAGTGATAAAAAGATAGGTAAAGTTAATGAGGTTGCAGCCTTGTAAATTAATTTATAGGGGGTAATCTCAAGAGCTACTGACAAATTTATGCAATGGAGCCTCGGGATGCACATATTTTATTTCACCCCGCGCCTTTGTTTCAGTTCTTTACAATACGCGGGCTCCATATTTAAGCTATTTAAATCAAAAGCATTATAGTTTTATAGAATAACATTTTCAATTGCACAAGATCTTTGCCGTTGACTGTACCTACTCTGTGTAGGTACAGTACGATTACTGTTAGTTAAGACCTGACAGATGGATTGCCTTCATTTCATTTTCAACTTTAATCTTATACAAATAAAATAGTTATTACTAAATCGGTAGATGTGGGTAACAGTATTCTGAAAAATGCTTTATCTATATGAAATTAAAGTTGAAAATTAAATGAAGGCAATCTATCTGTCAGGTCTTAACTAACAGTAATCGTACTGTACTATGTGTCTAATAGAACACGTTCAGAATCCATTAACTGTTTATAGCAATTTCGTTTTATGATTATACTTTGATTTTGTCCGCTGCAGCAATAATATAATAAATACAGGTGTCAAATAAAACCTCTTTATTTCTTTTACAGTCGAGCTAATATAGTTACAACTTCCCAACACATGTATGTATTAAAACGAACATAATCCAAAATCAAGTTACCACTAGTGATCATACAATTAAGTTCAGACTAAAACATTTCTTTTATCGCTCGCAAAGAACAGTGCTGTGACAGAACAAAAAGACTTTCATTAGTGGCCGAGAGAATCTGTTCCTTTCTGGAAACGACAGAAGTTTGCCCAGTCTTTTGAGTTTCGCCTATAAATCACTTTAATTAATAGAGACGAAAGTCACAGCACTTTGCCTCGGTTGGAGTTACTGCTGTTTGTTTTTACTAATGCTTTGTGTTTTAGTCGTGACCATCGATTAACTTTATTTTGCTTGCTGTTGGATTGTCAGAGTAAAATGCAGTCTTGAATGTTTTATTAAGGGGCTCCCATACGCCAATGACCTTCGATCGGAATCACTTCGTTTCCTAATGTTTTTTGTAGCTTATATTAACAACAACGGCTTTAAGCAATATAGTATCCCATATTAACTTCAAAGTTCATTGTTTTCGAGATATTCGGCATCAAAGTTGAAAAATTTTAGGCCAAAAAACTGGTTTTCTGGCTTTTGTGTGGTGTTAAGGCTTGTATACCCGCTAAAGTCCTTGAGCGTATGGGCGGAGCCTCGACCCTCTCCCCGCACAACCCGCCGTCGTTTATTAAGCGTTACATAGATTAAGTTACAGACGCGTCATCGCGCATCGTTACCAATGCAAGGGTGGACGTGGGTGGGTGACATTCGTCATGCTTAATTGAAACGTGATATTTGTGATACATAAATTACATAACTAATTAAGTTCAAAAATGATGTCCCTACTATTATAATACTATTTACTTACGATTAGTGTAGTTCCGTCAGCACGGCTAGCACGAGACGGCCGCGACATACACTCGATTTTTCTCGCACTATCGGTCTCTCTCTTATTAGAACATTAGGAAAGAGAGGTATAGTGTGAGAAAAATCGAGAGTATGTCGCGGCCGTAACAGTTTTATTGGGCAGGCGTCCGATGTTTCATCCAATAGCCCAGCTACTAGTCCATCATTTTCACCCAATAATCCGTTTTATTTAGCTTCCATCAACTAGCAATAGACTCTTACACCCCAGCGAGTGCTCTTTCTGTGTGCGTCCCATGACACGGGCAGAGACAGCATCCGCTTGGTGTACTCCTTGCATTTCATTAAATTGTCAAAAGGGCCTCTACGTGTTGGCTCAGATCTCCACGCACGCCTCCCAAAGGTCCAGGACATCATTGTCCCGGGAGCGGGAAAGACATATAATCCATACTATTCATACTTCCATATCCATACTCCATACTAATATTATAAATGCGAAAGTGTGTCTGTCTGTCCGTTACCTTTTGTGTAAGTGTAAGGTTGTTAAGTTTTAAACTAATTTTGGGTATATTTATTACGTTCTACTTCCTTGATTTGATGATGTTGGCGTGTACAGTCAGCATCAGATAGTTAATAGCATCCAAAGTAGCCAAATATATCGTAACACATTCCTTACTCCTACTTATAGTAACAAAGACTATTTCGATGAATGAACGTTCCGATATATTTGGCTAACTTGGCTGCTACTAACTATATTATGCTGACTGTACAGAATAGAATAGAATAGATTTTTTTTTATTGTTTAACCGTGTTACATAGAAGGTATACAATATTACAGGGCCCCAACGGTTACCCATTTCGGGTGTACAATATTTGCTTAAAACTAAGGAAAATATAACTAATATTATTAATATTATTATACATTATTCTTCTTTTAAGACGAAGATTCAAAAAATTATTTCAAAGAATAGAAACCTTTCTTGCTTAACCATGGTTTTAAATTCCGTTTAAATTTTGTGTCATCTAACATTTTTAATTCATTAGGAAGCTGATTAAATACTCGAATGGCACTAATAAATGAGCTTTTGCCATAAGTTTTATTTTTTACCAAAGGCAATGTTAAATTGTACCTATATTGAGTGCGTAGGTTATCGCGTTGGGAAGCTAGTGTCGTGAAGTAATCCTTGTTACTTTTTACAAAGTTACAGAGCTCGTAAATATAAATGCTAGTTAATGTTACAAAGCCTTGCTCTTTAAAAACATTTCAAAGTGATTGTTTGTTGTTCAAACGAAAGATAATTCTCAAGCACCTTTTCTGTAAAACAAAAGTAGACTGTACGTCTATCGAGTTTCCCCAGTAAATGATACCATAAGTCAATAAAGAGTATACGTTAGCATAGTATGCAGTAATAACGGCTTCTTGGGAACACGATTCGGTTAATATAAATGGTGCGTAACATTGACTGGAATTTTTTTTTTTTTTTAAATGTGGTGTTTCCAAGTTAAATGAGGATCTATTACAGAAATCGGCCTCGGGTAAATATATTTTTATAGATTAGTTGTACGTTAACCATACTTTGTTTCATATCAAATAATAACTCTGTATCGAACTTGGAGTTGGCATGCAACCCATAGGTAGGTACTTACAATATTTGCCAAGCCCACTATTTTTATTAGAACTTATTCTATTAACACTTGACAGTCATTAATACGAGCAGATAAAACAATATTGTTTCTATAATTGTTCATGCTCCTAAGCAATAGATATTGTAAATATATTTACTAATAAAATGGATGGTTTTAGCGATTTCCCAATTTTGATACTGTTTAGATATTTGATACTTTGATAGAATAGGTATTTACTTGTGTATTCTTTTTCCTGTTCTCTTGTAAAATTTCTTAAAATTACGTATTTTCCTCCTGCGCTTATTTAACCCCAAAGACCCAAAATAATTATTGAAAAATTTGTGAGACCTAAGCTAAGACGTACTGACTCTAGTATCGTAAGTTTGTATGTTACTAACAATCTATGGGCAAACTGGCCTGAAATAAAGAATTTATTATTATGTATGTCTTTCCCGCTCACGGGACAATGACGTCCCGGACCTTTGGGAGGCGTGCGTGGAGCTAGGTACCTACAAAGTACCAACTGAGCCAACACGTAGAGGCCCTTTTGACAATTTAATAAAATGCAAGGAGTACACCGAGCGGATGCTGTCCCTGCCCGTGTCATGGGACGCACACAGGGACAGCACCCGCTGAGGAGTATAGGGCCTATTGATGGTTGATGGAATCTAAATGAAACGGGTTATTGGGTGAAAATGATGGACTAGTGGCTGGGCTATTGGGTGAAACATCGGACGCCTGCCTAATAAAACTGTCTCACTTTTTATCTCTGGCAGACGGTGACTCGCCAACTGCTATTATTATTATTATTATTATTTCCCATCTTGAACTAAAAACAAAATCTAAACTATACCTACGTAAATGTTAATTAGGTACAAACGCCAACACAGTTAACTGACCATCCTGTATTTATACAAGAACCTTATTACAATGCACATAAAGTGCACGGATGGTCAGTCAGCTGTCTTTTCTATAGTACCTACTACTTTACAAACCACGAAATAGATTGTCCACTCTATGCAACAAAATTATCTGTCACTAAAAACTAAACTATACGCAAATGTTTATTAGTTAACTACTATACGAATCACAAAACGGATTGTCCACTCTATGCAACAAATATAGTCCACAATGTCCACAAATATTTAAAAATTTCGGCGCAGCGCAAATTGACACAAGTCCGTCATGCAACGTGTCTCGTCCCGCACTGACCGTATGGACGAAAACGGGGAGGCGTAGGAACTTTGGCGGAATATTTCAGAAAACGAGATAAATTTTTAAGAAAATAAGGAAAGTAAGAAAATGATGCCCTTGTTCATTATTTTATGAAGAAAGTTATAAAATTTCATATTCTGATAAAAAATGGAGCAGTAAAATGGTTACAAGTGAAAAAATAGGGGTGACTTTAGATTTCTTTTTCTCTAATTTTTATTGTTAAAATGGATTTCTACGAAAATTATGACCAGTCGCATATCTTGCAGATTATGATATATTTTTTCCGACAGCAAAAATGTTACGTTATAATGTATAAAACGGTTACAAAACTACTCATTTTCACGAAAATTTCGAATGTGGAGCCTTAATTGGTTTAAAATGAAAACCTTAGACCAGTTTTTAGAGACGTCACAGACGAACCCAAATATGTAGATTTCGTATATGTTTCGTATATCTTTCACGTCAATAGAGCTACGAAATAAGTGTTTTTTTAGACAATGTTTAGAAAAGTCATACAAAATGATGTATTCATTTATTTCAAAATCCGGTAGACGAAAATGGAGATAAAAGATTGAAGGACTGATAGCCGTTTGATTTATAATTCTATCTGTAGTGCAAAAGTCGGAGATATGATTCAAAACTTGTCAAAAATCGTTGAAAACCTCGGGTAGCCCCTTAACAGAAAAGATTGTGTCACTGTGGAGACTCTATCTCTACTACTTACTTATATCATCATCATCTGCCTAGCGTTTTACCCGGTAGTGTTTTCTCATACGACGTAATTTTTCCTTAGGCGGTATTTAGTTTTTTGAAATTATGAAATTGATTGCAATCATTATTTGGAATATGTACCCTTGGAGCTACTAAATAATTTACTAACATTCTTTTTAAATATAGAAGTGAATATTGGACATATTAAATAAAACGAAAACGGGTTACTGACATTTTATTAGTTCAGTATTCGCGGATATTAGTCATGAGTATTCGCGTCGCCGGCGCGTTAAATAAAATAAAAATAAAAAAGCCTTTTATTCCTTCTCATTATCAGGAAAAGTTACAAGATAGGAGTTACATTTCCAAAATTAAATTAATTATATCGAAATAAATGAATTAAATTAGTTTTATTCTGCAAGTAGGCCGTAATGGCACTTTTACAAGTCAAAATTCTACCAGCGTTTCTGAAAAAGAAGACCACTGTTAAGAAGAAACGCCGAAACAAACTCATTAGTCAGTCATTTTTTGCCAAATAAATCTGATTACAATGATAGTTCTTAACCTACTTAAACTAAGTCAAACTGAATATGAGTACGTTAAGCACTCTGCTCGTGAGAAAAATAAATCCGGTGTCAATAAATGTATTTGTATGATTAACAATGACAACTTTTATGCAAAATTCATTTTAAATTGCCACTGCCAAATATGAAAAAAGTACCTAGAGTAACTTTATTCTTTTAAGGCCAGATAAATCAATTCACCACCGTGGCCATTTTGCGTAATTGAGTCGTCCGTAGAGTTCAATAGGGGGTCGATTACGATTCTTAATGAGGGGAGAAGTCACCTGAACTGGTGCAATAAATTCAAAGGGTTTTTTACAAAGTGAGAAATTGGTAGCAGTAATTTGGGTTAGACGACTTTTTCACTGGCCAGATGATAGGGAATATTTATTGTAACTTGATGTTATACTTGGGAGATTGATATGAGAAACTTGTTTGTTCATATTTGCTTCTGGTAGATTTTTGATGTCGTAAAATACGGTCATTTAAGTACAGCTGTTAAACAATGTAATGTTTGTGTTGGCTGAGTCAAAAAAAAAAAAAACACTTCACTTTTTTAGGGTTCCGTACCCGATGGGTAAAAACGGGACCCTATTACTAAGACTTCGCTGTCTGTCCGTCCGTCCGTCCGTCTGTCTGTCACCAGGCTGTATCTCAAGAACCGCAATAGCTAGACAGTTGAAATTTTCACAGATGATGTATTTCTGTTGCCGCTGTAACAATAAATACTAAAAATAAAATAAAATAAATATTGAAGGGGGCTCCCATACAACAAACCTTTTTTTTTGCTGTTTTTATAGATAATGATACGGAACCCTTCGTGCGCGAGTCCGATTCGCACTTGGCCGGTTTTTTGTTAACCCCCGACGCAAAAAGAGTGGTGTTATTAGTTTGACATATCTATGTACATGCGTGTCTGTCTGTGGCATCGTAGCTCCTAAACGAATGGACCGAATTTAATGCGTTTTTTTGTTGAAAAGCTGAACGTGATCTGAAGGTTCTTAGCTTCGTTTCAATTAAATCGGATAAGCGGGTTTTGGGATAATGAACTTTGAAATTAAAATGTTGGCGGTTTTTGACTTTTTAAGTTGTTAATTATTTATATAGAATATTTTAAGCAATCGTGTTTTGGCCCATGGCAAACAGCATAGTCAGTACGAAAATTCATTAATTTTGTTTCCAAGTTTCATACCATTATATAGTAAACATGTCCTTGTCAGCATCCAGCAATAATTCTGAAAGGCGTTCAAAACGTTCCACCTCATCTCAATTGCCAAGCCAAAATGGAATTGCGCTGCACATGTCCGCCGCACGAAGCTTGTTGGCCTAGATATCTGCTGACTAGCTCTCACGGAATAGTGTTTGAGCTCGATCAAGCCAATGCAGAGGATGGGCGAATGTGGGTAGCTGTCTTCTATTAAATATAATCGAAGTTCGACCTTCAATTTTTTCTCTAAATTGATGCTGTATACTTACATTTATTATTAAATTTATTTATTTATTTATAATCATAATCATAATCATATCGTTTATTGCTTTATATGGTTACAAAATGGTCTTACAATATCATAATATATGTCCCAATATAAATCCTGTAAGGGCACTGCAATAGTAATAAACTAATAACAACACTATTTATAATATAATAAACTAGTAACATGCATCTATGAACTAACAAAATACTCCCCCAATGTATAAAAGTTTTTCTTGACCAAAAAATCTTTTAACTTCTTATAGAACACCTTATCTTTTACAATCTGTTTTATGCTTATAGGAACACTATTGTACACTTTTACCGCCATATGGTGTGTGCCTGATCGTACTATTTGGAGTTTCGTTAATGTACTAGTTAATTTATTTCTGTTTCTGTTTCTGAGGTTATGGCGAAGTGGTGTGCTGTTTTCTTGTGCCTGCTCAAATAACGCTTTATTGTTCCTTACAAATTTACATAATTCGAATATATATAAAGAAGTTAACGTTAGAATTTTTAGGTTAACAAAGTGTGGTCTACAGCTTTCTAATTGTGGTACATTTAATAAAATTCTAACGCACTTTTTTTGAAGGATAAACAAATTACTGGCATGTGGACTGTTCCCCCACAGTACAATCCCATAGCTTAGGCAAGCGTGCGCATAGGCATAATATGCAATAGTTGCAGTTTTTAAATCAGTACATTTTTTCAATTCATACAGAGCATAATTATGTGAATTGAGACAGCTTTCCTGATATTTTTATTATTGTTACATGTAAGGATCGCTTGCATTGAATCTTTTTACCCATTCGTAACCAACTTATCACATGTTAGTAATGTCTCTATGAGCGATTTCCTCTACAAGTCGCAAATATGGGACAACCTTCATGTCGCAACTCACATTTGGCAACCTGCCCCTGCCTGACAACCTTTCATTTCCCAAACTCTGAAACTGCAAATATTTCGGGATTTATTTCAGGGCCATCGTGGCCATTTTACGTTAGATTAGGTTAGTTTTATTAAGATCCTGAAATATTTACAGTTTCAGAAATATTAGAAAGTGTGGAAATGAAAAGTTGCGAAATGAATTAGGTTACCAAACATAAATACAATTTATTTATGCTCTTAAGTTCTTAACTAGTAGACTACAGGAACGACGACTTTTGGTTTTCGACTGTGTATGACCCAGACATCGAAAACGAATGAGGAGGTTCTGGATATAGTCAATGAAAAAAGAAATCTTATAGGAATAGGGGTACTAAATAAAATAATCAATAATGTCAAAAAATCTCGAAAAAGGATTAAAAATGAAGTAAAATGGAGTAAAAATCAATGCAAAAGGTTAAATAATCACGAAGTTATAAGTGTCCAAAGTTTTAAGAAGGGGTATGTTCTGTCCCTTTTTCGCAAAACGCATTTTCATATGAAACGATGACGCTGGAAGATTGTAACGTCACACTAATAAACGGCAACGTGACGCGCCCCGTCGTGTTCAACGCGGCCCCCCGCAGCATCCTGTAATGTGACGTCACACACTGTTTGCGTTTTCTCTCTCTAACAAGCAATATTAAAACGGTTGTAGCTTCGTTAGTCTTTGAGATATCTGAATGGGATTTTCGACACTAGGCATATTTTTTTGCCTTCTTTCATTAAGAGTATAAATAATTTTCGAGTCTACACTACTCCTATTGTTGAAAACAGGGGAGGAATAATGATAGGTCACATATTATGCCGCAAAAAAAATAGAAGGGAAAAGGAAAAGGGGAAGGCCTAGGAAATCTTACATGGAGCAAATAAAAGAAAAATAAACGCTTCATCGTAAAGAGAAATAGAAAGAAAGGCGGAATGTAAGATAAGTTGGAAATTACTCCACCGACAAGAGCCTTGCTCTTAAATAAGAAGAAGGTGACGCGGACACAAGGTGTTAACTTGATAAGAAGTTGCAAAATGAAATGCGTATTTTCTAAAGATCATACATATTACTTAAGTCATAAGTGATTTATTTGCTCACCATGGGATCTAAAGTCTGATGTTACAATTGATAATCCAGTAACGAGTGCTTCTACTAACGTTCCGACCCCGTCTCAAAAGTCAAACAAATCAAGCGAAGCACTTAAGAAGCTGGGAGCAGCTTCTTTCCCCCAAGACTACAAACTTTAAATTGTTCTCAACTTGTTACAATTCCGATTTTTACAACTTTTTCCACTGCTAAAATTGGGTTCGATGGATATTCCATAATTTGATTGGGATTGGATGGAGGAGACATAATATATTTTTACGAGGTATTAAAATTTCGATTGTGGTATTTAATTACCCCGCAAGGTGGACTGATGACCTGGTAAAGGTTGCTGGAGTCCGCTGGATGCGGTTGGCGCAGGACCGGTCAATTTGGCACTCTTTGGGGGAGGCCTATGTCCAGCAGTGGACGTCTTTCGGCTGATATGATAATGATGATGATTTAATTACTGTAAAACCTCACAACTATAAGTCATTTTGGTATTACTTTGCTTCTCCAGAGTTCTACTATCCTACTAATATTATAAATGCGAACGTTTAGATGTTTGGATGTATGAAACTCAATCACGCTTAAATGGATCATCCGATTTATATGAAATCTTGCACGAAGATAGTTTATGACCTGGATTAAAATATAGAATAGTTTTTATGTCGGATACACGCAGGCGAAATAATAGTTGCACCGAATCACGTAACATTCTAGTTCATTTCGAGCATACTTATTTAGGTTATTTTGGACTATAGTTGACTTGATTTGTTTATATTGATAGTAATTTTCGTTATTAAATTGAGCCGTTTATAAAAAGGTTTTAGAAGATGCGTAAATCAGTACTTTTTTGACATTACTTATTGGCATAATAGGGTCTATAGTATCTTATAAAACCGGGGTTAAACGACTTATTTTACTCCCGACTACAGAAGTCCAGTGTACACACATTCAAATAAACAGACAAACGTAGTATAAGCTCCCTCTGGGTGCTCTTTTTTTCCCCTCTGGGTTGGGAGGTCAGATGGCAGTCGCTTTCGTAAAACTAGTGCCTATACCAAATCTTGGGATTAGGTGTCAAAGCGTACCCCGAGCTCCTTTAGGGGCATAACCGGGAACAACGCTAGGCTGATGTACGAACTATAGTATAAACTTTTAATTGTACTGTTTATGTTTTTTTTTTTTATGGGTTGAAAAAATAGTTTATTGGTTAAGCTGGCAATCCTAAGTTTGAATACTGGAAATTGCAAATATTCGTAAACGTATGATGAGTATGATTTATTATTTGTGAGTGTTAAATGTTTTCTATAATATATTTAAGTATTTATATATAATAATTTATATACTGTCGTAACCATATCAACCTAAAGATGTCCACTGCTGGACATAGGCCCAAGGAGTGCCACAACGACCGGTCCTGCGCCACCCGCATCCAACATTGTCGACCATATTAGAGGGCTAGATCAGTTTTTGTAAGATTGCGCCCCTAATATCTATTTATTACATTTAAAATGCATTTTGAATACTCCAGAAAGATAAAGGGTTTTGTAACATTACACATGATTAAATGCATTACCAGTACAATCAAACCCTCTTATTTCATTCCAGACAATAGACCCAGGCATAAATCAAATCGAGTCCTCGAAACCACAAGGCTTACAACTCGACTCAAGCAAACCTGTATAAGTCTGACCTCAGATCCCTAATAACTATTACGGCTGCCTAGGTCAAGTTATACAAAGGTTGTGGTGAGAAAAGTAGAGAGCAATTAATCTCAAAGCTACTCTGTTCTTCACAACGCTCGCCTCAAGTCAAGCGTAGCAGTAAGACCTCCGATTACACGCTGTTATAACGACCACGGGCGTCAGGATATGCTGGGTTGCTAGGGGTAAGTAATGAAACAAGTTGTGAATAGTAAAAGCCACGGCGGGATGTTTCAATTTAACTTTTTGCGGCGTCCGCTCGCAGAAGTTGCCGGGCTCAAAAAGCATTGTTATTACGTTTAAGTGACAAAGGTTGAACGAGATTTTTTGCCAAAGTACAGCAAAACCAAAAGGACAGCTTTTTTGTTAATGTTATGTCCGCTCCGACCCGCACGTTCCTTTTTAGGGATATAAAGTTTATACATATTACACAAGACGAAAATATAAAGAAGCTAGCCCATTTCGCCCCCCGTTTCCCCCCTCAGGGGATAATTTCCGGGATAAACACTATCCTATATCAAATCAAATTATTTATTTAAATTGGTTTAAGCGTGAAAAGGTCAGACAGACGAACATACCGAGTTACTTTCGTATTTATTATAATAGTATGGTGGTATAGATGTTAAGGCAATAACGTCTTAACTATGCAACTTACAACCAACGACCTAGTCCAATGATTGACGAATTTGCCTTGGTCGATCCGTGTTATCCAAATGATATCCCTAACCGTTTATATCATATCTACCTGGCCGGCAATCCCTTTTTTCCCGTCCTGTACAGTAATGTACGATTCAGTGTTTGTGAGACTTATTTCTCGTTTTCAATTGACATACCCTTTTAATTGAGATCGGAGTTCGATTAGGTTCGTTAAGCGCAAGTTGGAATTGAATTAGCATCGTTATCTGCACGACTGTACTGACGTCAGGCAAGGGTGATAATATATATATGTGAAAGTATCCTTATTAGAAAAGGTATTTTTAAATTCTCCTGATCTGAAAGAGAGGTAGGGGTAGCGAGGGTGAGCGAGTAAAACATATTTGTATTTAAAAGATCCCTTCGGCCGCGTACGCAACCAGACTTTCGTAACCAGTTGCGATCGAAAACTATTTCTGTCTTGTACGAAACCGGTTGCGATCAAAAACTAATTCCGTCTTACCCGTAACCAGTTACGATCGAACACTTCTCGTTCTTATACGAAACCAATGTCTGGGCCATCTAGCTAGTCTAGCTATAGGTTTTTTCAAAACTCAATTAGCCTAATTTTGTTCAACCACTTATTATTCCACCCTAATGCTGGTTAGGTTCGACGACGAGCGAAGCGAGGAGTGTTAGGAAGAACTGCGACCTCACAGCGCGCGAGCCAAGCGAGCGAAGCAAGCGTGCCGCGGCAGCGGCTGGCGAAGCGCCAGAAAAAATACGCTGGCTCGCTTCGCTTTCTAATGCTAATGGATGCTTTCATTATAGTAGATTTAAATTTACACTACTGTCTTTAAATTAAAAAAAGCAAACCTTGTTTCAACTTTCTGCAAATTTATATACTGAACTAAGATGTTGTCAAGGAATTTGCAACACCAAAAGCTCATCTCATATAATCGGCGTCATGGCTAAAATTCTGTTATAGACCGTAATAGATTAGTATTTGTTGCTGGATTGCCACTTGCCAGTAAGAGTTTAGCTAACAAAGTCTACGCGATTACTGTCAAGGAATGTCAGTGCTTCATGTCTCTTAAGCCAGTGTCTTTTAAGGAACAAGGTTATAATATTGTATTTGCCAACAAAGTATTTGAATATTATCAGATGGTACAAATTTTGTGTTCTGATTTTTGACTGGATATATAACGTGTACAGTACTTATACTGTATAACAAGGTGTATAAAATATAATCTTAGCTGACTTTATCAAGTTTATAGTTTATCAACGGTCGAAAGGTTTCGTACAACAATGAAAAGTGTTCGTTCGTAACTGGTTACGAAAAAGAACAAAATAGTTTTTGATCGCAACCAGTTACGTACAAGACCGAAAAAGTATTCGATCGCAACTGGTTACGAAAGTCTGGTTGCGTACGCGGCCGAAGGGTAAAAGATTATGTTTGTAATATGACCCAATTAAAGGCCTTGTTTATTTAACCTGGTTCTTGTGTAGCACATAATCGTGAATTAAATATTCTGAAGTACCTAACACTGCATCAGTCATCGCTTATGGCTTATTACGTGTTAGGTTAGCTGTAGATCGATTTATAAATCGATGTAACTATAAGAAATTGCTACGCCCTTACAGGGTTCCCATGTACTTAGCATTTAAGATTTCTACCACCTTATGTAACCATGGTTTTGCAATAAATATATATGAGCATATGAGTATGAGTAGGTATAAGTAATACAAAATAAATGTGTAATAGTTCAGCTGCTGGTTGGTTATGTAACGCAATGTACGTGCGTCGCGTAGATTTAAATGTGTAATAGTTCAGCTGCTGGTTGGTTATGTAACGCAATGTACGTGCGTCGCGTAGATTTAAATGTGTAATAGTTCAGCTGCTGGTTGGTTATGTAACGCAATGTACGTGCGTCGCGTAGATTTAAATGTGTAATAGTTCAGCTGCTGGTTGGTTACGTAACGCAATGTACGTGCGTCGCGTAGATTTAAATGTGTAATAGTTCAGCTGCTGGTTGGTTATGTAACGCAATGTACGTGCGTCGCGTAGATTTAAATGTGTAATAGTTCAGCTGCTGGTTGGTTACGTAACGCAATGTACGTGCGTCGCGTAGATTTAAATGTCACTATTTGTAAGATATAATGACAGTTTAAGTGTCCTAACAATAACGAACGAGCGTTCGAAAAGTTACATAAAAACGTAACTAGACGCTGTTATTACGAACGCGGGTGTCGGGACGTACATATACGGATACGTACGTAGAGGGGTAAAAACCCCTCTTGTGGTATAAACATAAAAATATTATTTTTTATACAACGACGGTGGCAAACAAGCGTACGGCCCGCCTGATGGTAAGCGTACACTGCAGCCTATAGACGCATGCAACTCCAAAGGAGTAACATGGGCGTTGCCGGCCCTTGATATGATTAAGGATTCGCCGTGTTGACAGCTGAAAGAACAAATTCCCTCGCTCTCAACACAACGCATCCTCAGGAGCTCGTTCCAGGTTAAGTACATTTTAAGTGGGAGACAACAAATGCGCTCGTCTCTGGTAGTATCTAATTTTCCCGAAGGAATGAGGGATCATTTACAAACATTAATATTCAAGGCAGATTTACAAAATTTCCCCAATATCCGCACTCAGGCACCATTTGTATTTTACTTGCTACAAAGCAATTTAGCAGAATGTTTAGTTAAACAATACTCTGGTTAACACAGTTTGCTCTAATGTAGCGAACGAAAACAACAGAATCCAACTGGTTTAGCAATCGTCGCCGCAAAGCAATCTAAACTTCGGAAGCAATATGCCGTATTGTGTTGCTTAAATCCTGCATTATCTTAACCGATATTAACCTGACTTCTAATTCGCAAGCAGACTTCATAGCCAAGAGACAGTTTAGCCTATGTAAATTGTGATGTTTCTTTGTTGCCTTGTTGCCCATTTTCACTGGGCGCAGTGTATTTTTTTTCCTCCCTTTTATCAGACTTCAGTCCAGCAGGTAAATGACAGTTGGATCCTACCTAACGCGCGTTCAAAACGTTACATGAATACACCTCAGATAACAATAGAATCTTAACGGACGTAATTCGTCTACGTTTTCTCGATTATCAAAGATATCAAAGGAAAATATTCAACTAGTTTTACTTCGATTATTAAGTGACTTCAATGTTTTTGCGTTTCATACAATACAATACAATACAAATACTCTTTATTGCACACCTCACACAAACAAAGCAGTTAAAAAGAAAAACAATACAATAACATGTAGGTAGAGGTAGACAACAGGCGGTCTTATCGCTGAAGAGCGATCTCTTCCAGACAACCTTTGGGTATCGGAGAAAGAGATAAAACTAGATTATGTAGTAGGTGGTGCAGAGATTATAATAAGCCAAAAATCAAAATAATTATATCAATGCACGTACATAAATAGCTCTATATATAAACATACATACACAATCATACATATATACAAATAACACAAATAAAAATATATAAAACATAAACAGTAACAGGGTTAGGGGAAAGACAAATAATGATTTTTAAGAAGAGATTTGAAGTTGCCGATAGATTTAGCTTGTCTTATATGAAGAGGGAGAGAGTTCCACAGTCGAATAGCCTTAAAGGTGAACGAACTACTGTAAAATTTGGAAGATGCCAAAGGCACAGTTAATAGCAAATTGTTAGAAGATCTATCAGAATTCAAATAACTAAAACGCTCTTTGAGATAGCGGGGAGTTGCAGGGTTAAAAAGGACACTAAACAGAAGCGAAATAATGTGAGAGTTACGGCGATAACGGATAGGGAGCCACTTGAGTTTGGAACGGAAACTAGAAACGTGGTCATATTTGCGTAACCCAAATATGAACCGAATGCAGACATTTTGGAGACGCTCAAGCTTATTAAGCTGCTCCTCAGAAAGGTCGAGATAGGATACATCAGCGTAATCAAGAATAGGAATGATTGATGACATAATGATTTTCCTTGAAATCGCCTGATGTGTAACGCACGACTTTTCTTTTCTTCTATGGAGTAGGGTACAATGTGATACATGGTGGAATATCCTCTTCATTTTGAGCAAACTGAGACTAGGATTGCCGTGCGGGCAACTTTGTCTAGATAACTACCTATATACTAGTACATAATTAAGAGGTATGATTGTAAAGTGTCGGTTTTCAGATTAGTAGTTTGCATTATTGTAGGGGGTATAATGTTCGAAAATATTCATTCAATGTAATTTCTTTTCAATATCTTCATAATAGAATAAACCCGAACAGTAAGTAGTTTAGTATAGTAGACGACGATTGGCTAATTTCATTATAATCACGAGCGATGTCACGAGACATCAAAATCGGTGTCGAAATCCATCTCAATGAGTATCGACGCTTCTCACTTTTACCTTGCTCAATCGCTGTCACTCAACTACGTCACCATCGATTTGCAACTCATCAAAACATCCACAAATCATTGAAATGTCATCTTCAAAACACGAATCAGGGGAACGTGGTTTAACGAACAAATGAACTGCCATCAATCTTGGCGACGTAGGCTGTGTTTTAACTAAATTATTTCCTAATTCTGGGTACAATTTCCGCACTAACTGTATTAGTAAGGCGTTGGGGATTTTCGATCGAACTCGCGGCAGATTACGGAAATGTTAGACTGGGGAACAATCTACGAGAAACATTTCGCATTTTGATTTGATTTCGATATGCTTTGCGTGCTCGCTTTTCACGCGTCGGAACTAGCGCACAAAGACATTTAATTGCGACGTGTATATTGGATATACGATAGCTCCCCGGAGCGGAGTTATAGCGAGACATGGATTATTATCGATGTGTTCGTTTGGCTCGCGCAAATTACGTATTTAAATATTGAGTTTTCGAGATTTTCTTTACCGCAAAGGTTTATGTTTGCGAGTACTGCATCTCCTGTAGGTTGTTGTAACTTAATGGTAATTGACGACCGGTTAAGCTTAGTGGGTGATACCGCCTTCGAAGCTGACGGTTCTGGGTTCGAATCCCGGTATGGCGAAATATTTGTGGGATGAGCTCATTTTGTTTCCGAATCTTGGATATTTTCTATGGATTTATGTAGCATTAGTAAGGCGTTGGGCATTTTTGATCGTTTATTTATATGTATTAAATATTTTATATAATCGTCTACCACCAGTAGTAACTGTTATGGTTACTCATGGAGCTAACTATGGGGATAAGTCGATTTGTCTAAAGTTCTTTTCTAATATACTTTAGTTATTTATTGAATGGTGAGCTAAATATTGTGATTTAGGTTTCAGAGGAGTAATTTCTGTTTAATCATTATAAGTCAGTTGGTACATATATATATAAGTTGGTTGACATATATATATAACACCATACCCTTATAATAAATGAATAAGATTCCTAACCATATTATTGTTTGCTCAAAAAGGTTTACCGTTTTCACTCAGAAAATATTATTTACGTAAGAACTCAATTTTACGCGGTAAAAATAATAAATATTTTCTTTCTTTCTTCAGCCGCTGGTTACATTTTGGGTAACAACGTTTGCATAAAAATATATTTTTATGCAAACGTCGTTGTCAGCTATAAAATTGTACAATTTGATATATCTCAGTTAATGCCGTTGAAATAATAAAAAAGAGAGTATTTATAAGACAATTTCAGGCTTAACTTGCTAATTAATATAAACATGGTATTTTTTAAGCAACACAAGATTGAATTTACTTTCTTTGTGCACTAACTGCACATTTTTTGATATGTAAATACAAATAAAGTAAGTTAGTAGGTAGGTACTCAAATTTATGATTTATACACAATGATGTAATATAAAAAAGAGGTTCATAAGTTATAAGCCCTCCAAAATTGGCTCCTTGCCTCAGTGTCACGTCGTCAATGGTACGTATAAACGAGTCTCAGCTGTCAGATTTGGTCTCAGACCAAGAAAAAAATACAGACGGAGCGTTACGAACAGTCTAGTGAAGCCAACCGGTTTTCAACCAAGCCCCACAAGTTTCGCACACGCTAAACAAATTAAATCGCACAAAACTCGAAATAGATGTTCTTGACAGCATTGCGACACGTGCTGAAGAGTTTTGTGCAATTTTGTTTGTATATGTGTGCGTGAGCGCGTGCTAAACTTGGTGTAGCCTGGTTTTGTTCGGCTGTGATTTGACTTCACTTGACTGTTCGTAACGCTCCGTCTGTATTTTTTTCTTGGTCTGAGGAAATCCTCAGACCAAGAAAATGTGCAGGTGAAATGGTGGCCGTTTTTAAACACGGAATTTCATATAGACAACGTATCTACCTCTTTTTTATATTACATCATTGTTTATACATATGTTTAAGGAATGGAACAGTAAGCTTCATCTTAGGCTCTGTCGTCGCTTACCATCAGGTGAGACTAGTGTCAGTCAATGTCCAATCTATACAAAAAGCAAGCTTTTTCATCAAAATACTGCATCCCAACGGCAAAAACTAATATTGTGCATAGCGACGTGCGATGTAAGTCGGTCTAAGTTGCGTAGTCCATACGATACCTATTTTTCTGCGCAGCATGTCCTGTGCGATTCAAGTCGGACCGACTTACGTCGTTAATCGAACAAACCAGAGAAGCTGTGTTGGCCTAAAGTGTATCAAATGTGAAGTCGGGCTTCCTTACAAGCGTATTTTCGTTAACATTTGGTGGAAACGAAAAGCCAATTGTGCTTTAGACCCAAAGAGCATGTAAGCTCTCGACGTCTTCATTTCATTAGAAAGCTCGCCAGAGCTTAACTCAGCCCCGGCTAAAGTTCACAACAGAGTGCTGAGCGAAATAAGTAAACTTAGAAATCTGTTGAATGTAATTTGCTTCGTTAACTTACGTTTAAAATTGTTTTATTTGGAGAGTAAATAATATTCTTATCTTACTGTGTTTTGTTTTTTTTTTAAACCCCGGCGCAAACGACGCTTTGGGTTTGTTTAACATTGTGTCTATGTCTGTCTGAATTGAATTGATTTGAATGTGATTTGTGAATTTTAAAGTCTTCCCTTTCGAGATGGTTTTTAATGGTGATGGTTGTGTGAGGGTGTTCTAATTTGTTAACCACCTTATTTATATACGTATCTTACTAAATTGATGATTGATGATTTCTTGTCATCCCTAATTGTTTTTAACAATCAGATCTTTGTGAAATGTGTATGTGTGTGTCAGTTTAGCGATCGGTGAAAATTCAAGTAACATTTATAGACAAAATAGCCGAGCTGAGAACCCCTTGCTTTTTGCTCATTGAAAATAGCTTCGTTACCATGTAACCTTTCCTTCGCTTATTTCCTCTAAGATTTTAGCCCATACACACTTACATACATATAATCATGCCTATTTCCCGGGGGGGTAGGAAGAGATCACGAATTTCCACTTGCTTCGACATTGACAAAACTTTCTTGCTTCATTCATTCACTTTCATGGCATAATCATTCTATGCTCGTCGGCTTAGTACTCTTGATCTGACCTTTCTTTAGGATTTCTCCGATTTGTTCGGATAAACTTCGACGAGGTCGTCCCCTTCTAATTTTAGCAAATATTTGGGTTAAATGCCTTAACACCGATTGCTACAAAGAACCCTTTACTTCTCACGGCAAACATGAAAGTTAATGTTGCGTTCAGAAACCTTTTCAGATAAACAATGGTTTTTTCTTTCTCTTTAGCGAACATAAGACGAAGAAAACACATCAGTCACTTCGGCTTTGCTACCCTTTCAGCAATATTAAACAGGCTTAAATGTATTAGATGTTTGTGGGATCAAAACTATGGTGTTTAATATGCGTGTGATGCTTTGGGCAATGACGGTTTTCAAGCCGTTTAATTAACATCATCTGTATGTGTAGGTATGCATGTAATGTAAGGGTTACTAATTAAATCCATAATTTAGATTACCAAAATTCTTCATTTGCCCTGAATAGGTAGTTTTTCTCTAAAACGGATCATTTCACGATTGTTCCTCCTGAGCCCAGAGTACGTTTTTGTGTTTCTGAATTAGGGATTAAGTGACATTCAGTAAAAGATCAGAGTTAATTTTGAAATTGTTACCAAATCTTGTATGCGAAGTCTTAGGAGGTTATAAAACAAACCTAACCTAACCTACGGCTGTAAACAAAGTTTATTAAAATTGTCCTGAAAATGTTACGGTTTCAATGAATAATTGTGGGTAACACCACCTCCTGATCAGATGATGGAGCCAGATGGAACTTTGCAATGGCTAATAGGAAGTTTGTATTTAACAAGCTTTTATTTAACTTGCACTGTATGTATTTAAGTGTTATCTCAAAATTTGCATTTTTTTCCGCGCCTTCCCAATAGGTACCTGCGTGCGTAACATGGTTGCCATTTGATCACTTATCGTTGTGAATAAGACATCCGTCACTCTCGCACCCACATACTTGTCAGAACGTGACGGGTGTCTTACCTACAGCGATAAGTGATAAAATTGGCAAGCATGCTTGTTGGTTGGCCTAAGTTTGGTGACAACGCCAAAACGTGACCAAGGCACCTCGTAAGCTACACAGGATAAATGCCTCGTGTTTGGGGTCATTGGAACCCTCTCAACGAGTTTTCGGTGATTGTGCAAATAACCACCGAAAATGATATAGGTATTGACAGTTTTTTTTAAATAAAAGCTTAGTTTAAACGTTTTCAAACAAAACTTGAATGAAACAGCTTGATGCCATTTTAATGCCGGTAATTAAAGAGGCGGTAATTATTTCGATTCCCTGCCAAAATTCACAAAGTTACTTAGCGGTAATAAGTCTAATTGAAAAACTTATTGGCAAGTAATTACAAATTATGGAACCAAAATTGTAGATTATACCACTGAAATAATCATTGTTGTGCAAATTCCTCGTTTTCATTAGTACTGTTTTATGCTATTTATATTGAAGTGAGTTAGTAGGTACCATGAATAGGAAATAAACAGTTCATGTCGTCCAATCAGTAAGTAGCACTACGCGAAATTACAATTCCTTGTAGTAGTCCGATTGATCGGACCACGAGGACAATGTGGTCCGATCACTCCGATCAGTAGGACGACGTGGAATTACAATTCCGTGTAGTCCGATTAATCGGACCTCCAGGAAAAAAGTTCACGTGGTCCTACTAGTCGGACGAAGTAGTAGGACCACGCGGCCGGAGGGGAATTATTTCAATACTTGGCCATCCGCATCCTTATTATAGATAAACAGTGTTTTAACTAAGTATTTATATTTAAACTAATTGTTTTTTTAGTGAGGTTACACTCACGTCACGAAAATTAGCTATACAATAATATATATTGGTTAGTTTCGCGACGAAGGAAAAAGTTTCAACAATGAGTGTTTTAAATTAAAACCCCCAACTACCACAACATTCACGTTCGCAATTAAGTAAACTCGTTCAGCGCGCTATTACAAAAATGAGGGCTTGCTGTAATCAGTAATATGATAAAACCCTCCCCTCGTGCGTCGACTTGGGAAAATTTTCCCCAAAAAAATTGAATTAATTTCAGCCAAACATTCGATCCGGCATCAATATTAATGAGCGGTGCAATACGAGATTTACAAAACAATTATTTTCTGGCGGCGAAATGCTTGATCAAAACATTTGTTTGAACGAAGATAAAAGACATTCGCGAAAAGCTTTGTTTTTTTTTTCATTTGTCATTCCAAACCAATGTTGTGTTTTACTGATACATGACTATGCATAATAAATGCAGAAGTTTTACCCCTAACTTTCGCTATATTGAACCACAAGTATATGCAAAGTGTGAAAATGGCATGAAGAATTTGTGATAGAAATTACTTTGATCAATCAACTACCATAATTGTGAGTTGATTACAAAGGTAGTTGTAGTTTTTTAACGGTACCAAAGTAAATAATTGTCTTTGTGATTGTACAAGAGAATATCAATTCACATAGATACAGTATTCGAGTACCAATGTATTACCTGGGTGTCACATCGTGATGCGACAGGACTATTAGCGGTTTCATTGAAAGAGCGAGCGAAACAAATGAAGTTTGGGCAAAAAATCATCCGTATGTCCGGATGTCCAGCTGTGCTGCTGTTCTCTACAAGTCGCATTTCGCAACAGATCCTCGTGAAATTTTGTAAGAAGGTTCGCTAATTATATAGATTTTTGATATCGATGTTTTTGGAACGACGCTTCGCTGGCTTGCCCGGGAACAGAGTTTACCTCTAGTTCAGAGTACCAAAAACTGTAGGATTGGCAGATAAGTTTGAGAGAAAAGACCAGGCTATTAGCAGTTTCTGTGCATGAATCCGGATACTGGCTTCACGCGCTCCCTTCGGTAAATTTCGGCACTTTACTAATCGATTATTCTCATATGTTTTTGCTGTATTCGCCTATTCTACAGATCGCCAGACAATTAAATAAATAATTATTTCTGGGTGGCCTTTGGCCTTCGTCTAGACCTAGATTACATCGTACCACACCAATGTCGCTGCGGATCACAGGTAGATCGTTTAGGTCATCACGGACTGAGCTGTCCCAAAAGCGCCGACAGACTCTCCCGCCACGCTTCGCAAACGACATCACACGCTCTAGTCAGCGTCTACGTCCATGCGGTACTCGAACCAAATGGCCCGAGACGACGCACGGCAACAGACCCGACACGGTATGACGTTAGTACTGTTGTGGTTGGGGCAGTTCTTAGACTCCACCTGTGTACAACGTCACATGTTGCAACAACGTGTCAAACACCAGGTGGGGCGACCACAAACGTCGAGGTGGCTAAGCGTCGAAAATATTTGTGTTTAAGCGATAACTATATTTTCGTCCCGTTTGCAGTCGAAGACAGAATTTTCATTTCATCGCAAGCCATTTTTTTCAGAAACAGTTAAACTGTCAGGATTGTTATAAAACAAATCTAACCTAACTTAATGGGTTCTACATTTTAGCTGTTCCTTAGCAAAAGTTAACCGTTACTGAGTTTTTTTTCAACATAATGAAAATTTGACGAAACAATGCATTCGGTGAAACGTTTGTCGATAAAATAATGGGACTCCGCAAAAATCGAACTCCCAACATAAACAGACCCATCAAATTTCCAATCCCCTTCAATACATGCGTAATCTTCCTATCTTCAGTGGCCGATCTATTTGGCATTACGAGAATAAAGAATCGTAATCAATCCCTAGGGTGCATCGTTTAGTTACTCAAATCTTATCTGTGCCACGTGGCGAGGCATGATACAGGGTTGCGAGTATATTCGACGTCCCTAACCCTTACTAGATGAAAGAACTTAAGTACTATATATTTTGAATCCACGAATTACTTTTTGGGTGTCAAGCGGTTGGTTTCATATTAGCGGGATTGTATGTCAAACTGAGACTTAATTTTGTGATTAGCTGAGCCGATATGAGTACCTTTCGGATCTGTAAATATCCGAATGTTAATTATTGTTATATAGTGGAAAGCGACAAAATAGATCCTATAAATTTTATATTATAAAAGGATGACTTTGAAAATATCATCATCATCATATCAGCCGAAAGACTTCCACTGCTGGACATAGGCCTCTCCCAAAGAGTGCCACAGTGACCGGTCCTGCGGCACCCGCATCCAGCGGACTCCTGCGACCTTTACCAGGACATCAGTCCACCTTGTGACCCACGCCGCGCCTTCCGGTACGTGGTGGTGGAGAAAAGTAATAGATACAAATAAACTTTTCACACGCTCTTTAGAAAAGAGTCATTGTTGCCCTCAAAAGAGGGATCAAAGTTGCACCTTGTGGGGGCTACCTAATATCCATAGTTAGTATGGATAATTACATGATTTCAAAATGTATCGAAAATACGAGCTATATCACATAGTTTAATATGAGTTAAATGGACTTAAAAAATAATAATGATAAATGTAATGTAATAATTTAAAACAATGTATGCGCCCAATTAATTTACGCACGTGACCTATTATACGAATACGATAGTAAAGAGGGCCAATGAAGATGTAAAGGTGACCTTATCTAGAGAATCTTTACATATTACAGCATCATAAAGAAAATATTGCGTTATTACATACATCGGTTTTAGCGGAAATTCGAAAAACAAAAAAAAGTCGGCTAAGTGCGTGTCGGTTCAGTTCCGTAGTAAAGTTGCCTATCTGTCTTTGTTACATTGACACGCGCGCGCCAACTTAATGGTGGGGTTACGTCGGCCGAATATGTACGATAGTTGGCCTTTCCAGGTACACATTAAGTTGGTCGACTATTACTCGGTAAATGCCTACTTATCGCTGAGTTGAAAAATCTTTTTAGTAACCTATAATAGGTATTTTTAAAAAAGCTATCCAAGACACCTCATGGGACCACATCATGGGTTTAAAGAGAAACAAATTACATTCCCACCTTACGTATAGGGGAGGAACACTTTTTTTTTAAATTTCAGTTTACTGTTTTTTTTTCGTGATTGATTTATATACCTATGCCGAATTATAGCATTCTAGTAAGGTCACTGAGCTAAGCCGTAGACGGACAGACGGACAGACGGATATGGCATTGTTGACTACGGAACCCTAAAAAGGGTTTTTATTGATCCTCATCGCGATTGCCTTCCCAAGAGCCCTCAAAGTAAAATGAATAAAGTGCTTTGTCAAGTAAGTACAAAGCTACGTTTCACAGTACAAGTTGTCCGCGTATTGGACAATGACTACCCCTCGTTCCTGCAAGTTTAGACAACGGAAATGCTAACAAAATAATGCTTTTATTTCATCTATGAGGGTTGATGCGGGGTGTCGAACTAGTGTCACTTTTACCGTCTCTTCCTCTATTAGGGTCAAGAAATGTCAATATTTTTGGTAATAGACACCGAGACAGACGTATATAAGAATATTTATTTATGGTAACTTAATTGTGCTTTTAGTGGTCGTCGGGAGAAATGTGACGCTTTGTTAGCGCATACTCAAACCATTCAAAATGGTAATCCCATGTCGTTGTGCTTTTCTTAGAAATAAGTAGTAATATTTCTTGTGGAAATTTCATTTTAACAATTCCACGCGCAGTACATATGTAGTTACATCCTTTTCTTTTTACCAGATAATTTTGATTTTGGAGCTCGAGATCCATATGCCTAGGTACGCATACAACTGATAGAGAAGGAAACGTTAAATTTACCCAACTTCTTATTCCTTTTAGCATTCTCTCCCAGTATGCGGAGGCTGGTTCACAATCACTGCGGTTACCGACATCTGGCCTCAGACAAACCAGTGTAAGGGAACACCAGACCTGTGCGAGGTGTCAAGGCGGTAACCAAAGAAAAAATGGACCAATAGAAAGCGATGCCCGAGCGTGGTCAGTCACGCTATTGATTGGTAGATTTTTTATTTTTATACGAATCTCAGCGTAAGCAGGTGCCAGTGATCGAAGAGGTATATGCAGGTTTTTTTATAAGTACCATGACAATGGTAAACCAGCCTTAGCCTGCCTGATAGTAAAGCTGACAGCATTTGGACCTATGGACGACTGCGACTTCAAAAGAACAAGCGTGTGGCCGATCCTTTATTGATTTGAGAATTCGCTGTGTCGATAGTTAGAGGCAAATGCAGGTCCCTAAGGTAACAACCGGGAACACAGCAGGACATGTTGCCGGTTGCTCTATAGAGCATATGGCTGCGGTATTCTGTAAACTGGAGCTTGCCCAGTTGGACTACTCCAAATACGAGAGAGGTGTGCGTTGTAACCTACCTCTTTAAAAACTCAATATCAAGATATATCAGTGAGCGATGAGCCGGTTGTGAATAGCAAACCTAAGTAAACCGAGACGACTCTAACTGAGCGTTACAACGTGACTAGGTTCCTTAACTGTCCGGAATGCTTTACTGCTTTTCTCTTACGTTTGGACGTTTTGAATACTCTATAGAATCTTAGTTTGGCTGAACTTTGAAGTCTTCAGATAGATTAAACGGTTAAAGTTGTAAAGACTGGTTTAACAAGTTAACGTGCGGAATACTAAGATATACGAATTATACATATAAGTTACTTCGTTTGGTTTTTTCTGATGACGTACCTATACAAACAGCTATACTGTGACTAACAAAATAAACGAAATGGTCGGAAATGCTACCAAATACGCGATATGAAAGTTATGCGGTTCCTGTGTCCGACTTTCAAAAAGAATTCGCTGTAAGAAATCAATGAATATTAGGTATTTAAAATTAGATTCATACCATATGCGAGTAAAGCACCGCCAGTATAATGATTAGGTAATTGTTTTTATTATTTGAGAAATTGATTTAACATAAATTAACATACATTGCATTCAAAGCCTGTAAGTGCCGCAGTTTAGTTCATAATAATATTATAATAGTGTTCAATGGAACAAAAATTTATATGATAAAACAGCCACGTTCAATAACGATTGAAAACCTTATTTTCATCGTCACAGATACCAGTGACGACTAACTACTGTACTGGCTTTAAATCTCGTCTGTAAATCTCTAATTATCAGAATGAATGAGCAATCAGGAAGGTCAACCTCCAATCACTAAGTGTAATTAAAAGCAAATATAAGAGCATCCCGATGGCCGAGACTCTAAAGACCTTAAGCCTCTGCCAATAATTTTTAACTAAACGCCCGGGGGCAAGCTTAAGTAAGATTAACAGCTGGAGGCTGCGAGACAGTAATTACGGCGTTATTGCCAATAGATGGCTCTGCTGGATTTAGTACGTAAAGTAGGATGGATTTGTACGGAAGTGTATTAATTATTATTATTATCTTAAAGCTTTACCCTGTCTGTACTTTCATGTCCCCAGATATTCTTTTGGATATCTTTAGTTTGCATCGAATTTTTAACACGCTTTAAAAACTATAATGTATTTATATTTTACAAATTTCCGCCCGCGACTTCGTCTGCGTAGCCCCAGGATAAAAACTATCCTATATTTTAATCCAGGCTAGATCGACAATATCCGTGCAAAAAAATTATGTATATATATATATTATATATGTAATCATTATTATGTATATATATATACTTCGCAACTCGCGAACTTTCGCATTGATAATATTATAAATGCGAAAGTTTGGACGTTTAGATGTGTGTTACTCACTCACGCTTAAAAGGCTCAACCGATTTGGATAATTTTTTTGCACAGTAACTACTTAGGTGCCAGGACACGTAGTAGACTACGTGATATAGATATCTGTCTAATTATTATCTATGCTATATTATGAAGAGGAAAACTGCAAGATTGTAAGTTTGTATGTAGGGGATAATTTCTGTAACCACTTAAGTACCTGTTCAATTTCAAAAATCCTTTCACCAGTCTTTAGAATGGATTTTCTGGATGGACATAAGCTATATTTTATCCCGCAAGCGTTCTTTGAAATACGCACGCGGAGCGACACGGGTAGCAAGCATAATATAATTGCCTAACCTTTTACAAAGACGTAACACGCTTCTAAAACACACATTGCCATTACCCTTCCCGCAGGCGCTGGCGACCGCGGACATTATTCCGCCCGCATTCGACGACATCCTCGGATAAGCGGGCTCAACTAGACTAGCACTGTGTGAGGAGATTAGTCTGACCCATGCGTAAGCCCAACGATTTGGGTGTCATTGCCCTAGTAGGCTTCGAAGCGTGTCCCTAGGACCTATTTTGCTTATACAATGTGGAACGGAACGATGGACTTTCCCGCAAGAGGGGGATTATTGAGCGCTAGTACGTCACATTTTCCAGATAAACTATTTTTTTTGACGCGATTTTTTTTAAACATTTGTATGGAGCTCGTCGCTCCAGTCGGCTAACGCTCCATACAAAGGTAAAAAAAAACGCGTCAAAAAAAATAGTTAATCTGAAAAATGTGACGTCCTAGCGCTCAATAATCCCCCTCTTGCGGGAAAGTCCATCGTTCCGTTCCACGCAGTATATGGTTTGCGTTGTGTAACTGTTTCGTAGAGCACACTGTGTATATAATCTCAACTTAGACCAGAAGGGCTTCAAATAATATCATCTTCAAAACCGTTGTAGACTTCAACATGAACAGGAGACCGCAGGCAAATTAAAATTGCTACTTGCTCTGTAGTTATATGGTGTTTTATTCGTAACAGAGTTCTCGAGGGTGAGTTATGTGGAGACAGAAACTGTATTGGTCTCTAGCTGTCCGCACAGCGAAAGTCAGAAATGTGACTCTGGAGGGAGCGTCCACAGGCTACGTTGTCTGCTACATTATCAGGTATGATTGGAAGATACATGTAAGTAATTCAGTTCTTGGTAAAGAACAAAAGCCACGTACAGATTCCGCTCCGTCAAATCCGGAACTAGCCTTAGCAAATCATAAATCGAACGAGACGACTTTGTTTTATATTTCAATAACCCCATCCAAACCCATATTCACTTCATACCGCAATCAATACCCTCGTCCTAAGGGTTAAAATTCAACGACATGTCAAGGTGTCAAAGACGTTTTCAGTCAACGGGTATAAAAACGGAGGAAACCGCTATCTGGCGGCTTTTCCGGACCATTGAGTGACGCAGACGATGACGCGTGAAAAATGCCTGACAGCGCACTTATTACTTTTTAAAACGTCAGGCTTAGGCGCTTTTTGAGTGGTGAAAAAAGAACGGTCGTGTTTTGATATTAGTGACATGGGGTTATATTTGAATTTGGTTTTTGACAGCTCATAACAAAGAAATTCAAACAATCTATTGTATCTCAAGGGAGCAAAAATTATATATTTACCGAGGGTGGTATATTGAATCCTGAGCGTAGCGTAATGGCAGATACTCGTACTGCCTTCTATTAGGAAAATATTAATTCCTCATTTGAGGACAACAATGACTTTTTTCTGAATAGCAGAATCAGGGAAGAAAAGTACTACTTTGTTAAGTTACTACTAATACTATTTATTTATCTAGGTGTATAAGTATGTTTATCGTCGTCTACTACCCTTAGTCCCTACAAGCTTTGCTTAGTTTGGGACTAGGTCGATTCGTGTAAGATTGTCCGCAAAAAATATTATAATATTAATATTTAATATACTTACACGAAAATACTTTTGCATTTTAAAAGCTATGAATAAACAAAGGGCGAGAATAAAAAAAATAAATATCGCAATTCAAAAATAGTTGTAAATAATTTAATTCCATGGTTGTGAACACACTTTCACTGACAGAAACTCTCCTAGCTGGCGCTCTGTTCGAAGGTGCTTTCCGCTACTTAGCGGAAAAACCACGGCATAGACTACGAGCGTAGCGCTACGAAATTGTTGGCAATTTCTGTATGACGGGTTGGCAGATAACTTCAACTTATTCTAAGCACCAAAGACTTAGTATGCCGTTAACACATTCATTGTCCAGAATCGCTACGCGGCTACGCTCGTAGCCGATCCCGTGGTTTTCCTCGTATGTAGCGGCAAGCGACTACGGCGGTCTGACGCATATGTGTCGTCGTGGGCCCTGAATGGGTTAAAAAAAACGTGTACAATTTGTTTCAGTTACTTATCAATTTAGTACAGATAAATATATATGTAGGAACTTTATGAAGCAATCAGAATACAGCATTATGTAACATAGTCTCAACCACAAAATCTGAACGCCACAGCAATTGTCATCCCACATTTCAGTAATGAAGCCATTTAGTGCGCATACCAGTAAAATAATAACAGTTGATTGCGTTTAATTTCGATGTTCATTTGTCGACGTGCATTGCTGCAATGATTACACCAAGTTGACACAAAGGTCATAAGTTGTAACGATAAGTTGGCGTGCCACGTCATTTTGTACTTGGAAAGCGGAATTTACCAGCCCCTCGGCTAAGACAGACTAATGAACATAATTGATATGAAGGCTCGATAGCTCTCTGATCTGAGCTGAGGACTAGTGTCGGTAGTTTCTATATCAGTCGTGCCAAATTGGCAGAATTTCAATTAGTTTTTTAGCGTTTAACGAGTATTATAAATGGTGGCTCAAAGTTGTCATTAATACACACGCAAAAAGTCTTCATTAAAAACAGAATTTACACGATATCTAAAGAGTATTTATACGTTTATGATATCTGTAGGTACTCTGTGCTTGATACCTTCTATAATCATATTTTTTTTAACATTTATTCGATAACATTTTTAATATGAGATAATTAGAATAAAATAATGGTTAGTAACTATAGTTCCATTAAGTGCCTGCTTTCAAAGAACTTTTCGCCTTTTAGGACCCTTTTTCCCATGAACACATATTTCAAATTTAATTTAATTTGCAAGTTTAAAGATGGTGGAAATTTGACATTGCAGTGACAGGTTGCTAGCCATCTTCTGATCCGTCTGAAGATCTTCTGTATCAGTATACACTTTTTGTCAAGTAACCATGGTATATAATAAATAATAATATATTTCACTTTGGCCATAAACTGGCAATTGCCGCTCGTTACGCATGCGGAATATCCCAATTCCAGGCCAGGGGCGACGTAAAATGTATTTCTTATCACGGGCGGTAATATAAATAAAGCTCCAAATCGCAGGTATTTGACGCTCTAGCCGAAGAGCCTATGGTTTGCCGCCCTAGATGACTAAAGAACTATTATTTTCCTCCGGTATCGCGCATCTAACGATTCCCAAAAACAATACATACTTTTCAAATAAGAACCTAAATTCCATTCAAGTCGTCTCACATTGTAAGTAATTAATCGAATAATCTGATGGAACAGGTGGCGGTGGGCTCACAACTGTTTTCCATTAGTGTTCCATTTTGGAACAAGCCGGTAATTTGCTTGGCACATGGCTAAATGTCGACTCCATCAATTTCTCGCTGCAGATCTGGAGCTGAAATTGCCAAGGAAGTACTTACTTAAACCTACGTTTTACAAGGTCGTTAAGAATTATTTTATGACTATGATGAAAGTTTGTTACATAATTTTCTTAAAGTAACACGCCGTTATCCTGCAAACGTCAAATAATGTTTTTTATGGAAAGCGAACCACCCTAACCAAAATAAATATTCATCGTAATAAAGGTTACATATTATTATGTCAGCCGTTCAGTTTGTTGCTTTTGAGTGAGGAGTGTAAAATAAAGAATTTTCGGCATAGCTGCACAGGTACGTACTGTCATACTAATACTATAAAGAGGAGATGTAACGGGTAATATCCGGAACCGATTCCCCGATTTCATAAATACATTCACCTGCGTGTAGAATCGATTTTCTGGATGGTTATAGGCTATATTTTATGCCGTGGGTTTGCTTGCGTTCTTTGCAATACGCAGCTAGTATTATAAAACTGTGACAAAATTTCTGTGCGGGATTACGGCTGTAGATGGGGATCCTCACGATTACAAAACTGCCTCTCCGGACGAGTGGGAAAAAAACGGTTTTCAAAAACATTAATTTATAATAGCTTTTTTTATGTTGAATTCATTTTGAAATGCTTCTCTGAGGTGCTTTATTCAAAAATCCGAAAAAAATCCACTCAGAAGTAATTATGTAGATTTAAATGAAGCATGCATTGTCTTTTTTGTATGAATAATCTGGTCTATTATAGAGCAAATGTAAATTAACCAAAATAAAGACAAGTATAATTATTAATATTCTTTCTGACTTTTCCGCAGCTAGTTAATTTATATATTTATTTGATGTTTGAAATTTTGACGGACCATTTAAATAATAATATATCCGTTACACATAAAAAATAAGCTATTATAAATTATTTCCAAAATAGACTTTTTTTCCACACACGTTGTCAGTTTACTGACCGGATTAATAGGTTTTTAATGAAGGCGGATATCTTGTAACGTTTTCTCCAAGCACCACTGTAACAGATTCAGGGGTCACCTTAGTCTTACATAAGGGAAATGACGCGTGCTGTGGCACATTAATAGGTATGGCCATGCTGGCAGCAGAGATTAGTTTTTGTTTGTACGAAATGACAAACATACTTAATAGTAGGTACATTATTGCTAAGGCGCTGAAAGAAAGGGGTTTTTTTTTATACACAACGACGGTGGCAAACAAGCGTACGGCCCGCCTGATGGTAAGCGGACACCGCAGCCTATAGACGCATGCAACTCCAAAGGAGTAACATGGGCGTTGCCGACCCTTGACATGTTTGAGGATTCACCGTGTTGACAGCTGAAGGAACAAATTGCCTCGCTCTCAACACAACTCATCCTCGGGAGCTCTGCCTTACGAGCCTTACGAGGTGTCAATTCCGGTACCCTCCTAGCATACGAAGAAAAATATAATTACAAAATTATATCACCTAAAAAACCGGTTCGCAGGTGGATTTCTCTGGCTGAATGTGATTTTTCATTAGTCGTCTCGATTTCGTATGGCGCGTATTAGGATTTTAAAAACTTTAGTACAGCGGGAAATAATGGGTTTTGTATGATATTGTATTTTTCAAACCAAAAGTGACGCTTTCCGAGCACGTTTCGTTCGCTATGGTAGCCTAGTGGTTCAGGCATGCGGCTGTCAAGCGACGGTCGTGGGTTCGAATCCCGGCTCGTAACAATCAGTTTTCCGGAACTTATATACGGAATATTTACCGTTAGCTTTTCGGTGAAGGAAAACATCGTGAGGAAACCGGTCTTATCCCAATAAGGTCTAGTTTTCCCTCTGGGTTGGAAGGTCAGATGACAGTCGCTTTCTTAAAACTAGTGCCTATGCCAAATCTTGGGATTAGGTGTCAAAGCGAACCCCGGGCCCTTTTAGGGACTACCGGGAATAACGCTAGGAGGATGTTGATAAAAAAAACAGAAATGTTGGTGTTAAAACGTGATCTTTCCATCGGTGTGACGAAGTGCCTGTAGGCATTTTCCATTAAACAGTCTACTTACTTATGCAATAACGAGTCTCAAGGCTGAAGTATTATCATTGTTCGTATTCACATGACAGTAGCTTTAAACTCGATTGGCTGAAACTTTAGAACGTCCCGGCTTTCTCGCAACGTGACATTTCATTACAACTATTTGATTTATCGACTGCTTCTAAAATATACGCCGCACGTACGGCGGGGAGCATAAATTTAAAACCGCAGTTTGAACGGCTACAGGAATTAATCGCGGCATGATTGGAGAAAAGACAGTACTGGAAGTTTACGATTTGTAAAAAAATAACCTTAATTATTACTATTTTAGGGTTCCGTACCCAAAGGGTAAAACGGAACCCTATTACTAAGACTCCGCTGTCCGTCCGTCTGTCACCAGGCTGTATCTCATGAACCGTGATAGTTAGACAGATGAAATTTTCACAAATGATGTGTTTCTGTTCCCGCTATCATAACAAATACTAAAAAACCGGCCAAGTGCGAGTCGGACTCGCGCACGAAGGGTTTCGTACCATTATCTATAAAAACGGCAAAAAAATCACCCTTAAATATTGTTTGTATTCAAATTGCACCCATTCATAGAATGCTGTAACGGACGACGTTAAAGATATTTATCGTGAATTTCTTTTTTTATTATAGGCAAATATACAATCATTTAGTATAATAAAAACAATTAAATAAATACGCGTAGGCAATTTCATATTTTCATCACACATGCTTGATTTTCTCTTAATTGGACTGAAAATATGTCTTCAAGAATTACAAAATGGACTGACAAGAAATAAAGTTATAAGTTTATTTAAGAAATGAATTTGGTGATAGGTAATTAGTTAAACTCATACAATACTATTCCGAACTATCTCAACTATAGAAACTTTTTGGACTCTACATTTAATATCATGTCAAGCAAGATAAGTTAAATTAAAAACTGTACTGTAATAAATTGAAACAAATTATTAACAAGCAATAAATAACGTTTCGAAAGGCTTTCAGAGTAACTGGCCGCTTTCCAGAAAATTCTAGATACGATACTCTTGTTCAGACCTACAGGATATTTAATCGTTTACTTCTACAAAACCGTATCTCCTCAGAGTTCTATTTAAATTTAAGCCTTACGTCATCCTACTAAGATTGTTTCTTTTCCACTCACTGGTTAATATAGATGGTTTGTAAAATAATTGGATATTCCGACATCGAACTAATGGCTGGCTGCGATTACATCAGTAATTTACCTTTCGGGAAAAGGTGAGTTAGAAATGCTTGCATTCGCATCGTAAATGCTGTTTGCTCAGGATATTGTTTCTAGACAAATTTTTGATTAGGGGCGGGTTGCACAACATAGTTAAAGATGGCGCTGGTAGCTAAACCTATCATTCTATAAAAAACTTGTCAAAGTTTCCATACATTTACATTCACTGCCAAGCATCGCCACGCGCTACGCTGGTAGCTGATCACGGGATCAGCAACCACAGGGTTTTCCGCGTATGTAACGGAAAGTGACTACGGCGTAGGCGGGCGCTACGCCGGTTCCTGCCAGTGAAAGTGCGAACCCCGATTACGATCACAGAGGTGTGATGCAATCCACCCTAAGAGTTGTTTTATGTGTAGGATTTGATATAGTTTATTATTCAGACAACACTCATAATCATTGTTACCATCAATTTGAATATAGGTGAACTATAGGGGTTCCTGAGAACTACATAGCACTATTTTGGCAGGCACAGGTTTTGTAGTTCTCACGATAGTAAGTGTAATATATGGAGGAAAAAAAACTGTATATTGTATTATTTATACTATTTAATAAAATTGGTAAACAAAACTTGTATTGAAATTACTAGTATTCTGTCTACCTACATAAACATTATGTAGAGGTAATGTGTGTAACTTTGTATGTCTATACTAATATGTATTTGATTGTCATTATTCTAAATAGTAAAAAAAAAGTAAATAGTAAAAAGTGCAGTATCCAAATCTCTAGGTCGTACTATTCGTGTTGATATATTATTTTTTAGACTTTTTTTGCCAGATAATAAGCGTGAAAGAATTTTATTTACACAGATTGCCTGTTAGCGTCAAATCAACAACTTACCCGATGACTCGAACACTTCTTCCTATTACAGTGACTTTGCACCATTCACGGTGCTTTCAACGGATTCCATAATGCCGACACCGATCAATGTGCCCGTACTCGCTTCAGTCGCGACGCCTCGTTAGAGCGACGTGATCGCAATCGCTACTGCCTATTTATACACATTGTCCGCACGAGCACTCCTAACTTCCACGACGTCATAACCACCCTCTTCAGACCTCTAACAAACTCCAAGTTGACCGAACTTAACAAGACAACTCCAGACGCGAGGCTCTTTACAAATTGGACAAAAAACAGCAATACAGTTCTTGCTCCGATAGCAGTCAAAAGCTTAGTTGGACTTTAGGTGAATGAATGGGAACTTTTAATCAGCTCGATAGTGGCTTTTTCTTTTTTCATTGAATTTGAATGAATCTAAATTGGATGGCTGGTCATTTGTTCACTTATTTTATTTCATTGCACTTTGGTTAATTATAGAGCATTTAGTCAGAATTGCAGAGCATTAATTGGTCGATTTCGGGGAATATGGACATGTGGAAAAAAGTGGGTATGCAAATGAGTCCATAGTGATTTGAGAGCGGTCGGACAAAACGCACGTAGGATTAATATAATCGGGTGGTCAGTCTGATACAGACAGAGGTGGACGCGACCTGCGTCGAATACTAATTTTGATGGCGGTTGTATTCTGAAGCTATAATCTGATAAACCGTTTGGTTTGAAAGTAAGCCATATGGTTTATTGTTATCGAAATCCCTAGCTTTTTATAAGAGGGCTAGCTTAAACGTTTCCAGCATGTTATGCGGGCGTATATTACAGAGATGGAGCTGCAGGTGGAGCTGCGGGTAAAACTAAAGGCTATGTACGGAAGGATGGAAGTAGGATTACCCACAGACTTTTCCTCTTTGGCTTCGCCTGCGTATTGCGAGGAAGACGGGCAAACCCGCGGGATAAAAATAGGCCCAGCCAGAAAGTCCACCCTATATACTAGTAAACCTACACGGATGTATTTTGAAATCGGACAAGGTGTTCCAGACATAAATCCTGACACACTGATAAAACAACAATCTCATAGATTTTGCTCTTTTTAATATTAGTTAGATACTCGTATGTATAGTTAAAATCTTGTAGTTATTAAGATACTAAACCTTAACATTATTAATGAATCGTAACAAAGCTGTGTCCTATATGACTGTATAGTCAGCGTCATATAGTTAGTACCAGCCAAGGTAGCCAAATCAAGCCAAGGTAGTCTTTATTACTGTAAAAATAAGGGTGTGTTACGAAATATTTGGCTACTCTGGCTGCTACTAACTATATGACGCTGACAGTACAATGTGTTTTGCTCCTTTCTTATAAAAACATCTATCAAAGTGACTGATAAAAACAAACAAATGTTAACGGCGTTTTAGCTAAAGTAGGTTTGATGAACGTTTATGAAAACCTAGGCAAGGAGACAAAACAATAGACTACACAACATGGACTAACTTGATAAATAGGTTAGGCTTGGTTTTTTTTATTACTATATTTGGAAACTGCCAGCCAATTTCAAATACAAGCATAACTGTCTGAAATGGATAAATGTTGTATTGCTGAATACGCCTGTGTGCACAAACCTTTTTTTTATTTTCGTTTACTTACCCCCCGTAATCAATGTGAGTACTAGGCAACCTTTCAACTGTTGTTGCCCGTATGACGGGGACTGAAAAAGGTATAGCTTTTATTTAATTTTGTGATTGATATGCGTGTTCTTGACCACTGCGCATTTTAGGAGTAGGGATCATACAAATACGGAAAACCATGTTTGTTCATCTGTTTTTTACGGTTCCGTACCTCAAAAGGAAAAAAACGGAAGCCTTATAGGATCACTTTGTTATCCAACTGTCTGTCTGTCAAGACTCTTTATCTCGGGAACGCTTAGAGGATCGAGTTGAAATTAAAACCAATACTCAAGTCTACAGCCCCTTAAAGGTGTGATAAATCAAGCTTCTAAGTTAACATAAAAGAAAGATACGGCGGATTATATCGCAAAAAACGTACATTTCGATACTGTCAAGGTAATCAAAATTTATAAGGTACTTTCCGTTGAACTAGAAATGAAAGTTAGCAAGTAATATCGTCTTATACTACAAATACAGGGGAATATCTAAGAACACATATGTAGTTTTGTATTCGGTGGGCCCGACTCCCACGTGTCCATCCGATTTTATTTTTCTTTTAATTGCAGTTATCGGAATCTCCAACTTATTTAAGTATCTGAAACAGCATTATATGAATTAGGACCCAAATCCCTATTTGATGCATAGCTACGAAAAATATATCATCAGGCAAACTAAGTTATCTCGTTCTTTCTGACAAAAAAATGTGGTTATCGAGTGAAACAGCATAAATAAATCCGGACTCACTGTTTGATTAATAGCTACGAAGAATATATGTCATCATCATAGTCCTTCCTTATGATAGATTACTAAATGTCATCAACATCATCTTCAGCCGTTTGTTCCATACCCCTCCATGTATAGCGATCTTCTGCCTTCAGCATCGCGTTCTGCGTGTCACCTGATATGGCAACCATCTCTTGGGAGGACGGCCACGGGATCTGGTGTTCATACACCGGATAAATATTTCGCAAATAAATGTAAACAATTTATAAACGGTGGTTTGCACTTCGGCATTTTGCAGAGTACTTTGAAACAAACAACAGTACTTTGAAACAAACATAACAACAAAAAATTTAAAAAGATGTTATGACGTCACAGTTTAGAGCCATTTACACTGGTTAAATCTGCAAAACTGATTAAATTAAAATATTGAATATCTTGATAACAGTAAGAGTTAAGAGACTACTATCTTGGAGAAATTAACTTTATTTGATCTAAACTATGCCCTCTTGCAACTAACGGAAATTGACAAAAACACGTAGTATACTTCTTAGGTTACAGGAGTGTGTCTTAATTCTAACTTTCCAAGACTAACATTGTTTAGCTTTTAGCGGTTTAAGGCCTGTCCTAAATCAAACTAGATTTTTATTAGCCCTAGTAACCGAAACCTTTCACTTCGCGTGTCTCCGTCGCTATCTGGAGCCGACCTCTTGGGAGGTGACCTCTTTAGATCCATATCCCTGAGTGCTTACGCATCTAGGTTATTGTGCCATCGACAACTATGAACTGACCATAATTGAACCTTATTTCAACGGTATAGGACCTATCAGTGGACACGCCAGCGTGTTCGTTTGTGCTATAACAGTAGTGAAATCGATAGTCGATAAACGATATCGAATATCGTTCGCTTTCATCGATATTGCGTAAATGGAAATCTGGCTGCGGAAAACGGAAAAAGGTCGCGGTACAATCTAAATGAATGTAACTTGATCACGTTTTGGGGACGTAAATTTTGCTAAGTGAATTGACAATAAGCGATGGTGGCTAAGTGCGAGTTGGAGGGATATTTCTTGGTGTCGGTAAACGTTTCAATGTTGGATACCTTTTTCCCTAATAGTTGACACCAATTGTGAGAATCGAAAGAATTATGAATTACGATTGACATGGATTGGGCCAGGGTCGAACACAGGGACGTTTACCTTAACCCCTTATAAACGTAGTTAGCGTAACAATTTTACAAAAATCAACAGACAACAGGGCATGTAGCACTTGGTAGCACCTCTCCCTTTCTTCCTGACCCCGTGTGGTGTCGAATTAGAATAACACCACCCCCTTTCTTCCTGTGGGTGTCGTAAAAGCCGTACTAAACAGAACAGGGTCTAAGTGTGCTGTGGGCGATGGGCTAGCAACCTATCGCTGCGATATCACATTTAGTCTATATTTTATAACCACAGTTATGCTAAACCTGGCACTGGAACATAAGTTTCAAGTGCTCTGCCTACCCTTATTGGGAATGAAGGCGTGAATCTACATAGTAGCTATAACTACTTTTCTGAGACAAAAGACGTGTAATGTATCGTGGATACGATAACATATAACACTACTTTATGTGTGTAAAAGTGAGGAGTTTAATTTAAAGTTGTAGGTTTATGGTTTACTAAAGAGTCTTATCGGTTTTGTGACGAAACGTATGCATTTGATATTGATGTTTGGTTGTGTGACGGCCCGTACTAGCTATCGTTAAAGTGTCATTAAAACAATAAAAATGCCCTAATTTTTTTTTTTGTCACTCAAGACTTCAAAATGTGATATGTAACTCAATTATGCAAATTTTCAGTGTGTATTTTTTCCTATTATTTACACTTTTAAAGACCCCGCGTACAAAAATTGGTACTAACTAAATTTTAACTTTTACTGAATTTCAAAAAGTTCCTAATACAGTCAAGGGCACCAATATATACACACCACAATGTCTCCACAATATGTAGGCAGATCTTATTTCTGCAACAATAAGATTGTAGTAAACATATTATTTATGAAACTTCGAGTGAATACATATTGGTGACTTTGACTGTAGAACAACAGAAAAGCGTACTTTGGTTCTCAGGAGAATAATATACGTATATACAATTCCATTCTTGTATATCATAGAATCTACCTGTAACCGAATAGTAATCCGCGGTATAAAGTCAAAGAGCAAAATCTCAAGTCTCTAGAGCAGATTGCATCCAGTCACAAAGCAATCAGCCAGCGACACTGCTAATGCTTCATCTCGACGGGATTACAAAAACGAGATCTACTATGACTTTGCAGTGCTTTATCTCTTTAAATGGTCGCTTGTGCGTCCTTATTACAGCTGAAAACTGTCATTATAATTGGAATCTTCTACCTTGGACAGCAGAGTTGCTTTTTGAATGTCTACTTTAAAGCAACTCGGCCAACTTAAATAATCTCAAGTATACCGCAAATCCCATGATAGTTGGGATGCACTGCCAACTTTACCCTCCAATCTTATTTTTGCGTTTCCCTTATTAAAATACAAGCTACTTGCGCCCGTAGCTTCAAATTATTAGGGCTGGCATTTATTTGTACGGTTGGAAAGTTATGTTGGTAAAATTGGTACTGTAATGCACGCACGTGACATAGGGCTGTAATCTTGGTCCCTAGCTTTGATGTAGCCCCGTGTTTGCCTAAACGCGTCGGTTTAATTACGGACTCATTAATATTGGATTATTTAACCGGTCGCAGTCAGTTGGGAGCCATGTTGTGGTTGCACTTCGAAAGTTTACAAGAAGGATTGTTGGTTTTAAAGTAAAGTCATTTGGTAAAAAATATTATGAGGCTTTTCCTTTCGACATTAGATGGTGTTTGAGGACTGGTTGTCAAAGTTAGAACCTTGAGAGTAGCGAGGGAGTCAAAGGCGCGAGATGCACATAACTTTGCTCCCAAGTGTCACATACAACTTTTCACCTCAGCAGTAAGAACATATTCCCATTAGAAATATATCATAGGCTTTTACGTATTCGTCTCCTGGTTATTCAGGAAGAAAACTCACTTATCATGATATTCTATTTGACGACCGGTTTAGCCTAGCCTAGTGCACCTTGCCTGCGAAGCGGACGGTCTTGGGTTCAAAACCCAGCCTACTACTGCCTTGAGTTTTACATCACATCACCAATAGTTTCATCATCACTAAACACTTTTATACCAACAGTTTTCCCGAATACGGGCGTTTGAACTTTTAATTTTTAAATTTATTTAGATCCACCAACAGTTAGCGCTAAATAAGTACCTAAGTTTAAAAAAAACGATTAAAGTTTTGTGGATGTAAACACAGCATGCGAAACGAAGTATACGTTATTTTAATCTTACCCGTGGAGAAAATGAGTGCTATCTCATTTTCTGCACCAAAGTTGCGATTTAATTTTTGTCCTTAAAATTTGCCAATTTTTTAGCGCGACTCGTACGCTCGTAGCCGGTGCCATGGTTTTCCCACTAAGTAGTGGAAAGCGCCTACGAACAAAGCGCCTTCTAGGCGCTTGCCTAGCGGGCATGCAATGGCAGTGTCAAATGAGCTAGTCGAAAAATGTGCTTCCCTTAAATATTGCAATAATAATCTGAACGATCTTAGGTACAACTTTTTGTAGAATGTTATACAGGTAACTACTATGTCCGAAAAAAAATTAAATCAGGCTACTTAAAACTTTGCTACTGTTTCTAAACTATAAGTGCTATGTTTCCGCTTGTTTGGGTAAATACTTAAAATAACTGACCTAAAACTGTATTGTTCACTTTTTGAGAAAAAAATCGTTTTGATGAATAGCGTATTTTTCTCCCGATTTTCGCAAGTTTACACAGCACATGCTGCTTGCATGTAACATTTTAAACTCTCACTTTGTACATGTATTTAAATTAGGTATAAGTACAACCCGGAAACCGTGTCGAAATGTCAGAAATTAAAGTAATTACATATCGCGTTAGACCTGTGTAAAACGGTAATTTAAATATTAAACATTCGCGAGCGAGTGAAACAAAACATTTTAAGCCGACGATCGCCTTAAGTCTATTTAGATTCACCCATACCTCTAAAAAGCGGAAGGAAGCTAACGCCTGTTTAATGGGCACCGTCGCAATAATCCCAGTAATTGCGTGCCAGCCTCCTGCATACAGAGCAGATGCGGAATTAGCATTGTTTAGTCTCCGAGGAACAAATTTGAAATAATTACGGCAATTTGTCACAGTTTGCTTCTTTTGGGCGTTCGGTTTGATGGCAGTTGTTGGTGATACGCAGCTGTGATTATGAAATTAATGTGGAAGGTAGAGCTTGAAGAACATCCTTGACAAAAGGTAACATGTTTTTATAAGTTTTTTTTAATATAGTATGACGGTGGTAAACAAGCATACGGCAGGCCTGTTGATAAGCAGACACTGTCGCTTGCGAAACCAGTAGAATCACAGGCGCGCTGCCAACCCTTTATTGACAAATGTAGATCTCACACTCTTGAGTCTCGAACACCGGCGGCGAGTAGCTTGCCTATCGGTGTTTTAACGGATACATTTTGGAGAGTGCGCAGGAACTGCACAACTTAATTCCACGTTCCCTGTTCCATCACCGAACGACCAGGCGTGGGGAGCGAATGCATCCTTATGTTGTCAATTTACTATATACTCGCACGAAGTGATTTGCCTCGACTTTCTTAATGCGAACTGTTAAGGAATAAAATTCGCTCCCTTCATCTGTATGTCCTTGAACTGCGATCTAGGCGCCTTCAAAACAAGAGAGAATAGGCTACTACAGCACGGCTAGCATGCGACGGCGCGCGAGCTCTCTCGATTTTTCTCGCACTATCCGTCTCTCTCTTATTAGAACACTTAGAACAAGAGGTATAGTGCAATAAAAATCGAGAGTATGTCGCGGCCGTCCTATGCTAGACGTGCTGAACCAGTGAGCTTCGTGTTAGGCTCTGTCGTCGCTACTATCAGGTGATACTAAGATCAATCAATGGACAGTCTTTAATATTTAAAAAACTCAACACAGCGCATTTTCGGAAGCTCTGGCGACCATACTCACCGCCAGGATCACAATACCAAATAACCAAACCCAACCAATAAACCAGGAACACAAACCAAGTAGTGGTGTTATTATGGCTGCTGTCTTCTGTGAGCTGGAGGTGCAGTCGCCATCACATATATCTGAGCGGTCAAGGTGTTCACGAACATCTGAATACGACTTTATTGTCAAAGCCAGTGGATTTTCAGATATTTTTGAACACTGAAGAGTACAGATATATGTGACGCTGACTGTAGGTACTTCATCAGTTGGGCTGTTTCAAATATGAGTGAGATAACATGACGCTGTGTGCCTCAATGGCTCTCTATTCTTTAAAATCTCGGTTAATATGTAATACGTGCCCCTATGATAATTTCATATCTTTGGCAGTTAAGATTTTGATTCGGTAAGTAGGATAACATGCTAACTTAGTGCCTGTTTGCTAATTAATTACAGCCACATGCAACAAGATAATATTTACAAAGTACCTATACACAATTTGTCGATGAAACTTTATTAAAACTTATAATTTTATTGTATTTCGAAAACTAAATTAAACCAGTCATAACTATCTAAATTCCTCTTTGTTTTGATTAAAAAACATAAAAAATATAGGTACGCATTCAAATCATGAGACGAGAGCCAGAATGCCATAGACAGATGCACAGAGAAGTACATATATTATACATGTTAAGCTTATTACACCTCTCGTTTGCGACAAGTTAAAAAAACACGGTCCAATCCTCATTTTATTTCCATAATTCCTGAAGGCACGAGTTCTCAAAGCTAATTCAGTTTGCGCTCAAACTGGGCGTTATCTCAAGCAAGCAGGTGACAAAGTAAGAAAATAAACGCACACTTGGACATTGGATGACATAATTCATGTTTATCTCTCGCCGCTGGTACGACACCGCAATTAGAGATTTTCTCTTCTCTTTAAGCTAAGCTTTTTAAGCGGGTTTTTTGCAAGGCACAACCGTTATAGGGTGTTATTGCGCGTTCATTTGTTTTAATGGCGAATTATGTTTTTTTACGTGGTGAAAATGGTACTTATTTGTGTTGATGTTATTTTTAAAATTCTAAGTGGCCAGTTGTATATTTGCAGCAATTTTTTTTTCTGCTTGCAAAGAAATGCCGAACAATACAGGCTAATATAATTTCATGATGGCATTTAAAGCACTCGACGTTGAATTAAAATAATAAACGCCAATAATTTTAATCAGAGACCAAGATGTAATAAAATGGGTAGATGAAACAAACATATTTTTACAAATGGATTATTTATGTTGCTACAAAACAAAACATGGTCACATCGGCAACAAAAAAGGAAGTAAAACTCTAACCTTATTCAGTCTGTTTTTCTTTTAGTTTTAAGTATAAAAAATGCAGTATTTTTGACATATGTAATCCTAGGTACACATCACTGGCAATAGCGGCAATATCTCGCACTGTCATTTAAACAAGTCGAATTTCGTTTTTGTACCGATTTGAAAAACCTTCGCCAACGAAATCACAAACAACCGACGCCGACTGAAAACAAAACACGTTCGACAAAGATAGAATATTAATGTGCTATCCCGTATCCCTTGCCCTATTCTGCTGCTAGCCTTCTAAACCTCGCATCTCACTTACATTTTTTCAATGCTGTATCTTATTATGTAATGTTTAAGGTTGTTTTTAGGAACAATAGATCGAGATACGAGTCTGAGTAGATAAGTGGTTGTAATGCTACCCCACTAGTGCTGAGCGGATAAGCCTGCAGACAAAAGTACAAGTACATCTAACAGGATTATGCGACTTTGTTTTGCGTTTGACGAATTAATTTTGCACGATCGACTGCCGGATTATGACTTAGTTTGTGTTATGTTGAAACGTTTCCCCGTTCCACAGGAATTTATATTTATTCGCTTTGTTGATATATGTATGTACATTGATTTCCAGGAAAACACATAATTTATGTGGTTTCCTAGACGACGACAGAAATATATACTTTCACCTCCTAGTAAAATATTATTTTAGGATGCGATGAGCGCACACATATAGAAAACTTAATTATATGTGGTTATTCAAATACCATGTATTAAAATAATGAATAAATAAGCATTATAAGCCAATATGTATTATCTTATTTTGCACTTTGCTTATAATTAATAAAAATAGTTTTTTTTAAGCTTACTTTAATAATTAAACTAAAAATATAGTCATACCTAGTACGTGTTACCCGTTGACTGTCAGCTTATTATATATTATAGATTGAGGGCAGTTTACAGCTTGGATTGAAATGTAAAACATTTATCAATCATCATCCCAAAAATCATCCCTCGAAGGGATGAAATTAGGGACGGAAACTGACATAGATTACGTATGCGAGACCTACGTATCGATAACACTCACTTCATGTACAGTACATCCTCTTTAAGTCCGTCTTAGCACCTATATCATGTAACACGGGGCCTTGTCTGATCCTTACCCCGGCACGTTCGACCGGCGCGGCGTTGCGAAAAGAATATTTACCGTTGAGCCAGCGACGACCAGGCTCGTTTGGAACCTTGTGGAAAGTTCTTTAGAGGTTTCAAAATATCTACGAAAATGTATAATAAGAAGTAAAGAGAAGTCTCAAAGCAGACCTAAAAGTATTAATAATTTGAGTGGTTTCAGTAACAATCAATCCGATTGATGGAGAGCTTTCAAAAGATGTTGCACATTTCAGAAAATTTAAGAAGTAGAGTTGCAATTGTTTTAAAGTAGGCTTAATAGCATTAATAATTTGGGCGCTTTCAGTGTTAATCGAACCGATTGATGTTTAAATTAGTTATTATTCACGCGCTGGTCTGGCAAATGAGGGCCTAGTGGCTACGCCAAGTCTTGGGATTAGGCCCCAAAGCGGTCTTAGGGCTCCTTTAGTGCGCCAACGGCAAACCGCTCGGAGGATGATGAATCACATACAAGGTCATACAATCTATACAACTGCCAGTCACAGTCACACACCTGCTGATCAATTACGCAACGTTTTGAACTTACGTCAGGTAGATCCACCTAAATACAGTACGATTACTGTTAGTTAAGACCTGACAGATGGATTGCCTTCATTTAATTTTCAACTTTAATCTTATACAAATAAAATAGTTATTACTAAATCGGTAGATGTGGGTAACAGTATTCTGAAAAATGCTTTATTTGTATGAAATTAAAGTTGAAAATTAAATGAAGGCAATCCATCTGTCAGTGGTTAACTAACAGTAATCGTACTGTAGCATTGAGTTGTCGTAACGTACGTTCGAAAAGTTACGTCAATACCTCTTTGGACCAATCGCTATATTTATATATATATATATTTATACAACGACGGTGGCAAACAAGCGTACGGCCCGCCTGATGGTAAGCGGACAACGCAGCATATAGACGCATGCAACTCCAAAGGAGTAACATGGGCGTTGCCGACCCTTGATATGTTTGAGGATTCGCCGCGTTGACAGCTGAAGGAACAAATTCCCTCGCTCTCAACACAAAGCATCGTCGGGAGCTCTGGCGACCTTGCTCATCTTCAAGAACACAACACTACTACAGAGCAAGTAGTAGTGTTATTATGGCTGTGGTCTTCTGCAAGGCGGAGGTACTTCCCCAATTGGGCTGCTCCAAATTCGAGCGGGATGACATTTCGCTGTGCCCTACCTCAACAGCATTATATAATCATTATAATGTATGTGCTTTTCTTTCTTTTATTACTAAAATTAACCGTATTTTCAGGTTTCGGGGCACTATGTCCAACTTTCAATAGCACCGACGTCATGCTGCTTAGATCACTCCCTGTATATCTATTCGGAAGAAAAACTTTTACCCAAATACGTATTGTAGCCACCCTTGACAGCCGCAGCCCTCACTTTTACATAGATTAACACGCCAGGTACCTTGGGGTAGGATAATATAATTACTGACAATCGATGGCTGCTCCCTCAAGGTATCGAGGGCAGACGTCTTGCTGTGATATTTATTGGAAGGTTTTTTCAAATTTGGAACGTTCGTTGTACCGCACGTGATTATTTTTAATTTGTTTTTTTAACGGCTGTTTGGCACGCGTTGGAAATGTTAACGTTTATTTATGACTGCGTTTAAAATTTAAGACGCATTGAAATTATGATTTTATTAGGGAGTCTATTTGACTTGTCGTATATGGACGAAGCGACGTTTATGAGTCATTTTGAGGGTCAATTTATATATAAATTTTATAGCAACTACCGTTTTTGTGCTCTTCACTGTAAATCAAATATCCGATAACTATGGTGATATGAGCTCTTATTTCATATGAATAAATGTCCACGAAACCGATTTTGCTTAAAATGGCGTTATCCATTTTCTTGAAAAATAAAAAAATCGTGAGTGCTAGCCTCGTTTAGCCTTAAAAAATATTTTCTGCAGAAAAGCATATTTTGTTTGTTTTTTTCCGTCACTTGGATTTTTTTATACGTGGGAAATTTATAATACTCATTGTAATTAACATATGCTTATTAAGTTTTATTAATAAGGGGGTATAACTCAAATAAATATATTTAGTAGATGTCTAGAAACGTCTGCCAGAAAAAAATAAAAAGAATAGATACTCGAAAGATAAGTTATGCAACAGCTGAGCTGCTTTAAAAATAATGGTACTTACATAATAAACTGCACAGTATTCTGACTGAAAAGCCAGATTCAAAAATAAACGAGCGTCATTGTTCACACATTTTACTAAAAAACCAACGCAAAACCATTTCAGCGGTTTATCTAAATATTACGAACCCATGATAATACTTTGGCGAAAAGAAAAACACCATTCATCATAGGCGACGGCTCAACGGATTCCGGGGCTACCCTATTCACGACGGAACCAAATCTTTTCGCGCCTCCGGTGCTTGGCTCCCTTCGTCATTGTACCTTTCTCAATGAAGAAAGTGACTTGAATGACCAGCGAGAGCTTGAATTAGAAGTACGGTTACGAATACTTCAGTTTTTGTTTTTTTTTTGTGGAAAAATTGCCAAATGGCATTAGCACCTATTTTCTTTGTTAAATATCCTTTATGGTGTCGCAAGAGTACGGGAATAGTGTTGTAGTATGTTATAGGCGATTAACTATCAACTTGTCACTGAAATTTCATATTTACATCCTTCATCTTTAATCGTAAATCTCCTAGTAGTGGCACAATTAAATTGCATGCGCTCTGCCTACAGCTGTCGGGTATGCAGCGTCAGTAATGTCAGTATATATAAAAAAACCGGGCAAGTGCGAGTCGGACTCGCGCACGGAGGATGCCGTTCCATTATCTATAAAAACGGCAATTCAAAAAACACGTTTCTTGTATGGGAGCCCCCTTAAATATTAATTTTATTTTGTTTTTAGTATTTGTTATTATAGCGGCAACAGAAATACATCATCTGTGATAATTTCAACTGTCTAGCTATCGCGATTCTTGAGATACAGCCTGGTGACAGACAGACGGACGGACGAACAGACAGCAAAGTCTTAGTAATAGGGTCCCGTTTTTACCCTTTGATTACGGAACCCTAAAAAAAGAAAGAAATAAAGAAATAAAGATACATTTATTCACAAACACACAGGACACACCTGGACACATATGTATATATGTATGTTATTGAAAAATCATTTACAATTCCTGTTACAACTATACGTAAGAAATGGAAATAACGAATCTGCCATTATTGTTTTTTATCTCTTTTCGCCTCGCTTATCCCTTTCTTTCCTCTGTCCCTTTCTTTTCCATGGCACGCACTCATAGTGTCTCTTTTCACAGATTTACGTTTCGTTTTAAAACTTTTTAATATTTGCACCTTACATAATGATAGTAAGTGAAATGAATATTCACAGCCAAGTTTAAACTTTTAAAGCATTATCATGATAGAGCTAATTTAATTCGCTGTAGCACGTAAAAGCTTATCGCTTTAAAAATAAAAGCACTAAAAGCGTCGAAAATAAAACGGCTTGCAATTTTAAAACGAATGTAACACGGAAGATATTTCTGAACGGATCGGCAAAATGTTTCAATAAATAGCCTCCCGGTGTCAATGCTCTGATAATAATTCACTGCCCTTAATTTATCGGTTGGATTGTACCGAAAATACCGCAATATGAATGGTAAACCAATCACCGAAGTTGACTCCAAAATAACAGTTCCCCCAAATTTTGACACTATCATACATCTTGCATAAATCGATCCATTTAAAGTAGTAACCACGGAATGAAGTAGTCGTAGTAGTATTAGTAATGGCAGTTAGTAGGAGTAGTGGAAGGGTCGCCCTTTTTCACAGGTTTACCGATTTGTCAATCGCAACGTATTTTTCCGTACTTTCCATAATTTTCCTGTGTGTGATTTCGGTAAAGGAGCCTGCCTAGTTTGTACACTTGTGGGTAGCTACCCAGCGGACTATAAGCAGTATTTATTTGTAAAGCCAATATTTTAATTCCAAAATCAAGTAAGTGGATAAAAAACCTCGTTTATCGGACTAGCTAATGTCAAAGTTAATTAAATTACAAAACATCCGATACAACAAGAAAACGCGATCGTACTGATAACCGCATTTAGTCAAAGTTAACATGGCGACCCCTTACAATAGGACCGCCCAGTCATTTCCTCTTCCGACCCTCCAAAGGTCAGTAACCTTGACATTCAGTCGATAAACTCTAGTATTTAGCCTGGTTGTTTAATCAGCCGTATTAAAAGTCGTACCGAAATATAACGGTACCTACCGAAAGTCTGTATGTAAATAAAGGGTTCTCCTGCGCTCATGCAACCCTTCAGCTCAGAAATCCTAAATACACGAGCATTTAGCGTGCTCGTTTAATCCCTTATTTACGGCGTTCGTCAGTTTAAATAATTTGCGTGGACCGGACTCGCCACGGGATTAATTTGAACACGAAAAACAAAATGGCCGCTCAGGTACTTTTGATGCTTTGTGCACGTGTTTGGAGCTTCCTCGTAAGATATTAAATGGGTACCGCTAGTAAAATAATCTTTTGACTGTCAGTAAAGTCGTGTGAAGCGGAATCATTTTAATATTCAATCCTTGTGTTTCATTACAAAACTCTATTTGAACGAACGAGTGAAGCGAAGCTCTCCATACCAGCTTGGGCAAAAATGATTTCGTATGTCCACCGTCTGTCCAGCTGTTCTTCTTACAGGTCGCATTTCTGAATCGGTTCTAGTGAATAGATTTACTAGCTTCTGCCCGCGACTTTGTCTGCGTGGAACTCGTTTATATCGCACCTCCGTACAAACTTTCACCCCCCATTTCACCCCCTTAGGGGATGATATCAGAGATAAAAACCGTCCTTCCCCGGGACTCGAACTATCTGTATACAAAATTTCACTTAAATCGGTTCAGCGGTTTAAGCGTGAAGAGGTAACAGACAGACACACAGACACACTTTCGCATTCGTTGATTCAGTTTTTTTAATTCTTTTCAGGACTCAGTCTCTCTTCTGCAGTTCACAGTCACTAGTATTATTGTTAGTTTAAAATAGTTACCGTACGGACTCGCCGTTCTTGGGAATATCTCATATATCCTATACTATAAAACGAGTAATATTTGTATATATATTTGAAATCACGTTCCTGAAAACGGCTCTAAAGATTTCAATGGTTTTCGAATATAGTGTTTTACGGGGGCGAAAGATCGATCTAGCTGGGACACGTCTGTGAAATTTTTCTCCGTATGTTCTTTATTTTCACCCGAGCAGAGCTTGGTCGCCCAGGACTTCTCGTAAAGATCCGATTTGTATGTGGAATAAAGAGGAATATTTTTGAGCTACTTCTCATACAAAGCAAGACGGTTTCCGAGGATGGTATATCATTAAAAAATCACTGCGTCCGACTTTTATTAAAGCGATAACACAGTTCTAATTTAATCGTAGTCTTATTCGCGCGAAATATTTTTAACAGAGAGCAACACTGTCTAAATAACAAAGAAATACATGGGTCATCATCATCATATCAGCCGAAAGACATCCACTGCTGGACATAGGCCTCCCCCAAAGAGTGCCATAGTGACCGGTCCTGCGCCACCCGCATCCAGCGGACTCCAGCAACCTTTACCAGGTCATCAGTCCACCTTGCGGGGGGCCTACCCACGCCGCGCCTTCCGGTACGTGGTCGCCACTCGAGAACCTTTCCGCCCCAACGGCCATCGGTTCTACGTACTATGTACACGTGTGCTAATACATGGGTAGTATAGCCAAATGTAGTATTTTTAATTATTAGATTTTTTCTATTAAGTATATCACTTGAAACAAAGTGATTCATTTTGCAACCGTATAGACATGATTCTAGCATATATAGGTAATTACCGGTGTTACAAAAACAGACAATATGCAATAACATCTAATAAGATGTTTATAGAGAACTAGCTACGTCTGCGTGGAACTGGAATAAAAACTATCCTTTATTTCAATACAGGCTATTTCGTGCAACATTTCATTATAATCGGTTGATTGCGTGAATGGGTAAAAAACATCCAAACTTTCGCATTTATAATATTAGTCGGATTTAATTTAAGAGTGCTTATGAACTAAATACTTTCAACAAAGGTTATACATATAATAATACCTAAACGTTACATAATCTAATATATATGTGTATACAACCGTATGTAAAATGTATGAACAGTTCATTACTAAATCAAATCCATTTGCTCAAGATAAAATCTCAAACAATCTTAAACGCAACTGCCTGGCAAGCCTAATAAAACATTTAAATATCGAACAGAGATTCCCGCCCTTAAAATAGCCCCTGTCACGTCCGCGAGAATGAGACGGGGCGAGGCAGGCCCTTGATTTATTTGCCATTCCACTCGCACGCCGGTACCTCGCAATTTGGACTCGCGCGTAAATCTTGTTACTTGCAAATAGCGTGTTACTGGAAGGGATGCGTCGATCAGCGCCAAGCATTTGGCACATTAGACAAAGATAATATATAGGAGTTCAGGGGTGGAAATACATACTAACAAGCTACTTTATCATACAACGATGGTTGCAAGCTTAATTGCCTGGTAAAAAGAGGACACCGCAGCCTATTGACCCCTCTGGAGCTTGCGACTTTTTACTTGCTTGGATATTTGTATTAGTTGCGAAATTATGGATCGAACGCATGGCATAACGTAGGACTTAGATGTATGTACTTCCTTCTTATTCGACGAAAACTGTAAAAGTGTTAGACCCATCAATAAATCTGTTCAGTGAAAAAATGTTAACTTATATGTTGTGGTAATGATTACTTTAGGATAAGTGATGTTTATTCTGCTATTCGAAAGTATGAACAATTAGGCTAAGCCGTATACCTTTTCTCTTAAGCCTTAAATTTTATTTATTTTATTTATTTATTTATTTAGCTTACTTAAACTACACATTTTTACATAATATAGGTAAATAAATAAAAATATTAGGTGACCATCATACCTAAATCGACCTAGTCCCAAACTAAGCAAAGCTTGTGCTATGGGTACTAGACGACGATAAACATAATTATAATATAATATATATTAACATAATAATACTTGATGACTCGGGAACAAATATTCGTGCTCATTGCACAAGTAAATGCCCTTACCAAGATTCGAACCCAGGACCTCTTGCTTCGGCAGGGTCACTACCAACTAGACTAAAGCGGTCGTCTTAAATATGTATTAATTGTGGTATTGTATACCTATACCAAAGATCATAGACCAATATAGATCGATATCTCTTTGGAAACATCGTAGTAGTTCAGAAAGCATTTCGCGATGGCGCTACTAGGCTCGCAATTAAAAAAGTATCGTTGAATTCGTCAAAATGTTGCATTTTAGTGTCCTAAATCATCATATTAATCAATTTGAAGGCATAAAATACATCGTTGCAACAACATAACACGAAAATAGCAAAATCAAACAAAGCAATTTTAAGTCAGTCACTAGTTCCATTCATTGCAAGTTTATCTAAGCTGAATGGCTACGCACGTGTATTGCCGTCCGCTAGATGGCGCATATTTAAAAATAACGCTCAAGAGTCCGCAGTAAGCAGCGCTCAACTCCGAGTTGAGACCACGCGCTAACGAACGGTTTAAAATGTTGTTGTTTCACCTAAAATGAGACAGGGCGCTATAAATAAAGCAAGAGCGCGCTAGCGGGGAGGCGGAGCTAGCTAGAGACGTCACAGTAAAAATATCGCAGTAAAATATCTTCATACAACGGCTAAATTTTTGCGGTAAGTAAAATATAACAGTAGAACATCTCCATACCAAGATTATATAAACATTATTACCATATTACCGTACGCGTAGAGGGCGGTACAACTCACATTTTGGCAGGTGTGGCGTAAAGTATAATATGTATAGGCTATAAGTTTTGATTTGCCAACAAAATGAGTAGTTACAACAATTTTGTAACTTTTAACGACCTAGTTACGTCGACCGTGTTTCTGATACCTACTATTACTGATGAATTTTCGGTTCCTTTAATTATTGTTCCATAAGGCTATGGTTATTGAAAAAAACCCTAATTTAGGCTTAGATACCTTTAATCTGCGAATAAGCCAGTCTTATCTTATCTTATCTTATCTAGATGAGTGCCCTTTCGGATGCACTTCGACCCAGCGGCATCTTTTGTGCTTTTAATAAGCCAGTCAGTCAGCGACCAATTTTTTCGTGAAAATAAATAAGTCGGTTTTGTGTAAAGATACAACCGAACATTTTTAAATTGATACTTTTTATGTCACCTCTGTCAAATCAATGTTATAGCATCAACTGTCACTTGGCCATACTGACAAGCGGTCATAGGTGGCCAAAATGGCTGTAATTTTAATTTGGCTTGGTCCGATTACTTTTAAAATCGATATCCCGTTGTTTTATTTTATATACTACTTCGGTGACAAATAAGGGTATGTTCCACCAGATATCAAAATGATGATCATATAAACATAGACTTGATAGGTTGAAAATTGGGTGTATTGGATAAAATAAAACTGAATCATACAATGTTGTGTTTTTATTTTTAATGAAAGTATAAAAATGCGCTTATTTTGAAGAACTCTCACGTATCGGTAACTTTCTAGGTAGACGTGGATCTATAATTTCAGGTAATATGCATTCCAATAAAAATTTCTCATTTTATTAAATATGCTGTCCCAGAATCCTGTATCCTTTTAAATTTTTTCGAATAATATTCCCTTTGGAGTCCACACCACGAAGATACAGTATCTTTTTTTTGAAATATTTAATTGACCTTGGACTTGATAAAAGTAGTTATGGTTTCGCTTCAATTTTATCTTCTGAAGATCACTTTCGTTCATCACACAGAAAGTATTTTTTTTCTTTAAAATTGCTTCTGTTTGCGTCATATTAGCTGCCGAAGCTGGGCATTTGATTTCCACAATTGTTTCATTGTCTATGACTCCGTCGGGACTCGCGCCTAAATACTGGTGTTCCTCGAGGATGTATAACCCACAAGGTGATACTTGCACTCCGAGTGCAGCTTCAGTCTCTTTTAGAGCGATGGGCTCATTCTCATTGCCGTATTTCGTATTATTTATTTAGTGCCGGCAGTCCTCGAACCCAGCGGGCTGGCCAGGGACGACGGCAAGAGACCTGACGGAATGACGCTGGTGCCTTGGAGCATGGGTCAGCCGCTAGTTTGGGATTCTACTTGCGTTGATACCCTGGCACCGTCCCATGTTCCAAGCACCAGTGCCGCCGCTGGCGCTGCGGCATCCTCGGCCGAAAGCCTCAAGCGCCGCAAATATGCCGTCCTAGGAAACAGCTACATGTTTGCGGCGTTTGGCGTTACCTTGGGGCCATGGGGCCAAGTGCGCGTCGGCTTTATAAAGATTTGGCGACGCGCTTAATAGAAGCCTCGGGCGACTAGAGGGCTGGCCACTATTTCTATGTTTCTTGACCTCTACGTTTTTGTTACTAGCAGCAGCGCATACAGAACAATAGGAGTTCCGTATTCCCAAAAAGAAAACCTTTTTAGTTTCATACCCAATAATGCACGCTACCCCGGATAAAGAATTATAATTGCTGGTACGATACGATCTCTTGCCCCATGATGCGTCCGCTACAACAGTGATGCTAGGAACGCCATCAGCATCTACGTTTCCTTTTTTAATTGCCATCTGTTTTTCTTCGAGTCCTGCCTCATACATGCTGTTTAAAGAGATCTTTTAAAACATCTCCTAGCAACATATTCTCTTTCCCAAATGATTTCTCCGCCATACATGGTATATCTAAATGAGCGCAAAGCTCATCTAATTGGGAAAAGCCACTACCTGAACATACGACTGCTTGAACAACATTTGTATTAATTTTTGACTCGTTTTTCATTTTTAAATGCTTCTTTTTTGCCACACATTTTGCATATGAACAGAAATGTTGACTGGAATCCGGATCTCAACTCCTTCACAAAATCCATATCTTAAAAACTGCAATTAAAAGGACTATGATCCACAGCCTTCATTTGTTCAAATAAGTATTCAACATTGAAGATTCGTCGACCAGTAAGTTCAGGTATGACTTCCTCATTGTTACCATCATCAAATTCTACTTGTAATGATGGTGTCGAGGACGGAGTACTCGGACTCGAATTTCTGAAAGGAAAAAAGTTAGATTATATTTACATCCATCACGCAAAGGTAAACGGTGAAATAAAGATATTTGATACTGCATTATGTTATGAGGCGTACACTACTACAGACAACTCCTAACGGCGGCGACGCTATGCAAAAAATAGGTTTCGATTTTCGGTGCGCATATTTGCGCTCGACTACACCTGGTCCCTATACCACAAAACTTTACAAGCGTACAATTTGACAAAATTGACAACTTTTTCTATGGAAAATTGTACAATTTCGTCGAATTGTAGACTTGTAAAGTTTTGTGGTATAGGGGCCTGTACCGTACACTGTGTGCGCAACGATGTTTCGGTCGGGCACGTGCGGAGCCCGGGGGTGGGGTGAGGTATGTCTGTGCGTGGTTATTCTGTATGGATTTGTTGGGTAAAAATAATAATAATAATACTAACCTGCTAAAATTTAGAGGTTGAGGCGTAGGATCGGTATTGTTATTACTAGACCCCGGATTGTTGTGGCACTGATGTCACAATAGGGTGATTTGGGGAGTAAATGGAACAATATTTGTTAATACGGATTTATTAAGATAAGATAATATAAAAAATACCATATAGTGTTAATGAATACGAAATTGTACTTATTATTTTTTGGTATACATATTATTGCGAATCTTCCTATAAATAAATTGTCAGTTGATTAAAATATCGACGTTGCTCTCAGGGCTTCAAATAACGTTAAAAAGTTGGAATCGTTACCACTGTCAGACAGATTTAACGTTAACTGGTAACTAACGTTAAACCAAGTATCGTTACCTATACTACTTTTTACCGGTAAAGAAATGGTAACGTTACCTAACACCTACCTGCATTGAGCTAACGTTAAGTCAAAGGTATCTTTAACTGTTTTTAACGTTAGTAGGTAACGTTAATAGCAGCTTATTTAACTTTTGATTCCATCGTTAGTAATAGAGCCAGTGCCAGTGTTCATTCACGTGCATGCGTCGCCGAGTGCGGAATTTATATTAGTACCAGGAGTTTATTTTTCAACATGAATGGATTGCCAGAAATGGGTAAGTGCAGTACCTATTCCTATCCTATCCTATGCTATTAAACGAGCAATATTTGTATATATATATATATATATTTCAATCAGGTTCTCGGAAACGGCTCTAACGATTTCGATGAAATTTGGAATATACGGGTTTACGGAGGCGAAAAATCGATTTAGCTAGGTCTCACGTCCGGGAAAATTAGTTTTCTCCGTATTTTCCCTATTTTCACCCGAGCTGAGCGCGGTCGCCCAGGGACTTAGTATGTAACAAGCTACTTTACTTGGCGGCCATTTTTATTATTCTTAAATCATTTAATACGAATTACGAATCCGAGGTTGGATTTTCAGTGACCGCCATTTTGAAATTCTTTAAATACGGTCCAAATTCGTTCAAAATCGATACCGGGGGGTCCGAGGGACCTCTTAAGACGAAACCGAGCTTGGATTTTAAAAAAAGTCGGCCAACTTGAAATTCTTTAAATACGGCTTGATTTCGTTCAAAATCGATATCTGAGGGTCCGAGGGGCCTCTTAATACGAATCCGAGGTTCGATTTTCGAAAAAAGGCCACCATCTTGAAACTCTTTATATACGGTCCGTTTTCGCTCAAAATCGATATCTGAGGGTCCTTGGGGCCTCTTAATACGAATCCTAGATTGGGTTTTGAAAAGTGGCCGCCATCTTGAAATTATTTTAATACAGTCCGATTTCGCTTAAATTCGATATCTGAGGGCCCGAGGGGCCTCTTAATACGAATCCTAGGTTGGATTTTCGAAAAGTGGCCACCATCTCTAAATTATTTTAATACGGTCCGATTTCGCTTAAAATCGATATCAGAGCGTCCGAGGGGCCTCTTAATACGAATCCGAGGTTGGATTTTCGAAAAGTGGCCGCCATCTTGAAATTAATGTAATACGGGCCGATTTTGCTTAAAATCGATACCTGAGGGTCCGAGGGGCCTCTTAAAACGAATTCGAGGTTGGATTTTCGAAAAGTGACCGCCATCTTTAAATTCGTTAAATACGGACCGATTTCGTTCAAAATCGATATCTGAGCGTCCGAGGGGCCTCTTAATACGAACCCTAGGTTGGATTTTGATGTACAAAACCGAATGATTAGCGGTATATTCGATATATATATCAAGATTGCATTCCGTATATCCATACCTACTGTTCTTAAAAAACCTAGGTATACGGTAAGTCAAAAATTCGCAACATAGATGCATGTGGAAAAACCTTTTAAGAGTACGGTACGGAACCCTAAATTTGTGCTTGTTCCGACAACCACTTGACCGTTTTCTTATTGTTATCGATACAGTATTAATAATAGATACCTATCAAGGTGGTTTTCCATCGGAGGGGCGAGACGAGACGAGGCGAGACGAGAATTGAAACTTATATGGGACTTACTCGCGCGCGCGCGGTGGAAATAGGTAGTAACTCCCATACGATTTCAAATCTCGCCTCGCCTCGTCTCGTCTCGCCCCTCCGGTGGGCAACCACCTTTAGTCGTAGTTAATATAGTCACAATAATACAATGCAACCACCAGCACTACTCGGAACAAAATCCCTATTTTTGACAAAATAAACAATGATTACTAACCTTCAAAAGCTTTTTACATTCGCCTATGATGCAAGTTGCCGTACGATCGTTGTGAAGGTCGTAAACCCTGTACACCGCATTTTTTTACGGCCCATGTTAAATAAATCACAAGTTCACAACTATCACAAGCACAAGGCACAAGACAAGACACGAGTCACAAACTGTGTGTTACCTCACAATAATCGCACAACCGGCACAACGCAAATCCGCCCGCATACAACTAGATAGTGAAGCGAATTGAAATGAAATATATTACTACAGGTTAGGATTTGTAGGGTAGGTATTGTAGGTAATAGGTATACGCTCTCTCTTCACGCTCATAGTCGATTCGATAGCCAGTTCACGTCCAGTGTACGAAATGGCAACAACGCCAATCAACCAGCGCCGCGCGGTGAGCGCGCGCGCGTCTATCGGTAGCGCGGTGTGGCAACGTAGCATTACCGATTAATAATTGAATATTAGTATATTACATTACTAATACTTACCAAGGGCTGTAAAAGAGAGAAAGGCCGAAATCGCAGCACGGCTAGCACGAGACGGCTGCGACATACTGTCGATTTTTCTTGCACTATACCTCTCTTACTAAATGTTCTAATAAGAGAGAGACGGATAGTGCGAGAAAAATCGAGAGTATGTCGCAGCCGTCTAGTGCTAGGCGTGCAGGTATTAATATGCGATTTCGGGCTTTCTTGTTCACTGCCGTGCTGATTACACAATTTTACGTTTTCACCTGGCCATAATGCTAGTTTTACCGTACGGGTAGCGTGCGGTAAACCTCGCATTATGGCCAGGTGTGACGTAAGTACATTACGTACCTAGGGCGGTAAAATTAAGAACAGCTCATATCGCGGACATCTGTGTCCTGAACTTCGGTAAGGGCCATAAAAAAAAAAGCGATCCGAGGCTTTTTTTATTACCGGCCTTGGTGCGTACACAATTTTACGTCTTCTCCTTGGTGCGAAAGTGTGAAGTGAGGTTTGCCGCTGCACCCGTGGGCGGTAAATCTCACTTACCACCCGGAGTGACGTAAATACGTACCTAGGGCGGTAAAATTAAGAACAGCTAAGATGGCGGATATCTGTGGCCCAAACCGAAGGTAACGGCTATAAAAAAGCGATCCGAGGCTTTTTTTACTACCGCCCTTGGTGCGTACATACACAATTTTACGTCTTCCCCTTGGTGCGAAAGTGTGAAGTGAGATTGCCACTGCACCCGTGGGCGGTAAATCTCACTTACCACCTGGGGTGACGTAAAGTACATTATACGTACCTAGGGCGGTAAAATTAAGAACGGCTCAGATCGCGGGCTTTTGTGGCCCAAACCGAAGGTAACGGCCATAAAAAAAGCGATCCGAGGCTTTTTATTACCGCCCTTGGTGCGTACACAATTTTACTTCTTCTCCTTGGTGCGAAAGTGTGAAGTGAGATTTGCCGCTGCACCCGTGGGCGGTAAATCTCACTTACCGCCCGGAGTGACGTAAAGTACATTATATGTACCTAGGGCGGTAAAATTAAGTACGGCTCAGATCACGGGCTTTTGTGGCCCGAACCGAAGGTAAGGGCCATAAACAAGCGATCTGAGGCCTTCTTTATTACCGGGCGTGGTGCGTACACAATTTTACGTCTTCTCGTGGGAGTCCTGGGTGTAAAAGTGTGAAGTGAGATTTGCCGCTGCACCCGTGGGCGGTAAATCTCACTTACCGCCCGGAGTGACGTAAAGTACATTACTAAGGGCTGTAAACAGGCGAGGGTTGTAAATATGCGATTTTTTTCGGGCTTTCTTTTTTACTGCCCATGGTGAGTTGAGTACACAATTTTACGCCCTCACGACGCGCGAGACTCACATTATGCTTATGGCCAGGTGTGACGTAATAGTACATTACGTACCTAGGGCGGTGAATTCGTGAATGGCCCAGATCGCTGGTGTTTGTGGCCCAAACCGAAGGTGAGGCTTGTACGCTGCGCGTACGGTAAAACTCGCATTGTGGCCAGATGAAGACGTAAAATTGTGTACTTACCACGGGCGGTAATTCGTAAAGCCCCAGATCGCATATTTATGGCTCTCACCTTCAGTTCGGGCCACAAACACGTGCGATCTGGGTCATTCACGAATTCACCGCCCTAAGTACGTAATGTACTATTATAGAACCAAATTGTGTCTGAATTTAATTCAACTATACATATATTATTAAAGTAGTACATGAATCCTACAGAAAAAAGGTTTATGTAAAGCATAATACACATTTACAAAATAATCCTGTTTAATTCTGCAATTGAACTTGAACTCTTTCCGCGTGTATTAACGATCACATTCGCTCAAATAAAGAACTGCAAAGGCACGCCTCGAGTGGTTTGCAGTTCGCATTCAAGGTCGCACACATTACCTACCTACGCAGATTATTTGTAATATTTATATAGTCTCCGACGATGTACTAGTAGGAAAATGCGACTATTCACGGTGTAATAATGGCGTAAGCGGAAAAAAGCGCTAACAATTAATAAAATAAACATATTTTAGTAAAAACATGCCAAGAATTTAGTACATTTCTATGTTTGATGTCTCAATGCTTCATAATTATTTAATGATAAATGTCATCATTATAAAACACAGACGACCAATTTAACAGGTGATTTCCTACTTAAAGTAGTTTAGTGTCAGTTTAGCAGACTAAGTACCTAGTTTGTAATTCGAGATCCATCTGCAAATCATTGTAGTAACGGAAGTAGGTAGGTACTATCGACAACACAGCTAACTGACCATATCGGTGCACCTTAAGTGCATTGTAATAAGGTTCTAAATAAACACAGGATGGTCAGTTAACAGTGTTGTCGTTTGTACTTTATTATTGGTATGGTTAAGAAAGAAAACGCTGCTAAAATACTGCTAAGCTAACACTATACTATACAGGGTGGAAAAATCTATGGCCCTGAAAGAAAATCAACTTAAATCCTTAACATTAGTGGCGTGCTCTACATAAAGAAAGTCAAAATGTGGGCTATTTCGATTGGACTTTTTCAAAAAGTTACATTTTGGAGCTGTTTTTTGTTCATGATATCTTAAAAGCCTTATTAACAACTTTTGTAATTTTAAAATATTCATTTTTTTATTCAAAATAACACGTATGGGCTTGTCCAGAAATCATGTGATCATATTTTGCCTACTTTTGACCCCCCTTTCCAGATCACGTGTATTCATCATATTTGTATTAGTCAATTAAAAAAAAAATGGTTTTAATTTAAGCCATCTCACGCTACGTCATCTAATCTAATCTAATCTAATCATGGACCTATAATACTCAGGACAGGCTATACGGTTTGCCATAACGAGGGACGGAAAGCCTCCTATGCAGCTAAATTAAGAACCGGTCTTAAAATGGCTGATGACTTGCCATAAACAACCTACTCAATTTGGACGGGTAATTAACACGGGGAACTATGACACTGACAATTAGTGATATTTCCCTTTCTGTCACAATTATCGAGATTTGTATGCTAGCATACCAGCTCGCTCGTACGTGGAATACCAAGCACAGCCTAAAGCCACAGGCTAAAGCCAGAACCCTGAATGTTCAGTTACATATAGGGCATAATATAGTTTAAAGGTTTTTATGAGTGGATAATTCATAAAAACTTAAAAATACTGCAATTTCAGATTCACGTTTCAGATTTACAAATTTAATAAGTTAGTTTACAAATACATGCGATTGCAAAGTTACTTTTGTAGTTTCTGCAAATAGTAATAACAAGGTAGGTACAATGCACTATACGATGTATTTGCATGCGGTTAGTGTTAGGTGTACAATACACTAGAAAACTATACGAACGGTGGAGCGGTGGTGGTAAAATAACATTTCCATACAAAGTCTATGAAAAAATATTATTTCCAGTTACATTCATAAATTTGTATTTATTGATAATACAATAATCTACAAAAAGAAGTGACATCCCAAAAAAAACTCCATGTAATAATTACAACTTAGAAAGCTCACAACAGCTTTCGAATAAGAAAAACCGCATTCAAATCGGTCCATCCGTTTGGGAGCTACTATACCACAGACAGATACACAGATACACAGACACACATACACGTTAAACTTATAACACCCCTCTTTTTGCGTCGGGGGTTAAAAATAGGCCAAGTTTCATAACTCGTCCACAGTAAAAAGTTGTGAGATATTTCGTAGAGCTGTCAAACATTATTCAGTCAAACCAGGAGAAGCGTATGTTTAACTGCGACCTTACAGCGCGCGAGCCGAGCGAGAACCGCCAGAAGCGATTTTTTTACAAATACTTACTTCCGTAGTATCCATACGTAGGATACTTAGGTTTAGGACCAATGGCCATGAGGATACATACTTATTATGACAAATAATATTAGGGATAACACAGTAGGGCAATCAAATTTCATCCAAAATAAATGAAGCGAATCATAAATAGGGTCCTTGCCTCCTAAAAACGTTAAGACAAATGATCGTTATGGCAGACAGCGGTATGGATGGAATACAAAAATAGGATAAAAAACGTTATGGATTACAATATAAGCAGAATATAGAACGTAGCCATGTTGAATGTTTCCTTAGTTCGGTGATAAAAGCAAGGTCAAACTGACAAAAGGAAAGTTTAGGTAAGATAATAAATAATACCTATCTCAAAATTTCTGTCTACCCTATCTAGAAGCTGCGCCACTGATTAAGATTAGCTCAATTAACACAGAGGAAATATACTTGTAATTTCTCTAACTGATAGAGTAACCTGCAAAATCATTTGGTACACATAACATATACAAAGAAAAAATTAACCGTGATCGCATGTAGCCTAAGGCTAAATTATAATGAATAAAACTGCATTCACTGATTTTGTGAAAAGCTTACCCGAACTGACTGAACTGAAATATTCACTGCACTATTTAATTCTACTAAAACATAAAATCAATATTAAGGATAACATCTATCCAATAAACATTTACCCCCTTATTCATAAAACTTAAAATGCCTCTGCTAAATAAAATGTGCTTTGTCCCTTTCTTACGAACACAAATGTCAAAGTGACAGATAAGGAGAAACGAATTTTAGCGCCATTTTAGTTAAAACGGGCTTGTAGTACGTTTATGAATACGGCCGTTAGCCTTTAAAATAGAATTAAGTCTAAGGTAAAGCTTACCTGAACTGGACGAATCGTTATCCTTAATATTGATCCTATCGATTAGTAAAATTTTACATGGTGATTATTTCTTGAAAATGAGAGCGAGAGAATGAGCTGTCAAGGGTTTCCCTTCAGGGTCCATAGATTTTTTCACCCTGTATATTATCTAACATGTAATATTGGGCATAATAAAAATCAAAAACAGGTAAGGGTATAAATCTCTCTATTTTGCAATTTTAACGGATTTTGGTCTATTACAATTTAATTACAACACGCCCACAATCTGTCTACTTTGCGCAAAGGTTGACTGGTAGAGAATGCTTACGGCATTAAGTCCGCCTTTTGTACGATAAGTTGTTCTTAAGTTCAATAAAGATTAAATAAATAAAAAAAAATGAACCGAAAAATTAATTAATGTAAACAAAGCAAGCATCTTCCTCTAGTCTTGAACCAGTCCATCATATACTACATATATAATAAAATAGGATACAGAGTAGGGGGGCTTGTGTGATACCGTGCGCGCCGTCGGCACGGCCAACAGCGGGCGCGCCCGCGGCCTCAAGCTCATGCGAGAAACCTCCGGAACGTACAATCTCACTAGGTACACGATATAATTAACAAACCTGCACGGCTAGCACGCGACGGCGCGCGAGCTCTCTCGATTTTTCTCGCACTATCCGTCTCTCTCTTATTAGAACACTTAGAAGAAGAGGTATAGTGCGATAAAAGTCGAGAGTATGTCGCGGCCGTCGTCGTGTGCTAGACGTGCTGTGAGCGCGGCTATCACAGGACGGCCGAGCTGTGTCGCGGTGAGATAAGACTATCCGTCTTTCTCTAACTAGTAACTAAACAGGCTAGCGTGTTTTCTTATAAAAAAAAACTTTTTTAATTTCGGAAAAGTGACGACAAAAAATGCTCACAAAATGTCACGAGAATCGGTTGAGAAATGCGACCTGTAGAGGAGAACAGCCGGATAGCGGAACACCGGACTTCGTGACAGACACCGGACATACGAATGATTTTCGACCCAAGCTGCATGCGAGCTGATGCATAGAACTTCGTTCGCTTCACTCGCTCGTTCGATAATCAAATCACAGAAAGCTAATACGGCATTCAACATGGCGGTCAAGGGAGGTCAAGGCCAAAAGCGCTCCAAATTATTGTATGTGCTCTGCCTACCCCTTTTGGGAATAAAGGCTTGAATGTATGTATGTATGTAATATGTTTCTGTCAAAAATTTAATTTTTGGTACAAGCTTTTATTGCCGACTGTACTTTTCTGTATACCATCATCAACTGCTCATTGCGAGCCCAAACTCGATGGGGTTAAGTGGTTTTATTACGGAGTTCCTATGGCCACCTTCTGTCTCCATCATCAGATCAGCTCGATGGTACCATAATATTGAATTGTCATCCAAATTATACTTATACCCAAAATTTCAGCTCAATCGGTCACCGGGAAGTGGGTCAAATTTAACTTGCAAGATTTGACGGACAACTTACTTACATACTTTTATTCGTACATACGAACAAGTCAAGTTAATATAAAGCTTGTAAAAAGTAAAGGCAAGCAAGAAGGTAGGTAAGCATGCTCTCCATTCACATTGCACGATACCTACCTACGATATCGTTGCAGGCCCTAACGTTAACGTTGCCGAACCATACACCGATATCGTATTGAATAATGTGAATACCTACGCTTTTAAAATGTGACGTGTCAGAAAGGGTGCGCAAAAAACATTAATTTTTAATACCTACTAGGCTACTAACTGACCCCGGGAACTTCGTATCGCCATACAAAATGTATGAGAAAATTGATTCCATGTTTTAATAGTTACCTATTCTGCTATTCTGCTATTCGGTACCATCCTTTCCTCGAAGCAGTTCAGGCCATTTTCGACCCCCTATAACTTCGTTGCGGATAAAACTAGAAGCCTGCATTTTCATTAACCAAGCACGCATAGTATAAACACGATATATTTCAAATTTCATTCAATTTGAACCAGCGGTTTAAGATTTATAACTAGTCAAAGTTTCTTAATTTTGTCACTCACTCAAATCAATTTGTCCAGTTTCTAGATACACCAACTGCATAAATAACTTTGTCATCCCATATAAACATATAGGAGTACAAAGTTATATTTGCAGTGAATGGGACAAATAATTCAAACGGTCGCAGCGTCAGTTAAATTTCATAAAGAATTAAAAATTCATTATTATATTTTAGTGTATGATGCACAATAATTTTTGATATTATTAGATATAGTTTAATTCTATAGCCTCGCGGAAAAGTAGGTACTTAATTTACGCTATAATTTAAACGCATCACGGGCAGCGGGGCCAGCACAACTGACGCCGCGACGTGTATCGTGACAAGAAAAAATACAAAAACAGGTTACAGGAGTTGGGACGCGAACCGGAGTACTCAGACTTGTGAATCAAACACCCGAACCACTCGACCAAAATCAAATGGCCGCACGGCCCGAAATTATGAATCTTATGTTAGAGGTGACTACTTAACAACCTGCTTCACCGCTAACTCGATAGATGGCACAAGTGTAGATTGAAACAGCGCCATCTGATATAAAAAGATGAACTACGAGGTACCGGCGACGATAAAAAGATTTACGCGTGCCTTGTAGCAATGTATGGAGAGAGCCATCTTCCTTTTCTCTCAATAATCTTTGGCTACAGAGGCTAGAATACAGAGAAGTCGCTATTCGTAGACACGCCGATACGCGACTTCAGTCACTGTCCTTGTAGCTTAGTGGTCAAAGCACTCTAGCGTTAATAGAGAGATCGCAGGTACGAGTCCTGTTGGGGGCTGCAGACGAAGATGGTTTATTTTTCCATTATATTCTTTGTCTCTGTATCATATCATTTTTATATTTCATCGTGATTAAATGTACAAAATTTCATGTTTTAGTTAGACCAGTTTTTTTTACCAAATGAATTGTATATGTCCTTCCCTCACAGCTGAAAATATATTAGCGACATGTTATCAGCATGTGCGCAGCTACTTTGGACACGTAATAAGACGCGGAGAAGACGGCGTCGAAAAGTTAGTAATCGTTGGGAACACAGAGGGGAAAGACCCAGAGGCCGCTCACCGACTAAATGGTCGGACCAACTCAACTATTCGGACACAAAATTTCACACTGTCGATGACGCTAACATTGCAACTAAACACCCCACTCCACCCCACTGTTGTTTACCATTGCTTTTTTTAATTTAACTCGACTTTTTTACATTTTAATTTATCTCTTTTTTATGTAACTTTATTGTAATTCATGTATTTAGTTTTTATGTGGCAATAAATTATTTTCTTTCTTTCTTTTCTTTTTCAACTAAAAGTAGCCGATAATGGAGACAGTTCGTCCGTTCATCTCTCTTCTCCACTTCATCCCACCATGATCACGATCTTGAGATATCAAGGACCAGAGAGAGAGAGTACGTACTTTCTATCGTCTACTACTTATTAAGACGATTCTACGAGTAAAGCCCTAACTCATTCACCGCCACGCTACGCTGATAGCGCCTTATTCTCGACATGTAGCAAAAAGCGCCCGTAGCGCTGTGACGCATGTTTGTGATTGGCACTGAAAGGTAACCTGACGGGTTAACTAGCGACCAAACATGCAATGCAGCATTACACGCCAACTTGTATTCACGAAACTCAACTGTGTGATTGGATCAATTTTTCTGTCGTTATTTTGTCCCATGTCCCAAAGACAATGAAACTATATTTTCATGATACGGCATACAACCACAAAATAATAGGTTCATCATTTACGCTCACAATTTTGGTTTTGGATTTTACCGTAAAACATTACAGTTTTCAAACAGCCAACAAGTACTTACCATGGCAACAAGTTGCAAGAAACTGCAATCACGCTTGTCCGTTCACTTTTCTTTACCCACAATTACATTATAGATAACTCATTCACTGCCAGGAATCGCCACACTCTACGGTCGTAGCCGATCCCAAGGTTTTCCCGCTAAGTAGCGGAAAGCAGCTACGGTGTAGGCGACCGTTAGGCGGGTTCCTGGCAGTGAAAGGCATTTTCATCTAAATATACAGTGTACCAAAAATGGGGTGAGAGTAGAGAGAATGTAGATAGTAAGAGATCTTTTTACGTGATTTTATTTTATACATTTTTATGGAGCGTTGGCCGACTGGAACGATGACGATGGGGCTTCACCGTGCATTTTAAAATGAAAATGCGTTTAACCATACTAGAACACTATTTTAAACCCATGTTTATACGATAGTAACGTATAATTACGATTTTACTACACCATAGTATCACTTCACTATTTACCACGATCCCGGATTACATAGTTAACATAAATAGCTCTACGCGGGACCGATAACAATGTTGCTGAAATATGCCGGGCGGTTTGCTACGCCGCCGCCGTGCGTGGCTGCTACGAGCCAACGGCGTAGCTTATTAGTGACGTAATGCAACGGAGTTCAAATACAATATTATTGAGAGAAATCTACGGATATTCAATTGAATATGCTTTCAATTTACTTCTATGTATTATCCTTGCAATCATTACAAAGAGTGCATCTGAATGGCTGTCAATTTAGACTAGCTTGAGAGGCTGTACTAAAATGCTATTCCGTCGTAAGCTCAATAAGGCTTGTATTGTGGTACTGACGATATCTATACTAATATTATAAATGCGAAAGTGTGTCTGTCTGTCTGTTACCTCTTCACGCTTAAACCAATGAACCGATTGAGATGAAATTTGCATGGAGATTTAAATCCCAAAAAAGGACATAGAATCGTTTTTATCCCGGAAACCATCCCCTGAGGGGATGAAATGGTGGATGAAAGTTTGTATGGAGCTATGATGTAAACGACGAACGGAGTCGCGGGCAGAAGCTAGTATTTAATAGATGAAAGTACTTAAATCCATAGAAAACATCCAAGACTCAGAAACAAATATCACACAAACACAAACTCATCACACAAACATTTCACCCTTACCGGGGTTCGAACCCAAGACCTTCAAGCTAACTGATCGACCAATGGTACGATGTTTTCTTCAAGTAAAAAGCAAATGGTAAATCATTATCATTATATGAGCCCAAAGACGTCCAGCTTAGGTGGTCCGACGCTCATACACAACGTTTATTGACATTCGCAGGCTAACGGCGTGATATTTTAAAAAACTTATATAACACATTTTCATAAATGGCTTACGTTTGAGCGAAATTCCCCCTTTCCTAGAATACATTTGTATCAACTAGAATAATTTGAGAAATTAGTTTGCCACGTGATACTTTGGGAAAACGATTATTCTCAAATTATTCTAGTTTAAAGTTTATTCTAGGAAATGGGGAATTTCGCGCAAATGGAAAGCCAATTTATGAAAGATTGTAACATAAGTTTCCTAAAATATCACACCGTTAGCCTGCGAATGTCAAAAGACGATTTGTATGGTCGTCGAACCACCTTAAAGCAATGACTTGGACACGTAGTTTCAAGGTTTACGAGACAACCGGGTGGCTCGCGGTATTTGAGCTCCCGAAGCTTGGTGGAACCACCCGGTGCAACCCGACGGGTAATCACGTGACGTGTCGAACGCGCGTTAGCACAATTAAACTGTAATTTTTCCATATAAAAAGAGACATTTAAGATGAATTTGAAAAAGTTGTGGCTTTCCAATGACTTGTGAATTGGTTGAATATAGTATTTATTTATTTATTGTGTATTTGCGATATATATGACAGTGTGTATTATATTTTATACTGTATATTTATATATGTATTGGCATGTTTTTATTCGTCCAGAATTAATACCTATTAGGTTTTGTTTTCATTTTCTCTGTGTTTTTGTACACGGTATAAGTTTGCCTATCTCGGTCTACCTACCTTCCTCTCAATTGCTCAAAGGTTAGCTGGAAGAGATCCCTTATAGGGATAAGTTCGCCTTTGTACTTTGATCTATTGTGTGACATGTATATTCTTTAACCTGTTATTGTGTACAATAAAGTGCTTACATACATACATACATACATACATACATTTAGATCTACCTGATGCGTAACCGATTGTAACAGCGGTTGCTCCGCTGTTCATATAATGAAATGCTGTTTCAAACGGTTACCTCGCGATTAATTATTTTAGCCATCCGGTTGCCTCTTGGATACTGCTACTACGTGTCATTGCTCTGAAAAGTCCACTGCTATACATAGGCCTCACCAAATGGTAAATGTCAAATGATATTTCGTACATAAACTCCGAAAAACTCATAGGTTACCAATTAGGTTATTACCAATTTATTTCATAGTTTGTACCAATTACGTACGCGAAATAGTCATTTTTCCTGCTATGCTTTTAATTATCTATTACTTTACTTTTGATGCTGTGTACATTTCAAAATACTTAATGCCGACATTCGTTCATTCAGTTTAAACCGCAATTAGAAATAAGTTCAGAAAATGTCTGAGTACATTTCTTATTAAAAAACCGGCCAAGTGCGTGTAGGGCCACGCGCAGTGTAGGGTTCTGTAGTTGCCTGTCTATCTTAGCTGGGTAGATCTACACGCGCGCGCCAACTAAATAGTTGCATCGGCCGAATTTGTACGAAAGTTGCTCTTGGTCGACTATTACTCGGTAACTCGTTATCATGCCTACTTAGCCATGATAGTTTTCCTTTTAAATTCATTATGTAGGTACTACTGCCACGATTTTTTTCACATTCTCAGTAGTAGCTACTTAGCCGACAGGGGGGGGGGGGGGCACATGGCTTCATAATATTTTTGAACAAGCTAACTATCCAGCAATAACCCCTATAGGTAAAACGAGTAAAAAACATTACATCCCCACTAACGGGAGGTACCGTAAAAAATTTTTTTTATACTCGTCGACCTTAATGTTTGAATTAAGACTTCGTACACCAAACTTAAGAAAAAGCCGTTGTTTGCACTTCGTTTTCAATAGATACCAAGTTTGTTTAATTAGTTCAGTTGACTCGTAGAAAAAGTATTGTATACAATCCTACTATATATATATATATATACATATATATATCCTACTAATATTATAAATGCGAAAGTTTGGATGTTTAGATGTTTAGATGATTGGATGTTTGTTACTCAATGACGCTTAAACGGCTCAACCGATTTATATAAAATTTTGCTGGATTCAAATATAGGATAGTTTTTATCCCGCGTCCACGCAGACGAAGTCGCGGGCGGAAGCTAGTAATATTATATATGTGAATGTTTGGATGTTTGGATGTTTAGATGTTTGGATGTTTGTTACTCAATCACGCTAAAACGGCTCAACCGATTTGGATGAAATTTTGTACGTAGATAGTTTATAGCCTGAATTGAAATATAGGATCGTTTTTATCTTGGGTCCACGCAGACGAAGTCGCGGGCGGAAGCTAGTAGTTACATAATTAGCTTTTTAAGTCTCGTACCTTAATTAGGCCACTCAGCATTGGTACTCGACTGAAAAAGCATACATTATATAACGATTGCATAAAATACTGTCTAAACATTTTGTTTAGATTTTAGTGATTTCTATCCTAGTGTTTAAAAGTTTAGAATTAACACATTCACTGCCAGGAATCGTTACGCGCTCCGCTCCAAGCCGATCACGTGATTTTCTTCGTATGTAGCCGAAAGCGACTACGGCTAAGGCGCCTACTAGGCGGTTCCTGGTAGTCCAGTATTAAGAAAGAATGAGTACCTTTAAAGAACCTTGATATAAAAAAGTTAAGCAAGCAGGAAGTTACAAGATTACGAGACTTTTAATAAAATATGCTCGCAAGACAAATGCATGGTGTTTTTATCGAGCAGCAGGTGTTAAGGACCCCTCAGGGTGTCGATTCAATGCAACCGTTGCGTATTCCAATTTCGTTTCTATTTGTTTCGTGGACTCGCTTCCACGCTCTACGTGCTACCTTGTCAGAGCGAGCACCAGAATATTTTTTATTATAGTATAACGGTGGCAAAGAAGCATACGGTCTACCTGATGGTAAGCAGACACCGTTGGCGCTTGCGAGTCCAAGCGCATTGCCAACCCTCTTTTGAGTTGAGGATTCATTGTGTCGATAGCTTGAGACGAGCGGGTCTCACTCTCAACTAACCGCATCCTCGGGAGCTCTGGCGCCCTTATTCACCATCAGGAACACAAAACTATCCACCACCTACAGAGCAAATAGTGGCGTTATTATGGATGCGACCTCCTGTACGGTGGTGATACTTTCGCAGTTGGGTGGCTCCAAATATGAGCAAAAGCACTAACGCTGAAGAAGAACTCCCGGAGAGTTCGAAACGTGTCGCCCGTAGTGACATTTTATAAGCATTATTTTTATTAATTATAACTCGATGAGCGAAATGATACTCCCCTGCCACAGCAGGCGCAGCGTGGACAGACCTGACAAGACGGATTGATGACATGGTAAAGGTCGCGGGAATCCGCTGGATGCAGGTGTCGCAGGACCGGTCGTTGTGGCACTCTTTGGGGGAGGCCTATGTCCAGCAGTGGACGTCTTTCGGGTGATATGATGATGATGATATTTCACTCACCTCACTCAAAAATATTGCAATGAAATTGGAACGTGCAGCGTTTTTCTCGAGTCGACCGCAGGCCCCCCGACTCAGCCCCTAAATAGGGGCGCAACACTTGCGAGCATTTTTTGTCGATTTAGACATTACCGCTTAAGTCTGAAAATTGCCACTTCCGCAATAACCCACACTGTATGAAATATGTGCTGTTGTGAACGATATTACTCTTGAGTCTTATAGCATTGAAAAAAGTTTTTTGGAGCAGGTGAAACGGCTTTTAGGTGCCGAAAAAAATGTCAAGTAATGTATTTAAAAAACAGGCATTAAAAAAACTGTTAGTGATAATAATATCTTCAATATCAATAATTTCAAACAACAATTCCCGTATATCATTCAGAATATACGGCTTCTAAACGCAATGAACCTTCATTATTAATTAACAGGATCAAATTAATAAAACGATTACCAATATCTACGCGATTCGAATACTGAACGAATATTAAGCACAGATTTATTACACACTAAATCATAATACGTCAACTATATCATTGCACCAATTTATGTTGAGCCGAACGCTGAAGTATAGTCCCGTAGAAGTAGTTAGTTTTTAATGGGGTGAGGGAGGGAAGGCGGGTCAGGATATATTGGTTATTCTGACACCTTGGCGTAGATAATGAAATTAATTAGCGCAAGATAACTTTGCACTACATTTCTTGCGGTAAATGTTGAGGCAGCCTACTAATTTTGTTTTTGTTGATTGTGCTCAGTTGAGAACCAGATTGAAGTGGTTAATGGTACTGTCTTCAAACAAATATTCTTCACAAGCACGGATGCACGCACGTAGGCACGCACACACACACATTTGGTACAATTAATTACTAAATTATACAACACGTTAAAATAGCATATAACTGATTTGCAGATTATTAAATTAGGTCAGTATTGTGTAAGCACTAGTGTTCAATTATTCTAATAAATAGTGCATCTAGTTTAAGGAATTTAGGTGTATATCTCCGTGTGTTAATAAATGGTAATTGATTTGTGGCTGTCTAACTTCAAATCACGGCAGGCTCTATAACCCTTCAATTTCAAAATCCGTATTTGGCATGTCGTGAATTATTTCGCTTTTCTATTTCCGATGTGTCGATATGGCACAGTGGTTCATATAAGCATGCAAAAATGCACTTTTTGACATCTTAACTGCCAAAGATTTCGTACCGCTATGCTATGTTATGACACGCAAGGAGAGGAAAGCACGAGCAGAGCGCTCACTTAGCGTGTTCCTGGCACCGAAAGTGTTAAAATAGTAAGATTTTCCACGTTTATTATTGAAATACGCTATACTGATTATGGCGCCCTAAATTAGATTATTTTATGTGTATATTGTTGTATATTACGTTTATAAACATACGGTTTTTTAGGCATGTGTTCCCAAATAACACTCCAACAATTAATGACTCGAAAAAATACTAACCCAAATTGTAGACTCACGTAGGTAGGTACAGTGGCTACGTCAAATATAAGTTTAAAGTTTTGTATCTTATTAAACGGTAATAAGGCAAAAAATTATACATGTTTTTTAAAGTCAACTGTACATATAGTTAATATACACCCAAGCAAGACACGGTATAATAGCGGAAAAATACAATTTTAAATCAATTTTTATGAAGAAACATCATCAAAAGAATGTTCATGCTACTTTTATACAAGTACTAGCTTGCCCGCGACTCCGTCCGCGTGGAACTCGTTTATATCGTAGCTCGATACAAAATTTCATACCCCATTTCACTCCCTCAGGGGATTATTTCCGGCATAAAAACTATCCTATGTCCTTCCTCAGGATTCAAACTATCTCCATACTAAATTTCATCTCAATCGGTTCAGCGCTTTAAGTGTGAAGAGGTACAGACAGACAGACACACTTTCACATTTATAATATTAGTATGGATTGTTTGATAAAATATTTCTAATTATTTTGTCCACAACTGAAACCACTGTGCGTGGAACTGTCGATTGCACTGTCAATCAAGCCTAGTGGAAAGCCGTGGGGACTTCCGTATCGTCATCACCTTCGTTTTCCTCTCGCTCACACCCAAATATTTTCCTTTAAGTGTGAAAAAGACCGAATACTCAATAACGGATACAGTCAGGACGGTATTTTATAGCTTTAATGGTTTGCTGACGCGGAAATTCATTTTCAACTGCAAGTAATATTGCGCCGGCATGTGTATTTGACATGTTAAAAGGGAAAACGCGTCATTAAACATGTAAGTATTTGTTGGTTGTACAATTTATTGATAAATCGGGAAATGAGCTACCGTCTGATGTGTCTGCTTTTGTATTTTATAGAAAAATACGATCTGTATGTAACTATTGGTAGTTGTAGTTTCAACGCGCTAATAATAAATAATCAAAACAAACAGGTGCGTCCTTTATTTATTTTTTTATATCAAGATGGTGGCAAACAAGTGTACGGTCTGCCTAATATTAGTAACCATAACTTGGAACTCTTGAGAATCCACTTTCGCTTTGCCAAGGTATTTATTACTACACTTAACATCAGGAACATAACCACTCACAAACATGCTCGGCAAATGATAAAGATTTTTCATGGTTGTAACTTCAGTATATACTTTTCACGTGGTAAGTTACAGACATTCATGGTTTAACCCTCCACAGTCAAACTGTAATCAATAACCCCACAGCCTACTTACATAAACTTGAATAAACAACTCAGAACTAACAAGCTGCAATGACGGCTGATTGCTCGGCTAACTGCTATTTGCGAAGAAAATCAACTTTTTAGTTACCGTCCAACTTTTCCTTTGCCCTTTAGAATGGAACCACTGTGCATGCAAATGCATTGGTTCGTAGTTCATTTTATTACGAGTTTTGTTCGACAATAGTAGGATAATTTGACCGATTATTTGATTGACAGGTCACAACCATAATGGCGCTGCGCTGCCTCGTCGGTCCTCGAACTTCAAATTCAAATTGATTTATAGACATAGCATTATCTATCTATCTATCTCTCTATCTATTCAGCACGGCAATCACGCGACGGCGCGCGAGCTCTCTCGATTTTTATCGCACTATCCGTCACCTTCTTTTAGAACACTTAGAACAAGAGGTGCGAGAAAAATCGAGAGTATGTCGCGGCCGTCCCATGATAGACGTGCTACCCGTATCCATCCACTGTTATGTATAGGCCTCTTCTTTACAACGCTGCTCTCCTCGGTCCTGTCCATATACCAAAATATAGCATGATACACCAATAAGGGACCTTCATCTAATTTTTAACGAATTATTGACTAACGCGTAAGGCCTTTTTCCTGTAGGTAATGTCGCAGACTGTGGTTGGTACCCAACCACAGTCTGTGTTGGATAAACATAAAGCACTGGATTTCGTTAAATTTTTTTTTAGGGTACCTCCCCTATTTGTAAGTAGTGATATAAAATTTTTTCTTGTTAAACCTGAAGGGTATCGTTGGATAGCTTCTTTAAATGAGTTTCGTAAAACCATTTTTCAATTCAGTTATGCATTTGCGAGATATTGGGCTTTAAAGCCCTAATTTTTGTTCATATGACCACCCCCCGCCCCCCCCCCTCCCTGCCGGCTAAATGGCTACTACTGGGAATGTGAAAAAAATCGTGTCAGTAGTACATATAATGAATTTAAAAACTATTACGGCTACTAATTTGAAAACTATCACGGCTAAGTAGGCATAACTAGTTACCGAGTAATAGTCGACCAACTTAAAATGTAATTAGAAGGGCTAACTTTCCTACAAATGCGGCCGACGCAACCGCACCATTTAGTTGGCGCGCGCGTGTCGATGTAACTGTAAGACAGACAGGCCACTAGGGAACCCTACACTGCGCGTGGCCCGACACGCACTTGGCCAATTTTTGTCTTTGATTTTAAACTGCACACTATAGAACTCTCCAAACTCTAGCAGTTTCGGGATCCGGGCCGGGCCGTACGAGCCGAGTTTTATCTGGAAATAAAAAAGAAATGTACTTACTTATATTTGTGCAATATTTACGTTTTAATTAATTTGCCCTACCATATCAAACTGAAAAACACGGTAAGCAAATATTTCCGGCTTGCATACAATTCGGCAGTCCCATCAAAGCTTGCTTTCAGGGAAACATGAAAAGGAAAAAAAATGCAATGCGACCCTCGGACCGCGGGACACTGCGTACCTTAGGCCGATAAGGTCCCATGTAGCTTGTCAACCATTGCCATGTACAACCTTGTTCTATTAGAGATGATGTTTGGTACCATGGTTCTTGAATTCACCCCTTTTCAAACCCGCGCGCACGGATAGGCTGACGGATTGCACCGCTTTTATGACTTCGTCAAGAGAATGCAGGAATGGCTTTGACCTCTAGAATGGGCAAAAAACAGCTTGTCCAAATTTTTTGAAATGTACGTTTTTGTGCTTTTTACCATTCGGATGCTTTGACACTGACAGTCGATGAATTATATTTTTTTCGGTTTGTTACAGTCAATTTTCGATAGCACTGATTAGTGCTAAGTCATACGGGGGGGTTAAAGGCAGCATGTAGATAGAAGAGAGAAAGTTATTCGATGGCGAGATACCTATGTCTTATTTATGAAATTCGTTTGTCTTAAAGAAGTTACTCATACTCATACTTAGGTGACCATACAAAACGTTTTTTGACATTCGCAGGCTCGTTAGCGTGATATTTTAAGAAACTTATGTAACACACTTTCATAAATTGGCTTTCCAGTTGCGCGAATTTCCCCTTTTCTAGAATAAACTTGTATAAACTAGAATTTTACTTTTAATTTTACTTGAACTATTCTAGTTTATGCAAGTTCTAGGAAATGGGGAATTTCCGCTCAAATGGAAAGCCAATTTATGAAAGATTGTTAAGTTTTCAAAAATATCACGCCGTTAGCCTGCGAATGTCAAAAGACGTTTCGTATGGTCGTCGAACCACCTTAATGTTAACTAATTAGCTTAATGCAAATTGCATTATTTTTTATAAAATGCGATAATGATAGATAATTCATTATTTTATAGTAAGATTGTCATTTACAGTTTATCTAACTTAAAGTTTGACCTTTTCATATGTTACTGCTTCGAACAATACATATAAATGAAAATATTGATTACATATTAGCCTAAACTTATAACCAGTTGGTATTGGTTAAATTACGAGTTCACTTTAAATAACATTAAAACCTTGATTAATAAAAAGAACTGCTTTCACGTGTTACCTGCGTTTGATTTCCCAATCTCTGCCTCCTCAAGAAAGGGGCTATTGCGCGAGGGTGAGTGACAAATGGGCATCGTAAGACGCTTTACGGGACGTGCACGGGATCAATAACCGGCCAAGGGGCCCGATTCCAGGCCCAACGTACTACAGTGATATCCCTATATTTGCACCATTGCATGTCTTTCAAAATCAGGTAGTTTTTGTAGGTCCCTATGATATAACATGGAATTCCCAGCATGAAATGTGTCACATTTTGAAGCATGGTAATTTGTTGTATCATTATTTAATAATCATAACGAAGAAAAACTATATTCTAACGTCGTTTTCTCCCTTTAAAATAAATTAAAACGCGGCTTATTGCATAATTTTTCGAACGAGCATTAGGACAATTCAACTTTTATTTTCCCATACAAAAAATTACATTTAGATCAGTAAAAAAATGAGATTAAGGCAGATACCTAACGTGAGTAAAAAAGGGTACGCGATCGACCAGCAGGGCTAGTATTTACAAAGTCTGACTTCTAAGGTACCTGAACTACGGGTGCATGGGTGACTAGAGACAAGTTGAAAATCGTTTAGATAGCAAGTTGAAGTTGAAAACGAAATTTCAATACCTTTTTTGTATTAATAATGGGATTGCGTTTGATTTTCGTTTAACATTATGAAGAGTACAAGGTCTAAGAATCGATTCCATTTTGTGTGAAATTATTGATTGTCACGAATACACACAAAATGGAATCGATTTTTAGACCTCGTACTTTCATGCTACGTTCCTTGAAATATAAACACGTAAATCAGTCTAAATTAAATTCCTCCAGAGGTGTGTGCGTGGTTGCTTGGCTAAGACAAGCAACGTAGCATATTTCATCCGCGGTAGCAAAAAAATTATACAAAATCTGACTCAGTCCTCGCATCATACGACGAATGGGTTAGCGGGTAATGTATGCTAGTAGAACGTTAAGCTACCTACCAAAACCCGAAATAAAACCATAGTTCCAACATTTCACTAAAACATTTAGTTGAAAACTATGTCGACCCGAGCTAACTTTCGCATTCATAATGCTCACAAAAGCGCGTTTAAGGGTCATTCTTGAGAATTGCATTATTCATCTCATTCCCGTGGCGTTTTTTATTTTAAGAAATTTTTACTAAGTTACAATAAAATCCAATTAAATATTTAATAATAAACACATTTATCGAATAGGCATCACTTTGGGTCAATTAGGTTCGGAAATATACCAATTCAAAGTTCAGCTGTCAGGGGAATGAGAAAAAATGTCAGGGGAATCATAAAAAGTACAAGGGAATCAGAAAAATGAGAGGGGAATCATAAAAACTACAAGGGAATCATAAAATTGACAAGGGAATGATAATCTTTGGTATTTAATCAGATGTTTTATTAAATAAATACAAAATTATCGAACTTGGAATAAATAAAAAATTCACAGTATGTTTTTTCTTAATATTCTTATAGACTAGTACCATAATTTGAGACTTATAGTATCATTGACATTAATTCTTTGCATGACTTGCAAAAATCATCATTAACCTAGCGTTTCTCCCGGATCGACCTATGTCTGCCATTTTCTTTTTTCGTAATGGAATGAAAGGGACAGTGCTAATAAAGTTCAAATATTCTGAACTTGTAGGTAATAGACCCCATACGACGAAATGTCAGTGCTCCGCACCAAAATTAAAAAGCTACTTTGTCTCACGGAGTGAGCAAAATCGCATTTTGCACACTGTTTTCACGCAGCAAAATATGCTTGTTCGAGCTGCTGAGGTGAAAATGTATTTATAAGAAGTCTACCAAGTATCCACTTGTCATTATTAAATTAGTAATTATGTCACTCACGCCCGAGGAATGTACCAGAATCCTGACGATGCTGGAAAATGGGAGAAGTCAGCGAGAAACCGCAAGAATAGTCGGTGTATTGTTTTTTACAGTTCAGCGTGTTCGCCAAAGTTTTCTAGAAACTAGTTCGAACCTACGCAGACCAATAACAGGCAGACCTAGGTGTACGACGGCACGGGAAGATCGTGATCTAGTCAACACTATGCTGCGAAATCGGTTTCTTACGGGAACAGCAATGACTCATCATTTTTTAGGGCTTGGTGGAACCAACTTAGTGCTTGGACTGTAAGACGGCAAATTGATGAAGGTAATTTGAAACCATTTACACCCGTCCCGAAACTCGAGACGCACCATCGTAAAGCAAGACGAATTTATATGATAAAATATTTATTTTCAAGAAAACTTCAGAAATCTATCATTACCCCGTTCAAAAAACCGGGGAATGAGAATCAGGGGAATCAGAAACCGAGGGAATCAGAGTCAGGGGAATAAGAAAAAGTATGTTTTTTGTCGATTATGCCGAAACTATTATTAATATAAGAGTATCTATTAAATCAAAACACGCATTCATTCATGTGTTATTCTCTACACTAAACATTGTATGCCAATTGCAGGAAATAGATTTTATATGAAAATACAGAGTAATCATAGTCATAGTGAACCAAAGTCAGGGGAATTAGATATCTACCTTCATTGCTCAGAGCTCCAGCGACCGACGCGTCCTCTCTCCGCGGCGTTGCTAGCGCTAACTGACAAGGGTGAGGCACGGCAGAGGTTACGCGTCACAATACATTGTAGTAGAGATGTGCGCGTTGTTTAGTCAGGCATCAGGGGAATCATACGTTAGCTCTGGACAAACCTTTGATATAGATTCCTATAAAAACTGTGATAAATAGGGGAACCATATATTTTTTAATTGAATCTTTAACTTATATTCTAACGATTTACCTCGATACAATATTTGATTTCAATCCATAACTAGTTTTTTTCAGAGTAGATTGTTCACAAAATGGCGGATGGACGCATCAGGGGAATCATGTTTTAGGTGTTTGATATTTTTTTATGGCAGATTCTACTTACCTTAAAATAAAAAATAATCCTGCCCCAGTTAGATTAAGTGTTGAACTACTAAACAAAAATGTGTCAGGTTAATTATTTTATTTTTTCGGGTACTTTTTCCCTCTGGACGCTGAAAATTGACCCTCTCAAGAATCACCCTTAAACTCATGTTTAATCCGCCTAATTTAAACATTCATAGTGACTTCAAATGGCCAGTTACCCTCAAGATGAACAAAGAAATATCATTAGCAAAGGCGAACCCTCGTCAGCCCAGGTCTAACCGACGTCATTTAAAATGCTTCGCACACCTCCGGAGGAATTTAATTTCGACTGACACACGCGTTTTAAATTTTTAATAGACTGGCCGGATGTTGCTGAAAACAGTTCAGTAACTCGGACTTTATTATGAAGGTGTGACTTTGATGTATGTTTTCATTTTATACATTTAGTTGACGACTTGGGTCGAGTCGACTCTACGTTCATTAGTAGTGAGTGACTAATAATCGAATGATTATACATTGAATCGAATAAGTCGAATATTTATTATAATCGATTAATCGACTTGGTATTATTCAAAGTCGCGGATCGCTAATTGAGAGGTTTGTCAAAACGGAAAGTTTTTTTTCTATTTGAATTTGTTTATTGATGGTTTATTTTTTTTAAATAATTAATTTCGACTTTTTATTATGCATAGAAGCCATACCTTACTAAAGAGTACATACATAATCACAAAAATTGTTGTTTATTTACAAAAGTCTGAAGGTAATGGCTTGAAATATATTTTAAAAAGTAATGTAATTCCTTGGTTTGAATCAATTATACCACATAAAGTCTTTACAAATATACAAAAGCATCCATCCAAAAAATGGCAATCTAAACAAGCTGCTCTCACATCATAAATAAGAAGTCGTAAACATAAGGAGGAAACATGTTTATATTACGGAAATATAAATAACTGTGCTAAATCGAGGTCCGGGGGGCGCGAAAGCCTTGCCTCGAGTGTAGATCATAATTCAGCACGTGTGTTGCACTTACAACCGAGGAATATAAGTTGGGAATTCAGCATGTTTTCTACACAACAAACGTTACCTAAATTATTTGATGAATGAGTTTTACTTGCTCACTCAGACGATGGATTCAATTTTCGCAGAACGGTTAATACACTACTAACGGTAATTATACTTTCAGTGCTAGAAACCCGCCTAATGGGCGTCTACGCCATAGTTGCTTTTCGCTACATGTTAGGAAAACCACAGGATTGGCTGCGAGCATTGCGCGTAGCGCATCTTTGCAGTTAATGTGTTAACAATCGCTACGCGCTACGCTCGTAGCTGACCCCGTGGTTTTCCGCGTATGTAGCGGGAAGCGCCGCCGGCGTAGGCATCTGCTAAACAGGTTCCTGGCAGTGTACGTATTAAATTGAATAAAGAATAATTGCCAAGTACAGTTTTTTGCTTTTCTGTAGTACCTAATTGGATTGCGTAAGGCCCTTACTGGTAAGGGCACGTCAACGGGCTCTTTAAAACTTAGATTAGAGAAGCCATATAAATATATCACGCCGGTTCTTTAAATAGTAACTCTCAACTAACTTTACTAAACAAAATAAAAATGCTGGTGGAGCTACAAGATGAAAAAATTTAACAAGTATTTCTACATATTTTGTCACACAGCACTTAACTCAGTTTTAAGCATAATTTTACGTCAAGATAATTCGACAAATTGTTTTTACGAGCTCCAATAAATTTCCGAACTCACCTGACAACACTCCGCGTATTAACGCAGAGTTACAACTTAAAACAGAAGGCGGCTCGTAAATACACATAACGTTTGACACTAACCGTGTTCCTAAACATAAAAAACATCGTAAAATTGTGTAAAAAAAAAACTCCTTTGCCGAGCGTGAACGTTCCCGATATTCACGTTATTTAAAAGCTAGGCTTTTCCGTCGCGCGAAATTATGACAGATGGAATCCTAAGTGAGATTTCGCGGTGCCGGCTTACAGTGGAGGCGGGAATCCCTTGAGCCCTGCTTGAAAAGACGCTCACTTTCACAACTGCGCGTAGTCTTGTTCCTTTTCGGGTGTCTGGTAATGTTAGTGATTGATCGTTTGGAACAATGTCTGTGCTTACCTCAGTGCTAAGAGTTTGGACGTGCTAATCGATTGATTGGGTATAAGTTTTGCAATTCATTCATTCATTCAGTCGGTCCCTCAATGCTGAGGATCGTGACTGTTATGTAATTGTCGGGGAGTGCTGATAGCTCGCGAATGGCTCCGGTGTCGCGCTGCATGCTAGTGACTTTTGTCTCTTGATCACTCCATTTGGCTGGCGGTCTGCCACGAACTCGTACACATGGACGTAATTTTTTTTAGTTTATTTTTAGTTTTAGGTTATTTGTAACATGAAGCTTTCAGAGCCTCTTAAAGCATTTAACGTCCCCAAACTTAATGTAAGTATTACCCGAGGGCTGCGATAGCGATTACAAAAAAGAGGGAAATAACACAAATATAATTTTATCCCAGACACCTTAAGTCTCAACTCAAATCATAGAGACCTTACCTATCTCTTTTGACTTTTATTGGGGGTGGAAAAAATAGAAGTTATACATATTTACTTGAATTTACGTGGTGGGTGGTTTGGGTGGTTTTCATTTGACCTGAAATATAATATTAAAACATTTTTAACAATCTGACCTTAAAACCTAAGGAGCAGCTATAACGATAATTAAATATCTATTACAGAAAATTTTAAAATACAGGAACCGCAAATGCTATTCTATGTACGACGAGTTTGCAAAATTATAATTTACCTATTTGGTAATAGCAACATTACGATTCAAAGGAAACCGGCAATCGTGCAATAAAGGAAGCAGAAATCAGCCGATAACAGTATCAGCAGAACGCGAAGACAAATAGCGGCACGCCGAAATGAAATAATGCTAAATAAGCAATATGTAAAGTGTCGGAGACGGTAAAATGGAATCAATAAAGACGGTTCAAGTAAAGAGAAAACGGTGGTCCATAGATAGTGTTATTCATTCATTCAGTCATTCATTCATTTCAATATTAATTGCTGGTGAATGTGTTAATAAATGTAGAACGTGGGTATCTGCTGACGAATGTAACAATTTAAATTAGAATGAGAGGAATTGTGTCTTTCGACTGTAGCGTAATATTCTAAGCTTGTACATAATATTGGATTTACTTCCATAAGGTTAAATAAAATGACCACACGATTTAAAGTTTTTCTTTTTTTTGCGCTGTGTCAAAGCTATGCCAGTTATCTAGCGAAGCTGCTTTTGGCAAATTATTGTCATTTGACTTTTAATGTCTACAAGTTTTATCTAGAAAAAAAATATTTCTATAGCAAGTTTGTGTCTCAAGGAAGTAAAATGATATATTGACAACGAGGGTGGTATATTAAATCCTCAGTGTATTAAAAAAAAAACAGTATACCTGCAGGTCGATTGCGTATACGCGTCAGGTAGATCTAGATGTCACTTTTTGTGTGGAAAAATGACAGTTGGATCTACCTAACGCGCGTTCATAACGTTACGTGTTTACCCCTCTGGTCTACTGAAACAATACAATACTTAAAGAATCTTGAGCGTAACGTGGGATTCAAGTGCTTATTCCTTAGACGGAAATATTTTTGCTCCCGAATGGAACCTTCTACTTTTCACACCTATTAAGAACATTAACGAAATTTAACAGGGATTATCCGGGAAGAGAAATACAACTTTGATCCCTCGTTTGAGCTCAACAATGACTCTTTCCTGAAAATTTGGAGTAAAATTTGCTGTCTACCCTTTCGCTTGAGCTAGATGGCAAAAATGTTAATGAACTGGACCTTGTATTGTTTAAATATAAATACCGCTTCCGCTCAACACGTGCACTGTAACCTCCTGGTACGGTAAAGCAGCAAACAGCCCCAGGGTAAGTCAATACGCTGACGAAGGCCGGGGCACACCTCGTGGCACCAGATACCGCCGTTTTTATCTGTCACCGGCAGCGAAAGGACACCGTTTGAACAAACCTTTTCATGTTATGTGTACACAGCCTTTTGATAGTTTTGGGTGGCCATTAACAAGTGAATTTTATTTGGGATGTCAATGGCAGATTTTTGGCAAAAAAATCTGATACACCGTGTAAGTTGCATAAAGTAAAAATATTGCTTTTTTATATTTCTTATGAGGTTTCATGTTGAAATGTAGTAGATACATACCGATTATTATGGTTATACACTTAATTCACTTCTTACTAGTACAAACCGATGTAGTATGAAATGTTTTTCCCTCAGTGAAACTTGAAAATACAACTAATAAAGTTTCATATTAGTACACCTAAATATGTCAATCATTCGTTTTATCCATCAATCAATTATTTAATATAGTAATTGATTGACATTTTTATGTGTAGTCATATTTTTGTATTTTCTGGCAAAACAATATTTACTACGTTTACCTACTCGGTGTAGTAGAGCCCCTTCGACCCCATGGAGGTTGTATCATATGCATAACGTCGCGGTAAGTAAAGACTTATGAATCTAAGATTAAATGTCAGAATTGCTTAGAAGAACTAATCTTTGATTAATTTTGTATTAGGCATTAGTCTGCTAACGAATATTATAAATTAAAATAAAAAGACGAAAGATAAAGTAAGTATATTGTTTCGAACTGGATTCAAATCAGTGATCTTCTGATATACGCGGGCAGTCATTCTAAAACAGCTGAGCTATCGGAACCGCGGCGCGGCTTAACAAATTTTTCAACTAACATTTACTTTATATTTGTTCGAATCCATATACTCACTAGAAGTTTCTAGTATTAGTTTATTAGTTAATAAAACATTCGTTACAATAAACTTTTAGGTCGATTGGTCGATTATGCCCATCATAACGTTATATGATACACCTATCCCCAGCGCAAGTATTTTTAAATAAGTATTTAAGCAAGTGCGCTGGGGATAGTGGGGATAATGTTTATTAAAAAAACACTAACATGAACATAATGGACGGCATAGATCTTTGCGCATGTCATACCTTCGTACGTAGCAGAGGAATATATTGAGTATAAAATAAAAAACCACTGATAGGACAACCCATGTTTTATTAGCTGCACTACTGAGATGCTGCGTCAGCCACCGTTAGGGAGCAAGACCCCTGCCGTTTAACGAGTAAGTACCCGCCATTGGTATTTACTTAGGGGCCCGCAGGTATCGTTACAAAAAGGATTTGATGCCGTATAACAGTTATAGTGCATGTTTCTTTATAACCTGTGCGTAATTTTAACATAGGTACATATCTTATATCTTGAGTTCAATGTATTAAATCCATGGAACATCCATCCATACATATTTTTAATTTGAGATTGTATTACACAGGTCACATTGTCTTTTAAGGTGTACGTGTGTCTATTGGAGTGTATTTGTCATAACATCTGACATGTAGGAGGGTTGACATTTGACGTTCATTCACACAATAATCCTAAAACAAATATAGTAAAAGACATGAAATAAACGTAAACATATAAAAAAACCTACCATCACGCAATATTGAATATATTATAAAGGTTTTTTAAATTTAATTAATCAACATTTTCCGACAGTTAGTGTTTGACAAATTGTTTGTTATAAATCACCCATCATATCATCATTATTTTAGAGTGGAAAAACATAGGTACGAGTAGGTACAGTCAGCGTCATATAGTTAGTAGTAGCCAGGGTAGCCAAATATTTCGGTACACGTCTTTATTACTGCAAGAATAAGGGTGTGTTACGAAATATTTGGCTACTTTGGCTGCTACTAACTATATGACGCTGACTGTACGTACGTACAGTACAACCTGAGAGTAAAACTTTATTGAAACATTTTTTCAGCAAGCAAATAAATAAATCGACCGCACCAAACGAAGTTCGCCAATTAGTAGAACTGTCCCATGACTAACTCCGATTTGAATAATTGAGCAGAAGAATTTTCATTAGGTACCGGACAACCGTGACCGCACGCCTCCCCGGCCCGTGTCACCTACGTCGGATTAGGCTTTTACCTTCTTATCCTCTTTCCTATACAAACCATTTTGCGAGCACCAAGGGTGACTGATACTGAAGCTTGCGAGGATAATATATTGAATGTATTTTCACCTTATGGCATTGAAATATTTATTGCTGTATAAAATGAGTACACAAAAGACAACAAAATTAAATTGAAATAAACGACTATAAAACATACATACATACATGCATACATACATTCACGCCTTTATTCCCAAAAGGGGTAGGCAGAGCACATGAAACTTATGTTCCAGGGCCACTTTTAGCATAACTGTGGGTATAAAAGATCGACAAAATGTGATATTGCAGTGATAGGTTGCTAGCCCATCGCCCACAACACACTTCAACCCTGCTCCCTTAGTCGACTAAAACATAAACCAAGCTAAAAAGAGATCTCTTCCAAGCAACATTTGGATAGTGCAGACCTACTTTTGACATTGCAAATAATATACGTACACTGATTACATTTACCTATGTTAAACTTTATACATACAGCTGCAGGTATTATATAGTTCACTATAACATTACCTTCCATGCCGTGCTTTGGCACTGCCGTTGCCGTTCTGCCGTTGGAAAAGAATTCTCAATTTGGAAGAACGTTCCCCTATCGTAACACATAATAAATAAATTTTCACCAATAGATAGATTGGTGTTTATAATGTCAGCCAGTTAGATCGACCCCTGGCTACGTGTTACCGCTTTTAATCTATCTGGAAGCAGCGGAATTATTCGTGAATAATCCTCTATATCCGAAACTATCCGCTCTTATTTTATCTAATGCAGTTGTATACAAACTTTGTGGGCACATTTTATTAGTAGGGAGGGCAAGTTTATGTCCACTTGAAAGTCAACAAGGCGATATGAGAATGTCTGGGGACGGACGGACAACGATCGTATCGGACTGCGTATTTATTTTCTAAATAAAGACTGTTACTTGCCGTTGTTACGAATACAAATGCCACTTGACTGATTTCAAATGGACAAAAGGCATATTATTTTCAACATTTAGATAAAATAAATAAAATAAATCGAAATTTTAGTAAATCAAATGATCCACAGAGGATATTGATAATATATTAAATTACATTCACCCACATCCAGGATTTACATCCACGTCCAAATCCGTGTAGATGTCAAATAATTAACGCCCTGCTACCATGCAATATTAATTGCAATCATGTTCTTTGGCAGAATATTTGAATAGACCTACATCTTCGTGTAGGTAATCGATTACACTATATATTAAACCTACTTCGAAATTTTTATTTAATACGGCTTTTGAAAGATGTGGCAAATGATTTTAATGCATATGACATATGATAGACTATTATAGATTATAAAGATAATGGAAAATCATATTATTGCACGATAATATGGAAAATAACTTTCTGGCTGTGGGACGTCGAATTAGGGAGTGGGGATCTGACGCCCGCGCGGGGTCGTACCAGCCCCCCTATTCTGTAACTTGTTTTACGCTCACCTCAACGCTCACCCACAAATATACCTCTACCTACGCTTAGTTACTACGAATTGCGGTGTCAAGATATATTTGTGGGTGAGCGTTGCAGTGAGCTTAAAACAAGTTACAGAATAGGGGGGCTGGTGCAAAGGTGGTCCACCATTCAACGTGGTAACGCGGCTAGTGTGATGGGTACCTTTGCACCAGGGACGACTCGAGGGGGACTTTGACGCTGGTTTTTCACCGGAGGGGCGAGACGAGACGAGGCGAGAATTGAAATCGTATGGGACTTACTACCTATTTCCACCGCACGCGCGCGCTCTCGTCTTGCCCCTCCGGTGGAAAACCAGCTTTAGACTACTAATCTAGTCTTCATTTTGTTGTTATTCTTTTATTGTATTTTGTTGACATGAATAAATGACCTTATAATTGTATAGTTTGATCTTTTCTGGCTTACGTATACTCGTATTATGCTATAACACATGACATTATGGTAAACATTTTGGGGGAAAATGCTGTTCGCGTCCGTGGGCTTTAGCTCTAGATACCCACACGTGTCCCCTGGGTAGCGCTAAATGAACAGCCCCTTTTAAGAGAGGTAGGGCCTAGCGATATGTCATCTCGCTTGAATCTGGAGCGGCCCACCTGGGGCAGTACCTCCGCCTTGCAGAAAGATCACAGCCATAATAGCACTGCCGCTTACTCTGTAGGTATGTTGTGTTGTGTTCCTGATGGTGAGCAAGGTTTCCAAAGCTCCAAACCCCCTGCCCCCTTTCCTAATGATGATGATGGCGCAGTTAAATAAGCTACCCCAGGAGGGTACCAGCTGCGCTAGCGTTGGAGAATCCCTCTCTGGGCCTTCATGCTCAGGTAACACTTTGCCTGAGAGTGGACGCCGAGACCGCCCCAAATCGTACTCTGGGGGGGGGGGGGGGGGCAAAACCGCGCTCAATCGTCTGCCACGCTGGCCGTGGATTTCTGCAACATCAGAGGCCTACATTCTAACCTCAATGCTGTCCACCATCACCTCGAGACAGAGAAACCGGCCTTGCTCTTTTTGACCGAAACGCAGATATCATCTCCAGCGGACACTAAATACTTATCCTATCCTGAATACGAACTGGAACACTCCTTTTTGCCCAGGGCCGGGGTATGCGTGTACGTTAGAGATGATATCAGCTTTCGCCGCCTCAGCAACCTTGAAGGTAGGGACCTTTCCACCTTATGGCTACGTATAGACAGCGATGACCATCCCCGCGTCTATTCGTGCCTGTATAGGTCCCATAGTGGCGATGCCGAAACTGACCGACTCTTGGAGCAGCTCCAAACAGCGGCAGACTCCGTGCAGATGCAGATCCCATCCGCAGAGATCATAGTTCTTGGCGATTTTAACGCTCATAATGCCGAATGGCTGGGCTCCAGCAAGACTGATCATGCGGGGAGATCTGTATACGACTTCGCTTTGGCATATGGCTTGACACAATTGGTTACAGCGCCTACGCGAATCCCAGATGTGGTGAGCCAAGAACCTTCCCTGTTGGACCTTCTGCTGACTTCCCATCCGGTTGACTACTCTGTCTCCGTCGAAGCCCCACTCGGTTCTTTGGATCATTGCCTGATCCGGAGTGCTGTGCCAGTCATGCGCCCGCAACTGCCTGTACCCGCCGTGTGTGGCACTATAAGTCAGCAGATTGGGACGAGATGCGGTTGTTCTTTGCATCCTATCCATGGAGGCAGGTTTGTTTCACGCCGGATGATCCTACCGCCGTTGCTGATTCTGTGGCTGACGTGGTGCTGCAGGGAATGGAGCTTTTCATACCATCCTCTGCAGTCCCCGTTGGTGGCAAATCCCAACCTTGGTTTGGTCGCTCTTGCAAAGTGGCCTCTCGCCGAAAACAAGGGTGTTACCAAGCCTGGGTAAATGTGGCAGCGGTACGAGATGTAAATACCAGTGCATTAAAAAAGGAGTTCAACTTTGCCTCTAGGTCCTTCAAAAGAGATATTGCTAAAGCGAAGTCCTTGCACATTGGTAGGATTGGCGAGAAATTAGAGCGCCTTCCTTCGGGAACTCGTGCGTTTTGGTCTCTTGCCAAAGCTATCCAGGGGAATTTCTGTACGTCATCTTTTCCACCTTTGCACATGGGTAACGATTCCTTATAAGGCGCAGGTCCGTCCACATATGGAATACTGTTGTCATCTGTGGGCAGGGGCTCCTCAGTACCAACTCCTCCCTCTAGACCGCATTCAACGGAGAGCGATTCCGAGCGTGTTTCCGATCGGCTTGATCCCTTAGCAGTGCGTAGAGATGTAGCCTCGCTTTGCATTTTCTACCGCATGTACAATGGGGAGTGTTCCGAAGAATTGTTCAGATTAATCCCCGCCGCTTCCTTCCGCCATCGCCCTACGCGACAGCTTTTCCATTCTCACCACGTAGATGGTTGGCAGTCCTCAACTGTGCGTTTCTCCCGAAACTTTCTGCCTCGCACAGCCAAACTCTGGAATGAATTGTCGCCTGCGGTATTTCCGGACCGTTACAACCTTCAAGCCTTCAAGAAAAGAGCGTACTCCCATCTTAAAGGCCGGCAGCGCACCTACAACTCTTCTGGTGTTGTAAGTGTCCATGGGCGTCGATTATCGCTTACCATCAGGTGATTCGACTGCTCGTTTGCCTCCTATATCATAAAATAAAAAATAAAAAAATTATGGCGTTTGACTATTATGGCAACTGAAATTATGGTAAATTTTATTCGGGCAAACGAAGGTATACCGATCAGAATGATAATTGGGAAAACAAAAAAAAACATACAACAAAAAATACAACTAGGCATCCAACGTGCCACGACAAAGTAAAAAAAAAAGAAATTGTTATTATTATAATTTGGTTAGTGTAGGCCCAGTGGGTGTAGGGTAGGCGAAGGTAGGTAAAGATTCCTGATTCCATTGATTGATTATTGATTATTTAAAATTGTTTTTTGAACGAATGATTAAATGAAATTAAATAGAATAATCCTTACATACAAGCTTTCAAAGCTACAAGCGCAATTCAATTCTTCATTTTGCAGACAAAGTTCTATCTGAAAACAACCTCTTTAATCTTTCACGAGAAAAAAGTTCAGAATTACTTAACTAAGGGCTCTCTTGCATATAGTTGTGGACTATTCGAATAGGCATTTGTTTTGGTTGTATAACAGATTTTAAATATTATGTAATACCTATTCGAACAGAGGGACCAGAGGTGTAATCAGTAATCGCGTAACATTTTGAACGCATGTTAGATATATGCAACTATAATTTTTCCATATAAAAAATGACATTTAGATCTACCTAACGTACTTACAATGCGTTACGCAATCGACCTGGAGAGGTGTAATCACGTAACGTCCCGAACGCCCATTAGGACAATTTAAATGTTATTTTTCCATATAAAAAGTGACATTTAGATCTACCTGAGGCGCGCGCGCGCACAATGCGTTACGTGATCGACCGGCTGGTGACCACGTACCTTTACGAACGCGTGTTAGGACAACTCAACTGTCATTTTTCTATACAGAAGTGACATTTAGATTTACCCGACGTACGTACATTGCGTTACGTGATCGACCTGCAGGTAGATAAAAGAGGTGCCTTACTTCTATAGTTGGACTTCTATTTATGCATAGTTATGCACTAATAAATTATTTTATTTCTTTCTTTCTGTTTACCTAGTTCCAGACTTCACCAAACTGAACCATTTTCGTACAATGAATGGTATCATTTTTATAAACATAATCTTTGGCATCTTCTAATATGTCTGGTCATTTATTGACAATTATATACTTATATTACGCGTAGTATAGTATACTTGGAATCTCCCATCAATTTATAGTGCCGTCAACGACATACAATAAGACATTTCTCGGTTTATGAGACGTATGGAGCATAATAAAAGTAGTTTATCTGCCGTGATATGACTTCAAAAGCTATATATCACTCTTATAAACTCACAAACTGTGCATTCGGTTGACATTGCTGTTCCTGGCGTCGCCCGGCTCGCGCTGTCTATGGCTGTGACATTGACAGAGCGAGTTATGGTCGCGTTCACAGCTGATGTCGCGCAACTGTCAACCGATCGTCTTTTTGATTCTATGTTTATATATATATATATATATATAATTTTTTTTTTGTTTTTATATATATATATATATATTTTATTTCCGTTTTCATGTTTGCGATGTATACTGTTTGTGTTGCCCTCCCACCCACTCACTTAAAGGCTTCGACGGAAGACCAGCGCCGGCCAACAGGCCTGCACCATGCTGAGTCGGGGCCTTTTCGTGGCATACCTGTTGTTTTTGTTTCTGTGTTCACTTTTGTTATTGTTTTGTATGTGTCACCAATGTCACGAATAAACGTTTTCTATTTCTATTTCTATTTCTATAATGCATATAATTTTTCTTTTCTCATGTATCTCTTGCGCCATTGCGAATCGCTTTAAGTAGTACTTTTAGGTTTCTTAGCATTCCGGTCTACGCTTCTTTTTTGGGATAATTTAACCCGTATAGAACTAAGTTTGAAATATTTGCTATGATGAAGTTAAGAATATTTTAGTGACTTTCCTTAAAACATTTTTAACCTCACTTAAATTACACAGACATAATATTATGTACCTTTACATAGTTATTAGATATATGTACAAGTATAAAACACAATTAATAATTACAAAAATATAAGTACGCATTTGTTTACACAATTCATTTAAATGTCTTCTTGCTCGGATCTTACGTTACATCAGATAAACTTAAAATAACATCAGTCATACGCATCTAACTTGATTCTCTCTGATGCGCTCTCATTAGAGTTAGGTTATTAGGTTTCTGATGTGCCGCATTCGGCACATCAGAAACCGTCACGTCAGAGCACATCAGATGAGTGTGAATCTATCCGTACTAAATGAATAAAAACGATATCGTACTGACTCGGTAACACATATTTTTCGACTCCTGAATGCCGATAAATATTTACCTCAGAAACGGTGTTATGTTTTCGAGCGGAAGTGACAAGAATAGTTATATTTCACGGACTACAGTCTAAGAGGCTTGATAGTTTCTTACATAATGTGGTGTCCTTGGATTCCTCTTAATCCGGAATGTTGCGGATGCGATTTTTTTGACGACTCAGATGCGGATGCAGATATTTCGAGGCTCACATCCGCGGACGCGAATTAGCGGTTCATAGACTCAAAAACATAAATAAACAACGTTTTTAAGACAATTTTTATTATTCATACACGTACTGCAAATGAAAACAATCGTACCGAACATAACTAAACAAACGCGTCTGTTCTTGTCGCGAGCGAATGCGGCGAATCGCCCGCATCCAATTTTGCGGATGCGTATCCGGATACAGATGTTGAAAATGCGGTTTTTTGAGGATGCGGATGCGGATGCATTATATATGTCACACCAACTCGTGGGTGTGACATATATTTGTAAAACAGCTTTTTAAAATATCTTTTATTCTCACTTGTACCGTGTAAACTTAGTTACTACTACGTAGCGTAAGGGTCAATAATCTCTCTTGTCTATCTTTTTGTTCCTAATCTCCACTCAATTGCTCAAAGGTTAACTGGAAGAGATCCCTTACAGGGATAAGTTCGCCTATATACCGATTTAACCTATCCTCCCTGTATTTTTCCCTGCGTGCGATAAAGTAACTTATCCTTGTTACTAAGTTACGGATAAGTTACGTGAAACAAATAAAAGACAAAGTAGCAGAGCCGTCGTATATTGAGGTCAAGGATGCGGCCCCAGACAGCGTCAGATGGAGGAAGCTACACCAATTGCACCAAATTACGATTACAGACCGATCAACGTTAAATATGGCTCCGGCAGCTGTCAAACTTTCCATACTATGAGATTTTAACGAACACCGATTACAGACGGTTTGGTGCAACCCACCCTAACCCTTATGGCGATCACAATAAAACTGTATTTACATATATAATCCGTACTTCGTAGCCACTGCCAATTTCGCGCACCCCTAAACTGATGGTGGCAACTGTGGTTGCCAAGTGAAGTATGGACTTCTTTGATAAAGAAAAATTGAAAGCAATTTAGGCTACCTTTTTTAAAATCCGAAAGCAAGTGAGTGGGTAGTTACATATTTAACCATAAATTAGTCCTCGCGGCATTCGGCTCACCAAACGCCAACATTTGCCGATGGCAGAGCTAGTTACTCCACACCACGCTTGTTTGCGTAGCTGCGAACCACACTGCGGTACGGTTATTAAACAAATACTGCTTGCTTTAACAAAATCAACATGAGAACTGAGCTGTGTGAGGTCTGGAATATTAAAATTGCAACTTTTATCACACGGCTAACCGGAGAAGAGGAAATAAAGATTGCTAATCTCCATAGGGATAGGCGAAGTCCAGACCCCGTAGCATGGACGGCCTTATCACACGATAAGTGACAAGATAGAGCGTCCGTCTCATTATATTGAACGGTGTCAGCCAGTGACGTGATAAGGCCGACCATGATACGGGGTCAGGAAGACCTTAGCCGTGACACTGTAACAGTGCGCACTGGCATGTCTTTGTGTCAGAGGCCAAGATCTACTTCGGGTCGCTGAGCCAGCGTAGTAAGTAAGTAATCTCCATAGTCATTAAGCCGCGTCTAACCAAAAGAAGGGTTATCTCTAGATGGCGTGTTAAAAGCACCTTAGCGCCACGCAAATTGTATGAAACTAAAGCCGATACATGGACGCTGACAAGTGAGGTTGTGCACAAAATACGAGTAGCACAGAGAGCCATGGAGCGCGCCTTGCTCGGTATTAAACTGCAAGACCGAGTGAGGAATATTGAGATCCGATGTCGCACTAATCTGCGCGACGTTGGAGATACCATTACCAAACTCAAGTGGAGTTGGGCAGGACACCTTGCCAGGCAGAGTGATGGTAGGTAGACCAAAAAGGTGTCAGATTGGTGGCCACTTCTAGGTAAAAGAAGTGTCGGCCGTCCACCAACTCGATGGATGGGAGATATTATCAAGATCGTGGGTCACTTCTGGATAAGATTAGCTCAGGATTAGGGCGGATGGCGTACTCGAAGAGACGCCTTTGCTCAGCAGTGGGTGATTACGGGCTGAGAACGATTCTGATGATGTTGTTATAATATCAGGAGTAGATACCATAACTTGTGGGCCAACTAGCTTTTTCCAGCAAATCCGTTCGCGTATACTCATTTATTACAAGGTTTTATATAACTTGCAATGTAACTATGTTCGTTCGGGTGGAATGAGCTGAAATTTTGGGATTAAGTATAGTTGGGATGACAATTTAATATTATGGTACCATCTAGCTCCTTTGATGATGGAGACAGGTGGCCATGGGAATTCAGGACTTAACAGACGTAACCCCTGTGAGTTTGGGCTCGTTAGAATTGTCTCAACGAGTAGTTGATGGCGGTGTACAGAAAAGTACAGTTGGCAATAAAAGCTTGTACCAAAAATAAAAAAATTGACAGAAACTTATTGATAGCCTTGAGGGATACCCTTTACAAAATCGTAAAGAAATTATACTTTAAAACTTCCAACTGGCTATGTAATGAACTGACTCCCATGAATGAATCTAACTTCTATAGAAACTTCCACCCCTTGTCACCTTGAGGGATGATTTCCGGAAAAAAACGAATGATTTAATAGTTATTGCTATAAACATACGACACTATACTATAATCAACCTTGAGGATTATAAATTAACTAGCTTTGTCTGCGTTGACCCGGGATAAAAATAAAAGCTATCCTATATTTAATCCAGGCTATCAACATTCATCCACATCGGTTGAGGCGGCTAAGCGTGATTGACAAACATCTAAACATCCTAACATCCGAACTTTCGCATTTATAATACTTATTAGTAGGCTACAATGATATTATCTAGCTATGCCGATCACTAACACAATTCCGATACCAATTACCAGTACAATGGTAAGATTCATCGAACTACTCAAGGTAGTGCCACAGACGAAAGGTCATTAGTAATCTGTAATGAGACCTACGTGCCTAATGCGTATGGCTAGCCTAATTGGATTTGCAAACCAATTAATGTTCAACATCCGCTCATTATACGCCGTGCACCTATAATGTACCTAAGTCATTGAATGATTAATTGATTCATTCCTAAATTGGATTATGGTAAGCACAAGTCTGTAGGCTGAAAGACTTAGTAAGGGATGCATGACTTGTAGATCACGGCCAAGTGTGTATGTAAGTGTTTAAGTTTTCAGCGCATGAGATAATAACGTCCGTATTCATAAACGTTCTACAAGCCTAGTTTAACTAAAATGGCTATAAAAGTCGTTTGTCTTTATCTGTCACTTTGAAATTTGTGTTGGTCAGAAAGGGACAAAGCACATTTAATTTAGCAGAGGCATTTTAAGGTTTATGATTAAGGGGGTAACTCTCTTCGTGAATGGATTTTTGGGACAAATGTCGATAAATAATAAAGTACTGTACGTAGCGTGATAAGAGAGCCGAGAATGTAATTATCAAAGCTCACGCGTTTCATACGACGTTTTTCAACACACGTTGCGAGGAAAAAATCCTTTTCATAAGATGAAAATTTTATAGGCCTCCCAAGTTATTTTCTTTACTTATTGGTGACAACAGGTTTTTACACTCACATGTTATATACATCGCCAAGAATTTCCAGTGGCGTCCATTCTTTTTATCACTTTTGTAGTCACCACGAGTCAACATTTTTGTTAATAACCAAACACGCATTAACAATGTTTACAAATATCTGTGAAATCCTACTAATATTATAAATGCGAAAGTTTAGATGTTTGGATGTTTGGATGTTTGTTACTCAATCACACTTAAACGGCTGAACCGATTTGAATGAAATTTTGCACGAAGATAAGTTATAGCCTGGATTAAAATATAGGATAGTTTTTATCCCGGGTCCACGCGGACGAAATCACACGAAAAAAAACTTTTGCGCGCCATTATAGGTTACTAGCTTCCGCCCGCGAAGTTTGTGCAGTGCGCGCACATTAGATGAAATCTCTAAACAGCCAATAACAAAATAAAATAAATATTTTCGTTTTAAAATGTTATCTTTATTAATTCATGTAAAATGTTATCAAAAGTGAATAGTTTTACTAAATTAAACGTTTTTATATCATATCCAAAAAGAAATAGTCAATTAATATTAACAAAAAGAATTTAATTTGTTTAGTCGAGTAAGAATCCATTTGCCGAGAATTGAAAAAAAAAGCTGTACATTCTGTACAACCCGGTTAGTTTAAGAATGCACCGTGTGCATGCATACATCTTGCTGCAAGGTGCCAACGTGACTTAATCGGGATATAACCATAACACACGAGTGTCGTAATGTTATAAAACACGCGTGTTTAATATCCAAGATTACGAGACTAAAAGCGACACACTATGAGGTACGTTATGAGCAATTGTGTTGAAAGGTTTTATTCGTATTTGATTTTAAATGGGCCAACAGTTTCAGTGAAGACATGGATATTCACTTTGACCCACCCAGCAAATTAAGCAAAGCCTTAAGGAAACACACAAACCTTTAATTTGCATTTCTCGGATCGTATTGTCTTATTAAGCGCTTATCTTTAAGAGTATGTACCTACTAAATAAGAAATATATAAGTTAATTTTGGATCGATTCGTAATATTCACCAGTTTCGCACGTGGAGTTTACCTTTAGGTATTATCCTGTAAACTAGTTTAAGCACTGGTGACAAACATTTGTTGGTAAACCTTGACTATTTTTTTTCTATTAGGTACAGTCATTATAAAGACAATTTTAGGGTGGGTTGTACCAACTTATGTTTACAGACCGATCAACGTTCAATATGGCGCCGGCAAGTGTGATTCCATAGAAACTAGTCGATTCCATACATTCCGATTTTACCACTTACGTTTACAGACGGTTTGGTGAACCCCACCCTTAATTCACTCTGGTAGATGTCGTGGTCAAAACCTTACGGCCGTATTCATAAACGTCCTACAAGCCTGTTTTAACTAAAATGCCGTTAAAATTCGTTTGTCCTTATCTGTCACTTTGACATTTGTGTTCGTAAGAAAGGGACAAAGGACATTTTATTTAGCAGAGGCATATTAAGTTTTATGAATAAGGGGGTTAGTGTTTAACCCGCGTCGAAAACGAGAGATATTATAAGTTTAACACAGTGTCTCTGCAGGGGTGTTTTGACATTTAATGAAATAGTGTTTAGGTGATAAATATGATACAGAGAGAAAGAATACAATGGAAAAATAAAGCATCTTCGTCTGTAGCGCCCGACAGGACTCGATATCACTCTGTATCATATTTATCACCTAAAAAATATTTCATTAATTGTCAAAACACCCATCCTCATTAAAAATAACATGAAACAAAAATATTTAATAAAATAATTTGTTTCGTAACGACGTATAATATTTTTTAGGTATTGAATTAACATTCTTGGTATACAAACTCGCACTATTTACAAAAGCATGCCTACATATCGCAATTTCCAGACATAAATGCATTATGTTCTTAATCGGCACTATAGTTAATTTCGCAAGTACAACACAAACTAAGTACTTACATATATGGCACATTGATCGACCATCGATGCACTAATGCAGGCTTTGTCTGCTTTGCCAAATGGAGAGCAATCAACTGAATGGGTCCTTTACCCTCCCTAATTGTAAGCCCCGGAATCCCAGCATCTAACGTCATTGTTTTCGATCGATAAAAGAACATATTTGTGGAATTCCGTTTGTGTTCGTCGGACCTTTTTTAAGGTTCCGTAGTCGACTAGGCACATTTATAGTTTCGCTTTGTCTGTCCGTCCGTCCGCGGATAATCTCAGTAACCTTTAGCACTAGAAAGCTGAAATTTGGTACTAATAATGTATATCAATCACGGAACGTGGGGACTGTTTTTTTTTCATTTCAACCCTAACGTGTGATATATTGTTGGATAGGTATTTAAAAATGAATAGGGGTTTACTAAAATCATTTTTTGATAATGTTCATATTTTCGGAGATAATTGCTCCAGAAGTAAAAAAAATGTGCCCGCCCCTCCCGGTTTAAAAATAAAAATAAAATCTCCTTTATAAAAAAAACTAGGAAAATTATTTTGAACTGGATAGGTCGAATAGTTTTAAAAGAAGTAAAAAATACAAAATATTTTCTGAATTAAGTTTGTAATTTAACCGTAGGTGTTTATTGTACCTGTTATTTCTACAAAATCACAATGAAATAACGTGCTTTCAAATAAAGTAAAAAAACGGTGAAAATCGGTTCACGCAATAAAGAATTATCCCAAAAAAACATCTTCCATACTTTAAGCTCGCGCGCAATAGTTTACTTAATTTGCCGATAGATGTCGCTGTATGTCGGGTTTTAGGGTTTTATACTTAATATGTCAACTCAATGTAACAAATAGCCCATTTTTTTACGCTTAAGTGGGGACACTTACTGTGACGGACGAAAAACTACGGAACCCTACACTGAGCGTGGCCCGACACGCTCTTGGCCGGTTTTTTGAAAAATAAATACACGACACATTACTACTTTTAGAATAGAATGGAATAGAATAAGCGTCTATTCATGACAACAACATATACATGCACAGAGATCTGCATATAAAAACATTATTCAGAGCAATGATGAGAATGAATTCTCTCGAAGTGTTCTAGACCCGCCCTGTGTAACCCGAACTGAGCCAACTTAGACTGGGGCGGAAATAGGAAAAATGTATGCAAAAAATAACTGTCGCGAGGCAGCCGATTCAAACAGCGGTTGCCTGAAAGCGTGTACGCTGTTTATAAAATGAAATGCCGGTCTAAATTGTATACCTGCAGACTTTTTTTCGCGCGCCCCGTTATCGTCGTACGCCTGCTCCCGCGCACGTTTCTACGGCGTAACTACTACACTTTTAAGTTAAAAACTCATACAAACAGAATAGTGAAAGTAATAAAAAAAACTGTAGCATAAAATTATTGACTAGCCCCAGTTGATTAAATATTGTATACCTAATTGGCTCAGAATTTTGCATTAAAAAGAAGATACGAAAATGGTTACGGTATACGAGTTCTAATTTTTTAAACTGTTGGGCCGATGACAGAGAATGAGTCTATGACAATCTATTATAACTAAGTATATAAATACGTCAATAAAGATAGTCACAAGAACAGGCAGAAATCTGACCACAAGCACAACAAAATTATTATTTGACGTCTTTGGCCTAGTTGGTAGTAGGTACAAAGCCGGATGTCCCAGGTTCGAATCCCGGTAAGGGCATTTCTTTGTATAATAAGCACGAATATTTGTTCCTGGGTCTTCTATAAGGGTAGGTACCGTTTTTCCTTTCGGGGTACGGAACCCTGAAAACAACATTATGTTCTTATCCAATAATATATGATAATATGAGGAAACTTTTGTAGGTATTGATGTTGAAAACGTACATAATATCTATATTTATCATCATCATCATCATCATATCAGCCGAAAGACGTCCACTGCTGGACATAGGCCTCCCCAAAGAGTGCCAAAGTGACCGGTCCTGCGCCACCCGCATCCAGCGGACTCCAGCAACCTTTAACTTTACTATATTTATAGCCATATACAATTGTACAGTGTGTGACGATGACAGTCAGTATCGTATAGTTAGTACGAGTGCGACACTGGCCAGGTGTCTGGTTTAGAACTGGCCACTTGTGAACAATATACCAATAGTTAATAATAAGAATAATAGTTATCTGTTATAAAAGAGTGCAAAGTTGTATTATACCCGTGAGTGTTGTATTGAAACACCAGCAAGCGAAAGGATTCGATAGTTGAACCATGAGCGAAGCGAGTGGTTCTAAAATAGAATCCTGAGCGTAGCGAGTGTATCAACACACCAGAAGTAAATACATTTACACCCGTGTGTAACACAAAACTTTTCACCTCACTGTAGCAAGGAAAGTGCAAAATGCAATAAAACAGCTTATAAAAAATAAGTCTATTTGTACACATTATAATCATCATCAGGTTAATTATAATCGTCATCAATATAGTATAACATTATTTAAAATTATAATTGACTAATTAAGATAGCAAATCAGTCTTCATTTTTACTCGGCAATGGACGTATCACATCGACGTGCAGCTCCCGCTTTCATAATTATTTATCACATTATTCACAACAAACATAGAAGCTATTTAGAGCCGTATATCACAGACGACGGTGCAATTAGTGCGTTGGAACAAACCACAAGTACAACGAGACACAATTGGGACACGTCTAAAAAGGTAGTAGATCATAAAAAGATAAAGTGGGCACTTTCAACATTTCAACCTTTCAAAGCCCCGGGGCCAGATGGAATCTACCCCATTCTACTACAAGAAGGCGCTAATGTACTAATCCCGCACCTTAGCAGATTGTACAGGGCGTGCTTGGCCTTCGCACACGTACCGCGTGTGTGGAGGATGGTAAAAGTAACCTATCTACCCAAACCAGGTAAGGCGGATTACAGTGAAGCCAAATCGTATAGGCCGATAAGTCTATCGTCGTTTTTCCTCAAAACACTGGAGAAATTGGTAGATAGACACATAAGGGATGGCCCATTAAGGAGACATCCGCTGCACGAACTGCAATGTGCATACCAGCCAGGGAAGTCAACGGAAACCGCACTCCACCTGGTAACAACCAAGGCTGAGCAGGCTATAGAGAATAAAGAACTATGTCTGGCAGCTTTCTTAGACGTGGAGGGAGCGTTTGATCGCACCACGTATAAAGCTATCAGCGAAGCAGCTGCAAAACATGGTGTAGAGCCGACCATTTGTAAATGGATAGGCAACATGCTAAATGGCAGACTAATAAAGTCATCTCTCTTGGGGGATGAGATAACGGCCACGGCCACAAAGGGATGTCCGCAAGGTGGGGTACTCTCACCAACTCTCTGGAGTTTGGTGGTGAACTCACTCCTGGTGGAACTCAATAAAGGTCCCACCCACACGGTAGGATATGCTGATGATTTAGTAATACTGGTGAGTGGGAAGTTCCCAGGCACGGTATCAGAAATCATGAACAAGGCACTGAAGACAGTGGAGAGATGGTGCGACCGGCACCAATTATCCATTAATCCAGGCAAAACTGTAGTAATACCCTTTACTAGGAAAAGGACCCTTCGCGGCGTACAGCAGTTAAAACTGTACGGGAGGGTACTAGAACTGTCCAACGATGTGAAATATCTAGGTGTCACTCTGGATAAGGAACTGAATTGGAAGAAGCATACAGATCTCACCATTACAAAGGCACTCAGGGTATTTGGAATGTGTAGATCAGCGTATGGCAAAACATGGGGACTGAACCCAAAGGTACTGAAGTGGATCTATACCATGATGGTGAGGCCCATATTATTGTACGGTAGCCTGGTGTGGTGGCCAAGGACTTTAATGAGCACATGCAGAGATGCCCTGACCAAAGTACAGAGATCGGCATGCATGGCTATAACAGGGGCGTTTCGAACCACGCCTACAGCGGCGCTAGAAGTCCTACTGGACCTACCGCCACTTCACATGGTGATTAAGTCAGAGGCGCGCAAATCGCTCTATAGACTAAGAACTCTTGGACTGTGGAGCGACAGCAAGCCAAAGACTAAGCACACAAACATGGAGACTGACAGTCTCTTAGACAGAATAACAAACATGGGATGTGACAAAATGCTACCCAAGTATGTATTCCATAGGAACTACACAACAAAAGTTCCATCCAGGGCCGAATGGGCCGAAGGTCTAGAACCACCGAGGTCTGGTGTCGAAGACAGTATATGGTACACGGACGGATCTAAAATGGGATCCGGTACGGGAGCAGGCATTTATGCGATTGACTACAGTAGTAGTGTAAGCATGGGTAGTTTGGCAACCGTCTTCCAGGCGGAGACATACGCCATAATTGCCTGTGCACAGGAGAATATAGACAGGCAAAGCAGAGGGCAGACCATCTATATCCTCAGCGACAGTCAAGCGGCCCTTAAAGCGCTTACGGCGCCGAAAGTGGATTCTAGACTAGTCTATAATGGCGTCCAGGCACTGAACAAGCTTGGGAAGCACAATAAGGTGCAACTAGTTTGGATACCGGGGCACGAGGGCTACATCGGCAACGAAAGAGCGGATGAGCTTGCAAGAGGGGGGTCTACAAATCACTTTGTAGGTCCAGAACCATTTGTGGGACTCTCGCAGAGAACCATAACTTCGGCCTTTAAAGCCTACGCCAAAACCAAACACCAACACGAGTGGAGGAATGAGGCGGGCTTAAGGCACTCTAAGCTCTTCATAGAAGGAGTGGACTCGGGCTGGACTAACAAGCTCTGGAAATCCAGCAGGAAGCAACTCAGAATCATATCTGGGGTGTTCACAGGTCACTTCGGAGTCAAGGATCTCTTGGCCAAGATGGGACTGTCGGACAGCTTAGTCTGTAGAATGTGTGGCGAGGAGGATGAGACCATGGAACACTTACTGTGTGAATGTCATGCCCTTGCCAGACAAAGAATGAATTACTTTGGTAGCGACTATCCGCAACCAAGGGAGTTCAAGGTGCTCCCGCTGAGCTGCATCATCCGCTTTGTGGAAACGATGGAGCGAGCTTGGGAGTAGGCATAAAGGAGAGGGCAAATGCACAAAAGATCCCGCTGGGTCGAAGTGCATCCGAAAGGGCCCTCATCTAGATAAGATAAGATAAGATAAGATAGAGCCGTATAATTTAATGAAAGTACGACACTTTTCGTTATCCATGTCTACGGCCGTGCAAGCCAACTCAAATCAAAACACATTCGTCCCAACTGCGCGCGAACAAAACACTGACGCTCCTTTACCGCGCCGCCAAAAACCGACAACAAATGCCAAGGTCAAATTACTTTCCCCACTAAATGCGTTTTTACCCGCTTGTTTTAAAGGATAAATGACGGCTTTCCAAACCAGTGAGGGAAAAAAATAAGATTAAATTTTGAAAATGGAACTGCCAATATTATTGAGTATGTATTTAATTCATTTGTCATTTGTTTTACGATTTGGCGGCAAATTGAAAATTGTCTGTGTCACGTCAGCATGAATTTAACGCGAGAAAATTTCCGTGCAATGATTTTTTTTGACTTTCAATGTTATTTAAGTCAACAAGAAAGTTATGACTTATGATAGACTTCGATTGGCCTTTCACGATGAAGCCCCATCTCGTGCCACTTTTCCGTTTACAACTGGTTTAAAATGAGTTTAAACGTGGTCACACTAATCTCACCGATTGATCTTCGTGAGGGACGGCCTTCTACGGCGACGACTGACGATAACATCAGTATTGTGGAGCGTATCATAGAGACTGACAAAAGAGTGACCTATCAGCAGATTCGGGCAAGTTTAGGCATCGGTATGAGCCAAGTGCATAAAATCCTCCATGAACATTTAGCGGTCAGGAAGCTTTGTGCCCGGTGGATACCTCATAATTTGACCGAGGCCCAAAAACTCCGTCGTGTTGATTGGTGCCGTGAAATGGTTCAGATTTAACGGAGGTGACTCGAATGCTGTGTTCGACATACTTACGGGTGACGAAAGCTGGACTTACTGTTATGATCCCAAAACCAAAAGACAGTCTGCTCGGTGGGTGTTTCCTTGAACAGTTACTGCAGAGTGGTACACGAACAATTGTTTGCCACATGTCTTGGAAAAAGTTCGGGAGAAACGACCTCGCAGTAGGATCCTCCTTCACCACGACAACGCCTCGTCGCACACCGCCAGGCGTACGATCGACTATTTGGCAAAGTCATACGTGGAATTACTAGGTCACCCGCCATATAGCACCGACCTCGCACCTTGCGATTTTTATTTATTCCCGAAAAAAAAAAAGCTTCGAGGAAAACGTTTTATGGACGCCGAGGAATCAGTGGCTGCGCTAAGGACGAGTGGGCAAAGTGCTTGTCTCAGTGCTTCCATCGGATGCAGAGATGTATGGACGTGAATGGACACTATTTTGAAAGGATATCATAAAACGAATAACTTTCTAGTTTGCTCAGTTATTGATTTTCTAATAATCAGTTTGACCCTCGTAGCAGCCAAAGTAGCCAAATATATCGTAATACGTTCTACGCAATACAAATGTAAAAAAAAACGCATCAAAAAAAATCTTAACAACAAGATACTTACCTGTTATGCCCTTAAACGATTTTGCGTTATTCTTGTTACACCTTGTATTATAATTGAATATCATTGAAGAAGTTACCGACCCCATACCCAATCAGTGTGGCGCTACGCTGTTACACTACATTCCTATATTACTATTACCGTAATATAGCCGTCTTTATTAATAGACTTGTACCGAAAAAATTGCCTACTTTGGCTACTACTAGTTATATTATGCTGACTGTACCTAATCCGTATGATTCGTAGAAATAGGAAGCCTGATTGTTCAAATCCACAATCCCACTATTTGCTCTCGAGATTTGATTACGGAAACCACCCTAACCACTTTCATGCTTGTGTTTACACGACTGCGATAATGCAAACTTCATGGTACTTTCGCAGATATTATGATAATATTTCGGAAATTATATGGAACGATTTTGAAACTGAATAATCCTGCTAATACTATAAATGCAAAAATTTGGATGTTTGTTACTCAATCACGCAAAAACGGCTAAACATAACAGTTTTGTTGTCATAGTGACACGCCGTCAAGGTATTCAAAAATTCGCTTTGTTGTTACAGTTGAACCGGTGGTTCGGACTGCGGCCTTAGAACCGATGTAAACGGGTTCTAGTCCAGCGGCCGATGCACTTTTTGTATGTTTTAAATTCATAGTGAGCATTTTCAAAACGCCAAGTATTAGCATGGCATGTAAGGGCCTGGTTTTCACATTGATTAGTGATTAGTGTGCGAGTGCTCGCTACTCAAAACAAATGAGTACTTAACGAAATGATCGGAATGAATAACGAAATTAAGATCTAGAATCTTCGGAAAGGGGTATATGCGTGCGTGCGTGCGTGCGTGCGTGCGTGCGTGCGTGCGTCCGTGCGTGCGTGTGTGTGTGTGTTGTATATAACGGGACCAACGTTCGCGATATACAAGTCAGTCTAGAAAGTTTAGTCTTAAGTGAGTAGTGATCGAAGTGAAGTCTTCGGAGTGGAGTTCTCAGACTGAGATACGATACTAAGTGAGTGGTATCGGGTGAGATCTGGAAGAAGAAAACAACAGTGGAAGTGGTTGGTGAATAGCGAAGTGGTGTAAAGTAGTGCGTAACAGTAAAAGTGTAGCTGGGTCAGTACTAGTAGGCTAGTAGGCGCAGACTCAGTCACTTGTGTGTTAAATAATTGAGTCGTCAGTGTTAGTATGTGTGCTCACAGTGGACTTTGCCCTGTGTAAATCGCAGAATAAATCTACTGTGTCGTGTTAAAAGTATTATAATTCTATCCTGTAACTCCACGCTCGTAACAATACATATAAAAATACGTGGACGAAGTCGCGGGCAGAAGCTAGTTAATAAATATATTCCATAGCAATCCCATCTCAGTGTGTCGCGCTTGGCTTTACAGAACAAGAGAGAGCGACTGAAAGAAGACATTTTTGACGTGAAAATCGGGTTTGGGACTAATGACTTCGGTATTTTTCTATTCCCCAAAATGCAGATTGGTTTTAAGTGTTTGGTTTAATTACTTTTTTTCATCATCCAACAGGGACGCAAGTGACCATTGATAATAATAATGAGCATATTGTTATTATCAATGGTCACTTGCGTCCCTGTTGGAATTTAAATCGAGCATATTTATTCACTGAAAAATGGCAGCAAAATGTAGTCCTAGTTATTCGAGTTAATTGATTCGTACATGCCTCGACTGTGCACGGGCTCCATTCATCGCCAGCCGGCCGTCCAATCTGGGAATAGTTTACACGAACATCGACACGGGGGCTTATTCTGACGAGGCGATATATCATCGGGTGTGTGGGACAGCTCAAATCAAGTGGCATTTATGAAGTGACAAAAACGAGGGTGTTTTGTTAGAAAAAAACATTAAGTAAACATAAGTTTCGTCTCTGAATAATTAGCCTCAAGTCGCCTGCCTTGTACACCCGTCGAACTCTAACCACCGAAACTGACACCTTAGCGACGCTACTGGTAACTAGCATCAGAGCCGCAAACTTAGACTTAGTAGAACTTATTTATTTCTATGTACTTATATATATATGTAGTAGTTATATACATAATTAGCACTTTATATTTAAATATTAATAATGTATTCCGTGCAATCAGCGAACGAAAAAAACATAGAAGTCTAAGTAGCCCCACAAAATGGCCCCACAGAATGGGTGCCATTGCCATTATGTGGGGATGGGGGCCGGGTGTCAAAACGATGCCAGGCAGCTGTTTAGTTCGAACATGCGCTACTGGGTTATAGGCACGTGTTTGGATAGATATTTGAAAAAGAGCTCGCATTCTTTGGTTTTTTTCGTTCGCTGCGTGCAATCGTTTAATTCTCTTTATCGTCATCGTTTATTTAGAACGAACGAGAGAAAGAAAAACACTTATTCATGGCACAAAAAACACAGGAAAATTTGTAAAAACACAAAAATGTAATTAACGCGCCATGAAATGGTCCTGACTCAGCCTGGTGCCGACCGACCTAATTGACTGGACCAGCGCTGGCCTTCCGTCGGGGCCAAGGTGACGTCTCGGCGTGAAACATAGTTTTATAGTATAAAAACGGACAAAATGTAAACAGAAAAAAAAAAAATACATTTAAGAAAGTAATTTCCAACATGGGATTTATACAATTATATTCTTAGGTATCCGATTACTTCAATTTAGAGAAGTGTGGTTTGCCCCTTGGTGATGCGCAAATTATTTAATAACTTGAGTTTACGATTTTGACTTAAGTTAAGGCTAGTTGTTCGCTCATTTTCCACCACAGGTAAATATCATAGTCATTCCCTCAATGCTAAGGATCGTGACAATATGTCCTACTCTTTCTGACTAGTCTCCTCCATTGACCTAATGCATGGCCTCGTACAGAGTAATCACGTAACGTCCCGAACGCGCGTTAGGACACTAACTGTTATTTTTCCACATAAAAGTGACATTAAGATCTACTTGACGCGTGTACAATGTAAAATGTAAATGTAATGTGTATTTGCGTATGTGTTTTGTGTACTTATTGTGTTTTTTGTGGCAATAAAATAAAATTATTTTCTTCTTCTTCTTCTAATGCGTTACGTGATCGACCTGCAGGTATACATAGTTGCCCTTGCTTATTATTATATTTTGTAACGCCGAGCTCACTTTTTTTCACGAAAGGAACATTGACCATGTGCCACATTCGGTATTCTACTTACACTAACTACACTGCTGACGGCACTGGATGCTCCATCTAGCGGAGGTTTGGCATATATTGTATTACCTATATACCATTGGTATATAGTGGAGTACCTACATAGGTAATTAAAAGATAACAGAGATCCACGCAGATAAACGAGGAGCGTATTTACTAGCTGAGGCACCAGAATATACAGCAAAACCTCGGAAGCGCTCACAGGGTATTCAATTTAGCGAATAGCAACAAAAATACCAACATCCCTGCCGCTGTGTAGTCCGTGTACCTATCTCGATTTCCCACGAGCCAAAACTATTCAAATAACGAAAGAGGTGGTACGAGTATTTTGGAAATTCATTTCGTTTTAGCCTGTACAAATATAGAGAATTTATCATTTGGCATATTCCACGTGTATCGTGTATTGTTTCAATTTAACAAATATAATAATTTTAGTTCTAATTGAAAACGGGGATGCGGCAGACCTCGTCGGCGACGGCGAGGCGAGCTAGACTCCTTTTTAAATGAAGGCCAGAGACTACTCAGAATCGGGAGCATTGGAAAAACTGGCGGAGGCCTTTGCCCGGCAGTGGGACATTGAATGCACACAAAAATAACAAAAATAGATCTAAATGCAATAAACTACTGCTAATAATAATAAAAATGGTACAAGCTTTTATTAGCGAATGTAATTTTTGCACACTCATCATTGCCTAGGGAGTTCCAATGACCCCAAACACGACAGGCTTATCTTGTGTGGTTTTGAATTTGTTCCCGACCTGTCCCGTCGGGTAGGAGGGACCCGTCTTCATCGTCAGATCAGCTCCGTGGTGCCGTAAAATTGCAGTGTCAAACTTAGATAAATACGCCCAATTTCAGCTTTAAGTAGCTAAAAATGGTGCGAACTTATTACTTACGTAATTACTTAGGTACGTGCGGACAATAAAAAGGACTGAAAAGATCTACTTGCAACTTCTGTTATACCTCAATAGGGGTGTAGACACCAAATAAAATAGCTAATAATGTTTTCCCGAAAAAGGATTGAAATATTGTCAAATGGAGTAAAAATGTTAAGCAGAGGATCAAAAGTTATAACTGTCCAAAGTTTCAAGAAGTTTAAAGTTTTATTCTGTCCCTTTTCCACAAATCGCGTCTTCTTATGATGAAACGATTGTCTTTAACTATGTTTCATTCATTACTTTTCTCTCTCTAACAAGCAATATTAACGGTTGTAGCTTCGTAACTCTTTAAGATATCTGAATGGGATTTTCGTCTCTAGGCATACTCTTTTGCCTTCTTTCCTTTAGAGTAATAATAAATTTTAAAGTCTACTCCCAAATTAAACGATGTCTGCCCAAAACCAAGATCAACAATGCATAACGACTACTTGCGTTGTCACGGGCATGGCACATTACTCACCCTTATTGGAGGTCTATTTCACCCGATAGATTACCGACATTTTTGAAAGAGTTATCGTCATCATCATCTGATCACCCGAAAGTCGTCCACTGCTGGACATAGTCCTCCCCCAACTAGTGCCAAAGCGGAATGTCATCTTGTAATTTCGAAATATTTAGAAGTGTGATTGCGGAATTTGTGGTTGCCGGACTTAACTTTAAACAGCATTTTCAGTATTTTTTAATTGCTTTGTATTTTTTTTACAAATAATAAAAACGACTATACAGTGTTTTTTTTTAATGGGACAGTATGGGGAAATCCGAATCTAAAGGAGATAGAGGAAAAGTGTCCAAGGAGACATTAGGTGTTTTTTTATGTAAACAAATTTGGCTCGTTAAAATTTTTGGTCAAGCGTGAGTTGTTCTTAAAAAATTATAAAGTTGGTCAATTTTTTTTTTGACGCGGGTCGGCTCTGTTTCATGTAAGGATTATTTCATTCTATGGAAAGAAAAAAATCTGAACAGCAGAAGTTGGTCAAATTTAATGAAAACTAATCTTCATACAGTTGGTTTATTACTTGAGTAAATGTTAAATTTGACCAACTTCTGCTGTTCAGATTTTTTCTTTCCATACAATGAAATAATCCTTACATGAAACAGAGCCGACCCGCGTCAAAAAAAAATTGACCAACTTTATAATTTTTTAAGAACAACTCACGCTTGACCAAAAATTTTAACGAGCCAAATTTGTTTACATAAAAAAACACCTAATGTCTCCTTGGGCACTTTTCCTCTATCTCCTTTAGATTCGGATTTCCCCATACTGTCCCATTTAAAAAAAACACCCTGTATAGTCTTGGTTCTTCCGACAATAGCTTGAATTATGTTATTTTAGAAATTAGTATTAACACAATACCTACCCCAAAACTATAAAATTTCCTTGTTTTTTTTATACCACGTCGGTGGCAAACAAGCTTACGGCCCACCTAATGGTAAGTGGTTACCGAAGCCTGTAGACGCTTGCAACTGCAGGGGTGTTACATGCGCGTTGCCGACCCTTTAAGACTGTATACACTCCTTTTTTGAAGAACCCCATACTGTCGTCTCTCGGAAAACCTCTGCAGGGAGCTCATTCCCATTGTGAACCGCCATATTTATTTTTAACGCGTGTGTGTTTACTGAAATGTTATCTCACTCATATTCATATTGGAGCAGCCCAACTGGAGCAGTCCCACCTCGCACCGACAAATCAGGAAGTCACCTAATTGGTTAATATCATATCCATCAAGATCGATGACCATATCGCTCTGATATATGTGCGCTGAATGACCGTACGTCAAGTCAAACAGACCCCTTACGTTAACTAACGTCATTGTTCACCACAAGCCCCACAAGCCAGTGCAGCAGAATTATCCCCAAATATGTAGTTATTGCTTCGATACATCGCCCGTTATGCATTCTGCCTTTGAACCGGAAATAATTTAATTGAAACGTCTTGCATCTTCCCGGAGCCGAGTTTCGGACTGGATAGACAAACTTTATCACTAACCGAGTAAGGCTGGCTATTCTCGACCACTCTAACAAGGCAAAAGGAGCAACACCGCGCCAAAGTCGGCCCGTAAATGTCAAAACTGTAGCTAAGGCCGAGCCGTGCCGCATGCGTGTGCAGCACGTGCACCACTGTGTTGTAAAGTAAGAATACTCATAAGACATGTCACACCGCGTTACGTGTCTGCACGGTTAGCGCAAGACGGCGCCCGAGCATTCTTGGATACTCTCTCATATCAGAAAACTTAGTAAGAGACAGATAGTGCAAGAGAGCTTGATAGAGCTCGGGCGCCGTCTTGTGCTATACCGTGTCGGTGTGGCATACTTGTATAATATCTTATGGGTATTTATACTTTTGTAACGCAGTGGTGCACGTCCTGCATGGTCTTTAAACCAAAATCCAAACGGAGTGCGACGTGCCAACGCACCCATCGAGTGGAAGGGATGATGAACACGCAACCATTTGTCGCCGAGATAAATGGTGCTCTAGTGAATGTCGAAACTTACTTCGAGAAATTGTTATATTATGTGAATTGACAATTTTAATAAGTAACCTAACAATTTCAATTGATTAGACTATATAAATTTAAAAATACAGTCAAAATGGATTTTAGTCAAATGTTTCTATAGTTTAAAGGAATACATGCAGTTTATGGACTAGGTCGATTTGTGTAACAAGATTGTCCCCAAATATTATGCGATTATAATATTTTTAATTATTTTACATTTCTTGTAAAAGTGTTAAGCAAAATTGATGATATTTTAAATTGTAAGTAACTTTATTAATTATTATTATAAGCAACAATGTTGACATTTCAATTGAAAGTAACTTTATTAATAACTATAATAAGCGTGTACGCCTGCAAAGGTAGAGTTCAGTCAAACTTTCTTTATGCATTTGTATCTGCAACTGTAACCTGGATTCCTCATAATATAAGTCATTAATTTCATGTCGAAACCAGGGACCGGACCCGCTTACCCTAACCCGTTCAAAAACCCGGGTTCTTTTAAAGCTGTTGTCCAAAAACCGCTTCATTTCGGTAAGCTTTTGATTGGCTTACCGGTTAATAAACTAACCCTTTTATTTGAATTAATTCAGGTTAGTGCTTACCGATATCAAAAACCCGGGAAAGGGTTATCGCTTCAAGCGCTGGTTAAATACGAGTAAGCTGTTTTAGCTTTTACGTAAACTGTATATGGTCTATTAACGTAGCGCAAGACACCAAACATGGCGGTTCTCTACGCGCGCGGCGGCATTGCGCGTGCGGCATTTGTCAAAAGCTTTGTAATTCGCCGACCTAAACCTAATAGGTATCAAAAATTCAAACAAAAGTGTACGTTAAGTCATGTGGCGCAGAGCGCAGATTTCAAAACACATGTAAGGCAACAAATGGCCAATTGGCCATTTGTTGCCTTACATGTATTTTGTTACATGTGTGTTTGTTACATGTGTCTTATAATTATAAGGTGTTGCATTGAGTTTGGTATATTTTTGTTTAGTACTTATTAATCCTATTATTATCACTTTCTTTATCGTTTGCTGTCTGTGCACATCTCTCGTGCTCCCGCGAAGATTCGGCGTTTAATTTGAATACCTACGTGTTTTAATTATAATAATTTTCTAAAGGCCATGCCAGGATAACATAAGTGAATCCTGCCCCCAGCGAGTTTTGGCTTCCAATTCTTTTCGATGATGTGGCTTTGTAAGTTTGTATCAATAACATGTATCCAAAATTTGAGCCCCCAAAAATTAGTTATTAAAAAAAAACGAAATATGATCTTTTTAGGGTTAGCCAAATGGCAAAAAACGGAACCCTTATGGATTCGTCATGTCTGTCTGTCTGTCTGTCTGTTCGTCCGTACGTCACAGGCATTTAACTCGAAAACTACGACTATAAGGTGTATTTGAATAATTTTTTGAGGATAGGTGTATTTTGTTAGCCGCTACATAGTTTTGTAATTAAATTCCTAAAAAAAAATACCTAATAAATAATATGTTTCTCAGCAATTTTTTTGATTAAGTGAATAGTCGGAGGTAATCGCCTCGAAAGTCACTAAAACTGTGTCCCCCATCTAACCCCCCCCCCCCTCTAATTTTTGATCCGTGTATTTTAAAAATATGAAAAAGTCATGGACATAGGGCTTATTAAATTCTTTCAGCGAAAATTGTTTTGAACAAGATCGGTTTAAAGGTTTTCGAGATATTTCTAAAAAACTGCCTTCCTTAAAGAAAAAGACTTAAGTGCCATAAGATCTCAGTAACGATACGAACTTTTTAATAGGCACGGAACCCTTCGTTGTGCGTGATCCAACACGCACTTGGCCGCTTTTATTCAATATTTTTTTCTGGCCAACCGATTTTGACGTGCGTCACGTAATGTGCATATAGTAAAAAAATATACAAAAAAAGAAAAAAAAATAACTTCAAAAAAATATATTAATTTCACGTCAGTGACAACCCAAATTTTTCACCAAAGCTAGCCTCTTTAATAAGTTACAAAATAAATGTAGGTATTTACTTAATGTTATCTGTGGTAGAACAAGGTGTTTTTGTTTATTGAATACATCACTATACATTTTCTATATCCGCTCGTTAAAACAACTCAATTAAAAACTCGGTCAGCGTATAGCAAAGGTGGGGATATTAGGCCTTTTTTTTGCATTTTTACTAGTTTTTTGATAAGAACTTTAAAGAATACATAAAAATAAGCATCTTTTATTGATTTTTTTATTTTATTTAACTTGACCGTTTACGAACTAGAGCCGTTCAAAGTTCATTATTGGGTGGAGCAATCATGGACATTTCAGCACTTTCAAAATGTTTTGCCAAAGTGGTGTCATTAAAACACCAATTTTAAATGATTGTTACGTATACAACACGTCAAAATAAGCATCTTTTACTTTCAAAACTACTCTTGAAGTATTTTCCGCTCTTTTATAAAAAAATAGCCACGAAGACCTGCTCCACCGCCATCTTCTAACCTATCCGGTATCCGAGTCCGTTCACGATACCGAAATTTTCCAAGTCCCAGAACCGTTTGAATGACTGACCTTTGAACCCAAATATCCCGGTAAATATCGATCTGAGAAAAAAGTTTCAAGAATAAAACATGCTTATTTTTACGCATTTTTTACGATAGGAAAAGAACATTTTAAAAAAATATAAAAGAAAAAACCGGCCGTGCGAGTAGGACTCGCGCACGAAGGGTTCCGTACTATTATCTATAAAAACAGCAAAACAGAAAAAAAAACGTTTGTTGTATGGGAGCCCCCCTTCCATATTTATTATTTATTTGTTTTTAGTATTTGTTGTTTTAGCGGCAACAGAAATTCATAATTTGTGAAAATTTCAACTGTCTAGCTATCGCGGTTCTTGAGATCCAGCCTGGTGACAGACAGACGGACAGACAGCGAAGTCTTAGTAATAGGGTCCCGTTTTTACCCTTTGGATACGGAACCCTAAAAATTACCAGCCCCCCTGTCCTCCTATACCCAACCAAAAACTTTATAGAATCGAGCATGTTTGTAACGAAGACTGGCCAAGTATAAAAATAGTCCCTTCTGTGCCGGTTATTCACATAAACTGTCCAAAATGTATAGTTAAGTAATGTATTCAATTTAAAAAAAAACACCTTGTTCTACCACAGATAAAATAAAGTAAATACATTCATTTTGTAACTTATTAAAGAGGCTAGGTTTTGTGAAAAAAGAAAAAAAAATACTTAATTATATTTTTTCTTTCTGTTTTGTATTGCAATATATCCTATAATTGATATCATATCATTTTCTTTTTTATATGCACATTATACGTGACGCACGTCAAAATCGGCAGGCTAGAAAAAAAAAACCGGCCAAGTGCGAGTCGGACTCGCGCACGAAGGGTTCCGTACCATTATCTATAAAAACGGCAAAAAAAGTTGTATGGGAGCCCCCCTTAATTTTTTTTTTTAGTCTTTGTTGTTATAGGGGCAACAGAAATACATAATTTGTGAAAATTTCAACTGTCTAGCTATCGCGGTTCTTGAGATACAGCCTGGAAATAAAAACGTTTGTTGTATGGGAGCCCCCTTAAATATTTATTTTATTTTGTTTTTAGTATTTGTTGTTATAGGGACAACAGAAATACCTACATAATTTGTGAAAATTTTAACTGTCTAGCTATCGCAGTTCTTGAGATACAGCCTGGTGACAGACAGAAGGACGGAGAGCGAAGTCTTAGTAATAGGGTTCCCGTTTTTACCCTTTGGGTACGGAACCCTATAAAGATCATATTTCGTTTTTTCTAATCTAATTTTGCATACTGGTTAACGCTACAAAGCCACATCATCGAAAGAAATTGCAAGCCAAAACTCGCTGGGGGCAGATTTACTTAGCCTATCCCGGCATGGCCTAGCGAATTGTACAAATAAATTTTATATTATTCTACTCTTTCCAATGCAAGGAGTAGGCATTAAAAGTTCCATCACGAGTGGCAGGAGAGGAGAGGGGTAAGGCTTACCCTAAACCTATAGGTTACCGGTTAGTACACGCAAAACACAAACCGAATCAGCTCCCGTAAGCGGTAACCCCCTGTAACGATTAGGTTAATCTGAATAATACGGGTTATCATTATTGTTGGGTAACCGGATGAACGGGTTACCCAAACGATTAGCTTATCATATGAAGGGGTTACCCAAATGAACGGGTAATGAACGGGTTTTCCGGTCCCTGGTCGAAACGCACACACGACCTCAAGCAAGTGACAACGTATACCACGTATACCGCAAAGTATTACATCCACCCATTTGTAAGAATCCACTTGGGGTCGAGACAACTGGCTGGGCGGGGCGCTTTGGTGAATGCCTAGCTTTAGGATAGTGGAGTATAACGTTAGGATTTATGGAATCAATTCGGATGTTTCGAACGTGGTTTCGAGGCGAAATGGGACATGTATTAATTACTTGACTGTAGGTGTACAGGTTAGTTTAAACCTAGTTCGGGAGTAAAGTGTATTATGTTCAATTTAGATTACTACCGCGTGGTTCTAAGAAAGTGTGCCTTTGTTATTTATTCCGTTCCATTGGGAAATTTTGAGGTATTCTCCAGAGGTTTACAATACAATACAATACAAATACTCTTTATTACACACCTCATACAAACAAAGCAGAAAAACAATACAATAACATGTAGGTAGAAGTAGACAACAGGCGATCTTATCGCTGAAGAGCGATCTCTTCCAGACAACCTTTGGGTACCTGAGAAAGAGATAAAACTAGATTATGTTTATTGGTGTGGTTTATTGGTTGGGTTGGGATGGTTGGCAGTCCTCAACTGTGCGTTTCTCCCGAAACTTTCTGCCTCGCACAGCCAAACTCTGGAATGAACTGTCGCCTGCGGTATTTCCGGACCGTTATAACCTTCAAGCCTTCAAGAAAAGAGCGTACTCCCATCTTAAAGGCCGGCAACGCACCTACAACTCTTCTGGTGTTGTAAGTGTCCATGGGCGTCGATTATCGCTTACCATCAGGTGATTCGACTGCTCGTTTGCCTCCTATATCATTAAAAAAAAAAAAAAAAAAAAATGTTTATTGATTTTATTGACAGTAATATCCTAATTTTGACCTACTTTTTAGGGGTTCCTTAAAGGATCACTTCTCTGTCTTACTGTCCGTGTGTCAAGACCCTTTTTCTCAGAAACGTCTGGAGGGGTATCAATTTGAAATTATTAAAGTAAAGCGCCAATGAGTTAGTTCGTCATACATCATTTAAATCGACATTTGAAACTTCCCACCTGTTCTCCTCAATGCATCATCATTCTTGTTGTAAATATTTAATTCGACCACGCAAAATACTCCAATCTTGTTGGCGCTCTGCCACGAGCTGAATTAAAAATTCCTAGACACATTCTACATTATTTATTATGGTGGCTAGCTCATTATTCTCAGTCTCATTTTCTAGCATCTGATATTTTTAAACAGTAAGAGAAAATATATTCCAGATTTTTTTAAATCTGTTATTATATTACAACGATATTACACGTTGTAGTCAACGTTGCCACGCAAACGTGTTGACCCTAACAAAACGAAACAGCTCTTGGTAGAACGGGATGTCATAGTTTTTTTTTAGCTGCTACCTCTACATCCGTTTTGGTAGACAGAGGACCTTTTGTGCGTAAGTTACTGTTATTTATTCTCACGTATTGCATCGATAACTTTATTGACCCCCAGTTTTATAAAAATCTGTCAGCCCTTATGTATGTCGGTCAGTCATATCAAAAACTGTACTAGCTGTGTAGGTATAGGTATACTTGACATTATTTTGAGTTGGCCAAATTGCATAAAAGTAGTCCATTCAAAAAGCAACTCTACCATTAAAGGCAGAAGATTCCAATTCCAATGCTAGTCGGTCACGTTAAAGGGCTCCACGCGCTTTTTGGCTACTTTTAACGAGTTTTGATTTGATATTCCTCCGTCAAAACAATATATATATTTATGACACACACTTATCGGTTCTTCAATCCTTTATCTACATTTGCACGAGTTTTATGACCTATTTATTAATATTAACAAATTTATCAATAAAATTTAAGATTAATTAGTTAGTGTAGGTATACATATACATACACGAGTTTTATTTCCGTAGCCCACGTTCTATAAGCTCGTATGTGATCACACGTAAGTTATCGGACCACTATCCTATAGGACTGAGCCTCGCAAATGTCTCGGAGTGTGACGGAACTGGTAAGCAGCCTTACATTATGTGACATGTGTCGATTATGTGACAATACTTTCGCGGAAGAGTTAGCTAGTGTGTCGTGAACGGATCTACTGACCTGTGAATGCCCTCTAGAATTATACTAAAGTATTTAGGTAAATAAGAGACAACTGAAGTAATATGTAAAACATTCTCCGAAACTTTTACCAAGGAAATTCTAAGTATTAAGCATGACTGTAATAATAAGTTCTTGTATAGACCGCTGTATGCTAAAAGTAGTGAGGTCTCAAGGTTTAAAAAAGCTTGTCCAGAGGATATAGTAAAAATGATAAATAGCTTAAGTGTTGACAAATCGCCTGGGCTGGATAAAATAAGGATAAAGGATATAAAAATATTGGGATGGGTATTTAAATTAAAGTTGAGCAAGATTTCTAATTGAACTTGACTTCTTTTATTTCTCAGCACACGTTATAAAACATTACGGTAAGTTCTAGTTCTCATAGACAGAGTCGCCACCTTACGGCCAGGCAGGTGAAACTAATAACGCTTACAAAGTAGCTTATAACTAAGAGTGAGCGGCGTTTATAGACACAGATGGTATCTTTTAAATTTATATTCCAATACTCCCACTTAAATTTATAAGACTACATCTATCAGCTTGCACAAAAAATCTGCAAAAAAATCAGAACATTACCTGATCTCTGTTACAATTGAACTTACCAACAGGCAAAGCCTTGGTGAGAAAATCTGCCAGCTGAGAAGACCTCTCTACATACTTAATATTAATAATTTTTCCTTCAATTTTTTCTCGAATAAAATTATATCTTATATCTATGTGCTTACTCCGTTTATGGAAAACGGGATTATGGATCAGTTTGATGGCACTTTGGTTATCAATTTTTAAAGTTACAGATTCTTGTGGCTCGTGTATATCTAACAAAAACTGTTTTAACCACAGTATTTCTTTAGCTGCATCACTGGCAGCCATGAATTCTGACTCTGTTGTCGATAAGGCCACAGTGTTCTGCTTCTTACTTGCCAATGTAACTGGCCAGCCATTCATTAGAAATATATATCCAGTATTCGATTTGCTAGTGTCCACATTGTTATAAATAAGAAAATTTAACACTGGATACTTTTAGTTTTTTTTAGTTCAGGTCACCAGACGGCGACACTATCTATGTCTACTCTGTGGTTGTAATGGTGTTCTTGCTATGCTGTGTGCAGCGATAATAAATTCATATTATCAAGAAAACATAGTTTATTTGAAGCCCTAATCAATAATCCAATTGGTTATGGGCCCAGGATACTCTGAGAAAGTACAGAAGAAACAAGCAAAGAAAAATTACAACAATCTTATACCGGTGACGACATAACCTCAAAATGGATTCCACGCGTCCAATGAATATGGAAAAATTTGATGGCAATAACTTCAGGCAATGGAAGTTCCAGGTCAAATGCGCTTTAAAAGCTAAGGGAATTGATGTTTCAAAACCTAAACCTGTAAAAGACAGCGTCGAGTGGCTCAAAAATGATGGCATGGCAATGTTTATAATAACTTCGTCGATGGACTTTAAACAAATAACCTTAATAGAAAACTGTGAAAATGCTCAAGAAATAATGTCAAAACTTGAATCGATATATGAACAAAAGAGTGAATTGTGTAAAATGTTAATTCATGAGAAATTTTATCAGTACAAAATGTCAGAAGGTGACAGCGTTGCTCAACATATCTCGAAAGTAGAAACCTTAGCTAAGCAGCTGAAAGAAAGTGGCGAGAGTGTTAGCGAGATGGCCATTATCACGAAAATACTGGGAACTTTGCCCCTTAAATATCGGTCACGACAAGCGTGGATGTCATTAGACCCAGAAAAACAAACTCTTCATAACTTGACTGCTCGTTTATTGGACGAAGAATCAAGTTTAGCGTCTATGGAAGAACAGGAAACAGCTCTGTATGTTTCTAACAAGGGGTGGAAGAACCAGCCGCGGCAGAATGAGCCACGGGCATCCGGAAGTGGTACACATCAGAATAAAAATAGTAAACATAGATTTGAATGCTATAATTGTGGAAAGCGAGGACACTTTTCTAAGGAATGTCGTTTTCCTAGAAAGACCAAGCCCAGAAAACCTCAGCAAGAAGGTACAGACATGTTAGCATTTAATGTAGAAGACGGTTCCTGTCCTGCTGAAGAAGATACTTGGATTCTGGACAGCGGAGCATCAGCCCATATGACATTCAGAAAGTATTTCTTCGTGGAACTAGTTGAATGTAACCAGAAATCGTTAACATTAGGAAACAAGCAGTCGGTAGAAGTGTCAGGCATCGGTAAAGTGTTAATAAGAAGATATGTCAATGGACAGTGGGAAAATAGTGAACTGCAAGGTGTCCTGTATGTCCCGGGTTTGAGAAGAAACTTATTTTCAGAAGGTGTTATCATAAGGAAATGTTACACAATCATCAAAAAAGACAATAGTGCTTTAATTTACAAAGACAATGAAGTAGTGATGAGTGCAAACATTACAGACAATAATTTGTATGTGTTGAAAATAAAAACATTGATTCCAGAGACTTGCAACTTAGTTCAAAACAATCAAAGTGACATAAAAATGTGGCATGAACGCTTAGGACATATAAACCTAAAACAAATTAAAACAATGTGTGCAAATAGTGTCATCGAAGGTGTTAAAATCAAAGACAATGATCAGAAAGACTTCATATGCGAGGCATGTGTATATGGGAAACAATGCAGATTTCCATTTCACAAATCTATGCGTGGAGAACTACAGCCAGGTGACTTAGTGTATAGCGATGTATGTGGACCTATGAGCCACACGTCAGTTCGAGGACTGCGGTACTTTGTGTTATTCAAAGATGCAGCTACAAGTTACAGGCATGTATATTTTATTAAGAACAAAAGTGATGTCATGGAAATGTTTCAAAAATATAATAACTTGATTAAGAATAAGTTCATGCACAGTGCTCGGACACTACATACAGATAGAGGAGGAGAATATGTAAACAAAGCTTTTAAAGAATATATGGACAAGGAGGGTATTGTTCACGAGCTTACTGCCCCTTACACTCCTGCTCAGAACGGACGGTCTGAGAGAGAACTGAGAACCATAGTGGAGAGTGCACGTTCAATGTTATATGCAAGAGATGTGCCACTAGATCTATGGGCGGAAGCTGTGAACTGTGCAGTGTATATATTAAATAGAACCTGCTCCAGTCAGACTCCTGATAAAACACCATTTGAATTATGGCATGGCATGAAACCTCATCTAGGCCATCTGAGAGTGTTTGGCAGTGTCGGGTATGTTCATATCCCTGATCAATTGAGAACAAAATTGGACAAGAAGAGTGAAAAAATGATGTTAGTTGGCTATGAGCACACCAATTACAGAATGTACAATTTAAATACAAAGTTGGTAAAAGTATCAAGAAATGTCATCTTTGATGAATATCAAGTTCCAGAAATTAGAAAGAATATTACACAAATATGTATAGAAGGGGATGACTCTGAAACAACAAGACAAACGAAGGAAGTAGAAGAAATTAGTCCAGATGTTACACTCATTGAAAGTTCTGAAACAACAACTGACTCTGAAAACAGTATCATCAGCTGCAGCAGTGATGATCCGTCATACAAGATGTCTCTGGAACTAGACGAAGATGTAATAAAGCGGAATATAACTTTGAGGCCAAGGAATAACAAAGACCTTGAAGCAAACCTTGTTGAGATGTCATTGCCTCGCACATATGATGAAGCGCTAAAGAGCTCACAAAAGAATAAATGGTCTAAAGCCATTAAAGAAGAATTATCTGCACACAAAGAAAATAATACTTGGAGTGCAGTTAAAAGATCCGGTCAACGAACCCTTACTACAAAGTGGGTATTTGCCATCAAGAGGAATGAGAATGGTCAAGTGAGGTACAAGGCTCGCTTATGTGCACGCGGTTTTAATCAGATTAAAGATGTGGATTATCAAGAAATATTCTCTCCGACAACGAGGTATGACTCCATAAGAATAATTCTTTCTATTGCAGCTAAGTACAAATTAGACATTCAACAATTTGATGTAAAAACTGCTTTTCTGAATGGGTACCTAAATGAAAATATTTTTATAGAAGTGCCTGAGGGCGTGTCCTTAGATAAAAAATATGTATTGAAATTAAATAAGTCTCTGTATGGCTTAAAACAGGCCTCCCGATGCTGGAACAAAAGGTTCACAAATTTCTTAACCAAATATGGTTTTGTACAGTCTCAAGCTGACAATTGTATATATATTGGGTTTTTTGATGGGATTAAAGTTTTCCTAATAATTTATGTTGATGATGCTCTGGTCATTTCCTCAAGCAGACTGCTTATTCAAGAAATAATGCAATATTTGAAACAAGCTTTTAAAATCAAAGAATTAAATTTGAAATATTTTGTGGGCATGGAAATAGAACGAACAAATGATTGTATTTGTATTCATCAACGGGATTATATTGAGGAAATTATTAAGAATTTTTTCATGAGTGATGCAAATCCTGCCAGTACCCCAGCAGATGTTAATGTTGTTATTACGAAAAATGTGGATGAAATTAATGCTAATTTTCCTTACAGGGAAGCTATAGGCTCCTTGTTATTTTTGTGCTCTGTTTCTAGGCCTGACATTTCATATGCGGTAAATGTACTAAGCAGATATGTGAACAATCCAAGTCAGCAACATGTCAATGCTGTCAAACGTATTATCAGGTACCTAATAAACACGAAAGATTTGTGTATAAAATATGAAGAAAGCAATGATCTTACTGGTTATTCAGACTCTGATTTTGCCAGTGATGTGGATACACGCAAGTCAACAACCGGTTTTATTTTTAAAATGAATGATGGTCCAATCACTTGGTCCAGTCGGAAACAGAAGACCATTGCTCTCTCAACCACAGAAGCCGAATTTGTTGCTGCCTGTGAAGCTGCCAAAGAGATATTGTGGCTGCAGCAACTTATGTCAGAATTGGGTGAAAGCTGCGAGTGTATTGTGTTTTATGTAGATAATCAGAGCGCAATAAAATTGATTAAAAACCCTGTGTATCATAAGAAAACAAAACATAGATGTTAAATATAATTTTATAAGAGAAAAGGTTGAGTTGGGCTTGATTAAAATAAATTATATCCCAAGTAAAGATCAATTGGCGGATATTTTAACAAAGTCTTTGCCCACTCAAGCTTTTATGTACCTAAGGGATCAGATTTTGTATAGTTAAGTTTTTTTTTAATAAGTAAAGTGTTATGTCCTTATTCAGATGTTTACATATGAGACCTATTGAAGTGTGTTGGTTATTATCTGTCACTTCAATATTTATTTCATGTCAGTGAGAAAGGGGCAAAACATTTTTTTTAGGCATGTTATTGTTCTTTCATAGGTAAAACAGTGTTAAATTTTAGTGGGAGTGTTATAAATAAGAAAATTTAACACTGGATACTTTTAGTTTTTTTTAGTTCAGGTCACCAGACGGCGACACTATCTATGTCTACTCTGTGGTTGTAATGGTGTTCTTGCTATGCTGTGTGCAGCGATAATAAATTCATATTATCAAGAAAACATAGTTTATTTGAAGCCCTAATCAATAATCCAATTCACATCACCAGCAAAGTCAGAGTCCGAATATCCAACTAGTTCACTTTCATGCCAATAGCGAATTGACATGTCTAGTATTGATTAAATAGCGAATAATTCGCTTTACAGCATTTATATGCGAAGTACTTGGATTACTTACATATCTACTTACAAGATTCACGGCATAAGCAACATCAGGTCTAGATACAGATGACAAAAACAATAAAGCTCCCACTGCCTCTCGATATGGGAAGTCATTAAGCATATCATCATCCATGTTTTTTGATAATTGTACATTTGTATCGGCTGGTGTATTACAACCTTTAGCAATTTCATATTAAATCTATTTATTATGCTCTCTATGTAATGCTTTTGACTGATAGTCACACATCCACGTTCTTTATTAATCTCCATACCAAGAAAGGAATTGCAATCAAGTATTTTAATATCAAAATTATTTTTTAAGTCTTTCAAAATTACAGACAAAATATCCTTACTTTTTGACATCAACAATCCATCATCAACATAAATGATTAATAATACTTTGATATCATTAAAATATCCCACAAATACACAGTTGTCAGACTGACAGGGTTTGAACCCATATGTAGTGAGAAAGGAACAAAACTTTTTATTCCAGCACCTTGAACTTTGTTTAAGTCCATACAATGATTTGTTCAACTTACATACTTTGGATGACTCCACTTCTACACCCTCTGGCACCTCCATGTATATCTCCTCGGAGAGCTCACCATACAGGAAGGCGGTCTTCACATCAAACTGTTGAACCTCAAGGTCTTCTTTGGCTGCTATACTCAATAACAGCCTAATGGAATCGTACCTGGTAGTTGGTGAGAATGTTTCCTTATAATCCAGGTCCTTTATCAGTGTAAAGCCACGAGCACATAATCTTGCTTTGAATCTTTCTATTTCACCCTCATTATTTATTTTTACACAGAACACCCATTTGCAAGTAATAGGTTTCTTCGCAGTTCTATCAATCACAGTCCAGGTGTGATTATTCTCATGTGATTGAAGCTCTTCCTTTATAGCTTCCATCCAGTAATGACCATTCAGGCCACTTACTGCCTCTTCATATGAGTTTGGTATCTCCACTTCGATAAAATTTGCTTCTAAATTTCTATCTAACCGGGGACGAAGTGTCACATTGCTTCGCTGCCCTTCTTCAAGAGTAGATTGCCCGGGAAGGCGGTATGATTCATCAAAATCATTATTAATACTCTGCATACTGTCATCAGATGACAGTTCTTGAATTGGGTCAGTGTGTGAAGTATAATTTTGTGGCACAGATAAAACTTCTCGCCCATGCTCATTTTCAAACTCGGTATCACTTATTTTTATCTGTGCATAGTTTTGTCTTCGTTCAGGAACGCCATATTCATCAAATTTCACATCTCTGGTTACTGTGATTTTTCTAGTATTAGGATCATACATCCTATAGTTTTCTTGTTCATATCCAACTAGTATCATTTTCATACTTTTCTTATCTAATTTCTTTCTTTTTTCTTTTGGTGTGTGTACATAGCCAACTGAGCCAAAAATCCTAATATGCTTTAAACTAGGTCTATCTCCATGCCAAAGTTCATATGGTGATAAATTAGGTGTCTGGGTGGATGACATTCTATTGAGCAAGTATGCTGCACATTGCACAGCTTCTGCCCACATATTGGTGGGGACATCTTTGGCGTAGAGCATAGATCTGGCACTCTCCATTATCGTACGCAATTCCCTTTCCGCCCGGCCATTCTGTTGGGGGGTGTATGGGGCTGTACACTCATGGTTTATCCCTTTTTCTTCTAGAAACTTCTTAAATTCATGGTTTACATACTCACGGCCATTGTCTGCATGTAAAGTGCGCACATCATGTAAAAACTTGTTCTTTACAATAGCATTATATTTCATGAAGCAGTTAAGTACTTCATTTTTCTGCTTCATGAGGTAAATATGGCGATAACTTGTAGCTCCATCTTTGAAAAGAACAAAATATCTCATTCCTGACACAGAAAGTTCCTCAATTGGGCCACACACATCGCTGTAAACAATATCACCAGGCTGGGATAAGCCTCTATGAGATTTGTTGAATGGGAGTCTCGCTTGCTTGCCATATTGACACCCTTCACAAACAAAAGTATCACTGCCAGTCAGTTCAACAGGAATAGCACCATTTTTACTCATATTCTGAATTTCTTTAATGTTCACATGACCTTACCTCTCGTGCCACACTTTAATGTCAGACTGCACCACATTACAACTTTCTTGTTTGACAGTCTTTATGTCCAATTCATAGAGATTGTTTTCTTTTAACTGAGCACACATAACCACAACTTTGTCCTTCATTATAAGCGCACTCTGATTATTTTTCATAATCATATATCCTTTTCTGGTTGCAGCTCCCTCCGAAAATAAATTTCTTCTCAGGTCAGGTACATAAAGTACATCTTTCAGTACACTTTGCTCCCACTGTCTTTTCACTAATTTGTTTATCAATATGGAGCCTTTCCCACGAACTTCAATACCTTGCTTATTTCCTAATTTAACCGTTCTATTTCCGTCTCCACTTTGGTACTCATTCAGTTCACAGAAGATATCCCGCCTGAAAGTCATATGCATTGAAGCACCGCTATCAAGGATCCAAACATGTTCTCCATGGCTATAAGAAGAATCATTTTCAGCACTGAACGCTAACATGTCTGGTTGCTCTTGGTTCTTACGAACAGATTTCTTAGGTGCCTTGCAATCTCTTGCAAAATGGCCTCTCTTATTACAATTATAACACATAAATCTATGACCTGCATTGGTGTGACTAGTGTTTTCTTTGGCCTTTCCATATTTTATCTGACCTTTCCTAGTCACAAGCGCTGTCTCACTGGTTGTATCTTTAATAAGGCTTGCCTCCTCATCAATCAGTCTTGATGTTAAGTTCTGTAGTGGTTGGCTGGCAGTGTCGAGTGACAGCCAAGCTTGTCGAAGAGAACGGTATGATGATGGTAAGGTACTCAATATTTTAGTCATCACTGCAGTGTCACTGATTTGTTCGCCAGATTCACGCAGTTGTTTTGCTAGACTTTCTACCTTTGATACATGTTGTGCCATAGAATCACTTGGACAGTAACTATATTGATAAAATTTCTCATGTACCATCATCTTGTTAAACTCAGACTTGTGTTCATAAATAGCTTCTAACTTATTCATGACTTCTTTCGCTGTTTCGCAGTTTTCTATCAGGGAAATCTGATGAAGATCCATTGAGGAGGTTAGAATAAACATTGCCATGCCATCTTGCTTGTTCCACTTAACTTGCTCTTCGCGATTCTCAGGCTTCAAATCGTTAATATCTAAGCGCTTCGCTCTCAAAGCACACTTGATTTGAAACTTCCATTGCTTGAAATTTCGGCCGTCGAATTTTTCCACCTTCATCGAGTTTGCGACCTCCATCTTTGAGGTTATGTTCTCGTGAATAACTTCGAAAAATTTATCTGCTCTTTACTCAATTTACGCAGTGAATTCGCATACCCTGGGCCCATAACCTATTGGGATGGGTATTTAAATTAAAGTTGAGTAAGATTTCTAATTGAACTTGACTTCTTTTATTTCTCAGCACACGTTATAAAACATTACGGTAAGTTCTAGTTCGCATAGACAGAGTCGCCACCTTACGGCCAGGCAGGTGAAACTAATAACGTTTACAAAGTAGCTTATAACTAAGAGTGAGCGGCGTTTATAGACACAGATGGTATCTTTTAAATTTATATTCCAATAAAAAATAGTAAAACAAGACATAAGTAAAGTGTTAGCGTTATTTATTAATTTGTGTGTGGAGAAAGGGGTATATCCCGGCACTCTAAAAGCAGCTTTAATAAGTCCAATATATAAACAAGGCTCTCATAGTGTGTATTCTAATTACAGACCTATAGCGATCCTTTCCGTAGTTAATAAAATTGTTGAAAAATATATAGTCGAACATCTGTTCGACTATATATTTTTCAACAATTTTATTACTTATTACTTTTACTTATCTAAGTACTTTTCTGGAACGGAATAGTGTTATAAGTAATTCACAGCATGGCTTCCGGCGCGGGCGGAGCACGGCGACGGCTCTGGCACAGTTCGCGGACGACGTCAACGAGTATCTGGGGCAGCGGAAGCAGGTGGTGACGGTTTACATAGACTTCAAAAAGCTTTCGATACCCTGGGGCACTACCAGCTGCTTCAGGCTATGGAGAAGTGTGGAGTCGCGGGTCCGCTGAGCAGGTGGCTGCGCGCATACCTCACGGACAGAACCCTCCAGACGGTCGTTGACGGCGTCAGCGGCGCGCCTGCGCACGTCACGTGCGGCGTGCCAACCGGCTCCGTGTTTGGTCCCGTCGGCTACATCATGCATGTGAATAGTATGTGCAATGTGGTTCAAAGTTGTAAAATGTATATGTACGCGGACGACACGTGTCTACTGTACGCGGATAAAGACTTGTGTGTAGTAGAAAACAAAATACAAGAGGATCTTACTAATATCATTAAATGGGCGCACGACAATGGAATTGTTATCAACATAAATAAAACCAAATGTATGCATGTGCGATCCCCGTACAGTAGACAGGTTAATCGGCCGCCACACGTAATTGGCCACACGTATGGGTGCCTGCACAATGCGCTTCAGAACTGTCAGTGTGAGAGTATCGAGGTGGGATCAGAGTACAGGTACCTGGGCTTATTAATAGATTACAATTTTACTTGGAAAAATCATATCAATAAGTTATGTGACAAATTAAGGACGGTACTTGTAAAACTTTACCACTTAAAATATGTACTGGAAAGGAGCACGATCTTTACGTTATACTATGCGCTGGCAGACTCTCTGCTTTCTTATGGACTGGCATGCTATGGTAGGACATTTAAAACTTATCTAGACAGGGTCAAATCATTACAAATACGCTTTATGAAACTATTAGTGGACAATAAAACTAAAACACGCTGTAAAAAAAGTAATTATGAGGAATTATTCGTGGAATGCCGTATGTTGCCGGTTCATGAGGGGGTATTGCTGTTGATGGCTTTAGAGCAGTTCAATAAAAACGAATTTAAAATCAAAATAAGTCACTCTAAATTAACAAGAAAAATTTGTAAAAAGATGTTAGAGGTGCCGGCGTGTGGTAATAATTATTATGGGATGAGAAGTAGGAAGTACTTGGTCCCTAAAATATATAATGATATACCGTATGATATAAGGGAAAGTAGCACATTCAGAATGTTTAAAGTTAAAGTGAAGGAGTTTTTCTTAGAAAAGATAAAATCTAAACTGGAAATGTAGTCTAAGTAAAGTTATCACGTGAGCTGTACCATTACATTAGAAAACAAAATTATGTAACTTAAGTAACTAGCTAATAGCTAAGCCTACCCATCTATTTTTTGTAAGGAGTCCCTCTGCCAACAAACTGTCCTGCAGTTTGGCAGAAGAAAATACTAAAACAAGGGTTGTTTAAGTAAATAAATTTTTCTTATTCTTATTCTTATTATTCTTATTGTTTTTTTATTATTTTTTATGATTTATTCAAACATGGTCCAAAAAAGCTCTGTATAACTATTCCTTTGACGTCTCTAACAACCCACGAGAGACTTTAATTATTAACTATTTTTCACAAAAGCTACGTCCATAAAACAGTTTTTGGCATGAAATTGCCAAAGTTTGGTGCCATATATCCCAAAAACTGAGTTTTGGTAAATATGGGATACCATTTCGGTAAATCTCGTTATTGTTAATACGATAAGCTATAAAAACACGAAAAACCGACGAAGGTCATTCGGAGTTAGGAGACCCTTAAATGATCTCTGCCGAATTAAAATTCGATCTCTTATTTAGTCTAATCTAACGCATCTTTATAAAATCTAGCCTTGTCTATATTTGGTCAGACTAAACACGTACCTAAAAAATTTTTTTATCAATATGGTTTTTTTTATGGATACCTTAGCAGATTTTGATTCGGGGGGCGATATTGTTCAAATAGGTTTTTTTTCGAAATCATTGTTTTTACTTGTGGGTGAACTGTGGCAGTGAATATATTAATATTATATCTTTCTGTTTACTCTATTAAATCTTCTTACGCGGTGTCCTAGGTGAGCGATTTACTTGCGAACGCGAAGCGAAGCGGCGCGGTCCGATTCGGCGCGAAAAATTCAAACAGCCGCCAGCCAATACAAGTGTCCTACGTGACCAATCCCGGCACAGAGTGCGGGCGACGCGGCACGGTGCGAAGCGAACGCGATCAGTTTGTTTGATATTTTGACGCGAAACGAACGCGGCGGCGGCTGTACGAGTGTCGTTTTGTTTCTAAAATGACGGATATTGAACTTTTAATTATTCATGTACAAGAACGTCCAATATTATGGGACAAAAGAAATAAAAATTACCATAACCGATTATTATCGCACCGCGAATGGGAGAAGTTGGCCGAAATAAGTGGAGCTACAAGTAAGTACTTACAAAACCTTTATTTATTTTTACATTCTTTGTAAAGGATGTTGTTCAAAATATAATTTAAAATTTTCCCTGGCTTGTGCTGCTGCTCTTGATGAAGCATTAAAATTCCTTCGTGAATTATGCAGTGTTCGTGGCATACTTGCATAGGCTTCCCGGAAAGATACAGATTCAGTCTCATTTATTGATTCAAGGTCACGGATCACATTGTGCAATAAACATATAGCTTTAACGATATGAACTGCATTTTCTACGTCCGTTTCGATACATTTATGCAAGATTCTGAATTTAGAAGTTATTGAACCAAAAGAGCATTCTACCACCATCCGTGCTCGAGATAAGCGATAATTAAAATTATCTTTAGGGTCTCCTTTAGTCGTTGATCGTTCCGGAAAAGGTCTCATAAGGTATTCTTTAAGTGGAAATGCCGCATCTCCTAGTAGAACATATGGAGCTTTGATATCTGAGCCGGGCAATTGCTGTTCTTTTGGTATTTTTAGTTTTCCTTGTTCTATTGCACTGTGTAGAGGGCATTCAGCGAAAACACCAGCATCGTTGTCTTTTCCATAGGAACCCACATTTATCATTAAAAACTTATAATTTGCATCAGTAACTGCTAATAAGCCAATCGAAAAGAAGGATTTGTAGTTGTAGTACATGGAACCAGATTTTTTTGGTTTTTTTATGCGAACGTGCTTTCCATCTATACATCCGATGCAGTGAGGAAACTGCCATCTGTCCCAAAAACATTGTGCTGTGGTTTTAAATATATCCTCAGTAGGTACGGGCATGTGCTTCGCAACTAACTGTGTCCATATAGCTTTGCAAACTTGTGACACGATGGTAGAAATAGCAGATTTTGAAATTCTGAATGAAAAAGCGAGTTGCCGGAATTGTATGCCCGTAGCTAAATACCTGAAATAGATAAAAACACGTATTATCCCTCTCCCTATGAGATCCCTATGTGGAGAAATAACTTTATGTATTAAGTGTATAATTTGTCTAACTATTATTATTTTTTTCTACTATTGTTTTAATTTTGTTTGTCGATCATGGTCTTAATTCGGATAACTTTGGCATCCATGCAAATTTATACTGTAATTTTGTCATGAAATAAATAAATCTAATCTATTTTTTTTCAGGTGAAGTTCTGAAGAAAAAATGGAAGAATTCGAGAGACACGTTCATGAAAGAACTAAAAAAAATTCCCAAGCCGCGTTCTGGGACTGACGCTGACAATGAGCCAAAGTATACAGGCACTTGGCCCTATTTTGAAAACATGTCATTTTTAACAGTAGTTTTGAAACCACGAAAAACATATGGAAATATTGAAATATAGCTTTGATGATGACATAACAGAATGCGACTCAATAGATCTGCAAGAGCGAACAGGCGCTGCTAACGTAGAAGACATATCTAACATGACATTTCTGGCTGACAACAACAACACACAGCTATCAACATCTATTTTGCAGGATGTCAATTTTACTGTAATACATTCACCCTCTCCTTCGCCATCAGCTCCAACTCCTTCACCTTCAGCTCCAAATCCTTCGCCTTCACCTCCAACTCCGTCGCCTTCAGCGCCAACTCCTTCGCCTACATTTCAAGCACCATCACCCTCACCAGCCGCCAAAAAAAAAGCTACAAAACGCAAAAGACAAGATGACGATTTACAAACCTACATGGAGCTCGAAAGAGAAAAATTGAAACTTCTTCGAGAGGATCAACAAGATGCCAACGATGACGACATTTTATGGTTTAAATCAATATTACCATACATGAAACAGTTGCCGCCAATGAACAAATTACATTTTAGAACACAGATGCAGGAGCATCTGCTTAATGAGCTGTCTAAGTTGAATAATCCACCGCCGTCCAGCCAACATGGATATTACTCTTCACTGTAATAATAGTAATAATACATTCATTAACGCTTTGACACGGGAATTTTATTTAACATTGAACAATATGATTTAAGTATTATAATTTTTAGTTTTCTTACCTTAAGGTCACCATCAGTCGTTCTTCTACAGAGATAGGTTTCTGGAAATTAGTGGCAGTGAAACGCAATACAGGTTTTATGGCTTGGACAATATAGTCAAATGTTGTTGGCAACATTCGACAATATTCCTTAAATAGAAAGGGTTCCGTCCGTAACTCTTGGTACAAATTGTGAAATTCCCCGTGTACATGCCTTTCTAAATACATAATATTAGTTTCACTTCTCTGACGGACATACTTTTTTAGTATTTGATATTTGAGAAACGAATTCTCTAAAAGTATTAGTTTGCGTGCTGCCATGGCAAACGTGCAATGGCCACTGACTGGGCGCGTCGGTGGAGTGGCGGGGCGAGGGCTCTTCGCGTGCACGCAGGACAAGGCCGCCGCATCGCATCGCATCGCATAAATTCGCAACTTCACCGCATCGCACCGCTTCGCGATTCTGGTCGCTTTGGTTCGCCCACGTAAGACGTAGCCTTAATGTCAAGTAGTTCTGCTTTTATACCACATTCTAAATGATCACAATAGCCCCATTTTTTCCTAAAGTAACCCCGGTTCTCGGTACACGTACTAGATTCCGCCCGCGGCTTCTTCTGCGTGGACCCGGGTTAAAAACTATCCTATATTTTAATCCAGGCTATAAACTCTCTTCATTTGAGCCGTTTAAGCGTGATTGAGTAACAAACATCCAAATATCCTAAATTTCGCATTTAAAATACTATTTAGCAGGATAATCCGATAATACGATTTTAAACATTCAATGTTTATGTTCGGACTTAGAGAATATCTTGTGTTACTAATTAATTCCAATTTCATTTGCCATTAAATGTAACATTTGCCATAATCATAATTTGCCCTAATTATTCTCAGAAACCGTCTACTTTTCAGAATATTTATAAAACAAGCCTAACTAAACCTATAGGGTTCTATACAAAGTTTATATAATTTGTCCTAAAATTATTACGGTTTCAGAGCAAAATGTATTTCATGACAATTAATGTTTTTTTTTTGTTTTTAATAACGATATATTATAATGGATATACATACTTAAATACATAGAAAACATCCATGACAGGAACAAATATTGATGCGCATCACACAAACCTTCAGCTTCGTAGGCAGCGTCACTACCCTCTAGGCTAACCGGTCGTCAAAAGCAATATCAAAGGTATTCGGCCTTGTGATATATTTTTTAGCTTTTAACTGAGAGGAGTAAAACTCCAAATACATTCAAATAATGTGTAGCGTTTCACTACTTCAATTAGTGACCTTGATTTGCGGTTGGCGGGGGTCGTTTACCTGTAGACATTACCGGTTCCCACTAAAAAAGGTTATAGAGTGGCGTAGATAATTGATAAAAACTACAATAGGAGAACTATGTACTTAAGTAGGTGCTACCAAGGAAATCGATATCTAATGATTCACTGGTGCCGATTAGTTTTCATTGTGCTTTCTGATAAGGTACTACTTTCCGGATTCATAAAGTCTATTAATTCTTACGTGTCCCATCATGTAAACAATCTTGACGTCTTAATATAACCACAGACATTGACTGAAATGATGACCCTAAACTTGACAGTGTATCTTTAAATTGACACATTTTTAGTCACATTTTTGCATTTTTTGGTGGAACAATTTTTCGCGCTCTATACAGTACAACAGAGGCTTAAACGCACGATTTTTTAAATGTTTGCCAAGTTTATATACATTGTGATTCATAGACAATTCAGACATCGTTACGTGAAATATTTTAGAGGACATTCATTAGTTACTTCAACTATTGAAGAAAATTTTATATTTTTCCGGGATTGATTTCAATCCTTTGTGAGTTTCTTTAAGTATACAACAACATTTTAGGTAATGATTGTTTGTGTAACCTAGAGAAAAGTGTGATAATGTCTTCGAGAAGTGTTTGTTTATATGATAAGACACGTAAGTATGAATAGACTTTAGATAATAACTAGAAGATTCGTTATTTCTAGGAAAGCAGGACACAGCAACTATCTTGATTTTATTTGGAATTAGGAGCTCAATTGGGTAAGTCCCAGTAACACTAATAATCTCCCTTATACATGTGGTGTTGATTGTGGGTACACTACATCATTCCAAAGAGTCATTTGTCAGAAACCATTTTTTTCCGCATTGCATAATTCCGAAAACCTTGCCCATTATTTTATGACTTGCTAAATGCTATTGTAAGAATTGCAGACTAATATCAGAATAGCATAAGAGCGTTGTAATCCATATATGTATATCCATACTTATATACAATTATTTATTTATATATGTATTGGCATGTTTTTATTTGTCTAGAATTAATACCTATTAGGTTTTGTTTTCATTTTCTCTGTGTTTTTGTACACGGTATAAGTTTGCCTATCTCGTTCTACCTACCTTCCTCTCAATTGCTCAAAGGTTAGCTGGAAGAGATCCCTTATAGGGATAAGTTCGCCTTTATACTTTGATCTATTGTGTGACATGTATATTCTTTAACCTGTTATTGTGTACAATAAAGTGCTTACATACATACATACAACCATTTCACATCAACAATGTTGTCAGTTAAATAAAAAGAAATTTACTTCGTTTATTTGTATTTATAAGTTCAAGTGATCAGGGTTAAGATAAAAAAAAAGATTTAAGGTTATATGTAGCTAAATCAAGGAAGCCTAATTAATTCAACATGGCCATGCCATTAGTATTCAGAAAGCTAGTGTATTTTAAACGATCTTACAATAGTTTAATAGTGCGCTGGAAAAATGCAGCTATGTCAATGGCGACACTGTCAATACAAATATAGAAATAGAAAAATTAAAAGAAGATACAAAATACCATAATTGATTAGGCGCATGAAATTTTAAGCTTATAACAGGGTCTACTTTACAGTAAATTAATATTCCCACGTGAATATTTACCATAAAACATAAACACACACCAGCTGATAACAAACACGTTATTATATTACAATATTAAATACTTAATAAACACAAACCTTTTATTTTTTACTTTCACGCTGAACTTTAACATAATAAGTACTGACCGAATTGACTGAGAATATTTCAAATGCCGAGTGATTTTTCCACCAAAATATGCAAAAATGTAACTAAAAATCAACATCAATCTCACATCTTTGACACCTGATCAGTTAAAGTACAGCTATCTTTGTGAACTAAAAATGTGTGCATTTAAAAATACACTGTCAAGTTTAGGGTCATCATTTCCAATTATTTCAATCACTAGTCATTGTCTATGTTTATATTAAGACGTCAAGATTGTTTACATGATGGGACACGTAAGAATGAAACCTCAACCCAAGATAATAATGAAAAATGTTTTATTCAATAAAAGTAATTTGTAATTTTACGACGTAATGAATTACAAATTAAAATTACAAAATGTAATCTGTAATGCGATTACAAATTACATATTGTAATGAGTATTGCAATAATTGCATTACGAATTACATTTTGTAATCTGTAATGCGATTACGAATTACATTTTGTAATTTGTAATGCAATAATTGAAATTACATTTTGTAATTGTAATTTGTAATGCAATGACTTTTTGCCCCACACTGCTGAGCCATACTCAATGGTGCTTCTAACTAATGAGCAGTATAAGTTTTTTAAAGTTTGAGTATCCTTTTTGAAATCCTTTGTAGATCGGGAAATAAAGCCCAAGAGTTTGTTGCATTTGGTCACCAAGATCAAGTAGTCATAATGGGAGTGGAAGCTTAATCTATAGTCAAAAAGGATGCCGAGGTCGCGGATTGCTTGCTGGCGATTCAAACGAATAACATAGAGCAATCCGGATTTTAAATTAAATGTAACAATTTCTAAATCCAAGAGCAACTCGCAAAAACGTACCTACACTCCCGTTCAAAAGTCATTTCGCAGCGCAAGAAATGCGAAAGGCGTAAAATTTTGATGGCACCCACTCGCGTTACGCGACGAGATTTGCATATTATTGACTCGCGCGGATTGTCCTGATCTTCGGATATATAGGAACTTTGTAGACCAGGGGCGATGCAACGTTTATATTACCGTGCTAAACGGAATGCGAAAGTAACAAGTTTGAATTGAAGGCAACATATCTTTTTAAATATTTTCGAAGTTGTAACGGATACTAAATAGTCAAATTCTTGTTACAATATCTATTCAATATACAAATATAAAACATGTATTGTAATGATAAAGTAAATAATAATCAACCTCATTTATTTCACATAACAAAGATCCATGCATTATACAGGATAATTATGTGTAAATCAAAGAGAATATAACCACTTCGTTTTAAGAGGCGGAACTTCATACATTGTTTTAAGATTCTCTTGTGTCTACTGCCAACGTAAATAAAATATTGCCAATCTATTATATTCTGTATTAGAGTATATATTAGGTCCATGTATTCTGTGTTCCTAACCTAAACTAACCTAACAAAGGTTGGCTGCAATGGGACTTCGTCCCCGTACATTTTCTTCATTTTAAGAGAGTTTCCAAAGGCTGGTGTAAACAAATAAGATTCTGACAGAAAATTAAGTTTTGCTGCGAGCTTGGTTCTGGAACAGCCAACTTTGGATATACCTAGCCCTGGTGAGGTTGACGTAAATTTGAAAGTATTGATAAGTAGCTCTACTCATCATCAACATATATTAAAAAAAAAACGTATATTTACCAAGCAAAAGTTGCACAAGAAACATAGCTTACAATTATTTGATTAAACATGAATAAAGCTTGTACACTGGTGAGAATTACCGTCGGGCCCAAACTAAGCACAGCCTGTATCTTGAGAACCGAGTTACTAGATTTGACAATTCAAAATATAACAATAAAGAATAGTAGAGCCATTTTTAGAAATTGTAATTAATGTTAAACAAAAGAAAAGTGGACTATAAATCAAAATTAAAAATTAAATTAAATCTACTTGATAAAAAAAAAACCTGGTGCATGCGTGTATGCATAATATGCATATATAAGTGTGTGTGTGTGTGTGATAAGCCGAAAGACGTCCACTACTGAAGATAGGCCTCCCCCAAAGATCCAGCGGACTCCCGCGACCTTTACCAGGTCACCAGTCTACCTGGTGGGGGCCCTACCCACGCTGCGCCTTCCGGTACGTAGTCACCACTCGAGAACCTTTCCGCCCCAACTGCCATCGGTTCTACGTGCAATGTGCCCCATGTGTGCAATTAGCTTTACTGCAGAGATGAAATTACCTAATATTCAACAAATTAATATATCAAACGTACAGCTAGACCAGCAGATATACTTTTAAGTCATTTGGCCCTGTTGGAAAATGATATAAAGTTCTATTGAGTAAAAACTAGATATCGATATCGGTCTAAGGGAAAATATTTCCCTCGTGATTTCTTAAATTGAAAATAAACAAATGCGTAAAACCTAAGAATGGCGTTTTAATACTTTACCCGCATAAAAAAATATACAAAAAATTCTAATATCCTAATATCCACCCTCACGCCATGCCAATTAAGGGCTGTAAGCCAACTTCTGTCTCCATCATCAGATCAGTTCAGTGTAACCATAATATTGCGTTCTCACCGAGATTACAAATAAGTACGCCTTTCAAGTCGTCAGCCAATTGGATACCGGCGCGCGGCGGGAAGCTGAAAATTTATTTAAAAAATTCGAAGTACTACTTGCGTACTTACCTATTTATTTACACACCAGCGCATTGCAAGCTACATAAAAGCTTGTAAATAGTGGAATTATTAACTGAACGTATTGGATGTAAACCAAATATCCACCAAAACCAATCTGGGGGCACGGCAGTGCCCCCGCGAAGACGAGCCAAGCGAAGCGCAATGCAAGGGCACTACCTACCTTTTCTCGAAGCGGTTCGTCGTTTTTTTGAACCCTCGTAACTTGGGTTTGGATCATACCAGATAAACAAAATTCTCGGGATATGATGTCAATAGTGGACTTATTAAACATATAAAGTTTCAGTAACATAGCTCTTATACTTAAGATTTTATTGATATCTAAAAAACGCCGATTTCGTCACTGACTCACTGATGATCATCAATATTAGATTAGCTATGCAATTGAAACTAGTTTTAATAAGTCAACCACTGACATCATATCCCGAAAATGTTGTTTATCTGGTATAATCCGAACCCAAGTTAAGAAGGTTCAAAAATACGACGAAGCGCTTCGAGAAAAGGTAGGTAGTGCCCTTGCGCTTCGCTTGGAATCTTAAGCGGTTCGTTACAATCTGAATGTATGCAAAGTTTGACACGTTTCTATGGATTTACAGCTTCCAGCCCCATATTTAACGTTGGTCGGCCTGTAATCCTAAGTTGGTGCAACCTGCCCAAGTGTTACCTAATATTCAACCTCAATATGAATAAGGAACTTTAGAGAAACAATATGGACATACGTATACAAAATCGTTTATTTCACAAATGTTTAAAACAGTGTAAATATCAAGAAGACTGTGACAAACAAGCACTCCATCGTGCCCAAAAAAGGTATACAGTGTGTTCGTCGGACGGCAGACATTATCCGGTCGCCTGTCCGAAGAAATAGTAGCAAAAACCTGTGCAAAGACTGTCCTGGCTCGCGGTAGATAACCGCACCATTTCCTACATTCTAGTCTGTTTAAGCCAGTTACACACCGTATACTTCATTTCTGACTTTATTAGTTTTACTTTTGTTGACTGACAATATATTTATCTAAGGTACCGTTGCGGATACATTTATCTCAAATAAATTCGTGTTTAGTTATTAAATTTCAATGAACGCCCTACAAGAGTTGCGTTGATCATCATAAAATATCCATCTTTCTGTCACTTCGATGAAAGACAGAGAAAGTAGGAATGTATTTATGATGATTCAATTGGCTCACTGTGTGGCCTTTTGTGTTAATTTAAGAGTAGGAATATATTCTTATATTACAATATCCAAAACAAAAGAAAATGAATGCTTGGGAGTTACGATATGATAATAATTAAGTAACATAATATCGATATACATATTAGTGTCTACGTTCCCGTTAGATTTCTAACGATAGGTAAACAACCACAAAATTAATGTTAGAATCTTTTTTGTTAAAATCTGGCAGATAATACGTGGGTCCGAAAAAAAAAAAGTTACAAGCATATTTTGTACTTATTCACTGGGGTTCACAGTACACACCGGAGTTCACATACATTTAAATTTAAGTGTAGTTGAAGGATTTGGTGACTCAAGTATGTTTTTAAACTGGCAAAAGGTTTCAATTTTAATCTTGCGTTCCTTCAACGGAAACCTCCTTGAGCCGCAAGTATCCAGCATATATTGCGATTTAAAGCATATTTTATTCGCCCTAGGTGTGAAATGTCCTATTGTGTCTCAAACCTTACGAGTTGGCTCCTGACGAGAATATTTTAAACCGCCACGTTAGAACACGGGACGTGGTAACTTTGCCCAATTTCCCTTCAGATTGTCGCTACACTTCCCTAGTGCTTGATTTTCGTTTGTTTTGTTGTAAAAATCTCTCTGTTTCCGAATTTATTTTTCTTCGAAAGTACTAATGAAGGAATAGTAGATTAAAATAAATGTATACCTAATTGATAATTATTGTAGGCACTTGAATCGTATGCTTATTCAGCGGAAAAAGGATATGTCACCGAGATAACAATTTCCTGTTCTTAAGTTCTTATCCTGACTTTATATGATATTTAATCAGAGGTGAATTATAATTTCAGTGATATTTCAAACGATGCCTCAATGTTATCTTAAATCTCACATGGTAAACTTTTACAAAATACAACAAAGAAAAAATCTTAAGTCATTATCTGTAATACACAATCGCCTGCAATGATCATGGTTACTCGACTATACAAACATACTTAATATAAAAAGAAATAAAATACAATTTAACACCCAGAGTAAGTTACCAGAGCATTTTATTACAAAATAATTGTCGTTATCGGGGAAAAGGTCCCTTAGTACGGCACTTGCGCCATTATTCTAAATGCATAATGTTCGGAGGAATTATGGCGTTCGCCAAACGTACAAACCAAATCACTGGGATTGCACGGCCCAAAATCAATGACTCTTCCTCCGACATCAAAACACGCCTCTTTGCTTGGTCCTGAGCGTCTTATTGCTAACTTGCACCGGTTTCAAGGTCACACAGATGCACTTCCACCAAATCTTTCCAGCGATACTATGTTACTGGGATCCGACAGGGCGTAATCATCCAGTCTATCAGCTAAAATAAATAATATGTTCTCTTCGCCTCTCGATCCTCTCCCATCAACCAAGCCAGAGCAGACGAGGCATTAAATACACTTAGGTTCCTTTTCCTCGTAAACAAAGGTGGCCTTAAAGCAAATGCAAGTATTGTCTAACATCTAGGTGAGGTAGATATAATTATACAAAATCTACCTAAACTCGTTACAAAAGACTGTCTTTGCCCTCTTATCCTTGGTATGTGCCGATGAAGGAGTTGCAGCTAGGGCAGAAGTGGTCAGCATTTCTACAGGAGTCCATGCAGTAGGGTAAGCAGACACATGGCCAGCAACTGTAATGTAAAGACATTCACTTATTATCAATCATTAAATCGAAAGAAGAGAGGTAGGGCACACCGGAATCTTGTCTCGCTCATATTTATTGCAGTCTAATAACGGGGGTAGTACATCCACCTACTAAATAGTACAATTAATTACTGCAGTTATTATATATTTTTTGTATTATAACCATATCTAACGTAAATTCAGAGAACGACAACATTTCTTGGTATTGATCAAAGAAAAGCATTTGATAGTGTCAGTCAAACCATCCTTCTAAACAAGCTTGTTTCATCATCATCATATCAGCAGAAAGACGTCCACTGCTGAACATAGGCCACCCCCAAAGAGTGCCAAAGTGGCCGGTTCTGCGACACCCGCATCAAGCGGACTCCCGCGTATCAAGCTCGTTTACATAGGCATAATTGACAGAGGCTACAAAATCTTTGAATCTTATCTTACTAATTGTTAGCAAATAGTAAAACTTGACAAGCTTCAAAGCACACCTCAACCTTTCAACTACGGTGCTCCCCAAGGATCTATACTTGGACTTTAGACCACTCCTATTCTTAATTCCTGTGAATTCTATTAGCGAACTGACAATAGGTGAGATTTACTTGTAATATTTCCATTAAATTTACAACATTATGGAGCATAGAATCAACGGTATAACTTGCACAGGTGGTTTTGGTTTCTGTGAAACCATCTGTGTGTTTTAAATACTCTACTTTTGAAAATACATTGCTTGGTTTTTTGATAACTATCGTTTTTGGCTTGACGTTGACTTTTGAGACAGTTTATATAACCACGTTGACACATCCTGTATAGCAATTGAAATGCAATATTTCTTCACAAAATAAATAGTTATACCCGAACAAACACAGCAGGCCCGCGATGACGTGCGTCTTCGTGGTTGACTTGTAGTCTATGCGCGTTACTATGGACGCCCGGCACGACGGGCAGGTGACGGTGGCGGGCTTAGGACCAACTGGGACCACGTTCATTTTGGATCTGTAACAAAAAGTTCAATTGTATTTTCAGAGCTGTTTTTGTGTTGAGAGTGAGAGAGTTCGAGTATCAACACAAGACGATCTTCAAATCAATAAGAGTAACGCGGACAAAGTTATGTAGGTACAACTGAAAGCATTTACTATAAATCCATGGGGCGATGCATTGAACTTGAATTTGGAAGTAACAAAATAATAATTACTTATCATCTTAAATATGACATTCAAGTAATAGTTACTGAATATTACTAAAATTACCATCACTAATTAACATGCCCGATATTATGTATTATTTTTTGCCATTTACGCGCCTCAAATTACACTAAAACCTCAACCGTAATCATCATCAACCTAATGGGTCATTGTCAGTCATTAAAACAAAAATCGTCTTTCCAGTGGTCAATAGTTTAGGGCTTACGTTTATAGAATTATATAATATGTTTTCATCGCATAGAATTACAGAAGAGGCGACGCCGTTTATGCGGATTCAGAGTTCAACTAAAAATAAGGCCTTTTAGTCCAATGTCCACCGAAGAGACGCGAACCTAAATCTGACATTGAACCTAATAGGTCTCAGGGAGGGAATGGGCAGCTGTCCCTACACTGGAGACCTCACTTACTCCAATGAGTTTCGTCACAGGTTTACCCACGATGTTTTCCTTCATCAAAAGCTGTTCTGTACAGTAATTGATATTCCGTACATAAGTTCCGAAAAACTTATTGATACGAGCCGGGATTCGAACCCATCGAGTTGAATGGCCGTGTGCTTAAACCCAAGCTAGCAGCCCTAGCTTTTTTTCTCTTCATTGGTTCCAATTCAGATCTCAATTGATTAATTAGCTCTATTCGTTTTATTGCTTATATCAACCGTGTAATAAAAACATTTGGACTATTAAAATTGGCACAGCTGTAACTAACCCGCTTAAAAACCAAGGTCATGGTCAATTTTAGATGCGCGTTACGCGACGCCTCGCGAATTACCATTATCTCGCAACATTATTGGTTTAAAAAAACCATCAGACATCCAAAGAGCTGATTGCAAGTGTGCGAATAGGTATGGCTATTCGGTATGCGGTGTCCTTTAATAAAATATTCGTTTTATGGGTACTAAAATGTTTAAATATAATTATAATAAACTTGAAACCAGTGTATACAGGTATTAATGTAGAGTGGGGTAGCCCACTCACATGTTTGAAGTAGGTAATAGTAAAATAATGTAAAGTACCTATACATTGTAGATATCTAAGACACTAACATATTATATTAAAGAGAAATGAGACTGCAATTTTGACTTCACAGTTAAACTATCGATGTAGTTTTGTGGTGCAATGTGTCTTACTATTCATGTCTAATTTTAGTTTATAATAAATAAATAAAAATAAAAAAACTTAAAATCTTTACTTCGTGAGAATAAATGTAAATTTATAATTTTATTTATAAAATGTAACTGATTATCCATTTTTGCAATTCCATTGGACTTTTTTTTCCAAAAAAATATCTGTTCTTTGACATTTTAATTGCTTCATAAATATGAACAGGATGATAATGGGGGCATACCAACTGACAAATGAAATAAGTAAGTACATATATTATCCCAATTCCTAACGCTCATTTTACTATAAAATAATTAAGCAATACATCCTAATTCTCATGTCAATATTCTAAGGTACATATCGGCATGGTTCTGATAAACCCCTTATTAACATTGAAATGAGTTGTCGTTTCCTGAGATATGTCGTTTAATTATTCCACATATTCATACAAACAAACGCACAATAGTGTTTTCCAAGCGTAGCGTCACGTCATCAGATTCATGCTTATATCCTGTTTATGCAAATTTCATTTATGAAACTAAAGCTTTAGTTAGTTACACTGATTGTGAGATGTGAGTCGCGTACTTTCGGTCCGCTCATATATTGGAACCGAAATGTCAATCTATGGGCGGACTGAAATTACGCGACTCACAGCTCACAAATAACGCTCGTTTGGCCTCACCCTTATCTAGGCTATAATCATCCTCCTAGGGTTTTTCCCGGCAGTGCTCAAACGAGCCCGGGGTCCTATTTGGCAAATCCTACTAATATTATAAATGCGAAAGTTTAGATGTTTGGATGTTTGTTACTCAATCACGCTTAAACGGCTCAACCGATTTGAATAAAATTTTGCATGAAGATAGTTTATAGCCTGGATTAAAATATAGGATAGTTTTTATCCCGGGTCCACGCGGACGAAGTCGCGGGCGGAAGCTAGTAAGGCTATAAATAATTATTACTAAAATACATTGCCAGTGTTTAAGATATATAAATAGTTGTGGCGGTGGAGGCTGCCTCACGATAGCGTGCTGCTGTGCCGCGGTTAGCAGAAGACGGAAAGCGAGCTGTCTCGCGGTGAGATAGACTAACCGTCTCTTTCTATTAGGATACTTCGAAAGAGACGGATGGTCTATCTCGCCGAGAGACAGCTAGCGCGCCGTCTTGTGCTAAGCGTGCAGGAATCTCGGTCTGCGACTACAGCCCCCCTATTCGGTAACTTGTTTTAAGCTCACCTCAACGCCCACCCGCAAATATATCTAGACACCGCGATGCGTAGTAACTAAGCGTAGGTAGAGGTCTAGTTTCGTGACGGGTCACAGTGAATCGAGTAGAACAAGCATATGGGACAAAATTATTTTAGTAGTTTTTTGAGCTTATACGAGCTCATTATGTATGAATATACATATACGTATAGTTTATGTACTTTGGTTCGTGACTTAGAGGGGTAGGGTGGGGGTTCAGAAAAAAACAATATTATAAAAGTGAATGTACAATAATGAATTATATATTTTATTACATGTACACATAAAATACTAAATCTACTGTTGCAGTAATCTTTTAATCAACATCATTTTTAACATTATCATGCCATTACAAGGAAAAGTAAAACTAATTAGGAACTACATTTACATAGGATTCTTAAGTAGGTACATATAAATCAATTAGAGTTAATTACAGCGGTCATTTTATTAATTACTTTCACCGTCATCGTCTTCATCCTGCGAATCATTAATTGACGTGTCATGATCATCTACACTAAACAAACTAGACACTACATCTACATTAGTTTCATTAACTCTAGGGGGTTTCAACAATGCTAAAACATCAGAAGACAACGAGTTTACTCTTTGCCTTGGTACATTTCTAAAACTATTAATGAAAGGGTCAGATGTAATCAACAGCATATTCATTAAATCTCTATTCGTGGCTTGACGAGATCGTTTTTGTGTGTGATGTTCCCTAAATCGTCTGCAATCTTTGTTTCGAGCTTCTTGTGCTTCCTCGGATAACTGTCCAATCGGCAATAGTGCTGATCGGATAATGTCGCTACTGTGAATCAATAATTTGTGTACTGTAACAGGCATGTAATACCACGAATAGAGATTTAAATAATGTTTTCTTATATCCCGTGTCAAATTTTCAAACGCTTCTAAATTTATTTCATAGCCCGATGATAGAACTCGAAGTATTATATCAAATTTTTTAATGAGTGATACATCTAACCCTGTAATTGCAGCACTAAGCTCCGGGTTTTCAAAAAATCTTCTAGCTGTATTTCCATCATTAGTATTACCAAAGCCTGGTTTTGGTTTATCAACGATCAGTCCCATTTCCGTTTTAAATCTAGTTTGAATTTCTAGTGAGCGTTTCTTTACATTCGCTCTATCGGCTTCTCCTCTAAGTTGCCACTTTTCTACTTCAAGGCGATAGCTTATGTGAAGTAAACACTCAAAACATCTAATCCAAGCATGGAGAGTTGATAAACCAAAACCAAGATTATCATTATTTGCAATATATTCCCTAGATTCATCATTCATAACTTTTGGAGTAGCTCCACAAATGAAACATTTTTGAGCAGAAGAAGTTTCGGTCATAGTATTGCAAATTTTTCCGTCAACCATGGTAAAAAGCATAATGTGTTCAACAGAAACTTCCCTTCCCATCACCTTGAATAATGTTGGCAATAAAGCGTTTATCTCTTCCAAGACTCGATTTGTTTCGGCAATAGTCAATTCTTTTGTTTCCTTGGAAAAAATAAACTTTATTGGACGACAATATGCAGTAGATGACGGGCGTGGATTCTGCCAAACGACATTATCAGCATCATCCCGTAATTGAAGCGGAACGAACGAATATACAAACAAAAATTCATCAGTGTCATTACTATTCGTAAACTTTTGTTTGTATGTACTATGACCGGAACTTCCATCGCAACCCCATTTACTAATTAGTTTGAATGATGAACAAGGGGACACTAAATTATCTAAAACATCTTCCAGTGATAAAACCAAACGTTCAGCGGTTTTATCTAAAACTGCCTGAACGTTGATTTCAGCACGCGTTTCATTAATCAAAAAGCTATCTTCAGGAGGATAACATGCAACTTTATCCTTTTTTAAACAATACAATGATGGAAATACGGTATGCCCTACCTTACTAGTCGACTGCCTTATGATGTTGTATGTGCATGTAGTCAATTTGCTATCTATATAGCACGCCAAAGCTTCTTCATTCGTCAAACATCTAGCGTTTTCTTTGCATGACTTGGTGTTTTCTTTGTTGCCTGAGGTGTCGCCGCTCTTGTTATCTTCAATTATGTTCTTCATTCTTCTTGCCACTTCCTTGGAGCCCGATTGACGTGACGAAATTTCTGCTGCAAACAATAACTCCTCGGAACTTGTAGATTGAACTAAATTCTCTACTCGTCGTCGTTTAGTCTTCAGGCTAGAGTCCAAGAATTCCTTCTGGGGCCTTCCAGGGCCTGCTACAGCTTCAGTGGATGATGACGGCATCGTCGTACGTCTATGAACTTCAAACTTGATAGGTTCACCATGAAGCCAGTCAGAGTTCTTCTCGAGAAATCGCTGTCTACATTTACCAGCAGCATCCCACTTCTGAGCTATCCTGGATGAAAATTGGGATATCTTTACCTTAATTTGTCTCTGGGAGTCCTCGGTTATTCCACTTAAATCATGCTCAGATGATATAAATGTATATATTTCGTTGTTTCTCGCTTCCTTCAAATGTCTCTGCCATACATCGAAGAAATTGACTTTTGAAATGCAAAAATCGAATTCTGAAAGAAAAAATAAAAAAAATAGTTGTACTCAAAAGTTGGATAGGGAGTTTATTAAATATGACGGTTTATAGTTATAAGTATATTATATATAAATTTCACAGAGTAGACAGATGCCGACATGTAATTTCTTGACCATGAAAGTCAAAGTTAGGGTAAAATTCCAATGATTATTCGGAAACATGTTGATGTTTTACAAAATACAATGAATATTTTTATAATCAATATATGTCTAAAAATACTACTTACCCTCCAAATTGGAATCCATAATAATGAAATAAACACAAATAACTTGGAAATGCACACAATTATTTTTAAGCCAAGAGCAATCACGCAAATGAATGCATAGTAAATTTGCACTCATCCTATATAGTCACCTTAATTACTCATGTAAGGGGGGGTTTCAGGAAAAAATAACACGTGGGACTCTTAATGTATACTCATTAGTAATGACCTACCATAATGAGTTTTTGGATATTTGATAAGGGTTTTTGTCCCATTTGCATGTTCTACTCGATTCACAGTGCGGGTGTCCGGCGGGGTGAACCGCGTCAGCGCGTAGCGAATATCGGCCCAACCCCCCTATTCTGTAACTTGTTTTAAGCTCACCTCAACGCCCACCTACAAATATATCTTGACATCGCGATGCGTAGTAACTAAGCGTAGGTAGAGGTCTAGTTTCGTGGCGGGTGACCGGCGGGGTGAGTCGCATTAGATCCAATACGCACTGTCGACTAGTCGCCGACGCCGTCGACTGTTTCGCCGCGACCGTGACTTAGCACAGTTTATATGGGCGTTTGCGCACTTAGTCGCCGGTCGCCCGCCTATGTTTTGGTCGCCGAGAGACCAAGTCGCCGGCGACTAGTCGACAGTGCGTATTGGGTCTTAGCGCGTAGCGAATAACAGCCCAGCTCCGCAAGGTTGTCAACAAGTACTGGGTTTTCTATGGGCAACCCGGAAAAAAAGGTTATGAATGTATTTAGAGTAGGTATAGGGTTGCCTAAAATTGAATTTTGGATCGGCTTGTATGGGCGCCCCTGCAAGGCACTGTCATAAAGATGCGTTAAGCAAGTTGTCTTCACAAACAACCGACACACAACTCACCGAACACTGCATGCTACCAAGCGGAGTTTTAACTACCTACAGTTGTTCATGCACCAATACCGATTTAGATCGCATCAGAAAGTGGGTTTGTTTATACGTCGTACACATCCGAGCATGTATAGATACGTATTGGCTGTTAGTACTCGACACAATGGGATATTAAAAGGGACATTAAAAAAAAAGCTAAAAAATACTAATTTGCTCAGCTACAATACTAGGCGTCCATCAACGTGCAATTGTAAAATTTTGATGTGTGAGTCAGTATTTTTTGGTAATCGATAAAAAAATCCCATATTTAAATACATTATTTTGTGTATCAATCCACACAAAGTATAATAAATTGCATAACGATTAAAACTTAATTATAGTAAAAGTGTATTATAAAGTGAACCAATAATATAATAACAAGTAGATACATACTGACAACGTTACCTCTTGTTAAAGGCTAATAATAATAAATTGTTGTTTATTTAAAATATTAACCCATTACATTTACAGAGATAAAAGATTAAATTGAATTAAAATTAAAAAAAAATGTTTCCAAAAGTGCACGCAACATATTTACTTATTTATTTCTAATTAGCGATATGTGAAGTCAGATTGTCGTTCTGCCCAATTTAAAGTTTTTACTTGTCTATTAGAAGAACGCCCAGCTCTCTCACGGACTATCCGAGTTTCTCTTATTACAAAACTTAGAAAGAGACGTGAGAGAGCGAGAGAGAGCTTGCGCGCCGTTTTGTGCTAACCGTGCGGAGCGTTCTTCTAATAGGCAAGTAAAAACTCGAAGGTAAAAGTAAAAAAACACCAAAGCTATTGATTATTTCCCCATTGTCAAGCCCAAGGTAATCTTAGTTCCTGTCTGACATTTCAACTTCCTAGAAACGGGGCATAGATTGAAATGTTTATTTATACTAATATTATTTATAAAGAGTACAGCCTAGTTAGGTATAAAGTTTGTAAGACTGTTCGTACTCATCCGATTTAAAGAAATATTTCCGCTGCAAACAAACACTTCTAAACTGAAATTACACACCAATGTCACATAAAAGATTTAATAAGATTAGTGACAACCTCAGAAACAGTCAAATAACGAATTTACAAAAAAATTAAGAATTGCAATGTATATTGCAGCAACCAAAATGCTCGGAAAAAAATATCATTTTGCTTAAACGTTGAAGCGTGTTCGGATGATTTTGAGCGCTCTACTGTTTTACGATGTACAAGATGGTGCCTGTAGGTACTAGATATTGATAACAGTTGTTCGTGGAAAGAGTTCAAGGCCGCAGAAGTGGCTAGCGACACCGGAATGCACCTCAACATAAACAACCAATTAAACCAGACCTCTCCAGCACTTTAAAGCCATGCTAACAACGGTCCTATGTAAAATGGTGAATTCGTGTCAAATCGAAGGTAACGCTCATTTCTACCAAACTCGCATCGTCTCCATATCGGTCTAATGTCGCTAAGAATAAAGTCCAAATTGGATCAATCGGTCACAAACTCGTATCACACTCAACGAGTTTGCGATTGCTATAGTCAGATATAAACGACATATAAGGACGGGGAAGAAGCTAGTGAGGCCATAGTATCCGAAGCCCTCCATAGTTTGGTGGTTACTTTTAGATTTAGTGGTAACCTTAATACCCACACGCACACTAATTTGTGTCATATTTATTGATTCCGTTTCAGATCTATTTCGTATCAGTCAGCAGTAGGTATTAATTGTTTTGTTTTAACCCCCAACGAAAAAGGAGTGGTCATAATTGTATTTACTTAAGTACCTCAACACCAGTGCATTGTACATATTTGGTAAAAGAAAGTCGTTTGACACTTTTCTCATGGGGGAGTTCTCGCGTCTCAAAGGGATATATATGCTTACAAGCTTTTATTTACCTTCACCTGTCCCGTTGGCTGTCTGTCTCTGTCTGTCAAATCTTGCAAGTTAAATTTGACCCACTTCCCGGTGACCGATTGAGCTAAAATTTTGGGTGTATATGGGTGTATATGGGAATTCAGTACTTAACCGACGTAACCCCGTTGAGTTTGGGCTCGTTAGAATCGTCTCAGTGATAAGTTGATGAAGGTATACAGAAAAGTACACTCGGCAATAAAAGCTCATACCAAAAATTAAATTTTTGTCAGAAGCTTTTTTTCATCATATGAAGGATGATTTTCGGAATAAAAAGTAGGTAATCTATGTTTTAATCTAGGATAAAAACTTTGTTCCTACCAGATATCCATGTCCATTAGCTATTTCTTCGTGATTGATTAACAAACATCCAAAGTATCCAAATATCTCGACATCCAAGCATCCAAGTATACATATAATCATCGGGTTTTGAAATCAACTGGTAAATAAAATAGCAACGGTAACCGGGCAGCAGAAAATATATTAAACTAGCATCTGCCCGCGACTCCGTCCGCTTGGAACTCGTTTAAATCGTATTTCCATACAAACTTTCGCCCCCCATTTCACCCTCTTAGGGGATGATTTCCGTGATAAAAACGTATGCCCTTCCCCGGGTCCTTTAACTGTCGATACCAAATATATAAATCGGTTTAGCGGTTTAAGTTCAGCGTGAAGAGGTAACAGGCAGACACACTTTTGCATTTATAATATTAGTATGGATGAACATTCGGCTTCTACAAATTCAAAACATTCATTCGTGATAAAAACAACATAGAAAATGAAAGAAAAAAAAAAAACACATTTTGTTTGTCACGAAATGGACCCAGCTCCGTGGGTCTAAGATGGTTGCCATATTATCGCTTAACGTTGTGGATAAGATATCCATCACTCTCGCACTCACATACTTGTCAGAACGTGACGGATGTGTTATCGACAGCGACAAGTGATATAATGTCAACCATGCTACGCCCGCAGCATGTTGCTAGCTTTGCAGCCAGCGCTGGTCTTCTGCAGGGTCCATTCGGTGAGAGCACGGTGAGTAACAGCAACAGATTCACATATGACATATACACGCGATAAAATCAAAAAACAAAAAAAAACCGGCCAAGTGCCTGTCGGGCCACGCACAGTGTAGGGTTCCGTAGTTGCCTGCCTGGCTTAGTTACATCGACGTGCGGTGCGGTGGCGTCGGCCGAATTTGTACGACAATTGGCCTTTCCAAGTACACATTAAGTTGGTCGACTATTACTCGGTAACTACTTATGCCTACTTGTTTGTAATAGTTTCCCTTTTAAATTCATTATATGTACTACTACCACTAATTTTTTCACATCCCGAGTAGTAGCCATTTAGCCGGCAGGGGGGGGGGAGGGACACATGACTCGGTCAAAAATTAGGGCTTTAAAGCCCTATATCTCGCAAACGAATTACAAATATGAAAAATGGTTTTAAGAAACAAAAAATATTTTTGAACGAGCTATCTAACGATACCCCCATGAGTTTAATGAAAAAAGAATTACGTCCCCGTTTTAGGTGTAGGGGAGGGTACCATAAAAAAAAAAACAAGATTTTATTGTACTGTTTTGTCGGCGTAGTTGATTTATATACCCATGTCGAATCACAGTATTCTAGTTGTAATGGTTACTAAGCTTAGCCGAAGACGGACAGACAAACAGACAGACGGACTACAAAACCCTAAAAAGGAACTAAGTATTTAACTGAAATACAAACATAGACAAAAAAGGAAGAACATGTTTTTTTTTCATAATATTGAATAATAATGATTTGTTGACCTGCGAAAAGTTTCATCCCAACAAACCACTACGTGCGTCATTAACATTCGGGCTTACATTCTTCAAGGTTATAATAAGTACTTAACCGATAATACGTAATGTATTTATTTGTAACAAAAACAAAAATATGAATTGCAAGACAAAATGTTAAGTGCAACGTTATCTAAGTTTTGATACCAAGTGGGGTTATCGTGGATACACGATATTAACGTGTTGTGTTAATGAGAGCACGCAAAAAAAGAAAACACGTTAGGTTTTTATATTCTTCAAATCAACAACTACTCTGCACCAATATTAAGTATCTCTTTTTGATCCTATGGATAATAGTCGTAAAATGGACTTGGGCGTTAAGTCCACATACTCGTGTGTACAATTTAATTTTGTGAATTAAAATAAAATAAAAAATGGTTCTAGCGGACAAATTCGCGATCTAAATCGAATATGTTGAATACCCCACTAATCCAACTAATATTGGTGTTTGGATGCTTGTTACTCAATCACGCTTAAACATAACATTTTGCACGGAGATAGCTTTATGACCCGGATTAAAAAAAAACTTATTTTCACCCTTCATCCGTTTGGGAGCTACGATACCACAGACAGATACACAGACAGACGCATTAAACTTAAGTATAACACCCCTCTCTTTGCGTCCTTCAATTCAGTAGGTATTCCGCAAAGCCACATGAACATTTCCACATTTCCTTTCCATTTTACCACGTACATACTTACATACATTCACGCCTTTATCTCTAAAAGGGGTCAGAGCACATAAAACTTGTGTTCCAGTACCACTTTTAGCATAAATGTGGGTATAAAAGATCGACAAAATGTGATATCGCACAAATTTTACCACATGAACATTGATTAATAGAGAAAAAAACCAAATCGCTGTAATATTTGAGGAGTTCTATCGATTCACCAAGAAAGGTGATTCTGAGACATTTGGCACTTTTTTTTATGCAACGACGGCAGCAAACATGCGTACGGCCCGCGTGATGGTAAGCGGACACCGCAGCCTATAGAGGCATGCAACTTCAAAGGAGTAACATGGGCGTTGCCGATCCTTGATATGTTTGAGGATTCGCCGTGTTGACAGCTGAAGGAACAAATTCCCTCGCTCTCAACACAACGCATCCTCGGGAGCTCTGGCGGCCTTGCTGACCTCCAGGAACACAACACTACTACAGAGCAAGTAGTAGTGTTATTATGGCTGTGGTCTTCTGCAAGGTGTAGGAACTTCCCCAGTTGGGCTGCTCCAAATTCGAGCGGGATGACATTTCGCTGTGCCCGTTGCATCTGAATCATGTCAGAATCAGTGACGCAGGTACTTTTATAGTTTTTAGTACATCATTCGGGAGTTCCAGAAGACATCTGTGGTCTTCATCATCCACTTCACCACATTTGTGATTTGCGGGGTGCATTTGGCATTTGTAAAATACACGATGTTAAATAATAACTAAATTACTACATGCATGATTTAGATTTAGATTTCTTTATTTCATAAAATACATTTACATTATAAGTTAACTTTAAGCTAATATATTTGAGGAGTTACCTCAATTCCTCATAGATCACATCATCTAACTGAATTTTTGAAAAGAATGGGACCAATCTGAAAGCATACTTTAAAACAAAAAAACTAAAGAATCTGTAGTTCATAAAATTACGAAGTTCCGAGGTAACAAACTTAAAAAAAAGATAATGAAACAAAAACGACCGAATTGAGAACCTCTTCCTTTTTTAACCGACTTCAAAAAAAAATACAACCGAATTGAGAACCTTCTCAATTCGGTTGTATTTTATTTTTTTATGAAGTCAGTTAAAAAGGTTTTGACATGCTGAACCTACTAGATGTCCGTAAATGATCTTTATAGCCGGGATAAAAGTGGTTGATTACGGTAAAATCAATTAAATTGACCGATGCACGGTTGAACATTTTATTATATTAGCGATAAACATCTAAACGTCCACACAGACTTTTGTGGTTGTAATACCCATACTATCCATACTAATAATATAAATGCGAAAGTGTGTCTGTCCTTCCGTATGTTACTCGTACCTCTTTACTCTTAAACCGCTGAACTGATTAAGATGAATTTGGTATAGAGACCGTTTGAGTCCCGGGGAAGGACAAAACCATCCCCCTAAGGGGATGAAATGAAAGGTGAAAGTTTATATGGAGCTACGACGAAATAAATGAGTTCCACGCGGACGGAGTCGCGGGCAGAAGCTAGTGTGAATTTAAATAAATAAATAATAATAAATAGATATAAGGGGACATTATATTCTATAGTGTATATTCTAGTGTGTAATGTAAACTGATAGGCTCCATCGAAATTATTAAGTGTTTTTTCTTCCTTTAAATAGTTTCAAACACTGTCACAGAATTATGCGCTTATAAAGGACGTCCCAAAATGAACGCAAGATTTTCCATACATTATGTATGGAAAATCTTGCGTTCTTTTTGGTACACCCTATAATACAGTCATCAAAGATCACCTTTTCAAGAATCGAACTAAGCGAATGCAGCATATATTGAAATTATATAAATTATAGCATTGTACAAGTAATATTGCTATCAACTGAAATGTTTCTTATAAAGATTGTTTTTCTTATCCCCCTAGAAGCGGGAACAACTTTCGACATATTTTTTCCTGAATTTCGGCATATTTTTTTAACTTCTCTTATTATCTTTATTTGTTGACATAAAAAGTTGATAATTTTAAGGTTATCAAGGTTGGTATCCATAATAATTGGATGGTATTATTTCGCTATTTTGCAACGTTCACTTGAATCCGATTCTTGAAAACGTGCGATATTAATTAAGATTCCGACGCAAGTAGTTATATTAAATTGATAAAATTTTTGCTCCATCCCATTCATATAGCTCAATGATATTGACCTTGATATGAATATATTGCCTAACCTTGCTTTAAAAATAACACTAAATGGATGACTAACATGAATTATTTAATGGCACGACTTTAAAATTCAGTGTTTTAAAGTTATTCTTAAGATCCGGAAACTTTAGCGACAGCAAAATACATCCCACGATTTATATGGTGCTATTAATCATTCAATTTACGCTATTAATCATTTAATTAGTAATTACTGTCTTTCTTAGTTCGAGCGAACACCGCAACGGCGCGGCCCCGATTGAAGCATTCTCCATCATTCCCGAAGGCTATGTGTGTGTGCGTACCGAACACGCGCGCATGTGTGCAGCCGTGCGATGTACCTTTGTTCGAAGTTTATCTACTGTTCCTATACTGTGTCCTTGGTAACGTTTAAGATACTGAACTGGTTTTTATAAATGAAGTCTCAATGGATTCGAAATTATGCTCCGATTGACATAACTTTTGTATAAATAAAAACAGAGACTGTTTATGTTTGTTTTTGTTACATTTTAGTATTTATTTATTCATAAAGCGTATATTAGCGACTACCACATAATGCTAAAGATTTTCGTGACTCATGACAATTATCATAGATACGCGGTGTTTATAAAAATTAAACTATAAAGAGGTAGATGGGAGGAATAGATAGAAAACGGTAGTAGATCAGATAAATAATATTTATGGTACAAAAGTATAAATATGAAGTGGAAACGGAATCATAAATCAAAATTGTGAACAAACAACTGTCAATGTCCGAAGTCATTTTGACACTGACATTTGTTTGTTTGAGGGGTGTAGAACCTGTTTATCGTACACTTTAACCCAGTGAAAAGGGAGTAACACAATTCCCAATATCACACAAGTTACACAACCGAACGAGCGAGCGAAGCGAACGAACTTTGCTTCAGCTTGGATCAAAAGTCCAATGTCCCGCTGTCCGGCTGTTCTCCTCTACAGAGGGGCTACCGCAAAACGAAAACGATCTTCGTTCGTGTATCTCCCTCTCTGTCGCTCGAACTGGCCAGTGCGACAGGTCGCGTTTCAATAATTTTGTAGTTTTTTTTTTCAAACTTATTTTTTTTATACAGGCTATTAATATAATGTGCTTACAAAACTGTATTAAATTTAAATCGTTTATTTCAGACCACTGATCCATATTGTGATAGACTTTTTTTGTGTGACTAGTTGACTACGTTCTTTCCTCATAGAACATTGCAATTTATGATAGGTTTCTGAGTTTTAGGTACTCAACAATGGGTAATAGCGAGGCTTTGTCACAGCAGTATAGGCGCGGTTAGGGCGCGGTCAAACCTAATTTCAACGATCACTTCGGCCTTGTTGCTGACCCTGCCTAAGTAAAGGTATTTATTACTTTGATCGGCACGAACATTTGTTCCTGAGTAGGATGTTTTTCCATTTATTAGGCATGTATTTATCTAAAACTATAGACTGTTGTTTTATCGCTACTGTTTACCTGTATCTTTGCTTTCTCTTGTGACTGCTTTATCTGTGTGAGCTATGCAATAAAGTGTATTGTGTTGTTTATATTCGTCTAGCACCTAATGTAAGCTTTGGGACTAGGTTGGTTTGTGTAAGGTTGTCTCTCAAAATGTTTATTCATGTTCATTATTTTAAAATTAAAGTACCTATTAGTCGAAAAAAAAAACAAATTATACATAACTGGACCACTGTCACGTTGTATACGTATAGTCAGGTGCAGAAAAAAGGCTGTTGTCCACGTTAATCCCCTAGCTTGATCCCCCAGAGGAAAAAAACGGTTAGGTTGTTAGTTGAACTGCGACCCTACAGCGCGCGAGCCGAGCGAGCGAAGCGAGCGTGATGCGGTAGCGTCCGGCGAAGCGCCATAATCGAACATTATCATTTTTTCGGTGTGATCGGGGTCAGCTGATTAACGTGGATAACGTGGAAAAAAGTAATAAGTTAAAAACTTCTATGCAGGGGTACATTCCAAATATTCTTTGCCGACTGTATCACCGATACCATAACCAACTTGTTTGTCACCTTCATAGTAAAATTAATCGCGAAGTTCACAGTTTCAGGTTTTTACTACCATTTGGTTTTACACAATTTGGAGGAAATTGATTTCTTGGTTATACAAGGTGTAACAAAAATGGGGTATGAACCGATCGAGGGCTTAACAGGTATCGTGTTCTGATAAGAAAAAACAGAAAAAAAATATTATTTGTCGCGATTCTTTTTTACATTTCTATGGAGCTTGTCGCCCCAGTCGGCCAACGCTCCATACTAAAGTAAAAAAAAAACGCGTCAACATTTTTTTTTCTGTTTTTCTTATCACAACACGATACCTGTTGAGCCCTTGATCGGTTCACACCCCATTTTTGGTACATCCTGTAGAATTAAGTAGTCTTGAATCCAGTAAATAGGTACATACTGTATTCAAGACTAGTATTTATTTCTGACCTAGTTATGCGCATATCCATCCATGCTTCATGTGTTCTCAATGAGGGCACAGCGGAAGTATCATTAAGGGCTGAACAATCCCTGACATTGTGGAATTGAAAACTATTAAAAAACTATGTTTAGGTATTTATTTATTTTACGTATAGCAAATTAGTATATTACTATGTTAGTATCGCTAATATAATTAAATATTGGCCATTAATTCGCGAGCCTCATAAAAATGTCGCAAAAACAAATAGGCACGCTAGTAAAACCTACAACACACTCGTAATTATAATACCATGCGAGTTATCAGTATTCAAACACCAACCAAGCGCCAAGGTTATTTTTGCATGTAGCGGCTATTCTATTTTAGCATTTTTAATCGAAAAACAAAACAAGTATTAAGGCGATATATGCTCGAGTTCCAGGAGTGGGCGGCAGAGGGTACAGCGGGGGTGGGTAGGGACTAGAGAGTGACATATGCGCGCCTGAATTGAGTCTGATTTTGAATTTACCTGTGTATTAATTTTACTGACTGAATTTGACTACATATAGAATGAGAAATAAAAGCACGCAAAAATAAATGTTGAAAATGAATAGCAATAAAATGGTATAGGTTTTTAGTGAACTCTACCTAGCAAAGACGCTAAATCCGAGCAAATTCTTTCGAACCAAATTAATCGAATCGTGTAGTGGGCCCCAAAGGATTGTAGCAAATATCTTAAAGTAACATTTAAAAAGATACACTTTCGCCTTCTCTTTTTATGTATACGTAGTTGCCGTGCAATACAGTAGCAAATTCCAACCCCCATTCTACCCCCTAGTTTTCTGAACGGATTTCGCCTTAATTCGTCGATGGTCGATATTCCAGATACAATAGAATGACGCAGATAGGAGTTCATCAACGTGTTATGGAACTATGTAAATACATTTTATAATCATAAAAATAAATAGAAATGTTTCTAGAGGTAGGTATGTCTGGGTAATTTTATTAATACGTGTATCAATCTAATGTCGCTCTTGTTATATTTGCAAAAACGACACGTGTATTATTCAGAACAATTACGCGTAGTTGCATTATCTAAGAAGCACCCGGATGGCTTTCGGTATTTGAGCTCCCGCAGTGTTGTGGAACTGCCCTGCGCAACCCGAACTGAGCCAACTTGGACTCGGACTTTTGTCGCGAGACAGCCGATCCAAAGTATTGAAACAGCGGTTGCAGTTTCCATCGGCTAATCCGGCAATACCTAGGGTCAATTTTTTTTTCACCCTTCCTCCAATTTCCTTCCCAGTCCAAGTTGGCTCAGTTTGGGTTGATCAGGGCGGTTGCACAACGCTTCGGAAGCTCAAATACCGCGAGACATCCGGTTGCCTCTCGGACACTAAAACTACGCGTCCTTACTTTAACTATATGTAGACACATAACATTGACATTGAACGCTCAAGGTGGCAGTAGCCTCCAAAATGTTGTGTCGGGCACTAATGTCAGCTCGATATGCTGCCCCGCTATTATGTTACTTTTTAACCTTGCCTCACCGTTCACCCACAAATATATCTTGACGCCGCGATTAGTAGTAACTAAGCGTAGGTAGCGGTCTAGTTTAAGTAGGCGTGGCGGGTAAGGTGAGGCGCATGAGCGCGTACAAAATAATAGCCCTGTACCTTTCGCCAGCGCACTGACCACCTTGCGAAATTTTGATTTTAAATGTAGTGTCGAAAGTTATTTTGGAATTTCAAACGATCAGTTTAAAAAATAAAATTAAGTAGGTACGAGTACTTTGAGGGACACCACTTGTGGGGAGTAGCATATTTTATGTAGCAAATCGTATCGAGATTATTTTTGGCATTCCTACAAGAAATTTAAACATTCAGATTATTATTAAAAAACGGCTTTATAATGTACACTAGATAATTTAAAAGCTTTAGTGATTCAAAAATGATATGGCGTTACAACTCCTCTTATTCATATTGATCAAAGGAACACAAAACATTGTATAGTTACTTTTTCTAAAATAGGAACAGTAATCAATTGTAGAACCTACTTGCAGGGGGCAGTGTAAAAAATAATATATTCTATTCAGGCGGCACCGGTACATGTCGCCTTTGCACTGTCCAAATTGCATTTAAATAATAGAAAACAATAATATATTCTCTGTTGCAAAAAAATATGCTAAACATTTGAAATACATTTTTACACCACGAGTAAAATAAACCGCGTACCCATGAAAAGTACCCGACATCTCAAATCAGGACGAGTACCCACTATAGATATTTAGATCGAATTCCTAATCAAGTAGAAAGAATTATTTTTTAACAAAAAGCTGGCAATGTTCCACAACGCATGTGATAAAAAACATTGGCTGGCAATTTGCACAAAAAAAGAATAAAAAAAACTGACCTGTAGTCACGATTAACACTACAAAAACAGGCGGGCGCGCGGTAGTAGCGGCGGTTTGAGACTAGCGGACAGCGGTAATGCGCCAGTAGGCTTCCATAGTCGCCAGAGAGCAACGATGACTCATCATTGACGTAACAATATTTCTACTCATCATAGACACTTGAATATCTATACTTTTAATTCTACTCTCGATCTCGACAATCTCGACTATCGTTTCTACATGTGTTAGCTAGTGACGTGGCCCCAGACCCCTTAAGGTGAACCTAGCTTACTAGCCATCTTATTTATGTAAATGAAAGCTCTGCGTTATCGGGAAGGGTGTAAAGAAAGAAAACAAAAGATGGGGATTGAAATTAAAGTTCGTTTATTAGTTGTTTCTTAATTTGATTTGTTGTTTGATATTTGTTTGGGGTAATATTTGTATGATTATAGGTTGGTTGGTCGGTTGGTTTATAAAATGAAGTATTTATTGGATAATTTGCATTACTAGTATTTGTCATTTATTTGTTGGTTTAGATATTGAAATGAAGTATTCATTAGATATTAGTATTACTAGTAATTTGTATTTGTTGGTTTAATTATTAGAATGAAGAAATTATTAGATAATTGGTATAAAGAAATAATCTTTCATATAAACCAAATTCGAAACTGTTTGTATTATTTTATCGAATAAGGCTAGTTAAATCCTTAATCGATGCTCGGTTTGCTTCCTAATGGCCTGGCCACGACATTGCGCGAATTGCGGTGCAGCAAGCGTTTTATCAGTACGCTAACCATGAGTTTGACAATGACGGCTTACGCTAACGAGTATCGAGTTTTCTATCTGTGCATCCCGCTCGTGCTGTCAAAGTGCAATAGAGATGCACAGATAGAAAATTCGATTCTCGTTAACGAAAAATGACAACGACAAACTCATGGTAGCCGTACTGTTCATTGCGGTGAAGACGCGCAACGCACTGTCGCTAGTTGGGATCACACGCTATGAATTAGAAAAACCGCTGCCGCTGTCGCCGACGCTCGAAGTCGTGGCCGTAAGGCATAAAGTGGTTGTAAAAGCACAAAGCTTAAAAAAAACCTCCACGCCTTTAGTGATACATAATTCTAACTAATTAGGGTTTAGAACTCTATTATATAGTCCGCAGTAAGCTCGATTCTCCATACAAACGTAGTTACGCTCTCATTTTAAAACTACCTGTTGGATTGTAACGAAACTTTGCATACACAATGGCATGAGGTATATCTATGTCTGTAATTAGTTTATGTAGCTTCAGATATCATAATAAAAAAATACAGCGAATTTAAGTTTTTCATACAAAACTTGTTTTTGCTGTATTTTGTTTGTTTTATAAACTGGAACCATATAATCTAATTACAGACATAGATATACCTCATGCCATTGTAATATGTAAAGTTTCGTCACAATCCAACACGTAGTTTTAAAATGAGAGCGTAACTACGTTTGTATGGGAAGGTGAAATTTGGCCGAGCTTACTGCGGACTTAATTGGTAACTTTATTCTACCTTATTAAACAATAGTATTTTACATAGGTTATGCTTTGGACATATAGTTTGTCGAATTAAACATGTTTAACCGAATAGAATACACAAGACATTATACACAAGGAACACAATAACACACACACAATAAAAAAAGTACTATCATTACTACACCAATACTGTACACTTGTACACATTAACACTCGCAAAGGGAATCGAACCCTTTTCGATCGAACTCGTGTCCCATTTCCATTATTTAGTATTATCACTTTAATACATTCGGGGATTTTATTTATTTCGTTCACTGACACAATATGCCGTTCAATAGCCACAATAGGGATATTTACACACACATTATTTCTTGTAAATAATGGTATACACCCACGGTTATAAATCTGTAATAATATCAATATCCTTTAAATATGCACACTGCCTGCAATAATTGTAATGCAAGTTGCTGTGTTTGTCAGAGTGAATATAGCGGATTATAAAACCAACGGGATGATCCATAATTTTAATACACGCAACGCCGGAAAACTCGCAATCATTGGTCGCAAGCTCATCAAGTCAAACAGACTCACACACGTGATGGGACCGTCTGTGTACAATAAACTGCCGCAAAACATAATAGATGCTCCCAGCCTATGTAGCTTTAAGCGTCGATTAAAAATATGGCTTGTCGAGCACCCGTTCTACACTTTTAACGAATTTATGCTGTGTAAAGACAAGACTGTGTTGCTTTAAATTATTTTTTGTGCTTCTCAATAATTAATATGAATTTTATGTCTATTGTTACTCTTTATTTTATTAATTGTACTTTTAATAACTATAATAGAATTTTAATTAATTTTTATTTTTAAATAATTCATAATGTGTAATTTTAATTTCTTAACTTTTTATTTAACTTTAACTATGACATGTAAATTGGCTTTATGAATAAATTGAATATGAATATGAATATGAATTAGGACAATGTGCTTAATATGATTTAGCAATGGACTCCAAATAAACACGAATTCCAAAAACCCCTCGTTGTAGTACTTAACTCCGTAAAGCTCCCTGGACTGCGAGACTGCGACACTGACGTTACAATTTAGTTATTTTTAATTATATTATACTATTCATAAGTATTGCTAAACACAAATCAACACAATCAGATGTTAGCTCAACTCCTGTCCAAAATCGAGTGTCCTTCGCCATCGGCCAAGTTATATCATCAGGGTCTACATTACAAACACTAGTTTACTATAACTTATATTAATTTCCAACTCTAATTACAATGACGTAGGGCTTCTCAAGCTGCAGGACTATCCTTGATGCGTCTCGCCCGAGGACGGCGCTACGCCACCGCTCAAGCATCAACATGTGCAACGCAGCCCGCAAGTGCATAACTCCCTTTTTAATCTGAAATGGACATGTAAACCTGTAGCCATTGTATGGAATAATAGGCGTTAGCGCCGTGTAACAGAACTCAATATAAAGTGTGTTTTGACCTAATACTTTATGCAATAGAAATTCTTGTAAAAACTTTAAAGAAAAAACCCTCGCCGCTGTAAAAACGGACCCATTGACCACTTCTCGTAATGTAAAGTCATAATTTTTAATGCCTTATTATTTTAGAATGGTATCCTGTTCAATGATTTATTTGTTTCTTTATATTAGGTACTGAGTATTTCGTATGACAAAAAAAAATAGGTAAGTTACATTGCCGTCTCACCAGTTACAAGTACGCGACACGAGGTGGGTATACGTACGGTTTAAAAAGAAACAACGGGGTTTTATCGTTAAGGGGTAAGTACATGCACTCGCAGTTTTTTCAGTGTTCACAAAACAAGCACAGTTTATTAATACTTGTGTTTTTATTTAGTCTTAAATTTAGTTTAAATAACGTGATTTAAACGGATTTAAATCGGAAATTAAAATTGGGGTGTAGTAAAGGTTGACCATAATTTTTAAATTTTGGATGGTGGGATGTCATTATGACACATTTTTTATGATGTGACCCTACAGAATATGCTAAGACAAACGTGTTTTGTTCGACAAAAAATCTGTGTAAGTAATCAAAAATGGGCAAGATATTGGATCTCATTTTTTTTTAATACCAGTACGCGCATACTTATTGTGGTAGGGCACAGCGAAATATCATCCCGCTCGAATTTGGAGCAGCCCAACTGGGGAAGTACCTCCGCCTTGCAGAAGACCACAGCCATAATAACACTACTACTTGCTCTGTAGAAGTGTTGTGTTCCTGGAGGTAAGCAAGGTCGCCAAGAGCTCCCGAGGATGCGTTGTGTTGAGAGCGAGGGAATTTGTTCCTTCAGCTGTCAACACGGCGAATCCTCAGACATATGCATGCGTCTATAGGCTGCGGTGTCCGCCTACCATCAGGCGCGCCGTACGTTTGTTTACCATCGTCGTTGTATTAAAAAAAAATACGGTGTCTAATATAAGAGAGACACGGATAATGCGAGAAAAATCGAAACTATAGAGAGAGCTCGCGCGCCGCCTAGTGATAGCCGTGCTGGACTTAAAAAAAATCGTCACAGATCGTCACAGAATACGTCAAAATAAGCATGTTTTACTTGAAAAACTTTTTTGGAACATTTAAAAATACCTAGATATTGTACTTTACAATTTGCTCTTAGTTACTGGTAGATAAATCTAAATTCTAAGGCAGGTCGGTGTAGGTACGACGACGAGCGAAGCGAGGAGGAGTGTTAGGATGAACTGCGACCCTACAGCGCTCGAGCCGCGCAAGCGAAGTGAGCGTGCCACGACAGGCCGGCGAAGCACCAAAATATTTTTTTTATATTACGCCCAACATTCCAAAAAAGTGTATAAATACAACTACTACTTATTACCTACCTGGTTACCATTTGCTACACCTCGACCGAAATTATATCTTGACTCAAAGTACTCTGAATATATATCTATTTAGATCAGCTAGATAGTAACGTATTAAATCGTTTTATTTAATTACTTAGTAATTGTAGTGTATGCGCACTAGAAATAAATACAGGTGAGGGTACAGTAGCCGGCAAAAACTTGCGCAATGGACGACGTGGTGGGGGAAACTTAGCTCATCCCACACTTACGACCAAAAAAAGGACCTAGTTTTATGGAACTGTAAAATGCACATTTAACATTTGTATGTGTATTTTTAACTATTTAGTAACGTACTGTACATTGGAATGAAAACCGGCCAAGTGTGAGTCGAGCCACGCAAACAGAAGGGCTCGATCTCAAAATCATTTAGGTATCATTTATTATTATAGGACCCGAGTCTACGTGCACATGACTTAACTAGCCTAAAACTAAGTTGTATAATTTTTATACATAATTTAGGCGGCAGATTAAAAACGACATATTTAGAATAGCATTTAGGCAGCTAAGTAAGTTGAATAGACCGCTTAAAATAAAAAACGTCAGTTTCAAATTAGCGCTGTCATTGGATTATGACAGCTGCTCATAGAATAGCAAAGTGTTTTAGCGACACCTAAATAAAATTAGGAAGTGTTTAGAAGCCACTGTAGAATCGGGACCATTATTTGATTAATCTTGAACTAAAAAGGATATTCCTTTCAGTAAGCCAATAACAGAGCTAGCACCAGGCCTTGGTTCCGGGGAGATCGAACTAGTCATTATTTTCTCGTTATCTTGGCCGTCATCATGATCGTCATCTTCATTGTCATCATGATCATCGGAGTCGCTATCATCGTCAGCATACAGGGTGTGGCCTGTAACAGGGGCAAATATTTAAAAGGACGCTTCCTTAGGGCATCTGTAGTAACCCCTTGTGTGCAATTTTTTTATTCGGAGTAATGTTGATCTAAAGTTATGACCTCCAAGTAATGTATCTTGGCACCACGAGATCGTAGCACAGCAGTCAATGCATGAGGTAACATCATGTAATGAGTCGTTTTTAAAAGATATTTTGGTGATTTTTGAATCTTTTGTTCTCTTTTGAGTGTTTTTTAAATAAAAACACTACTTTTGTCACCCCAGAAGAGAAAAAAATACACGTGAACTTACTTTAAAGAAAAAAAAAGATAAAAAATCATTTTTTTTTCCAATTGAAACCACCTGGAAATGATTGCTTACAAGCTCAATAGGACCGTTTCATTTTTTGCTTCTATTCTAGGACACACCTTGTATATTGTAAATTGATCAGTGACTAGATCTACTACGTGGTCACCTGTCATATACTCTGCTTCTGCTTTTTGACCTTTTGGCATAACTTTTCCCTTTCGCCGGCTCCCATTTCCCAACCTTCTCCTTCACAAGATCTATCACTCTGTTGGTGTTCCAGTTGACATTTTTGCTACCGACGTGTCCTTTAATAGCTGCCCAAGTCATTCAATTGGGTTTAGGTCAGGGTGATAAGGAGGCAAGCGAAGCACTGCATGGATATGGTCTGATAATAATTTACTTTAGAAACAAAGTTTTAACCGACTTCAATTTACTCCACCAAGCCACGAGGACATTACCACATGAACTGATTTCCAAGAGCAAATGCGTGGATTGTTATAGAAAAAAAACCCAATCGCTTTATGTGACCCTATAATATTTGAGGACTTTCGGCGATTCCACAAGGATCACCTTTGGCACTTCATTAATTGCTATTTCAACGGAATCTTATCAGAAGCTGTGTACTTTTGTACTTTTAAGTACATAATTGAGGAATTCCATAAGTCACCTGTCGTCTTCATCATCAATTCCACTCTACCAAATTTATGATTTCCGGGTGTAAATACACGAGTTATAATAGAAAATACCAAAATCACTCAATTCCTCATGGATCCCATAATCCCTGAATTTTTGAAAAAAATGGGACCCACCTGGAAGCATATACTTACAAACAAAAAAAAATACGAATCGGCTCATCAATGACGGAGAGAAAGAAATGAGGTAATAAACATTGAAAAAAAAACAACCGAATTGAGAACCTCCTCCTTTTTTTGAAGTTGGTTAGAAATGGCTGTTCCTTATGTGCTTTTATCAGGTCATACAGCTCGGGTTTAAACATTTTTGCATGGAACTGTATACCTTTTTCTTGCAACCATTTGTGCATCACTGCTGCCTTGTTGTAATTTGCAGTTGGGGCAGCATCATTACTGCTTGTTGTGGTGTGGTATGACGCGTTGTCAACAACTAGAACTGAATTCGGTGGCAGATTTGGTATCAATTTGCAATGGTTCACGTAGTATGGGTACGTTCCCTTATCTAAAATATTTTGTAACCTAATTAGAAAATGGATGAGTAAGTACCAGAATACGTAACTATTTCAGTGCCTTACTTTCTTAATTATTGATTAATTTACGATATCGAAATGTTATTTTTACAGACAGTCAGTAGCATCTACACTGGTCAGGTGTTCATAAACACTTCTACTTTACAATCGTCACAATGTTATTGCCAGCTAAGTTAGCATTTTCACGCAGGCTTTCAACACATAATATTGAATATAAACGTCGAACGTCGAAACGAAGTCGAGAACGTTTGTATGGGAAACTGACCAGTGGTATTTCCTCTTAATTGCGTGCCACACTATTTATGACCGCAGGGCAGGATGACTTGGTCACGTGACCAAGGATGTTGTTACACATTCGAAACGTCGTCGGGAACACTCAAGGAGGTAAATAAATTTTATATAATTTAAAAATGGCTCGAAATTTTAATCAGTACAAAAAAATATTGCCTGGAATGTGAGTCTCAATTTAAATTGTAAATTACATTGTACATTGTTGTAAACGTAAGTAGATAGATAAGTAATATAAGTACATAAAATCAATACTAGTGTCATGTTAATCTATTGTTAGTGCGGATCGATCCGTGCGATCTCGCCAGCTATTATAGAAACCTACCAAGGTTTCCGATAGTGTCTAAGGAAAGAAGATCTTGTAAATTTAAAAATACTGATTTAATAAATAAAAAATAAGTTGATTATAAGCCATTAAGTCCCGTTTCGGAAAAAACTGAGGAACAATGGAAGCTAACTTAAATGACTGATTACTGAGAAAATATTATTATTATTATTTTTATAATTAATTTAATTAAGTAAAACAATTTTCTTACAAACATAATATGACCAAATCATGAACACAATAATATTTAACGAGATATTGCGAATGCTGCAGAGTTGATAAGTAGCCCGTCGTTGCGACCGGCGTTCAGCGTCCAACACATTTACTCTAGAAACACAAATTTTGAAAAATCTCACGTGAGATTGGGGGATGGGGGAGTGGGATGAGCCAAATCTCACAAAATGTCACCAAGGGTAAATAATTGTTACACATTTTGTCCTTTCTAAACTATTTTACAGAATAGATTATTATCTATTAGCACGGTATTCCGTGCGTAATACGAATATATTATTTATTGCCCCTCAAAGTAGTAAAAACAAAATTTGGTGAGGTGGTGGTCTTTATTGCATTTCTTTTAAGATTGCTAAAAGCCGCATGACATTTGTAATTATCTGACTACCACGGTAAAGGCTGTTCTTAGTGTGGAAGTCACTGAATCTAAGAACATTGTTATCGACTTATCGTAAATAAACTATTTCACTTGATATACACACTCATACCAACACACCCGACAGACACACACACACACACACACACACACACACACACACACATAAATATATATAAAATAGTAATACCTTCTTAAAACAAACAAAAGAAAAGAAACTTACGGTTTTGCTTATATATTATAAGCAAAACCGTAAGTTTCTTTTCTATGTGTATCTGTTAGGGAGACCTGTCATTGACTCGACGATTGTATTCTAGCTGTAAGTCTATATTGTATGTTAAAGCTGGTGTTCTTCTGATAAATAAATAAATCAATAAATATACATAACTAGCTTTTGCCCGTGGCTTCGCCCGCGTAGTAAGTGTAATTTTGCAATAGTTGTTGAATTCTTACGCCGGCAATGGCCTACTTACTACTTACTTCCGTTATGAATAACCCTTCGTCAAAACCTTCGTTATATAACTAGCTTACATTATTATTTTGAATTGTTAGCTGTTGGTTCTCCGAATAATAAATAAATAAATAAAGAAAACCCGTTATGGTAAATTATTTTTTATTTACTATTATTTTTATGCCCGTGTGGTGTCGGGTTAGAATTTCATCACCCCCTTTCTTCCCGTGGGTCTCGTAAAATTCGTCTAAGGGAGCACGGTTGAGGTGTGTTGTGGGCGATGCGCTAACAACCTATCACTGCAATATCAATTTTGTCGACTTTTTATACCCACATTTATGCTAAAAGTGGCGCTGGAACATAAGTTTCATGTGCTCTGCCTACCCCTATTTTATGTAGGTTGTACCTATTTTTTTTTATTAAATTTACTATCATGATAAATGAGAATCTGTCCTCTGGAATAAAAGCTAGTTTATGTTCATGAAAATATTAAAATACCAAAATATCTCCACACAAGTCAAATTTGTGGCCCGGGCATTGCTATAGCCTTGTTTCCTAAGATTTTTTTTCAATGCCATTCGAACAAATATTTAGAGAGGTACAAAAGTTTATATGGGAGCAACTACAATTAAAGAACATAAATACCCATAAATTTGATTCAGATTGACATCGCTGGCGGCAGCCGAAATGCTACATTCGATTGTGACGTCACAGTTGCTATTTGTACTAATCGCTGTATTGAAAATCAAGTAAATTGCTGTTTGGGTCCATAGCTGTTGTACAATTTTGTTTCTATAATATCGTAAGGATTCTATTGGTAGCTTTTAATTTACTCTGGGACAATGAAAAAATGCATTTTCTTTCTAAAGTTTGTATTTCCATATCTTTTGTTCGTTTTTATTATTTTTTGTCATTTATACATTATTACAATAAGCTGATGGTTTACTATCCATTTAGCAACATTTCGTTATCCATTTTAACATGAGGAAACTACCTTCCCTATTATAAGTTAATTTGTTAAAAACCACTTTCGTATTTACCTACCTATAAGTCTATACACATCTTTAAAATGTGTCTCATTCTAAGCTTGCATCCCATTTTAACACCCTTAGGGATATAATTTTCTAAAACGCTGTTTTTTTTTTATTGCAATAATTAATCTTTCCATAACGTTGCGAAGTCTCTAGCTAAAAAAAGAGTTTCTCATCCTAACCTTGCATCCTTTTTTAACCCTCTTAGGGATGGAATTTTGTAAAACGCTGAAAGTATTTACTGTTTTTGTATTCTAATAAGCAATCTTTCTACAAAGTTTTATGTTTCTAGCTCAAAAGGAAAAGTTTCCCTCATACAAACTGTGCACCCCTATTTAACCCCCTTAGGGATGGAATTTAAAAATCCCATCTTATCCCTTGCCTACGTCATAAAATGAAGTTCTGGTGTAAATTTCAACTTTTTAGTATTTCATTAAGTAATCTTTCTACAAAGTTTCAAGTTTCTACCTCAAAGAATAATGTTTCCCCCGTACAAACATTACAGGCCTATTAAACCCCCTTAGGGGTAGAATTTTCTAAAATGTCCAAAGTACTTTTTCGTATCTTAATAAGTAATCTTCCTACAAAGTTTCAAGTCTCTAGTTCAAAAAATAATGTTTTCCCCATACAAACTTTCGACCCCCATTTCACCCCCTTAGGGGGTGAATTTTGAAAAACCCTTCCTTAGTGCTCCTTTAGACCTTATAAGGAACCTACATGCCAAATTTGGAATCTAGAACCAGCGGTTTGGGCTGTGCGTTGATATGTCAGTCAGTCAGTGAGTCAGTTTCTTCTTTTATATATTTAGACTACGTATCTCACACCTCACTATTAGTGGATATTGCATGTGTTCGAGGTCGTTTTATAATTACGCTGTATCATGCGATGCACGTATTTTCACATATAATTTGTTATTTATAATTTACCATGTTTTTATAAAGTAGGTAGTCATTAACACTTTCACTGCCAGCAAACCAATTGGCCACAAAATTTATAAAAGTCTCACGCGCAGAAGAAGTTATTTAATTTAAATTATATTTCATACCTATATATAATGATCAATCCATACTAATATTATAATTGCGAAAGTCTGTTACCTCTTCAAGCGTAAATCGCCGAACCGATTTATAGATGAAATTTCGTACAGTTTGAGTCCCGGGGAAGGACATAAGGGTGAATTGAAAAGTTTGGAGCTGTACCTGTAAAATGAAAACTATACTTTTTATAACAATTAAATTTTTCTACGTAGTCTACAAAAACATCTATACACTTTTGCCATCTTGCCTCTACTTTCATTAATCCGTGTAAAAAAAATATCTTCAATGTCATCAAAATATGCAGTTACAGCTTCTTTGACCTCCCAAGTGTTTTTTTAGGTTGGGGAAAAGATGATAGTCGGAAAGGGCCAAATCAGGCGAATAGGGTGGCTGCGGCAACAATTCAAACCAATCTGTGCCATTGATTTCGCTGCTGTGTAGACGGGAGCGTTGTCTTGGTGGAACAAGACTTTCTTTGATATCATACCAGGCCGTTTTATTTTGATTTCCTCACGCAAACATCGTAAGAGGGAACAATAGAAGTCAGAATTTATGGTATTACCTTTTCCAAGGGAATCTATCATTACAACCCCTCTGCAGTCCCAAAAAACTGAAGCCATCACTTTCTTTGCTGACAAAATGGCCTCGGTTTTCTAAGGGGGAGGTGACCCTGACCTTTTCCATCGCTTGGATTGTATTTTTGACTGGTGTGTTGTGGTGAACCCAAGTTTCATCCATAGTTACGGAACGACTGAGAAAGTCTTGAGGATCAGCTTTAAATAAGTACAAACAATCCTGTGACATCGTGTGGCATGTTCGTTTATTTTCAGCTGAAAGCATTCTAGGGACCCACCTGGCAGACACCTTGGAAAAGCCGAGAACGTTGGTGATGTCGTTCTGCGCTCGTTCATAGGAGATGCCTATTGCTTCCGCTATCTCACTGACCTTCAATCTCCTGTCACTCATAGTCATTACTAATATTTTATTTACATTTTCAACTGTAGTAGCCGTTAATGGCATGACACTCCTATTGTTCATCTTGAACGGCTTCTCTACCACGTTTGAATTCCGCGACCCATCTTTTTACGGTGGCATATGATGGAGCGGATTCCCCTCATGTCTGAAACATGTCGACGAACATTTCCTTTGGTGTGAACCGATCTTTTCCAAGTACTTGATTACGGAACGGTGCTCAATTTTATTCATTGTTCAGGAAATCGCAAACCTTGTTTAGCATTCCGATCACAATTTTCACAAATGTGATAGGAGTAAAACAAATGATAGTGCATAATCATGAGTGATGCCATTTCTGTGAAATTGGATAAATTGATCAATGCTAGGGGAAAATACTTTTTAAAACAGTCGAGTAAATATAATTGGATTTAAAAATAAGTGTAATAAATATTTTGGAAGTACTGCAAAAATGTTCTTTTGCAATATCAGCTTGGTCCAAGTTTATTTTATTATCTCATTTGCGGCACAAAAATATCTCATTGATTAATTATGAAGAACATGTTGCTTTTCAATATTACATTATTATATTATTATACAACATTTTCGAAATTATGTCATTTAACTCAGGAACCTGACAAGTTAAATCATTGTCTGATTGTTTTAACGTTAGATTGCCATTTTTAACGCATTATTGAGATAGGCATAACGGTCTACCTGAATTGTCTAACTGATGAATTTTCGAAAAAGTACATAATATAATATTCGATTTTACCCGTGGGGTAAAGTTGAATGCTTCTTTAAACTTCAGTTAAACCGTTACGTCTTACTCAATAATGCGTTAAAATGCGAATCCAACGCTAAAACAATCAGATTTAACCACAGAAGGATATAGTTCTAATATGGATTTAACTTATCCGGTTCCTAAGTTACCGGACACGCGGTAATTTCAAAAGTCCTCCAGAGACACCAACGTGCAGTAATCTCGGTGCTCATACCACACGAATTTACACAGGTAGCGACCGGAGCGAACAGAGGGGATAGATAAACATGGCGTCTTGGCAAGTTTTGCCAGTATTGATTTTAGTTTAGTTGATATTTGTGATTTTCGACTTAACCCCATTTTCGAGGTTACCCCAGTGCACCTTAATTGTAGTTTTTAAGTTGAAAAGAGCCTTAGGTATTCAAAAACAAATTTGACAGTGTTAAGCGTTCTACTAGAAATTCAAACGTTTGGATACACAATGAAATAGGTACTAAAGAATTTAATGTTTTTTTGCCGCCTCATTTAAAAGCCTAAGCGTTTCTACTCGCCTTAAGTAAGCAAGTTCTTAGTTAGTACGGAGCTAGGATTTTATTCAGATCACTTCGACCTTCTCGTCGAACGAAACTAGACCTCCGAAGGCCTACCGCGAAACGAAAACGAACTTCGTTCGTCTATCTCCGTCTCTGTTGCACTTGCCAGCGCGAGCGACAGAGGGGAGATACACGAACGAAGTTCGTTTTCGTTTCGCTGTAGCCCCTCTGCGGCGCTACCACGAAAATCGAAACTCGAAGTTCGTATACATGCATCCCTGTCACTCAAGTATCGTAAGTGCGATTGAGATGGAAATACCCGAACTTCGACAATCGAAGTTCGTGGTAGCGCCGCTGATTACGTTTAGTTACTACGAATCGCAGCGTTAAGATATATTAGGGGTGACGGTGAGGTTAAAACCAGTAACAGAACAGCCTAGCTGGAGTTGCCAGATGGTCCGAGTTTGACCGTTAGAATGTAAAACAATAAGAGACAGCAAAAAAGGACTCGCTGGATACCAATTCAGATATTTTTTACGAGTTTGCTATACAATACATCCATCTAACCTGATATACATACCTATATCTTACCGGAGCGTTGTAGGTAGTCTACAGGCCTTACGTAGCAATTTATTGCAAAAACTGACGGAGCCGCAGGTATATAATATATACGATTATTATGCCAATTTTATTACGTGAATCCTTATTAGAAAATGAAACAAAAGGAAGGGTCTATGAAAAGTGTATATTCGCAAAAAAGATTCGCAGAAAAGAACCCCACTTTGGTCAAACATCTTGAAAAATATAGCTTTTAACTGAATTATGTGTAAGAATATTTAATACACGACTCAACTCAATTTTCATCCAAACATATAATTAAAAAATGTATCAGTTTTTAGCAATCACGGTTCAAACTTTAAACTGCCATAACTTTTGCACAACTTTCTGTGGATTGGATCTTTTTCCTTTAACTACGTCCATATAAGTATTGTAGATGGCTGAGATATGCATCATACTCGTGATCGGGTGCTGTTTGTGGAGTCCGGACTGTTCATGCTTGCAAGGGCATAGTGCATAGTTAACTAATTACATACTAGTGTTATTATTATTGTTATCGTATTGACGAGAGACATCATTCGACGCTTAGAGACCCTATACATGTCTTAGAATATTAGAATAATTATTAATTATATTTGGACGCTCAGAGACCTTATACATCTCTGGAATACTGAATTAATATCATTAACTGCTTGTTAATGCTGATACAGATCTTATATCGAATGTAATGGTCATATTTAGCAATTTTGTTTTGTTTACATTAACTTAGTGACATTTAGTTTGTTAACATTTTATATATAATTTTAAATTATGATTGTGTAAGATTATTATCATTATTTTATTGTAAATTACGGTTTGACATGTAAAAGTGCCCTTGTGGCCTATTTGCAGAATAAATAATTGATTTGATTTGATTTGATTTGCTGCATCTGTGTCGGCTATTTTTTTAAATACCTCTTCTAACTTTGTGTGTAGTTTTAACGCTGAACTCAGCCCTCTCTTGTCTCCAAATGGTCAACCTGTAGGTGTATCAAAAATGGGGTTTGAACCACTCAAGGGCATTGCGATTTCAAATACATATGCATTTGTTATGTTTTTAATTCTTGGTGTGTTTACATTCATACACAAGCAATATTAACAAAAACAAACTCTAAAGAAAACATAAAAAAATTATAAAATAAACAAATGAATTTTTGGTATCGCAATACGCTATCGAACCTGGCTTTGGGAATGTGACCCTATACATTCACATACCATTTTCGTTACAACCTGTATAGCAGCACCAATAAATCACAAAAAAACATGAATTCAAATTAAGACTTTATTCTTATTTTACAAATATATAACAATATCAATTATTCTGTAAATTAAACTTGGTTTAAATGTCAAGAATTAATATTTCCTTAGTAAAAAAAAAACATTAAAATTACACAATACACCTGTACATTGTACAGCCTATACATTGATAGTATCATGCATCATCATCATCATCATATCAGCCGAAAGACGTCCACTGCTGGACATAGGCCTCCCCCAAAGAGTGCCAAAGTGACCGGTCCTGTGCCACCCGCATCCAGCGGACTCCAGCAACCTTTACCAGGTCATGAGTCCACCTTGTGGGGGGCCTACCCACGCCGCGCCTTGCGGTACGTGGTCGCCACTCGAGACTTTCCGCCCCAACGGCCATCGGTTCTACTTGCTATGTGCCCCGCCCACTGCCACTTAAGTTTAGCGATTCGGAAGGCTATATCGGTTACCTTGGTTCAGCTGCGAATAGCCTCATTTCTGATGTGATCACGCAGAGAAACTCCCAACATAGCCCTCTCCATAGCCCTTTGGGTGACTTTGAGCCTTTTTATGAGGCCCATAGTAAGCGACCACTTTTCAGTGCCATATGTCATCACTGGCAACACACACTGGTCAAAGACTCTCGTCTTGAGACACTGCGGAATATTGGACGAAAAGATGTGCCGTAGCTTCCGGAAAGCTGCCCAGCCGAGTCGGATTCGACGACTGACCTCTTTCTCGAAGTTTGACCTACCTAACTGGATAGTCTGTACTAGATATACATAATCGTCTACAACTTCGAGCGTAAAGTGTCCAATTGTAATGGGAGTTGGTACTACATGGGCATTTGACATGATCTTCGTCTTATCCATGTTCATTCTTAGACCAACTCGCTCGGAAGCTTTACTGAGGTCATCGAGCATCGTACTTAAGTCCTCCATGGTCTCAACCAAGACTACTATATCGTCACCGTAGAGCGAAAAGTCACCAAATCACAAAATCGCCAATATTGACTTATACATTTCAGTCTTATTGCGGTAGTAATAGCGATCATAGTTTCAATTTAACAAAGTTAAAGAACTAACTAAAAACTCACTTTGGATTCAATATTTTAGTAGAAAAATACCTAATTCCGTTATATAATTTTAAACTTCTTGTAACTTATTTATGAGCGTACCTAAGTCATTTTAGTTTTTTTTTCCCTAAGTATTACTAAACTATTTAACCACGAAGAACCTCATTCAAAAAGTCACTTAATTTACTTAGTTACTTTTTGAATACCAGTATGTCAAATTATAGTAAGTAGTTTTTAACTAACACATATTTTCACTTTATCATAGCATTCATAATTCAACTAACTTTAATTTAACTTATTTAACTTTATTGTTAAATCTAGACGCACTAAAATGTGACACAAATAATCATTGTGTGTGTGTCACAAATAATCATTAACTTCGTAAAAAAAATCACTAAGTCATAATTAAGGTGTAATATTTAAGGGAAGAAATTAATTATCGCCAATAGCTCCTAAATCGTTAGTGTGAATAATATAAATCCATTTTGAGCCCAAATAATAGCAGTTTCCAACAAATAAACACATATAAAACCACAATTTAATCTTAACAATTTCAGTAAAAAAAAAAAAAAAAATCTTTAAACCCTCATAACTCAAAAATGACCAATGAACGATTTGGTGACTTTTTGCTCTACGGCGACGTTATCGTCAGCAAACCGAAGGTGAGTGATGTACTCGCCGTTGATGTTGATGCCTAGCTTTCTCCAGTCCAGAGTTTTGAAAAAATCCTCCAGTGCAGCGTTGAACAGTTTTGGAGAAATAACATCTCCTTGCCTGACTCCCCGCTGCAGCGGAATAGGTTTCGAGTTCTGGTCCTGGAGTCCAACTGACATAGTGGCGTTCTCGTACAAACACTTCAGAAAGAAGAAAGAAAGAAAGAAAGAAAAACATTTATTCATGACAAGTATCGTGTCACGAAAAGGTCCCGCCTCAGCATAACCACTTCAGCACTTCGACATAGCGATAGTCAACTTGGCACAGCTGGAGAGACTGTAGTACGGCCCAGGTTTCAATCGAATCGAAGGCTTTCTCGTAGTCCACGAATCGTCCACGTATCATGCATATTGATAAAATAAATAAAAAAGAAAGAGAAGACTATTCTTCAGAACAGTATAAGGTGCTTTGAATTCCCTCTCATACATGAGGTGAGGTTTTTCAGACAAGCTTATGAGAACGATGATGAAAAAGAAGATAAGAGAAAATAAAGAGGCTTACTCTCGAAAAGAGTTACTTTCAACTTAAGCAGTTTGTTTATTGAGATATTTTAGCAATTACTTTGTATAACTCTGGCGCTTTGTCGAAACTGCAACCTTTTTTTGAAACTACGGTGCAGTGCAACCCGTGTTGAAACGTCAGAAATAAAAGTAAATCAATATCACAACCAATGTAAAGTAATCTTCTAATAACAATAAATATGAAGTGCTCATTTAGTGAACAATTCACAGAACTGAAAGGAATAACATTCAAGGAGGACACTGAAAAGCAATAGTAGTAGTTTAATCTATGGACTGAAAAAAAACAGGGTAACATATCGCAATCACTAAATTTGATTGACCGAATATTGTTTTTCCGAAAACTTTTTGTACTTTTATGATTCCTCCGAATATACAATTCATTACTTTTTCATTTACCATTTGATGTTATCCAAATGTTTCAGTTCTCCGAATAACTTTTACCACTACAGTCATTTAAGCTTTGACTTGTTACAGCTTTTTACAATTTCATTCCATACGTTTAGCCAAATGTTTATTTTGAGTGAAGTTGAAAGTAGTTTCTAGAGAGAGACTAAGGCAGGTCGGTGTAGGGACGACGACGAGTGAAGCGAGGAGTGTTAGGTAGAACCGCGACCCTACACAGCGAGCGTGCCGCGGCAGCGGCCAGCGAAGCGCCAGAACCGAACACTTTTTTACTACCTAATAATTACTATTATATAAGTGTAATTTGCAAAGAGTGATGACTAATTCATATCAATGGTGATGAAAAAACAGCATTGGAAGGATTGTGAATAAGTAACATATGTTTGCTCCGTATAAGCAATTATATGTCAAGATTAGATTATCTTCGGATTCGTTAGGTCGGAATAATGATATTACGGAATCATTGATTTGTCAAACAATTAAAAAAGTGAAACCATAAAAGGCCCAGCTGTTAACGTTCGAAGTGAACTGTTGGACAAACAAAAAAAAGTGAAACGAAGTAACAAAATTAAATAATAATACGTTACATTGACTTGTGAATATCTTCTGATATTTTTCTATAAATTAACACAGCTTTATTAAACAATAAATAATATGTTAAGTAATTATATCTGGACTAGCAAACCCACGATTTAAACACCATTTTTTTTCAATGAGAGTTTGTGGCACCACACATGCTTATACTCTCATTTACTTCTGGCAACCAGTGTTGCCCACTTCGCACACCCCCAAACCAATTGTGGCTACCGTAGTTGCCAAGCGGCTTACTCGTATAGGCAGCTTTGATTTGTTTCAAGTTTATGTAACATACCTACCATTTTTTAAATTATAAATTAAGTGAGCCGGTATTGAAGTATTATATCATCATCATCATCATCATATCAGCCGAAAGACATCTACTGCTGGACATTGACCTCCCCCAAAGAGTGCCACAATGACCGGTCCTGCGCCACCCGCATCCAGCGGACTCCCGCAACCTTTACCAGGTCATCAGTCCACCTTGTGGGGGCCTACCCACGCTGCGCCTTCCGGTACGTGGTCGCCACTCGAGAACCTTTCCGCCCCAACGACCATCGGTTCTACGTGCAATATGCCCCGCCCACTGCCACTTAAATTTAGCGATTCAGAGAGCTATATTGGTTACCTTGGTTCTGCTGCAGATAGCCTCATTTCTGATGCGATCGCACAGAGAAACTCCCAACATAGCCCTCTCCTGCCCTTTGGGTGACTTTGAGCCTTCTATGAAGCATTTTATGAATTAAGATAAAGGGTTCACAATTCACAAATACCAGTTAATAATAAAGATATAAGTATCGTTTTTTATCAGTCGAGTTGCTAAGGACCAACTGTTTCGAAGTAGCGCAAAAACTTGATAGTAAAACAAGCCTATCTGACGTAGGTCCCGACGAAGGCGCCGCAGTTTGGGCAGTAGTGGTCCGTGTTGAGGCAAGAATCCATGCAGTACGGGACGCACACACAAGGCCAACATCTGGAACATACAAAAAACATCCATACTTAATATTATAATTGCGGTAGTTTGTCTGTCTGTCTCTTCACACTTAAACCGCTGAACCGATTCAAATGAAATTTAGTATGGAGATTTGGCAAGAGCTGATCTGTAATTTGGCAACGGAACTCTAAACTTACGTTTGCCCAGAAGTTGCTTATAATTTGATAAGTATGTTATTGCCGCATGAGCCCTAGCTACTGCTTTCAAAATATATAACTGCCTTACATTCAGAAGTTTTGTCAGTTGTTTTTTAAATACATTTCCTTACTCTGCCACATAGCGCGGAGATGTGTTATTTAAAGGATAGGTTTTTATCAATTAACAGAACCAGATACTTGATTTTTTCCGATCTGGCTATCCTACTGCATGAGCAAACGGAACCACTGAGAAGATTGGGGCACATATTAGAGTGTATAGTCATTTTTCTATATAAATCCAGGGGAGCAGAAACGGCCGACGTTTTAGAAAAAGCAAGAAAGTTAGACTTCGTGACATTTAGAGTAAGAAGATTGCTGTCCAACCACGCAGCAATATCTGGCAACCCGCACTCTGCGACGTTAAAAGTATCTTCCCAGGTCTTTCCGTAAAATAGTATCGCAGTGTCGTCTGCATAACAGATTACTTCCGCTCCATGCATATGAAGTTTGAGGATATCAACATAGATGAGAAAGAGCGTAGGGCCAAGGATGCTACCCTGAGGTACTCCAAAGGAGATTGGCATCTGATCGCTACTGTTCTCAGCCATCTTAAGAACTTGACGCCTGTCGGTCAGATAGCTGCGAAACCACTTGAGACTTATTATTCGTACGCCCGAGGCATCAAGCTTCCTAAAAAGGATATCTATTGAAACAGTATCGAAAACTTTACAAAGATCTCATCAATACCCCAATGCACTTCTCACCGCCGTCTATAAGACCGGATATTTTATTTGAGATAAATGGCAGCATCTTCGAAGGACTTACCTTTCCTGAAACCGAACTGGTTCTCAGAAAGAATTTTATGTTTATCAAGAAAAGCCGTAAGACGAGAATTATATAAATAACTGAGGGGAGCCTATCACAAACTCGTAAAATTGTTTCTCCGAATTAGATATTGAAATACAAAACATATGTATCAGATTGATCCCCAGTTAAAAAAAACAACATCACTATTACACTAATTTGTAGTACCACTGTCTAAGAAGCTGGAATGAATCTCGGTGTGTATTTGTGATGAACACTATTATTTTGTTCCCAGATCTGGGATGCTTTCTAAGTATGTAATTATGTAAGTTTATCATCGGCTAGTACCCAAAGGATATCCACATTAGTAGCCTCCCAGCCTATCGACCGTCTCAACTTCAAGGTCAGCCCATCTGGAGTTTGGCCGTAGGTCCGAACAAGGCCTGGTGGCTCTAGAACCGTCAGTGTTTCGGCAATAGTAAGGGTTTATCGGAGGATAACGTTTATGGAGGCGTCACCATAGTGTCTCCAGAGGGGGAGAAGGCTGTGGGCTCAAGCCCCACTTAAAGCATCTGAGTCCTTAGAAACGACGATAAAAACCCTGGTTCTGGTGGATCGCACTATACGGCCAGAACTTTAACTGCATCAGGATCATCTCCTCTTATCGGGGTGACAATAAAATCAACCAGCTTTGCTTACTCTCTACCGAACCTACCCTATTCACATTCATGATTCTTCTTCATCATCATTATAATAATTTTACCGAAAGGTGGCCTCCCCCAAAGTGACATAATGACCGGTCCTGCGCCACCCGAATCCAGCGAACTCCTGTGCCCTTTACCGGGTCATCAATCTATCTTGTCCGGGGTCAACCCACGCTCAGGGAAGAATAGCTTTGCAGCAGCTAGCAGCTTGCGACTGACAATAGGTACTTTTTACTCGACTGCCGAAAGAGAGGAGAGGTTATGTTTTTCGAGCGTATGTATGTTTTGCTGAAATTTCCATTTCGGGAGAAAACGGTTTCCACTAACTAAATCTTAACAAATCACTTTGATTTTGATCGCTTCAGCATATAACCTATCATGTTCATACGTTTCACTTTTTTTAAGAAGTGAGAGTTTTTGAAGTGTCTATAAGTTAGTTATTAGTTATTGCAAATTTTGAAAAAGAAAAACCTATAAACCTAGTCTTTCATTGTGTCAATAACGTACAAAAAAATCATTGAGATTGGTAAATATTTAAAAGTGGAAAAACATTTTCTCTTCTTGTATCGACGAGTACGAGGTATTCTTCCCTCTTAACAGAACTCACCCAAATAGACAAAGCAGAGCCGCCATAATGTGTGTCCGTGTTGTCGCATTCTGTTCAACTCTTGTGAATATAGGCGCATTGCAGGATCGACAGGTCGTGGACGTGGGGCCAGGTCCCATGTGCTGGCGTACCACCACTGCGCCCGGAACCACTGTCACCATCTGAACTCCTGGCGGTGGTTGGTGTGGAGGGTAACCTGAATAAGGAGGTGGGTCTGTGGGACGCCCAGAAGAATTAGCGGCATCAGCACCGTTGGGCTCCTTATCTAAATAAAATATAACCTTTTGTCACGCTTTAGAATTTTGGGTAGGTAAAGAATGGAAAGAGAAGAGGTTGCACAGTTATAGATAAAGAAGTAATACAAATATTGATAAATACTGTAGTTGTATCCAACTCAAATCTACAATAGACCGGTCCGGCACCATAACATTCAACCAAATTAAATAAAATGCCTATTACAGTCATTTGTTTCGCCATTACCTAACTAAATACAGTCATCAGCATCACAGTCCTTTGTTTCGGGTTTTAATCTATGACAGTCTCATTTTTGTACTAATAGTAACTTTGACGTTGTGTTTCCTACTTGTTTTTGTCAATGTTTGGCGGCCAGCGCTGCGCTACACTGGCGAATGGGAATGGTCGAATGAGCGCCGACCGGGGCTCTTGCCGAATTTGGAACAGTACACTTTGAGTCGTCCATCCTAACGTAAGCAATTAAGACAAATATAAGGTAAATGAATTGTATTTGAATGCTCTTTATCTATTCGGAATCAATCGTTATAGGGTTCCATAGACACAATCGTTATCATCATCCGCCTAGCGTTATTCCCGGTTGTGTCCTAAGGTAGCGGGGTCCGCTTTGAGACCTAACCCAATGATTTGGCATAGGCACTACTTTTATGAAAGCCACTGCCATCTGACTGTACAACCGAGAGGGAAAACTAGACCTTATTGGGATGAGACCGGATTTCTCACCATGTTTTCCTTCACCGAAAAGCTAACGGTAATTCCTACATAAGTTGCGAAAAACTCATTGGTACGAGCCGGGACTCGAACCCCGCCGTTTGACAGCCGCCTGCCTCATCCACTAGGCTTCCGTAGCTTATTAGACACAATCGTTATAAAAGAATGAAGGTAAACTAAATCTAACAGTTATTTATTTAAACTTACATTCTGCGCGGTCTTCCATTATTTCCAATTGTTATATAAAAAAATCCAAAATATGCGTGATTCGAGGTTAGATGTCACTATTGAACTGCGCGAGTCATCCTTGCATTAAAAGGTACCTATTGCTGATAAATTCAACTTATCAGAGATAAGTATAGATAAATTGTAGAAAACGGACGTTTTCGGTACTACTGCCAGGGTTTTAACTCAGAAATCATATTATAATGAAACACTAGATGATTGACTGAACAACTGAACTGAAATAAGCATAATTTATAACACAAAACAACTACTTCAATTAAGTACATCGCAATGCCACAGACCTATACATACACATATTAACATTTCCTTTCCACTTCACCACCGAGAGTCCTTAGAATCTATTAGTTACTACAGAAAATACCCCAATTGCTATATGACGGCCGATAATATTTGATGCCTGGGCCACACTTCGCCACGCCATGGCATGAGAAGTTCCGTCGATTCCTCAAGGTTGTTACCTCAACGTATTGTTATCGTAAACTGTAAGTATATCTAAGTAATATTATGGATTCCGAGAGCAAATGCATGAGTTACTTTTTACTTGAGAAAGATTTAATCTCTATATTTTGATAATTTTAAGGAGCTACCTCCATTCCTCATGGATACCAACATCAGACCAGGATTTTGGTAGCAATGGAATTAGCTATATATATGGTAATTTTGCAAATTACTTAATACATTACAAAGTTCTAAGGTAACACACAATAAAAATGTATATGAAGATCATTATTTAAAGAATATCACATTGTGTCGATCTTGTATACCCACATTTATGCTAAAACTGGCGCTGGAACATACGTTTCATGTGCTCTGCCTACCCCTTTTGGGAAAAAGGCGTGAATGTATGTATGTATGTATTTAAAGAACTTCAACCGAATCAAGAACCTTCTCCCTTTTTGATTTAGTTTAAAAGAATTGAAATTATTAGATTTGTGCATAATTTATGTCATAGCAGCAAGTTTTTATTTTAACTTTAATTTTTTCGCAGACTAATACAGACCCGCAGTATAAAGCAAGACGATGTTTCATATAGTTTTCTCTGTCACTGCTTATGGGCAGCTGAGCCGAGTTAAAATGAGACGAATAGTACGGTATTTTGAGTCTATTAACGAATTCTTACGCCTACGCCGCGTTTACGCAACGATTGCGGTGATGCATCAGAATTTCAATATGCTGTTTTGATGCAGTTCATTTTGCGCAGCCTTAGCTTTTGCGTTAAAACTGTGACGTAGGTATCATTAGTATCACTATGTCAGCTTGGCGTCAGTGTATTTTATGCTTATCGTGTGGTCGATTCTAAGTGACTGATTGTTATTGTTAGGAACGAAACTCTGAGTAGTGATGAATAATGTGCTTGTTAAGACATTATTCAACGTAGGGAAAATATGAGAATTGAGTTAAAGTAGGTTATAAGTTCAATAACCATTAGATACCATGACTTAAAATTTGTTTAATTGAGCAACTAAAATGTTTCGAATAAAAAGGCAGATGAAACTATAGAATCACTAGGTACTTACTTAATAATGTTTTTCATACAATTTCTCTTGTAACGTTTAAAAGAATACAACATATTTTGAATTCATTCAAGCTTTATTCTTTGGAAATATTTAACATAATGTTGCTTAAGTATAATTTTATATAAACAGGGATAATATATTTTTAAAGCGAACATATTATATACCTAAACTAAAATAAATTCTTTATTTCCTAGGTAAGATCTCTATGTCTAACATCTCTGTACCGAATTTTATTTTAAGAACACCAACACTTTCAAACTCTTTTAAACCTTAAACACCAAAAAATATAAATGCAGTACATACCTACTTTAAACTGAGAAAGTATTGTACATATTTTATTTTTTTGCATAATAATTACGTAGGCCTAGCCCACTAAAAGTTTTCCTGAAATGACACTTGGTCAGGTAATCTGCCAGCGTAGGTCTAAGTACTTAGGGTCATCGCCACACCGCATATCGCACACTGCCGTATTATTAAAAAAAAACTAAAATGGCAAGAAAAGTTAAATTATTAAAGAAGAAGATTTTATTAAGTTCTATTCTGTCAAAAAAAACAATTCTTTATTCTGCACATAGGCCACAAGGGCACTTTTACATGTGAAACGGTGATTTACAATAAAATAATAATAATCTTACACAATAATAATTTAAAATTATATATAAAAGGTTAACAAACTAAATGTCATTAAGTTAACGTAAACAAAACAAAATTGCAGAATATGACCATTACATTCGATATAAGATCTGTATCAGCATTAACAAGAAGTTAATGATATTAATTCAGTATTCCAGAGATGTGTAAGGTCTCTGAGCGTCCAAGTATTTTTAATACAACGTTAGTACGAAGATTTCATTGAATGTTGATTAGATAGTATGGTTTAGGGTAACAATATAACTAACGTCAACACTAATGCAGTGGACCTTCTGTAACTTAAGGAACTAGGTAAGTACTATTAAGTATAGTGTGGTATAAGGCAACTCCACTTATTGTCATGTGGTATTTTTTCTTCCATCTTGCGATATCAATCCTAATATTACAATGAAGAACACATGTACTCTGAAATTCTGGGGAGCTACCACAACTTTTTGCAAACGACTCCTCTTCTCTCACTCGCACTGCGCAAGTTATAAAGAGGAGGGTAGATTTCTCGCCGTTTTGTCTGTTGTGCTAGCCTTGTGGTACAAATACAAGATCTAGATTTTTGCACTCCTATTCAGTTCTCAACCAGTTACTCTAAATTTAAGGGATTGGAAGTGTTAGAACCCATTTTACAATTGAAATGATTTTATTAAGTACCTATTCAATAATCCCTGGTTACCCTACTTTAGGAAATGTTAAATCAAATAGCTGGCACATTTGGCTACTGCATTAACTTCAATTATTTAATTCCAGTTCTAGATATGCTTATATTTTTACACAGTGAGTTACACCGGATGTTATAAGTAGGTACGATGATAAGCGAAATATAAAGCTTTCTGCCACATTGCGTCAAAATAATAATAATGCCCTTAGGGTGCGTATTCACTAGAGATGTTCGAGATAACGGAGCGGTGCGCGGGGAAGAAATGCACCAATAGGAAGAGACGCGTGGCGAAGACTGGCAATGCTATTGGTTGATTTTTCCTCACACACCGCTCCGTTGCCTCGCACAGCACCGCTATTCTGTAATGGCTTCAAGCTCACCTCAATTCTCACTCACAAATATATGACACGCCGCGATTGGTAGTAACTAAGCGTTTTCGTAGAGGTGTAGTTTCGTTAGGCGAGACGGTTGGGGTGAGGGCATGAGCACGGAAAGAATAACAGCCCAGTTCTAGAGGATGGTCATTCTGAGGGAGTAATACTTTATCTCTTCACTATGTACTGGCTCAAGCGCCACAATGGATTCTCGGTATGCGTAATCGCTTGATTACAATTGATAAGTGCAGTCAAGTGGCAATCTAACGTACAGGCAGTGTCGACTGACAGCTCGGTACATGGATTGTTATTTTTTCTGTATTTTTGTTGAGAATGTACTGGGCTTCGGCTCTAAGACGCTTAAAAAACACCGTGTATATGTATACCTACTTTAACAACGCGTTCTTAAAGCCCCTGGTATGTTCGCATGAATCCACATTTGCAAACTGATGTCTAAATATAGTTTGACATTGAACGAGGTTTTTGTAATTCAGCTGTGCAGTCAGCGTCATATAGTTAGTAGCAGCCGAGTTGGCATTTATAATAGGTTACATAATGATATTAACGAAAATATAGGAAACATTTTATTCTGTGAATGATTACTTTGATTATAATAAAACTTGAAATTTGTATTAAGACTTAATTCATGGAATTTGAATTTGAATTGACATTATACTCGTATTTATTGTGTACATCCATTATGATTAATTTATATTTTATTAGTTATAATCAATTTTTTGCATGCCAGGTGCTGGTGAAATGTGTGTTTCTATGATATATGTATACCATCTTCTGTACCACGTTTTACGCAAAATAAATTACTTTTACTTTACAAGGTAGCCAAATATTTTGGTACACGTCTTTAAGAATAAGGGTGTGTTACGAAATATTTGGCTACTCTGGCTGCTACTAACTATATGACGCTCACTGTACTGTACGTAGTGGAATAAATATCACAGCGGCTGTTGAATCACATAAGAATCGTGAAGATGTACAACAGTACATCTTCACGATTCTAATGTGATTCATATCCATAGTGAGATTTACCGCCCACGGGCGCAGCGGCAAATCTCACTACACATCCAGGAGAAGACGTAAAATTGTGTCCGCACCACGGGCGGTAATTCGTAAATCCCCAGATCGCAGGTGTTTGTGGCCCGAACCGAAGGTGAGGTGAGGGGCATTCACGAATTCAACGCCCTAGGTACGTAATGTACTATTACGTCACGCTGGGCGGTAAGTGAGATTAACCGCCCACAGGCGCTGCGACAAATCTTACTTCACACCTAGGAGAGGACGTAAAATTGTAAACGCACCGCGGGCAGTAATTCTGAAAGCCCCAAATCGCATATTTATGACCCTAAATATGAGCTAACGTGAGGGCCATAAATAAGCGATCTGGGGCATTCACGAATTCACCGCCCTAGGTACGTATTGTAAAATACTTAAAATAACGTAATCTAACTTAATTACATAATGACATACACATACGAGTATAGTTAAAACAACTTGAACTGAGGTCATGAATTCATTATGCAATGAACATTTTACGTGGCGGTAACATGGTTTTGCAAAATTGGCACGCGCTGACCGCAAACAATGTCTATTCATGAGCTCAGTTCAAATTGTTTTAACTATACAAAATTTATAGTTATTATACAAAAAGGTGCATAAAGTTTTATAAAAATCAGAAACAACATTCTCTTAAAGATCTTAGGTACTGAATACGAATAGACGCTTCCAATGTTTTTTTCAGTCCGACAAAAAGTGAGTGAATAATTGTTTTCGCGACCTTTACCGTAATTTCCGCCGAGGAAATGCAATCGCTCACAATGCTACTGCTAACACGAATCGAACGAATCGAAGTTGCCTTCATATTTTCGCAATTACACTGCTGCACGAGACTATGCCCTTATTCGTAATCATCAAACCTATTATAGCTAAAATGCCGTTAAAGTTCGTTTGTCTTCATTTGTACAAAAAAGTCAAAAGTCAGTTCTTCATTCTTCAATGAAATGAAGAGAGTGATACAGGCACCAAAGACATTTTAGTTAACAGAGGCTTATTAAGTTATGAATAAGGGATTTGGCATTGGAATTTTCAAGCAAGTTCAATAATCAATTTGCTTCTCTGATGTTGGCCTCAAGTCGCTTTACATCCGATGATCCCGTCTCACACCTTTGCAATGCTATTAGTGGCTAACATCAGAGCAAACTTTATGTGGCTAATATAAGTGCTTAGTTGGTATAAGAACCGATAAAGGCTCCGCAATTCGGGCAGTAGTGGTCCACGTCGAGACAGGAATCCATGCAGTAAGGCACGCACACACAGCACCAACATCTGAAAAAAAAAACAAATTAGATTAGCATATTGGTTGCCGTTGACGCTAAATATCGATATTTTGGGTCACCCTAAATTAAATAACCGCTGTGATTCGATGAGCTCAAACGCGATGCTTTATCTTGTGTAGTTTAGGAGTTTCTATGGTCATCATCAGACTGGCTGATCGATTACGTAACATTTCGGACTTACGTTAGGTGGACCTAAATGTATTTTTTTGCATGGGTCATTGACGATTAAGTTGACCGACCGCTCGTTAGAAAATGTATGTGACTATCTCAGGTTTATGGTATACTAATATTGCATTGTCCTTCTGAATGATTTGATACAGAACAAATCATCATCATCATAAATAATTTTCAATTTCAATTTCATCATCATCATATTAGCCGAAATAGTCCAGTCAATGAACTGACTTGTATGCAAGAGATGACAATTTTGAAAATAATTTATAATAGCTTATTTTTTATGTGTAACGGATATATTACCAATTAAATAGTTACCCAGCGACGAAATCCGAAAAAAATTCAGACATTAAAAATAATTATAAATTAACTAGCTTCTGAAAAGTCAGAAAAAAGATTTATACTTAAGTATTTTTGTCTTTATTTTGGTTCATTTATATATGCTCTATGATATTCAAGATAAATCATACAAAAAAGACAATGCATGCTTCATTTAAATCTAAGTACATAATTACTTCCGGGTGGAAAGTTTGTCGGATTCTTGAATAGCATCTTAGAATAACATTTTAAAAGAAATCATTAAAAACGCTATCATAAATTAATGTTTTTCAAAACCGTATTTTTCCTGGAGTAAGAGACATCCACTGCTGGACATAGGCCTCCCCCAAAGAGTGCCACTATGACCGGTCCTGCGCCACTTGCATCCAGCGGACTCCAGCGACAGTTACCCAGGGCATCAGTCCACCTTGTGGGGGTCAGCCTCCATCAGCCTACCCACGCTGCGCCTTCCAGTACGTGGTCGCTACTCGAGAACCTTTCCGCCCCAACGGCCATCGGTTCTACGTGCAATGTGCCGTGTACAGAGCAAACGCAAAGAAAAAATAAATGTTGATTGTCTGCCGGAGACAGGATGAATAACACGCCACGTTAAGTTAAGAAGAAACAAAAAAATGTCAGGTGTTGCGGTCAGGTCGTATCATTCCGACTTACTGACATACAAAATAAATGGACTACGGGAAGTTGGTTAAAAATGCAAGATTTGTCCTAACATACAAATTATTATATTATATTGAGAAATCGTCATTAACGATGCACCACCCCATACTAAATTAATTTTGTATTAAGCAATAACGCTGCTAACGAAATTATAAATTTTAAATTAAAGGAAAACTTGAAAAACCAATATAATTATAATTTGAGACGTCGGTGCCGTTAAGAAGCCTAAGTCTTCTGGTAGATGTCGCTACACGCCTCCCTAAGGCGTTGTAGGAAGGAACTGTTTGAAAGATTTAGTAGCCGAGACAGATTGTTCCGATAGCTCAGTTGGTTAGTAGCGACGGGCCATGAATGCCTGTGGTCGCCGGTTCGAATCCGGCTCGGAGCATTAAATTTTTAAATTTTTCCTTTAATTTAAAATTTATAATTTCGTTAGCAGCGTTACTAAAAAAAAAAAGTCTCTTAATAAATACAACGAGACTGGATATTCTGTAAGGCAATACCTTATATTAAACTTACGACGATAATGTTCGAACGAATTCATAATATTCATATAAACTACTTAAAAAAAATCTCTTAGCTAATAATAGCCATAACTTCAACTATATTTCCTTGTTCGTGTGCATCATGTGATTTTCATCCGTATTTATTCATGGCTTTATTAAAGGCCACAAGTTATAATACATGTCAGAGAACTCATCTATGAAAAATCACTGTCACGCAAACCAAAATTAATGCATAGAAAATTAATGTAAACTAAACGAATGGCTGAAAAGAGGGGGTGCCGGTTAATGTACGGCCCGATAATCTGCGTCCATCTCTCTTTTTGCATGATTTTAAAAGAAACAAGAGATATGATGGACGCCGATTATTGGGCCGTACATTAACTGAATCGGTTGAGAAATGCGACCTGTAGAGGAGAACAGCCGGGCAGACGAAATCATTTTTACCCAAACGGATTCGGAGGACTTCGTTCGCTTCGCTCGCTCGTTCAAAGTAAGATTAGGACTAGGCACTAACTCCGCAAATAAAATATTCCATTAATATAAATTAAAGATCGGCTACCGCGAAACGACAATTTTGTTCGTTCGTGTGTGCTCTAGCGCACTTGCGTAATCGAGCGACAGAGAGGGAGATATCGTCGGGCATAAGTGCAATCTACACAACACCCATAGAGCAAATCCGCGTAACTGGCATTGGTTAATACCGCGTATCTAACAAATATAGCCAAACTAAAATTTTCCCGTCAACAAACGTAAAATCCTGATTAGAGTTATACCAAGCTTCTCCTGTAAAGTTGTGTATTGTGTAGGCTAGATATGCGGTTTCGCACTATGGGTGTTGTGTAGATACGCACTATTTACCAGTGCTAGTTACGCGGTATTGCACTATCGCTGACGATATGCGAACTCCGGTTTTCGCTTTTCGCAGTAACGCCGCTGGATACTTGAAACGACCCACATTCCAAGCTAAGTGAGTATGATTTTGTAAGTTTGCAAGTTACAAGTAGTCTCTGAAACTACGCATCCTATTTCAAAAAAATACCTGTAAGTATACAGCGTGGAACGGAACGATGGACTTTCCCGCAAGAGGGGGATTATGTCAAAAAAATAGTTTATCTGGAAAATGTGACCTACTAGCGCTCAATAATCCCCCTCTTGCGGGAAAGTCCATCGTTCCGTTCCACGCAGTATAGAAAAGACCTTCGGGTTAGACAAGCTTTATTTACTCCCGCGTCTCCGTCTGCGTTTTGTAGTAAGCGATCGGAGAATTTGCCTTAGCCCAATACGAACCCAGAGGAGTAATCACGTAACGTTTCGAAAGCGCGTTAGGACAATTGAACTGTTATTTTTACATTTAAATAGATCTACCTAACCCATTGTACGCGCGTCAGGTAGAACGAAATGTAATTTTGTGTATGGTGTAAATGACAGTTGAGTTGTTCTAACGTGATTACACCTCTGCAGAACTTGCTTTGACTGCGTCATCAATAATTACGAGTAGGTACTTACTAATGATCATAACGATGATATTAAGTACCTACAATTGTAAGATTCACTTTCACATGTATTATTCTCTTCACTTCATTTATTGTTCTCAATTCGTCGGAATCTTGCATATTAAATGAATTTTCCCCGATTTACTCGAAGATGCCTGGACCGATTAGGAAATAGTACATTTTGATGCTAGTGCGGAAAGTATGTCATAACGTCACGAGTATAATATAAAACGATATAGACTCGGAACGAGTGAAGAATTACATTTCCGAACGTGTATCGAACGACGTTTTTTAATACAGTTGCTCAAAAAGTGCTACAGTTTTACGTAGCTGTTTAGCGTGCGGAAATTTGGTTTTCGCGAACTAATGCTTTTCACTTTACCACTCAATAATTGTACAAATTGTACCATTAATTATTGTCAATAAAAATAAATAAGATAGAACTGTATAAAAAACAAATTTTTGATCAACTTCAACTGTATTACAATGATGTTACAGAATTAATAATATAAAAGTTTCGAATGGCTTACTTGTTGTTTTTTTTACTTTTTCGAAACTGTATTAAAAAACGTCGTTCGAAACACGTGCGGAAGTGTCATTCTGCACTCGTCCCGAGTCCCGAGTCTTGCTCTCGCATATCTCGGTACTCGTGGCGTAATGACATACTTTCCGCACTAGCATTGAAATGTACTATTTTTGTTTGAAAGGGTATTAGGATCTGATGATGGGATCATGGACAAGTCGGTGGAACTGTTAAAATAAGGGGAAGTACTGAATTGAAGTCGTTTAAAACTTTGTTAAATAATAAAGCTGAGCGACAAACAGCCAACCAGTGTCTTAATACCTACTTAATGATAACAGTTCTGCTGCGTAGCCGTCCGGCCGGATATTGCATGTTTATATATAATGTTTAAGTGTCTGCTACACGGTTGCCAACACTCCCGTCCGACCGAGCGACCTTGGTCGGCACCGACCGCTGTAGTATGAAATTTTGTTGCAAACTACTGTCTACACGGTCGGTGCGGACCAAGGTCGCTCGATAGGAGGGGCGTGTTGGCAACCGTGTAGCACATGCTTTAGATATCAACATAGAGTCCGAGAGCACTTAGAATAGTATTCGGATCGATTATTATGATTATTATGAATAAGGAAGTGCAAGAGCAAGGGAGAGAGAAATAAAGATCCGAATCCTATTCTTAGTGGTCACGGATTCTTCAGGTTTCTATCTTGTCCTGCCCCTGTATTCTGTAACTTGTTTTGAGGTCACTTGAATGCTCACCCACAAACATAACTTGACACCGCATAGTAACTAAGCGTAAGTAGAGGTCTAGTCTCATTAGGCACATGAGCGCGTAAAGAATAACAGCCCTGTGTTCTTTGTCCTAAAATATTTAAATTTAGATTTAATAAATACATATTTATATGTGTGTAGAGTTTGTAAAGACCCTAAAACCCCAAAAGAATATCATCACCCCCTTTTCCCGTGGGTATCCTAAAAGTTAACGATCGGGTTGAACTATGTTGTGGGTGACAGGCTATCAACCTGTATCTGCAATATAATGTGCAGTTTTTAACAAACAATTGTTAGTGGCACTGAACATTACATTTAGTGTCTGGCTACCCCTTTCTATGCACATGGACGTGAATATATTTATGTATATATATGTAGAAGAAAAAACTGTCGCACAATCCGATATTATGTACTTAATATGCGCCTAATAATTGTAATTAATACCCAGTAATCCTAGTATCATTAGGGGACTGCGACAATATTGGTATACGCAATAGTATATTACGTACCTAGGGTGGTGAATTCGTGAGTGGCCCAGATCGAAGGTGTTTGTGGCCCGAACCGAAGGTGAGGGCCATAAATATGCGATCTGGGGCTTTACGAATTACCGCCCGTGGTAAGTCTAAGTACACAATTTTACGTCTTCATCTGGCCACAATGCGAGTTTTACCGTACGCGCAGCGTGCATTAAAACTCGCATTGTGGCCAGGTGTAACGTAAAATATTTTAACCGGACTGACGATCATAAATATCAAATGCCTTATGCAGAATTAATCAGGTAAATAGGTACTTGTTTTAATTGGTAAACAACATTCTAATCTCAAAACCTTTTAGGTCAATACAGTTATTGTATAGTAAACAGTGATATATTAACGTAGAAAGTACGTGGAAATCGCTGTCTTAGCAAAGGCTGTTTATTGAAGTCGGAATGTAAATGTTTACCAACCAAGCCCGAACTAAACAGAACGTACCCGAGTACGCAAAGCAACATCGCCATAAGATGAGTTTTCATCGTGGGTTTCCTGTCAATCCTGGTTGATATCTGATGGTTGCACGACCGGCAAGTCGTTCTGGTAGACTCAGGACCCACGACCGTCTGCACGATCACGGTCGGGCCCGTGATCACAGTAGTGGTCGCCGTCGGGTAGCCGGCAGGAGCCGGGCCTTGTGGCTTCGGATACCCAGCATCCTCTGGCTGGAGGTACCCGGGCGGTGGTTGGGGGTAACCGGGCTGGGGCTGGGGGTACCCGGGCTGGGGATGGGGGTACCCGGGCTGAGGCGCCTGGAAACCGGGCTGAGTCGGCTGATCCGTGTACGGAGGGGGAGCGGTGCGGGGCGCCGATTCGGGTAGCGGAGGGTACCCCGAGTCGGGGTTGTAACCGTCTTTACCTGAAACAATCCGTTTATCTATTATTTGCGGAGCATAATGCAGCCAGCCTAATCTACATTGTCTAACTACTGATAATGCGATGCTTAGAATAGACATGACGCAGGTACCTACCAAAAATATTTGCTTTTAGGTAATTAACTTAATGGCTAGGTATTTACAAAGTGAACGCACTATCAGGATAGGTAAGATAATAAGGCGAAAAGGTCAAAAAGATCTTTTTTTTAGTATTTAGTTTTAGTATTTATCTATTCAAAACCAAGTACCTAGGTACTTGGTTTTGAATAGATAAATACTTGAACTGATATTTGACTAAAAATGACACAATACTTGAATTTCTTGAATAAAGAAAAAATATTTTAAGCGTGTTATTTTGCGAAGCTATTACTTCTGCTGGCGACTGTATCTACATAATACGCATAGGGACATGTTTAGACGGGACGGGATGACGCATAGACGATCATTTTCAGTGACCTTATAAAAAGACATCATAAAAACTTTTTTTAATCGCTTGCAACTGAAGCGAATTAAGCCGTGTGTACACAGGTCTGTTATTCGCTACACGCTAATGCAGCTCACCCCGCCGGTCGTAGACCTCTACCAGTTCAGTTCAATACAAAACTCGCACGAACCGGCGAATAACCACGCCTAACGCGGTCCTTAGGAATAGCCCAATATGACTGACCTTCCATTTTCGGCGCCGGACTTCGATATTTCACACCTGAAATAAAATTATTTCGACCGCTAGATTATTATAGTACACACACACACACTTTTATTGCGAACCGTAACACAGTGAAATTAAACGCAACAGATTCTACGTCCGCGCAAGCGGCTTGTTACTGCCCAACTAATATAGTCGTCACTATTATTAAACGTGTTCAGTTTTTTCTGATAACGTCAGACGCTTTTGAACATAGTTTTATTAGCAAATAATACAAATGAGCATTCAGAGAAGCATATTCTTTTCGGCAATGAACAGGGTCAGTTTTTCTACAAAAAAATGGCGTCTGGGTCTTTCGTTCGTCACATTCAGCGAGTCTGTGACGGTATAGGTATACTTACCTAGTTATTGATATTGTCATTGGTTTGAATGACATGTATATTGATATTTGGAATATGAATTGAGTAGGTGTGGTGTCAGATTAGAATAGCATTCCCGTTTTAAGAATGCAGGTGTGTGGTTTTGTATGTTCGGAGTTCGGAGGTAGGAATATAAAAAAATCTTATAGAATAAATAATATGCATGTTATTATACCTACCTATATCTCATTAGTTTATATTTCAAAATTAATCTGTACGTTTGAATTAGTAGGTACGACACTGAATATTATGTTTTAATAATTCTTGGAAAGAGTCTTTTTACAAGCTTTTATTTACTTTCACCTGTCCCGTTGTCTGTCTGTCTGTAATCAAATCTTGCAAGTTAAATTTGATCCACTTCCCGGTGTCCGATTGAGCTGAAATTTTGCACGAATATGCAAATCGCGTGACAATGCAATATTATGATGACGTGGAGCTGATCTGATGATGGAGCTGGAAGGTGGCGATAGGAACTCTGTAATAAAACCACAAAACCCCATCAAGTTTGGGCTCGTTAGAATCGTCTCAATGAGTAGTTGATGACAGTGTAAAGAAAAGTACAGTCGGCAATAAAAGCTTGTGCCAAAAATTTAATTTTTGACAGAAACTTTTTTTTTTTACTTACCTAAAAGTTGTTATTGCTGCGAAAACCTTGATTATTCATCTTTCTGAAATCTGAAATCAGCTTATTCCGAAATTGTCACAACAACCGACTTCAAAGTGAATTGAATGTTTGCTGTCTTGTTTTCCATCGCGTCTAGGTTGTTGTGACAAATTGCTAGGTGTATAATGGCCTCTATTCATATAAGGTCGCAAAGTCGGTTCGTCCTTGGGCGAAGAGCACAACATATCGAGCTAATCAATGAATGAGCGAGACAACATTATGTGGGTTGTTAAGGTGGTTTTCCACCGGCGAGGCGAGGCGGGGCGTGGATGGGCGAGAATTGAAATTAGTATGGAACTTACTACCTGTTTCCACCGCGCGCGCTCGCGCTCAGTGCAAATAGGTAGTAAGTCCCATACCAATTTCCATTCTCGCCCATCCACGCCCCGCCTCGCCTCGCCGGTGGAAACCCACCTTTACAGTCCCCTTCATAATTCGGTGTCAAATGATACACTGTAATTTTTAAATCCAAACATATCGCGGCTATATACCTACATTAGGTAGACGTGTCAGTGTTTGACATTATAATTCCTTCTTTCTCTTCTCATTCACTAGTATACCCTTATTGATCACCTCTATTGTTACGAATTAAAAATAGAAAGGGTCAAGAATTCGGCGATTCCATAATGGGACCTTGTAACAAGAAAAACTTACGTGTCAAATACCCACTATAACATTTTTCTACGAAATCGTCTTCACTGTGTCTATGATATTTCACCACTTATTATTATTGCACCACTTGAGATACATTATAATATATGCACAGTTGGTCGGTATCCTGCGATTGCGTCATTGTAACAGATAACAATATTCGAGGTCTCTTTCCGACATCATTACTGAGACACATAAATCTCAATATTGTACTCGAAAAGAAACACTTTCAAACACTTCGATTAAGTTATCAAAATTAAGCATCGGCCACACCAATGTGCGTTGAAGCTGCGTTTGAACTAATATGGATGTCGTACCTAGGTCGTTTTATGATAAAACTTTTATCGACACCGAAGTCGAAGATTTAAATTTAATTGATTGGAATCAGAAACAAAGTCGGAGTTAGAACCCTTGTTCAATTCGAGCGCGAGACGGATGATACCTAAGGCGACAGGTCAAAATATCGGTGCATGCATTTTGACGACCGATTAGCGTAGTGGGTAGTGACGCTGCCTACAAAGGTAAGCAAATACTCGTGTCGTGAACATGAAAATTTGTTTCTGATCTTGGATGTTTTCTATCTATAATAATAATAATCAGCCTAATACGTCCCACTGCTGGGCACAGGCTTCCTCTCATGAATGAGGGGGAACTTCTACTTCTTCTCGGGCGGCGTCGTCGATCGGGTCGCCACCTTCCCTAACAGGTCGAGGGAGGCGATGGCTGAGATACGCATCATACTCGTGAACGGGTGCTGTTTGTGGAGTCCGGTCAGTTCATGTTTGCAAGGACGATAAGCATAACTTCATTCCACTGTTCTGCGGAATGGATATGAGAGATTTCACTCTGTCTTCACTTGATTGTATTATTTTATTACTTAGTTGTTGACACATAGATACCTTATACATCTCTGTGACACTTGGAGACTTAAAGGTACATCTCTAAGAAATAAGATTGTATTTTCTTTCTCTTATTGTATTTGACATGTAAACTCTGATGTAGTTAATTCTATTATGAATAATGTACTCATACTATTTTGAGTCTATGAATAGAGATTTTGTCTTGTAAAAGTGCCCTCGTGGCCTATTTGCTGAATAAATATTTTGAATTTTGAATTTTTTTAATTTCTCTATTAAATATATCGTTGTCTAGTACCCATAACACAAGTCTTATTGAGCCTACTATGGGACTAGGTCGATTTGTGTACGATCGTCCCTTAATATTTATTTAATATTTATTAATATTTAATATGTATATTTCTTTCCGAGCTGATGCGCTGTATTCGGTTCCGACGGAACTCCAACTGAAATTTATAGGAGCCGAAAGCGAAATCGGAGGTGAAAATTCAAGAATTTGATAGGGGATAGTGTAAAATATTGGAAACTCTGATTAATCGGAGTCGGAGCCGAAGCTCCGTAAAGTAAAATTTTATATTGTATTATTAAAAGAGTATGATTATCATTGGATGTTGAAATACATGTCGTAATATTTCGTGATTCGTGACGCACGACATGCGTCATCAGCTTAGTCAATCCTTTACATTTCCTTTCAATATTATTATTTCGTTGATGTTGGCATTCATAATCTACGCTTTGTCCATATCCTTTTCCCAGTTTTTCTGGTTTATTATTGACAGAGAATATAAACAACGGGAGCGAATTATAACTCTTATGCCCACTCCACACGGCGAAAATCACGCGGGAACTCTTCCATAGCTTGAACATTTACGTGTTCACAATAGGGGTGTAGACTCCAAAATTTATTACTCCAAAAGAAAGAAGGCAAAAAATATGCCTAATGACGAAAATCCCATTCAGATATTTCAAAAAATTACGAAGCTACAACCGTTTTAATATCGTGACGTCACGTTACGGGATGCTGCCGGGGGGCCGCGTCGACGGCGGCGCCGAGCATGACGGGGCGCGGCGCGGCGCGTTGCCGTCTTCTAGTGACGTCACAATCAGCGAACGTCATCGTTTCATATGAAGTTGCGTTTTGCGAAAAAGGGACAGACTATACCCCTTCTTAAAACTTTGGACACTTAACTTCGTGATTATTTAACCTTTTGCGTTGATTTTTTCTCCATTTGACTACATTGTTAATCCTTTTTTGAGAAAATATAAAAAAATATCTGAATTGTCTCCACATTCACGCTTTAAGGGTTCGTCCTAATACAACGCGACTACGCGGTCATCGCAAGTTCGCGCAACTGTCAATTAGGATTCGAGCCAGATCAAATTCCATCCCTTCCCTTTGCAGATCGCATGTAGTAAGGAGAGAACGCTGCGTGCGAAGAAAGCGAAACTAAGCGGTACTTTACCGAGAACTTACCGATGTCGCCCGGATCGATTGTCAGGATGCTGTCAAGTAGTATTCTATTGGCGCAGTAGTCACAAAATGCTCAAAATGCTACATTAGACCCAAGATAAAATCAATATTATCTGTATGAGATTTTTTTGAGGTCTGTACCTCAAGATACAGATTTTACCTTTTCATACTTACCTTGCATATCGGCGCCGTTTGAATATTGGGAATGCGTTCTCAAGGTAGCTATTAACAATCCACATATGCACAGTAGAAGCAATAATATACATAACGATTATCACGTCCTGACAGCAAGCTTGGTGATTATAAAACCTAAATAATGGATAGGATCATGCATGCTATGAACTTTTATATAACAACACAATTGTTTTTTCACACCTTTCATTCGGAAAAGTAAGTTTTGCTCCACGACAGAGGGATCAAAATGCTACTTTTCTTTTCAAGCTACTTTTTTAATGTATTAATTGGCATGTAGCATTTACGCAATGTGCCAATTGAACACAGATCTTAATAAAATAATCGATTGTAATTTCATCGTAATCGATTAAAAACGAACATATTTCAAGTTTTAACTGTTACAACGTTTATATAAACATTTATGAACTTTACGTAATATTTAAAAATTAAGAAAATTTGTTAAAACTTGTTAAGTAATTTTAGCAGCATCTTTTTTAAATTTCATCAGTCGGTGTGAAAAATAGTATGCGTCACTCGGTAGCAAAATTATCTTCGTCTCGGGCGTTAACACTTGTATCCCTCATACGCTCAGGATCCTACGTTAGAATCCCTCGCTACGCTCAGGGTTCTATTGTAGGATCCCTCGCTACGATCAGGATTTAATACACCGCCCTCGCCGTAAATATACTATTGTGCTCCCTTGAGACATAACTTAACTATTCTTCTGTCTATTGCGTTATCAATGTTTAATATACTTGGTTGGTCCAAATAAATAAAAATCGAGCATAACATAAAATGCTTACTTTTGTCAAAAGCAAGTATACAAGGTTCTATGTGTAGGTATGTAAAAAAAAAGAAAATTCCCTTCCATCTCACAGGCGACCTTGGCAAAGGTCGAGCTATAAATTTCGTTAATATGAATCGTCATTAAAATTCTATATAATTATTCAACCTAATAACAAAAATTCACGAGAATCGGTTGAGAAATGCGAGAAGAACAGCAGGACAAACGGATATGCGAAATAATTTTGCTAATAACCTGGAGCAGAGAACTTCGTTCGCGTTGCTAAGTAAGTAAAACAAATCAAAAATTAAAGAAAATCGACATAACATATGCGTAAAGAATGTCAGCGAGCTATGATGGAAACCTATTTGGCTAATGGAACTACAGTACCGACACACAGTCACGCCCAGTCCGTGCCATCCATCACTTAGCTAGCAAAGTTAAAAAGAATGTTACCCTGAAACTACTGGAACCCTCAAAATTGGTACTTTCCTCATGTATGCATAACGTAGTTTTGTTATATTGATAGTAAACCATCAGATTATTACAATTCATAATTCATTTATTAGCGTTCCGTAGCCAAATGGCAAAAAACGGAACCCTTATGGATTCGTCATATCTGTCTGTCTGTCTGTCTATCCGTGCGTATGTATCCACAGGCATTTTACTCGAAAACTATAGTGTGTATTTGAATAAAATTTTGAGGCTAGGTGTATTTTGTTAGCCGATACAGTTTTGTAATTAAATTTCTAAAAAAAAATTTTTTTTTTGGGTGCATAAAACTGAAATTTTTTTTTTTCATTGCAAGCCCACGTGTGGCACATCAATCGATAGGCCTTTCAAAATAAATACAAGGTTTCTCAGCAATTTTTTTGATTAAGTGAATAGAGTCGGAGATAATCGCCCTGAAAGTCACTAAAATTGTGTGTCCCCCCCCCCCCCCCCCTCTAATTATTGAACCGTGTATTTTAAAAATATGAAAAAAATCATGGAAATAGGGCTTATTAAATTCTTTCAGCGAAAATTGTTTTGAACAAGACCCGTTCAAAGGTTTTCGAGATATTTCTAAAAAACTGCTTTCCTTAAAGAAAAGGACTTAAGTGCCATAAGATTTCAGTATCGATACGACCACTTGGCCGCTTTTTATTAAAAACATATTTTACAGAATAATGGCTTAATACAAAAATATTATAACAATAAAGTGTAAATTACATTATATGATTAAAATCATAATACCATACGAGACTTTAGAGTTAAAAAAGACCGGGTTTCACTCCGGGAGTGCCGGCAGAAGTGAAAACATGAACTTGAAAAAAGAACAGTAACCGCAGTATTTCACGCCCAAAATAGCAAGTTAAGGTGCGACCACACCGCTACTCAAAATACGCTAACGCACCGTAAAACGCAGCAAAATGTATAAAGAATGCGTGACGCATACGACACGTCAACGAGTATACGCAGCGTTAAGCACCGGTGTGGTCGCTCCCTTAAGTGATTTTCCATACAACGGTTAGTACGGAGATAATGACGTGGCGTCATAATGCCTACTATAAATTTGTATGAGCCATTTCTGCTGCCGCCTCTTTCTTGTGCCCTAACTGTAGTTAGTCCCATACAAACAATTGATCTACTCAGATAATTGTAGCCAGACAGACAAGTAGCCATTGGGACAAGGTTCGTACTTCATCCTATTATTCTAGATTGATCACACTGTGCCTGGTCAGCACGCAATGAACCGTTACTCGCCCAACTTTTCTAGCTCACTAGCCGACGGTGGGACCAGTGCCTAAGTACGTTTTTAAAAGAATATATTCCTTTGGTATTCAGCATTCTTGCCTCAAATCAATCAAGGGTCGCCAGCGCGCTTGTGATTCTTCTGGTATCGCAAGCGTCCATAGGCTGCCTAAGAATTTCTTATAAAAAGTTTACTCATTAAACTTACGATACTATGTATAATCCTTGGTTTTTTGATAGGCAGGTGTTTGTGTTAGACTGGCACACACCAGTTGAACCCACTGTTTGTAGCGGCAGCAGAATTGAGGTGAATTAGAGGGTTTGGGGACTCTAATTTTATTAATACTCCAAAGGAAAGAAGGCAAAAAATATGCTTAATGACGAATATTCTATTCAAGTATCACAAAAAATATAGCCGTTTTGCCATAAGTAGCTTGATAAAGAGAGAAAACGCTTGAGACCCGTAACGTCACGGGACGGGTGTCGTCAAAGTAAATGACAATCGTTTCATGTGAAGGTGCGTTTTGCGGAAAAGAGACAGAGTACCTACCCGCTCTTAAAACTTTGGACACATAACTTTGTGATTATTTATGGTCTTGCGTTAATTTTCTCCCATATTTTTAATCCTTTTTAACATTATTGATAATTTTATTGGTGTTACCATCCCTATTACACACGCAGCTGCACAGAGTACTTACTAATTGCAAAAAACTTAGTGAATGAACGAATGAGTGAATGTGATTTAAGAGTCCGCAGTAAGCTCGATTCTCCATACAAAAGTCACACTCTCATTTTAAAACTACGTGTTGGATTGTGACGATACTTTGCATGTACAATGACATGAGGTATATCCAGGTCTGTAATTAGTTTATGTAGCTTCAGATACCATAGTAAAAAAATACATCGAATTTAAGTTTTTCATACAAAACTTGTTTTTGCTGTATTTCTTTTGTTTTATAAACTGGAACCATATAAACTAATTACAGACATAGATATATATATATATATACCTCATGTCATTGTATATGCAAAGTTTCGTCACAATCCAACACGTAGTTTTAAAATGAGAACGAAACTCCGTTTGTATGGGAAGGTGAAATTCGGCCGAGCTTACTGCGGACTCTTAAGTGCACGATTGCATATATAATGTTTATTATCCTCTAGCCTAGTTGGTAGTGACCCTGCCCACGAAGCAAGAGGTCCTGGGTTCGAATCCCGGTAAGGGTATTTATTTGTGTGATGAGCACGAATATTTTTTCCAGAGTCATGGATGTTTTCGTATATAAGCATTTATTTACCTATATAAGTATGTTTATCGTCGTCTAGTAGCCATATATAAGTAGTATAAGCTTTGCTTAGTTTGGGACTAGGTCGATTTGTGTAAGATCGTCCCCTAACTTTTTTTTACATTCTTACCCATTCATTTTAAACGGATAATGTTGCGTATATTATCGCGTATGCAAACGTATATAATATAATATTATGATATATTTATTTAAATTTGATATTTTTCTATCTAATAGAAACTAAATACTCTTTCTACTCGAGCACTTCGTCCGTCAATTAAATGACTGACAGCGATATCTAAATCAACTTCATTTGAGTTGGGCTCATAAGATGACTGCTAGCAGATTATAAGATAACTGTGTACAGAACTAAAATTAATTTTGACCAATCACGAGGCTCGATTTCTAGAAGACATCAACGCGCAAAAATAAAAAAAGCGGTTGGCTGCACTTCGTTTCAGCAGGGCGAATTTCAATAGATACCAAGTTTGTTTAATAAATTATTATTTCCGTTCGTCGTCTCGTAGAAAAAGTATTGTATGCAATAGTTATATAATTAGCTTTTTAACTCTCGTACCTTAATTAGGGTACTCAGCAAGCTTCGTGGCCTAAACGTGGTACTCGACTGAAAAAGCATACATTATATAACGATTGCATAAACTACAATTGTAGACAAGTTAAGTCAATCTTGCATTTTCCTGGTTGAACTTGTTATCGCTAACCTTATTCCAGTCACGCTAAGCTAGCCATTTCTGTCATCATATGATGCTGCTGTGTGCGTGACCTCAACTCTGACTAGCACCTATTCCTCGTCTATACATTAAAATATCACATATGAGTCTGGCCAGCGAGTTGTGACAAAAGCATTTTTTTGGCAACAATTTTACCTATGGAATAAGCTGTCATTTATATAGCTTTTAAGCCTCATCATCGTCATCATCATATCAGCCGAAACACAGTTGACATAGGCCTCCCCCAAAGAGTGCCACAATGACCGGTCCTGCGCCACCCGCATCCAGGGGACTCCCGTTATTGAGCCTTCAGGTTTCAACCTGTAAATTACATACATACATTCACGCCTTTATTCCCAATTGTCAATCCTATTGTCAATTGCTGTCAAATTTAGGTATTATTGACCGCCTCCGCAGGCCGCGTCTTATTTTTAGTTACGTCTCAGATTCCGATGAGATTACGTTGAAGTACCAAATCAATACTAACACCTACTGAGAATAACCAACGCATTTGCTCTCGCAAGTGTGAAGTGAAGTGAAAAGATATGTGGAGTTTTTCATGTACTTATGTGATTTCGTGAAGTACTAAATTGAAGTCGATCTTCAAAAGTAAGCTATGAGTGCCTATGAAAACAATGGTTTAGCTATCACCAGCAATCAATTAGCTCAAATATGGCGCTGACGTCACGTCAGCCAGTCAACAGCGGCGCACAAAGGGCCCTATTTGTCCCTGACCGGACAAGCAATCTCCTAATTGAAATGTCCAGCGTTCTCTGTAAACGGACAAAACTGAAATTCTAAATACAAACGTAGTTGAGAAAACTTTGAGGGACGGGATTAATCAACGTTTGTGTTTGAGTTACTTTCGGACATTATTAGAGTGAAATGATATCGAATATTGATTAACACATACGAAGTATACGAACAGACATTCAACAACAAAGGAGCTATGGCCCCATACTAGGCTAGGCCTGTCCCATGGAAACCACGATAAAAAGACAGTCATAATGGTATTAAGTCCGCCATTTGTACCTTCTTTGTGGCATAAAGCATAAATAAATAAATAACATTAAAATCAAAATAAAGTATTGACAAGACTTTCTATCACCAGAACCGCACCCGAATCATTTCATCCGTTTTGAGGATACGCCGCCACATACAGACACCCGGCACATGTAATACTTATTACACCCGCCCGTGTATTATACCTTTAATCTGTTTATTATTGGACGAGCGAGCGAAGCGAACGAAGTTCACAGTCTCAGCTTGGCCCAAATTTCCTTCGTATGTCCGGATGTCCAGGTGCCCCGCTGTCCAGCTGGTCTCCTATACAGATCGCACTTCTCAACCGATTCACGTAAAAATGTATGAGCAGCTTTGATTGAGGATTAGAATTTTCTTGTTGATTAAAATTCTCGATATTAAAAAAAAACCGGCAAAGTGCGAGTAGGACTCACGCTCAAAGGGTTCCGTACCATTATCTGTTGAATGAAAGGTAAATTGCGGTTTACGATTTATGGCTTATTAAAAAAAAACTACTTACTGCATCTCGTTCAAACCAATTTTCGGTGGAAGTTTGCATGGATACATCATATATTTTTTTAGTTTTATCATTCTCTTATTTTAGAAGTTACAGGGCCCCCCCCCTGTAACTTCGGACACATTTTACCACTTTGGAAGTGTCTCTCGCGCTAACTATCCAGTTTAGAAAAAAATGATATTAGAAACCTCAATATCATTTTTGAAGACCTATCCATAGATACCCCACACGTATGGATTTGATGAAAAAAAAATTTTGAGTTACATTTCTAAGTATGGGGACCCCAATTTTTTTTCTATTTTTGCGTGAAAATCTTAATGCGGTTCACAGAATACATCTACTGACCAAGATTCAACAGTATAGTTCTTATAGTTTCGGAAAAAGTAGCTGTGACATACGGACGGACAGACATACAGACATGACGAATCCATAAGGGTTCCGTTTTTTTGCCATTTGGCTACGGAACCCTAAAAAATGTTATTGGAAAAGACAGGCTCGCGAGTTCTACAGCTCATAGAGCCACTAGTGTTAACATAACTAGCTGCCCACGCGGCTTCGCCTTCGTATTGCAAATACTCAGATCGCCATACGGAAATTCCATACTATCTACCTATATCACTCGAAATCGAATAAGCGGTTCTAGATTATACCTACCCGAAACATTCTAACTCACAAAACTTACGGTACGCCACTGATCCGGGTCCTGCGTGGTTTCTCGTAATATATAGATTACTAGCGACCCGCCCCGGCTTCGCACGGGTACTATATCCTTACTAATATTATAAATGCGAAAGTGTGTGTGTGTGTGTGTGTTTGTTTGTCCTTCTTTCACGTCGCAACGGAGCATCGTATTAATGTTAGTTTTTGTATGGAGATAGTTTAGAGGCTGGAGAGTGACATAGGCTACTTTCTACATCTAATTCCCACAGGAAAATTCAATATGTTACATATTCCTATAACCACGCGGGCGAAGCCGCGGGCATCAACTAGTTATACATGTAAACCTTCCTCTTAAATCACTATCTATTAATAAAAACCGCATCAAAATCGGTTGCGTAGTTTTAAAGATCTAAGCATACATAGGGACAGACAGCGGGAAGCGACTTTGTTTTATACGACGTTGATGTGTTGATGGGTTTCTCGTAATATATAGATTACTAGCGACCCTCCCCGGCTTCGCACGGGTACTATATTATACATATAAACCTTCCTCTTGAATCACTATCTACCTATTAATAAAAACCGCATCAAAATCTGTTGCGTAGTTTTAAAGATCTAAGCATACATATGGACAGACAGCGGGAAGCGACTTTGTTTTATACTACGTTGATGTGACCTAATAAACTCACAGTTGAGACAGTTCTGAGCGCCTGCCTCAATTTTAGAGTAGAAATTGCTCGTCTTAAAGAAGTAGCCGTTTGTCATTAGGCCTTTGTTGAAGGCTTAACGGAAGTTGTTATATTATGGGAGTAATGTTAAAATTGGAATTTAATGATTTAGAATAATACGTAGTAAAAAGGTACACCTGTGGGTTCCATATATTTGGATTTTTTAGGTCAAGATCAATTGGTTCTAATAAATGCTAGTTATCACTAAAATAGAGCAAATATAATTCTTTATAATATTTGTTTTTATGTAAAGTAACACATCGTTGGTTGAGATAATAGAAAATGTAAATAGTTAGGATATGAATTATTATTATTTTGCACTTTCAAAATAGGTTAGTCTAGGAAAACGCTATAAATTAAGGATATCTTGAATATCTGAGGGATTTACACCATTAAGTAGGCCTTGTTTTAACTGTATTTTGTGTTAATTATATTTTACAATAGATGAAAACATTATGTTCCTTCGACTAAGGATAGGATATAAAGTTGATCTATGTTTTCCATTATATGAAGTTTGTCGTTAGTTAGTTACCTAGCTCAATGCTAGGTTCGTTGATAATTAGCTATTGTTTATAAATTAACGCAGGTTTAGATGACATTAGGAGGAATCTGAAATAAACATTGTTTGAACTCAGAAATCAACCTTAGGGTGAATTTAAATGTATTCTAATGGAATTACGAGGTGGCTTTGGCTGTTGTGTGGTAATTTTCTTTGAGATTTTAGGGTTTATAACTCAATTATTTTGTAATGTTTGAGGTTAATTTTGGTATTGAATATCAACATACAGCGGTAGCTAGGAATTGTGTTTCGACTGGTTTCGACTTGTGTGGCGTGGGGCCGACGTAGTGGCGCCAACAGTACCCGCAGAATAGCAAGAAATATGTATGATGGCGACGACGTCGTAGGGGGGGGCGCATGCGTTTAGATACGCTATAGCAATGATCATAAGGACTTTTATCGGTTGGGAGTCCATGTTACAGTGGTTCTGGTGTCGACGAAGGTATTTAAGGCGTTGAGCGCGGAGGAGCGCGCTCTTTTCACGGGACACGGACGAAGCAACACTTCACTTTTCACGGGACACGGACGAAGCAACACATCTCTTTTCACGGACCCGCGGGGCGACACTTGACTTCTCTCCGACGACTACGAGGCAGCGACGGGGCCAGTGGCAGATCTTCAGGCAGAGGCTAGGAGTGTATGGCGGAGCTGCGAGGCCTACCGTCGAGCAGCATCTTCAGCTGTAGTGGTAAATTGGGAGGACCCAGCGAGCCCAATTCCTGGTAGGATTTTAATTTAACTTTATTTTAACTTATCAGTGAGTGTATTGCCTGTATCTATTTCCAACATTATCATACCTTTCTATTAGCATACGACTTCGGTTGGCAGTATAAAGTATATACCCACGCGTGTGCTTTAAATGTGTAGCGGTGTTGTAACTTTGTAACTACCGCCATTTAAGAGTGCGGTTTTATTCCTAAGCGATGCATATTTGATGGCTATGGTTTAAGCATCCTTGTCAGCGAGTAATTATTAGTAATATGAAGAGGTTTACTATTAAGAAAACTGCTATATCAAAGCTATTTTAGTATATTACGTTCGATTGGTGCCGTACTATTTTATTATATAGAATTCAGTTATTCTAAAGTGGTTTTATAATTAAGTTTCGCGTGGTGTTTCAGTAAATTAGAGTAAGTTGGTTAGTAAGCGCCACTGATGCATTCAAGTATCTAATGAGTGAGGTATATTATTAGGATGTTATTATTGGGCTATGTTATACGGAACTACTTTTGTTAGATAATGGGTTAAGACCGAGCGGCTTCCTTTTAGGTAACAAACTGTTAATAGACATGTTGCGAGCCAACATGTCCCTGTACGAAAATATGTAAGAAATTAAGGGTAGTCGGTGTCATGGGGTATTAGTAGTGTGGTTTCTGAGTAAAGTCGATACAATTTTGTGTGTAAGCATTCGTGTTTGAGTCTCCCTAAGTAAGCCACCCATAGCTGAAAGTGCACTGTTTATGACCCTGACATAGGTGGTCCGCTCGATAAGAGGTTCCCAATCAGGAGAGACGTGAACTACTTTTGACGAACCCTACATGGAATGCATTGACAAGGGCGAGGGGTCAAGGGATCTCGATCTTGCTAATTGAGGTTTCTTTCCGTTTGTCTGTTTGTCTAGTTTTAGATTGATCCTTCTGTTACAGAAGATTTGTTATCGATTTTACAAAGGATGCATACTTTTCTTTAATATTTATGAAAGTTAAATATCAGTGGTTCAAGTTAACATACGTACCGAGGAATTTTTGTTATGGAATTTCCAATAAATATGGTGTGATTGGAATGGCGGTTAATTGCCGGTTGTCAGGCTCAACTGCGCATCGTCGTATATCTATCAATTTCTCGACTATAAAGGTGCCTTTGGGTCCTGCAAAGCTGGGATTGTTCGCTAGTCTAGTCACACTACAACCTTTGAAATATCTCTATAGTAAAAATCTTTCTGTAAATTTTAGGCGATTTAATTTAATCTTCATTATTAATCACTCTAATGTGAATATTAGAAAATTATTTGTAGTATAAGCAATACGCAATAATTAGGTCAAAACATTATTCAACTATTAAGCATTTCATTCTGTATCCCAACGTCATCATTCAAAATCATCATCATCATCAAAATCTTAATATTTTAAGATGTACATCATTGAACGAACTTCTTCGAAGGAGTGACAAAAATCTAACGATGTGAATTTTATTTATATATATCATATTTAGTCAAATAATTTATTTAATAAGTTATGTATTTCGTTGGTTTGAAGAAGCAAGTAAGTTAAGCTGTAGGTATGAAAATAAATTTATGGTATGTTTTTATTAATGTGTAAACTTTTCTCTCATAGTGCGTCTCCCTCTCACCTTGTCGAAAAGCACCTGGGACTACCATCACACAGCGTCGGGTTCTTCCGCTAGATTTGCGATCACATCTTGGCCACCACTTCAGAGCAAGCCACGACTTTATTCTATCGGCAGGTTTAGTTAGGATACTTTAGACTAGGTTCCAGAGAACATTCTTCAAGTCTACTTTATGGTTTAGTTAGTGTTTTCGTCTTTAGTAGGTACGGAGCTAGCCATTTTCGTTTAATCCGCTTTGCTTTTGGACTAGCATTCCTAGGAGACAAAGTGGATTCCCTAATGAATTCTAGCTTGAATTTGTTGGGATAAATAACAAAAGTTTCTGTAGCTTAGGATAGTTCGACTTAGATTAGGGTCTTAAATTATCAAAGTTACTAATATATTCGGCCGGGACTAACCCTATTGTTTTATTCGCTTTGTTATTGGGTTAGTATTGTCTAGGAACCAAAGCGAATATCCTATGAGATCTAGCTGGATTTCATTGGATCAAATAATCAAAGTTTCTTTAGCTTCAACATAAAATACTACGTTCAATGTTTAATGATCAATAAATAATGATTTGTTTCCCCTCATTACTTGTTTAATTATTTACCTTTAGCTACACCTACAGGTAGGTTACCATTTCAGCTAGGCTTTAGGTTAAATTCAGAATAGGTAATATAGATCATAGACATTAGGTAGGATCGTCACATTTTGATGACGGGATCGTCACATTTTGTTGGCCGTGACCAGGACATCACTTTTTGGATGGCCATTACCAGGATCAGTCACCTTTTGAAGCTGACTGTAGGATCAGTGAATTTAGGGTTAAATTCATCTTTTAGTCGTGGCTTGCTCTGTGCTAGGGTTAATGTTTTATTTTTTACCATCACCCGTGCTGTGTGAGGGTTAACTAATTGTTTTATTGCAGCTTGTTCTGTAGTGGGTCGCTAGACCCACATTTTGTTGCCGCTAAATGGGTAGAAAGGTGAGAGGATATGCGTGATTTTGTTTTTGTTGATAATGATATTGTTTTCAGGGATATTTTGCTTGCATTGTTTTTGCTCGAAGGGTAGGCTAGACGGTTAAATTTTGCTTTGTTATTGTCGAATACGTCTCGTTATAATTATGCATAGGATCGTTATTGATTTGGGTATAAAAGTTGGGGGTTGTTAGTTTATAAAGGCAAAATTAGTTCCGACGTAAAACTTGTAGAGCTGGGGGGCAGATCGGGTTCTTCCGAGCCGGGGAGGACGTGTTTCACTCGTTTAGCGGTGACCACGTGTGTAATTGCGTAAAGGGTTAGATAAAATTAGTGCCTACGCCAAATGTATGAGGTTGGGGGGCAGATAGTCTATCCTTGCCGTGGGGGGGCCTGTGGCCGCTCGCGCCGTCGCGCCGCGTGCGTGTTCGCGATAATGTTTAGGTATACACTTTATTTACATTTTAGGTACCTAAATACTTTAATAACTATCCATGTTGCATCTAGTTAATATTTAATTATTTATTTGCCTTTATTTATTTAGTTACGCTTATCATTAATTGAAATCACTTATTTAATTTTGTAACGCAAAGCTTTACCATTTGCATCAGAGATCGTCAACCTTTTCGTTAAGGTTTAGGCTTATTCTTGGTAGTTAGTAGTTAAATATCTTCAATCTTTAAGAAACATTATCTAGAATCTATTTAGAACTAAAACTTGCTATTAGGTCTTTGCAGCATTGCTATGATTCGTAATTTTATGTGAAAGTAGTTTTTAGAAAGTACACTAGAAGTAGTTTTATAGTTAGATGTTTAGGTTGATTAGATAAACTAACCTAGAGTTTGGTCTATCATGCTAGGTATGTGGTTCTTAGTTAATGAGTAGGGGTAGCATTCTTAGCATTGTACGATTTGCTAGATTTTGGAATTTTTGAGATAAATAGTATCAATTTGAAGTAATTTTAGTAAGACTCGTCTCCGTTTACATAATAAGGATAGTTATTCTTTTATATATATGAAATTAGGAAATCTTTCACTCTAACATTATTATTAGCGTACCGATATATCGTTTTTCTCGTAATTTAAGGTCTTAAATGAGGCGCGCCATTTACCCGCGAGGACTAGTTGCATACCTCTGCTACAAGTAGAACGTACATTAGGTATTTTCACATCACGTTTCCGGTTAAATTCAAGTATCGTTGCAAGTTTTGTATTAGGTTGTTTATTTGTTTTCTTTAATCGACACATTATTGTAAAACTAAGGTTCGGTGTGCATTTGTTTATTTTGAATGAGATTTTGGTTAAGAAATGCCTAGATGGTCGTTAGGAAACGGTATTGCGGGGTTTTCGAGAAAACTGTAACTACATTTCGTTCATTCGAGAGTTGTAGGGATTGATAGTAGAATATAGATATTCTTTTAGCCAGACATTAGCTAGCTGAGAGGTAGTTACGCATACATCGGATTCGTAATTATCATTGTTTGTGTTTTGGTACAACATACAATGAGGTATGTGCTAGTATAATTAGGTTAAATATCTATTTAGTAAGTAAGTAGGTAAGTACCTATTTCATCAGGGTCAATGCACTTTGACGCATAACTCATAAGGATTTAGTGTAGATTTGGTTAAGCCGCGAACGTCTAGTTAGAAAGCAAGTCAATTAGGTAAAACTACGAGTCGTATAGATATGGTACGAGTAAGTTATAGATATCGGAAGGTATCGAAGGGATTTACGTCATAATGTAACGTGTAAGTTGTATAACTTGTAACGGTGCAAGGAGTTTCTATTGTTAGATACCTACCTATAGGTTATTTAAAGCTAGAAATAGTGTCAAGGAAGTCATCGTTGAGGGACAATTACCTGTTTATCGGTGCCGAATCGGAAATTCGCTTCCAATTCCCAATCCAAAATGCAATCCTTTTACGTAGGTATGAAAACTTCACTTAACTATTTCACACACACAAATTTCACTAGGTACCTATAGCGTATCACTGTTTTAAACATTAAAAGGTAGTTGAATAGTTAAAGAACAACGAAATAACTTCATTTAAAAGCCAAATTCTAGCAGATAATAGTTCGCGCGCAACGTATCATAATAAACTGGGGGAAGTCGTGATAAATTTAAGATGCTTTTTATAGAAGTTGAATGATAGTAAAATGTAACTATTTAATTTAGTCGCATAAAACTTCAAAATGGCGAACACAAGGCCTTCGGTCGTCTTCGGCGCCTGATAGTCGGTTGAGGGAGAGAGAAAGAGAAGGAAGATTTTCGCATTCGAAACGCGGGAGTTTAGGGGTCAAAGTTTGAACGTGGAACTATACAATCATGATGATTTTGAATAGATACAGGTGGTAGTAGATAAGTATGTATGTGTGTTCGTTATTTATACTAGTAATTTTGAAGTTTATAGGTAACTAGGTATGATAGGATTATTTAATGTGGCCGGCTATTATAAAATTGACATAGGATTTTGAATCCTGTGATTTGAGTGATAGAGTTGCTTTTGAATGGGAAATTTTGACGTAAACCGGCCTACTCAAATAATTTCAAGTATGGTATTTAGCAGTGCTTGGGGAAAGTGATTATAGTATTAATAACTGATTATAGTGATTATTTATGTAGGTGTACGCCATTTTCTTGCAATTTGGTGTAATAATTATGAATGGAAGGGTTTATTGCGTATTTGAGGTATTGGAAAAGGCTTAGGCAATGTGTTTAGTTGAGGGGTATGAAGAATACGCCATTTCAGGATCCAGTATAGGTATTTGCGTAGCATTTCCTCGTTTTAGACCAAATTTCGCATCAATGGTTATAAACATAGGGAGTATTATTAATTTTATGCGGCTTCGTAGGGAAGATGTAAATACCGGTAGTTATCTAGGATTTGACATGGTCATAACGGATGTTAGGTACTTACCTATCCATTTTATGTGGCAGCGAATTAAAGAAACGATAGTAAAAATGGGTTGGTTGTGTTGACATAATGAGACTTGGTTAAATCGATTTTTCTGTTGCGAAGACCGCTGTATTGCAGATTTCATCGAAATCGTTAAAGCTTTTTCCGGGAACGTGTAAACAATATCTATTCAAAGGGATATCCCTTGCGATATCGCTTGTACGAAGGTAAATGAAATATTGTAGGAAATTGAATTGGCTTCAGGATGAAAGAGTTAGTGAATGGTGAGCTAGGCAGGCCGATGGGTTGTTTGCCACCATTGTGGTTTAAAAGCTGTTTGCAGATAATTTTAAGAAGTTGGTTCCATGAACATTTTGTGACAGTGTGATTTAGGTATTTTAGTTTTAGTTTAGTGCTTGTAGGATTTATAATACTTACGAAGAGTATTTGAACAAACGAGCGAAGCGAACGAAGTTTTCCGACTTGGCTTAGCCAAAGATTATATTGTATATAGTGTATCCGTCCGTCCGTCCGACTGAATTGAACAAGTGAGCGGAGTGAACGAAGTTCTCTGATTTGGCTTGGTCAAAGATTATATCGTGTGTTCGGGTGTTCGCCTGTCCGACTGTTCTTCTCTACTCCAGGCAAAATACGGTTTTGAAAAACATTAATTTATAATAGCGTTTTTTTTGTTGATTTCATTTGAAAATGTTATTCTATGATGATATATTCAAGAATCCGACAAACTTTCCACCCGGAAGTAATTATGTAGATTTCAATGAAGCATGCATTGTCTTTTTTTATACGATTTATCTTGAATATTATAGAGCAAATGTAAATAAACCAAAATAAAGACAAAAATATTTATTAATATTTTTTCTGACTTTTCAGAAGTTAGTTAATTTATCATTTTTTTGATGTCTGAAATTTTGTCGGATTTTGTCGCTGGGTAACTATTTAATTGATAATATATCCGTTACACATAAAAAGTAAGCTATTATAAATTATTTCCAAAATTGACATTTTTTCCATACGAGTTGTCAGTTCATTTACTGGACTACTCTGCAAGACGCGGTTCTCATCGTGAAATTTTGTGAGCAGGGTTTAGGTGCTTTAATGATGCAGGTCCTTAAATAAGAAGGTTTGTCCAAAGACTTGTTCGCGTATTCTACAGCTCACAAAGGCATTAATTATAAGATAATGATATCGGATTAGATCATTAAATATCTTAGTGTTAGGATACTTATCATAATTATTCAAGTTGGGTTTTAGTTCACTTACTGGGGGGCAGCCTGATTGGAATCGTAGATAATCTATGTTTGATTTGAGGTCTCGCTAGAGTGATGCAGTTACGTATAAGTATCTACCTAAGTATTTTACTTACCTATGTAATTCAGGCAATTACTAGGAATGTGTTTAATAATTTTCGATATAGGGTTTATGACTTTTGGTCGTAACACAGAATAAGAAATAGTAATAGGATACAGCTCTATTCTGCAAATTGATTTAGGTTCGTATCAGTGTTCACGCACCAGTATGTCTTGACACCGCGATGCGTAGTAATTAAGTGTAGGTAGAGGTCTAGTTTCGCGACAGGTGGCCGACGGGGTGAGCCGCATTACCGCATAGCGAATAAAAGGTACAGTACAGGATAATCTACTCTGTACGTAACCACGTAGCTGTTAATTTTACGACATAAATAAAATCTTTCGTTTTGTCACAATCAAAATAATTAACTGCAGTAGTAACTAGATGCTTTAGTTCTACATATAGGGAGGTTACCATAGATAGTTAATTTCGCGCCAAAGTAGGAGTAGACCGGGTTTGCACTAGATATAACAATGGGAAATAAAAGGGACAGATTTTTAGGTCATGATTTTAGGTACTCATAACTTATAATATATATGGTATAATTGCTATAAATGGTAAGGTTAGTGTATGTATGTGTGTATTGACACTGTAGAATTTGAGTGACCTTATTCCATTTTTATGCTTGATGAGTGCATCACAAATATTGCGAATACCCTATTAATCGAATATTTTAGATTAACTATTTGAATAAAGTGTGTTTAGGGGCAAAATTAATTCTGGGCATTAGATTCGAGATATTGATTCGGATTAACTTATTCATGTACAACAACCAGGAGTTGTAGTTTGGGTGAGTTATATGAGTGTCCTCTTTTGTCGTATACGTAAAATTAAAGGGGTGTTCAGCTTGGGGTCATGAAATCAGATCAATGGTGGAAGGTGTTTAGAAGTAGTTATTGTGGTCCCACATAATATGAACAAAATAGATGCAAATTCTTCTCGGGGTTAATAGGTTGAAGGAGGGTTTATTAAGGGGTAAATTTAATACCATTCATCTTTCAAGATATTACGAGAAAAAGGGAGGGGCTGACTCAGGGATTCTTGCTTAACAGCTGGGTGTTTGTGTTTGAGTGTATAACGTGTTTAAAATGCACAGAAAACTCGAGAGTTTGTTCGTGGTTTGACAACTTATTACAGAGGTACGCGGTTTTCTTCTATTGGAGGTGGCCGTATGTACTAATGTCCTCTGACATATGCGAAGTTTATTATATAGGGAGTGGGTATTACTTTGTTAAACTAATGTGGATAGGTTGATCTAAATTTAAATCTTAAAACAAGCAACGCAAACATATATTGTGACCAGTAAACAGTTTAGTAATTAGCTACTAAATTTTGGCGCATATTAATTGTAGGAATTAATAGGTTACAACAAAATGTTAGTGCAAATTATTGGGGTACAATGTATTTCGGAATTCAAGCTTTAGTGGCGTACATTTATTTGTAATATTGACTTACCTCATCTTGTGCACGATTCATTTTCGACAGGCAAAAATTAACAATTTATCGGCGGGAGAGTAATTTATGTACGAGTAGGTTGCGTAATGTTTAAATGATTTTTTTTTGTCAGCCAAAGGACTTAGGTTGTGAGTTCGGAGGTTTGTGTTGTTTAAAAAAAAAAGGGAATAACGTGTTGCGTTGCATTTATTTTAGTTGGAGAAGATTACCTGGCGATGTAACTAAGATATTGTTAATAGTTATGAAGGTAAACAACAACAATTTTAGTTCTCGGGATAAATTGTTTCCTATATATAATGCGAATGCTCACATCCTTTTTCTCGCTTGCGCGCAAACTGTCTCGCTCGTCCATTGTTATTCGTCACCTGTTGTGTTACTTTAAAAGTATTATTTTAAGTAATTAAAATACAGTTAGGTTAGGTAGTATAAAGTTGTAAGTGGATTAAGGAACGTTATTTAGATAGATGCTCACATGTGATAAGTGTATAGTGGCATATAAAGAACTAAGTAATTTTGGAAAATGGACGAGTTGCTAGTTATGGGATTTTTTTAGTGTTAAGGAGTAACATTGGGGAAATCCAATGCTAGTTGAACCATGGATATTTATTGACTTGGGGAATTTAGAGGTCAGGTTAGACTGGCGTTTGGAGGTGAGTTAAATTGGGATATATTTGTGAATTGTATAACGAAGATTTGACGCGCGCGGGTTTTGTTGTTTGTCAGTAGGAAAGTATGATAGATTAAATAGTAATATGAAATTCAGTAGGTATCTTTGTTTATCACCTTTTATAATTACTATAATTAGGGGCGTCAGAAGTTATTAGGAGCGTCGAGGAAATTGATTGTCATACTACTCTAAGTTTAACGGAGTTATTCGTATTTCGGGATATTATAAATATTCGAGAAGGCGGAATCAGTTTTGGAATGTTTCATGGTATTTGAAATTTGACTAATTTGTGGGTTTTGACCAAATCTGAGTCAAACTTCAGACCAAATCTGATTCAAAGGCAGCGGCGTCACATTGTAATACTAGTGGTTGCTAGGAATGGGGTTAGGTTTTCTATCGCTTTATCGTCCACTGTAGGGATGTATAGGTATTTTATTATGTTGGCCGTGATCGTCTAGTGGTTAGGACCCTACGAAAATCCTTAATGAAGAAAAGAAGAGGGAAATCGAGACAGGAGAATGAAGAAGGAAACAGGTTATAGTTAAATTACTATTTAATGTTTTTTTTATTGTATATTTACAGATATTTACTAGATAAGAGGTGTCACGTCAAAGGGGCGTGGGTTACTGTTAAATATTTGCAGGTTATGTTAAGAAGGTAAAATGAGATTGACTTGCTGTCCTTTTATAATTTACAAGCGGATGAGGGCCGAGTTGGTTCGCTATGTGTGTAGGGTTTTACGAGTCAGATTAAAAGTGATCTTGGCTCTATTAATAAAATAAGTAGTAGTTTTTAGCATGATATGAAATTCGTGATGGTAAAACATCAAAATTTTCGTATGAAAATTAGGGTAAAATATATTTTGCATCGTATCATATGACTTATCTTTCCTCATAATCATTTTGTTTCAAAAAGTATAATATTGATTACAGATAATGTGTTCGAAATATATATGTCGATTCACTTAGTGTATTAACTTGGAAAAAGCATTAATGTTAATGTGATTGTACTGTCGAGTTCGATTAATTGGGTTAAGTCGAGCGGAAGGAAATGGTTACTAGGTTTATGGTTAGGTTTAGAACCATTTATTTGAAGTGTGATTAGTGTGTACAGGTGTGAAAGTGATGTATGCGACCGCATGGTAGACAGCGCTGAGAGGGATCATGTTGTGTGGAGAATGGACTTCGCCCAGTTGGTCGAAATTCAAGGTACAATCTAGATTTATTGGTATTTGGTCTCTTCAAAAATATTTACACCAGTGTTTCCACGGTTATAGTTGGTTAGGTTACAGTCAATTTTTTGACAAGGTCCATGTGTGACTGATCGTGGTAACATTATACTCCACAAGAAGCTAAGCTTACCATTCATCTTCCGACACATCTCTTCTTGGGAAAGGTACTTCCGACACCAATTTCGTCAGAATGATTTGTCAACGAACAGTCATTTTGAAATGTTTTAATATATCTGATATATTTTAATTATTTTAAGCCACTTGGGGGGCTTCTAATTGGTTCCTATTTCAAACGCAAATCAGGGTTGCAACCCTGTGGAAAGTTCTATGAACTTTGGTTATTTAATATATTTTAGTAAGGCTGTTAATTATGCGAGTTGGCAGGGTGTAGCGATTTTTATCTGTGAAATAGTTCCGAATGTATAAAGTAGACATGGCATTTTTACAGTATTGCTGGACGGGACTTGACGTGCGTTGTTGGATTCTCTAAGGATATCATGGCATATCCCAGGCCTAGAGGAGGTTGGTGAATGCAGCTATGCGCGGCTGGGTCACGTTTGGTTGCTAGACAGGGTGTTGACGCGTGTAGTCGGATTCCCCAAGGATGTCACGGCATATCTAAGACCTTGAGGAGGTTAAGGAATGTGACTGTACGCGACTGGGCCATGTTTGGTGTAGTTTGCAAAAACGCGTTCAACAATTTTTATAGTTAATTTTGGTTGATGTTCTGACGGTATTATCACTATCATTGTCAACAATGGTTTGGTGGTATAGTCGGGACATTAAAAGGGGTTAATTTTAAGTAACCCAGTAGTTATGGACATCTTGCCATCTGTATGAAAGCAGACTGAAGTCGGATATCTCAGTCAAGTTGAAACATTCTCCATGAAATTGTTTGATATTGTGATTAATAACGTAAACCAGAGGCCTTCTGTTCGTTGGGGGAGGTATTGCGGTATCATCGACCGAGATATGTGGTCTAACCTGGGTCGACAATAGCCAGAAGGAATTTGGAGGCACAGGGTGATATTGTAGCATCGGATCGCGTGTGTCTATCGGATTCACAACCCGGTACTCTTGGCGAGTAGAGGCGGCCTGGAGAGACGTTTTCATGTTAAGTGGGAAGGTTTTGCATATTATCGACCGAGATATGTGGTCTAACTTGAATCAACGAATGCCTGAAGGATTTCGGGGGTTTGAGGTAATATATAGAATCATTGTATGTAGTTGGGAGGGTTTTGTGTATCATCGACCGAGATATGTGGTCTAACTTGCGTTGAGGGTTGCCAGAAGGTATCCTGAAATTCAAGGTGATACTATTTTTTTTTTTTTTTTGCTAAATCACTGTCAAACGATGTTATGGTTAAACACACACCACACCTTAATATGCACTTGTTGGAGAGATTGATATATCAATAAATTGAAACTTTCCAAGTTAAGGGGTTGAATTCTGTCAGTTTTCCACTGAGGGGTTAAGTAATTAACATAGCGAATGGACTTGGTCTTCAATTAGGTTTTTTTGTTAAAAATACTATGGGAGGACGGCAGGTTAAGTTATATGTAAGTTTTTTTTGTGAAATACAGTTTTGCACAAAAGGTCGCAATTTCTAGTCGACTGTTATGTGGTATATTAATGTTGTGATAATGCTTCGTTTGAAATCGTAGATTTCTCGCTGTGCATTATCATGGGGCAGAATGAGACAGTTCTGAGCGCCTGCCTCAATTTTAGAGTAGAAATTGCTCGTCTTAAAGAAGTAGCCGTTTGTCATTAGGCCTTTGTTGAAGGCTTAACGGAAGTTGTTATATTATGGGAGTAATGTTAAAATTGGAATTTAATGATTTAGAATAATACGTAGTAAAAAGGTACACCTGTGGGTTCCATATATTTGGATTTTTTAGGTCAAGATCAATTGGTTCTAATAAATGCTAGTTATCACTAAAATAGAGCAAATATAATTCTTTATAATATTTGTTTTTATGTAAAGTAACACATCGTTGGTTGAGATAATAGAAAATGTAAATAGTTAGGATATGAATTATTATTATTTTGCACTTTCAAAATAGGTTAGTCTAGGAAAACGCTATAAATTAAGGATATCTTGAATATCTGAGGGATTTACACCATTAAGTAGGCCTTGTTTTAACTGTATTTTGTGTTAATTATATTTTACAATAGATGAAAACATTATGTTCCTTCGACTAAGGATAGGATATAAAGTTGATCTATGTTTTCCATTATATGAAGTTTGTCGTTAGTTAGTTACCTAGCTCAATGCTAGGTTCGTTGATAATTAGCTATTGTTTATAAATTAACGCAGGTTTAGATGACATTAGGAGGAATCTGAAATAAACATTGTTTGAACTCAGAAATCAACCTTAGGGTGAATTTAAATGTATTCTAATGGAATTACGAGGTGGCTTTGGCTGTTGTGTGGTAATTTTCTTTGAGATTTTAGGGTTTATAACTCAATTATTTTGTAATGTTTGAGGTTAATTTTGGTATTGAATATCAACATACAGCGGTAGCTAGGAATTGTGTTTCGACTGGTTTCGACTTGTGTGGCGTGGGGCCGACGTAGTGGCGCCAACAGTACCCGCAGAATAGCAAGAAATATGTATGATGGCGACGACGTCGTAGGGGGGGGCGCATGCGTTTAGATACGCTATAGCAATGATCATAAGGACTTTTATCGGTTGGGAGTCCATGTTACAGTGGTTCTGGTGTCGACGAAGGTATTTAAGGCGTTGAGCGCGGAGGAGCGCGCTCTTTTCACGGGACACGGACGAAGCAACACTTCACTTTTCACGGGACACGGACGAAGCAACACATCTCTTTTCACGGACCCGCGGGGCGACACTTGACTTCTCTCCGACGACTACGAGGCAGCGACGGGGCCAGTGGCAGATCTTCAGGCAGAGGCTAGGAGTGTATGGCGGAGCTGCGAGGCCTACCGTCGAGCAGCATCTTCAGCTGTAGTGGTAAATTGGGAGGACCCAGCGAGCCCAATTCCTGGTAGGATTTTAATTTAACTTTATTTTAACTTATCAGTGAGTGTATTGCCTGTATCTATTTCCAACATTATCATACCTTTCTATTAGCATACGACTTCGGTTGGCAGTATAAAGTATATACCCACGCGTGTGCTTTAAATGTGTAGCGGTGTTGTAACTTTGTAACTACCGCCATTTAAGAGTGCGGTTTTATTCCTAAGCGATGCATATTTGATGGCTATGGTTTAAGCATCCTTGTCAGCGAGTAATTATTAGTAATATGAAGAGGTTTACTATTAAGAAAACTGCTATATCAAAGCTATTTTAGTATATTACGTTCGATTGGTGCCGTACTATTTTATTATATAGAATTCAGTTATTCTAAAGTGGTTTTATAATTAAGTTTCGCGTGGTGTTTCAGTAAATTAGAGTAAGTTGGTTAGTAAGCGCCACTGATGCATTCAAGTATCTAATGAGTGAGGTATATTATTAGGATGTTATTATTGGGCTATGTTATACGGAACTACTTTTGTTAGATAATGGGTTAAGACCGAGCGGCTTCCTTTTAGGTAACAAACTATTAATAGACATGTTGCGAGCCAACATGTCCCTGTACGAAAATATGTAAGAAATTAAGGGTAGTCGGTGTCATGGGGTATTAGTAGTGTGGTTTCTGAGTAAAGTCGATACAATTTTGTGTGTAAGCATTCGTGTTTGAGTCTCCCTAAGTAAGCCACCCATAGCTGAAAGTGCACTGTTTATGACCCTGACATAGGTGGTCCGCTCGATAAGAGGTTCCCAATCAGGAGAGACGTGAACTACTTTTGACGAACCCTACATGGAATGCATTGACAAGGGCGAGGGGTCAAGGGATCTCGATCTTGCTAATTGAGGTTTCTTTCCGTTTGTCTGTTTGTCTAGTTTTAGATTGATCCTTCTGTTACAGAAGATTTGTTATCGATTTTACAAAGGATGCATACTTTTCTTTAATATTTATGAAAGTTAAATATCAGTGGTTCAAGTTAACATACGTACCGAGGAATTTTTGTTATGGAATTTCCAATAAATATGGTGTGATTGGAATGGCGGTTAATTGCCGGTTGTCAGGCTCAACTGCGCATCGTCGTATATCTATCAATTTCTCGACTATAAAGGTGCCTTTGGGTCCTGCAAAGCTGGGATTGTTCGCTAGTCTAGTCACACTACAACCTTTGAAATATCTCTATAGTAAAAATCTTTCTGTAAATTTTAGGCGATTTAATTTAATCTTCATTATTAATCACTCTAATGTGAATATTAGAAAATTATTTGTAGTATAAGCAATACGCAATAATTAGGTCAAAACATTATTCAACTATTAAGCATTTCATTCTGTATCCCAACGTCATCATTCAAAATCATCATCATCATCAAAATCTTAATATTTTAAGATGTACATCATTGAACGAACTTCTTCGAAGGAGTGACAAAAATCTAACGATGTGAATTTTATTTATATATATCATATTTAGTCAAATAATTTATTTAATAAGTTATGTATTTCGTTGGTTTGAAGAAGCAAGTAAGTTAAGCTGTAGGTATGAAAATAAATTTATGGTATGTTTTTATTAATGTGTAAACTTTTCTCTCATAGTGCGTCTCCCTCTCACCTTGTCGAAAAGCACCTGGGACTACCATCACACAGCGTCGGGTTCTTCCGCTAGATTTGCGATCACATCTTGGCCACCACTTCAGAGCAAGCCACGACTTTATTCTATCGGCAGGTTTAGTTAGGATACTTTAGACTAGGTTCCAGAGAACATTCTTCAAGTCTACTTTATGGTTTAGTTAGTGTTTTCGTCTTTAGTAGGTACGGAGCTAGCCATTTTCGTTTAATCCGCTTTGCTTTTGGACTAGCATTCCTAGGAGACAAAGTGGATTCCCTAATGAATTCTAGCTTGAATTTGTTGGGATAAATAACAAAAGTTTCTGTAGCTTAGGATAGTTCGACTTAGATTAGGGTCTTAAATTATCAAAGTTACTAATATATTCGGCCGGGACTAACCCTATTGTTTTATTCGCTTTGTTATTGGGTTAGTATTGTCTAGGAACCAAAGCGAATATCCTATGAGATCTAGCTGGATTTCATTGGATCAAATAATCAAAGTTTCTTTAGCTTCAACATAAAATACTACGTTCAATGTTTAATGATCAATAAATAATGATTTGTTTCCCCTCATTACTTGTTTAATTATTTACCTTTAGCTACACCTACAGGTAGGTTACCATTTCAGCTAGGCTTTAGGTTAAATTCAGAATAGGTAATATAGATCATAGACATTAGGTAGGATCGTCACATTTTGATGACGGGATCGTCACACAGTCTTGCCTTTTCTTTAAAAAAAAATGTTTTACGTTGCGTAAAACTGAATCGACAAATAAACTATACAATTACTGAACCAGATCACCGCTAAAGAAGTGCTCACTTCAAAAATAACTTAAATAACACGTCAGACGGCCACGTGCGGCATAATTTCTGGGAGTCAAATAACTAGCCTCAAAACCGCCAGAAAATCCACCCTTCGGTCAGGTGAGACCTATTTTGACCCAATAGAGTGACAGGTGAGGTAGGGCACAGCGAAACGTCATCCCGCTCGAATTTGGAGCAGCCCAACTGGGGAAGTACCTCCGCCTTGCAGAAGACCACAGCCATAATAACACTACTACTTGCTCTGTAGTAGTGTTGTGTTCCTGGAGGTGAGCAAGGTCGCCAGAGCTCCCGAGGATGCGTTGTGTTGAGACCGAGGGAATTTGTTCCTTCAGCTGTCAACACGGCGAATCCTCAAACATATCAAGGGTCGGCAAAGCCCATGTTACTCCTTTGGAGTTGCATGCGTCTATAGGCTGCGGTGTCCGCTTACCATCAGGCGGGCCGTACGCTTGTTTGCCACCGTCGTTGTATAAAATAAAAAGTTGAGACCTAATTGTAATACAAACACAAAACATGTCGTAAAAATAAGTTTCACTGGATGTTGTTGTCAAAGCCCGATATGTTTATTCCTTATCCTTACAGTTTAGTCCCTAGGCGACCGAGCTCTGCTCGGGTGTAAATAGAGAAAATACGGTGAAAGCGATATGAGACCCAGCTAGATCGACTTTTTGATCATTGAAATCGTTAGAGCCGTTTACGAGAACGTAACTAGTGATTACATAGGAGCCACAAGTTTGGTGATCGTTACGTGAAAATTATATTAAACAGTATATTTTCCAGCTATCAGACTTAAACACCAGCTTGAAAGATGTTGGATTCTGAAGGATGCGGGACATCATTACTTAGCTACATATCAATTTGTGTATGTTCAATAATTAAGAATAAAATAGAAAAATGTTTGGTTTATATATACAGGGTGATAAATCCAAATGGGTCAGTAGGGAGAAGTCAGAAACTATGAGAGATGGCGACATCTGTTCTTAGGAACCATGGCTTCGATTTTAGATTTAATAATAATGGCTTTTTTTAACCTTATACTTAACCGGGAATCGAACCTGGTCGAAATCTGTAAACAATGTTAGGTATAAATTCTGCAAGATTTTTCGTTGTTATTGTTGATGGTGCAAATCATAATTCACAAGGAACACATTTTTAATATTGTTTAAGTAATTGAAAGAAAAACCCAACACTAAGATAATAATTTTATTTCAGTAAATGTTCAAAATGGTAGCCATTTTCCTGGATGCAAAGATTAATTCTATTGGGTAACGAATGGAATATTGCGTTTCCTATTTTTGTGTGGTACATCTGTGTTAAGGTATTTTCTAAGGCTGTTGTTAAATCTTCTACAGTGTCGTAGTTTGTTTTGTTTTCATCTTTGACATAACCCCATAAGTAATAATTAAGTGGCGTGATGTAAATGTCAGGTGATCATGCGGGCCATTTAATGGGGCTGTTTGTACCAATCCAGATGTTAAAAATGATCATTGAGATTTTTTTTGACAATTTGACTAATATAGGCTCCATCTTGTTGAAAATAAAAAAATCTATATATTCCTCTGGCATTATTTACACAAGGTTTCACAGCTAAATTTAGTCCTTTTATTTTCAGGACCAATTATACAATTGTTTGGATTATACTACACGCGATTACATAAATAATATTGACCAGGTTCGGATCCCGGTTATTAAATTAAATTAAATTAAATAATCATTTATTTCGGAATAATGGAATGATGATGTTATGTATGAGAGTTAAAAAAAAAGTTTGATTGTCATTATTATTAAATCTAAAATCGGCGCCATGGTTCCTAAGAACAGATTTCGCTGTCTCTTATAGTTTCTAACTTTTCCGTGCTGACTGATTTGGATTGATCGCCCTGTATATACAAATATTGCTCGTTTAATATTATAGAATTCCCCAATTTACGAGATAATGCGAATATGGTTGCCAAATTTCAACACACGTTAAGTATAATAGAGTAAAGGGAGGCATTTACGGTGAGCCATGGAATGTTGTTCATCATTTCACATCTGTATTCTATTAGCAAATACGGTTCAGTCTACCTTAAGATTTACCAATTTATTTTGAGCCCCCGTCCCCCTTCTTTACGTATGGGAAGGTTGGGTGAAGGGGGAGTTTAATGCCTAATCAAGGGCCTGGAGTTACTGGACGATAACTAAGACGCAACAAACGCCTGAGGTGCGAGCGACCAGGTAACGAGTAGGATAGGGTTGTCAACGTTCGTAAACATCTGACAAGCTGTAGAGTTTGGTTTAATTAAAATGACGATAAAATTCATTTACAAAGACACACATCAAAGTGATAGATGAGCTCTACATAAATAAATAGGCTTATCTATGCATATTGCAACAATTTTGATCGAAACTGAATAAATTACGTTTCAGCGAGCTAGAGTTAAATTTTCAGCTTGCAGTAATGCTAGGAAGTTAATTGATATTGCTTCTGAAAGAGCAATTTATATTATACTAGCATGTATCTTTAAAATTAAAACGCCCTACGCGCTCAGAATGTGGCACCAAAACTTGATCAATTGACTAACTTCACCACATACTTGTCAATGTTTTCTCTCAGAAATTAGCATACCGGCCTGCTTTCACTTGTCATCTATAATTAGCGTAAGCCTGGCCTCTTATTTATATTTATATCATTCTGTCACACAATATCAAACATAATCGTCGGGTTTGACCAGCAGCAAGTTAGTCTACAGCCTGTGTGTGAGCCGTCCATATAAAACAAATGCAATTTATATGGACGCTCCAACGCCCGCTCGTAGCGGAGCGTGCACTCAGGCAGTACACTTAGTTATCACCATTCAGTGACAGTCACTATAGCAAAAGCTAGATAAAACGCGAATCACTAAAGTGATTGAAGCGACAGCCCTACCTCGGGAAACATGTCAGGTAGCCCGTGTAATCTCGTTCGGATCGCGGGCCTGAATTTCATAAGTGCTCGGTTCCGTTAATGGATGAAAACATTAACTCTAGGGTTTGACGAATTTAGGAGACTTTACCCTGGTGGCTTGTGAGAATTAACCGCAAGTTGCCAGTCGGGAAATCGCTTATGAGCGCAAGCCGTGTCTCTTTGTTGATGAGTTTGATGAACGGTTACACCCGGCGAATTTTTGCAGCAAGGTACGACTATCACCAGAGGCAGATTAAATCTCGAGAACGTCCTGGGCAAGCACCTCATCGGCGCCCCTCAATGGGCCATAGATTAAAAATTATAACGAAAAAAAATTCGCGCCCCTAAGCACAATATTTAGTTTTGCACCATACTGTATTCGTTTTTAGTTTTCTTCCTGTATCACATGTATTTTGAACTTGTTTTCCGTTTCTGTATTTACGTATATTTACTATCCGAAATAAAAGTTGCGTTTGGTCTGTCAAGTTGACAGTGACAGTGACACTGCTGACACACAGTTTGGCGACGCGTTCATTCGCTGAAATCTGCCGTATTGCATGTATTCCTTAAAATATGTTTAGCATAGGTATTTGTTTTGTGTTGCCTTCCAGGAGGTAACTCATGTTAAAGGTTCCGACGGAAGACCAGCGCTGGCCTCCTAGGTTAGCACCATGCTGAGTCGGGGCCTTTTCGTGGACCCTGCTACTTTTACTTACTGTGTTTTGTTTTTATACCCATTGTTTCGTCCACGAATAAATGTTTTATTTTTCTTTCTTTCTTTCTTTCTTTCTTTCTTTCTTTCTTTCTTTCTTTCAATAAAGTCAATGATGACATAATTCATACTGGGATGACAGCTCTGTCATAATGCAAATAGTAATGTAAATACTGTAGTTTTTATTAGTGTGAGACATTTTAAATGAATAATAGATAAATACTGACAGTACCTTCACAACTGTAGCCGAGCGATAAGACGCGCGACATTCAATATCGATGTCATGGTTCCGGCTCATACCACCGTGTACTGGGTTTAAAAAAATAACTATGTACGAAATGTCATGATATTTAACAGAGGCTTTTCGGTGAAGAAAACCGGTCCAATCTCAATAAGGTACCTAAGGCGACAGTATACCGACAAGTAAGCAAATCTGCGGGCGTAGTATGGTTGACCTTATATTACTTATCGCTGGCGATAAGACATCACGTTCTGACAAATATGCGAGTGCAAGAGTGGCGTCTGTCTTATCTGTGCGATAAGCGATAAAATGTGAACCCTCTGGGCGACATTAGTACGCTAAAGTACAAAATACCGCATACAGATTCCTCCCCGCTAAAGGCAGACGTGGCCTAAAGCGCTCGTTTTACATAGCCGTTTGATGCGCGAGAGAGCGAACGCGCGAAACTCATTAAAACCAAATCATCATATCAGCCGAAAGACATCCACTGCTCATCCACTCCCCCAAAGAGTGTCAAAGTGATAGGTCCTGCGCCACCCGCATCCAGCGGACTCCCACGATCTTTGCCAGGGGCTTTAAATTCAAGATTAGATTCTGCTTGTCAAATTGAACCACTTTCGTTCTCACCTTTGTAAAATCTATACATACTAGTGGCTTTGTGAGCTGTAGACCTCGCGAGTGTCTTTTTGCATAACTCCGCCATTTTGAAAAACTTCCAAAACTGGTTCGACACAAAAAATCTGTATACTTACCGAACCTACTCACAAAATTTCATGAGAATCGGTTGAGAATGTGAGCTCTAGGTGAGAACAGGAGGAAATCCAAACATCCGGACATGAGGTAAAACGATTTTTCGTCCAAGCTGAAGCATAGACGCTTCGTTCGCTTCGCTCGATCGGTCGATAATAAAGTTGAAGACGGACGAAAGTCTGTACATGGAAGAAATTCGAAAAAAAGTTGCTGGGGATACTAAGAACCGATAACAGAACACGTTCCAAAAGTTTTTAGAATTTTTGTATATTTATGTGAACGCGCATCACGTGAAAACGGCTAAACGGATTTTAATGCAAACTTTACTAATGTGTCGAGAAAATTCCCGGCCAGGTTATAAGCTATAAAAAATATAAAGATAAGGGTGCAAAGGGGTTAAAAAATAGAGTTGAAGTTAATTAAACTAATCGATGATGTACATTGAAAATATATTAATTTTTATGAAAATAATGAAAATGTATTAAAAACATTTTTATGTCTAAAAAGTTGTAGGACAAAGGTAGTTCCGTTTTTGGAGCATAATCGATATTTGCATTTAAAGCCCCAAGCTCAGAGTCACCCTATGTATGCATATTATTTTGAATGTGAAACGGAGATCATCACAGTACGGTATTTGATAAAGGTCAAATCAGCTTATTTTTATGATTCTTTAAAAACGCTCCGTTAGTATGGAATTTGAAGGGATTACTTGCTTGTGACGTCATAATCAAAGAACGTCCTTATTGTTAGTTTTTATAAATTACAAAATCTTAACATAGCAAACTTGAGTGAAAGAATGATCGTTTCCGAGTATTTTCGTAATTATTATTTGTTGCTAATGAAAAACCATTTTTTTTCACTGTTGTCAAATACCCTATTCATCGAAATCGTCCGTGATTGCGATATTAGATACAAAGATACAAATATTACTCTTTGAATTGCTTAGGATTTTGAGCATTCATCTAGTCAAGAATATAACTACTTATAATATAATTTCCGTCCGTTTCCGGGAATCCCATTATCTAATCATGTCATTGAGAATAGTTGCCTTCTTGTTATTTGTTATGTGTCATATTTTTTTATGTGTTATCTGCTACTGGTCTGTATCAAAGGATGTCAACGGTGTGACTCAGATAATAGCTCAATTTAAACATCATATTTCATCAATACGGTCAGGCCTATAATGTTAAATTGGCAGCGTTGGTACATATCATTATTGATTTCCACCTCTTAACGAAACAAATGATTTTATTTAATATTTTAGTTACCACGCGACGTGGAGTGTTCTTAGCCATGTTTCATGAAAATCTGTTCAGCCGTTTTTGAGATATTGGACTTTGACCTAGTTGATGAGGGGATCTAACTAACTTCCTTATGTCCGATCGTTTCGAATTTTGGTACCGTGTTACTTTAATGATATTGAAAGTATGTGGTAAGGTGACCATGACCTGATCAGCCGTTTGAATATCATCAAAATAAAAACAAAATTAAAAATTAAAATAATCATTATAATAGGTTTAAAATATTATTTGTTCGTTTTTAGAGTTTATTTTTTGTGTCGGGGGGTTTTCAATCCCATTTTATTTGTTCTCTGTTTCATATCGTTTATTTGTAAATGGGTCCTCAAAAAATATAATGATTTCGTAGCGATTTGCAGAATAGGGGTAAAAAATCGAATGAGCACGCACTACAAATACCAAATCAATACTTTTAGTTAAATAGGCCCCCGATAACAAGTAGTCCATTGTTCAGGTTCCTATGTGACGCCGTGTCCCTCGCTTTGATACACATGGAAAGAAAGAAAGAAAGAAAGAAAGAAAACATATTATACATGGCAACAAAAAAAAAGACAAACTGTGGAGTGGACACGTACGCACATACACATTTGCCACGAAATGGTCACAACTCAGCGTAATGCTGGCAACGCCAGCGCTGGTCTTCCGTTGTGGCACTTCGTCCATTAATTGGACAGTTATTTGTAATTGAGGACATGAATTAACATTTCACGAGTTATCTGGAATAAGTTAAGGTTGCTTTGTGGCTACGCTTATAATATGCCCAAGTCTAATTGTGTGTTGCTGAAACTTTGACTTGGCAGTATTCATGCATTGAGCTATATAGTAGAACAGACATCCCCTGGCATATTGCGAATGTCGCCTACTCTGGTGGGATAACCTTTTTATAGCCATGGCAGAAAAAAGCAGGGTATGTCATTCCCGACGATGTATCCTGCCTGCGTCACACAAATGTTGCCATTGTGCAAAGTTGGCACGCAAATGTTACTATTGACGGACATCTTCCATACAAACAAGGAGTTTTGTTAAAGCATGATTAGAATTTTAAAAAAACCGGCCTAGGGCGAGTCGGACTCGCGCACCGAGGGTTCCGTACAAACCTATAGGTAAGTATATAAGAAATAACTTTAAAATTGTTATAAATATTTTTATTATATGATGTAAATAAAAATTGACGGTTTTCCCAATTTTTTCTTTATCTGTGCTATAAGACGTCGTTTCGTACCAAATTTCAAGATTCTGAGTTCACGGGAAGTACTCTGTAGGTTTTGATTCCCTTGCGAGTTTCGAATATTTGCGGCATAAAAGGCTGTGTTTTTTGATTGCGTTGGCATAGAAGTTTGATTTTTTCACAGCTCCAAGGGACAGTAGACCTGAGTATTTGGTATAAATTTTAACTTGATACCTCCACACGTTCCTGAGAAAAAGGGTCTTGACAGACTGATGGACGGACGCACAACAAAGTGATCCTAAAAGGGTTCCGTTTTTTCTTTTTGAGGTACGGAAACCTAAAAAATACAGTCTAACTGTTAAACAAGCTATCCAACGATACCCGACACTATGGAAATAACGAGAAAAAAAAATTACATCCACACTTTTAGGTGCAGAGGAGGTACCCCAAAAAAAATAGTTTTCAAAATTTTATTCTACTGTTTTGTCGGCGTGATTGATTTAAATACCTATGCCGAATTACAGTTTTCTAGTAGTTAGGGTGTTTGGACGTCTTGCGGCTGATATGATGAAGAATAACTGAGCTAAGCCGCAGACGGACAGACGGACGGACGGACAGACGGACATAGCGAAACCATAAGGGTTCCTTGAAAATCATTAAGAGTCCGCAGTAAGCTCGATTCTCCATACAAACGTAGTCACGCTCACATTTTAAAACTACGTGTCGGATTGTAACGAAACTTTGCATGTACAATGACATGAGGTACATCTATGTCTGTAATTAGTTTATATAGCTTCAGATACCATAGTAAAAAATACAGCGAATTTAAGTTTTTCATACAAAACTTGTTTTTGCTGTATTTCGTTTGTTTTATAAACTGGAACCATATAAACTAATTACAGACATAGATATACCTCATGTCATTGTATGTGCAAAGTTTCGTTACAATCCAATACGTAGTTTTAAAATGAGAGCGTAACTATGTTTGTATGGGAAGGTGAAATTCGGCCGAGCCTCTTAATCTAATCTTAATAGTAAGTAGGCATTATTTTTTTTCGTGTCTATTCTGTATGCTGTCATCGGAAGATTATTATTACTCGTACACTATTTCACCGACATTGCAGTGTTACATCGATAGAGCTGACTAATGCATTATCTTTATAGTCATAACTGATAAGATATGTTTATTGTTGGTTTTTCCAGTTTTGCGTTCCAATTGAAAATGTTATTAAAATAGTCAACCAACAGTATAAAATAAACGATACTGAATACCTACTGATCCAAAAAGATTTTTGTATAATTTCTCATGTGTGATGTAGCTTTCCGGAGAAGGAAAATATCATGAGCAAACCGGTCTAATCCCGATAAGGTCTAGTTTTCCCTCTGGGTTGGAATGTCAGATAGCTGTTCCAATCGTAAAACTAGTGCCTACGTCAAGCCATTGCCACGTGCCGAAGCGGACCCCGGGCTCGTTTAGGGCACTACCCAGAGGCACTATCCATGTGGGCGAACTAAGGCACGTGGCAATAGGCAATCTTTGGCCACTAGAGGGGCGCCGGTGAGGTGAAATAATAATAATAATAATATAATAATTGTGTTGTATTCATTATTAAATCATTTGACATGTTACATTCAAAATTCGCATGATAAGTATTAATTTGCCAATTAACATGTAAGGTATAACTGTTAGTCCTAATATTAATGGTAATAAATAAATAAAATAAAAATAAATAAATAAATAAAATAGATGTGTAAAAAGTACAAACACGCGCTCAAACTGTTTTTTTTTTACATTAATCCATATACATAGAGAACAACATAATCCACGTTGCCAAAAAAACTCAGACCCCTGCTCAATCAAGTAAAAAAACCTTCATCATATCCATACAATATTTAAAGCCGGACGTAAAAATTCAAACTGTCCGGAATAAATCCTTACGGCCTGCAATATTTATGACGTGTTGCGTTTGCCGTATCGGGCCTTCCCACGCGTTTCCACAACATTGAGCGGCCATCGTTTAAACAAGGGACACGGTGACCGAAAATATGAATAACTACTGCAATATCTCTATGGCTATGGGGTTAGGAAAACTAGCGCTATCTCTATGTGGATGCAGGGCTGGGGAGCGAGAAAGTTTCGGCTTTTACAAAAAATACTCACCCTTCATTTGTCCACTCATCACAATTTGACGTCACTAACTGCGAGCGTTTTCTCTCTCTAACAAGCATTATCAGAACGGTTGTAGCTTAGTTTTTGTTTGAGATATCTGAATGGGATTTTCTTCGCTAGGCATATTTTTATGCCTTGTTTCGTTTGGAGTAATAATTATTTTCGAATCTACACCCGTATTAAATTAAGAAGAAATACAGTTTGATTGCAATATGTGTATACAGTACGATTACTGTTAGTTAAGACCTGACAGATGGATTGCCTTCATTTAATTTTCAACTTTAATCTTATACCAATAAAATAGTTATTACTAAATCGGTAGATGTGGGTAACAGTATTCTGAAAAATGCTTTATCTATATGAAATTAAAGTAGAAAATTAAATGAAGGCAATCCATCTGTCAGGTCTTAACTAACAGTAATCGTACTGTACCTATATCATATTAAATAGTGTAATTATTTAGTAATAAACAAGATCATTGCGATTGTTTAAAGGATACATATATATATATATATATATATATATGGACAGTAGAGTACTAGTAGAAGAGAAAAGATGTTTGCTTAAAACTATTCAAAATATGAGGTGCAGGATGATGGAGCATCTCACACACACAACACAAAAGCTTTTTCTCAAACATCTTAGAAGGGAGAATTGAAGGCAAAAGAGGCAGAGGAAGGCCTGGAGCTGGACTAACATATTTAAGCCAAGTGAAGGATAAAGTTGCCGTAGAGTGGTATCAGGAAGTCAAGAGGCTAGCAATGGACAGAGGAGAGTGGTGGTTACTCCGCTTTAAGCTTAAAGCTTTTAATAATGATTATGATGACATATATTCATATACACACATAAACCCGCTGCTTAAAATACCCTAACGCACCGTAAAATGCAGCAAAATGTATGAAGAATACGTGACGCATACGACACGTCAACGCGTATACGCAGCGTTAAGCACCGGTGTGGTCGCTCCCTAATGAATTACCAAAACCAAGTAGTCTTTTTTTTGTTTTTGTTTCGTCATTTCAGTTTCTGAGTTACTTCACATGAGTAATCATATTTGGAATCAGCCATTCTACTTATGGTACCAATGGTGTAATACAATAAGAGGTAAATAGGTTATAAGCTTTCCAAAACTAGCACACTAAGGGTAGGTTGCACCGTGATGGTTAACGGTGTTCGTTAAAATCTCAATGTATGGAATCTTTGACAATTTTATATTGACAGCTCCCAGCGCCATACTTGACGTTTGATTGTAAGTAGGTGCAACTCGCGCTAAAACTGAATCAATTGCACCAACTTGCCTTAGTTTCGCGTCGTCAATGGAAACGTAGCGTCAGATTTGGTGGCCATTTAAAAACACGGAATTCCGTATAGACAACGTATCTACCTCTAGCTCTTTTTTGTATAACATCATTTTAGGGTACTATACAAACGCAACGCCGCCATCTTTAGAAAAGACAAATTACCGCACAGACCGAGGGAAAGACAAAGTTAACAAACTCCTTTTAGCCGGAGGACAATACAAACAAGACGCACCTGATGCAATCTCATTCCGTTTGCTTGTCATATAGTTAAAACTTCTAAATTCAGGGGCACCGCAGTGCCCACGCCAAGGCTAAGGTACTTTTTCACATTTTGCGAAAATACCATAAAGTAAACCTTGGTAGTTTTAATGTTCACTTGCCTGTCTGGAAGGGCACCCTTACTTAAAAACTGTTAGCCGTATATGATTCTAATTTGGAAGATTTATTTGTGTAAAAACGCTCTAGGTACTGTCGAGACATTAGAGACGTGTTCAGATATTTGTGAGCACTTTCGCCGCTCCGATATATCTGATGGTGACTGTACGTAATCAATGTGAAAGTTGCAAAACTTGTGTTTAAAGCAAATACCGAATTGGTTTAATAATATGTACGTCAACTTTGCCTTAACACTGCTAGCAATATTTTGTGGACAACTAAAACGATAAAGTGATTGTAAGTAGTGGCGTGCAATCCATATAAGCATAAAGGCACTGCCTACCCTATCCTGTAGAACAATACAATAGTACTTAACACAACACAATACCGTAACGAAGATGGAAAGTATACCAAACGGCTCACCCTACGAGTATATAACTATGTTAATTACGTAAATAACTCTTCGCACTTTTACATCAAATGTTAGCTACGTTTCTACACATACCTAACTAGATTCACTTGGCTTGGAACTAGATTAATTCACATGACAAGATAGGTTAGCTTCGCTCTGATTAGAAAAAGTAGCCAGCAGCCATCGAGGACGTACACCAGAAAAACAGCAACAAAGTGACTTATATGACTCAACCCTTACTTAACAAATTACAAAAGTCGTGAGTTCAACAGTCGTTTGCGACTAAGAAGTAGGGCAAAAAAAAAACATAGGATTAACTTGCTCGTTTTACGGCACGGGGCTAACGTATAGGTTACGATCACAATAGATCAGAAATGGTCTCAGTGATACACTTAGTAGCCGAAACAGCCACTTCCCGAATAATAATAACCTGGAGACTTGGCCTGTTTCTACAAACCTGTTTTGTTGGAATATAGTTTACAAGTCGCAAGTTGCGACAGTGCGATCCTGGGGCCAATTTGCTGGCTCACAGACCGAGTACGGTGCAAACTCGTCCGGTACAAGTTGTTAATTGATCTTGTACACTTTAGATATTGCACCATTGTGTACGGTTGTAGATTGACAGATTGTTTCTGCATGCTGCAGAATCTTTACTGCGCGTATATTTCTCCCTCATTGGTATCTATCGACAATATGCTAAAAACTAAAAAAACCGGCCAAGTGCGAGTCGGACTCGCGCACGGAGGGTTACGTACCATTATCTAGAAAAACGGCAAAAAAAAAACACGTTTGTTGTATGGGAGCCCCCTTAAATATTTATTTTATTTTGTGTTTAGTATTTGTTATTATAGCGGAAACAGAAATACATCATATGTTCCAATTTCAACTGTCTAGCTATCGCGGTTCTTGAGATACAGCCTGGTGACAGACAGACGGACGGACAGCGAAGTCTTAGTAATAGGGTCCCGTTTTCACTCTTTGGGTACGGAACCCTAAAAAGGAAGTGTAGGAAACGATTGTTACTGTTTATGTTTATTAAAGTTTATTTATATCTTCTCTATAAATATCCTCCTGGCATTTACTGGTAATACCCTAAAGGCCAAAACGCACTGACAGCGGTGGCGGATCGGCGCGCGCCGGATTCGGCCTTAAAGGAGCACAGGGTCAGCTTTGTCACCAAAACTAAAGCTTAAAATAAAATTTTCCCTTATCATTTTGCGGAAACAGAAATACATCATATGTTCCAATTTCAACTGTCTAGCTATCGCGGTTCTTGAGATACAGCCTGGTGACAGACAGACGGACGGACAGCGAAGTCTTAGTAATAGGGTCCCGTTTTCACTCTTTGGGTACGGAACCCTAAAAAGGAAGTGTAGGAAACGATTGTTACTGTTTATGTTTATTAAAGTTTATTTATATCTTCTCTATAAATATCCTCCTGGCATTTACTGGTAATACCCTAAAGGCCAAAACGCACTGACAGCGGTGGCGGATCGGCGCGCGCCGGATTCGGCCTTAAAGGAGCACAGGGTCAGCTTTGTCACCAAAACTAAAGCTTAAAATAAAATTTTCCCTTATCATTTTACATTGGACGTGGCGCAAGCAACATCTCCTCCATCTCCATCTCCAGCATCTCCTGATGATGCCTAGTAGAGAGGCGAAACACGTGTCGAGGTTTTGTCATTATTGGTGGTGTTTTGCTGTAATTTTTTGGATGTTTATACGGAAATAGTTGAATCTTATCTTCACTGATAGACCAGCACGTTTTTTTAGCGGAATACTCATAGCAAAGGAATATTGTTCTCGTAACATATCACGGACTTCCGCAAAGTAACGCCTGATTCAATATATTAACTGTGTTGGCGTCTGTACCTACAATTTCATGACAGTATTACAACTGTAGGTTCAAGTCCCCAGCGGGCCTTTAAATACCGCTATTTTCGCATAGCGCTATCGTTTATAACGTTATTATTCCAAAATAGCGTTATGCTCAAAGCGATATTTAAGCGCTGTATACCGTTATCCATTATAACGTTATAAATCTAAGCCAATAGTAAATATAACGATACTTGCTTAAGCGATTTAATAGCTTAATAACGTTATAGGCATATAGTGTCTTTTTCGTACTTGTGGTTTCGTCCATTCGACAGCGCGGCTCGGATTTTAAAACGATATTATAACGTTCTGATTCCGCTTTTTTTCATAACTTTTTAAAGGTCCATACAAATGTAGTTTGCTTTTCATTTCAAACCGGCATGCTGGATTAGCATGAAACTTTCTGAAAAACTAACTACGTTTGTATGGAAATTCGAGTGCCTTGGCGACCCTTCGCCATAACAACCGACCGGCCGATGACGTTCTATGGAAGAACGGTCCAACTATATGTACCTAGTGATAGATAGAAATACCACATAACCCAGACTTCCCCCGAGAGCTGGGTACCTGGTTCGCAGGTTTTCTCCACGGAAAAAAGGCACCGTCCGCCGCGGCCGCGGGTAAGTGTGGTCTGCACGGTTTGCGCCTGGGGCTCACGGAGGACGATTACGCCCGCGCCCTTTGCGTCGTCTCCTACGAGTGGGAGTGAGAGGGCAGATCTCTCCCGTTCCCGTTCGCCAATTTCCTTCTGGATCAGGACGTTCTCACAGAAGGAAACCATGGCCCTCCATGCCGTGTCCGCTGCCAGCATAGCTGTCACAACAACTGACAGGGCTATCCCTGCCAACCTATGTTCGTGCCTACTGCGCTGTCTAGGGATGTCCTTCCCGAATCCCATGCAGGGCATTCCTGCAATGTGTACTGGGCGGAGTCTTCGTCCCCACAGTGATGATACGGCGTAGTCGGTTCGCGGCCAATCCAGTGCAGGTACTGGCCGAAACAGCCGTGCCCAGTTAGTGTGTCAGTGACTGTCCCTGGATTCCTCTCCATCCAGGGTTTGAAATTCGGCAGGATCGCGCCGACTGAGCGCTAATAGGCGGCGTTAATTGGTTGTTGTAGTTGTGCAAGCCACTTGTTAAAAGCGCTCCGTTGCTCCTGACGTCGCACTTCACTAGTGCTGTCTCACCTCGCAGACGATGAAACACAGTTGCATCCATATCTGCAAGGATGTCTTGGAGGAGATCGCGCTAATACTGTCGCCGCCTGGAACGAAATTGTTTGATACCCTCGCACGATCCGAATGGCCATCATGCACTGTACTCCATGCAATTTCGATCTTAAACGCTGAACAGCTAGTAATCTCTGGGACCGCACTGGCGCCCCATAGAGGGCCATGGAAAAGAGCCCTATGAGGGGGTATTAGTCCAGTAAATGAACTGACAACTCGTATGGAAAAAATTTCAATTTTGGAAATAATTTATAATAGCTTACTTTTTATGTGTAACGGATATATTATCAATTAAATAGTTACCCAGCGACAAAATCCGACAAAATTTCAGACATCAAAAAAATGATAAATTAACTAACTTCTGAAAAGTCAGAAAAAATATTAATAAATATTTTTGTCTTTATTTTGGTTTATTTACATTTGCTCTGTAATATTCAAGATAAATCGTATAAAAAAAGACAATGCATGCTTCATTGAAATCTACATAATTACTTCCGGGTGGAAAGTTTGTCGGATTCTTGAATATATCATCTTAGAATAACATTTTCAAATGAAATCAACAAAAAAAACGCTATTATAAATTAATGTTTTTCAAAACCGTATTTTGCCTGGAGTATATATGCATATATCCGCAAAACACGCTTTTATATGAAACGATCATCATTTACTATGGCGGTTGAGACCCGTGACGTCACGAGAATCGAGCATTTTCTATCTCTAACAAGCATCATTATAACGATGGTAGCTTATATATTTTTTGAGATATATTTGAATGGGATTTTTGGCATTAGGCATATTTTTCTAAAAATGGTTGAATACATGTTTTCCTAATAGAAAGTGTGAAAAACTGTACGTGCCAGGCCATGTTAGCAAAATTATGTCCGTCTTGGGCGTAAAAACTTGAATCCTCAAGATTCTACAATAGAACCCCACGCTATGCTCAGGATTCTATTTGTAGAATCTTTTGCTCATCCCCGTCAATATATTATTTTGCGCCCTTGCGACACAATATACTATCATCATTCAACTTGATTATCCACGCACTGCACGGCTATCACGCGACGGCGCGCGAGCTCTCTCGATTTTTCTCGCTCTATCCGTCTCTCTCTTATTAGAACACTTAGAACAAGAGGTATAGTGCGAGAAAAATGGAGAGTATGTATGTTCGTATGGCGTTCCATTTTAACACGCTTTTATTAGTTCGTTCCCATCTACACGCACGGCCGTGTATTACTACGAGTAGGTACAAGTTAGCAACAGGGACTCGCCCGACGTTTCCATTTCCCGAATGTAGTGGGAACTTAAAAGTGTCTGGCCAAGTAATTGCGCTGCCAGTTTCAGGATTTGTAAACTTAGTGGCTTGCGGCTTAGCCTTTTCTTTCGTGTATCTAGTTTGGGTTAAGTTTACTAGTTTTGTGAGTTAAAGTACGATGGGTGGGTATTTCCTTCCACGAGGGCTCCTGTTGTGCAATGAACTCTGCCGCTGCATTCCCGACGGACTCCAGTATGGGGTTCTTAGTAGAGTAGGTGTGTACAGGTTTTTAAAGGGCCTCAATGCGTATGGGAGGCCTCTAGAGTTGCAAGCGTCCATAGGCTGATAACCTTCATACGCTTGTTTGCCGCCAATTGTATCTAGGTTCAACTTTTTTTGCCGAGACAACATTTTAACCTAACCTAACCTAATAGATACAACTTTGCTATGCGGCAACGGCAATACTATTGGTAAAGATGCATACATAATTATGCCGTTTAGTGTTGCCGCGTTATCATATCTAGAGGCATCAGGGGGCCTACGATGGTTGACATTTTATCACCACCACGAGGAAAACCACGGGATCGGCTACGAACGTAGCGCGTAGCGATTCTTGGCAGTGAGTGTGTTAAGTACTGAATTCCCATGGCCACCTTCTGTCTCCATCATCAGATCAGCTCGATGGTACCATGATCTCTCTCGCTCCTAGCGTTATTCCCGGTTGTGCCCATTAAAGAGCCCGGGGTCCGCTTTGACACCTAATCCCAAGATTTGGCATAGTACCTACCTAGTTTTACGAAAGCGACTGCCATCTGACCTTCCAACCCAGAGGGAAAACAAGACCTTATTGGGATTAGACCGGTTTCCTTACGATGTTTCCCTTCACCGAAAAGCTAACGGTAAATATTCCGAACACAATAAGTTCCGAAAAACTCATTGGTACGAGCCGGGATTCGAACCCACGACCGCCGCTTGACAGCCGCATGCCTGAACCACTAGGCTACCGTAGCTCTGCTTTATCATACAAACTATACTTATACCCAAAATTTCAGCTTTTAGTTCAAAATTCAGTTCCAAGATTTGTCCCTCACTAACAAACTAAGAAACGAACAGGTCAAGTTAAATAAAGGTTGTAATGAACATATGTTTTATAATTATCAATGCAGTCCGAAACGTTTGTACAAAACGCGCCATGAAACGTTCCACTTTAAACTCATCAGGGGTTTAAAACCAACTATATAAGACTAGGTTAAATAAGTGCTCGTATCCAAGCAAGTATTTGCCGTGTCTGACACGCCAGACACGCGTGCACACGTCGCTTTCAATCACCGATATTTACCTCCAACCCCCCGGAGACTTCACAGCAATTATGTTCTGTATTTGTTACAAAAATCGTTTGACGATTAAACTGGAGAGAGATCGTTTGGCGACTGACCAGTGCGATTAAACTGGTCTGTAAATAATCCGAAAATAATGAGATAGCAATTAAATACGGCTTTGAGACAAACATGGGGCGGATGGCACATCAAAGGGACAGAGATACCTACTGGTGGTAACTACATGGACACGTGTTACTGCGAGACGCTTTAAGGTACGGGCAGAAGCGAGTTTTTTATACCTCCGCGGTGGTAAACAAGCATGCATCCTGCCTAATCGAAAGTGGACACTGTAGCCTATGGAAACTTGCGACTGGGGTTATTCGGAACGCGCTACTCCTCCTCATCTCACCCATCACGCCTAACGAAAGTAGACCTCCGCCTATGCTGAGTTACTACGAATCGCGGCTTCAGGATGTATTTGTGGGGTGAAGTGGGGGGAGAGGCGTATGCGCGCGTATATAATTAAAGCCCAGCGGGCGTAGCACGGTTGCCATTTTATCACTTATCGTTGTGGAAAAGGCATCCGTCGCTCTCGCACTCGCATACTTGTCAGAGCGTGATGGGCGTCTTTACCACAACGATAAGTGATAAAATGGCAACCATGCTACGCCCACAGAGGTTAAAACAAGTTACAGAGGGGCAACATGGCTATCACAAGACGGCGCGCGAGACAGACTACCCTTTATTTTCTGATTGTTCTAATTAGAGACATTTGTTTGTCCGTTATCTGCCACTTTGACATTAAATTCGGGTTTGTCAGTAAAACCTAGGCAACCGCTCTGAAAACAAAGCATGACTGAAGTAAGGCAAACCAAAAAGGTTATTATGTTTTATAATTTGACACTGATAGGTTTTTCTTTATAAAATCAGTAGCTTATACTCGTAGCATGCACCATAGAAAAAAAAAACGATGTATTAATTATAGGAATAATGAGATATGAAGAGGTTTGGTTCAGTTACATAATTGCGTATTTAAAAAAAGGTTTGTGAGGGTCGTGTGCAAGCTTTGTATATGATGGAAAGATAAAATGAAATATGTTTTGCATTAGTGTAATTTTTTTATTGAAAGATATGAACTATTTAGTATTATTACTTAGCGAGGCTCAATCTATATTTATAAAGCTTGCTTTATAAATATAGATTGATGCATTTGGTCTTTGAAAGGGCGGCTCGTAGTTTTGTAAGTTTGTATTTAGGGAGTTATCTCGGAAACTAATCATCTGATTTATAAATTCTTTCACCAGAGTATGGAATGCATCTTCAGTATTGACATTGGCTTTTTTATTACGTGGCTCTGCCCGGTTTCATTGTAATACATGAGCGAAGCGACGCACACAGCTAGTCATAGGTATAAAATATTAGTATAAGCAGATAAGGTATAGCGAAATTTGTGGGCGTAGCATAGCATGGTTGAAATATTACTTATCGCTGCCGATAAGACATCGTTCATCGTCACGTTCTGGGGGCCTAGACAAGGTTACAATCAACAATTGTAACCTTGTCTACGACCCCTGACCAGAATGCGAGTGCGAGAGAGACGGATGTCTTATCCATAACGCTTTCCTAGCGGTAAGCGACTACGGCGTGGGCGCCCGCGGAGAGGGTTCCTGGCAGTAAAGTGTTCCGCCGTAACCCCGTTGAGTTCGCGCTCGTTAGGATCGTCTCAATGAGTAGTTGGTGACAGTTTACAGAAAAGTACAGTTGGCAACAGAAGCTTTTACCTATAATGAAATTTTTGACAAATTATTTTGTATGTAAATGCTGACACTAAACTAATTTTTTTATTAATTTCTACAATTTACTTGCATAAAACCGTATATAGTACTAGCAGAGCGCCAGCATAGCGGGTGACCCGCATTGAAAGTGTATTTGATTTTGTTACTATGGTGTAAATAATTGTGACATTTACGCACTGGTCCCACCGCCGGCTAGTAAGCTAGAAAAGTTGGGCGAGTAGCATTACATTGCGGATCTGTAAAGGTCGATTGATCACACTGTGCCCGGTCAGCACGCAATGAACCGTTACTCGCCCAACTTTTCTAGCTTACTAGCCGGCGGTGGGACCAGTGCCTTAAGTGTTCTCACTTCGCAAATACTCTGCCGTCCTTTTTGCTTAGGACGGCAGAACCACATTCCAATACCTACTGTTTATCAAGTTTATCGAAGCGCTGACACACTCTGGGTAGTCCATTCCTGTGTTTTCATGACGCTGATTCACAATGTTTTTCACACTCGGTATTAATTACTAATTTCCTTATTATCAACTATCTTGGCTATGAGTATAATGATATTTATATTTCATTGGAAAATCTACAAGAATATATACTTACCTACATATACACAAACACACATCTTAAATAATAATTATAAACTTAGACTAGGAACTTTAAAATAAAATAAAAACTAATTATTAAAAACACTTAATCTTGTCTATTTTTACATCTCTTAAATTATGTTAATTGCAACCGGTAATTAATTACCTACCGAAAGTTTTTGTCAAGTTTATGGTTAAGACTGTTAATTTATTAGTCTTTAAATCCACCGAATGTTAAACCATAGGGTTGTTGATATTTTAGCCCCTTTTTCACATGGGTCATGTTGTAAGCGTGTAGAAAATCCTTGTACATATTATCCCACCAAAAACATACATGTTTAAATGGGAGCCAAGTTTAATATAAAGAATATGCGTGGTTGTCAAATTCACCGACAAAAGAATTGAGTTCTCAAATTTTTCGAAGAGTAAGATATTACTTTACAATATATAAACAATTACCTACGTATAACATAAAGATGATAAGTTGATTAGCCAATAATCAGATATCTTGTATGTAAAAACTAGCCATGTCAAATCGTGAGAATCAATTTATCCTAAGTTGGTCTGCTTTGTGCTAATAATTCGAGTGTTAAGCTATTCTTTTACATAGCAAACATTGTTGTAGTAGAACAAGATAGAATTTGAACTTGGCTGGACACGCTCCCGCGTGTCTAGATTACAATTATTCTAAGAGACTCTGTCGTATTGTCTGCTGGCTAACGGCACCAGATTACAAGAAACTGCTAATTGACCCAGTTTACATTGCCAGTCAAAACCAAACCTCGTTTTAGAAGCGAAATATATTTCCAACCACGTGGAAGGAAATTTAGAGAGTAAATACGATAATTTTGTAAGCGTATTCCGGGTAATTCTGCGCGGTTGGCAGCAAGGAAGCGCGGTGTCAAATATCCCTTCATTGTTACAAATATCCCGGAGGAATTAAGCCAGGGATTACCTTCGTAAAGCGAACACTTTTGTGAAATATGCTCATTTAGGTTGTGTTGTGGTAATACGACTTCTATTACGCATTTTTTATATATTTTTAGATAGCAATGAAAACCGCGGGGCGGTCACAATACACGCCGCGACGCAACGTGACGCGAAACGAAAAACTCTACCCGTTTCTATCTTATTGGCACGCTGCGAGTGAGACAGGACTCGCCGAGTCGCGCGCGACGCGACTTGGCTGTAAGTACTCCAACTCAAGCTCGTAAACCGTCAAAAAAGTATCATGACATGACTGCACGGGGAGGTGCAAATAACATGACGAGAACTTGTAGCTATATGATAACCCCTTTTCTTGGCAAATAAAAATCTATGGTCCGAACCTCGTTTGCAAAACAAATTGTGAATATAATTAATATAAAATGACAATAAAAGCTACATATGTATATATACTTTTTTTTTTACTCACAGGTTCTTTAAAAACCCGTAAATTGTGAAATATGTGCCTCACATTCAAGGCAGTTAGGTTAATCCGGGTCCATTGTCAAGCACTTTCCTCTTTAATCTCGTTAGGCAAATCGGGTGGCCGTGACGGGAAATGTGGAACCTCGTGTAGGTCCCTTCGAAAAAAAGAAGACATTCACAATGGTAGTAGTTCAGTCCGAGAGCTCTTAGAAAAGTATTCGGGTACGAATGAAATAGTTTTGCCCGCGACTTCGTTCGCCTTGACTTCCTTTTGTTGGACTTTTACTGGGAAAAAAGTATTATATATGTTAATCCAGGCTTTACTCTATTACTAAAATTCATCTTAATACCTTCAGCCGGTTTTCTGATTTATGTATGTATGTAATTAATTACTTTATTGTACACAAGACATTTGTAAATATGCAGACAAAATAGGTTAAGTAGGTATAAAGGCGAACTTATTTTTGTAAGTTCTCTTCCAGTTAACCTTTGAGCAATTGAGACGAGATCACGAACTAAAAGATAGACAAGCTAACCAGTGTACAGTGACGTATTTACCTCTATGCTACAGTAGCAAAATCTTAATACATATACTAGTACAAATAAAATAAAATATTATACACATACTATAAATAAATACATATTTATATATAAAAATAAATAAATACATCTACAAAATATACAAATAGTATCCAATTAAATCACAAGTCATTTGAGACACATAAACACACAAACTTTCTCATTTATAACATTAGTAGGATAAGAACGAGTAAGAGCAAGCTAGAGAGAAATATAGACCAGAAAACCATTCTAAATGTTCACGTGCTATCATCATCATCATCATCATCAGCCGAAAGCAGTCCACTGCTGGACAAACTGGACAAAGACAAAGAGTGTCAAAGTAACCGGTACTGGGTATCCTGTTGTTTCGGCAAAATATTTTTCGCCAAATTTCACTTCGCACAAAACTTATGGCAGTAGTTTCATTTCCCAAACGAACAAATAGCACATTTTTGTTTCGCATTTTGTTCATTTGGTCAAAATATCATCTGGCATCATTTTGCTTTGTCAAGTGTTATTAAGACAAAAGTTTATTAAGCAAACACTTTGTTTGGGCTAATATTGTTTTCCAAACAAAACATTAGTTCGAATTTTCATTTCGCACACTTCACATAGCATAACTGGCAAATATTTGAATAATTATTGTTTTATGTAATTTTATTTCATGACCAGATCATTCCAATTTTTATTATTTCGTAGAATAACTGTTCAGGGAATATTATTTGGCAAATGATTCATTTTGTATGAATTTTAAATGGCAGAATAACAAAACAACGAATTTCATTTGTTCAAAATGTTATTACATTACAAAAACAAGCAACAACTGATTATAGGGGTTTAACTAGATAAGGGTAGCCAAAAAACGGGGGCTCGGGGGGCAAGGCCGCCCGCAGTAAAAAAAAAACAACCGTAACAATTGTATTATAAGTAGGTCAGGTTAGGGTTCACTTGTGTCCCTCAGAGCGGAAATAGGCACCCCGCGAAGCGGGGTGACGTCGACATGCTGGCGGTTAGGTTAGGTTTAGGTTAGGTTAAAATAATTGCCACAGATAACTGAGTATGCCAACTATTTTAATTTTAAATAATAATCCTTGTAAGTAATAATTTGTATGCTAATTACAAAAGTACCGGCTTAGCAAAATATGTAATCTCACTCAAATACATTTCGTATGCACTAGACAATTAGGATATAAATCGTATGCCATGCAATAATTGGAAAAGAATGTTATGCCAAATAATACGTTTGACCAAATGAAACTTGACTATATAAAACTTTGCCAAACAATAATTTGCGAAGTAATATTTTGCCATAGGAGATGATGCCAAGTGATAAAATGCGAAACAATAATTTGACTAGTGATTTTTTGCCAAATGAACATTTGGAAAACATTTTTTGGGAAGTGACACTTTGGGAAATAATTTTTGCCCATACAATAGAGAACCCATCATCAGCCGAAAGCAGTCCACTGCTGGACAAACTGGACAAAGACAAAGAGTGTCAAAGTAACCGGTACTGCGCCACCGCCACCCGCATCCAGCGGACTCCCATCCAGTGTTTGACCTAAATGTAGTTTCGGAATATCTTATAGGTAGACCGCTTAACTGAGTCCTCGCCAGCGTGGTAGTACGATAGGACGTTAACGGGTATTTGGCAGGACGATAACGGGGCCCGGGCGGCGCGCGCCTACTAATGCCCTGCCTCCGCTCCCGCGCGCCACGCTGGCGAGGACTCAGTTATGTAGTCTGCCTTTAGGTCTTGAAGTGGACGTTTTAGTTGTAATGTTCATAATATCAATGTAACATTATATTGGTAAATGATACGGTTACCTTTCTCATTATCGGACAAAGCGCTGAAACATCCATAATTTCATACTTATATTATAAATCGAAAGTATTAACTCTGTCTGTTTGTTACCTTTTTAGAGCTATTAATATTATAAATCGGTTCTACGTGCAATGGAGCATGCGTGCGTTGGGGCGGAAAGGTTCTCGAGTGGCGACCACGTACCGGAAGGCGCAGCGTGGGTAGGCCCCCCACAAGGTGGACTGATGACCTGGTAAAGGTCGCGGGAGTCCGCTGGATGCGGGTGGCGCAGGACCGGTCATTGTGGCACTCTTTGGGGGAGGCCTATGTCCAGCAGTGGACGTCTTTCGGCTGATATGATGATGATGATGATGATGATGAATATTATAAATGCGAAAGTTTGGATGTTTGGAAGTTTAGACGTTTGCTGCTCCATCATGCTTAAACAGCTCAACCGATTTGCATTAAATTTTGCACGAGGATAGTTCACAGCCTGGATTAAAATATAGGATAGTTTTTATCCCGGGTCCACGCAGACGAAGTCGCGGGCGAAAGCTAGTAACTACATAAAATAAGAATGTAAAACTCCATTGACACAACAAGCTATCACGACAGGAAGTGGCGCAGAACCGGGATAAGCGGCGTGGTCTCGTTTTGGAAGCCAAGACCCTTTATGGACCACTGAGCCAAAATAGTCATCTCGACAAACAAGACTTTCGTTAAAAAAAATTGTTTATCCGGTTTAGGAGCTACGATGCCAGACAGACACACAGATACACATGTAAATTTGACAATACAACGCCCCTCGTTTTCGTCGAGAGATAAAACGCACTTCTAGGCGACTTCCCGGCTCGGCGGGCGGATTAAATTCCGCGCCTCGGTAACTGAAAGAGCCCTCACAAAGTTCGATTCGAAGAATAACTCGAAACGAACCGAGCAGCCCAACTCCCTATCTAACTTCGCCTCTTACGTCACATACCTAGTCTCGAGTTTTAACGAGATGAACTTGTGTCTAGCTAACAAGTAGGTTAGACCATCCGATTGTAAGCTGCTTAGTTACTGCCGCCCTTCAATGGGATTAAATACTGGAAAATGAACACGAATAATAATCCCCTGTAGTTAAATGGAGAAGTTTGGCGGCGATGCGATTTGGGAGCTGGTGCAGTGGTTCGTTATTTAAGATAGGCTTCGTGTACTCAGGGCGGTCTGAGCCATTATTAGTTCGATTCGGTGTTACCATAGAATCAATATTCCATGAACGAAGTCTGTAATTTTGTCGAACCATGTCCTCGACTTTGAAAACAGTTCGTGAGCACCATAAGGCGAGTTTGTAAAATTTTTGAAGTTCGTTGAAGCGCTAAGCCTAAAATCTGAAAATAAAAATGTTTTTTTAAGGGGCTCCCAGAATTCTATCTGTAGTGCAAAAGTAGGAGATACTATTCAAAACATGTCAAAAATCGATGAAAACCTCGGGTAGCCCCTTAAATACTTCTTTAGTAATCTGAACGTTTCAATTTCTAGAAGAACACTTGATACGGTATGTGAGCTGTAATACTCGGGAGCCTGTATTTTTTTGTTTTTTTTTACTGACAAAACATAACTATGTTGGTACTTACTTTATTTAACTATTTAACATGCTCACAAAATTTCACGAGAATCTGTTCAGAAATGCGAACTGTAGAGGGGGAACAGTCAGCCAAACGCCGCCCATACGAAATATTTTTTGCCCAAACCAAAACGGAGAACTTCTTTCGCTTCGCTCGCTCGTTTGATTACCTATGCAAAAATAATTCTTGAAAAGCCACTACTTCAAATTATTCGCGGTTCTACGCGAAGCGGCGTGCCATCGACAAGTTGGTCTGTCATCGTCATATCGGCCGGAAAGAAAGGAGCATTAATATTATAAGTATTAAGGCAGCGACCACACCGGTGCTTAACGCTGCGTATACTCGTTGACATGTCGTATGCGTCACGTATTCTTCATACATTTTGCTGTGTTTTGAGCAGCGGTGTGGTCGCACCTTAATACTGCGGGCGGGACCGGGGTCCGTAAAGTGATAAATTCGTGATATTTCAAACCTTGCTTTTTAGGGTTCCATACCCAAACGGTAAAACGGGACCCTATTGCTAAGACTCCGCTGTCCGTCCGTCTGTCCGTCTGTCAGCAGACTGTATCTCATGAACCGTTATGGTTAACCAGTTGAAATTTTCACAGATTATGTATTATTGTTGACGCTATAATAAAAATAAAACACAATAAAATCAATATTTAAGGGGGCTCCCATACAACAAACGTGATTAAATGGCCATTTCTATAGATAATGGTATGAAACCCTTCGTGAGCGAGTCCGACTCGCACGTGGCTGGTTTTTAATTGGACCACGGGCCGCTGTGCGTTATGAATCAACAAATCGCGAAGGTCAAAGTATTATTTTATCAATTTGACCGAAGCTCTTCGTCATAATGATAGATGCATATTAATAATGCCTGGTTAATCAAGTTGGCCGTAACATATATATATACTCAGATATCCTAATTTATAAGCTTTGATAAAATGATTTTAGTATTAGAAAGTTAACCGTACAGACAGGATCGGAATAAACGTCACATGCGAACCACAAAAAAAAAAGTTTCCATTATGACTAAAACACTTCTTACAGGAGCCCGAGAAACAAAAGCGCGTCACAAACACGCAAACACCTCCATTAAACTGTATCCTTCAAAATTCCCTCAAGTGTGAGGCAAGTCGTAGTGCATTATCATCGATCGACATCTGTTCCCCCATAACACACCTATTCAAGTCACCAGGCTTACCCGACAAGGTAACATTCTTCTCTGATGCTATTAAAACGAGAGGGACCAACGCAACGACGAAAACCATAGTTCCGTGTTTAAATAAGCGCCAAGTCACAGCGCTTCGACAGTAAAAGTTAAGTGCAATCTCCCCCTAGTGTTACGTGAGGTATTAAGAATTTAGGAGCAAGCCCTCGTTATGGCTTCGGCTTGTCTGCTTGTTTTGATTGTTAGCCTTGAATGTTTACGTGCTCTAAACGTTTGCAAGATGTAAAGTTTGAGGGACAGATGCTCATTCGGGAGACAGTAACTTGGAGTTTAGTTAACGAGAGTTGGCAAATGTACGTAGAGTGTAGTCTGAGAGCCTACCGTCGTTAACCCTGTAGTGGCTAATGGCAAGAAATTCGTCGTGAAGGAAAATAAGCAGGAAACTAGGAAAGGAAAACAATAATTAACGTTCTCAATTTTCATACACTGTTTAACAAAACGGAAATAATATAATATAAATAATAAAATATAAATATAATTTGAATTCGCTTACAAAATGCAAGTTTGATTTGCAAGAGTTGCCGATCCTTTTCCTGCCAACATTTATTGTTTTGTGATAACCATACAGCACTTAACTGCATTTTATTTGCTTCAATGTATTGACATAAGGCTGCTGGTCAAGTCTTTGATTTAATTATAAAAACATGTGTGAAAATGAACAAAATCCTCAACTCAAAGGAGGCAGTCTTTAATGTTAGATTTAATCATAAAAATATGTCTGAAAATTTTTAAAGTAGTAATCAACACAATAGTGGACCTTGGTATTGTTAAAAAATGACATAAGTCTACGAAATTATTTGTCAAGTATAGATTTCTGGCCATTTGTTACAGTCCAGATTCTACATCAAATATTATTAATGCACGTAAAAAGTACCTACACAAATCAATAGCAAGCACTTCCACAAACATTCATCACAGTTAAATAACTGGAATTTTAGACAATGACAGTGAAATTAAATAAAGTAGGGTTGAATAAAGTCAACTTTCATGCAAGCACCTGTACCTATATTATTTGATATGTAGTGGTTTTTATTGCATTCATTAAGCTCAATGTCAGCCAGTTCAAACAAGAACAAAGTCAGTGTCTACTAGTAGACCGTATTCCATTGCAATAGGATTCATGTATAGACAGTTAATTGTGTTCTCGATGGTACACGGTGCACGGTGTACCGACAGAGGATTACATCCATAAACATTTGCCGTTTCATCCGCGAGGGGGCGCAATTTATTGGTGCAAACGCATTAAGAGAGGAAAGGCAGATGCTACGGTAAACTCCTTTACAGCTGACGATCGAAACGTAAATCGAACTGAGAACCTTCTTCTTTTCAATGAAGTCAGATAATGACATCCCCGAAGGCATATGTAGTACTTGTCATCTTACTCTTCTAACAGTGGGCGTCTAAAAAAAATTAAAGCATACTTTTTCCTGGGCCGTTTCTCTTAGAATTTTCAAATTTAAGGATTTCCCAGAAGCATTTGTAAGGTACTAATCATACTGGCAGAGAAGGAAAAAAGGGCTTCAAGATTTTCATAAAATGAAAATGTTCAGGTTTTCATTTTGTGATTGGTCAAAACGTCACGTCCCTTACGTACCTACACTTTTCTATCAGAATTAATAGTAGCTACTTATTTATGATATTATATTTTTTCGCATTATTTATAGCTAAGTGTTTTCGGTTTTTCTTCTTGATACCAGTATCCTTGTGGGTTGTGGGTATTCTCTTTTAGAAGCACTGATAGCTGTTGAGTGGTAAATGTGCCATTGCAAAATATAGTTAATTTTTTTTTTAATCGCCCCGTGTAAAGATCGCCACGCACTGCACCGAATTACCAGTGGCGCATATGCCTCTCTGTTCCGAACTTAAATTAGGGAGCAACGTTTCGTTAAGGGTGGCAAATGAACAGGTAACTATGCATGATGCGTGTTGATGGAAAAGTTACGTTTTTACTTCAGCTGGGCTTCGCCCCCTCTGTTTTACTAACAAGTCTTAATACATAATGATTTATTAGAGCGGATACCTTCGATATTCATAATTTTATTTGCCATAAAGATTATGTAAAACACCACAATCGTCATTTGCCATATGTGATTTTGTCTGAAGCCGTAATGTTCTAAGGGCAATTCAAGTAAACTTTGTTTAAAGCCCCGTAGGTTGTTTTATAGCGGCCCTGAAAAATGTACAGTGTCTGAGAAAAACTACTTAGGGCAAATTATGACTAAGGTAAACGTTACATTTACAAATGGGCAAATTAAACTATGGATTTAATCAGGAATTAGACAAATATGAGTAATTATGATAAATAAAAAAAGCGTGTACCAGAGAATAACATAGTGCCATAATTAAACTTATTTTACATACATACATAATTATACATATTTGGGGACAATCTTACACAAATCGACCTAGTCCCAAACTAAGCAAAGCTTGTACTATGGGTACCTGACGACGATATACACACTAAACTAAAATAAATCCTTAAATACATAGAAAACATCCATGCCATGACTCAGGAACATTATTCGTGCTCATCACACAAATAGATGCCTTTACCGGGATTCGAACCCGGGACGTCCGGTTTCGTAGGCAGGTTCACTACCAACTAGGCTACAAAGGTAGTCTAAATAATAAGGTACTTAGTATTTTTACAAAGTATATAAGGAAACTTTCATAAGTGATGTTTGCTAACAAACTGTTATGCAATTTGGCGTAAATTGAACTGTGAATTATGTTGTGTAACCCTTGTTTGGGGACGAAAAAAAAGTAGTCTTAATAAAAGCTCTTAATTAAAATAACGTACAAATAACTGTGATACATTACAATTTAATTTTGAGTTCATTCTGTGGTACATTTCTGTTTAGTACATTTGCAATGAAGAGTATTTGTATACATATTTTATTGTAGTTAATATGTTTTTTTTGCTAAGGTATTTTTTTTTAATACAACGACGGTAGCAAACAAGCGTACGGCCCGCCTGATGGTAAGCGGACACCGCAGCCTATAGACCATGCAACTACAAAGGAGTAACATGGGCTTTGCCGACCCTTGATATGTTTGAGGATTCGCCGTGTTGACAGCTGAAGAAACAAATTCCCTCGCTCTCAACACAACGCATCCTCGGGAGCTCTGGCGACCTTGCTCACCTCCAGGAACACATCACTACTACAGAGCAAGTAGTAGTGTTATTATGGCTGTGGTCTTCTGCAAGGCGGAGGTACTTCCCCAGTTGGGCTGCTCTACATTCGAGACGGATGAAATTTCGTTGTGCCCTTCCTCACCTAAAACAAGTATGTTTGAGAATGGACAAAATACATTTTAGTTATAGCTATAACAACGTTTTATAAGTTTCAACTGGTTGAGCTTGGTGGGTAAAGCCTCTAGATTCGAATCCCGGTAAGGGCAAACATTTGTGTGATGATTATGATATTAGTTTGTGAGTGATAAAAGAACGTTTTTTTAATTCATGTTTGTAAAACGGTGTCAAAACCTCCGGTGTTTAAAACTTGAGTTTCGCTCTTACAACGTTTTTAAAAATAAACTTAAGATAAAACTATATTCATCCTAAATATACTAGAGCAATGTGAATGTAGATATACTTATTTAAGTATTAATTATCTATTCAATATATCGCCGTCTAGCTCCCATATAAAATATACATATTTCTTTTTTCTAAATAATGGGGTTCATGACGTGATTGTCACGTTGACTGGTGCATTAACCTGTGTTCGATCCATGAGATACATTGAGAGTGGCCCAATGCTCGACACCTTAATACCTAATAGATATTTATTTTTCACGTTTATTATTTTGGCATACGATTTAAAGTGTCATGTATTAGGACAGTGACGGGCAGTGGGACGTTTACCTAAGACGATGAATCCATAGCAACAGAGTTACACGAACACCCAAAAACAAAACAAACTCGGCTTGATTTCGTACGTGCCTCGACAACGCATGACGGCGAATACGTCACCTAGGGCTTGATGTATGACAGGCTTCACTACTCCCTGTTAACTTATGGAGCTCTTTACTGCGACTAGGGATGGGCACGTGTCGATGCGAAATAACTTTAACAACATATATTTATTTAAGGTACAGACAGACATGCTCATTAGTAGCACGTGTGTAACAACATTGCTAGTTATGAGCATGCTTATAAATTTAGAGCGTGCTCAAAAATCAACCGACGTTTGTTTTCGAGCATGCTACCTGAGGCGCGGGTGGAAGGGGGCGTGCTCCGAGCGCGTCTGAACAGTCCGTACTTTTGCTTTGAGCATGCTTATTTATGAGTATGCTTAAAACAAGCATGCTTATTGCTGGCAAATGTGAATGCTAATTTTAAGCAAGCTTATAAGCATGCTTTTTTTAGCACGTCTGTCTGTAGCTTTACTATTTAGTTCTTTTTGTAGTTATCAATAAAAGAAGATAGTATAAACAAATCCTACAATCCTGCTATAATATTCTATGCGAAAGTTTGGATATTTGGTCTATATACGCTTAATTAACGGCTTAACCGATTTGGATGAAATTTTGCACGAAGATAGTTTATAGCCAGGAATAAAATATATGATATTTTTTATCCCGGCGCGTTACTCATCAGACGGATTGGGTATAAACAATTCCAATTGTAATGCTTAACTATCGTTAATGATATTGTCTTATAGCTATTTTATAAATTAACAATATCTGTTTATCACGTAAACAGTTGCATGTGGTGTCATCAATTGTACAAAAACCGCGTTTCATTTTCATTTTCCTGGGTTTTTATTCGATTTCAAATGGATTTCAACAAATTTCGTCTAAGTACATTTCTCCGTTTATCTAGTATACCAATGGGAAATATTGTAGGGTAAATCGCCAATAACTGAGGGGGCCCCTCATTCTAAAAATGAACGCTGTACTCCTACAAACAGAATTCAATTTAGTACGTTCGTGGCGTAACGTGGCCAGTTATTGGCCAGTAATTAACAAATTGTACTAAAAAATAATTCTATTATAGGTGAATAGAGTTCATTTTTAGTATGAGGTCGCCAGATATTGGCGATTTAACCTACTTGTTTCACTTATTTCGATCATGAAGTACTTTACAAGCGTAATAGTACCGACTAATGTTTTATCAATTCAACATTATTTTCCTTGAAATCGCATGCCGATTGGCGTACGATTTTCTATTCCATTTAGGGTAGATTACAATGTGAGATAATACATGTCATATATGCACGAAAAATCAATGGGAACAGCACAGTAGACAGAAAACTTGCAGGTACCTTACTACAATCATCGTGTTTAAAAATGTCTTCTCATTTTCAGATGTCGCTTCACTATGGTGCCACTTTGCATGGATCCTTCGCTCCCGCTCCTTCAGGGCGGAAAACGACTAATCTCTTGGTATATCGACTTTCATCTCGCCTTATCTTCGGAAAAGTGCCGGTTTATTGCTCGGCTGAATACTTGCTAATCCTGTCAAGTATAATATACTGACCACTTTAGGCCAGCGTTTTCACTAGATTTGGGACTGCCTGCCATAGTAAAAGTTTAACAACTTATCTACGAGTATATAGAATAACCTATCTGGTGACATATCGCTTGTCCTTATTGGTCATAAGGGCCGATTAGCCCACCCTCCTTTGTACTTAGTTGCGAAACTAGCTTGTGAAACTGGTAGTCCTGGGTTCGAATCCCGCTGAGGTAATATTTGTGTGATGAGCACGACTTGTTCCTTCGTTCTTGGATGTTTTTATGTACTTAAGAATAGTATTTATCTATGAATAGCAAAAGCAGGTAATACTCAAATGGTCTCGCCGGAAGACCAGCGCTGGCTCGTGAGCCAGCATTATAGCTGAAATAAATGTTTTATTATTATTATTATGCTGAGGCGGGACCATTTCGTAACACACTTTAAATAGTATTATATTATCAGTAATTTTATAAGTGCTTATTTACATGAATACTACACAAGAGGCTCGTTTACACTGGTCGTTACAGCCCGCGTGCCTCAGTTTTTCCCTTTAAGGAACAAGGATAGCGAGCTATGCGAGGTATCGGAGCGGTGTGCCAGGAAAAATCCAACAATAGCATTACCAGCCTCGCTTCGCTCTAGTAGATACTCTTCCTAAATCCTCACTTTACTACCTAATTTCAAATATAGGTGTCATGCAGTAGTTTTTCCAAATGAAAAAGCCATCTGAGCTTCTATTTCAACGCCAGACATATATACGCCAATTGGCCTCAACATTTCTTTAAAGTAGTGTCCGTCACTAAAAATAATTTATCAGTACATAGTTTGCCAAATAATGTGTTTGCTACAAACTTTAGCACATTAAATGCACGAGAAATAAATTCGCGAGGCTGCGAAGTATCAGTATTTTGCATAATCAAAACTCCAAAACGGCACGCTTATATTCCCCACTAAAACCCAGCACTTGAATTTGAAAAAGGAATCAGTGTGAGTCCGTGCAAAGTTCTCTAAACAAACACAAGTCGGTTATCTTTAGCCCGGGGAAGTTTGACAAAGCATTTATTGTTGGTGAAGTCACTGGAATCCGCACGGGCCAGGACGATAACGAGTTCTTAAGTCGACACCGATATACAGTTTCGAAAAATTCACTTGCGACTTTTTCAATTTTATACGTTAGGTGTCTAATATTTATGCCTAGATATTTTTCTAGCACGAACGACTTGTAAGTGATTGACAATTAAGTACAACTTCAACCTCATTGTGGTAATACAAATACAAATATATATATGGTAATAGGGTGCGTTAGAAAATAGATAATAATTACAAAACTATCATAATCATAATCATAATTATAATCATTTATTTGCGTAAAAAAGGGTTATAACATAATTGTTGGTGTAAAATATACAATGTTCTTGGTTCCATCTTTCTTACCTGTCCGTGCAGCATGCAAATATTTTATAACTAACCTAACCTACTTAAATTTAATTTTACTCAGGATGAGTCAGAGCTGCATTAGCATTACATTAGACGATTTCAATAACAATAAAATACAATTAATACAGACGAAATAGAATAATGAATAATTCATTCATCAGATTATTATTATTAAGGAATTCATTAACCGAGTAAAATGTCGTTGATGTTAACAATTGAACTAGGGCATTCTTAAATTTACGATATGGTATTTCCTTTATATAATTTGGTAATTTATTAAATATAGTGACGCACATCGAGTAGCATTTTTTTTTTAAATGTGGTAGTTCTTAGCTTTTTGTTAATGACAAGTCTGCTAGGGTTTCTAGTATTTCTCGGGAATACTTCTTCGGCTGTCGTGAATCGGTCTATATTTAATTTTACAAACTTGCACACTTCAAATATGTTGAGGCTAGGTAGTGGAAGGATCTTTAATTTAAAAAAAGGTGGCTTACAAGAAGTTAGTGGGTATACTCCACATATAGCGCGGATGCACTTTTTTGGCAAATAAAAGCCTTTGGAATATCGATTCCATTTCCCCACACGATCAATTTATTTATATTTTACATACTTCAAAAAACATTTTGGAATACTTAATTTTTTTTCCCAAACACATTTTTGGTCCCAAAACAAATCTGTTTCTCTGTATATGGTTACAGTGAGGGGCATCTTGGATTTTTATTAGTAACAGTTATTGCACTGTTGAATTAATGACCCTGTTTCTCTTTTACCTAAATAGGTTAACAAAATTCACACTTTTGATGTGAATAAACGTCAGATTGTATGTCAATTATTTACTTTTTTTAATGAATAACGTCTATGAATATAAAAAGTTTGATTGCTTTTTTACGTTGGTAACAATTAGAGGAATTATGAATGATAATATATTAATATATTACGATTTTGCCTCTTTATCATTACTTCGATGAGTTGGATGACAAGTGAATATCTTTAAATAGCTACAATGCATGTTTTCCTCACAGAATTATAATTAAGTACAAGCCGCAAGTATAGTGATTTGTACGTCAGCGAACATGCCCAACTCCGAACAACTCAAAACGTGACTTCAGTAGAATATATCTGTAGTATTTATACACAGAACATTGATTTGATATACATATTTCCCCTGCCTTAAATATTTTTGTACTTAACTCTTTTAATACTACAATCAAGATAAACAAAAAAGACAATACACCCTGAAAGTTTCATGTAGGCTGCTCTATGTATAAAGAACTATTCATTGCAAATGATTAAAATAAATTGATCAATATAGTGTATGGATTTCGTTCAATTTGTACAAGAACGGTGCACGCGGCGTCTAAGTAGGTAGCCGATATAAATCTGTCGTTGGATGTACATCTGGTCGTTGAAGTAAAATAAAGCATTCCTAATGTCTAATTATTATTTGCTACAATTATTCTTTTTACAACGTCATGTTATTATTACTTCTAATGTTATAAGTTCCCGTTGCTGCAATATGTATACAACGAAATATTGTCACTGTGATTAACTAAGCCATTAAGATGTTCCTTTTGTAATTTAATGTGTTATTAATGTCTTTAACGTATATTATATTAGTGGTTAAAATGTACTTAATTATGAGCACAGAAGTTGTGATATTATATAATTTAATTATGCTGCCCTCCGACCGTCTTAGTCTGGGACCGGTCTGAAAACCAGCGCCGGGCACCTCGGCCCGGCACACGCTGGGACTGGAAACCCTTTGCCCTATATTCTGTTTGTTTGTTTCACTGTACCTACTTGTAAATTAATATTCGTTTTTTTCTTTTTCTTCTGTGTAATATTATTTTATTTTCGTATTTAATGGATATGTGGCAATAAACTATTCTTATTCTTATTCTTAAGAACTGGTAATGTTAATTATGTAGAAAATAATGTCCTTCGGGGACAACGGACACCTGAACAAATAAATAATTAAGTATTCTCAAGTTTGTAACAATAATTTGAAAAATGTGGATTTTCCCGAAATGCTTATGAATTGCTGTGATAATATATGTACTAATTTAGATCATAGACAATACATAGATAGTTTGCATAATAATATAATTAATTCGCTAAGTGAGGCAGCTATTTTCACTAAAAAAATAAGTACGAAGCGCTGTAATAAACATGTAACTAGGTGAAAAAAAAAAAAGTAGTATGTAAGTACTTATCGATAACAGGATTGTCGATATTTTTATTGTGGCAAGCACTAAACAAATGTTGTTCCTGCTAGAAAAACATCTAGGTATACTAATTTTATATTATAAATAAGTAAGAACCGCCGGCAGTCTCACACCTTCGGGATCTTACGAGTTAGATTACAAAGTTAGCTTTTCTGTTTAGCCCTGTGGTTGGCTGGTAGAGAATGCCTTAAGGCATTAAGTCCGCCATTTGTACTTCTTATTTGTGCAATAACGTTTAAATAAATAAATAAAGTAACCTTTTGCGTATTTGCGTATCCCGCCTGACTGCGGAACCGGGACGGGTATGGCGGACTCCCGGGAACCGCCCGGACTACCGTCTAAAACCCCACGGTGCTCTGCGCGCTGCTTTAGGCACTCGTCCCACCGCCGGCGAGTAGCGAGTACTCTCATAGTAATTCTTACTCGCTTTTACTCGCTTGAGCGAGTAGCACGTAGGTAGTAACACTCGCTTACTCGCCGGCGGTGGGAAAAAATGCCTTATGACGGAGGCACAGGAATGCTTGCGTACACTTCCGCGGCTCTCACAAAGTAACCTAGCCGTTATAGTTTATCTCATGGATAAGAATGTATAAACTACTTATTTGATTTTATTTTTCACACAGTAAATTTTTCAATTTGGTTAGTTCCTCTGATTTAATATTTCCTCTGCGTATTTGCCCCCGCAGCAAGTTTTTTTCTCCCATTAGGTTCGAAAGTGCTCTCGATTCTAAGTAGAAAATACCCGATTATATCAACATTTTAAAAAAAAGTCGAGTGTACAACTTTCCGTAAAATGGCCCAGTTATGTAAAGAGCGATCTATCAATGGGCTCTCTGCGTTTAGAATTATTAAAAACTGAAGCGGGCTCATTGGACATTCAACATTGTTTCGAAGACCGACCGGTTAGCTTAGTGGGTAGTGATGCTGCCTGTGAAGTTGAAGGTCCTGTGTTCGAATCCCGGTAAGGGCAAATATTTGTGTGATGAGCATGAATGAACTATTAGATCGCCTGTTGTTTCCAACTATTGTTTGTATTGATTAAGCGTCATTAAGATTGTTCTCTTATTGACGTGTGTAATAAAGAGTATTATTAATAATAATAAACCATTTATTTCAGGCATCTAACGCCAGCAACAAATACCTTAAAGCTACAAATACATACAATACATATAATTATAAAATAAAGATTCGGGTTTGTAATTTTAGAGCCATAGATAATAAGGTGTAGTCATTATTAGGCATTGAAATATTAGGCCTAGGAAAAAATCGGTTTAAGAAAATTAGTTTTAGTGAGAATTTGGTCATGAGAAATTAGACATTATGAAAATTCGGGCTAATGAATAATTAGGAAAAATTATAATTCGGGTCTGCGATTTTAGGGTTCACAACATTATGGCTAGTGAAATAAGGTATGAAATACTTAGGGCTATTAACGGAGGGGAACCCATATAATTTTTAAGTCTTTAAACCCACAATTGCCAGAAGTGGCACAAAAAAATTTTAATGCGCTCTGCCTATCCCTTCCCGGAATACAGTCGGATGTCTGTCATATTATTTTCACAAGCAAGGCAGTTTTATCACTGCATTATATAACGAATTGAACGTTTAGGTGCGTTCAATTCGTTATATACTGCATTCGGATGTAGAACTAAACAGGGATTAGTCGTGCGTTAACCGTACCCATTCTGTTTTAGTCCTCACTTAAGCCAACTAAGCACATGTTCCAGTCAGCTAACGAGTAAATAGCTCCACGTATAGGCTGGTGTATGAAGGCTTCGCCACACAGCAGGAGCGGGTGAGCTCGGCGCGATACCGGCGTGCCCTAAAGTAACGACATAAAGGTATACATTCGGGCATCGGCGACGCGCCCCGCTCACACCCCGCTAGCACCGCACTCGGTTGTGGCGAAGGCATTAAACTGAAACAACCTCAAGAATATCATTTTAAAGTAGAAAGTGCGGCATACAATCTAATCGTTTTTTACAAGCTTTTATTTACTTTCACCTGTCCCGTTGTCTGTATGTCTGTCCGTAATCAAATCTTGCAAGTGAAATTTGACCCACTTCCCGGTGACCGATTGAGCTGAAATTTTGGGTATAAGTATAGTTTGGATGACAATTCAATATTATGTTACCATCGAGCTGATCTGATGATGAAGACGGAAGGTGGCCATGGGAATTCAGTACTTAACCGACGTAACCCCGTTGAGTTTGGGCTCGTTAGAACCGTCTCAATGAGCAATTGATGATGGTATACAGAAAAGTACAGTCGGCAATAAAAGCTTGTACCAAAAATTAAATTTTTGACAGAAACTTGTAACCAAACCATTGGCCCGTTTGCCGAAGCTACACGTTACAATTTAAAAAATCAAAATTGGCAACACTTATTAGGTGCTGTCCAGTCGCCATCAGATATATCGGGGCGGCCAAAGTGCTCACAAATATCTGAACACGTCTCTATTGTCGAGGCATTAGAGACGTGTTTAGATATTTGTGAGCACTTTGGCCGCTCCTATATATCTGATGGTGACTGACTGTCCCACAAATATAGTAATAATAATAAAATATAATATATATGTCCCAGAAATAGTAACAGCAAAGACAGCAAAATCTAGAACCGAATGCTTTCAGAAGGCACTTGCGTTTTCTAACCATTTCTATACTATAGAATAGAATAGAAATAAAATTGCGGGCCAAAATAACACCACATCACAATTTCGTTAGTCACACTGATTTATTAGTAAAAATGGATGCGGTGGACAAATAATGGGTTGTGGAACACTATGTCACTATGTTTTGTTAGAAAGTTAGATGTACCGAACATAATATAAAAATATTCAGCGGCATATCATATCTTCACTAAGCGCGGATTGCATTAACCCTACTTTACTGACCCTGAGGGGTTACCCTTTCGCCGCCAATCAAGAAATCTAAAAGAAAAATTGACACGTCGCGACATTTATTTTTAAGAGAACAAATAAAGCCCTTATTTTAAAGATGCGGACGCCATGGTACCTATAGTGGTGTTTGTCGTTGCGGGCAGTCGGGTACGACAACACACGACACTTTTAAGTGCTACCCGCACTTGCATCAAATGTATGAACTCGCACTAATCACTTATCAAAGTGTAAACAGCTCATTATACTCAGTGATAAGATAAAATGACAACCATGCTACGCCCGATGGCCGTCAAAGGCTAGTTTCGTATACAAACTGATTTTAAGGCGATACCTTGATTCGAGTCGAACACTCCCCCTAGACAAAGACACGCTTATGCCTTCCGCGCACGAGAAAAACAGATGGAACACTCTTCGGGAATGGCTTTTTTGGACAAATTTCGATAAATACCTAACTTAGAGAAGTTTTATTTAAATTTCATAAAGTGAAATTTTAAATGAGATAAAATACTATAGTATTAACTTGATTGTGTGGTAAAATAATGTATCGTTTGAGTAGGCTGAGTGAAAAAAGGAAAATATCCAACTTTGGATTTTTTTTCTATCGAGGAAATTTTTAGCAATCGTGTATCGGTAAAATCAGAAAAACAATCATATAGTCAAGAATCATATATCTGAAAATCAGACCTTATTGTTTCTTAATCTAGTCAGAATGGCGTTTCAATGCACCGCCTTAACGGATGTCATACGATTACCGACGACTTCATTCAACCAGCCCTAAAATTGCTAAGACTAATGTCCGCACCCACAATATATCCGGTAGATAACCGATGACTAAGTGGATCGCATTATGCTAAACCGGGACCATTTCTTTCGAAACTATTCAAGGGACAGCGTTATCTGGTTTCATATTTCATACGGTTTCGGTATGCGGCGCACGCCGGCAATATGACACGCGTGATAGTTACAATACGGCTATTTGACTAGGGGTGGAAATCTCTACCAAAAACCAGTAGGTATACCTATGTATCAGTGGGTGAAAATTTTAGTTGGGCAACCCGGAGAAAAAAAGTTATGAAAGAGCTTAGTGTATGTAAATAAATTTTACGTCACACCTGGCGAGTTTTACTGCACGCTGCGTGTACGGTAAAACTCGCATTGTGGCCAGGTGAAGACGTAAAATTGTGTACTCACCACGGGCGGTAATTCGTAAAGCCCCAGATCGCATATCCCTTGTGGCCCTCACCTTCGGTTCGGGCCACAAACACCTGCGATCTGGACCTTTCACGAATTCACCCCCCTTTTGGTACGTAATGTACTATTAGGCACGCCGGTGGTATCGGCTTGTATGGGCGCTCTGCCACTGCTCCCTGTACCAATATTATTATAAAAAAGAAAAGCCTGTGAGATTGTAGCTTTGTAAGTTCGTAAGTTTGTATGCAATGGGTAATCTCCGCCGCTTATCCGAATTTAATATTTTTTTCACCTGTGTGTAGATTAAACTTTCTCGATAGGCAATATTTTATCTCGCCGGTTTGCCTACGTTCTTTGCAATATGCGGGCGAAGCCGCGCGGGCAGCTCGTCTATTATAAATCTGCTGTCTTCTATAACACGACGGCAAAACAAGCACACAACCAGTCTAATGGTAAGCAGACATCGTAACCTGTACGATTGCGACTCCAGGCAAACGCGAGTTGTAAGGGCGGGAACGTACGATTACAGACCGATCAACGTTAAATATGGCGCCGGCAGCTGTCATTCCATAGAAAGCTGTCAAACTTTCCATACATTCAGATTTTAACGCACATCGCTTACGACTACAAACGGGTTGGTGCGTCCCACCCTAAGTCTAGATAATTAAGACGGAGGTAGTTCCCCATTCAGGCTGCCCTAAATATGAGTAATTATTATTATTATTAAACATTTATTTCAGATAATTGCATCCATATATTTGTTAGTTACATTAAGTTCTTAGAGGTATGTTAGTTGAATATAATAAGTTAAATTGATTTGAATCGCAAACATAAAATTAAATTAAATTAAATTAAATTAAATTAATTGTATTCACTTAAATACTAACAAATCTACCCAAAATCTCAGTATAGAACTGTGAAATTTATTGGCAATGACCTTCAGAATACTGTTGTTACTGCTCCTTATTCTATACAGCAGCGACGCCGTCCGTTTCCGTCTGATGGCGTAGAAGTCATCAGTACGTTCCTCGGCAAACATGGCGGACGCGCTGCAGTAACGGGGCAGCCTCAACAGTACCCTGAAGGCATTGTTATACTGAACGCGGAGGGCATTGTACGCTTTTTTAGTGTAATTGACCCATAGACTGCTCGTGTAAAATGTTTGACAGTACGCCTTAAAAAGGGTGATTTTAGCTTGTTTTGAACAACGAGCAAATCTACGGGCCAGCATATTACATCGCACCGCCAATGCCCTCCGTTCCCGCTCAATATCGAGATCATCCTTTAAATCCTCGCTTAGGATGTGTCCCAAGTATTTAAATTGTGTGACTCGTATTAACATTTTACCATCTAACACAATATCATGATAAACACTGGGATTCATCCTATGCGATCTGAAGATCATGTATTCACTTTTAGTGGCGTTATATATGAGTCCATGCTTTTTCACATATGACTCACACACTCCCAACATTTGCCTGAGAGCACAAACCGAGGGGCTCAGCAGCACCATGTCGTCCGCGTAACTAATATTATTGACGCTTACGCCATCCACGTGACACCCGACAGGCATGCTGCTGAGCTCCTCGATCAGATCGTTGACATACAAGTTGAAGAGTTTAGGCGAGGTCAACCCCCCCTGTCTCACCCCACACTCCAACCTGTATGCTTCCGATAGTGAGTCATTCCATCTTACATAGTTATACTGATTGTTGTACCAATACCTAAATACGTCAACGAGTTCACGGGGCATGTTCGTGCTGGCCAGCTTATTCCAAAGGATGTCATAAGACACCAGATCAAAGGCCTTGGACAAGTCTAAGAAACACGCGTACACTGGTGTACTCCGGTCGGTGTAGTATTTTACGGTATGCTTCACACTCAGTATGGCCGTCTCAGTTGACACCCCCTGCCTAAACCCAAATTGGGCATCATGCAGGTTTAGGTATTTACCGAGATGGCAGTCGAGCAGCCCGTCAAACACCTTTGCTATTACTGTGGCCAATGAAATGGGTCTGTAATTGGCCTTGTCTGACATGTCACCCGTCTTATTTTTAACTATTGGTACAACAATAGTTTTTAACATATCATGCGGTAAGTAGGAATGACTGACACACAGCGAATAAAACATGGCCAAGACTCTAGGTATATGGACACCCCCCATCTGCAGGTGCTCGATACTCAGGCCGTCGTGCCCAGGAGACTTGCCCCTGGTCATATAGCGAATAATATTTAATACCTCTTTCGCACTAAAACGTATCAGATTGGTTACCGGGCAATCCTTCGTATCGAGCACCGGCCGCTCACAACTCAGCGGTGACTGCACCTGAAAATAGTCCTTAAAAAATATATGCCAACGTCAGTTTTAAAAGATGGCGCAAAACTAGCATCTTGAAACAAGTAACGGTTGCATTTAAATGCAAAAGTAGCTAAATTGAAACTAAGGCACAATAAATACAGATGGTCAGAAAATCCTCGGCATAGCAGAACGACACAATAAATTAGTGCAAAGAACGTGGCAACAAAGGATTAGACAAAAGCGTCCGTACCTTAATACCCTAGTGCACAATCTTTCAGCTTAGCCCACCGTTAGGGATAATCCTGGCTTAATCTGCCCGGAGATCGGATAGAACATTTAACACAGATTTTTAAACATATTATTTCACATTTATGCACTAGACTGCTATAAATGGACTGGATTTCGACAGCCCATAAAGCCGTCGGCACTAGTGCAAATTCGCAAAGCGACGTAAAAAGGGCATTAAAAAATTTGAAGATTCGCAAAGTTACCCACGCCGCAAGGAACTTGGTTAATATCATAATCTTGTTTACACAGCGCTTTAGAGAAACTGCTTTACGATGTTGATTCAATTATGAAAGGGCAACAAATTGGAAGCTTTATTCCAATGATATTATGATTCGTCGTTCTACAAAATTGCTATAGGATCATGCTGTATTGAGCTGGTCAAGTCGCATCATAAAAATAGTAAATTTTAGGTTTATCATCTTATTTTATGAATGTGTTTGAATGACATTCATTATCAACCTAAAGTAGCTCTTTGTGATGCAAATAATTAAGCTAAGCGTACTTTCTGCGCTTAACTTGAAAACAAACTTTACTCACTTAATTTGGAGTGTCATAAACCTTGTGGATTCATAACACAATGGTAATAATTTAGGCGTTGGAGCTAGGCTGGGGATCAGCGGCATTGTGCTGCAGACTGGCTCGAATCTGCTACGCGAGGCCCTTTTCATGGCGACGGCCGACGGCTTTAAGCGTCATTTAGCGCAGCCCGACGCCTCCACCACTTAATATTACGGCCGGAGAAAATTGTCGCGTAATTTAAATAAGTTCGGCGAGACCTTTTCATTGTCTTCAGTCTCGTAGAATGCCCGAGTGCATAAATCTTCACGTTTCTGGGTAACGTCTTCATTTTTGCAGACGTTAATGTCCATTCAGCGCTCGCGACAGCACTCGACCTTATTACTTACAGATACGGGAGCAACTCCGACATTTTACTACAGAGTTTATGCGATGTTTTTGAAGGAATAGTGAAGATTTTTCAAAACTTTTCAGACAGAAAATCTTTGCAAACTCATCTTACCTTTCCATCCCATTCTGAATTCAAAGGCAAGTTACACATTACGGCTGGCCGATTATGAGAGCACGTCAAAGGCATTCAGGTATGATACCTGAACAGAACTCAAACAGTTTCTGAACTTAATTGGAAAGCGAACGGCGTGTATTTACTTAGTACTCGCCGCTCTGACCAGACTGTATGTACAGCTCTTGTCCGAGTTGTGTCAAAGACCAAATCTCTTACTGCTCGATGACGGCGGGACTGTAATTAATCATGTAATGTTATCACATGGTATATTTACCTACTTGGAACTAGATACAGAGAACGTAAGTTGACTTACACTATCAAAGCTAACAGTAAAATTAGGCATAAGTTAGTTGTAGAAATTTAAATTACGATAAAAGCACTGTGCATTGGCGTAGGTATCCTATCACAATCATTATACTTCATTTCCCAACTGTATCGTTTATCCGAATTTCCATTTCGGCTAAATGCCAGTTTTCTCGAAGACAACAATTTTTTTTTCTTTAATTACTTATCGCGTAGACGGAAACGGTTAACCCTTTAGGTTAGGTTAGGTTAGCTTAAGTTAGAAAATTGTATGGTTTCAGAGAAATACGGTTATTTGCCGAACTGATTATTCGGACGACACAGTTAGGAAATTAAATTTAGAGATTGCGATAGACGATAGTGGCGTAGCCTCGAACATAGATAGGCGAGCCGTAACTCAGTTTACATTCTTTTCTAGAAGAACTAAAGCGCTGGTTCTCAATTGTCTCAACATTAGCAAGGCGGTAGCAATCCTACTAATATTATAAATGCGAAAGTTTGGATGTTTGGATGTTTAGATGTTTGGATGTTTGTTACTCAATCACACCTAAACGGCTTAACCGATTTGGATGAAATTTTGCACGAAGATAGTTTATAGCGTGGATTAAAATATAGGATAGTTTTTTTCCCGGGCCCACGCAGACGAAGTCGCGGGCGTAAGCAAGTAGAATTATATGCCAATGACATTGTACTCGTAATATTTAGCAGACTGCCATTTTTTGCCGCACAATTAGTAGGAATATATCTAGGAAAAAGTAATACGCAACAACAGTATACAACATTTGCATATTAATAAACATGTTATTTTGCTAGAATTTAAAGACAAACTCCTTTTGGAAAATCTTTAAAGTAGGCTTTAAACGGGAGGCAGCGGCGCGTACAAAAATAGGGGTTGTTATTGCAAGGGGCGCGTAGACATAACTACGAATAATTTCCATAATTGCTGTCAGCCTTCAAAACGTTACACGAACTTTAAAACGGGAACATTTTAACAGATTGGTTAATGGGGGTGATCCGCTAATCAATGAACACAACGCCGGGGTCGTGATCGAGACAAGTAAATCCTACACGCCGTCTTAGAGGGGCAGAGTTCAAAGACTTCTGCAGCCGAGGGTAGGCTTACTAGTACGGGTAGACGGAGAGACGATCGTCAGATTGATACATTTCGAAATTAAGATTTAAGATTTGCATTTGTGTATTATTTTCGTTATATAGGTAACTAGCTGATGCCCGCGGCTTCGCCCGCGTGGTTATATAAAAATGTAAGATATTGAATTTTCCCGTGGGAATTAGATGTTTTCCCGCTGCAAAAGTAGCCTATGTCACTCTCCAGCCTCTAAACTATTTCCGTACAAAAAATCACATTAATACGACACTCCGTTGCGACGTGAAAGAAGGACAAGCAAACACACACACACACTTTCGCATTTATAATATTAGTAAGGATTTAAAAGCATACGTGATGATAACTATTTTTTTTTTAATAAAGTTACCTCTAACTTACCCAGAGGTGTCACATGGGCTTACTGATCTTTTACGGGTATATCCGAATTCGCTTTGTAACAGAATACGGGACATAATTAAGGTCTTCTTTTTCAGGAACGCTGGTAGAATTTGACTTGCAAAAGTGCCATTGCAGAACAACATTCATTAATTTCAGATTAGGTCTGCTGCTTACTCTTGGTACATCTCGGTAGACTAAGTATTCCTTGTCAGTACTTACTCAGCTGAGGAATAAGGGTGACCTTCTGTCGGCCAGTGCTCGGCCTATAAAGCGCAGAATTAAGCAACGGCTGACGTACCACGCGATATGAAGCGATTACCGCTGAGGGCGCAAAGGTGGCTCTAAGGAATATATCTTTAAGAAAGATTAACGATCTTCAGGTATGCGCTCCGTTTCTAACAAGGGCGGAAGCGACACAGTTTCTGTTGTGAAATGTGACGTTTTGCGCAAAAAGGGTAACTGAAGAGCTTGGGGTCGGGTATAATTAAACGCAATGGATAGAGCTCCGAAGATTTAGGGTGGGGTTGGCGTCGTGCTGAGTTATGATTTCACGCGAGATGTGATTGGCACCCTGTAATGAAGACGGTGAATTGACTTTTTGAGTTATGCCGTCGCCTAACTTCTGGCTGGCTTGGGGACAGTGGGGGTTTAACCCTAACCTTCAGGGGTGTGAAATCAAAGAGTGCATTCCATTTGATTAATTAGTTCCTATAGATCTTGCACATACATAGCCAAATTCACTGGCAGTATATCAAAACAGGTTCAGTCGCCGATTAAGCGGACGCAGTAGACAGTTTATTGTAGCTAAATAAACTTTTTATAAAATCACTTTTTTTCAAGTTTTCATTTTACACCCGTAGTAGATATTTTTGATATTTACTTTTTGATATATTTATGTGTGTTCGCATATGTTTCCCATTTGAATATACCTGGCGTTCTTCGGAATAAGCGGGCGAAACCGCGCGGGCGGATAGTCTATATTAATATTATAAAGAGGAAATGTCTGACATTGTATGTCTGTATGTAATATTGTAGCTTTGTTGGGTATTTCCGGAACTGCTAATCCGATTTAGAAAATCCTTTCACCTGCGTGTAGAGTGGACTTTCTAGGTGGTTCTAAGCTATATGTTATACCGCAGGTTTATCAGCGTTTTTTTACAATACTCGGGCAAAGCCGCGCGGGAAGATACCACCAATAAAGTGGGAGTGAAACAGATGAACCGAAATTAGAAGAGATTATACACTAAAAAATTAACCACAACTTTTATTAACAAGAAGACCGAAGAGAAGGAACAGAGAGGTAGGGCAAAGCGAAATGTCATCCCGCTCGAATTTGGAGCAGCCCAACTGGGGAAGTACCTCCGCCTTGCAGAAGACATAGAAGACACAGCCATATTAACACTACTACTTGTCCTGTAGTAGTGTTATTATCCTGGAGGTGAGCAAGGTCGCCAGAGCTCCCGAGGATGCAGTGTTGGGAGCGAGGGAATTTGTTCCTTCAGCTGTCAACACCGAATCCTCAAACATATCAAGGGTCGGCAACGCCCATGTTACTCCTTTGGAGTTACATGCGTCTATAGGCTGCGGTGTCTGCTTACCATCAGGCGGGCCGTACGTTTGTTTGCCACCGTCGTTGTATAAAAAAACAAAGAGAGAAGTAGGGCACAGCTAAATATCATCTCGTTCATATTTGGAGCACCAAATAGGGAAGTATCCACTTTACAGGAGACCGCAGCCAATAACACCATCACTTGATTAGTAGCTATTTGGTGCTGTGTTCTGTGTTGAGAATGTGGAAGCTGCATTTGTATCAAGCTGTCAACAATACGGAACCTCAAATCAATAAAGGGTTGTTAGCGAGCTTGTGATTGTTCTTGTATCGAAATGTGACGGTATCTGCTTACCATCAGGCAGGCCTTATAATTGTTTTCCACTGTCATAGTATTTAAAAAAAAACAATGTTACATATCAGATATACATACCACTAGCCTGTAATCGACTGCTGAGCATAAGCCTCTCTTCTAGTACCTACGCCACTTATCCCGGTCCCATGCTAGTCTCATCCAGAAATAACCCGCGGTCTTTAGATATAGTTACATGTACGAGTAGACTTCTAAGGTAAACTCACATGAAATCGGATAGTTCGTTGGAAATGGATCGTGATTGAATTACTAATGACATGTGGCTAGAACGTGCAACCCTCTTCAACCGTAGATAACCCTTTTCCAGAATTGGGTCCTTGATTTATCAATTGGAGTTCAAACTTTCTTGGGCTAGCTCATTATGATTGATTACCTATTTATTTAATAGTATGTCATACATTTTTTTGGCCTTTTAAAGTTTGCCACCCTTTAGTACCACCCAGGGGACACGTGCAGGGTTGTGGTTGGTAGCTCCTGCGGACGCGAGTAACAGTTGTCCCCCCTTTGTCGAGTGAGTGGGCAACTCGATTGATATATAAGGTAACATTTAAAATTATACTAATAATATAATTATATTATAACTTATTAATTTCATTGGCACGACGGGCGATATGTTTCGAGGGAGTTTTTCTTCAAGATGAGCTCAGTTTCGAAATGTGGTTCGAAAAAAATGTTGGTTGCATACATTACTGACACATGTCAGGAATATATAAAAAAAATCATGAGCTTTTATCTAAAAGCTTACGATTTTTTTTATATATTTATAAAATGATTTTTAATTCCTAAAAAAGCAATAGGAGTCAGTTTACGGACTGATAACCCAAAGTTGTCACATATCTGCGGTACCTTTATAAATATAACAAGCTTATCTTGAGAGCAATTTCATAGGGTACTCAATAGAAACCGCAAAAGGTCACATTTCTTTCCTGCTCCGCCAAGCATGACCACACTGTCACATATATTACTACCCAGCTACCCAGGGTGGGTATCCCTAAAAACTCCCTAATAGAACCTTTACAGCTCCTTCAGGCTTGCGTGTAAACTTTACTGCAATTTAACTTCACAATTTATGTTTATTACACCCTTGTTTTGTGTTAATTAAGAGTTTGAAAAGAGTTATTTGTGTTCTGGAACGGCGTACGAAATAGATACCATACGTACATAATTAAACGATTACAGATAATTTGCAGTTTTTTTCCGTCTAGGCTCATTTTACTTCCCAAAGGTTGTCTCTTTCTAATTAAAACGCTTAGAAAGAGGGATAGTCTATATCGCCGTGAATTAGTTCGCGGGCCGTCGTGTGATAGCCGTGCTGTATCGATACTATATCGCGTTATAGAGCGTGGGCCCACTTCCAATACACCTACGTCACATGACAACATGATAAAATGCATGGCAGCAGGTCAAGAAAGTTGTGCTGCTATTAGTTGCGCTGCAAAAAGTCGCCGTTGTTACCTCTTTTAACTGTACAATTACTGCTATAACATTATATTGTACCACTATACTTTTACCTACATTAATAGAAATAGGTTCACACGGAACCGTACATTTTAATCGTCCATTAATTTAATCCCAATTTGCACAATAAGCATCCTGAAACCCGGCCCAGAGTTTAATTCACGGCGCGTCACGTACGCAAATAGCTGGCTAGACGGCCAAGGCGTTCCAGTCGAATTTAATCACGTATTCAATGTGCTTACGTAAAAAAGAGCGGTAATTTGCGGTAGTTTTCTTTTAAACTGACGTGGAATAAGCCGTGTGTGTAAAAGGGGTACACTACATAACTCCGACGAGTCATTTGTCCGAAAGCATATCTTTTCCGAATTTCATAATTCCGAAAACCATGTTCCACTGTTTTTTTTTTTATCTTTTAGGATATAGACTAACCTAACCTATTTAATTTATGCATTTCATTTAATAATCTGTGTTCAAATTTTCGTTAAGCGGTCAATGACGTTTGGAATTTTGAAATTTCGGAATCCCGTGTAAAAGCGTTAGGAAAAGAAACATTACACCTAATGCTTTAAATACTACTGTAACCGTATAGTGACATTTTGTCCAAAGATCAAGGACACATTTTATACTTATGTATATAGTTATAAATAGACAATCATAATAAGGGTGGGTTGCACCAACTTACGATTATAAACCGATCAATGTTAAACAAGGAGACGGCAGCTGCCATTGCATAAAAACTTGTCAAACTTGCCATACATTCCGATTTTGACGAACACCACTTACAATTACAGACGGTTTTGTGCAACCCACCCTTAGTTAGTACAATCCATACTAATCCATACTAATATTATAAATGCGAAAGTGTGTCTGTCTGTCTGTCTGCCTGTCTGTTACCTCTTCACGCTTAAACCGTGAACCGATTGAGATGAAATTTGGTATGGAGATAGTTTGAATTCCGGGGAAGGACATAGGATAGTTTTTGTCCCTCGAGCGGGTGAAATGGGGGATGAAGTTTTGTATCGAGCTGCGATATATAAATGAGTTCCACGCGGACGGAGTCGCGGGAAGAAGCAAGTAAATAATAAATATTTGGGGACAAACTTACACAAATTGAACTAGCCCCATAATAAGCTCAATAAAGCTTGTTATGGGCTCTAGACGGCGATATATTGAATAGATAAAAATACTTAAATCTATGTATTTAAAACATTTAAGACTCATAAAGTCATAAACAAATATTCATGCTCAACACGAAAATATTTTTCTTTACCCGGATTCGAACCCAGGACCTACCTATACTACTACGACTAACCTAGCTATATGTCGCAAATATAAATTCCATAGCTCTGCGGATCATATTAACCCATTCATTGGCCATAATATCAATTTCTAATGAGGTTAATTACGTAATTGCTTACAACTACCTAAAACCGCATAAGTACAAAAGGACTTGAATACAGCACACAAATTTTCCTTCACAACGGTGTATCCAATATCCTAGTTAATTGACATACGAGTATCGGTGGGCCTTCGTACGTACCATTTCCCGCTATTTGTGTACCTGAGTGATACTCTCACATGGCGTAACCCTTATTAACCAAATGATTGAAATAATTAATTTATATTAGAACTTACATACATACATGTATGTAAAATGAAAACAGACAAACAGAAAAAGAAGTGCAAAGGCGAGCTTATATAAGGGATCACTTCCAGCTAACTTTGGAGTAAATAAGTTAACGAAAACATGAGTTTTTACCAAAACTGAAAAATTAAAACAAAAACAAATAAAAGTAAAAAACCGACCAAGTACGAGTCAGACTCGCGCACGAAGGATTCCGTACCATTATCTATAAAAACGTCAAAAAAACACGTTTGTTGTATGGGAGCCCCCTTATATATTTATTTATTCTGTTTATTAGTATTTGTTGTTATAGTGGCAACAGAATTACATGATCTGTGAGAATTCCAACTTTCTATCACGGTTCATGAGATACAGCCTGGTGACACACGGACAGACAGACACACGGACGGACAGCGGAGTCTTAGTAACGGGGTCCCGTTTTACCCTTTGGGTACGGAACCCTAAAAATAACTTTTGAATAGGTACACATAACATCAAAACAAAATCAAAATGTAAAAAGAGAAAATAACATATATCGATACCCTAGTTCACAGTCGTACTAATTACATTTTTTTGTCACTGAAATTGTAACTTTATGATTTGAGCACTATCATACCATACCTAATTACACCACTTTTTTCCCCGTAATTAGTACGATTGTGAACTATGGTATCGATATACAGTGCAAATTAAATAATAGCTCGTATAAAGGGAGGCAGTGTAAGCGGTCAATAGTGGAGCGTAACAACGAGCGGTGATAGCGCAATCAGACGTCAATTGGTCGTTGATCCGTCTACAGATCCGTCTGTCCGCGGCCGCTCGCTGCAAACTACTAGTTGGTCCAACACACCGGCGGAATCGGTGCGCGGTATTTTGTAGTTACCAGGGTTTTCGTTACTTGTCGGTATGCTTTCAGTTAAACCCCCTTTTGTGTAGACCCACAGTTCGAAGGCACTCCTCTTTCGATTACAAAGAGTATTGGGATCCTTGGTATTGACATTTCCAGCGACGTCCAGTTTCGAAGACACTTAAAGGGGAAAACCAAGCTGGCATCCAAAACGCTCGGTGTACAGAGCAAAGCGTTACTTTTCTCCCGGGTCCAGAGACTTTTATTATACAAGTCTCAAGTCCGTCCGGAGTATTGCTGTCTCCCGCTCAGAGATGACAGCCAACCTGGATACGAGCTTGGGCCTTTCGACTTGTTTCAAAGACGCGCTGTGCGAATCGTGGACGATCCCCAACTTACAAGCGGTATCGAACCGTTGAGTCTAAGGAGAGACTTCGCCTCCTTGTGCTATCGCTTGTATAACAGTTTGTGCTCCGAAGAACTGTTCAACATGATGCGTATGGCTGTTTTTACCACCGCACCGCTCGCCGTCGCCATCCTCACACCCTGGAACCTAAATGGTCGCGTACCGTACGGTTTCAGAGAAATTTCCTCCCTCGGACGCCTGTCGAGGTTTTCCCGAGGGTCTACAGTTTGGGGTTCTCCAAAAGACGAGTGTATAAATTCTTAAAGGGTCGGAGTTGAAAACGTCCACAGGCTACGGTTACCACTTACCATCAGGTGGTATGGCATGGTATGGCCATAAGCTTGTTAGCCACCGATGTGGTATAAAAACAACAAAAGTATTGCGTTTATTTTGGGCAGTATGGTACGCCGTGTGGTACGCATACAGTACCGTATTCGTATCGCCCCGCTTGTGCGCATCTCTGTATTGACTTGACTGACAGTTCTTACTAATATTAGTTTCTACCTGCCATGCCCAAACTAGATTTGTGATTCTTGGTGTGTTTCTGTCATTTGGGATTCTGTCTTTTGCATCGTCACGCGCGCGCCAACTAAATGCATAGTGCGGTTGCGTCTGCCGAATTTTTACGAAACTTGGCCTTTCCAAGTACACAATAAGTTGGTCGACGTTTACTCAGTACTAGCCTACTTAGCCGTAATAGTTTTCCTTATATAGTATTTTATGCAACTGTTGTATAAGAAGGGTCTTAAAACGCAAGTGTCGTGGGTTGAAGAAATTGAAGGCGCCACGAGCGTTTTAGACCAGTTATACAACGTTGCATACAATACTTTTTCTACGAAGAATTTTAAATAAATTGCATTATTTAGACTTTTCAGGCAGCAAGTTTTCTATTCGTTCTTTTGCTACTCACGCAATTTCTTCAGAAGTGCAGTTATTAATTTCCTTTGACCATTTTAAAAGGAACGTACACTGTCTTCACAAACACGAATAAAAGCTTAATAGTTTAGGAGTTATAGTTTATCAACTTTCGTCTTAATTTCGAACTGTATTTTGGTGGGAAATCAGAAATATGATACCTCTTGTTTTTAATTGGTTTGCACTTGCCATCCGAACCAAACCGAATCCGAATTGTTTATTTTTATAAATAACTAGCTTCCGCCCGCGACTCCGTCTGCGTGGGCCCGGGATAAAAACTATCCTATGTTTTAATCCAGGCTATAAACTATCTTCGTGCAAAATTTCATCCAAATCGTCAAGCCATTTAGGCGTGATTGAGTAACAAACAACCAAACATTTAAACATCCAAACATCCAAACTTTCGCATTTATAATATTAGTAGGATTAGTAGGATACCAAGAATTTATAAAACGTGTAAATTAACACAAAATAGACGATGATTTATTATTATTTTAGTAAATATTTTATAATATACACATGTTAAATCGGAAATAAAAACTTATTATTTTCTATTCTTTGAGGGACTAGAACAAAATAATTAGAGCTTTAAAGATCAATATCACAAACGGATCATTGAATTAAAAATTGTTTTAAAAACCCTATAATATTTTTAATCAATCTATCCAACCATATCCTACACCATGAGTTTAAAGAGAAGAAAAATACATCTCCACTCTTTTAGGGTACCTCCCTTAAGTGTAAGGCTTTTTTTTAGGATTTGATTTTACTGTTTTGTCGGCGTGATTGTTTTATACATCCATGCCTTGACTGACTCGTATGTGTATATAAGTCACTACACTGTCGACATTCTTTTTCAGTTTAATAGTATTTTCGCGGTACACAATACAGTAAAGTTTTATCTAAGACCGAACTGCTAAAGCGAAACTTTCAGGCGTTATCATGCAAATTGTATGGCAGCACGGAAGTAATTGTCCAGCTTTATGAACAACATTTGTATTCGCTGTGCAAGGCACAGTCAGTTTCAAAAGTATGTTGTTAGATATTTTTATACTCGCCAGTTTGTTTGACGAAACATTGTATCCGGAAGGCGCAGCGAGGGTAGAGTCCCCCACAAGGTGGACTGACGACCTGAGGGGCGATCACTTAACTTTTCAATTAAATTGTTATTTCCCATACGAAAAGTGACATTTAGAGCATGAAACTTTACGAGTACACTTTCTGGAAGCCATTTTATAGATTAGTTCTAGACTAATCTATAGTTCTTTTTTATCTTTGATGACCGATTTAGCTTATTCGGCTAATATGTGTGCGATGACGACTGATTACTACTTATTTTCAGAGATGAAATAAAATAGTTTGAATGGGTGATATCGGTACATAATACTAAACAGATTTTTGTAAAAGTAGAACATATTTTTTGTACTCAACTTTAAATGAAACAACCGATAATTTAATATTATAATAATGAATACGTGTTTGAGTAAATACGAGTACCTGAGGTGTTGTTTACGTATCTAGTCGTCACCCAGGCTTCGACAGCATGTTGGCACAAGCCTGAGCTCCTAATTCGATTGTCTTCGATTTGGACATTCTAGACACACATCACTTCGCTTTGGTCTAAACTAAAGCAGCTTTTGCAACCGACGACGCGAGGCGGATTAAATTGGAATTGTAACAATATAATGCAACTACTTTTACAATAATATAAACCATTTATTTCAGGCATCTAAGGGCCATAGTAACAAATTGGCCCAATAAAATAAAATAAAAAAATTAAAATTAAAATTATTTAGGAGACGAAACATTCACACGGCTCCGACTTTTGTGTCGCCGATAGTTTAAGAAATACTTTCACATACTTAATCGTTCTTTCAAGCTTTTATTAATCCGTCCGTCACTGGCTGACACCGTTCGACAGAACGAGACGACGCTCTTATCTTGTCAGTTATCGCGTGATAAGGCCGACCATGATACGATGATTCGTTTTTTTTTTAATTTTATAAGCTTATGCCAACTGTACTTTTTTCACAATCATCAACTGCCCGTTGAAGGCATCACTGAGCCCAAACACGACGGTTTTACCTTGGGTAGTTTAGGAGTTGCTGCCTACTTTGGTCTCCATCATCAGATCAGGTCGATGGTGCCATAATATAACGTTGCATCCAAAATTCAGGCAGCGGAGAAATACAATAAGAGAAAAATTTAATCTTCTTTCTTCGAGATGTATAAGGTGTCCAAGTGTCAAGTAAAACATTATAAATAAAAAAACATTTTTGACTGAACCTTATTTTATTGTATTTTTTATTTATTTATTTAAGGTCGCTTTTTAACAACAAGGGTCATTAACGACCACAAGGGAATTACATTTTTTTATATATATCAATTAATTTTATAAATTTAAGTACACGTAAATACCCATAATTTAAACAATCATTTAAGGTGTTAGGCAACTTACAGATTTCTTTTCTTTCTTATATGCTAAACACTCGATTAAAATATGGCTAACAGTTAACTCCAAACCGCATATATCACATTTTTTTTTTCAGTCTTAGTGATAAGATAGCAATGAGTTAAGTTTGTGTGTCCTATTCTTAACCTAGTAATAGCGATCTGATCTCTTCTACACGTGAAGAGTATCGGTGGGGTTTGTTTTTGTCTGAGGGTAAAGATAAAATGAAAACCCGATTGGCGCGGAATGCGCGGTAGCGGGGCAGTACTCATGCTCATTATAATAATACGCGCGAATATAATACCGCCTATTAAGGAAATCTGGATTATACAAAATAGAGATTCCACCCCTTGCAATCCGGGAGGGCCTAAAGTTCCGTTGCATAAATAATTAAATATTTATTTTCCAGAAAATACCCTACAACCAATCGGACATCACTAGACTTAACCCCCCGGTCTGCACGCCGCCCAAAATAGCCCGTTCTATTATAGACGGAGTTAACCGCTCGATAGTGCAATCTGACAAGACAAAGGTAATGCCCTAAATAAATAGCGTCTGTTGCAACGTTGCGTGTTCGCAGGGTTATCGATTGCTTGTGGCCATTATATCTACAGAATTAGGGAATAACCAGGATAACAAAATATGCTCACATGTAATTATTGAACGAGGGAGCAAAGAGAACGAAGCTCTGCTTCAACTTGGGAAACAAAACTTTTTCCGGTAAACGTCAAAATATTGATAGGTAACTTATTTGTGTTATGCTGCATTTACACGCTTGCTACGGCTTGGCTAGCGTCCATAAGCACAAGCGTGTAAACGGGGGTGTTTGGCTTGGCTTGCGTGAGCTTGGCCCGATCCGGACTAGTCTCGGTTTTTGAACACAGATCAAAAGAAGCTAAGAACCACACTAACGCACTCGCAAGCGTGTAAATGCCATCCAAGCGTTTGTGACGGCTTGGAGGCTAGGGCGCTTGCCAAGCCACCGCAAGCGTGTAAATTTAGCATTAAATAATATTTATATTTCTATATGTTTTTTCTTTAAATTCAAAATTCATATTCAAAACATTTATTCGTGACAAAAGCAACACAGATAATACACACACATTATTTTTAAGATTAAATGATGCACAACCTCATCCAAAGTCTGAAATCTACCAACGAAGGCAAACGCCAACTCAATGATGAATGAATGCAAATGCATTCACTTGCTAAACCCAAATTCCGATATTCCGGATAAAGATTTCTAATTGTGTGCTAATGGAAATAGCGTCTGAATAACATCTCCAAAACTGGACCATTTGCTTGGAAATGGATAATGGATATGTGCATAATTGTCCGAAATCCTAACAACAACTTTTATTACAGATCCTATAGGCGTACACTGCGAGGACCATGTGTAACACTAGTGTTTGCCCTGAGAAATAGATTCCAAGGGCCTCCCGTTAACGAGATCGGCCAAGGTCAATTTAATATTGACGATTTGGTGGACATACGCTTGCAATTTGATCAGAAAACATCTACTCCCACTGGATATGAAGATACTGAAAACGAATCTAACGCACCTTTACCTGTATTCATTAATATATCAACAAAGAAAACCGACATAGGGGAAGGTTGGACGGTTAAATTAAAAGTAACATGCGCTAGCATTACCAAAGAACTTACTTGCACAAACACGTGGACTGACTGGATATCGTTGGGTGAAGACGAATGCAAGTTCGATGATTCGTTCTACGCTTTAGACAATCTAAAGCTCACTTTCGCTGTTAGAAAATGTGGAACATTCAATTTTGCCGATCTCTACGATGACACCGACATCGTAGACTTCAAGCTGACTTTAGAAGACAGCAGTCTCCCAGTGCACAAGGCGTGCTTAGCTACGCATAGCAACAAGTTCAAAACTGTCTTCACATCTGAGTGGAAAGATGTTACTGACGGCCCCATAGAAGTAGAAGGAGTAACCCCACAGAATCTCTCGCACTTGAAGGATTATATGTACTTGAACAGACTACCCGATTACGATATTCGTCCAATGTTACTCTTCGGTATTCACTACTCAATGGATAAATTGAAGGCTGACTGCATCAATAAGCTCGTGGAAACTGTGGATTTCTACAGCTTATACAACCTTCTAGAATTCGCTTGTGCGAAGAACATTCCCGAGTTGGCGTTTGCCCTAATGGTTCAGACTTATCACTCGGATGAGGTTGTGCCTTATGCTTACGAAATGAACAAGAATCCGCCGTTAGATGAACCACAGCCCTTTTTTTGAACCTGACAGTTGCTATAATAGGACGGACCCAATATAGCGGTCGAATTGCGTGGTTGGAGGGTAGCCTGGGTAAAATTCAGGGGAAGCCTCCGGCACGACCACGCGGGGAAGTTTATACACTGGAATACTCTACGAGTTTGCGTTCCATTGAGATTGGTTGAACGGTATCAACCGAATCTGGGGTGTGAGTGGTGAACTACTGGGAGTTTTATCGCTGGTTCGCTAAAACCTAGCCTAGCTGAGAAGAGTCCAGCAAGAAACTCAGCTAGGCCCGATTTGGGTCGGACTGACGGACCACAGCCCGACTAATAACAAATAAAGACACTGCAAGTGTATTTCAGCTTTTCGTAAACCTAAGCGATAGAAAGTGGTGTATTATGATTCAAACTAGTGGAAAATAAATAATTGGATACTAAAATAAAACCTGTACCCTACATATTGCTTATTTTACCGTTAAAGTTTAATGAACTCACCAACGGGGGTAGCAAAATTACTGCGTGACAAAGGTATCCATATTACCCATAGGTATACTAATATTATAAATGCGAAAGTAGGACCTTTCCCGGGACTCAAACTATCTCCATACCAAATGATTTTCGGGATAAAAACTATACTAAGTAAGTCCTTACATAGTATAGATTTTATCCCGAAAATCATCCCCTAAGGGCTGAAATGGGGACTGAAAGTTTTTTATGGAGGAACGATATAAATGATTTCCACGCGGACGGAGTCGCGGGCAGAAGGTAGTAACTACTTATGCTCTAATAGCAATCTGCCTTGTTAATTAATTCAACAATAGAAACATGATACATGACTCATGTGACATGAGTCATAAATGTTTTGTAGAGCTCATGATTATGACCCTAATAATTCGTTCTTCCTGTTCCTAATAGTAATTTAGTTTATGGTTTTTTTAATTGTATGCAAACTAACTGATATTTGGCGTAGAATATGAAAGTACTAGCTTCCGCACGCGACTTCGTCTGCGCGAATTCGGGTTAATAACTATCCTATGTCCGGTTGAGCTGTTTAAGCGTGATTAAGTAACAAACATCCAAACTTTCGCATTTTTAATATAAGGAGGATGAATAATGATAATGAATGATGAAAGTATGAAAGTATTATATGAAATTCAGTTACGCATCAATCTTCGAAAAAACATTTTCCAGTTGAAACTTTTTATGGTAGCGTCAATTTGTTAATTTTCCCGCCATCTACACACAATTTCTGTCTAGCACGAGTATTTCCAAGTAATACTTGGTTATATAATTATCGAAACACAGAAGCTATTTTACATTGGAAAAAGTTGTCGTAAAAATAATTCAAAATTTTTTACTATCTCAAAATTTTACAAAATATCGTATAATACCAGGGACTCGTGCCTAATCCATTAATCCATTGAAAGAAATGGTTAAATCTAAATGACCCCCAACCAAAACTGCCCCTTAAATAGGCCATACGCCTTTTAAGCTACAATTAATGAATTGGGACATAAATTGATATAATCTATATCAAATTATAGCTTCCTATGTTAAGCTGCTTTTGAGATAACTGCCTGTCACAAACGGATAGTCATCGGATGATCGCATAAGTGTCCCGTTAGAGCAATTTTGCATTAAAAAGCACTATATAACGTTTGAATTGAAGACAGACAGACAACAATAACAAGCCTCGTCCAACACGAAACTCCGGATAATACCCCAACGTATTACCTCCATTGACATTCGCATTTCCCCGTATTGACAAATTAGCGCCACCGAGCAATTTTCAAAGTCGTAACACCGTAATACACGGTGATTTATACGCCGATAATATTTTATTAAACCCATAAAACACGTCCATTGAAAAACCCTTCCTGCACCGTGGAAATAATTTCCGTGCCGATGACAAAGGAGAAGAATACGGTTTTTCCCATAACTCCCATATTATGTATGAGGCCTTACATGCGGCTTGTTGAATATATTTTTTAGTTGGACGCAGTGATATACTTATTGGAATACGGGCATGATATAGTAGATTGTTGTAGAGGCTAGAACGTAGGCAATAATAGATGGACGAGTGGGTTCGAGGTCCGAGTCGAAGGTGAGGACCTCGAAGGAGACGAGTCCATCTATTGCACTTTTGACACATTATATAGTGCTTTTCACGCCTACTGCGAGGGAATTGCAAATAATCCTTACTAATATTATAAATGCGAAAGTGTGTGTGTGTGAGTGTTTGTATGTCCTTCTTTCACATTTTTTGTATGGAGATAGTTTAGAGGCTGGAGAGTGACATAGACTACTTTTTCCAGCAGGAAAATATCGAATTCCCACGGGAAAATTCAATATGGTACATTTTCCTATAACCACGCGGGCGAAGCCGCGGGCATCAGCTAGTTATAATTAAGTCAAAATTAAGAACTTAATTAAAGAAAAGCGGGAAATGTCGGATATCCGGACATTCGGACATCTGGACATACAAACGATTTTCGGCCCAAGCTGAAGCATAGAACTTCGTTCGCTTCGCTCCCTCGTTCTATGAGAATGCAGGTATCGCAGCTGTATTATATCCTTTCCTTCAATCAATATGATCACATGTACACAAACTTTAAAATTATTTGCACACTAGCCTCGTAAGTCACAGATAGATTCTTGCGATTTTGAATTTGGAACCTTCGTTAATTCTATTATAGTTCGGTACCCGATTTGAATTTGTACTTGTACAAGTACGCCGGGACTTACAAGGCTAGTATAGTGCATGTGTATAGCGCCAAATGTTACCTCCATACGAGTATCTCCTTAAATAAACCTAGTGTGACACTAAGTACCTACTCAATTACTGTTTACGTGTAATATGCAAGCTTACCTTGTTCGCAAGTGATAAATAAAGCCAGTGTGCAGCTACCGAACTAACACATTACAGAAGGTTCATTCGCTTATGTGCCGTTGCGAATATTCCCATTCGTAAGAATATTTCCACCAGCAATATTGCCAGGGGTTCGCCTACATTCCTGCTTATTTCATGGACTAGACATCAAAGGTTTTCCACCAAGGCCAAGCGCGAAATATCTTACTGAAGATCTCGGCGTAATAAGAGGGAAATGGTTTAAAGCTTAGCATCGATTCCGATAGCTCAGTTGGTTGAGAGCGGGTGGTCAAGAAGGTCGCTGAATGGTCGCCTGCGAAGACGCTGGTTCGAATCGGACTTGGAGCAACAATTTCGTTAGCAAACTAGTATCTACTTGATACAAAATTGTTCTTTTACACAATTCTATTTCAACTCAATTCTCTCCACGCTGGAGTAACAGCGGTCCTTATATATTATGTAACTACTGAGAAGAAAAAATCCACCTAGTTCCATCAATATCACAGATAACAGAACTAGTGGGAATAGACCGGGAGAGACTGACGCAGTTCTCTGATGGCAACAAAAACGGGTACTTTTAGTATTGATTTCGCGAAAACTGTTGAGTCTAACTAAAATATAACAAACATCTTGACAAGCTGAAATAGGTTTGATGAACGTTTATATGAATTTCATTTGTCTTATGTGTATTTTATTCTACGGTGCTTCTGTATGAATATTACAGTAGGTATCTCTTGCCACTTTCTTAGTTGTCTAGCCATGCCGCCGCTTCGACGCCGGCGGCATTACCCGTATCCCTAGGATTTTGGGGAAGTAAAATGTCACATCCGTTGCGACTTACAAACTTAAGAGCAATGGGGGCGGGTACTGCTTCCTTAGAATTTCTATGCAAAGTTTACCTACCTGTTTTCTTTTATCTTTAGTTTAGGCATTACAGACTAGCGACCCGCCCCAGCTTCGCGATCTAAGCATACATAGGGACAGACAGCGGGAAGCGACTTTGTTTTATACTATGTAGTGATGTGCTCCGTGAGATTTTGATCAGAGTGGACTTGATAAAAAAGCAATCTTATCTTGGATTAGTTACGTTAACAAAATTCATAAAACTTAAAAAATAACGCATACCTACCACACAACTTCTATCATCCATTTCACCCTCAGAAGAGATGTATTGGGGTAAGAAAATATCTTACAAACTTTATTATTCTATGCCGAATTTCATCGCAATCGGTTCAGTGGTTTAAAAGTAAATTAATAACAAACTAATAACAGGTAAATAACTAAACTTTCAAACTGATAGCATTCCTGCGATATTTAACGTTGTGACGTGTCAAACGGACAGAGTCGCACCATAAGGGTTTTTAACCTTCTTGGTATGTACGGAACCGTTAAAATGCCCTACGATAGTTCCTAGAGCAACATTTTACCACCCCCGTCTCTCTATCGAGACTGTAATTGCCAAATTTATGCCCCCCCCACTCTAATATAATTGTGGCCTGCAACGGCGTGTAACCACCGTGTATCATTCCAAATTAGATTCAGCTACGCAGAACGGCTGTCAACGAAAGTGGTTTCGTATTATCTCGACTTGAGCGAATGCCAACTGCCAACGAGCGGCTGACTGATAGCACGTTAGCGAGACAGTTTGAAAGGTTTAAGTTGGGAATTTCGATCGGCGTATGTTTTTAGGCGGTTATATAAGAGGGTTTTATCGATCGGCATTTGTTTTTAGGCGGTTATAAGCAGACATCGTACATTTTGTAGCATTTTCGGTGCAGCATGGCTGCATTAAGGGAATTGGTATAGACAATATCAATGAAAATTGTTACTTAAGGTTATATTAATGTTATTAACGCCATTTAAGCATTACGATTGAAATTGTTTACACCAATTAAGTTAACAACACTGCGTTGCACCGAAAATGGTACAAAATTTAAGATGTCTGGTTATAACTTACGCTACGCTACTTAACTAACGCTACGCTCTTATAACTTATAAGAGCGTAGCGTTCTAATCTGTTGCTACTATTGTGTTGTGGGTTTAGTACACTGGAAGATTTAACAGTGATAAAGCTTTGTCATAACCTGGCTGTTACATCGAGTGGTTAATGTGTCCAGTCCACTTAAAAGCAACGTCATGACCGGGTTATATCCTTATTCAATCTCTCAGCATCATAAATGTATCATGCATCATAAATGATGCATAAGTACTTGGCATGATATAAAACATGACGTTCATGACGAAATTTTAGTTTGTATTACAACTGGGACATACAGTCTCGGATAAATGTTAAGTCATACTTATCTGTCTTGTCATGTCGTGACAGAACGATGTTGGTGCATATAGTTGGTACGGTTAGATTCACACCTGGTGATTCACAGTCATCTGATGCACTCTGAAGTGACGTCTGCTTTTGCGTCAGGGCTTTAGAGCGTATCAGAGAGCATTTACGGCCCGCCCACAACCTTGCGCGGCGGCGGCAGCGGTTTTTCTAACTAATTCATTGCGTGTGATCCTAACTAACCACAATGCTTTGCGCGTCTCGATCGCAATGAACAGATAATACGCTTGTCGAGCCGCAATTCGCGCATTTTCGTGGCCGGGCCGTTAGTGTGAATCCGGTTTTAGTCGTGCTCGTAAAATACGTCAGTAAATTACAAATATTATTCCCAGCGAACTTCACTTGTTCTCACAATACCACCCCTTAAGTAGGTACCCAAAACTTTCTCCAGTTTCAAATTATTGTTAATTACTCACGCGACCAGGAATCAGACGTGCTCATAAATTAGAAACATGAGATAAGCTGCTACACATTCAACATTTCCAAGTGAAACTTTGTATCAAAAACTCATCTCTTTGTGCGGGCATCCTTTGAAAATTTCCTAAACAGCGCTTTAAACTCCTAACTGCCGGTTTTCCAGTTTGTTCTGAACTCGGCTCTCGGCTTTCGGCTTTGGGCGCTCGGCGCATCGGGCTTCTTTAATTTATTATCAAAATTAACGTCAGTGCGCGACTGAGTTACGGGTGGAGATTAAGACCTGTAGGTTGGCGAGCAACGTTTTAAAGAATTTTAGTTTAGAGACATGTAGTCAGATATACGTTGTATACGGATACAGTTGTTTTATCACACGATCTTTGATTTGGCGGGCTGGTTTCTTTAATAAGTTGATTTAATTCTCGTTAGTTTCTTTATAACTGTAGGTTCCAGTCAGCGTCATATAGTTAGTAGCAGCCAAGGTAGCCAAATATACTAGCCAAATATAATATATAATATACACGTCTTTATTACTGTAAGAATAAAGGTGTGTTACGAAATATTTGGCTACTCTGGCTGCTACTAACTATATGACGCTGAGTGTACAGGAAGCCAAGACGCTGGTCTACCAATTTCCGCTTTTATTATTTGTTTTGTACGGTTCAAAAGTGGTAGATCAGTTTCATGACTATTGTACTTACATACGAAGGAGAAATTGTACTGTATAAATTATTATTTTTGTAGGTTATAATCATACACCGGTTTGGCAGGGGGCAAAAATGTACCAGTGCTAGTGATTAATTAAAAATCGACTAAGTTTATCGACATCGATAAAAATAAATTTTTAACCATCATTATCATAACTAAACTAATGGCTAAGTTTGAATACGTTTAACTATGTGCAAACCTCTTTCATTTATACTTATCGGAAAAGAAATAGAACTGAGTCATATAGCAGAAATTCATCAATACTATAAATTATTTGAATTTGCTCCAATTACTACAGTTGACCTAGAAAGGTCATTTAGTTGGCTAAAATGGATATTGTCACCCAGGCGACGAAGATTAAAGTCTGAAAATGTGGAGAAAATTTTGATTGTATATTATGAAAATTATATTAAATATTAAAAAAGTTAATTACGCAAAAAGTTTATTTTTGTGTATGTAGTTTTCTTCTTCATTCAAATTCTTGAAATTACCCAACGGTTGTACGTCATTTTTATCGATATCAACTAATAAAATTAGTTTAATGTGTCCTCGCACTATTAAACGTCAGTACAGATTTGCCCCCGCCAAACCGGTGTTTGGTTATAATTGATTATAATTACGCAACAGATGAAGTTTAACGATACTTGGAATTCGAAGTGGGATTTCAAATTTTGAATAGTGATTAGCCAAAAATGTAGCCAGATAGTTTATGTGTAACGTTCCGTTACACGCATCGTTATTTGTATAGTTAATTGCATACTTATAAACTTAAGAGTCCGCAGTAAGCTCGGCCGAATTTCACCTTTATATGCAAAGTTTCGTTACAATCCAACAAGTAGTTTTAAAATGAGAGCGTAACTACGTTTGTATGGAGAAACAAGCTTACTGCGGACTCTTAATTGAGCATTTGTTTTCCTTTCTTATATACCTAAGAATCTAAACATTTTCTTATTTTCCTATCCTTAATATAGGTACCATATACCCATATAATATTATTTTATCGTACTAATCATAAAACTCATATATATATCGGTACAGGAGGTCGAGCTTGTTCTTGGTCACCCATAATTGTGATTATTTAATAAAACCACACAATCACTTTACATTATTTTAATACATCAATACTATTCAAGATAAAATGTCTAGTTTAAATGTCTTGATTATCTTAGTCACTAAATCACTAATTAGTCCGCATAACAATTATTACTTGATTTAATTATTCTAACACAAGGACATAACCGAACGTGAGACGGTCCCAAATTGTAACGACCCGCATCCTTGCACTTGTTCATGTGCGTCCGTCCTTGCCTCGATGCAACCGGGAACTAACGTCACTCAGCAGGGACAATCTGATTCTGTCAAGCACCACGCCCATACGTGATGCCCATCACGTTAAGTTGAACCTTGAATACTGCTACAGCCGACATATATAAGACGACATGCGAGTATATAAATACAAGTACCTATTCTCCTTAGAAACGCTGAAACGCTCCGAGCAAACTTAACTTAGTTTACATCAAGACGACTAATTTTCGATCTGATAACTACGTTGCAAACTGATTTATGGCTTTGGATATGATACCGAATTTCATGGATGCTGCAAATCGTGGACGCATTAATAACGTACCCAATCAAATTAATCACGCAAACCGTACTTAGTTGGGGTAAAAGTGAAATACCAATTACGTTGATGTTGAACTATGTACCTGCTTTTAGTGTGGTGTAGTTCAGAGAATGTGTTCTAAAGTACCTATATTTGGGCCATACAGACTGTGTTTAACAAAAGTCGTCTTTCCTGTGGTCACTAGTTATGAGTTTCCGTGCTTACAAAAAATGTTTTTATACGGGTGTAGACTCGAAAATTATCATTACTCCCAGAGAAAGAAGGCAAAAAAATATGCCTAGAGACGAAAATCCCATTCAGATATCTCAAAGAATTACGAAGCTACAACCCTTTTAATATTGCTTGTTAGAGAGAGAAAACGCTCGCCGTTAGTGACGTCACAATCTGCGAGCGTCAAAGTAAATGACAATAATGAATATAATAAATAATAATTTTATATGACGTTGCGTCTTGCGGAAAAGGGACAGAACATAGCCCTTCTTAAACCTTTGGACACATAACTTTGTGATTATTAAAACTCTTAGGTTGCTTTTTTCTCCATTTGACTACATTTTTAATCCTTTTTCGAGTATTTTATTTTTATTAATTGATTAAGGCAAACACAATGAATTATCATTACAATGCCCATCAGGCAAACCCTTGGAGAGGTTTGTGTGCCGATGGGGAGTTCTTAGTGTTCTACTGATCTAATTTATAGTTAAATTAAAAACTAAGTATTTTAAGTAGGCTAGTTAGTACAACTATAATAAATACGGCATTATTGATAATTTTATTTAATGTCTACACCCCTATTGCATGAAATCATGTAAGAGGAGACGCCGTTTATGCGAATTAAGAGTCCAACCAAAAAATTGTCTTTGCAGCGCTTAACTTTGGCAATGTCAACTGAAAAGACGCGAACCTAAATCTCTGTATTTGAATGATTAGCTTTAACTGAATAGGAGCTTTTAGATGATGTAGAACCTTAGCACTGCGGATTATTTGTACAGAACGCAGGATTGCGCACCTGTAACACTTGGCACTGTGACCTACACGTAACAGACAAATAAAAATTAGGTTCTAATAAGTATTATAAAGAACCAATCCGATTTAATTTATCTAATCCTCTCACATACATTTTATTTTATACCTTCGCTTGCGCTCTGCGCAATCCGCGGGCGTCGGCAGCTGGTAGTTAATAAAAAATATAAATGTAGGTATAAGGTACCAGAAGGCTGGCAGCTATTTTGGCCAAAGGATTAGCCTAGCAATCCAAAGAGGCAACGCTGCCAGCCTTCTGGGCACCATAGCCAATGAGTTTAGTTATATTTCGTTATAAATATTTTTGTTCCTTATATTTTTTATCTAATAAAACAACGTTGAAAGTACTGATAATACCTGTATCCAATTAACTGTAAGTATATAATTGTTGAGCTTTAATTTTCTTTTTTGTACAAATGTGCTTTTCTAATAATTTGTTCTAGAATTGTTTGAAATTGAGAGCTTAGACCACATCGTCTATAGCACTTCATTCCATTATTATATTTCTACCAATCAACTAAAACAAGATACCTATTACGGCAGCAAAGTACACGCTTCTGTCTTTATAAATACTATTATATAAAATTAGTTTAGTTCCTTATGTACTTCCCAAAGCCTCAAACAAAGCGAGTTCACTGTGTAACAGCGATCAGTCTCCGAGTTAATTAATCGATCGGCTTTGTCCCGTACAATAGGGCATTGTTCACATGTGGGCCAATCTTCCCGTGTTTTGCACCCTGTATACAACCTGGAGGTCTATTTCACTCGACATATTGTTATCGAAATGTGGATAGCCTTAGGCTGCGCACCAATGTGTAAATTAACAATCAGAATAGGCAAGATTCCTAAGATTTGTTACGATGCTATTCGTACCAGTTTATAGAGAGGGGCAAATGTTTGTATGGGAGCAGCTACAATTCATCATCATCATCATATCAGCCGAAAGACGTCCACTGCTGAACATAGGCCTCCCCCAAAGAGTGCCACAATGACCGGTCCTGCGCCACCCGCATCCAGCGCTCTCCCGCGACCTTTACCAGGTCATCAGTCCACCTTGTGGGGGGCCTACCCACGCTGCGCCTTCCGGTACGTGTTCGCCGCTCGACAATTAAAGAACATAAAATACACTACATTTTGAGACAAAGGTGGACTATGCTGGCGGTAGCCGAAACGACTTATACTAATTGACATAGAAGTAGGCTGACGTGACGTCACAGTTTTCTATTCGTAATTAGTATAAACAATAAAGTTTATTGATATTTTGGTCGTGAACCACTGCGTGTTTACTTTTGAACGATTAGAAAAATCAAATCCTAATTTTTTCTACCCTATTGAGGATTATGTGAATGCAACGACTACCCAAAAGCTTCGGAAACGTGGCCAGATGAGAGCCTTATAGCCACAAGCTTAATGTTGTGGGATACGTGAAGAAAAATCACGAACGGTGTCCCGATGGACCGAAGCAGTTAAGGAAATCTGCTAAGGAAACTCGAGGACATCTATCCGGATGGCCGAAAACCGAGCGGCCTGGACATATATCGTTCGGAAAGCGACGAAATCGTGTAGTCGCGACCCTCAGTCATGAGGATGTGACGAAGAAGATAATTGCTATGCCATTGGCATAAAATTTACCGCCGGGCTTTCTCACCCACTAAGTAGACTGCCTGACCGTATACGGTACTTCGTACTATAACGTGAGCTTACTGATGTCGCATAGCTTTCCTCACTTATCAGTATTCTGTCTGTATTATATTTTTGCGGTAGTAATATCATGCGCGGAATCGGGGCGGTGCGCTTGCAGTACTGCATTAATACCGCGCCGCTTCCGCGCATCCCGCTCATTTAAATATAGTCGCGCAGCAAAAAATCGGTACTGACACGACTGACAGTTGACACTGACAGCTGACGGCGTACTGATACCGTACCCCCTCCGCACTGACAAATCAGGAAAGACGCCAGTGTCTGTATTGTGCACAAATATGATATCGACACGCCGAGCCAAATAAACCTCCTGGTTCCTTGGAGCGTAGTCGAAGCATATTTATCTCTTAATGGATCTAGATTTGCTTGATCCTCTATTGTTTTAGTTGGATCTATTGGGATAAGGCCTGAGACTGCACTAGGTAGAGTAACACTATAACTTGTCACTCTAGTTCATTTTCCATTGAATATGTACCTGAACCTACGGTTAACGGATGGTCATGAGGTCGTCACAAATCTGCGGGTGTAGCATGATTATGGCTGTCATTTTATCACTTATCGCTGTGGATAAGACGTCTGTCACGTTCTGACAGGTATGCGAGTCATCGTGTGCACTCCTTTCTGGAGTGCGGCGGAGGACATATCAGCTCTCTAGTGCTCTTTGTCGGTCTGTTTTTTCGCGGCTCATTACAATGAGCCGGTAATCTATGCCACCTTGGCTTTTAAATTTTTGATATGGGGACAGTGCCTTCTCGGCTTAAGTCAGATCAGCCTGTCTGCGGCATGGTGGAGGGTGTCATTTGCCTATTGGCGGCGTGGTGGAGTCCAAGGGCTGACCCTAGGACTCCACCACGCCGCCGTCCCCCCTGAGCCCAGTCCTGAGACTGGGCTCAGGGGGGACGGCGGCACGAGCTCGCGTGATTGGGCCGGGGGCGCGCGTGAAGTATGCGAGAGCGAGACAGACGTCTTTTTTTATATAAATATTAGGGGAAAATCGACCTAGTCCCAAACTAAGCAAAGCTTGTACTATGGGAACTAGACGACGATATACATACTTATATAGATAAATACATACTTAAATACATAGAAAACATCCATCACTCAGGAACAAATATTCGTGCTCATCACACAAATAAATGCCCTTACCGGGATTCGAACTCAGGACCTCGTGCTTCGTAGGGTCCTACCAACTAGGCTAAAGCGGTCGTCCATAACGACAAGCGTTAGAACTTTAATAATTGTATCTGTGTGTATGTGTCATAAAAATCAATCAAGTCATAAAACACCTATCACAGGACAGCCCAAGAGCTGTGTCGCGGCGACATAGACTAGGTTTAAAGAACTTTATTTCCCATAAGAATAACAAGAATTCACTTACTTGAGAAAGTATACAAACTAAAACTAAGCATACGCATACAGCGGTTAAAAAATTAGGTAAGCAATGTGGGTAGAAAAATATTACAATAATGACAATAATTATTGCGCTAAGCGCTCGGACCGCATCTCCGCGTTGCTAACTGGACTACAACACCGCGATGTACGAACAGAAATACGATGATGCGCTTGGTTGGATGGATGCGGTATATTAGGTAAGTTGAGAGGTGTGCTTATATTGTTTAGTCAGGTTTATATGTTATTATATTTTGAAAGTAATCATAATAATCATATCAGCCGAAAGACGTCCACTGCTGGACATAGGCCTCCCCCAAAGAGTGCCAAAGTGAGCGGTCCTGCGCCACCCGCATCCAGCGGACTCCAGCAACCTTTACCAGGTCATCAGTCCACCTTGCGGGGGGCCTACCCACGCCGCGCCTTTCGGTTCGTGGTCGCCACTCGAGAACCTTTCCGCTCCAACGGCCATCGGTTCTATGTGCTATGTGCCCCGCCCACTGCCACTTAAGTTTAGCGATTCGGAGGGCTATATCGGTTACCTTGGTTTTGCTGCGGATAGCCTCATTTCTGATGCGATCACGCAGAGAAACTCCCAACATAGCCCTCTCCATAGCCCTTTATCATAATAATAGTGATATACTATCCGTCTCTATCCAAGCGTTCTAATTAGAAAGAGACTATCCGTCTATAGCGCCACAACAAAGCTCACGGGCTGTCCCGTGATAGCCCTGCTGAGAAAATAGGATAAAAAGCTTAGGCTCGGTTCGATTCTAAAATCAATTAGCCATATTTTCCGCGCCACCGACCGCTATCGGTTTGTCCCGCCAAGGGCCCTCGATGATCGATGGAAATTGATGGGAATTTATTTTATTTCCACCCCAACTCGTTCGGTGTCATTTGAAATTGATTGCATGTGACGCCAAAAGTCCACCGTCAGATTAGACTTTCATTCATTCTCGCATTCATATCGCCTAACAATCATAAAGTCCGTTAATCACGAAAATAAACCGGATGAATCCCTTTGATATTCACTGTCGACTGACAGATTGTGTAAATATTGTGGAAGCTTTTTAACGGCATTACTGAGCATTTTATTAATTTAAAAACCATTGAGTCTTGCCTTTGAATTTTGTTCTCAGGCCGGTTGAGATAAGGTTAATGGACCACTTTGTATTTTGTAAAGACTGTCTTAGAGAAAAATTATGTTAACTTTATAACCTACAATCAAAACGTTTCATATGGAAATAATGAGTCACTGTACTGGTTCCATTATAGCGATGGTTATAAGTAATGAATACCGCAAATTATTCAAGCGTAGAATGCACATAAATATTATAGTCGTGGATATGGATATGGATATGAAATAAAAAAGTAGATCCATGACAAGGACAACGAATGATTTAATATCCCATGGATATATCTTATTGAGATTTGTATAGGTACTACCGTCTCGCTCGGTGGTGGTATTATTATTACCATAGAAAAGAAGAAGAAAAAGAAGAAAAAACAGCTTTTCATGACAAGAAGTATGATTAATATTAAAAAAAAAAACTAAATCTAAAACAGTGTGTGAAATCAATCAACTAGTGTCACGAAAATGTCCCGCCTCAGCATAATGTCGACTCAAGAGCCGGCGCTGATCTTCCGGCTTCTCTGTATAAATCTATAAGTACCCTAAGATTTGATAGAAAATGTCAGCATGTACAAGATAGCGCTGGTTTTATACACGCAAGGAACCAAGTGTCGCGAAGTTCTGCAGGTCGATCACTTAACACATTCAATACCAAGAATCGCTACGCGCTGCGCTCGTAGCCGATCCCGTGGTTTTCCTTGTATGTAGCGGAAAGCGACTACGGCGTAGGCGCCCGCTAGGCGGGTTCCTGGTAGTGAAAGTGTTAACGCATCATAAATGTCAATTTTTATATGGAAAAATCTGGTGTGTTAGATCGTTTATTGTAAGATAATGCCAATCCATGACGATATTGCCGAATCTGGTACCAAATCGATTTTACATGCAACCTCGGGACGGTTTGTGAAAAAATATCGCTTCGCACACGCTAACGATTCAGTAGCACGAAATGACCTACATTGCTGGATTATTTCTGAAGCGATTTGCATTTGTTTTGGCAAACTTTTTAAATATGTTCAAAGGGCGTTTCCGTATTTGCTTTAGCATTGTCTACGTTGCTTAGCAGGTAGATCTAAATATCACTTTTAAGGGTGGGAAAATGACAGTTGAACGTACGTTAGATCGTACGTTCGATAAGTTGCGCGATCATCCCTCGAATCTCATTAGGAGCAAATGGTTGACATAAAGTTACGTAAAGCCGTAAAATCACTAAGCTGTCATCGTGCATGTTTCTTTTATGTCATAAAATTTAACTGTCAGGCAAGTAGCATAAAATAAATGTATAAATGTATGCTGTTATATTATTATGCACTAAGGTAAAAGACCAATAAAAATAAAATAAACTCGATGACCTAGTTTGCAGCTATTGTCGACGCTGACACTGCAATCCCGTACGTAAATGAAATATGATGAAATAAATATTCTTAGATTGATATGCACACATTATTTATGTTTTAAGATAATTCGTTATTTATGTCTTTGATGTGTATGATATTAATTTGTAAAATTGTTTTCCTATTAGTATAATATCTCTTTGCCTGAGATACAGGATAATCCTAGTTCTGGCGCATTTAATTAATTCCCCTAACATGAAACAGTGCAAGCACAATGTAACGTTAGCAATAAGGTTTTTTCAATAAATTATTCTTATTCTATTCTTATTCTTAGTTATTATGGTAAATAAATAAGAATATAGAATAAATATAAATAAAATAAAATATATTTTTTTTAAAAAGTAGCATAAAAGATCAAAAACCTCTCTCATTCTGACTTGCTTCTAATTAAGTTATTTTGTAATATGGGCCTCTGTCGCTTGGTTTAAATAAATAAATAATGAAACTAGAATTTCTAACACCTTCCGTGCCAGGAACCCGGTGGGCTTTGGCTACTCGTAGGCGCACAAACGATTTTCAACAAATTCGCTGCCAAGAATCGCTACGCGTTACGCTCGTAGCCGATCGCGTGGTATTCCTCGTATGTAGCGGAAAGCGACTACGGCGTAGGCTGGTTCCTGACGCTGAAATTGTTAATACGCTATCGGCTACGACGCTACGAAATCGTTGGCACTGAATCTGTGAAAAATCTTTGCTAACTATAAAACCCGGCAGACGTAACTTCTGGCAACTTGGACAAAGGGCCCAAGAACATATTCGTCAGCCTTAATTCTCTAGTGCCAGTTTAAGCCGTACCATGTAGATACTCCTGCCACTGACTGTACCTAAATCCCGGGTATAATGTGGGCAAAAACGGTCACGGACACGTTTACGCGATTTATAGCTTTCCTTTTAACCACAATGTAACGAATATTTAAAAAAGGTACGAGGGATAATTTTGATTTAAACATATGGGTTCAGTACAGTCAAGTGTAAAACTAACTTAAGAATGTATCACAGGCCCTTACGTCGGCGTAATGGTTCCGGTATACATATTTACGAGAGGTTTAATTCGATACATATTTTTGCACTTGACTGTACATACTGTGTAGAACTCGGCCTGTGTTTAAATATTTTTTTTAACTGGATCGCTACAAAGGCAAGCTACGGTAGCCTAGTGTTTCAGGCATGCGGCTGTCAAGCGGCGGTCGTGGGTTCGAATCCCGGCTTGTACCAATGAGTTTTTCGGAAGTTATGTACGGAATATTTACCGTTAGCTTTTCGGTAAAGGAAAACATCGTGAGGATACCGGTCTAATTCCAGTAAGGTCTAGTTTTCCCTCTAGGTTGGGAGGTCAGATGGCAGTCGCTTTCGTTAATGCCAAATCATGGGATTCGGTGTCAAAGCGGACCCTGGGCTCTTTTAGGACACAACCGGGAATAACGCTAGGAGGATTATGATGGATCACTACAAAGGCGATTTTGACAGGTGGCCTATAGTGATTAGGGTTGTTACGGATGTTCGCATTCGCATATGCGAATGATTCGCATCAACATTCGCATTCGCATCAAACGATGCGAATGTTTTGCGAATGCGAATATGTGCAAGTCGTGGCGTGTTTCGCCCGCGCCGGCCGCCTGCCGCCGAGCCGCCGACTCGCGCATGCGCAAAGCGCGCCAACCCGTATCACGTGATTCATTTTAACCAATAGAATGCACTTTTACTTGGGTAGTGACTTGTGATTGCTTTTATGCTTGTGAATGTTAAATAAAACTATTAAAAAGTAATTACGTACGTTGAGTTTTTAGTGTACTCCCTCGCATTCGCGAATGTAAAATTCAATTAGAACGGTTTTTTTTTTAAATGTTCTTTCATGTTGAAGTTTGCCGCCATTCGTAATTCAGTTTCGGAAGAATGATTCCTCCGGTACAGTCCAGTGTAAAAATATGAGTGCATACAAATTACTCATAATTATTTCCCATCGCTCTTATGTCAGCGGATTAAGGTTCCGGTACATATTTATGAAAGAATGAAATCGATACATATTTTGACTAACATATTGTGACTGTACACACATACATTTTACCCGGGCGATATATTTTTATTTTCTACTAGCTTCTGCCCGTGACTCCATCCGCGTGGAACTCGTTTATATCGTAGCTCCATACAAACTTTTATTTCCCATCTCACCCCCTTACGGGATGATTTCTAGGACTAAAACTATCCCATGTCCTTCCCCGGGCCTCAAACTATCTCTGTACCAAATTTCATCTAAATAGCTTCGGCGGTTTAAGCCTGACAGACAGACAGAAAGACACACTTTCGCATTAATAATATTAGTATGGATTTATAACGAACTAAAGATACGAAATCCGCAAAAGAATAGCAAGCAAGAACAACCGACATAAATATTTTTAGAGGACCCCTAAAAACAAACGAGCAAAGCCCAGCTGTGAAATATGTAGATATCCTTCAGTAGAAATTGTGATTGGGGTTCAGGGAGCAATAACTTTCCCTTTATGACCCAATTTTTAGCGGTAAACAATGAAATTTGAAATTTTGCCGCGATATCTGCCGTTATCGACACACGTCGACTGGTTTTGTGTTTGTTTAAAAACGTTTTTTTTGTTGAGCGTTTTGAATCAATTAATTTGGAACAATATTTTGAATTGCGGAGATAACGGTAGCGCAAGTACCTTTATTTTTTGTAGTTAATTACATTTTATGGTTTTTTTTTTTTTATTGAAATAAAATAAAAACAGGGTTAATATTACAGTCTAATCATATATTTTTTTAATAAAGGAGCCTTCCTAATAAATATTTAATCTTAATTAATTAGGTAACTATATTAATTTTATACAGTATGGTAATGGTAAGTACCTTTGTTGTTTATGACTTCATTTTAACATATGTCATTTGAATTATGACATGGCGAACCAAACATGTATTTTTCTTGTTTTGGGTTTATTTGTGTGATATGTAATTTTAGATGATTCCAGTACTGAACTGGAAAAACATACCTTCCTTTGTAACAAAAAAATAACAAACGTGTACAATATTTTAGCTCTCTTATATGGTGCTACAGGGTTTTTCTACAGGGTGTTAAAAACAAGTACCTCGGCATTCCCATCGCTTAATGCGTCGAAAACTCACTGAATATGCATCAACACTTACTTAAGCAGTTGTATCTGCGGGACAGTCTTGAAGTTATCTATTCTGCCTGGGGTGCATCTTAATGCGAGTCAAAAACAATGAAAGTCGTCTATGGCTCGGGTTACCACGTTTTTTTTATTTTACCGGATATTCGTTTTTTAGATAATTATTATATTACATATATTTTGATATTGATAAGGTTATTCAAATTAAATATATAAAGGGCCTGTACAGTCAGCGTCATATAGTTAGTAGCAGCCAGAGTAGCTAAATATTTCGTAACACACCCTTATTCTTAAACTAATAAAGAAGTGTACCGAAATATTTGGCTACCTTGGCTGCTTCTAGCTATATGACGCTGATTGTACAGTCGCGGAATGAAAAGATTTGTCACTTTCCGACCACAAGAGCATTGAAATAAGTCGATAAGTGGCGAACCTTTTCAGTCCTCGCTAATAAACTATTCATTAGACTAATGGTGACTGACATTAAATTTGTTCTATTTAATTAAGCTGCTTGTCAGACTTGCATTTTTTTACTTTGGTAACACGTTCAGAATAATCAGATTAAAACTAATCTATAAAAATATTATCAAAGGTGATGTTTGCAAGGGGGTAATCTCGGGAACTACTCATTCCATTTAAAAAATCTTTAACCAGTACAGAATGGGATGACATAAGCTATATTTCATCACCGCCTTCGAACTCAACCACGCAAAAATGGCTTAACGGATTTGGGTGAAATGTGGTATGTAGTTTATAGTCTAGATTAAAATGTAAGATTCTATGTTTTTATCCAAAGGGATGAGCGTTAATGCGGCAGTTCACGCGGACGAAGTTACACTGGTATACGTAAGATAAGTCGCAGACATCTGTTTATTCAATTTCCGTTTCAGACGACATCTATCGCCTAGATCCAACTTAACTCGAATAAGCCTTTTGAATTTAGCCAAATGAACGCTTGAAAAGCCCCGTCTATTCATAATTACAAACTTGCTACGCTTTATTATAGGCATAGCGGCTGATTCAGAAATCAATAGTCACACACCAGGAAACACATATCACGCGTATCATGTTTGTGTAAGTCTTTTATAAATCGTGGTCAAAACGATGTGCCAAAAATGTTAACAACTTTGCACAGTCGAGTTTGAAATTATGTGCACTGGACATATTTCTGACAAAAGAATCCTACTTACTAGTATATTATAAATGCAAAAGTTTGGATGTTTAGATGTTTGGATGTTTGGATGTTTGTTACTCAATCACCCTTAAACGGCTCAACCGATTTAAGTGAAAGTAAAATATAGGATAGTTTTTATCTCGGGTCCACGCAGACGAAGTCGCAGGCGGAAGCTAGTAAAAATATGTGAACATTACATTATTATTGAGAGCATCCATGGCCGCACCGACGTGGTATAAATAAAGAAATGTGTGTTAGGCTGGATTTAACCCTTAAATTCGCAGTTTTGTTTTAAAACAACACCTATAAACAAAAAAATCCCGAGACTTTGTTTTTATAAATAACGCCGAACTCTTAAGTTTATTTAAATTCCAATATTTCTGCGTATCCAAAATCCATGAGTTCAATGCTCCCGCGCACGAAAACTGACAGTTGTCGGCAAGATGGCGCCGAGTCGACGCGCGCCGCAACGAGGCCCGGTAAGTAAAAAATCTTTAAAAATATAAATCTTCGTTTTTCATGCACTTTTTTAGTTGAAATACACTTAATAATAGTCAAATAATGTGTTGTGGTATGTACGATCGCACCTTGAACTAATACTGAGACAAAATAAGACTTCGAATATGAGTGTTGTTTATAAACAACATTGCGAAGTTCTGAGCATTTGACCTGCACGTGCCTATGTTGTTTTAAACTAACACTGCCCACTTATGTAACATTTTTTTTTGCCGTTTTGATAATACTTCTTAATAATCCCCCATTTTCCAACTGCACTAACTTTATATTGGTAATAGGGTAAGGTGTGGTAAGTTGGACCTATAATTTTACCTAGGGTAAAAGAAAAAGTAGTCATCTATGAGTTGATTTTATTGTTCATTTTATGATTGTTCCCTATTATTCTCGCCTTTTTAATTATTTACATTACATATGGACTTTACATTATATGGGGGCGGTCCTACAAGGTCGTACGCAACAAAATGCGTAACGGCTCCACCATGGATTCCCTGGAACCGGAGCTCCTCACGCAAGTGGTGGAGGGCCTCTTCCCGCCCGCCCTCGACTTCACTCCTCCGACGATGCGGGAGCAGCGGATGGAGGACCCGGAGCCGGTGGCAGTGACACCGATTACGGAGGGGGAGCCGACGTGGGCGGTGCACCGGCTTAGGACCTGCAAAAAGGTCCCTGGGCCAGACGGTGTGCCGGGAAAGATCCTGCCGATCGCGATGGGTCACCTTGGGAGCCGCCTAAAGGACTTGTTCGATGATTGTCTGGTTCCCGGGGTGTTGGAAGGAGGGCAAGTTATGCCGCCGGCCGCGGACTCTCCCCCGGGTGGCGGCCCATTGTTTTGCTGGACGAGACCGGGAAGATGTTGGAGCGGGTCCTCGCTTCCCGGATCGTCCGGCATTTAGACAGTACGGGCCCCAATGTGTCCGACCGCCAGTTCGGCTTTCGAATTGGGCGGTCCTGCATAGACGCATTGGGTGCCCGAGGGTTTTGTTAGGAAGCAGCGGAGAGACGGGAGGGGGTGGTGGCGGTGTCATTAGACATCGCCAACGCGTTTGGATCCCTCCCGTATTCGGTAATTGGGGAGGCGCTCCAATATCATGGTGTGCCTCCCAACTTGAGGCGCATAATAGAGCACTACTTCACGCAGAGGGTAGAAGGAAAGAGGGGGGCAAAGAAGGTCGAGGCCCATGGCCTGTGGCGTGCCCCAGGGGTCCGTACTGGGCCCTTTACTATGGAATCTGGGGTACGATTGGGCCATTAGGAGTGCCCTCCTCCCCTGGATCGCTGTCATCTGCTACGCGGATGACACGATGGTGGCTGTCCGAGATGCGGATATGTGGGAAGCTCTGCGGCGGGCAGAAGTTGCCGCGGAGCAAATGGTGACCCGCATCCGGCTGCTGGGCATGAGAGTGTCCCTCCCGAAAACAGAGGGAATAATCTTCGGGGGGAGAGGCTGGCGGCCGCCTGCGGGGGCCACAATTAGAGTGAGCGGGGAGGCGGTCCAGGTGAAGCCTCATATAAAATACTTGGGGCTCATTTTGTGTTAAGTGGAACTTCGGGGAGCATTTCCGCCAGCTTGCTCCCCGAATAGTGGCGACAGCGTCAGCTTTAAATACTTTTTGTAATATTTTTGTTTTATTTTGATTCCCGTATCCTGTGCAGTGTTGTTTATATACAACACCCATCAACGAATGTCGTATTGTGAGTAACGGGCAATGTTGTTTCTAAACAACATATGATATAATCAGACCTGAACATGAAATATTTTTTTTATTATATTTTTACACCTAGATATACTTACAATAAGTTAGTTTTTAACAAAAAAAACATTTAATTCGACAAAAAGGTATCTTGGGCATTAAAGGGTTAAAGACGTGTTCGGAACCAATCCTATTCAACTTAATAAGTTATAAGCTACTGTTTCCAATCAATATTAGTCAGATTAACGTTACCTTTTTTTATAAAATATCCATAACCACGAGCTCCGGTAACCTAGTGGTTCAGGCATGCCGCTGTCAAGCGGCGGCCGTAATGTACGCTCGTACCAATGAGTTTTTTCGGAACTTATGTACGGAGTATTCTACCATTAGCTTTACAGTGAAGGAAAACATCGTGAGGAAACCGGTCTAATCCCAATAAGGTCTAGTTTTCCCTCTGGGTTGGAAGGTCAGATGGCAGTCGCTTTCGTAAAACTAGTAAGTGCCTTAGCCAAATCTTGGGGGTTAGGTGTCAAAGCGAACCCCAGGCTCCTTTCGGGGCACAACCGGGAATGACGCTAAGAGGATGATGAAATATACATTACTACAGGATCGATTATAATTTACTGATTTATGTAGGGTTAGTTCCGATCACGTCTCCTGAATCATCCTGTATAGATAACTTTCCAGATTTTTTTAAAAGCCTGGCTACCCTACTACGCAAGACGGACCTGGTGAATGTTACTGTCATGCAAATTTTACGAGCCACGGAACTAATTACGCTACTACGTAAATATCCAGATAAAGCCTTTATGTTTGTATAGTTTTGAAACATTCTAGACTTAGTTTATTCAAGGTGTAAGTTTAGTTAAAGTTAGTGTAATATAGAAGTTTGCTTTAGTTCCTAGTTTAATATTGAGTGAGGCAAAGCTGGCAAAGTATGTGGAAACGCTGTATCTCTCGGCTGAGCAACGTTCTGAACTTGCGGGAAGTATAAAAAGTTGGTGGGTAGATTGTATCTTAGTGGTAACTGTACTTTTTATTGACGTTAGACGGTATATTTGTATTTTTTTTTTGTAAATGCAAATATTGCAAATAGTATGATATCTTAGATTTAAAAAAATTGCCCTTTAAAACTATTAGCTCTGTGAGCTGTAGTACTCGCGAGCCACAAATTGTTTATTTTTTATATTTAATATTCTTAAAACTGAATTGCCAAAAAATTACTATATATTTATTTCTAAGACTAGTTAATAAATCAGCCTATATACTCATAGGGATCCTCCGTATCTTGTCTGATCGTCTGGACTGTTCCATCATGAAGTGAGCGTGCACCGGCTTACAAAATAGGAAATAGACTAATGAACCCGCTGCATATGATATGACTGACTACTATTCTAGAGGCCTCTGTATTCGTGCAAAAATATAAATTTAATTCTTTGGAAGTACAACAGTTGCGAACTCGGAAAATGCGGGTACTATACAAACTTTATAAGCCGGCGGTACGACTAGCACCATCATCTAAAAATGCACATAGCATGTGCATAAAGATACCTATATATAATAAGTTACCAAACTCGTTTAAGGGCCAGAATTTAAAAGTATTTAAGGCAACTAAAAAAAAATGGCTTACTGATAAATGTTATTATAATATTAATGAATTTCTGAATGACAATTTTTAATTCCAATTTCTGTATTGCACTATTATTTTATTTTGATATTAAAATATGTCATGTAGGTATTAATAAGATTTAAATACGTAGCTTCTTAGCTATAGTTTGTAAATGTATGGACGCCTGTAAAGTAAAGGTAGGGCTTGGTGAGACTATCAGAGCTGCAATTGTAACCCAATCTCCGCATGCATTTTAATAAATCATTTCATTTCATTTCATTTCTACTTCTAGGTAGCTAATTTTAGTTAAGAATTTGTATTTGATTTTATTTTATTGTCATTGTGTACGTGATATGGGTTTATTGCCTGAAATAAAGACTTTTATTATTATTAAGTATTTTGTTTCTTTACATTTCTCAGTATTTAGGTAAATACCGGTGTAATGGGAAGCACGGGCCGAAGCCAAGTGCATCTCATGTACCTATTAAGTTGTAATTAAGAAATAAGTTATTACTATATACATCCCACTTCGAATTTCTTCGCAGTTGTATGCAGGCTAAATCTAATAATACTGGTTATTTAAACTATATATTTTCGAAACAGCTCACAAAATTTCACGACAATCGGTTGAGGAATGCGACCTTCGCTCCCTCGTTCAATTAAATAGGAGTACGAGCCTGTAGAAAGCTGATTCAAGTGAATGTAATTGATTTGCAGAAAAATTAAAATTGCATTAATTGAAATGATTTGAAAAACAAGTGAAGATGATCAAGATGACAAGTCAGAACAGAACCTAGTCTTGGGTTGTATCGTGTTATTATAAACAAAAACACACAAAAAGAACCAGTTCGTTATTCTCGAGAGCAGACTCGTCCTTACTCTAACGATCGCGTTAATCAAACCGACGACAATAGCACTCGACTTTACTTCTGATATTTTTCAACGGATCCAAATGGGTCACCACACCGGGCGGCAATGCTGCCATTGTTGCCTCACCAACAACAATAGGTAAATGGGAACAGTTGTCAGTCGCGAGCTTTGTCCGATATCTCCCCGATGCATAGATCTGCGGCTTCGTGCATTCAGGCATCGAAATGAAAATGTTGCGATTGGTTCTCTAGCTATTGTGCGGGGAATCATATTGGAAATTGTCTGTAGTACATTTTATTGGAAGTTTGTAAATGCCTAGTTCTGTCGGGATGTGTGAAGTTCACACATCTGATTTATCTGTTTCAATTTTTATTTTGTGAAGCATCACTTTTAATTCTAATCTACATGCAACTACTTAATATTTAGTCCCATATTAATCTAAGCTATTCTCAATTCGACGAAGATGACCGCATGCAATTTTTAGATTTTACTTCAATTCTTTGGTCGTATGCGGCCTCAGAAAACTGAAATCATTCAGAAAATAATGAATATTAAAAGTTTTTAAAGCCAGCTGCAGGTATTTTATACGTCTTCCAGCCAAACGACATAATTTACCTCAACATGATCCAAGATAAACGTTAATTGAGTTCAAAAAACACATGCCCTTTTTAAACTGATTAAAATCTGCAACCCACTCGAAACAAAACAATGGTCGCTAACAGACTCGTCGGCGGAATGAAAACGGTTTGAAATGAATTCAATATTCGCAATAATTCGATATTGAATGGTAAATAGCATCGATTCTTGTTATCTACGACAATATACAGCGCAGCCTGGAGTTTGCAGAATTTAATCACTCTTAATAACCTCGTGAATGGAGTGTTGGAATAAGTAGCTACTTTGCGAAATCAAATTATTCTTACTAGCTGCCGGCGCGGCTTTACTCGCATATTGCAAAGAACGTAGGCAAAGTCGCGGGATAAAATATAGCTCTACACTCACTCAGGTGAAAGAATTTTTGAAATTATTTCAGCGGTTCCGGAGATTACCTACCCGTAACATAGAAACTTACAGATTTTTCCTCGTTATAATATTACTTAGTATAGAAGTATAGATTAGCTTTTTTCACGCGAGATCGTTCGTGTAGAACTCGTGGATCACCCTTCTAACTTCCACCCTCAATCACCCTCATTTCATCCTCGTAGGGCATTCCCTACACACACACTTTTCATCCCGGAATCATTATTCCGGGATGAAAAGTGTCTTAAGTTTAGTCGTGACCAAAACTCTTTCCACTATTGATTCGGTATGAATGCAGTACTGCATGCGAACCGCCCCGATTCCGCGCTATATAATAGGTACTACAGACAAGGTAACTGGGCGACATTAGTACGCTTCACCCCGCAAAATGCGAAAGTGCACTTGTAACCATTGGGGGGTCCTGTCTCTTGACCAAACAATTTTTAGCCAAATGACAAATGTTTCATTTCACCTTATGCATTTTTCGTCAAAACAGTGGTATTTTCGGGTATTCTTTGAATTTGTTGTATAATAATCCTATAAAGCTGTGCACGACGTCCGGCTATCGCGGCGTCGACCGGGTGAATGCGCGGCGCCTAGAGCCGCGGCGCCGTTCACCCAACAATCACCTAAGAAGTGACTAGTCCGAGACACGCAGCAGCGACGCATTGGTCCCGCCCCCTGCGCTCGGACAGCCACCAACACCGACTAGGTGCGGCCCGGAACACAATCCAGTCGGCTCGCCCAGCCGGCCTACGACAGCTCGCAGACTCGATGCCCGAGTTGTAAGTTCGGGGTCGCAGAGTGCCCGCAGATACCGAGGTAACCTTATTACCGTAATGAAAAATAGATTGTAACAGAATTAAATATTTATTAAAATCTTCACACTTTTAATTATAACTTTCCCTATCACTGTCCCTAACTACTAGTTCCTACTTCTCCTTGTTCCTTTAGTTGCTTCTTCCGAGACTTTTTTTTTTTTTTGAACCTGACTGTTGCTATAATAGGACGAACCCAATATAGCGGTCGAATTGCGTGGTTGGAGGGTAGCCTGGGGAAAATCCAGGGGGAGCCTCCGGCACGACCACGCGGGAAAGTTTGTGCACTGGAATACTCTACGAGTTTGCGCTCCAGTGAGATTGGTTGAACGGTATCAACCGAATCTGGGGTGTGAGTGGTGTCGAACTACTGGGAGTTTTATCGCTGGTTCGCTAAAACCTAGCATAGCTGAGAAGAGTCCAGCAAGAAACTCAGCTAGGCCCGACTTGGGTCGGACTGACTCACAAATTGCACTTTTTTTTTTTTTTTTTTTGAACCTGACTGTTGCTATAATAGGACGAACCCAATATAGCGGTCGAATTGCGTGGTTGGAGGGTAGCCTGGGGAAAGTCCAGGGGGAGCCTCCGGCACGACCACGCGGGAAAGTTTGTACACTGGAATACTCTACGAGTTTGCGCTCCAGTGAGATTGGTTGAACGGTATCAACCGAATCTGGGGTGTGAGTGGTGTCGAACTACTGGGAGTTTTATCGCTGGTTCGCTAAAACCTCGCCTAGCTGAGAAGAGTCCAGCAAGAAACTCAGCTAGGCCCGACTTGGGTCGGACTGACTCTACCCGGTATGCGGCGGTACCGGGACGAATAGAGACTGTATGTGTCTGTGTTGTCGCGATCTCGCGGTGGACGTCCCCGCCGGCGGGAATGCCGAAGTGTACGCGATGTGTTGGACGCCGAAAGCGCAGCGTTCCATCTTTCGATGGACGCTGTGATTTCGTCGTCCGGGTCCGTAAGTGTGTGCCTAGGACGCCGGACCGTGCGGCCCCTAATCAGTGAGCGCCGAGTAACGACAGAGGGGGGAGGGATGGGAATGTAATCAGCAGCCTTCCTAACTAACGGATTCCTATGGTGGGGAGCGTTGTCAAAATAACGTCTGGCAGCCTGCTTAAAGAAACCATACATGGTGCTAATCTCCATGTCGTGGTGCAGGCTGAGGTTCGATTGGTACCACGGGGCACCAGTCGCCCTACGGAGAAAACGATTCTGAATGACCTGAAGCGGCTTGAGTGATGACATAGGCACGTGAGCAAATGCTACACTTGCATATGTCATGATTGGACGAACACAAGTCTTGTAGAGTGTCAGCTTATTTCTAAGTGACATTTTACTAAACTTGTTGATCATCGGCCCAAGCCTTCCTAGTACGAACAACGCGCGGTTGCGAACCCTACGGATGTGGCTACGGAAAGTCAGTCTCCTGTCGAGGGTCACTCCAAGATATTTGGCCTCGTTGACCCAGGGGATGGGTCGGTCAAACAACTGGATCGGAGCCACCCGTCTTTCTGTACTAACGCAGTCAGACGGGTGGAAGACTATTGCAGTGCTTTTTTCCGGGTTGACTTCGATACGCCAAAGATTAAACCAACGACCTAGGTCGGTGATTGCCTCTTGGAGGTATCGCCGGATAGTAGCGTACTTACAATGGGTCGTAAAGAGCGCGGTGTCGTCCGCAAACAACCCCAGTTGCACCTTAGAGTGCCTGGGAATGTCGTTCGTGAACAACGAGTAGAGAGTGGGAGAGAGCACGGAGCCTTGCGGGACTCCGGCCCGGATGGGGTGTGGGTCCGAGTACGTTCCCTCCAGTCGGTATCGAAAGCTTCGATCACTGAGAAAATCTCGTATGGTGAGTACGAGTCTGTCCGGTATACCGAGCTGGTATAACTTGTATACCAGCCCGTTATGCCAGACCTTATCGAAGGCTTTCGCCACGTCGAGAAAGATAGCACCGGTCTTGAGCCCCTGGAATCGAGAGAAACCGTCCAACACGTGCTCCGTGACGCGGTGCACCTGTTGGACGCATGAGTGTCCGGATCTAAAGCCGAACTGCTCGTCGATGAGGAGGTTATTCTCGGCCGTAAATCTGAGAATTCTCGTGAGTAGGATCCGCTCATATAGCTTTCCAAGGGAGCTAAGTAAGCTGATCGGCCTATAAGAGGCAGGCGAGGTCCGGGGTTTACCGGGCTTCGCTATCCCTATGACCGTTGCACATTTCCACGCGGCTGGAAAGTGAGCATTGGTCAGCGCGGCATTGAAGATGCCAACCAAAAGGAGGAGGAGGGTTTCGGGGAGAAGTCTCAGGATGCGATTGGATACACCATCCGCACCCGGAGCCTTCCTAATACGGAGAACAAATTGCACTGGGACAATGAGCGGTTATTATACAAGGTTAGGTCCGCCACCTAGTGGGGGCGTCAGTGCGGGCGAATAATGAGTTGTAAACCTATTATGGTGCGTAAAGCCGCTTTGGTAGCTGGTGGGGGTAAGCCCCGCCCATGCCGGTTACGCCTGTTTTCCCTCTGATTTGATCTTTCATTTATGATATCTCAAGCGGACTCAACCTATTAGTAATGAAACCTATTTGATAAAATGAAGTATTCTAATTTACGTCTTACCAACATTTCTGCGTCTCTCATGGCTTTCTAATCCGAACTGTTAAACAATGAATGTGGGTTCTTCACGTTTTTGACCCGTCATGGCGTACTTATTTTAAGTTTATACAATAATTATGATATTTGGCTATTGTTTATTATATTAATCGGATAGAACCTACTTTGGCCGATCTATTGACATATAAATTACTCTTGTGTTATTAAAGATAAATGGCTCATCGAGCTGAAGGTTTCACAAGTTAGGTAAAATTACTCTTCCTCAAGTTAAGTTTTACAATTTAGTATGGAATAATTATAGCCAATTAGAACAATCTTGCTAAAAATGATCGCGCTTGACACGGCGGTCGTATTTATGGGCGTGTCTATTACATATACTCGATTTGAGTGAGATTAGCTTTGCCAGTCTGGCTTATGTATTTGCTCAGATCACATTAATAATTTCTTATATACTTTTATATACTTTAACTGGTATAATTATACAATGTTAGGGTACTCTACCTACCTAACATCTACCTACTTTTGACATGGATTTCTAAGTGAAATGGGATTCTAGCTGGGGTCAGTCTTTATTTACTTATACAATCTAGGTACTTATATATTATATATTTCTTAAATGCGGTCCTGATTGTCCTCGTTGTCTTCTGTCGTTCATAAAAGCTTTCTATTTAAGAAAAAAATGCATTAGGTCAAATGAAACTTTTGTCAAATGAAATATTTGGCCAAAAGTTGTTTGGTCTAACATTAGTGAACCACCTATTGGGTTTGCAATAAATAGGTACGTAAGAAAATGTATTAATGCAATTTTATAAAATCTAAATATAACTTTATTACACTGGTTTTCTGAAATTGAAAATTCCTTTGTTTCATAACAATATTAATTTGAGGCATTAGGAAGCAACACGATGTTTGCTCTCATTGTGCTATGCCCATCATCCAAAGACTGTAATTACAAAATAAATGAAAGCATTTTGATCTTATTTGGGATAGGTATAGGGGTTCGAATTGTGATTCGTAATTATGAGACAAACGATCTTGTTTGACGAGACGAGTCTTGCTTGCTCGGGTAAATTTTCATTTATTTGCTTGAGCTGATACGCCAATTGTCTTAACTCAGCTGCTTTATGAAGATACGGGCGTTATACCGACGTATTGGTATGCTATATATTGTATTCATTGGTTACGGGGAGGTAATTGCGTATTCTTGTGTACTTAATTCAGATTTCTCATTAGTAAATCCCTATACGGAACGCTTTCAATATTACGTTGCTATTTTTCATTTCGCGCAAGGAGCGCGTGGAGTTAATCACTCTTTAGTTATCATTTGAAGACGGCATCCGATATACAAAGATTAGTAATGGGACGAATGTAACCCTATCCAACCGATTTACCACTTTTAAGTTGTTGAAAAGCATTTGGCGAGTACGAAAGATGGCAGAACAGGTGCTGGATCGAATGAAAAAGAAAAACATTTATTCGTGACACACACAAAACGACAAACATTTAATATACAAGTAAAACACGTCACGAAATGGTCCCAACTCAGCATGGTGCTGGCGATTTCCAGCGCTGGTCTTCCGTTGGAACCACGGCGGGCAGCGCACACATTGCAATAAAAATATAAAAAACTTACAATAATAATAACAGCAATAACACAGTGTATTCATTGTAAAAAATAAACGGAAAAAAATGAATAAAAAAGAGATACGGCAAGGCTTATAAGTAAGAATTCAGAGGTGAGTATATAAACAGGGAATTAAAAACGAAGCAGGCCAATAACTATAATGAATTGATTGATTGGAGACATGATTAGGTCACTGAAGTCAATGGAGAATGAACGAATTATACTGAAAAATAGTATAAGCGATTTTACTGTGACTTAAAGCTTCCTTTAGATATGCGAGTCAAACAAATAAGTACCTACAGATGGCAAGTTGATTCAAGTTACGTATGAACTTAATTCGAATTGAATTGTTTAGGTTCCCATCACTAAAGCACACATCTTCTAAAATAATTGGTAAAAGACATGGGATACTGTCGAATATATGTATTAAAATCTTAATAATAAGTCAATGTCAAGAGAGTGAGTGCAATATGCGCCAATAAACAATGTTTTTGTCGAACTATTTGTCAGAAGAAACGAAATGAGAAGTAGAGTCGTTAATTGAACGATATAATTGTGAACTGATAAACAGGGAGTCAAAATAAACTGCCTACTTCACAATAATGGTACCAAAACATTGAAAGCAAATGGACCAAGGCTGTTTCATTATTTTCTTTACCTCTCATGGACGTAATCTTCAACATTGAACGTATGAGTACGAAAAAAGGGAACACGAATCCTTTGTGTAAGCCTAATGAAAAATATGGCACACATTTTACATGTGACAGAAGGAAAAGTAGGTACACTCCACGTCAAAGACACACTTTATTCCCTTACCTATTTCAAAGGAGTAAAGTGCAAAATTGTAAACTTTGGCGTGGAACGTTAATGTGAATATAGAAATTTCAGGATGGAAAATATGTTCTTTAAAAGGGACATTAAAAGTAGTCACTTAGTATTATTATTTAACCTATTGTTCATATTTGATATTTAAAAGTGCGACGAAGGACATAATCGGCTTTCAGTGAAGTCTTGCCGGTAAAAGCTTTCACGGCCTCTTTGGGCTTTTACAATAAAACCGCAAAGCTCGAATTATTGTTGCCGTTTACAATTTTCGCACGGTCTTCAGTCATTTCGTTCGTCATTTGGCATTTATGATGCTTCGGGAAGCGTTTAAAAGATTCTCAAATGGGTCTTATTTTCGTTTACTTTTAGGTTATTCGTCTTTTGCAATGTTATTATTACATACCTTCATAATAATATAGCTGTAAAATTCATGTTTTTTTTTAATACATATACGGCAAACTACAACTATCAGACCCAAATTTGAAGCAATCGGTTCTGTTAAACAACGAAATACCTACATATATTTGAAAATTTACTAGTGCTGCTAACCTACCTCAACTTATGCATTGCTTATCACTGTCCCCCAAAACAGCTCGAACTTTTAAAATCAGGATGTTTACTTTTATACCAAGCTGTACTAGTTGAAATATATTGTCTTTCTACTCGTAGTGTGCACCACGGTATTATAAGCCGTGCCTAAAATTACTCTTTAAAATGTTCCAATTTTGAAATTCAAACCTAAAGATGCGGTGTCTCCCGGTTTCATCAGAGGTAATTTAACGCCACGTCGTCGTAGGCCGTTGGAGTAATTCGTTCGCGACACGCAAATATGGCGACCGGGACGTTGAAAAATGTCATCTATTACTTTATTCAAGCAATGTTCCACCATAATATGTTAAGGCTGAACGCAGATTTTTCTGTTTATTATCATGAGGAATTATGAACCGTGTCGAATAAGTAGCTAAGAAAATTGCATGGATGTGTGTGTTAGAGTCATTCTCGAACCTTCCTGATGTGGTGTCGTTTATGGCAAAGCGTAGATGAGTAAACTGAATTGGAATATTGGTTAATTAGGGTTAATAGTGCCCTTATAAACACTAATTATAGCAATTAATCGTTACATAGACATTGCCTATACCCACATCATTATACTTCTTTAAAATTAATACAAAATTCAAGATGTCTGAACTTTACACTTAAGAGTCCGCAGTAAGCTCGTCCGAATTTCACCTTCCCATTCAAACGTAGTTACGCTCTCATTTTAAAACTACGTGTTGGATCGTGACGAAACTTTGCATATACAATGACATGTGGTATATCTATGTCTGTAATTAGTTTATATGGTTCCAGTTTATAAAACAAACGAAATACAGCAAAAACAAGTTTTGTATGAAAAACTCAAATTCGCTGACACATATATACGACATAGATATTCCTCATGTCATTATGCATGCAAAATTTCGTTACAATCCAACACGTAGTTTTAAAATGAGAGCCTAACTACGTTTATATGGAGAATCGAGCATACTGCGGACTCTTAAGTATTATACATATGTTAGCTAAGATTCTATGAGAGTGCACCTTAATATGTGTTAAAGCAGACATGCATCTAATTATAAACCGTATACAGCAATTACACCAGACATTAACACCAATCGTGAATGCCTTCGTGATTAATTAGTCTGGATACAAACGGTCAAACGTTCAATTAGTCCACCGAGAGCAGATGAAGGATGAATTGAGCGCCAAAATGTGTTTTCTCCACATATCCAAAGTTAGTGGCTTTTGTTTTTAAACGTGCGTCTCAATACTCAACAACAACTCAATTTACGGACAGAACGTATGAACCATTACCTCTCAATTAGTTTAGTTAATTCGAGCAGTTTCGTACCCGAAGCACGGCATGCAAGCATCCTACATAAATTAGTCTTGTTAAGTGCAGTACAGGAATTTAATCCCCATATTTCGTCTGGCAAGGGTTCGGCATATCTTTTCAGGTCTAAAATGAATTGTATGCGATCGAATTTGCACACGCCAATATGGTCTTCATTAGCTTTGAATCAACGACCAAATTCGCTTGCGTTTTGCGCGAAGTCAGCAGTGTACACTACACTATGCGTGCGGTATTGATAGGCAATTTCTAACCGTATTTCCTGGACTGACGGTTTGATTTTGTATACAGCTATAGTTGCACTTTATCTCATGTGGATTTGTTAGTACACCATGTTTAATGATGCTCATTACGTGAATGAAATCGGATTACCAGACAGCGAAGCTTGATCTCCGAGTGAAAGATAAGGGCTTTTAATTTAAATTGAGACTAAATAATGACAATGGATAATAGAACCCATTTACATAGATCACAAACAAATAGCTTTGCGGTAGCGGCGTAGCGGTGTCAAAAGTCGAAATAAAGGAAAAATTAGGAGAGGTCATTTTATATTGAATTTCGTAGATTGAATGAGTAGCTGTTGTATTCATACAACAACTCATTCATTATTTATTGCGAAGTCTATAGAGTTATTTAATCTAAATATATAGTACACATGTAATCGAAATATTTAGTGCTAGCTGCCCGCAGAGAACCCAGGTGACGCCGCAGTATAATATATAGCCGCGTATGTATGACCCGGATACGTCCAAAATCTACGACCAAGACCACCGGTGGATGGGGAGCAACATTCCTGAGCGCAGTGGAAATATGGCGATCGCCAACCCGCATGCCAAGCGTGGCGATTATGGAAGGTAATGGAAGGTGCAAAAACCCACGGCCGGAGGTTCCGGCGACCCTCGGTACCCTGGTTGTGGTAGCGGCCAGGGTACCAGCGGGATCAGGGGTGCTAAGAATCTCCGGCGAAGATCCGGCTACCACCACCGACTGATGACCTGGCCAAGGTCGCGGGAGTCCGCTGGATGCGAGTGGCACAGAACCGGTCACTTTGCCACTCTTTGGGGGAGGCCTATGTCCAGCAGTAGACGTTTTTCGTCTGATATGACGATGATAATGTATGTATGTATGATACTCTTTCAAATAAGATGAGGCGTTCCGGAGATTACCCCTAGATATAAACCTACAACAATACAATTTCATAGACTATCCCTGTTTATAATACTAGTATTATTATAAAGTATAGATATGATAATATACTCACATTTTCATCTATAATTATTGTACTATATACCTACATTGAAAATACATAAGTAACTCATTTAGGTTATGTGTAGGTATTATCGTATTGTGATTTGTGATTTTGATTCAGACTTACTTAAAAAACAATGTTTGATCAGCATTAATGCTAAACAAAAACAAATAAATATGTACAGAAACGTCTCAGATATTTAATCAAAACAGATACAAGGATGCAGAAAATAAATTAAGCATACGACGGTCTAAAAGGATCAACGTCTTTTCAATTCCTGCGAAGCATTTGCGCCGGAGATAATTTTATTTTGTATTTTTGTTCGAACATTCGAACAATGGTAATCGTTATAATCTTCCGCGTGAAATGAAAATTATGTCTTCCCTGTTTACGACGCTCTGTTTTCAATAAATGTAGGCGCGTTGGAAAGATCGTAAATAAAATATCCTTGCTAAGTAACGAATGTGTTGTCTCTGGGTTCTACAGGTATTAGAAGCAATATAAAACGCATAATTGGTTGATTGCTTGCTGAAATTTGCAGTTTTGTGTTATATACTTTTAGAAAATGTATATGAGTATTTTACGTCTTAACATAAGAATACTCATTTTGGAAGTGACCACCATACGGCCTGTTTTTTTTCTAAAATATCGGATGTCCTGAAAGTTTCGGAGATAAAATAACACGACGAAAATATTACACTCGACACGGGGTTAGGTATTTAAGACATATATTAAGGGATGTATAATGACCTGGTGCTCAACAATGACCCAATACTTGGCACATTCAATCTTAATTCAATACAGTAGGCATCTACTTATACAAGAAGGTGTCAAAAATTAAGACGTTTACCTTACCTACGATATAGGAAACCGTTACAAGTAGATACAATGTGCAAAAAAACGTACATTTTATCATAATGCTCTTTAGGCATTAATCGACAACATCGAAGGCGTAACAATTAAAATACAATGCATCTCCTAATCTTAGCGAACTCGGTCACGGTGTATAAGTAGAATAAAAATAACGTACTTAAAATAAATGCAATATTTCATTATTTATCCCCAGACATCATGCTATTAACGAGCTTATACGCCGCGCCATGGTCTCGGCAAGCATTCCTTGCGTTCTGGAGCCCCAAGGGCCGTACCGATGGCATGAGACCGGATGGTCTTACGCTGATTCCCTGGGCAAAAGGCCGCTGCCTGCTATGGGATGCAACCTGTGTGAGTACATTTGCACCCACTCACCTTTACCACACCATGAGGATAGCAGTTGCGGCCGCCGAAAATGCTGCTAAACTAAAACATGGGAAATACGCCCACCTCGAATCGGCGTACGACTTTGTTCCGATCGCAATCGAGACGGCTGGTCCTTGGTGTTCGGAGGGCAGTAGGCTTGTTTGGGAGCTGGGTCGGTGTCTAAGAGATAAGGGCTGCGACCCTCGTTCTGGCTCTTACCTGGTCCAACAAATATCGGTGGCAGTTCAACGGGGCAATGCAGCCGGTATTTATAGCACCTTTGGACGAGATGGGAGCCGGTCATAAAAAATATATTTATACTTCATTTTCTTTCTTGGTTTTCTATGCTGTTATATTATTTTCTAGTTTTCGTTTTAATTTTGTTTTCTTATTATTCTCTTAGTGGTTAGTCTTAGTTTATAATTTAATGCAACTAAGTGACCAAATAATGTGTATATTTAAAGATACACTGCCGAGTATACGGTAAAAAAAGTACTCTTTTATTTGGTTTTGAATCTCAATGAATGGCATTGAAGTGAGTTAACCAAGTTTTGTAAATGTGAACCGACCATTTAATGTGAGTTGCCTTAAGGTAGACTTTTTGTTTGGGGATGCTCAAGAGGGAATTAGACGCAGTAATTCGCCTTCTTTTTATGTAGACGCGGGGGTGCCAGACATGGTATTATGTGGGTGTAGGTATTTACAGGATGCCAAGTCGGGGTATTTATTTAAAGGAGGGTTGCTAAGTGTTGCGTTTTTATTAAGTGGGATGAAGTTAAACAGGTGTTTAACTGGAGACTTTGATGGTTCTCAACGACCGTATATATACAGGGTGTTTCAGAAATAAATAAATTATGTAAATGGATTTTCTTCTGCAAGTAGGCCGTAATGGCACTTTTACAAGTCAAAATTCTACCAGCGTTTCAGCGAAGATCACTGTTAAGAAGAATTGCCAAAAATAGCTTATTACAATGATAGTTCTTAAACTCCTTAAAATAAATCAAACTGAATATGAATACAGAAATACCCCTACAGCGGAAAGGGGGTTAAATTGTCTCTTTTAAAGAGTCAATCTACTATATTTTAAAACCGTATTGTGACTAAAAAAAAAAGTTTTCTTTCTCGTTCAGTAAAATTAAGTAGTAATAAACAACGCAGAATGTATATTTGCATTTTTACCTAATACCCGCAGAACGACAACTTAGTGATACAAACACAATGTATAGAAACCAAAAACAGAATTCGCTTAGATATAGGCATTACGGTAAGTCGAGTTTTGGAAGAAGAGTTTGAAAGACCTAACCTAACTAATAACAACCTAAACATTTTTTTTGTTATTTTGTAAAGAACGTCAAAACAGGAGTGGCTCTACGTGTGCTCCACTCCGCCTTGCTCCAACCTCACTCACCGGAATCACTTTCTGCTTGTAGGGTCCAATCCCATTGTCCTCAAGCTTCACCATAAGCATGTTGATGAGCCTGCTTTTGTTGGACTTGTTCGACAGAAAATCTTCTTGTTTGACGTTCATCTCGGTGTCTTCGGTGAAATGGATGTCAACAGACTTGCTGAGTCGATAGTGCCTTGATGTTCTGCTATTTTCGTGTTTGAGGTTGATGAGGAATATCCGTCAAAGACTATAAGTACATCTTTCGTGGTAAGTAGTTGTTGTTTTCCAAAATTACAGTTTCAAGAGTAAATATCTCGAATACTGTATAAGATATCGCAAAACTTCATTGAATAAAACTTGTCTCAACTCTTTAATCAGGTTTCATTTTGTACTTATGGTCATGTCGCTAGAACGCGTAGCTTCCGAGATATAAGCGAAAACCCGAGATATGGGGCATTCAAACCAAAAATGTTGATATGTTCACCTAACTACTCCAAACAAAGTTACGAAGACAAAAATTGTGTTCCAAACATTTCCCTCTATACCTTTTTTTGAGCATTCGTTGCCTGGCCTAATAAGTATAGATTAGTCAATGCAAGAAACTACCTTTTATTTTACTGGTGACCGTGAAGGCTACGGTGAATAGACACTCAAGTTCTGATTGAGAGAAGCACAAGATATATATATATATAAATATATATACAAGTACAGTATTTCAAAACACAGGGAGCAAGCACAAGATATTCACATAAAATATCACTTAGGGCACAAATAGTCACGACGTATCGACAATCAAATCGACACAACATATTTGAAGCAAGAGAGAAAAATTGAAATTAATAATCTGCACAAAAGCATTATTTATTATGCCAAAAGCCGTCGAGGATACAATAATTCAGGCAAGCGTTTTGACGGCTTAATCCCGCTTTCGCTCGTTATTTGCTAGGATTTAACTGTTTGTTTCGCGTTGATTTCGAGTTGAAGCCGCCTAGAAGTATCTATAATTTTAAAAAAAACGCTTTATACAAGCTTTGTCCGTTAAAAACGTAGAAAGAGGATTTAGTCCCAAAACGGACTAGATGCAAATTAACCTGACTAAATTGAGAAGGATCAGACTAAAGGAGACGCTACACGAGCGAAATCGGCTGGACTGCCATGCAAGGTCACAGAAAATCTAATATAGCACTCCGTACAACCACATCTTAATATATAGTGCCGCCCACAAGGTCACTACCTTGATTTGGCTGACCGCCGTGATGATGTTGTGAAGGGACGCCTGGCCGGAAACAGGTGGGCTGTCGATCGGTTTTTGCGTTCATTCAGCCCCATTCCCTTATTGGAGGTCGCATATGTGTCTACTGGCCATAAGTAATGGTTATTACGACATGCCTGTTACGATTTAAATATACTAAGAAACCGTTTGTTTACGTTCCTTTGTATTGTCACTTGCTGAAAATAAACAGACCACGAAACATCTAGCGTATCACTGAACTCTCCTGTAGTGTTGATTTATACACGTTTTATAGTCATTTCACATTAGGTTATGGGCCTCACGTACTGATAGTGCTAGTTTAAATTAATAAATTGAGTGGATCTGATATTTACTGTAATCTTGCGAAATTATGTCGGAAGAAGGCGGCATAAGTGGTATAAAGAAGCTGAGGGGATCGTCAGACTACCCGAACTGGAAGTTCCTGGTGCGTAATTACCTGGAGAATAAAAACTGGTGGGATGTCATTTTGATAGACGCCGTTAATGCGGACGTAGATAGGAAAGTACGAACAACTATATGTTTGTTGTTGGAACCAGAGTGCTTTACACATGTTTACAATGCGAAAACTGCGAAAGAAGCCTGGAACAGTCTACAGGGAGCCTACGAAGATAAGGGCTGGGGAAGACACATCCACATTCAGCGAGAGCTTTTCAACTGTAAGTTAGAAAATTTTAATTGTATGGAGAGCTACATATCAAAAGTCACATTCTTTGCACAACAATTGCATGATATTGATGCTGGAATCCCTGAGGATTGGATAATTTCAATTTTGCTTGGTGGATTGACTGCTGAGTACAGCCCACTCATAATGGCTGTAGATAACAGTGGCCAAGTGATCACTTTAGAGCAAATTAAAATGAAGTTGTTGCAAGAAGGAAGTAGACAGAGCAAGATGAACACAGACTACGAGCAAGCTTTTGTGACACGTAAGGGACAGAACGATGCCAGATCTACGTATAAGTTCGTCTACAAGTGTTTCAAGTGCCACAAGCCAGGACATAAGGCATCTGAATGTAAAGAGCGAGTCAAGACCGCGAATGTTTGCCTGAACACCAAGGAGGCGATCAACAAGGACAAATGGTATCTTGACAGCGGGTGCTCTAATTCTATGACTCATGACCGAAACAAGTTGGTGTCCTATAGACCTGAAAAGGGCAGCATGAAAATCTCTGTTGCGAATGGCGAGAAGTTATTGGTCAAAGGTCGAGGGAACGCTGAACCTCAAGTCGGCGAAAACGAAAAATTTATTTTGGAAAATGTTTTACATGTTCCCGACCTTTCGATGAATTTGATACCGGTTAGCGATTTGACCAAGAAAAATTGTTCGATTAATTTTGACAAAGGAGGTTGCACTATTCAAAATAAGAACCGAATTATTGCAAGCTGTCAAGAAGTTGACGGAATTTACGAGTTGACAGAAAAGAAAAACAACGTCGTAAATGTGACAATGTCAAATCAAAATGGGCAAAATGTAAACATTTCGAACATTTGGCTTAAACGTTTAGGCCATTTAAGCCGAAATTATATGGCCGAGATGCAGAAAATTGTAACCGGTATGGAATTTAAGAGTTCTGATTTGTGCGAACCGTGCATTCCGTGTATTGAAGGAAAGACATGCAAGAGTCCCTTTAAGAACAAAGGTACGAGAGCGAACGGGATCCTACAAATCGTACACAGCGATATTTGTGGACCAGTTGAGGAACCTTCGTTCGGAGGTGCGAGGTTTGTTCTCCTCTTTATAGATGATTTTACTCGAAAGACGCATGTTTACTTTTTGAAACATAAGCATGAGACGTTCGATAAGTTTCGTGAATACAAGGCGGAAGTCGAGAACGAGACGAGTAAATCTATACGAGTTTTAAGAAGTGACGGAGGCGGAGAGTACTGTAATGGAAAATTTAAATCTTTTTTGAAGTCCGCAGGAATAAAACATCAGACGACGGTACCTTACACGCCTGAACAAAACTCTGTCGCAGAAAGATCGAACAGGACGATTATTGAGAAGGCTAGGACCTTATTGTCGGAGGCGAAGCTCCCCAAAGAATATTGGGCGGAAGCTGTAAATACCGTAGTATATTTGAAAAATAGAAGCCCAACAAAAGCTGTGAAAGGAGCAGTACCTGAAGAGCTTTGGGCAGGCAAGAAGGTAGATGTCAGCCATCTACGAATCGTTGGTTGTTTGGGATATCGACTTATTCCCAAAGCAAAGCGTCGGAAATTGGATATGAAGACAGAACCAATGATATTCATCGGATACCCAGATAATCAAAAGGGTTACCGTTTGATGAATCCGAAGACGCATGAAGTTATCACTGCAAGAGATGTGATATTTTTAGAAAATGATTTTCTACACAATAAAAAAAACGAGAAGCGGTCAGAGGTTATCATCAACCTTAACACAGACTGTGAACAAGAGGCTATCATCAAACTTAACACAGACTGTGAACAGTCCAGCGAACCACGATCTGAAGCATTGGAGAGTCATGAAGTGTTCCGCGATGCTGTTGACGACATCGTAAGCAGTCCTGGACCTGATATACAACAGCCGGTACCGAATGAGGTGTTCACAGAAGATGTGATTATACCGGACCTGCAAGAAAGGCGGTATCCTCAGAGAGAACGCATACAAGTTGACCGATACGGTTGTAATGTTATGAGTGCTACGGAAGGTAACTATGACGGCGATCCTGTGACTATTGGAGAAGCTTTGGCACGACCCGATAGTGACTTATGGCAAAAAGCGATAAACGAAGAGCTTATGTCATTAAAGGAGAACCAGACTTGGACCTTAGTCGACCTTCCAGCTGATAAGAAACCTATCCAGTGCAAATGGGTATTCAAAATCAAGAAAGACAGCGACGGCAAGGTAACGAAGTATAAGGCTAGACTTGTAGCGAAAGGGTTTACACAGGTATGTGGTGTAGACTATACTGAAACTTATTCTCCAGTAGTTAGAAGCTCTACTTTACGATTGTTGTTCTCGTTGGCTGCTGAATACGATTGGTTTATTGACCAATGGGATGTCACGACTGCGTTTTTGTACGGGAAAATAAAAGAGGACATTTACATGCTTCAACCGAAAGGAGCAGTCGCCAAAGGCCAAGAAACCAAGGTATGCAAGCTGCAGCGATCTCTTTATGGTTTGAAACAAGCTTCAAATGCTTGATTCAAAGAATTAGATAAAGAAATGTTGAATTTAGGCTTTATACAATCAAAAATAGAACCTTGTTTGTACCAAAAACAGCTTAAAGATGATAAGAAGTTAATAGTAGTAATTTACGTTGATGACATTTTTGTATTCGGAAACTGTGAAGTTGAAAAGCAAAAATTAAAATCGAGCTTGCTTGACAAGTTTAAGGTGAAGGATTTAGGCGCGGCTAGGCATGTTTTAGGCATGAGACTGAGACGAGAGAAAGGTGTTATTCATCTCGATCAGGAGCAGTTTATTCTGGACATTTTAAATGACTTTAACATGACAGACGCTAAGCCGGTTAATACCCCGATGGAAGTGGGAATGAAATTGGAGAGGTCGACAAGTTCACACTGTCAGCTGCCGTATCAAAGTTTGGTAGGTTGTCTAAATTATTTAGCCTGTAACACGCGACCTGACATATCTCACGCGGTAAGTGTACTTTCGTAGGTTGACAGGTGGTGACAAACAAGCTAGTGGCGAACAAAAAAAGCCTATCGATACTAAGTGTAAACCCGAGTGCAAAAAAAAAAAGTAGTCAAAATCGCTTAGGGACATACATTTGGCAGCCCTTGAATGGTTGAAATCATAGTTGCATGAATACGTACCCTTTTTGTCATTCAGCCTAACTATAAACAGCCAGTGTCTCAAATGAAAACGACTACAAAAGTTGTGAAGTTGCGCCATAAATTGAGCATCGTCTGTCCTTGTAATTTGTATTCGAAATATAGCTCTTATCTCTTTCAATATAGGGGTCAGATGGATCGCACACTTATGATAGTCCCAGGAAAGCCCAGGGGAAAGTGTTGTCAAGGAGAGAAGATAAGTCGGGATTGTCGCGGGATGGTCTGAGAGGAAATTACAACTACACAAAGCCTTCAACTTTTACGTTTTTATTTAAATATTACGGGGAAAATTGCAAGCCTCGGATAATAATTGTTTTATTTTTTGAGAAATGAAGTTGTGGCGTTCTTTTCGTCTCTTTCTGACGGCATTCAATCTTGGCTGATTGAGTCGTCGAATGATTTTTGCTATTTAGTGGCTAATATTGCTGCGGGCTACGGCGTAACACATGCCGTCGCTACACATCCAACAATTTGGTAGCGCTACCCTCGTAGCCGATCCCGTGGTTTTCCCACTGAGTAGCAGAAAGTGTCTAAGTACAGAGCGCCCGCTGTGAGGGTTCCTGGCAGTGAAAGTGTTCATATTGGAGTGTTAAACCCGTCCGCGAAGGAACTTAAGCTAACAGAAAAAAAAAATCTTATCCTACTAGGATGTTTCGATGTTTGTTACTCATCAGGCTTAAACGGTTTATCCGATTGGGATGAAACTTTGCACAAGAATAGTTTATAGCTTGGATTAAAATTTATGTTATATAGCAAAGCAGCCTAGGCCTAGCACGGGACCGGGATGTGGCGTACTCGAAGTGAGACTTCTGCTCAGCAGTGGGCGATTACAGGCTGATAATGATGAATGTTGATGATGAGTAAAGCAGCAGACCTAACTAAGTGTGCCACCCCTGAACTGTGAAATAAACAACCACCATCCGTAACCAACTACTTAGGTACTTACCTACTCCCACAAAAACATTCACTAGCAAGAATCGCTACGCTCGTAGCCGATCCCGTGATTTTTCTCGTATGTAGCGGAAAGCGACTACGGCGTAGGCGCCCGCCAGGCGGGTTCCTGGTAGTGAAAGTGTTAAGTCATCGTTGTACTTATTACTAAACAAATTATTCCAATATGGTGTTACCTAGAGAAATCGGTAAAATTAAGTTTCACTGCCCACATTTTATCTGCTTTGCCTTAAGGTTGACTGGTAGAGAATGCTTTATAGCGTTAAGTCCGCCTTTTTGTACCATAAGATATTCTTTTGTGCAATAAAGATTATTTTTCTTACCCTGTTTGGCCTGCTGAGCGGCTAGTAAAAATATATCTCTGCCCACCCAGTGACGTTGCCAGATGGAGTTTTGGATGATATCTATGTATTAAAGTATTTATATCCATTATATATATCGTCGTCTAGTACCCACGTCAGGTAAAACAAGCCTTATTGTGGGACTAGTTCGATTTGTGTAAGACTATCCCCTAATATTGAACTATTTAATAACGGTTACACGGCGACTTTTTGCAGCGATAAAGAACACTCCTTACTTAAACGCGCGACACTTGCCATACCACAGATCACCAGTCAAAATCACCTGTATACAGCATCGCGTTTGCACCACTGGAAAACATCGCCGTGTATAACCGCTCTTACCTACAGTCGGCGCACTTCAAGAAAACCCAACCCAGCCAAAAATCTTCCCGACAATGAATTTCGTATCGTAAATTAGCACACACGATTGCAGTCGGACTATCGTGGTTGTTCTAATGCCTGTAACGTATAGCGGCCCCCGCTGCGAGAGACGAATAAATCGCGGACGGATGCAGCATGTCGCGATGGAGGATAGGGATGGGATGGTTTTTCGTCTCACCTCAAACTCGGACTAACTTAATAACTTTTCGAAGTGAAAACTTCTTTAGCGGCGCTGTGCACTTTTTGGGATGGGGAAAAATTGTTAAACTCGCCACAGGTGTCGTGACCGTAAGATGGTGAGAGATTCGGGACGAGGCTTGGGGTGAGGTGAGGGGACCCATGCCGTAGTACGAGACTGGCTGCGCCATTCGAGTTAGCGAGAAAAAGGGCGCAAACGCCAGTCTCGTACTACGGCACACGTGCTCAGCGCCGCTAAAGAAGTTTTCACTTCAAAAACTCTAACTACGAAACATTAGAGTCCGAGTTTTAGGTCCATCGGACGATTCTTCGTGCCACATAAAACTCGCATTTGTGTTTCAAATGCAAACTATCTATCCATCGGGGTCGTTCATACCTGCACGTCTATCATGAGACGGCCGAGACATACTCTCGATTTTTCTCGCACTATACCTCTTGTTCTAAGTGTTCTACTAGGAAAGAGACCTATAGTGCGAGAAAAATCGAGAGAGCTCGCGCGCCGTTGCATGATAGCCGTGCTGTAACGTATACAGCTATCACAGCGAGAGCCGTATAAATCACGGAAGAAGGCAACGTACCGCGATGGTTTAGAAATGGGACGATTATTTGTGGAAATTAGGATTTAACTTTGGTGCTTTGCATGCTTATAAATCTGGTCCTAGGCCTGAAAGACATCTATAACAAGTACCCACACCACACGAAATTTTTATATAGTACAATACATCGAATTACCTTCTGATAATAATGGCTTCCTCTGCCTGCGTAAGTATAATGAATCAAAGGCCTCAAATCACTCATAGCATTGCGATTATCTTCTTTCACGTAACGACCATGCAGATTAGTATTGAATTAGAACTTCGCTACCTGCTGGTACGATTACCATTAATTTGGTTTCGTTTTAGATGCAAGAATGCCCCTTAGTCGATTGAGCTCTCGAGTAGACTATCAAAGTCTACTTACTCGATGGATTCGAGTTGAAATAATCCATCACTAAGGGGGGACTCGCGGCGCCTAACGCAGGAATATGGACCATTTGAATTTTTAGTGTTTTCAAACGTTCGAATGCAGCTTACAGATACGGATACGTGCCTGTGAAGGATCATTTGAATTCAAATTCAAAGTCAACTGGAAACCATCCGTATTCAGTAGACGTAAACATGCTAAAAGTGTAGAAAACATGGTCTCTATTTACCGAGCACTTATATACCAAATATGTACTAAATAGAGAATACATAATTAGTATGTACGAGTACATACTTATATAGCGGATGAAGCGGTGATTCTAGATTTTTACATCTCGTGATATATATTGCAGAGGAGGTCGATCAGATTGAATTGTTATAATTTTGACGCTTGAATCGTTCATTTTATCATTTTATTGTTACATGTAAAACGTTGATAAGTAGGTATTTTCTTTAGAATGATATGATTTAGAATTAATAGATAGGTTTACAGTTTGATTCGTAAATGTGCCCTTGTGGTCCATTTTCAGTTTTTTTTTTTTTTTTTTTTTATGGTAGATCTATTCTACTATTGACTATGCATACAATGAATGTTTAGTAATTGTCTCGTTTTACTACGATTACTAAAATAAATGCAGCAGACTTAAACATTACATGCTTTTTAATGGATTTTCTTTAACAATATTTTTCCTCGCAAATTCGAACTTACGTCAATAATTAGAACATTAATTGCCTATATCTTGTAAACCAATTGAGTTTTTTCAGTAACAAAGACATCACGTGCCGAGAGATGATAAAATAAATTTTGAACGTCCCCATTACGAGGCTAATGGGCTGTATCTTCCGAGTTGGGGAATAAAAGATCCGTCGATTAGAAACTTTATGTTTGCAATTTTCTGAAGCCCCTCGCCGACAGCGCGTGCAAACATCATTGACTTTGCATTGGCGATTAACTTTGCGTCTATTGTTTTTATCTTTACTAATAATTATTTTAATCCTCGAATTCCTATTGTCATACTTTTCACCAGAGGTCTTGGTTTCCGTAGCTCAAGTTTCTGACTTGTAATATTATAGATAATGAACTTTAAGCCGGATAAATACCTATTTATCTGACGTGTCGTGGGTTGACGTACGGTTAGACGACTACTTTTGTGTGCAGCTTAAGAGAGCATCAGATAAATATGAATCCGACTCTATTCTGCAAGTAGGCGCCAATGGCACTTTAACAAGTCAATATCTACCAGAATTTCTCATAAAGGAGTCCACTTACGCGAAGAAGGCTTGTAATTTGTATAAGTTACAGCCTCTTTTCCACTCATTTTTATTAGAAAAACACTCTCTTGCCTAAGTAGTGCTCAACTTAAACAATGTAGAATTATTATATTACATAGTGTTTATGCTGCAAGGAGACCCACAGGAAAGTTTGGTAGAAATATAAAATAACTGAGAAAAATGTAAACTTAACTAGTGCAACGAATCCCAGGATAAATGGAGAGCCATGAATTTAAGAGGAGTCAAATAGTTATCGTGTCATTGGCATTGCACATTCAGTCCATAACTTCTTAACTTATAGTTTCAGCTTTTAAAACGAACGATCTATATTAACTTCTTTCTACACTGACCGGCAGAAAATTTGGCCTAAAAACTTTTCGTGATTAAAACTATAAATTGAATAGATTAAATAATGTTTTAAATAATGAAATGCATTTTTCTAATTTGGGCCATTGCCAGTGAGTATATTAATTCTTCATAGAGAAAAAGTCCCTAGGTATCTTAATGTAAACGCACAGTCCAGAGAGAGCAAAGAGCAAGCGACCAGATCGAACCTTTGCAATTTATATGGCGGGGAGCTTAAGATATGGACTCAATTATCCAGCCTTTGGCGTACCTTAATCTGGGACTTTGATCTGATTATATTCTGTCAATAAATTAGGATGGCGGAAATCTTGACGTTAGCAAAACTTAGCGTTGAAATGTGTATTGTTTTTTAGTTCCATGGGTTACAAACTTTCAAGCTATTAGACTACTATTCATTTAAATGAATGTCCAAATACATTAACCACGTCGTGCCGTAAAATGTTATCAACTTTAATAAAAAAATGTAATTTCTTAGTTAACTACTTTCGTCCTTGCTTAACAAAAAATACTGTTTTTGCTACTGCACCCAGGGGCCCATTCTGGGAGACGCTGATTTATTAGCGCATTGAAATTGAATTAAATTGCTTGTTGCATAGCGTCTTAGATTGAATGAAAACAACAAAAAACACTAAATTAAAGACAAGTAAACAGAACTTTGATTGACTAGGATATCGAGATAAAAAGTATTTTTGAGGATGGGATCAGCATGGCTATCACAGGACTGCCCGCGAGCCGCGTCGCGGCGAGATAGACTATCCGTCTCTTTCTAATCAGAACGCTTAGACGTGTCGGGGCGAGTTCATAGACTGATTAAATATCAACCACAAATTATTTAGCAATAATATTAGGGATTAATCCACTAATATTAACGTCGTCGATATCCCTATAATTCTGCAAGTGGTTAATGAGTGACGAAGTGGCACACATTCACAGTGCTTCTACCCTGCCCTGCCATATTTCGACCGGATTACATCTGGTCTTTCGTTATGATTACATATTAAGAAAGTTGATGTCAGGTTATATTAGGGATGGCACCATAGTCAGCATGGATAGTTTAGTGAATAAATACAGCACTCCAAGTCAAGTGGAGTAACGCCTTTGATCTCTCAGGTAGATTATGCGACTTAGTAATCCTATTACCAACATACCTGTTTCTGCTTGCTGCTAATTGATGGATGTGCGGCGGCCGGCGGCCTACTGAAGTCGGGATCTTGACAATGGATTTACAGGGATGTTGACAGCAATTGATGTATGGCAATATCATCGTGGTTAGTTTGGTAAAATAAAATATTTACGATAATAACGCACTCGAAAAATATGACGCTCATCATCAACCTCCTATCGTTATTTCCGGTTGTGCCCTAAAAGAGAACGAGCGTCTTCGTAAGATTTGGCATAGGCACTAATTTTACGAAGACAACTGCCATCTGCCCTTCCAACCCAAAGGAACAGCTAGACCTTATTGGGATTAGACCGGTTTCCTAACGATGGTTTTCTTCACCGACCAGCCACTGTTAAATAGATAGATTCATTTATTTTACAACATACAGCTGCACTTAAAATTACACAGTCAATTCTTAGGAGTCTGTTGTGTTTGTTTTTATTATTTAGTTATTTTATAGTTTATTGTCGGCCTATTGTACTCTGTCTGTCTGTAGTACTCACGGCAGAGGTTTTGCACGTGACTTTGACACTCCGGTAGTTCGGGTCGCCGTCGCTAGACAGCGCTGTCAAACTGCTCGCGTTCAGCTTAAGCCGTGCGTACTGCAGACACTGTGACACACTTCAGGTCCCGCCGGAAGATCAGCGCCGGCTCTTGAGTCGGCATTATGCTGAGGCGGGACCTTTTCGTGACACGATACTTGTCATGAATAAATGTGTTTCTTTCTTTCTTTCTTCTTTCTGTTGCGATCGTCGGTTTTTAAACAAAATCAAATAAGTAACATCAAAATTGACACGATTAAGGAAATATTTACAGGTATACGTCAAGAAGTTACTAAAATGAACATGTCAATTTTAAAAATTAAGGTTGCCTTTATATGGTTCGTCAATAATCTGGGAATTACATTCCAAACAATTTTAAAAATATTAGGGCCAATACAGATGTCAATAGAAAATACAGGTTAATAAATAAATCAACTGGTAATGTCATTGTATCAAATGATATGACGCTAAATATCACAATACTGTTAGAAAGGTGTCCAGATATATTTGAAAGCATAGTGTACAAAAACTACGATTTTACAAGAACCTAGATTATTTATGCTTAATCTAAGACAGCCCTATTTCAGAATCAGAATCAGAATCAGAAAATATTTATTGTTTAACTGTGCACATATAGGATGAACAAATTTAAAAGTATCAACAGTTACCTGTTACAGGCATACAATAATAAACTTACGACTAAATTGACAAATTATATATTAATGATTTGATACTGGGTTTTTATAATTAAAAAATCATTTAAATTGTAAAATACTCTTTCAATAAGCCAATTTCGCAAATAAGTTTTAAATTTATTTCCATGCAACATTTTAATTTCTACAGGAAGTTTGTTGAAGATTCGTATAGCGGATTCAAAAGCTTTGCACGCGGCTTGGAAGCAACAACAATGTTCAGATACACAAGTTTAGATGGGTGCTAACATTTTTGCTTTGTAGTTTAAGATACGATGACATTCAGCGAGCTAGCGTGCATATTTATGTCTCACTCCCGCACACTGAGCTTCTTGCGAAGCAATTCTATAAAATGACACTCTTAAGTGCTTTATGTAACTGTTGCCGCATGTCATTCTTAAGGATCGGCCTCACTGCTGCTGAAAGTACGCTCGTAAACGCAGAAAAATAATAAAAAATAAATAAAATCGTTTATTTGTAGGCCTCCTAGTAGGTTTTCATTTACCTGTATTAGGAGGTCTCGCTCTTCTCGTTAAAAAATGTATGAAGAAGACGTGACAAGGACCAGTGTGGACACTCCCTTATAAAAAAAAACTAGCTTCCGCCCGCGACTTCGTCTGCGTGGACTCGGGATAAAAACTATCCTATATTTTAATCCAGGCTATAAACTATCTTCGTGCAAAATTTCATTCAAATCGGTTCAGCCGTTTAAGCGTGATTGAGTAACAAACATCCAAACATCTAAACTTTCGCATTTATAATATTAATAGGATAGACAGAGACTAGCTTTTGCCACCGACTTCATCCACCTTACCCATAGTATGCTTAGGCAGGAATCCGTGCTAATAGTTTGATCCTAACGTATTAAATCCCAAAGTGATCTTTAGATACGCCAATTTTGACATACGCATACGAGGGGTTAAACTCCGAAGTTCCATTCCAACTTCTACCCCAATTTCATATCCTTTGGGGAGGCTTTTAGGATAAAAGTATCCTATGTATCTATTAGTCTTTGTTTGAACTATCTGTGTGCCAAACATCATTTTTGCGTTATCCAGTACCTAATAAACATCTCAAGGTGATAATCTCCGGAACTGCTAAAACGATCTCATAATTTATTACACCAGTAGTAGAATGCTTCGGGATGGATATATTATACCCGGCAGCTCTGCGTGGATTCTCTGGTAATAAGTGGACAAGACTGGCTACTGTTGTATGTCGTTGTGACATGTTGTCGGTGCCGCACGCTGCGCACTTTGAACCTGGTAGTAGTTAAAACAATGGCGCGTAGTTTGAGTATCCGAGAGGCAACCGGTCGGCCGGAAGACCGGTATTTGAGCTCCCGAAGCGTTGTGGACCCACTCTGTGCAACCCGAACTGAGCCAACTTGGAGTGAGGCAGAAAAAGGAGGAAGGGTAAAAAAAAAATCGCCGATTATACGATTGAAACAGCATTTCATTATATAAACAGCATGCACACTTTCAGGCGACCGCGGTTTCAATCGGCTGCCCCGCGACCAATTTTGTTTTTAATTTTTTTCTATTTCCGACCATGTCCAAGTAGGCTCAGTTCGAGTTGCACAGGGCGGTTCCAGAACACTTCAGGACCTCAAATACCGGGAGCCATAAGATTGCCTCTTGGACACTGCAACTACGCTTCACTGCTCTGAATATAGGGACTGGTCTCGATCTGTTCTTCTGTAAACTGGGTCAATTTACAAGGATGGCTTATCGCATTGGGTCTAGCCTATAATGATAATTCTATGTACGGAATTAAATAAATACAAAGTTCGAATAGTCAGTTGTTTGTTTCATCATCATCATCATCATATCAGCCGAAAGACGTCCATTGCTGGACATAGGCCTCCCCCAAAGAGTGCCAAAGTGACCGGTCCTGCGCCACCCGCATCCAGCGGACTCCAGCAACCTTTACCAGGTCATCAGTCCACCTTGTTGTTTGTTTACTAACGAATTTTTTAATAGATTTTGTGCTTATTTGACCAGTCGCAACTACATACAAGAAGTGATTTACTTAAGTCTTTTCTCATAAATATTTGTGAAATAAGGTTCTTTATCGATATCGATAAACGCAATCATTATGAACATTGTTATTACAGTTATTTCATCCAGGGGCATCCCACCCCACTATGCGACGTATGATGTCGATTCCGTTAATGATGCACTAATGCGTTTGCATTGTCGGTAATGTAGCATCTGGCAGGGAGCCTGCAACTATTAGTGCATGTAAGGAACCGTCGATACCTACTCTGTATTTACAGTCTGTGTAATACGGAATTAGCAACGGTAAAAATAAATTATTCGCGAACATTGAACAAATTCATTACCATTTAACAAATACTCGGTTTTGTACCTACTAGGACATATAAGTATTTGATCTTTAACTGGTTACGTAAGCAGCACCAATCGTGTGTACAGGATCGATCAATTTTACAGTATATGTCTCTACATATATACGAGTATATATATGTAGGTGACCTTGATTAGACACATTTACTGTTTACTGTTTAAACAGGCTCATGAAAAGGTTACCTGATGTCGCCGATCTCCAAAAAATGTGCCACCTGCATCCATGACCCGTCTTTAAATTCTCATCAATTCAAACCAAGGTGCTTCGCGTAGGTGTACGACAAATGTATATTTAGTTGCAATCTAATACGCTTAGTCAGATAGATCCCCAAGATTCCGATAATATGCTCAAGCTCACTAATTGACGTTAAAGCAAAGCCTTGTCATAACTCATGAATTTATTATGCAATGCCTACGCGAAATGAAATTTTACCTTTTATTTATACTCTGTCAGAAAGCAATCTGCTAAAAGGCTGTTCCTTAAATTCTATAGTCGCAGAGCGTTGCCAAGAATTCAAGATCGACGAAGACATTGGAGAATTTATAATAAATATCCCCTATATACTTGTAGGTACTCAAGAGACAGACGCATTTAAATTCCTATTGACTGCAAGACTGTTTGAGATATTGGAATAAGGAATAACAGTATATGATAAAGTGTAAATTAAAAATGTAAAACACCCCGACACAACCATTTTAGCTTAACCATCTCGAGTTCCCGACAGACTCACTCAAATCGGTTCATCAGGGGAAGCAACGATGCTACAGACAGACACACATATATACCCATGTCAAACAACTATAACACCCCTCATTTTTGTCGGGGGTTAAAAATACATCGCGACAGAAAGGTTCGATTTATTTACCGAAAATGTAACTTCTCCGTTCCAATCTCAACTTAAAACTGGCAACCCTTCATAAATAATTCCAGCCGTGTATTCTCGCATTACGGCATCTTTAGATTTATGGCAACCCACTGTCCACCATATTGTTCCAGATTTAAAAATATTTTCCCGCGCAATCCTGGGAACGCGTAACGATATTCTAACGGACGTTGGATAAACATTCAGTATGCTTTAGGGAATTTTCGAATCCAGATTTTATTTGTTTTGGTCCAATATTGGATACTTTATTTGCAATGCAAGAAATACTAAAGCATATCGGACTGCGAGTGAACTCGTGAAATGAATACAGAACGAAAACAAAGCCTCGAAAAGAACAAGGCTGTTTACCTTTTCAATAATAATAATTTTATGTGAATGTTGACAAAGCGTTTTATCTCGTGAAAATTGATTACAATTTTCATTCTGTCTGGCACAGCAAATCAGCAATAGCCGGCGGTCAAACGGCGTTAAAATTAAAACTCGCAAAAATAGACTCCATTCGAAAGGCATAAATTTTAAGGATGGCGGAAAATTAAAATGCCTGGTGCGCCGGGATGCCATCTTAATAACTTTATGCATGCCGTATCAAATGGAGCAGTTAATTTGAAATGTGAACTTTATCTACTTGAACACAAGGTTTAGTTTACACTGATCTAGTCTAGTTAGAAGCGAGTTCGAGGAGATAAATTCGAAATATATAATTGAATACAGCAGCAATAAACAATGTAACAACACAATATTGCACGTGAAGCAACTTGAGCTATTGTGTGCGCTGTTGCTTTTAATTTATCACTTCAATATTGTGTTGAAAACTGAAAAACGACGCTTTCAAACGATAAGCGATGTCTCGGGGGTTTGGTGCACGACAGTGAAAATCTTGTGGTAAACTGGGTAAAACTTGGTTAACAAGTTACGTTGGGGAATAATAAAGGAATGTCTCCACGTATTTATACCTTATGCGGTTCGTCAATCTGTTTCTGGAACACAATATATTTTTTCTCAAACATGTTCCTTATATTAGGTTTCTATGGATCCATTACGTAAGCAGTATTTCAGCCATAAAACAAACCTAAGCAATATTAATTATGTTTTAATTGTTGTTAAGTATATATATATATCTTAGGAGAATTATTAGTAATTCTTGACCACCATTAACTACTACTATCTACTTTTATAACGAATAGTAAATCAGTATCATCCAAAAGTAAATAAACGGATAGATAAAGCGAAAAGAAGCAATAAAATACGAGTATAATATTAAACTCAATAATCCAACGACTGGTAGTAATGCAATAATTCAGAATAGGTGCAGGGTTCAGTCTCAGACATACAATTTACATTCCAATTTGATTTCGATGTGTTTCTCGCTCACGTTTCCAGTTCCACGTGTTACACCACGACAGCTTGAATCAAACGACGATGGACCTTTATGAGCGCCAACAGTATCCTGCAAAGGGTCTCAGATAGGCTAGACTCGGGCATTCTGTCGCGCTTATAGAAATAGGTGAGGCGCGGGAGAAGCACTATAACTTTTATTATTGTTTAATTTTTCATTTATTTTGTGTGTCTAACATAGTATTTTAAGAGTCCGCAGTAAGCTCAATTCTCCATACAAACGTAGTTACGCTCTCATTTTAAAACTACGTGTTGGATTGTAACGAAACATTGCATGTACAATGACATGAGATATATCTATGTCTGCAATTAGTTTATGTAGCTTCAGATACCATAGTAAAAAAAATACAGCGAATTTAAGTTTTTCATACAAAACTTCTTTTTGCTGTATTTCGTTTGTTTTATAAACTGGAACCATATAAACTAATAACAGACATAGATATACCTCATGTCATTGTATATGCAAAGTTTCGTTACAATCCAACACGTAGTTTTAAAATGAGAGCGTAACTACGTTTGTATGGGAAGGTGAAACTCGGCCGGCGCGCACACACACACACACACTCACACACTCACACACAAACACACACACACACACACACACACACACACACACACACACACACACACACACACACACACACACACACACACACACTTTGCGGAGCAGACGAAACACCCTATCCTTTTCACCGCTCTATCAAAGAGAAAAGTTGTCAACATGACATTTAGTGCGAAGTTAAAACTTATTTCAATGCATGAAGTTGCTGTTGTTGTGAGGTTGCTATCGCACTGTACTCATTGAAGGATTAATCCGTCATTGGCGTTGAACCAGTGGTTCAGATATATCTTTGCCGTTGAAAAAGATCAAATCGGAAAGCGAAATATATTTTCAAATTGATCCCCAAGACGAAACACGGAAATTCAAATGATTACCAGGAATCTAATATTTATATCTGGCAGATGCCAACTACCAGTAGAAGCTGACGGGGATTGTCTCAATCGAATTTAAACTGACGGCTGTACATATTTACGAATGGTTCTTAACACCGAGGTTCCTGTCAAGTAATTTCAAACAGGGAACGGACCGCTATGTCTCTAGTTAGGGGAGACCTAGGGGTTTTGAAACAAAGGTGAGTTGAAACAACTTCAATTTCGCGGAATCTATGACCGTTAGCGAGCTGGCAACAACACTGTTTAGCCGCGCCTCACCGCCCGCGGGCCCCTTAGTATGCGTCCTTGTCGTACGGCGCGCGGTAGTGGAGATACAGCACCCGTGCACAAAAAAACACGAAAAGTAAGTTTTCATCGTTTTATGTAGATGCCTGTAATTTGCAAATGTGTTGAGGTCTTACCTAGTATTATATATTTTCCGAAAGCTTATTAACTTAGCATTGTGAATCATAGTGATGGAGCAAGTCATTGCTTGTAGCTTACTTTTAAGTTGTGATTTTATAACGGATGGGAGGATTTTTGCTACTGAGGGGTTTTGAAACAGACTGTTTCAACACTCCTCGGTTCTATTTTGTATGACTGATTTTCTAATGTTTTGGAATGTAGGTAATGTTTTCTGGTTTTAGCATGCCTACGGAATACAACAGGAAGTCCGACAGAGGTATGTTGAGCCAAGCCATATACGATCTAGCGGCAGAAGAGGTGATGCTGCGCCTTAAAAGTCTTCGGGATGCTGCCTCCAGCTATAACCTCAACCACACGTCATTATGTATACAAGTATATTAAGAAAAAAAAGGCTTATGACGCGAACAAAACGACTACACCTCCGACTGTAGCGACTGTAACCCAGAGTACACAACCCACAACAATAATGAATATCCATACACGCTACGATCTAATTTAAGAATAATGACATGTAATATTTTGAATATTATTAATAAATGACTTATGACTTACAGAGACGTCATAGTATATATCCGTATGAAAATAGTTTATAAATGGGAATTTAATGGCTACCTTCAAAGAGAGGTTTTGTTCGATTAGAGAATACCTGCCTACTTAAAGTATTTTAATGTTTGTTGGTTTTCTTAATTATTACATAAATTATGTCTCTAAGACAGAAAGTCCAAGTTTGTGACTGTATTGTTTTTAAGTTTGTTGTTTTATTTAATCACTTGTGTGGACTGATCGTAAGTAATAAAATAATTCATAAGTGGGAAATTTATGGTTACCCTCCAAGAGAGTTTTTTTGTTTGCTACTTAAAAGAATTGACTGTTTGTTACTGTCTTTATTGTTTTAATAAAACCCTTTTAATTGAAACGATTATTTCTATTATATAACCCTATTTCTCCGAAATCAGTAAATTTTTCAATTCTTCTCGACCCCTGTTTCAACTTACCTCAGCATGAGGGGAGATGAAACACAATGACTTTTTACGCTTAAGTATCTTTTTTGCGGAAGTGTTCATACTACCGCTTTTTTTGTTGATCTCACATGAAAGTGGAAGAAATGAGCTATTGATTGGTACTAATCTCGTACGATTCTAGACAATAGATTTTTGTGTACAGCACATAATGTCAAAATTGTTTCAACACCCCTAGGTCTCCCCTACTTAATATGATCTTCATACAATCGAGTGACCTCATCATCATCATATCAGCCGAAAGACGTCCAGGACATAGACCTCCCCCAAAGAGGGCCAAAGTGACCGGTCCTGCGCCACCCGGGCCAGCGGGCTCCCGCAACCTTTACCAGGTCAACGAGTTACCTAATGACACAAACTTTGGAAATGATTTGGATTGCTCATATGTATTAAGCTCGGCCGTGCTGTGTAGAGCAAAAAAATCGTTTACGAATCTTGTTATTTAATACGTGAGTTTAACGGCATAATTATTAGTATGACTAAACATGATTCTTCATCATCACTGCTGGACATAGGCCTCCAAAGAACCCTCTCCAAAGAGTACCACAATAACCGGTCCGCGACTTTACAAAGCCTATACTATTAGAGTCAAAGTGAGAACTGAACTCGATTAGCTTATAGCTCGATTAGCTGTTATAGTACAGAAATCGACTGAAATCGCGTACACTTTGTTAGTTAAACTCTTACTGGCACTCCAGCAATAAATACTAATCTATTACGGTCTATAACAGAATTTTAGCCATGACGCCGATTACATGAGATGAGCTTTGGTGTTGCAAATTCCTTGACAACATCCTAGTTCAGTATAAAATTTTGCTAAAAGTTGAAACAAGGTTTGCTTTTTTTAATTTAAAGACAGCAGTGTAAATTTAAATCTACTATAATGAAAGCATCCATTAGCATTAGAAAGCGAAGCGAGCCAGCGTATCGTTACTGGCGATTCACCAGCCGCTGCCGCGGCAGTCGCTTCGCTCGCTTGGCTCGCGCGCTGTGAGGTCGCAGTTCTTCCTAACACTCCTCGCGTCGCTCGTCGTCGAACCTAACCAGCATTAGGGTGAAATAGGTTGGCAACTAGACATTAAAGACGCAGATAGTGGTATTCGATTTGAATAATATTTTAAATGATATTAAAAATTACCATTTATATACGGAATGTTTGTTACAAGAATTGATAATAGGCGGATTTTACCTACCCCATATAACTCAAATATGTTTTATTATAATTTTCCTTTTTTATATTTGCACTGTACCATATCTCAAAATCTAAACAACGATTATCTAAAGTAACTAAGGCAAAAATTGTGTCGAGCAAATACGATTGCGATAAACAAATATGGCGGTGAAACTACTCGACTAGGTTTTGCTCATAAATAATGTTTAAAACTATTTTCACAAAAAGCTAATCCGTTTGAGTGACAAACAGTACTGAAATAGATTAGATATTGTTAAGTAATATGCACAAACAAAAGCTCACCTGTTATAATTTTACTCGTGACTCAATCAGTATAGCTTTTGTAAATTTGCAACCGGTCCTGCGCCACCCGCATCCAGCGGACTCCCGCGACATTTACCAGGGCATCAGTCCACCTTGTCTGCTGTCTAACCACACTGCGCTTCACGAAAGCTTAAATTCGAAAAAAACGTTCTTAAAATAAATGCAAAAGGGCGCAAAAATGTATGCATAAAACAACACTGCCAAATATATGTACTAAATAGTAGGGTACAGAGTTAATAAATGAATAATAACATGAATTTGTTTTATATTTTTAGGCAATGTTAGTAATTCGAAAAATTGTGTGAAAAGTGCACCCTAACGTTCACCCTTAACCAAACAGATTAAACGTTTCCATTCAATTATGGACCCTTATTAAGCTAACCTGCTTTCTACGTAAATCTTACACAATTTTAGACATCTCTCAAATTGAAGACCACACCGATCGCCAAATTAAATATCCTTCTGCAACTCTTGCCCAACTCGCAACTTTCTGTTTTACTTTACCAAAGCAAAAAGGCAAATATTAAGACTTCAACTTCACAAAGTGCGTCAAAATCCGACGATAGACGGTCCAATAAAAGTTAACCGATTAAGGAAATACTAACAAGTTAATTGAGTTAACCTGCAAATGTCATGTCAAAGTCTACCCCTCTTCTGATTTGACGTGCTGTATTATAGGTTCAGGCGCTAAATTATATTAATGGGCTCTCTTGACGTTGACGTTAATTTACAATCACTGGCGATTTGACACTTATTGACAGAACTTTGTCGAAGAAAATTTACCTTAGATTAATCATCGATAAAATGCGGTAAAGGAGATTTTTGGAGTTCTTCTTGTCTTGGACGAATGGGACGATTATTTAATCAAGTTGGAAATGTTGAAAGTGATCCTGCCTGTGAAGCTCGCAGCACCGGTTTCAAATCCCTGCAAACATTTTTTACACAACTACCCAACGAAAAGGAATTGAACATTTAGTTTAAGTCTAAGTAGATCAATGTGCCTTTTGTTAAAAAAATATCTTCTTTCTAACTGTAGAAAACCGAATCGACAACACAGTTCCATGTAATCAAGCGAACGAAGCGAACGAAAAACTTATTCACGTAGTTACTAGCTTTTGCCCGTGACTTCGTACGCACGAACTCCATCAACCTTTATTTACTAAAAAGTATCCGGGTGACACATTACCTATTATTTTTATGCCTAATATCCAAAAACTTAATTCGTTCATCAGTTTATGCGTGATTGAGGAACAAATATCCAAACTTTCTTATTTTATCAATATTAACTGCCCGCGCGGCTTCGCCCGCATATTGCCTATTAAGTACCTATAATTATTAAGAAAGTTCATTCTACACCCTGGGGAAAGAATTTTTGAAATCGGATGAGCGCAGCTATACAATCTCACGGAACCCTTGTAATATTAAGTATAGATTCTGTATTTTTTATTGACATAAATAATGCTTCAAACCAGCCTAAGCCCATAATGTCCTATTTAGAGAATTGCCCTTCATTGCGCATTTTTCAAGACGAGTCTAATCTCCAGTGATACTCGCCCAGACTGTCTCCAGAATTAAATTATGCCTTTCCATGAATATTATACTCGAACTCGCAATTTTTTTCAGTTATTTAAAACGAGCTCGAGATACGAAATATATGCGCGATGAATCATAATCTTAATATGATTGTGGCAACTCAGAAATAAAAGACTAAAGTTTTTCTTTTATTTGGTTTCAAGCTGGTTATTTAGGCCAACTGTCTTCGAGGCTCAAACCAAGAGATTGTTATATTTTAACAGTACCTAAGTAAAGTTTATGGATGAAACAGAGAAAAACAGGATAACACTTTCCTGCTTTTCTTCTAGTGTAGCAATACGGGAGACTAACCAGGCACCACCAGAGGCTCTAATATAAGTTTTACCGAAACAAAACTTTACGATCGCGTTTGCGTTTTACCCTCAATTTGTATGGGATTTGACAGCTAAACGCGAACGCGGGCGTAACGTTTTGTTTCGGTAAAACTTATACTAGAGCCTCAGGTTCTTGAGAGGCGACAACGACAACGTATCGGCAGGAGCAGTGTGGGTAGACGCCTCACTAGGTGGACTGGTGACCTGACAAAGGTCGCGGGAGTCCGCTGGATGCGGGTGGCGCAGGACCGGTCATTGTGGCACTGTTCATGAGAAGCCTCTGTCCAGCAATAGACGTCTCTCGGCTGATATGACGGTGATGACGAAGCAGACACCTGCCTACTAGGACTACCTGTCCACTTTTATAATGACTCTTCTGAACGGTATACTAAGCAGCGACAGTGAACTGGATATATTTTACAGCTCTGAATCTCGATTTCTCTCACTCGCCACCCGGTACTTGGAGTCTATTTCTACTCCAAGTTCCATCAATATAATTATCTTAGAATATTTATTTTAGTAGTAAGCAAATTGTTTTTTTTTATTGTATAATTTATACGTTGTGCTAATACTATGGCTCTCCTGTTAGTAACACGTGTAGCTTGACTGTAAAGTGTTAATTTATGGAATAAATAAATAAATAAATAAATAAATAATGCCAAGTTCACTTGCCACTTTCGATAAACAAACCGCACTAAAATCGGATCATTCATTCGTTTGGGAGCTACGATGTCACATACAGACAGGTACACATGTTAAACTTATAACACCCCTCGTTTTCGGGGGATCGAAAATGACACACATTGTATGTTAATCTTACCTCGTCTCAAATAATTATGTTTTTTTTATACTACGTCGGTGGTGAACAATCGTTTAGCCTAATGTTAAGCAGACACCGCCTATGGACGCTTGCGTCTGCAGAAGAAACACAAGCGCGCTGCCAACCCTTTACTGGTTTGAGGATTCGTTGTGTTGACAGCAACTTTTCTCTCGCGCTCTCAACACAGCCGTCGTCGGGAGCTCTGGCAACCTTACTCACAACCAGAAACTCCAGTAAATTCCCAAGCGAATAAGGGCATTATTTGGGTGCGGTATGAAACCATGATTATTCCGAAATTTCAAGATGAATAAAATAAAAATTTGGACTATATATAGGGTAAGGGTAATATTAAATTCTGAATAAACAAAAATTCCTTCAGCGTATCGGAATTACATATGAAGTTCGGAAAAAATATTCAATCGGATTAATTATGTAGTGTAGTTATCCAGTTGGGATGCTCCATCATTTGTTACTATAACTTGTTTCTTATTGTGTATAATGTATGTTAAATAGTTTAAGTTTACCAGCGCCTTGGCATATGCTGTAATACTGTTAAATTGTATATCTAAATAAATAAATAAATAAGCGAGATGATATACTACTGTGTTACCTCTCAAATTCTTTAAATCGCTTACCCAATAATCCTCGATTTCTCAACAGGACAGTATCGCACGTAAATAATGACGTCCATGCATTCGCTTAGGCATGCAATGTTTTCAATCCTTGGGTATCGGTTTTTTATCATGGAGCCGAGATAAATGTCCGGTTAGTGGGGGGCCAACATTGATTTATACTGGACGTCCGTCAGGGCAACGAATTACGAAAGCTGCGATGTAAATCACCTAACGTCGGCCGGTAAAACGTTACATCTAAGTAGCGGATTGGCTCAGTTAGAGCCTTCTGAGCGGGCCTGTACCCTAATACGGGTATCGGGTATAAATACGGTTGCAGAAGAATCGCTGCGTCCCATTTAATCTTTTAGCCCCGACGTGACATAGGCGTTTTGTTCGTTTTCGGGCTGCAGGTTTGAGTGCATTGGATTTGGACATTTGATTTCAGAATGTTGTTTTTTGTTTTATTGATTTTCACACAAAAATATCGAGATGATTCAAGTATTTGCCACTAGTCACGAGGCTGTAAATATACGAAATTCAGCACTCAGTATAGTAACAGCGAGTCTTTTGCATCTGACGTTCATCAACCCTTAAAACAAAGATCAGAGCTCAGAACAGACAAGCTCATTATCCTCGCTCTCACATAATACTTCAACTCTCTTTTGCATCGCAAGTATATACCCAAATAACCGAGCAAATGACGCCAAAAAAAATTAAAAACGTATTTCGTTCCGTGAAAATTACACGTTCACCTCAAGATTCTAAACAAACGTTGCCACATTTTCCCATCAGCGAGAGCAAAGACAGCTTAAAAGATTAAAACAATAAGTTACCTCATAAAAATGAGTTCAAAGTGTCGTGCGTAGAGGGCGGATGTTTATTACTCGCGCAGGTTGGTGTTAAAACTTTTTATACGAAAAAGTTGACGATCGTAAATGTTCGGGCGGATTAAAAAGGGCCCCGTTTCACCTGTACGTCCAACATACCTGTAATGTGACGGAGATCTTATTTCATTGATATAGAGGCGGTTTTCGCATGATCAGAGGATTGGCAGGTTGGGCATCAGTAGATGTGTTTAGGGAAACGAGATGTAGCGTTTTCCGGATGACTACGTGTTTTTGTTTTGTTCGTTTTTTGTTTTATTTTGATTGGGCTTTTACGTTTTTAGTTTTAGTTGTTGCATACATGTTTTATTTCAGTTATTGTTTCGGATACCCCGATGAAACTAAAATAACGGTCCTTGTTTATCTGTCTGTGTGTGTTCACGTTATACAAATGATTTCCGGGAAGGATTGTTATTCGACAGTGTTTTTGTTATTAAATACTAGCTTCTGCCCGCGACTTCGTGTGCGTGGGCCCGGGATAAAAACTATCCTATATTTTAATCTAGGCTATAAACTATTTTCGTGCAAAATTTCATCCAAATCGGTTAAGCCGTTTAGGCGTGATTGAGTAACAAACATCCAAACATCTAAACATCCAAACATCCAAACTTTCGCATTTTTAATATTAGTAGTATAGTCGTTTCGCTTTTCGCAATTCTTTTCTATGTTCTCGGCTTATCCAATCAACCATTGTCCCCGCTGAGCCTCTTTTTTTGAGGTTGGAAAAAAATATCAGCTTCAGGAGTCCCGCACAACTTTATCTAGTGCATCTGTACCATAAAAAGTTATATGGAGGAGGAGTCCTACAATTATATTCAATTCACTTCCGAGATATATTCGCAGAAATAGTCGTTCTAAGATAAATGCATTAGATAAAGCGGTCCTCCCAGTTTCAACAGGAGTTGGCAGCGAAAATAATTCGTCGCCGTCCGAATTATCCGAATGATAGCGGAGGGAAAACTTGCAGCCAGGGACGCTAGTTGGGTAGAAAAATAGTCCAAGGATTTATAGGAAACTTAGCATTCTTCAGTGTCTAAACTTCCTTTAGTCACATCTGCCCCGCTAGCACGTTTTAAGGCCTAGATATACTGAAACCTCATGTAAAACGTAGGTAATCATAAAATTCATGTTGTATTTTGCTACTAGGCCTGCTACTGTGGAATATATGGAATCTATACTAATATATAAAGAGGAAAGTCTGAGATTGTAGCTTTGTACGTTTTTATGCAGGGGAACCGGTCCCGTGGACTTCCCGAATGGACATAGGCATTTTTTATCTCTAAGTTTGCCTGCGTTCGTTGCAATACGGGGGCGAAGGCGCGCGAGCAGCTAGTCTATGAGTTACATTTAGCTACATTTCTCTTGACTTCTTATATTTCTTGTTGGTGACGTGGTTTACTTGACTGACTGCCAGGTGACTAATGCAAACTGACTAGTTTACTATTTGATCAAATTGACTATAACACCAGTAAAGCCTAACCAGTAAAAACCTTTATATACCCACCCAGAACACTGGCATTACAGTTACTTAATCCATACTAATATTATAAATGCGAAAGTGTGTCTGTCTGTCTGTCTGCCTGTTACCTCTTCACGCTTAAACCGCTGAACCGATTTAGGTGAAATTTGGTATATAGGTAGTTTGAGTCCCGGGGAAGGACAAAGGATAGTTTGTATCCCTGAAATCATCCCCAAAGGGGGTGAAATGGGGGGTGAAAGTTTGTACGGAGCTGCGATATAAACGAGTTCCACGCGGACGGAGTCGCGGGCAGAAGCTAGTTGCATATAAAAACATTACACTCCTTTTTGTTGGGCAGTCCTGTAAAAAACACTCTGAAACTGTAATTTCAAAATACTCCATCCCTTCCCCGCGTCAAGCCCACATGGCAGACTGCAATCCATAAGGCCAGTTGCACATGATAACTTTCGGTTTTCGTGCAAAAAGTTTGATTTAGCCGTTGAAATATAACATCGGGGTATTGGGCGGGCACTACAATATGGCTGGCGAAAAATTACGAGTGAGAAAACTCGCCCTTCGAGGGGTGAACGTGTTGAGAGGTTATATATAGTTAAGTAGCTAGTTGATTGGATTTTATCGTCTGTGGAGCCAAGTATAGGTACTGCTATGCTTGTGTACGTTTTGTGTACACGTTTAGACCTAAAACATCCATCAGAAATGGATAAAATCAGTAAAGCCATCATTTGTCACAGTAGAATACACCAAACGACGAAAACGGATATACTTTGCATGAAAATAGAAACCATATATCCCTATGTATACTTATAGCGCACTAGTGCATCGATCATGAACCAGCTCAAAATTTAAACTCGCTTGTCCACCATATGCCAACAACGCATTCTTTCATATTTCGGCCACACATGCGTAAAGGCGACGAAAGCTTGGAGAAATTGATTGTGGTTGGGAACACCGAAGGAAAACAATCGCGCGGTTGTTCACCGACAAAGTGGACCGATCAAGTGTAAAACTGGACAGAAACCGGTGGAGGCAGATCATCCGCTCCCACGGGACCACGATCCCACGACATGAGGGACCGACACACAGAGAGAGATGAGTAACGACCAAATTCTTGGCTAGCTTAACTCACTCAATTAAATTTGCCATGAAAGTTTTCCGTTGTGACATGAAAATTAACCATACAATTCTATGAACAATTTTTGTGTCGCAACGGAACTTTGTTCACTTTTTCAGTTTGTATGGCTAACTACCGACTAACCAGCCCAACTATTGTCCAAGAATTTGGTCCTCACCCAGATACTTATAGGGTGTCCCAAATCTCACGCAAGATTTGAATTATATTGAAAATACAGGATTTTAAGTCATTTCGATAGACCATGGACCGCGGGTAAAATCGATCGAAAGTTAATGTTTATTTATCAAATCAGAGACTAGTGCAACGACATCACTCGACACGAACAATGCGTCCGCAAGTCAGGACTTTCATTAGAAAAGCACACCTCGCTCTGATGCCGTAATTGGAACGGAACGTCTACATGGCAGCACTGTCGATCAATATCTAACCATATTGTAAACACGCACGAACCATTTTCCAGTAACTTGTTTGTTGCAAAAAAACTTTTCTAGGGCTAACTATCGCGGGATCGCATCGCGTCTCAATCGTCAGTTAAAATTGAAACTACAGTTGACGAGAACAGAGTTGCATTTGCAATGGGGTGGTTTGATGAGACGAGATTTTGAAGGTTGCTCGTTGTTTTGCTTTTGAAAACGCCTTGGAAGCGGAGTGGAGGCTCGAAACGCTTTTAAAAAGGGAATGGGAGCAGAAATGAAACGTTAGTCTTGTCCCCTTCACGTAAGTGCACGAGGGATAATTGTGCAGGCTTCGTCGCTGTAAAATTATTCAGTCTAAAATAATTTATATACATTGACTTTTTCTTCTATAATTTTACTTAGTTTCTTTTGTGCATGAGTGTTCCGCAGGAGCAGAGAATGTGCATTGCTGGTTCCGTGACATATAAGTCCTTTAGCATATTGATCAGCCTCACAACTACCTACTTTACTCCTCAGTAGTTCTATGGTGGATTTAGCTTCTCGAAGTTATCCATCAAAGACATGCCAATTAAGATTTACTTTTTTTTTAATACTATGGATATGGACAATCATACGGCCTGCCAGATAAGCAGACACCGTCGCCTGTGGACGCTTGCGACTACAGTAGAATTACAAGCGCGCTGCCGACCCTTTATTGGTTTGAGGATTCGTTGTGTTGACAGCTAGAGACATATGCAAGTTCCACACTCTCAACACAGCACATCCTCGAGAGCTCTGGTGACCTGATTCACCACCAGGACCACAACACCACATACCCACAGAGCAAGTACTTATAGTGGCCATTTGGGGGTTCCATTTTGTAAACTCCCTTTTCTGGAATATAGTATGTAGCAATGTCTGTGGTCCGACCGAATGTGTGTGTAGAAATAACCCGTGTGGTGTCGGGTTAGAATTTCACCACCCCCTTTCTTCCCGTGGGTGTCGTAAAAGTCGACTAAGGGACCAGGGTTGAAGTGTGTTGTGGGCGATGGGCTAGCAACCTCTCACTGCAATATCACATTTTGTCGATCTTTTATACCCACATTTATGCTAAAAGTGGCGCTTGGAACATACGTTTCATGGGCTCTGCCTACCCCTTTTGGGAATGAAGGCGTGAATGTATGTATGTATGTATGTAAATAGAATAACGCCCAAACAGAACCCTACACAACAACACAGAGGATACTATACTTTATACTCATCTTTAACCTTACCGGGATTCGAACCCGGGACCTCTTGCTTCGTAGGCGGGGGTCACTACCTACCAACTAGGCTACAGAGGTCGTCAAATAGGTGAATAACTATTCTAGAGAGAGCATCTTCACCTATAACTAAATTATCTTTTGTGAAGACAAAGTTAACAACGGACGCAGTTTTTAAGGGAAAACTACATTTAATATCAAGAGAAATAATTTTGCAACATAACGTAATGACAACTGATGTGATATGTAAACATGTCAAACAGTGACACACAGCTCATACATAGAGTAAGGCGGTTGAGGTCGATAGCACATATTTAAACTATTTTAACACTTCTACCAAATTTGAGATATCCTCTTTAAACAAGATCAAATACAAAAAGAAATACGGACGTACAAACATATTGACAAACAAACTATCTATAGTAGTAATCAAACATAAAACAGTTAAGTTTGGTTATGTATGTCTACTTTTGAGATCATACCGACTTCATGTCTGAACTTAACTAACTTGTCTTTAGACAAAGGCTTAGTTAACATATCAGCACTTTGGTTATCAGTACTGACATAGTTCAAAGTAATAACCTTTTCAGAAAACTTTTCTTTGACAAAGTTAAACTTAACATCAATATGTTTGCACCGTTTATGATAGTCAACATTTTTAATAACGCACATAGCACTTTGATTATCAAGGTTCAAACAGACAGAGTCTTGATTGAACTGACCGATGTCAGACATCATTTGTCTAAGCCAGATGGCTTCTTTCGTGGCGGCACAGGCAGCCATAAATTCTGCTTCGGTTGTGGATAACGCCACAGTCTGTTGACGTTGGCTTGCCCAAGTGACAGCTGCGCCATTTTTCATAAATACATATCCAGTGACAGAGCGTCTGGTGTCACGGTCATTGGCGTAATCAGCGTCACTGTAACCGACCAAATCGCTTGCCATTTCTGATCGATAGCAGAGACCAAAGTCCTTAGTGGCTTTCAGATATTTAAATATTTTCTTGACAGCGTTCCAGTGATCCTGATTATAAGAATTAAGGAATCGACTCACCAGGCTCACAGAGAACATAATGTCTGGTCTGCTTACGATTGCGGCGTGCATCAGTGATCCCACGGCTTCTCTGTAGGGAATGTTCTCCACGACGCTGTCACTTTCATCCTTCTCCAGCCTCGTATGCGGATCAGCGGGAACAGTGCTAGGGTGGGCATCGCTCATGTTAAATTTGTTTAATAACTGGTTGATGTATTTTGTCTGATGAATGAAAATGCATTTCTCACATTTCTCTATTTGCAAGCCGACAAAATTGGTTGGTGTACACGTTTTCAGTTCAAAGTGTAATTCGAGATTTTTGATTATGTCTTGTAAGATAGATTCATTTTCACATAACAAGAGTCCGTCATCAACGTAAATCAAGAGATAACATTTAGTTTCATTTACTTCTCCAACGTAAACGCATTGATCAGCACTACATTTTGTAAAGTTAAATTTCTTCAGTACTGAATCGAACTTTGTATTCCAACAGCGGGGCGACTGTTTTAAACCATACAACGATTTTACTAATTTACATACCTGATGCGGTTCTGCGTTTAACCCTTGAGGGGGAGTCATGTATATGTTCTCTTGCAACTCTCCGTAAAGAAAGGCGGTCTTTACGTCGAACTGTATCATTTTCAGATGATGTTGAGCAGCTACGGATAACAATAATCGAATAGAATCATACCTGACTGTCGGCGAAAATGTCTCCTGGTAGTCAATACCTTCGGTTTGTGCGTACCCCTTAGCACAAAGGCGCGACTTGTATCGTATACCGGTTGGCTCGTCCTTCAGACGGAACACCCATTTGCAGCCGATCACTTTTACGTTTGCTGGCTTCTCTACTAAGGTCCATGTTCCGTTTTTGTCATGAGCTTCCAGTTCTTCATTAATAGAGACTTTCCATTTTGTAGCTTCTACTGAGTTGACAGCCTCCTGGTAGGTCTGCGGTGTCAAACTAGTCTCTTCGCTGTAACATAAATAGCCACTGGGTTTAGCTGACAGCTCTGCATTCACTTGCTTTCTTGGCCTTAATGTCATTCTGTCAGACTCGGGTTTAACATATTTTTCAGTCGTATCTGGTGAGTATTCTGATTCTTCTGATTGTTCAGATTCAGTTGTCAACTCACAGGCAGTCTGACTTGAATCATAGTTTTCGGCGGTATCTTCTTCACTACTTTCTTCTAGCTGATCTATTGAACTTGAGTTTTCGTTTGTTAACTCAACCGGAACGAAATTTGTCTTCACGGTAGATTCTAGGAAGACAGCATCACGACTTTTCACGGCCATTTTAGAGCCGGGTTTGATGAACCTGTACCCGCTGGTATGTTCACAGTAGCCAATGAATTTCATTTTCTCTGATTTGGCATCCCACTTCTTTGTTTTCTCTTTCGGTAGGTGAACCATAGCTTCGCATCCAAATGTTCTCATATGGCTTACATCTGGTTTTAAACCTGACCACATTTCATAAGGGGTTCTGTATGACAACGCTCGAGTAGGTGATCTGCAGACGATATAAGCAGCTGCGTGTACTGCTTCAGCCCAGTACAGCTTCGGAAGTTGGGCGTTCAGGAGCATGCACTTTGCTCTCTCGATCAGCGTGCGATTCATACGCTCTGCGAGACCATTTAATTGGGGCGTGTAGGGTGTGGTCGTTTGGTGCACAATACCTGCTCTCTTCAGAAAGTCTGAGAAGTCCTTATTTACGTATTCTGTGCCATTGTCCGACCTGAGGCACTTAATTTTAGATTCAAGTTGATTTTCAGCTTCATTCTTGAACTCTTTGAACTTCTCGAGCGCTTCTGACTTGGTTTTCAAAAAGTAAACGGAAACTTTCCTCGTGTAGTCGTCAATCAAAGTCATGAAGTATCTTGCACCTCCCAGTGACTTTGTTTCCATGGGGCCACACAAGTCTGAGTGGATGATCTCTAGCTTTTTAGTAGCTCGGGAACCTTCCTTGTTAAACGGCAGACGTGTTTGTTTCCCTTCCAAGCAAGTTATGCACACGACAGAGTCCTTCGACGACATTTGTGCACCTGTACTCTCAACACAGCACATCCTCGAGAGCTCTGGTGACCTGATTCACCACCAGGACCACAACACCACATACCCACAGAGCAAGTACTTATAGTGGCCATTTGGGGGTTCCATTTTGTAAACTCCCTTTTCTGGAATATAGTATGTAGCAATGTCTGTGGTCCGACCGAATGTGTGTGTAGAAATAACCCGTGTGGTGTCGGGTTAGAATTTCACCACCCCCTTTCTTCCCGTGGGTGTCGTAAAAGTCGACTAAGGGACCAGGGTTGAAGTGTGTTGTGGGCGATGGGCTAGCAACCTCTCACTGCAATATCACATTTTGTCGATCTTTTATACCCACATTTATGCTAAAAGTGGCGCTTGGAACATACGTTTCATGGGCTCTGCCTACCCCTTTTGGGAATGAAGGCGTGAATGTATGTATGTATGTATGTAAATAGAATAACGCCCAAACAGAACCCTACACAACAACACAGAGGATACTATACTTTATACTCATCTTTAACCTTACCGGGATTCGAACCCGGGACCTCTTGCTTCGTAGGCGGGGTCACTACCTACCAACTAGGCTACAGAGGTCGTCAAATAGGTGAATAACTATTCTAGAGAGAGCATCTTCACCTATAACTAAATTATCTTTTGTGAAGACAAAGTCAAGGAGCATCCGTTTCCAAACTGCACCTAATTTATAAGACAAAGATGCCTTCAAGCAAAAGTTTCGAGTTTGCCGGGAGCTCAATTTCTGAACATACTGCTGACATACTAAGATTAGGTTACAGTCGTCTCTGTCGGTACGGTCTCGCTCTCGCGCATTTCTTTATGCTCTGTCACAAGCGAGAACGCACGCACCAATATGATCCCAATGTAATCACAATACGTCAGATGCGCGTTTCTGAATAGAACCCCTGGTAACTAAGTTGGGTGCTACAAAACCTGTGAAGATGGCTTTGTCGTCGGTGTTTAGGTATTCTGTTAAAGCTGTTTCTTGTTGACGATGGCAAAGCACAGAATAGAATACGTAAGCTTTCGCAAAAGATATACCGTTAAATATGAAAACTTACTTAGATAACTCAGGCAAGCAACAATATTTATAAGTTTGTTTGAAATAAGCATTTCTAGTTACGGTCATTGGTAACAGCGCCATCTTATTTACGTAGGTTAAATTTTGGCGGAGTAAATAGCGAACTACCGCAGCTCGTAATTCAAGTTTATGTGTGGACGGGGTTTCTGATCCGAAATTCTTTTTGAACATATCAACCCACTTTAACGAAACTTTGTTAGCATTGATTGCCAACGTCAATACAATAAAATAAAGGATTTTTCGGTTAAAAAGCTAACTAAGCTATGTACAGTCGGCGTATGGTTAGTAGCAGCCAGAGTAGCCAAATATTTCGTAACACACCCTTATTCTTACAGTAATAAAGACTGCTACTCACTGTATGACGCTGACTATACTTACCTAACTTATGAGAGTTATGAGCGCCAGCGCACTCAGGTACAGCGCCAGCGACGAGATCGACACCAACATCACTGCCCGACTCATTCAGTTATACATATGTTAATGAGACATGACATTCCTGCAACTTATTCAATCCTAAATAAACACCTGCCTTGGTCCTGATTGCGTAGGTACCTGCCCACAGGTTAGTCCGGCACGGCAAGGTCCGTCAACATCCGGGCCCGCCGGACGTCATTTGAACTCCGGAAAATCGCCAATCTCCTTGCTGCTAGTGATTTTTCTGCCACCGGCATGGTGTTTAATGTGATGTGTGGAACCGACTGCACTTTTATAGTCTACTTCGCTACCCTAATATGATAGGTGGGTCCAATGATGTAGGTAATATAAAAAAAGAGGTAGACACGTTGTCTATATGAAATTCCGCGTTTAAAATGGCCACCAAATCTGACAGCTGAGACACGTTTATACCTGCCAGCTAAATGGCTACTACTGGGGATGTGAAAAAATTCGTGGCAGTAGTACATATAATGAACTAGCTTCTGCCCGCGACTCCGTCCGCGTGGAACTCGTTTATATCGTAGCTTGATACAAACTTTCATCCCCATTTCACCCCCTCAGGGGATGATTTCCGGGATAAAAACTATCCTATGTCCTTCCCCGGGATTCAAACTATCTCCATACCAAATTTCATCTCAATCGGTTTAGCGGTTTAAGCGTGAAGAGGTAACAGACAGACAGACAACTTTCACATTTATAATATTAGTATGGATTTAAAAGGAAAACTATCACGAACAAGTAGGCGTAAGTAGTTACCGAGTAATAGTCTACCAACTTACTGTGAACTTGGAAAGGCCCATTTTCGTACAAATTCGGCCGACGCAACCGCACGACAGACAGGCAACTACGGAACCCTACACTCGGCCCGACACGCACTTGGTCGGTTTAATTTATATTAGGTACATCATTGGGTGGGTCAATCAACTATTTCTTGATTGTATTCTGTTCCGGTAGCAAGGGGACCACTTGACATAGTTTCTTCGATAAAATGTTCGAACATGATGAAATAAACTCATACAATTGTAGTATTCAATATTGACCCTGCAAGAGACCTAACCTTTGCAACTAGTGACCGAAAAACGTTGATTCACCCAGGTACCTATTTTATATATTAGGTACCTACTCGACTGTATCATGAACCCTTGACTGGCTGATATGTGACCCCCTGCATGGGAGTTTGCATGCAGGGGTTACGTTTCTGGCATTTGGCTGTACCTATGACCGGCGGCGGAGAGCCCGACGGCTCGCGGCCTTATGCGTCAGAGGGTCTCAATGGTTCAGGTCGAGCACTATCAAACATCAGATTTGTCGAACGATCGAGCGAAGCGAACGAAGTGCTCCGTTTACGCTTGGGCCTAAATTCTTTCGTTTGTCGGATCGGATGTCCGGCTGTTCTCCTCTACAGACCCCGTAGCATGGACGGCCTTATCACACGATAAGTGACCAGATAGAGCGTCCGTCACTGGCTGACACCGTTCAATAGAACGAGACATCTGGTTGAAGTGTGTTGTGGGCGATGGGCTAGCAAACTATCACTGCGATTCACATTGTTTCGATCTTTTATACCCACATTTGGTAAGAAAGTGGCACTGGAACATAAGTTTCATGTGCTCTGCCTATCCCTTTTGGGAATAAAGGCGTGAATCTATGAATAAGAATCCTTTAGACTCTAGAACTCAGACTAAAGAATACGGGTTCGCTAGATCTACAGCTCACAGAGCCACTTGTTATTAATGGTATAAAACAATAGCGAAGCGTTTATAGAACTCTGATACCCTGCGGCTTGTCTATATACGACCTGTTTGATGCTACGTATCTTCCAATGAATGCCGCACACAATGTTTTCAGACGACGTTGTGACGGTTAGGTACCGACGGAGCCTTTTCAAAGACCGGTACGTGTGGTTAATTCTCGAGCTCTTTCCCGGTCGGCAAATATAAATATTTGTTCAGGGGAGGCAAGTATTTGTCTTCGGTCAGGATGTTTAGAATTTGTTGCCCGTTGTTCTAACTCGGGAACTAGGTCGGCAAATGAGTGGTGATGTAGGAGTGTGGGACACGTGGAGCAAGTACTTGGCTCGAGATTTTTGACACCATTATATAGGGACTATTGCGGGATGCGCTGTGTTGTGTGTTAGACAGATACGTTGATGAACATTTTATATACACACATTGTATACCTTCATCTGTTATTTGATAATGGCTAATATTAAGTACATGTTAGATAATATATAGATTTATCATCATCATCATATCAGCCGAAAGACGTCCACTGCTGGACATAGGCCTCCCCCAAAGAGTGCCAAAGTGACCGGTCCTGCTGGTATAGATTGATAAATGGGTGAAATGGATTGCCTAGCGAAACCCTGGAGACAAGCGGATAAATAAAATAAATACTAACGGCCGTATTCATAAACGTACTTCAAGCCTATTTTAACTAAAATGCCGTTAAAGTTCGTTTGTCTTTATCTGTCACTTTGACATTTGTGTGCGTAAGAATGGGACAGAGCACATTTTATTTAGCAGAGGCATTTTAAGTTTTATGAATAAGGGTGTAGGTAACTATTTTGGGTCAATTACCCTGACGAGTTATTCATAAAAATCGAGCATTAGCTGGTAATAGGAAACAAGTTACTGACAAAAAAATCGTTTTTGGTACAAGCTTTTATTGCCGACTGTACTTTTCTGTATACCATCATCAACTACTCATTGAGACGATTCTAACGAGCCCAAGTTTAAGTGCTGAATTCCCATGGCCACCTTCTGTCTCCATCATCAGATCAGCTCGATGGTACCATAATATTGAATTGTCATCCAAACTATACTTATACCCAAAATTTCAGCTCAATCGGTCACCGGGAAGTGGGTCAAATTTAACTTGCAAAATTTGATTACAGATAGACAGACAACGGGACAGGTGAAAGTAAATAAAAGCTTGTAAAATAGGGTTGCCAGCTTGGACTGCTATGAAGTTGCCTGCTTTGAAGAGGGCACTATGAGGAGTAAATATTTCCTCATCTGTTATTTAATAAATAGTTATATAAAATGAAAGGTCTTTTTTATATCCTGTCAAACGGTGTTAGGTTGCCTAGGCAACACAAATAAGGTTGCCTAGGCAACAAAGGTTGCCTAAGTTAAAGGTCGGGTTTTTCAAAGGCGATCCCGACACTTAGAATTTTTTTTATCAGCTTGGTGTCATATTTAATGCCATCTTTTTATGTTCTTATTGTCTATATCGCGTTTTAATCGTCTCACTTCCATCAGATCTTCCCAAAACCACCTTCTCGCCCGTTGGGGCGAAGAAGGTGTTGACCTTCTACCAAATTTTAAAATAGCTCATTTACCTTTCGGGCTGTTCGGTTGTGGAATTGCCGTGTGGAAAATTTGCCGTTGCATATAAGATGTGCAAAATCTCTTCCTATTTTCAAAAATCTGTTGAAACAATATTACCTGTTTAAAGTCTTTAAAGTATCCTGCGGGCGTAGCACGGTTGCCATTTTATCACTTATCGTTGTGGATAAGGCATCCGTCACTCTCGCACTCGCATACTTGTCAGAGCGTAATGGGCGTCTTTACCACAACGATAAGTGATAAAATGGCAACCATGCTACGCCCTCTGTTTAGTAATATTTGAAAGATTGATGTGTTAGTATGCTCTTCTTGATGAGTTCCTGCACTACCTGTTTAAAATTATGTTTCCTGCTATACAAAGGTTGTCTGGAAGAGATCGCGATAAGACCTCCTGTTGTTACCATTATTTATTAAGAATTTTTTTTGTCAGATGTTTCTCTCTTGTTGTGGTGCAATAATAGAGTATTTCTTATTATCTCTTTATTCATATTTCATCTTAAGTTAGGTTTGTACAATAATTTTATAAAAAGTAAAATATAAAACTATACATACAAAACATAAAATCATTATAAAAACCTAACCTAGGGTGCAGCCGGCAGCGAGGCGGGGCCTAAGCTACCGGCGGTCAGGGCGACAGAGACAGGAACCTCCTGACTATCCGTGATCCAGCCATCTAGCGAGAGTCTCTTTCTTATTATTACTATTATATCGTGTAAAAATAAGCTTGTTTGGTTTGAACAACTTGAAAATTGCTGAGATAAAGGGCCCCGAATTATAGAACTTTTCGGACTTTGATTCTTTTCTGACCGAAAACGCATCATTATGACACATTTTTTTAATGATATTATTGTCCAAAACGTGTTAAAACAAGCATGTCTTGTATGAACATCGAGTTGAAAAGTTGAAAGAGAAAAGAAGTCCTCGTTGAAAAGTTGACCTCGTCATCACACACACACACACACACTTAGGTTTTCGTTTTTAAGCACAACTATAATAATAAATGTAATCGTTCTTAACTTAACGTAACTAAGCTAAACATACTTAAATTATCCCTCCAGGACCACAAGGTTGAATTCCTAAAATGTTGAAATCCCGAAATGTTGACTTTCCCAGAAAGTTGAATATATTTTGTTTCGCAAAATGTTGAATTCTTATTATGTTGAAATATTCCAAAGTTGAATTCCCACAACGTTGACTTAAAACGATAAATAATACTAACAGTTTTGACGGAGCCCCGCGGAGCGGGGCTCCTATTTCTGGTCTGTTGGCCCTTCGGGCATCTGAAGATACCTAACGAACCTAACCTACCTACCAGTTGAACTACCTGGTGGGTACTACTGGTAGGTAGGTTAGGTTCGTTAGGTATCTTCAGATGCCCGAAGGGCAAACAGACCAGAAATAGGAGCCCCGCTCTGCGGGGCTCCGTCAAAACTGTTCGAATTATTTATCGTTTTAAGTCAACGTTGTGGGAATTCAACTTTTGAATATTTCAACATTATGCAAATTCAACATTTTAACGTTCAACATGCTGCAAATTCAACTTTATGCAAATCCAACATTTTAGGAATTCAACCTTGTGGTCCTGGAGGAAATTATCTACCTACATGTTAACCGTATACTATTGGTTTTACGTCTAAACTTGATGCTAGAAGAGCGGGATCTTCTGTCACAAGTATTGCAATATACTTCCAATAAACCAATTTTCATTTTCATCTCATTTTGATAACATCCCACTACCTAAAATCGTGCATAATAAACATCATTTATTAACCCCCGACGCAAAGAGAGGAGTCTTAAGTTTAACGTGTCTGTGTATCTGTCTATGGTATCGTAGCTTCCAAACGGATGGACCGATTTGAATGCGGTTTTTTTTATTCGAAAGCTGACGTGATCCCGAATGTTCTTAACTATGTTTTATGAAAATCTGTTTAGCCGTTTTTGAGTTATTGAACTTTGAAATGAAAATGTCCGGGGTTTTTCAACTTTTCTAAGTTGTAGTTATAATCATTCTTGGCGTCATGGCACGAGAACATTACACCCGACGTCACAGGGAGTCCTTGGCGTTAAAAAGGCCATAATCTTTTTCACGCTTTTTTAGTGTTGCACTTGATTCCAAAATGTCATGTGCGAAACAAGAAATTTGTAAATTGAATGAGCGAGTGAAGCGAACGAAGTTATCCGTTTCAGCTTCGGCCAAAATTATTTCGTATGTCCGGCCGTCCGGCTGTTCTCCTTACAGGTCGCAATTCTCAACCGATTGTCGTTTTTGTTTTATTTAAGCAACCAACACATACACAAAAATAAAGTTTTACATAACGTTAAATAAAAGACCTTGAGTGGCATACCCTAAAATTACTTAAACATGTCAACTTAATGTAGCTTAGGAGCCGTAAGAAGCTAAAACCATTCCCAAATCAAATTGATTCAGTCTTTCGAAATTAAATTTAGATAAACTGTTACAATTTGGACCTTATTAGCACAACCATCGCATAGCAAGCCTAATCTAATCAATGTCCATAACACAAGTCTTATGAACAATGAACTATTGGTGTGCGGCCCACTATGTAAACTACACATTTTTCAGATAATGAGACTCCTTGAAATGAAATTGTGCTCGTAATTTGGAAGATTTCATTAGTTATTTGACATAAAGGGACAGGTTTCCACTCCGTTGTTTAATTTTTTTGAAGATATTCATTTTAATTTATTAGTCATTGTCAATATTATGTCAGGGTGTTAATAAAAAATATAAGCATTACACCATTATTCAGCCATCATTAGTAATCATAGGCCCAAATGCTACGATTGCGACAATTTAATCTACTGCCATCTGTTGAAAACACCAAAACTAGATACAATGTATCTACACTTTACAAACTAGCAATGCTTAGCTGCAATGCTTGCTTCACTTGTTTATTCCGACACAAACAGATGGCGCTGTATCCAAAATAGGTGTGGCGGAATAATGAAATTAATGAACTGGACCACGTTAATATTTCAAACTCCAGACCTCATATTGAATAGGATTATTTTAGGATCTTCAACTATAAAACAAATTGAACACTAGACTCGAAAATCTTTATTGCTAAAACTATTTACTTAAAACATTAATTATCTATACTTCATCAACCAACTTGAACCTCTGATGCTGGGGTTCGGGTATGACATTGAAGTATTTCTTGTAGATGGTTTGATGCTCTCTGCCAGCGTATATCCTCTGAACCCAGGTGTGGTCCCAGTAAGGATCAAACTTTTCACAAGTTACCACCACTTTGCCTGGTTCCATGGCGAAGAGAGTGCCGTTGCGTCCGAATCCCACCTGAAAATGTTAAGTTTTTTAATGTCTAGACAGAATTCTTAAAAGATTACGTTGCCACTATAAGCTAATTACAGACATGTAATACTTAGGTGATGGGAAATAAAAGGCTTTATTATTAATAATAATTTATTATTATTTTCGATGTCACACTCATAGTCACACCATTTTGTCACGCTGGTGTGACCAGAAGGAATTTAGTTTCCTCATAGCCATGCTATTTGGTTCTGGTGTAGAGTCGCAGTACGCCTGACACTCCTCCTCGCTTCGCTCATTGTTGTACCTACACGGACCTGTTAAAGTGTTCTTTTTTAAAGTGGTGTGACCACTAATAAAAGTAATTACTCCTCATCACACTGGTGTGAAAAAACGGTGTGACCATGAGCCTGTTGCTTTATTTTCATTATTATAAGCCAATGGCAGTACCTCAAATTATAATTTCGAGACCGCCATAATGAGGGCAGTATGGACCATTCAATGAAAATACAGCTACATAGGTCTATATACTCCGGGCATCATTACTACATCTGCAGGGCTAGCACAAGACCGTGATAAATAAACTACCTATCTTGTTCTAAGTGTTGTGTGGAGCTGTCTCGCTCGGTGTTGTGCTAGCCATATTTACTAGCTATTATGATCGAGTCCATGTCTCACACAAAATTGAGTGAGAGGCATGAATGCCTTTTTTAAGTGCATAAATTCGATCACGCTAGTTAGAGAAGAACACACAACACAACACTTTATTGCGCAGCACTACATGCGTGTAGTGTTCATTGGTGGTTTGTGGCTTTCTATTTCCAAAAATGTATCTCTTGCCTTTATGTGATGTTGCCAATAATAAAAATTGTAGTACTACCAGATAGCACACTTATCCCATTCTTAAATGACCTTACTAGTATCATATTGGTATAGAATGAACAATTCCCTACTTTCTACAATACCCACATTAAGTCCAGGATGGAATCTAGGAGTCCGCTGGGTCGCAAGTATGTTGCCGGCCTGGACGAAATGGCCGTCCTGCTTCTTCCATCCTCTGTGCTTCGGTCTCACTTTGCAATTCGTGTTTTTCGTACTGCCACCAGTCTTCTTACTTGCATTCCGCACAGATTCTGTACAAAATGTTCATATTTATCGTAAATGGTGATGAGTACGTCAGTATTCCAATTGTGCTACGATTATTAACACACATATTTCACCAAGGCACTGTACATTTTGTTAGTTTAATGTCGTAGATGACAATTTTCATCTAATTTTACGAAAATTAACACATTACTTAACCTAAACAATCAGTGTTATGTTATACATTTAATAACATACCGAGTAATACAGTCGACACTTTGTTCTTACTGAATAAGAAGTTAAAAACCATATTAAAAATTTAAAATAAAGTAATTATTTTGTTCGAATTGTTATAATCGATTTCGATTTCTATTTATATTTTATAATTAGGTACTTTCCTTTAAATTTATCGTAATTTTAAGGTTAGGCTAAATGACATTGACAGTTGACACTTGGATTGGTCGCTATTGCCAGCCTGCCAGGAACACGTTTTACTTAGTTAGGGTGGCCAAGCAACAAAATATCCACCAACGCGGTTTGAAGGCGGTTATATTTTCAAACAAGGCATTAAGGCACGCAAAGGTTTTTAGTTACTCTACCGTTATTATACACAGTAGGCCATCATGGCGCAGGAAAGGGACGCCATGATGCCTTGTAAGTATATATTTCTCCCTCTAATATGCGTTAGTTGCGTCCTGTATGATGGGTAATGATCGTTATCAACGTGCTGTATTGGTAGCAAAGTATGGTTGACAAAAAAATAAATACACAAGTATTATAATTTATAAACATTAGATGTATCTTTCACAAATTATGATATTTATATACATATTTATAAACACTTATCCAAATTATACCGAATAAACGACTAAAATTTGTTCAACAGATTTGGCTGTCAGTCGTTCACGTCGATCGGAAAAAATCCATTTTAAATTGCTAAATGACCTATCTCGTTAACAGAAGTCACAGGAAGGTACTTTAAGTCTTTAAAATATTGCACACAATTTTTATTGACGCCCTCCGGCATATCCACCTCTTTGCCTTCAATCAGCTGCTGCACGACTTTTACAGTACTGTAACCGGGGTTTTTCTTCAGGACATTTTTTAGTTTCAAATAAACTTCCTTGCCCGTGGGATGTAATCGCAACTTTGCCATTTTTTTTATCAAGTCAGAGACAATTTTTAATGAACATTTAAGTTCTAGTTTTGGATCCTCCAGCAATTGAATCGACTTTGCGATAATGTTGAAGTTTGTGTCAACGAACAATAACTCTGATTTTAAATTGCGATCACGAAAAATTTTCTTTGCGTCGACAATTGTTCTTGCTACACGTGAATCTAAAGCATTGATCACCGTCTTGATTTCATTATAATATTTCTTGTAATATGAAGCAGCATTTTTTTAACTAGAGTTGTATTTTTATGATATTTAATGTCATTTGACGTACATTGTTTTAAAAATATATTAGGGCGGATATTAGGTTTTGTACCGTAAAGAGTTATATCTAGAGGTGTAATCCTAAGAAGGTAAGTATTCCTTTTATAGTTAAGAACAAAAGTGAATATTCAAATGTATTTGCTTGTTCTGCCAACCATACCCTGTGCTACGAAAAGTACACGTTGATAACGATCTTTAATGATGGGCCACACAATAATAAAAACGTGTACCAAAACATTAGACTACTTTGGCTGCTACTAACTATATGACGTTGACTGTACCTAGACTACAGCGATACGGGCAGAAATCTCACGGCGGACTACACGCAGTCTGCCGATGTCGATCGTCTGGACCAAAGAATATAATACTCACTATATGAGGTCTGGACGCACCTACGTATATAAGGCTTTCTTTGGGGCGTCCAGACGTCCGAGCGCGGCGGACTATCGAGGAAAATCAAGCACGGTGTGACCTTGGTTTCGCCGAACGCTGTGCAGTCTGCAACCAGACGCGGAAATCACGCGGCGAACTGCCGCCTGAATGCGCCTTATATTTAGACCTTTCAAGCATTGGAAGCGTTAGACCAGCTAATACAGACATCCACGCCAAAACGTACTAAAAGTGAGTTTAACCCTGCAAATGAAGCTCGAAGGTTAAACAGGGACCGCTTGGTCATCTTCCATATATATAAAAGAAGGGAATGAAATAGTAACAACACAGAACATTATATAAAACACTTTAATTATATTTATGTGACATTTTACAATAAATAGTTAATTATCTTTGTTAGCGCCATCAACACTTGCGCCGAATCAATTATTCTACTCTAGTCGGCCTTTGCCGTCATCAAACACTGCCCAGCACGGTTATCACAAGACGGCGCGCGAGCTGTCTCGCCGAATAGCGTTTATATCGGACATAAAGCATTCGTCCCTTACTTGCAAGTATGTTTCTTGAAAAGGTACGAGTGTCTTATTTATGCCCAAAATAAACACGATCATGTTAGCTAGGCTGTACACTGCTCTAACGAACGTAAACCGAATGGTATACAGCAACAGCAGCTATCTGCTTGAATGAGAGATTTATATCACTTTCTTATTCTAATGCCAGATTCACATTTGTCTGTCGTATTGTGTTGTGACGCATCAGAACCATTTAATATGGTTGCGTTCTGACTACGAGGCATCAGAGAAATGTGAAAGCAACCATATTAAATGTATGAAACCGATACCGTTCTGATGCGTCACAACACAACACGACAGAAAAATGTAAATCCGGCTTAACAGATAGCTGGACTGATCATCAGACAAGTGTCGAAGGAGCTACGTTAATAGCACAGAGCAGCACGATTGCACAATCGCAGAGGCTTCATGGAATACTCATTGTTTTTTTTATTATTTTATTAAGGGCGTTAGAGGCGGCATTACAACAATTTTTGTTCAACACCAATAAATAAGCGACGAGGTCCAAAAATCCTTTCCCTGACATTTTTTTTAAGGTACATTTAATAATTTACCCTAAAATTTACAAAAATTCGGTATTTTTTCCGTTGTGTAAAGACTGGATTAATAATTTAAGCATGCTTAGCTAGCAGAAGTTTTACCTTAAATAAAAAATGCAATAACATAACTTACAACACTAGTTCAAAGGGTTTAAATAACATCTACTGTTATCCCAAAACATAGATACACCAAGTCTTAAAAATAACACTCGTAACAATAAACAAAACATGATTACAACAAACGAACAATACATTAAAAATATCGCTTGAAATAGATATTTTATGACGCGTACACTGCACCACCGAATAGGGACGCAGCATATAAACATATATTTCTCGTTCAACAGAGATAGGTAGGTTTTATGATCATGTTTTACACGAAGTTTTCGGCCATTTGGGCCTTAAAATTCGTCCCCATTTGTTGGCACAGTGTGTACGCGGCATTAGGAGTGATGTCTGATGCCCTAAAGCAGTCTACGGAAATCCAATCTGTGATCGTTCAAGATAATCAATGTTAGCAGTATGAAAGGAATAGCGACTTCTCGCTACCACACTATATCGTTTGCCGGACGCCCAGTCGGATGTGCGTTGGCTGCTCTATAAGGATTGCAAGGCTGCATAAATTATTTTTATAATCAGACTTAAGTTCGGATATCGTTTAAAATACCCATTTCACATCGGGCAAGACCCACAGATGAAGCGGAGTGATATGCAATGACGCATTGTTGGATAGTTCAATCTGTGTGACCTACCCTTTACGATAGAGAAAGGGGTGCAGCATGATTGCGTTTATCAAAAGAATTGCGAGCCCTCTCCAACTGACTTACATGGTTTTAGTATGTGTGAGAGGGATGACTATAACCTCGGTATTCAGTTTATGTAGCGGATATTATACCGTCAACATCACACTGGGCAGAAGCAAATTCATGAAGCATTCTACTTTCTAGACGTCATGGCATGGCGCTCAAAGGGTGGACTCATTCAAAAGGCAAGCAACGTTAATTGTCTTACGCCATTGCTTGTATCAATTATAAAACGAGCATTTTTTTTAAAGTTGCGACAATTTTTTTTATGAATTATTCTGCAACTTTTTGGTTCTTTCTTCTCAGAATCACGATCTGTTTCCATTCCAGTAGGAGGATAAGTGTTCCAAAATGACTATACATTTTTGAATTTTCCTATGGTGTTACCGCCTCAAGTATATGGAAAATGGTAACACAATAGGCAAAAAAATATTTGTGTCATTTTTTGTCCTATTAGGATCGAAATAGCTCGAGATTCTCACTGGAAATAACATAAAACACCTCGAAAAATTCACAAATAATAATAGTGGCATTTTTTGAGACACTCTCAACTTCGTTCGAAAATCATACTTATACTATTGCCGTGTATGTGCCGTCATGAACATTAAATGGGTTGTCCGGATTTGTAACAATAAACCAGACTATAACAATATAACAAGCGAGTAAATGCTTTGTGACCGAAAAGATTTAATTTTGCTTGATTTCTACGCTTTCATGCCACCACCGAAGATTACAGTCAATAATAGTTTCCAACACACCAGTATCATTCCACATCCTTATTTTATTAAATATATGTGTATATTATGCTCAAATTACCACATATGTTTACAATTCTTTCCTTTTTAAACATCAATCTACATCTTCTATTTTAAGTACCTAGTATTATAAATAAATATTAAAAGCCTTATTTTCGCTTGAATCAGCAAGCCCAGGGGGGTAAACAACGAATTATTAACACAACGGTGGCATAGTGAATATCAAAGTTAATGAATATGTTTGCAAGCAAAATAATCTGAACAGCAAGGAGTCACACGTTTATTTTTATTCTTTAAATGGCAACACTACCTATCAAATAAAACATACTGTAAAATGAAAAATAGAACATTGAAATTATCTGCAGGAATTTTATAAAAAAATACCCCCAATCAACATACTACGCAAACACTCAGTCTTTCAATTAATAGACAATATAGATCGAAATATTTAGTAAAAGCAACAGTTTCAAGGCGATAGAATATATCCATATAATATACAATATTAGCAACAACTCACTCAAGTATCGAGTGCATAAAACGCTTTATAGATCGCTCAATCTACTAGGCGCTTCACTCCTTATTGCGTATTATAGCCGCTTACAGACATCCGAGCGAGCGTATGATTTCGGCCCGTGTGGATAGGTGCACGGCGTCCTGCAAAATTATATCCCTGTCTCGCTCTATCTTAGAACTTCGTACCGCTCGTGCCGTCCGCTGCGCTCAGACGTCTGGCGTAGGCTATAGGTTTACCTTTTAACTGAGACAGCGCTTGTGAAAAGTAACCTATCCATGGCGTGGATAGGAGTGAGGCGGTTCTTCGTAGATTTAACTATCTATACCCACGCTGAGTTATACATTTTAGGTTCGATTTTATTGACTGTACATTAAGATTGAATTTAGAAAGTACGAGTAAGTTATGTTAACCTATTAGAAATCCGTAGCAAGATTTTCCAATATGTAGCGAAAATCGACCTGCGACGCATACGGGTCGTCGTGAGCTTTAAATGGGTTAATAAAGGGGTCTACGAACGTAGCAATCTGTCGCGCAATCGATACGAAAACCACTATACGTTGTTGTAGGGTCCGAACGTAACAATGGAAGCGTAAATTTCGCTGGACCTCTCGCTCGCACGCGCTAGTCATTCTAGACTGCAAGCGAGAGGCGTAATGATTTATGATCGGAACCAATTTATGCCTTATTGTCATCGTGACTAGGTACAAAGTGCCATATTTAAATGTCTTCGGCTATACAACAGATTGCTGCATTTTAAAATAAAAGCTAACTTTACCGAAAAGCACCACGGAATGATTTTTTGACCGGCTACTTGGATTCACATGTATGTAGGGATAGGTAATTGTGGTGTATGTAGTTGTGGCCTGTTCGAACATACATTACATATTTAACCAATGGCAGAGGGGACTATATTCCCACCATGAATGAACGTTATTTCTATGTGATTGGGTTCAATTCTATGGAAAACTAGATGTCTTTGTACCCGTTAAAGGGTTAAATTTTGTCTCACAAACAAAACAAATGCCTATTTGAACAGTCCACAACGACACTAGGGGGGGGGGGACCATACGTTTTACACATGTACAGTCCGCGAGCGCTTAAAATAAACTTTCAGTCTGTACTTCTCTCTAGCTTACTCATACATTCTTATGCGAAAATAAGCAATTTGCCCCGAATCCAAAGACTATTCTAAGACATCACTGACTGTACAGATTTCGTGAAGTCCAGGCGACCGCGTCAATGTAAATAAAACCCAAGTGGTCCCTTATAAGTACGGTTATAAAGTCGGGTTTTCTAGTAAATGTAATTCACAAAGCAAATAAGAGTTTGTTCTAAGGTTAGTCCATACAATTTTGACATTAAATGTCCGATCCAGTTTGGCAAAATTGGCCATAAGAACTAATTGTTTCTTTGCCAGAATTTGAATTGATGACCGGTATTCAAATACCTTCCTCAAATTGCGATGATAATTTAAAATTACATTTAGGTAATGACGCTGAAAACTCAGTCAGTAACCGAAATTGGACACTGATTAGTTTGTAAAAAAATAATACTAGTATAAAATGCCTGGTTTCAATACTTCCAAAGAAGCACATTAATTAACTTGTACCATTAAAGTCGCATTAACCGCATTTCTTTCCTTTTCTTTAAAATAATTTAATTTTGATTTTCATTTCTTGATCGTCAGATACCGGTAGACTGGCATATATGTACTTAAGAGCAATGAGAATGAGTACAGTTTGTATGGAATTCTAAATAAAATCAAGCCGTTTTCCTGCTCTTACACCATATTCCATATATAAGATTAGAAGCGTGGATTTCAAGGAAAACCATTTTGCCACGAAAAAAATGAGTTTTGTTATGTTTGGAAAGCAGTTAATGATCGAAATAAGTAAAACTAGTAGTATATTTCCCCTTGATATCCTAGATAAACTTTAACGGCTCAGGTCACCTAGAGCGAATGGGAGACGATCGCGCAAGTTAAGACCCTACCAGGGTAGGCCTATAGGAAGCCGTCCGGATGGTAGCCCTAGATATCGGTGCAGAGCCTAATTTAGAGTTCGGACCGCCCTACGCTAACTATGAAATGTAAGTACCTAAGTCTCAGCTCAGTGCTCCGCCCCCCGCCGCCCCCTTGCTTGGTCCTTTCGCCGTAGGCTCTATAGTATCCGCAAAAGCAAGTGGCGACTCAGGCAATAAAAGTCAGTACTATTGTTGCACGGCCCGCTCCATAAGGCACTGCAGGTGCGAAAGAGATAGCATGATCTAATTATTTATGACCTGACTCGCCACTTAGTTTTGCGGATACTATAGCCTTATTAGTCTGTGGGTAAATCAGGCCCTGTATCGGTGGGTCGATGTGGTGGATGCGGATCTTCACCAGCTCCAAGCTGGCGATTAGCGAGAAACCTCTCAAAATCGGGATCAGTGGTGTTCACTGGTATTGGAGACGAAGACACGCTTTTGGTCGTTTCGCCAGAGGAGTAAGTAAGTATCCTGGATAAACGTGAACTTGACGCCGTATATAGATTCCAAAAAAATAACCTTAAGCTAAAAACTAGCTACGTCTAGGTATCATTTGGAAGAGTGTACGTTTGCCAGTGTCGGTTTTTATTCATTTTAGTGGCAATTTTAAGGTTATTCTTTTGGAATCTATATACGCCGTCAAGTATAGAAACGTAGTTGCATTTGTTAGTTTTAATTCTAATCTTATATGGAATGGAGTATAGAGTAGATGGCATTAAGTGAAACCAACCACCTATCATCGACGCTTGTCGCATAAAACGATTTTATCACCTTCGTAATGTCAAATTTTATCGCGTTAGATAACATCACCAGCGCGGACATTTTCTACTTCGTATTAGAATCTGTCTGACCTTTGATTCACCTTATTGACGAAAAACGATGTTTCTAGAAGACCAGCTTTAGTTTGCCTTCGGCATTCAAACACGAATGGACAGTGCAAATAAATTAAATCTCGTATCGGTGCGATAAGTTTTATCTTTTAAAGAGCGTAAGAACGGTTATACTCTAATGCACGCCAGGCCTGAACAACACTGGCGCGGCTTGTGGTAGCGGTCAATAGTAAATTTGACGGCTAATGACAAGTTTACTATTCACCGCCGCGGCCGGGCCGAGAGTGTGAGAGGCTTAATAGAATGCTGGCGGCCATACACTTTAGGCATATGGCATCCGACGCTCTTTAAACGTGCCATACACACGCGGACTTTTTGCAGCGATACAGACGCGCGTTTTAGACTATATCGTGACACAAGCCATAGAATAATAAATAAATCACCCTAATGATTGTACTAAACAGTTATGTCTGCTAACGATAATTAACTTAGAAAGTTGAAAAACCCCCGAAATGTTCATTTCAAAGTTATTAAAGCTAAACTTTTAAAGTTATATCTCAAAACCGGCTGAACCGATTTTGTTGAAACATTGCTAAGAACCATCTCGATTACGTCCGCTTTCGGACAAAAAAAAGCACATTAAAATCGGTCCATTCGTTTAGGAGCGACGATGCTACAGACAGACACACAGACACGTCAAATTTATAACACCCCTCTTTTTACGTCGGGGGTTAAAATTATTATAAATTACTGGCGACCAAAAGATTCGAATCCTGCTCGGACCAACATTTTCTTTAATTTGCGCCTTTAATTTCAAATTGATAGATCTCGTATACAGCACGGCTATCACAAGACGGCCAGCGAGCTGTATCGCGGCGAGATAGACTATTCGTCTCTTTCTAATTAGGACGCTTACAAAGAGACGGATAGTCTATGTCGCGACAGATGGGATAGTCTATGATAGTCCGTGCAGTATCCTGTTTATAATGTAGTAATAACGATCTGTAAAAATGTATTCTATAGAAACATAGGACTTTTTGGTTCTAAAACAGTTGAAAATCAATAATATTGGCAATCTATTCTCAAGATCACGCGATGTTGATAACGTAGCGTAGCGATGAATCACAGTAAGTGTGAACGTTAATTGTCCTAACTGAATTGACCGGATCGGAAACAACCTAAGGTTTTCCACCGGCGGAGTGAGGCGAGGTGGTGCTTGAAATCAAATAAAGAGGCAATTGCTGTGAAATGTAAGTAAGGTATTGTAATTTTGTATGTATAGTTTTCAAATCTAACGTCATGCAAAAATTCAATTATATGAATAAAGTACCAAACATTACGCGTGATTGTATGAAAATGAATTCAATCATGTCCTCGCCTCTCAGGTGGAACTTGCTTAAAACTTTCAGAAACTGATAAAAATCGAAGAATAATCCTTTTTATAGAGTTCGTTAGATCTAACGTTGTTTATTAATGTCAAAAATGCAAATTATCCGGTACTGACTTCTAATCCCTACATCGTACAGTCCAATAATCCGCGCCACATATCCTTCTCACTGTCTTTACGCATAGGTTGAAACGAGAAAGAAATATAGTCGACAGCGATTATTTTGCTGTGGGGATTCCTTTTGATCTGACATAAGGCCTGACGGAACTTTACAAAGCAGACTCCGAGAGCGTATATAATATACCATCGAGCTAATTGACCTCAAACTTATATTAAAACTTGATACCGTCTGTAAAAACTTAAAACAATCTTCGGTCCTGTACTTCGCTCTCGCTTCTTCTCGCATTCTTATGTTAAAATGAGCCATTTGACCCGCACCCAATGACTATTCTAACGGCTCGGCGACTAGTAAGGGGTTGCATCAATTTTCGATCAACGTTAAATATGGCGCCGGCAGCTGTCATTACAAAGAAACTTGTCAAATCAAAAAAAAAAAAAAGTCGGATTTTAAAGAACAACGCTTATATTTTATATATTTCGGACGGGTGCAAACCAACCCAAATGTACGGCCTGAGTGCCCGCGCCGCTATGAGCGGGGCGTGCAGCGTGCATATAAACCAATGAAAATGCCCTCCACAAGGTTCCAGTATATAAAATTTCCCGTGTGGTCGTACCGGAGGCTTCCCCTGGATTTTCCCCAGGCTACCCTCCAACCACGCAATTCGACCGCTATATTGGGTCCGTCCTATTAAAGCAACAGTAGCAGGGTTAAAAAAAAAAAAAAAAAAACCCCACAAGGTGGAGTGATGACCTGGTAAAGGTCGCGGGAGTCCGCTGGATGCGGGTGGCGCAGGACCGGTCACTGTGGCACTCTTTGGGGGAGGCCTATGTCCAGCAGTGGACGTCTTTCGGGTGATATATGATGATGGTGATGTTGAATTTATATGGACTAAAACAAATGCAATTTATATGGACATTCCGAGCCCCGCTCGTAGCAGAGCGTGCACTAGAGATGTGTCAACTCGGTTTGCCAACCCGGTCCAAACCGAGTCAAGCTAAAGTCGAACCGACCCGGTTTGTTAGTCCACTAACTCGATTCTATAACGAGCAGCGAACCGCAACATTCGAGCCCGCTCGCCGACAGCGGCCCGAGCCAACGAAACCGAACCGACGCGCGCGACTCGCGCGAGCGGGCTGGGCCGGAGCGGGCAAACCGAATGAGTAGCCGAATAAACCCGATTTCTTCCGAACAGGTGGGCGACGACGACGACCATTAGTAGACCTTATCTCGTTGCAACAAGGTTTGTAGTTTTGTTTTGCAATTTAATTTTGAATGAAATATAGTGAGCAATTTATAATTACTTATTATTCTATGGCGCTACCGAGGTAACGCTCACAAATGTAACAATAACCTATAAACAGTTTAGTTTAGGTTTAAAACCCGAACAAGTAGGTGTTTAAATTCACGGATCGACTCGGACAGGTCAAACCGAATACCACATTAATATTAATACGTTTAGGACCGTCATAGCAACTCGGCTTGATCAACCCGGGTTGAAACCGGTTTACATAGAAAGTCGAACCGTTCAATTCGGTTTGAGATATTTTCGGGTTGGCACATCTCTAGCGTGCACTGAGGCCGTACACTTAGATCGGCAATGGCAGCGGCATACGTGGGAGTGAAAGATAGGAGCGCGTGCGGTCTTAGTTCCACGTCGGCGGGCCGCTGCCGCTCGAGGTCATGGACACGCCCTTAGTGCTCACCGACTGCTTATTTTCGCATAAGAAAGCTAAAATAAGCGATTTCACTTGAAGCCGAAGATTTCTAAGAGTTCACGGACTGTATTTAGTTATTGTGGTAAATAATTATGCTGTAACATTTCACTTTTAACAACTCAAAATTTTATATTCATAAGATTCTCGTATAAAGCTGTAGGTAATTTGACTAAAGGCGGTACCACGAATTTTCCGATATATCAATCTGTATCACTCTAACGAAGCGAGTGTAATAAAGATGGAGATATAACGTCGTGGTGTTAGCTTTGTGAACCAATTTCGTTTGGATCAGAGTGACGTGTCACAAAGCTACAATTTTAAAAGTTAAAACTTCAACAGTAGTCTAGTTGGCCAGTCGTTATTGGTCCAGCGCCTCAGAGTAGCCAGTTTCAAATTTAAAAATTGACACTTCGTGAAACGGTCTAAGTATTAACCAAACACGGCATTTCCACCCCAGAAGTAAGCGAAAAGTGTCCCTTCCAAAACACTGGTCAGGTATGCAAGCTTTTTATTGCCTCTTTAGTACTACGGATGAAGTTGCGCATCGGGAATCTTCTATCTTCGGCTATAAATGGCAGTCTTCGTGTAAAAGAAGGAGACATCAACAATAATATTACCTACGCACACAACTCTAAAGGTAGCATAGTTGAAACTTTCCGAGGCGACTTTTCTCGAACACTAATATTAAACCGTTGTATTGCTTTCAACCTTCAATCTTAGACAGAATAGTAGCTTGTCTCAAGAAACATAATTAGCGAGGCCAGTCTATTGAATTTTAAGCATAGCGAGGAGTTCAAGTGTTTACGCCCAAGACGGAAATACTTTTGCTACCAAGCGGCACATACAGTTTTTCACACCTTCCATGAGGATAGAAATCCCTTATTCAATCTTTTCTGAATAGCAGGTGTGAAAAGTCATTATCACATTATTTATTTCATTCATTCTAACGCTTTAGAAAACTTTCTTTACAAAACCGAAACCATTACAAAGCATACAATATGTCAAAATGTCTACCTATGAGATAAAGTGTTCGCGTCGAAAATGTTACCTCAGAAAGTCCCCACAATACTGTAGTTTAACGGATGCGTTCCAAAATCAGTGCTAGCCCGTGGATGTGTTGTCGCGGTTAGTTTTCCTTCTTGTCGACGGAGTTAGTGGTGGACGGGTCAGTGTCCTCCGCCTCTTCGTCAGAGTAGTTCGCTGGTTCCTCTCCCGGCTTCAAGAGGCGTCCCACTAGATCGTATTTCTCTGTAAATAGACAAATAGATTATGTTTTAAATGTCTATCCTATCGTATATTTTTGATAGCTTTTAGAGCAGTTACAGATGGAAACTTTTCAGCGATACAAACTGTCGCGTGACACTAGCCCAAGATCACCTATATCGATCGCTTTAAAGGCCGTACTCTAGTTATAGCGACCTAGTTTATATACAGGGTGTATCAAAAATGGGGTGTGAACCGAGCATGGGCATATTCGGTAGCGCATTGCGATTCCAAATATGCATTTGTTTATTATTTTTTATTTTTGTTTACATTGATATTTTTGTTTTTGTTTACATTAAAGTCTTTGTTTTTGTTGATATGGCTTGTGTATGATAACGTTTCCCCGCGAAGGTAAAGAATGGGAGGGTTTATTTCATTTTCAACCGCTGCGCGCACAGCTGTGTTATGACAACAATTATTTTGTATATGTTTTTTTTGACACGCAAGTGACAGCTTTTGCGTTTTTGATGTCATACACAAGCAATGTCAACAAAAACAAATACTGTAATGTAAACAAAAACAAACATTTCAATTTAAAATAAAATAAAAAAATAAACATGCATTTTTGGAATTGCAATACGTTACCGAACCTGGCCTTGATCGGTTCACACCCCATTTTTGATACACCCTGGATAGTGTTTCTATCGGCACACCTTCGGACTTGAAGGTTTTCATTTCTTTAATGTACAGTGAAAGCGAAAGGTTTCGTGTGTACAAATTTCCTATGTCTTATATTTTCTGGTTTCCCGTTAGGTCCTGACCCATTTGGACTCACACTACCTACTTCAGCGGGCGTAGCACGGTTGCCATTTTATCACTTATCGTTGTGGATAAGGCATCCGTCACTCTCGCACTCGCATACTTGTCAGAGCCTGATGGGCGTCTTAACCACAACGATAAGTGATAAAATGGCAACCATGCTACGCTCACAGGTCTGTGCACTTCAAGGCGCAGAGCACACGATGCGTTTCAGAACCGCGCAATGCGACGTTGTGCGTTCGGACGGGTCAGTTAGTATCAATAAAAAAAAAAACCTTTACTATTAGTGACGCTTAGTTACTACGAATATATTTGTGGGTGAGCGTTGAGGTGAGCTTAAAACAAGTTACAGAATAGCGGGTTAGGTATCGTTGTTGGAACGAAGTCGTCGAATCAGACCTGCGCGATCTTCAAGCTATGAACCGAAGATCAGTACAGGTGGGGACAACTCTTCTCAGAGACCAGGGCTTTAGGGTCGGTGAGCCATTGAAGTTAATAAGGTTAATTACCTACTAGAATTGCAGAAATCGATCAATTGATCATTTTATTATGCTTTAAGTAAACCTCAGTACGCTACATACAGCAGGAAAACTAATGAATTTTGTATAAGCAGTGCACACAATACGTGCATGTAAGTATATGCATTATGCAACAAGTATGTACATTATTTAGCAGTGTGAACCAAGGTTGACTCTAGTTAACCTCAGTAATTTATGTGACTGGCGTGGCAAATCTAAAATCAAATAACATCACATATCTTATCAGCCGTTAGTGAAACGTTTACCAAATGTTTACTAAAATAGAGTGGGCATGATGCATGCACTGCAGATAAGGTAGACATGTATCGAGGCGGCCAAATTTATTAAGAAAGAAAGAAAGAAAAACATTTATTTATGACAAACACAGAAGTTATAATTATTAAATGTTCGGATTTGTTGACATCTGAAGGATTATCCAAATCGTGAGAACTAACATGGTGAAAATCGCTCTAAATTATCGAACGAGCAAGCGCAGCGAACGAAGTTCTATGCTTCAGCTTAAATCAAAGATCGTTCGTATGTCCGGTGTCTGTCCCGCTGTCCGGCTGTTCTCCTCTACAGGGGATAGACCGCGAAACGAAAACGAACTTCGTTCGTGTATCTCCGTCTCTGTCGCTCGAACTAACAAGTGCGACAGAGAGAAATTCGTTTTCGTTTCGCGGTAGGCCCTCAGGTTGCATTTCTCATCCGATTCTCGTGAGATTTTGTGAGCGGTTTGTTAGATCGCTTACCCCGAACGCAATTTTTCTTTGTAGCATATTTTATATTCGCATAATGTCATAACGTCATAAGTCATTTATTAATAATATACTAAATATTACATGTTGTTCTTAAGTTAAATTACATTTATATAAAAATGTATGTGAACATTCATTATCATTGTGGTAACTTGTAAAAATCTTTGATGATATTTACCCAAACGCTAGCAATTTTTCTAGTCGCTTTTTTTTTCATTCGTGTTGCTCCCGTATCGTATTTTATTACGTCTCAATTTTTCTTTCCTGTAGGAAACCCATTGCAATCGCGAAAGAGTAGGTAGGTTAGGTTCGCTAGGTAGCTTCAAATGCCCGAAGGTCAAACTGCCCAGAAATAGGAGCCCGTCGAAACTGTTTAATTGCGAATAAAATGAATGTTGAAATACGCGTTTGTATAATAAGGAAATTCAATTTTAATAGGGAAATTATGCGACTAGCGATATAGGCGATAGAAAAAAATGCTACAAAGAAAAATTGCGTTTGGAAAACCGATCTAACAAATCTTGTGAGCAGGTTCGTTAATTTTAACTTTTTCAAAATTGAATAAAGAAAATGTTTTTGAAAAAAGACAGACTGTCGAGTTCTACAGCTCACAGAGCCACTAATATAGATCGATTAATAAAACATGTAACAAAATTTGTCAACTTTGACCTTACTGTTGAAATAGCTAGCACTGAGAAATAATATTAGTAAACACGAAACGAACTAGGATAATAATATAATTAAGTAGCAACTAATTCCTGCAAACAAGCTTAATTGAGGCTTCAGTAAGAATACAGCAATAAACGTATTAGCATAAGTTTATATTTTGAATTAATAAAAGTAAAAAAAAAACTTTTTTAGTAAAATTCCGGATTAACGCCTAGACATAAACAAACAAAGCTAAAACGGCATTGTTCATTGTTGGTAGGATCTAGCACAGATTTAGATTAGACATCACCTGACATTGATAATGACTGAGAACTCCAACTGATAGCGCATTTATCATTATTGCAATCGTTATTATGTAGGTAACATACGATTATGCAAGATATACTAGATCCGCGTATAATTTGTTTTTAGGTGACACTGGTGACAGTGGTGTGTGACCACTGTCACCAGTGTCACATTATCTAATATCTGCCAGAACAAAGCGAGCATACATATCTGACACGACTATTTCTAGGGCCGTACGTGTCAGATATTTTTGCCCGCTTTGTTTTCGCAGAGGACTCAAAATGTATTATCACTCCAAAGGAAAGAAGGAAAAAACATGTGCCTTTTTTAAACATACGAGAGGTAGAGGAAGGCCCAGACATACTTACACGAGCCAAATAAAAGAGAAAGTGGCTGTCGAGTCATATGAAGACGTGAGGAGGCTAGCAGAGGACAAAAATCAGTGGCGGTTACTCCACCGACAAGAGCCTAGCTCTTAAATAGATGATGATGAGTGGCGAAAATCCCATTTAGATATCTCAAAGAATTACGAGGCTATAACCATTTTAATGTTGCTTGCTAGAGAGAGAAAACAATGACAATCGTTTCATTATGAAGGTGCGTTTTGCGGAAAAGGGACAGAATAGGTACACCTTAAAAATTCTACTTTCTTCTTGAAAATCTCGACACAAAACTTTGTGATTATTTGATTTTATTGTTTCACTATTTTCCATTTGAGAATATTTTTAATCCATTTTCGGGTAAATTCAACATTATTGTTTATTTTATTTGGTGTGTACCTATCAGTAGCCTCAATTGTGTAAATTAACATCTGTTTGTGCTCGGTTACCTCGGAAACTGACGTATTCTCGGCTTAACCAAGTAATAGTGAGCTACTATGGCTATTAATAGCACAATAAGGGCGGGTTACAACGGCCCCACTTTACTGCACGGCTATCACATGACGGAGATAGACTATGAGGTATCTTTCTCATTAGAATGCTTAGAAAAAAACCGGCCAAGTGCGTGTCGGGCCACGCGCAGTGTAGGGTTCCGTAGTTGCCTGTCTGTCTTAGTTACATCGACGTGCGGTGCGGTTGCGTCAGCCGAATTTGTACGAAAATTGGCCTTTTCAATTACACATTGAGTTGGTCGACTATTACTCTGTAACTACTTATGCCTACTTGTTCGTAATAGTTTTCCTTTTAAATTCAATATATGTACTACTACCACGATTTTTTTCACATCCCCAGTAGTAGCCATTTAGCCGGCGGGGGGGAGCACATGACTCGAACGAAAATATCTCGCAAACGAATTACTGATTTGAAAAATGGTTTTAGAAAACCCGTAATATTTCTTCTATCCAACGATACCCCACACCATGGGTTTGACGAGAAAAAAAATGACATCCCCGCTTTGGGTGTAGGGGAGGTACCCTAAAAAAAAATCTTTGTCCAAATTGTATTGTACTGTTTTGTCGGCGCCATTGATTCATATACCCATGCCGAATCACAGTTTTCTAGTAGTAATGGTTACTGAGCTAGGCCGAAGACGGACAGACAGACGGACATGGCGAAACTATAAGGGTTCCTTGTTGACTACGGAACCCTAAAAAAGGTATATTTGGTATCTTAAATTAGATTTAACAATTGTGTGTGGCTGGCCCCTCCAGGTAAGTATGACTATACTTGTGTTAGGAGAAGCCGCTCCTCCCATCCGGAGTTATGCATAATTTGATACGCAAACCTTATTCGAAGAAACGCGGTGCAAAGCTTCAAAAATATCAAACGAGAAGATACAATTTATTAAATCATACATATGGAGCATAGCAGTGTACGGAAGTGAAACATGGACCTTGACTTGAGATACAGAGAATATTAGAAGCGTTCGAGATGTGGTGTTGGAGGCGAATGGAGATAATTAGCTGGAGAGAGAGGGTAACCAATGAAGAAGTGCTGAATAGAGACAAACCAGGCAGTTAATGAGAAACTTATAAAATAGAAGAGGGAAGATGATAAGGCAATTCATACGACATGACAAGTTCATACTCAATATAATTGAAGGAAAGATAGAGGGGAAGCGAGGAAGAGGGAGACCTAGAATAAGAATAAACTACATAGAGCAGCTCAAAAAAAGAGTTGATGTTAGGTCGTATGGAGATGTCAAAGAGGTTGCCTGGGATCGGAGTAAATGGAGGGCCTACCTTGAGCTACACCGACAAGAGCTTAGCTCTTAAATAAGCAGAAGAGAAGAGGAAGAAACGGATAGTCTATGTCACCGCGAGTTCGCGGGCCGTCCTGTGATAGTCATGCTGACCGGTAAACGTTAAATAAGGCGTCGGTTAGCCGTCATCACTAAGAGAACTTTCAAAATTCTCATACAAACAGATTTTTTTAACAGATGAAACCTAGGATTACTGACTGTTTATATAACAACCGAAAAATTAAAAGAATGCCAGAAGAAGGGTAGGCCGGTCGATGCCGCGGCATAAGGACTGCGCCCAGCGAGATATGCACGCATTCATAATCCCGGTTCACACAGCCTTTGGAAACTCTAATAGAATGAAAAAATGTACGGGATAGTTCACGCATCTTAGCCAACCTAACAAAACAACAGAACTTTTGCACCTTCAATCAATCAATGGCCTTTAAGTCTATTACAGACCATACAAGCAGTGTCAAGAAGGGAGACAATGTCTTCCATGGCTGTGTAAGCCAATGCGGGAGCGGCATGCACGACCGCAAGCCTGGCAGGTGTAACTTGCCGGCGGCGAACAGGTGGCACGTTGAAGCCGCTTGGCTCGCTTATCTGCAAATGTCTTAAACCACGCTTCATCGTGGACTTTACGACCATCGAACACAAGTTTGCGCCATTTGTCCCTTTCCACGGCAAGGTCCTCCCACTTGTGAACCGAGATGTTGAATGCGTGCATATCTCGCTTGGCACAGTCTTTCTGCCGCAGCATCGGCCGGCCGACGCTTCTTTTGGCATCAGCTACGGCTCCAAGCAGAACACGCCGTGGCAAACACGATGGATGCATTCGATGCACATGCCACAGCCAGCGTAAGCGTCTCTGCTTAAGCAGCGCAAAGAGACTGGGCAGCTGTGCAACCTCAAGCACCCTTTGGTCTGTGATCCTGTCCTTCCAGTGTATGCCCAAGATGTTTCGGATGCAGCGCATATGAAAGGTGTTAAGCCGACGTTCGTGTTTGGCATACGATGTCCAGGTCTCAGCCCCGTACAAGAGTATGCTAATGATACAAGTTTGATAAACAACTATCTTGGTTTTCCTGGTTAGATGTTTATTCTGCACCTTATTACAAGGCAATAAAGTGCACTCATTTTTTCTTTACGTTGGTAGTAGACATAAGAGATACTAAAACAATGTATGAAGTTCCGCCTCTTAAAACGAAGTGGTTATATTCTCTTTGGGTTCACAAGTGGGAGGACGTTGCCGTGGACAGGGACAAATGACGCAAACTGGTGTTCGATGGTGGTAATGTCCACGATGAAGCCGTGATTTAAGACACTCGCAGGTTAAGCGAGCCAAGGGGCATCAACGTGGCACCTGTTAGCCGCGGGCAAATTACATATGCCAGGCAATCAGCAAGGAGTAAAAGCCATTATATAAAATAAAATCTCAGACCAAGAAAAAAAGACAGACGGAGCGTTACGAATAGTCTAGTGAAGCCAACCGGTTTTCAAGCAAGCCCCATAAGTTTAGCACACGCTAAACAAATTAAATCGCACAAAACTCAAAATAAATGATCTTGACAGCATTGCGACACGTGCTGAAGAGTTTTGTGCAATTTTGTTTGTATATGTGTGCGTGAGCGTATGCTAAACTTGGTGTAGCTTGGTTTTGTTTGTATGTGGTTTGGCTTCACTTGACTGTTCGTAATGCTCCATCTGTCTTTTTTTCTTGGTCTGAGAATAAAATAAAACATATGCTAGATTTTCGGTCGTGTATGCCGCTCCCGCATTGGCTTACACAGCCATGGAAGACGTTGTTTTCCTTCTTGACACTGCTTGTATAGTCTGTAATAGACTTCAAGGCCGTTGATGATGATAACAACCGGCCCTAATATTCTTTCAGCCAATTTGCATGTTGCCATGGACAAACATAAACTCAAGATATACCTAAAGACCTCATCCGTTTTTCATACAAATCATCCGCACAAATTTCAAATCCGCATTCGCAAAAAAAGCTGCGGAGTTTTTGCGGATGCGGATGTAGTGCAATTTACGATAAGAAAAGGAGCCACCGCGGCGCTTACCGCGCGCGTTTAATATATTTTCGTCAATACTTAGTCAAAAAAACATCTTTTCGTTTCTGTTACCAAGAGCAGACGCGTTTTTGACTAGTTCGCTACGATTGTAATTTATTTTCAACGTGTTTGATGATTGCGTGATATCATAAAATGGACGTTGTTTATTTACGTTTTGTAGTGTTTGACCCCAGATAAATATATCCGCAGATGTGTGCCCACCAAATATCCGGGTGCGTAACGATGCCTATAAAAAAATTGAAATAATATTAGTCGCAATGACACTCTTTTCATGTAATTCTTGAGTCATATAACAACACTTAATATATTTACATACGATATAATTATCATTTTATATAATGATCATTTGATGTAGTAACATTTAATATAACATACTTTAAATATAATGCATATTTCCTATAATGAACAGATGATGTAACGCTTATTTCTTCTAATGCACAGTTAGCATAATATTTTTTGGTAGAATCTAAGCTAGGTCAGTGTAGGTACGACGACGAGCGAAGCGAGGAGGAGTGTTAGGTTGAACTGCGACCCTACAGTGCGCGAGCCGAGCGAGCGAAGCGAGCGTGCCGCGGTAGCGGCCGGCGAAGAGCCAGAAACGAACACTTTTTTACTCCCTAATATATACTTACCTAGTACAATTCGCAAACCGTTATTTTTGCTACATTTTCTTTTGATAATAAAATATTATTCTACTTGATAGTTATGATATATAACTTGTATATAACATGAGCATTATACCTTATAATGATTATACAAAATAAGTGTTATACCCGACGATAGTTATACAAAATAAACATATATATTTTGAAATTATAACCAACGTTTATTATATACAATGAGTGATTATGTACCTTGAAAATATATCAAATGTTGTTATAACGAATGAAATTATATTTTTTATTTTTAAATATACCCATCATTACGCCTCCGCATCCGCGGATGTCAAAAAAATCGCATCCGCGGCATCCCTGTACCAATATAATAAAAACACATGTCTAGTGTATTTAAACTTCCGCCCGCGACTTCGAATGCGTGGACCCGGGATTAAAAATATCCGATATTTCAATACAGGCTGTAAACTATGTGCAAAGTTTCATCCGAATCCGTTTAAGCGTGATTGAGTATCAAACATCCAAATGGCCGCTGTCCACAAACTTTCGCCGCGGGCAGAAGATAATATTAAAATATTAGCTTCTGCCCGCGACTCTGTCCGCGTGGAACTCGTTTATTCGTAGCTAGATACAAACTTTCATCCCCCATTTTACCTCCTCAGGGGATGATTTCCGGGATAAAACTATCCTATGTCCTTCCCTGGGATTCAAACTATCTCCATACCAAATTTCATCTCAATCGGTTCAGCGGTTTAAGCGTGAAGAGGTAACAGACAGACAGACAGACAGACAGACAGACAGACAGACAGACAGACAGACAGACAGACAGACAGACAGACACACTTTCGCATTTATAATATTAGTATGGATATAATTTACATACCCCGGAACTGAGCCTCCCACTCCTTAACTGACTCCATCTCCATGGAGTTGAGATCACTCAGGTCATCATACCCCTTGTCTGATGACGTCACAGAGAATGTGGCTAGCCCTCTGGAGGCATCTTTACCACCAAATGTAGCATATGGACCACCTGGAATAGAATGCTTTATTATGAACAAGAATTTTTGATTGCCATAGTAAGATGGGAGACGTGTCGGCAGGCCTAAGGCAGATGGAAAGACGAGATCTAAGAGGGCTCCATCTTATCTTATCTTATCTAGATGAGGGCCCTTTCGGATACACTTCGACCCAATGGGATCTTTTGTGCATTTGCCCTCTCCTTTATGTCTACTCCCAAGCTCGCTCCATCATTTCCACAAAACGGATGATGCAGCTCAGCGGGAGCACCTTGAATTCCTTTGGTTGCGGATAGCCAAAGTAATTCATTCTTTGTCTGGCAAGGGCATGATATTCACACAATAAATCCTCCTCCCCACACATTCTACAGTCTAAACTATCCGTGGCCAAGAGGGCTTCATACTGAAAGTCATATGAAACAAATGTAAAGAAACTTTATTTGTATGGAATAACAAAAAGCAATTTTTATTTTATAAAGTAAGAGGAAGGAAACAATACCCGGGCTTATTAATGAAACAAATATAGTTTCATTTTTGATTCTCAAAAATAAAACAATTGGGCTACTGTTTGCTAATTATCCATTTGTCACCATTTGCTATTCAATCACTTGTCATTTTCATGACTATGATTTTAAAGTTAGTGAGCTGAGGTAAGTACAGTCAGCATCAGAAGTAGCTACGCAAAATAACACGCTTATCTAGACAATCCTTATCCTCTTGACATTAGAGTCGTGTGTGGGTCATTTTGAGCACTAGACCCGCTTAGTTACTTTTGCTGCTGACTGTACATACCAACGGACCCCGGCGCGGCGCTCATTTAGGGCACAACGGAGAAAATCACTTCAAAACCTTGAGGCTTGTCAGTGTATGACATTCAGTACTAGCATCAGTTAGGACTATATTTACACTAGCTGCCCCTGTGGCAACAACATACAGACAGAGAGACACATTTTCGCATTTATATAATACTAGCTTCTACCCGTGACTCCGTCCGCGTGGAACTTGTTTATATCGTAGCTCCATGCAAACTTTCACCCCCATTTCACCCCCTTAGGGGGTGATTTCCGGTATAAAAACTATCCTATGTCCTTCCCCGGCACTCAAACTATCTCTATACCAAAATTCATCTAAATCGGTTCAGCGGTTTAAGCGTGAAGAGATAACAGACAGACAGACACACTTTCGCAATTATAATATTAGTATGGATTTATAATGTTACTAGGAAATAGAATCTGTGCCTAGTTAATACTTCCTGTAAAGGATTTTTTTATATTATAAACATAAATAAGTGTGAATAATTTGTAGGTGTAAAATTGGTGAGAAAGTCTACTAACATAAACAGTAATTTCAAATTGAAATTGAAATTATTTACTTGCATAGACACAGTCCAGGGATGGTCAAATATACTAATGGTCATATGTATCAAGCTTGCATGCAAGCATACAAATATGTACATTAGTGAATTATATTATATCAAAAAAAATAAAGAAATGAAAATAACAATACAATGTGCAATTTAATGAATATACATATTTTAGATAATAATCGTCAAAGAGGCAGAATAAAATCATATACCTAAATGCTAATTCTAATACTATTGATGTTCGAGAAACCCCTTTATGTTAGATTACACTATGTTTAAAATCTCTAACATCCTTATTTCCTCTGGGAGGTGGTTCTAAACAACACTGCACATATGAATGTTTTTCTTGTAAACCATATTGTTGCAGACAAAAGAGATATTATTGGTCCCAATGCATAAACTAGGTATTGTTTAGCTGTGCATTCTTTACTAAGCCTTGTTTACATTTACTTGCTGTCACAATAGTAACATGCCTGGCTATTCATTGATAATAGCCATGGTGTAAATTACTAGACATAATTAAAGCATTTGTTATTAAACAAAACACAGAAGGTGACCATAACAAGGTCTTCTGATAAAGGCGAGATCGTGTCCAAAGACTACAATATGAACATATCGGGTCGGCGCGACACATGCAAATACCGCGAGTCGATCAGCGCTATTAATAAAACAATGCAATCAAAACTCACCGGGCCCGTAGAAGCGGCGTCCTCGGGTGACATCGAATATCCAGCCGTTCACCGCCACCAGAACGCGACCATCCGGCTGCGTCCCATCATACTGCCGCAGCTCCGCCACAGTCATATCCTTACGGATCTTAGGCAACTCCGGCTTCGCAGCCTCAACTGCCACTTTAGAAAACCTACTCCTTAATAATTTAAACACCACAACAATAATAAATACACAGTTCACAGTCAACAGCAAATTAACGGGGCTGTAAATTATATTGGTCAAGATATTGCCCGCTTCTTGAATTTCCGCCTCTGTCGTTTTCGGTTCTGCTTCCGATGCCATTTTTATCCGCTGATACGCTTCACTAAAACTTTGAATACACTAGATTTTTATAAAATTTTTGTAAATTTTATAAAACCGACCGCCAAACGGTTAGAAGTAATTCAGAAAATCATCAAGACACTGACGTCAGCGTGTTAGTTACTTCAGCGCTGAAAGTTGCAAGGTGGTAAAATTAAAAAAGACAAGTTTGACATAAAGATAACAACACATAATAAATAATTATTTTAATAGTATATAAGTTCTTGAAGTGGCATATTTATTTTGTATACACTGGACAAGCCGTGATTCATTCATGGGGACATTCATCTGTATAGATTACTAGCTTCCGCCCGCGACTTCGTCTGCGTGGACTCGAGATAAAAACTATTCTATATTTTAATCCAGGCTATAAAATATCTTCGTGCAAAATTTCATTCAAATCGGTTCTGCCGTTTAAGCGTGATTGAGTAACAAACATCCAAACATCTAAACTAGCATTTATAATATTAGTAGATGTGGTTTTGTGGGATGTATAAATGTCATGATTTGTCAGCCCCAATTTATCAGAATCTGACTAATTGCTATCGTCTGGAGGCATGTTGCTCTGCACGTCTAGCACACGACGGCCGCGACATACTCTCGATTTTTATCGCACTACACCTCTTGTTCTAAGTGTTCTAATAAGAAAGAGACGGATAGTGCGAGAAAAATCGAAAGAGCTCGCGCGCCGTCGCGTGCTAGCCGTGCTGCTGATCCAAGTTGTACTGACAAACAGTGATGGGCAAAATGTAATCGACTAACGATTAACAATTAAGATTAACCTAAAAGTAATCGATTAACGATTATAAGTGACGATTAATCAATAGTCGTAAGATGTTCGACTAATTTAATCACGATTAAGTTAATCGTCGATTAAATACGAGCGATTAAATCTATAATCGATTGATTAATTAGATTATTTTCTTTCGATTGATCAGAAAAAAAAATTGTAAGTTTCGGGTTACGCTGACAGACTGCTATACCTTAAGGCATGTATAACAATACCTAGGTCATTACGGGTCTTTTGATGGACGAGGAGATACCTGTTAAATTGATATATCCCTTATGCAAATCATTTTAGGTTTTAACAATAAAACACTCAAAATTATATGAAAATCTAACTTTTTATTATACATTCAACTAACATTGTTGTTTCAAAACACTATACAGTTACTATACAGGCAGTAAATGTCTTCAAATCTAGCGATAAGGGCAAGTTAGTTTTTTTAACTACGGCCCTTTGCCATCTCTTTTGTTTTTCGTAAGAGTGAATGGAATAGCTTACTTATGAGAATTATGAGCAAGGGTCGGTACCGGTAGCAGGTAAGAATAATGAACTAATTCTAGCAAGAATTTAGTTATGCACTATTAAAAATATCCCAGCTTATGTTTTGTCGGTACTTTTAAACGATTATTCTGGCCAACCAGTTTATCAGTAGAAAAAGTTGCGCGTTTCAAGACTTGCTTTAGAGATCGAACCAACGGCTTGTATTTTTCAAATTCGCCGCTCTTTACTACGGGCAAACTGGTTGGCCAGAGTATATATGATATTTATGGATGAAATGATGGATTATGTAAGTCGATTTCTTATTCAAGTTTAAATTTACCTAACTCATATACTGCCCAACTATTTTTTTGCCCTGCTCTAGAATGATTTCAAAGAACATATTGAATGATAATACATATTATTTTTTGTTATGCGCTGTTTCAAAATGTAATCGAGAAATTTAGTCGATTAAAATGACGATTGATTAATCGTTAACCGAATTCTGCGACGATTAAGTTAATCTTAATTAAATGAATCGCGATTAGTTTTGTGACGATTGATTGTTTAGTCGATTAATTAGTTGATTAAAAAAATAATCGATTAATGCCCATCTCTGCTGACAAACTGCATGCACATCACAATCAACACAATTTGGACCATAGAAATATTTATGATCAGCCATATTTTCTGTCAGATAATTTTGAAGTAAAATATTTAAAATATTATATAATAATTTGCGATTAGCCTCCTTTCCTATATACCCCATAAAACCGCGTTTTATGGGGAATACAGATTATGTGATTTTACCCCAGCTTGTCAGTACAACATGTCGAAGTCATAATTGGGTGTAGCGTACAGATGTAACAATCCAACCACAACTGCATGCATTTTCTCAGTACAACTCGTTTGACAGTTGGATTAGCTGCGCAACATGCCTCCAGACTGGGGCTGCCAAATCATGACATGTATACACTCCATCATTATTTTATGTTTTTGCATGTTGTGCATGGTAACTTTTATGTTTGTATAGTTTTTGTATGTTAGGATTTTAGGTTTTTGTTTTATTTTATCTCATTGGACTGATAATTTTTAAGTTTTTGCATGGTTGGCATATGTTAGGTTTTGATTTGTACATTTTCACTTATGTTTTATCGAGGGGCTATATGCCGACTAGCATGCGGTTCGCGTTTACGCGTCTCGCCCTTGGCCGCTGCCATGGCGGGCGGTTGGGGCGTGGCGGGGGCGTGGCCTGTGTGCCGCAGGGCTCGCTATCGGGTTATCGCCGTACCGGCGGCGTGTTTTTAGCGTTGTTTTGTTAGTTTTAAGGTAGTCTGTAGTTGTATATAGTTTTTAGTTTTAAGTTTGTCCTTTTCATGGTTTTCCGTTTTTTGTATATATTGTTTTTATTTTTGGTGTGTATTTTATACCACCTATGTTATCGGCAATTAGTTGAGGGCTCCTTCGGGGCCCAACTTAGAAAGTATTGTAAGGAAAAAAGACGACCCAGCATTCTCTCATTTTTACACTATAACCATTCCCTATAGGAAGAGAATACTGGCTATCCTACTTTTATGACTTGATTACTGATTAGTTAATGGCAAAACGATATAGGAATATAATTTAAATTCATATGCCTATCTCGCTCTATCTTATAGCATTGCTATACGCAGCGGCGCTACCACGAACTTCGAAAGTCGAAGTCTGGGTATTTCCATCTCTATCGCACTCCTTTACTCGAGTGATAGGGATGCATGTATTACGAACTTCGACTTTCGAAGTTCGGATATTTCCATCTCTATCGCACTCCCTAACTCGAGTGACAGGGATGCATGTATTACGAACTTCGACTTTCGAAGTTCGTGGTAGCGCCGCAGGACAGGGCCGTCTGGATGCGCTTATTAATGGTCAGGATGATGTTTCCCTGTATTTTATAACGTTTTTAATGGTTTTTAACATGAACTGAAATAGCGCGACAATAATGTCCTTATTCCAAGCATTTTTATGACAGTGACATTGGCGTTGATTTGACAGTGTCTGAAAAAATTTCATTTCAGTTTCTGTGTTGAATTTGTATATAATTCTCAAATTATGTTTTCCTTCTCGCTTTACAATAAATAAACGAGCTGTGTTAGAATGAAACAAAAAAAGTTTATCCGTCGTGTAACCGTTTCTACCGTAGCGAATGCATTTGTACCGGTTGTGTTGGTTCAGTTTGATTGGCGCTTTTGTTGAACTCTGTTTTATTTCTGTAATTAACTGCCTATAGCCTGACAGCATTTTAAATAATTAACTTTAGACACCGAACAATGTGCTGATAAGTACAGTGCATAGCTTTTTAGACTGATGAAAAAGACAAAATTAAGGATGATAGAGCAACGCTCAGACTTATGCTCTCGCTATATAAAAATATTTATTGTGGTCTCTTGCTACTGGTAAGTGCAAAAAACAACCTATTATCACTTAAAACATATGATAGCACTCCGCTTAGATTCTCTTCTAAACACTACTTTTAATTCATTTTAATTTACATGTAATATCATAAATCATAATCATTAGTTTCACTGCCTAAACATGAATATTTGTTTTTTTTCTTAGCCTATAAAGGGTCCTACTAGTGGGCAAAGGCCTCCCTTGATCAGCCATCATGTCCCGATCTCAAGCAATTCTGGTTGAGAAAAGCATCCATTTATGTTTGATTTAAGTAATATATATATACGAAAGACACACAACACAATCAAAGATTGAAGAATATATTTAACGAATCTTTATTTTCAGGATAGTATCAATAGTAACAGTTTTTGTGAACAAAGCCCTGCTGAGCGGGCAGGCGGTGCCTCTAGAAGCTCCATTGTTCATCACATGGTTCCAATGCATAGTCTCGTTCACAATCTGCTCAAGTTTAAGTACAACCGGGGGTATTCCTGGAGTATTTGCCTTCCCTAAGGGCTCACCATGGAATTGTGACGTAGTGAGAAAGGTAATTTTCTATTTCAAGGAAATGGTTCACTATTGGAAGGCATAAAGTCATTTGTACTATTATTGTTACGCATAATTGCTATTCGCCGAAATAGTGATGTGCATAATTCTCATTACGCATAATTATATACGCATGTCATTAAAAAGCATAAATAATGAAAGCATAATCTTCATGAAGACTAATGTCAAAAGGCATAAGCACAAATAAGCATAATAATCAATTGGCATCATATCAAAATGTATAACAGTAATGTCCTAAACAAAAGTTATGTAAACCTAAGCTAACCGCCAGAGCGAACTACTACTAATGATATCATTGTTACGATTGTTTGGGTTTTTTTTACTGCAGGGGGCTTCGCCTCCCGAACCCCCCGCCCCGGGTCCTTCCAGAAACAATAGCAACGTGGTTTAGCAACTATCATTCATCTAAGAAAATAAGTCAATATTATAATAAATGTTTTCACAATAATAATAAATGCATTGTAACAACGAAACTGAGTTTTATTCATTTAGAAAATTGAAATTATGGATAATGACAGATATACCAAATAATTATTAGCCCAAACAATAGTATGCGTAATTTGTATTCGACCAATACAGATTAGTTCAACTGAAATTATGCTATTAGCGTAGTATGCCAAAAAAGTAGTAGGCCAAACTATTACTATGCGAAAGTACTATTATGCCAAAACAATTTATGCCACACTAATTATGCGAAACAATAATAGCCTAAATAACATTATGCGATCCAAGGGGATCCCCAAGGAAAGTATGTTGATGATGATGGACAATGCAACATAATACACTTATATATGTGACATTCTGCCGCTGTACAACTCTAAAACTTAATCAAGTGCATAGATGTTTTTGTTTTTTTTTTTTTATTATTCGTCCATTCGGACAGGCTAAGACCATGGGCCATACTGCCTAGTCTTCAGTAAAGATGTTTTTGTTTAATCAAAACATTTTTTTTTTTCATTAACATTAAAACAACTTTCACAAAACCTTCATTTCATAGATATTTTTTCAGAAACAGGCAACATTTTAGCTACTATAAGGTCATTGTGTAGAACCCATTAAGTAAGGTTTGTTTTATGATATTCTTGAAACATTATACTGTTTATGAAAAAAAAAACGTTTTGATAAAAAAAACTGCAGAACAAATTTCAAACTTTTGTTGGCAAAACCACACAATTATACATTGCATGTCTTTGTAATCCTGTTGAATAGTAGATTCACTGAATTAAGTCTGAAAAATTCAATCAATATTATGTGTAAAAGTCCTCATTCATTACCAGTTATCACTACTTATCTCTCACAGAATTACTAAAAACTCAATTCACATTAATTATTAATATTACCTATCCTCTCATAAGAAATCAAGGACTTGCTATGCCAATCACAGACAAATTATTTATTGCGTGTGTTTTATTTCAATAATAATAATTCCCTAATGCATTAATTATTATAATTTTGATAGCTTTCCACATGGTAAAACCATCCTCCATCTTTTTCCTGTTTTCCTCATCCGTTGCCGTTTCAGTCTAGCTTTTTCCTGCCGTTTTTATGATGCCTTCAACGAATCTTTTTCTTTTTTACATATATTGTTTGACTCCAAATCTCTGTTACAATGTATTTGTGTACCCTACAGTTATAAATCAGACGTACCACTGCATAACAACCCATCCTACTCCCATTTCCAGGTGATCCCGCTCTCCATAATGTTCACACTGATGATAGCTACAAACAACCTCTGTCTGAAGTACGTAGAGGTCTCATTCTACTACATCGGACGGTCATTGACGACGGTGTTCAACGTGATACTCACGTGGGCGCTCCTCGGGCAGGCGACGTCGCCCCGGTGTGTTATGTGCTGCGTTTTCATCATCTTCGGGTTCTATCTTGGAGTTGACCAGGAGAATTTGTTAGGTATGACCACGGGGCCATTCCAAATTGAACGCTATTGCCGCGCGCGAGCGGATTTATTTAGTTCGCAGCGACGGCGGCCGCTAAACTTACACCCCCTCGTTAAACAATGTACTATTACCTGCTACTGAATGTTAAGGATGCAGGATAGGGAACAGCATTAAATGCCAATAATTTTAATGCAAATCTGGACTACTAGCAAAACTACTAAGATTGCTATGTGTAAAAACTTAAAGAACCATACTACTAATAGACATTACATATTTACTTAATAGCAGTAATTGTAACACAAAACATGCCTATAGCCTTATTAGAACTCTATAAACTGTGCCATAGACATTCAAATACTGTCTTTATATTCCAGGTTCATTCTCCCTCACCGGCACGATATACGGCGTCGTCGGCTCGCTGATGCTGTCTTTATACTCAATATACACCAAGAAAGTACTGCCCCACGTAAACCAAGAAGTGTGGCTACTCTCCTACTATAACAACGCGTATTCTATCTTTCTCTTTCTCCCTCTCATGGTGATGAATGGAGAGATAGAGGCGTTGATGAACTACACTAATTTTAAGAGCACCTTTTTTTGGGTGCAGATGCTTATAGGTGGCGTGTGTGGATTTGCCATTGGATATGTGACGTCACTGCAAATCAAGGTAACTATGTTATGAAAAGTTACTATTTATTTCAGCATCATCGTCGTCAGCCTATATACAGGCCTCACGCTGGCCCAGTGCGGGTTTAGGACTTCACTTACACCTTTGAATTTCTTCGCAGGTTTACAGCCAGCATCATATAGTTATTCGCGGCCGAATTAGCCAAATATTTCGGTACACGTCCTTATTACTGTAAGAATAAGTGTATGAATCCTACTAATATTATAAATGCGAAAGTTTCGATGTTTGGATGTTTGTTACTCAATCACGCTTAAACGGCTGAACCGATTTGAATGAAATTTTGCACGAAGATAGTTTATAGCCTGGATTAAAATATAGGATAGTTTTTATCCCGGGTCCACGCGGACGAAGTCGCGGGCGGAAGCTAGTACGATATATTTGGCTAATCTGGCTACTAAGTATACGATGCTGACTGTATGCAGGTTTCCTCATGATTTTTTCCTTCACCGAAAAGCCAACGGTGAATATCAAATGATTTTCCGTACATAAGTTCGGAATAACATATTGGTACGATTTCGGACTCGAACCCACGACCGTCGCTTGACAGCCACCTTGCTTGAACCTTGCCTAGCAGCCTAGACTAGCAGTCTTTACAAACTTAACAAACCTCTGTTTTAAAGTTAAGGCCTTAACTATGTTTTTTTTTGCAATCCACCCTTGTACGCATTTGTTTTTACTGCGTTAAGTTATAAAGTTATATTAAGTTATAGACGACCAGTTAGCCCAGTGGGGTGAGACACTGCCTACGAATCTGAAGGTCCTGGGTTCGAATCCTGGTAAGGGCAATACTTGTGTGATGAGCATGAATATTTGTTTCCGAGTCTTGGATGTGTTCTATGCATTTAAGTATTTATATCTATTAAATATATCGTTGTCTAGTACCCATAATACAAACCTTATTGAGCTTACTATAGGACTAGGTCGATTTGTGTAAGATTGTCCCCTAATATTTATTATTATTATTATTATATATCTACTGTGACTACGCACCTACGCTAGAGGCAAAGAAATAGACATTCTTCATTACAGCTCCAGACATGTAATGTAATTGTTATTACAGGTTACATCACCCCTAACACACAACATATCAGGCACAGCAAAAGCCTGTGCCCAAACAGTAATGGCGACACAATGGTACAGCGAAACCAAAAACATGTTGTGGTGGTCTTCCAACCTCATAGTGCTTGGCAGCAGTGCCTTATATGCCCGTTTCAAGCAAATAGAAATGGAAGAACATTCTAGAAAAGTGGTGCCCGAGGAAAAGAAAAGTCTAGTGTAATGAGACTGCCAGATGTTCAAATTATTTTTAATTGAAAACCGTATCATAATAATATAAGTTCAATGTATAAATATAGATTTATTGTAGATATACAGTGATGTTGTAAGTAAACTAAGTGAGAGTAAAACTAACAGTAAGACAAATATAGTATTTCCAAACAGTCGCGCGCAAGGCGACGAAGCGGGAACGAGACACCTCTGTTGCGCCTTCTATTGCACTTACCTGCTATGATTGGCGCGACAGGGAGCGCAACAGTCATGTTACCACTTTTTATCGCCTTGTGTGAAGCGAGTGTTTGGAAATACCTAAATAATAAAAAACCGGTTTACCGTCGATTGACATAATTGTGATCATGCTACGCTGGTGTATTGAATCAGAGCCGCTACCGCGAAGTGAAAACGAATTTCTTTCGTGTATCTCCCTCTTTGTCGCTCGAATTATAAAGTGCGAAAGGGAAGGAGATACACGAATGAAGTCTTCGCGGTAGCAGCGGCCCCTATTCCACCAACTTGGAAATTGTCTACTGTGTAAAGTTTAGAAAAAATATGCATTTTTTTATTGTCCAAGAGTACATTTAAAGCTTCCAATAGAATCCTTACGCTTTTATAGAAACAAAATTGTATGATTTACTACGTACTTAAACGCAGTATTTCGCGACCGAAACAACTATTTACCTGATTTTATACAACCATTAGTACAAATGTCAGTTGTGACGTCATACCTGCACGGCTAGTACGCGACAGCGCGCGAGCTTTCTCGATTTTTCTCGCAATATCAGTCTCTCTCTTATTAGAACACTTAGAAGAAGAGGTATAGTGCGATAAAAATCGAGAGTATGTCGCGGCCGTCGTGTGCTAGACGTGCTGTGTTTCTATCAGTATGAAGCGTTTTGCGCTGCCGCCAGCGAGATCAATCTTTGTCTCAAATTTTTGGGTATTTACGTTCTTTAATTGTAGTTGCTCCCATACAAACATTTATTCCTCTCCTAAAACTGGTTCGAATGACATCATAAAAAAATCTTAGTCATCATTCCTATTCCACGGTCATTGCTGGGTTGATAACGAATGATGCTGTCCAGAGGCGCTACCACGAACTTCGAAAGTCGAAGTTCGGGTATTTCCATCTCTATCGCACTCCCTTAATTGAGTGACAGGGATGCATGTATTACGAAATTCGACTTTCGAAGTTCGTGGTAGCGCCGCAGTGATGTACGATTCTCACCGAACGGGCCGGGCCGTAGCGCGCCTAAGCGCATTCTACAAGTTGCCAAAGGAATATGAAGTTTAAAGTACAGACGTTACATTCCATATTTGAATGGATTTGCGGCCGGTCGGCTCCTCGCGGACGTGGACGGCTGCGCTCAGCTGTCGTCGCATCTGACCGCCTCCTCCCGGGTTTTGCCTACTTGCCTAATGATAATTTTCATTGACAGATGACAATTTTCAAGTTGCTGAAATAGTTACTGTAGTCCCATTCGCTCCAATAACGTGAAAGCATAAGGTCTGAATCACACTGTTGCGGCCTGCGGTGGCGGTTACAGTTAATGACAATTTTACTAGTTTACTATGACCGCACATGGCGGCAGTGTGGTTCAGGCTTGAAGCCTCTCACAGACGAGCGCGGCCTGCGGCAGCGGTCAATAGTAAATTTTACTATAACTGTCAAGTTTACTATTGACCGGTACCGCAGGCCACGCCAGTGCGATTCAAGCCTAAAGTAGTCTTTATTTTGTATCCACAGATACTCTCAGTAATTTAGATAAATACTTCTTAATCAGTTTGTATTTGCGTTTAGAAACCACATTGTGCGCTTCGTACAGATCTGTAATGTGATCATATAGTTCCATACCGTAGATTTTACCCCAGTCTTTTGTAAAAACCGTATTATTAAAGGACACCCATTCCGTATACCTGTATTTATTTGTTCTGATGCTGTAACCCATTATTTTTATATGTTTTAGTCGTGGTTTATCTGATGTTTTAATTGGGTAGACGCTTGGTCGTGGATATTGGCTTATTGCAAAAGATTCTTCTATTTTATTTTCTGATTTTGTCATTAAGTTGACCAAGCTCTTGCCTTCGAAACATAATGGTTCATTGTTTTTGGTACATTTAGGGATGTTCTCGCTCAATCCAGCGAGCTCTGCTAGGGTTGGGAAAATATCTATAAGTTCCACTGGTGTCCTTAAAGTGTTGGGCTTCATTCCCGGTATTTGGAATATCAGGGGCACTTTCAAAGCGACATCAAAGTTGCTGTATTTGGCCCAGAGACCGTTCTCGCCTAGGGACCAGCCTGAAAACGATAAACTAGTTGATATCTCACTCTTAGGACTCACTAAACCTTAATTTCATCATGTATAATTTAACTGGTTAGGGTGCCTACTAGGTATAGGTACCTACACCGCCGCGTTAGCTTTACTACAGTGAAGCAATGAGGATATTTTACCGTCGTCAACTACTTAGTAGTTGTATTAGTATATTACAGTATAGTATATTATATTACAGTATATTACAAGTTAGGTACCGTACCAAAATAATAGCGCTCGCGTTAAACTCAACACGCCGTTTTCTAGATTTTTCAAATAACGAGTAAAAAAGATTTAAGGAAGTGTACCAACCATGATCGCTAGTCAAAACAACGACAGTATTCTTCACATCAACATGTCGCATCAGCGATCCAACTAAGTCGTCGACATAAGTCGCAGCGGCGTAGTAACTCTGTGTAATCTTCTGGGTCCATCGACGGGGCATTATGCCGAAAGGGAAGGATATATTAAGCCGGGCTATGTCATCTCGCTCTCGCACGTCTGTCCATGGATGCCAGGCTACGGTCGGCATGTGCACTGGTATGTTTGGGTAGTTCGGTGGGCGTATCTTGTGCAAGGGTATTTTATCTGAAAAACAACAGTTTTATCGTCGAGGACGCTGTTAATGTTATCAGTAAAATAATACCCTGACTCACGGGAACTTATCAAACTCACGCCATTGATAAAATCGAAGTCCATTTTGTTTTTTTTTTAATTAATTTATATTATAGCACAGTGAAGTCCATAATGTGTATTATATAATATAGACATATTAAGTAGGTAACCCCCCCATATTTTAGACTTGACTACACAAAACAAAATAATGTCCAAATGGTGTAGCGGAGTTAATGCCAGATGGCATTCTTTGCAAATAGGGGTGTAGACTAAATAAAATAATCAACAATGTCATATTTTCTCGAAAAAGGATTTAAAACCAACGGCTGTTTTTTTTTCAAATCCACACCACACTAGTTCAACATGCAAACATATAAACAATACCGCTTTATATTAGGTACTAGCTTCTGCCCGCGACTTCGTCCGCGTGGACCCGGGATAAAAACTATCCTATATTTTAATCCAGGCTAAACTAACTAATAAACTATCTTAGTGCAACATTTCATTTAAATCGGTTCAGCCGTTTAAGCGTGATTGAGGAACAAACAACCAAACATCTAAACTTTCGCATTTATAATATTAGTAGACTTAGTGGAGATGTATTTGATTTATTAAATTGATTCTTTAAATCTTATATCATGTTTCTATCTTTTGAGTTCATTTGTGACGCAGTCGGGTATTCAGATTTTTTAAATTAATTAGTTTTACTTGTTACTTTTTAGTTAAAATGCGATTTTTTTATTCTGGTGGAATTTTTGGAATTTTTTATAGCTTAAGTATATCACTCCTGCAACTGAGAAGAATTAAATGATACCTCATATATGTCGAAATTCGTCAAACGGTTTAGGCGGACGTACCAAAGATAAGGTCACATACATACATACTCTCGAAAAACATAACCCTCCTGTCCTTCGGCAGTCGGGTAAAAAGGGCATCATCATATCAGTAGAAAGACTTCTACTGCTCGACATAGGCTTCCCCCCAGAGTGCCAAAGTGATCGTATCATGGACCTATGGCAAATAAAAAAAAGTGGAACTATGAGAAGGACAGCGAATGATATTACCCTTTCTGTCACACTTATCGAGATATGTATGCTTCCAGCTCGCTCGCACGTGGTATTATTATTACCATAGCTTGTCCTGAGTATCATAGGTCCATAGATGAGATACCTAAGTTTATGTACCTAACTTACCCAAATATTCTTGTGGAAATTTTAGGGGTATATGTGGCTTATGAAATCCCACAGCCAAAAAGAATGGCCCACTTTTATTCCTTCCTCCTAGTACATTTAATGCATAATCCAGGGATTGCAAGTCAGGCAGCGTATGCTCAGGTTGATCTCCGACATCGACTGGACAGATGAGATTCTTTTGCAGTTTTCTAGTAATCTTATCTTCGCACACGGCCGAGTCTTTGTATTTATCTGTAGAAGGATGAAATGGTAACTCCGTCCAGCTATAAGGGAAGTCGTCTGTGAAATTAGAGCTCGCGCCCGGATGGAAAACTTTGCCGACAGAGTACGTGTCGTAGCCATTTTGTTTGAATAATTGAGGTAGTGTCGTAAAGTTGCCGACAGAGTCTCTCCAGTATGAATAGAAATCGTACAGACGCAGCGAGTCGGGTCGCCGGCCTGTTAACATCGAGTTCCTACTTGGTGCGCAAAGTGCTTGCTGTAAAATGAACAGTCCGTATTAGGTATTAAGAGTTGAATAATAACTCAAATAAAAGTTAAATAGTTACAAGACTTACCTGTGCAAAAGCATTTTCAAACTTTACGCCATTTGCCGCAATTTTTTGAATATTAGGCAATTTCAAACTTTTGTCCGACAGATAGCGCAAATCGTCAACTATGATAATCAATACATTGCCTTTTAAACGTTCTATGGTCGCGTAGTTTCCTGCTTGAATGTTACTTATACCAAGGTTCAATAATAGCACTTTTATAATGTTAATTATTAAGGTCATGGCAAGAGGTAAACAATCAACCAATCTAAATAACAACACAAAAGTTAAGCAAGACACAGGTGCCGTTCGTTTGCAGTGAAAACCGTAATTTATTGTAGAAACTGGAATATTACACACCTTATAGCTCTTCAAAGAAGACATAAACTTGAATACTTACTTGCGTGTTCTTTTACAGAAAATAACGTGACTGTATTATTTTACTTTGCTTTTATATATAATATTTATAGGAAGAGTTTAAACAAATAAAAAGCATTTTGGAGCATGAATTCATCCTCTTTTTCATTTGGTTTTGATTTAAAAGTATTTTTCTCAACTGGTAGCATTAAAGAAGTGACAGCGGGATAGCATCATACCTTTTTCAGTTGAAAGAAAGAGAAGACATTGCGTTGCGCCTCCAGCGAGTCGAAACGAGAGACTCACACTTTCGTTCTATTCTCAGTCAGCTAGTCAATCCAATCACGCACACTACGAAACGAATCAAGCTCGGGGTATTGTCATTCACATCTGTTTTCATAAATTGTTGTTATAGTTTGTGTATAAACGTAATTTATTCTCATTTATTTATTGATGACTGTTAGAATTAATTTAAAACGGTTGTTTGAGTGATTGTGTGACCAAGTTATGTTTGTTTGGGTCCTTATTTGTTTTTTTTTCGTGTGACGTCATTGTTTTCAACTGCCAGTATAAACGACGCAATAACTTATTATTTCGAAAATGGACTTAAAATGAGGATTGTTTACGTAAACAAGGTGAGTTTTAGATAAGACGTAGGTGGATTTGCGTAAGGTATCGCTGGGTGGGGTGTATTGTTAGTGTAGGGTCATAGAAGGGTGGTGCAATTGCATTGATTTCCTTTGTCCTCGACGGACGGTATCGTAGGTATCAGTGCTATAGAACTGTACTAGCTATATTTGTAACTGGCAGCTGATCGAAGCAACAGACTTATTATATTGTTTAGGATTCAATAAATATTCATAAGGTGTTTTGGGTGACAATGTTGTGTTTTGTTTTTATTAATTATGTAATCTGCGAAAGATTCACGCAAGGTGAACATTGTTTTCGTGTTCGTTTTGTTGTTCTGCAGTAACTTTTTGCTGCGCGTTTTTGTTCATTAAAATGCATCTGAGTCAGTCAGTTCTTAACAGTTTTCCTGCATTATTTTTGAATGCATCTAAAGTTCATTGAGGTAACATTCATTTTATTATCTTTACGTTTCTATTATTTAAAAAATCAAAGACTTAATTTTCTTTTTGTCCGCTTTCTCAACATGATAGTTGATGATAGCTTTGTGCCCTTCAAACTGAAGGCAACTGTAATACATAATCTCTCTTATCTATAGTTCACATACAACAAGGTCTTTCAACCTTGATTTTCTATTTATCTTTCATACAGTCCATTAGAACTAAAAACTAAATAACTCACTTTAAATAACTTACTCTATTATAAATACCTGTTTCAGATGGTGTAGAATGTTAATATATTTAAATTAAAAGAGTAAAAGTATAAATATTATACTTACTATTCTCGCGGCTCCGCCCATATATTACAAAGAAAGCAAGCAAAGCCACGGGAATAAATATAGCATGTATCCATCCAGAAAGTCTATTCCATACACAATTTTTTATATTGGGTCAGTGATTCCTTTGATACAAACTTACAAAGCTACAATCTCACAAATTTTTCCTCTTTATAATGTTAGTATAGATTATTCATACATGTCACACAAAGCTACACCCTCACATTGTTTTGTTTTGTACACCCATTCATTCATTAAACACGCATCTGATAATGGAGTAAAAAAAATTGACTTCTTGTACCCTATTATTGTGCAGGGGATATTCAGTGTGGCAATAACCCTGTAAACTTAGACCTGTGTAAAGGGTACCAAAAGTGACGTTTCAGGTTTTTTTTCGTGGGATAGCCTTGCTGATATTTATTTTGTCTTATTTTAGTTATTCACTTATTGCTTAATTTATTATTATTCTTCTTCCTTTCTAATAATCATGAATTCATGATGACAATTATTGTAAATTGTGGGTGATATTTGAAATTTAATTAATATTGGTTTTATTCTCTTCTAAGTATTTCAGCATGTACATTTGGTGGACAGGGTTTTCCTCTTTTGTGCTTTCATTTATCAATTATTATTTTCACTGTCAATGTTTCTGATCTCATCCTTCTTGCTTTTAAAATAAAAATATAAGGTAGGTAGGTCAGATAAATTATAGCAACCACTTAAAAAAATATTTACGAGGCGTACTAAACTGGTTGTCAACCAGCACTGAGTCGGTAAAAACTTTTATTTACAACATTAATATTTTCAATATTATATATGCCAGCTTTTGCTTAGGACATCATCTGCATAGAACTCATTCCTGTCTCCTTTACAAACTCTACACTCATAATTCCTGTAAAGAATTTAAAAATAAACATGGCCTTCTCCAAGGCTGAAGCTATCTTTATGCCAAAATGTCACATTGTATCAGTGGTATAAGCATGAAAAAAATTAAACCGAACATTCTCCTTGTGTGTAAATATGTCAAAAAACTGATATTGGCAAATCCACCTTGCTAAAACAGCAAGAGGTAAAAGCCATACTTTAAAAAAAGCATGAAAGGAACATATTTCTCTTAAGATTGATTAGTCAGCACTGATATTGTGGCAGGCGGAGGTCACTACATGCCATTGTAAGAAGGAACTGGTTGAAAGATTTCTCGACCGAGCAGATTGTACCGTTAGCTTAGTTGGCTAGAGCGACTGGTTACGGATGCCTGAATGTCGCAGGTTCGATTCCGGCCCAAAAGATAAAAAAACCCTTTATAATTTTTCCAGAGGATGAGTTGTGTTTAGAGCTTGAGAGTGAGGGAGAGGGACCCGCGTTCGTCTCAAGCTATCAATATAACCAATCCCCAAATCAATAAAGGGACGGCAACGCGCTGGTGATTCTTCTGGAATCGCAAGCGTCCTTAGGCTACGGTGTCTGCCTAACATCAGGCAGACCGTATGCTTGTTTGCCACTGTCTAAGTATTTTTTTTTTGACAACTGCAAAAATGTCAATGCCCCCAGGTCTTAGCACGCAATGTCGGCGGAGTCCCCGCGGCACGCGCGGGCTGGCGGGCCCCTCGTAGTGCCCGCGCAGCCCCCGGCCGACCGCGGCCTCATCGACGCGGTCTCGGGGTTCATCAACGACGTGACACTGTCCCCCTCCACCGCGGACCCTAAGGACGTGATACAGTGGGCGCGGTGAGTCACACAACATCATATCATCCCATGACAGCAGGTCTTCTTCGGGACTAGGGCAGGTCTTTTTCGTCACATCGTATTTTGGAACTGTTCATCGTGACCCGAGATACTGGCAGAATATCAGAGCTAGCTCACACGAGCAAAGCAAAACTGAGCTAGTACGTTTTTGGCATTATTGCAACGCACAAGTATGCCGTAAATTTAATTTATAATTCTATTTCCGTACCACAATTGTTTTACTTGTTCTTTTATCGTTGTTTTTTTCTGTATTTTTTATTTTTATTTTGTTGCAAAATGCCAAATAAATGATTTCTCTATCTATCTAGGTATCATTCCTGAAAGCATTATCACAATAATCGAACCCAAAGCAGGTCTTTTTCGTTCAACATAGAGGTCTTCCGCTTTGTGGAGAACCTGCAAAAGGTACCCAGATTTCAGGGGAATTCATGCAACTCCAAGATCCTTGAATTGAATGCACGAGATCTCGTTCCTGCCTGGCCGCTAGCTACCGCCGTCTCTAAGATCAGCCAAGTGCTGTGGCTGTTACTAACAGCAGAGACTTCAATGACCTAGCGTTGCAAGGGCTGGCGGGCCTCTGAAGCTGCGTACGAATTAGAGCAGCCTCTGGTTGAGCCACGCACGGCTCACCTATTTCGCTCAAATACGTACGCGCTCACGCGCTGTGTGCGAGCAGCCCGCGAGCGGCGCGCGGCGAGCCGTCCGAAGGCGGTCTTTTGTTTGACCGTGCTCAAAGGCGCCTCAGTGTGCGTGCCTCACGTAATTTGGACGTGTAGCCGAGCTTGCCTTGCCGCAGGCAGAGCGACGCGTTCTGACTTGTTTCTGGGCGAAGCTTGTATGAATTTGAGCAAGTGGATGAGCCGTGCATGTGTAAGCGAGTTTGTTTGTAAATTTATTAATATAATTCGGTGAAATATGATAAACGCAGCCGCGGCTGTCATCGTGTCCGACGCCATTTTGAACGACGCACAATGTCGGCTCGCCGCAAGTGCGCTGCCTCGCCCGCGCATTTTTATGTGCAACAATTTGCGCGCGCATGTGTAAGCGAGTTTGTTTGTAAATTTATTAATATAATTCGGTGAAATATGATAAACGCAGCCGCGGCTGTCATCGTGTCCGACGCCATTTTGAACGACGCACAATGTCGGCTCGCCGCAAGTGCGCTGCCTCGCCCGCGCATTTTTATGTGCAACAATTTGCGCGCGCCGCGCGGGGCGAGCATGCCTCAGGCTGAGCCGCTCAAATTCGTACGCAGCTTAATAGTGCCTGGCCATTTAGCTACCACTGCCATGTCTAGGTTTAATGGTGGTTGCCAAAGGCATTTCATCATTTCCGTCATTCACCCTGGACTAGGCTTCACCAATCCTTACAAACCGTATCAAGGGCCTCTCTTTTTCGGTTTGCATCTGCCTCGGTAGCAACCGGGAGACAAAAGAAAACCACTAAACGATAAAATAGTAATGAAATCTAAAGACGTTTTTTAAAATGAGAAGTTCAAGTACTTTTTGTATTAAACAATGTTATCTCTTTGTCCTGTATCTGAGTATAAGTTCGCATTCCACATGTTTACATTGTGAATCATAAGATTCATAAGACATCTGCGATACTGCGATTCATAATAGTTAAACTTTGTTATTGTATGTTTGAAAATATTTGTTCTAATCTGACACTTATTGCGCGTCATTTAGTAATTTATATTTTTAACATTGCCGTGTTATTTGTTGTTTCATGTAGGAAACAAATTAATATTATATCTCAATATATTAAAAAAATGCTGTAATCTGACTCCTACATTATTGTTACATTCTAAGTAAATTATCTATAAACTTTGGTATCTTCGAACCGGGCTATTTTGTTAATTACTGGGTAGCTATGGTAAGATATAAATAAATAAATAAAATAAAACATCTTTATTTCGAAGAACGGATTGCATATGCATAACTTACAAATAACAGGATAAAATTTGAAATCGTTGAATCACCCTTGATGTCGTGTAAACTCGTGTTAGGGTTCGAATACGTAATAGATCTTATCAATAACTGAATCACAGATAAACTTTACATACAGGTTAGAATAATAAAAACAAATTCAATTGAATATTAAGGTTGAAGTTGGAAGTTGAAAAATAAATGTAAAAAAAAATATAAATAAAAGGAAATACAACTTTAGGTCGGGTATGCTCTCGGGTAATCCCGAGAGTTTCGGGACCATGGGACCTTCGAGAAATATTAGCCTCATTTAGTCCCAGGACTGACTTTGTAATTCCCGTTACTTTCTACATTTTTCTACTTTCGGGATTTCATTTTAGGTCATCGTCATCATCATATCAGCCACCTCTTTCTCAACCTTTTCCATTCTCCATTTGCACCCGCCCTCAGGAGTTCAGCTGTTATTCCTTCACCGGGTGCCTTGTTGTTCTTGAGCTGTTTAAGAGCCATTACAATCTCTCTTCAAGAAGAAATTCATCATGTAGAGTCCCTCCTTCATGAAGCCAGCCAGTAGTTGGCCCCGGTGGTTCCGACTTCCAAACTCCAAATTGCCCCTCTCTAAGCTCTTTACCATCTCTCTTGCCCAGTTTTGTGTTAAAGTTGTGTGTTCCCTCCTGGCCCGGCCACATGCTCGTACGAGTCTGTGATTACAGTGATAAAATGTACCCATATGTACTATTATGTACCAAGTCGGAAATTAATTGTACCTCCATAGTTTGCCAGTTACAGGTCATCCAATGTGGCCGGGCTAAGAAGTGTACTACCCAGCCCGGCCCACACAGATATGCTAATGTACGCAACTTCGAGATATAAGTTGAATAGCAGATAAATGTACCTTTTATGTACCAGATAATAAACCTTCGTATTTATTAAAAAATTGGCCACAAAAATATTTTTACATACATCAAATATTTTGCGTTGGAGCGTCTGGTAGAATGTAACAGCTATGCAAATAATGAAATAATGATGTGCGTCAGGATGGTGGGTGGACCTCACGAATTTAAAAGAAATATTTATAGATATATTGTACATTAAGGGTACCTCAGTTGACCTTTAATAAAATTAATTGTACCTCCATAGTTTGCCAGTTACAGGTCATCCAATGTGGCCGGGCTGAGAAGTGTACTACTCAGCCCGGACCACGCATATCTGCTAATATACGCAACTTCGAGATATAATTTGAATAGCAGATAAATGTACCTTTTATGAACCAGATAATAAACTTTCTTATTTATTAAAAAAGTGGCCATTTTTTTTTACAGACATCAAACATTTTGCGTTGGAGCGCCTGTTAGTATGTAACAGCTATGCAAATATCGGTTTTTAAATACATTCTCCATAAAAAACTTCTAGAGTACCGAACGGAACTATCAGGGACTTCCCGGGACTGACAAGGTCGCGGTTCTAAAATCTTCGGGACTGCAATGCAAACCCTAATTTTAAGCGACTTATACGGATAAATGAGCAAAAATGTATTCTTAAGTAGCAGTGCACCATTGACGTAAAATTAGGAACTGATTGATGTTTATTATTTTGACAACTATTCGAAAACGATTGCCTGTTTAAAAAAAAATACTTTGATCAGCGAACGAAAATACCATAAAAGTCTAAATAGCGCCGAAAAAGGCTCTACAGAATAGGTGCCATTGCTATTATGGGGGGTTGGGCGCTGGGTTTCAAAACGATGCCAGGCAGCCGTTTAGTTCGAACATACGCATATCGGGATTTAGGCACGTGTTTGTGAGGAACTCGTATTCTATGGTTTTTTCATTCGCTGACTTTGATGTTTTCTTTTTTCGACAAAATGCCGATTTAGAAAACCGAACAATATATATTTGGGGATATTGTTACCTACACGAAATTCATATTTCGAATTGGGAATTTTAATTTTTAAATAGGGTCATTACGCGACCATCTTCGGTTAGCGACCACCTGAAGGAGAAGGCTTTTTCTTTTGAAGATAACATCAATTCTGCAGACCCTATTGAAACAATTAGTTCTACATGCATTTTTTTGTTGTTTTAAAATAGAAATCTACTAAAAAACCGAGAAAAATCCTTTCAGTTCACCAACTCAGCTAATTGGTCGCCAACCGGCACATACAATTAGGTGGTCGCTATGATCCTGAAAGTTAAGGGCACTGTGGAGCCTGATTTATATCTTCAAGTCAAGTCATTGAAGTGTATAATCTTCTTGACGTAGTGATGGCTCGTATTCAAACTATTGTAATTAATCATTTAATTGCAATAGTTTGAATACGATATTGCATGGTATCATTAGCATGCCATACCATACATTTATTACCTCAATACCGCAAGCAATTATGAGTTGATTTTCCCCACAGGTTCGAAACAGCGGATATAAACGAACCGACGCCAGAAGGCGACAGCGACGCTGAAATCTCCCCCCTCCTGCTGATTCTGGGCTATGGCTCTGGAGTCCAGGTCTGGCTGATCCCCCCAAGTGGGGAGGCGCAGGAGGTCTTGTCATGGCGTCAAGGCACAGGTCAGTTGCTTGTACCACCTTATTTCTCTTAGGTCCGAAACAGTGAGCCGACTCTAGAAGGCGACAGCGACGCTGAAATCGCCCTCCTCCTGCTGATTATGGTATATGGCTCTGGCGTCCATGTCCGGCTGATCCCCCCCAAGCAAGGAGGCGCAGGAGGTCCTACAGACGCCCAGATGAAAAGGTCTGCGGGTTGGCAGAGGCACAAACTCCTTGTCGTTTGTCATTTAAAGCGTCTAAGTCCAATGACTCCAAGTTAAGGATTCTCTGCCTCCATTTTGGTCTGCTTTTACTGTTAAAGTTGGTTTGAACCCCAATATTTAAGCTCAGCAATAATATCAATCTTGATATCTACTTATTTATAGGCCTGGTTTCCTACTGTTCCAGTCTGTATTATTATTTTTTCCCGCAGTGAGGGTGCTCCGTATACTGCCTACCCCGCAGCACGGCGACTGTTTCACGTCGAAAAGGCCCCTCATAGCCCTCTGTGACTCCGCGAGTCCAGGCCCAACGTTCTGCTCACTCAGCTTCATATCCATTAGGGGAGGGGAGCAGGTAAGACACTGTAAAACCGTATACGTTAGGTACACTTCTAGAAAAATACGTTGGGTACTCGCAATTTTCAATGCGGTCATAATAAATCAAGAAGGTGTCATTTAAGGCGATGCCTTGATTTGAGTCGAACACGCCCCCTAGACAGAGACATGCTAATGCCTTCCGCGCAAGAGGAAAAGAGATGTAACACTCTTCGGGAATGGCTTTTTTGGACACATTTCGATAAATACCTAACTTAGAGACGTTTTATTTTAATTTCATAGAATGAGATTTTAGATGAGATAAAATACTATAGTATTAACTTGATTGTGTCGTAAAATAATGTATCGTTTGAGTAGGCTGAGTAAAAAAAGGAAAATACAGATCCAACTTTGTATTTTTTTTCTATCAAGGAAATTTTAAGCAATTATGTATCGATAAAATCAGATAAACAATCATATAGTCAAGAATCATATATCTGAAAATCAGACCTTATTGTTTCTTAATCTAGTCAGAACGGCGTTTCAAAGCACGCGATAATTTCCAATGCACAGCTTTAAGGCCGAAACGCACTGACAGCGCTGGCGTACCGGTTGTAATGTTTGAACTAATACGAAAGGGTCTGAATACAGAATACCGCCGCGCCGCTCTGTGCGGAACCTTTCATATTAGCTCGAACATTACAACCGGTACCGCCTCCGCGCCGCGCTGCGCCGCTCCGCCACCGCTGTCAGTGCGTTTCGGCTTTTACACTGTCGACGAGACGATGGCGTTAAAAGGGTCAAAGTCACTTCTTGCAAGTTGAATAAGATAATTCAAACGCCCAAATTTATTTTAGTTTTTTAACGGCTTCAAAAATGTATTTATCCTATTGACTTACTATAAATGTTGGCATTTAACACATTCACTGCCAAGAACCCGTCTAGCGAGCGCCCTGCTCGTAGGCGCTTTCCTCTAGGTAATGGGAAAACCACGGCATCGGCTACGAGCGTACAACTACAGCGTATCTTAGAAAAAGATTGTTATTCCAGTCTGCGAAAATCGTCGCAAGTGCTTCACGCTAAAATGAACCTTTATCCCACAGGTCAAGAGCATAAAATTCAAGAACCCAATCCTCGATGTACTAGCCAACAAACGTTCTGTGGTCGTAGCGTTCTCCGAACGATTCGCCGTATTCGACGCTGGCACCTTAGAAGACAGGATGGCTGTGACTACGTGCTATCCCTGCCCGTGTCCCTTAGGGGGTGGTCAGCCTATAAACCCCTTGGCTTTGGGGGACCGCTGGCTGGCGTATGCTGATAAGAAACTGCATCCATCTAAGAGAAGCAGTGGGGGATGCGAAGGTGAGTGTTTTACTTATAAATAAATATCATGTAAGTAACAACTTAATCTCACAAAATATTTTCAGATTTTTACTTTAAAGGACCATACGTTTCTGGGACGAACTTCAAATGTTTCATTTCCGAGGATATTTACTCAATCATCAGCTGTCGGCGCCATATTTAATGTAAACCGATCTGTAGTGTAGTTGATGCAAGCCGCTTTTAAACTATAGTTGCGATAATCATATAACTACCTAAAAAGTTAAGGGTTTGAGAAAAAATATCCTTTGGCCACCTACCGTCGCTAACATCAGCGATCAGTTGTATGGTCCCATAATAATGTCACCGGACTTAATTAAAATTGCCTCAGCAGTTTTCGAAACGGACGTACAACGATTGCATGTTAATAGAATGCTTGTGAAAATATGTGTCATTCTGAAACAAAGGGTCGCACTTTGTCAAAGCGCACAAAGTCGCCATTAGAAATCGTTCTTATTGACATCGACAAAGCGGGCCCTTTTGCTAGAGAACGACGCAACCTATCTTCAATGTATTGTTTAAGTTAAACCTTTGTTTATAACTATAACAGATTGACGTACGATGACCTTAGATATATAATACCTATACCTATGCTAGCGAAGGACATAACTGACTATGATTACTAACATAAGCTTTTGTATTCAACACCACGATGCAGTCGACGTACAAGATATGTTTAATAGTAGACCTTATTCCTTTGTGATAATGTGGAAAAATTATTTGGCGTCAATGTATGCGTTACGCGTGACCGAACAAATGCATTTAGATTAGTAGCTGAAACGTATCTATATCGTTTGTTCTCATTTGGTATTGAATATGTTGATAAGGTCAGGTTAACACGATGACCTACACAAGATTCTGTTACAATTTTAGTCTTGTCACTAGCGAAGACTATGTAAGGTAAAAAAAACTTGTCTTTTTTGAAGTCAAAACTTCGCGCTGTGCACTTTTTAAGATGGGGAAAAATTGTTAAACTCGCCACAGATTTGGATAGGTCACGTGACCGTATTAAGATTCCTAAGGTGAGATATTCGGGACGAGGCTTGGGGGCGTAGGGGGGGGGGGTATCAAGTTCCAGAGGCTCTAGTATAAGTTTTACCGAAACAAAACGTTACGACCGCGTTTGCGCTTAGCTGTCAAATCCCATACAAATTGAGGGTAAAAGGCAAACGCGATCGTAAAGTTTTGTTTCCATAAAACTTAAAATAGAGCCTCTAATGTAGCGAAAAGCGCCCGTAGCGTCGTGATTAGCGATGACTGGTTTTTTTTAACGAAACTATATATTGACTAGGTGAAGGCGTATCTAGCTATACAGCCACAGTCCTCCACGCAGCCAAGTCCCTCAGCAAAGGCCTGCGCGGGCTCGGGGAGAGCGTGGCGCACAGCCTGGCGGGCGGGCGCAGCACCTCGCAGTCGCCCTCGCCGCCCAACAGCGACGCGCAGCAGCCCGGCGTCCTCACCATTCTGGATATAGAGGCGAGTTTACTGGGCAACGGCCTTCCCGGGCGCGGGCGGGGAAAGATTCCCGCTCCATAGCGGAAAATACTGCTGTGGAGTGTGTCGGGAACATTCCCACAAGAAGGGAACATAGGGGAATTTTGAAATTATGTATGTCTATATACTGTGTTATTGGCGATTCTATCAAAACCTGAACCTTTACACAGTTTACCGAGACATTCTGTAGCGTAACTCATCTGCGAAAGTAAATTCCCTATGTTCCCGGGAATATTCCCAATGTTTCTGGGAATATTCCCATCCTTCATGGGAATATTCCCATAGTGGCCGGGAATATACCTCTAGTCGAAGTCGTCGTTCAAGCACATCTACGCACGTCTTGATAGCGCCAGGTACGTGAGAAGACTGAAATTTCAATATACCCGATGGGAATGTTCCCGTTCCGGGGAATATTTCCACGGCACATCACTAGTCGGGATCGTGGAGCGTTACAACAGGAAAAACACGGAGTCAAAGTCCATGGGTTTATTTACGGTGCACAAAAATAGGCATCACTGCCCGAGTCCAGATTGCCGATCCACAGATGCAGAAGCGACTGCACTGATTGAGTGAGTCCACCTTGAGGAGGCCTATCACGCTGCACCTTGCGGTACTTCGCTACCCGAGATCTTGTCTGTCTCATGGATGACATGCCTTGTGGCCTCTATCTGTATCCTGCTAACGTATATGTATCTTCATTCCTCATCCTAAGAGTATTAAGCCGGATTCACATTTGTCTGTCATGTTGTGACGCATCAGAACGGTATCGGTTTCATACATTTAATATGGTTGCGTTCACATTTTTCTGATGCCGTCAGCCGTCGTCGTCAGAGAAATGTGAACGCCACCATATTAAACGTATGAAACCGATACCGTTCTGATGCGTCACAACAAAACACGACAGACAAATGTGAATCCGGCTTTACTCTTGTCGGTGGTGCAATCGCCAGCCGTAAATCTATCCTTACTATAATATTATAAATGCGAGTGCGTGTGTATGTTTATCCTTCTTTCACGTCGCAACGGAACGTCGTTTTGATGTGATTTTTTGTATGGAGATAGTTTAGAAGCTGGAGAGTGACATAGGCTACTTTTTCCAGCGGGAAAACATTTAATTCCCACGGGAAAATTCAATATGTTACATTTTCCTATAACCACGCGGGCGAAGCCGCGGGCATCAGCTAGTACGTATATGTTCCCGTTAATAACTTATTTCTGTATTATTTCCCCAGGTCAACGAATACGACGACAGCCAAGACAACGAGGACCCATACGACCCCATCGTGGCCCACTTCCTGGCGCACTCCGAGGCTATCATTGCCCTCAAGTTCGACGCTAGCGGCATGCTGCTGGTGACGGCGGACCGTCGCGGGCACGACTTCCATGTGTTCCGCATTAACCCGCACCCGTGCGGGCCCAGTTTGGCTTCGGTGCATCATCTGTATATACTCCACAGAGGCGATACTACGGCTAAAGTGCAGGTACGTTCTATATCTATCATTCCAAACCAGTCACAGGGATCATACTCTAACACGCGATGACTTTTTAGAATAGAATAGAATAGAATTCTTTATTGCAATAAACATTACCATGTACGTACAGGTGTTACAATTCAGCGGTAGGTTTACATGTTTAACCGAAAAGGTATGCAATAAATAACACTCTTAAAAACGAACAGTAGAATTGCGATGCCTTGATTCTAGTCGACCACGCCCACTAGACAGAGACACACTTATGCCTTTCGCGCACGAGAAAGAGACTGGCTTTTTTGGACACATTTCGATAAGTATCCAACTTAGTAATGTTTTATTTATATTTCATTGAGTGAGATTTTAGATGAGATAATAGTAGTTTTCTCAAACATGCTCGGAAATGTATGCGTTAATATCACGAAATGAAGTCATGAAGTTTCTTGTTTATGGCTCCCTACATTTCTTCTTGGCCTTACGCCAAGAAGTAATGTATGAAGACCCTAAGTAAGACCATTATTGTCCGCTACTCTAATTTTTTAAATTTGCTTACTAATATTAAACTGACAAAGGAAAAATTACATTCTGCCAACCACCACTAGACTGTAAGCAAACTTGCGACATAAAAAAAACAAAATCTATGGTAGGTGCTACACTTTATGTGCGGTTAAACTTGGTGCTCGAACGGCTTCTTCAAATGGCATGTTTTAAAAATTAAAAAGGCGGCAAATTACACAATTTTTTTCTGATCTTTCGTTCCGATTGTAATTATTTTTATTTTTATATTTCCTCACATCGTTTGAGAAAAGCACTATACAATCCTCGGCCGGAACAGGGATGGCTGGACTCGTTGTATCCGGCCTCGTCTACGACTCGGCCGTCTACCCCAGTCTCGTCCAGCAATCCCTTACTTCACGGCCTCTGCAGTAATGTACTATTATTCAACTGATCCATAATGAGAGGCTTTAAAATACGAGTGTGGTTTTATGAAACGAGCGTCAGCGAAGGCCTAATTATGTACAGTTGCATACACTACTTTATTTACACACATATCATAAGTACTCTAAGATGGGTTCATAATTCTACTTTCGTAACAGCAAAAAACCAACAAAAAAATTACAACAGCAGCGGCGGCAATTCGATCCTCCGTCAAGACGAAGTTTTTTTTTTAAATCATAGACAAACGAATGAAGTCCCTATACTCATGTCACTCGAGATCAAATGTCGTGCGTAGATATTAGAAAAACATACTGAATTGACGTTTCGTATCGATAACTGTTTTTATATCTATGTGTACTAAGCATAGAGGCCTACTTGAGTTTTGACAGCTGTTCCAGATTTATTTTAAAGTTCTCAGTAAAATCGGTTGTAATAATGCTGGTCATTTCCTACGGTTTCTGAACGCATTTTAGAGCACTAATGATATGTGCTTAGACAAAATACTATAGTATTAATCTATTGTTTGAGTAGGCCGAGTAAAAAACGGAAAATAAAGATCCAACTTTTTTTTTCTGTAGAGGAAATTTTAGGCATCATTATCATGTATCGATAACAATCATATAGTCAAGAATCATATATCTAATAATCAGACCTTATTGTTTCTTAATCTAGTCAGAACGGCGTTTCAAAGCACGCGATAATTTCCAATGCACCACCTTAAGATTGCATGTTGGCCATTTATAATCAAAATCTAAAAATATATCGTTCTCTTAGAAGCTATGTCGTATAATCTGTAACGTCCTCGGTCTTTTTGGGCCGTTACCGCACACTGTCTTTAAACACGTGTCTGGATCATTATTTAGACTTAACAATAGTGATTTAGGTACTTGATGAACATTTAATGTTAATAAAAAAAAAGAAATACTGTGTCTGTCTGAGCCATCGTAACTCGCAAACGGGTGAACCGATTTGAGTGCGTTATTTTTAAATCTAAAGTATGGTCTGTCGAGAAGGTTCTTAGCTATGTTTGCGGTATCGTGGGTTTTGTGTAACACGAAACACGATAGTAGTATACAAAAGCGAATTTTTTTTAACATTTCCGCATAAGATAATGTCCTGTTACATGCAAATGTCAAATAAAAGAGGAGCACTTTATAATCTGAATGACTATTGTAAATATATCATTAATTGTTTCCATTTTGACATATATAATTGGATTATTTGACGTCATAGATTTAAATTATTTTATATCTATGTATTTAACCCTTTCACCGCCACAGTCGGCCACAGCCGACAACGCAAAATCGTGACTACGACGTCACAGACGGCGCTGGCCGACAAACATTTTTTGATGAATACCTATTGAAAAAAGCCCACTTTTATGGTGGCGTTATTTTTTTTATCCATTTTAATTTTACCCCCGTGGCGTCAGTGGCACAGCGTATTGCTTCGCCGTAGGGCGGTGAAAAGGTTAATTGAATATAATGACCAGAGGCGGCTCGTGACAAAATTGTATGGGTGTTCACTTGAAATAAAACAATGAAAATACATAGCGTTAGCAGATTCCGTGATTCAGGGATTCCGAAGACTCATCGTGCACAATCTATTAACCTTCGTAAAATATGTCTGTTTTCGTCAACACGGTTATTGAACTCGCGTATAGACTTTCGGTACTTACGCGGAATCTAGTGCCTTGCGAATATCTTGTCGTCCGATAGACGCTATAATAACTGCAGTTCATGTAACAAATAAATGGTAAGTACCTACCGAGATTGTGAATGTTATTTTCATCTTGATTGAAAGATGAGCTAGGTCGTTAACGCCCGTTTCAGCCCAAGCAGAAAGACACGGAAAACAAAATAGTTTGTTACTCTCATCACCACCACAGAACTACGATGTTTTCACACTTCACATATTATTCGGATTTAAACACACGCGTATATGTTTTGGTTTTCGTCGTACATGTTTGCGTAAGGTCAAGTTCAGGCCGTCGCGGTCCCTTTGCCTTCAATTCAAGCCGAATTTGTAACGTTTTTTCACATTATTTTATGAACGCCACATTATAATTGACCATTTTAACACTCACAAGTAATAACTGATAAGTACAGGCTATTTCAACACGTATTAAATGATTATTAATTAGAAAATACCCGAATTTGCATTCGCGCGCATGCATTTAAGTTGACTAGTGTTTGTTTATATAGGACTGGCAACGTCGGACGCAATCGCTGTCGCGCGTTCGGGCGGTAAAATTAACCGGCTACGTCGCGTGAGCGGCGCTCCGAATTTGGCTATTTTTTCATAGAAAATCTTTTGTTTCACGCCCAGGGCTGTGGCGAAATTTCTCTTTCACTCTTATTGGATTTCGTATTAGGCAATGTACTGAATCTTGTTTCATAGGAGCGCAATCGTGAGCGCTCCGCCTCGCGCGTTACCTATGAAATGATACCGGTGTATGGGATGATGGTATATGGTATGGTCTTGTAATGTGTAAAGGTAATTATTTTATTGGTACAGTCGTTTTTTAAATAGTAATATTAATAATGAGTATAATTTTGTTATAACTATTTATGGGAGTTCACTGCACCAGCGCTCCTTAGTGCGAGCCGCCTCTGATAATGACTGCTGGGACTGTAAAATTGAATAAAGCTAATATAAGAAGGATTGACATTTGACAAGTTCATGGAAATTGTAAAAAAATACAATAGTTTCAAGAAATATTCACATGCTTATCGGCCTAATATATAATGGATCAATGTACATATATTATAAGCTATAACACCTTATGTACCATAAATTCTGATGAATAAATTATGATTGATTGATTGATTGGTTGATTGAACATTATTGGTATTCCACTTGTGGAATGTTATTTTAATGTCGCCGTGAACGAGTTTAATGATTGCGTTAATTACCCGATAAATAGTGGTAATGACACCTTTATCTGGTTGTATCCAGTTTACTCTGGACAGGCAATTAGTAATCTATCTGATCGTTTTCATATCACATGTTGTCAACACTAGGTTTTAATGAGACTGCTCCCAAAACTGATACAGTAATTTGATCATGTTGGTTGCCTTGCAGTATATCACTGTATACATATAATAATAGTGATAAAAATAAGTTCTTGTCCAATAATAATTATTTCAAAAAGTGAACAATTCAATTTTAGATAATCCTTTAACCGCCGAATGTAATCTGTCATTATTACGCCTAGTGTATACGGCCACATCTCAAAATGAAAACACATTTGAGATCTGGCTCTATTGCATAATTGCAATACGGTCACATCACGAAAGTAAAATAGATTGACGACTTGTTTAGCCTCGTTGTTAGTGACGCTGGCTATGAAGCTGTAGGTCCTGGGTTCGAGTCCCGGTAAGGGCAAATACTTGTCTGATGAGCATGAATATTTGTTTCTTAGTCATGGAAGTTTTTTATGTAGATAAGTATCTATATCTATTATATATATCGTCGTCTACTACCCTTTACACAAGCCTTATTGAGCTTATACTATGAGACTAGGTCGATTTGCGTAAGATTGTTCCCTAATATTTATTTATTTTATTTATTGACGACTGGTTTAGCCTCGTTGTTAGTGACGCTGCCTACGAAGCTAGAGGTCTTGGGTTCGAGTCCCGGTAAGGGACCAATTTTTGTTAGTAAGCACTTAAGCTAATATTAGTATATCAGTGCTTGCTCACACGAGCAAAGCAAAACTGAGCTAGTACCTTTTTGGTATTATTGCAACGCACAAGTATGCCTTAAATTTAATTTATAATTCTATTTCCGTACCACAATTGTTTTACTTGTTTTTTTATCGTTGTATTTTTCCGTTCCTTTTTTTGTACTTTTTATTTTTATTTTGTTGCAAAATGCCAAATAAATAATTTATCTATCTATCTAGTAGTGGTCATAACCATACCTCGAACAATTCATGCGGATGACGTCAAACCACTCATAGGATGATTTCAAATTGTATTTTCATAAATAATTCCTACCTACTGCATACGAAGCAAGAGGTCCTTGGTTCGAATCTCGGTAAGGGCATTTATTTGTGTGATGAGCACCAATATTTGTTTCTGAGTCATGAATGTTTTGTGTTATTTCTTTATAATATGTATGTTTAGCGTCGTCTAGTACCCATAGTACAAGCTTTGCTTGTTTGGGACTGGGTCGATTTGTGTAATATTGTCCTCAAAATAAATATATTTTATTTTATTTTATTACCACTAAAAATTACAAAATAGTTTGTAATTTTTTGACATTTGTAAAATTTGATTATCTTAATTTAAATACAATTATTGATAATTTTATTTATACTTTTACTTATTACCACTTATCATTTATCAACCTCGTGGAGGATTCGCCTTAATCTGACTATGGCCCGATGTGATATATGCACTCTTCATCAGGACATCGCAATATCTCCGGACTCGCGTTGGACGGCGATCACGACCCTCCGCGGAACGACCCACGTGTTCGCGATCAGCCCGTACGGCGGCGCGTGCAGCGTGCGCACGCACACGCAGCCGCGCGTCGTGAACCGTCTCTCGAGATTCCAGCGCTCGGCCGGCCTGCCCATACACGCGCAGCCGCCGCGCTCCGGGAGCCCTGTGAGTACTTATTCCACCCTTTTGAGACCCGTGGCTAGAGCCACAGTAGGCAGAGGTCTACTGCTGGACATAGGCCTCCCCTAAAGAGTGCCATAATGAACGGTCCTGCAGCGACCCACTGCGCCACCGTCTCTCGAGATTCCAGCGCTCGGCCGGCCTGCCCATACACGCGCAGCCAGGGTGTATCTCATGAACCGTGATAGTTAGACGGATGCAATTTTCACAGATGATGTTTTTCTGTTGCCGCTCTATAACAAAAAATACTTAAAACAGAATAAAATTTATATTTAAGGGGGCTCCCATACAACAAACGTGCCTTTTTGCCGTTTTTATAGATAATGGTACGGAACCCTTCGTGCGCTAGTCCGACTCGCAGTTGCCCGGTTTTTAGTAATAAAATGTATGTTGTCAGGTGAGCGAGAGCCTCGGGCAGGGCGCGTGGTTCCCCAACCCGCGGCTGCCGCCGTACCCGCTGCCGTGCGCCGGCGCGCCGCTCGCGCAGCTGCGGCCCACCGCCAACCTGCCCACGCACACCATCACCCGCACCAGCTCCGGTGAGTCCACACTATATGATAGCACTACACGCTCGGGCAGGGCGCGTGGTTCCCCAACCCGCGGCTGCCGCCGTACCCGCTGCCGTGCGCCGGCGCGCCGCTCGCGCAGCTGCGGCCCACCGCCAACCTGCCCACGCACACCATCACCCGCACCAGCTCCGGTGAGTCCACACTATATGATAGCACTACACGCTCGGGCAGGGCGCGTGGTTCCCCAACCCGCGGCTGCCGCCGTACCCGCTGCCGTGCGCCGGCGCGCCGCTCGCGCAGCTGCGGCCCACCGCCAACCTGCCCACGCACACCATCACCCGCACCAGCTCCGGTGAGTCCACACTATATGATAGCACTACACGCTCGGGCAGGGCGCGTGGTTCCCCAACCCGCGGCTGCCGCCGTACCCGCTGCCGTGCGCCGGCGCGCCGCTCGCGCAGCTGCGGCCCACCGCCAACCTGCCCACGCACACCATCACCCGCACCAGCTCCGGTGAGTCCACACTATATGATAGCACTACACGCTCGGGCAGGGCGCGTGGTTCCCCAACCCGCGGCTGCCGCCGTACCCGCTGCCGTGCGCCGGCGCGCCGCTCGCGCAGCTGCGGCCCACCGCCAACCTGCCCACGCACACCATCACCCGCACCAGCTCCGGTGAGTCCACACTATATGATAGCACTACACGCTCGGGCAGGGCGCGTGGTTCCCCAACCCGCGGCTGCCGCCGTACCCGCTGCCGTGCGCCGGCGCGCCGCTCGCGCAGCTGCGGCCCACCGCCAACCTGCCCACGCACACCATCACCCGCACCAGCTCCGGTGAGTCCACACTATATGATAGCACTACACGCTCGGGCAGGGCGCGTGGTTCCCCAACCCGCGGCTGCCGCCGTACCCGCTGCCGTGCGCCGGCGCGCCGCTCGCGCAGCTGCGGCCCACCGCCAACCTGCCCACGCACACCATCACCCGCACCAGCTCCGGTGAGTCCACACTATATGATAGCACTACACGCTCGGGCAGGGCGCGTGGTTCCCCAACCCGCGGCTGCCGCCGTACCCGCTGCCGTGCGCCGGCGCGCCGCTCGCGCAGCTGCGGCCCACCGCCAACCTGCCCACGCACACCATCACCCGGACCAGCTCCGGTGAGTCCACACTATATGATAGCACTACACGCTCGGGCAGGGCGCGTGGTTCCCCAACCCGCGGCTGCCGCCGTACCCGCTGCCGTGCGCCGGCGCGCCGCTCGCGCAGCTGCGGCCCACCGCCAACCTGCCCACGCACACCATCACCCGCACCAGCTCCGGTGAGTCCACACTATATGATAGCACTACACGCTCGGGCAGGGCGCGTGGTTCCCCAACCCGCGGCTGCCGCCGTACCCGCTGCCGTGCGCCGGCGCGCCGCTCGCGCAGCTGCGGCCCACCGCCAACCTGCCCACGCACACCATCACCCGCACCAGCTCCGGTGAGTCCACACTATATGATAGCACTACACGCTCGGGCAGGGCGCGTGGTTCCCCAACCCGCGGCTGCCGCCGTACCCGCTGCCGTGCGCCGGCGCGCCGCTCGCGCAGCTGCGGCCCACCGCCAACCTGCCCACGCACACCATCACCCGGACCAGCTCCGGTGAGTCCACACTATATGATAGCACTACACGCTCGGGCAGGGCGCGTGGTTCCCCAACCCGCGGCTGCCGCCGTACCCGCTGCCGTGCGCCGGCGCGCCGCTCGCGCAGCTGCGGCCCACCGCCAACCTGCCCACGCACACCATCACCCGCACCAGCTCCGGTGAGTCCACACTATATGATAGCACTACACGCTCGGGCAGGGCGCGTGGTTCCCCAACCCGCGGCTGCCGCCGTACCCGCTGCCGTGCGCCGGCGCGCCGCTCGCGCAGCTGCGGCCCACCGCCAACCTGCCCACGCACACCATCACCCGCACCAGCTCCGGTGAGTCCACACTATATGATAGCACTACACGCTCGGGCAGGGCGCGTGGTTCCCCAACCCGCGGCTGCCGCCGTACCCGCTGCCGTGCGCCGGCGCGCCGCTCGCGCAGCTGCGGCCCACCGCCAACCTGCCCACGCACACCATCACCCGCACCAGCTCCGGTGAGTCCACACTATATGATAGCACTACACGCTCGGGCAGGGCGCGTGGTTCCCCAACCCGCGGCTGCCGCCGTACCCGCTGCCGTGCGCCGGCGCGCCGCTCGCGCAGCTGCGGCCCACCGCCAACCTGCCCACGCACACCATCACCCGCACCAGCTCCGGTGAGTCCACACTATATGATAGCACTACACGCTCGGGCAGGGCGCGTGGTTCCCCAACCCGCGGCTGCCGCCGTACCCGCTGCCGTGCGCCGGCGCGCCGCTCGCGCAGCTGCGGCCCACCGCCAACCTGCCCACGCACACCATCACCCGCACCAGCTCCGGTGAGTCCACACTATATGATAGCACTACACGCTCGGGCAGGGCGCGTGGTTCCCCAACCCGCGGCTGCCGCCGTACCCGCTGCCGTGCGCCGGCGCGCCGCTCGCGCAGCTGCGGCCCACCGCCAACCTGCCCACGCACACCATCACCCGCACCAGCTCCGGTGAGTCCACACTATATGATAGCACTACACGCTCGGGCAGGGCGCGTGGTTCCCCAACCCGCGGCTGCCGCCGTACCCGCTGCCGTGCGCCGGCGCGCCGCTCGCGCAGCTGCGGCCCACCGCCAACCTGCCCACGCACACCATCACCCGCACCAGCTCCGGTGAGTCCACACTATATGATAGCACTACACGCTCGGGCAGGGCGCGTGGTTCCCCAACCCGCGGCTGCCGCCGTACCCGCTGCCGTGCGCCGGCGCGCCGCTCGCGCAGCTGCGGCCCACCGCCAACCTGCCCACGCACACCATCACCCGGACCAGCTCCGGTGAGTCCACACTATATGATAGCACTACACGCTCGGGCAGGGCGCGTGGTTCCCCAACCCGCGGCTGCCGCCGTACCCGCTGCCGTGCGCCGGCGCGCCGCTCGCGCAGCTGCGGCCCACCGCCAACCTGCCCACGCACACCATCACCCGCACCAGCTCCGGTGAGTCCACACTATATGATAGCACTACACGCTCGGGCAGGGCGCGTGGTTCCCCAACCCGCGGCTGCCGCCGTACCCGCTGCCGTGCGCCGGCGCGCCGCTCGCGCAGCTGCGGCCCACCGCCAACCTGCCCACGCACACCATCACCCGCACCAGCTCCGGTGAGTCCACACTATATGATAGCACTACACGCTCGGGCAGGGCGCGTGGTTCCCCAACCCGCGGCTGCCGCCGTACCCGCTGCCGTGCGCCGGCGCGCCGCTCGCGCAGCTGCGGCCCACCGCCAACCTGCCCACGCACACCATCACCCGCACCAGCTCCGGTGAGTCCACACTATATGATAGCACTACACGCTCGGGCAGGGCGCGTGGTTCCCCAACCCGCGGCTGCCGCCGTACCCGCTGCCGTGCGCCGGCGCGCCGCTCGCGCAGCTGCGGCCCACCGCCAACCTGCCCACGCACACCATCACCCGCACCAGCTCCGGTGAGTCCACACTATATGATAGCACTACACGCTCGGGCAGGGCGCGTGGTTCCCCAACCCGCGGCTGCCGCCGTACCCGCTGCCGTGCGCCGGCGCGCCGCTCGCGCAGCTGCGGCCCACCGCCAACCTGCCCACGCACACCATCACCCGCACCAGCTCCGGTGAGTCCACACTATATGATAGCACTACACGCTCGGGCAGGGCGCGTGGTTCCCCAACCCGCGGCTGCCGCCGTACCCGCTGCCGTGCGCCGGCGCGCCGCTCGCGCAGCTGCGGCCCACCGCCAACCTGCCCACGCACACCATCACCCGCACCAGCTCCGGTGAGTCCACACTATATGATAGCACTACACGCTCGGGCAGGGCGCGTGGTTCCCCAACCCGCGGCTGCCGCCGTACCCGCTGCCGTGCGCCGGCGCGCCGCTCGCGCAGCTGCGGCCCACCGCCAACCTGCCCACGCACACCATCACCCGCACCAGCTCCGGTGAGTCCACACTATATGATAGCACTACACGCTCGGGCAGGGCGCGTGGTTCCCCAACCCGCGGCTGCCGCCGTACCCGCTGCCGTGCGCCGGCGCGCCGCTCGCGCAGCTGCGGCCCACCGCCAACCTGCCCACGCACACCATCACCCGCACCAGCTCCGAGATATCTCAAAGAATTACGAAGCTACAACCGTTTTAATATTGCTTGTTAGAGAGAGAAAACGCAAACAGGGTGTGACGTCACGTTACGGGGGCCGCGTCGACGGCGGCGCCGAAGCACATTGCCGTCTTCTAGTGACGTCACAATCTTCCAGCGTCATCGTTTCATATGAAGTTGCGTTTTGTGAAAAAGGGACAGAACACACCCCTTCTTAAAACTTTGGATATTTATAACTTCGTGATTATTTAACCTTTTGCGTTGATTTTTTTCTCAATTTGACTACATTGTTAATCCTTTTTCGAGAAAATATTACATTATTGATTATTTTATTTAGTGCCTACACCCTTATTGCAATGAATATCCCGTTAAAATGTTCTTGTTACTTAGTAATTATTGAACCTCGCGTTTTGGTACGAACCTATCCTAATCTTCAGTTTATGATACAATATTTTATTTCCAGGTCGTCAACGCCTATCCTCCCTATCAGAGGATTGCAACAGCGCGCCGTTGCCAGCTCGCGCCCGCTTCGGCCACTCCGTATGCAACGCGGCAACACCGCGCGCGCCCGCCATGCCCGCGCTGTACCTCGTCACTCACACCGGCGGCTTGCTGCACCTAGTGCTGCACGCGCGGCCTGCTAGGAGTGAGTACCGTGTTATCTACTGTCGGTGCAGCGTGCTGTTGCCAGCTCGTGCGCTTCGGCCTCTCCGTGTATGTTGCGTATTGTTCTGTGTAGTATTTACTGTTTTAAAGTAGTACCTATATGTGCTGATCTGGAAGGGCAAGTGATTTGCATGAGTGTGATATGGCGAAATACGAAATTAAAGTAGATTTTTTGGGTACAAATAATTGAAGATCTTTAACATAATATTGTTTACAGATGTACCTAAAGAGAAGGTGTGCGACGAGTCCCCCATCGAGCTGGAGGTGGAGCACGTGGCGCAGTGGTCGCTGGCGCGGCCGCCGCTCGCGCCCGACCTGCTGGCGCCGCTGCCGCCCGCCAGCCCGCTGCTGCAGCCCGTCAGCGGCAAGGTGAGCTAACGAACATTACGCACGCGCCCGACCTGCTGGCGCCGCTGCCGCCCGCCAGCCCGCTGCTGCAGCCCGTCAGCGGCAAGGTGAGCTAACGAACATTACGCACGCGCCCGACCTGCTGGCGCCGCTGCCGCCCGCCAGCCCGCTGCTGCAGCCCGTCAGCGGCAAGGTGAGCTAACGAACATTACGCACGCGCCCGACCTGCTGGCGCCGCTGCCGCCCGCCAGCCCGCTGCTGCAGCCCGTCAGCGGCAAGGTGAGCTAACGAACATTACGCACGCGCCCGACCTGCTGGCGCCGCTGCCGCCCGCCAGCCCGCTGCTGCAGCCCGTCAGCGGCAAGGTGAGCTAACGAACATTACGCACGCGCCCGACCTGCTGGCGCCGCTGCCGCCCGCCAGCCCGCTGCTGCAGCCCGTCAGCGGCAAGGTGAGCTAACGAACATTACGCACGCGCCCGACCTGCTGGCGCCGCTGCCGCCCGCCAGCCCGCTGCTGCAGCCCGTCAGCGACAAGGTGAGCTAACGAACATTACGCACGCGCCCGACCTGCTGGCGCCGCTGCCGCCCGCCAGCCCGCTGCTGCAGCCCGTCAGCGGCAAGGTGAGCTAACGAACATTACGCACGCGCCCGACCTGCTGGCGCTGCTGCCGCCCGCCAGCCCGCTGCTGCAGCCCGTCAGCGGCAAGGTGAGCTAACGAACATTACGCACGCGCCCGACCTGCTGGCGCCGCTGCCGCCCGCCAGCCCGCTGCTGCAGCCCGTCAGCGGCAAGGTGAGCTAACGAACATTACGCACGCGCCCGACCTGCTGGCGCCGCTGCCGCCCGCCAGCCCGCTGCTGCAGCCCGTCAGCGGCAAGGTGAGCTAACGAACATTACGCACGCGCCCGACCTGCTGGCGCTGCTGCCGCCCGCCAGCCCGCTGCTGCAGCCCGTCAGCGGCAAGGTGAGCTAACGAACATTACGCACGCGCCCGACCTGCTGGCGCCGCTGCCGCCCGCCAGCCCGCTGCTGCAGCCCGTCAGCGGCAAGGTGAGCTAACGAACATTACGCACGCGCCCGACCTGCTGGCGCCGCTGCCGCCCGCCAGCCCGCTGCTGCAGCCCGTCAGCGGCAAGGTGAGCTAACGAACATTACGCACGCGCCCGACCTGCTGGCGCCGTTGCCGCCCGCCAGCCCGCTGCTGCAGCCCGTCAGCGGCAAGGTAAGCTAACGAACATTACGCACGCGCCCGACCTGCTGGCGCCGCTGCCGCCCGCCAGCCCGCTGCTGCAGCCCGTCAGCAGCAAGGTGAGCTAACGAACATTACGCACGCGCCCGACCTGCTGGCGACGCTGCCGCCCGCCAGCCCGTTGCTGCAGCCCGTCAGCGGCAAGGTGAGCTAACGAAAATGACGCACGCGCCCGACCTGCTGGCGACGCTGCCGCCCGCCAGCCCGCTGCTGCAGCTCGTCAGCGACAAGGTGACTAACGAACATTACGCACGCGCCCGACCTGCTGGCGCCGCTGCCGCCCGCCAGCCCGCTGCTGCAGCTCGTCAGCGGCAAAGTGAGCTAACGAACATTACGCACGCGCCCTACCTGCTGGCGACGCTGCCGCCCGCCAGCCCGCTGCTGCAGCCCGTCAGCGGCAAGGTGAGCTAACAACACACTACGACCACTAGTCGCCGCCACCAAACGCGGCCACTCTGCCGCACACTACGACCACTAGTCGCCGCCACCAAACGCGGCCACTCTGCCGCAGACTACGATCACTAGTCGCCGCCACCAAACGCGGCCACTCTAACGCACACTACGACCACTAGTCGCCGCCACCAAACGCGGCCACTCTGCCGCAGCCTACGATCACTAGTCGCCGCCCCCAAACGCGGCCACTCTGCCGCAGCCTACGATCACTAGTCGCCGCCCCCAAACGCGGCCACTCTACCGCACACTACGACCACTAGTCGCCGCCACCAAACGCGGCCACTCTGCCGCGCACTACGACCACTAGTCGCCGCCACCAAACGCTGCCACTCTACCGCACACTACGACCACTAGTCGCCGCCACCAAAAGCTGCCTTTTTACCGCACACTACGATCACTAGTCGCCGCCACCAAACGCGGCCACTCTACCGCACACTACGACCACTAGTCGCCGCCACCAAACGCTGCCACTCTACCGCACACTACGACCACTAGTCGCCGCCACCAAACGCGGCCACTCTACCGCACACTACGACCACTAGTCGCCGCCACCAAACGCGGCCATTCTGCCGCGCACTACGACCACTAGTCGCCGCCACCAAACGCTGCCACTCTGCCGCGCACTACGACCACTAGTCGCCGCCACCAAACGCGGCCACTCTGCTGCAGCTTACGATCACTAGTCGCCGCCCCCAAACGCGGCCACTCTGCCGCAGCCTACGATCACTAGTCGCCGCCCCCAAACGCGGCCACTCTACCGCACACTACGACCACTAGTCGCCGCCACCAAACGCGGCCACTCTGCCGCGCACTACGACCACTAGTCGCCGCCACCAAACGCTGCCACTCTACCGCACACTACGACCACTAGTCGCCGCCACCAAAAGCTGCCTTTTTACCGCACACTACGACCACTAGTCGCCGCCACCAAACGCGGCCACTCTGCCGCACACTACGACCACTAGTCGCCGCCCCCAAACGCGGCCACTCTACCGCACACTACGACCACTAGTCGCCGCCACCAAAAGCTGCCACTACCGCACACTACGACCACTAGTCGCCGCCACCAAAAGCTGCCACTCTACCGCACACTACGACCACTAGTCGCCGCCACCAAACGCGGCCACTCTGCCGCACACTACGACCACTAGTCGCCGCCACCAAACGCGGCCACTCTGCCGCACACTACGACCACTAGTCGCCGCCACCCAACGCGGCCACTCTGCCGCACACTATGACCACTAGTCGCCGCCCCCAAACGCGGCCACTCTACCGCACACTACGACCACTAGTCGCCGCCACCAAAAGCTGCCACTCTACCGCACACTACGATCACTAGTCGCCGCCCCCAAACGCGGCCACTCTACCGCACACTACGATCACTAGTCGCCGCCACCAAACGCGGCCACTCTACCGCACACTACGACTACTACTTTTCTGAAGTACACACTCTTTTACGAAATTTTCCATCCATTTTACACACAGGTTTCTTAATTTCGTTGAAGCAGCACTGAATGTCCTCCTGGTATAAAAACAAATTCTAGCAATAATCCTTTTACTTAAGCGCGCATTGCAATAACTTGGGGGACGTTATTGCAATGCGCGCTTAAGTAACGTAAGCTTCCTCTCCTTACCTTGACTTCCACGTCTCTATATATATTTCTCATATGTATATTTGACGACTAATTTCTTGTATTTTCACAGCTAAGTTGCGCGGACATGTGTATGAGCGAGGAGGAGAGATGGCTGTCTCAAGTTGAGATAGTGACCCACGCCGGGCCCCACAGGAGACTGTGGATGGGGCCGCAGTTCGTCTTCAAGACATACAACAGCACCGGGTAAGTTCTTCCACCGCTGGAGAACTAGTTTATTCATTTCTAGCCGCTCTAAAGCTTAAATTTCTAGACATTCCTCCTCTTCAATGGAATTGACACCATTCTAAATAAAACAGTGGCATTTGTTTTGCTTCATGCGATTGTAAAACAAAACAAACTGCTCAATTTCTTAGTATAATTGATTCAGAACTCATTGTCAATTTTTATTGTACTGTTACGCCCACATTACAATAAAAATTGACAATGAGTTTTGAATCAATTATACTAAGAAATTGAGCAGTTTGTTTTGTTTTACAATCGCATGAAGCAAAACAAATGCAAGTTTAATCATGCACTAACAACATTAAAAGGTCAATTTAATCATACACTAAGCACATTAAAAATTTATTTATTTATTTATTTATTAACAAACAAACAGTCTCATATGGTTACATTTGACACAGTAAAAAGTAGTAAATTATGGACTTACAGTTTCCTTAATCGGAATATAAAATATACCTAAACATTAAAAACATTAAAAGTTTTGAGTTAAATTGAGATGCATCGTTAGTAGTATAAACATTGCCAGAAAACTTACAGTTATGATAAAGTTGTGTTACAGTTGTTGAATACGTTGTAAAGATAATCGTTTGAAGCTACAAAATGTCTCGTGGAGAATATCTAACGTCTGAAATTTTTCGTCATAAAGCCTGCACGCTCTTCTAATGAAACCGTTTTTTACGTAAGAGGTACGGCTACGGGGGATAAGAAAGAGGGGTTTCTTTCTACAAGCTCGCTCGCAACGCCGGGGTACTCTAAAAGAAAGCCTATGTATTAACGAAGGGGCATCGATGATGTTATTAATAATTTTGTATAGGGTCAAGACATCAATACGTTCACGACGAGAACTTAATAAAGTAGTACTTTGTCTTTTCAAGGAAGTGGTATAGTCTATGTATTTATGTCCAGTGCGATACTTAATTGCCTTGACAAACTTTTTCTGTACTTTCTCTATTTTTCTTTTTTATCTTTTCTATTTAAAAATACGTTTTTATTATCCTACATATTTAATTAACCAAAGATGTATTCGAAATTATGCTAATTCTTAAAGGGTGTCTCGTTGACGTCAAAATTGCATGCAGGCAAACAATGCTATACGCAATTTCATTGCTGTTCTAATCTTTGATGTCCAGGTCGAACTCATCACTCTCTGAAGCGGAGGCAGTGGAAGTGGACACGAGCGCGGCGAGTAGCGTAGCTCGCTCCAACCCCGTCAATATGCCGGGCGCGCGGCCTGTGGTACCCGTACTGGTCGACTCCGGCTCGCCAAGTGAGTAACATGATAACCTTACTGCTACGACGTGAGGTTTAGTTTGTGGGATAAAAAACGCTGCTGGTTTTTTTTTTAAAGATATTCTCTTCTCATAGATGACTTTCCATCATTTTGTACAGTCAAGTTTCGCTCTTGGCACAATGATAATAAAGTGTACACAGGTACGTGTTACAATAAACCACGTACCGGAAGGCGCAGTGTGGGTAGACCCTCCACAAGGTGGACTGATGCCCTTGTAAGGGTCGCGGGAGTACTTTGGGCGCGGGTGGAGACCGGTCATCGTGGCACTCTGTTGGGGCCTATGTCCATCAGTGGACATCTTTGTGTGTGACAGTAGAAAGAACGCTATGCAAGCGGCTCGACCGGGCTGCGAACTCCGCCCCTCCCGTAAACATATCCTCAGTTCAAATAAATTTGTTTATCCCATAAAGAAGAAGATAACTAAATTTTACACCGACAAGAAACATTATTGAGACATGGTAAGTATGTAGATCGAGCCATAGTACAAGCCTTGCTTGGTTTGGTAGGTCGAATTGTGTAAGATTGTTCCCGAATATTTATTTATTATTTGTTGTCTGACATTGCACGTAGAAGGCGAAGCGTGGGTAGGCCCCCCACAAGGTGGAGTGATGACCTGACCTGGTAAAGGTCGCGGGAGTCCGCTGGATGCGGGTGGCGCAGGACCGGTCATTGTGGCACTCTTTGGGGGAGGCCTATGTCCAGCAGTGGACGTCTTTCGGCTGATATGATGATGATGATGATGATGAGGATTTGTTGTCTGCAGGTTCCCTAGAGCATTCTCCGTCGGACAGCTTCCGTCGCAAGTCGTTGTTGGCCGAGAGCGGGCGCGCCGTCTCCGTGTGCGACGTCCAACTGCGGGAGGACCTCGCCGAAGCCATGAAGGAAGACCACGGTACGTACCCTCCCCTCAAAATGGGTAATACGTTTCCCAGAGGCTAAAATGACAAATGTCGGGATTACAAATTAGCCTGCGGGCCTAACAAGGTCGTCATTTTATAACTTATTGCCGAGAAGACATTCGTCACTCGCATACTCGTCAGAATGTGACGGATATCCATAGCGATAAGTTATAAAATGGATGGCAACATTGTTACTAAACGTATGGGATTGACATTGACTGTCGATTTTGTTACAATTCGTAACTATCCGTTTAATGGGACATAAATTAATGAATATGCCCATTTATGATGGTTTGGGGCTTTGAATACTTTGGTAGATTCAACAGATAGACTATCCGTCTCTTACTAATTTAAAAACTCAGAATGAGACATGTCCTTACATCTATCTCTATTGTATTCTATATACATCGTATGATATGTATCGTCTATCTGTTGAATCTACCAAAGTATTCAAAGCCCCAAACCATCATAAATGAAAAATTCAGATAACACTTTTTGGCGTCGTTTTAGTCTGTGGGATAAAAAAACGCTGCTGATTTTTTTTATTTGGAAAGAAATAGTCTTCTCATTCATAGTCATCAACTCTCCATCATGATTAGAAATATTGGATTTATTTCGAATCCATCAGTAAACAATACGAGCTTAAACTTCATCTAAGAACTGTGGCTGTTTTTGGCACGATCTTTAGTGATAAATCGCGTCTGAGAGCGGTTGCACACGGTGAATATTGAAGCGCTACCAACGCGATACTGGTGTACTATCGCTAGTGTCGCGCGATTGTCGTGCGTTCGCGAAACGCTAATTTGTATCGCTGCGAAAAGTCGCCGTGTGTAAACCGCTCTACGTACTTCTGTTACATGAATTCATATATTTTTAAAATGGAACCCTCAATAATATGAACTTGAGGTTCAATTTTCTGAACCCTATTTTCTAAGTGATAAGTGCCAAGATCGAATGGAGGAGAGAAGAAAGCATTGCGTCGAACGCCAGAACTATACAGCCAAAGGCATCCATCATTCCCATTGTTGGCTTCTCAACAGGGACCGGGACTGTCGTCACATATCTGTTCCGATTGAAAGTTAAAATTGTATATTGACCGGGGAATCAAATATCAGATTATACTCCGATTGGTTGAAAATTGTAGACCTGTCAAGATTTAAAGAAACAATTTCATCTATTGAGTTTGCAAAACTGTTCGCTACCGCTATCGACATTGCTCTTTGTTCTTTCTCTTCCATACGTTTATACTCAGATAGAAATCACTAGAATCGATCCTATTCCGTCCAATATGTATATCACTCAGACGAAATGTACCTGACATAACTACCGACTCGCTTCGCACTCCTACCAACATTTTCATTATGAACAAATAACTCGGATAGCTCGGTCCTAAATGCTTTTTTCTAAACCTCCTCCATGGAATAACTTGGTTGCCTTTGGTTCGTATAGGGTGTGCGCGCGCGGAGCCACAAGCGCGGGCCGGGCGCGGCGTGCGGCGCGCCGTGGACCCGCTCGGGACCGTGGTGCCGCGCGGCGCGCCCGCGCCCGCGCCCGCGCGCGAGGAGCCCGGCCCCGACCCCGACCGCTACACCCGCGCCAACGCCGACGAGCGCACCTTCCGGCCCGTGCTGCGCGCGCCGGCCGCGCTGTGCCTGCCGCTGCCCGCCGACATGGTGGTGCGCCCGCTGCCGCGCGACACCACCATCCCCGTGCAGACGGTCCACTCCACCAGCCTCACCCCCGACGACGAACCCCTCCCGCTCAATACTGACGTCGTTATACCCGCCGCGCTCACCGTTCACAATTGGACGGCCGGGAGCGACGCCGGCTTTGTGCCCATCGAGGGCGCGTGGGAACCCGACTCGACCCGGGTTCCCCGACGGGTCGACGGGACCGACTTAGACGAAGATCTCCAGCGAGAAAGAGATGTATGGAAGTGTGACGAGAGCTCGGCCCCGGCCGAGCGCGAGAGAGAATCACTGCCAAAATCGCGGCCTTCGGATGATATTCAGCCGATCGTCCGAGCTAGATTTAAGAAATCTCCCACCCCAAAGTCAGTTAGTGATAGAGATAGTGACGTTAGAATTAAGAAACCTAGGGACGTTAAGGAGCTTAGAGAGGTTGAAGGTGCTAGAGAGGAGTGCGAGCTTAGGGAACCGACAGTTCCGAAAAGGGCGGTTAAGCCCGAAGTTGTTGTAGATGATAAGAAGGTAGACGTACAATCTGAGGCGGTAGTTAAGGAGAAGTCGCCAGTGGCTTCTGTAGATATAATAGAGGCCCCACGTGAAAAACCTAAAAAACCTGAGAACACTGAAAAACCTCGAGCAGTACCAGAACAAAGCCGTGGAAAATCTAGAAAACTAGATAAGATTCACACTGTGAAGACACTGACGGAGGAAATTCGTGAAAAACCTAAGAAAGTCGATAAAGTAGATATTATAAAAACGGCAACAGAAGTTACCCAAGATAAGGAAAAGAAGAACGATAAAATTGAAGATGTGAAACCCGCTATGGATAACATTCGCGAAAAAAAGAAGATTGAAAAGGTGAAGTCAGATATAGAAGTAACTCGTGAGAAATTAGTTAAAGTTGAACAAGTAGACATTGTAAAAGCGGAAGAACAGGCTTGGGATTTGCTTTTCAACGAACCCGAAAAACCTGCGATCTTAACTGTTACGCAACAAACGATTGCTCCTGAGAAATTAGATGAAAAACCTAAATCGAAGAAAACACGTAAAGGTAAAAAAGGCCAAGAGGATTTACAAGCCAAAGAAGATGACAGTTTTATAGAAATCCACGCGATCGAAGAAGCGAAAACGCCATCTTGCGGCGAATTGGTGTCAATTTCAACGCCATTCGAGGACATTGATGCCACTGGCTCCTACTTAGCCAAAATGAGGAAAACGCGTTCCTCCAAGAGCTTCACTCCTGAAAAAGATGATGACACTGAGGTCAAGCCTGTTGAATTCTTCTCTGAAGATGATTATGAACTAACTTCACTTAAACCGAAGAGCAGGAAGAATTCTTCCGTGTCAGCTTTCATAGAGGGTTGGCCCGAACCAGGCCCTGTTAAAAAATCAACGCCAATACCAATAGAAAGACCTTCAGTCAACCTCAAAGTGAAACATGACTACATAAGCACTAGTGAAATCCCTTCTACTTCGCCTAAAGAATTCCCGAAAGCAAAGAAGAGCAAATCATTGTCTCCATATTCCGAGGCCAGTCGGAAATGCGTTGACAAACCTTTCGAAACTGAGAAAAAAGATCTATACGTCATAGATTCTACTAAAGATGAATTCCCTGAAATCCAAATCACCAGAGGCACTAAAAGTCGTAAGAAGTCACCTCAGCCGTTGGAAAGAAAGAGCGTAGAAAGAGAAATCATTCAAGAGAAGCCTATTAAATCCTGGAGCTCCATAGCTGCCTCAAAGAATGAGAAAAGGGAAGAACCTTCTACTGCTTTGAAAAAGTACGAACGATTTGACTCTTGGGAAGAGCCTGTTGGCGCTAGTTTAGAATATCCGAAGTCTTCCAAAGACGAAGTGTCATTGCAAGAGAAACTGTTTGAACTCTGCAAGAGGACAGACATTATGGTTGCGGAATGTGACGCTCCTACTGAACTCAACTTCGTCGATGAACACCACACCGATCTGCATGATCTACCGCCACTAGAACCCTTAGATTTCGGCTTGGATGACTACAAACTAGAAGTCATGAGTGACAGTCTATTGGAAGTGAACGATACGAAAATAACTAGTCCGATATGTAAAATAAACATTGACGATATATTATCGTCCATCAAAGAAACAACAAGCAAAGTTATCGAGTCGAGTACCTTCAATTTAGTAGATCTGGAGAAGGTGCCAGCTAGGAAGGAAAGAGGTTTTAGTGTTATTGAGAATCATAAGATTACAACCCAAGAGGTTAAAATAGATGATGAAAGCAAGGAAGGGGAGAGTTCAGTCATGGAAAAGTCATCGGATGATGACAATGTGTCGCCCCTGGTGTCTACTGACAGTGACAAGGAAGACAAGAGGTCTGCCGGTGCTTCGAACGTTCTCCTCCCTTCTACAAAGCAATCAGCTAAATGTAAGAAATCGCGTAGAAAGAAGAAGTAACTTCAATGTGTTCAAATCTTAATAGCTTCAATTTATATACCTAATAGTTACGCGATCGTAAATTACAATATTTGCTGCTAATATCATAGTTAAGATGTAATTTTAATGAAAGATCCCGATAACGGTAACTTAACCAATATAATTTTCGAGTTTAATTACTTTAACATAAATTTTGCAAAAGTATCCCTACTTTACTTACGCCATAATAATTAAAAAAAATTAAAAATAAAAATTAATAAAAATCATGGAAAATGACAAAAATATTGTTAACATTTTCTTTATGAAGATAGTTCCAGCAAGCGTTCTTACATTCTGTTCGTAATTGACGCAAATGTTGAACGCTTTCCTGTAGAGAGTTTATCTTCTTCAAAAACTGTCTTCATAAAAAATATAGTTAAACATTACAACAGTGCTGCTTTAGTACTTATTTTTGTAGATTATTTAATTACATTATACATAGTAATGTGGTAGTTATAGTTAATTTCAATGACGGACTCGACGTCTGATAATTTTGCTTTCATCACCAACACATAAAAAAACATTGGCTCTGCCATAGTTGGGTTATATGTCTGGCCAGTAGGACAAGAAAGTACCTCATTGTTAATCATTTAAAAACCCTAATCGTATTTTGCAGTAGAATCTCGAAAGCGTGCTTCATTTCCACTATTTCGAAATATTTATATTTTATTCTCATCACCTCAACGTTTTAACTTAACTGATAGGGCGTTAGCGTACGGTTTTAGGTCTACCAGTATCTGTCCCATTCGCGCTGGCCCGGTTAGAAATAGATGGATGCTTTTAGTACGAAAACCTAACCAATGGCAACTCAGAGCGCTCTTAACGTCCGACTTGCTTGTGACCAAGTCACTCGGTATAAAATACCTTCTCTACAACACGGCTGTCTTATGTACAAATACTTTAACTATCCGGAAAGTATTAATGTAGAGGTTTTGTTTTTATATTAAGTTTTATGTTGAATCATGACAAATATTTATTTTTTCTAAATATAAGCTTTTCTTTTTGTAGTTTAAGTTATAATGTTTAGTGAATAATTTTACTCGGATTAATAATTAGCGCATAATATTTATATTCATGATCACTATCTGAAATGAAATTATTGCTGTTTGCTCATTTCTGTGGAAGTAGGTTAAGTGAAGAAATAAAAAGGCATATAATAATAAAAATCTAAAAATAAAATAAACACGGTGGTGCATCTACTGTTATTGACTTCCGGTAGTAACGATGCGTTGACTAAAGACTACCTAAAGTTCTGTCCGCCCCAATAATTATTGATAGTTCTTTGCATGCATAGTTCTGTGACAACGCAATACTATGGCACCACTGAGCTGATCAGGCCCCTATTTCACCAACTTGACAATTGTCACCTGACACTGACAATTGTTGTAGAAGTTAAGGTGGTCGCTAGGGTACTTGTGGCTCCAGCAATGTACGGAGAATTGTCGTTGTCAGGTGACAATTGTCAAGTTGGTGAAATAGGGGCCTGATGACAGAGACAGAAAGTGGTTAAGAGGGAAGAATAGCTTCGCAGCAGCTAGCAGCTCGCGACTGACAATAGGTACTTTTTTGATGAAATTTCCATTTCGGGAGAAAACGTTTTTCACTAACTAAATATTAACAAATCTCTGTGATTTTGATGTTGATCGCTTCAGCATAATTTATTGTAGGTTTACAGGATTCCCATTAAAAAAAAAGACCGGGTTGCACTCCGGGAGTGCCGGCAGAAGTGAAAACTGCTTAAACTTTTCGAATTCTTTTTTCAACCAAACTGAAAAGTATCATACTTAGCATGTCATATTGTCCTATATATCCTCGAATCGGTCTTCACAGTCTCCAAAAACGATGTCTGCACAACAATGTCTAAATCGTCTGAAATAGACGTGATGATGATGATGATTATGATATACATTGACAATTAAGTTTCATATTTAAACAATATAATTTGTGGATAATAATAACACCATATCGAAATGGCAGAGGAGTATTAGTGTAGAATTCTCCAGTCATCGTATCGTTGCTACCGGATGTTATTAGTTTTATTGTGTAATCTGTAATAATTTATAATCATAATTAACAACTCAAGATTCACATTCAGTGGATCGGTGGCTGCCTTCAGTAAAGCAATCTAAGAAGTTGTGCTTAATCTAGTACGGCGTAATGCCCTAATTTAATAGGAAATGAGACTTTGTGTGCGTAGCAATATGCAATATGTGTGTACCAATTGAACTGAGATCTTAAGACACTTATGTTCGTGGACTTTTTCTACGGTTTGCTATAGAAGATGCGTTTATTATCTTACAACATTAAAGTAACACTGACATGGTGTAGCACTGTTTACTTTTTATGTTATGTACAAACACCAACACAATTAACTAACCATCCTGTATTTGCATGGAGCGTTATTACAATGCACATAAAGTGCACGGATGGTCAGTGAAATGCGTTGGCGATGGTGCACGTACAATGTACGAAATTTATTCATTTGACGTAAAATTTTACTGAGGCTACAAAGCTACTGGACGTTTGATGAACTTATACCGAAAAAAATAACATTGTTATCAAATTAAACAAAAAGCGTATAGTTGGAAAAATCTGCAATGTTATTAAAATATACTTGGATATGTTAGATCCAAGATCTGATAAGTTTGTAGCTTCTATCATAGGAAAAAAAAACTACCAGAAAACGTCCTAACAGGAATGTTTTATATCGTGTATTTGTCGATATATGTATATCAAATAGAATGTCCCCACAATTAGTAAAACTGTGGCGACATTCTGTATCTTTTGACCGCAGTTTACTCAAAAATAACTTGCTATTTAAAATAACATGATATACTACTGTATGTTACAATTTTTTTATACAATTGCGGTTAAAAGGTTAAAGAGCCCTTCAGGCATCAGTAAATTACTTATACTGTACGATTTTCGAGCTCATATTAACTTCATGTCATGTAAGTTCACATTTATGTCCCGATGTGAATGATAATAACTCACCCAAAACTAACCATCTATCGTTTGCCAAGAGATATTGACCCGTAACATAACGCGAATTAGGTATAATTTTAAGGCAGCACTTTTCGAAAAAAAAAAATAATTATATTTTCTTGGAAGTTGACTTCATTGTTACAGCAATGTTTTTGATATTTTGGAGCGTTGTTTTTCGTCGAATAACTGTACAAATTGTTTTTTTTACAACATTTATAATAATTAGGATCATATTAATTAATTCATATTGTTTAGTATCTTAATTTAAAATTTAAAAGTACATCAAGGAAAAGTTAAGGAACGACCACTAAAAGATACAAAAACTAATTATATTTAATAATAGTAACACTTTCGCTTATTTGTGCAAGTACAAGATATAATTATGTACATACTAATTCAGTTATAAAATAGCTTGACCAATATATTGCTATGTAAGTTGCAATTTTAATTGTTGTTCAATAGATCTACACATTTATAAAAAATCGCAAGATCATAGGGCATTGAGTTAATTTCAATATTTTCATTGCCTCTGTCATCTATTTGGGACAGCCGTAATTCCTCTTAGAGACAGGCGCAGCCTGCGGTGGCGGTCAATAGTACATTTGACATAACTGTCAAGTTTACTATTGACCAAAGCCTCTCATAGTGGCGCGGCCTGCGGTGGCGGTCAATAGTAAATTTGACATAACTGTCAAGTTTACTATTGACCAAAGCCTCTCATAGTGGCGCGGCCTGCGGTGGCGGTCAATAGTAAATTTGACATAACTGTCAAGTTTACTATTGACCAAAGCCTCTCATAGTGGCGCGGCCTGCGGTGGCGGTCAATAGTAAATTTGACATAACTGTCAAGTTTACTATTGACCAAAGCCTCTCATAGTGGCGCGGCCTGCGGTGGCGGTCAATAAAATAAAAGGGGTGTTCAAAAGATAAAATGATCTTTGATGTTATTTTACGAGTACATACACATACCTTATACGTATTCTAATTAAAAAGATGAAAAAAAAACAATGTATATACATACGTAGAAGTCCTCAAAAGATACAAACCTAACCTAACCTGAAATTGTGACTTACCTACCTACTTATATTTTATATATAGTATTATTAAAGCTTACACTGGAAACTAAAATATTTCCTTAGACTCGTTTTGAAACTGCCATACTCTATAGTGGGTCATATAAGCTGTATTAATGAAAATTAAGAATAACTTTAATAACTAGCATGTTACGCTGGACGTTTTATTTTAATTGAAATTGACCCTGAATTTAATTTCGTAAGGTTAAAATTTCTGTTGAGAATAGTGATTTTGCTCAGCTATAACCTCATTCATGCCTGGTCAAGATTTCAATTATAGGCAGAACTGTTAAAACAATATCAGCTATTATGTAATATAAAAAAGAGGTAGAAAAGTAAGTTGTCTATACGAAATAGACAATTTCACAAAAGTAAAATCAGCTTATTTTTATGAAACGTCAAAAACGCTCCGTTAGTATGGAATTTGTAGGGATTACGGGCTTGTCACGTCACAATAAAAACAACGTCCTTATTGTTAGTTTTTATGGATTTAAACTCAGTTTTGGAGCGCTTGTAACCTACCGCTTTTTTGTATTACATTATTGTGACTCAGTAGCAAAATTTATTTAATAAAAATCGCTCTTTCATAATATAGAAATTTAATCTAAACACGAATAGTATTTGTACTCGAATTTGCTGTAGTCAGTGTTTCGCGTGTTATCAAATTGATATTTGTAAATTCGGCTGCCTTCTATCAGTATGATTTTGTTGATAATGTTATGGAGTGTTTAAAAAAATTTAATAGTGATAAATAAAAATGAGAATTCAAAAACCACAACTGCGTTGTTATTTATGTCATTTTAATGTCATACTACTCTACCTACTTTCTTAATTTTACATAGATTACAATCTTCTGTACCAAGCATAAGTTGAACCTACTAGATTATTTAATTTAATCCTACTAGATAATTTATGCGCGGCAACACTAAACGTCATACGCATACATTTTGACTAATATGCTGCTTGCTTGCTCCATTTGGCAAACGTAGGTTGACCCCAAGTGTACAGTCACTAGCATTGATATCAGCCACAACAAAGCGAGGATATATATCTGACACATCCTTACTGCCCTAGAAATAGAGTCGTGACAGATATTTGTGCTCGCTTTATTATGGCAGATATTGGTGCGGGTGACTGTCCTTGCATGGCATACATATATCTCAATATAGTTCAAACAAAATACCTAGCCCATTATACCTTCTTATAGGGAAACAAATTATTTATTAAATAATTTTGTTTCGTGTTATTTTTAACAAGGAAATTACTCCGATATTAATATTTTATATATATTTTAAACGATATGATACAGAGAGAAAAAATATAATGCAAAAATTACCCATCTTCGTCTGTAGGCCCCGACAGGGCTGAAAGGTTCACGCCTTCTAGGACCACTAATGGGCGAGCTATGCGCTCGCTCCATCCTAATCGAACCAAATCAAGAGAATACAGAGAGGTCGCTAGTATAGTTGAAAGATACGCGACTTCCGTCACTGTCCTCGTAGCTTAGTGGTCAAAAGCACTCTAGCGTTAATGATCGCAGGTTCGAGTCCTGTCGGGGGCTACAGACGAAGATGGTTTATTTTTCTATTATATTCTTTCTCTCTGTATCATATCGTTATACCTACCCCATTGTTCATAAAACTTATGAATCCCCTGTTAAAAATAATGGGTTTATGCCAGTCATACAAGCACAAATGTTTATGTGATAAAAGATCAAACCAATTGTGACGGCATTGTAACTAAAATAGGTTATTGAATAATTGAACCTTCCGTTTTCATCTTTTGTTGTTTTTGTATAGTTGAATGGTTTAAACTTAAGTTCCCTGTTTTTAGGGTTCCGTAGTCAACAATGAACCCTTATAGTTGCCTCTTGTGCGTCCGTCCGTTTGCAGCTTAGCTCAGTTAGCCTTACTACTACTCGGCAATATATGTACATATCAAACAAGCCCACAAAGTGGTAAAATAAATTGAAAGATATATATATTTACGGTTAGGGCGGTATATTGAATCTTGAGCATAACCAGGGATTCAAGTGTTTACGCCCAAGATGAAAATAAGTTTGCTACCAAGTGGCACATACTGGTTTTCACGAATCCATACTAATATTATAAATGCGAAAGTGTGTCTGTCTGCCTGTCTGTCTGTTACCTCTTCACGCTTAAACCGCTGAACCGATTTGGATGAAATTTGGTATAGAGATAGTTTGAGTTCTGGGGAAGGACATAGGATAGTTTTTATCCCGGAAATCATCCCCCAAGAGGATGAAGTGGGAGGTGAAAGTTTGTATGGAGCTACGATATAAACGAGTTCCACGCGGACGGAGTCGCGGGCAGCAGCTAGTTCTACATATAAGGAAAAATGCCTCATTCGAGGGCAACAATCGCTCTTTTCTGAATAGCACAACCAGGGAAGAAAAGTATACCAAAGATCCCTCATTTGGGAGCAACAATGACTCTTTTCTAAATATCAGGTTTTTTTTACTTCACTTTGTCTATTGTATTCCAGCTATTGTCTCGACGCGTTACGAAGAGCCAGAAGAGCTAAGCTCGAGCAGCTTCAGTTCAACGTCCCGCGCCTCCCTGGATCCCCCGTCGTCGCCCACTCCCTCCTGCAGCGGGGACAACTTGCTGCACTTCCCCGGCGACTCTAGCAGCTCTGTGTAGTCTAAGGTGAGTCACTATCGTATAGTTATGGTCTCTGTTACGAAGATTGAAGAGCTGAGCTCGAGCAGCTTCAGTTCAACGTCCCGCGCCTCCCTGGATCCCCCGTCGTCACCCACTCCCTCCTGCAGCGGGGACAACTTGCTGCACTTCCCCGGCGACTCTAGCAGCTCTGTGTAGTCTAAGGTGAGTCACTATCGTATAGTTATGGTCTCTGTTACGAAGATTGAAGAGCTGAGCTCGAGCAGCTTCAGTTCAACGTCCCGCGCCTCCCTGGATCCCCGTCGTCGCCCACTCCCTCCTGCAGCGGGGACAACTTGCTGCACTTCCCCGGCGACTAGCAGCTCTGTGTAGTCTAAGGTGAGTCACTATCGTATAGCTATGGTCTCTGTTACGAAGAATGAAGAGCTGTGCGTTTCACAGGTGGGGTCACAACAAAAAGCAGAACAAAAACGAAATTTGAGCTTTTTATACCCAACCCCACGGCTAGGATAAGCGCGCAACTAGCGAGGCAATTATGAATAAATATTTTATCCTTTCAACCGTTGTCTTGTCTGTTATACGAGATAAAGTGACAGTAAATGACACTGACCTTGATTCATGACAGTTAAAAGTTGAGAGATATTTAATGGAAGAATGTTAATACGTGTCACACCTTATCTCGCTTGTGAGACGCACACATATGCTTGCTATTTTGGAATAGTTTAAGTCCCAAGACGGTCCAAAGATTAGTCTACTCTATATACCAGGGTTTCTTAAAGTGTGGTTCATGGACCCCTTAGGGGTCCGTGACATGATTGCTAGGGGTCAACTGCCACTTCGTGCACTCTTAACGTATTCAGGGACGTAAGACGTTGATACATGAAACATGAGATTTTTTTACATCCTTTCTTCAACAAGGGTCCGCGGTACTTTTGAAATTCTGAAAGTAGTCCATGCCTAACAAAAGTTTGACAACCACTGCTTGACTGTATCACATCTAAATCGGGCTCTAATTAGTGCCAATTACATTGAATTCAATAACAAAGTCAACCTAGCTTAGAAAGACTTTTCATGACTGGTTTTCTACAGATAAAATGAAACTTAATCCCACTAAAACGAATGCCGTATTTTTCAAAGCTACTACGAAGGTTTTGGTCATTCGAACAGCAGTTACCTGTCGGTATACATTGTCAATGCATATGACGTAGAAATCACTCACCTCGTAACAACGCTGTTCAGAATATTAACAATTATTTTGTTCATTACAGGAATACGCTGCTATGAACTGAGCTCCAGTAACCAAGGAGAATGGAATGTAAAGCGTAATTGATAGTTTTCTAACACTTGGAAAAAGCCTTAGGCCACAGTTTAGCTACTTACATTCGGTACATAAGAAAACCGATCTTATGTGTAGGTCCTAAGGTAGATTTCAGTTTAAAGTGAAACGAAACTAGAAGCTGCAAGATCTTTAGTCTTCTGGAGTGACATCAGACTTCAAATTGTATCCAGCAATTTATATCAAGATAGTTCAGACAGCGCTTACGCTGTATCTCTTAAGATAGCAAGGTAAATATCGATATTCCTTTATAAAATTATATTAATTATTGTTATAGGTACATGAATCGTGTAAACAGTCTCATTAATATGTTTACCTAATCTTTGCGTTTTACGGAGGCAGTTGACTTGGACAAAATTAGACTTCAACGTCAAAATACACGCCCAATCGCCTTCGTAAAATGCAACAATTGTATTATACCTATAGACTGTTCATTTCAAAGAATTAAGAGAAGGATTAAGAGTGCTCAACACACTTATGGTCGCTGTATAGTATATTGGGGCAACGTTGGCGCGTGAGCAGGAGTACCTATGCGTTAGAGGGAGAGGGCTATAATTCGATGTCATTCGTTTACATAGCTGCGTCTTGCTCACGCGCCAACGTTGGCCCAATGTGTACGGCGACCATTACGTACGATTTCCACCGAACGGGCTGGGCCAGGGTCGTGTGGAGCCGTATCGCGAGCACCGCTTGGTAGCCGACCGCGTTTTAATAGAGTGGAGAGGGCAACGGCATTCGAAGTTTTCCCTCTCTGTCGCACTTACGTACGAACTCGCAGTCTGACAGAGAGGGAAAACTTCGAATGCCTTTCACGGTAGGCCCTCAGTAGGCAAAACCCGGAAGGAACCGGTCGGATGCGATTACAGCTGAGCCACAGACTAATGAATAGTCCCTAAAGGTACAGAAGGTGCACTGCCTAAGTGATGACGTTAGCTGTCATTTTTAGGGAAATAGACAATTATAGACTGGGATAAGGTTGACGTATAACTAAACATCCAAAATTATAATGGTTTTAGTTTATATGTTTGTTATTGAAATAATCCATTTTGGAAATAATAATATAATAGGATTATAAAAAAATACCAAGCCGAAAAGTTAGGATTAAGTAAAAAATGCATGAAAACATATTAAGTTTTTACAAAACAGTTCATATTCAGCTAAATGTTGTAAAATAAAAAAATAGTTTAATGATGTGCGATCAATGAAATGAATGAAATTATGTTGTTACTATGTACAAACGTCATTGTGTGCGACACGCTGCAGAACCCTAGCTAGACCTCCGCAGGAGGTTACCATAGATAAGACTCGTTTCGCGCCAAAATTACAGTGGGATAGGCCTGGCCGAGCACAGCCGTCCACGTCCGCAAGGAGCCGACCGGCCGCAAATCCATTCAAATACGAAATGTAACCAGGCCTGGTCGGTGAAAATCGTATGTTAAGCATATTTTTGCAATTAACGTATTTTTTGTGTTAATGTTTAGACTACATAACTTGTAGGACCTAGTTTTACGAAGTAGTTTTTATATAAATGGAGATCTTCAATATGTTATACTATACATAATACAAATAGTCCTATATAATGTAGGTGAATAGTTAATAGTAGCATAGTTTTGCTTCATTAAAGATAAAGTTATTTAACTGTGCATAATAAATATAAAATGGGTTACCCAAAACGACATTTGGCCTTTATTCGGATTTCAAATGAAATTTGTCATAAAGTTAAGAAAGCGCACTTTTAAAGGAAGCATACAAAATTAATGGACGTAAAAAGAGTTGTATTTTTGGTACATGCTTCCTAAATAGTAAGTTATGTTTCTAAAAGTATGTATATCGCAAACTGAATTAAATCTTGTTCATTTGCTTCAACGTAAAACTTAACCACACAAATATATATAAATACTTTTAGAAGCATTAATATTAAGAGGTTATCATCACAATTTCAAACAAATTGTATGCATTTGTTTTACTGTAACTGTGATATGTAGAAAAAAATAGAGCTTGCGTAGGTTAGGACACGGCTAAGTAAATTCAAGCAAAAAGAAATTTGATTGCAGCGCCATTTTAATTTATACACATTCCATACTTAACAGATTTTAAACTGACAAATTGGTTTATTTAATATAAGAGCGTTTCTCAAAAAAAATGCCACTATTATTAATTGTACTTCTATGAATTTTTTGTTAACTATTTCCACTCAGAATCAGGAGCACTTTCGACCCTGGTAGGAAAAAAAACTGTCCCAAAGCTATTTTTCCTTTTGTGTTACCATTTACCTTACACTTTGTATGGTGGTAACAGAATAGGAAAGTGCAAAAATGTATGGACATTTTGGGACACTTTTTTTCTCCTATTGGGATGGAAAGACATCGTGATTTTGAGTAGAAATAACATAAAAGTTGCAGAAAATCTCCGAAAAAATGTAGTGGCATTTTTTTTGAGAAATGCTCATAATCTGTAGCATTATATTGCGTCATACCATTATCACGTATAATCTTTATAACCGACTTCAAAAAAAAGGAGGGTTTTTTCTATAATGATCAACGCATTTGCTCTCGGAAATCAGTTCATTTGGTAAATTGCAAAATAATTGTGGAAATATTCTCCTGGCTTGGCGGAGTACTAAATTGAAGTCGGTTAAAACTTTAAAGTAAATCATAACCGCTACTGTCATATATGTGTGACAGTGCGTCCCGCGGATACATTCAAAGTAATTGGTTTTAGAGCATTTTGCGATGTTACCTAATGCTGTAAACGGATTGCTATAACCCGTTCAACGCTAATCACGACAAACATGCGTCAGAGCGCTTCGCTCTTCGCTACATATGAAGCTTAACAATTACACTGCCAGGAACCCGCGTAGCGCCGTCGACGACGTAAGCGCTTTCCGCTACATACGTGGAAAACCACGGGACCGGCTACGAGAGTAGCGCGTAGCGATTCTTAGCAGTGAATGTGTTGATCTGCTCCTCACTACAGCGTAGCGCTACAAGCGTAGCGTGACGGTGAAAGGGTTGTCACGTGAGGTTCTCAGGATGTGTCACGCCCATCAATCATCACATTCATTTGAATAATTCAAACTTGACGCATACTCCGACAAGTTTCTATTTGACCCTAGCCACGTACACAACGACACTATCTCAGGGTCAAATAGCGGCTTATCGGACTTTAGTAATAGATTCCTTTTTAGATTAATGTAAATTGTAAGTAAATCCTCACTTGTCAAAGCTAATTCAAATCTTCAAATCTTCCGCCAAGAGTCTTCCATTAATGATTCCTTTCGCAACAAAACTTTCCAATTGGATCAATTAACGGTGTGTATTTATTTTCCGTGTTTCTGAAATCGCCTGCTTACTTTCTGAGACGTCTATCTTTATGTATTTGATGTACTTGTTTACTATTAAGTAGTGGCGGTCATACGGGGCGTATTCACGAAGCTTTCAGTTACAATATGGGTCTTAAACGCAGTCTGCATAGTCCCTAATCTCTTTACTAATATATGCGGGAGGCGTCGACACGCCGCGCGCGCGCCGTTATCGCCCTACCCCCGCACCCGCGCGCCGCGCAAACGAGGACTGAGTTAAGCGGTCTACCTATAACATATGAGAATTGTTACCTGCAGCTTCGTGAATGGGCTCATTTCCATTGTAATCAATTGACGTGTACTCATAGCGTGTCGGAATTATAATCGATGAAAATTAGCCCCTATTAGCGTTTATATCAAAGACTTATTTTAAAAAGTGAAGCTTCTAAAGAAAGAAAAAGAAAGAAGACATTTATTCACTACACAAAAGACAGAGACAAAGGGAGTTGTTATACGTATTGCGGCAGTGAATCGGTCGTTGTCTCAGCAATAAGCTGCAGTATCATCTCGTTCTCTTCTTTTCTTCGTTGTCTTCTCATTTTATACATTTTGTCATATCGACTTTTCTGATGTAAAGTCAGCAGAAGTACCTACGCTGGCATTGGCTGAAATGATGCCATATATGTCAAGAGGATAAAGATATGTGTAGATAATTTTGAGCCTGTTATTCTGCTTAGCTACTTCTGACGCTGACTATACCGAAATATGAGTTTTAGGAAGTAAGCATGTTGCCAGCAGAAGTATGTAAGTAGTTGAATAAGGTGCGTTCATTGTGATATTTAATTGGTGTTTAAGAAAAACAATCGTTTATTTGTGTTCGTCAAATGTGTATTGGAAATTATGAAATTTAAACATGTCATTATTAGTCATTGGTCATTGACATCACCGTTGTCGATTTAAAACAGCCGGAGGCTAAGAGCTCTTTCCCACTGACGTCCAGTTTTTTGCGGGATACGGTTTTCTGCAGGATTCCGTTTTAGTAGTATACGTGCTAATATAGTAACGTTCACACGAGCATTCTGTTTGCGGGATACTGCACGCGTACAACAGAAAACTGGATCCTGCAGAAAACCGTACCCGCAAAAAACTGGACGTCAGCGGGAAAGAGGTCCACAGAATTCGTATTCACCATCGTATCAGCCGAAAGAGGTCCACAGCTGGACATAGGCCTCCCCCGCAATCACTGGTCCTACGCCACCCGCACCCAGCAGACTGCTGTGACCTTTACCAGGTCATCAGTCCACCATGTGGGTGGTCCAAACATGCTTCGCCTGATAAATTATGGCACTGAAACGTTGTCGTTATTGGAATAAAAACATGGGTTGTTTATGGAAAAGGATGCTGTCATTGATTTTTAATGAAAATATTTTTTAAATTAGCTTTTTATGTTTTATCTGAAAATGTAACAAATATTATGTAGGTTTTGTAACTTTTGGATTACTTATTTTTGAAATTCATAACTACTTAACCCTTTCACCGCCACAGTCGGCCATAGCCGACAACGCAAAATCGTGACTACGACGCCACAGTCGGCGCTGGCCGACAAACAGCCCATTTTTATGGTGGCGTTATTTCTTTACCCATTTTAATTTTACCCCCGTGGCCTCAGTGGCACAGCGTATTGCTTCGCCGTGGGGCGGTGAAAAGGTTAAATATGAAGCGAATGTGTATGAACGAAGCTCCCAAATATCGTTTTGACTAACAAAATTGTATGACTACACGCTTATGTTTCAAGCGAAAGTTTCCATTATATAAAAAAATATTTGAGTGCGTCTGCCGATCACTTACTGAATAAGTTCACTGTTAACCTTTTGACCACAGTGTTACGTATAAATAACAGCTCGTAGATACAGAGCAATATATTATACAATTTGTTCAAACTCTTTCAGCCTATGTCGTAGTAGTTTAGTAGTAGGATTAACGATTAACAGCTTGGCTCATATTCTAGTGACGAATAGCAACACTGTCTACTACTAATCTGTGAAAGTACCATCATTAGCATACATACGTCCCACTGCTGGGCACAGTGGATAAGAGGGAAAGTACGAGTGATGGTTGCCATTTTTAACCGACTTCAAAAAAAAGGAGGTTTTCAATTCGTTTTTTTCCATTTAGTTAATGTAGACACCCGTCACGTTCTGGCAAGTGAGTGCGACAGTGACGGACTACTTATCCACTGCGATTCCTGAAATTGCAACCATCATACGTCCGCTGGAGTTGTACAATTGTACTAAAAGGACGGTACAAAAGTTGTCCAAGAGAAAATCTAATCTTAAAACTAATCAATAGATACAGATTTACACACACACATATTAATTTTTAGGTATAGACTTATTTTCTATAGTTTCCACATATTCTCCACTGTGATAGAGTCTGACCGGCCAGTCTGTAACAAAAAATTAAAATGATGCAAATGAAAAAAAAACTCATGCTGGTAACACTAAAGCGGCGTAAGGCCTCTCACAGACTGGCGCGGCCTGGCCGCGGCGGTCAATAGCAAATTTGTCATTAGCTATATAGTTGTCAAATTCACGGCGTTGGCGGTCAATATTAAAACCTGAAAGTTATTGTCAAATTTAGTATTGAGCGCCAGACTCGCACTAAAATACTAGCCTAGTCCGAACAAGGCTCAGTATTTTAGTGCGAGTCCATACATTTGCTGCAAGTACGAGTAGCTTTTGTATGGACTCGCACTAAAATACTAGCCTAGTCCGAACAAGGCTTTAGAAGCTTAATATGCAGTTATAACCTGACAGCTTATTTAATAGGTAAAAATGTTGCCCTATAAAGAATTAAAAAAAAAATGCTTATGACACGACTCGCTGGCCTGACTCTAATCAATGCTTGAATATGTCAGTTACCATCTATCATCGCATTATTGATTGTTACGTGTAGGCTCAAAACGTTTAGATAATTGTGTGTGTTGTAATTGGTGTGTCATAGATGTTTGCGTTTATTTCTTATGGATAAAGCATCCGTCCCTCTCGCACCTACCTATCCGACAGATAGTTCACACATACTTACAGGTGCACGAAAAGATGACTTAAACCATCTGTACCTGCGCCAGCCGCGAGATTCCTCGTCACGTGAGAAATGCTGCCTTCTCTTTGGAATTAGTAGAGTGCGAGAGAGACGGGTCTTGGAAGAATGAATTAGGTTTTACACATTGCACTTAGAGCGGTTATAGTAGAGATTATTTAAGTTGGCCAAATTGCTTCAAACTAGTCCATTCAGAAAGCAACTCTACCGTCCAAGGTAAAAGATCCAAAAAACAAAACAGTTTAAAAAAAAGTCTGTCACATTAAATAATCCCAACTATACACGCGGCGTATTTTTGCAGCATAACAAATGCGATACAGTATCGGTATAGGTGATTTTGACAGGTAATCTATAGGAGGCGCTACACGGGCCGATATCGGCGGACGGCCAAGCAAGGTCACAGATCTAGTATGGAGTGACCTTGATTTGGCCGGACGCCGTGCTTCCGACACGTATCCACAGGGGCCGAATCACCGCAGCGGCATGCAGTCCGGCCGATATCGGCTCGTGTAGCCCCTCCTTATGGCAAATGTCGCGCGACAGTCGCGCGTTTATGTACGTTATATTGATGCAAAAAGTTGTCGTGTGCAACCGCTCTTAAATGCAACCACGTTAGCATTCTCGGAAAGTGGCAAAATGAATTAACTTTATGTAAAAAGTGAAGTCTGTTTAGTAGAAATGGCTGCGAAGAATCTACGTTTAGTCAAGTGTATATATTTTATGAAATTTCGCTACCAAAATGTACAGTTTTAAATTAAAAAGATTGCATTCATATTGTTTAGAACACTCAATCATAATATCTATAATATTTAAGGTTAGGTATCTAACAAACGAACTTAAAGAAATCTATGTTTAAAGTAATCCGAATGTACAGTATGAGGCGACTACAATTAATATCCTAACCCTAAGTTTTGTAAAGATCCGTTACTGAGTTACTATAATTTTATCTGACATTTGGTGTGGTTTTGGTGTATCACATCTCAATATAACTGGGCCTTAAGGAGACGCTACATCTACGAAATTGACGGACGGCCGACGGCCTAGCAAAGACACAGAAAATCTAGTATGGAGTGACCTTGATTTGACAGGTGCTTTCGATGTGTATCCACACGGGCCGAAATCCTTCCGATTTCGTACGTGTAGCATCTCCTTTAGTTTACTACCCAATAAGTCCTAAAAATATCAAATATCAACATTAAAAAAAAAAAAAAACTAAATTCAACTGTAGTCTCGCGCAATAATTTTACCTAATGCCAATATGTACTTCATTATTTATTGTTACAATTATTTAAGTGCATTTCGGGGTGTCTCAAGCCATAAAGAGGTAGTCATTGTTACGGATTGCAATTATGTGATGGTTTGATGTGATAAGGTGAAAATAAAACGTTAAATACAATTTAAGAGTAGACGTTAATAATTTTAATTCATTTACAATCGGCTGCATTCGCGGTTATAGAACATTTTCCCTTGTTGCTTGCAACGAGCTAACTTTGTCTCCTTCTACAAATAAGTCGAGGCGTTCAAACGATTATCGCCCTAACGGTGGAACACTGCGAACGCAGGCGATTGTATATCTCTTACACCATTTTTTAAATGTATTGTTTTTGGAGCCCTGACATAAACAAGCATCACTTTTTAATCACTAGTTTAACAACTATAAAGGCCAGTCGGCTATCATGGCCGTATGGCACGTCACGATTGGTTGAGAACGCGAAAATTTGGGCCTGCATAATGGTAATGGTATCATTACCATTATGCAGGCCCAAATTTTCGCGTTCTCAACCAATCGTGACTTTGGTCAAACTGCCGAGTGGTAAGCCAGTCCTGTCAAGCTAGTCTAATTTCCCTATGAGTAATAATTCCAAGGAAGGACATTGTACAAGTCCTATTATGACTTAGGCTCTAAAACAATGAATTTCAAAAAGTAGGTGTGGTATGTTAACTTCGGTGTATTAAATTATATTTTGGACAGGTTTTTATACACACAACAAGCTGTATTTTACTATGAAGTGTAGCTGTAAGGCAAACTTTGTTATTTTATAAGATATTCATACCATCATACCAATAAAACTATGAAAATATTGATAATTGTTTTATTTCATTACTTTGATCTTAGGTACACAATACTCGCAATGAATAACATTCTAAATACGTTTACATGAGTATGTAATAACATGATAAAATATATTTAAGATATTAAAGTAACAAAAGTCCCTAATAAACCAAGAGCCTATTATATAGGGAATACAGATAAAAATATTTTTTTACAATTATGCAATGAAATTGCGGGATTTATTCAGAATATTATGATGCTTGACATATTATCATTGTAACTATATTTTTGCACCATAACATGATAATGATAAGCGTTTAACAAACTGACTATGTTCTAGTGGAATGCACTTATTACCTACAGCTACGGTAAACACAAACTTTCACCACATCAAAGTACCTAGTGTTTGAGCGAAATACGATTAAGTAAACTAACAACATAATGCTAAATATAAATGGCATTTTACTTATAACATTCTGAACTACTTTATTCGACAGAATTAAAGGTGCATTTTCATTGGTCGTTAAGTCGGTCGATATCAGAATGCGGGTGCTCCCCGCAGACGGGATAACGACTAATGAAAGTCATCAGTCGATTTAACGCACGCAGTGAAAAAGGGGGTAGTTCGGAGGCTCTAGTACAAGTTTTACCGAAACAAATCGTTACCATCGCGTTTGCGTTTAGCTGTCAAATCCCATACTAATTGAGTGTAAAACGCAAACGCGATCGTAACGTTTTGTTTCGGTAAAATTTATACTAGAGCCTCTGGTCGTCCCAGAGAACTCTCCGCTATCGACCAGTGTAAACGGCTCTACGCATGCGGGTCCTATCGACGAATGAAAATGCGCCCCAACATTGAAGATCGCAACAATACAGTATAAGCCTCATATCCTAAAGAGAGATTCTATAAAAACAATAGATAGACTTAGTTTAAAACTGCTTAATATTAAGATAAATATATGGACGGACACATTAAAGGACGGTATTATAATACTGAATAAAAGATTCCACACGCATCTATGTAAGTACCTACAATATAACACTAAACTATAGGCAATAGTCAAAACGAAATGAAAATTAAAATCAATATTTGGACGGACAGATTAAAGAACGGTATTATAAAATAGATACTGAATATAAGATTCAACATGCAGCTGAACAATATAACACTTAACACTAGTCCAAAGTGGAATGTTATAAGTTATAAATTAAGGTGGTTCGATTTCCATACAAAACGTTATTTGACATTCGCAGGCTAACGGCGTGATTTTTTAAGAAACTTTCATAAATTGGCTTTCCATTTGCGCGAAATTCCCCTTTTCTTGAATAAACTTGTATAAACTAGAATAATTTGAGATATTAGTTTGTGACGTCATACTTTGGGAAAACCATTTTTCTCAAATTATTCTAGTTTATTTATTTATTATTTTGTAAAGCTATGTACATTGTAATTAAGGTGTTACATTCAGTATTCAGGTCAGACCATGACGCCCTGTAAAGGCACACAAAACTTAATACTAGCATGCGTAAGTTAACAACATTTTTGCATTAATTAAATTTATTCAAGGAAAGGCGGATGTTCGCGCAAATGGAAAGCCAATTTGTGAAAGTTACATAAATAGGTTTCTTAAAAAATCACGCCGTTAGCCTGTGAATCGAACCACCTTAATAATACGCACGCTCTCTTCACTCAGGAGAGGCACACGGAAATGAGTGCTGTTTTGCTGTCAGAGGCTCTAGTACAAGTTTTACCGAAACAAAACTTTACGATCGCGTTTCCGTTTTACTCTCAATTTGTATGGGATTTGAAAGCTAAACGCGAACGCGGTCGTAACGTTTTGTTTTGGTAAAACTTATACTAGAGCCTCAGGGCTAATGTTTTTATAACGCAGCCAATAGCTAAACCTAGCTATAATGGTAGAGGTGACCCTAATCCCATGAGATTAGTACTGTTCTAGCTTGCGTCGCGCAAAATGATACAAATGTGCAGCAAGCTTCATCTTCGAAATGGAAATTTTCGAGGTAGTTTAGGTATTCTCATAGAATAAGTAATTTAGTGCTAGGGTACAGAAGCTCCGCTCCCTTAAGGGTTGAACAGACTGCCAGCGGGACGGTAGCGGGGCTTGACGAGCGCGTGATGCGCGCGGGACGGCCGGTCACACAGAGCACGCGCGCATCGCGCCATCAACCAGCCAGCAACGCGCGCGCGTCCCGCGCGCCTCGCGCTGGCCTCGCGCCATCGACCCGCCAGCATCACGTACGCACCGCGCGCTCCGCTGTCTGGCGTCACACTGACGCGCCGCGCACCCGTCGCGGGCGCGCCGGTCGCGGGCGCGTGGCGGGAGGCTGGCGGGGCGCGACAGAAGCGGAGCGCGTTGCCGACGGGGCGCAGCCTGTTTGACCACGCTAGCGGTTTGTAGGGAAATATCGCGCTACGGGCCCGCGACGGGCGCGCCGCGCGCCCGCGACGGTGCTGTGTGTTCGACCCTTTAGTGAGGAAGTGACCTGTTAAAATTACGCTATAAACAATACGAGGGAGATGGATCAGATATAATCTGCATTTTTTAATTGTTGATTTGACCTCACAGACTACAATATTTTCGTGTATAAAACTGTTTTATGAGGTTAAAATAATGATTTTTATACAACCAATAAAATATCCAACAAAAGTCACTCCTCATGTCATACGCAATTAATATGCACTCTGAACACCAGTGACTACCGCGTACTCGGTGTACCCGAAGCCGCGGAGACAGAACTCGGCAGTTGGCCGCCGAAACGCGATCAGGTTCGAGTTGGTAGAACGTGCCTATCATTAAGTTCGTCTTTTTAGTATGCTTAAATTAAGGAGTCGGCTTCATCATGGCAAATTACGCCATAGAGGCTTATTTCTCTAGTACAACTTAAATTTTCGAAATATTAGCTGATTTGACCTCATAGACAACCCTGTTATAGTGTATAAAACTGTTTTATAACGTTATACCTAACGAAAAACTCACTCCTCATGTCATACGCACTTAATGTGCACTCTGAACACCAGAGTGTCGTCCCTCGCGAACCCGTTCCGCACCACATCGCTGACTACCGCGTACTCCGTGTACCCGAACCCGCGGAGACAGATCTCGGCAGTTGGCCGCCGAAACGCGATCAGGTTCGAGTTGGACATCATGGTGTCGCGCTGGGTTAGGTCCGGTTCGTACTGGTTTATCATGGAAAAGGAGATGCGCCCGTTGAACGGCCATTCGAGGCATTCGTCGTATTCGGTCTTCATTAGGTGCGCGTGGAGGGCGAAGCAGAGAGGGTTTTGGGGGGATATGTTGAGGCGGACGCAGAATCTGTGGACAAAAGTCAATACACCCCTATTATATAATGCACAATAATGTTGTATTTCCCTCGTAAGAATGTAGTCAAATAGAGAAAAATGCAGCGAGGTTTAATAAATAATCACAATATATGTTCTGTCCCTTTGCCGCAAAACGCACCTTCATATGAAACAATTGACATTTACTATGACGCTCGCAAATTGTGACGTCACTAGCTGCGAGCGTTTTCTCTCTCAAACAAGCAATATTAAAACGGTTGTAGCTTCGTAATTCTTTGAGATATCTGAATGGGATTTTCGTCCTTGGCATATGTTTTTGCCTTCATTCTTTTGGAGTAATAATACATTTTGAGTCCACACCCGTATTAGAGCGTTAGCACATTGAGCTAGTCTAAGTTAATTAATCTTTAATTGATGAATATCGATAAACTACCACCAGTACGAAAAAGTCCCAAGTTGCCGACGAGTCATACATTTAGTTAGTGGTCGCGTCCGAGCCATGGTTGCCTAGTGGTTCAGGCATGCGGCTGTCAAGCGGCGGTCGTGGGTTCGAATCCCGGCTCGTACCAATGAGTTTTTCGGAACTTATGTACGGAATATTTACCGTTAGCCTTTCGTTGAAGAAAAACATCGTGAGGAAACCGGTCTAATCCCAATAAGGTCTAGTTTTCCCTCTGGGTTGGAAGGTCAGATGGCAGTCGCTTTCGTAAAACTAGTGCCTATGCCAATTCTTGGGATTAGGTGTCAAAGCGGACCCCGGGCTCCTTTAGGGGCACAGCCGGGAATAACGCTAGGAGGATGATGGTCGCGTCCGAGCCACAAGCTACTGGAGTGGCCCACTATTGCTACCACTGGTGGTGGCGTGTAATGGTTTGACTGAACCACTTGTTCGTTGAGCCGATTATATCGAGGGTTGCGTGGTCAAACCCGATAAGTCGGCATAATGGAGTTTTGAAAAAAGAACTACATGTAAATGCAATAAAACTGAAATTTCTGACAGCTGTTAACTCGACTTATCGGGTTTGACCACGCACCCCTCGATATGTTTGAGTTACTACACACTATGCGGGTCAACCAACACTTGCCTGTCGCTAGTTGGGTAAGGCAGTGAAAATTAATGGTTTTTACAAGCTTTTATTTACTTTCACCTGTCCCGTTGTCTGTCTGTCTGTCTGTAATCAAATCTTGCAAGTTAAATTTGATCCACTTCCCGGTTTCCGATTGAGTTGAAATTTTGCACGAATATGCAAATCGCGTGACAATGCAATATTATGATGACGTGGAGCTGATCTGATGTTTGAGCTGGAAGGTGGCCATAGGAACTCCGTAATAAAACCACATAACCCCATCGAGTTTGGGCTCGTTAGAATCATCTCAATGAGTAGTTGATGATGGTATACAGAAAAGTACAGTCGGCAATAAAAGCTTGTACCAAAAATGAAATTTTTCACAGAAACTTATTTTTAACGGACTTCTGTGTTACGTCTTGTTCAGTGTTTGTCATTTTCGTGATACTTTTGTGTTATCCATAACACAAATTGGTGGCGCACGCAATACAAAATGCAACACAAAAGCAGATATCGCTTCGAAAAGAAAAACCTTAGCTTTGACGGCCTTACCCAGTTGCCTCCTGAGTCAGTTTAAGAGTCCGCAGTAAGCTTGGCCGAATTTCACCTTCCCATACAAACGTAGTTACGCTCTCATTTTAAAACTATGTGTTTGATTGTGACGAAACTTTGCATATACAATGACATGGGGTATATCTGTCTGTAATTAGTTTATATGGTTCCAGTTTATAAAACAAACGAAATACAGCCAAAACTAGTTTTGTATAAAAAACTTAAATTCGCTGTATTTTTTTTCTATGGTATCTGAAGCTACATAAACTAATTATAGACATAGATATACCTCATGTTATTGTAAAGCCCGACCAGGAAAATAAAAAACTTCGCCATATTGCGGAAAACTATTGGAACTAATTTCCTCAACTGGCAACAGTAACTGAAAACGTCATCCATGCCATCTGTCAATTGCTGTCAAAGTGAGTTGTCGTTGGTATGTGTTGTATTGCGTTAAAATGCCGAAAACTATTAAGTGATTGAAGAAAAGTGATTTTACAATATGACGAAGTATTTGTCGGAACGAAAATCTGAAGAATTAGACTATTAATCTAAATAACATCACCGACCTTATTGTCAACATGACAGAGTGGAAATTAATTAGTGTTGCCATAATTATTGCTAATTTAGCGCCCCTAGACCAGGTTTTTTATTTTCCTGGTCGGGCTTTATATGCAAAGTATCGTTACAATCCAACACGTAGTTTTAAAATGAGAGCGTAACTACGTTTGTACGGAGAATCGAGCTTGCTGCGGACTTAAAACTGTGATTTTACGGGTTCAAATCCAAAATAAAAATGGTCCATTACCTGTAACCATTGGGCGACGTGTAAAACCCCGGGCTGTACAGCATCTTCGAATGGTCCTTCAACATCGCGTCCAATCTCGCTTTGAAGTTGTCGATCCTCCATATGTAGTTGCCCATGCAGTATCGCAGCAGCATTTCGTTGTTCTGCTTCCGCTTGGCGACAGTCAGAGCGGACAGTTGCTTGGACATGTTGGCTATTACGATGTCTTGCTCTCGGTTTCTTTGCTCCAGTACCACCACTCGCTCGTATAGAGCCCTGCAATTAAAGGATGTTTCTCACATTGACAGCTCAACGGATTATCTCGATTATATTATAGGTAAAAGACTTAAGTAAAGCCCTTCTAGTGTGAGGTTCTCACTGGTTCTCGAGTGGCGACCACGTACCGGAAGGCGCAGCGCGGGTAGGCCCCCCACAAGGTGGACTGATGACCTGGTAAAGGTCGCGGGAGTCCGCTGGATGCGGGTGGCGCAGGACCGGTCATTGTGGCACTCTTTGGGGGAGGCCTATGTCCAGCAGTGGACGTCTTTCGGCTGATATGATGATGATGATGATGACCTTCTAGTGTGTAGTTGTGTGTCCGAATAGACATTGCAATGTTGCTAAATTGCTAAACATGGACATACGACCGGGAGGGTGGGCATTTATTATTGTGTAGTATTGTGGGTCTTTATATGCCGCTTCGACCAGCAGGTGATTTATTGTGGCAGCCCTTTGTTTATATTTCACCGTTAAGACCCGTTGCCTCTAGGAATTCAGATTCTTTGGGCGGTGATATGTTGTACCTCTTCTGGGTGCACGATGTGCCGCCCTAGGTAGATACTTTTTTTGTGCATGAGTGTTCCACAGGAGCAGAGAATATGCATTGCTGTTTCCTCTGCCTCCTGGCAGAACCTGCGAGTTCCGTCCTGATTCATACCCATTTGAAACAGGTGCTTGTTTAATTTGCAATGTCCTGTTAGAATTCTCGTCTCTTCACTGCGCAGGGTGCAAACATGCAAATGAATACAACAAACCACCATCAATAATGAAAAACCTCAACTTTTAAACCGTACTAGCGCGCTGGTTAATCAACGGTGGCGGCTTCTTGCTAAGTGACAATTTAAAAGTTGTCGCGTTTTTATTGGTAGGTTGCAATCATCAAGTTGGTACGATGTGACATGACAACTCTCAAGTTAGCACTTTTCCAGTGTCAATTGAGATTTGTCACAATAAAATGACTATTGTCAAGTGACAGTTGTCAACAAGGCACGTTGTCAATGTCAAATGAAAGTTGCCTAGATGGCACATTGTCAGTGTCAAGTGACAGTTTTCGAGTTGTTAGTGTCAGATGACATGCACATGAGCTTACCGTATAAGCGCGCTAGTGTTAGTCAGCGGCGGCGGCTTGCTGTTGCCGTCCTTGTCTGGTGCCTCCCACAGCGACATGGCCTCCTGCTCTTTCGGGTCGATGTTCGCGTTCGACATATCGTTGGTAATCTTTATCTCCGAGTAGGCGTTCATGAGGTACTGGAAAGAAAGTATAAAATAAGTATTAGGGGCTTTCACGAATCGATCTAAGAACGTGACCCGGGTATCTTATAAACAGAATAGACAAAGTCATGATAGTAGTACCGGGTGTGAGGCCAAGGTATACCAGTTATGAAAAAAAAATCCATGTTACTTAGTCGAGCGGTAATAGACATTTTTCGAAAAAGTTGATAATTTGACACCCTTGGTCGCATTTTAAGTACTGTGATCACAATTTTCACAATTTTACAGTGATTTTTATAATAATGTAATCTCAAATAACAGTGCTTTATTCCCAACCACAAATCAAAGTAATAAACATTCTTAACTAAGTAAAAAAACCAACCTTCCTTAAGATAGATTATGCTATATGTTGAAAGTGCGAAGTGACAATTTGAACTAACATTTGTTCCCTATGACATGCCTATGTCCAGTATGTCCACCCTGAAGATCCATTCTATATACTGACTGGAGAAAGGATTTTTGAACAGATTTACCGCGATGTTCGACTACATGGTTGTACTCGGCAGTTGTTCGCATTTTTCTCACGTTAAATAATACGATAAAACACCAATAACAAAAAACAATGTTTTAAGAATCCGCAGTAAGCCCGATTCTCCATACAAACGTAGTTACGCTCTCATTTTAAAACTACGTGTTAGATTGTAACGAAACTTTGCATATACATTGACATGAGGTATATCTATGTCTGTAATTAGTTTATGTAGCTTCAGATACCATAGTAAAAAATACAGCGATTTTATGTTTTTCATACAAAATTTGTTTTTGCTGTATTTCGTTTGTTTTATAAACTGGAACCATATAAACTAAGTACAAACATAGATATACCTCATGTTATTGTATATGCAGTTTCGTCAGAATACAACACGTAGTTTTAAAATGAGAGCGCAACTACGTTTGTATGGGAAGGTGAAATTCGGCCGAGCTTACTGCGGACTCTTAAGGTAGGCAAAGTTAGGGTATAGGCAATGTTGCAGCATTTGCTGGTAGTTCCATAGATTACCCCCTACACCTACAACCTCACAGACTCTTACTTACGCTCATATGCGTCATGGTGTCCCTTTCGAGATGCGCCTGCGCTTCATCCTGGCTATCAAACATTTCCTTACACCCGACGGCATGGAACGAGCACGGGACAGCCTGACGCGACGTTTGCGGCTGGTTGTGCTCGCATGACGCTATGTGCGCGTCCAAGTCTAACGGCGTCACTTTTATTGTGCAACCTGTGACGTTCAAACAATGCCAATATATTAGCCATAGCAGTACCTATCTCAACTAGAGTCACTTAAGACTTTTTCAAACCTGCGCTCTATTTACAATCAGCGCGTATTATACGCGCATTAATCATTTCTGCTTCCTAAGAGCGCGTTCACATATAGGCGTTCTTGTCGCGCGACCCCCCCGCACAGCGAATCCTTTCACATTACAGCGGCTGTAGCGCGGCTAAGTCGTGACGCCGTCGCTTGCGACAGTCGCGCTTCACAGTCGCGCTCCAGACGCGCTGCAGACGCGCGTTGAACTCACACATGCGCTCGCAACACTGATCTAACGCCGACTGATCGCACGCGACTATGCGGCGTATCTGCCGCCGCTAGCTCGGAGCGTTGCAGTCGCGCTTCTGTCGCGCTACTTAAATATGTACGGATACGAGTCGCGCTACTGCAGCGCGACTTAGAAGCGCTACAGTCGCGCGATTAAAACGCCTATATGAAAAAGCGCTCTGGACGAGAGTTCTGTCATACATTTTGTATAGCATTGGCGCACACCGGGCGTTTAGTGGCCGTGTCCAAGACGAGCTGCGGGAGTGGTCGCTCTCACTACTAACTACTAACTAGCAGTTGCGTTTAGTACATTCTAAAACAATGCTTCCCGAGAGCGAAATGATTCACGAAGTTGACATACCTTTAGAGGCGTATCTGCCGCCGCTAGCTCGGAGTGCTGCAGTCGCGCTTCTGTCGCGCGGCTGTCACGCTACTTAAATATGTATGGATACGAGTCGCGCGACTAAAACGCTTATATGAAAAAGCGCTCTAAGAGCAGCCGCACATTGAGCCACTAGGGGCCGCCACAAGCTGTGGACGAGTTCTTTCATACATTTTGTATAGCATTGGCGCACACCGGCGTTTAGTGGCCGTGTCCAAGACGAGCTGCGGAAGTGGTACCTCTTACTACTAACGGCTGCGTTTAGTACATTCTAAAACAATGATTTACGAAGTTGACATACCTTTAGAGGCAAAAGGGCAGGACATTCTCTGCTCCTGGATCTCCCGTTTGGTGTAGTTGTCAGGGAATATGTCCACCTTCATGCTTAGGTTGATGTTGTCGATGGGACAGTGTCCGCTGTTTCTGTAAAGCAGATTATTTGTTGTATAATTTATATTTAACTAAATATAGAACAATTCACCAGAAACCGATAGAATTCGCTAGGCGTGTAAGTTCATACCTGCCTGCCTAGCATCAGCCGGCATCTGAGCAAACATTATGAGTGCCCGCTAGGTGGGTTCTTGGTTGCGACCGTGTTTTCGATTTGTGGAATACAAAACTTCAAATCAAATCAATATATTTTATTTCAAATAGACTCAAAGAGTGCTTGCGAAACGTCACAAATGATATATGTACCTATATACACAACGCAGCAAAAGAAAGTTAAAATTGACTGCACGGAAAATTTAAAATACACATTAAAATTTTATAGCTGACAAGCACATACAAAATTATAGAACACAGTTCACATCAAAATTGATTATGTCAAATAAATAAAATGTCACTTAAAAATAATAACAATCAAAAGTAGAATAAACTGGCTTAAAAGAAGTTATTGTCTTCCACAAATTCCTTAACACTATAATATGCCTTACATACTAAGCATCTTTTACAATTTTCTTAAATTTAGTGAGCGATAGAATCAAAATATCTTTAGGGATTTTATTGTAGAAGCGTACACCATTTCCCATAAAAGCCGAATTCACTTTATGGAGACGGAACCGAGGCACAACAAGTTTGTCTTTACCTCTTGTATTATAAGAGTGCACTTCGCGATTTAATTTAAACAAGTGCTGATTTCTTTTGACATACATCATATTTTCAAGAATGTACTGGGAAGCAACTGTGAGAATGTTAATGTGCTTGAACTTTTCTCTTAGGGAGACACGAGATCCTAACTGATAAATTGATCGTATTCCCCTCTTTTGTAAGATAAATATGGATTCAATGTCAGCGGCTTTTCCCCAGAGTAGTATGCCATATGACATTACACTATGGAAGTAGGAAAAGTATACAATTTACTTTTTTTACTTCCAAAGTTGTTTTCATAATTACTAGGAGCCATAATCATATGATTATGACTCCTGATAATTAGTTCTTATAGGCCCTAATATGACTTGCTTGCAGTAAACTCTTATTTATTTTAATATCTGGTATAGATTGTTTCTTTCCACTTCTTTTGACATCATATTGTGGTTAAATTATTTTGTGATACAATTTTGTATTTTATTCCTTTTTCAGATTAAATATTTGTATTTTTTTATCTTACCTAGTTATAAGTTTCTTTGATGCGCCCTTACGAGGTCCATCTTATTACTTGTAATATTATGTGTGATATAAATATTTTGTGTTTGAGTTAATATGCCCAATGGTTTTAAGGTGAATCAAAGTTTGAAGAACTTACTGTAACCATGAAGTTATGCAGCTTTTGCAAAACTTGTGTCCACAAGTTGTGATCACCGGGTCTCGTAGCCAGTTGAGGCACACGGGACATTCATACCGAGACTCAGGCTCTGCTACCGCCTCATTCAAGGATGATATGCCCATGGGCTGCGAATTGATTTCATGATTAGAACCGTTAATAAAATGAAAATGTAAACTTTTTCCTCTTTGCACTATAATAATCAGGGATAAAATAGGGTGGGTAGTTTGACATAATGAATTGACTAGCTGGCAGCAAATATAAAGACAATAGATTAACCAATAATCAATAAATAAAGCCAGTTGGATGGATAAAAAATGATTCTTGTCAGAAAAAAGTCAATGAATTGGAGGAACTGGAAAATTAAATTAGCAGATAATCAATTAATTAAAATTCAAGTCCCATAGCTACATAAAAAGGTATGTGTTTCAATTTATTTTACCACCCTACACTATTTTAATCAATGGTGCTGTTTTTTCAGTATTCTTTGTTATAATTGTGTTGAGATTACAGTTGTCACATGGACCAAGCTTGCATGAAAACAGTGTTGTTTAGAAGGCATGTTGGCTCAGAATATGTGTCCAAATAGTGTACCACGAAAGTCAAAATTATATATGTATATTAAGAGACTGAAGTATTGAAGTTATGTAAAGGGACATACATTTTTTATGTCCTATTTATACTTATTATTTTATTATGCATATAGATTTTAATGATGTTAGCTGTATTCACAATCTTAACGAAATTAGTTGATGCTTGTATATTGGTGTTTGTTTGTAAATTTTCGAAAACAGCTAAAGATTTCAATAAGATACATGGGTTTAGAAGGGCGAAAAGTCGATCTAGCTAGGTCTCATTTCCGGAATGTTTCATAAACATTCTTATTTACAAATTAAATTCAATAGTTTAGATTTTAGAGACATAAGACACAGGTGACAATTTAATGAAGGGATTATTGACTAGGTTGTAACAGAATGGGGTTGGAGCCACTCCTAACTTTAAAATCGTTTAAAAAGTTCCCGATTTGCACTTGTCATCAAAATAATCCCTCACTGATCCCTCACCGCTATTCCTTCCGAAGCGTTTTTCGTTCTTGGCGTATCCATTGCTGTAGAAACAGAATTCTCAATCCTACAGTATATTTTTCTAGCCGTTACATAAATTAAGAATCGATTTCGAAATAAGAAACTGCTAAACAAGTTAATTTATGCAACTTGTAACTTTTTGAGTCACATCACATCACATTCATTGTTAGTACATGACATTGTACTTACGTAGCATTGAATTTGTGTAAACATAATTACAGCAAAAAGTAACTTAATACCATACAAATAAAGGCTAATTTAGCGTTACCATTAATTGAAAATATGTGTCAAAAGTTGCGTCACAGCCATGCCACAGCACATCGTTCTGACAGTGACGTTTTACTGTTCCGATTTACGCTGTTTGCGTTTCATTGTTCAAAACAATGATAACAAAAAAAAATCGAGCTTCACTCACTCGATCGCATTAGGAGCCCGGTCTAAGCCCGATTATTACGATAGACACGGGTAACGGATTAGCCAAGTAAAATTAACAGCTAGATAAGAATCAGCCTTAGAGCATTCAAGAATCAGCCATCGAACCTATGTTATGGTTAATTTTTACCAACTCATCGAAGTGATCGCAGCACAATAAATTAGCAATGCATGCAATTTTGCAGGTCCGACTTTTATTTGGGACCGTCGACTTTAGACTTGCATTCTACAATTTCACAATTCTGTAGCTTTGTGAAGTAGGTCTTGAGTAGTAACGCCGTGAAATCAAAATTGTTTTAGACATAACTTTCTATAACACCATTTAACCGCCGCAACAAAATACCTAGTTGGATCATATGGCAGATAGGTATGGTAGGTATGATAGGTATGTACAGTCGACTACAAAGAGATCGATACGGCCAAAGTTACAAAAATATGTATACACGACCTTAATTTATAGGCAATAAAGTGATAAGTACATATTTTTGTAACTTTGGCCGTATCGATATCTTTATAATCGACTATACATCTGGGTGCCAAAAGATTAAGCAAATATTTGTGTTGTTTGCACGAATATTTTTTCCTGAATCTTAAACGTTCCTTTATCTTCCTTATCTCTTTAGCCATGGGACTGCATCAAACTGGATAAGATTATCTCTTAATATATGTTTGGTGTTTAGACGAATGCGTCAAGGTCCCTCTTAAAAAGAATCTTATCCAATGTTATGTCAGAAAACCGTTAGTGGCCGTGTCATTAAAGGTTTAATTGTATGGTAATGGGCGATCGGCTGATATCACCCGGCCCTTGTCACGACGGCATTAAGACGGCTATACCGCCTCATAATGATCATGGAGCTAGGAGATACCTTTTGTAGGAACTAGCTCGATAGCTAGCTCCTACAAAAGGTATCTCCTAACAACTTAGTCACAGAAGCACGCAATGTAGGTTTGATAATGAACGAAACGTTAAGATTTGAGAAACATGTCTCGGAGACGATGCGGAACTGCTTTTATAGGCTCAAAGTTTTATACAGAATTCGTGAGTGTCTTTCTGTTGATGTGCGCATGCAATTATGTGATTCACTTATACTTTCGAAGCTCAATTACGGCGATATGTAGTGTTCGGAGGGCGACTACTCGCCCGGACTAGTAAAGCCTTGCAGCGAATTCAAAACGCATGAGCACGTTTTTGTTTTCCCGTTCCGCGCCGTGCCCATATTACTCCGTTCTTAAACCGGTACGACTTAATGAACATGAGCTCCCGTAGACACCTACATTTCGCTACATTACTTTTTGGAGTGATCAAAAATAAAGTACCATCATACCTTTTCGAGAAACTGATCTTCTCTCAGCGCGCTGTCAGACACGCATCTCGACTTGCAAGTCATCCACACCGCATGGGTTGCCTTTCGTGGCAGCTTTCGTTTTGCTGCCACCAAGTGTTGGAACGATTTGCCACCACCAATACGTAATTCCAATACAGTCGCCTGTCCTTCAGAAAATTTTTGATTGCCAAGCAGAAACATATAATACTTAGGCCATCTTGCACATTTACACTCATACACTTGCGCAGTCACATCCACACCACATACTTAGAAGCCATACACAGAATATAAAATGTATAGGTAGGTAGTTATATAATATTAGTTCAAAAGAGATTCTAATAATTATTATTTTGTTTCAAATTTTTGTTGTGCTTAATTTGATGTTATGTCTATATTGTATAGTATATTGTATTCTTTCAGTGCCATCTTGCTTCTTAATGGCCTCACTGAAAGTCAGCGTCACGGAGCGCGTCTTGTGGCTCGCTCCGGGACACCAAGCTGAGTGAGGACCTTATAGCGTAATATTGTGGTTAAATTGTTTGGAGTTATTTCTGCTTATAGGTACGAGTATGTACCCAAATCTTTACGCTCATAAATTATTTTCTTTCTTTCTTACTTAGTAGGTATGTCCAATTCTAGGTAATTAAGAGTCCGCAGTAAGCTCGGCCGAATTTCACCTTCCCATACAAACGTAGTTACGCTCTCATTTTAAAACTACGTGTTGGATTGTAACGAAACTGCATATACATTGACATGGGGTATATCTATGCCTGTAATTAGTTTATATGGTTCCAGTTTACAAAACAAACAAAATACAGCTAAAATAAGTTTGGTTTGAAAAACTTAAATTCGCTGTATTTTTTACTTTAGCTACATAAACTAATTACAGACATAGATATACCCCATGTCAATGTATATGCAAAGTTTCGTTACAATCCAACAAGTAGTTTTAATTAAAATGTGAGCTTAACTACGTTTGTATGGAGAATCGAGCTTACTGCGGACTCTTAACTATATCTCTATTTCTATACAACTACGTCATCGACATTTCAGACCTCATATCATGGTCGGCCTTATCACGCGATAAGTGACAAGATAGAGCGTCCGACTCGTTCTATTGAAGGGTGTCAGCCAGTGACGGACGCTCTATCTTGTCACTTATCGTGTGATATGGCCGTCCATGCTACGGGGTCAGAGCTGGGCTACTATAATGAGTAAAGAACTACGTAATATAAGTACTTAATAAGTTATGTTATTTAAGTTTTGGTGAGGTAGGGCACAGCGAAATGTCATCCCGCTCGAATTTGGAACAGCCCAACTGGGGAAGTACCTCCGCCTTGCAGAAGACCACAGCCGTAATAACACTACTTGTTGCTCTGTAGTAGTGTTGTGTTCCTGGAGGTGAGCAAGGTCGCCAGAGCTCCCGAGGATGCGTTGTGTTGAGAGCGAGGGAATTGGTTCCTTCAGCTGTCAACACGGCGAATCCTCAAACATAACAAGGGTCGGCAACGCCCATGTTAATCCTTTGGAGTTGCATGCGTCTATAGGCTGCGGTATCTGCTTACCATCATGCGGGCCGTATGCTTGTTTGCCACCGTCGTTGTATTAAAAAAAGTACCTATACTTTTTTAAATATGGCAGTGAATAGGGGAATGATAAAGAATACTAAGGCCTCGTTTTACAGCTTATCCATGACATTAACTCAAATACAGTCTAGTGAAATACAACATAGATTACAATTTTATTTGTCAAGATTTATAAGTACTTATGTACCTTCTTCCCTTAGGTTGCCTTTCCATCAGAGATGTGCTATGCTTGTTATGGTATGTTTTCATACATCTGAAACGTAGCTGTAGCTGAAACTATGTTTCAAATGTATCAAAACGTAGCATAGCATGGCATAGCACATATCTGGTGGAAAGGCACCCTTATATAGTCGCTCCATGATCACGATACCTTAGGAGGTAGTTACTACTTATCTGTTCCGTATGTGTTTGGCAATGAGCTAAACATGAACGGGTTTGCTCTCTTACATAATCAAAGAATCCCACTATCTAATGTCCAGTACAAATAATCCAACATGATAACCATCTAGAAGGTAAATGTTCGCTGTTGCTCAACGGTATGGTAAAGTGACGATTGGTTTAAGTAGGCCTGTAATGCCAAAGCAAAGATTACTCTCATGGGCTTTAAAGATGTTGCCGACACTGTCACCAATCATTCAATGCCCATTTATCCTTTTCCTGTCCCAACTCATCGAAATGGTCACAAACCGGTACCTACTCTAACTTAGGTGGTCGCTAACCGGTGTAATCGCCCTAACGCCAACTCAGTCAACTCTACGTGAGTTGACAGCTAGTAGAGTATGGATCATGAAAGATCCTCATTAAGTAGATATCATCATCGTCAGCCATAATTAGTTTTCTGATGACCGTAGGTCTCCATCATATTGCGCCATATAGTGTTCGGTTCTGGGCTTTCCCCACCCAGCCGCTGATTCATAAGATATACCTACTTGTAACATAAATCGTATTTATTGAGGCATTGAACGCATTGATGCACACTATCAGAGCTATAACCAAGAACTTCGAAAGTCGAAGTTCGGTTATTTCCATCTCTGTCGCACTTACATTACTCGAGTGACAGGGATGCATGTATACGAACTTCAAGTTTCGATTTTCGTGGTAGAGCCGCAGTCTCTACAGCGCAGCGTCGACACGACATTTCAGCTCAATCCAACCACTATTACAACTACTTATTCATATTCTATGGCTAAACCCGGCAAGATAGGTATGACATTTTAGTCGTTTCGCATAATCCCTGACTAGGCTAAGTGCTACAACTGTCATTGAAAGCATTACAAGTAAGTCGTGAATTTAAATCAGTTAAGCAACTCTTCATAGATCAGTTACGTAAGCCTATGATATTACCGTGATTTTATAATTCCAGCCAGGGAGCCCCAAAATATAAGTACCATTGCAAAAAAGCGCCTCCAGTCCAAAAAAAATAAATTCGATTTTAATCCCTAAAATCGGTGGGCTTGAGTTTAAATTGGATCAGCGATTGTTTTGAGTTGGGGAGGCCATTTTGGAATGAAAACATGTTGGTGTTGCCAGTGAATTGTGTCATTGGAGAGTTGATGTATTCGCAAAATCCTCGCGAACCTCGCGATGCGCCATAAATTGTAATTTTCATAATAAATGCGATAGCAATACGAATGGAAGGCTATTCACTGCGAAAATGGCGCTAGCTACATATTAGTAATCTGTGTTGTGGCGTGAGTATGGGTACAAGAGATAATTTTTTCTCATGGTGGGAGTGAATAAGGAACTATGAAGGAATTAATTTCCGTCGCGTACCGAAAGTAACTATTTAGATCACTTTGCACGATTAAAATGGGTCATTGATCTTTAATTCAATATTTGGAAGCTTGTGAGTGGCAAGGAGCGCCGAGCACGAAGCGATGCGGAGCGCTGTGTGAACTAGATATAAACTACTGAATTGAACTAAAGGATATAAATGACCTAAAAGATCGAACTACTTACGTCTCTTTGTCTCTGGCAACCTTACCACCAGGAACAACACATATTTGGCTGCGATCTTCTCCATATATGTGCGGGATGACATTCTCCGTGCTCTACCTCTCTCTATGAGTTGTTTCATAGACCGACGCCTGACCTGCACGGCTATCACAAGACGGCGCGCGAGATCTCTCGATTTTTCTCGCACTGTCCGTCTCTCTCTTATTAGAACACTTAGAACAAGAGATATAGTGCGAGAAAAATCGAGAGTATGTCGCGGCCGTCTCATGATAGACGTGCTGGGCGATCCACTCAGGTTTTCCCCTTCTTTCATGCCTATGTGTGGTCGTACCCTCCCGAGTCTCACGTCAACCTAACTACAGTCAAAAACAATAATATATATTTCGAATTGCCAACAGATTGACGATTGATTTCAGTACCTATGCTGCTACCTTAAATGACGCATTACGTAAACACTAATGACCGTCGTCGTTATTTCTCTAGTGTCGTGCAGCTAATCGGTGTAAGTGAAACCGTAGTACCTTAAGCCTAAGGGGTTAGCTATAGTTTAGTTGGTTATTTAATGTTGGTACGGTGGGGCTGATCCATTGTACAGTGTCGCTTTAACGCCATGTCTAAACTGCCATACGAAAAAAAATAAAAAAATAAAGAAGATTTATTGTCGCAAAAGAAAACAAAAACACAATCTCAAAAACACATTAAAAAAAAGTAAGTAGGTAAAATTATTAGGTTAGGTGCGACAATAGGTTCGGGGCTCAGCGTTTGCTGTTAGCCTGTCGGCTGTAGGTACAGCGCTGTTTTTCAGCCCGCACCTACCTCACGGGATACAAAAAAGATAGATAGCTTGTTGCTTGTTTGCTTGTTGTTCGATTGTAGCACAAAACTAAGACCAATTCCAGTGATAATCATCAGCACCGTAAAACCTCCCAATTATAGTCCAAATCACCTAACTATGATCCAAGCGAACTTAATTGTATGTGACTATACTTTTATTATGGATAAATTCAATGAGAGGCAATGTAACTTGTATACGCCAAATAAAAACCGGCAAAGTGCGAGTGGGACTCGCGCACGAAGGGTTTAATAAAAACGTTTGTTGTATGGGAGCCCCCTCAAATATTTATTTTATTCTGTTTTTTAGTATTTGCTGTTATAATGGCAACCAACAGAAATACATCATCTGTGAAAAGTTCAACTGTCTAACTATCACGGTTCATGAGATACAGCCTGGTGACAGGCGGACAGACAGACAGACAAACAGACAGACGGACGGACAGCGGAGTCTTAGTAATAACCCTTTTACCCTTCGGGTACGGAACCCTAAAAACGAAGAAAATATAGCCTACTTCTATTCCGAAGGTCCACTAGTGAAATGAGTATTTTTTCACTTCTCATGCTCGAAAAGTTCTATCAACCAATAAGGAAACAGAATAAATTCGAAATATTAGGCGTTTTTTATTCCCGAATTCACATTCATTAAAAAAACAAACGCCTTTGGCCGTCTTTAGCCGCGTCCAAACGTTCAAGCGTGGCTGGCTGCATATATGTGATAAGCTATAAGATTGAGCGGGATAGAATGCTGTTTATCTCACTTTATCATATGCACCGTATCGCTCGGCCGTTTGGACGCACTTATAGATGGTCGCGTTTAATGAGTTGTGTCAATATTTTGAATCCGTGTCAAACCAGTTTATAAAAAAAACATGCCGCCAAAGATCAAATTGAACAAACCCCGCCGTAGAATTTATTATTGATTTTGGATGGATAATCTTTGTTTTTACTATTTTCTCGTAGTCGAAGTGAACAGTAGAGTGTATAACTCTGGTCTATAAGCCATATTACCCCTAGAAAACAAACCTTTCAAAGATATTTATACAGAGACTTTATTGTTACTGACGTAAGACACATGCTTTAGCCATGTTTCATGAAAATTTGTTCAGCCGTTTTTGAGACATTGGACTTTGAAATGAAAATGTCGGGGGTTTTTCAACTTTTCTAAGTTGTATTTATTGTCTAGGGTTGATCAACCCTGCGCTAACGGTGTTCCTGGTTGGAACGAAAGAGAAATATGCGAAGGTGCTTTTGTTGATACCGCAGTTACTACCAAAGAGTGTCATTATGGCGTAAAAAAGAATCCTCTATAAGTAATCCCATCTTATTATGGATTTACAAACTATACAGCACTTTATACATGTATCGTTTTATTATCTAGTAAATTTGAAGTAACAGCGATACGTTTACAAAAGGAAACGCTGATAAAACTGGTTAGAAAAGCCAATAATTAAACATCGTAATCGTAAAGTCGTCAATTAACAAACAGTTGAAGGCATTAGAACATGTAGATTAGATAAAACAATAGTAATGAGTTCACGTGAGATGGCTTCCATAGAATTAACAAATAAATATAAAGACAAATTTACACAAATCAGACTACTTCACCCTTGTATTATTCTCACCAGCACGGCTAGCACGCGACGGCGCGCGAGCTCTCTCGATTTTTCTCGCACTATCCGTCTCTTTCTTATTAGAACACTTAGAACAAGAGGTGTAGTGCGATAAAAATCGAGAGTATGTCGCGGCCGTCGTGTGCTAGACGTGCTGAGGGGCAGAGGGTGATACATCCTTACTAATATTATAAATGCGAAAGTGTGTGTGTTTCTTTGTCCTTCATTCACGTCGCAACGGAGCGTCGTATCGATGTGATTTTTTGTATGGAGATAGTTTAGAAGCTGGAGAGTGACATATGCTACTTTTTCCAGCGGGAAAACATCTAATTCCAACGGGAAAATTCAATATGTTACATTTTCCTATAACCACGCGGGCGAAGCCGCGGGCATCAGCTAGTTTAATATATACAAACACGTAAATACATAGGAAACGTTTCAGGCTCAGAAACAAATATTCATGCCCATCTCACAAATATTGTACTGGGATTTGAAGATTTGATCCCAGGAATTTCAGCTTCTCAGTAGGTTAAGTTCTCACTAGGCTAAACGGGTCGTCAGAGATCAGTCTGCGTTTAGATATAGTCAATTCTAATTCCAACTCAATACTGTAAAGTTCCTATATGACTCCTCTGAAGTCACAAGCGTCCATAGACTACGCTGCTCGGTTTCCATCACGCAAGGCGCTTGCTTGCTTGCCACCTCGAGTTCTAGTTAGGAAAACATCTGCGTGGAATTTTCTTAAATAAATATAAGTAGGTATTCTAGTTAGATGTTATGAAACATTATCATCACCTCTTATTTTTGATCCTCACTGAGAGACTCTATGAGACACCATTTAAAAAATCCAGCCAAGTGCGTATCGGGTCACGCACATAAGGGGTTCCGTAGTTGCGCGTCTGTATTTGCTACATCGACACGCGCGCATCAACTAGGCGTTGCGGTTTCGTCGTCTGAATTTGTACAAAAGTTGGCCTTTCCAAGTAGGTATGTACAGTCGAATTCTCCAATATCTACACAGACAACCTTTCAAAAATATCTATACAGAGACTTTATTGTTACTGACGTAAGACATATGTGTAGACATTTTTGAAAGGTTGTCTGTTGAGAACTCGACTGTATCTAAATTATTAGGGTTCCGTACCCAAAGGGTAAAAACGGGACCCTATTACTAAGACTTCGCTGCCTGTCCGTCTGTCTGTCACCAGGCTGTATCTCAAGATAGCTAGACAGTTGACATTCTCACAGATGATGTATTTTTGTTCCCGCTATAGCAACAAATACTTAAAACAAAATAAAATAAATATTTAAGGGGGGCTCCCATACAACAAAAGTTTTTTTTTGCCGTTTTTATAGATAATACAAATGGTACGTAACGCTCCGTGCGCGAGTCCGACTCGCACTTGGCCGGTTTCTTAAGTCGGTCGACTATTACTCGTTAACTACTTTAGCCGTGATAGTTTTCCTTTTAAACTCATTGCCCTGCCACTTTTGCAACGATTTTTTTTCTTTATACCTATACGAGTACAATGGGCGAATATTCAGCGTTTTTACGGCGTTTTTTCGTCATTGTCATAGACAGCAAATACTATTAAACGGTATGGTTAAGGTAGGTAGGTATGTTAGCCAATACCAGTACTTAATCTTTTTTGATTAAAGGTTCTGCGGTACGTTTTACCTCTGATGAAATAATCTTGAGCCGACAATGACATTAAAACCGAGCGGTTCAATTCAAACGCTCGGAGATTCGCCCATACCCAGTTGTAAATTAATTAGGAAGACGACACTGGCTCTTAACAAAAGCTTTGAAGCCCAATATCACGCAATCAGATTCATGACTTGCTTTTTTTTAACCTACAGATATTTTTGAGCAAGCTATCCAACAACACCCCACACCACGGTTCATGTAGGGAAAATAAGGGTAATCAGCCAACAAAATGGTAGAATATAATGTTATATAATAAAAAAATAGAGTTTTTTTTTGTTGCTGATTTAAATATACACATGCCGAATTACAGTTTTCTAGTACTAGGGGTCACTGAGCTAAGCCGCAGGCGGGCGGACGAACACACGGACGGACGGACAGACGGACGGACGGATAAGGCGAAACTAGATAAAGGAACCCTTATCTAGTTTTGTTAACTACGAAACCCGAAAAAAGATTGCCGGTGTAGGTTTCATCGAATAACTTCTTTGAATAGTTTTCCTTAAATGATTCTTAAAAACCATTTTCCCTATCGCTTTATAGTTTCCAATTACCCGGAATTTTATTTAAATTTCGAAGAGTAGTGGTCGATAATTTCAACGGTCATTTAGGCATTTGGCAGCTTTGGATATAGGGTGAAAAAGACCCAACGGACATTAACGATCTTATTATAAAAAAAAAACTACAAATAGAAGAATATTATCTTTTAAAAAAATACTAAAAAAATATTCATATATATTAAGTATAGATATACTTAATATACATGAATATTTTTTTTTATGTATCAAAAAAATGACTTGTTAATTCATGATACACATTGTATATATTATATATCTCCCCCGAACAGTGTCTACAGCATCATAATCGTATCAGCTGAAAGACGTCCTCTGCTGGACATAGGCCTCCCCCAAAGAGTGCTACAATGATACAGCATGGTTACAAAGAAAACATAATCCTAGAAAAATTGTACCTGATACAAAAATCTAAGCAATCAACGGACTTATCTCCGGAGTGCGATCTTGCCACACATGGCTGATATTTGTATCTAGATAGGTAAGATACTGTCTGTCTATCTGTGGGTCTGGAATCCAAAGCTCTAGAGCCGCGGGCCCTCAGTCGCCTCAGTAGCCGCACAGCCGCGCCGCCGGTGAGGCGCGACCGGACAAAACAGTGGCGGGAGTTTTTACAATTTGTTTATGGTTCGGAGTGTTTTTTATTATTTTATCAATGAAACGTCATTTTGAATTTTGAACGGAGTTCGGGAAATTGGTTATTGATGTCTTCTTTTGATGTCGTAATGAATAGAGATTTCTGGAGATTGCGCATAAATTAGATTATGATAAAAGTGACGTGTTTGTGAATGGGATTATGGTGATTTTTGAATTGACATAATGTTGAATATCGAGTACAGCGATTTAGATTAATTTAGAAATTTAATGCTAGGTATATGGTAACTGGCTTACTTCTACAACAAATTAGTTTAAATTTTGGGAGTAACAACAAAAATAGAAAAGGCGTTTGGACATTGATAAAATTAGGATTGCTATGTTGTCTATTTAATTGAACGAGCGAGCCAAGCGAACGACTCTGCTTCTGCTTTGGCCAAATTCGATTGTATTTATTTCCGGATCCGGACGCCCCGCTGTCCCGTTGTTCTCCTTTACCGGTCGTATTTCTCAACCGGTTCTCGTGAATTTTTTGAGTAGGTTCGTTAATTATATAGATTTTTAGTTGATTGCATATTGATTGCAAAAATACCCAATTTTTTTTCGAAAATATGGTGTATGAGTTAGGTGTCTTCTATTCATTGCATTATCTCTAGTGCAACCCCAAGGAGCCCAGGCTGGCTAAGAAAAACGAATATACCTGCTCGTATTTATTATTAACGCTTGACTCGTTTACTAAATAAATCTCTAGTACCTACAATTTATTGTTCAAACATTCACATTTAAGAGTCCACAGTAAGCTCGATTCTCCATACAAACGTAGTTACTCTCTCATTTTAAAACTACGTCTTGGATTGTAACGAAACTTTGCATGTACAATGACATGAGGTATATATATGTCTGTAATTAGTTTAAGTAGCTTCAGATACCACAGTTAAAAAAATACAGCGAATTTAAGTTATTCATACAAAACTTGTTTTTGCTGTATTTCGTTTGTTTTATAAACTAACTACAGACATAGATATACCTCATGTCATTGTATATGCAAAGTTTCGTCACAATCCAGCTCGTACTTTTAAAAGGAGGGCGTAACTACGTTTGTATGGGAAGGTGAAATTCGGCCGAGCTTACTGCGGACTCTTAAAGTTCCCATATAACAAAGATTAAAATAAATACAAACAACAGAAATTTAAACAGCATCCTTAGTGTCCGTCCTTGTCCTCCTTTAGTCAAATTCCAGTGTCATGACGTGACCCTACCCAGAGTTTTACGATGCGTCTGTCTCGCGATGTTATTGTATATGCATATCGTATGTCTCGGATCTTTCATAATATTTTACATCTACCTCTTCCGTTAATAACAATAGGGGTGACACTAAATAAAATAATCAATAAAGATGCATTTTCTTGAAAAAGGATTAAGAACGTATAATCAATCAAACTTTGGTTTTATGGCTCCATCGATATCGATATTATCAACTTTCTCTTAACCTTAGTTTTCTCGCCATATTGTGGAATATTAAATAAATTCTTATCCAAAAATAACATTAACTTATGATAGACCCTCAAATGTGACTCATTGTATATGTGTTTGGTATATAAGTATAGATAGTTAAAATATTTAAAACTCCCTTAATCCTATATTATCCTTTTATAAAACAAACTAACTGTAGATTGTGTTTGTTGTAGTTTGTGTTTTGTTGTAGATTGGCGGTTCGATCGGTCGGATATACATATACTACCGAACATTACCTGTGGTCCACCGCCAAGATTAAATACCCGTGTCTTTTCCAAACTCGACATTGACAGAATCATCAAGGCTTTGATGGAGCCATATAGCCCTAAAAATTGAATTGAATTTACTATAGTAATGGAGAAAAATGCAACGCAAGAGGTTAAGGTCCCTTTTCCGCAAAACGCACCTTCATATGAAACGATTGCCATTTACTATGACGCTCGAGGATAGTGACGTCACGATCTGCTAGCGTTTTCTCTCTCTAATGAGCAACATTAAAACGGACGTAGTTTTATGAGATATTTGAATGGGATCATCGTCAATAGGCATATTTTTTGCCTTCTTTCTTTTGAAGCGATAATAAACTTAAGTCTACACCCCTATTCTACCGATACTCATTATGTCTCACTAGTTGTTCCTAAATTCCTATTTTCCACTTCTTTGTTTTGTGAAATTGTTTTATGATTATGGCAAGCCATAAAACAATTCTTAGGGTGACACCTTATATTCGAGTCTCGACCACATTTGAAAGAGTTTGAACTATTTTTGAGGTTTTTCATGATTTCTACAATTTATAATTAATAAATATCTTAAATATAAAAATAGACCGAAACGAATCAAACCAAAGCCTTACCGAAAAAAAACTGGATCACCTGATATAAAAAAAATAAAGTATTCAATGTTAATAAAGTTGTGCCTAAATATAATAAGACTTTTTAAAATCTTTCAAAGGAGTTTTTCTTAATTATTATTCCCTTATAATGACTGCAAGTTTCTGGTGTCTGCAATGAGGACATTGACCCATTTATACAGCCAATCAAATTTGCAACATACTTATTTTTCATAGTCATAAGTGTCATAACATCATATCGCGATGCCAAAATTTTCCAACACCCTGAAAAATTCAACCTGTATAATAATTATACTACATTCTGCTTTTGATGAATGCAATTATTTCACGCATGCGTTTTGGTATGACACTATGATAATCGTCCTTAAAAATATGTTATGGTTATGATACACAAAGCAAGCATAAATGTTTCAAAAAACTGCACTCGACGACGAAAAATGAAACGGTTTCTTTTTCATACAAAAGGTCCACCAGGTGACCAGGCCCCTATTTCACCAAATCTACAATTGTCGCCTGACAATGACAATTCGCTTTACATGGCTGCGTCGACAGGTTAAATTGGTTGCTGGACAGCTTATTGACCCAGCAATATACGTGGAATTGTCATTATCAAAGGATAAGTATCGTGAACGCTACGGTTGGACTCACGTATAACAAAGTCTGCTAGACTGACTGACACTAAAAAGACTAAAAAAAATATCCCTTCCTTTTTTTATATCTTACTTTCCATACAAACATCCGCCCTCCAGTTCACCCCTGTGGGTGGTGCTCTTCCTTTCGGCTTCTGTCGTATTCGGACAAAAACTAGAAACTCGATGGTTTTTGCATAGAAAATAATTCTTATCTATAGGCGTCAAGACAAACATTAAATAATCTTACCGTTATCATCACATTAGGCAAACAATGCAGATAAATAAACAAAAGACTTCTTTTGCCGCTACTTTTCATTGTTGAGCTTCAACTATTTTTCTTTGTTAATCTTAATGTTAGTGGACAGGTTATTCAATACATTTTGCAACAATTGCAACTAGGATCGTCTTGCCTCATCTGTTTTATTGGTCTTAGAGCGGAAATTAAGTAACCAATAATAAGCGGGTAGGTACTAGGCAATACAAATGCTCTGAATATAGGTTTCACCGAATATGAACATTCGGCCGAATATTCGGTCCAGTGTACGGGCAGAGATCTGTTAAGGCCTGAATCACACTGGCGCGACCTGCGGTGCCGCAGGCCGCGTCAGTGTGATTCAGGCCTTACGCATCTCAGTTAACGCACTAGTTTTTGCCATCTGACTTTTTAACTCATAGAGGAAATTTCATTAAGTAAGAATAGCTAAGAGATCATGTCAAATACCCATGTAGTATGAATCACACTGGCGCGACCTGCGGTGCCGCAGGCCGCGTCAGTGTGATTCAGGCCTTACGCATCTCAGTTAACGCACTAGTTTTTGCCATCTGACTTTTTAACTCATAGAGGAAATTTCATTAAGTAAGAATAGCTAAGATAACTTTCATCACAATCTTTTTCCGCTTTGCCTTAAGGTTTGACTGGTATAGAATGCCATATGGCATTAAGTCCGCCTTTTGTACGATAAGTTTTTCTTTTGTGGAATAAGGTTTTAATAAATAAATAACTTGGAGTATGGGTGAATTGACCTCTTTCTCGAAGTTGGACCTACCTAACTGGATAGTTTGTCCTAGGTCGTCAACAACTTCGATCGTAGTGTCCGATTGTTAATGGGAGTTGGTACTACATGGGTATTTGACATGATCTTCGTCTTATCCATGTTCATTCTTAGACTAATCGTCGAATCCGACTCGGCTGGGCAGCGTTCGGGAAGTTACGGCACATCTTTTCGTCCAATATTCCGCAGTGTCTCAAGACGAGAGTCTTTGACCAGTGTGTGTTGCCAGTGATGGCATATGGCACTGAAACGTGGTCGCTTACTATGGGCCTCATAAGAAGGCTTAAAGTCACCCATGTACAATTGCCTCCATTGTACTTTCAAACTGTTCGTATTTTACACTATTTACACTTATACTATTACACTCCGTTTTTACTGGTTTAAACTGAATCCGTTTTAAATACCGGCTGCGCCATGTTTTGTATGTAGGGGCACAGGGAACGTGAGTCAAAGACGAGCGCTGCATTAAGACTGTTTTAATCATTTTTCAAACCACCCTCAACATGTTAAATACATAATATGACAACCCAAAGGGCTATCGAGAGGGCAATGTTGGGAGTTTCTCTGCGTGATCGCATCAGAAATGAGGCTATCCGCAGCAGAACCAAGGTAACCGATACGAGTATAGCCCTCCGAATCGCTAAACTTAAGTGGCAGTGGGCGGGGCACATAGCACGTAGAACCGATGGCCGTTGGGGCGGAAAGGTTCTCGAGTGGCGACCACGAACCGGAAGGCGCGGCGTGGGTAGGCCTCCCGCAAGGTGGACTGACGACCTGGTAAAGGTTGCTGGAGTCCGCTGGATGCGGATGGCGCAGGACCGGTCACTTTGGTACTCTTTGGGGGAGGCCTATGTCCAGCAGTGGACATCTTTCGGCTGATATGATGATGATGATGATGATGATGATGATGGGTGAATATCCACCGTATGATTAGAGGTTTGTTCATATCTTTAGACTTGCATTATATCATTGAATCACTATAAAAAAGGTGTCACTGTGGTGGATACCTATACTTACGCTACGAAGAAGTGTTTGGTTAATCCCGAAGATTAGCTCCCCAGGTTGTGTTGTGTTGAGAGTGAGGAATCCGCGCTTGTGATTTTTCTAAGTCGCAAGCGTCGATAGGCTACCGTGTCTGGTTACCATAACGGCTTGGCCACGACTTTGGTCTTAAGCGACCTGCGGCAGCGGTTTTTCTAATTCCTTGCGCGTGATCCCAACTAACCACAGTGCGTTGCGCGTCGCGACCGCGCAATGAACAGATAAAACGCTGACGCAGGTCGCTTAAGACCAAAGTCGTGGCCAAGGCGTTAGGCGGACAACAATACAATACCAATACTCTTTATTGCTCACCACACATAGATAGAGCAGTTACAAACAAAAGAAAACAGAGATGAAGTGAGACTGTAGAGGTAAAATAATAGACGGTAGACCATATGATTGTTTGGTAACTTCTTAGTCGTGTCTATCATGAATCATGATTGATGATTGTGTTAGGTATGTTCTGTTATCGTTGTGGATAAGGCATCAGTCATTTTCGCACTCGCATACTTGTCAGAGCGTGATGGGCCTGTTTACCCCAACGATCCTACTATAATATTATAAATGCGAAAGTTTGGATGTTTGGATGTTTAGATGTTTGGATGTTTGTTACTCAATCACGCCTAAACGGCTTAACCGATTTGGGTGAAAATTTGCACGAAGATAGTTTATAGCCTGGATTAAAATATAGGATAGTTTTATCCCGGGCATAAGTAGTTACCGAGTAATAGTCGACCAACTTAATGTGTAATTGAAAAGGCCAATTTTCTTACAAATTCGGCCGACGCAACCGCACCGCACGTCGATGTAACTAAGACAGACAGGCAACTACGGAACCCTACACTGCGCGTGGCCCGACACGCACTTGGCCGGTTTTTATTCTTTTATTTATTTCATGTGACATATCCCTGACCTTCCCCTTCCTCTATTGCCTTTTACCTTGCCTTCTATCATGTTATTAATAAAAACGTCATGTCGTATTAGGCGACCAATAATTTTCCCTCTCATAGTTTTTTTTATAAAAATAAACATAAACATAACATAAACATAATTTATTGATAAAACATAAAGTACATCAGTTTTACTATAGACTAGGACCTTAGGACGCCTTTGCCTTTTTTATATAAAAATATATAAAAAAGGCAAAGGCGGTGGGAATCGGCTTACATGGGCGGACCGCCACTTATATGCATAATATCTGTCACAATCTTAAGCAATAGCATATTGCACAGTTGTAGCATATTGCTATCGTGTGTTGTCGTGTACAACACACGATAGCAATATGCAATCACGTGAATTACCATGGTATTAACAGCCATACGTTTTTATACTTTTTACTCGTATGGCAATAAGTAGTAATGAATTTACGGTATCTCTAACGTTGCAACCATTTCTTATAGTTTAACTTTGCATCGAACAAATGATTATATGCGCTGCAAGTGTCAAGAGAGAGCGAGTTGTCTTGTTAATGCAATTTAACATATCCGTTTTGAAAAAATGTGTCTGCTGTCTTCCTAATATACCTAAATGTCAACGTAGTAGAAAAAAATTCCGGTTGTAATTATTTTGTAAGTGATGCCGGGGTATAAAATGTAACTTGTGTACATTCTGAAGGTTCATTCTATATGTATAGTAGTTTGAAATCTGATAGGTAGTTCCAGAGATTAGCTAACTTACAATCTCAATAAAATGATCCCCGCTCAGGGTCTGTCTAATAAGAGTTTTCGGACCGAATATGGCCCACATTAAGTATTTGGTCACAGATGTTGCAATTGTTTCAACGATAATTTACTTTAAAAACAAAGTTTTAACCGACTTCAATTTAGTACTCCGCCAAGCCACGAGAACATTTCTTTTCCAATTTACCTCATGAACTGATTTCCGAGAGCAAATGCGTTGATTATTATAGAAAAAAAACCCAATTGCTGTATGTGACCCGATAATATTTGAGGACTTCCGTCAATTCCACAAGGATCACCCTTGGCACTTCATTAGTTGCTATTTCAACGGAATCTTATCAGAATCTGTGATATACTTTTGTACTTTTAAGTATATAATTGAGGAATTCCATAAGTCATCTGTGGTCTTCATCATCAATTCCACTCCACCAATTTATGATTTCCGGATGTAAATACACGAGTTATAATAGAAAATACCAAAATCACTACACGCGTGCCTAATATAATTGAGGAGTTCCCTCAATTCCTCATGGATCCCATCATCCAATTACATTTTCAAAAAAATGGGACCCACCTGGAAACATATACTTACCAACAAAAAAAAAATTATGAATCGGCTCATCAATGACGGAGTTCTGAGGTAACAAACATTGAAAAAAAAAAAAACAACCGAATTGAGAACCTCCTCCTTTTTTTTGAAGTCGGTTAAAAAGTGTTCTAGTTTTTTTAATTATAAACATAATTTTTATTTTATGATGTTTGTGTGGATTACTCGATTGTGCAAAAGTGATAATTGAAGACACGTCTGGCTGGTTCAATAATTATATAGATTTCCTTTATCGATTTAGTTTTTCGTAAAAATATTTTAAAAACAGCTCTACAGTTCTACAGCTCACAGAGCCGCTAGTTACTATGGGATCAACATTGGTATCCTAGTCATGGCCGCTCTCATAAAGCGACAAACGACATTAAGCAGTGGGAAACCTCATACACCACGTCTCCCTTAACTTGGGCCACAAACAAATCGCTTACACGTAATCTCGGTAAGAAGTAAGTGGGTTAATAATAATTGTGGAGTGTTTCGACATTCGTCTCGTTTCAAACGGTAACCGAACCGTTAGCGGAGCGGAGCGGACTGACCGTTATTCGGGAGCACTGAGAAAAAAGTCGATGGATGAGCGGATCATTCATGTGAAACATCTTTTTATACTACGACGATGGTGACGATAAGCAGACACCCCCGCCAATAGACGCTAGCGATACCAGTACTTCTAGCACAACTTGCTGTCGCCTCAAGCGCGACTGAGCGTCTCCTGTCTCATTCGCACCGTGCAATGGAAAGAACAGAGTAGATCTTTCTCGACTCGCTTCGCGGCGCGGCGTCATTTGTGCTGGGATTGACTTCATCCTTCCGAATTATTCAACATTTGAAAATTTTGTGAAAACAAAAAGCAATGACATTCTTCTCTATGGGAATTCTCGAACTCTGCCGTTATTCCAAAGGTTTACCAACCGTTTCACAAAAAGTGCAAGTCTCACCATTCGTAACGCTTAGTCTGATCCTCGTCGTTATCCGAGTTGCATCCTAAATGAACCCTGGGTCCGCCTGCACATAGGTGATTACATAGGTACGATTGGGATAGCCCAATCGTTGGCTTAGACTGCCATCTGACCTAACCGAGAAAACTAGACTTTGGGCAACTTGACTGTTACATGTTCTCAAGCCGCCCGAAGGCTTCTAACTCGGTTTAACGACTCTCATAGACAACAACCATGATCGATCGCAAAGCGTGCCTAAGCACAAGAACGCTCAGATGGTAACCATGGTCTGTAGACATTGGTATGAGTCAAGATTCGAACCCGCGAGCTGATTGAGAGTCCCACGCTTGTACAATTCAGCTACCGCAGCTTAGTTTCGAATCATCATCATCATTATATCAGCCGAAAGACGTCCACTGCTGGACCCGGGTATGTCCTAAAACTACGACCAAGACCACCGGGGGATGGGCAGCAGCGTCCCTGGAGTGCGGTGAAAACACTGCGATCGCCAACCCGCATGCCAAGCGTGGCGATTATGGCATATACCCCCCAAATGAAAGGTACAAAAAAACCACGGCCCCGAGGTTCCGGCGACCCCCGGTACCCTGGTTGTGGTAGCGGCCAGGGTACCAGCGGGGTCAGGGGTACGAAGAATCTCCGGCGAAGATCCGGCTACCACCACCGACGACCCCTGGCCCTGGCAACGTATAACACGCGCACACTGCGGATCGACGAAAGGATTGCGGAACTGGAGGAAGGGTTGAGCAAGTTGGGTTGGGATGTCATAGGGTTATCTGAAGTCCGAAGAGAGGGGGAGGACATGATAACCCTCAAATCCGGCAACTTGCTCTATTTCCGGGAGGGCGACCAACAGTCCCAGGGAGGTGTCGGGTTCCTTGTCCGACGAAGAGGTGGAGGCTATGTTTGAAGATATATCGAGGGCCATGCATAGTTCCAAAACCTACTTCGCCGTTGTCATGGGGGACTTCAACGCAAAACTGGGCAAAAGATATGGTGAAGAGCTGAAAGTGGGGCAATTTGGAGTTGGAAGTCGGAACCACCGGGGCCAACTACTGACTGGTTTCTTGGAGAAGGAGGGACTCTAGATGATGAATTCCTTCTTCAAGAAACACGAGCACAGAAAGTGGACCTGGATGAGTCCCGACGGTGCAACTAAAAACGAGATTGACTTCATCATGTCGACGAGGAAGCATATATTCAATGATGTCTCTGTGATCAATACGGTCAAAACCGGGAGCGATCACCGTCTGGTAAGAGGCACATTGAATATATGCTTCAAGGAAGAACGCTCTCGATTGATGAAGTCTACGCTCCGTCCAGCATCAATCCAAATTCGAAACCCCGAGAGCTTCCAGCTGGAACTCCAAAACCGTTTTGATTGCCTAGGCGGCGATGTGGACGAACTGAACGACGGGTTTGTGGAAGTTGTCCGTTCCACTGGGTCTAAGTTCTTCAAGGCCCAAGGGACCAACAAAACTAAAAGGCTCTCTAGCTCCACTCATTAATATATTGACCATATATGAATATTTGACCTCTCTATTCGTTTCGAATATAGAGGTCAAATTATAGACGAGTCGAACTCGCCCACCGAGGGTTCTGTACTTAATTACAAATGTACAGTTTTCCGATTTTTCCTGTACTGTGTAGTATAAGATGCCGAATCTCATAGAGTTCTAGGTCAACGGCTAAGCCCTATATTTTTTGATTCCCTCGACAGTGGAAGTTGTTTTTTGAGACATAAACGTGTGTATTTATATGTTTTTTTTACGTTAATTATAAACTTTTTGACATTATTATGTCGAAAACGCAGCTCATGACTAACATCAGTCCCCAAAGAATCGAGGTTGATGGGCAGGAGATACACTATGTCGAAGAATACCTACTATTGACTCTATTTCGGCCAGCTAGTCTGTCTGGACTACTACTAGACTAGATAAAGAAATCGAAAGACGCATTGACATTTCCTGGGATAGCTACTGGTCCAAGAAAGATATGTTGAAAGCAAACCTTCTACAGATTCAGATTCAGATTCAGATTCATTTATTTCTCAATTAGTGTTACATTATTTTCAATTACAAAAACTTATAATAAAAACATGAGCACATACTGAGATCGTCAATAACTAAACTAGATTACAATAAGGTTCATTAAATAGAGTCAATACAATTATAATTTCGCTATCCATAATCATTATTCAAATATTCTTTAATATGGTACAATGTCTTACTGAGTAATAGAGTTTTGACTTTATTACGAAAAGTATAAATGTTATGTTCAGATTTGATTTCTCCTGGCAGCTTATTGTACAGTTTTTCTGCCATTATCTTAGGACATTTTTTTGTCATGGCTAACCTACATTTACTTTGCTTTAGGTTATCTGGATATCGTGTAGGGCGTTTATTCACATCACCGTTTCGTACAAACTCGCTCGGATTGTTTCTCACATATAAGGCTATCTCTAGAATGTATGTCGACACAGATGTTAGGACCTCTAGGTTTTTAAAATGTTCTCTGCAACTATCTCTGTAACGTGCATTAGCCAGAACTCGTATTGCACGTTTTTGCATTTTGAGCACACGTTCGAAATCTGTGGAGTTTCCCCACAACAGTATTCCATAAGAGAGATACTATATCAACTATGTCTATAACGAAAGCCTATCGACATGTGTATCCTGCCCACTTTAACCTATGGAGCTAGGCTTGGTCGCTGACCGAAATTCAGAAGTCCAAACTCAAGGTTTGCCAGCGTGCAATGGAGCGCAGTGTGTTAGGAATCAACAGAATTCATCGAGTCCTAAATACCACACTGCGCTCTAGAACAAGAATAGCAGATGTGGGCAAGAAGACCGCCTTGCTCAAGTGGGACTGGGCCGGCCATGTTTGCCATGTATATATGGCAAACATGGCCGGCCCAACGATATATCGTTGTAATTTCAACTCGATCCCTGACAACAAAGTGATCCTATAAAAGGGTTCCGTTTTTCCTTTTGACGTACGGAACCCTAAAAGGAGATCCTTGAAAATTACTGAAAAATAATCCTGGGTAATTGGTCGTGTTTGTCGATAAGTAAGTAGGTAAGTATGTCAAGTGCGGGGGTGATGGATTTCTAGGGACCTACCTATATCGATAAACCCATCCATCTTCGACCCTCTATTCCTATTAATATACTAGTCGACGACAAGAACATGGTAATGCAACATTAGAGATGAAGATTAATTACTTTGACATTTATAAGCAAAATATGATATCAATTATCATATGTAAACTGTATTGCGTAATTGACCGTCATGTTTTATTGTAGAGCCTGCATTTACATAACGAGAAGAAACAAAAGTGTTACCCCCTCCACTATGAAATCAAAATAGCTTAGAGCAACCTCATAATGCCAATCAAAACTTTACGAAATTAATGCTCAGGGGTCAGTGTTCAATGGTGTAACTGAAACAGTGTAAATGAAAAAAAAACAAATTCGAAATATGAACCAGTAAAACAAGTGAAGTGCCAGTGAGACAATGTGGACAGTATTTTGAAAACGGAACTTTGGATATTCAAAATGGCGGCTTGGGTGTGGTTGGCGGCACTGGTCTGCGGTTCACAGGCGGTTGTTCTGCCGCCGCCGTGGGCGGACGTCAAGAGAAACCCGTGTGCTTCGCACCCAAGAGGCTGGCTGATGCTGTACTGGCCCACTGACGGGAAATGCTACACTATTTATAAGGTAATATTACGAGTTCGAAGGTTCAGGGGTTAACTAAGGCTTATTTCAGGTGGAAATGGATGAGGGTTTTTAAGAATGCATCATGTCCCTCCCATCCATGGGAGGAGACCTGTGCTCAGCAGTGGGACGTACCTATAGGCTTCTTCTTGTTCTTCTTCTTCGTGTCGAGGTTCCTCAAATAAAAGATGCCCAGTAGGCAGCGGTGTGGACAGCTCTGGCTCAGGATGATAATGTCTCCGGTTGGCAGCACTATGGTGTCAAACCAATCATGTTTAATCATCATCAAAATTACATTAGTAAGCTGCTGTTAGAAATACCCCCCTCCATAGTGCTACCAGCTGGTGACATCATCCATTTTGAAAACCCTCATGGGAAACGCCCAACAGCGTGTGGATTAACACATTGCCTGCGTGTCATAGTTTTGGCACTTCGTACACATGTAATAAGCACTGGTGAACTAAGTGAATATTGCGTGTCGATTTCAATATCAACGTAACCAGTTGTGAATATCGGTGCGAACGCACGAGAGACCGTGACCGATCGATCTACCCACTGACCCACAATCTCGAAATGACACAATGTAATGCGAACATTACCGTTACACATCTTGTAGTTTTTACCTGTTACAATTTTTTTATTAGCTACAAGTTACAATTTTACAAGTCTAATCTAACAGCACTGAGGAACTTAACCCAATTGACCTGTGTTATTGCCGGTATCAGACCTTTAAAATGGTAATGGGTAGTTTCGAGAAATGGCCGAGTAGATAGCTGTTATTTATACCTATAGCATCTCATTACAGATTTTTACATACATACACGTCTTTATTCCCAAATGGGGTAGGCAGAGCACATGAAACGTATGTTCCAGCGCCACTTTTAGCATAAATGTGGGTATAAAAGATCGAAAAAATGTGATATTGCAGTGATAGGTTGCTAGCCACCCCCTTTCTTCCCGTGGGTGTCGTAAAAGTCGACTAAGGGACCAGGGTTGAAGTGTATTGTGGGCGATCACAATAAACTTCAACCCTGTTCCCTTAGTCGACTTTTACGACACCCACGGGAAGAAAGGGGGTGGGGCGATTTTTAGGATAATAATTAACGCCCTTATTCATAAACTTCCATCAAGCCTAATGCCGTAACAATCGTTTGTCTTTAGGTATCTGCGAGAAAGAGACAAAACACATTTTAGTTAACAGAGGATTATATAATCTGTGACAGAGGTTTGTTAAGTTTTAGAATAAAGGGTGTTAACTCAACGTGCTTTTTGCACACGACTTCGTCGGCGTAGATATCTTCTTTTCCTTCATAATTCCATCTTCCTTACCATCCCAATAGATAAATACGTGTCTTTCTCCGAGATTCAAACCATCTTCACGCTTAATTTCATCCAAATTAATTCAGTGGGTGAAGCGAAGATACAGTATAGCCCGACCAGGAAAATAAAAAACCAGGTCTGGGGGCGCTAAATTAGCAATAATTATGGCAACAATAATTAATTTCCACTCTCTCATGTTGACAACAAGGTCGGTGATGTTGTTTAGAGGAATAGAGTCTAATCCTTCAGACTTTCTCTCCGGCAAATACTTCGTCATATTGTAAATCACTTTTCTTAAGTCGCATTTAATAGTTTTCGGCATTTTAACGCAATACAACACGTACCAACGACAACTCACTTTGAGAGCAATTGACAGATGGCATGGCTGACGTCTTCAAAGTTACAGTTGCCAGTTGGAGAAATTAGTTCCAATAGTCCGCAACATGGCGAAGTTTTTTATTTTTCCGGTCGGGCTATAAATAGTTTCTATCCCACTAATAATATTAATATGAAAGTGATGACGAAAGTATCACCACAACGAACTACGCCTGTTTCCCAAAACTCTACTAGTAGGTATGTTAATCAGTACCGCGTACCTAACATTTAGTAACCCATCATTTTTCTTCTAGCTTTGCACATTTGCACAACTCATATATAGAGCAAGTATACCTATACGCAATAATAGTTTCTTAACCATGATCCATTGCCTTTCATCAATTACCTTCGTTTTTACGTGGGAACAAATAACAATGGACATTTCTTAATTATTAAAATATGGGTTACTGCTAAGCTTGCTGATTGATATTGCGATTTGGCTGGAGTGATGTTAGGACATCTTGCCACAATCGGTTATGCCATTTGGAGGATGATGCGGAGTGCTCATGGCTTAGCGGATTCTAGACACGAGAGACGCGCAACTTTGTAGGAAAAAAAACAAATAGCGCGGTACCTGATTTTTATTAAATTAAATTAAATTTAATAATCACGGAAAGGACCCTTTTATTGCCATAAAAGGGTCCTTTTTCCCGTTTTTTGTGCATTTCAAAATATTAAAAACAGCAGAAATAAGTTGGATTTTGATATTTTCAGAGTACGTTCGTAAGTGTTGTGTGTCGGTGATGTAAAAATGATTTGTTGTTACTGTTGTCAAATACTGCGTTTCCTTTCTTGCATACTGCTTCACAGCTTTTGATGCTGCCTGAAATGACATAACATCAACCCTAACTTACTTAGAATACCCTTTCACAACGAATATTGAATAAGCATCTTAGACGATCCATTATTTTATTATTACATAAGTTTGACCTGACCCTTTTGCTACTTCGGTTAACCCGGGTTCCGCACAGCTCCGAGGTGCAAATACACTCCAACGCGAAAGTGACACGATCCCATCACTAGATTCAATTACGTGGCAACACTGTGGATTAAAACGTATGACGAAGTGTTGCCACATAATTGATCAAGTGGGCTCATCTTGCGTTTGCTAGACTGTAAGGTGAGGTGACGCGTCGAATGTGCGTCGTGGTTTGGTCGAAGTAGTCGAACTAGTCCCGCAGAACCTGATGCTCTTACGCAATTGATGTCAATCACCTCGGGAACTATACCGGTGCCCTATTAAGGGGATCGGCATCGGTTTGTTTACGTAACTTGCGTTCACATTCGAAAATGGGAGGCTCTAATAAATTGTGCTTTTATCTCGGCTGTAGGGTTTTTCAAATAGATATGACATTGACTGTGTCATAAAGGTCCGTGAGAGTGCTCTGTGTTAAGAATGTTGAGGAGTGTTTTAATTTATCTCTGGTGGTCAATACAACTAATCCTCAATCAATAAAGGTTCAACAACGCACTGATGACTCCTCTTGAGTCAGAAGTGTCCATAGGCTACAGTGTTCGCCGCCGCCGTGGTACTAAAAAGAATTAGTTACACTTAGGGCGGGTTGCACCAATTTACGATTACAGACCGATCAACGTTAAATATGGCACTTGCAGCTGTCATTCCATATAAACTTGTCAAACCTCCCATACATTCAGATTTAAACGAACACCGCTTGCGATTACAAACGGTTTGGTGCAACCCAGGGTGTTTAAATTGTGAGACTGAAACACTCACATTTTCGTACATTTTACACCTAGCTTAACTTGACGTGTCACTTGTTTGGAAAATAAATTCTCTAGATGCGCAGCCTAATATTATCTATTTGATTAAAGTGTAATAGTTTTAAGTGGGTTTCATAGCACGTAGAACCGATGGCCGTTGAGGCGGAAAGGTTCTCGAGTGGCGACCACGTACCGGAAGGCGCGGCGTGAGTAGGCCCCCCACAAGGTGGACTGATGACTAGGCCCCGTATCATGGTCGGCCTTATCACGCGATAAGTGACAAGATAGAGCGTCCGTCACTGTCTGACGCCGTTCGATAGAACGAGACGGACGCTCTATCTTGTCACTTATCGCGTGATAAGGCCGACCATTATACGGGGCCTGGTAAAGGTTGCTGGAGTCCGCTGGATGCGGGTAGCGCAGGACCGGTCACTTTGGCACTCTTTGTGGGAGGACTATGTCCAGCAGTGGACGTCTTTCGGCTGATATTATGATGATGATGAGTTTTAAGTGAAATTGTATATTGTGGGATAAATATATCTGAATTTACATAATCATAACACCTATTTTGCTGTCAGAGCTAGCAACATGTCTGCATTAAAATTGGCTTTCATTGCAGATTTCGTCATGTTCAGTTGACTAAGACAGCTAAGATGACGACTATTAACCATTGTGTTCAAATGTCACGGCAGTGAAGAAAGACGCTAGAGTTAGGTCACGATTCTGCTAGTCCCCATTTGAGCGGGCTCGTGTGGGGCCACAAAATAAATAATAGTAGTTTCCTGTCAATTGGAATCTAGGTGCCTTAAAAACAAGAGTGAATAGGCTATTATTAAACCAGTGAGCTTCATCTTAAGCTCTGTCGTTGCGGAGTTGCAAAGAATAGGTATTATACAGAAGATATAGGTGACGATAGATGTGAGAGTGACGCCGAAAACGAAAAGGATGCCAGTCCCCAGGAAGCTCGACTCTCCATACAAACGTCAGAACCAAACTACGTTTGTATGCGGATCCAACCTGTGTCAAGCTTCTTGGGGACTCTTAAGCTGAGAGCGAAAACATGGTTATATTTACGTAACCCAAATATGCATTGAATGCTCAAGCTTATCAAGTTAAAACTAACTATATAATGTAATTGTAGGTAGTAAGATAAGAAAGGATGAGATATGATTAATTGTTATCTTAAATTAACAAATTATGTTCGCTCAGTTAGTCCGTAGATCACAGATTAATTTTAATTCGCTCTGTTAACTCTAAACAGAGGAAAGATCTTGCCTATGATAAAATGAAAACCCGACGATTACAAAACAGACAGAAATAATTGCTTTTTAACGAAATCGTGACATATTTTTGCTCGACTACGGCAGAGCCGAAGGATACGATTTTAGCAGCCTATATGTACCTTACGTGTGTTTCACCGTAGCATTTAAGGTACTGAACCGATTTTGATTAAATGAGGCGTCAATCGATTCGAAATTATGTTCCGGGGGCATAGGCTACCTTTCGTATAAAAAAAACGTATTTTTTAGTTAGTTTGCGTCGGGTTACTGTTTTTTGAACTTTTATAGGTACAGGATGTATCAAAAATGGGGTGTGAACCGATCAAGGGCATGTTCGGTAGCGTATTGCGATTCCAAAAACGCATTTGTATGTTTTTTTAATTTTTGACTTGTTTTGTTTACATTACAGTCTTTGTTTTTGTTGACATTGCTTGTGCATGACATCAAAAACGTAAAAGCTGTCACCTGCGTGTCAAAAAAACATACACAAAAAATTTGTTTTCATAACACAGCTGGGCGCGCAGCGGTTGAAAATGAAATAAACCCTCCCACCCTTCACCCTCGCGGGTGAATGTTTTCATACACAAGCAATGTCAACAAACGACTAATGTAAACAAAAACAAAAATATCAATTGTTTACATTGGTATTTTCAACAATGAAAAAATAAAAAAAAGTAAACAAATCCATATTTGGAACCGCAATGCGTTACCGAATATACCCTTGCTCGGTTCACAACCCATTTCTGATACACCCTGTATGCTTTTTGAGATTGGCATAAAATGGACTTTGACTGGGATAAACGATCCTAGCTTTATCTGTAGGCTAGCCGAATTAAGGCCTGCGAAAACCGGCGGAGCGCAGCGAAGATCACTTTTTTATCAATGTATATTCTTTTTTATTTTAATTAGATTAAGGTATAGATTTGAATGCTGTGAGAAATCCCCCGTGTTGCTCCGAGGTCGGTCTCAGAGCATTTAAATTTGTACCTTAATGTAATTAAAATAGAAAAGAATATACATTGATTTTAAAGTGATCTGCGCTGCGCTCCACCGGTTTACGTAGGCCTTTAAGATCTAAATATAATGTTGACATGCAAGCTGAAGTCACGATCGAGTGGTTTTGGCAAAAGCTAAAGATCAGTACCTATTCATATAGGTTTGTTCATACAAAGAACTGTGAACTTTCACAATTAAGATTAAGATTCAAATTTGATTACATCTGATCTGCGCCTTACTGGTTTACAGTTTTGAACATGTTCAATATAATAGATCAATTAAAGATGAAAGCTAGCGTTATAAATGTTTAAAAATCTTTGTTAAATCATGTTATAAAAAGCTCACTACCTAGATCACCAGATGGTAATCAAATCCTATTCATGAAATAGATAGTTCTATCATATAACAGATATATAATTGATGTGATGTATACTAGAGAGGCGTAGATGTAGAGACAGAATATTAATGCTTGAATTAATAGGTAATATGAACGCCGATGTTAAAATACCTTCTAGCTGCCCGCGCGCATACGCCCGCGTATTGCAAAGAAAGCAGGCAAATCCGCGGGATAAGATATAGCCTATGGCCAATCTTAACGTCCATTGTATATGGACGACGGCTGTAGCCTAGTTGGTAGTGACCCTGCCTGCGAAGCAAGAGGTCCCGGGTTAAAATTTAAACGTATATTTAAATTGGACTTGGAAAAATTGAAAAATAATTGGGAATTGGAAAAATATGGACAAGAAAAGACCAGTATGTGCCCTGTACGGTGTCCTGCCGTTTGAACAAAAGTCGTTTGGCAAAATTACACTTGACAAACAACGTTTTGCAAAAAAATGATTCGCCAATTGATCATTTTACTACTAGTCATTTTACAAATGACTCACTTTTCCAAATGATCAACAGTTAAATTTACATTTTATAAATAATTATTTGACTAAATGAACATTTAGCAATTAAGTTATCAGACAAAACTACTATTGGTCTAAAAACTTTTGGTACAATGTATTATTTGACAAGTGGTTCGTTTATTAATAAATCTCATAATAGATATGGTCTGGGTCAAATTAATACACATTATTTGGAAAATTTGGTTTCTTTAAACCAATACGCAATTGTTTTGCTATCTTCGTCAGTCAGGGATACAAAGTGTTTTTCAAAATATTGCGGAATGTCTGTCCACCTAGGTCTCCGTTAGGTACGACGACGAGCGAAGCGAGGAGGAGTGTTAGGTTGAACTGCGAACTTACAGGGCGTGAGCCGAGCGAGCGAAGCGAGCGTGCCGCGGCAGCGGCCGGCGAAGCGCCAGAACCGACTATTTTTAAAGAAGTTATTTTTATGAAATAACATTTTGTCAAATGACATTTGGACAAATGCTTAATTTGCGAATCATATTATTTACTGAAATGAAAAAAAGGTCAATTGACATTTTATTATTTAACCCATTTACCAAGTGTAGTGTTTGCTAATTGATCATTTGCTAAGTGAGTTTTTGTAAGATGATACTTTTGTCAAATGTCTCGTTTGCCAAATGATCATTTGGTGAAACGTTGTTTGTCAAATTACCATTTGTCAATAATTTTTTGGTCAAACATTAGTGAACCGCCCTGTACATGGATTTAACCAAGGCCTTTGACCTAGTTGACCATAATATTTTGATGAAGAAATTGTATAAGTATGGAATACGCGGCAACATTTACGATCTTTTAATGTCATATTTAGTTGGTAGAAAACAGATAGTTCAAATAGATCACATAAGTTTAAAAATGAGAAGTAAAGCTACTCTTTCATCAGATTTTGGAGAAATTAGTCATGGGGTACCGCAAGGAAGCGTACTGGGTCCATTACTATTTCTCATTTACATCAATTATCTGCCACAGGCGATTGACCACCCGATGGTTCTGTTCGCCGACGACAGCACAGTAGTACTGACTGGAGAAGACCCACAGACATGCGAAGTTAATGTAAATAATGCACTAAAATCAATAATCAATTGGCTAAATCTTAATAATCTATGTATAAATTTAGAGAAAACTAAACTTATGATTTTTTATCAAAGGACAAATAGCATGGCAAATGTAACTGTGGCATATAATAATCATATAATAGACGAGACGGACAATACAACATTTTTAGGATTCATTCTAGATAATAAATTGATGTGGAAGTACCAAGTTGACACTATATGTAAAAAATTAAATAGATTCTCGTATGCACTGTATAATTTAAATAAAAAAGTAAGTCGCGCTGCCGTACTCACTGCCTATCACGCATATGTAACGGCTACATTACGTTATGGGATCATTTTCTGGGGCAATTCAACAGATCGAGAGACAGTATTTAAGGCCCAAAAAAAGTGTCTACGCTCTGTTTGTGGGCTAAAACCCACAGAGTCCTGCAAGTCTTACTTTATTAACCTTAAAATATTAACTTTCCCCTGCTTATACATATTTGAAATGGCTATGTATGTTAAGGCCAATGTAAATGAATTCTCTGTTTTCAAGAGTGTACGGCAGCGACATAAGATCACAAATGACCAATCCAAAACAGCCTTACGAGCAAAAAGTGCATTCGGCATGGCACCGAAGTTATATAATAAGTTACCAGACTCTATAAGAAGTTCTGAAATGCCAGAATTTAAGCGACATCTATTAGATTTTTTGACTCAAAATGCATTTTACTCAGTGAAAGAATATTTAGATTATAAGCCTGACATGTATTAAGTACTCTGTAATAATATAATTAACTTTTAATATTGTTATTAACTTTTAGCATTTGCATGCCCAGCAGCAGCTGGCAGATTACAATGTACGAATTTTTTTATTTTTATCAACATCCGCTGGACTGTATTCTAGCAAATAAACTATTTTGATTTGATTTGATTTGAAATTTCTCATTTTCCATGCATGTGGATAACTCTCATTTAAAACCATTCCTCAAATTGATAGCTTAAATAGTTGGTGAGATATTTCACTATGTGACAGACAGACGGACGTCGCACCATAAGGGTTCCTTTTTTACTTTTTTTGATACGGAACCCTAAAACTGTAAAATAGAGGCCAAGTTCTTTCTTAATGTTGTGTTGTTAAAACCTGAAACACCAAAACCGGTACTATGATGCAAAACCCTCTTTTGGTAACGTGTACCAGTCCTGTGTAATCAAGGTTAAGTTAGAGTATGAGTACGTAGTACTATTTATACTTATTCTGTGGTTATGGTATACACTAAAAGGACAGATGTTTAACGCCCATAGGTATTCAATTAACACAAGTTGTATCAGTGATTCAATCGGATGCAATCACATTTAAAATACAAAAAATCCCAGGCTGTTAATTATCAGGTATAAAAAACCGGCCAAGTGCGAGTCGGACTCGCGCTCGGAGGGTTCCGTACCATTATCTATAAATACGGTAAAAAAAACACGTTTGTTGTATGGGAGCCCCCCTTAAATATTTATTTTATTTGGTTTTTAGTATTTGTTGTTATAGCGGCAACAGAAATACATCATCTGTGAAAATTTCAACTGTCTAGCTATCGCGGTTCTTGAGATACAGCCTGGTGACAGACAGACGGACGGACGGACAGACAGCGAAGTCTTAGTAATAGGGTCCCGTTTTTACTCTTTGGGTACGGAACCCTAAAAACGCTTTCCCTAAAAGTCTAATTTTCCCTTAACAAGGTATGGGGATAGTTTGAATCCTGGGAAAGGGTAGGACGGAAATCATCCTCTAAGGGGGTGAAATAGGGGGCGTTAATTTGTCAGGAATTACGATATTAACGAGTTCTACGCAGACGAAGTCGCGGGCAGGAGCTAGTCTTTAATATTATCTTGGTACCTATACTGTAACAACCATTTTAAACGCTCTCGACCTTCTAACGGATTATTCACACACCTTACCTAGTTCAGTAGAAAGCTGGCGTTATGTTATGATTATGATACTTTATTTAATTATACGATGCTTATCTATAGTTGTATAATAATATTAAAAATCATTACGACTCTCCCATTTGTCGCTACTTTAGAGTAGAGGGTAATAAAGAGGTGTTAATGGCAGGGTTTAAGTTAAATGGTCAGCAATAGCCCTTTTGAACCCGTGTAACACGATTTGATACCATATAATTGACCGTTTTTCTCCTTATGTCATTATAGGAATTATTTTATTATACTTAAGTGAATTTTGAGCCCTCAATGAGCGAGGCGAGAGGATAGGCTTCTAATGGATGTAAATTAATTAAAATTGTAACACATTATAATTTTGCATATTCAAAAACGGTTCTCTTTTTAACCGACTTCAAAAAAATAGAGGAGGTTCTCAATTCGGTTGTATATTTTTTTTTTCAATGTTTGTTACCTCAGAACTCCGTCATTGATGAGCCGATTCGTCATTTTTTTTTTATTTGTAAGTATATGCTTACAGGTGGGTCCCATTTTTTTCAAAAATTAAATTAGATGGAATCCATGAGGAATTGAGGGAACTCCTCAATTATATTAGGCACGCGTGTAGTGATTTTGGTATTTTCTATTATAACTCGTGTATTTACACCCGGAAATCATAAATTTGGTGGAGTGGAATTGATGATGAAGACCACAGATGACTTATGGAATTCCTCAATTATGTACATAAAAGTACAAAAGTATTCTGATAAGATTCCTTTGAAATAGCAACTAATGAAGTGCCAAAGGTGATCCTTGTGGAATCGACGGAAGTCCTCAAATATTATCGGCCCACATACAAAACTTTGTTTTTAAAGTAAATTATTTATTTATTCAGCATACAAATGAGCTCTGAGAAAATAACGAGCGACACTATATTTTCGCACTTCCGACATTTCTGACAGGTTATGTAGGCACATTCAGCTTCATAAACATCTACACATTCTAGGTATAGTTCTTTTACTTTTTTTTTAGAGTAAACATCGAAAAATGTACACATTTTTATGATGCTGACTGTACATAAATTTCGTTAACAGACTTACGGCATGCGCTTAAAATTATTGAATGCATACCGGTCTAAAATCAAGACCTGTCTAACGTTCTGCAAATATCTGCCTTATTTTCTTTTACATTAGAGTTCAAAGTGCAGGTTGAGAACTTGAGAGCTGATTGTGACGACACATTCGATTAGATAATGCACGAATAAACTTCCTATAAAACGTCTGTAAAGGCTGTTGTCCACGAGCCAACGGCTCGGTTGTTTAAAACCGTTGGTAATCGTAAGTTATGTTATGATCGTTAAAGTCTTGAGGAACTGTGGCGGTTTTGTATGGGATGACAGTTACCGGCGCCATATTTAATGTACGGCCAGTAAAGTGTAGTTGACGAAAAAACTGAGCCTTACGAGAGGTTGTCTCAAATCGTCGAAAATCGTGGGTTACGTCCTACGTAAATCTGATTGTATGGAACGGTTTTATATGGAGTGACAGCTGCCGTCACCACATTTAACATCACTTAACGCATCGACCCTTACCGCACTCGCACCACCCTTAAGGCGAGTCACCGACGGTTTGAAACAACTAACCCTTAACATGGGTTGCACAAAAACGTCTGTCTGTAATCGTAAGCGGTGTTCGTTAAAATTAGATTGTATCTATAAGTTTGTCTAGTAGTTTGGTGAGGTAGGGCATAGCTAAATGTCATCCCGCTCGAATGTGGAGCAGCCCAACTGGGGAAGTACCTCCGCCTTGCAGAAGACCACAGCCATAATAACACTACTACTTGCTCTGTAGTAGTGTTGTGTTCCTGGAGGAGAGCAAGGTCGCCAGAGCTCCCGAGGATGCGTTGTGTTGAGAATCCTCAAACATATCAAGGGTCGGCAACGCCCATGTTACTCCTTTGGAGTTGCATGGGTCTATAGGCGGCGGTGTCCGCTTACCATCAGGCGAGCCGTACGCTTGTTTGCCACCGTCGTTGTATAAAAAAAAGTTTCTATTTGATGACAGCTGCCGGCGCCATATTTAACGTTGATCGGTCTGTAAGTTGGTGCAACCCGCCCTTCATGACGTTATGACAGTTCGTTGGTAATGAACTGATTCACGCTTCACGGTAATCGATTGGATTTACTGATACGATACATTGTGAAATGCATTGTGTATATTTATTCGTTTGTACGAGATGACTTTTAAATTACACAACTGTGTTGTGTTTCAATAAAACGAGTGTTTTACTACAGTAATGTTTTTAGTGCCCTCGACTTTGTTTTATAAATCATAGTATCTAGATACTTACGTGCCTACAGAGGGTGTATTGGTACTAGTAGTATTTTGTTTGTGTTTAAAAAAATAAGATTTGCGTGTGTCGTTGCGCAATTTTGCATAAATAATGATTAATGTGGTTAACTACATTTACTACAATAAGAATACATAATAATCTCCCTAAAGAAATTAGCGAAGAGCTGAAATATACAAAATTTGTTGACAGTTTAAAAACATACCTAGCATGTAACAGTTTCTATTCATTACAAGAATTCTTTGACTTAAATAAATATTATAAATAGTATTCAGACTGAAATTCAGAGATTTATATTATAATATAAAGTGTGTTACCTAGAGGAATATTACTATAGTTTTAAGTTTTAGATTTTAAGAGTTGCAATACCTTTACAGGGTCCCATGTTGTACTGTTAATTTTTTAAGACCACCTGTATGCCAACATGAAAGCAATAAAGTTATTCTTCTTATTCTATTCTTACTATTCATAACGGTAGAGGATGAATTTATAACTTTCAAGTACTTCCAAGGTATTAAGTTTTTTCGGCGATGTTAATGAAATGGAAGTTTCAATATAAATTCGCAAAAACAGGATTGTTCCATCTGCTGGAAATCAAAACTCTCTATCACACGATCGTGTGTAAAACGTTTTTCATTCAACAATGTTTTTGTGTTGGTTACGATATTGATGTCAAATTGTGCATACATTTTCAATTTGAACCCTGTAATAGACTAAATTCACTTCGGGGAATTAAGTTCACTAACTCCCGGTTTTTAATCCCCAACGCAAAGAGAGGGCTGTTATAAGTTTAACGTGTCCGTCTGTGTATCTGTCTGTGGTATCGTAGCTCCCAAACGGATAAACCGATTTTCATTTAGTTTTTTTTGGGTCATAGATAATTTTATCCTGAGTGTTCTTAGCCATGTTTCATGAAAATTTGTTCAGCCGTTTTTGAGATATTGGACTTTGAAATGAAAATGTCGGGGGTTTTTCAACTTTCCTAAGTTGTAGTTATATAAAGATACCTTGGACCTTATGCTGTCGGTAAGTAATGACAAATAAAAGACTAGAGTTACTAAACTTTGCTCTGACATTGTTTATCTAACGCATATTTGTAAAACCGGGCCTAAAAGTAGAATAAATTACAATCAATATAAACGTCAATATCAAATTCGCAACCTTCAATTAACAATACAGAAATATTCTGTAGGTAACTAACACAGTTGGGGGAGGCCTAGCTTGGGGGATGCCTAGCTTGGGGGAGGCCTATGTTTGGGTGAGGCCTATGTCCAGCAGTGGACGTCTTTCGGGTGATATGATGAACTATACGTAGGTACAAGTAGGTAGGTAATTGATGCATTTTAGACCGTGGTCTGGACGCCAGCGAGCAGCCCCCTATTCTGTAACTTATTTCAAGCTCACCTCAACGCTTACCCACAAATATATCTTGACACCGCGATGCGTAGTAACTAAGCGTAGGTAGAGGTCTATAGTTTCGTGACGGGTGACCGGCGGGGTGCGCCGCATTAGCGCGTAGCGAATAACAGCCCAGAACCGGACACGCGGGTGTTCATAGATTGAAGTCATATTCATATGTTAGGTTGCCATCCAGACGGCAGCCTAACGAAACGGGAATGATCTATGCAAATACCTATAGGTGCCCTATTCCATATCAGATTAGAAAAATCGTGCGTCAATCGTGGCGTTTCAAAACCATTTTGAAACGCCAAACTTTAGTACTTATACTTATGTTTGAAAAGCACTTAATGATCTTAATAAGTAAAACTCCCCTATATCCCTTTTCCCTTCCCTATTCCCTTTTTTTCTGGGATATCCCTTTGATATCCCAGAAGTAGAAGAAACGTAGACGAATTGGTTCATTAAAATCCTAATGTTCTTTGGAATGAGGTATAGAGAGTGATAGCCGCCACACACACGCACACATCACACCCGCTATCTTGTTTTGAAAGTAAAGCAAAGTAGCTACCTTTAATATTAAAGTGTTTCCACAGGCCGAGCGTATCAAGCAACTCAACAAGTTTATAAAATACAAGCTTCATCTATCACGTAGCCTCGTCTCAACACTCTTGCACAACATATTTACATTTACACCGCTCAACAATGTTGAACACGACTCGTGGACGTACACCCTAACAGTTGCGACACATAACCCCTGAACTTGTCGGAAGAAAACGACGCCATTTGCAAATTGTGAAGTTTTCATTTAATATCTACATAATAGGTATTTACTCATCGTCTACTGGACATTTTTATTCATATATTTTTCATCTCTCATACTCTGAAAGTAGGTCATTGTTTATCTAAACAGCGGGTTGAAAGTGAAGCATGTCGCCCCTAGGGCTGAAAAGTAATAAAAAATAAAAAAGGCAATGGCAGAAACCTGGACAGCCACAGTTTCAGAAAATTGTACTGATTTTGAAACTCGTTGACAATCATGCGTTATTTTTTTTTAATATTGATTATAAATTAATTAATGTATGACTATTATTACTATTTGAAAACGATTGGATATTTTTTAAGTTTTCGTAGTTCAATGTGACCGCTTCAGAACAGAACAGCTTCCTAGTCATTAAAAAAAATAACAATGACAAATACCTATACTGCCACACTTCCATAAAATTGTGTTGATTTTTGAAGCTTGTTGATAATTATGATGGTTTTCATTCTTCATTACTACTTATATGGTGTATATAAATAAAATTATTAATTTAATTTTTCATCCAAACAATAATTAAAATTAGTTTTCGACATAACCACTTCAAAAGCGCGTCCAGGAAATGGTCCACACACTAACATTATTAAAATCTGTCAACAGTTCCCGCCCAAATGGTCCATACACAAACGCTTTTAAAATGGGTTCTATAGGATCCTACTGATTTAGAAAATATTAAAGTTTTTGGCTTTCAATTCATTTCCTCGAATTCGAAATGAAAAGTAGAGTGTTTAACTCGGGGAAAGCCACCCATTTCAGCCTCGAACTATTGGCGCTCTCACTTCGTTCGAGCGCCAAAATATCTCGTTAGGCATAGGTGACTTTCAACCCTCGGTTAACAATTTACTAATACTTTACATACCATTCTTACCTAAATTTGCGTCAGCGGTAGACTACCGGGTGAAGACGTTCGCTGAAAAGAAAATTGTATTTATAACTTGGAATCCTCACTCATTTTTTTAATATTTTTTTTGTACTCTCTATAAGTACATCAACATCCTGTCGATACGTAGCGTATGCGGCGGTACCGGGACGAATAGGGACTATATGTGTTTGTGTTGTCGCGATCTCGCGGTGGACGTCCTCGCCGGCGGGAACGCCGAAGTGTACGCGACGAGTTGGACGCCAAAAGCGCAGCGTTCCATCTTTCGATGGATGCTGTGATTTCATCGTCCGGGTCCGTGAGTGTGTGCCTAGGACACCGGACCGTGCGGCCCCTAATCAGTTAGCGCCGAGTAACGACAGAGGGGGGAGGGATGGGAACGTAGTCAACAACCTTCCGTCAAGTCAAGTCTTCCTAACTAACGGATTCCTATGGTGGGGAGCGTTGTCAAAATAACTTCTTGCAGCCTGACCAACCTGAAGAAACCATACAAGGTGCTAATGTCCATGTCGTGGTAAGCAGGCTGTGGTTCGATTGGTACCACGGGGTAGGTACCAGTCGCCCTACGGAGAAAACGATTCTGAATGACCTGAAGCGGATTGAGCGCTGACATAGGCCCGAGAGCAAATGCTACACTTGCATATGTAAAAGAGGTCCTGCGGCTATCCATTTTGTATGGCACGCGGAGCTCTTTTTAGGTGCATTGACTTACCTACACTATTTCGTCGGGATCCCATGAAATACGAGTGTGTGACTACTATTGTCAACTTTCCTTGAAACCGTCGGAGTATAAATCTGTGGTAACATTATAAGCTGCACGTGACTTCCCGTGTCTTAGAGCACACGTGTTAGAAGTTAAGTAGTCAACTCGGGCTGCTTAAGTGGCAAACGTGAGTAAAATTGTTAAAAATCATCAAGTTTGGTCAAGTTAAGAACTTGACCAAACTTGATGATTTTTTCATAGCGTTGACGAGATTGTCAAGCCTTGAACGCGTTTCTGGAATAATTAGGTAAATTAAATTTTAGTTTTTTTCAACCACGGTGACTGAATTATATTTATTTAATAAGTGCCTAGGTACCTACTTAGTTTTTGGAACTTTATAGAACATTATAATCACTATTGCCTTGAAATAAGATGAGTGTCGATTATAGGTAGACTTACCTTATGCTATATCCATTTATATCCCTAAATAGTAGAATAACTTGATTACGCGAATTTCTAGAATAATATGCATAAATCTAAAGACTCAGAAGTGAGACGTATGTTTGCACATACATACCTGTGATGATTATGACGAGCTTGAATAATTATTGCATATCTACTATTTTGGACACTAATGAAGATTTTCATAATACATTACGTCACCACCTGGCAGTACTGAAGTTTTTTTTGGGCAAAGGCCTCCCCTTTTTGTTTCCACTCGTCCCGACTCCGAGTAATCTCCGGCTAATCGTTGCGAAATACGTCCCTGGTGACATAATGCATTCTGGAAACCCTCACGAAGTAAACTCAAACAGCGATAAAAGACGATGTATTTCTTTCCAGAAAGGCCACCCGTGCCCGGACACGCAAGAGCTGAGCCCGGCCCGCTGGGGAGGGCGAACCATCGCTGAGTGCAAATGCCCTCCTGGCACGGCACAGCTTCCCCTCTCTACCACGTGCTACAAGCTCTTCGAGAGGGGACCTTGCCGGCCGGGGGAGTACTTCGCGCCTGTAGAGGAGACCTTCAATAAGAGAGGGTAGGTAAGCTGCATATGTATCTAGAAGTCATCCGGACTGAGAGGGCGGACCATTGCCGAGTGCAAGTGCCCTCCCGGCACAGCGCAGCTTCCTTTCTCCAACACGTGCTACAAGCTCTTCGAGAGGGGCCCTTGTCGGCCAGGGGAGTACTTCGCGCTTGTGGAGGAGACCCTAATTAAGAGAAGGTAGGTAAGCTGCATATGTATCTAGAAGTCATCCGGACTGAGAGGGCGGACCATTGCCGAGTGCAAGTGCCCTCCCGGCACAGCGCAGCTTCCTTTCTCCACCACGTGCTACAAGCTCTTCGAGAGGGGCCCTTGTCGGCCAGGGGAGTACTTCGCGCTTGTGGAGGAGACCCTAATTAAGAGAAGGTAGGTAAGCTGCATATGTATCTAGAAGTCATCCGGACTGAGAGGGCGGACCATTGCCGAGTGCAAGTGCCCTCCCGGCACAGCGCAGCTTCCTTTCTCCAACACGTGCTACAAGCTCTTCGAGAGGGGCCCTTGTCGGCCAGGGGAGTACTTCGCGCTTGTGGAGGAGACCCTAATTAAGAGAAGGTAGGTAAGCTGCATATGTATCTAGAAGTCATCCGGACTGAGAGGGCGGACCATTGCCGAGTGCAAGTGCCCTCCCGGCACAGCGCAGCTTCCTTTCTCCAACACGTGCTACAAGCTCTTCGAGAGGGGCCCTTGTCGGCCAGGGGAGTACTTCGCGCTTGTGGAGGAGACCCTAATTAAGAGAAGGTAGGTAAGCTGCATATGTATCTAGAAGTCATCCGGACTGAGAGGGCGGACCATTGCCGAGTGCAAGTGCCCTCCCGGCACAGCGCAGCTTCCTTTCTCCACCACGTGCTACAAGCTCTTCGAGAGGGGCCCTTGTCGGCCAGGGGAGTACTTCGCGCTTGTGGAGGAGACCCTAATTAAGAGAAGGTAGGTAAGCTGCATATGTATCTAGAAGTCATCCGGACTGAGAGGGCGGACCATTGCCGAGTGCAAGTGCCCTCCCGGCACAGCGCAGCTTCCTTTCTCCAACACGTGCTACAAGCTCTTCGAGAGGGGCCCTTGTCGGCCAGGGGAGTATTTCGCGCTTGTGGAGGAGACCCTAATTAAGAGCAGGTAGGTAAGCTGCATATGTATCTAGAAGTCATCCGGACTGAGAGGGCGGACCATTGCCGAGTGCAAGTGCCCTCCCGGCACAGCGCAGCTTCCTTTCTCCGACACGTGCTACAAGCTCTTCGAGAGGGGCCCCTGTCGGCCAGGGGATTACTTCGCGCTTGTGGAGGAGACCCTAATTAAGAGAAGGTAGGTAAGCTGCATATGTATCTAGAAGTCATCCGGACTGAGAGGGCGGACCATTGCCGAGTGCAAGTGCCCTCCCGGCACAGCGCAGCTTCCTTTCTCCAACACGTGCTACAAGCTCTTCGAGAGGGGCCCTTGTCGGCCAGGGGAGTATTTCGCGCTTGTGGAGGAGACCCTAATTAAGAGCAGGTAGGTAAGCTGCATATGTATCTAGAAGTCATCCGGACTGAGAGGGCGGACCATTGCCGAGTGCAAGTGCCCTCCCGGCACAGCGCAGCTTCCTTTCTCCACCACGTGCTACAAGCTCTTCGAGAGGGGCCCTTGTCGGCCAGGGGAGTACTTCGCGCTTGTGGAGGAGACCCTAATTAAGAGAAGGTAGGTAAGCTGCATATGTATCTAGAAGTCATCCGGACTGAGAGGGCGGACCATTGCCGAGTGCAAGTGCCCTCCCGGCACAGCGCAGCTTCCTTTCTCCAACACGTGCTACAAGCTCTTCGAGAGGGGCCCTTGTCGGCCAGGGGAGTACTTCGCGCTTGTGGAGGAGACCCTAATTAAGAGAAGGTAGGTAAGCTGCATATGTATCTAGAAGTCATCCGGACTGAGAGGGCGGACCATTGCCGAGTGCAAGTGCCCTCCCGGCACAGCGCAGCTTCCTTTCTCCACCACGTGCTACAAGCTCTTCGAGAGGGGCCCTTGTCGGCCAGGGGAGTACTTCGCGCTTGTGGAGGAGACCCTAATTAAGAGAAGGTAGGTAAGCTGCATATGTATCTAGAAGTCATCCGGACTGAGAGGGCGGACCATTGCCGAGTGCAAGTGCCCTCCCGGCACAGCGCAGCTTCCTTTCTCCAACACGTGCTACAAGCTCTTCGAGAGGGGCCCTTGTCGGCCAGGGGAGTATTTCGCGCTTGTGGAGGAGACCCTAATTAAGAGCAGGTAGGTAAGCTGCATATGTATCTAGAAGTCATCCGGACTGAGAGGGCGGACCATTGCCGAGTGCAAGTGCCCTCCCGGCACAGCGCAGCTTCCTTTCTCCAACACGTGCTACAAGCTCTTCGAGAGGGGCCCCTGTCGGCCAGGGGATTACTTCGCGCTTGTGGAGGAGACCCTAATTAAGAGAAGGTAGGTAAGCTGCATATGTATCTAGAAGTCATCCGGACTGAGAGGGCGGACCATTGCCGAGTGCAAGTGCCCTCCCGGCACAGCGCAGCTTCCTTTCTCCAACACGTGCTACAAGCTCTTCGAGAGGGGCCCTTGTCGGCCAGGGGAGTACTTCGCGCTTGTGGAGGAGACCCTAATTAAGAGAAGGTAGGTAAGCTGCATATGTATCTAGAAGTCATCCGGACTGAGAGGGCGGACCATTGCCGAGTGCAAGTGCCCTCCCGGCACAGCGCAGCTTCCTTTCTCCAACACGTGCTACAAGCTCTTCGAGAGGGGCCCTTGTCGGCCAGGGGAGTACTTCGCGCTTGTGGAGGAGACCCTAATTAAGAGAAGGTAGGTAAGCTGCATATGTATCTAGAAGTCATCCGGACTGAGAGGGCGGACCATTGCCGAGTGCAAGTGCCCTCCCGGCACAGCGCAGCTTCCTTTCTCCAACACGTGCTACAAGCTCTTCGAGAGGGGCCCCTGTCGGCCAGGGGATTACTTCGCGCTTGTGGAGGAGACCCTAATTAAGAGAAGGTAGGTAAGCTGCATATGTATCTAGAAGTCATCCGGACTGAGAGGGCGGACCATTGCCGAGTGCAAGTGCCCTCCCGGCACAGCGCAGCTTCCTTTCTCCAACACGTGCTACAAGCTCTTCGAGAGGGGCCCTTGTCGGCCAGGGGAGTATTTCGCGCTTGTGGAGGAGACCCTAATTAAGAGCAGGTAGGTAAGCTGCATATGTATCTAGAAGTCATCCGGACTGAGAGGGCGGACCATTGCCGAGTGCAAGTGCCCTCCCGGCACAGCGCAGCTTCCTTTCTCCAACACGTGCTACAAGCTCTTCGAGAGGGGCCCCTGTCGGCCAGGGGATTACTTCGCGCTTGTGGAGGAGACCCTAATTAAGAGAAGGTAGGTAAGCTGCATATGTATCTAGAAGTCATCCGGACTGAGAGGGCGGACCATTGCCGAGTGCAAGTGCCCTCCCGGCACAGCGCAGCTTCCTTTCTCCAACACGTGCTACAAGCTCTTCGAGAGGGGCCCTTGTCGGCCAGGGGAGTATTTCGCGCTTGTGGAGGAGACCCTAATTAAGAGCAGGTAGGTAAGCTGCATATGTATCTAGAAGTCATCCGGACTGAGAGGGCGGACCATTGCCGAGTGCAAGTGCCCTCCCGGCACAGCGCAGCTTCCTTTCTCCACCACGTGCTACAAGCTCTTCGAGAGGGGCCCCTGTCGGCCAGGGGATTACTTCGCGCTTGTGGAGGAGACCCTAATTAAGAGAAGGTAGGTAAGCTGCATATGTATCTAGAAGTCATCCGGACTGAGAGGGCGGACCATTGCCGAGTGCAAGTGCCCTCCCGGCACAGCGCAGCTTCCTTTCTCCAACGCGTGCTACAAGCTCTTCGAGAGGGGCCCTTGCCGGCCAGGGGGATACTTCACGCCTGTGGAGGAGATCTTCAATAAGAGAGGGTAGGTAAGCCTTCTACGTGTCTAGAAAAGCTATCCATGTTGAGACACACGAGAGAGACCTCACAGGTACAAAATCTATCCATTGACTAGCATCTGCGGCCGTTGTTACAGACCTATTATTGGTTTAATTATAATGAGCTGACTTTTCTGGCATTGGTAATTGTTTGGTATGGGAAATTGAATAACATTTGTGTACTCTTAAGGCGAACTTTCAAACTTTCCATACATTCAGATTTTAACGAACACCGCTTACGGTTACAGACGGTTGGGTGCAACCCACCCTTAGTCTTAGTACTCTAGTGCTCTACTAGTAATTAAAGGTTCAACAAAAACAATTTATGTTCGTACTAGTCTCTAGTGATAACTGATAATGATAATACAATGAAAACCTACGCCACAGAATAAATAATAGTATTATTTACTACGCTCTGAAGTTTGACATATCGGAGTAACGGAACGAAATACCGGTCGCGCTCTCATCACCTTCATCTTGAATTTAAAGTGGTTCCGAGGAAGCGTTGCAACAGAACATTACGTCAGTGGAAAATCATGATAAATGTTGGACGATTACGGTCCACACCATGGCAGCTATTAGGATATGGTTTATGGTCATGTTTACGTGATGTTTTTGGCCATTTGGGCCGTAAAACTTGACATTAACCTATCGTGCTAGCTCTCCATTTAAGCGCGTCATTATATATGCGTATGCATGTGCGCAACCTCAAATCTTCTTGATCGAGAGATTACGAGTATCAGAGCAGGCTTGATATTAACAACGCTTATCACTGAGAAGAATACACATTCTTAGGTAGGTACTTAATTAGGAAGGTCTGGCACTCGTGTTAATGTTCACAGCATGTTTACTTGGTTTTTTATGGCGTCACTTCCTATGAGTTATAGGAATTACGAGCATTTTCTTCTAAGTGTCAGTTCAAGCAACCAAAACTGAGTTTATTCCAAGATGAACCCAGACAAACTCGATGTTTAATCCAAGATTGGGTGAACCGGGCCTAATGACCAACAATTTATTTTAACTGCCAAATACATCAGCCAATTCAAAGATTTGTTGTCATTTAGTTGTCATAGGTCTCCTGCATTGTCACTCTTGATTTTGATACGCGCACGTTTTATGACCGTTACAGACAAGTCTCGCTTAGAATACCAATTGCTTTAAATCTCTCAACAGATAGGCCTATTTGTCTATGCCAGACACTTCATGTTTCCTCAAATCTCCATAAGTTACATAATATTTATCTGTAATATTCTCATTTATATTCCACGCTACGTGGATTTCTACAGCTGTATAGTGTTTATTGGAATCGTGGTCCGAAATCTCAATTTAGTTCATCTGTTTCACATTCACATCCCAATTTGCAATAAAATTGTATGTTTTACCACAGAATAATCTGGATTAGAAGGTTCACGGCCTTAGTGATGATAATGTAAGCTGTCAAATTTTAGCCAATGACAATACTACTTAGAGTAGGTACTATGGCGTATGCGACAGATTAAGGCAACATTCAAGGTTTATTTTTCGTTTTTAGGTTCGTGGTATTAAAACACTTAGTTCTCTAAATCTAGAAATTAAGAAAGAAAAACATATTAGTTATAGTAACATTTTAATACTTACGACGGTGAGCGATATTCTGTGTGGTAATGACCCTGACAACATAGACCTACTTTTGGAGTTTACTAAAGAGTGCCATTTCAAGATAACATCAGGCCCGAGGGGTAATAGCGTAACTTTCCGAACGAGGCAACATCAAGAGTCTGCCGGGTTTTCGGGTAGAACTGAGTTGGCCCGACTAGTGAAATGCCAACAACCTAACACGCAAAAAAGGCATAATACACATAAGTAAAGTAACGCCAAGTAACGAAAACACAGCCCGCAACGCAAAAACATATAATCTTTAGTATATAACCTAACACGTATACTGTTGACCGAAGGACGTTACTAATGTGCGGGCTTAAGGCCAAATGTCTAACACTTGGTAATCCCGCAGTCGATTACAGCTATTCAATATTGATAAAGCGTTGTGTTCATGTGTTGCGGTCACGATTCCGTGCCAGGGTTCGGAGTTGCGCGTAGATTTGACTCTCAAATGAAAGTCCGTAGGTTACATTAGAGGAGCAATGAATAAGGTAAGGTAAAGTCAGTGCCCGTCACTGGCCTATTACATGCCACTTTCAATCTTATGTCAAAATAATTGAGATGAACAATAGGTGTCAATGACAACTATGAAGCATTAAGGTATTGAGCATTGGGACATTTCAAGAGTTGAGCGGTCAAACCCGATAAGTCTAGTAAACGGTTTTTTTTTAAATATAACCGTGCGTTACGATTAAGTAGAGTTCTTATTTCAAAAAGCAATCATCTCCATTTATCGGGTTTGCCCGCGAATTAATTAATTAATATTTTTTTCTTATATACCTACTTTGTGTTGAATTTCCGGCATTGTATGTATTGGATTTTGAATACTAAACAAGATGTTAATATAACGTATTAAAGAGATGCATTTAACATTTCAGCGAACGTCAAGGCATGTGCGTGCGGCCGCAACAGTGCGCCGACGAGACCTTGCTGCATTGGCCGGCCGACGGGCGCTGCTACTACCGCCTGAGTCAGGGTCCGTGCTACTCAGGCTCCATACTGGATGTTGGCAACGACGGCGTCGCGAACTGCACGGTGAGACCGAAACCAGACCTGTGCAACAGTGCGCCGACGAGACCTTGCTGCATTGGCCGGCCGACGGGCGCTGCTACTACCGCCTGAGTCAGGGTCCGTGCTACTCAGGCTCCATACTGGATGTTGGCAACGACGGCGTCGCGAACTGCACGGTGAGACCGAAACCAGACCTGTGCAACAGTGCGCAGACGAGACCTTGCTGCACTGGCCGGCCGACGGGCGCTGCCACTGCCGGCCTTTTTAGTTTGAAGGCTTTACTAATAGAAACATTTTTCTCAGAACTGAGATTTGATAATGGGATTCGTAACAGATCGACGCAAATGCCGTTATCGAAAATTATCTTACTCAGATCAAGTTATTGGGAGCAGTTAGGTATAAAGCTCATTTAACCTAGATATTTAAGAAGTTATTTGACTGTTTCAATGACTGCGTGTCCTCTATTCTATTCTTCCACCGCCCAAATTAAACGTCCAATTTTCACATTCCAGTGCGCCTCAGACGGGCCCAACTACTGGGCCCCCGACAGGGGCTGCTACGCGCACTACTCACGGGGCCCCTGCGAGCGGGGCCAATTGTTTCTGCCAGGAGGCCGGTGCGGCTGCGAGGATCATTTGCCGCACTATCACAATGGGACCGGCAAGTGCTATGAACTAGGTAAGGGATCTATGGCGTTCAGGGCCGTCTTTCCTATTCTGCCCAAATGCCAGGATTGCCCTTGGCCCGTGACTAAAGGGGCCTCAATGGGGCCCTATGCATTTTGCTCTCCTAAAACGCTCAGGGCTCTCAACGGGTTACGGGGGGCACTGGTGGCGTAGTTTACATAACAGTGCGCCTCAGAGGGCTTCCATTGAGTTCCCGAGTGGGATTGCTACGCGCGCTACTACTATAGGGTGTCCCAAAAAGAACGCAAGATTTTCCATACATTATGTATGGAAAATCTTGTGTTCTTTTTGGGACAACCTTTACAAGAGGTTGATGTGACTGCGAGGAGCACTTATCACATTTCTAAAATGGAACTGTACTAGGTATTTTCCTTAATACCTACATAACCTCTCAAAGATCTCACTGGGCTTAAAAAAATTTTGAAACATGACGAAATTCAATCTAGCAGGACTTTTAATTAGTGATACCGTTCTATTCCGCATAGGCGACATGGAGAAAGGTAGTCTACGTCAAAATATTCAATGTTCGTATTGTCAGCTATGGACATACTCGTAGCTCAGTAAAATTAGCACGCTAATTTACTGAGCAACGTCCATAGTTGTTTTAAAGACCGGCCACATAGCTATTCAACAAAATCTATGTAGAAGACGTGACGCATACGTCACATCAATGCGTATACGCAACGTTAAGCACCGGTTTGGTCGCTCCCTTAAACCTCCTGAGGATAATTTATTATGTGCCTGAGCCCCGTGTAGTATAAATAAATAAATAAAATAAATAAAAATCACTTATTTCAGACTAAGGTCCATACATGGTTAGTAAACAATAAAATCTTATTACTAGTGTTAGTATGTCATACAGACTTAACTAAACAATGACTGCATGCAGTCTCTGCCAGCGGGTGAGCATGGGGCCATTTCCGCGCTCCGAAAACACGCTCAGAATGCTGTTGCGGCTGCCGCGGCCGCGCAGGCGACGCATCAGTGAGGCGCACCTCTTGCGCATTATCGCCGCAAAGCTGTCAGTTTGTGCCTCTGCAAACATACCAGAGGCACTACAAAATCGCGGCAACCCCATCAACACCCGGAACGCGTTATTATATTGAACACGTAGGCCGTTGTATGCCTTCTGCGTAAAGTTGGTCCACAGGCTGCATGTATAGAACGACTGACAGTACGCTTTGAAAAGTGTAGTCTTCACTTGTAGAGTACATCTCGCGAACCTGCGGGCCAACATGTTGCATCGGACAGCCAACGACCTACGCTCCCGCTCAATGTCTAAATTATCACTTAAGTCGTCTGTTACACAGTGACCCAGGTACTTGAACTTAGTGACAAAGTTTAAAGGGACGTCGTAGAATGTCACTAACGGTACACTCGGATAAGTTTTCCTGCCAGCTTTAAAAATCATCGTTTCGCTCTTCTTCACGTTGTACCTGAGTCCATGGGCAGCAGCATACGACTCGCATATTTTTGTCAACCTCCTCATTGCGTCGATCGAAGGAAGTATAGGTACTACATAAAAAAAATTGATTATCAATTATATGTGCATATTCTGTTAAGGTTGTGATTCATTCTGACATATTTTGAAGGTTGCCAGGGGGATAATGCCCTTCATAAAACGGCTGGCAATATCTCTCAACCTCTAAACACATTCCGGATAAGAACTCACTGCGTCGTCATGGTTGACGACGGATCGGATACATTATTTACATTCAAATTAATGGTTCCAGATTCCCTCGGCCCTTGTTCCAAAGGCCATACGTTCTCCATCTCTGAGGTGTCTCCTCAAGGCTCCAAAGCTGAGTGCCAGTGCAAGCCCTTCCACGCGAGAGCTGCAGACGGGGCGTGTTACAGGTTGTACACTAAAGGGCCTTGTGCCAATGATGAGATGATCGCGAGAGGCGGCCGGTGTACTAAGGTGAGTTGTTTTGCATTTCGAATGTAGTTTTGACAGTTTTCTGACCTTTGAATTCAGAGTGAAGGCTTGATTTGGCCTCGGGTCGTTGTAGGAGCCGTCCAAAGGTTTCTAACTCGACTCTCTCGTAGACCACAATCGGCATCTACGGCTTGTAAATATCGGAATCTCTCAGTTAGTGGTCTGTGTTAGTGGGGTTACTCAAAGCCCAGTCCATCCGAAGATCGACCAGTATTTTTTTTACATAATTAAAATTTATTCAAGTTTTCACTTCTGCCGACACTCCCGACCCTATCTTTTTTTTTGTTACTTTTCAGCCCTTGGGGCGACATGCCTCACTTTCAACCCGCTGTTTAGATAAACAATGACTTAGTTTCCGAGTATGAGATATGAAAAAGGTGTTGCTTTGCAGGTGCCATGCGCGCGCGGGCGCCTGTACGTGCCGTCCAGGCGGCGCTGCTACCGGCCCGGCGCGGCCGGCCCGTGCGCCGGGGGGGAGGTGGTCGCGTTCGACTTCGACGCGCGGCCGGCGCTGGACGGGCTCAGCCACAACGGCGTGTGCGCGTGCGGCGGCGGCGCCTGCGCCAGGCGAGAGGTAACTGTTCGTGCCGTCCCGGCGGCGCTACTACCGGCCCGGCGCGGAGAGGTGGCGAGAGAGGTAACTGGGCGTTTTCAATGATTCCTGTACCCAATTAGCGTGAGTTGTTAAGGTTGTTCGACGATCATACAAAACGTTTTTTGACATTCGCAGGCTAACGGCGTGATATTTTAAGAAACTTATGTAACAATATTTCATAAAGCTTTCCATTTGCGCGAAAAACTTGCATAAACTAGAAAAAAATGAGAAATTAGTTTATCACGTGATACTTTGGGAATACGATTATTCTCGCAAATGGAAAGCCAATTTTTGAAAGATTGTTACCTAAGTTTCTTAAAATATCACGCCGTTAGCCTGCGAATGTCAAAAAACGTGTTGTATGGTCATGAAACCACCTTTAATAAAAATTAACACAGTGTCAGTTTTGTGACGACAGTTAAGCAGTCCGTAGATATGTAAAAATATTTACTTTTTCTGTTTAATTTATAAATGATATGCATGTATATGCATACTTTAATTAAATGTGATAAACATTCGTTTTCACATCATTTTGTGTTCATAATTTTCGTCACAAAACTGACACTGAGTTAATTTTTGTTTAACAACTCACGCTAATAGGGTTCACGAATTACTGAAAATACCCAACTACTACCCAACAAATCGGTTTGAAGCAGGGTCCCTAGTGCTACGGGCACTATCCAGCCCCGTAAGTGCGAGAGTGAGAGATCTGGTTGCCTGCGCCAGGAGAGAGGTAACTACTACACAACTAATATATTTGAAGCAACGGTCCCAAGTACTGCGGGCACTATCCAGCCCCGTAAGTGCGAGAGTGAGAGATCTGGTTGCCTGCGCCAGGAGAGAGGTAACTACTACACAACTAATATATTTGAAGCAACGGTCCCAAGTACTGCGGGCACTATCCAGCCCCGTAAGTGCGAGAGTGAGAGATCTGGTTGCCTGCGCCAGGAGAGAGGTAACTACTGCACAACTAATATATTTGAAGCAACGGTCCCAAGTACTGCGGGCACTATCCAGCCCCGTAAGTGCGAGATCTGGTTGACCGACCGATCAACGTTAAACGTGGCGCCGCAGGTGTTATTAGATACAACATTTTCAAACTTTCCATACATTCAACGAACACTGCTTACGATTAATGTGTAGACGGTTTTCTGCAACTCGGCCTATATCTCTTAATCTGGATGATCTGTTTCACTTACCTGCCATGATTGGTGCGATCTAGAGCGCAATAGAGATGTTGCGATCCTACTTCTTATTCCCTCGTGCGCAGCGAGTGTTTAAAATACTAATAATGAGCTTGCTGTTACTAGTTTCACTATTGACACCTCTCTCTTGTTCCCTCGTGCGCAGCGAGTGTTTAAAATACTAAAGTGAATTTTAGACTACCAATCTCTTTATAATGTCGCGTTCTCTTACAATAATGAGCTTGCTGTTACTAGTTTCACTATTGACACCTCTCTATATAATTCATTTCGTATGGCACTTAGCCCTCTACTTTCTTTTTGAAGTCAAAACTTCTGCTGTGCACTTTTTGTTATGGGGAAAAAATGTTAAACTCGCCACAGGTAACGTGACCGTAAGATTCGTAAGAGTGAGATGTGAGTGAGTGAGATTCGAGAGAGGTCACGTGACCGTAAGACGGACACGTGACTTGATCGAAAAACTGTTACAATGTCATTGAGTTTTCACTTCTGCCGGCACTCCCGGAGTGCAACCCGGTCTTTAGTACACAATTAAGTAACACCATCTAATGAGCTTTTTATTGCCATTCGAAATGAATGTTACATAGAGACCTGTCTATAGTGAAAGTAGCTACAGCAGGCTCCATGAATTTAAAGGAACGCGACATTGTATTGACATTGGCAGTATTTATAATTGACTAGTCTCTGATTCTGATGAGTCAGGGCCCGGCGCCAACAGAGCACCTGTATGCAGCAACACAAATTCAAAAACGAACGATCCGCGGTTCTCTTAACCTCCGAGACAAAAGGGCCAGGTCCGCTATGTGACCATAAACCAACCAGCGAAACAGAAATGTTACAACACCAATACTCCTTCCAGGTACCCGCGTGCCACACACGCCGCGGCGCGGTCGCATACGGCGGCGCATGTCACATACTACACACACAAGGCCCGTGTCCGCTCAACTCGTGGTTGGTGCGCGACGGACGCGTCACGTGCCGCTGCCGGCCCGGACGCGTGCCGCCGGACTGCAGCCCCGACAGCCTAGCCGGTAGTTGACGAATTTAAACAAACAACACATTGAGTGATAAAGAATTTGTAGCGCTACGCTTTTAGCTGACACTGCGACTTTGCTTTTTAGAGGAAAGCGAATAGGAGTAGTTTTATCTGGACGTCTGGTTTCGGCAATAGTAGATAAACAATACCCTGTTAGTTACTAGAGACATCGGCGCCGGCAGTTGACAAATGACTAGTTTTAAAGAAACAATAGAAATATTTAAGTGTCTAAATACCTACTTAAGCATTGTACTTAAGCACTACACACACAAGGCCCGTGCTCGCTCAACTCGTGGCTGGCCCGGACGCATGCCGGACTGCAGCCCCACCGGGGCCAGTTGATGAACTAGCTTTAAACGAACTAGTGTCTTAGTAAGATGAGCGATGTCTGATACAGCTGTGTACGAGCATGTCACATGCTCCACACAATCCGAACACGACGTGGTATGGCTCAGTTAAATAGTGAATAAATCGTAGAATTAAATTGAATACTGATGTCATTTGTATAAAAATCGAATCTTCTCATGAGCATAATTGATTAATAATAGATCAGTTTGTTTAAAATTTTGCCATCAGTATTTATTTAGGCGCTACTATCATACTGTAATAACGAATAGGTACATAGTTTTTTGATTGAGGATCAACTTTAAGGGAACGCCTATGTTCAGAGTTATCTCACATAGAAATAACATATAATTAACCCGACGAACGCGCGTCGTCTGTAGAACAATGTGTAAAGGGCTTATGTCTTCGCTCCCTAATTAGGATGCTAAATTCAGGTAAGTGTCATAAGCCCTTTACTATTGTCCGTTAGTAACACACGTGTTACTAGTGCGCTTGACGGGTTAAGTAGACAAATTTAGATTTATTTTCAATTATTTTAACGTCCAGGCAGACCAAAATGATCTCATCGCTTTTGAACTCCTTGGAATCGTCTCGCTGAAATACCATCTTTATTAGGAATCTAGATTTGAGAATGTATCTGATTGTACATTGTAGTTAGGGTTCTAGCGCAATAGTTAAAGCTATGACGCGTAGTTGAAGTATCTAAGAGGCAACCGGATGGCTCGCGGAATTTGAGCTCTCGAAGTGTTGTGCAACCGCCCTGTGCAACCCAAACTACCGCGAGTCATCTGGTTGCCTCTCGGAGACTGCAACTACGCGTCATTGGTCTGAATACAAGTCGTGATTCAGCAACTCCTGGTACTGTGAACATTTAAAAGAGATTCGATTTTCTCATCTCGCGTCATGGCATCAGTTTTGCTAAACCCACTGGCTAGTAGATGTACGTAGATTTAGTTAATGTTAGATCAAACTTGCTCAAGACTGATGTTTAGAAATGAGCTTAGTAATAAACGTAAGTAGGTATTTAAATGGGTCAATCAACTATTTCTCGTTGTTATTCTAGTTCTAAGTTCCATAAAAAATACATATATTACTATAATACTCCTAAAATGCTTAGAAGATGGCTCATATAAAACGGGTTAAAAATGTGAACTAGTGACAGAAAGAAGTTTGTTGGCCCAAATAGTTCGTTCGTTCATCGTTTTCCCAAAGGACGATTTAGGAGCTATATTTCGAAAATGGAGCATCAATTTCCCATCTAGTTTACAATTGATTTGTATAGTTGCGTAGTATATTAAAAGTTCGCTATTAGGTTCTTAGGAAATATCGCCATCACTGGTACGATTAGTCATAGATTAACAATAATTGGGAAACATCATTAAAAGAAGATTAAGCCGCGATTGCGACGTCAAAGTCGTGGCACTTTAGTCACGTATGCGTATACGTGTACACGTGACTAAAGTGTACAGTCAACGAGAAATAATGTACACTCTGTGAGCATTCAGAATGGCTATCGGTTCTATATTTCTCTCTCGCTTGCTCTTATACGTTCTTATGCCAAAATAAACGGTTTCACCCTAGGGCGACTCGCTCTCGGACTGTACATATTTTGACTGCCTTTTTATAATAGTGAGTGTAAAAAAAATAAAAAAAAAATTGTATAATTTTGGCCTTTGTCTACTGTCAGGTCTATTGCATGTATATTACACAATAGAACGATTTAGTTATTTGAAATAGCTTTGTATATAAATTAATTGGTTTTTATTAGAGGTCTTAAGAAATATATTGGTAATCAAGTAATGGCTTAAGAGTCCGCAGTAAGCTCGGCCGAATTTCGCCTTCCCATACAAACGTAGTTACGCTCTCATTTTAAAACTACATGTTGGATTGTGACACATGTCTTGCATATACATTGACATAAGGTATATCTATGTCTGTAATTGGTTTATATGGTTCCAATTTATAAAACAAACAAAATACAGCAAAAACAAGTTTGTATGAAAACTTTAAATTCGCTGTATTTTTACTTGAAGCTACATTAACTAATTACAGACATAGATATACCTCATGTCATTGTATATGCAAAGTTTCGTTACAATCCAACACGTAGTTTTAAAATGAGAGCGTAACTACGTTTGTATGGAGAATCGAGCTTACTGCGGACTCTTAAATATGGCTCATACGTTTGATTTTTTGATGACATTGTTTATTATTACATACTTCAGTAAGAGCGACAGTAAAGTACTGAACCGAAGATTTTTATAAGAGCTCACAGATGGTGTGTGTACCCGTGTACATTTTATTACTGAAGTTGAAGCAAGTTTATAAGTGATGTTCTTTTATTGCCGGTATGCAGTAAATTAAGAGAATTTATCTTGTATTTTTAACCGACTTAAAAAAAAATGACAGCAACAGTTAACATTGCTATGTGTTCACCCCACTTATCAATTTGTTGACTACAACCGCTCGTTACATTTTGAATAAAGAAAAATAGTTCAAACTGTTATTTTTATTCTGTATCCCATTATGATTAAGAGCCTTAAGTGTCCCTCTGCTGGGCAAAGGCCTTCCTTTTTCTTCCACATATCATATCCCTGTCGTGGGCTGCCTCCCTTCCCGCCAGTCTTGGTCAAAGCCATTTATTGGAAGTGTGAGAACGAGAAGTAATATAAGATTTTCTAATTACAAAATTGTTTAATAACTTATTTTCTACAGTCACTTTATTTGTTTCGATATAAAATATTAACATAACTTAAAACTAGGTGATGTCTAAATATAGCTATAATACAGTTAATGTCCTTACCATCTAAATGTCATTAATCATAATTTTATTTGTCCTTTAATTTATTTGTCTGTGCTTTACCTGCAAAAAATGAAAGGTTTAGTAAAGGTAGTTAGGTATATGACTAAATTTGGACCAACTAGAGTCACTTCCAATACGTAATATAAGTTTAATAGCTCCTTTCCGAATTATTAATATATTTTAGGCGGAAGACATACAGAAAGGAAGGAAAACGAAGGCACGGCGCCTTTTAGATTCACTTAAATATATATATATATATATATATATATATAGATTTATAGATTCGAATGCGATTTGCTTACCGAAATATATCCTATAAACTTGATTGAAAGGCATCTCAATGGCTACCGTAGCGATGATGGATACCACCAGCACGGCTAGCATTTCTGGGACGTGCACCTGAAAAGGAAAGGTAATTTTGTAAAACCAGCTTCGGTTCTTAGCCCTGGTTTACCCCCGTTACCGTCAAAAAATGTACTGACTTACTCGTACTAAAATTTCATCTGACATTTTTTTTTTTTTTATAAAACCTGGTCTTAGAGATGTCATGAAATCATGTAAGACCGGGGGATCGATTTTTGAATCTCACCAAGTGACTAATTCTCACCGATGTGAGTGATTTCCGAAAGTTCGTATTTTTTAAACTCATCGGTGACTTACATTTATCATACCTATACGACCATATACCATACGAGTGCCCCTACCCACTCGTAATTGAAATCATTATGCGATTGTTTTTGACAGTTGACGTATGTGTCATCTGCCAAAAGTGCCAAAGTATGTTTTTAAAAATTATAAAATCTGTGTTATATTCTCTTTGTTCGTCCTTTTCTAGTGAATTTTTCAAAACTTAAATTTTCGTTTACATGACACTGACAGATACGCTACGTTTTACGTTTGACCAATTTGATGAATCTATTTCAAGTTATAGTATGAATGAGAAAATAAAAACCGGTATCAAGGACAACCTATAAACATTTGCGTAAAAAGGAACGTAACGGGAAGATTGTCTGTGGCTGACATTGTACAATTTCTGCATGTTGGTAAACAGCGTGTGACTTTCAAAAATACGGCATTTGGAAAATGGTGACATAAAAGTCATCGGTGATAAGTTTAGTCACCGGTGACTTTGATATCACCAGTGAGATTCAAAAATCGCACTCCAGGTAAGTATAGAAATAGAGGCCCGATCTCAAACCAAGTTAAAAGCTGACGTCGCATATAGAAATCTTGACGCGTTAAACAATACGCGTCGTATAAAATGCAGAAAAAAATATTTTACTATTTACAACGATAGTACAACTTAGAGCAGCTATACTCAACCTGCGGCCTGCGGCCCACCGAGCTTATGCCAGTGGCCCGCCATCCACCATGCGATCCCAGTATAAAAACCATAAGTATGTACAGTCAGCGTCATATAGTTAGTAGCAGCCAAGGTGGCCAAATATTTCGGTACACGTCTTTATTACAGTAAGAATAAGAGTGTGTTACGAAATATTTGGCTAATCTGGCTGCTACTACCTGATGCTGACCTCTGAGTAGAAAAAAGGTTGAGAATGGCTGACCTAGAGTCACAGCAGCTTAAAAAGGCTGCTGTAAAGTTTATTGCACACATTTTGTATGTACCTACGAACAGAATGTGCACCATCTTTAGTTTACCAGCAAATAGCACAAGGTAAAGGGGGTTTCCAGATTGCATTACGTCACCAATTGGCAGCACTGTGGCGAGAGTGTAATCATCATTAATTTTATCGGTGAATTTTGCATGCCGCTGTCAATAACACCTCGCGACAGAGCTGATGACAGAATGAGCTCCCAGATTCCCCCTGGATGGCATCGTTAGGCTTCCCAGGTAGGTTGTCCCAACCACATTTATTGCTGGCTCCTTACCAGTAATAGAGGCGTGTAGTACTCCGAATGCCTCTGGACGCCCACGTTGTAGAAGAATATCGGGAACTGCGTCAAGTAGACGCCGTACGCGATCTTGTTAAAGAACTTGAACACTCGCCATTCGACGAATGCGGTTCCTATGCCTGTGGAAAATAAAATATTAATAGGTAGGATTAATGTATGTATGTATGTAAGCACTTTATTATACAAAATACCAGGTTAAGGAATATACATGTCACACAATAGATCAAAGTACAAAGGCGAACTTATCCCTGTAAGGGATCTTTTCCAGCTAACCTTTGAGCAATTGAGAGGAAGGTATGTAGAACGAGATAGGCAAAGTTATACCGTGTACAAAAACAGAGAAAATAAAAACATGCCAATACATATATAAATATACAATACAAAATATAATACACCCTATCATATGTAATATACATCGCAAATATACAGGAAATAAATAAATACTATATTCAACCAATTCACAAGTCATTGGAAAGCCACAACTTCTTCAAATTAATCTTAAGTGACGCAACAGACCGCGACTGTCTCAGCGACAAAGGCAACTCATTCCACAACTTACTTCGCGTCTTTTTAGACGGTACAGCAAGAGTAAGGTTAGCACTCGAACGCAAGCGGTGGCCACTACCGTCTGCCATACAATTAAATCGCTCAGAAAGATAAGGAGGGGAAGTAGGGCTGAACAGTGTGTTGAAAAGTAATGACAGGATATGCACGTCCCTGCGCCGGCGAACCGGTAACCATCGAAGCTTAGAACGGAATTCAGAGATATGATCATACTTGCGTAGACCAAATATATATCTGATATATACATTTTGCAGGCGCTCCAGCTTATCAAGTAGCTCCTCGTTGAGGCCCAGAAACGCAATATCCCTATAGTCCAGAAGAGATTAAATTTACCAAAATAAAATATATTTTATAAAAAGCACTGATGTGTTTTTGGGCATAGTCGTAACTACTGTAAACCAAAAACTCATTTCGCTCCAATAAAATGGATCCAAGGTGGTTAAGTTCTGGTTTCCTAGGATAGCGGTGCCGTTATATGGCGGCGAGATCGGGCCGGAAGTTTGTTTGCCACCGAAATGGTATGAAAAAAAAACTAACCAGCATAGTCATTGCAGATAGCCCAATGCATGATGCACATGAATACCCCCCACACTATCGGCGAGAATGCTGAGAAGATGGCTGCTGGTGCATGTTCGTATTGGTACCCTTCCAGACCCATCCGGTACGGGCTGACCACAGTCAGTACGCCCAGCGCTAAGCAGGACAGCCAGAGCAGACGGGTTTGCGTCTGAAAAAGACAGGGTTATGTAAGATATAGATATTAGGAGGGAGCGAGAACATCGCTTATATTGCTCATTCTCTTCCAACGTTCTCAACGGTCAATAGCAGAAACAAGAGAGCTGCACGCACCCTTGATGATCAAGTCTGAAGACGCTTATTGCACTTACACGAGAAAAGCCACAATTTCTTCTTTGCCCGAAGACAGAGTGGTAAAGAATGCAGGTAAGCGCATACATATCGCTCCCTCACCACTTCGCCTCCGAGACGCAAAAACCACCCGCCGTCGACCCGGTGCCAAACCAATGCACTCAGTGCTGTTATTCGCTACGCGCTAAAGCGGCTCACCCCGCCGGTCACCCGTCAAGAAACTAGACCTCTTCCTACTTTTGGTTACTGCGCATCGTGGTATCAAGATATATTTGTGGGTGAGCGTTGAGGTGAGCTTAAAACAGAATAGGGGGACAACACCGGCTTAGAAGCGTTGTGACCTCATACCCCGCCAGCCGCGCGGTCACCGGTTGACAGATTTTTACGTTTGAGTTTCACGCGCGGTCTGCTTACCACAGTATCTAGCTGCAAGTGCGGCCTTCCCCCGGCGACGGCGAGCTGCCCGCCCGCTGTCAGTTTGTTCCAAGCTGGGGCGATGCCGTCATGGGATGATAAGTGTAGTGTGCGTTGCAGTATAGTTTCATACAAAGTACACTGACCAGCGCGAGCAGGGCGGTAACAGTCGGGCGCAGGAACGATAAGTGTCCAACCAAAAAATGGCTTTATAACTTTGTAATTATAGAATGTCAATCAATATACGCGTACAGCTTGTCAGTGGGTAAAACACTCCTACAATTTGTAACTCACCGAGCCCGCCAATAAATAATGAAAACGAAACGAACGCAAAAGCAAGTTCGCAGCGTTAAGTAAGGATTTGTTTCTGGCTTCTCGTCTCACTTGCAAACCTAATTATTTATTAAAAGGGTTTGCTTTCAAACTATGTTCATCGTTCACTTCAGATCTTAATAACATTTCAATCTGCTTCGCGCGCGCGAGCACTGATCAGGTACTTACGAGTAGACTATCCAGACTCGCCACAGGAATAACACCCTGTACCGAGACCGAGCGGTCGTATACAAATTAAAATAAGTGTAACAGAGAGATATTGTTTGTTGTCTTCGTCATCATGTATTTTGATTTGAGCTTGCGGCGAACAAACGATTATCCGCCCCAAATTAGTAGGTTATTATCGCAAGACTACCAAACACAAAACAAACTTCACTTACTATTACAATTGTGTATCTTTCCGTAAATTTCCGATAATTGGTAATATTACCAGTAGCATTACTGGGAAAATACTTGCTTTGGGAATATTACCGGTAGCGATCCATCACTAATCGCAAGCTATCAGCCTATTTAAATCATGTTCTAAATGTAGCTGGCAAGGCTCGGCTACTACCTACTTGAAGCGGTGCGCGTGGAAGCCAGAGGGCGCGCTGCGATCTCTAACTCCCAAGTATGGGGTGCGGTGCCGCCGCCGCATCAAGTCATGGCTTCTAAAACAATGGATACCCCGGCCACAGGTGCAGTTATGCGGAGCAATGAGCCTTTGATGGGCCATGGTGGCCGTTTGCGTAAAGCAGCCTTTACGGTGGCATGCTTATGGCTTCTTTATAAGATTCTTCATTTAATACAGAAACGAGCTGACGTGTCAGAGCGAGCGCGCGAAGCCGAATGTGGTTGCGATTGCGATATGAAACAAATTAATCGAATATCTCAGGGTTTAGTGAACTTTATCCTTCAAGAGCAATGGCTGTCGGGAAAGTGGACAACTATCTATACATATAATAAAGCTGAAGAGGGTCGAAAGTCCGCACATGGAAGATATTCGAAAAAAAGTTGGCTGGGGATACTTAGAATCGATAACAGAACACGTTCCAAGAGTTTTTAGAATTTTTGTCTGTTTATCTGTTTGTCTGTTTATGTGAACGCGCATAGCATTAGAGACCTAATTATATTGGAACTTCAGTCACTGAGGACGTCGCTTTTTTGAAAAACCAGTAACCTTGATCATATATTTCCCTATATTTATATTTTGCCTTCCTATATTCGCTATGAAATCAGAGGTCATCTAAAGTTGTTTCATAGGTTGAGTTGAATACTTCTCAAATTATCATAGTTTATCAAAAAATTTGGACACAACGGTCTTCTGCGGAGAATTGAGTCTATGTATATGAAAACTTTATTTAAAAATTTGTCAGATGTATGGTTAAACATAAGAAAATAATGTTAAGTACAGACCATAATTTATACGCGTACGAAGTCGCGGGCAGAAGCTAGTATATAATAAGGAAGATTACAAAAGCAAACTATACTTATGTTAAAAATGTATGTGCCTGAATAGCAATATACTTACATTTGAAAGGGTAACATTAAACTTCTTGGTCCTCAAAAAGTACGCCATACACACTCCGATGAGGTAGATGGTGGCTCGGTGAGTCGGGAGGATGTAGGAGTACCTCGCAGCGTCTAGTAACTTTTGCACTCTGGAATACAGAAGCACAAACTTTATTCTCCTGATAATTTTAGGGTGACATTGCGGTGTGGTCAACTTTGACAAACTTGGCACGTAAAAGGTTTTGGTTTGTTTTAATGAGCGAGTTCCATCCTTACTCTGAAGTAAAGTGGTTGTTGTTTCCCATAGGGACTAACGGTGGACCATCAAATTATTTACGTAACCCTGGTTTCATACACAAACGGTTTGATTAGTTAATTACATAGGCCAGATGCGAAGAGATTTTATATCAAATTAAATTAAATTAAATAAACGTTTATTTCAGGCCGTGGCCCATATAGTTGTTAGTAAGTACAGACTTAAATTAATTAATGTTAGTAGTGGGTACATTTAAATTATTAATGAAGGGAAAGCGAACAGGACCGGCGCATCATTGAACATAACATAAAATCATACAATTAAAATTGGATATTGGAAATAAATTATAAAATCGTTAATGTCAATAGGTGAAATATTATTAATTGCTAATTGTCAAGGAATCTAAATTCACAGAATAAAAAATTAAAAATTAAAACAACATAAATTACATTAATTAGTCCTTAGAAAATTGTCAAATCAAATACAGTAAAAATCTATTTTAAATATATATTGCATTGGAATATTATATTTTAGTTCAAATATAGTTTCGCATATAGGCGCGGGCACAGCTACCTAGAATGTATGTCATAGATTCAGGTGCTATCGTTTCATCACCATCATCATATCAGCCGAAAGACGTCCACTGCTGGAGATAGGCCTCCCCCAAAGAGTGCCAAAGTGACCGGTCCTGCGCCACCCGCATCCAGCGGACTCCAGCAACAGCGGGCGGGGCATATAGCACGTAGAACCGATGGCCGTTCGGGCGGAAAGGTTCTCGAGTGGCGACCACGTACCGGAAGGCGCGGCGTGGGTAGGTCTCCCACATTGTGGACTGATGACCTGGTATCGTTTCATGTTTTTCACATTTTAATTGCATTTCGAATGTGTTTTTCTCACGCAGAAATAGTGCGGGAAACACATTAAAATCATTGAGTTGCGTGATCAACCAAAGCACAGATTATATAATCCTATCCTATCCTATACTATTAAACGAGCAATATTTGTATAAATATTTGAAATCACGTTCTCGGAAACGGCCCTAACGATTTCGATGCGGAATATAGGGGTTTATGGGGGCGACTAATCGATCTAGCTAGGTGTCTGAGAAAATTCGTTTTCTCTCTATTTTCTCTATTTTTACCCGAGCAGAGCGCGGACGCCAAGGCACTGGTTCTTAAGAGACTCAAGTCGACTCTCCATACAAACGTAGTTGTTCTCATTTTAACACGGCATACTGGAACTGCATGAAACTTTTTATACACAATTCGATCTGCCATATCTAGCTCCGAAATTAGTTTATGTTGCTAATTATAGGTAACTAGCTTCTGCCCGCGACTCCGTCCGCGTGGAACTCGTTTATATCGTAGCTCCATTTCACCCCCCATTTTAGGGAAGTGAGGGGTTAGAAAGAGATAAAAAGTAGCCTATGTCACTCTCCATCCCTTCAACTATCTCCACTTAAAAAAAACACGTCAATTCGTCGCTCCGTTTTGCCGTGAAAGACGGACAAACAAACACACACATACACTTTCCCATGTATAATATTAGTAAGGATAGAAATATCATAGAAAAAAAAACCGGCCAAGTGCGAGTCGGATTCCGTACCATCACTACATAGTATAAAACAAAGTTGCTTCCCGCTGTCTGTCACTATGTATGCTTAGATCTTTAAAATTACGTAACGGATTTTGATGCGGTTTTTTTTAATAGATTCATGAGGAAGGTTTATTAGTATAATATAGTACCCGTGCAAAGCCGGGGCGCGGCGGGTCGCTAGTTATCTATAAAAACGGCAAAAAAACACGTTTGTTGTATGGGAGCCCCCTTAAATATTCTTTTTATTCTGGTTTTTTGTATTTGTTGTTATAGCGGCAACAGAAATACATCATCTGTGATAATTTCAACTGTCTAACTATCACGGTTCATGAGATACAGTCTGATGACAGACGGACAGACAGACAGAGGGACGGACAGACAGCGGAGTCTCAGTAATAGGGTCCCGTTTTACCCTATTGGTACGGAACCCTAAAAAATTATGCGATTAGGGACTATATAAACCCGCTCTATTTTTTACTATTTTTAACCGACTTCGAAAAAAAGGAGGAGGTTCTCAATTCGGTTGTATTTTTTTTTTTTTTTCAATGTTTATTACCTCAGAACTCCGTCATTGATGAGCCGATTCATAATTTTTTTTTTGTTTGTAAGTATATGCTTCCAGGTGGGTCCCATTTTTTTGAAAATTCAATTGCATGATGGGATCCATGAGGAATTGAGGGAACTCCTCAATTATATTAGGCACGCGTGTAGTGATTTTGGTATTTTCTATTATAACATTTATAACTCGTGTATTTACATCCGGAAATCATAAATTGGTGGAGTGGAATTGATGATGAAGACCACAGATGACTTATGGAATTCCTCAATTATGTACTTAAAAGTACAAAAGTATATCACAGATTCTGATAAGATTCCGTTGAAAATCGGAAATCAGTTCATGAGGTAAATTGGAAAAGAAATGTTCTCGTGGCTTGGCGGAGTACTAAATTGAAGTCGGTTAAAACTTTGTTTTTAAAGTAAATTATAATTTCTGGCATCAGAAACTAGTTTCCGACCTAGATATAGCGGATCCGATTGTGTATGTATACGGAGTTTTATGTTATTCTAGCTTGCGTTTTAAAATGAGAACTTAACTACGTCCTATGAACCTTAACCAAAAGCCCTGACCTTCTTCCTTTCTCTCATTCAGGGCCACAATCATAATTTTATTTGCCCAAAACTTTGCAACCTTACAGTAGTATTTAATGGAGCCAGATTACCTCTCATACTGTTTAAGTTTGCTTAGAAAATGAAAGGTAAATTTGTGTTCATTTCCCACGGCTTGTATAAATAGAAAATTGTTTTTCCCCTCACTACGTCGGAAAACCGTATTTTGTCATTTAAAACAATCAGGTAAAAACTAATTTTATCCACTCGTGGGGAAAGTAATTCGACCTTGGAGCGTGGCCATTTGTTCTCGGGTTTTGGTTGCGCGGGCGCGGAAAACAGACATGGATAACGAAAAGTGTCGTACTTTAATTAAATAATACGGTTCTAAACAGCTTCTATGTTTGTTGTGAATAATGTGATAAATAATTATGCAAGCGGCAGTTGCACGTGATACGTCGATTGCCGAGTACAAGTGAAGACTGATTTGTTATCTTAATTACAAGCTTTTATTAACTTTCACCCGTCCCGTTGTCTGTCTGTAATCTTGCAAGTTAAATTTGACCCACTTCCCGGTGACCGATTGAGCTGAAATTTTGGGTATAAGTATAGTTTGGATGACAATTCAATATTATGGTACCATCGAGCTGATCTGATGATGGAGACAGAAGGTGGCCATGGGAATTCAGTACTTAACCGACGTAACCCTGTTGAGTTTGGGCTCGTTAGAATCGTCTCAATGAGTAGTTGATGATGGTATACAAAAAAGTACAGTCGTCAATAAAAGCTAGTACCAAATATGAAATTTTTGACAGAAGCTTGTTAGTTAATTACAATTTCAAATAATGTTATACTATATTGATGATGATTATAATTAACCTGATGATGATTATAATGTGTACAAACATACAATTTTTTTTTGAGCTTTTTTTTGCATATTGCAATTTCCTAGCTACAGTGAGGTGAAAAGTTTTGTGTTACACACGCACGGGCGCAAAATGTATAATACGGGTCTAAGTATGATGTGAATTCGTTTGTGTACAATTAGACGATTTGGGTCCGGCGATTTGTGGCCAAAAAATTCATCATACATAATCATTATCACGTAAAAACCGTAAATTTAAAATATTTGATAACTAGCTTCCGGCCGCGACTTATCTTCGTGCAAAATTTCATTCAAATCGGTTGAGCCGTTTAAGCATGATTGAGTAACAAACATCGAAACATTCAAACTTTCGCATTTATAATATTAGTAGGACTATTATATTTGATAATTTGATATTTGAGTCAATAACGGTTATTACACATTTTATGGAACACTACGATAATTGAAATAAATGTCCATACAAATCCACCCATCGTCCTTTGTACGTTTATTGTGGAATAAGGCATTACTTTGCGGAATTCCAGGATGAGTTTCTAGAACAAAATATTTATTTGGTACCTATTTCGAGAGCCTGCAGGGTTATTAGTGGGTAATGAGATGCAGGTATGCAGGTATTCTAGAGAGGCGAAACACAGTTTTTTTTATTATTATTGGTGGTTGTTTGTTTGTATTTATTTGCATGTTTACGCGCGGAGGGAGGCTGGGAACACCGCTGCTTAAGGCTGTGCATTGGAAATTATCGCGTGCTTTGAAACGCCGTTATGGCTAGATTAAGAAACAATAAGGTCTGATTTTCAGATATACGATTCTTGACTATATGATTGTTTATCTGGTGTTATCGATACATGATTGCTTAAAATTTCCTCGTTAAAAAAAAAAACCAAAGGGGTCTGTATTTTTCTTTTTTTACTGAGCCTACTCAAACGATACATTATTTTACGACACAATCAAGTATAGCATAAGCATGAAATTTGGAATAAATATACTTTACAGTACTTGGACGTGTACTAAGAAAGGATTTTTCGAAATTCAACCCTTAAGGGGGTGAAATAGGGGTCGAATCGCTGTATGGATATCGTTAATTTGGAAAGTTATAGACTTGAATCTTTATATGAACATATCTTACTAAAAAGCAAACCAAATGATTAAGCGGTTATAAACATTCATCCCCTAAGGGGGTTAAAAAGAGTTGAAAGTTTGTATGGAAATCATGTCGTTTTTAGAGTTAGACGTTTAAAACTTTGGCCACAAGCTCCTAATGTACAGTCAAAAACATTGATAAGGGATATTTTTCTAATTCATCCCTTGAAGGGGTTAAGGTAGGGGTTGAAAGTTCACATACCTACCTAAGTAGGTAATGTGTGATTTTTAATATTAAACTGTGGCTAGAAACATGAAAGCAGGACGGCAGGTTTCTTTTATAATATGTAGATCTATTTGCCCCCAAAAGGGGTGAAATAAGGGGGTAAAGGGGATTAATCAAAATAATTTACGTGGGGACGGTGGATGGAGATGGAAAGTTCTCCGTCTTTTAGCATTAGATAAGTTTGCTTTCAAAACTATACGGGTAGCCCGAAAATTTCCAGTCATGTAGCTTTCTTTAATAGGTACCTACATTATGAAAAAATATACAATTTAAGCAGAAACGTCCGTTGATGATTCTTAAGATATTATATTTGTAAAAACGGAGTTTTCAAATGAAATTTTGCAATTTAAACTAATGAACTCATCGCACTGTTACCTTTTACGCTTAACCCGTGAACGGATTTAGATGAAATTTTTCGAACAGATGAGTTGAGACCCTTGGAAGGATATGGGATAGTTTTTATATCAGAAATCATCCCTTAAGATGGTAGAACTTTGTTTGGGTCGGCGATAATTGAGGTTCCGCCCACAATAATTTAATAGCAGTCAAATTCTACGCGGACGAAGTCGCGGGCAACAGCTAGTCACTAATATGCCTGCACGTTCTTTAGCGGAATAGGAAAATAATATATTACTCTAGAAACTTGTAGGTAAGTTTATGGGAAATGTAAATGTTTATTTTACCGTAACAAAATTTTAAGCAGCTGTAACCGCAGGTTCTTTGGGTGTTGGTTAGTTGTAATGTGGAAGGTACATGCCACGAAAGAGGACAGAGGGTCACGTTTCTCCGCTTCTGACTGTACTTGCGTGTCTTTCTCTGGCTAAAGCGACCTTAGTGCTATTTTCACCAAGGTGTCATCCTAAAGAAAACAATTAACACGTAGACATGTCAGTGCTTCAGACTAAGCTCAGAAATAAAACATTATACATTTTTTTTACATTCAAAAACATATCCATCAAACTAGGCTGAGCCTGTATCTTGGACGTCTGCGAGAGCGATTAACAATTATTTATTAACTTAAGATTAAAATTCCAGGCAAGTTAAAAAGAGATTATTCTAGAAACAGGTTAATAGACAAAACATATGCAGTACAATTACACGCAAAATTTAAAACTGACAGTAGTATTTCTGTTCTAATAGGCTGACAAACCAATTTATAATCATATAAAAGTTTAATCTTATAATTGTTCAGCAACATAGAGTTCATTCGAATTTAGAACCTTCTTTTGGACGTGTTAAAAACGACGCTCTTACTCTTGGTTAGTACGTGTGAGTTATACCTAAATACTTTAGGTACACATCTCACTTTTTACTATTTCATCTTGCTAATGCTGATGTAATTGAGTTAGAAGTAGATGCTAAACAGCTAAATTCATTATTTTATCGTGTCATTTTATCCACAAATTCATAATTGAATTAACACTATTAACAGCTATGATACAATCACCTGGTATTTCCATTCGATTTTCAATGTTTGTTTTCGTACTCCGAGCATCCGTTTTGTAAAAATGTTAAGTATATTATACTTAGTTTTTTAGCGTTCCGTAGTCAACTAGGAACCCTTATAGTTTCGCCATGTCCGTCTGTCCGTCCTCGGCTTAGCTCAGTAACCATTACTACTAGAAAACTGTAATTCGCCATGGGTATATAAATCAATCACGCCGACAAAACAGTACCATTAAAATCTTAAAAAAAAAATTTTTTAGGGTACATAAAGCGGGTATGTAATTTTTTTTTCTTGTTAAACCCATGGTGTGGGGTATCGTTGGATAGCTCGTTCAACAGTATTATGGGTTTTTAAAACCATTTTTCAAATTAGTGATTAGTTTGCGAGATATTGAGCTTTAAAGCCCTAATTTTTGTTCGAGCCATGTGCCGGCTAAATGGCTTCTACTGGGGATGTGAAAAAATTCGTGGTATTCGTGGTACATATAATGAATTTAATAGGAAAACTATCACGGACAAGTAGGCATAAGTAGTTACCGAGTAATAGTCGAGCAACTTAATGTGTACTTGGAAAGGCCAATTTTCGTACAAATTCGTCCGGAGCAACCGCACCGCACGTCGATGTAACTAAGACAGACAGGCAACTACGGAACCCTACACTGCGCGTGGCCCGACACGCTCTTGGCCGATTTTTTCATTATGAGTCTGTGTCGTGAGGTGGGACACAGACCACTCCTGCGCAAAGGGAAAATGCCTACTTCTTTTTTTCCATTATACTTAGTTTAAACATGAATTATTTGTCTAGTTGAAAAGGATTACGTTACCGATTCTATGTATCATCAATTATATAAGAACTAGCTTCCACCCGCGACGTCGTCTGCGTGGAGCCGCAATAAAAACTATCCTATATTTTAACTATCTTCGTGCAAAATTTCATCCAATTCGGTTGAGCCGTTTAAGCGTGATTGAGAAACAAACATCCAAACATCTAAACTTTCGCATTTATAAGATTAAGTAGGAGAGTAGGATTACTTAGGTGCTATTTTAGGAGTCATTCTATTCTATTGATACAAGGATCTCATAGATTTTTTCAAACCCAAAATAATAGGGTTATAAACACGATACAATTAGTCAAACTAGTGTCAACTTGAGGTAAAAACTACGTAGCATCGATTTTCGCTTCAATGTGAATTTTTTGCCTCAACTGGTGCTGTTTGCAAGTTACAGGGGTATTTTCCAAAAGGAAATTCCTTCCTCAAACTGCCAATTTAGCTGCCTAACTCTGCCGTCTAGTACATTAACGGCCGTATTCATAAACGTCCTACAAGCCTGTTTTAACTAAAATGGCGTTAAAATTCGTTTGTCCTTATCTGTCAACTTGACATTTGTGTTCGTAAGAAAGAGACAAAGCACATTTTATTTAGCAGAGGCATTTTAAGTTTTATGAATAAGAGGGTGATACTTTAGTTGCAATTTTTCCTATGGCAGGCACGCTACAAATGTCGACACAGGAATTTCCTAGGAAGCCTAGGGTAGGTTTAGTTTAGTTCGCATTTTATTGTTTTCAGTAAATACTGAAATATGTTGGCTGGAGTCTGCGTGCGAATTCTTATTAGCGATATATTGATTAAAAATCTAGAAATATATCTGACTTCGATTTTCGATAGCTCATGAAATTACAATGTCTACTATGAAATACTTGATTCACACACATTATCTATCTATGAGAAAAATTACAGATTACTCTATGGTCACCATAAAGCCTCTATTGACCGCCACCGCAGGCCGCGCCAGTCTGTGAGAGGCTTAACTCATTTCAAACACTGTCAAATGCCGACCCAAGATTCCGCTTATACGTCATCCCACCTAGCAATATAAGCTAATATGACATTGCTACTCGTAAAATCATTAAGAAACCGGCTACGAAATTAATTGTTGACAAACACTTAATTCTGTCACCGCCGTCAATCGTCAATATTCTTTAATCACTTCCGCAGACTTTTGAAGATGCAGCCTCAGCAGTTTCGAGTGTGACGGATCGGATACCTGTGTTGAATGCCAATCTATTCCTGCTAAATAAGCTATTTGTATTTCGATTAAAACTTGTAAAACGAATCATTAGGTGGTGTGTGTAGCGTATGTTCGCCGAGGCCCGCTCGGTCGATTTTCAAGCGATCCTACGCAAGAAAATCGTGTCGATGATGCTAGGCCGACTTAGGGGAAGTACCAACAGCGTTCTGGGTGTCATTGCAGACCGGTATGACTGCCCAATCTTGCACTGGGTCGGGCAGATTAAAGTCTGTTGCCCTATTGGTGGGCAAATAGAGTACCTAGTTGTAATATAATTGTATAACAAGAATATAATACCTACTAACATACTTAGGTTAAGAGTCCGCAGTAAGCTCGGCCGAATTTCACCTCCCCATACAAAAGTAGTTACGCTCTCATTTTAAAACTACGTGTTAGATTGTGACAAAACTTTGCGTATACAATGACATGAGGTATATCTATGTCTGTAATTAGTTTATATTATGGTTCCAGTTTATAAAACAAAACGAAATACAACAAAAACAAGTTTTGTATGAAAAACTTAAATTGGCTGTATTTTTTTTACTATGTTATCTGAAGCTACATAAACTAATTACAGACATAGATATACCTCATATCATTGTACATGCAAAGTTTCGTTACACTACAACGCGTAGTTTAAAAATGAGAGCATAACTACGTTTGTATGGAGAATCGAGCTTACTGCGGACTCTTAAGTAAAATACAAATACTATATGGATCATTTGTCCGAAATAAAGAGTTTATTATTATTATTTGTATGCTTTTTCCATATTTCAGGACCATGGGGTCCCGGACTTTTGGAAGGCATGCGTGGGGCCGAAGCCAACAGCGCAGAGGCCCTTTAGAACAAATATAATATAAAGCGAGGGATTATTATTATTATTAGAAATACTCACGAGATCCCAAAATACACGAACATGCTGATGTCGTACCAATAGATGGCAAGCCAGCGGAGGGCCGTGGAGGCGACGGCCACAGCCGCGATGAGCGCCCAGCCCACCCGACGGTACCGCCAGAGCACCACCATCAGGGGCAATGTGGCCACGTACAGCTGCATGTCCATGCCGATTTGGTGCGTGTGAGTTAGGCACTGGAACAGATGGTTGAAACTTTATTGTTCAAACATCCACGACTCAGGAACAAATATTCGTGCTAATCACACAAATAAATGCCCTTACCGGGATTCGAACCTTAGGACCTCTTGCTTCGTAGGCAGGGTCACTACCAACTAGGCTAAAGCGGTCGTCATATGGTATGTGACTGTCATTGGATTTTGATGTAGCTTGGACGGTAAAGTTGCTTTTTGGACGGATTTTTCCACAACTCGCCCAAGTCAAATAATTTTAAGTATACCTATACCCATCAGTACCTTTTTTTTAATACAACGACGGTGGCAAACAAGCGTACGGCCCGCCTGATGGTAAGCAAAACGCCGCAGCCTATAGACGCATGCAACTCCAAAGGAGTAGCATGGGCGTTACCGACCCTTGATATGTTTGAGGATTCGCCGTGTTGACAGCTGAAGGAACAAATTCCCTCGCTCTCAACACAACGCATCCTCGGGAGCTCTGGCGAACAGGAACACAATACTACTACAGAGCAAATAGTAGTGTTATTAAGGCTGTGGCCTTCTGCAAGGCGGATATACTTCCCCAGTTGGGCTGCTCCACATTCGAGCGGGATGACTACGTCGTTTTATCGATTGTTTTTTAAGGTTCCGTACTTAAAGTGTATGTCAGTTAAAGCTTATTTTTACCGCTGAAGGCTTTTTTTAGGATAGGTAGGATAACTATATTACCAACCTAACATATTCTATTGATATAATCCACTAGCTGCCCGCGCGGTTTCACTCGCGTTTTACACATAACGTACACGAAGCCGCGGCAACAATATGGTTACGTCCAACCCGAAGGTCCGTTCTAACTATTTAATGGTGAAAGGATTCTTTGAACTTCAGCGTTAGAAGAAAAAATGTAATTAGTATTCTTCATGTGCGGTTGTGTTAGTGTGCAAGTTTAGTATCAAGTACCTATAGTTAAATAATATGTTACTACCAGTGAGTTCCTATAATTGGCTTTCTGTTGCCTAGTATTTTTTTTTATTGTTTATGTCTCAGCTGTTGGATCTCCAAAAAAATTAAAAAATAAATAATTCGCTAGAGTAGTTACGGACGATAACCCCTACGCACAATCTTACAAAGTAGGTACATTTTTTTCCTCTTTGTAATAATAAGAATAGATAAAGATGATTTGCGTCCAAATTTTCGTTTCGGCCGCGACATACTCTCGATTTTTCTCGCAATAACTATACCTCTTGTTCTAAGTGTTCTAATAACAGAGAGACGGATAGTGCGAGAAAAATCGAGAGCTCGTGCGCCGTCTTTTGATAGCCGTGCTGGTACTCATAGAGTGTCAAGGGAACCGTCATTGCAGTCTGAACCATTCAAATGAGTGCAGGTCGATCACGTAACGCATTGTACGCGCGTCAGGTACCTATATCTAAAATGACACATTTTGTACGAGAGTGACAGGAAAGTTTGAGTTGTCCTAACGTGCATTCGAAAAGTAAAAGTTACGTGATCACCCCTCCAATTTTGCTGAAAAATTACGGAGATTAGTTCGTGTCTAGATCATTTTGAGCACTAGAACTGCTTAGCAACTTCTGCCGCTGACTGTACTACACATTACTCTATCGAACAATCATTATCATCATCATTATCTAATGTAGAACCACATCCCAAGCTTTATAGCCTCTTACTCTAGTTCTACTTTTCTTCCTTATGCGCTAAGTAACTATTATCTAATCTGTGTCATAGCTATTTTACTTACGAACCAACTATTTCCATCACAGTTAATAACGAACAGGTTTTTATTTTGAATGCAATAAGGTTGACATTAGAACAACTGATCACATGCCGACATACAGTTTATCAATGAATTGGCAATACAGTTTCAGAACACAAACGTGCTAATCGACTACGTGTTAATTTAAAATTGAGTCTTGTTGTATTCTAATAAAACAGAAATTCACGCTAAAACTCTTAGTCAATATAAATTCCGTTCTTAGACGAATGTCTCGAAGTATAGATTTGCATCGCTTTTCCAAAAAAAGTAGTAAGTCTTATGGATTTTAATGACTCATAGGTCGTTTATGGCAAAACAATAGATGATAGGACAATAAGAGTGCATTCCAGTTCTCACGAGCGTTATGTAACGATCTTTATTTACTATGTCACCTATATTTAGATCGATAATGGAGAGATGATATTTGAAGAACATACTTAGCCTTCACCATTAGAATTAGTCGATAACTAACAACACACATTTCCATGTTCACTAGTTTGTCAAGTTTATATCGGAGATTTGGAACTGTGTGTAGTTTTCAAATCGAATACTAAACAAAAACGTCCAAAGGCGTTATGTATATCCCATTTCATATGTAATGTATCAAACAGAAAGAGACCGATGAAAGTTACCGCTCGACGCTCACCAGTCATTAAAGCGTAGCATTTGTTTTAAATATTGGTTACGCAACAGTTTCAACGTTGCAAAGAAATTTTAATTAACAATTTAAAATTGTAATTTTTAATTAAAATACGTTAAAATTTGCATTTGTAGAATCACGAGAATTTATTTGGAATGAGCTTTAACATCTTGCAAACCGTTCTCTATTTACGTTTTAATTAAATTTGATTTTTTTTGTTCTTAAAGTTAGAAAACGGACTAACGAAGCGATATTATAGGGACGTAATAAGAGCAGTATAATGCCCAAATCGTACGAATCCAGGACAAGAACGGTATAGGGCCAAAACTGCATTGAGCTGAGCCAGTAGTAAAGATTTATGATCGCACTTATGCGGCAACTAAAGGCAAAACGCATCTAGCTCTTAGAACGGATGGTCGATGTTCTAGCACTTACCAGAGGACCTGGTATGGTTAGACCTGCAAGGTGAACCTGTGGTGAAGGTTGCGAAGGTCCATTGGAAGGGACTGATTACTGTGAGGATCTTTGGGGAGCCAATTTATTTATTTATTTCAAAATAGTTGCACAGCATAACAGTCGAAACTAAATCAATGGATACAAGTGTTTGTTCTGTGGACTCTAATGGCCAAAGTCATGATTGTAATCTCGTAGACCAACCTGAAAACCCAGCGTAAGGGTGGGTTGCAAAAAACCGTCTGTAATCGTAAGCGGCGTTTGTTAAAATCTGAATGTATGGAATTGACAGTTTCTATGTAATGACAGCTACCGGCGCCATATTTAACGTTGATCGGTCTGTAATCGTAAGTCGGTGCAACCCAGCCTTAGTCTACTAGGTGAACAGATGATCTGCGGAAGGCAATTAATTGAGAGTAATGGACCGATTGCTGTGTGGATCCTTGAGGAAAGTATATGCTGATGAATTTACCATGTCCTCGAATCCGAAGTAGTTGTGTATGAAGAGGAAGCTCTTCCACATGTTCTTCTCGCAGACGCGGCTGTGTTCTTCGACGACTAGGTTCCACTGCGGGCCGTTGTTCACGTCGGGCAGCACGTACGTGCAAAACAGCATCAGCGATAGGAACAGGGGGAATAATCTGGAACAACATTTTATGAGCGTTAGGCGACTCCCTGATTTGTCGGTGTGGAGGCGATACGATATTGTAAGCTGTCAGACGACAGTGTCAACTGTGAGTCGAGGCAGTACCGATTCTATCCTGCGCGCTTTTATTTAAATAAGTGCTTACTGACTGAAGCAGGGCGGTAAGAATGCAGTATTGCAAGCGGCATGATGTGACTACTGCACAAAAGTGATAATGACAGTATACCCACAAGTGAGGATAACTATGTGTAAGTATACCTACACGGGATACTGAACCTATTTTGGCTCAAAACAGGTTGAGCCAAACCGGTATCAACCTCTAGGCCCTCTCATTTACGCCCTGTAACCTGTTTCCTGCACTTGTTTCTTTATTTTGACCTATATTGATGAGTTCGACATACCTGAACCATCTGGAGATGAGTCTGTTCTTGACGTCTATGGAGCCTTTTCGCTCTAGTTCGGAAAGTAGATTGTTGGCGTTCAGAAAACCGCTTATGTAGAGGAAGCTGTCGGTGTAGACGATAGCTGACCGACCTACTACCGCCCAGGGCATTCCAAATACCTGGAAGACAAAACAGCTATTACTTAAAAAAACATTTTGAAATAATCAACCGAAAGAAGAGACCAGTATTTAATTGTATGTATTTAAGTTTTTTATTTTTGACAGGATTAACTCTTACAGTTTCGGAGAAACTACCCTCACGCTTGGAGTTCTAATGGGATGGAGCGAATTGTGTAGTAATTAGAGTTTTATTAAGGATTAAAAGAAAAAAATCACAATATTGAATTAATAGACGCGTATAGAAACTTGTTTTAAGGGTTATGCGTAAAAAATTGTGTGACTCAACAACGCAACGATTCGCGGGGTCATAATAACGGAAACGTACTGGGCCCGTTTCCCAGAATAGAATACAAATTTAAGTACAAACGACAACACTGTTAACCGACCATCCTGTGTTTATATAGAACCTTATTACAATGCATTTAAGGAGCACCGACGGTCAGTTAGCTGTATTGTCCATAGTACCTTGTTTTGACACTCACGAACATGATTTTAAATTACCGTTATGGGATTCCCTTATCCATACATTTAACCGAAGTTATTGTTACGCAGAATTTTCATTTAATCGATGTTTTTCTCAGAAACCGTAATTTTTTTACACTTTTCAAATAGTGTAGTTCCCATTAGGATAGGTTAGGTTTGAGAGTTAATTGTTTTTGAAAAATATTGTTTTCGATGGTATAAAAATTCTGCGAAACTTACATACGATAAAAGTCGGTAAACCAAGGGTAAACCCTCGAAGCCATTTAGGGCATAAGCATATTGTATTACATTAGATTAATCCCTATAAATTAATCAGTCTATATTGAAAACACTTCGGAAGGCAACGTTAATTAATTAAGCACGTGTAAAGGCAATTCTGTGCCCTAGATCGTGAAATAGATTTTAATTGAATTAAGGAAAAACAGTTTACGAATCCATTAACAACGGTTAAATAACTCTACGAGTTTTTTTTTATCTTAATTGCTCTGTGTGTCAAATAGATCTGTTTTTAATTAACTTTTGTATACAATTATATTATGTTATGACCTTATCAAAAATATAAAACGCAAAAATGGATCATATTTTATCGAATATTCTTAATAAAAAATAATTAAACCACTACACTACAGCTTCGTTATAAATACCAAGTTCAATTTTGGAAAAACACTCGAGTTAAAACAATCCTAGTCACGTACGGTATATATGTACGACGGAATAGAACTACGCATAGTGCGCTTCGTAACTATTCTACCCAAAACTAAAATGTGCCGATGGAATGAACGTTTCCAAAGTTACGAAATTTTCCCATTGGAAAGATATGCATCATTTCTCTAAATTGCGTATAGAGACGTTCCCAAAATGGAGACTTTCATTCTTGTGAAACTTTTCTGAAATTAACCAGAAATTCTCATATTTTTGGAAATTTTCCGCAACTTGATGTGCAACTTACCGCCGAGAAGTGCATCTTGTTGACGTATGGGTTATGCGCCATCGCCATAGACTTGTGGGCCATAAGGAGGGCTAAGGCGTTGACCCCTCTGAACGCGTCCACGCCTTTAATCCTCGTTTCCTCCGATACCTCGAAGACTTTCCTCAGGTTGCGTCTCAGTGAGAACGCGTTGAGGAGTTTCTCGAAATTGGTGGCGCCTTCTGTGCCCTCGTCCAGTATCGTTCCCAGGCTTAGCAGCAATAAAATCGCTAGGAAGAATGTACTGCAAAAACAAACTTTTGTTCTGTGAAATTCACGAAGGCATTAATTAACCCTAATCCCTAGACTTTTTTTTCTAAAACGATTTATACCAATTTGCATTTTTTCTACAACGACTTGTACTCTACTTGTACAGCGCAATCGAAGTTTAGGGTTCGCGTTTTGGTATAAAACAAATCGGGAATTTAATTTCCAACGTAATTCTACAATGCTTCAGAGCGTACACTACAAAGATACCTGCACTTGAAAAACACTATCCTCTTACTGCCGCAGTCCAGTAAAAATATATTCGAAACATGATAAAAGGTTGAAGTAGACAATATGTATGACTAAAATCATTGAAGGCCATGGTCGTTATTCGATCCGCGATATTTGAAAAAGGCGACAAGACCCCACTTTTGTCTCTTATATAAAAGTGGTGAGATGCCCCCTTCTGCTATGTCCTCACGATGTTTCTAACGTCTCTAAAGCTAATAATAACTATCAAATAAAACATACCTATATGAATGAGATTTTTGCACGTATCATGTCGTAATGCTCCAAATGTTTTGTCACAATGTATATGCGGATGTTTCAATAGTTCTTTTTATGGAACGTAACGTTGTTATGGGGACTCCTATTGTTTCATACTAATATAATACTTTGATGAATCCGATCAAGTGCTATATTAGTTAGACAATGGTACAGAACATACCCGACCGTTTACTAATCTGAACGTCGTTATGAGCGACCCTGCAATACAAGCTTGCCTAGTAGTTGAAACTTTTAAAGTTAGCCAGGCCTACTATATTTTTTGCCAAATTATGAATTTCGTTTAAGTTTAATTATCCAGAAGTACCAAATTTTTTCTGAAGCCCTAAATCTTTTCCGTTGTTATAAAAAAAACCTTACCTAATAGGTTCTACGTGATATATTTTTATAAACTCCTGGATAGTTAGCAGCTTACGATCAGGCGGCCGTACGCTTCTTTGCCACCGACGTAGATAAAGAAAACCAATTAAAAGCACCTCTACCGCGCCGCGCCGGACGGACGGCTGGAACTGTTTCAGGTTAACGGTACTAGGTACAGGTCAAGCATTTTCTACGACACAGATGTCCACCGCTCCCGGCTTCGATGGAAATATCTATTGTACGGTCTACGTCGAAGATAAGTAAACATATTTCAGTTTATTACCATGAAATAAGGCATGTAAATATATTTTTGGCGTCAACTGTACAATATGATGCCCCTTTTTAACCCACGACGCAAAAAGAGGGGTGTTATATGGTTCACGTGTCTTAGTATCTGTGTGACTGTATATCTGTGGTATAGTAGCTCCTAAACGAATGGACCGATTTTAATGCGTATTTTTTATCCAAAAGCTGACGTGATTGAGGTAGTTTGTGGCTTTCGTTTGTGACGTTTCAACAAAATCGGTTCAGCCGGTTTTGAGATATTGAACTTGGAAATGAAAACGTCCGGGGGTTTTCAACTTTTTTAAGTTGTTAATTACTCACATAGCGAGAGTTTTCCCAAAAGAATATGGCCGCTTAAAATCCTTGACAGTGCACATAGTGTTCTGGACTCTCACGGATATCCCGAGGCCAGAGAGGCGGTGGGACAGTTCTTCTTCTAGATCAAAGCTACTACAGGAACTCGGAATACACACACCCCACAGAATACTGGAGTAACGAGGCACACGGTGACCCATCTGGAAATAAGGAGAAATATATTTAATAAGAAAAATAACACATTACAATACCTAAAACTGAAATTAGCTACTAAGCTAAACGTAAAAACAAAGCATCGAATAACCCGTCCCGCGTCACTCCAGGTGCAAAGGTGCCCATAAAACTAGCCGCGTTGCCGCGCAGAACAGCTACGGCTAACTTTTGTATATACTAGAAATGACCCAGAGCGGGGCTCAATAAAGATTAAATAATCGTTTAATTGCGATGACACAATACGAGTAGCAACATTAATAAAGAAAATGACTGAAAGAATAAATGTTGTCACGAAACTGTTCCATAGTGGCGTCAAGCGTGCATGTTGTCACAACCACCGAAAGAGTTGCAGTTGACTTTTAGTTTAATTCTATTACTTAAGTTCCTTAATGAATTCTAGTCATATTGAGACGAAGTCCTTAAGAGTCCGCAGTAAGCTCGGCCGAATTTCACCTTCCCATACAAACGTAGTTACGCTCTCATTTTAAAATTACCTGTTGGATTGTGACGAAACTTTGCATATACAATGACATGAGGTATATTTATGTCTGTAGTAATTAGTTTATATGCTTCCAGTTTATGAAACAAATGAAATACTTACAGCAAAAACAAGTTTTGTATGAAATACTTAAATTCACTGTATTTATTTTACTATGGTATCTGAAGCTACATAATCTAAGTACAGACATAGATATACCTCATGTAATTGTACATGCAAAGTTTCGTTACAATCCAATACGTAGTTTTAAAATAAGAGCGTAACTACGTTTGTATGGAGAATCGAGCTTACTGCGGACTCTTAAAAAGCGATTTCGGCTCAATGCGGAGGGCCCATTTGCAATGTAGCTGTTAAGTATGTTATGCGAATGTGGTCATTTTGCGATGTAGGATTCCTTCTACTAACCCTCTGCGCGCATATTGCCTGCACTGGTTTGTGTGTGTCTGAGCATGGGCTCAAGGGCTACTCTTGCGCAAGACAACTGTCCGACTAAGACCAAATGAGTTGACATAGTAACCTGATGCTGCTCGAATATAAATCAGTATTCGTGTACGAATGTTTACAATGTATTGATTAAATTCAAGAAGCATAGGTAGACCATGGCCAGGGAGTCAACGTAACACATTTGTTTTGCATTGCAATTTGATATCAATGTCGACCGCGCCAAGCTTAGTCTGCGGTCTGTTTGATCGGGTGTGATAATAATTACATTTAATTTTGATATTTTAAAATGACGTTTCATTATACCTAACGCCATTTGGAACCAATACTTTAGACGATTATCTATATATAAAAGAAAACTTCCTGACAGATCATCAACGCACAGCCGAAACTACTGTGACTAGAAACTTTAAATTTACACCAGAACTTCCTTTTATGACGTAGGCAAGGAATAAGACGGGATTTTTGGAAATTCCATCCTTAAAGGGGTGAAATAGGGGTGTAGAGTTTATATAGGGGAAACTTTGTATTTTGAGCTAGAGACTTATAGCTTTGTAGAAAGATTACTATTAGAATACAAAAAAAAGAACTTTCAGCATTTTAGAATATTCCACCCTTAAGGGGGTTAAAACGGGATTCAAGGTATGGGTCATATAAACATATGGACACCAAGAAAATGTTATAGTAACAGATTTGTAACTTCGGTCTTAGACTGTATGTTAAAAGACTACAAAACTGATATCAGAGTTTTTGGAAATTCATCCCCTATAGGGGTTAAAGGGAGTTCAAAGTTTGTATGAAGAGCTAGACATTTTTAAAGTAAGTGATTTGTAACTTCTGTTTTAGACTGTTTGAAAATTCCATAAAGGGGTTAAAAACATTCATCCCCTAAATGAAAAGGAGTTGGATGTGTACGTGGAACAAGACAATTTTAAAGTAAGGGATCTGAAACTTCGGTTAAAGCATGGAAACTAATTACTTTTCTTAAAATTCGTATGGTAAGCCATTTCCACGCCTACGGGTAGCCACGACCCTTACAGAACCGAACAGCTACCAGAAAATATGTAGGTTAAGTTAGATTATAACTACGATGCTTCCAGAATCGAAAAAAGGAAATGTTCATTGAACTTACGGATTATTTGTTACTTTAAAAAGTTTATTTTGGATAATTAAAATAATTTATTCTCTAACACAGTTAAATAGGGACCGGCGGATGGAGATGGAAAGTTCTACGTCTTTTACATTAGCATTAGATAAGTTTGCTTTCAAAACCATTCCGGTAGCCCGGACTAACGTAAGTAAAACTGCTGGACGGATTTAGGCAAAACATTCCAGTAGGTAATGTATATTTATTTAATACATTATGAAAAAATATACAATTTAAGCAGAAACGTCTGTTGATGATTCATAAGACATTTATATTTGTAAAAACGGAGTTTTCAATTTAAAAGCAATTTATACTAATGAACTCATCGCACTGTTATCTTTTACGCTCAATCCCTGAACGCATTTAGATGAAATTTGCCGTGCAGTGAATTTGACACCATTGGAAGGATATAGGATAGTTTTTATCTCGGAAATCATTAGAACTATGTTTGGGTCGGCGATAATTAAGGTTACAAACAACAGGAAAATTGAGAGATATTTTAAAGCTAGGTAGGCTTTTTACTAGTTTGTTTGGGAAAAAGTACACTGCAGTAATGTATCCTTGCGGCTAATTTAAAGCAATAATAATAAATAGGTGTAACACGGCAAACCTCCGCCGCGCGGCTGCTAGCGCACTGGCCGGCGAGAAAGAAAAAACATAGGATTTTATTTTAGGCCGTGTTTTGTTTCTTCTTCGGAAAAATAATTACTGAAAGATTGGATTGAGATTACTTCTATTTTAAAACGTAAAAACTAATGTTTTATGTAATGCACATTACCTCTGTTTATAAATAGTGTATATAGTTAATGCAGACAAGGGCTGCCACTTAAGCAGGTATGTTTTGTATCAAGTTCTGTGCTCTGTATTTCTTTTTTTTGTTAAACCCAATCCAAGCCTCATTTAGCCGTCACTGGTCTAAACCTTATGAGGCTCGGATGGGTTTGAACCTGAGCTAATAAAAAGGATTGCTTCCAGCCCTTTATGCCTCGTAGTCTTCAAAATTGATCACTGCTTGGCTGCTGGATATACCTACGTCTGCGCTGCCGCCTCCGAGCAACCTAAAGGCGAGCCCTAGACCTACCCAGCCCAGCGAGAGCTCCGAGGCTATTTAAACTGCAAACGTCTCATCTGAACTTTTTTTCAGGCCAGTGACTTTTAGCTTGTAACATTATGCCTCTGTACTGACTGATTAATTACCCAATTTGTACATATATCTTCTTCATTTTTATTATTCTATTTTATTGTAAATAAAATATTAGTTTAATTTTCACCCGCCGGCTAGCCGGGCTACATAGGTACTTAATGCTCTAAAATAGCCTTGACCAAGACGATTAGAATTCTATAAGAGCTTCATCAAAAACGTGCCGTGAAGATCCCAATTTGTTAAACAGCGTAATGTAATGCGCAATTTAGTATTATGAGCTCGTACAGACCGGGGTTTCCTGATTGCAAAGAATAACGCATTTTTAATTATAAAGAAAATTAATAGTTTACTATTGTGATATAAATATTGTGACATTGTTAATTATTGTTTCGCATATTTAATTAGTCCAGCTGTTTGGTCGGTAGTTATCGTTTTTCAGACATTACATCGCATTCCAAAGCATAACTGCGCCCCTGTCCTGCGCCGTGATGGCCATTCGTGTATAATTATGATTTTCGTGACATAAAGTAAACAAAGCCATCTCCAAAAATATCACGGCAGATGTCACTGCTAGACGGCGTAGTATAAGAAATGATTGAATAATTTTATGTCTAAAAATATATTTTTGAGAGGCATTCAGTGAACCTAAACATGACGAGTGATCCAACCAATTTTGATTAAAAAAAAGGTTATCTTGTGTAGTTCAAGAGTTTCTGTGGTCACCTTCTCTCATCATCATCAGATAAACTCGCTGGTGCCATAATACTGTATCGTACCCCGACTTACGTTTACCTCAGTTCAATCGGATCCGCAAGTGGCAAATTTTTAGCGATTTCTTGCATTTTTTGATGGACAACTTACAAACTTATCTACGAAAAGTGCAAGTTAAGTAAGAGCTTGTAAAAAATCACTTTTTTCACTTTTTCCTATTACTCGTAACTGCTCCTGTGACTTTGTACCTACCATGTACGTTACTATATCTCAACTATGAATTGAATTAAACATGTAGCGTAGCAAAGACTGTTCTCGAAATTCAAGCATTCAAATAAACTTTAAGTAGTTCCGTATGCCTTCCCAGCGAATAGCCAATAAACCAAAATATATGGTGATGTGATGTCAACGAAATCGCGTGTGGCATAGCAATTAATCTGAATATCGATATCTATTGCACGTTGGTACCTGGTATTTTGGCCACGCATAAAATAACTATCTCATAGGGTACACCCTCCGTCGGTGTGTCCGTCTATAATGGTTGCTTTAATTAAGAAGCATTTTTTAATTATTACTTAGGAATAACTAGAGTGTATGCAGTTATTACAGCTCCCTGAAATTAGCATCTTGAGAAGGACGCCGATGGATGACGATTATCGTACAGTAGAATAAGTTGTATGTAAGTATGAAAAACTCGGTAACCGAATGCCGGCCGGCCCGACTTGGCATGGACACGGAACCTTGTACTCTACATACAAGCAGTAAAACAAATCCGTACAAACGTGCGATGCGACGCACTCACACAGCACGCGTCAGAACAGTAAACTAAAGTGCATGTCGGGGCAGTTGGCGGTATATCAGTCAGCGTGCCGCTCATGCGCCTGGAACCATGGAACTGGTTTAAGGGAACGTAGGTGTACGCGGCGACGCTAGTTGAGATACCGCTTTCGCCAATATATTTACCATGACGGCTTCAAGTTCCAATATGGTCGGTTCTTACTTCAGGCACTTACATCAGAAACATTGCTCCTAAGATAATGTCCGCTGTGTATCATGTGGTCGAGGTGCGTGTACCCTGGCCGCGCCAGGCTGACTTCTAGCGATGCGAGACAGTACTTGCCCCGCACTGCCCCGTCGATGGCGAGGCATTCGTCGAAGTCTCCGTATTGGTTTGCGTTGCCGCTCAAGATGCCAGACGGGGGCTTGGCGGTGGCGTCGAACACTGAAACAAACCGAAGGGAACGTTTAACCCTCTCTGGGTTCAGCGGAATGCCATTACGCTCATACGGAGCGCTTATTGGAGCAGCCCTTTTAGGTAAGTATCACCACCTTACAGAAGACCGTACTCGTAATAACACTCCTGCTTGCTTTGTAGGAATGTGGTGTTACGTCACCTGAGCCGGAGCTCCCGCGGGCCTGCAGTATGAGAAAAGTGAGGGATTGGTCTCTGGCTGTGTCAGCGCAACGAATCAGCAGATCAATGAAGTGTCAGAAACTCCTCTCTCTGGACAAATACATTTCGCATTGCAGCACGTTATTGCCATAGTAGGAACTATATCCTACTAATATTATAAATGTGAAAGTTTGGATATTTAGATGTTTGGATGTTTGGATGTGTGTTACTCAATCACGCTTAAACGGCTAAACCGATTTCAATGAAATTTTGCACGAAGATAGTTTATAGCCTGGATTAAAATATAGGATGGTTTTTATCCCGGGTCCACGCAGAAGAAGTCGCGGGCGGAAGCTTGTTACTAATATTTCGCGCGCCCGCTTCCACGTGCGCCTAGCTAACGTGACAGAACAGTAACACGGACTTTGATATCCCATAAAAAACATTGCATTTAAAAATAAGCCACGGTACGTCCAGAAATTTTTCCACCGTAAAAAGTTGTGAGATATTATTACGTCGAGGCAAGTTAGGCATTCTTATTAATCTTTATTTGCTACTGTAATACTATAACTACTGGTTAGAATTTAATGTAATTTGGAAATATATTGTATGCAACTGAAAATGTAGGCTTCAAGTTTTTTACACGGGAGTAAGGGGAGATCGGAATACCATCTACACCGGCCCTACTGTCAACCCGACCTGCACGCGCCGGATGGCGGCGGCGACCAACTGGTTGCCGTGTTGCTCCCTGCTAGAAATCCAACGGGGCTCTGGCGGCCGAGCAATGGCAGTATAACCATACACACCCAACAGGGTAGCCTGTACGAAAGAGGCGTCAGAAACCTTGGGGACCAAATACAACCTAAAAGTGCTGCTGCAGAAGGCAACGGGAAACCACTGCACTATTATTCCACGAGAGTCATGAAAAGGTCTTTTGCAAAAATTGACCGTGACATGACCACGTCCACTGTCAAGAGTGCACGACTAAGAAGAAGAGTTTTTTACATAACGAAGTTACAGGGGGGTCGAAAATGGCTTCGAGAAAAGAATGGTACCTACTGCCGTGCCTTTTTTGCTTGTCGCGGGCACGGCAGTGTCCCATGTCCCCAGATTACGAGTAGGTACTGTACATTACAGTACGTCACGTATATACGCGCCACATAAATTTACTTCTGTGAAGTTCTCCTAATGGCACCCGTCGGAACACTGACACCTCTGCGATTCTACTAACTTCACAGACGCAAACGGGTCATTGTCAGATTTAGGCTGGCGTCTCTTCTGTGGACATTGCCATAGTTAATTTGGTTTGAACTCTGAACCGGCATAAACGGCGTCGCCTCTTTTATAATTATATGCGATAAAAACATATTATATATAAACATAAGCCCTTAACTATTCACCACTTAAAAGTCGATTTTTGTTTTAATGACTGACAATGACACAAACTTATGTGGCGCGCGTATAACAGGTTAAATTGATCCCAAGCCCGCACGTGACATGATTTCTCCAAAAAAATATAACGACCGTCTAAACAAATAGTTCGAGACGCAGTTAGATGAAAATTCCTAACAAATAAATTTAATTGATATCCGATAAACAACATCATTTGTGCATATGACGACGAGCGACGAGTCATTTTCGTATTGTGAAATAATACCATTACCTTAAATTCGAATTAAGACAAAAACTAGGTACAAGTCACCATTAGGTATAATTTCATTCTCAAGGTCATATTTTTTAACAGAAAAGGATGTTTGGGATTTTATTATTACTAATTACCATAAATTAAAGAATCAAACATTTATTGACGCACTGATTAGTTAAAACAATGACGCGTAGTTGCTGTATCCAAGAGGCAACCGAATGGCTCGCGGTATTTGATTTGAGCTCCCGTTGTGTTGGGGAACCGCCCAGTACAACCCGAACTCAACTTAGCCTGGATTGGAAATTGGAAACGGAGTGAGGAAATAAAAATTCCCAGGGTAGCAGAAGGCGGTTCCACAACACTTCAGGAGCTCAAATACTGCGAGCCATCCGGTTGCCTTTTGGATACTGCAACTACACGCGTAGTTGCAGTATCCAAGGGGCATCGCTCTGAATTTGATACAAGATAAAAGAAAGGAAAAAAATCGGCCAATTGCGTGTCGGGCCGATGGGATGACTAAAAAAAAATACTTTAAAGCCCAATATTTCGCAAACGCTTTGCAGCCAGCGCTGGTATTCCGTTGAATCCATCCAGTGAACACACGTAATAATAATAAAATAAAGGCTTTATAAACTAAAATATGTCATGAAATAAGTTAAAAGCGAAGAAAATCACATTAAGATTATTGTGATTTAAGAAAGACTGTAGCTACTGAGAGGAACAAAAGTGGATTTTTGTATTCCTATCACCATCATCCTCGTAGGGTTTTTCTCGGGAGAGCCCTAAACGAGCCCGGAGTCCGCTTCGGCACCTAATCCCAAGAATTGGCCTCGGCACTAGTTTTACGACACCGACTGCCACCTGACCTTACAAAGTTGCAACCCAGAAGGATCTCCTATAAGGAAAATTAATGGAATTTAATGTTGTTGTTGTCAACAATATTTAACAAATTTCTGTACTCTGCTTACCCCCTTTTATATTTGAAGGTTCTGCTTCTGAAATAAAGATTTCATTTTTTATAAATATAGGCGTGATGTATCGATGTATGTTTCTAATTGTTACAGACCTCTCAATTCAGCCCCTGTTATGACTACGGCTGAAGTTTTATCCGAAAAGCCGCGTAATTTGCGAAAAGCCTTTCCGCCCTTATTTCATTAAACATATGCATCCATGTCAGGTTCCGTGGAGCAATATATCTTATTAAAGTAGGCAAACAGCCCTTCGTTTGGATAAGGCTTTGACCTATTTACCGCTTTGTTATTCATAATTATTTACGTATTTTTTGTAAGTTTTTGGTTAGATATTTGACTACTGTCACAGAAAAAGGATTTTTTAGTGTATGTATGATAGATATATTATAATGTTCTTGAGTATATAGATATGTACCTAGAAGAAAAGTTGATGTTTCAATGCAATAAAAAAAAACTGTATACCTATAAAGTATTATAGGAAATTATATTAAAATCAGTTCGGTAGTTTTTCCAGTGTTCCGTACCACACGGTCCAACGGATCGCATAGCGATCACAAGGAATCTATTCATAGACATAGGAATTTATGGCCTTAATTACATAAATAAAAAGTTAACCCCAAGTTAACCCCAATTAAATAAGGGGGCAGTTTTGGGGATACGAATGGGATCAAGCAATTTTTATTGAATTCGTATTTCAATAATAATAAAAAACCCTAAAAACGAAGGAATATCCAAAAATCCTCAATACCTTACCTACGTACCTTACGTTCACGTTTATAATATTAAGAAGGATCTGTCAAAGGCACAGCAACTTCATAGACGCAATATTTGCTTGATTGCAGGCAACTTTATCGGATTCATCGAAATGATTTACAAGATTCACGATTTTTTTCCAAATGTAAAATGGGTATTCATTCAATTATATGACAATATCCCGTTGATAACTTCATTATATAATATTGTTAATCACGTATGAATCTCCGGATAAATTTACATTTCATCGCTTTGTTGTATGGTAATATGAATGAGATTGTGATTAAAAACGAGTGCCAAATTACTATGATTGTTGACGAAATCAAACCACGCACGAGGACGTTAATTATAATGACATTAATGGCAATAATTAGCGCTCAAACAGTTTAATTCATTATTTGCAAACACTTTCAGAGTGCGACCACAAACTGACCCACAAATCAGAGTTGTTTATTTTGTTTCAAGTTATTTGTGTTGACACTGTACGATTTGATGACGTCCGGTTTAGCTTAGTTGGTAGTCAACTAGTCACCCTGCCTACGAAGCTCTAGAGGTCCTGGGTTCGAATCCCGGTAATGGCATTTATTTGTGTGATGAGCACGAATATTTGTTCCTGAGTCATGGATGTTTTCTATGTATTTAAGTATTTATTTATGTATATATGTGTTTATCGTTTATATGTTCGTTCTTTCGTGTTTATATATGTATGTATGTATATGTATGTTTATCGTCGTCTAGTACCCATAGCACAAGGTTTGCTTAGTTTTGGGACTAGGTGATTTGTCTAAGATTGTCCGCAAATGTTAATTCACAGTACCTAAACAGTTCATCATCATCATATCAGCCGAAAGATGTCGACTGCTGGACGTAGGCCTCCCCTAAAGAGTGCCACAACGACCGGTCCTGCGCAAGCCGCAGCCAGCGGACACCCGCGACCTTACACACACGTGCACAGTACACAGTCGCTTAAGACCTTATTACACCTGCGCTGCTTTTAAAACCAGTTCTACGAGGCGCAAGGACGGCGCATGGACTGATGTAGGTATCGCTGACTACCTCGCGGTACATTTAAGCTTGCTGAATCGACGCGTGCGTCTGAGTGCGTCGCATCGGACGTTTATAAGGATTGACACTATAATGGAGGAGGCCTGGACAAGTATACCTTATACCTCTCACGACATTCTTCGGATAGCCTGGTGATAATGACAAGTATACCTTGTACGTCTCACGACGTTCTTCGGATAGCCTGGAGAGGATTATTATGCCGGGAAAAGTTGAGGGCCAGAGGCCTCGAGGCAGACCACCCGCTAGATTGAGCATAGAAATCACTGCACTCTTGCAACTACATCTGCACGAGGCCATACATAAAGCGGGTGATAGGAGCAGAAGTCTGGTCCACAAGAAGAGGACATGATGTCACGATCCTCAGCATTGAGGGAACGACTGATAATGATGATGATACCTTATACACCTATTAGTATAAATGTAGAAAACTACACATGTTTATGAACGTGCAGAAATTGGATGCTCCCATTGTTTCATTCAGATCGGATTACTACACTTGCCAATAAAATTCACTACACAGCCATATAATTTTGTGGTCGTAGCTGCGACTTCACATTCCGTGGATTTTGCACGCGTATTGATGTGATGAACAAAAATGAAGGCTGCAAGCTAAGATTTTGAAATACTTTTCCCGTACCATTTTTTTTCCAACGAACACTTAGTATTGAGGCGTCATAATGACTACTATTAAAACATTTGGACATGTATTTATGAAACTAATCAAAATCAAACAAATCTAATAGTGTATTCTGCAAGTTGGCTACTTTTAGTCTGTTGTTAAGACTTCGTATGACGTCGGCGGCAGGTGAGTTGTAAGAGTTACGAACTTGAGTTCAAGTCTACCGACTTGAACTCAAGTTCGTAACTGAGACGAATTGGTTAACGCATCGTACTATAAGACAATATTGGAATGCGGAGCGTTAGTCTTGGATCGACTCATAGATTAGCCGGAGACGGACAGACTGACGCACGGACAGACGGACATGGCGAAACTATAAGGGTTCCTTGTTGACTACGGAATCCTAATAATGGTTTGGAAATTTTGGAAAGCCGACTTACGAGTATATACTACCTACTATGTATATTTACATACGAACAGCAACTTAAAAAAAGCTTGTTAACAATTCAGTAAATAGTAAAAACGAGTGTTTAAATAAAGCAATCAGGGAAGTAACAAACAAAATTAGACACACATAATTAGTGAAATTTGACACTAAAACGAATACAATAGTGCTGCCAGGTGTTATAAAGATTTTTAAAAACCCCAATTATCTCAAAAAACCCAAGGCGTCAACAACCTTTGCATCACATGTCAAATGTCACTCAGAAAGAGATAAGTAGTGAAATGAAATGAAATGAAATGAAATATATTATTAATAACAATTGTTACAAGTCAGGGTACAATATTGAGCTTTCAATAGTTTTAAGTACAATTAATTACAGTTTTTCGTATTTTATGTCAATTATTTTCATGTTATTCAAATTTATATGTCACACTATATTTTCTACCTTTACAGTATTATTGGTAGACTAAAGAACTCGTCATATGAATAAAATGATTCCTGCGTCAACCATTTTTCCAGCCTAACTTTGAATGCTGCGGTGGAAGTCGCATCTCTTACAGAGTCCGGCAGGCGATTGTAGATAGTAGTCCAGTCAATGAACTGACAACTTGTATGGAAAAAATGTCAATTTTGGAATTAATTTATAATAGCTAATTTTTTATGTGTATGATATATTATCAATGAAATAGTTACGCAGCGACAAAATCCGACAAAATTTCAGACATCAAAAAAATAATAAATTAACTAGCTACTGAAAAGTCAGAAAAAATATTAATAAATATTTTTGTCTTTATTTTGGTTCATTTATATTTGCTCTATAATATTCAAGATAAATCGTACAAAAAAAGACAATGCATGCTTCATTTAAATCTACATAATTACTTCCGGGTGGATAGTTTGCCGGATTCTTGAATATATCATCTTAGAACAACATTTTAAAACGAAATCAACAAAAAAAACGCTATTATAAATTAATGTTTTTCAAAACCGTATTTTGCCTGGAGTATAGAGGGGCCTGCATAGTACACGGATCGTTCGGACTTGGCAAGTCTGTGCGAGTCGGGGATCAGCCTGTTGTGGTGTCTATTACTGCGCAGGTTGTAATTGGTGTTAATGCCTCTGCGCTTGAACATATGTAGAATGCATAGTACTCCAGGCAAAATACGGTTTTGAAAAACATTAATTTATAATAGCGTTTTTTTTGTTGATTTCATTTTAAAATTTTATTCTAAGATGATTTATTCAAGAATCCGGCAAACTTTCCACCCGGAAGTAATTATGTAGATTTAAATGAAGCATGCATTGTGTTTTTTTGTACGATTTATATTGAATATTATAGAGCAAATGTAAATGAACCAAAATAAAGACAAACATGTTAATTAATATTTTTTCTGACTTTTTAGAAGCTAGTTAATTTATCAATTTTTTGATGTCTGAAATTTTGTGGGATTTTGTCGCTGGGTAACTATTTAATTGATAATATATCCGTTACACATCAAAAAGAAGCTATTATAAATTATTTCCAAAATTGACATTTTTTCCATACAAGTTGCCAGTTCATTGACTGGACTATAGCGCGTACGACCACTGCGCGTTTGGCGTACTGACGCTGCCCTGCTTTCAAAAGGTCAGATCACACGCCAGCATCGTGGTCGATACGCCATTTTGTACGGTCGACGTGACAGATGACCTCTGGACATACGCACCTACTCTGAATACCTAATAAACCAAAAGGGTTGCAGGCTCTCTATCGTAAGGATGTAGTTCTGCTATACCAGTATTTACATTAATGTAAACACTGAACTCATAGCTAGCTAGCTATTGTAGCTATATAGCTACAATACAACTACATATAGGGAATGCAATTGCGCGAGATTTCAGACCTAGCCGAGACTGGCTTTGTGGTCTCGCGATTTCGATATTAACGAGACCTCGCGAGTATGGGTATTTTTCACTGAAAACGTATGCAAATGCTGTCAATTTAATAATTATCAACATGTGAAATAAAAAAATTAAAAAACTGCATTTAAGAACGTAGTGCGTTATAATATCCGTTTGATTTCATAATACACACAAGGCTATTTTTCAGGTTTTAATGTAAGTAAAATGAATAGAATTTCATATAATAGATTGCATTTGCTAGCTATTTATTAGTAAAAAATCGCAACAAAATCGGTTCAGTTCCGAGGTACCTACATTCTGAGTAAGTTAACTTTATGAATTGATAGAAGAGTTGTGGATTTCCGTTTATAATATCTCTATATTACAAGTATTTGTTTACGTATAATAACTTACACGCTGAGGACCACTTAGTAAAAAAAATCGCATTCCAGCATTTTAATGTGATGCGCTATCTACGAGTATTCTGATACGTGTACGTTACGACATACGTTAGCTCCGCGCGCGCAGAACCGAAATTTCTTGGAGTGATAAATGCCGAATCATTCATCTCCCGCTACTTACCTAAGCACTAAGCGGGCCTACTCTGACGCACATTAGGGTAAATGTCCACCAGAGCTGTGCCAAATTGCGAGGCGGTAAGCTTGGAAAATATGGACCAATTGGATGCGATTCGCGAGTGCGGCCAGCCAGGCTATTGGTGGATTTTTTCCTCGCTCACCATCGCGCAACCTCACACAGCCCCTGGTGGATGTCCACCCTAAGCCACTAGATGGCAACCGCCGTAAGTAACGAGCGCGAGTCACTCCCGCAGTGGCTCAGACGCGGCCACTAAACGCCGATACTCCAGGCAAAATACGGTTTTGAAAAACATTAATTTATAATAGCGTTTTTTTTGTTGATTTCGTTTTAAAATGTTGTTCTAAGATGATATATTCAAGAATCCGGCAAACTATCCACCCGGAAGTAATTATGTAGATTTAAATGAAGCATGCATTGTCTTTTTTTGTACGATTTATCTTGAATATTATAGAGCAAATATAAATAAACCAAAATAAAGACAAAAATATTTATTAATATTTTTTCTGACTTTTCAGTAGCTAGTTTTTTTTTATTTTTTGTTTATTTATTATTTTTTTGATGTCTGAAATTTTGTCGGATTTTGTCGCTGGGTAACTATTTCATTGATAATATATCAGTTACACATAAAAAATTAGCTATTACAAATTATTTCCAAAATTGACATTTTTTCCATACAAGTTGTCAGTTCATTGACTGGACTACCAGTGTGCGCCGATTCAATGCAAAATGTATGAAAGAACTTGTCCGCAGCTAGTAGCGACCAGTAGGGAATCATGTGCGACGGCTATAACATAGCATTTTTGACGTCTCATAAAATGTTGCTGGTTTTTTTTTATTGACCATCAGTCAAAGAAATACCGCTTTGAAGTGAGGTGGACCGTTGGAAATAACTCGTGCCCCGTTATTCTGTAACTTGTCTTAAGCTCATCTCAACGCTCACCCACAAATATATCTTGACGCCGCGATTCGTAATACCTAAGCGTAGGCAGAGGTCTAGTTTCGTCAGGCGTGACGGGTGGAGGGAGACGCATGAGCGCGTAAAGAATAACAGGCCCGGTTTCTTGAGAGATCCAACGTGACATAATAGGCCCCACAGCTCCCCATATTTGCATGTCTTCTAATATTTAAGAATGTAATAAATAAAAATTCTATTCAATATGGACTTATGGAGTGATAAAGAAAACCGCTTGAAGGTTTATGTGTTATTTGACCTTTTATATCGGTGTATCCCATTAACTCCTTAGTTAAATTTAATTAAAAATAATGTATTCAATAACTTGGATTCAGTTACAATAACTGTGTCGGTTCTTCTTCTTAAGTATAATTAATATTCATAGCTTTAAAAGCACACCGCTATTCCACTTGTACTTTCTTACAATTTGATATCTGAAACTAGGGGCATGGTATATATCACTAACATTCTCTTAGTTTGAATAAAAAATCGAACAGTTTATAAGTACTAAGTAGCAACTAAAGGTATAAGGTAAGATAAGCAGTAGCTTTTAGTGATATTTTAATCGCTTTTTAGGGTTCCGTACCCAAGGGATAAAAACGGGACCCTATAACTAAGACTTCGTGTCCGTCGATCTGTCTGTCACCAGGCTGTATCTCAAGAACCGCGATAGACAGTTGACATTTTCACAGATTATGTATTTCTGTTGCCGCTATAACAACAAATACTAAAAACAAAATAAAATAAATATTTAAGGGGGCTCCCATATAGCAAACGATTTTTTTTACCTGTTTTTCACTGGCACTAGGCCGGTTGATTTCAATTTGTTTTATTTTTATTTATTTATTTATTAGGCTCACACAACAAATTACAGTCATACATTGAGTACATTAAAAGCTTAGTGTCTAGATCTGGACTACAATTCTAAACTGTGTGTGCACAGAAAGATTAATAACTTAGACAAACTATTCACTAGATGGAATTACATATGAGTATTGCCCGTATGAGTATTGATTATTCACTTTTCTCAATAATGATCCGTGAATGCCGACTTTTATGCAATTTTTTTCAAATTTCGCGCGGGTGACAACATTTTGACGGTTGCATTTACATTCGCATTAAGGACTACCTACTAACATTACCCTTGACCAAGGGAACGTCTTTTCGGCAATTATCGAGATCCGGTTCTCAATCACTTCCTTACCAACATTGAATCATACTTAACCATCTGTTCCTACTAACCCATATTAATGTTATAAATATGTAAATTTGGAGGCTCTGTTGATTTGTAATCTCCGAAACTATTCATATTGTATGTACTTAACGAAACAAATTATTTTATTGAACATTTTTGTTGCGTATTATTTTTCACGAGGAAGTTACCACGATCATATTTTAAACGATATGGTACAGAGAGAAAGAATATAATGGAAAAAAACCATCTTCGTTAGTAGCCCCCGACAAGACCTGGCAGGGTGGCCTGGTTTATTTTTCCATTATACACGGTGTTCCCGGGAATTTCCGTTAACTTCGGCATATTGCAGAGTACATTCACAGAAACAAATAAGCATAATTATTAGGGTGCGCTACACCGGTGCTTAACGCTGCGTATACGCGTTGACGTGTCGTATACGTCACGTATTCTTTATACATTTTGATGCGTTTTACGGTGCGTTAGCGTATTTTGAGCAGGGGTGTGGTCGTACCTTTACTTAATTTTTTTTTTTACAAAGTAATTGAATGTAGCATTAAAAGTGGTTAAAGTTGCAAATCTGATCATGAATCAGCCTATATATGTCTCACTGCTGGGCACAGGCCTCCTCTCATGGAGGAGAGGGAAAAGGGTCTCAAATCTGTTCAAATTAAAATATTGAATACTAGCTTCCGCCCGCGACTTCGTCTGCGTGGACTCGGGATAAAAACTATCCTATATTTAAATCCAGTCTTTAAACTATCTTCGTGCAAAATTTCTTCCAAATTGGTTGAGCCGTTTAAGCGTGATTGAGTAACAAACATCCAAACATCTAAACATCCAAACATACAAACATACAAACTTTCGCATTTATAATATTAGGATCTGATGGAGTAGGATCTTGATAAAAGTAAGATACTTCTGTCTTGGAGAAATTAACTTTATTTGATCTAACCTATGCCCCTTGTAATTAACGGAAATTCTCAAAAACACGTTGTATTCTTTGTCTCTGTATCATATCGTTTATTCATATTGATTTCAGACATTCTTTCATTGGTATATGGACAGATTTTTCAGATAGATATATACGATATAACTACGCGAGCATTGTCTTTTTCAAAATATATATTTATTTAATCGAAAAAGTGAATCGACAATAAAAACTATTTAATTATTGAACCTGCTCACGTAATTTCACGGCAATCGGTTGAGACCTGTAGAGAAGAGCCTAACATCTGGACATTTATTTATTTATTTATTTATTTAATCTTTATTGCACAAAAGAATATCTTATAGTACAAAAGGCGGACTTAATGCTATAAAGCATTCTCTACCAGTCAACCTTAAGGCAAAGCAGATAAAATGTGGGCAGTGCAACTTAATTTAAAAAAAAAACTCTATAACATGTCTAAAGATGCGATGAATAATAATATAGTAGAATACGATACAATACAATATAATATGATATAACAATATATACCTATTAATACATACATAAACATACATATGAATATAGATGAAACTTACAAAACTGATAGATTATTTTTTAGTTCTGCCAGCAAAGAAATTTTGTAAGGACTTTTTGAAGATAAGCCTGTTTGGAGATTGCCGAATTTTGACAGGGAGATGGTTCCATAGGCGAGCTACTTGGACGGAGAAGGAATTGGACATAAAACCAGTACGGTGAGGCGGAATAGATAAGGAAAGGTTGCCAGAGGAGCGAAGTTGACGGACTCGAGAGACACAGTAATACTGAAAAAGAGTTTTGAGGTATTCGGGAGAATTTGGATCGTTTAGAATGGAGAAGAGAGTGCAGAGCAAACGTATTTTGCGGCGTAGGCGGATTGGCAGCCAGCCCAATTGGGAGCGGAAGGAAGAGACATGATCGTATTTACGAAGACAGAAAATGAACCGAATACAATTATTTAGAAGACGATCTAACTTGTCAAGAAGTTCTCCATTCAAGTCAGGATAACACACATCACCATAGTCGATTATGGGCAATATCAATGTCTGCACTAATAAAATCTTGGTTTTGATGGGTAAGAAATGCTTTAGCCTATTAAGTGCATGAAGCGAACCTACAACTTTCCGACTAACCTCAGAGATCTGTGGCCTCCAACTGAGAGTGTTGTCGAGATATACACCTAGGTCTTTGACAGTTTTACTGTACGGGATAGGAGTACCATTAAACTCAGCTGCAGCAATAGAATTAAAATTAAGTTTCGCAAGCTGCTGCGGGCTACCAATGACGATAGCTTGACACTTGGACGGATTAACAAATAAGCCAAACTTCTCTGACCACCGCTGGATGTGTAAGAGATCCAGATTCAGCTTGTTAATGGTAACACTAAGGTCACTCACGTTACAGTGATCGTAAAGTTGTAGGTCGTCGGCGTACAGATGGTAAGAACAGCGAAGCTCCGGGGTTATGAAGTTAATGAAGATGGAAAATAAGAGTGGAGAAAGAATGCCTCCCTGAGGGACGCCAGTTGCAAGGTCACACCAGTCGGATAAGGCTTGGTCGACACGGACCGCTTGCTGGCGCTCTCGAAGGTAAGCAGAAAACCACCTAAGGGCAACAGACGACACATTTAAATGTTTTAGCAGAGCAAGAAGAATCTCATGGTCAACAGTGTTAAATGCGTTGGAAAAATCAATAAGAATAAGAACCGTGACCAATTGATTCTCCATGCCACGTCTGATGTCTTCCGTGACCTTCAGCAGAGCAGTGCTGGTGCTATGACAAGGACGAAAGCCAGACTGATAGGGGCTCAGAAGATTATGTGAGAAAATGAAACGAGATAGCTGTTTATGAGCCACCGCTTCAGCAACTTTCGATAAAAAGGGGAGTATTGAAATAGGTCGGAAGTTGCTAAGCACAGTGGGTTTGCTAGTTTTTGGAAGAGGAATAACAAATGCCTTGCGCCATATGGAAGGGAATTCGCCATTGAAAAACGAAGCGTTGATGATATCAGTCAATACAGGGAGCACACAGTCTAGAACCGACACTATCATATACCGACTGATATCATCACAACCGATGGCTTTGGATTTGATAGCTTTAATAACAGCCTTGACATCTGCTTGAGAAATGAGAGAAAAGGAGAAAGGGTCCGTGATAGAGAGGGGTAGGGAAGAGATCTCATTAAGAGTGTTGATTCTGACATTGTTGTCGACGCAGCGGGCAGAGGAGAAATGAGAGTTAAGGTCCTCAAGAGAAAAGGAAGTGCCATCAAATGGACTGGAAGGTTTCCCGAGGCCAAGTGATTTGAGAAACTTCCAGACGTCAGCCATGGAAGATGAAGACACATTTTGGTGGATAAACCGTCGCTTCGCTGCACGTACCATCTGATTACAACGGTTGCGAGCCCTCTTGAAAAGTCTCCAGTTCTCGTCGCTGCGGTCACGCTTAAAGAGTTTGAACGCACGGTTCCTCCTTCGCATGGCCATGCGAACGCCCTCAGTAATCCAAGGTGCAGGGGGCCGCTTGACTTTAACTTTGTGTAAGGGAGCATGTTTGTCAAATAACTCTAGGATGACTGCATTAAAGAGTGTGACTTTGGTTTCAGTGGATGAAGCTGAGAGAACAGGAGACCAATCAATGGCCGCAGCATCGCGGAGCAATAAATTCGGATCAATTTTGGCAAAGCTGCGCATAACGACAACCGCAGGTTTATATTTGGCGGGTTTAATTTTATAAGAGGCGAAAACTAGGTCATGGTGAGAAAAACCAGGAGCCGGAAATTGACCATGTTTTATAACATTATTGGGGAAAGATGTAAGAATGACATCCAGCCATGTGTCAGAGGTAGCGGTGTGGTGAGTGGGATCAAGGGGAAGGATAGAAAAATTTACAGACTGCACTAAAGATGTTAATTTGCGGCTCTGTGGAGAGTTTTTGCAAAGATCAGTGTTCAGGTCGCCCATAACCAGGTGATGTGTGTACTCCGAACTCAGGGACTCAAGGACTTGTTCTAAATCAGAAAAGTAGTTAATAGTTGGGGGACAATAAACTACACCCAATACGGCTTTTACCCCTTTGACATTCAACTCGAGAAATAACCATTCCGCAGAACCAGAGTACAGAGACTGAGATACATTTAAGATTTTGTACGAAATGGAGCTTCTGAGGTAAATGGCAACCCCACCGCCGCCCTTTCCGGTCCGATCGTTTCTGATTAAAACAAAGCCAGGTAGGGCATAAGACGTAGAATCAAGGGTGGGTTTTAGCCATCTCTCAGATACTAGTATCGCATGAACAAATTCGGACTGAAATGTATCTAACAAATCGGTAAAGTGGGATGGAATACTTTGGGCATTTATATGGCACACATTGAAATTACATGAGTTGAGAAATTCTCGTGACACAAGGGTGCCCAAAGAGTGAGAAGTATCAAGTGAGCTTAACGAGAGAAAGGCAGCACTGTCATTATTGGCAGAGTAAAATGTTTCATCATCTGACATAAATATTAAATGAATATATATAATAATTTAATAATATCACTATATGTATTTACACACAAATAATAAGATACTTAAAAATAATTAAAGTTGCTACAATACAAACACAAACCTGCTTCTCCTGCTGGTTAGCCAATGTGAGAACGAAACTTTAAAACAAAGAAAAAATAAATACACAGACACACTTAACACATTATACAAATAACAAAAGTTACAAACGAATTGACGCGATTTAAATAAGTACTTAAACATGCTAAGACAAACTGACGTGTGAAACGTCAAACGTCAAACCGAAGTAATACAACCTTGTTTTCATAACACTATAAAATTTAAAATTGATAAAAGTAAAGTGGGTAAAACAAGACAAAATGAGTTACGCAAGTGAATGAGCACGCTATAGGGAGCAAGTAAACTGATTACTACATAAATAAATGAACAACACGAATACTGAAATAAGTTGACGTGATGATGCAGTTGTCACAACACAAAAGGTTTAAACCCCCAGCTTAGCGCCACGCCGAGGCCGGCCGGGCAGGTCACTGGAGACAGCAGCGGCGGCCTGCGTTGCGGGTGCATTGGGCTCAGGTGTCGATGTAGACCGTGGTTTGCCAGAGGCTTTGAGGCGGTCGATATCTTCTACTGAAGCGATGCGTTCACGCGCACCCGAGGATAACTTCACAAAGATGTTACCGTCGAGTGACCAACAGCTTCTCATACCGAATGCCTTTCTTGCCTGCACAAACAATTCTTGCCGCTGTGGTGTTAGGAACTCTGAAATGGCAAAAGTAGTTCCCTTGCAAGCTGTCTTCTTCTGCCACACCATGGACTTCAGGCGCATGTCTGTGAAGCGCACAAGGATGGGTCTATTGTGTCCCACCAAAGGCTTACCAAGCCTGTGGCACGCCTTGATTGATGCAGATGAGATGTCAGGGATCTGAAGTTGCTGCTCGATAATGTTAGTGATCAAAGATGGACATCAGGAAATACGAAATAATTTTAGCTCAAGCTGAACCAGAGAACTTCGTTCCCACCCACCTCCAGTCCGCCACAGTAAATATATTTTAGACCACCCTGCCAGGTCCTGGCAGGGTGGCAAACAAGGTGGACTGATGACCTGGTAAAGGTTGCTGGAGTCCGTTGGATGCGGGTGGCACAGGACCGGTCACTTTGGCACTCTTTGGGGGAGGCCTATGTCCAGCAGTGGACGTCTTTCGGCTGATATGATGATGACAAGATGAATCTAGACACAACGCTTGAAAAAGAATACCTGTGAATTCCCCTAACCTTTTTTATCCTCCTAAGGCCCACTATAACCAAATGCCATTGAAGAATGAATCAACTATTACGAAATAGAGTTAAATTAGGCACTTTCATATCAAAAAACGACCGATGCGAAACAAATTCAACTAAATTCCAATTTCAACATGATTTAAATTCCAAAGCAAACAAATCCTTTCAGCACGGCTATCACAAGACGGCGCGCGAGCTCTCTCGATTTTTCTCGCAATATCCGTATCTCTCTTATTAGAAAACTTAGAAAGAGACGTATAGTTCGAGAAAAATCGTGACAGCTCGCGCGCCGTCTTGTGACAGCCGTGCAGGCCCAGTCAGTAGGCCTTAGGGGGGTATTTGTCGATTCGAACGGGGCATGGATTCGCAAATCTTAGATAAATATATTCAAAAGTAACCTTTGCCACATGCAGGATTCAAACGAGTACGTACGAAAATAGCACAACTTCTGCGGGTTACATTAAGGTTGCTCTACGACAACCTTTTTTTTTCTAAAATATTTACGGTATAAGTAATATCTAATGGCGTCTCGACTAACTTCAACACCCGTTTTTAGTATAGAAAGATACCGATTCGTAAAAAAATATGCATGAATTCTGACTCAAAGCGAATTGTCGTCAAACGTCTGAACGAACTTGCCCAAAAAGCAAAATTTTAAACAAATCTGTAATTAACGAAAACCCGACATATTTATAACAACCTTATCATTGGCCATCTCTACTGTGTAAAACATTTCGTAGTTAAGCCTAAGATGTTAAAATCCCTCACCCCACCCTATATTTTGTCATCTGTATTATTCTCTAGAATGGTAGGCGTAAGAATAGGATAAGTAGTGGTTTTTAGTCTTTCTTTTTGTATTGTTGTTTCACGCACTAAAATGATTTATTTATCTTTGAATTTATGGTTGACTGCTATAGATTGCGTTAAGGAATTAATCTAGCTTTTTGCACATTATTTTATTGTGCGCAAAAGTTTAATTTTTCTGTGTTCCTATACTATGAAAAGTTATCAAGCTCCATTTTTTTTCTGTCACAAATTTTGCATCTTCAGCAAGAACAATATGTGCCCGCAGGTGCATCTCATCATCACTACTAGACCTATACGATCTTTAGTACAAACGACAACACTGTTAACTGACCATCCTGTGTTTATATAGAACCTTATTACAATGCACTTAAGGTGCACCGATGGTCAGTTAGCTGTGTTGTCGATAGTACCAAAAGATTATTCTAGAAATGTCTCGTGGAATTCCGCAAAGTAATGATTCTGAGTCTCTTTTGTCAGTTTGGCGAATAAATATGAATGTGTCTAATCTATAACAGGGTATTAGGTCCTAAACTCAATTTTATTTATATTTACTAAACAATATTTTTTTACAATTGTATTATTTAATTGGACAGCCAGCTTAATTTTAAAAAGAACGGGATATTTGTAAGCGAATGTTCACAAATGTGCTAACTAGTTTACTAATGCCGCTGCCCATACCCGCGTTACAAGACTATTATGATTAATCCTCAGTAATACTCATAGAATATTGCAATACTCGACGAAATCTATTTTAAAAGATTCCAACTCAGAGCCAGCCGTCAGGCGAGCATGGACACGCTCACACGGGACGGCCCGCGAGCTGTGGCGCTGCGACTATCCTTCTCTTTCTAATTGGTAAGAGATGGATAGTCTATCGTATGTGATAGCCATGCTGTTCAGAAACACTCTTAGGTAACGCCATAATGTTTTGGTTTCTTCTCCATAAACCGTATGCCTTACGTTGAATATACCAGTGGGGTCTCTATTGTTTCCCATAAAATTTAAGATCCGATTTTTCAGTCCATATTTTTTCTAGTCGTATTGTCGAAAGTCATAAAAGTTACCAATATAAATTGGAGTTCCGATTTTTGCAGGTCATCATCATTGTTAGTCATAAAATTGGTTAGCCGTAACATTCAATGTCCCGGTGGTATGCAATTACATAATTTGTAAATGTTGTAAAGCAAGTCATAATGATTGGTAATAATCTGATTAGTTAGTCATATCATTCAATATCATGGTGGTGTCACTATGGATGTTATAGATTTGGTCTCTTAAGGGGCCCACCCACTATCAGTCCGCCGCAGTTGTTCGGAACTGTCAAATTTTTGTTCTAACTGACAGGCTGATATCGTCCGGCGGACTGATAGCGGGTGAGGACCATTAGACGTAATTCACTTTAGTAACCTAGTACGTTGAAATATATGCCTTAGTATATTTATTAATAATTATCGATAGACCTTTGATCGTTACGGTCATCAATGATCTGACTTTTGTGATTATAATACTCAGGTAATATTATAGATCATTAATGTTAGAACCGTAAAGCGTTATACTTAACAAACATTATGACTATTGATGTTTATGTCTATAAATTATATGGATATCAATTTCTGACTATCGAATTCGGAACAATAATGACAACCCTAACTCAGATATAAGTATCAAATCCACAAAGACGCAACGCCTTTCGATAGTAATGAAACACGTTGCCATGGCAACTCACGGTTCTTCTGTTCTTCTGTTCTGTTACTTATAGTGTTCCGGCTAATTGAGTTTGCACAAATATGCCAACTCATGGACAGTACGGAGATTCCATGGCGGTGCCGAATCGAGTGTGGTCCAACTGCCGAGTTTCATTAACGGTTAAATTTAAAACAGTTGCCGTTTTAAACCCGGACTACATTCGTCCAGGATACCATTATAGACGTCCCGTAGTATCCAGGACTGAGGGTATTAGGCTTTAGGTCACAAAGTCTAGCACAACTTGCTGCTAAGTCGCGTGACGCGCGTCTCATCCACTGCACTGCGCTAATTAGAATGAGAGGGGTAGATTTTCTCATGTCACGTCGCGGCGTTAATTATGATGCGCAGGTGAAATAATAATTCACCTTTCACAAATGTTGCCATACGGGTCCCATATCATGGGCCATCAAACGAGTTAAATTAAGCTCAAGATCTTTATTGGACGATAAAAACTATGTGGAAAACATAATCAAATAATGTCCGTTTTCAAATTAAAATTCGCTAAGGTTTCTGAACCACAACTTCCGTTACGACCCCAAATGTTGATGTTCATAGGTACCTTAATGTCTATGGGCGAATACCTACTAGCAGACAAGCGATGCCAGTTGTCTTAGTATTAAAACCGGCCAAGAGCGTGTCGGGCCACGCTCAGTGTAGGGTTCCGTAGCCCGTTCCGTGAACCGAATGTATGAGCAAAAGAGTTCAAATTCCCAAATCAAATCGACCATGTATTATAGACAGACACAATACAAGCAATACTTAGCGAACAATTTTATTATTAGACAACGAACGACCAAAGACAACTAAGACAATTTGAGCACCTGCTCCGAACCCATTAAATCAGGAAAAATCTTAACAGCGCCATGTACAATGTGAGCGTTCCGCGTACAGCGACATCTATCGGCAAATTAAGTAAACTATTGCGCGCGAGTATGGAAGATGATTTTTATGGGATAATTCTTTATTGCGTGAACCGATTTTCACCGTTTTTTTACTTTATTTGAAAGCACGTCATTTCATTGTGATTTTGTAGAAATTACAGGTACAATAAACACCTGCTTATACGGTTAAATTACAAACTTAGTTCAGAAATTATTTTGTAATTTTTTTCAAAAACTATTCAACCTATCAAGGTCAAAATGATTTTCCTAGAAAGTTTTTATAAAGTTCAACTTTTGAGCCTTTTTCATATTTTTAAAACTTACGGTTCAAAAGTGAGAGGGGAGGGGACACTTTTTTTTTAACTTCTGGAGCGATTATCTCCAAAAATATGAACATTATAAAAAAATATTTTAGCAAACCCCTATTCATTTTAAATACCTATCCAACAATATATCACACATTAAACTTGAAATTAAAAAAAAACTCCCCACGTTAAGTATAGGGGAGGTACCCTAATAAATAAATAAAACACTTTTTATTTTACCACCGTCGGCGTGACTGATATACATATTAGTACCAAATTTCAGCTTTCTAGTGCTAACGGTTATTTCGATTATCCGCGGACGGACGGACATCCAAAGCGAAACTATAAGGGTTCCTAGTCGACTACGGAACCCTAAAAATAGAACTTCGCTCATCTCTGGTCGATATTCACTCTAAGACCCGGATTCATCCTGATGGTCGTGAGGTTGGAATCTCGCTTTTTAATTTCTCTTTCTTTATCTCGATTTTTTATTCTTTTGTGGTGAGAGTTTATCAACCTTCACTAAGGAAGAATTTTGGCCGAAGGGAATTAAGTTCTGGCGTTTTTGTGTCGCAACATCGCAGTTATAGTAGTATAGTATAGTGTGGTTTTTCTGTTATTCAGTTTTTATTTTATGCATGTTAGCCTGTAAGGTACCTTTATGTGTAAATATAGGCCTTTGGTGGCCGATTCCAATAAATAAATAAATAAGAGCGACATGCCTGTCGCGTGACACTGAGCCATAGATCACCTGTCAAAATCATCTAGTATCGATACCGTATCGCGTTTGCAGCGCTGCAAAATATCGCCGTGTGTAACCTAAAAGTAAATACTAGAGGGATTACGTAACTTTTCGAACGTTCGTTAGGACAGAATTTTGTGTAGTGTAAAACGTATCGATGGAAAATTGATTATGGTATTTGTACAGCTTTTTTTGTACCAGGAAAAGTCCAAAATTTAGGTAAACTCGTATTAATTGACAATAGGGGATATCCCTGGTATATGCATATTCATTGTTATCTGATATTACCTATTATTGGTGTATGCATTAATTTTGCAATTAGGCAACATAATGTCATTCAACCCATTGCGTACATTTACATATTATTTGGTCAGCGTGCATATTATTTAACATAACTTACAAAGTAGGTTTTTTTTTTAAATCGATAGAAATGTTGATGTTGGTGGTTAAAAAAATATATGATGTTAAAGAAGATACATTTACTAACTGATTGCGGCTGACGAATTATAATTTGCAGTTTTTTATTTACATTTATTTTATGTTCTATGGTAACCAGATTTATTTTTGTGGGAGTCATTAATTGACTCAAGAAAACCTAGTATGCATTTTTGTATAGTTTAAAACGTTTCGATGGAAAATTGGTTATGGTATTTGTACAGTTTTTTTGTGACCAGCATAAGTCGAATATGTAGGTACACTCGTATTAATTAACAGGGGATATCCCTAGTATATCGCTTTTGTTTCATATTTCTGTTTTTGAACGACCGAGACTTTTCTTAACCCCCTACGCAAAGAGAGGGGTGTTATAAGTTTAACGTGTCTGTGTGTTTGTGTATCTGTGTATCTGTCTGTGGTATCGTAGCTCCGAAACGGATGGACCGATATAAATGCGGTTTTTTTTATTCGAAAGCTGATGTGATCCCGAGTGTTCTTAGCTATGTTTCATGAAAATGGCCTTTGAAATGAAAATGTCGGGGGTTTTTCAACTTTTCTATGTTGTAATTTTATACTACGGTGGTGGCAAACAAGCAGTCTTTTGCTGTCCATCAGGCGGACGGCAAAAGGTGTTTTGCGCTGTCATAAATGGGACACGAGTGTGCAGAAGCGGGCGTGATCGTATTGACGCGATTCTAATATCATCATCCATACTTAATATTATAAATGGGAAAGTGTATGTGTGTGTTTGTTTGTCCGTCTTTCACGGCAAAACGGAGCGACGAATTGCCGTGATTTTTTAAGTGGAGATAGTTCAAGGGATGGAGAGTGACATAGGCTACTTTTTGTCTCTTTCTAACACCCCACTTCCCTAAAATGGCGGGTGAAAGTTTGTATGGAGCTACGATATATAAACGAGTTCCACGCGGACGGAGTCGCGGGCAGAAGCTAGTCATCATATATTTAGGAGTCTAGATCTTGTCGGTGGACTAATCCCCATTCAGTTCGCAACTCTGGCTATGTCTATTGATCCTTATTGGGGAATAGTAATGCGGTGATTTCCCCACCTGCCTTCCATATCGCAGTATAATCACCGGTTTTATCCGCCTACATACTATAATAGTTTGATCTACCGGAACCCGCCAGCCCTACCTGTTACCCCTGTATAGCTTTCATAAAACGATTTGAAAGTTCTTGTTACTAGGCCTACTTGAATTAAGATTATTTTGAGTTTGAAAACTGCTCAATACTGATACAGCTGCTCTCCTAGTTGATTACGGCATTTATTTACCAAATCACAAGAGCAAAAAGGATCGTGCGTTAGGAAATTGAGTGGGAAAGCGGACCCTGACAAAAGCCTGCGATACGCTAGGGAGACTTATATCACCGAGAAAGGGGAAACGGAGAGATTCCAATATTAAGAGTTCGCAGTAAGCTCGATTCTCCATACAAACGTAGTAACGCTCTCATTTTAAAACTACGTGTTGGATTATAGCGAAACTTTGCATATACAATGACATGAGGTATATCTATGTCTGTAATTAGTTTATGTAGCTTCAGATACCATAGTAAAAAAAATACAGCGAATTGTGGTGGTTTTGCTGTATTTCGTTTGTTTTACTTATAAACTGGAACCATATAAACTAATTACAGACATAGATATACCTCATGTCAACGTATTTGCAAAGTTTCGTCACAATCCAACCCATATTTTTAAAATGACAGCGTAACTACGTTTGTACGGGAAGGTGAAATACGGCCGAGCTTACTGCGGACTCTTAAATCAGCACAAAAATCGTTATACGTACATTATATTCCGGAACTAAACTTAAAATATTGCACTTGTTTTTGTATTGAAAATACACATTCTAACTGCTAAGGCTCATCCTAGTTTTCGATGTCATTTTATTCCTGTATTGCTTAGTTAATTAACTTAAGGACATCTGTGTAAGTAGGGTATAAGTTCGTGGTGTATCAGTTTTGTTTATTTCTGTTTTGTTATCGTAGAGTAGGTTCCTATAATTAAATTCACATCGTAGGGTAGTGATTAAAAACTTCAAACATAATAATGCCCCTTTTATTATCAATGATTACCGAGTACCCAACAAGACAAAAAACGCAAGAAGATATCAACAATGCGAATCTTACTTAATGAACGAATAAATTACCGCTTACCGCATTTTAAGAGACGAATCAACCTTGATCCATATCTTTCACATGAAATGTCGATGCACTTTTGACAGATTACTTAACATGAAAACATAATATTGTCATCAGTTTAATTAATAAATAAAATAAAAAAACTTACTTTTTAATGCCCATAGTTCAAGCCGCTCCAAGCCATCCAGGTACAGTTGGCTGTCCCGACGGCACAGCTCACTTGTCCCATTGGTAGGCACCACGACCCTCGGGAACCGGGCCCAGAGCTCCAGCACCCCAACACTGTCCACTTGCTTAACATTGAAAAACGTCCTATTTAAAATACTGTCGTCAAACCCGGGGAGGGTGAGTTCCATGCAATCGCGAGCGTGTGATAAATTTGTTAAAGTGAGTAAAGTGAGTGCGTAAAGCACGCTCTCGCGAGCGGCCATGGCGATATCGGCGACAACAATGATCGCAGTAGCGCGGGAGTTTAACTAATGTAGTAGTTGAAACGCGCGACAATGACATCTGTAGCCCTTATTCAACAACGAAGATCCTCGGTCGGCCTTAGTACAATGCGTTGTGTAAATATAACTAATTCGGATGTCACGGTTGGGGTGAAATAGGTGTGGTAATTTTTCAAGTTTTTTTTTAATTTAATTTTTAGTTTTAATCACATTTACAAGATTTTATTTAACTTGCACTGTTCATATGTATGTACCTAAGTTCGTCCAAATTTGCAATCCATTTTTCAGTCACTTGCCGTTATCTGATTGAGCTCAAATTTTGGGTGAAGGTATAGTTTGGATGACAGTTCAATATTATGGTACCATCGAGCTGATCTGACGATGGAGACAGAAGGTGGCTATGGTAATTCAGTACTTAACCGACGTAACCCCTTTGAGTTTGGGATCGTTAGAATCGTCTCAATGAGTGGTTGATGACGGTATACAGAAAAGTACAGTCGGCAATAAAAGCTTGTACCACAAATTAATGTTTGACAGAAACTTGTTTCACCTTAATTTAAGAATTGGCCTCAAATGATGTCTGAAAAAAAAATTACGATAAGTTGGTGATGGGTGGTATATTATTGTATTTCATGTAATTTCTCGTGTTCTTTTCTTTATATATTAATAATAATAAATATAATTTTAAAATCATTTATCTCAGACTCATAGAATCCATATTACATATAAGAAGTAAACAAAACAGGATACTATTATTTAATTAAAATTTCAATCAACACTGTAACGAGCAGGGCAAAACTCTAAATTATTTTACGCTCCCCGTCCCAATGTCAACCCAGTGCCTCAGGATAGGGCTGTCCATAGGTACTTCCAACACCTTGAGGATGCTGTTCTCACTTCCTCTCACCCGTCGCAGCAGCGAGGCGACCCTCTTGCGTATGATGACATGGAAACCATCAGTGTGGGCTTCGGCTGACGCACTGCAGCGACGAGGCAGCTTGAACAGCATTCTGAAGATGTTGTTGTACTGGACTCGCAAGGTGTTATGGCGCTTCGTTATACTTCACCCATAGACTGCACGCGTAGAAAGACGTACAATAGGCTTTGAAAGCTCAACTCTCCCTTTCAATGTCCAGGTCGTCGTCCAGACCCCGTATTATGGTCGGCCTTATCACGCGATAAGTGACAAGATAGAGCGTCCGTCTCGTTCTATTGAACGGTGTCAGCCAGTGACGGACGCTCTATCTTGTCACTTATTGTGTGATAAGGCCGTCAATGCTACGGGGTCTTCCGTAACTAAATTGCCCAAATATTTAAACTTACTGGACACTTTCAGAGCCACACCATTAAACATGACCGAATGTACATTTTGCGGATTGTATTACTGGGCTTTAAAATGACCATCTCACTCTTATTAGCATGTTACCACTGTTATTCGAAAATAATCCCAGAATGATGAAATCCCATAAAAAACATTCGATGTAAATAAGAGCCCAAGTCTCGAAACTCTTCCACAGTAAAAAGTTGTGTGATATTTCGCAGTACAAAGTCTCAGGCATTCTTATTTTTCTTTATTTTTGCTAGCTAAGTAAAATTCTACAACTTGGGAATCACACACTTTACTGCATTAATGGATTTTTGCATACCTAAAACTATGTAGTATTGTGTGACTCCCAACTCATTCATAATTCTTAAACTACTGGTTCAAATTGAATGAAATTTGAAATATACCGTGTTTATACAATGCCTTGTACTGGTTACTGAACATTCAGGCTTCTATTATTATCCACAACGAAGTTATAGGGGAGTCGGCCTGAACTGCTTCGAGAAAAGGATGGTACGGCCGTGCCGCTGTTTTGCTCGACTTGGCGGGGCACTGCCGTGCCTCCAGTTATCTGGGTGTTTTCAGTTGCGAGCCGGATTTTATAACAATTTTTTGTACGTAATACGCGTATTCAATTAACGTCCAAGTCATAAAATAACGAATGTAAATATGTAAGTACAGCACTGTCTAAGGGGTACTTAGGGGCAAACGGTGAAGGCCAAACCGCTCATTTTATGAATGAAAACGAATACAAATTCCGTCGGTCTGTCTGTTCTCTTTAAGCCTAAACTACTGAACTAATTTTGAGGAAAGGTACACTCAACATCATAAACATTTATCTTGAACCACATACAATGTGAACATAGGTGGTTCAAGATCTAATTTTAGTTAGAGATAAAGTCGAAAAGTGTACACATGTTTACGATGTTGACTGTACCTATATTTAGACATAAATTGGACCATAGCAAGGCACTTTTTCTCACGAAAATTCATCTTAAACACACGCCGGATTCCACCCGGGCGGAGCCACGGGCACGTATTATAGTATATAGTATACTAGCTTCTGCCCGCGACTCCGTCCGCGTGGAACTCGTTTATATCGTAGCTCGATACAAACTTTCATCCCCCATTTCACCCCCTCAGGGGATGATTTCCGGGATAAAAACTATCCTATGTCCTTCCCCGGGATTCAAACTACCTCCATACCAAATTTTTATCTCAATAGGTTCAGCGGTTTAAGCGTGATGTGGTAACAGGCAGACAGACAGACAGACAGACTCACTCGCATTTATAATATTAAGTATGGATTTAATAAACCTACAATGAAGATCTATTTAGATAAGGGGTGAAATAAATTTTGAGCCATCTTCATCATCATATCAGCCAAAAGACGTCCACAGGACATAGGCCTCCCCCAAAGAGTGCCACAATGACCGGTCCTGCGCCACCCTGCTGCAAATTTTGAGTAGTTTTTGAAAATCTACCCCCTACAGTTATAAAAAAATTACATAAATATTCTTTTTTAAGTCAGTTAATGAATCAATGAATTAATTGGTGATTTAAGTTCGATTGTCCTAGATAAGGACGCATAGATATTTTAATGTGGAAACGCATCAGGTGCTGTCGAGACAGTGTTTTTACCTTACTGTAGGTATTTACCTTACCTAAACTTTTGACGACCGGTTTAGCCTACGAAGTTGACGTTCCTGGGTTCAAATCGGCATGAATATTGATTTGTTTCTGCGTCGTGGGCGTTTTATATGAAAATTCAATATATGATATCGTCGTCTAGTAATGGGACAATTTAATACTAATTATAATTATAACACAAGCCTTATTAAGGCTGGGTTGCACCATTTGGACTTCTTCGCCTTGGACAACGACAACGCTATCCTTAAGGCAGTAGTCTGCCTTAAGGATAGCGTAGGCCAGAGGCAAGACTTGTCGTAGTCTAAGTTTAGCCTAGTTGGTAGTGGCCCTGCCTACGAAGCCGGAGGTTCCGGGTTCGAATCACGGTAAGGGCATTTATTTGTGTGATGAGCACGAATATTTGTTCTTGAGTCATGGATGTTTTCTATGTATTATTTATCTGTAAAGTATTTATTTATCTATTTAAGTATGTATGTATCTTCGTTTAGTACCCATAGTACAAGAAGCTTTGCTTAATTTGTGACGAGGTCGATATGTGTGAGATTGTCTCCAAATATTTATTTATTTATTTTCACCCGCATGTTAATGATATTTGCAAGTAACATGAGGACGATTGAAAGTTGATTTAAAATTATTTTCTGGGTTCCGTTCCCCAAAAGGAACCCTTATGTGTCTTTTATACGACGGCGTTGGCAAACAAGCATACGGTCTGTCTGATTGTAAATAGACACTACGGTGCAGACACCGACCAACAACGTCCCTTTTTTGATACGAGGATCACTTCGTTGCCCGTCCGTCTGTCTGTCTGCCAAGACGCTGTTCTCAGGTCAAATTGAAATGAATATCAATTTCAATAGTGTGGTACCTATCCAATAGGCTTGTGACCTAAGAATTATTTACCATTATGCCATTCAAACTAGTTTTTGAAGAGGAACATATGATTGTATGAGAGCAAATACAATTGAAGGACATACATACTCAAAAGTTGGAGTTAAAGACGGACCTTCCGGCCGCAGCCGAAACGCTTCATACTAATTGACGTAAAAGTATGACGTCACAATTTGCAATTTGTACTAATCGTTGTCAAAAGCTAGCTAAATCCAGTAAATTGCTGTTTCAGTAGCGTAATACAAAGTTTCTATAAAAGCGTAAGGATTCTAGTCAATGATGTAATAAAACCGGCCAAGTGCGTGTCGGGCCACGCGCAGTGTAGGGTTCCGTAGTTGTCTGTCTGTCTTAGTTACATCGACGTGCGGTGCGGTTGCGTCGGCCGAATTTGTACGAAAATTAGCCTTTTCAATTACACATTAAGTTGGTCGACTATTACTCGGTAACTACTTATGCCTACTTGTCCGTGATATTTTTTCTTTTAAATTCATTATATGTAGTACTACCACGAATTTTTTCACATCCCCAGTAGTAGCTATTTAGCCGGGGGACACATGACTCGAACTAAAATTATGACTTTAAAACCCAATATCTCGCAAACGATTTTCTTATTTGAAAAATAGTTTTAGAAAACCCATAATATTATTGAACGAGCTATCCAACGATAACCCACACCATGGGTTTGACGAGAAAAAAAACAGATCCCCGCTTTAGGTGTAGGGGAGGTAAACTAAAAAAAAAACTTTTTCCGAATTGTATTGTACTGTTTTGTCGGCGTGATTGATTCATATACCCATGCCGAATCACAGTTTTCTAGTAGTAATGGTTACTGAGCTAAGCCGAAGACGGGCAGACAGACAGACGGACATGGCGAACTATAAGGGTTCCTTGTTCACTACGGAACCCTAATAAAAAAGAGGTAGATAAATTTTCTATATGAAATTCCGTATTTAAAATGGCCACCAAATCTGACAGCTGAGACGCGTGTATATATAATATATACGTGTCCATTGACGACGCGACATTGAGGCAAGGTCATACAATTGGCTGAGTTTTAGTGTGCCACTTTGAGAGTGCTTATAACCTATCTACCTCTTTTTAGGGTTCCGTAGTCAACAAGGGACCCTTATAGTTTAATCATTACTACTAGAAAACTGTGATTCGGTATGGATCGTACAAATCAATCACGCCGACAAAACAGTACAATAAAATCATTAAAAAGAAATTTTTAGGGTACCTCCCCTTCTCCTAAAGCGGTGAAGTATTTTTTTTTCGTTAAACCCATGGTCGTTGGATAGCTCGTTCAAAAATATTAATCAAATCAGTGATTATGATTTGTTTGCGAGATATTTCAATAGCAGGTAAAAAAAAAATCGCGATCGCTATTCAATTGTCTTGGTAGTTTCATGGTCTTGGTGTAAAAGTTATTCGTTGTTTGAAATTGAATTCAGTTGTGTTGCGTTAAAATAAGGAATTTAACAAATATTGGGACATTTCCTTTACTTTAAGTTAATTAATAGTGTGTACGGAACCCTCGGTGCGCGAGGAGTCAGACTAGCACTTGACCGGTTTTTTTTTTAAATCTATGAGCTGTCTAATGCTTTGTAGACATTTGGCAACACTATCAGGGTTTGCAATATTCGTCCAATATCAGTATTCGAATAATACGAATACTTGGATTTCCAATATTCGAATATTTCGAATACAACGAATAGTTTTGAAAATAAATCATTATTTCATTTTCTTTTTTTGAATTGTTACAACAATTAAACAACTTAAATCGTTATTTTGCTTTAAGTTGTGTAATTGTTGTTACATTACAATTCAACGATATCAACATTTATGGTCGATGATAGCAATTAAACTTTTAAAATAATAATTACTAAATTAATCACAGCTGTTACAATACAATTTTACTTTCTGTATTATACTCGTAAGTTATAAATATAATAAGGAGCACTTTTTCCGTGTGTAGGTTGTATAATGATATGACTATAAACTTTTTCGCGAGAATCGCGAGCAACATAATTAAAATTTTCTAAAAAATCAACAGGTACAGTCAAGTGTAAAACTATGGGTGCATACAACTTACTCATAAATATGTCCCACAACTCTTATGTCAGCGGATTAAGGTTTTGGTACTTATTTATGAGAGGATGTTATCGATACATATTCTTGCACTTGACTGTACTAATAACTTATTTTACAAGTTATGTAATTGTAAAATATCTGACTGGTAAAATTAAAAATATAGAACATTAATTGTGGTATTGTCTTAAAATTTGCGAGTATTACTTCGCAATATAATAATTAAACTTTTGAGATAAATCATAGCGCAGTGACAATATAATATTACTTTATGTACTACAAGTAACAGTAATATTTAATCAGTAATAAACAAACTTTTTCCATGTGTAAAAAAAACGGTGAGCATTTTTGGCAATCAACAAACTAACTTAATAATGAAACTAACTTTACATTTATTCGTCAGTCGTTGTCATCACTACTTAAACAACTAAGTCTTAAACTTATTTTAAACAATTAACAAGAATAATGTATTTTTAAAGGAACATTAAGACCGGAGACAGTTTTCAAAATTCTGTCTATTTAGTTGTTTCTTTAAGCTAGTGTGTAATTTTCCTTATAACGAGTAAGTCTTTTATGTAACATCAGTTCCCGTAATGCGATCGGAGAAAACTTAAAGCATCTAAGGAGTCTTGATTCATTCTCGTTCGTAAGTGGTTGCACAAGTAACCCGCCGTGAAGAGAACACTCTTTCTGCTTCCACGCTAGGTAGTCGGCGGTATGGTTAACAATGATCTATATGCATGCTCCATGTTTTGGGATCTTTACCGCCGCTGTCATAGTTACAAGGCAATATGCTATATGTCTTAGATTAAAGCTTTAAAAAAAAAATATTTATATCTATTTCCACGGAATTGTTAATTTTTGCGAAAATCTTAATTTATTTAAGATTTTCGCAAAGGAAAATATTGTCAGAAAAAAATATGCACTATTCGAAATATTCGTTTATTCGAATAATAAATGTTGCCGAATTCGAATAATATTTGTGGCGAATAATTCGAATTCTCGAATATTCGAATATTCCAATTGCAAACCCTCTATGCATTTAAGGGTTAATAAAATGGCATGAATCAAATCAAAATCAATTATTTATTCTGCAAATAGGCCACAAGGGCACTTTTACATGTCAAACGCTAATTTACAATAAAATAATAATAATAATCTTACACAATAATAATTAAAAATTATATACAAACTGTCACTAAGTTAATGTAAACAAAACGAAATTGCAAAATATGACTATTACATTCGATATAAGATCTGTATCAGCATTATTGTGAAGTTAATGATATTAATTCAGTATTCCAGAGATGTATAAGGTCTCTGAGCGTCCAAATACAATTAATAATTATTCTAATATTCTAAGAGATGTATACGGTCTCTAAGCGGCAAAACAAAAAAGGAGCATTGATGTAATATTGTCAGAGATGTACAGGGTCAATAACAATAAAACGTGTCAAGATCGGAATGATGTCTCTCGTCAATACGATCCCATAAAAAACATTAAATGTACAAAAGAGGCCAAGTCTCGAAACTCTTCCACCGTAAAAAGTTGTGAGATATTTCGTAGTACCAAGTCTCAGGCATTCTTATTATTCTTTATTTGCTAGCTAAATAAAATTCTGCGACTTGGCAATCACATAACTTTACTGCATTTATCGATTTTTGCATACCTAAAACTATGTATTAACTATTGTGTGATTGCCAAGTCACAAAATTTGATTTAGCTAGCAAATAAAGAATAATAAGAATGCCTGAGACTTGGCACTACGAAATATCTCACAACTTTTTACGGTGGAAGAGTGTCGAACTTGGCCTCTTTTGTACATTTAATGTTTTTTATGGGATCTCACTTCATTTTGTATGTTATTTGGTTATATCCCTATTATTGATTTTTACATTTTTGTGCCATTCGCTGCAAATATAACTTTGTAATCCAATATGTTTATATGGGATTACAAAGTCATTTATGTAGTTGGCGTATCTAGAAAACTGGACAAATTGCATTTTTTTTTGTGTTCCCTTGATTTATACACTAAACACTAATTGTATTCAAAATTTGAAGCTTCTATGTCTGCTAGAAGTGCCTTAGACTTTTGATGATCGGTGAGTCAGTCAGTGAGTGACTAAATTAAGAAACTTTGACTAGTTATAAATCTTAAACCGCTGGTTCAAATTGAATGAAATTTGAAATATATTGTGGTTATACAATGCGTGCTTGGTTAATGAAAATGCAGGCTTCTAGTTTTATCCACAAATAAGTTATAGTGGGGTCGAAAATGGCCTGAACTGCTTCGAGAAGAGGATGGTACGGCCGTGACGCTGTTTTGCTCGACTTGGCGGGGGCACTGACGTGCCCCCAGATAATAATGATAATAACACTAGTATGTAAGTAGTTAACTATGTACTATGCCCTTGCAAGCATGAACAGTCTGGACTCCACAAACAGCACCCGATCACGAGTAGGACGCATATCTCAGCCATCGCCTCCCTCAACCATATTTTAGGGAAGGGCGACCCGATCAACGACGCCATGGTCATGGTCATGGAAATGGTCGAACTTATACTATATGAGAGTGTTAGAGAGTCGTATGGATGGTAATTCGTTGGTAGGTACGAGTACTTAGAATTAGTTTAGTAATTTAGCGTAGGTATGAATCACTGTAACGTTTTGGTGTACACTGCCATGTTACATAATTGTATGGTTCAATAAATAATTTAAATTATATGCAAAACGTTTCATCATCATCACTATATCAGCCGAAAGTCGTCCACTGCTGGACATAAGCCGAAACAAAGAGTGCCACAATGACCGGTCCTGCGCCACCCGCATCCAGCGGACTCCAGCAACCTTTACCAGGTCATCAGTCCACCTTGCGGGGGGCCTACCCACGTCGCGCCTTCCGGTTCGTGGTCGCCACTCGAGAACCTTTCCGCCCTAACGGCCATCGGTTCTACGTGCTGTGTGCCCCGCCCACTGCCACTTAAGTTTAGCGATTCGGAAGGCTATATCAGCTACCTTGGTTCTGCTGCGGATAGCCTCATTTCTGATGCGATCACGCAGAGAAACTCCCAACATAGCCCTCTCCATAGCCCTTTGGGTGACTTTGAGCCTTCTTATGAGGCCCATAGTAAGCGACCACGTTTCAGTGCCATATGTCATCACTGGCAACACATACTCACTGGTCAAAGACGTTTGAAAGACGACGGAAAACGTTTACTAAAACACTATTTTAATATATACGCATCCAAGCAGATTCCTTATCTTGTCTTAATCATTCATAGAAGTAACATATTAATGAGGATAATTTAGTAGTTGTTTATTTGCTGTTAACCTAATAACACCATATTACTTTCTCTAACGAGGCACGAAGTCTATCATGTCTAAAGCTGACGAGTCATTCTTAAATGTACCAGGGAATTAACCTTTGTTATCAAATCATTTTTGAAGTAAATTCTTCTAATTAAGTAAATTCGGTAAAGGCCATTACATTACACATCTACCAATTTGTCGTATCAACTTGTTATAGTTGCAGAAATCCATAACAGAGTGGACGTCTTTCGGCTGATATGACGATGATAATGATACCTTTTATTCTAACTATAGCAAGTTGGTGTGACATCTGCTGCATCAGTTCTTTTATTTTTTAATACAACGACGGTGGCAAACAAGCGTACCAGCGTAGCCCGCCTGATCGTAAGCGAACACCGCAGCCTATAGACGCATGCAACTCCAAAGGAGTAACATGGGCGTTGCCGACCCTGGATATGTTTGAGGATTCGCCGTGTTGATAGCTGAAGGAACCAATTCCCTCGCTCTCAACATGACGCATCCTTGGGAGCTCTGGCGACCTTGCTCACCTCCAGGAACACAACACTACTACAGAGCAAGTAGTAGTGTTATTATGGCTGTGGTTTTCTGCAAGGCGGAGGTACTTCCCCAGTTGGGCTGCTCTAAATTCGAGCGGGATGATATTTCGCTGTGCCCTACCTCTCTGTTTGTAGTGTACTTGGGTCATACACAGATTTAGGTTCGCGTCTTTCCTGTGGACATTATCAAAGTTAAGGGCTACGAAGCCTATTTTTGTGTGTTTACCCATACACAGTGTATAAAACAAAATTCGTCTCTCCTGTCGTTAATAATTAAGAGCTCACGTGCATATAAATAAAGTTTTTATCGAATAGTAATATAGAAGAGGAGACGCCGACGAAACAGAAATTAGGCTTCGTAGCCTTTAACTTTGATAATGTCTACAGGAAAGACGCGAACCTAAATCTGTGTATTACCACTTAAGGCTGTACATTCGAAATTTTCGTGAAAATGAGTTGTTTTGTAACCGTTTTATACATTATAAGGTAACATTTTTGCTGTCGGAAAAAATATATCATAATCTGCAAGATATGCGACGGGTCATAGTTTTCGTAGAAATCCATTTTAACAATAAAAATTAGAGAAAAAGAAATCTAAAGTCACCCCTATTTTTTCACTTGTAACCATTTTACTGCTCCATTTTTTATCAGAATAAAATGAAATTTTATAACTTTCTTCATACAATAATGAACAAGGGCATCATTTTCTTACTTTCTTTATTTTCTTAAAAATTTAATTCGTTTTCTGAAATATTCCGCCAAAGTTCCTACGCCTCCCCGTTTACGTCCATACGGTCAGTGCGGGACGAGACACGTTGCATGACGGACCTGTGTCAATTAGCGCTGCGCCGAAATTTTTAAATATTTGTGGAAATTGTGGACTATATTGGTTGCATAGAGTGGACAATCCGTTTTGTGATTCGTATAGTAGGTAACTAATAAACATTTGCGTATAGTTTAGTTTATAGTGACAGATAATTTGTTGCATAGAGTGGACAATCTATTTCGTGGTTTGTAAAGTAGTAGGTACTATAGACAAGACAGCTGACTGACCATCCGTGCACTTTATGTGCATTGTAATAAGGTTCTTGAATAAATACAGGATGGTCAGTTAACTGTGTTGGCGTTTGTACCTAATTAACATTTATGTAGGTATAGTTTAGATTTTGTTTTTAGTTCAAGATGGGAAATAATAATAATAATAAATTCTTTATTTCAGGCCAGTTTGCCCATAGATTGTTAGTAACATACAAACTTACGATACTAGAGTTAGTACGTCTTAGCTTAGGTCTCACAAATTTTTCAATAATTATTTTGGGTCTTTGGGGTTAAATAAGCGCAGGAGGAAAATACGTAATATCAAGAAATTTTACAAGAGAAGAGGAAAAATAATACACAAGTAAATACCTATTCTATCAAAGTATCAAATATCTAAACAGTATCAAAATTGGGAAATCGCTAAAACCAGACATTTTATTAGTAAATATATTTACAATATCTATTGCTTAGGAGCATGAACACTTATAGAAACAATATTGTTTTATCTGCTCGTATTAATGACTGTCAAGTGTTAATAGAATAAGTTCTAATAAAAATAGTGGGCTTGGCAAATATTGTAAGTACCTACCTATGGGTTGCATGCCAACTCCAAGTCCGATACAGAGTTATTATTTGATATGAAACAAAGTATGGTTAACGTACAACTAATCTATAAGTATATATTTACCCGAGGCCGATTTCTGTACAGTCAGCATAATATAGTTAGTACCAGCCAAGTTAGCCAAATATATCGGAACGTACTTTCATCGAAATAGTATTTGTTACTATAAGTAGGAGTAAGGAATGTGTTACGATATATTTGGCTACTTTGGATGCTACTAACTATCTGATGCTGACTGTACACGCCATCATCATCAAATCAAGGAAATAGAACGTAATAGATATACCGAAATTAGTTTAAAACTTAACAACCTTACACTTACACAAAAGGTAACGGACAGACAGACACACTTTCGCATTTATAATATTAGTATGGAGTATGGATTATATGTCTTTCCCTCTCACGGGACAATGATGTCCCGGACCTTTGGGAGGCGTGCGTGGAGCTCTGAGCCAACACGTAGAGGCCCTTTTGACAATTTAATGAAATGCAAGGAGTACACCAAGCGGATGGTGTCTCTGCCTGTGTCATGGGACGCACACAGAAACAGCACCCGCTGGGGTGTAAGAGTCTATTGCTAGTTGATGGAATCTAAATAAAACGGGTCATTGGGTGAAAATGATGGACTAGTAGCTGGGCTATTGGATGAAACATAGGACGCCTGCGCAATAAAACTGTTTCACATTTTATCTCTGGCAGACGGTGACTCTCTAACTGCTAGATGGGCCCGTATTAATAGCGACATTAAAAAATGGTCTAAGGGCAACAGTAGGTATGGATTATTATTATTACCTTTATATTGTTTTCGCACTATCCGTCTCTCTCTCATTATAATATTTAGTAACAGAGGTATAGTACGAGAAAAATCGAAAGTATGTCGCGGCCGTCTAGTGCTAGGCGTGCTGAGGGCCTACCGCGAAACGAAACCGAACTTCGTTGGTGTATCTCCCTCTCTGTCGCGCTTGCTAGTTCGAGCGACAATGAGAGTTATTCGAACGAGCACTTTTCACTAGCACGGCTAGCACGAGACGGCCGCGACATACTCTCGATTTTTCTCACACTATACCTCTCTTTCCTAATGTTCTAATAAGAGAGAGACCGATAGTGCGAGAAAAATCGAGTGTATGTCGCGGCCGTCTCGTGCTAGCCGTGCTGACGGAACTACACTAACCGTAAGTAAATAGTATTATAGTAGTAGGGACATAATTTTTGAACTTAATCAATTATGTAATTTATGTATGACAAATATCACGTTTCAATTAAGCATGACGAATGTCACCCACCCACGTCCACCCTTGCATTGGTAACGATGCGCGATGACGCGTCTGTAACTTAATCTATGTAACGCTTAATAAACGACGGCGGGTTGAGCGACTTGCGCGGGGAGAGGGTTGAGGCTCCGCCCATACGCTCAAGGACTTTAGTGGGTATACAAGCCTTAAGTTGACGTAGCAAATGGGCTTTATCAAGAAAAGTTGTCGAATCGCGTATTATTTAATATCTGTATAAAAATCGTTTTATTCTACTCAGATTCGGAAACACTTTCGTTTCTAATAGCAGAAAAAAGTGTCCTAAGTGTTTTCGTTCCGTTACGTTACCGTTTTCATAGAAGTTTGTAGGACGTAATGGAAAACACAAAATTGTATGAATAACGCGGGACATTTTTTTTCCTATTAAAATAGAAAGGGCTTCAAATTCTGGCTAGAATAAAATGATTTTTATCCAGATATATAATAATACGCGATTCGACAACTTTTCGTGAAAACGCCTAAATAAAACCCATCTAGACTAAAAAAAAACCTTTTTGGTACAAGCTTTTATTGCCAAATGTATTTTTATACATACCGTCACCAACTACTCATTGAGACGGTTCTGACGAGCCCAAAGTCAACGGGGCTACTTCGGTTAAGTACTGAATCCCCATGGCCACCTTCTGTCTCCATCATCAGATCAGCTCGATGGTTCCATGATATTGAATTGTCACCCAAACTATAATAATATTTCTTCATTACGCCAACAAAGGTCATATACACACACACGCTATACACTAAACTTACACGCATTCAGCTCTTTCAGGTACAAAATTCAGTTCCAAGATTTGTCCCACACTAAAAGAAACGAACAGGTCAAGTTGACCCCGGAAGTTCAAATAAGTTCAAAAATATGTAAGCAATTGTATACCCTTTGCAATTTATTTTGAAGTAGACTATAGTATAACTGGGTCCATAATAATTCACGATAAGTAATTATGGTCTATTAAAAATTGTATGAAGGCGCCGTAGGTTCATGGTCTTCTCTCCCTCTCACTAAGCATAAGCGTGAGCGTGATGGAAGTGCGTGCTCGGATGCGCGGATATCATGTTTTTTAATTTTAATTTTCTGGCCGTTATAATAAATAAAAAAGTAATCACTGAGTTCTGTCAAACATGATATTGCTGATTTTTAGAAGCAACTAATATTTTTAGTTTTTTTGCATAATTTGTTACAAATATGTTAAGTGTATTTTAGACCTATGTTCGTGATTTTTTTCTATCGAGCGAAAATGGCTTAATCATGTTTCGAATCACTGATCTCGCTGAAGAAAAGCCTCAAGATTACTATTCGTATTTTTTTGAAACCAGAATATTATAAACAGACGCATTATATTGTTTCAAAAACTCTGTTCGCTTTACTTCGCTGAAGCTTATATAATCAGTCCCGGGGAAGGACATAGGATAGTTTTTATCCCGGAAACCATCCCCGGAGGGCGTGAAATTGGGGATGAAAGTTTGTATGGAGCTAGGATATAAACGAGTTCCACGCGGACGGAGTCGCGGGCAGAAGCTAGTATAATATAATAAGAGGTATCTTCACGCTTAAACCGCTGAACCGATTGAGATGAAATTTGGTATGGAGATAGTTTGAATCCCGGGGAAGGGCATAGGATAGTTTTTATCCCGGAAATCATCCCCTGAGGGGCTGAAATGGGGGTTGAAAGTTTGTATCGAGCTACGATAGAAACGAGTTCCACGCGGACGGAGTCGCGGGCAGAAGCTAGTATAATATAATAATAAATGCGAAAGTGTGTCTGTCTGTCTGTATGTTACCACTCCACGCTTTAACCGCTGAACCGATTTGGATGAAATCCATACTAATATTATAAATGCGAAAGTGTGTCTGTCTGTCTGTCTTTCTGTCTGTTACCTCTTCACGCTTAAACCGCTGAACCGATTGAGATGAAATTTGGTATGGAGATAGTTTGAATCCCGGGGAGGGACATAGGATAGTTTTTATCCCGGAAATCATCCCTTGAGGGGGTGATATGGGGGTTGAAAGTTTGTATCGAGCTACGATATAAACGAGTTCCACGCGGACGGAGTCGCGGGCAGAAGCTAGTTTGGTATAGAGATAGTTTGAGTCCTGGAGAAGGACATAGGATAGTTTTTATCCCGGAAATAATCCCCCGAGGGGATGAAGTGGGGGGTGAAAGTTTGTATGGAGCTACGATATAAACGAGCTCCACGCGGACGGAGTCGCGGGCAGAAGCTAGTTGCCAATAAATGCAGTAGCACGTCGGACATCGACTTTGACTCATCCCGTAAATTTATAGCACCTGCCACAAACTGTTTTGTAAACCCATGGATTTTGTTTAGTTCTGGGTTTACGGGGACCGGAGATCAGATAAACAGCAGTCAGGAAGGATTCCTTTATTCTGACAAATTCAATACTTGACAGGCGTAGCAGCATACAAAGTAGTTTGCTGGCTACTCTAATTACTACAACACACACACATACTTAAAATAATACAAAATAAATAATAATAATAAAAGGAAACTAACATTCTACTCTTTGTAGTTAATTACTTTATCAAGCCTACACTGGCGAAGTAGTTTGCTGGCCAGAGGCCGCATAGGGTCATTACTGTTACGTTACGCGACCACCTTCGGTTAGCGACCACCTGAAGGAGAAGGTTTTTTCTATTGAAGATAACATCAATTCTACAGACCCTATTGAGACTTTTAGTTGTACATGCATTTTTTGTTGTTGTAGAATAGAAGTCTACTAAAAAACCGAGAAAATATCCTTTCAGTTCACCAACTCAGCTAAGTGGTCGCCAACCAGCACATAAAATTAGGTGGTCGCTAACCGGCGAAATGACCCTACACTACAGATTTATTAAGAGTCCGCAGTAAGCTCGGCCGAATTTCACCTTCCCATACAAACGGAGTTTCGTTTGTAATTTTAAAACTACACGTGTTGGATTGTGACGAAACTTTGCATATACAATGAGATGAGGTATATCTATGTCTGTAATTAGTTTATATTATGGTTCCAGTTTATAAAACAAAACGAAATACAACAAAAACAAGTTTTGTATGTAAAACTTAATAAATAAGTCAATTCAGAAAAATTCAGTAAATTCATTTTTGATTACAATCTCCACCGACCGCGTATGCGCGTACGTACGCGTACCGACGCGTCGGTAGCTGCCACCTCGCAGTGGATGCACGATTCATTCAAATATGAAATGTAACTTAGTACTGTATACTTAGACGGTTCAAATTCCTTTGCATGTAATAGAATGCGCTCCGGCCCGGTCCGTTCGGTGGGAATCGTACATTAGAGTTCATCAAACTTTTGTGCAAAAATCTGCATATTACAAATCTAACGGAGAATAAAGTCTATGTCCTGACCGATGAAGGTCAATGCCATCACTGAATAATGTAGAATTAGGGTTAGGTATATCATTAAAATGTTTATATTTATTTTTGTTTGTACTTTTTGTGTAAGTAATCATTACTATTCGATTCTACTGCCCTTATATGACAATCTATTTTCTTTAAGGTTCATGAAAAACATTCACCCTATATACAGGGTGTTTGGGATAACGATTTAGGAACTTAGGGAGGTAATAGACTGGACTATTAGGAAGAGCTTGAACCTTACCTGTCTCAGTCCAATCTGTCACAGTTTTTTTTAATCGACGCGATATTGATATGGAAAGTAAGAAAGTAACTGTTCCATAATAAATTGTAATGTTTTATCTTTTTAAGAGTATTATTCACATCGAAGAAGAAGAACAAAAAATGATCAATTATTATGTCTCGTCAAATATATTAATATATTCGCCATAATTCTTTCGTATATCCGGATGTCCAGATATCCGGATATCTGCTCTTCAGGTTGCAATTCTCAACCGTTTCTCGTGAAATTTTGTGAGCGGCTTCAATAACCATGTAGATTATTTTAGCGCGGTCTCGCCTATAAAGTGTTCTGTCAGTTTGGCGAGTAAATTTGAAATTGAATATGTGTTGTGTAAGTACCGTCTTGACAAAAAAAAAGCGGTCAAGTGCGTGTCGGACCACGCACAACGACGGGTTCCGTGCCTATTAAAAAGGTCGTATCGTTACCGAAATCTTATGACACTTAAGTCCTTTTCTTTAAGGACGGCAGTTTTTTAGAAATATCTCGAAAACTTTTAAACCAATCTTGTTCAAAACAATTTTATTAATTTTTTTCATATGTTTAAAATACACGGTTCAAAAATTAGAGGGGGGGACACAATTTTAGTGACTTTCGGAGCGATTATCTCCGACTCTAGTTAGTTAGTTAGTTGTGCTGGGCTTTTTTCCGCAAGTCGACATCCATTGTGCCTATTTTGCGTGAAATGGTGGGGTAGCGCTACTCTAACCACCCCAGCTCCTCTACAAAGTTGGTGAGTGCCTTTGTGTTCCTGACTGCGTTCCGTAGTGTGTCTGGAGACCCTAGGTGCTTTTTCCTGTATACTTCTACCTGCTTGCAGAATATGTTTGGTTGTTTCCTCCGCCTCCATGCAGGCTCTGCACATGGGGCTGTCTGTGATACCCATGTTATACAGGTGTCTGTTCAGGGTGTTATGTCCTGTTATTATTCCTACTATCTTGCGTAGTTGGTTTCTGTGTGTCCTCAGTAGTGCGGTTGTGAGTTTGTTGTCGCGTTTTGACAGAATCTCTTTGGTCTGTCTGCATGTGTCTATATCCTCCCAATATCTCTGGTGTAGGTCTTTGGTGTATAGGTCAAGTTGATTGTATATGTAGCTTTGTGGCAGGGGTAAGATTGGTTCCGGTCCGTATGCCGCCGTTTCTGAGCCTTTCCTGGCCAGTTCGTCCGCTGCATCGTTTCCTCTTGAGCCACTATGCCCCTTGATCCATTGTATGGTAACGTTGTTTTTGTCTGCGCACACCTCTGTTAAGTTTTGGTGGCATTCGTATATCAAGCTAGATGTGATGTTATCACTGTTCAGTGCTTGTAGTACCGATTTACTGTCTGAGAGTATCCATATGTTTGTGTTCTCAACTTGTCGTCTCTTTATGGCATTGCAGGCTTCAATTATCCCTACGCATTCAGCCTGGAATACCGTGTTTTGTTCACCCAGTGGTTTGGATATGTGTATGTTTAAGTCCTCTGAGAACACTCCACATCCCGTTCCCGTATTTGTTTTCGAACCATCTGTGAAGATTCTGAGGTCTGTTTGGTTTAGCCCCTCCCTCGAGTCTTCTGTTAGTACTATGCCGTAGTCTTTCTTGAAGACTGCAGTTCTCGGTATTTTATCGATTGGAGCCTCCATAATAGGGAGGCTTGTGATCAGTCTGTTGTGGATCTTCGTGTGTGGTGTGTTTAGTTTTGTCCATAGGTTGAGGTTTTTTAGGCGTATTGCCGTCGCAGCCGCTTCCTTTTGTATGTGCATGTGTAAAGGTAGGAGTCCTAGCATTATTTCTAGTGCTGCTGTTGGGGTTGTTCTCATGCATCCCGTAGCCGCCACACATGCTAGTCTTTGTGTTTTCTGGATTTTGGTAATTGCACTCGTGATCTCCGACTCTATTCACTTAATCAAAAAAATTGCTGAGGAACCTTATATTTATTTTGAAAGGCCTATAGATTAATGTGCCACACGTGGGCTTGCAATGCAAAAAAAATTACTTTCAGTGTATGGAGTGCACCCCTAAAAATTTTTTTTTTAGAGGTTTAATTACACAACTAGCGGCTACCAAAATACACCTATCCTCAAAATTTTATTCAAATACACCTTATAGTTTTCGAGTAAAATGCCTGTGACATATGGACGGATAGACAGACAGAAAGACAGACAGACATGACGAATCCATAAGGGTTCCGTTTTTTGTCATTTGGCTACGGAACCCTAAAAATTGGATGAATTATTTTGGTGTAATAATAATATCAGAGTTAGCAACCTTACTGTTATGACTCCTGGCACATATATAGCTGTAGCTGGGCTGCAGATCCACGAAGTTAACTATCCTCTTGACACTAAAGGGTCGAACACACAGCACCGTCGCGGGCGCGCGGCGCGCCCGTCGCGGGCCCGTAGCGCGATATTTCCCTACAAACCGCTAGCGTGGTCAAACAGGCTGCGCCCCGCCGGCAACGCGCCCCGCTTCTGTCCCGCCCCGCCAGCCTCCCGCCGCGCGCCCGCGACGGGTGCGCGGCGCGTCAGTGTGACGCCAGACAGCGGAGCGCGCGGTGCGTACGTGATGCTGGCGGGTCGATGGCGCGAGGCCAGCGCGAGGCGCGCGGGACGCGCGCGCTATGCTGGCTGGTTGATGGCGCGATGCGCGCGTGCTCTGTGTGACCGGCCGTCCCGCGCGCATCACGCGCTCGTCAAGCCCCGCTACCGTCCCGCTGGCAGTCTGTTCGACCCTTTAAACCCTAGTTAAAAATGCACGCAGCCGGGACATTTGCAACTAGTCTAGGCTAACTAAACAAGTATTGTGGAAGTGGAACTGAAAAACAAGCAAAACGAATTGGCGTTGACTCTATTTCTTTTCAAAACGAGTACGTAGGGTAGGCGCGCCAGAAATAAACATAATGATCGCTAGGGTTATTGCTCCAATGTTTTTATGATACTTAGGAGTCCCAGCATGGACGACTCGGCTCTCCATACAAACGTAACGTTCTCATTTTAAAACGCCATACTGGAATAATATGACACTTTTTATAGTCAATAGTATACGGCATTTTTAGGCCGGTAACTAGCTTGTGTTACTATAAATTATACTAAAAATATAATAGAAAAAAAATTAAGCGATTGTTAACTTTGTATGAAGAACGTTCTACTAGCTATTTTCTTTTTCTATTTAAATTTCTAGCAACAGAAACTAACAGTTATTAGGTAGACGCTATCACGCGACGGCGCGCGAGCTCTCTCGATTTTTCTCGCACTATCCGTCTCTCTCTTATTCATCATCATCATCATCATCATTACATCAAGACGTCCACTGCTGGACATAGGCCTCCCCCAAAGAGTGCAAAAGTGACCGGTTCTGCGCCACCCGCATCCAGTGGACTCCAGCAACCTTTACCAGGTCATCAGTCCACCTTGTGGGGGGCCTACCCACGCCGCGCCTTCCGGTACATGGTCGCCACTCGAGAACCTTTCCGCCCCAACGGCCATCGGTTCTATGTGCTATGTGCCCCGCCCACTGCCACTAAGTTTAGCGATTCGGAAGGCTATATCGGTTACCTTGGTTCTGCTGCGGATAGCCCTCTCTTATCAGAACACTTAAAACAAGGTAGAGAAAAATCGAGAGTCAACACTCAACATGTTCATGTAATTATTTCGGTTGCACTATTCATAACTCTGCTCTGCTCCACTGTACGCGGAATCATGTTTATGTCCCCGGCAGTGTTGTAATATAAAAAACCGGCCAAGTGCGAGTCGGACTCGCGCACGGAGGGTACGTACCATTATCTATAAAAACGGCAAAAAAAATCACAATTGTTGTATGGGAGCTTCCCTTAAATATTTATTTTATGTTGTTTTTAGTAGTTGTGGTTATAGCGGCAACAGAAATACATCATCTGTTAAAATTTCATCTGTCTAGGTAGGTATCGCGGTTCTTGAGATACAGCCTGGTGACAGACAGACGGACGGACAGCGAAGTCTTAATAATAGGGTCCCGTTTTTACCCTTGGGGTACGGAACCCTAAAAAAGAGGTACAAAAGTGGCACACTAAAACGGAGTCAGCCTGGTGACCGACAGACGGACGGACAGCGAAGTCTTAATAATAGGGTCCCGTTTTTACCCTTGGGGTACGGAACCCTAACAAAGAGGTACAAAAGTGGCACACTAAAACGGAGTCAATTGCACTAACTTGCCTCAGTTTCGCGTCGTCAATGGAGACGTATGCTGTCACATTTGGTGGCCATTTTTAAACACGGATATTCGTAGGCATAATATCTATCCCTCTTTTATATCATCATTGTCCCTGGTCACTTTCAGCTAAAACTATAGTTATCTATCAAACTATATCTATCAAAATTTAGCTGAAAATGACCAGGGACAAGTAATCATTTAGTGAGTTAACAATGTTTGAAGCATTAATAGTGTTAGATGGGGACGTATGTACCGAGTATATCATGCTGTGTCAAGTAAAAATAATTGCATTAAAGTGGGTTTCTTGACTTTTGATTTTGTTGTTTGTGAAGAGCCAAAATACCTACGACTGCATGAACGTTTCTCTATCAGCCAACTCAAACAATACATTATTGAAAACTAGCTTCCGCTCGCGACTTCCATTTGCGTGGACTCGGAATTAAAATTATCCTATATTTTATTTGAGACTGTAAATTATCTTCGTGCAAAATCTCATCCAAATCGGTTGAACAGTTTAAGCGTGTTAACGGTAACAAACCTCTAAACATCCAAACTTTCGCATTTACGATATTAGATGCCTGCCGAAATTATTTTTACGTCACACCTGGCCATAATGTGAGTTTTACCGCACGCTGCACGTACGGTAAAACTCGCATTGTGGCCAGGTGAAGACGTAAAATTGTGTACTTACCACGGGCAGTAAAAAAGAAAGCCCTCTATCGCATATTTACAACCCTCGCCTGCGGCTCGGGTCACAAATACCTGCGATTTCGGGCTTTCTTTCTTTTACAGCCCTTGGTAAGTAATGTACTATTACGTTATTCTTATAATTGCCCTTATAACATTGAGTTCCATAAGCGCAAGACTCGTATGTACTGGACTCTGGACTTTGTGAACTGAACTTGGGACCTATAATAGCAGTTGATCGATGCCTCCAGCCCCCCTATTCTGTAGCTTGTTTTAAGCTGACCTCTACGCTCACCCACAAATATATTTTGACACCGCGATGTGTAGTAACTAAGCGTCGGTAGAGGTCTAGTTTCGTGACGGGTGACTGGCGGGGTGAGCCGTATTAGCGCTTAGCGAATAACAGCCCAGCTGTGGTTGTCCTTGGTAGCCTGTTCGACAAGCTTTGGGGCCATAAAATGCGCGAGATCAGAAAGCCTCACATCTAAGGATGGTTACCAGTGCGAAGCGGAGCGGTGCGAGGCAGCGTAGCGAAGCTGTGAAGCTTGTGAAACAGTGTCCACCATAAAGACGTGCGAGGAAAATGAGCGAAGCGGGGATGTGTGGCGCAGCTGTGAATTGTGTGCAGTTGAGTGTTGCGAGGCTGCAAAAGGAGTATAAAAATGTCTTGTCAAAAAATTCAATAAAGGTACAGTAAGCGGGCACGAAGCAGCATAAAATTGTTTACAAGCTGGAGGGCCCACTAAACTAAAAAGAAAAGAAAAAGGCTAAGTAATCTTTACAACGGTACATCAAAATACTTTGCGTTAACTTGTGATGTTTAAGCAGATAAATAGTCATTAATTCAAACCTTGTAATTGTATGCTGGTATAAACTATAAATGTCAATAACATTCCTAAATGAAATTAAAAGATTTTTCAAAAAACACAACTACTTTTTTCAAATTTTATTCTGTCACTCCCACGATCAAGAGGAATCCAACGACACCTCATATGTCGAAATCCGTCAAACGGTTTAGGCTGCAGGGCGTGCAAAGAATAAGGTCAAGAATAAGGTCATACATACATACATACATACGCTCGAAAAACATAACCTTCCTCTCCTTCGGCAGTCGGGTAATAAGTGTAAAATAAACAATTACACATTTATAGTTTCCCAATAAATCTAAGACACATCCCTGACACTAGGTTTTGAACAATAGATAATACATATGTTGACTATATAATAAACGTTGCGTAGTCATTATGCAGGCGCAGGTGCACAAGGCCGGACACTAAGTATAGGTGAATAAAACCCGACACGCATGCGCTTCTCATTGTTTGACGGAGTCAAAGTAGAAACAAATCCATACAAAACATTGACTGTTGACCTACAGGTCGATCACGTAACGCATTCTGCGCGCGTTGGGTACCTAGATCTAAATGTAATTTTTTTTAGGAATAATTTACTTTAAAAACAAAGTTTTAACCGACTTCAATTTAGTACTCCGCTAAGAACATTTCCACATTTATTTTCCAATTTACCACATGAACTGATTTCCGAGAGCAAATGCGTTGATTATAAGGGAAAAAAACCCAATCGCTGTATGTGGCCCGATAATATTTGAGGACTTCCGTCGATTCCACAAGGATCCACCTTTGGCACTTCATTAGTTGCTATTTCAACGGAATCTTATCAGAATCTGTGACGGACATTTGTACTTTTATGTACATAATTGAGGAATTCCATAAGTCATCTGTGGTCTTCATCATCAATTCCACTCCACCAAATTTATGATTACGGAGTATAAATACTGTAAATACACGAGTTAAAATAGAAAATACCAAAATCACTACACGCGTGCCTATAATTGAAGAGTTCCCTCAATTCCTCATGAATTCCATCACCCAATTGAATTTTTGAAAAAAAATGGGACCTACCTGGAACTACCTACTTACAAAAAAAAAAAATACGAATCGGCTCATCAATGACGGAGTTCTGAGGTAACAAACATTGAAAATAATAATTAAAAAAAATACAACCGAATTGAGAACCTCCTCCTTTTTTTGAAGTCGGTTAAAAATTACAGTTAAATGGCGCGTTGGAAACGTTACGTGCTTATCCCTCTGGTAAAGGTTGCGGATGCGGGTGGCGCAGGACCAGTCATTGTGGCACTCCTTGGGGTAGGCCGGAGGCCTATGTCCAGCAGTGGGTGTCTTATGGCTGATATGATGATGATAGAAATATTATACTTATTACAAAAAGAGAAATTCAAATGGTTTTAGCAACAGTGGTAGCGAAATGTCATCCCGCTCGAATTTGGAGCAGCCCAACTGGGGAAGTACCTCCGCCTTGCAGAAGACCACAGCCATAATAACACTACTACTTGCTCTGTAGTAGTGTTGTGTTCCTGGAGGTGAGCAAGGTCGCCAGAGATCCCGAGGATGCGTTGTGTTGAGAGCGAGGGAATTTGTTCCTTCAGCTGTCAACTGTTTGGAGTTGCAGGCGTCTATAGGCTGCGGTGTCCGCTTACCATCAGGCGGGCCGTACACTTGTTTGCCACAGTCGATGTATAAAAACAAAAAAAAAACAGTTAGGGACGGTGCGAAATAGTATTTTTAGACGGAAAATTGGCCTTGGAGTGTATATAGTATCATACAGGAAATACGATATATATGTGTTAATATTGATTAGCTGCAGTCTTAAAACGCTCTTGTACCGTGTCGCTTTAACGTCATGTTTAAACTGCCATACGAAGTTTTAAAAGTGACAAGGTACCAAGGTGGTTATGAGCTCGACTGTACTAAACACATATGTATAAGTAGTTTATATTCCTTCAATCTATAATTATTTAGCATATCAACAGATTACGGTATATAAAAGTTTATAAAAAGTCATTGTCTATAATATTATAGGAATTCATATGTCATTGTTTTTAAATATGATTGCTGAGCCTGGCTGTGTAGCCAACACCGACAGGCTATGTTTATAGATGGGCGACGCGGCCCTTCATTTTTTTTCTTCCTCGTTCGCTAAATGTTATCTCGTTATGCTGTGATCGCGGCCCGCGCACATAATATACTGGGAGGTCCAAACAGCCACGTCAGTGATTTTTTTTGGATTCATTCCAGTGATACATACAGGTATGTATCACTTGGAGTTTAGGATGAGTAGTAAATTGAAAGCGGGCCGTTTTAAACTAATCTTTTTTTATAATAAATGGATAAAAATTTCAAACAATGAAATCAACAATTAAATAACAATAAAATTGGTTAACCTTTTATTGGTGGGTTTAATCTTCAATCTTAAGCCATCCACATTGGACATTGCGGCGCGCGATGCGGGAGGCGAAGCCCGGCGCCCGCACGCCGCCCACGCCCCGTTATCGTCCTACCCCTGGGCCCGCACCCGCGCGCCGCGCAGGCGAGGACCGAGTTAAGCTATCTACTTATAGTTCTCAACTTGTCTCATCATACGCCATAAGCAACGCCATTATGTTTGTATTTGGGTGGCACTTCGCGGCACGCACTGCACCGCCACACAAACCCGTTTATATACCTACTAGCTTCCGCCCGCGACTTCGTCTGCGTGGACCCTGGATAAAAACTATCATATAAGTATATTTTATTCCAGGCTGTAAACTATCTTCCTGCAAAATTTCATCCAAATCGGTTGAGCCGTTGAAGTGTAATTAAGGCTGTGCATTGGAAAATATCGCGTGCTTTGAAACGCCGTTCTGACTAGATTAAGAAACAATAAGGTCTGATTTTCAGATATATGATTCTTTACTATAAGTATGATTGTTTATCTGATTTTATCGATACATGATTGCTTAAAATTTCCTCGATAGAAATAATTCCAAAGTTGGGTCTGTATTTTCCTTTTTTACTCAGCCTACTCAAACGATACATTATTTTACGACACAATCAAGTTAATACTGTAGTATTTTATCTCATCTAAAATCTCACTTTCTCAAATTTAAATAAAACGTCTCTAAGTTAGGTATTTATCGAAATTTGTCAAAAAAAGCCATTCCCGAAGAGTGTTACATCTCTTTTCCTCGTGCGCGAAAGGCATCAGCGTGTCTCTGACTAGGGGGCGAGTTCGACTCAAATCAAGGCATCGCCTTTAGAAACAAACAATACACATCTAAACATCCAAACTTTCGCATTTGTAATTTACCTAGTAGGATAAACGTGGTCATATAAAAAAAGGGTATACTGCGACTGTGGCAAACAAGCATACAGCTCGACTCATCGTAAACATACACCGTCGCCTCTGGACGCTTGCGACACCAGAAGGAACTCTTGCGAAAAATATATTTTGGCTCACCTAATTCCGATCACTGGAAATGCGGGTTGTAAATTTGTATGCTACGATATAATGAAACGAGTTCGAGTATACCTTGGAATGGGTATACTTTGATTCGGGGGGTGACATTGACCAAATAGGTTCTGGGTCATTGTCAGATTTAGGTTCGCGTCTTTTCGGTGGACATTGCCAAAGTTAAGGGCTTTAAAGCCTAATTTTTTGTTGAACTCTGAATCCGCATAAACGGCGTCGCCTCTTCTATGATTCTATGCGATAAAAACATATTATATCCTACTAATATTATAAATGCGAAAGTTTAGATGTTTGGATGTGTGTTATTCAATCACGCTTAAACGGCTGAATCGATTTGAATGAAATTTTGCACGAAGATAGTTTATAGCCTGGATTAAAATATAGGATAGTTTTTATCCCAGGTCCACGCGGACGAAGTTGCGGGCGGAAGCTAGTATAAACATGAGCCCTTAACTATTGCCCACTGAAAAGACGATTTTTGTTTTACTGACTGACAATGACCCTACTACTCCTGGTGGGTGAACTATGCCAGTGAATATATTAATATCTATCATATTCTATCTTGCTGTTTAATCGATTAAATCTTCAACATTTTTAATAGTTCTGCTTTTATATGACACTAGCTTCTGCTCGCGACTCTGTCCGCGTGGAAGTCGTTTATATCGTAGCTCCATACAAACTTTCACCCCTCCCTTTTTTGAGAAGTGGGGGTTAGAATGAGACAAAAAGTAGCCTATGTCACTCTCCATCCCTTCAACTATCTCCACTTAAAAAAACACGTCAATTCGTCGGTCTGTTTTGCCGTGATTCGTGAAGGACGGACAAACAAACACACACATACACTTTCCCATTTATAATATTATTATGGATTCTAAATGATCAAAGTAGCCCCATTTTTTCCTAAAGTAACCCCGGTTCACGGGATAAAGAAAATATCAGTTACATATATAATTGTGTAAGCGTCTTCGTGTCGTCAATGATTAAATGATTAGGTAAATTATATACCACAGTCGAATAATCATTTGCAAGGGATTCGTGACATTTCAATGAAAATGAGGTAATGAAGGATAATAATAGTACGTATTTCAAACGGAAAATTATAGTAAACAATACAATTGAAAATGAACAGCTTTGAATCATCATCAATATTAAGAGGGCCTGGCCCTCTGTCGTTGCAGCATTCTCCATTCCAGCCTATCTTGGGCTCTCGTCTTTACTTCTTGGTATGTGTGGCTACAGCACCATTCCTTCATCTGTGTCATGTATGGTATTCTGGGCCTTCCTCTCCCTCTTGTTCCTTCTATTTTGTCTTCCAGGATAATGACGTTCAACCCTTCATGTCTCAGTATGTGGCCGCAGCTTTGAATATGCAATGAATAATGGTGTTGGTTGGAAAACTTGGAAAGCTACGGTAGCCTAGTGGTTCAGGCATGCGACTGTCAAGCGGCGGTCGTGGGTTTGAATCCCGGGTACAATGAGTACCAATGCCCTTAGGTTTTCGGTGAAGGAAAACATCGTGAGGAAACCGGTCTAATCCCAATAAGCTCTAGTTTTCCCGCTGGGTTGGAGGGCGGGGATGGGCAGTCGCTTTCGTAAAACTAGTGCCTATGCCAAATCTTGGGATAAGGTGTCAAGGCGGACCCCTTTAGGGCACAACCGGGAATAACGCTAGGAGGAATGGTGTTGGTTTGGAAATGTTAACGGATAAAATGCAGGTTTAGTTGTCAGATGTTATTGTGTCTGTGGTGTGTCTTTGTTTCTTTACATACCTACTTACTTATAATGAACCTTTTATGTAAGATCTTGTTGTTCTAAATGAAGCAGATTATATTCAAAGCGGCAGTACGCACAAACAAACTGTAAAAAAATAGACTCAGTCTAAATAAAAGACATCGAGGCATGTCACGAATGCTAAGAAGGATAAACCTTGAAAATTTTAAAGTTTAAGTACCTACTCGTTATACTTAAGGCGAATGTACCAAACCTTTATATCGTTTGCTCACTAATGTTAGCTCGATATGCTGTGATCTTCGCACATGGAGCAACTTGCGAGGATAAAAAATGAATTAAGATTGCTTGTCAAGTTTGTATTGGGTCCATTCCATCTCAAGATACGAATTTTGATCTTTGGCACTGCATGCCGCTGATCGTGAAAAAACCTTATTGCGCCTTTAAACGAACTTTAGTTTCAAGTCATGCATCAAGAAATTTCATTTATATCGGCTATCCGTCGGTTTAGCTACTAGTACGTGACTATTCGTACTGGTTGGGGGCTAGGTCTAGAATATAATAGAGCTAGGGGGGTTAAGGACCTGCATTTGTTTCTAGCTGACGCCCAAACGAATCCACAAAATAAATAAAGGGTCAGCTAACCGCCCGTGATTCGTGTGGAGTCACCAGCGTTGATAAGGCTTTGGTATCTTCTTACCAACAGGCAGGCCGCATGCATGTTTGTCAACCTCGTGATACTTATTAAAAAAACCTCACACAAGTCAAAACCGATAAACTAGTGACTCTGTGAGCTATAGAACTTGCGAGCATTGGGCGTAGCATGGTTGCCATTTTATCACTTATCGTTGTGGTAAAGACGCCCATCACGCTCTGACAAGTATGCGAGTGCGAGAGTGACGGATGCCTTATCCACAACGATAAGTGATAAAATGGCAACCGTGCTACGCCCGCATGTCTTTAAAAATGATTACGTTTTATTATCCTACTATATATAATGTTTGCATGTTTGTTAGGCAATCAAGTTTAAACGGCTCAACCGATTTCGATAAAATTTTGCACGAAGATAATTGAATAAATTTATTGACAAAAAAAATGTTTAATGAACCTGCTCACAAAAAGTCACGAGAATGTGTTGAGGAATGTGACCAGACCCCGTAGCATGGACGGCCTTATCCGTCCGTCACTGGCTGACTCCGTTCAATAGAACGAGACGGATGCTCTATCTTATCACTTATCGCGTGATAAGGCCGACCATGATACGGGGTCTGTAGAGAACAGCCGGACAGCGAGACATCTGGGCATCCGGACATACGAAAGAATTTTGGCCCAAGCTGAAAAAAACGGTTACACGGTAGTTTTAATTTCTATACAAACGGTACCCATTTTTTTGATCGTTACACGGAAGAACTTACATAGTTCAACGCTCGCGCATGGCTATCACAAATTGTATCAAAAACTACGTGCTTGTACTCTAAATACTTGCATTTTACTGACATTAATGTTCCTTGGCTGCGTTTACCCACCTGTTACCTTACGGAGGACCGCACCCATAATAACGCCAATAGCATTCCCACCATCGCCATTGATTCCTGATTATGAGTAGGTAAGATCGCCAGAGCTCCCGAGGACGTGTTGTATTCTGAGTGAGGGACCCGCATTTGTATCCAGGGCTGGTATTCGCTACGCGCTAATGCGGCTCACCCCGCCGATCACTCGTCACGAAACTAGACATCTACCTACGCTTAGTTACTACGCATCGCGGTGTCAAGATATATTTGTGGGTGAGTGTTGAGGTGAACTTAAAATAAGTTACAGAATATGGGGGCAGCTATTAACACAACAAATCGTCAAATCAATAAAATCTAGCGCGCTGCTGGTGATTCTGCTGGATTCGCATTCGCAAACAGAAAATATAAATGATGATTGCCAGTTTTGATTGAACTCTTGGAACACATCAGATTTGCTATGATTATAGCACTCGAAATATAGGAACAAGAGGAAGAGCACTTTAGTATAAAATTCAAATAAAATTTAAAGGTTACGTCAGTTCGTTCGACTTATGTCCGCAGTTACCGTGATAGCACGACGCGTTACGCGCGGCAACCTTCAGACCTTCTGTCCGGGAGCCCCACCCCCTCCCTTGATGATGATGACGTGAAAGGACGCCTGGCGGGAAACAGGCGGACTGTCGATCGATTGTTGCGTTCATTCAATGCCTTTTTTTGAAGATTGGAGCTTATGAAGTTACTGTCCCGGCAGCATTCCCACATCAAATTCTTTGATTTTTCTTGTTTTCCTGCAGAATAGAAGGAGAATCTTTAAGATCGACATCCCTCAATTCGCTCTCCTTTAACACAACCTTATGCATGATGCTTATTAGTTCCTTTCTCCCCACAGCGTGGGCACGATGCATCGCTACTGATACCTGTTACCTTTGAGTGTCTATTTAGTGTATACCCCCCCTTCCCCCCCACCCCGGCAACGGCAAAAAGACGCACGGCAACAGCGTATATGGCAGCGGCAGAGCGCGAATAACTGCAAGGCGCGGCCGCAAGCTCATCGTTAAGGCACCGGTTTATAAATGGCCCTGCCAAGCAAAAACGACTATGGATGTCATGAAATGTTATACGAGGTTTTTTTTAGCTATACCTATTAATTATTGAGTTCGTCATACTTTATGCATTTAGCGTTAAAATCTGAATGTATGGAAAGTTTGTCAAGTTTGCCGGCGCCATATTTAACGTTGATCGGACTGCAATCGTAAGTTGGTGCAACCCGCCTTTAAACTACTACATTCCGTAGGAGAATTATGGATATCCTATGATTATATAAGAATCTAAAATACTCTATCGCTCGACATCGGGGATAATACATTACCACAATTGTCCTGATTAAGGGAAATTAGGTTGGAAAATTTAATTAGCAGTCAGCAAGCCTTCTCGAAAATTGGCAAGTTGCGTCAGTGTTGATTCAAATCAGAAATTAAGGAAAGATAATGAAATAGTGACCAGTATGTGCTGGAACTTAAAGAAAAGTTGGCGAAGCCGCTGAATGTGAATAAAATAATTATGCGTGACTAAAGCTTGTAAGTATCAGACGTTGCCAGAGATTAAACAGAGACAGAGGTTTCCCTATTCTGTAACTTGTTTTAAGCTCACCTCAACGCTCACCCACAAATATATCTTGACACCGCGATGCGTAATAACTAAGCGTAGGTCTATAGTTACGTGACGAGTGACCAGCGGGGTGAGCCGCATTAGAGCGTAGCGAATAACACAGACCATATATTGGTCTGTGGCGAATAACAGTCCAGAAGTCTTGCCGTCAGCGCGGCGATACATTCCAGTGAACGTACCCAACCCTTTCTTCCTTACTTTTTTTGAAAGACCAGGCCTTTTTTGTAGTAGCGTAGCGCGTAGCCGATAATACGGGAAAAGCTGTTTGTAGAGGAAAGTGTCTTCGACAAGAGCACCCACCTGTGGGTTCCTGGCACTGAGGCACTGAATGTGCTAAGCAAAATCGCGCCCGCAAATTCTTCACACAAAATCCCTAATTGATACATACATACATACATACATTCACGCCTTTATTCCCAAAAGGGGTTGAGCACATTAAACGTATATTCCAGCGCCACTTTTAGCATAAATGTGGGTATAAAAGATCGAGAAAATGTGATATGGTTGCTAGCCCATCGCCCACAACACACTTCAACCCTGGTCCCTTAGTCGACTTTTATGACACCCACGGGAAGAGAGGGTGAAATTCTAACCCGACACCACACGGGTAATACCCCTAATTGATGAACAAGTTTATATCTATATCTGTGGGCACGGCAGTGCCCCCGCTAAGTCGAGCAAAACAGCGAGCGGCACGGCCGTACCATCCTTTTCTCGAAGCAGTTCAGGCCGTTTTCGACCCCCTATAACTTCGTTGTGGATAAAACTAAAAGCCTGAATTTTCAGTAACCAAGCACGCATTGTATAACCACGATATATTTCAAATTTCATCCAATTTGAACCAGTGGTTTAAGAATTATAACTAGCCAAAGTTTCTTAATTTTGTCACTTACTGACTCACCGATTATCAAAAGTCTAAAGCACTTCTAGCAGATATATAAGCTTCAAATTTAGAATACAATTAGTGTTTAGTGTATAAATAAATCAAGCCAAAAAAAAATGCAATTTCACTCCAGTTTTCTAGATACACCAACTGCATAAATAACATTGTTTTCAAATATAAAGATACAGGATTACAAAGTTATGTTTGCAGCGAATGGGCCAAAAAATTAAAAAGCAAGAATGGGGCTACATTCATAGTTTGTATGTATGGATAACACATTAACCTACAAAAAAAAGTGAGATCCTATAAAAAACATTCCATGTAAAAAGAGGCCAAGTCTCGAAACTCTTCCACCGTAAAAAGTTGTGAGATATTTCGTAGAGCCAAGTATCTCTGGCATTAATATTAATCTTTATTTGCTTGCTAAATAACATTTTGTGACTGGCAATCACACAATACTACATAGTTTTAAGTAGGTATGCAAAAATCTATAAATGCAGTAAAGTTGTGTGATTGCCAAGTTGCAGAATGTTATTTAGCAAGCAAATAAAGATTAATATTAATGCCAGAGAGACTTGGCTCTACGAAATATCTCACAACTTTTTACGGTGGAAGAGTTTCGAGACTTGGCCTCTTTTTACATGGAATGTTTTTTATGGGTTAATCTATACTTGCGTACCAATATTTTGTTGTGGAAAAGTCTGTGAGTGTCCTCACGCGCATTAACCGCATGGAAAAATACACTTTAATTTGTTATTTTATTTAAAACTAGCTGTATAATCTGTGGTTTGTTACAAACATGTCAATTAATTATTTATTGTATATGCGAATGATGATGATGATTGTTGTGCTTGGTTATTATTGAAATTTAATTGTTGTATTCACTAATATTTCAACTCACGATGTTTTTCCTTCACCGTAAAGGTAACGGTAAAATATCAAATGATATTCCGTACATAGGTTCCGAACAACTCATTGGTACGAGCCGGGATTCGAACCCACGACCGCCGTTTGACAGCCGCATGCCTGAACCGCTAGGCTACCGTAGCTTCGTGAGGAAACTTGCATACGTCCACGAAGAAATTCAAAGGTGTATGTGAAGTCCCCAATCCGCACTGGGCCAGCGTGGAGACTGCTGCCCGTTCCCTCTCATCCATGAGAGGAGGTCTGTGCCCAGCAGTTGGGACGTATACAGGCTGATTTATTATTATTTCAACTGTTACTTAAGGAACTGTAATTTCCATTTACCTTGCCTTTAGTAAATAAATAAATCTCATCTTCGCTGAAAGACCAGCACGTTTTTTAGCGGAATAGAAAAATAATATGTATATAAGCACTTTATTAATTTTTAAAAAAATAGGTTAAAACATAAACATGATGTATAAGATTAAGGTACAAAGGCGAACTTATTACTTAGGGATCTCTACCAGCTAACCTTTGAGCAATTGAGTGGAAGATAGGTAGAACGAGATAGACTAACCCTTCACCATGTGCAGAAATACAGAATAAAGATTACAATACAATATTGTCCTCATAACATATCATGGACTTCAGGAATGTAACGTCTGATTCAATCAATTAACCCGGAACAACAAAAGTTATGAAAGAGTTTAGAGTATAACTATAAACTTCCCTAAAAATAAATTATAGACATTGGGAATCGGCTTGTATGGCGCTCCGCCACAGAGGGGCTAGCACGACTGACGCCGCGCCGCGACGCGAGTCGAGAAAGATCTACCCTCCTTTTCTGATTTGCACAGTGCGAGTGCGACAAGAGACGCTCAGTCGCACGCGAAGCGACTGAACAGCAAGTTGTGCTAGACCTACAGGTGTTATAGATATGACCTTTTATACGCATCTTGATCAGTAATCAGCAGTGATCGTAACTTTTGTAGCATTTTTGGTGCAGCAGCGTGGTTGTTAACGGAATTGGTATAGACAATATCAATCAAAATTAATAATTAAGGTTAATATTAACGTTATTAACGCTAATTAAGCATTAGAAATGAAATTCTTTATACCAATTCCGTTAACAACACTACGCTGCACCAAAAATGCTACAAAAGTTACGATCACTGGTTATCAGTAATTTATTGTGTTGTAGAGCGAGGTATCGTTGGGTAATAAAGTAAACAACGTGAATGCTGACAAAAGACTGAGGTTTATTAAAAGAAACATAATTTATAATTACAATAATTAGCAAAGGTTAGCAATTATAATTAACTCCGTACATCTCCCACGGGAGAAAAAGGAAAAACAAACATTTGTTTTTTTCTTTGAACCTTACATCAGCGTAAAGTAAAACTTAGTTCTATTCTTATGAATTAACATAGGTTTTCCATTGACATCTATTTCGACGTTTGGTGAAAGATCTTTCAACACTTTATATGGACCTAAATATACACTATCCAACTTATTACCTACTTCATTCTTAACAATTAAAATCATTAGGGTTGTAGGCAACAGGGATTTTGGAACAATCATATTTTTCTTTTCTTTTTAATTTTGATTTTAATAAGTTATCCCTGGCCTCGTTTTGAGACACCTGTAATCTATATTTTAATTCTTTAGGGTAGCTTTCATGATTGTACAATGGTTCAACAACATCACCTCTTAAGTTACTAGGAAGAGAGCATTTTCTACCATATACAAGTTCAAACGGCGTAAAAGTTTCAGTATGAACTGAGGTGTTAAATGAAAAACTTCAAAAGGGTAACCACGAGCTCCATGTCTCGGGGTGTTTTTCATACTGAATGCGTAAGAAAGCAGCCAAATGTTTGTGTGTATTTTCTAGCGCACCTATACTCTGGTGGTGGTAGGCAGTAGAGTATAATTGGTCTATGTTTAGAAGCTTACTTACCTCTTTAAAGGTAGTGGAGAGAAACTCTGCACCTCTGTCGGTCGCTATTTGTTCGGGATGCCGTACATCCTGGCAGGGTAGCCATGTAAAGCGAGGTATCGTTGGGTAAAGTAAACAACGCTGACAAAAGACAGGTTTATTAAAAGAAACATAATTTATAATTACAATAATTATCAAAGGCTAGCAATTATAATTAACTCCGTACAGTGTGAAATTTACAGATACAGATATACTTAGTCACATTTTTTTTTAATCACAATATCTTAAATTTTCAGGAATACACACCTTTTACACAATATAATAAAACTACAGATATAAGCATAAAAAGTTTCGTGAAGATTACAATAAACATAAATATTACATGTCAGATTGAGATAAATCTTTATATTTTTTTATTGGTTGAAACACGGAATCCTAGTTCATGCTATTGTAATTATCCCTTGATATAAAATTTTGCATATGGTCATACATATACGTTTTCAATTAATTATGCTTATTCTTATTTAACAATTGATTTTAATTTCAAACCATAATTATGTACGTGTCGTTATTACAATCCAGCAACAGAGTAAATGCATATTTTCTCAATAACATCTGTCTTGTCATCTGTCTCATACTAATATTCTGAAATGCGAAAGTCTGTTTGTCTGTCTGTTACCTCTTCACGCTTAAACTTACGCATAATAGAGATAGTTAGAGTCCCGGGGAAGGACATAAGATAGTTTTCATCCAGGAAATCATCCCTTAAGAAGGTGAAATGAGGGTTGAAAGTTTGTACGGAGCGATAATATATATATATATATATATATATATATATATATATATATATATATATATTCTAACTAGCTTCTGCCCGCGACTCCGTCCGCGTGGAACTCGTTTATATCGTAGCACCATACAAACTTTCATCCCCAACTTCACCCCCTCCGGAGATGGTTTCCGGGATATGTCCCTCCCCGGAATTCAAACTATCTTCATACCAAATTTCATCTCAATCGCTTCAGCGGTTTAAGCGTGACGAGGTAACAGACAGACAGACAGACAGACACACTTTCACATTTATAATACTAGTATGGTTATATGCCAATCAGTAAACTTTGATTCATTCATAAGATTTCCTTACCGGTCAGGCCTTGAAACTTTACCGAAACTATTCGAAGTTTATGTATAAATATAAACATTATGCTAATGAAATCATCAACTTTGACAAGCTCATAGTGTGCGCGGAAAGAGAACCGTCGTAGTCGAAAGGCCTCCGCGGTTGAAGCGGTATATTCACACCGCAAGTGGGCGGCGTGTAGCAACGCGGGGGCCCGCCGCGTCAGCGACGCGTTAGCTACGCGTGTGCAGCGCAGGCGTTCGGACCGCGTTCGATGTGTGTTTGAAGTGTAGTTTCAATGCTTTAAAACGTGCGCGGGCCCGCGCAGCACACGCCCCGCGCCACGACACGCGTTCGGTGAGTGGAGGCCTAAAGGATTTGAGGGCGTACCAGTGCTTACGATGTTTGCTATATCGACAACACTGTCACCGTGACAGTGTGACTTAAATCATTACAGTTCGGCAGTGAACAGTTCTGCATGTCGACAGTGGTGTATTTAGTGGTTTTTTCTCGCTTACAAACTGAATAATAGGTTTCTTATGGCACTATGCATTGTTTAACTACATTTTTAATAGTATAGGGCGTCCTGACGACGTAGCGATCTGAGTTTAATCTTACAAAACTCAGAATCTATCGATACCCAGCAACATATAATTTTAAGTGATTTAATTTTATTAATAAAGACGGTATAACAAAGATGGCACAGGCAACCGCTAAACTAGAAGCCTGAATTTTCAGTAACCAAGCACGCATTGTAAAACCACGATATATTTCAAATTTCATCCAATTTGAAACAGTGGTTTAAGAATTGTAACTAGTAAAAATTTCTTAATTTTGTCACTCACTGACTCACCGATCATCAAAAGTCTAAGGCACTTCTAGCAGATATAGAAGCTTCTAATTTAGAATACAATTAGTGTTTAGTGTATAAATAAATCAAGACAAAAAAAAATGCAATTTCACTCTAGTTTTCTAGATACACCAACTGTACAACTTTGTAATCCCATATAAATATATACGTTGTAATCCTACGTTATATTTGCAGTAAATGAGTCAAAACATGAAAAAGCAAGAATGGGACTGCATCCGTAATTCGTATGTATTGATAACACAATAACGTACAAAAAGAAGTGAGATCCCATAAAAACATTCCATGTAAAAAAGAGGCCAAGTCTCGAAACTCTTCCACCGTAAAAAGTTGTGAGATATTTCGTAGAGCCAAGTCTCAGGCATTCTTATTAATCTCTATTTGCTTGCTAAATAAAATTCTGTAACTTTACATGGAATGTTTATATCCTATGATTATATCCGTCTGAAACGATTTAAAATCCTATCCGAAACAATAAAAAGTAACTATTAACCGTATACGGTTTTATTGTAGCTTGATCACGTTTTAAAATATAATAGGAGTAACAACCATATACACGTTTGACGACAATACGTTATATGTATAATGTCATACTTTGCGTAGGTTAGCCCATCAAATGATAAACATCTTTCCCAGTCAGAACATTACGATCTCCGAGACATTAAAAGTATATAATAACGTAGGTAATTAATAACCACAAGTTGGCACTGTAATGAAAAGTGTGACATTTATTGATGTCTTGAGGTTTTTAACAGACTTCTTGAAAAAGAGATCTTTTGTTTGTATGTACGTTCCCCGATTACTCGAAAACGGATTGCCAAGTTGCAGAGTTTTATTTTGCTAGCAAATAAAGATTAATAAATAAGAATGCCTGCGACTTGGCTTTACGAAATATCTCACAACTTTTTACGGTGGAGTTTCGAGACTTGGCAACTTTTTTACATGGAATGTTTTTTATGGGATTAAATTATTCATAAACAATGTCACGAGCATTAATTTGGTTGCTTTCGTCGCATTGTTTTCGAATTCAAATGTGGTTTGCGCGGTCGCTACCTGCCACGCGCGCTGAGCAAGCTTGTCAGAACGAGTACGAGTGTGCGAAACACATTGGAATGCGGATACGATGCGAAAGTGATGAGCTAAATAGAGCAACCCCAGATAGAGTACGGCTACGAGTCGTGTCAAAGCATTGTCTCAAATTCTTTACATAAGTAGCTAACAACAATTTTACCCATAAAATAGGCTGTCGGTTATAAGTACCTACCTATCACAAAGACAAAATATTTATTTGTAAACATAGGTTCAAAGGGTTTACGCTGATATTGTACAATATGCAAAATGCTAACTGCACGCATAATGTACAAACAGTCAAAATGCATATACGCAAAATCCACATCATGATAAATGTACAGAACGAGAAATGTACATTCAGCGTTAATACATTTTGCGTACGTACAGTACATAGCGCATAATGTGTAAAAAGAAAAATTTACGTATTTTACATTTCTGTTGTCTACCTCTACCTACATGTTATTGTATTGTTTTTCTTTTTAACTGCTTTGTTTGTGTGAGGTGTGCAATAAAGAGTATTTGTATTGTATTGCATTGTGTATTTCTCGTTCTGTACATTTATATCTCTATGTTTTGCCGTAAGGCATAAAAATATTTTAAGTCAAGATAGAGCATGCGTCAATTGTTACAATTCTTCATCTGTCAAGTATTCCCTTAGTGGCTTTTTGAACAAGAAATGCAAACAAGCTTTTTTGAACGCTACCAATTCTTCTAACTTAGTTATATTTCTTGGCAATCTATTGCATATCACGCCGTCATACATTTCGTTTTACCAATATGCGTTTTTTTATTTGCCGCATCTTTCTTGTGACTCGCTGGTCAGACTATTATGCCCACCCTGACCCTGTGACAACTTTACTGAACTGACTTCGACAACGTGGCTGCGGTATTTGGCACACATTGCCTTTTGTGGTACCTGTCATAGTGATGATTTTCTTGTCCTAAAAATATGATGTGCATTTGGTGAATGCGCGGGCGCGCCGCATCATCATCCTAAAGATGATAGCCGAGAGGGCAGATTGTCCCAATATGTTAAACTGTGGAAGATTGCATTCGCCCACTAGTGTTATCAAATGGTAACCACCTTAGTAAAATAGTAAATTAACACTTAGTTTTTAAGTTATTCATAATACTAACAAAATATGTGTCTATTGTTACATGAAATAAAAGATTTTTATTTTTATTTTATTTTTATTATTTATTGGTCAAAAAGTTGTGTTAGGAGTTAGGAACCATGGTGTTAGGGAAGAGGATCTTGTATTATTTGACCTTGATGAGTTTAGGAATGGAATAGCTCTCTCAGTTAATAAAAACTTTGAAATATTTATATGGCAAATCAGTCGGCGCCAATCCCATTAAACCAGCGCTTTCATAATACAGCAATACAACTGTCGCAGAAATATTCATAATTTTACTCAGACACAATCTCGAAAGTACCCCTTAGTAACGTTTTAAAGTTAATTACGTTAAGCAGTGATTTAATGAAGTCTTCAAGATAATGAAATAGGTAAAGAGTTTCGCGTCTAAACGTAGCCCAACTTTTTAGCTAAGTAGGTAACACCAAAAACGTGCGTACAAAGGCGGGTTGCACTGCACCAGCTTACGTTTGCAGACCTATCAACGTTAAATATGGCGACAGTAACTGTCATTCCATATAAACTAAACTTGTCAAACTTTCCATACATCCAGATTTTAACGAACACCGCTTACAATTACAGACCGTCTGGATTGACATTACTCTATTCGGCGGTCAGTCGGGCAGCATTAAGACACATTTTTTCACACAACATTGAAACGTATGAAAATACACTTCAAAAACGCAATTTTTATCACCAGACCTGATTCAAAACACGATTAATTACTGTTAAGTAATAAACAATGACGTTGAATGCAACGATTCGCTCCCATCGGGACCGGACAATCGCCTCTGAAACACTATTTTTAAGCAAAACTTGGACTGCTGCCACGGCCCGTGTCCTCGCGCTACTCGCACCAAATCCCAACCAATTCGCTCCCAGTCCCTCTAAATAATACAAATTGGCTAAATAACCTTAAGCCGCATACCGAGCATTGTAACATTCTTACCGATTCATCGTTGTTTTAAGATATTCGCGGTCAGAGATCGGGATACAAATAAACTGTAGCGTTAGATACTGAAACTTTCTCAGTTGGATCGATGATGGCGCGGTGAGCGTCGCGCGCGTCGGTCATGGCGCGTAACAGATGGACGCTAGCTCTAATTATAGTCTGCCTACCAATCCTAGCGACAGTGATAACCGCATTCCGTGTACGCGATTTACCTAAAAGTGACAGTGCAGACAAGTTAACTAAACATAGTGTTAGTAGTGCCAAAAGTTACGAGGAATTAAAGAGAGCCGTGCGGGAGAAGCAACAGCTGATTAATCAAAAGGTTGGCGCGAAATCGGATGTATTTAAAATAGACAGCGATAGTGATGACGATGATGTCGATTTGGATATTATAAAAAGTAAAAGTGTTGACAAAACAAACGTGAATCCTAAAATAAGTAAAGTTGAAAAGTTATCAGAGCCCAAAAAAGGAAAAGTAGAGGAATCTCAAACAAAACGTTATGTCAAAAAAGCAGAACCAAGAAAAACACAGTTTAAATTGTCCTTTGACGATGATGACGACGACGACGACGACGATGATGATGATGGAGATGACTCAACTTACTTGAAGAAACAATCTAAGACTAGTGAATGGAAAAAAGAACTATTGAAACCAAATATTAAGAAAGCAGATGTTAATGAAAAAGTTAAAATCAGACCACAGATAATAGTTGAAAGAAAAGACAGTGACGATGGCAACCATGACGATGACGATGACGATGACGACGATGATGATGAAAAACAAAAGGATACAAAGAAAATTGTCCCCACTACTGAAATAAACAAAAAAGAAGATTTAAAGCAGAGCTCAACAAAAACTGATGCAAACAAACCCATACCAATAAAATCTAAGAAAGATGATAATGATGATGATGACGATGACGATGACGACAATGACGATGACAAAGATGATTCAAGTAAAAATAAAGACGTCAAATATAAAAGTCCCCCTAAACCAGAAAAACCAGATAATATTGAAAAGCCTGCTCTAAAAAAAGATACTAAAGATCATGGGGCAAAAATAGACGATAAAAAACTCAAAATAGAACCCAAGCCAGAGGAAAAGAAATCACCTCCTATTAAGAAAGAGCCTCTGGCAAGTGAGCCTAAACCAAAACCAGCAGATGTCAGAAAACTGGAAACACCACTGGGAAGACCACCACCAACAGCGAAACAGGATCAACTCAAACCTAAAGTAGGAGCCCCAAAGAAAGAGGTCCAGAAAGAAGACCCTAAAAAGCAAAAAGAACCCGAAAAAGATCATGTAAAGGCTAAATCAGTACCAAAAGAAGAAGGAAAGAAGGTTGAAAAACATCCCGACCCCAAAAAAGATACCAAATCTGAGCCTTCGAAACAAAAAAGCTCTGAAACCACTAGTGAACGTAAGGAAGAAAAAGGCAGCACACATAAGAAAGAGTCCGACAGCGCTGAAGTTAAGAGTAGTATCGACCAATTAACAGACATGTTACACAGGAGAAATATGTTAGCAAGTGAATTCGAAGACTTTTATGCTTTTCTGCCAACATTTGCTCCTAATTTCTCGAGGATTCATAATCCAGAATGCAGACGGCATGGACAAATTCTATTAAGGCAATTACGCGGGACGAAACTATGGGCTTTGAATAGTAAGTACGTAATTAAATAACTAACTTTTGCTCGGGGTTACACTGAAATTAATTGGGTGACGAGAGCTTTTTACTGCGAACATTTAACACTAACATACTTAAATGCTAGCGTTTGCAGCTTTCAAATGTAACTCTCAGTACTATATAGAACTTAATTTGAAAGTTTTGTGTGCATTATTAAATTATTGTAATGCGCCTCGCATTTTTTATCGTCTGTGGTGTAGGTAATGTTATTATTTGAACTCTAGGCCGACATGAGCATTTTAGTTTCATATTCATTAATAATGATGAGCTACGGTAGCCTAGTGGTTTAGGCATGCGGCTGTCAAGCGGCGGTCGTGGGTTCGAATCCCGGCTCGTACCAATGAGTTTTTCGGAACTTATGTACGGAATATTTACCGTTAGCTTTTCGGTGAAGGAAAACATCGTGAGGAAGCAGGTTTAATCCCAATAAGGTCTAGTTTTCCCTCTGGGTTGGAAGGTCAGATGGCAGTCGCTTTCGTAAAACTAGTGCCTATGCCAAATCTTGGGATTAGGTGTCAAAGCGGACCCCGGGCTCCTTTAGGGCACAACCGGGAATAACGCTAGGACGATGATGTTCATTAATTATGATATTTTTCAAACTTTTTGTGTTATTTAAGCGTGATTATACATAGTAATATTATACAAATACATTTTTATCAAACATGCTCGGAAATGTATGCGTTAATATCACGAAAGGAAGGCATGAAGTTTCTTGTTTAAGGCTCCCTACATTACTTCTTGGCCTTACGCCAAGAAGTAATGTATGAAAACCCTAAGTAAAACCATTATTGTCCGCCACTCTAACTTTTGAAATTTGCTTACTAATATTAAACTGACAAAGGAAAAATTACATACTGCCAACCACCACTACTCTGTAAGCATACTTGCGACATAAAAAAAAAACAAAATCTATGGTAAGTACTATACTTATGTGCGGTAAAACATGGTGCTCGAACGGCTTCTTCAAATGGCATGTTTAAAAAATAAAAAAGGTGGCAAATTACACAATTGTTTTCTGATCTTTCGTTCCGATTGTAATTATTTTTATTTTAATATTTCCTCACATCGTTTGAGAAAAGCACTATACAATCCTCGGCCGGAACAGGGATTGCTGGACTCATTGGATCCGGCCTCGTCTACGACTCAACCGTCTACCCCAATCTCGTCCAGCAATCCCTTACTTCACGGCCTCTGCAGTAATGTACTATTTTACAGTTTAGTATTACCTATTTTGAATAACTACGTTCAACCCGTACAGATAATAAGATTTAAGTATAGTATTCATGGTAGGCCCCACAAGGTGGACTGATGACCTGGTTGCTGGTAAGCAACCTTTAGGTTGCTGGAGTCCGCTGGATGCGGGTGGCGCAGGACCGGTCACTTTGGCACTCTTTGAGGGCGGCCTATGTCCAGAAGTGGACGTCTTTCGGCTAATATGGTGTGATGATAGTATTCATGAGCGAATCATACTTTTTGATATGAGCTGAATTTAAATCACTTGGTAAATATATTACTCCTTATACGAAACCTCATTATATGAAACCAACACAACACAAAGCAAGAGGTAAACAAGGTCTTATAGCTAAAAAGCGATCTCTTCCAGGCTATTGTTGTAGGTCACCGGCCATAAAAAAGTTTTTCTCAGATGCCGCGAAAATTTCATAATGAATTTAAATAAACTTTGTATAACGAAATGGCTGAATGGCATAAATTAATCTAATCTAATCTTAAGAGCCCTGTTGGTTAAATAAGTTAGGATTGCTTTATATCAATCCTGAAAAGTTTGCAGTTTCTGAGAAAAACTACTAAAGGCAAATGATGATTAAGGCAAACCTTTAATTCGTATTTGATGAGGGAATGCTACAGTAATTATTTGCGTCTAAACGGGACTTAATCGCGCATAATTAAATTTATTTTTTTACCTACGTGTGGTTACTCCACGTTTCGGATGTGTCACAACCATCCTTGATCGCGGGATGACTGTCTTTAGTAAAACAAACGTCTAAAAATCGTAAAAGAGAAAATCAATATTAGGTAAGCTTTTGTTTGATTAAAAACGGGGCATTTCGTTTAAATGGTCACGTTTATTAATATAGGCATAGCCATTGTAACTTATATGAGGGGAAATATACTAAAAACGTACTTCTATTCTAACTACATCGTGTCAATGACGTTCATAAGATAAGATGCGTAATGTAGGTCAGTATATCGAACATTAAAATTGCAAGCTAACGGCTAGTTGTGATTTTTTATACGTTGTTAGTACCACTCGAGAGACCTGTGCTAACTTTGCAGCACTCGAAAAACCACACCACACACTGGCTTTCACACACATAAAATGTGTGTGTGTGTACACACACATTTTTTGGTATTGTCAATTGTCAATTGTCATCATCAATCATCAATCATCATCATCAATCAATCAATCAATAAATAAATAAATAAATCAATCAATCAATCAATCATCAATGGTCCTACTAATATTATAAATGCGAAAGTTTGGTTGTTTGGATGTTTGGATGTTTAGATGTTTAGATGTTTGGATGTTTGTTACTCAATCACGCTTCAGCGGCTTAACCGATTTGGATGAAATTTTGCACGAAGATAGTTTATAGCCTGGATTAAAATATAGGATAGTTTTTATCCCGGGCCCACGCAGACGAAGTCGCGGGCGGAAGCTAGTTGTCAATATAAATCCTAAACTATGCGGTTTTTTTTAATAAAAATCTAGGCATTTGTCTAAGAAGACTAAAATTGCTACAATTTGAGACCAATTTAGCAATCAAGTCTTCTTAAACAAATGTCGTTTTTTTTTAAAAAAAACGGCTTGGTTTAGGATTTATAATGACAATACCAAAACAAGTGCGAAAATTTAAAATTTCGGGGTTTTTCGAGTGCTGCAAAGTTAGCATAGGTCTTTCGAAGCTGCAAACTTGGATTTACGGTCCTGGTAGTGGTCGTAACATATTAAAAATCACAACTAGCCGTTAGCTTGCGATTTTATTTTTCTGGACAAATATGACTGTACTTAATGCCCCATTTAAATCTAACAATAACTATTACATTATACACGATACGATTATAATATTACTTTTTATTTTCTCAAGAGAAGTGGCTACGTTAGTAAATTCTTTGTGAAACGCTAAGGTTTATATTTCTCCAATAATCTAAACGTTTGAATTTCTTGTGGAGCATTAAAATACAATGTAAAAAAAGTAAAAGCTGGTTCTTTCAATAAAAAATTTGCTACTTCTAATCTAAATATCATTTCAGACGATTTAAACATTGCAATGGAGACATGGTTTTGTTTTGTTTCGTTAAAATATTGCTACTTTATTTATCTAAAACCGGAAAGTTCCGAAATAACCATTCGTTGTAACAATAATATTTTCAATTCGCAAGCTCCAAGTGCGGGTGAAGAGCACAGCATATCGATCTCTCATCAGCGAGCGAGCGAGACCTCATTTTGGTTACTATAGTCAACTTAAGTGTTCGGGTCTCCTCATCATGCTTGCACAGTACATTACACCGGCTATTTATTTATGGTGGCACTGTTCCGCCGTTTCGGAACAGATGTTGCGCGGGGAAAAATCATAAATAACCGTAACACAGTTAGTTTCAAGGTCTGCCCTAGCTCAATAAACTTGGAACAACAACAAACGCAATCTTTGATGAGGTTGCCAGATTCTGACATTATATGTTAATAAATAAATGCGAAACTCAATTTAAGTAACAATTAAAATAAATATTAGTCTGTTTATTGCCTTTTGGCGCTAAACCATTTTCTTGGCTAATAAAAATAAAAACTGTGAGTAAATAAATATGTAAAGAAAAAGAGCCAAAACAATGTTTGCAAAAATTTCAATAATTCAAGTCAAATTAAATGAAAACATCAATTTCTCTAAGCAGTAATATCTCAAAAGCTCATTTAAATCAATCTTAAATAAGATTATCTAAGCATATTAATTTACATGCATGATCAATCTTATATTTAAGCACTATTGCAAAAATTAACAAAATAAAATATCAAAATACTTACGCCTTTTGGAAATAAAGTTAATGTTACATATGAAATATATACCTATGTATAAATAACATCATGAAGACACGTGTGTGATATACTACTGAAAAGTTATTACTCAGTAATTTTATAATATAAGTGTTTTATTACCCCGTGTGGTGTCGGGTTAGAATAGCACCACCCCCTTTCTTCCTGTGGGTGTCGAAATAGTCGACTAAGGGAACGGGGTTGAAGTGTAATGTGGGCAATGGGCTAGCAACCTATCACGGCGATATCACATTTTGTCTATCTTTTATACCCACATTTATGCTAAAAGTGGCACTGGATTATACGCTTCATATGCTTTGCCTACCCCTTTTAAGTATAAATGCGTGAATCTATGTAATGGTGGTCATTATTAAAATAGTTTTTACTATTCGTTACCAGGGTACGCACGAAACATGTACCTAATGCACAAAATAAATAACAGTATTGGTCAGATACGGACCTTCAGTGCGTAGTGAAGGTCCTTATCTGACCAATCCGATGTTTGGCAGTAGAAATTTTAAATCATGGCACCCTGTTTGCACGCGGCCGCTGCATAGCTCGTGCTCGTTCGTACCTAGCGGGATCGGATGTATCTACACCTCGGAGGTGTGCGACAGTCAAATTTGCCCGTAGCGGTAAGGTGCTAAGGAGCATTCTTATGGAACAGAAAATCGAGCAATCGCCGTTTAAAAAAAAGTACTTAACAACGAATAGAGCCAAACATCGCTACGAACTTCTAGCAAACTAGCATGCCGTGCGGGAGGTGTTGCGGAGAAGGACCGCGTTGGAACAATAATAAAATTGCTCGGCTCGGCAAAAAGCTAGAAGCAAATTTACATTCGTGTCGCTAGAATGCTAACAAGAACGCTCGCTGGAATGCTCGCTAAAACGCTCCCGTTTATTTTGTGAGCTTGCACATGTAACGTAGATTACTCATTACAAGTGAATTCTCAAGTACCTTTATGCAATTTATATTGATGCAATCAACTGTCATTGTAGGTGATAATTAATTCTACCGTGGCTGTGACCCGACGGACGATACTTGTAAATTATTTCACGAGTTAAATGGCAAACTCGTTCAGCGCCAATCACGAGTGACACAGGTGCTTTTCTCCACATATCGATATTATGCTGCTACGTACTGCGGCGAGCGTAGCATGGCGGTAAATATAAGACCAGAGATTGCCTGCACTCGTTTCCGCCGCTTTCACTGCCAGGAACTCGCCTGGCGCGCTCCTACGCCGTAGTCGCTTTCCGCTACATACGGGGAAATCCACAGGATCCGCTAAGAGCGTAGCGTAGCAATTCTTGGCAGTGAATGTGTTAACCAATAATGCACGGTTAAAACGCGATGGTGGCGGGCGAGCTCTCTCGATTTTTCGATGTGTTGTTGTCATGAATAAATGTAGTGTAGAATACTATATTCTATTATATTCTATTCTAAATCAACCAAGAGTATAGCTGCCATAACAAATAGTTCAATGCTTCAGCTTGGTTCCTAATTCGTTCGTATGTCCGGCTGTCCGGCTGTCCGGCTGTCTGGCTGCCCGGCTGTCCAGCTGTCCAGCTGTTCTCCTCTGCAGGTCGCATTTCTCAACCGATTCTCGTGAAATTTTGTGAGCAGGTTAGATTTTTAGCCGATTCAGTTTTTGGACTTTAAAAATTATATTAAACTAGTGACCCGCCCTGGCTTCACACGGGTGCTATATTATACATATAAGCCTTGCTCTATGCTCTATGCTATAGCTCTTGAATCATTCTATCTAATTAAAAAAAACCATCATCATCTGTTCAATCAAAATCCATTGCGTAGTTTTAAAGATATAAGCACACATAGGGACAGACAGCGGGAAGAGACTTTGTTTTATATAGATAGGTACTATGTAGTGATAGTGATTATTTAATAAAGACACCCTCTGGAGTTCTACAGCTCACAGACCTACTCGTGTAAGTTGTTTCATGTACAGTCAGCTGTGTGTCATTTTCAATGTTTCATGTAGTCTAATGTGACCCCTCTGCAATAGACGTTTATATGCAGGGGGTGTTGTTTCCCTGCCGCGGACTGTACCTACTTAGTTATTTGTAACTATAGAGAGTGATTTTAGAGACGTAATTAGAAACAGAAAGTATCAAAAAATAAACTTATAACTGGTTTTAAAGTTTCTAATTAAGTTGTGGTTCTTAAAATAAAATAGAAACATTAATTTTGGTCAATCTGCGCCGCATTGCGTGCTATCATCCCCCATACAAATGTGTCGCAGACTCATGATTTATGTTTTTGTGCTTACATTTTAAAAGAAAATTTTCTTTGTGTTCATATGATTGCCTTGAAATGGCGATTAATCTTTCGCACGGAACGCGGATCCGGGAACGGGGAAACAAAATATTAGAAGAAAAAAGTTTAATTATTACAACGGAAAAGTTACTTCTGCATTGTCGATTGTGTAACACTTCCTACGTTAGGTAGATCTAAATGGCATTTTTGTATGGGGAAAATGACAGTTGATTTTTACGAAAAACGAGTTTAATTTTAAAAACGGAAATGTTACTTCTGCATTTCGATTGTGTAACGCTTCGTCCTTTAGGTAGATGAACATTTGTGTCATTATTTGTATGGGAAAATGACAGTTGATTTTTACGGAAAACGATAGATTAGTTACAAAGACGGAAAAAAGTTACTTCTGCATGTCAATTGTGTAACGGTAGATCTAGATGGATTTTTTAATGGGAAAATTACACTCGTTCGAACAGTTACGCAATTACCTCTAGTTCCCATTTGTCGGTTCGCTCAAAAGCCTTTATGTTTGCATACTGTTTACGCAACAAATACAATTACAAATACAAATACTTTATTCGTCGATCATAGGTATACAATATACATGACATAATATTGCAGATAGTGGTAAAAGCGGTATTGTTTCACTATGTCGTACCCGGAGGCATACGAATTTTCATGCAGTCACTCAGTAGTAGAAGTGGCATGCATTAAAATATAATTGTTTACAGTCTTAAATAAAGGTAGTTACAATGTCAAATTTCAAATCTAATTAACGAATATTCTAACATATAAATAATGTGCTAAAAAAGTTTATGTCAGAAAATATGCTAATTACAATAATAAAATATGTTTTTTTTTACATTTGAATAAATGTTTTTCTTTCTTTCTTTCTAGGATTTTTCTAAGAGATTGCTTGATAACCCTCAGTTAGCTTACAGTTTAGGATGGAATAAACTTCTTTAGTGGTTTCATAAATTCGATTAGTAAAGTACGAATCAGTCCGGCTTTCCAGCATAGAAATTTGCTCATGGTTGAATAGAAATTCGCTCCATAACCCAATCAAAGTCTCCAAAACGTATCTTGAAGTACTCAAGTCTCGCCTTCCTCTCCGAACTATCTTTTTTAAAGTTAGACAAAGCAGTCTCAATGCTTCGTTGAATCTCTGTCTGTCGTTGGACGTTATCCATCTTGATTGATTTGGTGTTAGCAATATTAGGAAAGATCTTACTTGAATATCTCTTTGCGCTGTTCTCTTACTGCCAAATACCACCGTTGCTGTTGAAGTTACGCTTCCCCTTTAATCGCTCCAATCCTCACGCGCTAAGTCAAAAGTTCGTTCACCTCACAACGCCAATCAACCACCGTATCAAAACGCGCGAGGTCACTGTTAGAAGGACCAATGTGGGCGGCGAGGTTTAAGGTCACAGCTCACTATAGGTAGACTCACCCGGCACACGCACCGCTCATCGCCTCTAGTCGCTAATGTAACGTAGTATGGCGAGGCGGTGCGGTGCGTGTGCCGGGTGGGTCTAGTGAGCTGTGACCTTAAACCTCGCCGCCCACATTGGTCGTTCTAACAGTGACCTCGCGCGTTTTGATATGGTGGTTGATTGGCGTTGTGAGGTGAACGAACTTTTGACTTGGCGCGTGAGGATTGGAGCGATTAAAGGAGAAGAGTAACTTCAACAGCAACGGTGGTATTTGCACAGCAATGGCGAATGTTAAAGTCGGGAAAAGAGTATAAAATGTTTATTAACTAAAATACTACTACAAAACTGTTATTGGCTAAGTAAGAAAGATGTTGAAAATGGTACTGTTATCAAATAGATTGGAATGCACTCGGTCACGGCGGAATTCGTAAATGCATTAAAATTACATCTAAGCGGCACTCAATGCAACTAAATAATCGCATACGCACGTAGGCGCATGGCACGTGTTAGGTTTAAACATTTCTATAACAATCAAAGGCATGTAGGTAGGCAATGAAAGCATTTAGAACAATGAATTTGATGAGTGGGATACATTCTTGGAGAAGACCTCCTACCTAAATTATAATTTTAGAACAACTTAATGATTATTATTGATATTACTATATCACCATATATTATATATACATTGATTCATGATGATGATGATGACGATGATGATGATATATGATATATACATATAATAATAAATTCGAAAGTTTGGATGTTTAGATGTTTGTTACTCAATCACGCTTAAACATAGTTTATAGCGTGGATTAAAAAGAATATTTTTTATCTTGGGTCCATGCAAACGAAATCGCGGGCGGAAGCTAGTGTCCAATAAATAAATAATTCAAGGCTAGGACGCTGTGTGGAAATATGTTTTACGTAACTGTAAACAAACACCATGCTAAACTTAAGCGTCTCATGGACACTTAAATGACACACATAAATAGGTATGCTACTTTAGCTTCATAAAACACTAATTACACTAACTCAACACCTTTGCGTGTTACAATCCCCAAAGGACCAACAACTGAATAGTATCTTTTTACGACGCAACTTAAAACTAGTCTACTCTTTTATAAATAAGGTCCACAATCGTAAATCTCTACGGAAAATACCTTTACTCAACCAGCATTCATAATTCCAGTGCTCGATGCGTCAGCGAAAATCCCCTCGGGGATCCTCCAAGGCAACGGCATTCAGCTGGGCGACTTCGACCAGTGCGTCGGGAGTCGGGCAAGGGTTCAACTGGAGACAGGAAGCGTGGTGAAGCTCCAGGGAAAGTACTGCTTGGCTCGGATCGACTTGAAGGCTCAACACCAAGAGCTGGAGGTGCCCGTGCATCTGGCGCAAGCCAGGAACCTCATTAGGAGTCGGATAGATGATGTGAGTTTTAGTATTAAGGTTAGTTTTTGAGTAAAAGGACGTTATGGTTCTTGTGTTTGTAAAGATGGCTGCGGAGTTAAAGAGCTTGCACACCTAACGTTATTTTCGCTATCTATTGTACAAATGATGAGCGGATGTGTGGTGGTACGAATACAGGTCCGCTTCCGCGCAATATGAACCTGCTGCGTAATTGTAACAGGAAGGTCCTTACCTTCCTAAATCTGGGCGACATCTGTCGGTAAACTACAAAATGCCGGATACAGATTCTGCCCTACCAAATACGGAAGGCCTACCATTTCTGTGAAACCATGTTTTATTACAGTTACTAAGCCATGTCTTACTTCGTTCAGCCAGGTCACTTTGTGCCGCGTTTCTCTACGTTGAGCTGGGGCGTGTGCTTGCCCTCGCCTTGCGACCCTGAGGATGCGGAGGTGGTCATCAAGGACTCACTCAAGCACTACCAGCATACCAGCGGTCTGGTCATCAGAGTCAAGATCGATGAGAGGGACTGTCACACCCACGAGCCCTCATGGGATGATTGTTTCGAGCTTCCGACTGTGCTGACGTTGTGAGTACTGTTAATGCCTGTCCGTCATATTTATTTGAAGCGTTTGAAGTTATATGATATTTTAGGGTTTCGTACCCAAAGGGTAAAAACGGGATCCTATTACTAAGGCTCCGCTGTCCGTCCGTCCATCCGTCCGTCTGTCACCAGGCGTTAGACAGTTGAAAATTTCAGAGATGATGTATTTCTGTTGCCGCTATAACAGCAAATACTAAAAAACAGAATAAAATGAATATGTAAGGGGGCTCCCATACAACAAACGTGATTTTTTGCCGTTTCTATAGATAATGGTACGGAGCCTTTCGTGCGCGAGTCCGACTCGCATTTGGCTGGTTTTTTTTTTAAATCGGCTAGGTGCATGTCGAGCTACGTGCAGTGTAGATTTCCGTAGTTTCCGGTCTGTCTCTGTCATCGATACGCGCGGGACACTTTACTCGAACAAAAATTAGGGCTTTAAAGCCTTGCAAACAGATCTGTTCATAAACAGAAAGTTTTATTTTCGTCTAAGTATGCCAAAATCTATTCTGGCAATCATTATTAATTTGCATTGAATTAATTATTGGTGTCAATATACATCTAAAAGTTTCTAGCGTGTTTTATTTAACGAACAAGATCACTGAATTGAAAAATGGCTTTAAGAAGCCGATGAACGAGCTACCCAACGATACCCCACCCCAAACTATAGGCTTATCGAAAAAAACCCTAAACATAAATTTTTGCCAGGATTTTATTCTACTGTCTTGCCGGCGTGATTGATTTATTTGGGGGCACGGCAGTGCCCCCGCCAAGTCGAGCAAAACACGGCCGTACCATCCTTTTCTCGAAGCAGTTCAGGTAATTTTCGACCCCCCTATAACTTCGTTGTGGATAAAACTAGAAGCCTGAATTTTCAGTAAACAAGCAGGTATTGTATAAAAACGGTATTTTTTAAATTTCATTGAATTTGAACCAGTAGTTTAAGAATTATAACTAGTCTAAGTTTCTTAATTTTGTCACTCACTCACTGACTGACTGACATAGAAGCTTCAAGTTTAGAATACAATTAGGGTTTAGTGTATAAATCAAGGAAAAACTAAAATATTTTGCAATTTCGATCCAGTTTTTTAAATACATCAACTGCATAAATAACCCCCTTATTATTATTATTGTAATCCCATATAAATAAAATATATAGGATTACAATGTTACATTTGCAGTGAATGGGACAAATGAAAAAGCAACAATGGGACTGCATTCATAATTTGTATGTATTGATAATACAATAACCTACAAAAAGAAGTGAGATCCCATAAAAAAAATCCATTTAAAAAAGAGGCCAAGTCTCGAAACTTCCACCGTAAAAAGTTGTGAGATATTTCGTAGAAACAAGTCTCAGGCGAGCTGACTGCGTTTTTTCCCAATCAAATACATAATTTTATTGTAGAAGTTATGGAAATAGTGGTTATGACCATTTTTGTACGGATTACGTAAAATTAACCAATAAAATATTCGATTGTCAAATGATGTCATGAGCAATATAACCATAAAATTATCTACCTGTGTTCATTTAATAGACATGAACCTGTTGTGACTATGATGAATCATGCATATAATGATTCACTTGCGGTTTAGAATTTATATGTTAATTAGGGTTTTGGGAAAAATAACCAAATCTAAATCATGACGATGACCTTCCTCCGATGTTAACGTTGGGATTTATATTATGACGACCGGTTTTGCCCAGTAGATATAGTGACAGTGACCCTGCCTATAAAGCACGATATCGGTCGGTAGGTATATTGTCTTTGGGGTTTTCTATTTAAATATTTATAAATATTACATATATCATCGTCTAGTATCCATAAAACAAGCCTTTTTAAGCTTACCTGGCTAGCTCGTTTTGTGTTAGAAATTTGAATGTTCCCTAAAATTAATTATTATGTAAATTAATTTATTTGTGCCGCCGATAGCACGACCAGCGTCAGTTAGGGACCACCAGAATGACAAGGTTTCTTCAATAAAATAGAATAACAATTCTACATACCCTATTCCAATGGTTAGCCGTGCAAATGCAATTTTATTAGCAGTACATACAACGTGTTTTTTCCACCGTCTTAGAGCCGAAGCCCACTTAAAGTATCCAAAACGTATCTACTAATCATTCGTGAAAGAAAAATGTAGTTAAGTTTTTAGTAATAAAAGGTAATTAAGTTTGATAAATCCTGTATGGCGCGCGGTGTGAAGTTCATTCACCCGGTTAGAGTTCGTACCTGTCTACAAAAGATGCCGGCTAGCGGTCACTGCGGGTGTGGTCACCTATGAATGATTAAAATTAATATTAATACAAAAAAAAACCTTGGCACACCAAATTACATCAGACTAATAAATTAGGTGGTCGCTAAGCAGCACACTGATCCTTATAAGTTCCTCGAATTGTTCGCAGATCACTCTACGCTGTCGTTATTCTTCTTGTCTCCGTGGCTACTGTCCAGGACTATCTGTCTAGTGGGACCACTGATGAGGCTCCAAACGAAGATTCTGATGATAAAGCAGAGTGTGACCAGGAGGCTGAAGAAAAAGAGAAAGAAAAGACAGCTCAGCCTAAAGGTAATTTAACATTAAATGACGTATGTGGATTTAATTTAGGAAAATCCTAATGTTAAATACTCAAATCTTAATCTGCAAAGAAAATGTTGGACACTACGATATCTGTGTCTAACAATGACCAAGCAAGGTCATCCCAAAAACAATTATTTCGAAATGAGTCCAATGTTATCCTAGGTCAAGTCCACACTAAACCATCAATAGAATACAATAAGATGACTTGACCTGGCCAGTTGCAACAGTCGAAACAGCGCGTAAGCATACGTAATTTATGCTAATTAACAATGCTAATACTTTGTGACTGGCATACCTAATTAATAAAGCTACTTGAGCGTGAACTCCTAATAAGATACATGATGGATTTTTCACTGGTAACATTTTAGGGACAAAATGTGTAGGTAGGCCGTACTGATTAAGTTTAGGTATGGGACAAACCACGAATTGAATAATAACGGTTGTTCCATATGGCGCAATTTCATTCTTCAGTATTTAATTTGTTTTTTAAGTATCCAAAATTTGTTTCGATTTCACGGCTGGTTCCATAGTGAGGTGTGTATTCCCACATCGCAACTAGTTATGTAATTCCGAAAAACAGTGGGAGTGAACTATTGTACAAGAGGGGAATACACCAAATGGTAGATCATCCAACCGCCAGTATGACCAAGTCATTGACTTCACGGTATTATATCAGCCAGGCTTAAAAAAACCGAAATTGAAGCAGTTCGTTCAGAAAGCTATGAAAAGCTTTCATAGACATGACCATCAGCAATGGTGAACGAATCAGCAGGGAAGAGAGAGAACGAAAATCTTAATTACGATAAATGGAACTGTTTTACTAGCAGGCATAACTTAGTCCGTTTGTGGAGTATCGTTCTAATGTTTTCTCTTTCCAGTTCCTTCTTACTCTACTAGCTAGAGGCACCTTACTTGGTTAGCAAAGTATCGGTCTACATGTTATCTCTTTCATTTCCACATTGATTCCTCAGTACCTTCTCACTCTACTAGCAACAGTTATACCTTACTTGGTTAGCGAAGTATCGGTCTACACGTTATTTCTTTCATTCCCAGACGTATTCCTTAGTTCCTTCTCAGCAGCAAGATGCATAATATCTATTTGGTTAGCAAAGTATCGGTCTACACGACTGCTACCTCTTTCATTGCTAGATGGATTCCTCTCACTCTACTAGCAAGTGGCATACCTTTCTTGGTTAGCGAAGTATTGGTGTACATGTTATCCCTTTCATTCCCAGATGGATTCCTCAGTGCCTTCTCACTCTACCGCACGCTTAAGAAGCTCACCGCGCCAGGATCGAATGACGAGATATCCTGCATCCACGGAATACGCGGGCTCGCTACTATCGCTCTTCTGATCGCACATAAGTTTCTGCCCGTCGCTGTCACTCCGTACAACAATCGTCTGAAGATAACTGAGGTACTTACATTCGTAAAGAAGTAGATTCCCAAAGGATGTAAGTGATTTCAACCGAGACTCGAATAAATCATTCTGGGCAATCAGTGTGTTCATACAAGTTAAACACATTCCATCTCCACCATTGGGCCAGCTCAGTGGTGCCATAATATTTCTTCGTCATCGAACTTGCACAAGTATGCCGAATTTCAGCTATATCGGATACCGGCAATTAGCTTGAACATAGTTTTTAAAGACATAATCTATATAAGTATGCACAGTGCATGTTAATTATAACACTTGTAATAAATACAGGGTGTCCCGGAACTCAACCATAACCTGGTACCGGGTGAGAGGCCAAGGTATAGCAGTTATGAAAAAGTTAAGATAGAAATCCATGTAATTTTTATTTTCATTACTGGTATACTACCTGGTACCGGGTGAGAGGCCAAGGTATACCAGTTATGAAAAAAAGAATTGACATTTATTTTTTTTCTTTATTTTTTCATAACTGGTATACCTTGGCCTCTCATCCGGTACCAGGTTATCGTTGAGTTCCGGGACACCCTGTATATATAGACAAAACATGTCTGTAGTTCTGGCCTCCTAATTATAACTTTTAGAGATCTGTTAAAGTTAAGATTATTTAATGTGGCAGACCTTCTAAAACTGTATCTGAAATTTTCTTCTCTGGAGGATAGAGTTGCTTTTTGAATTGTCTGCTTTAAAGTAATTCGGCCAACTCTCAAGTATACGTAGTGTAAATGTGTTTAAGAACAACATGTCTTATAGTAACAGTCATTAGTTCAACACTCACTCTTGAGCGAGTTCCAAATAAAGAATTAGGCTCATTAAAACATCCAATGTCGCACCTAATACACTTGGCAACCCGCCATGCTTGTTCTAGCGGGTGACACATCGGCGGCACATTTTTAATTGTATTATTCACATTATAAATATCCGATTGTATGATAAGGTTTTGAATTATTCTATTGTGCTTCATAGGTAGGTACCTTTTTGAGCGTACGTCAATATTTGTAATTCTAACGAGACAGGAGCTTATGTCCGTAGTAACTAGTGGCTATGTGAGCTGTAGACCTCGTGAGTGTATTTTACACAAAAAAAGGTTTTTTTTTTTAACTTTCCATAAACTGCATTGATAATGAAAACCACATGTAACTGACAAATCTGCTTACAAAATTTCACGAGAACCGGTTGAGAAATGCGACCTGTAGAGTAGAACAGCCGCACAGCGGGACTGTACGAACGATTTTCGGCCCAAGCTCTTCAGCTCATCGCTCGCTTCGCTCGCTCGTTCAATTATGTTGTAGTAATTTATACATAGAGTATGGGTGTGGGTAATATCTACCGGTAACTTATACTTATTTTACTGCGTGGACCTTTTAATTCGCAAAATATTGCTAAGGTCATAGTTCAAGTCCCGGTGTCGCCAAATAGCCCAAACGATACTGGTCAGGAAAAAAAAGACTGTGAACGGCTATGTCTAGCCGGCTGGACAATGCCAATTAAAGGATTAACATAACGACATAAGACTGTGTCGTCTGGCTCTCGGCGATGTGGTATCCTACCGATGACGTCACGGTGGCGTTCAAGGCTTTCTTCTCGGCTGTGTCACAAAAATTCTTAGCATAGCTCATGTCATGTCATCTAGTGAAGTTCGTCATATTACAAACAAGACTGGATAACTATAGTTTAATGGGTGATTCTCAGAAAATGCTAAGTGAGTTTAATCTTACAAAATCAAAATCTATTATGATGAGTACTTCATACACATACCTACATCATAATCATCCTCCTAGAGTTATTCCCGGTTGTGCGCTAAACCAACCGTCCCTAAACGTCCGCTTTGACACTTAATCCCAAGATTTGGCATAGGCACTAGTTTTTATGAAAGCGACTGCCTGATTAGGATTAGACCGGCTTCCTCAAGATGTCTTCCTTCGCCGAAAAGCTGACGGTATATTTACCGTCAGCGGGATATTTCCCGTACCTACATAAGTTCCGAAAAACTCATTGGTACGAGCCGGTATTCGAACCCACGACCGCCGCTTGACAGCCGCATACCTGAACCACTAGGCTACCGTAGCTTCATACATAGTTTATTCATTTATTCATTCATTCATTTCATTTCATTTATTCATAACAAAGAAATTGTGTAGAATATTACAGTAAACATAATAATAATACAATAAAAATCCTAATGTTAATGTCAGTACAATCAATTCAAATGACAATACAATAAATTCAAATGTCGATACAATAAATTCAAATGTCAATACAATGTTTCCCTATTAAGTAATCTTATATAAGTAATCCAATGAACAATTCAGATATAACAATACAATTAACATTATCATTCATCAGCTATAAACTCTGATACAGATTAATACGACTTTTTCAGAAGAAATTGCTTAAGCCTCGCATTAAAAACTTTACTATTCGTCAACTATTCCTAAAAGGGGTAGGCACATCACATGAAACTTATGTCTTAGTGTCACTTTGAGCATAAATGTGGGTATAAAAGATCGACCGACGACGAGCGATATGTTGCTAGCCCATCATCCACAACACACTTCAACCCTGCTCCCTTAGTCGAATTTTAATGAATAATGACAATATTACACAGAATGGTAGACAAACGCAGAGCGTTTAAAAAACGCTACTTGAGAATCACGCAAACAAGTTTGCTAACTAAAATATTTCAGGCGCCATAATTGATTCAAAAATTCAAAATTCAAATATTTATTCTGCAAGTAGGCCTCAAGGGCTCTTTCACAAGTCCGAGCTTACAAATTCAATTAATTAACATGAAATGACATTTAATACATAGCCATTGTCCGGTTTCCATGTTTCGTATAAATTACGCACAACCACAAAATAAAAAAAGGCACTCATATTATCCATTTCGGAGCTACGATGCCTCAGACAGACACCCAGATACGATCACAGCATCATAGACAAACACCATCTAGTCCGGTAAGGCAATAAGATGTTAAGTATAGGTTCAGGTCCCGCTGGGTCCCCATTTTTGACTTAATTTCAAGACTCAATTTAAATGTCAAGTTAGAGAGATTTTTGCTTGCGTTTTTTGCCAGGATTTACTCTTAAGCGCGAATTACACAAGCACGACAGTCCCGAATGGTAATGTAGTTACATTGCGGGGTTTGACAGTCAGTCAGTATTTACCATTTTCAGTAGTACAAACGACAACACTGTTAACTGACCATCCTGTGTTTATATAGAACCTTATTACAATGTACTTAAGGTGCACCGATGGTCAGTTAGCTGTGTTGTCGATAGTACACTCGGTAACCCGCAATGTACCTAATGAAAGTTGCATGCAATTTCTTGCATGTGTAAAAATCCAGTTTGCGCTTGTTTAAAGAAATCTTTTCCAGGTGGTAAGCTCACCTCTATGGTCATGGTGTCGTGCTGGCTGGATGTACACAGATTGCTTCCTGCTGCTGAGTGGAGTTCTGACTGCCCACCGAATTTCGGCTGAGGGGTCAGCCGTGAAGAGACTGTTCTATCGGTACCTCAGGTACGCTTAATCAAAATTACATAAAGTTAGTAACAGATTTGCCTTAGTTTAAACAACACGTTTGCCAATTCGGTTTAATCATTATTTGTAGGTACCTATATTATTTTATAACGTGACTTATATACAAACTAGCTGCCCGGGGCTTCACCCGCGTATTGCAAATAACGCAGGTAACGTTTATATAACCTATAACCATCCAGAAAATCCATTATACATGTAGGTGAATGAATTTGTGAGATCGGATAAGCTGTTCCAGGGATTACCCATTACATACAAACTTACAACGCTACAATCTCACACTTTTCCTCTTTATAATATTAGAATATATTTACAAAAAAAATCATTAACATGGCTACCTACTTTGGTAAGCACTGCCATAATAAATAAATTGGTCAGCGAACCAGTTGAAAAGTCGATCGCCTGTACCGACAGTTCGGATTGTGTTGTCTGGTTTTTAATTGAGAAATTCGTCTATCAATATCATGCATCGCTTGTTTAATTTTAAGCCTAGGTATATTCACAAATTCTAAATAAGTATTACCAACTTAATAAAAAATATAGGTAACAGATTTTTGCTCGTTTGACCGCTCAAACTGGTTCGCTGACCAATGTCCTATGAGGCTAGCTAATCTTTGTATGGACGATTTTTCACAGTGTATTTAGCATTTTCTATGGTATTAGATAGTAGAGGTACATAATATTCATGTCCATATTTTAACGCCTGTGCCCAGGCAAATTTGTATACAACTGAGACTGGTCTACGTGAACTGTACTCCACGGAAGCAGTCAAGGAAAGGAAAGAAAAACAAATAAGAGCTGTATTTTAATTAAATAAACATCACTAGGAAGATTCCCTGTGGCTCTTATAACAAAGGTACAAGTTCCAATTTTACTGGTCTACAAGCCTATGTTTACTGTGCCTATGTATGTTTCAATTAAATTACATTCACTACATTCATCCCCAGGAATACATTATGTTTTGTATTAGGGAGCTGTATTATTTACCTATACCTACCTATACCTTTTCTCTTTTTGTCATTCACAAAACTATTTATCTTTTATGCAACATTGCTATGCAGAAAAGTGCAGGCGTTGAATTCGCTTCAATATATATTATAAACAAAACACTATTATATTTTTCGACACCCGGAGGATCGCAATAAGTTCGGCACAATAGTTTATTTTTATTTTTATTCACTAGGCGTGTCAGTGTCAGAGGATGAAACGGGACGGTTCCCAACGCCGCCGAAGTGAATTGGTGGTGAATTTTTGACAATGCATTTAGGTTTTATGGAGTGTGCCGGACGGCTAGCCGCGTTAAAATTGCTGTTTTTACATAGCTATGAAAATTATATACGTATTTGCTTACGTAGATTTGATTTCGAGTACTTAGTTCACTACTTAATAAACAAATTATTTGGTTAACAGAACGAAATACCACCTTGGCCAAGCTTGGACTAGTTTAGTCACACTTTAGCCAAATGGTTTAGTAAACTAGTCTATAATTTGACATACTTATCTAGGAACTACCTTTTACAAAAATGTTTTAATTACTTTTGAGATTCTTCTCATGACATATTCCTCCTCTATTTAAATTGCTAGAAGAGGCTCTGAAATAATTTTAATCTGCCTTGTCCACCTTTTGGAAACACACGCATTAGTTTCATATATTATATAGGAATGTTGATTCTTTTTCAGACATTAAACATTTAATTACATATTCCTCCTCTATATAAATTGCTAAAAGAGGCTCTGAAATAATTTAATCTGCCTTGTCCACCTTTTGGAAACACACGCGTTAGTTCATATATTAAATAAGAATGTTGATTTTTTTCAGACATTAAGCATTTAATTGCATATTCCTTCTCTATATAAATTGCTAGAAGAGGCTCTGAAATAATTTAATCTGCCTTGTTCACCTTTTGGAAACACGCGTTAGTTCATATATTAAATAAGGATGTTAATTCTTTTTCAGACAGTAAGCATTTTATTACATATTCCTCCTCTATATAAATTGCTAGAAGAGACTGAAATAATTTAATCTGCCTTGTCCACCTTTTGGAAACACACGCGTTAGTTCATATATTAAATAAGAATGTTGATTCTTTTTCAGACATTAAGCATTTAATTACATATTCCTCCTCTATATAAATTGCTAGAAGAGGCTCTGAAATAATTTAATCTGCCTTGTCCACCTTTTGGAAACACACGCATTAGTTTCATATATTATATAGAAATGTTGATACTTTTTCAGACATTAAGCATTTAATTACATATTCCTCCTCTGTATAAATTGCTAGAAGAAGCTCTGAAATAATTTAATCTGCCTTGTCCACCTTTTGCAAATACACGCGTTAAGTAGTTCATGTATGGTAACAATTATATAGGAATGTTGATTGTTTTTCAGATTGACACCGGCCCTGTTAGCCGTGGTGCTGTTCTACGCTTACATATGGGACAACATCTCTACTGGCCCCATGTGGGGCACCCTAGTCACCAAGAACGCCGAAATCTGCCAAGAGGGTTGGTGGTGGAATATCCTGTATGTGCAGAACTGGTTCGGCTTCGAAGAAATGGTATTTAAAGACTTGAGTTACTAAGACTACTTTCTTGGGCGACGTGCTGACTTGAAGGGGCGGGATCGGTATGCGGTATTAACGGTACTTTGTCGATTTACAGCCAGTACATTTGCACGTTAGTAGTATCAAGCAGTACTGCTAGCACACCGACCCGCGTCCTCGCATCCCGCGCTGCCTTTAGTTGAGATTTAATGTGACAGACTTCTTATAAGACTGCCATTGGAATTAGAATTTTCTTCCTTGGACGGTATAGTGGCTTTTTGAATGGACTACTTTCAAGCAATTCGGCCAACTCGCATCGGTGCTGACTGCCACTTGACAGCTTACTGACATCGTAGCGCCCCGCACCGACAAATCAGGAAGACGTTTTATGCTAGCAAATGTAGGGAGTGGCTATGTAACCCGCATCAGCGTAGGGTCAACCCTACGCTGATGGTTCTGATCACAAGACGGCGCTCGAGCTCTCTCGATTTTTATGGCAGTATCCGTCACTTTCTTATTAGAACACTTAGAACAAGAGGTATGGTGCGAGAAAAATCGAGAGTATGTCGCGGCCGTCCTATGATAGACGTGCTGGTGCTGTATGGTTGCGTACTATCTGAGCTCCTTCTTACAAGCTTTTTATTAACTTAACCCGTTCGTATGTAAGTATATAAGTATGTAAGTAAGTTGTCCGTCAAAATTTACAATCCATTTACAGTCACTTGCCGTTATCCGATTGAGCGTGTCTATACATTTTAGCCAAGATATAATTTGTAGAGCATGGCTGGTAGAGTTAAGCCATGTGGAGTAGAAATGTTTATCGCATTAAATTTATAAAAATCGTTCGCCGCATAGACTCACGCGTGCATACAGTATGAATTTATAATAAATTAATAAACGACGGGTCTATACTTTTTAGCCAGGATGTAGAATTTGTAGAGCATGGCTGGTAGTGGTAGAGTTACGCTGTGTAGGATAGGAAGCTTGGCGCTACTTATGATCTCATATCTTTTTAACGCTGAAAGCTATACAGGGTGGAAATAGATTTTGGGTCAGTGAGGGCAGCAACTAGATCCCGTGTTGCTAGGCGAAAACGGTCTTAGGAGACCTTCCTTCGATATTAAATTAATGAAGATTGGCGTTTACAGATTTTGGAAAAAACATACAGGGTGCGAGAAAATGATCATTTTTGACAAACTTTTTTTGATGCCAATCGATCCCATTCCTGTCCAGGATCAAAAGCTTGTATGGGGCCAAAAAGAAATTTCCTACTAGAAAAGCCATAAATCGAAAAAACTTTCCCCATACAATTTGTATGAAAATGAAAAAGTTTTTTTACATTTTTTTATGTTAAGGGTGCAGCCTGCCAGCCAGCATTCGAAATTTTCGTGAAAATGAGTTGTTTTGTAACCGTTTTATACATTATAAAGTAACATTTTTGCTGTAGGTAAAAATATATCATAATCTGCAAGATATGCGACGGGTCATAGTTTTCGTAGAAATCCATTTTAACAATAAAAATTAGAGAAAAAGAAATCTAAAGTCACCCCTATTTTTTCACTTGTAACCATTTTACTGCTCCATTTTTTATCAGAATAATATGAAATTTTATAACTTTCTTCATACAATAATGAATAAGGGCATCATTTTCTTACTTTCTTAATTTTCTTAAAAATTTATCTCGTTTTCTGAAATATACCGCCAAAGTTCCTACGCCTCCCCGTTTTCGTCCATACGGTCAGTGCGGGACGAGACACGTTGCATGACGGACCTGTGTCAACTTGAGCTGCGGCGAAATTTTTAAATATTTGTGGAAATTGTGGACTATATTTGTTGCATAGAGTGGACAATCCGTTTTGTGATTCGTATAGTAGGTAACTAATAAACATTTGCGTATAGTTTAGTTTTTAGTGACAGATAATTTTGTTGCATAGAGTGGACAATCTATTTCGTGGTTTGTAAAGTAGTAGGTACTATAGACAAGACAGCTGACTGACCATCCGTGCACTTTATGTGCATTGTAATAAGGTTCTTGTATAAATACAGGATGGTCAGTTAACTGTGTTGGCGTTTGTACCTAATTAACATTTACGTAGGTATAGTCTAGATTTTGTTTTTAGTTCAAGATGGGAAATAATAATAATAATAATAATAAATTCTTTATTTCAGGCCAGTTTGCCCATAGATTGTTAATAACATACAAACTTACGATACTAGCGTTAGTACGTCTTAGCTTAGGTCTCACAAATTTTTCAATAATTATTTTGGGTCTTTGGGGGTTAAATAAGCGCAGGAGGAAAATACGTAATATCAAGAAATTTTACAAGAGAAGAGGAAAAAGAATACACAAGTAAATACCTATTCTATCAAAGTATCAAATATCTAAACAGTATCAAAATTGGGAAATCGCTAAAACCAGACATTTTATTTGTAAATATATTTACAATATCTATTGCTTAGGAGCATGAACATTTATAGAAACAATATTGTTTTATCTGCTCGTATTAATGACTGTCAAGTGTTAATAGAATAAGTTCTAATAAAAATAGTGGGCTTGGCAAATATTGTAAGTACCTACATAGGTAGGTACCCAACCCATAGGGGTTGCATGCCAACTCCAAGTTCGATACAGAGTTATTATTTGATATGAAACAAAGTATGGTTAACGTACAACTAATCTATAAGTATATATTTACCCGAGGCCGATTTCTGTACAGTCAGCATAATATAGTTAGTAGCAGCTAAGTTAGCCAAATATATCGGAACGTACATTCATCGAAATAGTATTTGTTACTATAAGTAGGAGTAAGGAATGTGTTACGATATATTTGGCTACTTTGGGTGCTACTAACTATCTGATGCTGACTGTACACGCCATCATCATCAAATCAAGGAAGTAGAACGTAATAAATATACCGAAAATTTGTTTAAAACTTAACAACCTTACACTTACACAAAAGGTAACGGACAGACAGACACACTTTCGCATTTATAATATTAGTATGGAGTATGGATATGGAAGTATGGATAGTATGGATTATATGTCTTTCCCGCTCACGGGACAATGATGTCCCGGACCTTTGGGAGGCGTGCGTGGAGCTCTGAGCCAACACGTAGAGGCCCTTTTGACAATTTAATGAAATGCAAGGAGTACACCAAGCGGATGGTGTCTCTGCCCGTGTCATGGGACGCACACAGAAACAGCACCGCTGGGGTGTAAGAGTCTATTGCTAGTTGATGGAATCTAAATAAAACGGGTTATTGGGTGAAAATGATGGACTAGTAGCTGGGCTATTGGATAAAACATAGGACGCCTGCCCAATAAAACTGTTTCACATTTTATCTCTGGCAGACGGTGACTCGCTAACTGCTAGATGGGCCCCTATTAATAGCGACATTAAAAAATGGCCTAAGGGCAACAGTAGGTATGGATTATTATTATTACCTTTTTTTTTTTCGCACTATCCGTCTCTCTCTTATTAGAATATTTAGTAACAAAGGTATAGTGCGAGAAAAATCGAAAGTATGTCGCGGCCGTCTAGTGCTAGGCGTGCTGAGGGCCTACCTCGAAACGAAACCGAACTTCGTTTGTGTATCTCCCTCTCTGTCGCACTTGCTAGTTCGAGCAACAATGAGAGTTATTCGAACGAATTTCGTTTTCACTAGCACGGCTAGCACGAGACGGCCGCGACATACTCTCGATTTTTCTCTCACTATACCTCTCTTTCATAATGTTCTAATAAGAGAGAGACCGATAGTGCGAGAAAAATCGAGTGTATGTCGCGGCCGTCTCGTGCTAGCCGTGCTGACGGAACTACACTAATCGTAAGTAAATAGTATTATAATAGTAGGGACATAATTTTTGAACTTAATCAATTATGTAATTTATGTATAACAAATATCACGTTTCAATTAAGCATGACGAATGTCACCCACCCACGTCCACCCTTGCATTGGTAACGATGCGCGATGACGCGTCTGTAACTTAATCTATGTAACGCTTAATAAACGACGGCGGGTTGTGCGACTGGCGCGGGGAGAGGGTCGAGGCTCCGCCCATACGCTCAAAGACTTTAGCAGGTATACAAGCCTTAATCGATTCCATTTCTATCCAGTATCAATAAGTTCCTTGGAGTCAACTTTTGGTAATGTACAAAAAAGCCAGAAATTAAGGAAAACTGTTTTTTTTTTACGAGTCACAAGCGACATTCATCTGGGGCTCATCTGTTTCAAAATCATTCGTTTTTATGTTTGCACATAAATGCATATTACCTATGTTCCACTGATTCAGCCACAATGTCCTCCGTTTTAACAAGATTAGGTTGGCTAAGGTCTACAAGGCGCTAAAATAAATAAAACCATGTTAACTCAATCATAAAGACACAGGTTATTATACCTACATAACTCCCCAAATGGGTCATAAAGGCATATAGGCGATGGGCCGCGGGGGCCGTGACATCGGTAAGTGTGTATTCTTTGTGAACCATTTATTATACATTTATCATTCCCTAGGTCGAAGTGCAAATTGCGACAGCAACGATGTGGGTAGCGTTGTGGGTAAACTAGTAGCTTTAATATGAATAGATGACTTTTGTTGTCAATAACTTGTTACACTATTTGCCTAGGCTATACATTGACTGTGCACTTGCTTATTTTAAGAAAACGGAGATAATTGAGATAGTTACTGTAAATACAGGGCAAACCTCACATATTCATACCTATTAACAGAATATAAATTATCCGCTGTGATCATCACGCGGTAAAGCAAGACAGAGCACATATGGGTACACCAAGACGAATGAATCTTTTTAATAGTTTTTAGTGCATCCGCTGTGCTGTGACATCTGTTTAAAGGAGGTATTTTATTAATAGAATCTCCATATTTCCTCGACATAATGTCAAGGGCTTGTTGCACCTATGGATCCAGTGTCCACAGTTTTTTTTTTGGCCACCTTGTATCATCACCATTCGGTATTATCACATCGGGATTAGAAATGGTATTGGAATTGTGTGTAATGTAATATTCAGGGATTACGATCACTGAATATTACGACTAGATTATTAAAGTTACGGATTTTGAAGCATTTTTGGTGCAGCGTAGTGTTGTTAGCGGAATTGGTATAAGAAATTTCAATCCTAATACTTAATTAGCTTTAATAACGTTAATATTAACCTTAATTATCAATTTTTATTGATATTGTCTATTCCAATTTCGTTAACAACACTACGCTGCACCAAAAATGCTACCAAAGTTACAATCACTGAATATTTAACTTATTTATATGCTATAAATAAATATCCCCAAGCCTAACCTAATCGCCTGACTTTATTAAACATAAAAAATATTACATTTGGTAACCATTCGACAAAAAATCGATACAACGTGTTTTTTTAACCGTCTTAGAGCCGAAGCCCACTTAAAGTATCCAAAACGTAATAATCATTCGTGAAAAAAAAAAAATTTTTTTAGTTAAGTTTTTAGTCATAAAAGGTAATTAAGTTTGAAAAATTCTCTATTCTCTGTCGCGCGGAGCGAAGTTCATTCACCCGGTTAGAGTTCGTACCTATCTACATAAGATGGCGGCTAGCGGACACTGCGGTCACTCGGCTGGATGATTAAAATTAATATTAATACAAAAACACAATATTAAAGCATTAAAAAAAAACAAAAAATACTTTTTTTAAGTTCTTTGTAATGTACCTATACATTAACTGGGCTTCGGCTCTAAGACGGTTAAAAAAACACCGTGTATAATAATTATTAAACCTGCTCACAAAATTTAGACAGACATTCAGATGTATTTTTATCATCATAATATCAGCCAAAAGACGTCCGCTTGCTGGACATAGGCCTCCCCCAATGAGTGCTACAATGACCGAATCTACTTCACCCGCGTCCAGCGGACTCCCGCGACCCTTACCAGGTCATAAGTCCACGTGGGGAGTCTTTCCACGCTGAGTCTTGGTATGTAGGTGGTCGCCACTTGAGAACCTTTCCGCACCATTAGCCATGTCGGTTCTATCTACGTGCGATCTCCGCATCATCGGAGGGCTATATCGGAAGTACTTAATGAGTAATGATTATATATATATTATCCTTGGAGATAATACATACAAGTCAATACTAACCGGGTTTTTTTTATTCCAGTGTGCCCCGCAAACCCACCAGCTGGCGCTAGATATGCAGCTCACAATCGTAGGCGGTATGATCGTGTGGATTGTGCAGGTTAAGCCTGGGATCTGCAAGTTGATCTTACCCACCATCATCGGGCTGGCTGCGTATTCCAGATATTCGACGGTGAGCGAGCACCGGTTGACGATGCTAGCCTATCATGGCGTGAGGTAAGACTGAATGAATATTAGGGGACATTCATATACCTAAATAAGGGTGAAAAGAATGAAGAATGTAGTCAAATGGAGAAAAGGCAACGCAGCAGGTTTAATAATCACAAATTTATAACCAAAACACTTTCATATGAAACGCATTTTCATAAGAAACGATTGTCGTTTACTACGTGACGTCACGATCTGCGAGCGTTTTCTCTCTAACAAGCAATATTGAAACGGATGTTGCTTCATAATTCTTTAAGATATCTGAATGAGATTTTCGTCACCAGGCGTATTTTTTGCCTTCTTTCTTTTGGAGTAATATAATAATAAAGTTTGAGTCTGACACCCGTGTTACATAAAATAAAGGTTTAAATTCATGAAACGATATGAGACATCAAACATTTCCATTCGAGTCACAAGCGCGGTGTCACCCTTTATCGGTTAGAGGATGCGTTGTGACAGCTATAAGCAAATGCAGTTCCCTCATAGCTCGCCGGTGCTCGCGCGCTGGGTGCCGCTGCACGCGCCTGTAGTTGCCGCACCACGCCGCTTTTAAGATTATTTATTATTTTGATTGTCGTCACTAACATAGCATATTAGTTCCATTGTTACTATCATTTTATATGGATAACTCCGATTCGAAATAAAACTTTGAATTTGAATTTGATATGCCATTCTCGGGGGTTCTGGCGACCTGCTCACCTGGAACCAGGAACACAACACCGCATACCTACAGAGCCTGGTGTTGTCCCAGCCCGAAATAGTAGATTATGTCTCAAGGGAGCAAATGTAAATGTTTACGGCGGGATTCAAGAGTTACGCCGAAGACGGAAATAATTTTGCTATAGAATAGTACTGTTTTTCCCACTTCGTCCCCGCAATTTTTTTATCTCTCATTGAAGGCAAAAAATGTTTCTTTTTGAACAACAGGGAAGAAAAATACTACGTTAACCCCTCATTTGAGGCCAACAATATCAATTTTTTTAATATAGTAGGTAAAACTATATTGTTCGACAGTGAGTGACCTTCGATTGATAGCCAGGTAGTCTGACAGTTAATTGTCGTATTAAAATAGCCTGTGCATATTATAATAGTGTCACATAGCAAGAATCCGGTTTTCCTGACCCTACGAGACAGTGTTGTTAAGATTTGCAGGTGTCCATAATTTATCGATACATTTACCATTACGAGCATCGGATGGGTTTCCGACCCGGATTTAATTTTTTACCTGGTACCGCCTTATAATTATAAATCGATGAACGCCGGGCTGCACGCACGAAACAGTGTGACGTCATTGTCCCGTACTGAACTATCAACGCACAGCCCAAACCGCTGGTTCTAGAGATTTCAAATTTGGCATGTAGGTTCCTTATAAGGTCTAGTGGTGCACTAAGAAAGGATTTTTCAAAATTCACCCTCTAAGGGGGTGAAATGGGGGTCCAATATGGGGAAACAAGATTAGATCGACTATTTGATTAAAAAATTTATAGGGGTGTTCCTAACGATAAATTAGTAAATACGTGTTTCAGGTTTTTTGAGACTCAACTTCTAAAAGGGGGAAATGTCGTGTCAAAGTCTGAAAATCACCATGGGTGCACCAAAAAAACAATGATTTTAAAATCCAACGCGGCGGACGTGAAATACCATCTCCCCTGTTGGGGTGCGATGGGGTTGAAATGTCTAAATATCAATATTGGCGTCATTTTTTGGTTTTTTGTGACGTACAACAAAATAATGATAATTCAGTGATAATAATTCAATTTATAAAAGTATTAAATTTTTTGTCAATGTATTCTTATGACGTCTTCGAAAGCCGAAGTTCGGGTATTTCTTTCTTAATCGCACTCCCTTACTCTAGTGACAGCTAGGGATGCATGTATTACGAACTTCGACTTTCGAAGTTCGTGGTAGCGCCGCTGACTTTACAGACAACCAATTTTTTTAATATTAGAATAGACTTAGCGGAATAACCAAATTACTATACATTTAGGAATGTGATTAATGACTATCGTAGCGAGTATAGTATTCCGTCTACTAGTAGTGTACTTTAGACGTACCTATTACAGTCCTTGAGCTGTTAGGATTTATAAAATAAATGGGGGACATATTTACACAAATCGTTCTTGTCCAATAGTAAGGTCAATAAGCCATGTGTTGTTAAGTACCTACGAGATGACGTTATACCATACGTTTATAAATAATTACGTACTTAACGGACGACTGCTTTAGCCTATTGGTAGTGACCCTGCCTACGAAGCAAGAGGTCCTTGGGTTCGAATCCCGGTAAGGGCATTTATTTAAGTCATGGATGTTTTCTATGTAGTTCGGGACTAGGTCGATTTGTGTAAGATTGTCCCCTTATATTTATTTATATAGTCAGGGTTAAATACTCGTGCACAACACACGAATATTTGCCAGTACCGGGATTCTAGGCCGTAAAGTGGTCGGCAAAGTCAAACCCCTTATTCATAAAGCCGATGTTAACTTAAATGTGTTTGTCCCGTTCTCACAAAAAGGAATGTCAAAGTGACAGATAAAGACAAACCGCAGCACGGCTAAATAACACAAGACGGCGCGCGAGCTCTCTCGATTTTTCTCGCACTGTATGTCTCTTTCTAAGTTGTCTAATAAGAGAGAGACGGATAGTGTGAGAAAAATCGAGAGAGCTCGCGCGCCGTCTTGTGATAGCCGTGCAGGTCTTTGGGTTCAGATGAAGCAACCGAGAGAGAATTAAGTACCTATTATATATACCTAAAAACTCTGAACGTAAAGAGGTGAAAATTGATTTTAGTGATATTGCACTATGATATTGCAATTGATAACAACACATATTTGTCGGTCCTACTGACAACTTTATCCTTTCAACGTGCGTAAAAAACAAATGTTCTATTGTAAAAATGTGTGTCTCCTTTTCTTGGTGTATAAAAAAATCGTTAATTCAAGACTCGTTTACGGTTTGTAGAGTAAAAAAAAATTGTCTTCAAATACAATAAAAAAAAAACAAAATCAAAATGTAACAAGAGCACCAAAACTATGTATTTAACCATGTATAAATATTATAAGAAGCTACGGTAGCCTAGTGGTTTCGAAGTGGGTTCGAATACCGGCTCGTATCAATGCGCTTTTCGTAACTTATGTACTGAATGTCATTTACCGTTAGCTTTTCGGTGATGGAAAACATCGTGAGGAAACCTGCATACATCTGCAACGGAATTCAAAGGTGTTGTGAAGTCCCCAACCCGCACATGCACGCATGTGCGGGTTGGGGACTTCATGGGGACTTCATGACGACTTGATCACGATGCATCATCCATGAGAGGAGGCCTGCGCCCAGCAGTGGGACGTATATAGGCTGATTTATTTTTATTATTTATTATTATTATTGTAAGTATTACAAGATACAATGCTATCTCAAGGAAAGTTTTAAATCATCTTAGCGCACAACGGAATGCCATATCGCCTAAATTACTACTGAGCAAAACCTATCCATACTAATAATATAAATGGGAAAGTGTATGTGTGTGTTTGTTTGTTCGTCTTTCACGGCAAAACGGAGCGATTAATTGACGTGTTTTTTTAAGTGGAGATAGTTGAAGGCATGGAAAGTGACATAGGCTACTTTTTGTCTCTTTCTAGCCCCTCACTTCCCTAAAATGGGGGGTGAAAGTTTGTATGGAGCTACAATATAAACGACTTCCACGCGAACGGAGTCGCGGCGCGGGCAGAAGCTAGTAATCCTATAATCCTATAAAGTTGCTGGAGTCCGCTGGATGCGGGTGGCGCAGGACCGGTCATTGTGGCACTCTTTGGGGGAGGCCTATGTCCAGCAGTGGAAGTCTTTCGGCTGATATGATGATGATGATGATGAATACCTATAATCCTCATACGTGTATATTTGTCTGCCATTGGGTTAATATCGTTGTAGCATGCTAATATTGCTTTTCTTATTTACAGTGTGAGTCAGCTTTACCGGACGGCCCGTTTGAGTTACACATCAGTTTACCACCGCTCTACACCGTACCTCGTCGGAATCAGCTTGGGCCTTGCACTGCAGAAGCCTACACAGTTCAATAAAGTACGTGAAGCCGCGTTTACGAACAGCACTCACGCCTGTCGAACTCTAAGAAACAGTAGAGATCATCATCATCATCATCATATCAGCCGAAAGACGTCCACTGCTGGACATAGGCCTCCCCCAAAGAGTGCCACAATGACCGTTCCTGCGCCACCCGCATCCAGTGGACTCCCGCGACCTTTACCAGGTCATCAGTCCACCTTGTGGGGGCCTACCCACGCTGCGCCTTCCGGTACGTGGTCGCCACTCGAGAACCTTTCCGCCCCAACGGCCATCGGTTCTACGTGCAATGTGCCCAGCCCACTGCCACTTAATTTTAGCGATTCGGAGGGCTATATCGGTTACCTTGGTTCTGCTGCGGATAGCCTCATTACTGATGCGATCGCGCAGAGAAACTCCCAACATAGCCCTCTCCATTGCCCTTTGGGTGACACAGTAGAGATAGCTTAAAATTATTAAAGTTTTCGAGACATTAAAGCAAGGATATATATGACACCTTGGCATGTTAACACCAAATTTTGCCATCTCTATGGGATTGCAAATTTTGTCTCCATATTAAAATTTCAGACACAAATTTTAGTGGAAGCACATAAACTTACTTTGCACTTTGAAAGTTATTTTAGAGTTGTGGCAACATGTGGTGCCGTTACTTACATATCATTTATTAGGTTGCTTATGAAATGAGATGTATTGCTGCGGTCTGTGACGACGGGTATTACGTTATATATCTTACGAACACGATAGTTACATGGGGAGCAAGAATTATTGCGACTATGAGTTTTGACTTTTTATTAACTCCATCCATACAACATGTAAGTCACCATCATCCTAGCGTTATTCCCGGTTGTGCCCTAAACGAGCCCGGGGTCCGCTCTGACACCTAATCCCAAGATTTGGCATAGGCACTAGTTGTTACGAAAGCTACTGCCATCTGATCTTCCAACCCAGAGGGAAACTATACCTTATTGAGATTACGAGTAGACCGGTTTCCTCACGATGTTCTCCTTCACCGAAAAGCTAACGGTAAATATTCTGTACATAAGTTGCAAAAAACTCATTGGTACGAGCCGGGATTCGAACCCATGACCGCCGTTTGACAGCCGCATGCCTGGACCACTAGGCTACCGTAGCGTTTTTATACAACATATAAGGTAAAATCAAAATTAACCGTCGCTCTGTTACGTTTTCACGCTTAGGTTACGTATCCACCACAGCTGTATGAAAGAAAAAAAGAAAATCCACCAATAGCATCTCTAGTCTCGTTCTCGCAACTCTTCCTATTGGTGGATTTTTTCCTTAACACCGATCCGCTATATATCATGCAGATCCGGTGGATACTCACCCTTAAACTGTTGAACGGAATGACCTGAATTGAACCGTTTGATATAGAGATACTTGAAGTCCCCCATATTATGATCCTTGGACACATTTAAGGGTGTGAAATAGGAGGTAGAAGATTCCAAGGAATCCAATAACTTACGCTTTACTATCCGCTCACTTGATTTCGGATTTTAAAAAAGGTAGCCTAAACTGCTTGAAATTTTTTCATTATCAAAGCAGCCCATACTTCGATTGGCAACCACAGTTGCCACCATCAGTAAGTAAGTAGTAAGTAATTTATTTTGTGAAACCTAGGTTAGTATATATTGCAGATCTTAAATTAGGTTGGGAGTCCTCTATGTTCTGCCTTGCGGCGTACAAAAATAAAATAAAATAGGAATACAATTACAATAATAAATGTTTACATCATAGCACATGTGTTTTTATATTAAATACCTATATATATTATGTTAAACAGATTTAAAAATATCAATATTATCAACCAATAGTAAGTAGATGTCATACAGAATTAAGAATTAGGAATGTCACAATTAAAGATTTACAAAAATAATAATAATAGTTAATTAAAGTTCAAAATGTCAAGAGAGTTATATTTTAAACAAGACAATAAAAGTGAAATTATATAAGCAACCAATCAGACTTTGTCATTAAAGAATTTGTCTAGCGTGTAATAAGCTCTTTCGACCAGTTTGTTTTTCAGGTCCTTCTTAAATATGTGAAGATCTTGACATTTAAGAGCATCGGGTAAGAAGTTACAAATTTTCGTTGCCATTCCCAATATACTTTTTGTTAATAATACAGTTTTGCCAGGGACCACATTTATTTTATATCTATGCCGAATCGGTCTTCCGCTTGCGCAGCTGCTTTTTGATTGAACAAAAACTGACACTTAAAAATGTATAGGCTTGTTAAAGTCAGTACCTACGCCTAGTGTTTTAAAATAGGATTTACATGAATCAATTCGTTTAATATTGCATATTGCTCTAATACATTTTTTCTGCGCTTTAAAAATCAGTTTAGGGGTCTGCGAAATTGGCAAAGTCAGTGGCTATGCTCAAATTACCTTAAAGATGTTTGAAAGAAATATCCAAGCGTGTTGCATGGTACTTATAAAATATTAGTTGGTCAACAACAACACAGAATAAGTAAAAGTAACAAGCTGGCAACTACGAAGTCGCATTAAGGATACTTTCAGTTGCCAATGTAAAGGTTCAACGTTGCAGTGTAAGACTGCAAGTATGTACGACTCGTCAAGCTAAAGATTCAACTTTTCCCCTTTATTTACCTTGACAAACCTTTGTTAAGTGATGCTGATGTGACTTGCCCCTTTCACACAAACACAAACTAATGTCACAGATGACAAACAAAGGAAGACATTAAAGAAAGTGCCAATCGGTGATCTCTACTTACCCCTTCGGGAAATAGGCGTTTATATTATATTATATATATATATTATTTATATATATTCATTTTTGCTTGCGGGGCTTAAGCGATCATACGTTAAACATTACCTGTAATGGCCGACTTGTACCGCAAGTCAACCAAGTCACATATTTAGGATTAACTATTGACGCTGGTCTAAAATGGTCTCCCCACATTGACGCACTATGCCAGCGGCTATCATCAGCCTGCTTTGCCCTTGGCAGGCTGCGGCCGAGCCTGGATCCAACCAATGTCAAGAAAGCATATTATGGTTACTTTCATTCCATCTTAACCTATGGTGTGGATCTATGGGCCTCGGCCGCTGAACGCGAGAGGGTATTCAGGCTGCAGAAGAGAGCGGTGCGCGTCATCGCGGGTGTGAAATGGGATCATCCTGCTAAAGACCTCTTCAGGAGATACAAGATCCTAACGTTACCTAGTCTGTACATCCTGGAGGTGGCAAAGTATGTAAGGAGTCACATGCACCTTTTCCGGACAAACGCTGACGCACACGGCTCCACCACCAGGAGGCAGCACCTGCTGAGCCTGCCCCGAACACGACTAACCAAAGCCAAAAAATGCCTAAGTGCGATTGGTCCTAAAGTTTATAATATAATCCCTCCAGCTATAAAGCAGGCTCCCAGCTAAGTCTCATTTTGTAGACCGTCTGAAAGCGAAGCTGTGCGAGGATGCGTTTTACTCTATTGACGAAATCTCTCAGAGCCGAGAGGCGACATGACTAATAACTTTAAGTATGTCATAATAATTACAATCCTCATAACTGGACATAATATTAATGTACAAAAAATAGGTTAAGTTTGGGACATGTAAAATTGATATTTTAAGAATAAAAGATTGAATTGAATTGAATTGAATATATGTATGTACATTAATAATAAGTGAACAATCAGGGTGGGTAATCAGTAAGCGTCAGACAAGAACATCGTCGTGAAAATTAGCGTCTGTAAGATTCAAAGGGTACAGAAACGTTCCTCTTACACTTTTTAATTTTTCCTCGTACAAACATGTGCACTATATTATTTTTAGTGAAATAAAACTTCAAACTTAAAAAAAAATCACAGATCTCGTGCCTTTCACGACCTTATGGTACATTGAAAATGAATTTAATGAATTCAACAAAACAAACTTTACTCATTGTCGATTGCGTTATAAAGAAAATATTAACCTCTGTGCCACCCTTTTCATAGAGCATTATTTGTAATATTGTTCGTAAGCGACCATAAGAACAATAAATTCCCATCTATTTCATGGTCTCAGCTTATTTTAGAAATATACTTACTATTGATTCATGACTAATATCCTTTTGAGACGTTAACAATTATCATGCAATTTATGAGTCTCTACCGCTCGCTTCACAATCGAGAACACATGCAGATCCACAAGTGTATCCGTCGCCATAACAACCACTTGACACAAACTATTTGTCCGAAACACCACACTTATGATGGTCTCTAAAATTCCTTTAGTTTTTTGCCAAAGTATAATACCAATGTTACTATAGATAACACATATTACTATAGATAACACGTCATACACATACAGTATATTACGTATTTCAGTATTTGTTTTAAATATTGTTCGCGCGTCGACATATAACCACAAATAAAAACAGAAACACATATTACAGTATATTACGTATTTCAGTCTTTGTTTTAAATATTCGACCTATAGAAAAACTAAGGATGTGAGGGCAATGAGGTCGTATATGTATTTAAAAAGATAGTTAATCATCTTGAAAGCTATTTTATTTCAAATATTTACTTATTCAAAGTATACTTTTTAATATGCATACGACTAATTGTTTTAATTATTAGTGTTTGCAAATGATTCCCAGAATACATTTAAATAAAAAAAAGGTCAGCACTGTTGACAGTATAAAGAAACCAAGAAGCTCATGATGAACATTAAAAAAGTAGCGACAAGGTTAGTGCGGAAAAATTTGAATGCTGCGTTTAGTTCATAATATTGTTGATATTCTGAATTCTTTTACTATGTTGTTTAAAAAAAACGTGCGGGTCCAAATTAAAAGTATGAACATTAGTTATAAAACATATCAATAATTAAATTTAATCATTAAAAAATTTGATTGGTGTCTTACCAAAACAGTCACCCGTGCAAAAAAGCCAGTGCAAATAATTAAACGCAGTATTTATAAAAAAAATACAATGATATCAAGGGTGGACACAGGCTTTAATTTGTATGTGATATTTATGAATAAACGTATTTTTATTTTCAGATATTTTAAAATTACGAGATATTCATTAAGTGGAAGGAAGAAAATTAAGCTAATAATTTGGTCAGAGAATGTGATTCTGGCTTGTTTCAACCATCCGCGCCAAATAACGCAGTTACTGCTTTATTTGGCGCGGATGGAACGACAATCAAATTAATATTACAATTTATACATAAATAAATAAATATATATATTAAAATCACAAATAAATACAGAAACCTCAAATAAACACTTCAAAAACAACTCAATGACACGACACTCGTATTGCAGAACAAAACGAGCGCGCGCCCTGAAATTGCGCCACATAAAGGGCACCTTCCTGCCTAGACAGTAAGAGAGAGAGAGGTTTTTGGTTTTTCATAATGTAGGCCAACTCAATACCCCGAGAGATTTTTTTCATTTTTTCGATATCGCTTTTCGTTTTCAAGATATTGCCGATTTAGTACGAAGACCCCAAAAAAATGCGTTCGGCTTTTTTTGTGATTTTACAAAAAGTTATAATTTTTTTATATAGTTTTTTTACATTTTGTAGTCCTTGCCAAGGGGCATCTTTTGCCATCTCAGTCATCCACGTAGCCCTAAAATTCACGTGACCAGGGCGATGTCTCACTTTCGCTGAAATTATACTGAAGCGATTTAAATAACATTTTCAATGTTAAAAATACCAATTTCTACCCAACTGATTGAAGTTATAAATGCGAAAACTTGGACGTTTATAATGATCGGATGTTCGTTACTTAATCACGCTTAAACGGCACAAACAATTTGGATGAAATTTTGCATGAAGATAGTCGGCACAACCAATATGGATGAAATTTTATATAAACCCATATCAAGGGTCGGCAACGCCCATGTTACTCATTTGCAGTTGCATGCGTCTATAGGCAGCGGTGTCCGCTTACCATCAGGCGGGCCGTACACTTGTTTGCCACCGTGTTTGTATTATAAAAAAGGACGAAGTCGCGGGAGGAAGCTAGTAACTTTTAAAATAAACATTTGTAATCTCTTTTCCTCAGATCCTCGTAGCCCTGGGCTGGTTATCCAGTGGCGCGCTCTGGGCGCTAGTGCTGTGGGCAGGCCTGGACTCTGGCCACACGCAATACCGCTACAGCGCAGCGTTCGCCGCCAACTACGCCGCCCTAGCGCCTGTGGCTGCCTCGCTGAGCATCGCCTGGGTTATATACGCCGTGCACAATGGACATAGCGGTACGTTAAGATCGTTTTAACCTGAATTAAAAAAATAGTATTTGTTTCCCCCATACTGATCATTGTTGTTTTTTTTCCCTGATCCTGCTATTCAGAAAAGCGTCATTGTTAGGGATTTCCATTTTGCTCTCTTGAGACACAATCTACTATTTCATTTATTTATTTTTATTTATTTTTTGTTTTTATTCAGAAAAGAGGTTAAAGCTGTTATTTTCTTCCATTATTAATTCAGATTAATTAAAATTTTAGGGAAAAAATATTTCCATCTTCAGAATCAGAATCAGAATCAGAAATAATGTTTATTGTAGAACATAGGTAGGCTGTAAATTACAGAGTTGTTAGTACATTATGTGATCTTCTATGTCTTGCCAATGGGCGTACAAACATTAGGTAGGTAAAGATACAAATCTACAATACAAATATACAATTGATGGTAATTACATGTCAAAAAAATTATTACTCTAATTATTTGTAAAATATAAATAAAATCGAGATTGAAATTGTGCAAGCATATAATGTATAATAATTAATAAAGTCACATCTAGAGCATTCATTTAGGTTAAGTATTACTCAAATTTGTCATTTAGATAATCAGAAATATAATAATAACATTTATTAATAAGTAATGTCAGCAAATCCTTTTTAAAACATGGCAAAGGCAGCAGTACCAAGTCAGATGGAAGCTTATTATATATCTTGCACCCTAGATAATAAATATTTTTGCGCATCAATGCCGTATTTGTTGACGGTACACAAATATTTCGATTACTCCTTTGTCTTAGGCTCTTATTAGTATAGTAACAGTAGGTTTTTTAAACACAGTTGGGTTATTTTTTACAAACATTACGGCCTCAAAAATATACATGGAGGGTAATGTTAAAATTCATTTTTATAAAGTATGTTGCGCAGCTGGCCGTTTGCTGAAGTCCACACACCCTGATGCACCGTTTTTGGGCTCGGAAAACTATATCTCTATTTGACGAATTACCCCAAAAGATAATGCCGTAGCGTAGAGTAGAGGCTACAAATCCGTGGTACGCAGCTAACACATCATCAGGACTTGCTTGTTTGGCAAGTTTATACAAAGCAAAGGAATATTGATTGATTTTTCTACATATCTCTTCTGTATGAGGTTTCCATGATAAATGGTTATCTATGTGTATACCTAAAAACTTAGTAGTTATAATAGGTTCTATCATTTTCTTATCAAGTTCTATCATTCTCTTGGGCTTACACTCTTGAATCTCTAACTACACTCAAAATTCTACTGAAGAATCTTTTGCTTCACGCTGTGGGCCTAGCATGGTTCTCTGACAAGTATGCGAGTGCGAGAGTGACGGATGCCTTATCCACAACGATAAGTGATAAAATGGCAACCGTGCTGCGCCCGCAGGAATGAATATACCGCCCTCACTGGAAATATAATCATTTAACTCCCATGAGACAGTTTACTATTTCCATGCAGGTAAGTTTTCGATTTAAAACTTCGTTTCATGGCCTTACGTTCAGTTATTGCAGTGCCACTAAGAGAGGCAGTTTTAATAATAATAATTTGAGTGACTCAATCTACATTCATAAAATTTAATTTACATTTAGTTGCTAAGAAGCCCAGCATTATTATTTGTAGCTTCATAGCTACAGTCCGTGAGCTTTGAGTTCGGGTTAAATAGTTGATTTTGCCATAGAATATAATACTTAAGGGGCTACCCGAGGTTTTCATCGATTTTTGACAAGTTTCGAATCGTTTTGAATACTTTTGCACTACAGATAGAATTATAAGTCAAACGGCTATACTTCTTCAATCTTTTATCTCCATTTTTGTCTACCGGATTTTGAAAGAAATTAATCCTTAATTTTGTATGATTTCTTAAGCATTGTCTAAAAAAACACTTATTCATTTATAATTAGTTAACTTAAGATCTAACATATACGAAGTCTACATATTTGGGTTCGTCTATGACGTCTCTAAAAACGTGTCTAGTGTTTTCATTTTAAACTAATTAACACAAAGGTTATGGCCAGAAAACCAGTTTTTTGGCCTAAAATTGTTCTAGGGTTTTCATTTTAAACGAATTAACACAAAAGTTATTGCCAGAAAACCAGTTTTTTGGCCTAAAATTGTTCAACTTTGATGCCAAATATCTCGAAAACAATGAACTTTGCAGTAAATATAATAAACTACAAAAAACATTAGAAAACTAAGGGATTCAGATCGAAGTTCATTGGCGTATGGGAGCCCCTTAATAAATTATAACTAATGTTACACTGACCTTGTACTATTACATTTCACGAGAATTGATTATGCGCCTGGACTAAGATAATTCTATATCTTAAGAAAACTACATAATTCGGAAACAATCAAATTAAAGTTGAAATGAGAAGCATAAACATAAGCATAAGAGTAAGCGAGAGAAGATCCGAAGATTATTTCAACTGTTCCCGAACTTAATATTTTTACATCCGGCTCAGAATATGTGACAAAATTTCCGGAAAAACAATGAACGTGTAAATTTTGTAGAATCCATAACTTTTCCACTAACCACTACTTTTGACGTCATAATGTACGAGAATAATTAACACATATTGCCGACTAGGATGTAGATTATTGATTATCTCCCGCATTATGTGTTTTGTAATTTGTATAACAATTAATGTGACCATTATTTACCCAAAATTTCATATCTAATTTGTTGGTTAAATATGAAAACTACAGTCGTAAAATGAATAGGTTCGTCACGTTTGGACCTTAATGACGTCCGTCAGTTTCAATCTTGTTATTATTTTTCTATTGTTGTTATTTATTATGTATGTATATCCACTGTGTGTTTAAATATATCGTAGTTGCACCGCCCACAATTTGTCTGCTTTGCCCAAAGGTTGACTGGTAGAGAATGCTTACGGCATTAAGTCCTCCTTTTGTATGACAAGTTGTTCTTTTGTGCAATAAAGATGAAAATAAATAAATGCAAAGTCGAATTTACATAATCAAGGGAACGAAAAGACGAATCCAGTTCCGGTGTAATTTTGCAAGTACATACTTCAAAAGGATTCCGTAGTCAATTTGGTAAAAACTTAAAAACAATCGGAGGGGTAGAAATATTATATATTGAGAGGGATTACCTTCTTGTTTAATTTTTGACAAATGGCAAGGCAAAATAATTAAAGAAACTACGTGGCTAATAACTAAAGTACGAGTATATAACGTTCGACGTGACATGAGTGACCCGTTTTTCATTATAGGTACTTTAATATGTCTGATTCTCACAGGAGTTTACTGTATAAAAAGGCTAATAACTGTTTAAAGCTACATCATTTAACATACATTATATGTAAATGTGCCCTATTTTAATTAACTCATATTTTGATCAAACTGGTGTAAGACTACGTCAAGATTGTGGCTTAATCTTGGTGCACCGGTACTCTGTTACTGTTTGTTTCAATTACCACAAAAGTCTATTAGGAGTATGAGAGTGTTATCTCTGTTAAGAAATGTATATTTGTTTTCAGAGTTCCTCTCCAATTTCCTCTGCTGCCGCCCCTTGGTGCTGATCAGCCGACTCTCTTACGCACTCTACCTCTGCCAGTTCATCGTGTTCCTCACCGAGGCTGGTACTGTTCGGACGACCAGTGAATTCAGCTTGATGTCTTTGGTAGGCGTTACTGTGTCACTTATTTCTTTATTCTTTTCATTGTGTGGACTCCGATTAAGAAAAAAAAACCCGCATTGTTTTAGGTTTTTGCCACTTAATTGATCCTTTGTTTTTGTTTTCGTTTTTACACCCCGAATAACTTGATTTTTTTTTACTCGAATTTTAACATCTTATAAATGTTATTGTTTCAGGTTGATCTACAAGAAGTATCCCTGATACTGCTATCTTCAACGTTATTAACCTTAACATTCGTAATACCAATGCAATCCTTGCACAAAGTGTTCAATTTCCCATCAAGTTCAGAAACAGATGAGGAAAAAGAAGAATCCGAAGAAAAACCAGAAGAAAATCACACTGAGTCAAATGGGAAACTAACAGAAGACCAAGAAGAAATAGATGTCCCGCAAATAAAAAGTAGACAGCTTCTCGTCGCTCATAGAGAAGTGTTAGAAGAAATACCTGAAGCTGACATCGAGTATGAAGTCCAAAGAGATAAAATCGAAGGACTTGAAGAAATTCTAGAGGAAGAAGAAGAAGAAGATGCAGAATATGAGATTAGAGAGAATCATCTGAATGAAGAAGACATGGAGGTGATCGAGGAAGAACAGGGAGGCGAAGACGATTTCTGGGGTGATAGAGACGAAGACTATGTACCAAGAAGAGCTAATCCAGTGGAAAACGACGACGAAGAAATCGATGAGTGGGAATGGACCGCAAACGGCAGTCGAAACGGAGCTCAACACTACCGCTACACCAGATAGTTTCCTTATCATGTTAATAAAAAACACGGTTTTATACTTTGTTTATTTGAATTCAACGTGTATCACTATCATGGGCTTCCGGCCTAAAAAACCAAGGTTATGACCAATAGCATCGCACATAAGAGTTTCCTTCCAGGCGTGACCAGAGAATGATTTCCATCTTTTACCTTTAGTGACTTCATCTCAAAAGTCCAAGCTCGAGGTTGGCCAGCGAGCCATGGACCTCAGCATACTAGGTTTTTTTTAATCAAAATTAATACTAATAATGGCTCTGTGAGCTGTAGAACACGCGAGCCTGCCCTGTACAATTTTCTTAAAATCTGCATTGAAGAAAATAGGCTATATACTTATTGAACCTGATCACAAAATTTCGCGATAATCGGTTAGGAAATGCGACCTGTAGAGAAACTGAAGCGAGTGAATAAAACAAAAGCAAATAAATAAAGGATGTGGGGAAAAACGCTAATGGAACTTAAAAAAATCGAAATAATAAATATTGATATAGTGGGTAATCTATCAGTCCGATAAAATAAATAAATAAATAAATATTAGGGGACAATCTAACACATTTGTGTTAGATAGCCTACACCTAGTCCCAAACTAAGCAAAGCTTGGACTATGGGTACTAGACGACGATAAACATACTTATATAGATAAATAAATACTTAAATTTAAATTAATAGAAAACATCCATGACTCAGGAACAAATATTCGTGCTCATTACAGAAATAAATGCCCTTACCGGGATTCGAACCCTTGCTTCGTAGTCAGGGTCACTACCCACTAGGCTAAAGCTGTCGTAGGCGGCGATAAGTTTTAGTGTCAGTACAAGCTTCCGCCCGCGACTTCGTTTGCGTGGACTCGGGATTTCGTGCGAAATTTCATCTAAATTGGTAAAGCCGTTTAAGCGTGATTGACTGACAAACATCCAAACTTTCGCATTTATAATATTAGTAGGATTAATCTGCGCCATTGCACGCACAACCGATGGCCGTTGGGGCGGAAAGGTTCTCGATCGGCGACCACATTCCGGAAGACGCAGCGAGCGTGGGTAGACTCGCCACAAGGTGGACTGATGGCCTGGTAGGTCGCGGAAGTCCGCTGGATGTGGGGGGCTCACGCACGACCGATCACTTTGGCACTCTTTGGGGAAGCCTATGTCCAGCAGTGGACGTCTTTTGGCTGATATGATGATAATACATATTTGTGACATTTGCTTTAAATTATTACGAGTCAAGTGGTTGATGCCCCAATTCTACATGGTAAAGGTAATCCGAAATCACATTTTCCGACTCATTATTGAGGATTACTGGTCTCCTTAACCCAACAGTTATTGAATCGAATAGCCAGTTTATTTATACAAATGAATAGTACGTTTACAGTTTCAACAAACAACGTCCTAGCTAAAAAAAAATTCTGATAATAATTTGACAAAAAACAATATTGTGTGGGTCACATTCAGTTTTCCTTTATTCTTCATCATATGCATCATAAATTTCTGTCAAAAATTACATTTTTGGTACAAGCTTTTATTGCCGACTGTACTTTTCAGTATACCGTCATCAACTACTCATTGAGACGATTCTAACGAGCCCAAACTCGATGTGGTTATGTGATTTTATTACGGAGTTCCTATGGCCACCTTCCAGCTCCATCATCAGATCAGCTCCACGTCATCACAATATTGCATTGTCACGCGATTTGCATATTCGTGCAAAATTTCAACTCAATCGGAAACCGGTAAGTGGATCAAATTTAACTTGCAAGATTTGATTACAGACAGACAGACGGACAGACAGACAACGGGACAGGTGAAACTAAATAAAAGCTTGTAAAATGCCCTTACATCCAATATTTGACAGCTGTCATTTCAGTACAATTCATGTCATTATATGGCATCATTGACATTTATTGTACCGGGATGAAAATCGAATAGATCGGAAATCGAATTATAGTTATTTTTAACCCCCGACGCAAAGAGAGGGGTGTTATAAGTTTAATGTGTCTGTGTATCTGTGTGTCTGTGTATCTGTGTATCTGTCTGTGGTATCGTAGCTCCCATGCCGACGGACCGATTTGAATGCTGTTTTTTTTATTCGAAAGCTGATGTAGTCCCGAGTGTTAGCCATGTTCATGAAAATCTGTTCCGCCGTTTTTGAGATTTTGGACTTTGAAATGAAATTGTCGGGGGCTTTTCAACTTTTCTAAGTTGTAGTTATTGAAAGGTTACCCCGTACATTCAAACTGATTGGTGACTGAAGAGCTGGCGGCTCTCCCTCGCAATGCATCAGCATTGCAATTCAGCGAGGAAATCCCTCAGTCTTGTACAACGAAGCAAAGAGAGGGGTGTTATAAGTTTAACGTGTATGTCTGTGTATCTGTGTATCTGTCTGTGGTATCGTAGCTCCCAAACGGATGGACCGATTTGAATGCGGTTTTTGTCATAGATAATCTTATCCCAAGTGTTGTTAGCCATGTTTCATGAAAATCTCCTCAGCCGTTATTGAGATATTGGACTTCGAAATGAGGGGTATTTCAACTTTTCCAAGTTGTAGTTATTAAGAATTAACTTAATGTCATTTAATTTAGTTAATGTACCTACATTATCATCTTTTATATAGGTCCTTTAGAAAATAAAATCAATTATACAGCATTTTAAACACGTTACTCTAATATATTTTGTGGATAAAACGTATATAATATACCTACGCGTGACAAGCAATCTGCTTGACGATATACGATGAAATTGATGCTTTTTAGTACAATGAATAATATTAAGATTAAGCGACCCGGAAATCGTATACACGTGTTCTGCCAATGATACTTTTCAAGGACGACTTAAGAGGATTCGTTACAAGTTTGATCCCGTATACTTGACTTTAGGGAAGTTTTGCTAGCGTATTTTACTTTGGGGTCGGACAAAATGTCAAATTTTGATATATATAGACCGTATGCAAGTTTCATTAAATTGCGGGTTACTGAAGACGGTGTACCGAGTTCAAATGATCTATCTAACCCAGCAATGTACTTAAACTTGCATGTAATTTCTTACATGTGTGAATTGCGGTTTAGGAATGACGGCCTGAAATTATGTCCACGACCACCCTGCCTAGCCTACCCTATCAAGAGTAAAACGTTCATGAAGAACAAACATTTCAAACATTGAAATTATTAATTAAAGACCAATTATGTGAATTTTTGGTTGCGTGTTTCAAACCGTCGGTGATCGTAAGTTGCGTCCGTTGTTTGTTCTATTGTATTTGGAAATCTGTCAGTTTTCTATGGGACGGCGCCATCTTCAACGTTTACCATCCCCTAAAGAGCGATACTTACTTAGGCTGAGTTGCACCAACTTACGATTACAGACCGATCAACGTTAAATATGGCCCCGGCAGCTGTCATTCTATAGAAACGTGTCAAACTTCCCATGCATTCAGATTTTAACGAATACCGCTGACGGTTCGGTGCAACCCGCCCTTAGACCCGACCCGCATAGTGAGGTACTATCGAAACATTTATGTTAATTAAAAAGGGATGAATTATACTTTTATTTTTTATATTTAAAGAGCCTCTATATATATATATGTACTTACGAAAAAGTAATAGATGCCTCGGAACACGCACAAAAATTAAAATGGAATTGGGCGGGTCACGTAGCCCGAATGAGCCACACAAAGTGGACAAAAAAGTCATCTCCTAGCAAGGCCCGCAACGCAAGCGAAAGAGAGGGAGACCGCCTAAACGCTGGGCAGACGAAAAAAAAAAACACCGGAAAGGAATGGGAAAAAGAGGCAAGACAGAAAAATGGAATCAACCTCCTCCAGTTGGTTACATTTCTCTGAAAAAGGTATTTCCATGAAATTTTATTGTACTCATTTTAAGTTTTGAGGAATATTTAAGGGTTTTTCTATTTTATTTTTATTTATTGCATCAATTTCAGATCGCAATCACATTTTAAACCCTCATCATCATCATCATCATCATATCAGCCGAAAGACGTCCACTGCTGGACATAGGCCTCCCCCAAAGAGTGCCACAATGACCGGTCCTGCGCCACCCGCATCTAGCGGACTCCCGCGACCTTTACCAGGTCATCAGCCCACCTTGTGGGGGTTTTAAACCCTATCAAAACCAAACTTGAATGCAAAACGTGATAAATAATAATAAGCTTATAACAGTAATCCTACTATATATACTATTATAAATGCGCAAGGATTTTTGCTTGTTTAAATCACGCTTCAACGGCTCAACCGATTTGGATGAAATTTTGCAAGAAGATAGTTTATAGCTTGGATTTAAATGGAATATAATGTTAATCCCGGGTCTACGCGCTAGGTCGCCACGCAAAAGCTTGTTTAAATAGACAACTTTACCTAGAAATATTTGTATATAACCGCGCGCCCACAGATGCGAAGGGGTCCAAGAAATTACCGGGTCTGAACTACAGGCAACAATCAGGCACATCAAACGGTCTGGAGAGCAGTGGTCCAGGGAAACACCCATAGAAACTACTTCGTCAGACAGTGGGATACGAACAAGAAAAAGAAAAATGTGTACCTATAGAAATAGACGGAAAACGTCCTCTTAACAAAGCTTAAATACCTTTAGAGTGGAACGGTTTGAAAATGCTGTGGTTTCGGTTGAATATTCAGTTCTGTGATTACGTATGTTACCGGGAATCATACGAGAATACATAGGTAGAGGTACCTATAGAATCTTTGCGTATCGTAATTAGTAACTAACATTGACGTAGTTGGTTTGGTAGTGTAGTGACCCTGCCTAAGAAGCACCCATGGGTTCGAATATTTCATTGTGTGATTATCACCAATATTTGTTGCCGAGTCATGAATGTTTTCTATGTATACAATAAGTATTCATTTATCTATATATTGGGACTAGGTCGATTTGTGTAAGATTGTCCTCAGTGTCGCCACATATTTATAACTTTTTAATATTTAAACGGTGGTAAAAAAGCATACGCTCTGCCTGATGGTACGCAGATTCCGAAGCCTGTGGACGCTTGTGATTCTAGAATAGACGCAAGCGTCGTTTAACGTTTGCCGTGGTTTTCCCGAGGACTGCAGTATGGAGTTCTTAAAAAAAAGTGTACAGGTTTGCAGGTATACTTAAGCCGGTTTCTAACGGTCAACAATTGGCATGCTAATCCCCTGGAGTTGCAAGCGTCTAAAGACTACGGTAACCTCCTACCATCAGACGGGCTGTACGCTTGTTTTTCACTGACGTAGTGAGCGCCTTATAAACTATCGAAGGTCACAATTTTACGTTGACTCGAACATGACAATTCGTGACAAGGTGAGCATGTAGTTTATTTAATGACCGTTTTTGGACGATTCTATTTTACATGATATCATAACATTTTTTCCCATATGATTCATGTCGGTCCCAAAATTTGATTTCCCATACCTAATCTTTTCTCCGAAACCGTAACCAAACTTTATGGTTTGGATTATTGAATGACTTTTAAAAAGATGTGAAAGGAATTGCAATCTTCTACCTAAGATTGTAAAGTGGTTTTTATTAGGTCATCTCACATACCTGAATCTCTGGTATACCTTAGCTAACCTAATGGGCTCTATACGACGTTTCAAAAAATTCTGATTAAAAATAAATAGGAAATGAAAAATAAAAAAAATGTATCAGCCCATATGAACGGTACCTTTAGTGACAAGCCGTGATATCATCAGCAATCAGGATGCGATCTGACTTCAATGTGATGTCTCCAGCATGTAATAGTGATATCCCGATCTTCGTGTCTTCTTATTTAATAGACTTGAAACAAAAGCGATATCTTAGGAATTTCCTCTTCTGTCTATTAAATGAAATGGAACAGCGGCCCAGATATCATAAAGATTTCATATCGTCTCGAGCTTTATTAACCTGAATTGGGTACCTTGCCTTGGTTGGAACTTTTAAATAGTGTTTTTGTTGTTATTTCAAAGTATAAGTAACACTAAAACGACAACGAAAAACGTATTATTTTCCATCACTTAGTCTAATTCGATTTGTTACGGAAATGAAAAACGGCAAGTCCCCTGGAGTTGCAAGCGCCCATAGGCTTTGGTAACCGCTTACCATCAAGTGGGCCTTACGCTTGTGTGCCACCGATTGTCATATAGTGCAGGTATCTGAAAAAAAAAGTAGCTACACTTTTTCTAAGGTATTAATTTTGAGAACGCCATTGTCATGTAATTTGAGTTTAACCATTTTTCTTATTGCGTCATGACGTTAATGTTTACGGCTATCTGAGACCTATGGGCAACACTATAAAGAATCCGATTAGAATCTGAGCGAAATCTGAATTCAAATCAGGACCAAGGCGCAGCAGACAAAGGCTGCCAGTGATGTTTGTGCGATCAGCGCGGGCGCTCGTATACGCCATGTTGCTCGTACTCGCGATCGCGTGCGCGTGCGCCGCCGCCGACACCTTCGACTCCTCACAACTCAAACTCAACACAACCATCGACCAAAATCTTCTCAACCAACTCTCAACATTTATCGACACCAACAGGACCTTGGACAGGCGGGACCTAGCCCTCCTTAACAGAACTGCCCATGCTTTGGGCATAGAAAAGGAAGTAGTTGACAGAATTAGTGATCTGTTAAATAAGAACGGCACGGTGGAGACAGGACTTACCAGGCTGTCAGAAGATGCTAAGAGCGGTTACAATACATATGAAGATGAAGCAGGGAAAGACAAGCTAGGACCGATAGAGGAATCTCCCGATTATGCTTCTTCGGTGGTTCTGGCCAGTGATCTCCTGTCTCTGACGAGTGCTGTGGCTACTGTGACTGAAAAAGTATGTAGAGAACAGGGTTATCGGTTCCTGGATGGACTGCTGTTTAACAAGAGGTGGGCTTTGCGAAGTAAGTGATTGTTTCTTTGCTAATTTTAGTGCATGTTAATATACCTGTCAGTGGCGGAGCGAGAAAACTTTCGATGGGCAACCCGAACCAAAAAAAGTTGACAAAGAGTAGAGTATAGGCTTGCTTGCTTAATTTTATGTTTTATTGATTGAGATGTTTTTTAATTAAATGTCCTTGTAATATAATTGACATAGTACCTAATAAAGAGAGGACGATATAGTTCTGTTTTAGTAATTTTGTTAAAGGACTATTGTCATGAATGGGAGAACAATGTTATAATTAACATGTTTGTATGTAGTAATTCCTTTTCAAACAGAAAAATATTATTTATATTACACCCGAAATTATTTAATATTGGTGATGCAATTTAAATGGCATTGTCCACAATCCCCTTTATTTTTGTTTAGAATCTAATAAGATTTGTCTATTAAAAAAAGACCGGGTGGCAGTCCGGGAGTGCCGGCAGAAGTGAAAACTCAATGACATTGTAACAGTTTTTCGATCAGGTCACTTGTCCGTCTTACGAATTTTCAATCTTTCGAATCTCACGGTCTTACAGTCACGTGACATCTTACAGTCACGTGACATCTTACGGTCACGTGACCTGTGGCGAGTTTAACATTTTTTTCCCAAATAGTGCACAGAAGTTTTTACTTCAATAAATAATTCAGTGCTCTACCGAATACATTTTTTTAGTCGATAAGTCCTTAAAAGTGAAATCAAGCAGTAAGGAATTTTTACTTTTATTGGAGACTAGGTGCGCGCGCAGCAGCTACACTTGCGTATGATTAGAACGCAGGCAAACCTGCGGGATAAATATGACCATCCAAAAATTCAATCTAAACACTGGTATTTTTGTTCGGATAACAGGTTCCAAATACAGAAGGTTCCTCTTATTATTACCATAATATTTAATTTAGTTGGGTAATAAAAATACATTAAAAAAAACAACGATCAAAACATATCCGAAGCGCAAAATTGCTCCGATGCAATAAAAAAGGTGTCAAGACGTGACATGAATTGTAAACAAACCATTTGTATTTGCATCGTGTAGTCTTCTCCAAGTATCAGTCAGAGGTCAACTGTAACTGTATCGTTGAGCGATTTGGTTTCTTATGTCCTGGATATAAAGCACAAGCGTTTATAGCTCTCTACTTTGCTTAAACACCGCAGATTTAAGTTTGCTTCAAGTCAATTGACGAGGTTTTCAAGATTATTTGCTGACAGAGGTTCTAAGTCAAAGTGTCGGGTCTGCAGCCTACCTGCAAAACGTCCGGACGGACGTCAGTTTGTTTTATTTGGCATAAAAGATATAAATATATGACAGATGGTATCGAATGTCTATCTGAAAAGTTTCGCCAATAGCCAACTACCGTTTGGTTCGTTCACGCATTCATGATTCAGATTGCTTAGCTATACATGTAATATACAGCGTGGAACGGAACGATGGACTTTCCCACAAGAGGGGGATTATTGAGCGCTAGTACGTCACATTTTCCAGATAAAGTATTTTTTTTGACGCAATTTTTTTTTTACATTTGTATGGAGCTCGTCGGTCCAGTCGGCCAACGCACCATACAAAGGTAAAAAAAAAATCGCGTCAAAAAAAATTGTTTATCTGGAAAATGTGACGTACTAGCGCTCAATAATCCTCCTCTTGCGGGAAAGTCCATCGTTCCGTTCCACGCAGTATATGTACGTCGTTCCATAAAACCCTTTAACTTTAGGGAAAAAACCGTCTACGTTTTACCGTTTAATATAGAACGTCAAAGATAAATATTCTACTGGTATTACTTATCCACGATTAACGCACGATTTTTCTAATCTTACCTGGTACTAGCTGCCCGCATGGCTCCACCTATGTATTATGCTCGATTGACAAGTGTTAAGTTGTTAAGTAATTAACTAAATTTTGACATAATTTTATGATGCTAAATGAAAAAAACAATCAATTTAGTAATAAATTACAATCAAAATCTTTGTTAACACGCATTTAGTCACTTAATATTGAGTTGTATAATATTTATTTTCTAAAGTATATACAAGATGATAACTAACATTAACTAAATTAAATTAAATCTAAGTTAAAACTAAAAAAGGCCCACGCGGCATTGTACCGAGGATGCTGGCGGCATTTCCTCGCTGAATTGCAATGCTGATGCGTTGCGCGAGAAAGGCTGTGGGATAGCCTTTGTCAATCCAGAAATACCATTCTGTACACCGGTGAAAAAAGAAATTGAAATCAGATAAGTAGTTCCTGAAATAACCCCTTAAATACAAACTTACGAAGCCACAGTTACAATGCACATACTTGCTTTATATAATTTATTTATTTAATCGTATGGCAAACAGGATGACAAATTTACACACAGTAACATACATAATCACTATAAGTTCATATTAAGGCTAATCAGCCGCTTGATGGCTTCGTCGCTAAGGGCGATCCGGTCTTCCGGGGGGCCATCGGCGTAGCGCGTTAAGGGGCAGTGCTCGATGATGTGCTGGATGATCTGTGTGTCGGCACCGCAGGGGCAAGCTGGTGATTCCACCCAACCGCAACGATGTTTATAATCATTCATTTATTTTCAGCACAATTGCTCGTAACGTACCTCTTATTGTGTCGCTTTTAGGCTCATAATCCTGGATATTAAACACGCGTGTTTAATAACATTACGATACTTGTGTGTTATGGTTATATCCCGATTAAGTCACGTTGCCACCTTGCAGCAAGATGTATGCATGCACACGGTGCATTCTTAAACTAACCGGGTTGTACAGAATGTACAGCTTTTTTTTAATTCTCGGCAAATGGATTCTTACCCGACTAAACAAATTAAATCCTTTTTGTTAATTAATTGACTATTTCTTTTTGGATATGATATAGAAACGGTTAATTTAGTAAAACTATTCACTTTTGATAACATTTTACATGAATTAATAAAGATAACATTTTAAAACGAAATTATTTATTTTATTTTGTATTGGCTGTTTAGAGATTTCATCTAATGCGCGCGCACTGCGCAAACTTCACAAAAAAAATTGATGCGCGCCATTTTAGGTTATTTTATTTCACAGATATTTGTAAACATTGTTAATGCGTGTTGGCTTATTAACAAAAATGTTGATTCGTGGTGACTAGAGAAGTGATAAAAAGAATGGACGCCACTAGAAATTCTTGACGATGTATACAACAAGTGAGTAAAAACCTGTTGACATCAATAAGTAAAGAAAATAACTTGACAGGCCTATCAAATTTTCATCTTATGAAAGGGATTTTTTCCTCGCAAAATGTGTTGAAAAACGTCGTATGAAACGCGTGAGCTTTGATAATTACAATCCTCGGCTCTCTTATCACGCTCACCTGCATAATTCCGCCTCTGATGTAATTATCAACATACCTCACTTGTATCACAATGTACTATTATCGTATGGCAAATCAGTGTATTTATTTAGAACCGTGAGATCTTCGAAAAGACAGTACGGTTGCCAGGTTGTTGCATCATTAATCAAAGTATAGAATATTTAAACCTTATCGCCATATTTGGTTCTCAAAGAAGTGTGGCCAGCAATTTATTATTTTATAGTAAAGTCAGGGGTATTAATATACGTACATAAATATAAATGAGGTCATAAATATCTATTCAGGACTCTATTGTAAAAGTCATAAAGGCGTGTACGTACAGATATATAGACGTATATTAAGGCTGTGCATTGGAAATTATCGCGTGCTTTCAAACGCCGTTCTGACTAGATTAAGAAACAATAAGGTCTGATTTTCAGATATATGATTCTTGACTATATTATTGTTTATCTGATTTTATCGATACATGATTGCTTAAAATTTCCTCGATAGAAAAAATTCCAAAGTTGGGTCTGTATTTTCCTTTTTTTACTCAGCCTACTCAAACGACTTTAATTTAACGACACAATAAAGTTAAATACTATGGTGTTTTATCTCATCTAAAATCTCACTTTATGAAATTTAAATAAAACGTCTCTGTTAGGTATTTATCGAAATTTGTCCAAAAAAGCCATTCCCGAAGAGTGTTACATCTCTTTTCCTCATGCGCGGAAGGCATCAGCGTGTCTCTGTCTAGGGGGCGTGTTCGACTGGAATAAAGGCATCCCCTTAATAGGTACCCCTGTGACTGTACCTAACAGTGGACGTCTGTATTATTCTTCGCGTTATTACAATGGAATAAGGTACAAAAGCGTCCCTATATCTACGAGCAATGTTAAATTTTCTATGATAGCAAGACCAGATATTTATCGGTTTTTCACAAACACCACTGAAGATGTGAGTGGATGAAGGCGGTATGTCACAAAAACATAATTTTGATTCGCATCTAAAGGTAAAACAAACATAAATGTCAAAGTGACAGATTGAAGACAAACTAATTTAAACGTTATATCAGCTAAAATAAGTTTGGTGAACATTTAATGATACGACCAACATGATTTACAAAACGTAATTAGTAAGTGCATTTTGAATTGCGCATTGCGAAAACAGTTGCTACACAAAACTTTAATATAATATTCAAATCCAATATTCATGAATATTAAAATCCGTTCTGGATGCGACCTAATGTATACGTAGTCAAACTAATCTAAAACATAATTTTATATACATATTTGATCAAAGGGCTTAACTAATTACATAAGCCTGATATAGAAAGCCTGTTCATAAAATATCTTGTATTAATTGGGATGTTGACTGACAGACAAATAAACAACTTTAAGAGAAACGTCAAAAATGCTCCTTATTTTTACTAATGTTACAAATTGGAAAAATATTATAGTTATCCTACTAAAATTATAATAAAATGATTGTGAAAGTTTAGATGTTTTACTCAATTACGCAAAAACGGCTAATCGGATTAAGATGAATTTTGGTATACATATACCCCCTTATTCATAAAATTTTAATTGCCTCTGCTAAATAAAATGTGCTTTGTTTCTTTCTTACAAAACATAAATGGCAAAGTGACAGATAAAGACAAACGAATTTAAACGCGATTTTAGTTAGAATAGGCTTTTAGAATCCAACCTCATTCATATTGGTGTTTAAGTCTAATAGCTGGAAAAAATATATAATATATTACTGCGCAATTTTCACGTAACGTTCACCATACTTTGTGGCCCCTATTTTCTTTTAAGTAGTATAGTAGAGTGTAGAGTCGACGGCTGTGAAAAAAGTACAATCGGCCCGTACCAAAAAAAACAATATTCCTACCAATCACAACATGAATGATGATGATTTTGATGAACCCCAACAAGTAAGGAGCACTTGAACCACGACTATTCACATATTATTTCAATTCTAAAACCCGGTCTAAATCATTTTTTAGCTTGAGACTTATATTGGGCTTATATAGGGCCTTAAGCATTGCGTAGTAGGTGTTTTTGCATAAACGTGATCGGGATTTTCATTATCATGATTTCACCATATTAATCTAGCAGTAGTACCTCTATAAATTATGCCAGAAATTATCAATCTACGAAAACCGCAAATGGGATGAAAAACCCAAATTGTAACTAATTTATTTATTCAATCAATCAATCATTTATTTTACATAAAAACAGGGTGAACAAAAAGGTATTGCAATGAAAATAAGAGGAAAAATATAAAACAATAGTATTACATCCAGGTTTTGCATCCATTGCACAGCGTCGGGTGTCAGCATTTTAAGCTCGCCGCAACGCTCACACACAACGATATCTTGACACCGCGATGCGTAGTAACCAAGCGTAGGTAGAAGTCTAGTTTCGTGACGGGTGACCGGCGGGGTGAGCCGTATTAGCGCTTAGCGAATAACAGCCCTGGGCTACGCTTAGTTACTACGCATCACGGTGTCAAGATCATATTTGTGGGTGAGCGTTGAGGTGAGCTTAAAACAAGTTAAAGAATAGGGGGGCTGGTCTTTAAGGTTGTCTGGCTTGGTACTTAACCTATACAGGTATGTAAAGCCCCTTTCCCACGTGTAACTCATATGATCAGTACATAATATAGATCTATGTACCTAAACAGTTTACAATATATTACTATTGCGTTATTGTGTTTACTATCGGTGCTATAGAAGTCAAATCTGACCTACCTTTTTTAACAACAATGAGAAGGATTATGCAAATCAATCATCACTATGCAATATCTTTGATGGCATAACTTGGTATATGCGTACAGTTGCAAATTCTGAGACAATTATACACTTACAGTGCTTTTATTTAATTTATTATGGTAAAGGTTGCGGGAATCCGTTGGATGCGGGTGGCGCGGGACCGGTCACTTTGGCACTCTTTGAGGGAGGCCTATGTCCAGCAGTGGACGTCTTTGGGCTGATGTGGCGATAATGATTAGTGTTTTAGTAACGTGTGTAATGCGTGGGTAATAAATAACTACCTTAAATAAAAAAAAATGAGAAGGGCCGATAGCACTTTTACAAGCATTTTTAATGATGGAGGCCAATGTCTAAACTAAGTCAGTATTTTTTGCCAAAAATAAAAATACAAAAATTTCAATAAAAGCAATTTTCAAAATATAAGACAGAAAGAGAAAATAATGGAATAATTGACCATTCAGTAAATATCAAGTTTTTATAAAGCATAACAATTTCATAGAAATAGCGTATTCAAATATTTAACTTACGAAAATGATGGTGTCGTATTTATGATGCGAAATGGTGATCGGAATTTATATAATCATGATTTCACCATAATATAGCCGTACCTCTATAAATTATGCCAGAAATTATCAATCTACGAAAACCACAACCCGGATGAAAAACACAAATCGTAACTAATTAAAATAATCCACATGACGTGGCGGATCTTTACTAAGTAACGTTAAAACCCACTACTTATTTTTACGAGTTTTTATTTCTAGAAGGATAAAAATACCCTAATTAAATAGATATATAAAAAGTATGTGACTCGCCTCATCGATTCTGTTTATTTCATATCATACCATTTATTTACGGTACATAAACATGTCATAAAGAACTATCATAATACACTAACTATATACTATAATATAATAAATACACCAAAAAAGGATGAAAAGTCGAGCTTACATCCAAAGGTAGGTATGTCAAATAATAAATTTAATAAAAAGGTGTACAATTACAAATTAAAATTAATTATTACAGTTAAAAACAAAAACTACAATAACTAGTTAGATACTCGCATAAACTATTATAATAAACATTATATTTGTCTTTGTCTTTTACGAAGTCCATTATAATAAGACTCAGGAGGAATGAAAAAAATATTTATCAAGCGAGCGAAGCGAACGAAGCTCTATGCTTCAGCTTGGGTCAAACTTCGTTCGTACGTCCGACTGTCCGGCTGTTCTCCTCTATAGGTCGCATTTCTCAACCGATTCTCGTGAAATTTTGTGAGCAGGTACAATGGCAATAATTGTATAGTTTGTTTTTGTCGATTCAGATTTACGAAATATAAAAAAAGACTTGCGAGTTCTACAGCTCACAATGCATAAATATTTAAGTAACGAATGAGAAGATGCCGATTTTGGTGCGTCATTCAAATTATTTATTTTTATAAATAAAATTGCCTACTAAATTACGTAATAGTTAGTCATTGTGGTTTGTAATATCATCGGTTCTAGGTAAGAACGAATGGAATGGTGTTGTTTTGGTGAACTGCGTCATCCAAATCTACTAAATTACGTTTTCCTTACAATTATTTTTAATAAATACGCTACAAAACCATATAAAATAACAAATTAGTGGTTAGTAATCTCACTGGTTGTGATTAATATCTTCGTAACGATGGATGTTTTGGCAAAATGCGTCCCATATACGTCACGACACGTTGTTTATTATTTAATTAAAACTGTTATAAAAAATAATGTTTAATGTGACACGTGTATCGCCGCATGTGATATTGAATGATTTTACATATCGGTAAAAATATACATCAGAAATGTCTAAGTAGACATTTCTGATGTATATTTTTTAACTAATTTATTTGCTTTTTTTAATTTTTTTTCTTATATTTATCGTTGTCTATAGTTAAACAAACGCATTTTTAACATTATATAGATTAACATGTTACCTATTATGTATCAGTGCTATACGATGCTTTTTTACGAGTAAATATATTTAAATTATTGTAATGTAGGTACTATATAATTCATAAAACCTTTACAAATCTTCTGAACTAACAATAATTGTGCAAGTTTAATGTACTTATCATCATTTTTAGGGTTTCGTACTAACTAAGCTAAAGCGGTCGTCAAAACTAATATAACTTTTTTCCTTAGTCTGTTTAGGCGGCCCATTGCTGGGCAAAGGCCTCCCCCCTTTTCCTCCACTCGGCCTCTTGCTGGCATGCCTTCGCCAACCCAAGTAGCGAAAACCTTCTCCTTTATGCTACTTCTTTGGCTACTGGAGCCGTCTAGCGGGCTCCATTTCGTGCTACTACCAGTTCAGAATCACTAATATAAATAATAATTAAAGAATGAAAATAAAATTACCTTTTTACCGTGATCACGCGTTACAACTTTTAAGTATAGATTAGTTTAGTACATGGACATTCAAAACTACGTTACCTATTATTATTGAAGCGAAAACTTTTTTGATGTGTTTTTTTGTGATGGGGAAAAAATGTTAAACTCGCGACAGGTTACGTGACCGACAGATTCGTCAGATTGAAAGGCCTTCTACACGATCGGAACCAACCGCCAACCATCGTGTCCTTGATCGGATCAGTCAGTCGGCCGATAGCGTTCTAGACGGTTGGGACAAACCACAGACGCAGCCCGTCGCGAGATGCGCCGATCAAGGGCGTTGGCATCAACCGAATATCGGTCGGAACAACCGCTTTCTACACGGTCCATTTTTACAACAACCCGATCAAGGACACGATGGTTGGCGGTTGGTTCCGATCGTGTAGAAGGCCTTTGAAAATTCCTAAGACGGGACACGTGACCTGGTCGAAAAACTGTGTGTCTGTAATGTCTTTGAAGCGAGTTGTTTTTGTACGATAGCGCAATTAATGAATATTGTATTTTATCACATCAATGATAGTACTTTTATACTGATAATGTGATATTTAAAGCAATTCGTGCAAAATTATTCCCTAACCATTGCAAAATATCATAAATGCACAACGTTAATATTCAAGTTTTCACTTCTGCCGGTACTCCCGGAGGTTTTAAAGATCTATGCTTAGATCTTTAAAACTACTCAACGGATTTTGATGGGGTTTTTTTTAATAGATAGAGTGATTCAAGAGGAAGGTTTATATGTATAGTATAGTACCTGTGCGAAGCCGGGGCGGGTCGCTAGTTATTAATAACATTCAATTGAATACAACTTGACCGTCACGAGGTCACACTGGCCAACATTTTGTTATTTACGGACTTTGGTCCACAGTATACTGAACCGGTTACGAAGTCATACAGAAGCATATCGTCGAATATCATTCTTGAAATACGTGGATCATCCGCCCATTGGTTTCTGAACGGAAATATGATTAAAATCGTTCATTAAATATTGAATACAAACTTAATATACAAACAGAGTTAACTTGGCAATGGACCTCGAAAATCGCTATGAGAAATGTTGTTCTGTTTGGAAGTGATTATATTTACTCAGGAAGCTGTCATTGTCAGCAAGGTGCATTCTAACTAGTTTATTTTGAACAGTCGTATATGCCACCTACCTAAAGGCCTCCGCACATCGAACGCGGGTCGTGCGCGGCGCGGGGAATAGAGTCCCTTTTTTACCCTTTGGGTACGGAACCCTAAAAAGCACACTCGTCAGCTCTACAGCTCACAGACAGCCCCTAGTTTTTAGTTATTTAAAATTGATTACTATCACTATTTGATGTCGTTAAAAAAGAAGCGTAGGTCAAATCAACGGCAGAAGCCATAACCAGCAAACCCTTTGTGAGATAGTTTGCTAGGGCTTCCCAAGGGCGGCTTTGCGGCTTTGTCCTTAACTTTTGTAAAACGTAATAAAACGCTTCAATAAGTTTACCTAATCACGAGCGTACCCGTATATAAAAATAACTTAGCTAGAATTATACGTCTTTTTGGTTTTGTTAATCCGTAGAGGACGACAGCTCTATTATTTAATGCAAATAAATGGCGTTTGTTTGGATCAGTCAATATAAACAACCATTTGATTGGCACCTTATATTTATATTGCGTTTAATTTGTTTTAGTTTTAAAGGTAAGCACTGATACATAAAATCATGTTTCGTCCAACAATGGCTAAGGATGTTACAGAATCGTGGTCAATTTCACCACATTTGGATACAGAGCTTATTTTGAGTTGACCGAATTGTATCTAAGTGATCCATTCAAAAAGCAACTCTACTGTCAAAGTTAAAGGTTCCAATTACAATGACAGCTTTATAAAAAGTAATAAAATTATGTATATAGAGGATTGGTAAAGTTTCGTGACATTACATATTTTACGATTTTTATTACGTCTGCGATTCTTCACATTTTAATATTAGAACTCGGCCACGGGCACAGTTTGGATTATAAAATCAGTAATATTGTCGACATGATGTACAATATTGGACTCATGTTTTAATAACATAAATTAAAACCTCGACAATTTGAAGGATTGCATTACCTAAGAGCAAGCAGTCTAATAAGTAAATCTTATTGCACAGATACTGCTTTAATATCTAGTCATTGCTCAAATGTCCCCACCGTCTAGGAATTCGAAACCAGATTCTAGCCACCTCGTGTTGTGATGTAATCGGAGTAATGCGACCACGGAGTCAATTAGATAAACACGTTACGCGTTCTAATTCAATTTAGATTTAATTTTTGCGCGCTCACTTCCACGGACTTCGGTCTAACGGGTCAGAAAGAGCGCGCAGAACATGAAATCAAAATCAAATTTGAATGTGTAATACGCGTCTAAAATAGATTCTTTGTAATTCTTAGCTGATATACTACGTAAATATAATAAGGCGTTTCCAGGATTTGCCTCACGTAAAACTAGGCAAAAGATTATTTCACGTTTTGGGGAGACATTTACGCTTGTCTATGTACTTCCCTATGTAAGGTGGATGTCACACTGCGCCGCATTTCCGGACGGAGATGCGGAGCTCGTTGTATGCAAGTACCTCAGTTTGTATATAAATTCCGTGTGGTACGACACACTGCACCGCACCTCCGCCTCCGTCCGGCGAAATTTGTATGCAGCTCGGCACCTCCGTCCGGAGATGCGGCGCAGGGTAACATCCGCCTAAGTATGTATGTACCTAACGCCTAACGAGTCTACTTTGGGAGAACAAGAAGAGGTTTAATGTCGAAGTTTACCTTCTATATTCATAAAGAGAGAGCCTTTTCTCCAGCGAAGGTCTAATCATTAAATTTATTTTCATTTAAATCATTAATAAATATTTAGCGGTTAAGACATAAAAAAATATGTAACTACCATTTATTTACCTTCTACATTCAAAACTTATTCACTGTTTTAATAATATTATTTTACCTAGATTACCTTGCTAATGCAGAAACTCAAAATAATTAAGGTATGCTTTAGAACCGACAACCTTTAACTGACAACATTATCGGACATGGTTCAGGCTTATTTTTTACTAAAATTATGAAGTTTTTATCAATAAAATATATTTTTATTATAAGATTTATAAGATGTTTACTAAACCAATTTGTAGACCCTAATGATCCTAGCTTCTTAACACGTTCGTTGACAGTACCGTCAATTAAGCGTTGTTAAGCCTACATATGGCCACGTTATCCACGTCAATCACCTGACCCCGATCACCCAGGGGAATTAGCGGTAATTATTTTATATTCACTAGGAAAAAATGATAATGTTCGGTTATGGCGCTTCGCCGGACGCTGCCGCGTCACGCTCGCTTCGCTCGCTCGGCTCGCGCGCTGTAGGGTCGCAGTTGAACTTAACAACCTAACCGTTTTTTCCTCTGGGGATCAGGCTAGGGGGCGATGCCTTGATTCGAGTCAAACACGCCCCCTAGACAGAGACACGCTGATGCCTACCGCGCACGAGGAAAAGAGATGTAACACTATTCGGGAATGGCTTTTTGGACAAATTTCGATAAATACCTAACTTAGAGACGTTTTATTGAAATTTCATAAAGTGAGAATTTAGATGACATAAAATAATATAGGATTAACTTGATTGTGTCTAAAAAGAATTAGACGGAGAGCTAGCGACCAAATCGGTCATGTGGCTTCAGCTGTATTGAAACTCCGTTAGCTACTTCCCTGAACAACCTTCTCCGATAATCTTCATGCTGGCAGGCCGCGGGCGGTGGGTGCGGGTGTAGTGGGGTGGAGAAAAAAAAGAAAAAAATGTGGGCTCAGCGAATTTAATTTTTTTTTCAGTTGCTCTGTACTCCCTGTGCACCCAAAAAATATTTAAATCGATCGGGTGGTGGGAAGGGGTTGCCAGCGTTAATTAAAATTACCAAAATAATAATAATTTTCATGTTGCCTCAGCTGTATTGGCTTTTTTTCTGACGCAAGATTAATTAATTAATATGTAAGCCCCAAAAAAATAGCCACGCAAAAATATCGGTGGAATGGTATAGATTTTTTTTTTGAAATCTTTGGATTTCGTTCGACAATGTGCTGAGGGGAAGGCAAAAGCGGACGTGGAGGGGATATCAGCCGGCGAACGCGTCAGCGCGCTCACGACGCCTGTCAACGTACTGTCAGCGGACGCGTCAAGTGTAATCCTACTATCCTACTAATATTATAAATGCGAAAGTTTAGATGTTTGTTACTCAATCACGCTTAAACGGCTGAACCGATTTGAATGAAATTTTGCACGAAGATGGTTTATAGCCTGGATTAAAATATAGGATAGTTTTTATCCCGGGTCCACGCGGACGAAGTCGCGGGTGGAAGCTAGTAATAATAATAAATAGCAAGCAGAACCTTCAAATACTGACAGTAAGCCTTACTTGTTTTTTTCTTGGTATCGAATTCAATTTGAAGAAGTTATTAATACACATTACATAAAAAATACACACGTCTATAAAACAGGAAAATCCCAAGGGGCGTCTCATTACATACCTACATTAAAAATACCTCAATTTGAGTATAACCGAAACAGTTTTTTGTGTGTTTACTGCCGCTCGCAAGACAATGCCACCTTTGCATATTTCGGAAGTAGGATGTTGGTTATCAAGGCTGCGCGTGGGCAAGTGCCGGTATCACGACTTAAGGAGGTTCGCTTTCCATACAAAACGTTAAGTATTTGACATTCGCAGGCTAACGGCGTGAAGAAATTCGTTTCGGACGTGATACTTTGGGAAAACCGTTTTTCTCAAATTATTGTACTTTATAAAAGTTTGGGGAGCAAGAAAGGGGGAATTTCGCGCACATGGAAAGCCAATTTATGAATTGCCAATTTTTTTACATATAGTTTAAGTTTTATGTTTGTTTTTATTAATTGTCGTTATTTTGAATTAAATTATTTAGAAAGGTTTGTAAAATAAGTTTCTTAAAATATCACGCCGTTAGCCAGCGAATGTCTAATAACGTTTTGTATGAAAGCGAACCCACTGAAGACGAAGTGCGATAGCCATAGTAATAAATATTATAAATGCGAAAGTGTGTCTGTCTGTCTGTTGCCTCTTCACGCTCTAACCACTGTACCGATTTAGATGACATTTGGTATAGAGATAGTTTGAGTCCCGGGAAAGGACATAAGATACCTAGTTTCTATCCCGGATAGCATCCCCTAAGAGGGTGAACATTTGTATGGAGCTACGATCCACGCGGACGGCGCCGCGGACAGATGCTAGATGGTTACAAAATCAAAAATCAGGGTTACAACCAAAACAGTCCCCGCGAAGGATAGGTACCTACTGGTGGCTGGCGCTTACTTTTTATACTTACAGTTGAACAGAATTTATTGCATTAATAATTATAAAAGCGACAGTGAATCATATTTAATAGGTAATTTTATTGGGAAATACGGCGCAGCTTAGATAGCGTATTTTGCTTTGGTGAGAAACGCTAATATATTAATCACGTTTTTAATTTTAGATTTGTAGGCACGACCTTTTCTTCTATTTAGAAATCTAAGCCTAGGTTTTAGAATTTTGAAGATCGGTGACGGGTAGCTGTATTATACAATACAAATACTCTGTATTGCTCTCCAAGAAAACAAATAAGACTTGACCTTGATATAAACTACGGTAAACAACAGGACGACCTTATCGCTAAAGAGCGATCTCTTCCAGGCACCTTTATAACATTTAAATGGAAATAATATTTATTTACGAAATAAAAAGGAGGTAAATAACTGCATTTAAATAAGATCTAATACACGTCACTAAGCAGTAACTATAATGTAAACGATGAAGCTTCGCCTTAACTGACTATAATCAAGTTTAGTTAAAGACAGTATTTTTTTTCAAGGCAATTGGACGAAATACGTAACAAGAGCTAAATCTTAAATGTCGTTGACCTGGCCAAACGTAACATTGAACTTAATTCAACACTTACATAGGTAATGCTACTGTAGAAACATAAAATTGGAGCAATAAAGGAAACAGGATTGCCCGTGTCTTAATGACGTTTATCGCATGATACATGACAAAGCATTCTTCTGTTTATATGTCGCCATTGGATAGAAAAGAAACCAATTCTTTATAGATTGTATATTTTTAAAGCGATGCTTTTTGACCTTGGATACAAAAAAAACCGGCCGAGTGCGAGTCGGACTCGCGCACAAAGGGTTCCGTACCGTTATCCGTTGAATGAAAGGTAAATTGCGGTTTACGATTTATGACGTATTTAAAAAAAAACTACTAGTAAGTAGTTTTGTTTTTAAGTAAGATCTAAGGAAGGTTTTTCTAGTAAGATCTCGTTCTAACCAATTTTTGGTGGAAGTTTGCATGGTAATGTACATCATATATTTTTATTAGTTTTATCATTCTCTTATTCTAGAAGTTACAGGGGGGGGGGGGAGGCGACACACATTTTACCACTTTGGAAGTGTCTCTCGCGCAAGCTATTTAGTTTAAAAAAAAAAGATATTAGAAACCTCAATTTTTTTTAAGACCTATCGTCTAACCTCTCTAATCTAACTATGAGTTTCAGTTCTAAGTTTGGGGAACCCCAAATTTTATTGTCTTTTATTCTATTTTTGTGTAAAAATCTTAATGCGGTTCATAGAATACATCTACTTACCAAGTTTCAACAGTATAGTTCTTATAGTTTCGGTTAAAAGTGGCTGTGACATACGGACGGGCAGACAGACATGACGAATCCATAAGGGTTCCGTTTTTTGCCATTTGGCTACGGAACCCTAAAAACTCTTTTTATAAAATGTATCTTGGCTTCTTGTCCGACAGAAGCCATTAAAGTTGGATCACCTAATGCAAAGAAAAATATTATTAAACCACACGATCAAGTTAAAATAGGTAAAGTTATTCCCGCCATATCGAGTTTCACAGCAGCAAATATGAAAAAAAATATTTATCGTCTGTTGTCTGAAATAGAGTCACGCATCACTTTCTCCCGTGCGGGGTCTCTCTTACACGGGGCGTGGTTTACGATAATTGAGCAACGGCCTTAAGTACTGAGTTGTGTGTACCCAGATACTTCGTTGTAATTGTTAATTATTAAAATTATTAATACACTTACTCTCCTTTGATAGAATTCTTGACTCGCCGGCCTTCCTCTTGTTTTGATAGACATACATAATACAATTCGCAAAAACTTGTTAGGCAATATCGGAAATCATTACGTCTCATGTGTATTAGTAAATCATTACCTAATTATGAATTAAAAGTTTTTGTCTTGTCTACGTTATTCTATTATACAGGGTGATTTTTTAATTAGTGTCCAAATTTTTTGTAGGCATTTGGTATCACTAATAGACTATCCCAAATTGTCTTTGTTATAAATTGTCTATCCCAAAAGAATTATCCGTACACCGCGATTACTCGGGATTCAGTGCCGCGCGGAGCGGGGCGGGCCGGGGGAGGGGGAGGCGTGCCGTGTTAACCCTCACTACCTGCTGAGGTGCCCGCGCAGTAAGGTTTTTTTGGGTTAACTTTAAGCAGCAATTACTAATTCATTTATTACTGAATGATATGAAACAAAAAAACATGGATTTTATAATTTTTGCTGAAGAATCTTATGCTTGAATTTGGACACTCATTAAAAATTCACCCTGTATATATAGCTATGTATAGACTGGAAACATTGGTCATCATTCGGTTGTGGATGTTCATCAAAATTACATGAGGGACTACTCATGTAGGTAATTACGTGTACGACACAACACAACTACATTAGTAGGACCAAAACCCTAAAAGCGAATTCTGTCAAAGGAATTAACGCTATTAAAAAAGGAGAATATGCTCTTAGTGTAAAGTAGTTTATTATTGGCGTTTTTAATAGAGTGCTCTCACAGTTATATTCCTACTATATTATAATGTCAATAAATATCTGTTTTATTATGTGCTTAAAAACATCATACTAAATTAGAATATTGGTATACCAAATTGGATGATGTTATGTTTTCGTTGTTTTATTATTTGCTTTAAAAGCATCATCCAAAATTAGAATATTGGTATACCAAGTTTATTGACATTCCGAGGTGATGAAAAACGAGCAACTTTTTATGGTATCATTCAGGTAGTACAGAAATGCATGCCGATCTGCATAAATAAAAACCTGCTATGTGTAGCCAATGACCTAGTCATTAACGTCATTGAAATAAATTACAAAGTTGTTGATATTATATTCTCGTGTTCTCGTTTTTTCTTAATTGATATTTTATACGCTAAACTTGAAAATCTGATTTTGAACATTTAAAATAAATAGCAAGTTATACAATGTTTTTCATTATAAACTACTGAATGGCTATAAACTTACTAAACTTAGGTACGTAATAAAGTATGTTATTGTACGTCAACATTATATAACATAAATGGTCTTTAAAGTTATGTAATATATAAGTACAACCTTATTGCTACAAGATCGTGTGATAGTATTATGTGACACCGTATTCCAGGCGACTTTAAGAAAACAATACTACTATGGCTACTTTACTATGTTTATTTAAATGTATTATCAATTACCAGGTATTAGCTATTTATTATTAACTAACTAAAATACTGGGTTAGAATGTCCTATGAGTAAAGTAAAAATTATTATGATACAATTAAAATGGATTACATTTATAATTAAGTGATATCTAACCAAACATAAAATGTTTGAGAGTAACTTTAACTTAATTGGAATCAAAGTATTTACTGACTAAATATGTACATTATGTAACGTACATTATGTTTCATCAATAAATTACCAGTTACCAGTGACAGTAACTAGATAAATTGTATTGATATCGATAATGAAGTTTGAAAAGCAATAAAAAGTATTTTTGAAAAATTACCATAGTTGTTACCATTCTCAATGCAGTTGGTTAAACATCTAAAGAACCCCAGACTGTGTGATCTAGGTACTAAAGTGGTTGCGAAAGCAACGATATAAATAATGATTGCACATAAATACTGCATTATTAATGTCACCACAACGGATCGAAGTCACCCCGAAGACGGTATTGTTTCGGCGTATGATAATCAATTGTTTCGTCAAACTTAACGGGTGAGCTCTTTATAAAATAATTGTTATTAAAAAGATTATCAATGCCAACAGTTTTACTAAATCGTTGTTTGTTAGCTCTTTTACAAAGCTTACAATCTCCAATCCTGTAACCAATAGCGGTGATATTTGAATCAACTAGTGAAAAATAATTGAATTTGTTTTGTTTAAAAAATTGAATTGAACAAAAAATGCAACTAAATTAAAAATTCAAATTGATTTCAATTTAATTTAAGGATTAAAAGTAAGACCCAGTAGACCTGTGGGCCGGTCCTTAGGAGGCTTAATCGAATGGTAGTCAAACTAGTTCACAGTATTTCCCATACACACTGCAAACAAAGGAGTTCTAGTAGCGTTCGTTCTTAGATCCAGTGAATAGGACAATAACGACCTTTTCAGGAAAATCGAGTTTAGCACGAAATCGCACTTAATAATCTAGATACTTTGTGTCAAGATCATTTCTACGTCAAAAGATGAGGATAATGAATGAAAAGGTTACGAAACTGAAGTTGGCTATTCACGAGAGCGACCGCCCTAACAATCTGAACGGTCCATAAGTGTCAAACACTATGTTTATTGAACAAGCGACCTCAGACGAACGTTTTCTATTTCGGTTTGAACCAAAAAAAAATCGTATGTCCGGTTGTCCAGCTGGTTCTCCTCTACGTGTCACATCTCTCAACCGATTCTCGTGAAATTTTGTGGGCATGTTCGATTTTTTTTGGAGATTTCGTTTTTGAAAATTTAAAAAAAAAACTGGTTTGACAGCTCACAGTGTCACTAGTAGATAGTTGGCGCGGCCTTTTGGCTTTACAATAGGAGCGCAACACTGGAATATGAACGTAAACGTCCTCCGATTGCATCCATATGTTCCCCGAGACAAACGGCGCGCTAGAGAATGTCGTAACAACACACAACACACGAGCAAGTGCCAGCTACGCGTCGCGCACCTTCATCATCAATGACGTCCTCCGTTTGACATTGGCCTCCCCAAAGAGTGCCAAAGTGATCGGTTCTGCGCATTTGGATGTAGCCATTTGCGCCGAGACAAACGGTGCGGTGCCTAGGTGCATGCCAAGCATTAATATTGTTCTCTTGAAAAGTGGTAATTTTCCGTTCAGATAACGTTTCAACTGTATTAATTGGGATCCGCAAGGCTTTTAGCGACAATCCCCCTCCACTGCAGGGTTAGTACAAGACGGCGCACGAGCTATCTCGTCGCGAGATAGCTCGGTCGGAGTCACAACAATATTATTTACAACGAGGGGCGGTTTTGTGTTCATGTGCTCTCTAATATAATAAGGTTGGTGTGCGGGAACCGAAAATTATGTTCAGAGACCCTGTATAGAGATCTTGTGTTTCTGCACGGCTATCACGCGACGGCGCGCGAGCTCTCTCGATTTTTCTCGCACTATCCGTCTCTCTCTTATTAGAACACTTAGAACAAGAGGTATAGTGCGAGAAAAACCGAGAGTATGTCGCGGCCGTCCCATGATAGACGTGCTGGCGGTGAGTAAGGTCCCAAGGTTGCGCAGGAGAGTGGGCGACCTGCTTTTGTTTATAACTGTCCACACCACATCATCATCATCATATCAGCCGCAAGACGTCGACTGCTGGACATAGGCCTCCCCCAAAGAGTGCCACAATGACCGATCCTGCACCAACCGCATCTAGCGGACTCCCGCGACTCAGTGGCTCTTTGGCCTCATCAGTCCACCTTGTGAGGGGTCTACACTCGCTGCGCCTTATGGTACGTGGTCGCCACTCGAGAACCATTCCGCCCCAACGGCCATCGGTTTCACGTGCAATATGCCCCGCCCACTGCCACTTAAGTTTAGCGATTCGGAGGGCTATAGGGCGGTAGGGACGGTTACCTTGGTTCTGCTGCTGATAACCACACAATACGAATCAATTCAATTCAATAAAATATTATATTTTACATCTCTATCAAGTCAGGTACAATCATAAGGTTGTTTTTTAATGAAAGAAATACGAATATTCCTACATTAAACTGGCTTTTCTATAGATGGATTGGATTTTATCACAATAATTGCTTAGTTAAAAGAAGTTTCTTTAAGCCGACTCTAAATTAAAATGTCTTAAGGCTTAATTGATTGTTCCGTCTTAAAACTTAATCTCAGTTTTAACGACCTAGCCGGTAGAATAAACCCTATCTTAAAATGACAAACCCCTCCAGTAATCGATATTTGCATCTGTGAGAAAAAGATTTATTGCAGCTCCTCATTTATTGACATTACCTCTTTTTTTAGAGTTCCGTAGCCAAATGGCAAAAAATGGAACCATTATACATTCGTCATGTCTGTCTGTCTGTCCGTCCGTATGTCACAGCCACTTTTTTCCGAAACTATAAGAACTATACTGTTGAAACTTGGTAAGTAGATGTATTCTGTGAACCGCATTAAGATTTTCACACAAATATAGAAAAAAAAACAATAAATTTTGGGGGTTCCCCATACTTAGAACTGGAAATAATTTTTTTTTCATCAAACCCATACGTGTGGGTAAGCTATTAATAGGTCTTCAAAAATGATATTCAGGTTTCTAATATCATTTTTTTTTAACTGAATAGTTTGCGCGACTTCCAAAATGAGTCCGCTCCCCCTTGTAACTTCTACAATAAGAGAATGATAAAACTAAAAAAAAAATATGATGTACATTATGCAAACTTCCACCGAAAATTGGTTTGAACAAGATCTAGTTAGTAGTTTTTTTTAATACGCGGAACCCTTCATGGGCGAGTCCGACTCGCACTTGGCCGCTTTTTAAAAGAGTTGCAATAAATATTTTCTTTCACTTTTACACTTTCTGAAGAGTTTCAATTCTCCCACACATTCAATGGAGCGCGTTTATTGGACGAGCGAGCGAAGCGAACGATATTTTCTTTTTCAGCTTGAGCCTAAAGTCTTTCGTATGTCCGGGTGTCCAGCTGCTCTCCTCTACAGGTTTTTCCGAGCGAGCGAAGCGATTTTTTACCGTTTCCAAATACCGCATTGTTGTATACTATACCTACGTTGAAACTCAGGCTTGTTAGATACCATGTTATGTGCAAACTACCGAGTAAACAGATGACTTAATATAATACACACTGTCTAAAAACTTATATTTCCTTCACTATTAGAAGTATTGACGTAGATGTGCTGAATGATTGGGCAAACATTTAAAATTATTTGATTTGAGCAAAGTTATTTATAAACTGTGAACACAAGATAGGCATAATATATCGTCATTTTACTTTTTAGTATGTTTATGAAGTAAATTAGCGAACAAGTGTTTATATGCATACGTTACATTATAATTAACTGTGGTGTCGGGTTTATTAGCGCCACCCCATTTGGGATATGGTTGAAGTGTGTTGTGGACGATAGGCTAGCAATATAAAATGTACTCCATCTTAAACAATCAATAGCTAGAAATGGCACCTAAAATTAACGACACGACGTAACCGATATAGCCCACCGAATCGCTAAAATTTAGTGGCAGTGGGCGGGGCATATTGCACGTAGAACCGATGGCCGTTGGGACGGATAGGTTCTTGAGTGGCGACCACGTGCCGGAAGGCGCAGCGTGGGTAGGCCCCCACAAGGTGGGCCGATGACCTAGTAAAGGTCGCGGGAGTCCGCTGGATGCGGGTGGTGCAGGACCGGTCATTGTGGCACTCGTTGGGGGAGGCCTATGTCCAGCAGTAGACGTCTTTCGGCTGATATGATGACGCACCTAAAATTAAATTTCATGAGCTCTGGGACTGCTGCTTAGGTACCAAACTGCCTCTTTGTAAAGTAAAGTAAAGTATCGTTTATTTGCAAGAATATGTACATTAGATGTTAAACATTATATGATGAGTTGTGACTCTGTTGTATTCAGCCTTCAACCGCATGCAAATATTAGCCTAATAGCCAATTATAAATAATTACAAATAACACAATTAATAATAAAAGAAGAAAAAAAATACAATAATGTCAATAAATCCACAATTTACATTCAAAATAGATTAATAATTACAATTTAAGGTTCTAATAAATAATAATTATTAAATAAATAAAAATAAAATTGTTGTTTATTTAGGTAATAACCCATTTACAAGAATTTACAAAATGAACAAAATGAACAAAACAAACAAAACAAGCAAAACAAAATGAACAAAATTAAAATACAATTAAAAGTTAAAATTTAAATTAACAGATACTCGTAATCGAACTGAACCGAAATGTCGTGAGCACTATCTTAACAATACTGTTTGTCGATTCGCTCACCCTCTTGACAAAGGACCAGTGCCTTTTACGCATAATTGCGTAAAAGGCCTAATAAATTATTTTCGTGTAATGTCCAAATATTCCTTTACAGAGTAAAAACAACGTTCATGGAGCCATCTCGTCAATTTTGTCCTAAATTCTAAATTGCGCAAAAGTTTAATTTCATCTGGTAGGTTATTATATGTTGTTATGCAAGAATCGTAGGCATTGCGTCTATATATATCAGCGCAGCATCGAGGTTGGTACAAAAGATTTCTGTACTGTGCCCTTAGTGTCCCGGAAGACACATCGGAACGTAGTTGAAAATAGTCCCCATGAGCCTTGACAAACAAACAAGCCTTCCTGATGTACATACATGCTAATGTTAGTATATTGTATCTTTGAAAGAAAGGTTTACATCTATCCATTAGCCATGTGTTGCTGATGGCACGTATGCACTTTTTTTGTACTTTAAATGCCCTCTCAACCTGAACCGTGTTACCCCACAATAAGAGACCATAATCTAAAGTAGACGAAACGAATCCATAGTACGCTGTTATTGCAGTAAACTGCTCTACTGACTTTTCTTAGTGCAAAAACAAATCTATCCAATTTGGAGCAAACGGAATCAATATGGTCTTTCCAATTCAGGTGGCTGTCAATGGTTAAACCTAAAAAAAATATGCTACTGGTTTCCTCTATTAAGGTGTTGCCGTACCTAATATTTAGCTGTTTAGGATTAGATTTGTAAAAACGAAATTGCATGTATTTGGTTTTAGTCAAATTGACACCTATTTAATTTGAAAAATCATTTTAAGAAACCCATAATATTTTTGAACAAGCTATCCAAAGATACCCCACATTGCTTGTATCATCATTCATCATCATCATCATTATCATCATCATCATCATCGACAACAACAACATCAACAACAACAACAACAACATATCAGCCGAAAGACGTCCACTACACACTCACAGGATGCTTCGAGTGCGTCGATTGTATTGTATGCCATCAAAACGTGCAATCACTAAACGAACACTTAAGAGTCCGCAGTAAGCTCGATCCTCCATACAAACGTAGTTATGCTCTCATTTTAAAACTACTTGTTGGATTCTAACTAACCTTTTCATGTACAATGACATGAGGTATATCCAGGTCTAATTAGTTTGTAGCTTCAGATGTCATAGTAAAAAAAATACAGCGAATTTAAGTTTTTCATATAAAACTTGTTTTTGTTGTATTTCGTTTGTTTTATAAACTGGAACCATATAAACGAATTACAGACATAGCTATAGCTCATGTCATTGTATATACAAAGATTCGTCACAATCCAACACGTATAGTTTTGAGATGAGAACGAAACTCCGTTCGTATGGGAAGGTGAAATTCGGCCGAGCTTACTGCGGGCTTAGAAAAGTTGAAAAACCCCCGACATTTTCATTTCAAAGTCCAATATCTCAAAAACGGCTGAACCGATTTTCATGAAACATGGCGAAAACCACTCAGAATCATATCAGCTTTCGAATTAATAAAACCGTATCCAAATCGGTCCATCCACAAATACACAGATACACAGACACACAGATACACAGATACACAGACACGTTAAACTTATAACACCCCTCTCTTTGCGTCGGGAGTTAAAAATTATAGTCACTTCCACGATTAAGAGGAATCCAACGACACCTCATAACTAATATGCCAAAATCCACCAAGCCGTTTGGACTGTAGCCCGTAAAATAGAATTTTCTTGTCCACATACATACGCTTGAAAAACATAACGCTCCTTCTGCTGCAATCGGGCAACTAACAGCGTTGAATTGTTTTTGGAAAAACTTGGCGTGTGTACGCAGAAAATTATCATGGATCTTAATACCCAATTGAACACCAAGGCAAGTTCAAAGTCAACCCGTTATGGCGTGAGATTGTTTTGCCGCTATTAAACTACACTTATATAGGTATTTGCGTGATACAGATAATTATGGAAGATTTTGATTGCAAGGCACGACAAGGACTGGTATATCCGACGTACTGGTTAGACGTCATTGGCTTGAGGCAGGGTCGGGGATTTCGTCGCGCCGCTTCACGTACATGTCGGCCTACCGGCTCCAGTCGGTATGTTAGCGCTGCTACAGCACGCACGCGTTCTAACACAGCGCGTTATATGCGATAGAAAGGGATGGACACTTTTAGGCTCGGTCGGCATACCTAAACAGGAGTCTAATTCACTAAAATAATTATATATTTCGCGACGGCGTCCCAAGACATCGACTCACTGGTCACCCCACCTCTCACCTCACCTGTCACCTCTCGCTTCTCGCCTAATGCGACAGACAAGATAATCTTCCGCCGATACGTCACATTTCCTTAATTTGAGAAAATATTGGCTCTGTACTTATGTTTCACACATACGATTAGCAAAGTTCAATTGTTACTTTAATTTATAATTTTTTGTTGATTATAAGCCCTGGGGATTTGTTAACAGAGAACCTTCTGTACGTACAGGTCGATTCGCAAGAGCGGGCGCGTAATGTCTATGAAATTAATGACAGTTTAATGTATATTCCGCGCCAGCTCTCGTGAATCGACCTGTAATAATATTATTTATTCTGAGCTTGAGGTGCTAAATCGTCCATTACAAAGAGGTTTCCCGATTTGTCGGTGCGACGACGGTACGATATCAGTAAGCTTTCATCTGTCAGTTGAGTCAGTACCGATTCTTTACTGGGCGCGTATATTTAAATGAGTGCTTTCTGACTGGCGAGGGAGGCGCGGATGCGGGGTAGTACGAATAATGTAGCACTGTAAACGCAACGCTTCTTCCGCGCATGATTCAGAGCTATAACCGCGAACTATACTATAACGCGCGCACAAGTTTGTGCATTCACCGCAAAAAAGTTAGCGTTTCCGGCATCTCCACGATTTGAGAGCACTCCCCTAGCAGCCACAGCCAGCATCGGAATCCTTGGCGTCGACATTTCGAAAGAAGTCCAGTTCCGCGGCCACTTGGAGGGTAAGGCCAAATTAGCCTCGATGAAGCTCGGTGTGCTCAACAGATCGAGACAGTATTTCACGCCGGCTCACCGCCTACAGCTCTATAAGGCGCAGGTCCGTCCACATATGGAATACTGTTGTCATCTGTGGGCAGGGGCTCCTCAGTACCAGCTCCTCCCTCTAGACCGCATTCAACGGAGAGCGATTCGAATTGTCGGCTGCCAGCGTGTTTCCGATCGGCTTGATCCCTTAGCACTGCGTAGAGATGTAGCCTCGCTTTGCATTTTCTACCGCATGTACAATGGGGAGTGTTCCGATGAATTGTTCGGATTAATCCCCGCCGCTTCCTTCCGCCATCGCCCTACGCGACAGCTTTTCCATTCTCACCACGTAGATGGTTGGCAGTCCTCAACTGTGCGTTTCTCCCGAAACTTTCTGCCTCGCACAGCCAAACTCTGGAATGAACTGTCGCCTGCGGTATTTCCGGACCGTTATAACCTTCAAGCCTTCAAGAAAAGAGCGTACTCCCATCTTAAAGGCCGGCAACGCACCTACAACTCTTCTGGTGTTGTAAGTGTCCATGGGCGTCGATTATCGCTTACCATCAGGTGATTCGACTGCTCGTTTGCCTCCTATATCATAAAAAAAAAAAAAAAAAAACTTCGAAACTCGAAGTTCGGGTATCTCCATCTCTATCGCCCTTATATTACTCGAGTGACAGGGATTTCGTGGTTTTTCGATTCGATTTTCGGGGTAGCGCCGCAGATCTGTTCACTCGCGAAGTCGCGCCCCTCCACAGCACATTGCACACTGCACATTGGTAATAGCTGTGGAGGGGCGCGACTTCGTGAGTGAACAGATTTGTACTACACTGCGTGAATCTTATATTGAGAGTATACCGACAAGTGAGGCAATCGATTGATACAGATAGCAAAAATACCTACTTACAATGAAAAAATATCCGTGATCGCCCCAAAGCCCTGTGTCCGCAGACAAAGCCAGCTAGGAATCGAACCATAATTATTAAAATAAAATAAATAGGTAAATAAAATATATATTAGGGGTGAATCTTACACAAATTGAACTAGGCTGGCGCATTTGGCTTTTAAATATTTTTACACCAGCTTATGGTTAAATAAGGAAGGGCGTGATACAATTTGTAAAACCTAATTATAAGTACCCTTAATTATGCAAATAAATATACGATTGATTGATTGATAGCCTAGTAGTAGAGTGATAGCATAGTAAGCTCAATAAGGCTTGTGTTACATGTACTACACGATGATATATTCAATAGATATAAATAATTAAATACCCACTCACTTGCTTGTCGCAACCACAGTTGCCAATTTCGCACTAATAAACTGATGGTGGCAACTGTGGTTGCCAATCGAAGTATGGGTTGCCTTGATAATGAAAGATTAGAAGCAGTTTAGGCTACCTTTTTGAAAATATGAAAACAAGTGAGCGGCTATATAGAAAACGTCCAAGGCTCGGAAACAAATATTCATGCATTGCTCTTCACACAAATATTAACCCACTAGGCTAACCGGTCGTCAAATTAATTTGTTTCGTTAAGATGTGAGATTAAGTCTGTGCGACACACGTGCGACATCAGACATGACCATCAGTAAGGTCACGTCAAAGTACAAAATACCGCAAACCGAACCCGCCCCGCCTAGTCAGGAAGTCGTAAAAATGGTCGCGTATGGTGCTTCCGAGGAATTTGTCCCTCGCTGCGACTTACTTGACTAATACTTGAGACTTGCTACTACTACTTATTTACTTTTTTATTTTATTATTTGGGTTGGCCGAATTGCATGAAAGTAGTCCATTCAAAAAGGAACTCTAACGTACAAGGTAGAAGATTTGAATTCCAATGACAGTTTCATAATAAGTCGGCCACATTAAATCACCTCGACCATACATATTGCGCAACTGTAATGCACACGATAATAAATGATTACATATTGAACCAACTTTATTACAACGGCACAAGACGTACAGTTGATAACATATTTATGGCACCATTACTGATAACTGGTTCAGCGAGGACAAAATATAAAAATACTATGTAGTTTTGGTAGGTGTCGAATTCATCTCGTACCTACGCGATCTAGTTGGTTTAAATAACCTGTTTCGTGTGAAATTTAAATTAATTGATGACCTCAAGTATGTTTATTATGTGATGGAATAAATGAAATCACTATTACGAGCAGTGGCATCAGCAGTGTCATATGTATGAGTGGCAGTGACAGGTCAGAGTCAAGTGCGGCCTCCCGCTCCCGCAGGCACAACCAATTCAAATATTAAACATTTCGTCGGGCTTAGGTGGTTGCCATTTTATCGCTTAGTCCAGTAAATGAACTGACAACTCGTATGGAAAAAATGTCAATTTTGGAAATAATTTATAATAGCTTATTTTTTATGTGTAACGGATATATTATCAATTAAATAGTTACCCAGCGACAAAATCCGACAAAATTTCAGACATCAAAAAAATGATGTTAACTAATTTCTGAAAAGTCAGAAAAAATATTAATAATTATTTTTGTCTTTATTTTGATTCATTTACATTTGCTCTATAATATTCAAGATAAATCGTATAAAAAAGACAATGCATGCTTCATTGAAATCTACATAATTACTTCCGGGTGGAAAGTTTGTCGGATTCTTGAATATATAATCTTAGAATAACATTTTCAAATGAAATCAACAAAAAAAACGCTATTATAAATTAATGTTTTTCAAAACCGTATTTTGCCTGGAGTAGCTGTCCATAAGACCGTCACGTTCTGACAAGTACTTACGTGAGTGCGAGAGTGACAGATGTCTTATCCAGGAGACTTGTATTTGCTGACCTAAGAGAAAAAGTATAAAGTATTTTTTAGTGTCACTTATCTAAAAAGGGTTGAATTGACCCTTATTATGCATTTTTGTTTGAGTTACGACCAGCCATAACCTTATTTATATGCACAAACATAAATAACTATTTCAACGTAATATTATAATTTCACCACAGACGGTCAAAAGCTCTATGCAAGCTTTTTTCAAGTCGGCTTTAAGAAGAATGATTGGAGAGCTAAATACGCTTTTACGTAAAAAAGCGTTAAGCAACTTTGTAAATAAAAACTGGTATTTGCATATTTTTTCGACAAGAGCGTCCATTCAGGCGTTGTTCGGAGAATATTCGAATAAAATGACAAGTCTGCACGGAAACGAGTCACATACGACTTTAAGCTAGTGAAGAGGGAACCCTGGGTCATTGACCTTTGGGTTAAGTTTCGGTAACTTTTCACAAAGCCAATTAAGTCCGTTTTAATTGTTTGGAAGTTTCCGGTTAGAGATAATGGTAGGGCTTTGTGATTAGGACTTTAATTTTTTGGATTTTTTTAGGGTCCAATTTATATTACAATAGGCGGACTGGTGGCAGAACTCAGTACACAAGTAATAAAATAATTTACTTTATAAACAAAGTTTTAACCGACTTCAATTCAGTACTCCGCCAAGCCTGGTTGTACTTTTAGTGGAAATGTTCATATATATGTACATGGTCATACAAGAACATTGCCACTTTAAGTAACACATAAACTTCTTTCCGACAGCAAATGCGATGATTATTACAGAAAAATCTCAAATCACTGTTTGCAGCCTATAAAATCTTGAAGAATTTCCTCGTAAACCCCAGGATGCAGACGTGAGGACCATGGCACCTGGGAAGTGTACCCTTTCAAACAAAAAAATATTTTTCCAAATCGGTCTAGGCGTCTCTGAGCAATCGGGGATATTTTATTAATTATATTATTTATGTAAATAAGTTTCTATCAAAAATTTCATTTTTGGTACATGCTCTCATTGCCGACTGTACCTACTTTGCTGTAGATTGAGACGATTCTAACGGGCCCAAACTCAAACGGGGTTAAGTCGGTTAAGTACTAAATTCCCATGGTTACATTCTGTTTATATCATCAGATCAGCTCAATGGTACCATAATATGGTAATGTCATCTAAACTATCCCTGTACCCAAAATTTCAGCTCAATCTGATAACGGCAAGTGACTGAAACGTGGATTGCAAATTTTGACGGACAATTTACTTACATACAGTATATGAATAGTGCAAGTTAAATAAAAGCTTGTAAAAATTAAGACAAATTGAGAACCTTTCCTTTTTGAAGTCGTTTAAAAGGAGAGTCAAGAGCCAAGGCCGTTTGTAACTTGAAAATTACGGTTTCCAAAACACAAGGGTAAACAAAACATCGCGTTTCTTTCGAAAAAGCTGTCTAAAAATCTCCATACCTATTACGGAATTATCAAAAAGTTGACAATATACGCATAACTAGTTTGTAAAGGAACTCGGGGTCGATTTATACGAGGGACTACTGGAGAAATGAGTTGAAGTCGTCGGTGAATCTCTGCCCTATAACGTCACGTCGTCCTTATTACAATCCAACTTTAAACAATGACGCGCCAGACGCGTTTAGCATAAGAATATAACTGCACACCAACAAGTACTTTGAAATTGAATTAATTTCAATGAATAGTTCCAACGAACTTGGGGATATAAAAGAAGCAAGTGCTATTAATCTTGTTAGGGGCAAAGTAAAGGGACGTTTTTGAATAGATTTACGCCGGATAGGTTAGGTTAGAATAATTCGGTGTCAAAGCGGAACCCGTGGCTCATTTAGGGCACAACCGGGAATAACGCTTGTAGGATGATGACGCCGAATAGAGGTTAAGGTGGATGTCACACTGCTCCGCATCGGAGATGCGGAGCTCATTGTATGCAAGTACCTCAGTTTGTATATAAATTCCGTGTGGTATGACACACTGCGCCGCACCTCCGTCCGGCGAAAGTATGCAGAAATTTGTATCCTAACGGAGGTGCGGCGCAGTGTGACATCCGCCTAAGTGAAGCGCGACGATGCAATGTGCGATGTGCAATAGAACGCTACTATAATGTGTTATTCTGGAAAGCTTATTTAAATTCACCGATTTTACTAATATCTTTGGGATATTTAAGAATTATCACAAGGGCATACATTAGCATTATTATTACATGTATCTCGCGTGCACACCAAAAACTAACTGGGGACCGATTTTTGACTTTCGAGCGCTCGTAAATCAAATATAAGTAAATACGTTTGTAGTGTCAAAATGGCAGGCACTTACTTTTACAGGCACTTACCAATATAATTGAATAGGAGTGGTCAATACCACTCGTTTTTTAGTTTTCTATTACTATTTCAAAATAGCATTTCATAATTTTTGACAGTTTTCGAGTGGAAGAGTCGAGCGCTCTTAAGTCCAAAATCGATCCCCAGTACCCAGTACTGTTGTTAAATGTGACTGACTTCACTATATTTCCTAGTTAGATAGAGAATTGATTTATTCTAGTAGTTTTTATATTTAAAACCAATATCAATAACACAAGAATGAAGAATAATATACCTAATAAAATCTGAAACAAATTAACAGCAGCGCGCATTCTTTTAAAAGGGGCGGGGCGCCGCGCTTGCGTTTGGAAATTGCATCTGTGGTATACGTTCATAAAATTTAAGATTGTTTAAACTAGAATTATTAATTAGCTAGCGTAATAAAATTGTTTACCTATTTATTATGAAAAACGGAGTTTATTCTGAGATCTTTTATTTATATATTCTTCAATTAAAAATTCCTTTGTTTAATTATTTTGGTAATTTAAACTTGTTAATTTGATAGTTTTCGAACGTGTTACTTGTTTCACGCTTTTTTGGGGGTCTAAGTACTTTGAAATTCGATGGTCGACCTATGTCTGCCATTTTCTTTTTTCGTAATAGAATGAAAGGGACAGAGCGCTAATAAAGTTCAAATATTCTGAACTTGTAATAGACCCCATACGACGAAATGTCAGTGCTCCGCAGCAAAATATTATGCTTGTTCGAGCTGCTGACGTGAAATAGTACATTACTGCAAAGGCTGGGAAATAACAATTCGTGGATGAGTTGATTTGTGTTGTGTGTTGATGAAGCGAAGCTGAATCCGACAATAGATACGAATCCACGAATTGCCATTTCCGCCGAGGCAGATATAGTGCGTTTCTCCAAAAATGCGAGGAAATCAAATAATATTTTCAATCAACAATAATGTTTTCAAACAGCGTGTATGTCAATAACCTATCAAGGTCCCGCCGAACTTATTTTTTAAAGTACACAGCATGACTCATGGTGAAAGTTTCAATTGAGATTAAATAAAAATAAATAAAACATCAAAATCGATAACAATTTTAAATGTTTTGTGTTTTTTAAATTATTAAAGAGTAAACGGGATTGAAATTTAATTCGTTATGAAATTTATTTAGTTAATATTTTATTTCGTAATTTAAAACTATTTGAGACATTTTTAAAAACGTCACTTCGATCACTTACACAAGTAAGCGTTTTGTCTATGACAATTAAAAAAAGAAAACGCGGGAAAATTTTATGCCCACTACAAACGGGCGCAATTTGTCACACCAACTTGCAATAGTTCGAAAGAAACAGCCATACATTACTAACCAGTCAAACTAAAGCAAGTTGTTGTGACAAATTGTTAGTCCTTTAAACGTACGTTTGTTAGTTTTGTAGTTATTTGTCTTAGTCAAAACATATGGTTAAAAGGTAAAAAAGTATACAGTAATGGAATTTCATACATTTTTCCTGGCGCTAAAACTGTACAGTAATGACTTTTAACTTTTTAGCGCTTGTCAATAACGAGGAACTTCATGTACTATTTTTGCTACAGTAAGGCGCACATTTCCGAGCATATTGGAGAAAAGTTTATTACCCGCAACTAGCGCCGCAACACCCGATGTCTGACCATAAATAAAGCTTATCAACAACAAAATTACGAAACATCTAGTTTAGCCATGAATTAGTAGTATTCTCCTTTGTTGTCAAAAGTTTTCAAACGGACGTATTATGGTCGTCTAAAGATGCGATGAAGATACGAGTATATATGATGTGCTAATATTTTCATTTGAGGCCATAATCACATTTTCCTGTCAAGCCTCATGTTTTTTCTCACAGCCAATTTTTGGAGCAAAACTACGCTCTTTAAAAACCTGTTCGCCCTCTGCTTTTAAAGTTGAGCGCAATCAGTCAAAACTTCATTTACTCAGTGCGTAAACTTACACAATATGGGTCATTACCATGCAGCAAGCGGTAGCGGGCGCGATTTGAATTCTTTGGTCGAACGGCGGCCGGGAATCTATCTGACTTGATGTACTGGTTAGACATTATATTTATATGCGATGACTTTTAGTTGGTAATCAGAGGGTTAACTGCGTTAATTTAGAATGAATGTTAGGCCAAAATCATCTGTCATTTTCCCATACATACAATTTAATTTAGATTTACGAAATATTCAAATTAAGCCCAAAGGAATTCATCTACTGAGATCTTTATTAATTAATAATTAAAAACTTAGAAAAGTTGAAAAACCCCCGATATTTTAATTTCAAAGCAGTATCTCAATACCGGCTGAACCGCCTTTGTTGAAAAACAGCATTTCGATAGAAAAACCGCATTAGAATCGGTCCATTCATTTTGGAGCTACGATGCGACAGACGGACATTAGATACACAGACACGTGAAAGTTATAACACACCTCTTTTTACGTCGTGGGGTTAAAAAGTAGACGATTATACATACATAGGTATGGTACATAGCTATATAACCGTCTAATTTTTAACCTCAAAATAAATAGATAAATAAATAAATATATCATCGCTTGGGCGGGAACACGCTTATTAATTAATTAGCGCTCAGTAATTTTCACGCTTAGTAATTTTTGATACCACACCAACACCTCTAGACCAATAGACCCCACAGCCATATTTGCGCGTGTGTGCGTAAGCGCAGCACCCGAATGTCTGCTTAGGCATTCGCGACGGGTGCCAAGGCCGAGCAAGCGGGGACTATTAATGTAGACACGGCTTAAAGTTCATAAGATGCCGCGGAAACAACGTTTAACCTATTGGTTAAACGTTGTTTTCGCAGTTTTTTTTTGCCAAGAAATATCTTGGCAAAAAAAAACTAGTTCAAGCCTCGTTTGCGACTTATAGGGCATTGAAAAACTGTCTACAAAATGTCTTAAAAATAATTCAAAAAGGAAGGGAGGGGCGAGCCGAGACGAAGAACGAGAGGATTGAAATTTGTATGGCACTTACTATTTCCACCGAAGATGCACGAGGAGAGAATTGAAAATTTGCCATACGAATTTAAATTCTCGCCTCATCTCGTCTCGTCTCGCCCCTCCGGTGGAAAATCAGCTTAATATCGTGTCGCGTAAAATGCGTCTCTGCGGAATATCATACACAACATATTTTAAGTGAGGATTTAGTTGATCCACAATACAAATTTAATTTAATGCACTTTGTTTAAGAAACAACTAATAGCATTTTATTAATATTTTTAGCAAATTCATAATTTACAATATTTAAAGACAATATTATGGCTAGGGCATAATGAAAACAAGAAAATAAGAATATTACATTTTCATCAGTAACACGTGAATGTGAACCTGTTACCTACAGTTTTGTATATCCCAATATGCTTTTTAGAGTCCTTTAGGCAATGTGACAAACAGAATCCTTGGCTGAATGTATAAAAAAAGATAAGATGACTTCATTGATTTGGAACAATGCCTTGTATTACCTCAGAATTGTCCGTCAATTTGAGATTACTCAAAGTTTTTACAACAAAAGATCAAGAAAACATTTACACAACGACTATCAGACAATTTCACACCCGTAGGCATATGCTAATTATAATTATGACTTGATTTTGATCTATTCTTGTGGCTTACAAATTGTCACGTGAATGTAAAAAAGTCTAAAAACTTTATTTTCGCATACCCATTCGAGTATCATATTAGCGCATAAAACAATGTTAATTGTACAAGTTTTCGTTAATCTTTTATGGTTTTAATACTAACAACACTACCTACCATTTGATAGATAAATGCACGATAGTTGAATAAGAATGTGAGTTAATAGGAGATAATGCTTTGTAAAAGAAGTCTATGCGCCTTTTATGCTATTAAGTAATGTCTTTCTGGTTTTGGAACAGTCTTATAGAACGCTTATAAGGCAAATGGCTGAACGTTTTCCGCATCTGCTTTTAGCATGTACAGAGAAAAGCTGGATTGTCCAATATTAGACCTTATTACCTATCAGTCAGGTCTACGAATCGTCAGTTTATTGTTGTCAATGGCTTACGGCGTGGTTGATTTGATGTACCAGTCAGGTCATAGATATGTATATACTTTTCCCCTGATGTTAAATGAGGAAAATATTGGGCCTGTACGCCGTAGTAGTAGTACGCGAGCTGCGCAAAATGAAGCCTGGTACAAATAGTTGGAATTATTTTTAGGGTTCCGTAGTCAATAAGGAACCCTTATAGTTTCGCCATGTCCGCGCGTCTGTCCGCCCGTCCGTCCATCCGTCTTTGGCTTAGCTCGGTAACCATTAGTACTAGAAAACTGTAATTCGGCATGGGTATAAAAAGCAATCACGCCGACAAAACAGTAAAATAAAATTTTGAAAAAATGTTTTTTAGGATACCTCCCCTACACCTAAAGCGGGGATGTAATTTTTTTTCTCGTTAAACCCATGGTGTAGCTGCGCCTATGTAATGGTCAAAACGGCCTGCAGGGCAACTGCGTAAGTTTTCGAACGCGCATGGGGTATCGTTGGATAGCTCGTTCAAAAATATTATGGGTTTTCTAAAACCATTTTCAAATCAGTGATTAGTTTGAGAGATATTGGGCTTTAAAGGTCCCCGCCCCCCTGCCGGCTAAATGGCTACTACTAGGGATGTGAAAAAATTCGTGGTAGTAGTACATATAATGAATTTAAAAGGAAAACTATCACAAACAAGTAGGCATAAGTAGTTACCGAGTAATAGTCGACCAACTTAATGTGTACTTGGAAAGGCCGACGCAACCATTTAGTTGGCCCGCGCGTGTCGATGTAACGACGAAAGACAGGCAACTACGGAACCCTACACTGGGCGTGGCCCGACACGCACTTGGGCGTTTTGGTTTTGTATGTGTTGTCGTCAGTATGGCGGGCTGTAAGTAACACCGGAGATATGGCATCGCTACCGCCTACTTCTTTTTTCATCGACTATCGGAAAATTCAATAATGTTTGCGTAACAAATCGTTAGACTTTCGTAATTTATCCGACTCGTTCGATTAACGCCCACGCGATTGGGCCGCCGTTACCAGCGCTATGACCATCATTTTCCTTTTCGTCTTTACGTAATTAAACCCCTGAAGGGTCGCCATACTTGGTACGTACAGATTACCGGAAAAGTTGTGTCCAGTATCTTCCGGTCTATAAACAAAATTCCTCGGAAAACATCACTCTTCAAGTTATGTTTGCTATTAAGATTCACAAATAAACCGAACCTCCAACTAAAGCAGCTAGCTTATGTTTACTGTTGTCAAGTCAACAACCATATTATTACTTCATGGATAAAATCGAACAAATTGTAAAGATGACTGGCACGATATATCGTGCATTTATATTTTTAATTACAACACGCGTCGTTTCCTCGTCCAGTCATCATCTATCAAGTACTTGCAATATATACTTTAACACAAACAGTGACGGTGCAAAATCGTTCGGACTAGTAACGTAATGTGATACAAAGTGCAATGTAATGCACGTGTGATTACAAGCGACAGTTTCGCAACAATCAGCATCATTAACGGAACGCTCAGAGTACCAAAGAGGCCATGGACAAAGAAAGAGACGGCGCATATGGGATACCCCGGGAGTTGCAATCGTCTATAGGCTACAGTGACCGCTGCAGGTGGAATGTACCTGCGCTTGTTAGACACCAAGGGGATAAAAAAGAGCTCTAATACTTTTGGTTCGCGGAGAAAACTCGAGGCAGGCCAGTACATTTCAAAGATCTAACTACTGAACTATACAGTTAGTTCAGTAGTTAGATCTTTGAAATGTTTGAAATCTCAATAAGCAAACTAGAACCCATACGGCGTCATTGACGCACTTAAAGGAAAACATCCAATAGAGAAACTATACCCACGTGTGTAAATTGAGAACTTGTTTTAAAATGGGTTACGGCTTACCTTAAACAACCTACTTAATAATAATAATAATAAGGTAACGAGGTAAGCGCCATGTGGGATGTTGATTCGACGATCATCGTCCCGATAGTCGTTTCGGCGAACGGTTTAATAGCGAAGAGTCTCGACCATCACGTCAAGAGACTCTCGCTAGATGGCTGGATCAAGGGTCAGATACAGAAGGCGGTACTCCTGGATACTGCGCGGATAGTCAGGAGGTTCCTGTCTCTGTCGCCCTGACCGCCGGTAGCTTAGGCCCCGCCTCGCTGCCGGCTGCACCCTAGGTTAGGTTTTTATAATGATTTTATGTTTTGTATGTATAGTTTTATATTTTACTTCTTATAAAATTATTGTACAAACCTAACTTAAGATGAAATATGAATAAAGAGATAATAATAAAGCCAAGTATACCAGACCTGGTTTACGAGGTGACTGCCACGTGGGATGTTGATATGACGATCATTGTCCCGATAGCCGTTTCTGCGAACAGTTTAATAGCGAAGAGTCTCGACCTCAAGTTCTCGCTAGATGGCTGGATCAAGGGTCAGGTATAAAAGGCGATACGGATACGAATGTAGGCTCAAAAAATATTATTACTCCAAATAAAGAAGGCAATAAAAAACCCCAACTGCATTCTTCAATTATGGTAGCCTGTGTCACTCCCACGATGAAGAGGAATCCAACGACACCTCACATGTCGACATCCGTCAAACGGTTTAGGCTGCAGGGCGTGCCAAAGAATAAGACATAGTCACATACATACATACATACGCTCAAAAAACATAACCCTCCTCTCCTACGGCAGTCGGGCAATAAAATATGCCTATTGACGAAAATCCCATTCAGATATCGCACAGAATTGCGAAGCTACAACCGTTTTAATATTTCTTGTTAGAGAAAGGAAATGCTAGCAGATCGTGGCGTCACGATCTGCGAGCGTCATACTAAATTACAATCCTTTCATATGAAGGTGCGATTTGCAGAAAAGGGACAGAATATACCTCCTCTTAAAATTTTGGACACTTATACCTTTGTGATTATTCAATCCCGTGCTTTACTTTTTTCTCCATTAGACAATATTTTTAATCCTTTTTCGGGAAAAATCAACATTATTGGGTTTTTTGGTGTCTATTGTGAGTGAGAAGATCCGCTGCGCCCTACCTCTCTGAAACCCCATACTCATTGAGGAACAAAGTAATTACAAGTGTTAAATGATTACAATAAGCCAGCATATTGATGGTATTATGTACAACGATTCGTTTAATGACGGTAAATGCAATGCTTGATAATGAATCATTTGCTTCCTCGTTCATCGAGAAATACGTCACAAAACCGACGTGAATACAATTAAATAAGTGTTTCAACTTTGCGAACAAATGGAACATGACGTCAATAAAGTACAGTCGCATTCATAAATATATGTGTGTTCCATAAGGTATCTAGGATGTCTGAACAACCTTTCATGTCGCAATGGATTTCTGTAAGGGGATGTAAACATATTTTCAAATAAATAAATATCACAGCCATATCCTCAATTTCAGGTCTATTTTAAAATCAGAATTATTTACTGTCATTCAGCACAAATGGAAAATTGAGAATTCGAAATGATTGGTTGAATCTAAATAATAATGTCAATTTGAAAATCCTCGACAAGGAAAATTGTCCAGCCTAAATAATGCTAAAAGCTACGTCCCAAAAGTAAAATTAACATACTTGATATAAAAAATAAATATTAAGGGACAATGTTACACAAATCGACCTAGTCCCAAACTAAGCAAAACTAACTATGAAATGTTCGTGCTCATATGACAAATAAATGCCCTTGCCGGGATTTGGACCCAGGACCACTTGCTTCGTACCAACTAGGCTAAAGCGGTCGTCGTTTCGATATAGGTCGAAAGAAATAAGTCCATATGCAATTACATGCACTCCAAAAATATACCAATCGGAAATGCGTCGTACCTATATGAATTTTGTGCAAAATAATGGTACAATACATTTTGGATAAAATTCGGACATGTTTTCTTGTACAACAACGCATTATGAAAAATGTATCATGTTCTTTGTACTTATTTTTATTTTAAGTAGGTAGATTAAGTAACGAGATTTTTTTGGCAAAAAACTACGGACTGTTGAGTTTGTTTTGGCGTTTCTTCTTAACAGTGGTCTTCTTTTTCAGAAACGCTGGTAGAATTTTGACTTGAAAAAGTGCATTATGCCATCTTGCAGGATAAAATTCATTTATTTCATAATAGTCGATTATCTTATAGAGATTTGATGTTCATTAAAATAACCCTGGTATCTATTTTGAGACGCTTCTTATTTTGAAACTATAATCGAGCCTCCAACGTGAATCAGAGATATATTAGGGATGTTCTCTTTGGTCAATTAAGGCCAACGGAATTGCGGCCCTTTTCTATTCAAGTGAAAGAATTGTTTCACAATCTATGTGCCAGCGATGCGTAGTGTAAAGCCGGATTTATTCGTATCTATCGGATTAGTCTGGAAAGCTAAATAGAATGAACATTTTGTTTGTGGATTTTGGACTATTTTTTTATGTAAAAAATATGAAACTTTGTTTCTATAGGCTCATACTCGTAAGCGCAAACGCATGGAAAAATACGATAATAAAAAAAAACTTAAAAACTTTCATTTTTCACATACTATGTTTTCAAAAAGGCCCAACTATGGCCCACAAAATCAGCCTACCCCTCCGGGAAACTGGCGTGATTATTGAACAAGCGAGCGAAGCGAATGCTCCAGGAGGACAAGCGAATGTCTGGTTGTGCGTATGTTTTCCTCTGCAGGTCGCATTTCTCGACCGATTCTCGTGAAATTTTGTGACCAGCACGTCTATTTTTCTCGCACTATATCTCTTGTTCTAAGTACTAAGACTATTACTCGGTAACTAGGTATGCCTGCTTAGCCGTGATAGTTTTCCTTTTAAATAAATTATACGTACTGCTGCCACGATTTTTTTCACATTCCCAATAGCAGCCATTTAGCGGGCAGGGGGGGAAGACTAAAAAAAACCCATAACATTTTTATAAAAGCTATCCAATAAACAACTAACAATACCCCACACTACGGGTTTAACGAGAAAAAAAATAACAGCACTACTTTAGGTGTAGGGGAGGTACCTACCCCAAAAAACAAATATTTTCAAGATTTTATTCTTCTGTTTGGTCGACGTGATTGATTTATATACCCATGCCGAATTACAGTTTTCTAGTAGTAATGGTTACTGAGCTAAGCCGAAGACGGATAGACAGACGGACGGCCAGCCGGACATGGCGAAACTATAATTAAGGGTTTCTTGTTGACTACGGAACCCTAAAAATGGACAGTAGTAAGGAATTTATTAAATGTCAATCAAATTCAATTTAATTGACATAGAATGTGTTTACTTTTTCGACATGTATTTTTTTTCAATAAATGAGTATAAGACGGATATGCGAAAGCTAAGTCTCGCTGAAGCGGCAAGAGGAACATGCCTCTGTTTTCTGTCGCTTGAAGTGTCGCTGAATTTATTATCGCCGCGGCCTTAGAAACCCATTTAACCAATGTGAAAAGTAACCTCCTGAATCCTTTTTCACTGGCATCTACATACTCACAATCAAGAGGATAGTAAAATGAGTCGCCTTGTCCATGGAAAAAAGTACGAAATTGAAGTCAGTCTCTCAACTGTTTCTATCTCCAAAATTCATACAGCTCTTTATTGTTCTCGATGAAAAAATGGCTCATTTACTATCGACAACACAGCTAACTGACCATCGGTGCACCTTATGTGCATTGTAATAAGGTTCTATATAAACACAGGATGGTCAGTTAACAGTGTTGTCGTTTGTAGGTAATATTGTTCAGCATAAGATCGTGGAGTCCCCCGCAGAGAGCGCAGATGCCGGAGACCGTGAGACACCGTGGAGTTTATAGCGAACTAGCTTCTGCCCGCGACTCCGTCCGCGTGGAACTCGTTTATATCGTAGCTCGATACAAATTTCATCCCCCATTTCAACCCCTCAGGGGATGATTTCCGGGATAAAAACTATCCTATGTCCTCCCCCGGGGTTCAAACTATCTCTATACCAAATTTCATCTCAATCGGTTCAGCGGTTTAAGCGTGAAGAGGTAACAGACAGACAGACAGACAGACACACTTTCGCATGTATAATATTATATTATTATGGATAGACATACCCCCATGATCCCCCGGTGATTGGGTACAAGGTTTGCAGGATTTCACCCTGAAAAAAAATAGATACAAGTGAACATTGCAGAGGAGGAAACAGCAAACAGCTGCCCACGATTTTGTTCTTTTTCGGCCACTTTTGAGTGAATAATTTCATTTATGTTATTATTGTAAATAACCAATATCGTCGGTACCTATATTATTATTATACCTATAGTACCTATACCTACAGTTTAATTGAGAAGTTTTTTATTTATTTAATAATTTAATATACATAACTATTGCCCGATTTCAAGGCATAGTTATCCGGGATTACATTATTGTGGAGGCGAACACCCGGTATGCACCTCCATCAATGCGATTGGCCGTCCCTCTTGCACTTACATACTCGCTAGAAAGAGACGGTGTCCTGATAGCCCTGTTGTCCTTGCATGATGACATACGAGTAACCCAAACATTCCAATCACCTTAATAGCATTATAATATTACCTTAGAACATTGTAGAAGCCATGCGAGCTTGTGTAATATACCGGTTTTATCCAAGTCTATAGTCAAGCGATTAAAAAATACATGAATTTTTTTCAGCATTGTTTATTGGTTTTTCATACCCAGTCTTTGATACAATTATTGATTTTTATACAAGAAAATAATCCTGATTTTACTATGTATTTTTTTCTTTTAGTGACACTGAATGATCCCGTTAGTTTTCTGTTGGACCACTAAAAAGACACCATACAAAAAAGTTAACTGTGATTTGAGACACTTTTTTTCTGGTACAAGGATTGTTAGTATTGACGATTCTAAGAAGAAGCAAAAAACTGAAATTTGAAATAATAATCACGTACCTTTTTTTATAAACGCTCATCTGACTCCCGCAAAACTTTAGAAAGGCCCGTAATCCATTCATTTCCACACTAGTAAATGACCGTTGTCTAATGGGAATTTCACACCAGATATATGGCCGGGGAACTTTCTCGATCATCTATCAATGCTCTTTGTTTTAAACAAAAGAATCGCGAGTCCTTGTGGTCCTCACTGACTTAATGGTTTCCGTAACATTGAGTTTGTCTTATTCTTTTTGTCCGAGCAACAATGAGAAGTGGGAATAATGTAAGAGCACAGTTAGGAATGGGGTGATTTTTAAAACAGTGAAAGATTATTTCAGGGTTTATTTATTTAATAACTTTGCGCACGGGCTTAGCCGTTGTTGACTCGTACAAAAACTATATCCCCAATTTCTCTCATTTCGAAGATAATAGAGGGCGTAGAACGTGATTGCGTTGTATATATATTTATTGGAAATGTACGGTTGGTTGATTTTAGAGACATAATTATAGGCCCAAAATTGGATATTTCGCCCGATGCCAATGTAACAGACGCCTTAAACATTTTAATGTATTTCGCGAGTAACGTGAAGTAAATTACGTGAAAACAAATTCGTTTTCGGTAAGCTGTTAAAATTTGATTTGATTCAAAAGGTATAGCAAGTTATTGCGCCATACTGAGTGGGGGTCACACTTCTTTAGCATACGCAATTACCTACGCATGTAGTACTTCCAACACTAGAATACTTTAGGTGTACTAAGTGCTCAAGTATTTGATTTAACATCATGTTTTATGGTAATGACGACACAAACGTCATGGTATTTACCATTGGGAACTCAATTTTGAAGATACCTCAAGAAAACAATTTTGTTTAAATCTAATTCTTTTTTTATTAGGTACCTATTATTTAATTTTTAATTGTATAGTATTTATTGTTCGGACGATTAATCGTTATATACTAATATCCACTATCCGCCCAAAGGCCTATAAAAAGGCTTTTCAATGGTATTTATACAATTCTAAATTAGAACTACGTAAGTTGCGTTTGTTTTGTTTCGTTCGAGTTTAAAACAAAATAAACTCTACTCTATTTCCTACTATACATAGTTGCTTCAAACATTGCCAATTTTCCTTGTATGGTGGGCGGCTGGAGAATATAATAAAGGGACAAAGTTTGTGATTGTGTAACTTTGTCAGGGTGTATGTTAGTTGTTATGGTCAGGGTAATGCGTGGGCGGAGTCGCGTGAGCAGCTAGTTAATATACAGTTTGCTAGGTACACGTGTGAAGTTACTTTATTCGGCATGTAAAATACAAGAGCACATCCAATAACGCGGAGAATTTTTAGAAGAGGTTTTTACCTCGTCATTTAAAGCCTATTTAAAATAAATAACTTTTTTCATGTCTTTTTGGGCTGAATTACTACTTTCGTTAATAAGGGTATGTTAGTTATACTTTAATTCTAAAGAATTCCAAAACTTGTATTTAGAAATGATTAAAAATGGTAACTTAAGAGGAACATTACAAGGTTGACTAGATTGATGCAATACGTAGAAACTTTTCAATTTCACATTAAATGCTTGAACGTTTGAAGCATTCCATCTAGCATGAAATGTATCTCGTGTGCAATGTCACTTTCATCCCTTGTTTATTTTTTATTTTTTTGTCTCCAGTGTTCGATGCATCCGCAAAATCCCCTCAAGGCCTGCTGTTTGGATCGTCGTACCACCTGGGCAACTTCGACGAATGTGTGGCTATCGACGACAACACCGATGGCGGTATCACAGTCAAGGGCCAGTACTGTCTGGCGACTATCAAGTGGCCAAAGAAACCTAAGGCGAAAAAGGTATGGCCGTATCAAAAAAAAAAAAAAAAAATGCAAATATACCTGTACACCGCGGGCCAACCTGCCAGACTTGCAGTCGTACATATGCCGCTCCCGCATTGGCTAACACAGCCAATGAAAGAAGTTAACTCCCTTCTTGATACTGCTTGTTTAGTCTGTAATAGTCTTAAAGGTTATTGATGTCGCTTTAAGGACTAAAAGCTTTATAACAGTTACAATTTCCTAGACGGATCCCTCGACTTATCTATCCTCGACACGGAAGTGCGTCTTTTCGTGGCAGCTTTACCTATTCTGCCATGAAATGCTGGAACAACATCCCACCCCCCGTCAAAAATGCTCCCACATTAAATTCATTAAAAAAAAACTTAAAAATGTATTTACTAAATCAACAAATAAATCCAGCATAGCCTTCCAGTGTCTTTGTGTATGATTATGTACATTTTCGTACCTAGGCAGCAATTTATTTTCAAATTCAAATTTAAGTTCTATATGCATCCTTTGTAATTTAGATGAAACACATTTAACAAGAATATTATTGTATAAATAAAATCCTTTAAGTAGTAATACTATGTAACGTGCAGTTCTGTAGCGCACCACATGGGATCCACATAATACCAGCGTCGTTTCGCCTTCTGTGGAGCGACATTATGCTGAGTGGACTCCGTTTTCTCATCTAATCTTAGTTTTAACATAGCATCTAAGTGTAAATCGAAAATGTACTTACTGTTATTTTCGAAATAAAGTTTTTCTATTCTTTTCTATTCTATTCTAATTTCTCATGAAAAGATGGATCCTATTGATTGGGTGACTGAGTGAAATCCCTCAAAGCCGTTTAGTTACTATAAAGTTTTGAGAAATAAGTCATCTTTTGAGGATCCGGCGGTCGAGATCTCGACCTTTCTCATGATCTAATAGTGTGATCAAGCGGTCATTGGTCTTTCTAGACATCCGCCTCACATTTCACATTCGCACTCTCAGATAACATGGCACATACTTTATGGTGAAGTAGCTAATACTATGTTCAATTATGTCACCAAACTAGATTAGGTACGTTGTTATAACTGTGATGACCGTATATCTTTGAATAATATTGATCAAATTGAAATATCAATCAATTAACAGCAACGTTGTGTATTGAAACAGACAACAACCAAAACAGACAATTCTAAACTTCGTACCTGTGATACATTAATATCACTTGTTAGGATCCAGATACATGGCCAAAGGTGCCTCACCAGATTTATTACTTAAGCAGTTGTAGTTAGTTAGGTTCGTGTTGTTTAAAGTTGATAACTACATAACGTTCCATATATTAAATTAATACCAATAATTATTTTACATCACTCTGGGCGGTAAGTGAGATTTACCGCCCACGGGCGCAGCGGCAAATCTCACTTCACACCCGGGAGGAGAAGTAAAATTGTGTACGCAACACGGGCGGTAATTTGTGTAGCCCCAGATCGCATATTTAGGGCACAAACACCTGCGATCTGACCCCGTATCATGGTCGGCCTTATCACACGATAAGTAACATGATAGAGCGTCCGTCACTGGGTGACACCGTTCGATAGAACGAGACGACGCTCTATCTGGTCACTTATCACGTGATAAGGCCGACCATGATACGGGGTCTGGGGTATTCACGAATTCACCGACCTAGGTACGTAATGTACTATTCTATATTCACGTATTTAATGTCACTTCGCTTGACGTATTTTGATGTTTTTCAGGATCGGCGTTCTTGCGGCCTTGTTGATTCTGTAGTCATTATTAGTATTATTTTAATAGGAGTTTAAATTCCGTTTCAACATTTTTCCATTTAAATGCGGGTTTAATCACAATACTTTTATTTTTAGAGCATGTCCATAGTTGTTAGTAAAAAACGTATGAAAAACTTAATTCTAGTGTAGGTACATAGAGTTTTAAAATATTAAATTATATAGAACTAGAATTAAATAAAATTAAATAAAAATTTCAACTGACGCGAGCAGTAATCAGGTTCCCAGTCAGCTTACCCCGTTAGCACCTTAGCTTAGCTTAATGTACCCTATAAAACTACACCCCAGCGGGTGCTGTGTCTGTGTCCCTCCCATGACACTGAGAATTGCATTGCCTTTAATTGTCAAAAGGGCCTCTATGTGTTGGCCCAGTTGCTCATTTATAGGTACCTCCTAAAGATCCCAAAGATCCAGGAAATACATACACATATATGGTTATATTTAAAAAAATACCTGTCATTAGTAATCAAATGTTGTACTTACAGATGTCCTCAAATAAAATTGACCAAAATATCGTATGCTGCAACTATAAAATGTATTCCAGGTCCGAACCGGCCGCGGGGAGATCCTCCGCTGGGCAGTCTGTGTGCCCAGCGCATGCAACGCCAAAGCCGTCGCCAGTTTCGTCTCCAGCGTCATATCTCACACAGTTGGGAACAGGACCACTGTCGAGGTTACTGAGCGAGACTGCTACTCCCGAAGACCGTTGACCGTCACATCGTTGGACGTCGGGTTTCTGTAAGTGTCCTCTTAATTGTAAAAAAGTGACATACCTGACGCGCGTGCTGAATTTCGCATGTCAATCATTCGCATCAAAATAGATAACATAACAATATATCATTGTTATTATTTAAATGCTTAATATACAGTTATTCTCTTTCAATTAAGGAAAATGACCCAAAATGTTCACCTTTATTCCAACAATTACCTTAGGTACCTTCATGTATTTATTAGGGTTTCAGCCGTCAAGTATTGAGTCAGTCTCAGGGCATTTTGTCGATTAGCTTTATTAACATATATAAATAGTAACCGGGCCTTAGCGAGTGATTCAGAACATTTTACATTTTACTGATTTCCAATTTGGTTGATTGCACCAATCAGGTCGGTTCGATTTCACACAAAAAGAAATGAATATCTGATTAAGTGTAACTTCTATTTTCATTACAGGGCGATGATCCTGTTCTTCGGCGCAATCTTGCTCTTCAGTACGACATACGAATTCTACAAGATCAAATGGGGCACCAACAAGACCTCTGTGGTCCACTACTTGGTCGTCTCCTTCTCCGTCATCAACAACGTGAAGAAACTGATCTCTTGCAAGCAGAACCATACGCTGGGCTTGGAATGTGTCACCGGGATCAAAACGTTGGCCATGGTGTTCATCATAGCTGGACACGCGTGCCTGTTCATCGCCAGTGGACCTGTTATGGATGCTGAGGCTTGGGACCGGGTAAGATATTTTTACAATCCTTTCACTACTAAGTACCGACTAAGGCACTTGTCCCACCGCCGGCGAGTAGCGATTACTCTCATAGTAATTCTTACTCGCTTGAGCGAGTAGCACGTAGTAACACTCGCTTAGTCGCCGGCGGTGGGACAAGTTCCTGTTTAGTCGATAAGTCGGTCGATACACAGCGTGTGGGCGCTATCGCAGACGGGACCACTTGGGTATATCGGTTTTTCCTTTTAAGAGCTACGGTGCCACAGACTAACACACATATAGACGGATACAAAGATACACCAATACACATGTTACGCCTTTTTTTCGTCGGGGGTTAAAAAGGCAGACTTTACGTCTGAAATTCTCTATCACACAAGTAAAATGTATTAGATACTTCAACGCTTTGCTGCGGGCCTAAACATAGGTTGCCATTTTATTACTACGACTATACTTCACTGCGTTAAAGACTAAAACCTAATTTATTTTTCAATCAACGAGTACCTACCCAACCGCCGGAGTTTTTTTCGGATTTTGATAACTAAAAATAATCTTAACCGAGCATTTCCAGAAAAGGTAGGTACCTACGTCAAAGCACATTTTGAATTGTCCTCTGTTTTTTGCGATTAAAACATATTATATACCTATATGATTTTTGATGATTACTTTCTGTTATAATTTCTTTATTATAAAGAATCGCACAAAATTGTCAAACTATAAAATGTTAACAAAACAGGACAATTAATACAACAACACAAGATAAATTAAATGAATGAATTAAAAGGTTGACTTAAGGTTCTCCAGAATTCCGTTTTAAAATGAGAACCAAACTACGTTTGTATGGAGAGTTGACTTGAGTTGACTGTGCTGTGCTGGGTACTCCTACTTACTCACTAAATATATATATATATAACCAGTAAACAAACAAACCTGTCTGAAAACTTTGCTAATAAAATGACAAAGGGCTATAATAAGTTTCAAAAACGACCAAATATTTAATCGTAAAAGTAATCGATTCAATTAAATCAATCATAATTTTCTTCATGAGAAAAGCGGGCTCTTGTTTTCGGCTTTATTTATGTTACCTATACATTATAATGAAAATAAATATCGAAAATTGCATTCAATACCGTAAAATATCACATTAAGCTCCCACTTATAAATCTTTAATGATGCAGGCTAAACTTAAATACTTAATAAGTTATGTAGGTAGTCTGTCCTTTGAGATACCCTTGGGGTCATTGACCTAGATTAGTGATTTAGCCAGTCAAACTGGTTGGCAAGGGACTCGTGCTGGAATGTACATCAAGTTTAGACTTAAAATTATACCGGTTTTCATAAGGATAATTAATTTATGCCTTTTTTAAGTCTTGATGTGTATGTAGCAAGTTTATTTTTTATCTTGGTAGTATCGTTCGGATTATTTTTCTACAGCGAATGCACTGCGTACAATGCGATTATCGTTCATTGTTAAATGTCACATCAGTCTGATAGCAAGTAGTTGAAAAAATGTTTACTTATACATTTTGAAAATAACTTACTTGTTATTTCCATGATACTTATAACTTTAATACAAAGCTAATAAAGTTAATACAGATTTTAACTGAGAAATCTAGTTCGGGTCTATCTTCTCCTAATTGGGTACAAAATTAAAGTGCTTACCTGAAGAATATATGTGTGATTAAAACCATGTGCGGACTAGCGCGCGGCCCATACAAAAACTTGAATACTGAACCGCCGTTGGCTATTTCCCTTGCCAAATCAAGATCTAGGCATCATTTATGTAATAAAGAGTAAGTTGCGCATGTGCCGTGTAGAACTGGTCTTAACACCTTCACTGCCAGAAACCCGCCTAGCGGGCGCCTTCACCATAGTCGCTTTTCGCTACATACGGGGAAACACGGGATCAGCTACGAGCGTAGCGCGTAGTGATTCTTGGCATTGAATGTGTACACTGTACCTAGGTAAGATATTGCTTTAGCTAATGTATTTACTGTGGATATGCTAATCTGTGTATCCATATAGGTTACACCTAGCTGTCATATTATTTAACTAGCTTCCGCCCGCGACTTCGTCCGCGTGGACCCGGGATATAAACTATCCTATATTTTAATCCAGGCTATAAACTATCTTCGTGCAAAATTTCATTCAAATCGGTGCAGCCGTTTAAGCGTGATTGAGTAACAAACATCCAAACATCTAAACTTTCGCATTAATAATATTACTAGCTTCCGCCCGCGACTTCGTCCGCGTGGACCCGGGATAAAAAACTATTCTATATTTTAATCCAGGCTATAAGCTATCTTCGTGCAAAATTTCATTAAAATCGGTTCAGCCGTTTAAGCGTGATTGAGTAACAAACATCCAAACATCTAAACTTTCGCATTTATAATATTAGTAGGATAAGTAGGATACATGCGAGGTGTCATATTTAAATTATACTGCTTTAGCTAATATTATATTTAATGTGGATAATGCTAATCTGTGTATCATCAATAGCTACAATCAATATTACAACTAGCGGTCATATTATTTAATACATGTGATGTGTCATATTTAAATGATACTGCTTTAGCTAATATATTTACTGTGGATATGCTAATCTATGTATCCATATAGGTTACACCTAGCTGTCATATTATTTAATACATGCGAGATGTCATATTTAAATGATGCTGCTTCAGCTAATATATTTACTGTGGATATGCTATCTGTGTTTTCATACAGGTTACACCTAGCTGTCGTATTATTTAATGCATGCGAGGTGTCATATTTAAATGAATTGTCGTGAGCCTATTTTCAGCGTAACTTTTTACACGACCAACAATCGGGACAATTCAACTGTCATTTTGCCATGTTACAGAAAATTATATCAGTCAATCCACCTAATGTACGAAGCGTTGCGTAATCAGCCATGATTGTAATTAGTAGGTGTACCTACCTATAACAAATATCGAAATAATTCATTTTATAATTATTTTCAGTTGGTGCGTCACCCAGCGGACGCGTTCATGTTGAACAACTCCCTGTTGGTGGACACTTTCCTGTTCCTGAGCGCGTTCCTGTTCTGCAGACTACTTCTTATCGAACTGGACAAGAGGAAGGGTCGGCTCAACATCATACCGATCCTGATATTCCGATACATTAGGTGAGCTAGATATCATTAATCTATCCTAGCGTTTTCCCGGTTGCATTTAACCCGTTAGTGACGCTAACTGCGAAACTAACGGTCATGGGTTCAAATCCCGGTAAGGGCAAATATTTTTGTGATAATAATAAATATTAGGGGACAACTTACACAAATCGAATTAGCCTCCTAGTAAGCTCAATAAGGCTTGTGTTATGGGTACCGCGATATATTTAATAGATGTAAATACTTAAATAAATACATAGAAAATATCCAAGTATCAAAAAAAAGGAAGCTCATACAAATATGGTAAGGACCGCGGGATTCAAACCTAGGACCTTCAGCTTCGTAGGCAGCGTCACTACCCACTAGGCTAACCGGTTGTCAAAATGGTGATGGGCACGAATTTGATGTGTCAAGAGGTGCTGATACAAATGAGCATTCAATACGGTTGTAGACACTAAATAAAATAATCAATAATGTCATATTTATTCAAAAAGGATTATAAATGTAGTCAAATGGAGAAAAAATCAATGCAAAAGGTTAAACCAATCACGAAGTTATAAGTGTCAGTTTTAAGAAGGAGTATATGTTCTGTCCCTTTTTCGCAAAACGCAACTTCATATGAAACGATGACGCTGGAATATTGTGACGTCACACTAATAGACGGCAACGTGCCGCGCCCCATCGTGTTCGACGCGGCCCCCCGGCAGCATCCTGTAATGTGACGTCACACACTGTTTGCGTTTTCTCTCTCTAACAAGTAATATTAAAACGGTTGTAGCTTCGTTATTCTTTGAGATATCCGAATGGGATTTTCGGCACTAGGCATATTTTTTTGCCTTCTTTCATTTCAAGTAATAACAATTTTCGAGTCTACACCGCTATTGTAATAAGTATTTTAGCGAATGTTACATCACAGGTAAAAAAAAGCTCACAAAATAAACAGGAGCGGTTTAGCGAGCCAAGCAATTACATTATTGTTCCGCCGGCGTCCCTCTCCGCCCACACCTCCCTCCCGCACAGCATTTACTTTAGCGCTCGCTAGAAAGATCGTGAAAATGTCCGTGACGATGTTTGGCTCTATACTTGGCTCCGTTAGTTGGTCGGTTCGACAAATAAAAAATTAGACGAGTGCGTGTCGCGCCACGCGCAGTGTAGGGTTCCGTAGTTGCCTGTCTGTCTTTGTTACATCGACACGCGCGCGCCGATTAAGGTACTTGTCCCACCGCCGGCGAGTAGCGAGTACTTTCGTAGTAATTCTTACTCGCTTTTACTCGCTTGAGCGAGTAGCACGTAGTGACACTCGCTTACTCGCCGGCGGTGGGACAAGTGCCTAAATGGTGCGGTTGCGTCGGCCGAATTTGTAATAGTTGGCCTTTCCAAGTACGCGTTAAGTTGGTCGACTATTACTCGGTAACTAGTTATGTCTTCTTAGCCGTGATAGTTTTCCTTTCAAATTCATTAAAAAAAAAAATTAAGCTGTTTATTGCATAAAGAAAAGGTTAATTCTATGTTGCATCTATAGTTGTTATTATGGGTACTACTGCCAAGATTTTTTTCACATCCCCAGTAGTAGCCATTTAGCCGGCAGGGGCAAAATTAGGGCTTTAAAGCCCAATATCTCGCAAACGAATTACTAAGTTGAATAATGATTTTAAGAAACCCCTAGTATTTACGAACAAGCTATCTAACGATACCCCATACGGGTTTAACGAATAAAATAATTACATTCCCACTTTAGATGTAGGGAAGGTACCTACCCTAAAAAAAAAAAAAAAAAATTATTATACTTACTGTTTTGTCGGCGTAATTGATTTATATACCCACTAGCTTCCGCCCGCGACTTCGTCTGCGTGGGCCCGCGATAAAAACTATGTTATATTTTAATCCAGGCTATAGACTATCTTCGTGCAATATTTCATCCAAATCGGTTAAGCCGTTTAGGCGTGATTGAGTAACAAACATCCAAACATCTAAACATCCAAACATCCAAACTTTCGCATTTATAATATTAGTAGGATGTCGAATTATAGTTTTCTAGCAGTAAGGGTTACTGAGCTAAGCCGCAGACGGCGAAACGGATGGACGGACATGGCGAAACTATAAGGGTTCCTTGTTGGCTACGGAACCCTAAAAAACGGCAAATGCTCGATGTTCTGTAATTGATCAAGTATATCAGCACCTTAAGGAGCCCGGAATCCGCTTTTGCACCTAGTTCCAAGATTTGACATAGGTACTGTTTTACGAAAGCGACTACTGCCATCTGACCTTCCAACCCAGAGGGAAAACTAGACCTTATTGGGATTAGACCGGCTTCCTTACGATGTTTTCCTTCACCGGAAAGCTAACGGTAAATGTTCCGTACATACTTAAGTTCCGAAAAACTCACTGAGTACGAGCAGGGATTCAAAACAACGACCGCCGTTTGACAGCCGCATGCCTGCGGCGCTACCACGAACTTCGAAAGTCGAAGTTCGTAATACATGCATCCCTGTCACTCGAGTAAGGGAGTGCGATAGAGATGGAAATACCCGAAGTTCGACTTTCGAAGTTCGTGGTAGCGCCGCTGGGTACCGTAGCGTTTCCGTGCTAATGATTCATGCGTCATGAAAATGTGCTAGGGTTGTGAAACAGTTGAACTGAATTGAGGCCCAACATTCGGTATTATAGTTTGGTAAACTACATAAACAATGAGAGGCCTTTGTTCCCTCGCCCCTTACAAGGCACGAGTGTATTCCTTTGATGTTCACGAGCCCAACCAAATACGAACACGTAATTTTCTTTAATGTGCCAATTCCGAGTCTAGTTCACAATTAAAGCAATAATTAGCGGACCTTTAGCTTTAAGCCTGTAAGTCTAACAAGATTGGGGCTATCTTGAATAAACTAGGATTATGTAAATGGGTCACGATCACTTTTGCACTTGAATTTACCTCAACCGTTAAGAGTCCGCACTCCGCAGTAAGCTCGGCCGAATTTCACCTTCCCATACAAACGCAGTTTCGTTCTCATTTTAAAACTTTTGAGTTAGATTGTGACGAAACTTTGCATAGGTATACAATGACATGAGGTATATCTATGTCTGTAATTAGTTTACTTATATGGCTCCAGTTTATAAAACAAACGAAATACAGCAAAAAAAAGGTTTTACATGAAAAACTTAAATTCGCTGTATTTTTTTACTATGGTATCTGAAGCTACATAAACTAATTACAGACCAGGCCCCTATTTCACCAACTTGACAATTGTCACCTGACACTGACAATTCGTCATGCATTGCTTGTTCTAGTAGTCAAGGTGGTTGCTAGGTTACTTGTGGATCCAGCAATGTACTGAGAATTGTCGTTGTCAGGTGACAATTGTCGAGTTGGTGAAATAGGGCCCTGGATATACCTAATGTCATTGTACATGCAAAGTTTCGTTACAATCCAACACGTATAGTTTTAAAATGAGAGCGTAACTACGTTTGCATGGAGAATCGAGCTTACTGCGGACTCTTAAATTATTGTAAGCCGCCTAGTATTTGTTCCCGATTGAGACCCATTTATATAATCCTAACTAACATTAAAATATGTCCCATTGCTCTTATAGCGCAAGTTAGGTTTCGGATTATTTATGAAAGTATTCATTCGACATTTATTTAGGCACTTGACTGTACAATGGAACAAGAAGTATTACTTATAAATTATGGTAAACTAGCTTCCGCCCGCGACTTAGTCTGCGTGGACTCGGGATAAAAACTATCCTATATTTTAATCCAGGCTATAAACTATCTCCGTGCAAAATTTCATTCAAATCGGTTCAGCCGTTTAAGCGTGATTGAGTAACAAACATCCAAACATCTAAACTTTCGCATTTATAATATTAGTAGGATATACCGATCATACAAGTCATTCATAAGTCATGAAGGCGCTTTACATATCTGTTTGCGTTCAGTGCCAAAATTAGGTCTTTAAACTTTGTCTACAGAAAAGACATATATATTTATACTATAAACTAGCTTCCGCCCGCGACTTCGTTCGCGTGGACCCGGGATAAAACCTATCCTATATTTTAATCCAGGCTATAAACTATCTTCGTACAAAATTTCATTCAAATCGGTTCAGCCGTTTAAGCGTCATTTAGTAACAAACATCCAAACATCTAAACTTTCGCATTTATAATATTAGTAGGAAGTAGGATGTAATTCAAAAAGTTAGTCCTGAAGAGTAACGCATGTCTTTTTCTCGTTAGCACCGGTAAATGTTTAGTTCTTTCGTTTCGGTAAATGTAATCCACAGTCTATAGTCGTCTTTACTTTGTTATGATGGTATTGTAATAAGTTTGATGTCGTTAGATTTCGAATATGAGGAAATGTAAAAATCAGTGCAATTCGTTATTAGACTATATCATAGAGACATAGTTAAAATTGGCTGGATAGGTAAACCTAAGGCCAAATGCTCACCTATTTCAAGGCGATGTTTATGTGCACCTGTGGCGCGGTGGTCAGACACAGTCTACAGAATGGAATGTCGTGGGTTCGAATCCCAGTGCGGAAAAACTTTTTCCATTTATGTATTAAGTTTTGTTAAGTTCATGTTTTCAAATGTTATTTGTGGTCATACATCACTGGCCAGACTGGATCACTCGACTTCGCAACGGGGAGATGTGCCTCTCGAGTGTAATATTAAAGTTGTGTCAAGAAATTAAATTACCGAAATAGCTGAGATTAGAAGTTACACTTTGTATTGGCAGGAGTGTTATGTTTTGATAATTTATTTGATGCGCTGGACATATTTTACCAAGGGGTAAGTTTTAGTTAGGAATAGGGATTAGTAGTCATTAATAGTTAATGACCTTTTTGTAATGTGTCTAAGGCTAATGTAATGTTTGTCTTGTTACCTATAGCTTAACTAAACCCCCTTTTACATACGGCAATCATTGATGTCGAGACTGAGCTATCTTCTCACTACATTGGCAAGGGTAGGCAGAGTACCCAGTCGAACATCGAACTAAATTTTAAGCTAGGTTTAAGTATTTTAGTCTATAAGCAATATCGTTAGTTATTTATGTTGTCTTTCATCGCCTTTTCAACCCATAACAACTTAAGGTCGTTGTTTAATGCAATCAAAATGTGTCTTTTAATCGAGGTGCTGTTTACAAAACTCGACAAAGCGCCTAAAAATAAGTAATAGCAAAACTACGTTATTAATCTTTTGCCATCACGATTTTGTCAGACCCTTCATTAAAACGTGTTTTTCCAGGGTGACTCCAGCGTATCTGGTGGTGATACTGTTCTACATGACCTGGTTGCCGAAGATCGGAGAAGGGCCGCTGTGGGAAGACAGGATGCAACTAGAGCAGGAGCGTTGCATGACTTCTTGGTGGGCCAACATTCTGTACATCAATAACTACGTTAATACCGATCATCTGGTAAGATTATGCGTGCGATACAAGTTTTGTACACTATCTAAACATCCTAAATATTGTAGCATTTTTCTTGCAGCCGTTAACAGAATTGGTGCTGCAAATTGTAATGTTCCACGAAAAAGATAAAAATGTGACACGCCACCATCTCGCAACATACGGGCTGAATTTTGCAACCGAATTCCGTTGTTGAATCCCGCTGGGCCCGCCACATACAAGCAGAATTCATGCGTGTCGAAAAGCAACGCATGTCTCTGGTATTTAAACGGCGGTTGATACTCGTATCACGTAGCGGAATTCGGTGACGAAATTAAAATTGTGTCAACCGAGCGTCTATTAAAATTTTAGTATACAGTCTGTGTTTTTAAGTTCGATTTGTGTAAGATTACCCTATAACATTATTTATTTATATAATTTCAGTGTATGTTCCAATCGTGGTACCTCTCCGTGGACACCCAGTTGTTCTTCGTGGCGCCTATCTTCATCTACAGTCTCTGGCGCTGGCGCCGAGTCGGGCCTGTTTTCCTCTCTATCAGTACCATTGTCTCTGTCATCATTCCTGCTGTAATCACTTACAAGGACAACCTGGACCCCACCTTGTTGTTTTATGCCAAGTAAGTTTATTAGCCTTGCCATGAAGCGGCAATTACTGCTCGTTGCGGGAAATCCCACTTTGTTCGGACGAAACTCGGAACTCAGAATTGTACTTATTTCGGGATGAGTAAAATTTTGTACTCACCATGGGCATTAATAACGACAGCTTAAGTTCGAATATTTGTCGCCCTTGCCTTCGGCTGACGCGTATAATATCTGCGATCTTAGAAATTCTTTGTTTTACTGTCCTGATGTAGGTCCTACTTTGTGCCTGCTTGATTTTTGCTATTTCGATTGGATCGCATTTCTTGCCCATTCCTCTATGCAACATACCAGGAGCTATGGCAATAGCGCAAAGTGTCGCGACTTTTGTCTGGATGTCGTAATACGGTAACGTTCTATAGAAAATAATATACGAGCTATGGTAAATGAATCATCGGGATGTAATATAATATATTTTAAACTGTTTGATACTTATATATTTTACGTCATACTGCGTTTTTGCATCTTGCCTAGCTAGGTGGTTCATTAATATTACATTAATAAATGGTTCTTCCCATTTTAAAAATATTATAATTTTTACTTTTCAGAGAATTTACCGACATCGTGTCTAACTTCTACTTCAAGCAAGAATACATTAAAACGCACATGAAACTGACGACGTACTTCATGGGTTTGCTTACTGGATTCATATTACACAGGATCCAGGAAAAAGAGTAAGTCTTAATGATTATTAATATTACGTTACAGCGTTTTTTAATAAGTCTTAAGAGGCCGCAGCTCGCACTAAGCTCGATTCTTCATACAAACGTAGTTACGCTCTCATTTTAAAACTAAGTCTTGGATTGTAACAAAACTTTGCATATACAATGACATGAGGTATATCTGTGGCAGTAGTTAGTTTATGTAGCTTCAGAGACCATAGTTAAAAAAAATACAGCGAATTTAAGTTTTTCATACAGAACTTGTTTTTGCTGTATTTCGTTTGTTTTGTAAACTGGAACCATATAAACTAATTACAGACATAGATATACCTCATGTCATTGTTTCGTTACAATCCAACACGTAGTTTTAAAATGAGAGCGTAACTACGTTTGTATGGGAAGGTGAGATTCGGCCGAGCTTATTGCGGACTCTTAAACATACATGGATTTGACTAAAACAAATAACGGCTTTTGCTAATTAAATTGTTTATGCCATTCATGAACGTTCATCGGACCCATTTTAGTTAAATTGCCTCTATTTTTGTTGCCCTCATTTGACATTTTTTTTGTGAGAAAAGGTCAGAACACAAATTGCAGGTTACAGATTTGTTACGTTTTGTGAATAAGGGAAATTATCTTTTGAAAGCTCTAGAAAACACCGCTCCATTGCATTCGATTTCCTTCTAATATAACCTTTCTGCTTCCAGATACAAATTTTCCCGCACCTTCAAGGTGTTTGCGTGGGCGACCAGCATAACCCTCGGGACTGTCACCACCTTCTCCGTGTCCGTGTTCTACCAGGATTGGTACGAGTACAACAATATAGAGGCTGCGGCTTATATGTCGCTGCACAAGGTCGCGTGGGGCATCGCCAATGGGTGGCTTATCACTGCCTGCGCCACTGGAAACGGAGGTAAGACACTTTTAAAAGCTGTAATAAAATAATTTACTATAAAAACAAAGTTTTAACCGACTTCAATTTAGTACTCCGCCATGCCACGAGAACATTTCCACATTTCTTTTCCAATTTACCACATGAACTGATTTCCGAGAGCAAATGCGTTGATTATTAAAGAAAACAACCCAATCGCTGTACGTGACCCGATAATATTTGAGGAGTTCCGTCGATTCCACAAGAATCACCTTTGGCGCTTCATTAGTTGCTATTTCAACGGAATCTTATCAGAATCTGTGACGTACATTTGTACTTTTAATTACATAATTGAGGAACTCCATAAGTCATCTGTGGTCTTTATCATCAATGCCACCACCAAATTTATGATTTCCGGGTGTAAATACACTAGTTAAAATAAAAAATACCAAAATCACTACACGCGTGCTTAATATAATTGAAGAGTTCCCTTAATTCCTCATGGATCCCATCATCCAATTGAATTTTTGAAAAAATGGGACCCTCCTGGAATGGCATATACTTCCAAACAAAAAAAAATTACGAATCGGCTCATCAATGACGGAGTACTGAGGTTACCAACATTGAAAAAAAAAATGATAAAAAAAATACAACCGAATTGAGAACCTCCTCCTTTTTTTTGAAGTCGGTTAATTAGGATGTGTTTATCTCAGGCAGTTCCAAAGATGAAGTAAAGGCATAGGGTGAATACCCACCAGAGATGTACGAAGCTTACTCCTTTCTTTCTTTACTTTTCACAAGGTGCTGCTTGGATCATCTGATAAAGACGCAATGATGCCAAGAAGTGTTCATTGACAATATCGTCGTAATTTCAAGCAATGAGACGTTTATAAGTTGACGATGATGATGATTTTTTACTTACACATATATTTACCTACTTTAATTAATTAACCGCATTGTCTCGACTCACGATACTTTCGCTCCATTCGAGATAATCCTAATTCATTTTTGGTTCAAGAATATTCCGCGAAAACAGTATTTCCTTTTTTCTGTGTAGTTTAGTTCCTCTGTCATGTTGCTTAGTATAAATAAAACTGCTCCCCAGGTTACATCGGCAAGCTCTTATCATGGAAGTTCCTGGTGCCGGTCTCTCGTCTCACGTTCTGCGCGTACCTCGTCAACGGAGTCGTCGAACTGTACTACGTCGGGCAGCTGAGACATCCTCTGCACATTACATTCTTCACTGTGGTAAGATTTTTTTATACTACAATTGTGGAAAACGTCCCTACGGTCTCCAGATGCTGATGGTTGCCGGAACGATGATGAATGAGGATGATGTGTCACTGGTGGCTACTACAGAAGAATTACGAGCTTTGCCTACCCTTTCTGGATTTGACGGTTTGTTGTGTTGACAGCTTGAGATAAATGCAGCTCCATTACTGTCCGACTGACACGGCGCATCCTCTGGAGCGCTGGCGACCTTACTCACCACCAGAAACACAACATCAAATACCCACAAATCAATTAGTGGTGTTATTTTGCTTGCGGTGATCGAACGTAATGACTTTCCGCTGTGGCCTGCCTCTGTAAAATATTCATAAACAAAATAAATAGGAATATGGCAAGAGGTAGATTCGAACCGCTTTTGAAGAAATCATTAATCTTGATTTGAATTTAATTTATTGATATCAACAAAACCTAAATCCAAAATATTACGAGTACTATTTATGACATGTCACGCATATAGGAAAGTATGACATAAACATGAAACTTCTAATCAGTATAAATTAGGTTTGTTCGGCCAGTTTAGGAACTCGTTTTCTTGTTCCCATCTCGTGATATAAATAAAGTTGCAACGCGCCTAATAAATCTACTGAATCGATAAGAGCGACATTTCATTAGATATACTTGCCCAAGTTGGATAAAAGTTTGGGTAAGATACGGAAATTATGAAAGTTAGGACTTTACTTATTCTCTACGGGTAAGTACTCGTACTTGTGTACATTGAAAGCACTTAATTCAGTTCAATCAAAAACTACTTAAGTGATCGGATAGAGTGTTCGTTCGATTCATGTTTTTCTTTTGTTTATGGCAGAATTTATTCACAAATTGCTTTCCTATTTGGCTTGATGCTCGATGTGTCTAGTGAAGGGGAAAACTACACCAGAAATCGTTTTCAAAAGGCTGGTGAGATAAGCGAGATGAGGTATTTTTATATAAGCTTTGATATTTCAAAGATATTCTGAACTTTTGAGTTTCTTGGAGAACGTTAATTACTGCCTGTTTGCTCGGATTCACAGCAAATAGTCGATCCGTTGTAAGCATCCAAAAACTTGCCTTAAAAAATGGCAGGCGTCTAGTGAAATCCGAGAAAAAACGATTCCAAATATTTCCCGCTCCATTTGTATAGAGAATTATGTAGCAGTTGCGTCTGTCAACATCTGACCTCACCAATCTGTTCATTTAGATACCAAGCCGATACAACATTTCTTATCTTCATCATGACAGCTGGTAGGTAGGGCTCATTTTCACAATCGTGAATTGGACCAGGCCATAAGTGATTTACGTACCGGAAGGCGCGGCGTGGGTAGGGCACCCACAAGGTGGACTGATGACCTGGTAAAGGTTGCTGAAGTCCGCTGGATGCGGGTGGCGCAGGACCGGTCACTTTGGCACTCTTTGGGGGAGGCCTATATCCAGCAGTGGACGTCTTTCGGCTGATGATGATGATGATAAGTGATTTATGAGAGCATCAGTTGTGGTCCACAGGCAGATCATACAAAGTCGTTATCACTTCATTTGTCGCCGAGACAAATGGTGCGCTTGAATGTAACAGCTACGTGGCGTGGTGCACATATTGCTTCTATTCATATGGATCGAACTATTCTGCGCCAAGACGAAGCGTAGTGCTCCGCAGTTTGGCGAAGTGATGTATTTACGGTACACATATTTTATATTTTCATGTAAAAAAAAAAAAAAAAAAAATAGATGTATGTCCAGCTGCAGACGTCCATTTACTGTTGAATGTTTATATCTACTTTTTACAAGCTTTTATTTAGTTTCACCTGTCCCGTTGACTATCTGTCTGTCTGTAATCAAATCTTGCAAGTTAAATTTGATCCACTTCCCGGTTTCCAATTGAGTTCAAATTTTGCACGAATATGCAAATCGCGTGACAATGCACTATTATGATGACGTGGAGCTGATCTAATGATGGAGCTTTCCAGCTGTTAGCCAGCTGTAGCCTTCCGGCCATACGAACTCCGTAATAAAACCACATAACCCCATCGAGTTTGGGCTCGTTAGAATCGTCTCATGAATGAGTATTTGATCAATGACGGTATACAGAAAAGTACAGTCGGCAATAAAAGCTTGTACCAAAAATGAAATTTTTGACAGAAACTTATTCTAAAGTAAGTATGTATTTTGTTTCAGATGGCTAATGCCATATCCCACATAATATTGACGTTCTTCTTGGCAACGCTGCTTTGCCTCAGCTTCGAATCGCCCATTCATGGAATCGAAAAGATCCTCCTGAGAATGTTTGGTAAGTGTACTGTTCTTCGCATTCATTTAACTGAGGCGGTGCCTGCAGAAAAGGGCGCGGGGGGATGCGTCAAAGGGTACCGACAAGCCAGTGGACAGCAGGCGCCGACCGCTTATAAAGGTGCATTTTCATTATACTAAAGGGCCCACATGGGTGGTGCGGGGGATCTTCAAAACGCATGGTAATAAATAGCGCCCGTATTTAGATTCTACGTTGCGGAGAGCCATTTTCACTAGTTATAGAGTTTAGCAGTTTTGAAATGTCCAAATTCCGAATAAAAAAACAATCATTAAATAAGGAACATTGATACACATATGCACTATAGATAATGGTTCTTCAAGTTTCTTATTTTCAAATAAATATATGTTGTTTTCTTTTTTTCTAGCACGGCCAGTGTTAAGCGACAATGCCTTAAAAAACCAGCAGGACGAGATATCGAGGAACACAAGTCAAAGCAAAATAGAAACGTAGCAGTAGTGTATATTAGTTAATGAATTACTGATTAATTGGGCTAGTATTCACAAAGCTTATCGACTACTCTCTTGCAAACCTATACTCGTATCTCTGACCTCTGATTCCGAGTAGTTGCAAAGAATCCCGGTGTATTGCTACACTTGTGACGTGGTGAAGCGAATCGAGACAGGTTGTGAATATAAAAGCCAAACTGAATGTTTTGCTTCGGCAAATCGACAACCATGTAGCAGAAATTGTTACCTATATCATATAATTATATTTTACCTTGAAACCAAATTAAAGTAAGTAGTGTGATTTATGTTATGGGCTGCTACAGGTTGACTTTTATATTTTTATACAAATATTGAACAGTTATATGATTAGTAGAGGAAGGAAAGGGAACATAAAAATAATTAGAGTAGAAAAAGTATGACAAGTATTTTTACTATATAAAAAATTGTAAATAATTATGCATGTATGTAGAGTTGTAGGTCTATAGATATTTTTAAGTGTCAAATTAGTCTCTAAGTACCTAGTTATTGTTATTGCCTGTATTGCGTTCTACGAACATTTTCCTTTAGACCTCCTTACTACTTATATTATAATTTATTTTATTACGTGTATACATACATAATCACATGTGATTAAATTCGAAAGTACCTATGGGTAAACACTTAAGAAAGCGCCCTCTTGTTAGTCGTCATAAAATATAAAAAAATTGAAACAAGAACAAAATAAATGCAAATTCAAACATTCCATAACCACAAGCAAGAAGGATCTTAATTACTTAACATTTTTTTGTCGTCAATATAGTGGCCCACTGCTGGGCAAATGGCTTCCCTCTCGACTTCCACTCGTCCCGGCTTTGAGCAATCTCTGGCCAAAAGTTATAAAATGCATCCACCTGGACCACCATCTCCGTCTCGGCTTGCCACGTCGTCGCCTCCCCTCGTGCGGCACCCACTATGGCTATTTTGGCCCGCCTCTGTGGATGCATGCGGCAAGCGTGGTCAACCCTTTCCCATTTAAGCGGCGCTACCACGAACTTCGAAAGTCGAAGTTCGTAATACATGCATCCCTGTCACTCGAGTAAGGGAGTGCGATAGAGATGGAAATACCCGAACTTCGACTTTCGAAGTTCGTGGTAGCGCCGCAGCATGGCAGTCAAGCTGGTTTTCCACCAGAGGGGCGAGATGAGAATTGAAATTCGTATGGGACTTACTACCTATTTCCTCCACGCGCGCGCGCGCTCAGTGCAGTGATTTCAATTATCGCATCGTCTCGTCTCGTCTCGCCCCTCCGGTGGAAAACCAGCTTTAACTCCAACGCGGGTTTTTGAGCGCAGCGTAGAGTTTCGGACACGGTCGATCCGTTTTACTAGCAGTTAGGGGGATGCAGTACCGGTACCACTCCAAGAACCGGGGCTGAGATTTCCAGTACTGAGCCAGTGCCTGGAATTCCCGGTTCTTCGGTACTTTTCGGTACTGAGTATTTGTTTGTAATTAAATGAGAAATTCTTGAACTGAAACGTCAATTTTAATTCGATCATATATTTCTGAATAAGCACAACCGGGAAGAATCCTCCAACATTCTCAAACAAAATACTACAACATGATTTTATAAATATATAACATATTACCTAATATGTTATGTATTTATAAAATTATGCACCTGCTTAATTTTGCTGAATTAGATATTTTTTTATTGTTTTTTTTTATAAAATCGTGTAGTAAATGTGGAGTGCTAGTAGCACTAAATATATAGTACTTATATATAATTAATACTTAAAAATATTGCCAATAAAAAAACGCGAATGCTCGTGACCTCATTTGCTGGTTAAACTCTGAGTAGGTAACTAAAATAATTAGCGTAATTTCCTTTAAAATAAAATTCCTAAAATTCCTAAATAGAGTTAAAAAAAAAACACATAGCACTTAGTGGCATCCACAGCTCTGACAGTGTCCACAAAAATGAAAATAGCCCAATTTTTATGTATGGCCTTCGTACGGGTTTTTATCTGTACTTAATGAAAGACTGTAAGAGGAATAGTCACTGGGTTAACAATACCTCTCGTAAATCACCCTCTAATTCCCATTACGTTGACAATTTCTTACGGAACCTTCCCCCGGGTTCGCATGAATATTCATTATTTTCTCATACACGACCGCAAAAGTCGATTTAAGGCCGCCCGCTGAGTTACACTATGTTTTTCCGCAAGGCTGGCATAGTGGGAATGTTTTCTTGTATTTTTAGAATATTAAGGGGCATAAAAATACTTATTATTCTTATTATTATACTCGCTTGTGCCCGCGACTCCGTCGGCGTGGAACTCGTTTATATTGTAGCTCCATACAATTTTTCACCCCATTTCACCCTCTTAGGGGATGATTTCCGGGTTCAGTGGCTAATTCATGAAGAGGTACAAAATTCATATATGACGTATTTCCGATTGGTCATATTTTTGCAGTGTACGTATTTTCATATGTACGTATTTCTTTCGACCTATATCTGTTCAGAAACGTTTAAAAACTATTAATTTTTAATCACCTTTCTCGAGAACAAATAATACATTTTAAAGTTTAATTAATTCAATTCTATGTAATAAAAATCATTAATACTAATTTCAATTTAATGGCATATTTTTTTAGTAAAATATTCAATGTATAATATAAAATTCACAAGCAGTCGAATTAACTATGTACAATTTTCATATGGCAATGTTTAGATTCAAAAAGGACTGACGTTAAAACTGACCGTTGTTCAGCGATTCCCAGCGACTGTAACACACTCACTTTTTCTGTATTTTGCTATTTTGGATTATACCAGCCCTAATTCAACAGTCCACTCTTTTATTTAACACCTACGGACCTGCGAAGATTTTACAATATCAAATATGTCAACTTTACTTTTAGGACGTAATTACATTTTAGCATAATTCAGGCTGGACAGTTTTCCAAGTCGACGATTTTCAAATTGGCATTATTCAGATTCGATCAATAATTTCAGGTTGTCAATTTTCCATTTGTGCTGAATGACAGTAAATCACAGACAGACATACATACACACTTTCGCATTTATACAATTAGTATGGATCGAGTCCGTTACGTCCCACTGCTGGGCAAAAGCTTCCCCCCTCTCTTTCTATTCTTCGCGGTCCTGGGCAATATCTGGCCAGTCTTAATAAAAATACTTGCTCAATGAAAAAACATATTTAAAAGCTCTACATTGAAGCGTAGTTTTGTTCGTTTTATAATGGCATGTTGGAATAAGATGAAGCTTTGTATACACAGTGGGACCCGCCATAAACGTTCTACACTCAATTTTTTTTTTCTAGCCACAGTAACTAGAGATGGCGGATCTCATTGTGTATACAAAGTTTCATGTCGGTTTAAAAAGAGAACCAATCTACGTTTTTTTTCATTTAGTTCCATATAATTCTATAGCCATTAGTGGCTTATTTATAGCTAGAGTTCGGACTAACGCCTTGGCCACGACTTTGGTCTTAAGCGACCAGCGGCAGCGGTTTTTCTAATTCATTGCGCGTGATCCCAACTAACCGCAGTCTGTTCATTGCGCGTCTCGACCGCGCAATGAACAGATAAAACGCTGCCGCAAGTCGCTTAGGACCAAAGTCGTGGCCAAGGCGTAAATATTTACATCTATGTTTGTACCTATGGAGTGTTCTAGCGACCCTGAAAATCCGACTCGACGGAAATTTTGATGTTTTATAAAGAATAGCATTGTTATTTTAATGTTGCAAGCCACAATGTAATAAAACTACATATGTGGAAAACATAATTAAAAGATAGCCGGTACCCTTTCAACAATAAAGGTTGTTTTAGGTCCAGCCGCTAGATTTATGAAGGTTAAATTATTATTTACAGAACCTATAAATAACCTAAACATAATGGATACAACCTTAATAAGAGATCATTGTAAGGTTCTCAGGGTTAAACTGACTATTGGTAAGAGACAGTGCTGCATATGTATAAAATACTTAATATTTATGTTAGTGTTATGTGATTGGAATTATATTTTAATTTTATTTGCTCAAGCTTAAATTAAGCTATAGATATTTAGATAAACAAAAATGTATTGATAAATATGTTGGAGTATTGATGAATATTTGTTTCATTCTTACTCACTCTTGTGCTCATTTTCAACGGTTATAGCCGTAAACATCACTACCGTGGATGCAATTGTAAAACGCTAATGTAAGTAATGAAGAATTTATTTAGCTTCTAAATCAAGTTACTAGCGTCGCTGTGAGCAGTAGAACGCGCAAGCCTTTCTGTAATTTTCTTTTTTTATTTCGAAAAAGTGACTCGACTAAGAATCTATAGAATTTACGAACTCGGTTGAGAATCGGTTGAAAACTTGAAATAGCGATTTATAGAGGAGAACAGCGGGACAGACACTGGACGCCGGCCGGACCGATAAACGATTTTCAGCCAAGCTGAAGCATAGAACTTCGTTCGCTTCTTTCGCTCGTTCTATAAAGAGTAACATTCTGAATTAAGTGTAGAATTACATTAAGGGTAGAGATATCCACGACTTTGACCAAAATGGGAATGGCTGATTTCGTTTGTAATTGGACCATGCAACATTATTATGTCTGTTTTTCTACTCGAGCACTTCTATCTGTCAATTAAATGACTGACAGCGATATCTAAATCAACTTCATTTGAGTTGGGCTCATAAGATGACTGCTAGCAGTAATCTTATGAATATAAGATAACTGTGTACAGAACTAAAATTAATTTTGACCAATCACGAGACTCGATTTCCAGAAGACATCAACGCGCAAAAATAAAAAAGCGGTTGGCTGGACTTCGTTTCAGCAGGGCGAATTTCAATAGATACCGTTTAATAAATTATTATTTCCGTTAACTCATAGAAAAAGTATTGTATGCAATAGTTATATAATTAGCTTTTTAACTCTCGTACCTTAATTAGGCCACTCAGCAAGCTTCGTGGCCTAAACGTGGTACTCGACTGAAAAAGCATACAATATATAACGATTGCATAAACTACTATTATATCAGTTGGTGATCTCTGCGTTATAATTTAGTATTCATTGCGTTATAAGTAATTTCGAAACATTGTAAGAATAAAGTACGACTTTCCCCCGTGCCGTGTGGTGTCGGGTTAGAATTTCACCACCCCCTTTCTTCCCGTGGGTGTCGTCAAAGTCGACTAAGGGTTTAAAGTGGGTTGTGGGCTTGTGACATCAAAAAAAAATGTGATATCGCAGTGATAGGTTACTAGCCCATCGGATTGCAACCTATTACTGCGATATAACATGTACTCGATCTTTCACACCCACATTTATGCTAAAAGTCGCTAGAACATAAGTTACATGTGCTCTGCCTACCCCTATTGGGAATAAAGGCGTGAATCTATGTATGTACGGCTAGTATCTACTGCTGTATTTCCTGAATGATGAATATTCCTTCTAACATGGCCTCTAATTATTTTTCATGTTAATACGTATTATAATAGACCAATATACCTAATTGTTGTCTAAACGCACAGTAGTTTTATTTTCCACATAATATTTTTTTAATTGCGCATTTACACAATTGCCAGAAGTACACAGAAACTTGAATGTAATATGCTTTGCCTTATCCTTTCTCGAAACACCGGCGTGTAGGTACCTATATGTATGTGTGTTTTATTCACTAACATCCAGTTTAACCAAAATGGAACAAGGATAAAACCTAGGATTCCGTCGATATTATATGGATTAATTTTGCTCTTAATTAATTTGACTCTTTAACTAGGTACCTATTAATCCCTCCTCTCCCGGGCCAAAAATTATTTATTCGCAAATCCATACTAAATGCTGACGCACATATGCGTCACTAGCTGCAACCGCGGCTATGCCTGCGTATGACTAACAACAACAAACATAGCCCACGTCTATCCCCGAAGGTCCACTCTATTATACTAGTGGTGAAAGAAACCGGTTGAGTAGTTCTTGAGATTAGATAAGATAAGGTAATATCATTATTTATTATCGCCACAATACAGTCGTACTTACATGAAACATATGACAATAACCTACAAATGACAAATGACGCTACGCTAAAAGGCCCCGCTCAGCATATTGCCACCACCAGCGGGGCGCTTTCAGTGGGGTTCTGACTAAAACTAATATATTAGTTATAATTGAAACTAAAACTAGTAGTTAATTAACTAACCGCTCACGTGATTTCGGATTTAAAGAAAGGTAGCCTAAATTGCTTCTAATTTTTCATTATCAAGGCAGCCCATACTTCGATTGGCAACCACAGTTGCCACCATCAGTTTAAGGGTCCGCGAAATTGGCAAATATGGTTGCCACAAGCAAGTGAGTCGGCGAATGACGCATTAGGTGCCTACACACAAACGCTCCAAAGGTAAGGTTTATAATTTTAAGTATCTTAATACTTCTAACAAAGCCTATTCTACATTTATACTGGTGAAACAATGTTTGAAATCGGATAAGTAGTTCTTGAGACTACGCATTAAAAGGTACATTCAAACTCACAAAGTCACAAACATTCAAACCAGGTCAGACCCCGTATCATGGTCGGCCTTATCACGCGATAAGTGACAAGATAGAGCGTCCGTCTCCGTCTATTGAACGGTGTCAGCCAGTGACAGTCGCTCTATCTTGTCACTTATCGTGTGATAAGGCCGACCATAATGCTACGGAATCAGGTTAAGGCGAGAACACACTGCGGATTGTTTTGTATCACGATGTAAGTAATCCGCCTCGACCGAGACGAATCCGCGTGACCTCTCGCGGAGACGCGGAGTCGCACCGCTCCGTATGTTCCTCGCGTTATAATAAATCTATAAGGCAAAATAAAACACTCACCAGTCATTGCCAAAAACGCTGCGATGATGAAAAACACAAGCAAATATCCCTTCATTTTGTAAATTAAAAAAAAACTTGAATTGAGATGTTTCTCTACCGGTCTGTTCCAGTCTAGTTCTGTAGCAATTATGCTCCATTTTATATGCAAAAACCGTTTATTTAGCAAACTTATATTTGCAGTTGATGAGCGACTCCTTTATGGTGGTTTTGTTTTATCGGTGTCTCGTGAAGTGAATGTGTAAGTTGGTCGTGAAGTCGTGATTCGCGGGGATGAACATGGTGTGGGGTACTATTTTTTTGGGGTCTTGGATATTTTCTATGTAGGTATTTAACCATTTTCTAGACAAGGTATCTTGTACGATTCAATTAGTATTTATATCCATTAAATATTACTTCGTGTAGTACCCGTATCAAGCCTTATTGAGGGTACTTTTTAAGCTAGTCCGATAAGTGTAAGATTGTCCCCTAATATGGATTTATTTACTAGCTTCCGCCCGCGACTTCGTCTGCGTGGACCCGGGATAAAAAAAATTACTCCAGACTACAAACTGTGTTTGTGCATAATTTCATCCAAATCGGTTTAGACGTCTAAGCGTGCTTGAGTAACAAACATCCAAAATTTCGCATTTACAATATTAGTAAAAGTAAAAGAAAGTAATCTACCTAAGTATGAAGTAAAAAACTGTCGTGGCTAGTTTTTTTTTATTTTTCTATATAGTCTCCTGTAAGAGAAATGCAGTTATTGCATTTGTCATAAAGTGACATTAGACCGTTAAAATAATATTTTTTGTTTTGCTGTCAAAATGCTCGTTTACTGCAGACTTCATGTCTTCATCGGTCAAAAATCGCCGCCCTCTTAGGTCTTTTTTTAAAAGCCTGAACAAAAAGTAGTCGCAGGGGGCTAAACCTGGGCTATAAGGTGGGTGATCCAGCTGGTCGTAGCCGTTTGCTTTCATAGCTGCCTTCACAACTTGAGCGGTGTGCACGGGGGCGTTGTCGTGCAATATAAGAATTCCTTTGGCAAGTTTGCCTCGTCGTGTCTGTTTTATTTTTTCTCGGAGCTGATATAATAAGTTTGCATAATATGTACCATTCATCGTAGTATTTTTTGGTAGATAATCTATTAATAAAATTCCCTCGGCATCCCAAAAAATTGTCGCCATCAGTTTGCCTGCTGACGGACGGACCTTAAACTTGCGAGGAGGCTTCTCACCCTTAAATATCCATTGCATGGACTCCTGTTTCCTTTCAGGATCCCATTGGCGAATCCAGGTTTCGTCACAAGTCACTATTTTAGAAACAATTTCTTCATCTATACCTTTGCTCATTTCTAAAAACGCGTTGCAGCACTCGACACGTCGCACTTTATCAAACGGAGTCAGCATTCTGGGCACCCATCGAGCACTGACCTTGGACATTCCCAAATGTTCGTGAATAATTTGGTGCACCCGTTCTTTACTAATGCCAATATCTCGTGCAATCTCCCACTGCTTAATACGGCGGTCTTCCATAATGATTTTTTTGACACCGGCCACATTTTCACCAGTAACCGCTGAAACAGGCCTTCCGCAGCGATGATCGTCTTCAAGGCTCTCGCGGCCATTTTTAAATTGTTTCGACCAAAACTTTACGACAAATTCGGAAGGACATGAGTTACCGAACACCGCCAACATGCGTTCTCGGATGTGCGATGGAGTATTACCCTCCCGAGTGAGGAACTTAATAACCGCACGTTGCTCAATTTTTACCATTTTACTTTTTTCTTCCGACATATTCACCAATTAATGCTGCCAATTCAAAGCAAAATGTAATAAACAAATGAATGGCGGCAAATTTAAAAAAGGAATAAACAGACATTTGGAAAACATAGTGGCCAGTGTGACTTTCTAATTGTAATAGACAAAGGAGATTACTTTCCAGCCACCCCTCGTACCCATGAGGCCTGACGAAAGACGTCATAATGTTATAGTTGGCAATAAGTCACATTTACCTCCTTTTCAGCTGTCTTTTGTTAAAACCGTACGTCTTTTGTTTACAGCCGCCGCTTGCAGCAACTCGGACTGTGCGAGTGACTGTCGCGGCTCCGACCGCCATGGCGGGCAGTGTATCCAAGGCACATGCTATTGCACTGGACGGGAATTACACTTATAACTATAATACACCTGTGTTAACCTTGTTACAGCTTAGAGAAACACACGACTTATTGCAGCGGTACTGCCTGGCTACGGCATTGCGCGGCGGCGGCAGCGGCATCAGCTATTTTTCTAATTCATTGCGTGTGATCCCAACTAGCCACAGTGCGTTGCGCGTCTCGACCGCGCAATGAACAGATAAAACGCTTGCCGCGCCGCAATTCGCGCAATGTCGTGGCCGGGCCGGTAGAAACGCGCGACACTTGCCACAGATCACCTGTGTCGATACTGTATCGCATTTGTAGCACTGCAAATAGTCGCTGTGTGTATGCTCTTAAGGCCCCTCCACACTCGCGCGCGATTCGAGAGCGTGAATCACGGCGCCTATCGCGGTGAAAATCGCGCGTGTACTTGTCCTTGACTCCACATTCGCAGTGTTCACAATTATCACAATTGTTCGCTTTCGCAGGCTCTTTGAAGCGGGTTAAAAACCGACAAAAAGTGGTTAACAAGGCGAACCCGCAAAAAATATGCGAATTGGCTTCACATTCACAATTTCACAAGTTCGCGCATATTTTACCTTCTTCTTTCAATATAATATATAGTCTGATTTTGGGAGCGGAGTGTTACGAGAGGCTAAAACATGTAACCAATTGTGTCTGGGGAAACATATCTCATTGGTTCTTCGCAAATGGCCTATCGTTAAACAAAGACAAATGTTCCTACATGATATTTAAACGTGCACTCAACTCTGTAGATTGTGTTTTGAAACTGATTCTATCCGTTTTCTTGGGGTAGAACTAGATCCATGTTTAAAATGGTATGATCACGTTAATTATGTTGTAAAAAGACTTGGAAGTGCATGTTATACTCTCAAATCAATGGCTAAAGTAGACGATAAGCTAACATTAAGAACTATTTATTACTCCTATGTCGAAAGTATCATCTGATATGAAATTGAAGTTTGGGGCAATAGTTCATATGTGAATAAAGTTTTGCTAATGCAGAAGAAATGTTTAAGGTTTATTGAGGGTTACTTCCCTGAAACACATAGACAAGTTACCTATTATTCTGTTGTGTTTTACTGTCGAATTGTTAATTCTATTATTGTTGTTATTTGTTGTTTATTTTGTTTATTATGTATGTAGGATGAGTGGAATGGAACGTAAGAAGAAGTGAATGAGTGACAGAGCAAGAATGATCAGAAGGATGTACGAGTGTGAAAGAGAGAGCGAATGCGTGACTGTGGATTTTGAATGAAAAACGGACGGCGGGGTTAGGCTAAGATTAACGCTAAGACGCGGTGGTGTAATTTTCCTTTAATTCCAAAAATATAAGTATTTTGATATTCAACAGCGGTTTCAGTTCGCTCCTATCCCACAAATTGGTGTTAGAAGTGAGGATTTGGATAAATTTCAAAATATTAAGAAGTTAAGACGAAGACGACGCGGAAAGTAAGATCACCGTTAACCGTTATCCGATACGACGACGACGATAAGAACTCGAAATGCCTCCAAAGAGAAACAGTGAACAAGACGATGACGAGAACGAAGCTCAGACATCAAGTGGCGGCGGTTTCCTCCATTTAACTGAAGACCTGGTTCCTCGATTCAGCGGGCAGGATAAGACGTACCCTGCTGCCCGATGGATTCACGACGTCGAGGACAACGCCGAGATATTTGGGTGGACGGCGGTCCAGCAGCTTCTGATGGCGAGACGTTCGCTGACCGGCACGGCACAGTTGTGGTTGCGGTCAGAGCGCACGTTCAAGACTTGGGACGACCTTAAGACGAGTATTGCTAGAGAGTTTCTAGACAGCATTATGTAATGTTTGTGCCATAGTATGTTTATCCTACATTTTTTATATTTAAGGAAGCCAACATGGCTATAGTTAAGTTTGTATGTAAGCTGTTAACGACAAATAAGTTGTCTATAATATGTTATGCTGTAATGGGCCAACATTTCCTATGGTTTAAAGATCTCTTGCCAATGTTTACGTTTTTTATAAAGATTGATTTAATATCGTTAAAGTTCCTATATTTAATATTGCCAACTCAGTTCCTACGGCAGAGAGTACCTGCTTTAAAATAAGATGTCTAGTTTAAAGTAACCTGTCTGAGGTCAGACTAGGTGCAGGACGGCCGATTTGTAGGATTAGTGGAATGGAACGTAAGAAGAAGTGAATGAGTGACAGAGCAAGAATGATCAGAAGGATGTACGAGTGTGAAAGAGAGAGCGAATGCGTGACTGTGGATTTTGAATGAAAAACGGACGGCGGGGTTAGGCTAAGATTAACGCTAAGACGCGGTGGTGTAATTTTCCTTTAATTCCAAAAATATAAGTATTTTGATATTCAACAGCGGTTTCAGTTCGCTCCTATCCCACATGTATTACTGCATGGACGTGTCCTTTAACGCAATAAATAATTAATACTGAATACTGGATAAATAATATTGTTTCCATTTAAATACCACGACGGTGGCAAACGACCATACGGCCTGTCCGATGGAAAGCATATACAGTAGAACATGGACGCTTGCGACTCAAGAAGAATCACAACAGCGTAGCCCTTTATACTTTGTAGATTCGTTGTGTCGAGAGATAGAGACAAATGTAGTTACTCACGACCTGAAAGGTCCATGTACCTTTCATACAGAGTAAGTAGCGTTGTCATAATGGCTGCATTCGTAGTTACTCACGACCTGAAAGGTCCATGTACCAACCTTTCATACAGAGTAAGTAGCGGTGTCATAATGGCTGCATTCGTAGTTACTCACGACCTGAAAGGTCCATGTACCAACCTTTCATACAGAGTAAGTAGCGGTGTCATAATGGCTGCATTCGTAGTTACTCACGACCTGAAAGGTGCATGTACCTACCTTTTATACAGAGTAAGTAGCGGTGTCATAATAGCTGCATTCGTAGTTACTCACGACCTGAAAGGTCCATGTACCAACCTTTCATACAGAGTAAGTAGCGGTGTCATAATGGCTGCATTCGTAGTTACTCGCGACCTGAAAGGTGCATGTACCTACCTTTCATACAGAGTAAGTAGCGGTGTCATAATGGCTGCATTCTTAGTTACTCACGACCTGAGAGGTCCATGTACCTACCTTTCATACAGAGTAAGTAGCGGTGTCATAATGGCTGCATTCGTAGTTACTCACGACCTGAAAGGTGCATGTACCTACCTTTCATATAGAGTAAGTAGCGGTGTCATAATGGCTGCATTCGTAGTTACTCGCGACCTGAAAGGTGCATGTACCTACCTTTCATACAGAGTAAGTAGCGGTGTCATAATGGCTGCATTCGTAGTTACTCACGACCTGAAAGGTCCATGTACCTACCTTTCATACAGAGTAAGTAGCGGTGTCATAATGGCTGCATTCGTAGTTACTCACGACCTGAAAGGTCCATGTACCTACCTTTCATACAGAGTAAGTAGCGGTGTCATAATGGCTGCATTCGTAGTTACTCACGACCTGAAAGGTGCATGTACCTACCTTTCATACAGAGTAAGTAGCGGTGTCATAATGGCTGCATTCGTAGTTACTCACGACCTGAAAGGTGCATGTACCTACCTTTCATACAGAGTAAGTAGCGGTGTCATAATGGCTGCATTCGTAGTTACTCACGACCTGAAAGGTCCATGTACCTACCTTTCATACAGAGTAAGTAGCGGTGTCATAATGGCTGCATTCGTAGTTACTCACGACCTGAAAGGTCCATGTGCCTACCTTTCATACAGAGTAAGTAGCGGTGTCATAATGGCTGCATTCGTAGTTACTCACGACCTGAAAGGTCCATGTACCTACCTTTCATACAGAGTAAGTAGCGGTGTCATAATGGCTGCATTCGTAGTTACTCACGACCTGAAAGGTCCATGTGCCTACCTTTCATACAGAGTAAGTAGCGGTGTCATAATGGCTGCATTCGTAGTTACTCACGACCTGAAAGGTCCATGTACCTACCTTTCATACAGAGTAAGTAGCGGTGTCATAATGGCTGCATTCTTCTGTAAGAGGCTCTTACCCAACTGCTTGCCTCCCTGAGTCAACTTTTATCATTAACTGTCTTTATGATGGACTATGTATTTTGTCATTATTACAACACAATAAGATGAAAAACTGGATTTTTATTTCTGAAATCAGTACTGGCTTTTGGCAAATAATTACTGAGGGACTTAACCATTATCAAGTTCATTGTACCCGGTCACCTCGCCACCACAAACCACGCCACGACAAATTTAACACATTCAGAGGCTCTAGTATAAGTTTTACCGAAACAAAACGTTACGCTCGCGTTCGCGTTTAGCTGTCAAATCCCATACAAATTGAGGGTAAAACGCAAACGCGATCGTAAAGTTTTGTTTCGGTAAAACTTATACTAGAGCCTCAGTTCACGTTTTCAACAAAACGGTATCATCCTAACAAGAATGCCGTTTTATAACTAGGACCTGCTTATTTCAACTGCAAATATAAATTTGCTGGCTAGTAAACAATCTAGTTTGTGTGTAGAAATAGGCATCAGGGAATAATATTCTGATTGGACTCTTACGTAGAGATGAATCTGTAGGGAAACTGTGAATTTACTTAAAATGAAGATATACAATTTATGTTTCTCATCTTCGTCGCATTCTTTTCAATGACTGGTAAGCAGATTTGTTACTTTTTAGTAGTCGTAATGGAACTATACATTAAAATTTCTTGCAATTATTTATGGCATTAATTAATTTTCCTCAGGAACGTCCATTACTTATCTTTAACGTTACAGTTTTGGGTGTATTACATTAATGAATTAAATTGGAATCTTTTTACGTTTACATAAGACGTAATGGTCGCGCAGCATATCTATCTATCTATCACTCATGTATTTCCTTAATTTTCTTTCTTAGAAAATGATTCCTGGAAGGGCATTATGTGTCTTCACGAAGATTATTAATTACTTACTTGTTGGTCAAGATCCAACCTAATCTGTTCAGCCGTTTTTGCGTCTCTGGTAACAATCATTCAAACATACAAAATTTCGTATGAATATTATTTGTAGAAAGTGAAATGGCTATGATTATGAATATATCATTGTTGTTATTTTAAACAAAATTCTTAGCAAAATGCTGCTCTATGATCCGGTCATCATCATTATAATACTTATCCGCCGAATGGCGTCCACATAGGTGTCCCTCAAAGAGTGCCACAATGTCCGATCCTGCGCTACCAGCTATCCAACGGACTCCCGCGACCTAGTCGCAAGTCATTTATTAATAGTATTTATTCTAAATGATTCATTCTTTAATTACTTAAATAAAATTTCTATAAACATGTATATGTACTATTATTGTAGTAAATCAAATATCTTTAATAATGTCATAATAAGAGTAGTTATCGCAAAAATACTTTTAGAGTTTCCAAATTATTTTCCTTGCTACAAAGCTAGAAATCTCTTGACGATAAACGCGCGATTATTCTTATCGTATTTATAAAGAATGAGGTACAGACACTGTTTACTTAAAACTTTACGAATACCTAAAACACTCGATCCGCAATAACTAAGTTTGAGTCATCGAAAACAGCTCCAGTTGGCTTACAAATAGTTAGACGACTTAGAACTTTAGTTCACTTAGGCGACAGCGGACCTGGATAGAATTACATTTAGTGGCAATGTGTTTAGTCACGAATAGAATATAGCCACACTTCAGGCAACGACACAAGATAAATGGCGTGAGATGAGAGAAAAGGAGCTATAGATACGAATCCGTTTAAGTATGGAACTATAGTGTAAATTTTTACAGTAAATTTAAATTTAAACAGCTGTGTTATGAAAACAACTGCGTTGTGTATGTTTTATTTTGATACGCATGTGACGGCTTTTACGTTTGTGCTGTCATACACGAGCAAAGTACAAAGTAGTATTGTGCAAAGTGCTGCATAACCTAGCGTTATCCCAGCCTTTGCCAGGGTCCGCTTTCCTAGAAGAAGAATACACAAGCAAAGTAAATAAAAACAAATTCTTAAATAAGAATATAAGCAAAAATTACAAAGTAACCAAAAACAACCCCATTAAAAAAAAAAACAATTGCATTTTCGTAATAGCAATACGCTACCGAGCCCGGTCTTGATGGGTTCACACCCCATTTTTGTTACACCCTGTATTTATTATTACTATAGAAACACCAACATCAATATCTGCCATAACAAAGCGGGCAAAAACAGCAAACACATCCTTACGGCCCTGTAAATAGACGCTCGTCAGATATTTATGACACGTTTGCTTTGTTAGGTATTTAATACTTTTTTGAGTTCGCTGAATTTCATCAAAGTTGTCCATTCAAAAAGCAACTTTACCGTCCAAGATAGAAGTTTCCGATTCCAATGACAGTTTTATAATAAGCCGGCCACAACAAACTAGTGGCTGTGTGAGCTGTAAAACTCGCGAGAATGAACTGTAAAAAAAAATTATTAAAAAAGTGATTATACAGGTAATTCAATAATTAACAATCCTGCTCACAAAATTTTGCGAGAATCGGTTAAGAAATGCGACCTGTAGAGGAGAACAGCGGGAAAGCCGGAAATCCGGACATCTGGACATAGAAACGATATTTAGCCCAAGCTGAAGTACCTATAGAACTTCGTTAGCTTTGCTCCCTCGTTCCATAATCTCAACGATAGGTATCCAGCGTTTTTAGGGTTCCGTACCTCATAACGAAAAACGGAACCCTTTTAGGATCACTTTGTTGTCCGTCCGTCCGTCTGTCAAGACCCTTTGTCTCATGAATGCGTGGAGGTATCAAGCTCAAATTCATACCTAATACTCAGGTCTACTGTCCCTTGGAGCTGTGAAAAAATTTAACTTTCCAACGCAATCAAAAGATACAGCCGTTTATGCCGCGAAACTCGCAAGGGAATCAAAACCTACAGGGTACTTCCCGTGAACTCAGAATTGTGAAATTTGGTACGAAGCAACGTCTTATAGCACAAATAAAGGAAACATTGCGAAAACAGTAAATTTTTTAGTTACATATAATAAAAATATTTTTAATTATTTTGAAGTTATTACTTACCTACAAGTTTGTACGTAACCCTCGGTGCGCGAGTCCGACTCGCACTTGGCCGGTTTTTTTTCTTTTCCTACAGCTTTTCCCGAAATCAGTTAAATAAAACTCCCTTTGAAGGCTTACGAAGCATCGTAACGCGAAAGTACTGGCGCGTAAGATTACTTAAATCATATTACGCAGCATCAAATTAAATTGAAGTGATGAAGCGAACGTTTCACCCTTTCAGAGGTCCTCTCAACACCTGCGTCGCTGAATTATGTAAATATTTTTTTACTTCGTCCCTTGTGACCTGTTTATATTTACGTCCACTTTTAGCGCCGTCGTAAATGAGACTTTTTGGCGGCTCTCGCAACTCTGCGAGTTCGGGACGTTGAAGAAAGTTTACAGAGACTAGTATACGTTTTACCGAAACAAAACGTTACGATCGCGTTTGCGTTTTACCCTCAATTTGTGTGGGATTTGACAGCTAAACGCAAACGCGGTCGTAACGTTTTGTTTCGGTAAAACTTATACTAGCCTTAGGTGTTGAGTAAGGTGGCTTTTTCTAGAATTAGAAAATGTATTTTTAAATTATAACAGTAGGTAATTAGTGTAAAACCAATCAACACAATTTTTTTTACGCCACTCAAATTTTCAACCAAATGCAGGCTGGTATCAAAGTCAATTTTACAAGCTTTTATTTACTTTCACCTGTCCCGTTGTCTCTGTCTGTCTGTAATCAAATCTAGCAAGTTAAATTTGACCCACTAAAGACCCAAGTGTAGTTTGAATGACAATTCAATATTATGGTACCATCGAGCTGATCTGATGTTGGAGACGGAAGGTGGCCATGGGAATTCAGTACCTAACCGACGTAACCCCATTGAGTTTGGGCTCGTTAGAATCGTCTCAATGGGTTGTTGATGATGGTATACAGAAACGTACAGTCGGCAATAAAAGCTTGTACCAATAATGAAACTTTTTCTTTACGAACGAGGGAGCAAAGCGAACTTCTTCGGCCGAAAATCGTTTGTATGTACAGATGTCCGGGTGTACCGCTTTCTCACTGTTCTCCTACATGTGGCACTTAACCGATTTTCGTGAAATTTTGTTTCGAAATTCAAAAATATATATAGTTTTTTTTTTGTCAGGTTCCGAGTTCTACACTCTACAGCTCACAGAGCCACTAGTGCTCTAGAAACATTCCATGCACCTATGAATGTCGGTAAAATACCACTGGTTCGATAAACTATCACCGGTTCGATAATAGTACATTGTGATACAAGTGAGGTATGTTGATAATTACACCAGAGCCGAGAATGTAATTATCAAAGCTCACGCATTTCATACGACGTTTTTCAACACATTTTGCGAGGAAAAAATCCTTTTCTTACGATGAAAATTTTATATGCCTGCCTAGTTATTTTCTTTACTTATTAATGGCAACAGCTTTTTACTCACATTTTGTATACATCGCCAAGAATTTCCAGTGGCGTCCATTCTTTTTATCACTTTTCTAGTCGCCACGAGTCAATATTTTTGTTAATAACCAAACACGCATTAGCAATGTTTACAAATATCTGTGAAACGTGGGTGCGCCAAAGTTCATATAAAATTGCAACTTCGATTATTGGATTTCCGAAAATTTGTCTCATTCTATTTTATCTCATAATGATCACTATTCATAATTATTTGTGCTAATAACTATCGTAACTCCGAATTGCCTATATTCATAATGTTATTCAACATAAGTATCTCTTTTGCTACTACCTATCTATGTTTATACACTTTTATATCATAGCCATTTTTAACAATATAGTTTAATATCATATTTATTTCTATACATACTAGTAGTTATTGCAAAATTTTGTATAATAATGAACAACCACTATCTAATGCCAATATAGTGGTGTATAAGTTCAAGTAGGCAGTAGAACAGGGACTTAGTGGCAAAACCGACTCGGATCGTGGATAGGTTAGAAGACGGAAGCGGGAGTTTCGCTCCCGCTTGCTTTCGTCTTCGAGGTTTTTTTTTACAAAAGAGCGGACAATCTTACTTACTGATATTAGAACTAACAAAATTATGATAATATATGAAGGAAACTGTTATGAAAAACCAAATTATGAGTTCAAGTCTGTTCTTAGTAATGACATTATGAAGAAACATGTTATGAAAACTGCTCGTTATGAGTATATTTTTAAAGTTAATAGTTTAAGTCCTCACTCGGAGTTATCGCCCTCACTATCCGTAGAACCGATGATCAAACCTGTACAATCTCAACAGTCTTCACAAGTTAAAGAATTAGAATCACGTAACTTTAAAAAAGCTGAACTGGTACTATATAAAAAGTATATAAACAAAGATAAATATAGTTGGAGTAAAGGGATTATTGATAAAAGGATCGGAAAGGTTTTATACCTAATTAAAGACTATGTGACTGGGGTGATTATAAAAAAACATAAAAATCAAATAGTTAGGTATAAGGGAACACTAAACAACGGTAACCAGAAGTATAAAAAAATTAAAGATATAGATGATTACTCACCACCGTCTGTGCCTCACTCGCCTCTGCTGCGTTCGCCGTCGCTGCCGCGGTCGCTGTCGCTGTCGCTGTCGCTGTCGCCGTCGCCGTCGCCGTCGCCGTCGCAGATGTCGCCAGGAGATATCCGCCCACCACCCCAGAAGCCGTCCTCACCAACACCTACACAGCCAGCACCACTACCGCCCCAGCCGCCAGTACCAGATGGAAGTGGTGACACCCCTTCAAGTCAGGAGGGTCTGACCGGAAGCACCGCTGAGCCTTTGCCGGAGGGAGAAGGGTCAGTGCCGAGTGACGCTGAGTTTCAAGAGGCAGAATCTTTCTCGGATGATGTGGATGAAACAGGCACAGACGAGGAGATGGTTCCCACAGAGGCTGAGCAACCGGAGGATCAACGCTTACGCGAAGGTGTGCCAAGTCGGTTACGTCGTAGTTCCCGATTAAACGTAGATTTTAAGAAGTACTTTTAAGAGTTTTTGTTAAAATGGGGGAGGAGTGTTACGTATGCATGCATGTGTGCGTGGCTGCGTCCACGATTCATCTATATAATAAATCAGTGTGCTACCGACCAGCGTTCGTTTCACTCGCACCCTGTCTCATATTTACCAGGGCCAAACACGCTAAGGTGCCTTTTTCCCGAGAACAACATATTTTTAGGTTATAAAATGCAATGGAACGACAGCAACACACAGAATGAAGCATTTATTTATTTAAAAATAAAATCGTAAGCAGAAACGTCCGCTAACGAAATTCTACATTTCGATCAGTGGAAAATTGTTTTTTTTTTTAGCAAAGTGGAAAATTGAAATCCCGCCCATTGCGAAAAATTTCGAAATTTTTCAATTTGTTTTTTTTTTAATATATAAAACCGTGACGAAGAACAATTACACACGGTGACTTATAGCAACGCTACGACCGCGATATAGTATCGATACAGGCCGGCTATGATACGGCACGGTTCGCGAGCTTAGGGTCACAGCTCACTAGGGTCGCTAACGTAACGTAGTATGGCGAGGCGGTGCGGTACGTGTGCCGGGTGGGTCTAGTGAGCTGTGACCTTTAGTCGCGGCGACATAGATCATTCAATTTTTAAAAGTTCTAATTAGAAAGAGACGGATAGTCTATGCCGCCGCCACACAGCTCGCAGGCTATGACGCGACGGGGCGCGAGCTCTTTCGATTTCTCTCGCACTATACGTCTCTCTCTTATTAGAACACTTAGAACATGAGGTATAGTGCGAGAAAAATCGAGATTATGTCGCGGCCGTCCCATGATAGACGTGCTGTGATCTATGGGTAGCGTCGCGCGTTCGTGAAATGCGCGCTTGTATCGCAGCAAAAAGTTGCCCTGTGTACCCACCCAAAGGTATTCAATAAAAAAAAACCTAAAACATATATCATTTATTCACTTCGATACACACAAGACAATTGTAACGCGACCGTCGCATCAATTGTAGCATTGGCACGTCGTGTCGCTGACGCAGCTCCCGTGCTTGTACCCGAGGGCATGACAGACGGCGAGGCAAGCACCGCCGTTGCAGGACACCTGTCGCGCCATCGGGATGTACAATATCTCTGTCAGAGTGGCTGCTTGATGACTCAAGCAGCCACTCTGACAGAGATATTGTACATCCCGATGGCGCGACGCTGACGCGCTTCGTCTGGGGGCAAAAAAGTGGCATTAATATTTTGTTACACTGGAATGGCTTTGTCAGGGTTACCTATCACTTAAATTATTTACCCTACTGCGACGTCTGTCCGCATTTTCATGTCCTTTTTCTCTGGCAGCACCGTAAAAACTTCAGTATTATTATTAAAAAAATAATCAAAGTTAAAGGGTTCGCCATGATACGTTAAAAAAAATTAAAATCGAACAAACGAAACAGCACATTATAGAGCTTTGGGAAACCTTGTATGAAACGAAACTGTTTTTTTTGCAGCGGCCAAGGATGTTTTTTTATAATCGTTTAGAGGACCTCTTAAAACGCATATATATTATATAAAAAATTAAACGCATTTAACAATATCGGAGCCGAGATATTTAAGTTTATGTTTTTTTATAACTTTTCAATATGACATATTGAAAATATCCCGGCTCCGATGCATTTTAGAGTAAGTATTACATTTCCTAACAAAATACGTTTGTTTTGAATAGATCTATCATAATCTACAAATTTTTCAAGTGGCCGCTCATCTACAGAAATTAAAACACTTTTACCCATTGCCCCATAGTGATTGCGATAGGATACCTATACCATTTGCCTCATAAACTGTAATGAGTTTATGAGGCAAAGGATTGTAATGAGGGGTGTGGGTTTCGGACACTTAGAAATATCACCGATGTAGACCTACTTAGGGATTGCAATCCAGGCACCTACTTACGTACCTACAGAACGGCCTCTTAACAAAACCTATGTTTGACATTAAGAAATTTCAAGCTCTCAGCTCTAATCTAATCATGTCATCCCGCTCTAACGAATACCACGAGCACTTGTATATATCTAGTAAGACTCATCAATCGAATCTCCATACAAACGATGTTTTGTTCTCATAATTTATTTATTTTATTTATTTGAAAAATACTAAATGCAACAGCGTTACAGCAGATGCCAAAACGCTGATAAACTTAAACAATACGATGCACTGACCAAATAAAGACGAAATAAAACATACAAAATAACAAGCAATAAAATATGAACAGTTAGAAATGACTTCGCCAAACCATAACAGAGCTGGATACAATTTATTTAAACGGCATACTGAAATAACGTGAAACTTTTTATACATAATGGTTTTCGCATATCTAGGTTGGAACGGAAATATAATAAAAATGAAGCAATTAGAGACTTTGTACACGTTCTATTTTTTTCTTTTTAGTTTCTAGACACAGAAACTAGTGGCTGATAATATGGCGGAACCCAACGTTTCATGTTATTCTAGCATGTCGTTTTAAAATGAGAATCATACCAAGTTTATATGGAGAGTGGAGCGACTTGGCGACCCCTAAGGTTGTCAGTGATAACGGCCACGCAACTATGTGTGAACGATAGTGGACCCGATTCTACGTGGACATGGCTTAACTAGCCTAAAACTAAATTGTCTAATTTGTAGATATAATTTAGATGGCAGATTAATAACGACATATTTAGAATAGCATTTAGGCAGCTAAGTAAGTTGTATAGACCGCCTAAAATAAGAAACGTCAGATTCAAATTAGCGCTGTCATTTGATTATGATAGCTGCTCATAGAATAGCAAAGTGTTTTAGCGACACCTAAATAAAATTTGGAAGTTTAGAGGCCACTGTAGAATCGGGTCCATTGTCACCGTCCAGCGGTGTTAGCCGCGTTCAGGTTTTTGCACCTCGGAGGTGTACAGCGCTGTTATTCGCTACGCGCTAATGCGGCTCACCCCTCCGGTCACCCGTCACGAAACTAGACCTCTACCTACGCTTACTTACTACGCATCGCGGTCTCAAGATATATTTGTGGGTGAGCGTTGAGGTGAGCTTAAAACAAGTTACAGAATAGGGGGACAGGAGCCGAGTATAGCGGAAGTTGCAAAAGGGACTGGCTGGGCCAGATCCAATTATTCTAAGATGAAATGATAAAAATGGCCCAAAAACTGTATCTGAGATTATTCACAGGAATTCAAATTTTCAGGAATAACGAATAACAAATAACACCCAGTAAAAAGAGTTGTTCAGAAAATATATAAAACTAACCGTTCATTTCATTTCTATCCATAGCAGCAGAAAGGCCGTTGGGCGACATGAGGTACTTCGCCTGGGTGACAGCCACCACGGCCAAAACAACGAGGATCAAAAATTTCATTTTGTTTAACAAAACACAATCGACTCGACTGTCTGATTCAGGAATGACTCGGGAACTGATACAGGACGCGGTGTATGCTCGCTTTTATACGCGTCGAAGACCGCGCGCGCTTAGGGTGGGTTGCACCAAACCGGGTGTTATCGCAAGCGATTTTCGTTAAAATCCGAATGTATGGATGGATAGTTTGACAAGTTTCTATGGACTGACAGCTACCGGCGCCATATTTAACGCTGATCGGCCTGTAATCGTAAGCTGGTGCAACTCACCCTGTGTTCGTGCATAAATTTCATTACATACAGTCATTTCGCATAACTTCCTTTGCCAGAATAGTACATTGGCATAATGACGATTGTAATAATAGTCATATGATCGAATAATTGTATCGCCGTGTGTGTTTGTGTATAACTTGTTTTAATATGTTTGTTGATATTAAAACAAGTTTTCTGCTCTTCTATAAAAAAAAAACCTCGAAGACGGAAGCGGGAGCGAAGCTCCCGCTTTCGTCTTCTGACCTATCCGCGATCCGAGTCGGTTTTGCCACTAAGTCGTAGAAATTCGGCGGAATATACTATCGACAAAATAGAATCCTGACCCACCATGGAACCTTGTTACAATTAACTGACATATTAACGTCATATGATCGTACGTATGTTCGTTAATTGTAACAAGGTTCTATGGTGGGTCATGATTCAGTTGGTTCGATAGTACGTTCAGCTACGTAAAATTCTGCGAAAGTAAATTCGGCCATATTACTATTCTGTAATTCAAAATTCTGTCAAATGAGTGTTATGCGACATGATAGTTATGCTAAGTATATGATTATGCTAAAGTATCATTCGGCTAAAAATGTTTCTGCGATAACTGTTATGCGGAGTGTATTTCGGACAATCGATATTACGCCAGATAAAGGGAACCCGGCGAGTTTAAATGTATTTATAAAGGGTTGGCAGTGCACACGTCACATATGGAATTGCAAGCTTCCATATGTTAAGGTGACAGTATACCTTTAGACGGGCGATATACTTGTTTGCCACCGACGAGGTATTTCAACGTTTTGAATGCCAAGAACAAATTTTAAAGGTGTCGTGACTCCGCAAGTTGTCGTGCCCGCAGCGCCAACAACGACTACCTATAGTTGTTATGGCGTACGCTGTCAAAGTAACCTTCAGTCTTATATACAGTGATCACAATTAGGTGTGACAAAATACCTATTCTTCGCTAGAGGACATAATATAAATTGGTTGCATTTACGTAGTTTTTTTTTAAATGAATATTGGGTAAGTACATGTTTAATGTTAATCTAAAAGTTGTAACTATTTCACACTTTTTCTTTCCTTCCTTATAAAATATCCAGCCCTTTTTACTGCAAACTAACATGAAATATCCCGTACTGTAAGTAAAACATGTATGTTTAGCATTACGACTAGTACCCGGATAAATATAGAATACCCGGTATTCAAGAAAAAGTGTATTTTTCTACCCGGTTGTAACCACTCTATATTATATCCTTTTGCAAAGAATAGGTATTTTGGCTCACCTAATTCCGATAACTTTATATACCTAAGGTTTGTCTTTGCTCTTGTAACAATGATATTGTCGTGACAATGTCTCTTTTCGATGTTTTAATTGGCGGGTAAAAGATTAAAACAAGTTAACATCAATGCTTTTAGTAGATTTCAAAATGAATAAGTACGATGACACTTTCTGTCATTCCAGTAAAATATAATAGTATAGAAAATAAGTAAAATAATACATTTTATTTTAGGATTATCTACTGGACTTTCACCCATTTAGATCTCAATTGTTTTGTCGGCGAAGTTGACAAGCACGCATATTCTTAATATTGAACTTGGCTTCTATTTTCACATTTATGTTTTTTATTGGGATATCATTACGTTAAGATTTTTTTATTATTCGAGCGTTTCTCTAAAAAAAAGCCACTATTATTAATTGTACTTCTAGGATTTTTTTAAACTATTTCCACTCAGAATCAGGAGCTCTTTCGACCCTGGTAGGACAAAAAACTGTCCCAAAGATATTTTTCCTATTATGTTACCATTTACCATACACTTTGTATGGTGGTAAAAAATGTATGAAAATTTTGGGACACTTTTTTTCTCCTATTGGGATGGAAAGACATCGTGATTTTGAGTAGAAATAACATAAATGTAGTGGCATTTTTTTTGAGAAACGCTCATTCACTACTCAAATTAAAGAGTCCGCAGTAAGCTCGGCCGAATTTCACCTTCCCATACAAACGGAGTTTCGTTCTCATTTTAAAACTACGTGTTGGATTGTGACGAAACTTTGCATATACAATTATATTTATATTTAAATTTACATTCGGTATGGTATAAGAAGTATGGGGCAACAGCACTAGTGTCAACAAAAGAAGTGCCTACGATTTATAGAAAGATGTTTCTCCGTTACACATAGACCACTTTTCATGAAGCATTGTATCAATACGGTTATTGCACTGTACATTTATCAAATATCCATTTATGTTTACAAAAATAAAAGCTGTTACAAGACGATTCACCAAACGCAAAATTACGCGCTTAGAAGAAATTGTGATCTGGCACTACCCAAGTCCAACTTCATTCAATACAAAAAAAGTATTAATTATGTAGCTGTTCAAATATACAATCATCTTCCAAACCACAAAACAATCGCAAAAGTTGAGCGTTTTCTCAAACCAACTTGAGACATAACTAGGTCAGAGACCTTTTTACAGCCTTAACGAATTTATTGCTAAATTATTGGACTAAATATTACCAATTGCTTTATTTTTTATTTTACTTTTTATTTGTGTTAATATACTACCTGGCATGTCTGCTCTGGTGATGTAGTTCTTTTATAATTTTAAAATGATTCGTGCCTAACACACTGCACTATGGTTTTATGTTATTTTGGTAGAAACATTGTAAATAATTGCTAAGGCATCCAAAGATATTTTATTATTATATGTATAGTTGTTATGTTGACGTCTGACATGTTCTGTATTTTTTTTTCTTGTTTTTTGTTTTGTGTGTGTATGTTTTGATGTATAACATTTTTGCATGGTATTTATTATCTAATAAGGCAAAAAAAGATCTGAATCTGAATCTGAATATGAGGTATATCTATGTCTATAATTAGTTTATATGGTTCCATTTTATAAAAAAACGAAATACAGCAAGAACAAGTTTTGAATGAAAAACTTAATTTCACTGTATTTTTTTATTATGGTATCTGAAGCTACATAAACTAATTACAGACCTGGATATACCTCATGTCATTGTACATGCACAGTTTCGTTACAATCCAGCACGTAGTTTTAAAATGAGAGCGTAACTACGTCTGTATGGAGAATCGAGGTTACTGCGGACTCTTAAGTTATTTATGAAATTATATTGTTTCTCAAGAGATCATGCAAGAGTTACTAAACAAATTACCCACAGCCCTACACCTACTACAGGTACATGCCTGAAATATTTGAAGTCCCCTCGATTCCTTCAGGACCCCATCATCCTGAACCTGATGCTGACCCTGACCTGATAACAGTCCCATCACTTCGGAAGTTCCTTTCAAGAATAAAAATATTGTTTTATATCGGTTTATAAATTATGGAGTTTTGAGGTAACGAACATGAATAACAATAATTATAATTATAATAAATAATACTTGAAAATCCCCCATTCTTTGGCTTTTTTATTTGTATACCCAGCTGGACTCCAAATTTCAACTTTCTAGGTCATCTGAAAATGGGTTAGGTTTTTGATCTATCCTTCAGCTAATGACTATCTAAGTCATTGATAAAAATGCCGACTTTTAGACGTTAATATCTCAATAACCATTTTACCTGTATTTATGAAATTTCGGATCCTAGTTATTGTAAGGGGTTAAAAAACACATACTAATTTTAATGTTTCTATGTTAAATAGATTTTGAATTATTAAGGAGTCAAAATTGGCTCCAAATGTTTCTTGTAAACATACACACGGCTGTTGCGGCGCCGGTTCCTCTTCGCTTTGAACTTGGCTGGACACGCTACCGCGTGTCTAGATATCCTAGGTAACCGCGCGGCTTCCCGCGTATTGCAAAGAACGCAGGCAAACCGTGCGACAAACGGTAAAAACACAGTCTTTGTCCATCCAGAAAGTGCATTCTATGCTCAGGTAAAATATTTTTTGAAATCGGTCTTTTGGTTCCGGAGATTACTTACATACCTAAAAACTTAGAAACATACAACGCTACAACAGACTTTTCCTCTACAATATTAGTAAAGATTATGGTATATCTTATCTTTTTACGGCGTTTTAGCTAAAATAGGTTTGGTGATCGTTTGTGAATATTATTTACGCTTAAATAGCCCCCACACAGTCCTTAAAAGTATCAGGATAATATTTATGTCAATTCGACATTCTGTAAACACCTTTACAAGCACCAAGCAGCGCCTTATCAGTTACATGTGTGGAAGCGGTATAGCAGACGGGGCTTTTATGAATTCTTCGTATTCAAGCTGTTTATTATTTGCTGAAACATCGCCAAGTGTTCAGTAAACATGGATTTATTTTCGTATACTCATTCTGAGACTTTTACATATTTTTTACCTACAGAACTACATAACACTTTGTTGGCGAACAGCACTCATTAACATCCTCATCTGGCAAAGGCTCAGAAACGGCGGCATACGGACCGGAACCAATCTTACCCCTGCCACAAAGCTACATATACAATCAACTTGACCTATACACCAAAGACCTACACCAGAGATATTGGGAGGATATAGACACATGCAGACAGACCAAAGAGATTCTGTCAAAACGCGACAACAAACTCACAACCGCACTACTGAGGACACACAGAAACCAACTACGCAAGATAGTAGGAATAATAACAGGACATAACACCCTGAACAGACACCTGTACAACATGGGTATCACAGACAGCCCCATGTGCAGAGCCTGCATGGAGGCGGAGGAAACAACCAAACATATTCTACTGGACTGCAAGCAGGTAGAAGTATACAGGAAAAAGCACCTAGGGTCTCCAGACACACTACGGAACGCAGTCAGGAACACAAAGGCCAACTTTGTAGAGGAGCTGGGGTGGTTAGAGTAGCGCTACCCCACCATTTCACGCAAAATAGGCACAATGGATGTCGACTTGCGGAAAAAGCCCAGTATAACTAACTAACTAACTAACATCCTCATCTACTGTGTGAAAATACTTATATATTAATTGTAGATACGTAGGTTAGTTGCTTGGTTTTTTTTTTTATTGTCACTCATTCTTCTTGACGGATCGGTGTGATGGTGGTTTCCAAATTGGCCGGATTCGCAAATATTTTTCAATCTTAGCAGCATGTTGTGCGATGCATCTTCATATAGGTAGTACCTACCTACCTACCTATGTATATACATATGTCTGTTTTCAATATGGCGGGTACATTTTTATATTCACATTATGAGCAAAATATATAATACATTTTGTTAGTTTTTTGAACTTTATACAGTAAAAAAAAAATAGATTGAGGATGTTACTCGATATTTATTAACAACCAACTTTTAATTTGCTAGTTGCTTTTGCTTTTGCTTAGTACTAAATACATGCAGTCAGCGTCATATAGTTAGCAGCAGCGAGAGTCCAAATATATGGTAACACACCCTTATTCTCGCAGTAATAAAGGCGTGATCCGAAATATTTGGCTGCTTTGGCTGCTACTAACTATATCATACTGGCTGTATAATACCTATCTATTAATAAATTAACGCCAAGACGCTCAATAAAAATAACGTGCAAGGTAAGATATTAAATGTAGTTGAGAATTTTACAGAAAAATATTATTAGTTCTGTAGGTTAGAGTTGAATATCGTCTGAACGGTATGTAAGCAACAGTTGCTAAATCTAACTGTTTGACTGTCTGTCTGTCTCTTGAGCAAAGGCGCAAATACAAAGCAGTTGAGAAAACAAAACATAAAGAGGTAAGAGAGAGAGGTACTTCCCCTAAGCTATACAGCCCCCCTATTCTGTAACTTGTTTTAAGCTCACCTCAACGCTCATCCACAAATATATCTTGACACCGCGATCCGTAGTAACCATGCGTAGGTAGAGGTCTAGTTTCGTGACGGGTGAACGGCGGGGTGAGCCGCATTAACGCTTAGCGAATAACAGCCCTGGACGTGGCCGGTCCGGTAACACAAACAAATAATAACACGGTGGATTAGAACTTTAGAACGCTAACCAGTAATTATTTTCAAGTGGTTGAACTAAAAAGCAAAAAGCTTGCGTGGGTTCTTTTAGTCAACCGGAATGATATCGATATTATTTTACATTTTAAATATCATAAAATCTTCTTATTTATAAATAAATAATAAAATCTTCCAAAAGTTGCATAAACACCTGAAAATTATGTAACACAAAGACATGAACAGAACATGCGCCGCGCGTCGCCGTCTTAGAAATAAATAATGAATTATGGGTTGTGTAGTGTTTTTGGATCAAGTTTGGAGATTTAACATTGATTACGGACCCGATTCTACAGTGGCCTCTAAACTTCCTAATTTTATTTAGGTGTCGCTAAAACACTTGGCTATTCTATGAGCAGCTGTCATAATCAAATGACAGTGCTAATTTGAACCTGAAGTTTCTTATTTTAGGCGGTCTATACAACTTACTTAGCTAATGCTGGATGCGGGTGGCGCAGGACCGGTCATTATGGCACTCTTTGGGGGAGGCCTATGTCCAGCAGTGGACGTCTTTCGGCTGATATGATGATGATGATAATGATACAACTTACTTAGCTACCTAAATGCTATTCTAAATATGTCGTTTTTAATCTGTCGCCTAAATTATGTTTAAAAATTAGATAATTTAGTTTTAGGCTAGTTAAGCCATGTGCACGTTGAATCGGGTCAATTGTGCTACTTATAAGTTTTATATACTGATATGTGTTAGTCTGTAAAGGTGTTTGTAACTATGGGCCTAGTTGCCTGAGATAAATAAATAAACTGGTGTTCGATGAAATGAAAATTCGGCGAAACAGTCATTCGATAACACGTTTGTCGGGGAAAGAAGGGTAAACCATTTTTTTTTCCAATAAAGATCTGTATTCTATAATCAAGGTACGTTATTTAATATTTTACCCAAATTGCTTCTCTGATAGCCAAAAACAGAGCCACATTTTCAGCTTCAGTAGACGAAGCCGCCACTGTCAATCGCCTCTGTTTGCTAACACATTGTTAATTATTCGAACAGCTTAAATAACCGTTGGTACTTCTAAGGTCCACTTTGTCACTTCTCCAGTCACTATTAACGAAACCACTTAACACATGTTCATAGTTAATACTTGAGAATGTCAACTTTATTTCCCTTCAAGTAATGTAACACCCACTTAAATACATCCACAGTGCATTATTATTGTTTTTGCTAGCTGAGGGCTAGTCACATAACGTTTCGAACGCGCATTAGGACAATGCAACTGTCAGTTTTTCATATAAAAGTTGACATTTAGATCTACCTAAACGCGACCTACGCCCTGCAGTTCTACTTAAATTATTACTTCGATTAAGTTAGGACGAGTACGTATATACCATTGATCATGCTAATATCAGTCTGTAACTTAAAATTCTAGCAACTGCTGAGGGATGATCACGTTAGGACAGTTCAACTGATCAGCTAGTCGATTACGTAACGCATTATAGGCGCGTCAGTTAGATCTAAATGTCATTGTTTGTAGCTACCTACTTATGGTAAAATGACAGTTGAATTCTCCTAACGCTTGTTTGAAAAGTTACGTGTGCACCACTCGGGTGCAAATTAGAAGTGTTATGAAGAAATAGTTTATTTTGTCTTTCCTCTGCCTTTTAGTACCAGTCGAGATTGTCAAACCTCGAAATCCCGGGAAGTTTGATGAAATTTGGTACGAATGTTTGTTGGAAGCCCTGTTTTCATCTCCCAAAAGTCTCTGGGGTCAGGACTTTGTAGAACGGCCGCCATCTTGGAAAATGTACTCAATTCGTAAGAAATTTAGGTTTTGTTCGAAAACTACGTACTTCCTTGAAAACATGATCTAGAGCAACATTAAAGCAAAATAAATTCTACATAAGCCTGTACTACACCACCTTGACGAGAAAACGTGTCTTCTTAGTGAAAAAATCGTACACATGTGAGATTTCCCTCAATGTCCTTCCAGGGAAGATTGTCCGAATTTGAAGCTCGGAAGAATTAAAAATTCCCCGAGTAAACTATATACTTAAATATAACCTAGACTTAAAAAGTGACATTAAAAATTATTCAAAATAAAACTTGGGTACATGTCAAATTATTCATAATATAGAATTAAATTACTTGTAAAAACATTTGTGTGCCCTAACAGGGTGTCATGGAAGCCTTTTTGTATAACCTAAACATCTCATGTACAAGACTTTACAAATAAACATTCTATTCTATTCTAAGCTCGGGAGAATTTTAAATCCCCTTTGATTTAAACAATAGGATATGAACTACATTAATATTAATTAACATTTTACCCGACTATGGCTAAACCCAAATAAATGGTAATGGATTAAATTGACCGTTAAGTATTGATAGTTTGCTACCACCTGCTTGATGAATTCTAACAAATAATGTGGTGTTATATTTCACTTAATGCTGACAATGCGTTGGCGGAAATCGAATAAAACAACAATATGGCGGGCGTAAATCCGCACCTGAAATCACAACTTTATTTTAATAAAAATCAGTAGATGGGTCAGTAACACGGCAGTGCTATACACTAAAATGTATCAAACACTTGTAAATGTTGTGTTAATGACTTGCCATCTACCAATTTTACATACTTAAAAAAGTTGCTTCATTAAAGCGTTCCTACACTAATGTTGAACAGTAGGTTGATTGTAATGTTAACATTGTTACTAACCGACTTACTTCTTTAAAATAATGATTACATGATCGCATTACACAGTCACAATGCCCAAAAGCCTAATAACAACCTACGTTATGATTTCCTGGTATATTACCTACGACATTTCACATATCACAAAGTTGTCATAGCCACAACAATGAGAGGATGTTAGTCAGCATGCCACATACCTATACCTATATTTCACAAATAAATCAAACCTAGACGGTGGTAAACGACCATACAACCTACTACACTATGACACATACAACTGAAAGAGGGTTTCCTCTTATATATTTGACTCCCCTGTACGTCTAGCACAACTTGCTGACAAGTCGCTTCGTGCGCGACTGAGCGTCTCACTCCCACCATGCAAATTAGAAAGAGGAGGGTAGATCTTTCTCGACTCGCGTCGCGGCGCGGCGTCGGTTGTGCTAGCCCCCCTGGAGTCGCAGGCATCCATAGGCTACGTAACTGCTTACCATCAGACGGGCCGCTTGTTTGCCAGAGAAGTGGCATAAAAAAGCGCGTTGCCGATTATTGATTGCTTTGAAGATACCTACCTATTTCCTGTCGATAGCTAGACAAATGAAGATAGTTGAGATTGTTTAATGGCCGACTTTTCATAAATCTGTCATTGGAATTGGAACCTTCTACCTTGGAATGTAAAGTTGCTTTTTAATGGACTACTTTGATGAAATTCGGCCAACTCAAATAATCTCAAGTAGAGTATACTTGCAACACACATTGTAGTAGTAACATAGCAGCGCCCATACAAAATAATAGTACATTACGTACCTAGGGCGGTGAATTCGTGAATGGCCCATATTGCAGGTGTTTGTGGCCCGAACCGAAGGTGAGGGCCATAAATATGCGATCTGGGGCTTTATGAATTACCGCCCGTGGTGAGTACACAATTTTACGTCTTCATCTGGCCACAATGCTAGTTTTACCGTACGCGCAGCGTGCAGTAAAACTCGCATTATGGCCAGGTGTGACGTAAAATAATTTCCTAAAATAAATCCTAAAACTTATTTACAAAACCAGACAAATCCTTCGACAATCGTTATTAGGGGACAACCCTACACAAATCGAACTAGCCTCACAGTAACCTCAATAAAGCCTGTGTAATAAACGACGATTATATTTGATTGATACATATTGTATGTATAACTACAACTTAGAAAAGTTGTAAAACCCCCGACATTTTCATTTCAAAGTCCATATCTCAAAAACGGCTGAACAGATTTTCATGAAACCTGGCTAAGAACGCTCGGGATCACATCAGCTTTCGAATAAAAAAACCGCATTCAAATCGGTCTATTCGTTTGAGAGCTAGGATACCACAGACAGATACACAGACACGTTAAACATAACACCCCTCTCCTTGGGTCCATTTTTCATTTCGATTGAAAACATTTAAGACTCCGAAACAAATATACATTCTCATCAAACAAATATTTGCCCTAACCGGGATTCGAACCCAGGACCCTCAGTTTCAGGGTCGTAAAATAAAGAACTAAAACTTTAGCCCCTGATTCATAAAACTTAAAAGGCCCCTGATAAATAAAATGTCCCTTATTTACGAACACAAATGTCAAAGTGCCAGACAAAGACAAATTAATTGAATGGCATTTTACTTAAAATTTTGTTGAACGTTTATGGATCCGGCCATATGTTTGCGTGACTTAAATTACTGTTATTGATTATGAAGTGGAACAAAAGGCGCTTAGAGAAGGTTTGGCCTCTTAATAAATCACTAAACATTTCAAAGAACACTTGTATCTTTTTTTGTTGTTACACAAACAAGCGGACAAATGACAAAAACCCCGACTTCACCACCCTTGGCATAGTATGTGTTACATGGTTGAGATTTTAATGTGGCGGAGTTTTTATATAACGATCATTGGTATTGGAATCTTATAGCATAGACTGTAGAGTTGCTTTTTGACTATACTACTTTGATTAAATTCGGCCAACTCAAATAATCTCTACTTTATACATACAAATGCTGCACAAAAGTATTGTAGAGTCATTTTCAGTTTTACCTGTAAAGGTAAAAAGAATCTCACAAAATAAACAGGAGCGTTATAGCAAGCATTCTAGCGAGCGTTCTAGAGCGAAAGGAACGAAAGCGAGAAGAGCTATAGCGTAAGTGTCCAGTTTTACTTCGAGCTTTTTGACAAGCCGAGCAATTCTTTTACAGTTCCTTCGCCGTCCCTTCCGCCCACACCTCCCGTACCGCATTTACTAGAGCGTCGCTAGAATGATTGTGAAAATGTTCGTAGCAATATTTGGCTCGGTGCTTGACTCTGTTCATTGTTCAGTTCGACTTTAAAAACGGCGAACGCTCCATGTTCTATTACATGCGAACGATCAAGTCTATCAGGACCTTTACGCAAACATGTGGTCACCAAGATGTCATGCGTGTTTTCGAATAAATGCACTGCGCGAGAGGGACGGCTCGATTCTCCTTCTAGAAAAGAGCAGTACCGAGGACAGAGGCATCCGCGCAAATTTGTGAAGTGGCCAGTGAGTTGTCGGCAAAATTATTATAAGTGATTGCATAAAGCTCTAAATACGACATGCCGATGTGCCTTACCTCTCTAAAGCATGTAGAGTTAAAGCTGTGCATTGGAAATTATCGCGTGCTTTAAAACGCCGTTCTGACTAGATTAAGAAACAATAAGGTCTGATTTTCAGATATATGATTCTTGGCTATATGATTGTTTTTCTGATTTTACCGATACATGATTACTTAAAATTTCCTCGATAGAAAAAAAAACCAAAATTAGGTCTGTATTTCCCTTTTTTTACTCAGCCTACTCAAACGATACATTATTTTACGACACAATCAAGTTAACACTATAGTATTTTATCTCATCTAAAATCTCACTTTATGAAATAAAACTTCTCTATGTTAGGTATTTATCGAAATTTATCCAAATAAGCCATTCACGAAGAGTGTTCCATCTCTTTTTCTCGTGCGCGGAAGGCATAAGCGTGTCTTTGTCTAGGGGGCGTGTTCGACTCGAATCAAGGCATCCTCTCAAGTACCGCGTATCAGTTCTGAACATGTCAAATGCTTATTCGACGTGAGTGGCTCGTTTTAACATTAAATTTAATCACGATTGTAAAATGTAGTACAGTATGTTAAAACAATCAAGTTAATACTATAGTATTTTATCTCATCTACAATCTCACTTTATGAAATTTTAATAAAACGTCTCTAAGTTAGGTATTTATCGGTCCAAAAAAGCCATTAGTAGAGTATTATTGTCCGTCCTGCGCCACTTGAAATGTTGTGAAATGTATGGAGCGATGTATGGAACGTCCGTCCTGCGCCACTTCCTAAAAAAGGGTTAAAATGTATGGAGCGTCCGTCCTGCGCCACTTACTTAAACCAGAATCGTAAATGTATGGAGGGTCACTCCTGCGCCACTTCCTTAAAGTGGTTTAGTAATGTGAATTGTGTGTAATTCTCGACTGGCTCTGTCTATACCTAAAGTATGTCCTACGTCATCGTGCGTGTGTGAAGAGGTCGTTGGCTGTCAAGGCCGTTGGTGCTGGCTTTGAAGAGGTGGATGGCGGGGCCGCTGACGGTGCTGTTGACGCGTTGGTTGGATTGGGAGATGTTTTTTAAATAAAAATCGAGATTGAGCAAAACATATTAATTTATTCAAGTACTTTTATGATTGTTCAACGTGTTCTGGTTCAGAAAAGTATAGTTGAATATGTGTTGTGTTGATGTAGTTAGTGGGTAGATAAGGAATTATCAATAGCAAAATAGTATTTTTAACTTTGCGAATGGAATATGTTTATGGTTTCTAGGTCAGTGTTTGGTGTAGTTGATAAAATGTGATAGTCATATGGTTAGTTGGGTAGATAGCAGATTACAAACTGCAAAATAATATTTTATAACTTGGTATTCCAATGCTTTGGTATGAAATGTATGGAACGTCTCTCCTGCGCCACTTCCTAAAGCGTTAAAAAAGTGGTCTGGGAGTGACCCTCCATACATTTTAACACTTTTTGAAAGGACAAATGTATGGCGGGTCACTTCCTTAAAGTGGTTTAGTAATGTGAATTGTGTGTAATTCTCGACCGGCTCTGTCTATACCTAAAGTATGTCCTACGTCATCGTGTGTGTGTGTGTGTGTGTGTGAAGAGGTCGTTGGCTGTCAAGACCGTTGGTGCTGGCTTTGAAGAGGTGGATGGCGGGGTCGCTGACGGTGCTGTTGTCGCGTTGGTTGGATTGGGAGATGTTTTTTAAATAAAAATCGAGATTGAGCAAAACATATTAATTTATTCAAGTACTTTTATGATTGTTCAACGTGTTCTGGTTCATAAAAGTATAGTTGAATAAGTGTTGTGTTGATGTAGTTAGTGGGTAGATAAGGAATTATCAATAGCAAAATAGTATTTTAACTTTGTGAATGGAATATGTTTATGGTTTCTAGGTCAGTGTTTGGTGTAGTTGATAAAATGTGATAGTCATATGGTTAGTTGTATTGTGTACAAACTGCAAAATAATATTTTATAACTTGGTATTCCAATGCTTTGTTGTGAGGATGTGTGTGGGTGGCGATGTTAGTACTAGGGTCTATGCTAATTGCTTGTTAATAAAATGTGGTAAGTAGTCTATGATATTGTACGGAGATAAGGCCTTAGGGAAGGCAATAAACATTGAATTGTGCAACATCCATTGTAGCAAATCTAGTTTTCTGCTGAAATCTAGTCCATACTTCACTTTAGATGTAATAGTATGGCGAGTCGTTGGGTTGATAAGGATTGCAGTGGCGCGAAGTAGTGTGATTGGCCGAATGAGCTGTGACGTCACGTTCAACCAGTGTTGCGAGGGTTGATAAGGATTGTAGAAGCACTGTGATTGGTTGATTGAGCTGTGACGTCACACAGGGTTCAACTTATAGCGGTGTTGGTGATACTATTGCGTGAGTGCGGTTATGAGAATGGGTATTGTATGAGGGTTTGTATGGAGATATGATTTTATTGACTGTAAAATCTAACTTTGTTTTTGTGCTATCAGTATAGCTATCATTGCATGAGTGTGCGGTTATGAGAATGGGTATTGTATGAGGTTTTGTATGGAGATATGATTTTATTGACTGTAAAATCTAACTTTGTTTTTGTGACTAGAATTGAGCTGTGACGTCACACAGGGTTCAACTTATAGCGGTGTCGGAGATACTATTGCGTGAGTGCGGTTATGAGAATGGGTATTGTATGAGGGTTTGTATGGTGATATGATTTTATTGACTGTAAAATCTAACTTTGTTTTTGTGCTATCAGTATAGTTGTCATTGCATGAGTGTGCGGTTATGAGAATGGGTATTGTATGAGGTTTTGTATGGAGATATGATTTTATTGACTGTAAAATCTAACTTTGTTTTTGTGACTAGATGACGCTTCAACGCGCGAAATATGTAAATATCACGCAATACAATTATTTCTTTTGCAGGTGTTTAATAATAATTCCGCCTACTCCCACCACATATTGTCTATGGCTACCTATGTGATATAAACTAAATATTTTTTTAACCCCCGCCCACTTACATTTTTTCTCAGTAAATAATTATTAAATTACGCTCTTACCTACTCCCACTATATTGTCTATGGTTATAAGCTATAAACAGGATGTTCCACCACACCTCACCGCAGTTCACGAAGACTTCTCGCGGTGATAACGCAGCATTATTAAAGATCTATAAAAAATGGTTAAGTGCGAATATTGCGAGGTGACTTTCTCGAGGCGGTATACCCTAAACCGTCATCTAGGTTATTGCATGATGCGAGAGGGAGGTCGAGAGATGATGAGGGTGAAGTGTCCCCGCTGTGAGAAGATGTTTTCGCGGAGTGATGTAATGAATCGACATGCAGTTAAATGTAGGAAGAATAAGTGTAGAAGCGATTCTTCTTCTTGTGATGATAATCCTCCTGCAAAGAAGATGAGATGTGATGTGTGTGAGGTGGCTGTAAAATCAATACCCGCACACCTGCGAAGCGCTGCTCACAAAAATAAGTCTTGTGAAGTCGTGGCGGAGGATGAGCTTATGCAGATTGTTCGCAGCGCCTACAAGAGTCGCATAGCCAGCTATAGAGTCTTCGCGAAGAAGGAGTACTTAATCCCTCAAGAGTTTCTGGAGGATGTCAAAAAACGAAGCGTTGAGCTAATTAAGTGCAAACAGGTGGGGGTAGGAGGTGTTGTAAAGGTGAATCTAGAACTTTTTGCCGAGTATGTAAAATGGATAAAGAAAGGTGATGATGATGGAGAGCATCAAGAGGTGGAGGTTAAATCCTTTAACACTCGGAATAAGGTGATCCAGGTAGGGAGTGATGTGGAAGCTATTTATAACTCATTCGCAGAGAGGATCAGCACCAGGACCGATGAGTTCCAGGAGAGGGACTCAGGGTGGGCGATCGCCAAAGTCCTCTATTTAGAGATCAACATAAATAAATATCAACCTCTAAAAGGTGCCTCATATATCCCTCTCCCTACCTGGGTGCAGGCAAAGCGTGTATGCGTAAACGTCAAGAACGATGACGACGCAGGCTTTTTTGGGCTATTGTAAGCGCCCTCTATCCTAAAGATAAAAACAACGAACGCATATCGTCATATCCGCACTACAGTAACGTGCTCAATATAAACATTGAGTACCCTGTAGACGTTAGAGATATAAAACGATTTGAGGAGGCTAATAGTATCAGCATTAACGTCTTCGAAATCAGCAAGAAGATGATAGCAGGACCGCTATATCATACGAGCCAAAGACGTGAAAAACATATCAACCTGCTACTCATCGAGGACGGGGAACGAACACATTATTGCTGGATTAAGAACTTATCGCGTTTAGTAAGTGCTCAAGTCTCTGCTCATAGCCATCAGATGTGGCTCTGCGATGGATGTTTATTATCATTTTCAAACGAAGTTAAATTTAAAGACCATATAAAGCGTGATTGTTCACAAATTAAAACCATACTACCATCACCTGGAGAAAAAAATATATTAAAATTCAAAAACTTTAGAAACCGTATGCGAGCACCGGTAGTAGTCTATGCCGATTTCGAGGCTCTACTACAACCGATAAGCGGCTGCAATCCGAGCAATTTATCATCATATACTATAGACTATCAGCTGCATAAGCCGTATAGCTATGGCTATTATATAAAATGCGCGTACGATGACTCACTATCTAAATATATAACGTACCGCGGAGAGGACTGCATTAAAGATTTCCTATCATCGTTGGATGTGGAGTTAGCACCCTTTGCAGATACTATGCGACGAGTTGCACCAATGTCGCCTTTAACACCTGAGCAGCAGATACATTTTCAGTCAGCATCAAATTGTCATATCTGCGGCGAACAATTAGGAGAGGATCGCGTACGTGATCATGATCATTTAACAGGGATGTTTAGAGGTGCTGCTCATAATAATTGTAATTTAAATTAAATCCAGTCATACCTATATTTATGCATAACCTCAGCAGATATGATTTACATTTTATCATTAAAAAACTACAAGACTGTGAAGTGTGCATCCTACCTAAAAATAAGGAAAATTTTATTTCCCTAACATTAAAAAAACGCTGTGGTTTAGATTTCAATCTTAGATTCATAGACTCATATCGATTTTTAGCATCCTCACTTGATAAACTCACTGCTAACCTCGAGCAGCATCAATTTACTGAGTTAAAAGCCAATTGCGTTAATGAACATCTCGAACTACTGATGAGAAAAGGCGTATCCCCATATGATTATATGGATTCTTGGGAAAGGCTTGATGAAACATCGCTCCCTCCTCAAAGCTGTTTTTATAGTAAGCTAAACAACACTGGCATATCAGATGAGCAATATCATCACGCTCGCTCAGTATGGGAGGCTTTTAATATAAAGACTATAGGTGAGTACAGTGATCTATATTTAAAGACCGACGTCTTACTACTTACAGATGTTTTTGAAAATTTCCGTAACGTATGTCTTAAGACGTATCAGCTAGACCCAGCACATTATTATACCGCTCCGGGGTTGAGTTGGGATGCTATGCTATGCTCGACTAAAGTTGAGATGGAGCTACTCACCGACTACGAAATGGTGAAATTCATATCCGGTGGGATTAGAGGGGGGTTGAGCCAGTGTTGTGGGAAATATGTTAAGGCTAATAATATGTATATGGAGAATTATGATTCTAATAAGCCCTCTAATTTTATAATTTATTTAGACGCGAGCAATCAGTATGGGTGGGCGATGAGTCAGCCCATGCCGTTAAAAGATTTCCGTTGGCTATCGATAGAGGAGATTAATAATTTCAATGTTATGGAGATCACCTCCGATTCTAGCATGGGGTATATACTAGAAGTCGATCTAGAATACCCCCACCACTTACATGACGCTCATAGCGGTTTTTGTTTCTACCCTGAAAACCGAGTACCGGAGCTAACCAAGGCTAAAACATCAAAACTCTTATCAACGTTGAATGATAAAAACAGCTACGCAGTGCATTATATGAATTTGAAACAAGCGCTGAGTGGGGGGCTCATGTTAAAGAAAATCCATAGAATATTAGCCTTCAGCCAGAACCCTTGGCTTAAGACATACATAGATTTAAATACTGAACAAAGGATCTTAGCTAAAAATATGTTTGAAAAAGATTTTTTCAAACTTATGAACAATGCTGTTTTTGGTAAAACGATGGAGAACGGGGGAGATGGGGTAATAAAGAAGATAAAGGGGGTAAAACGAAATGTTGTAAGTAATGAGGTAACTAGAGATGACTTTTTCAATTGTATAAATGAGAGGGGTTCCATACAGCACCGTAGAATGCATGTAATTCGTAGTAAGGAGCATGTTCTCTACCCCCAAACGTTGAATAAGATAACGTTAAATAATTATGATGATAAGAGGTTTGTAATACCTAATTCCCCTCATGAAACACTAGCATGGGGTCATAAATCTATAAATAAATATTATTTTATATAATCAATTTATAGGGGGTATACTATAAGTAGTCTTAGCTATTTTATAAGTTTTCAGTGTTTTTTGGATTATATAAATGTAAGTCGTTCGTAAGCTGACTATTGTAAGATATTTTCTAAATAAAACTATTCATATTCAAAACATTTTTAGTTTATTTTTAAAACCTCATCATTTAAAACAAATTCGATACTATTTAGTGATAACATGACAGCACTCGCATCCCACATCCTATTCCGCTGATAGCGATAAAGAGCTCCTCATCACTGCAAAAAGCTGGCCCGCCTGCTTATAGCTTACGAGGGTGGATAAGGATTGTAGAAGCACTGTGATTGCTCGATTGAGCTGTGACGTCACACAGGGTTCAACTTATAGCGGTGTTGGTGATACTATTGCGTGAGTGCGGTTATGAGAATGGGTATTGTATGAGGGTTTGTATGGAGATATGATTTTATTGACTGTAAAATCTAACTTTGTTTTTGTGCTATCAGTATCGTCGTCATTGCGTGAGTGCGGTTATGAGAATGGGTATTGTATGAGGTTTTGTATGGAGATATGATTTTATCGACTGTAAAATCCAACTTTGTTTTTGTGACTAGATGACGCTTCAACGCGGGTACTATGAGCGCAGTCATCTCCCTCCCTGCAGTTTCAAATATACATGGATTTTTGTAATTCGTTCAATAGCGGCAGCAGCGGTGATGGCAGCAGCAGCAGCAGCGGCGTCAACGTCAACGTCGACGTCAACGTCAGCGTCATCATCATCATCATCATCATCGCCATCACGATGGAAACTGACGCATGTTTTCAACACAAAGTTTGCTCTGACATACCGCAGTTCCAAATATACATGGAACTTTAATTTTGCCACGAGTTGCGCTGCCGCTGCTGCTACCACTGCCCAGGTGTTATCCAAACTTGTTAAGAGGCATTGTGAAAGTGAACAATGGGGAAACCTTCAATTATATTTATAGAGATCGGATAGAGTACCCAACCACATGAACATAGGTAACTGATGAACAGGTTTTCTAACAGGTCTGTTTTTTAACAGGTCTGTTTTTTAACAGGTCCGTTTTTTAACAGGTCCGTTTTCTAACAGGTCTGTTCTTAACAGCTCACAGCTCTGTTTCTAACGAACCTGTTTCTTACTTTAATATTATACCGCCCTCACTAGTATTTTTTGAAAGATAAGTTCACCCAGCCCAGGTGTCGTGTTGAAGGCTGAACCCTTGATATGTATCAAACCATCGATTATTTGAATTGGGCTATCTCCGATATACATTTTATTTTCTTTGAAATAAACACGACGATCGTCGATGATGACGCTGACGCTGACGCTGACGCCGCTGTCATATATGAGGTCGTGTCCGAATGCGTTTTAATACTTACCCCGAACGCAACTTACCTATCAATGACTTCCCGCTATATCCGCTTTATCGGTTGTTAAATCAAAGCGATTATCAAAAGTACCTCAAACACTTTTCTAAATCACTGAAAATCCCAGGACATACTTTAGGTATAGACAGAGCCAGTCGAGAATTACACACAATTCACATTACTAAACCACTTTAAGGAAGTGGCGCAGGAGTGACCCTCCATACATTTACGATTCTGGTTTAAGTAAGTGGCGCAGGACGGACGCTCCATACATTTTAACCCTTTTTTAGGAAGTGGCGCAGGACGGACGTTCCATACATCGCTCCATACATTTCACAACATTTCAAGTGGCGCAGGACGGACAATAATACTCTACTGCCATTCCCGAAGAGTTTTACATCTCTTTTCCTCGTGCGCGGAAGGCATCAGCGTGTCTCTGTCTAGGGGGCGTTATATTTAACACATTTTGATTTGCTTGTACCAAACACAAGGCCACGTCCGAATTTGGTCGGGCGGAATCGGTATGCGTTACTTTGAGCATTACCGAGAGCTTATAAAAGTAAAAAAAAAACTCAAACATGCAACGAAATATTGACTTCCTCATTATAATAGGCTTTGAAGTAGGTAAGTATCACGTTTCGGGCGCAGCGAGACGAGCGATTCGTAATAGAATTTACAATAAAAAAAACATGGAAAATATTTAAATTTGAAAAAAAAACATCCGAGTGCTCTAGCACGGAGGATTTTTCTTCATTTGAATTTAAGCCAGCGTCTACGCTGGCTTAAATTCAAATGAAGAAAAATCCTCCGTTCAAATTTAACCCATATTGCTTTGACATAGAGTGGCCATGCCATATACTAGTACAGTTTCGAGCACTCGGGCGTTTACCTTACCTCGGCGTGAAAAGATAGGAGGCGTGAAGAATATTGAATATTACTTTTTGTATTTTTTATGTATTTATACCGCCCTTAATACGAGTCGCGCAGTATGCTGTCCCGCACACCTCACTGGATCCCCAGAAAACCGGCGCCGTTGGCACTGCTGTGTCAACTGCATTGCTGAGTGGAGACCTTTTCGGTAGCACATCCCTATTTGTTATTTCTTAAGGTGCATTATGTGAATGTATGTGTCATGATGTGTTATCCGAATAAATTTCTATTCTATTCTAAAAGGGTTGCCAGCCTCCATGGCCGGCCTTGCTACGCTCGTCCGTCTATAACTACTTGACCGGCAATTCCTTATTTTCCCGGCCTTTGGAGTAATGTGCCTGTTATGGAGTCCTCTTTAATTGAGTCTTCCCTTGAACCTTCTTGTAATTGAGCGAGCATGAATGGCCTCATTAATAAAATGTACATAAGCTGGTTAATTATTGTTTTATTAGCATAATAAACGAAATAATCTTGCATAAAATAACACCCAAGGATGATAAAACTAGAAGTAATAAGGTCGTCCCGCACACACGCAGTGATCAGTATTTACGCATATTCCGGTCAAGCCCACAGGACCGCAGAAGCTCTGACAACTCCAGGGGGTGCATGGTTCGCTGGTACCTGGAAAAATAAACACCTAAATATCATTGCCAGGAACACACCTAGCGGGCGCCACTACTTAACGGGAGAAACACGATATTGGTCACGAGGGTAGCGCGTAGTGATTCTTGGCAGTAAATGTGTAAGGAGAGTTACCGATTTGGTGCGGAGGCGGTAAAATATCAGTAAGCTGTCAGCTGTCAGGTAAGTCAGTACCGATGCTTTACTGCGTGCCTGCATAAATGAGTGCTTGCTGACGCGCACCGCACCTCTTCTGCGCATGATGTTACTACTGCGCAAATGTTTGCAGTACTGGCAGTATACCGTCATATGAGGAAATCCATGCGACATCAGTATAGGCTCAAAGCATCAGTATAGCGTCAAAGTACACGGATCCCGCTCCAAAGCTCGGAACGCTCAGAACGTCGCCAAAATAGGCCAATAACTCTGGAGTTAGGTGCTTGTTTAGGTATTTTTTTAAACTGTGATTTTACTAGCTTTAGTTCACTAAGTATAAGGTTATCTTGTCATTTTAGAGCAATGTTCTAAGCACGTTAAGAGTCCGCAGTAACCTCGATTCTCCATACAAATGTAGGTACGCTCTCATTTTAAAACTACGTGTTGGATTGTAACGAAACTTTGCATGCACAATGACATGAGGAATATCTATCTCTGTAATTAGTTTATGTAGCTTCGGATACCAAAGTAAAAAATACAGCGAATTTAAGTTTTTCGTACAAAACTTGTTTTTGCTGTATTTCGTTTGTTTTATAAACTGGAACCATATAAACTAATTACAGACATAGATATACCACATGTCATTGTATATGCAAAGTTTCGTCATAATCCAACACGTAGTTTTAAAATGAGAGCGTTTGTATGGGAAGGTGAAATTCGGCCGAGCTTACTGCGGACTCTTAATAGTCCATTTCGTGTGTTCACTGGCTCAGGGCGGGTTGCACCAACTTACGAATACAGACCGATTTCCACGTTAAGAGTCCCCTAGCTAAGTAAGCTCGATTGTCCATACAAACGTAGTTACGCTCTTATTTTAAAACTACGTGTTGGATTGTAACGAAGCTTTGCATGTACAATGACTTGAGGTATATCCAGGTCTGTAATAATAAAAATTATACAGCGAATTTAAGTTTTACATACAAAACTTGTTTTTGCTGTATTTCGTTTGTTTTATAAACTGGAACCATTATAAATGAATTACAGATATAGATATACCTCATGTCATTGTATATGCAAAGTTTCGTCGCAAACCCACACGTAGTTTTAAAATGAGAACGAAACTCCGTTTGTATGGGAAGGTGAAATTCGGCCGAGCTTACTGCGGACTCTTAATATGGCGCCGGCAGCTGTCATTCCATTGAAACTTGACAAACTTTCCATACATTCGAATTTTTAACATCGCTCACGATTACAGACGGTTTTTTGCAACTCACCCTAAGTGCCACATAGGTTTAAGTATTAGTTCGTCAAAGTAAACTACTTATCCACTTACTTACCTTTTACCTGGGGAGCACCAAAAACTGAAGTAAAGATAACGAGGAAAATACTTAACATAAAGAAGAGCCTCATTTTGCTGTGAACACTGACTGGCGTGAGAAAACTTAATCAAGAGAGAAAACTCCCACTTGGTAGATACTATTTCTTTGTGTACGGGTAAATAATGAGAATCTTAATTACATAGCGTTTTTGCTATCGCTATTGCAATGTAGCCATCCGAGTACTAAGCAGCTATCGCGCTGATGTTAGCGAAATGCCAACTTTATTTGTTCGTGTATTTCCATCTCTATCGCACTTGCAAATTCAAGCGACAGAGGGAAGACATGCGATCGAACGAAGTTGGTCACTCTGTTTCTCGAGACACCGAGCACTCATAGACTCACCATCTTTGGTGGTCCTGCTATACGTATTTCCATACTAATATTATAAATGCGAAAGTGTCTCTGCGATTCAAGGGAGGGGGGGAGGTACATAAGTATTTCATGTTTATTCCAAACACTAAATTCTATATCAATACAATACTCTTGGAACTGTTCTTGGAATCAACCCTATTCTATCTTGGTCGACTCGATACTAGTATTGTATACTGTGCAGTTGATTGCATATCTAACTTGCTGATCGTGCTGTGTGCAGTTGCCTTGGATGTCATGCTAGTCTATAAGCTATTCATAAAGAATCATTGTATCTCATAATGTACGATGTCTGTAAAGTTTACCTAATAAATAAATAGATACCATAGCGTTCGTTACAATAGCAATTAAAAGGTGCTAATATGTGAAACCCCTTGTGTACAAGTTGATAATAATTATATCAGATAAATATGAATCTTATATCTTAGTTGTATGATTATGAGCTCTCGATTTAAACCCCGAATGCGCATGATAAATTGATAATATATCGTGGCACAGCCGTTCGCTGGTTGAAAAGGAAGAGAGCCCGTTGGTCATCGAATATCGATCCGTTTTATCGACGATTTGCTCCGTCGGTAAAACAGATTGCCGGCGCCATCTAGCGGTCACTGGCTGAACATCGTTATTTGAATCGATTCAATGATTCGATTCACGTTCACTTTACAAACGATTATCAATAGTTGATCGATAAGACTATTAATGTCATCATGGCGTATGGTTTGAAAGTCGTGAATTTTGGCACCATCTGTGAAAGGATGATGCGAGGATGCGTGGTGTTGACAGCGATGGAATTTGTTCCTTCAGCTGTCAACACGGCGAATCCTCATACATATCAAGGGTCGGCAACGCCCATGTTACTCCTTTGGAGTTGCATGCGTCTATAGGCTGCGGTGTCCGCTTACCATCAGGCGGGCCGTATGCTTGTTTGCCACCGTCCCTGTATAAAAAATAATAGCATCGACACTAACAGTTAAAAATAAAAGTACAGCTACAATACCACGTAACCATTTCTAATTTATTATAACACCGATTTGTTTTAACATACTGTACTACATTTTACAATCGTGGTTAAATGTTAAAACGGGCCACTCACGTCGAATAAGCATTTGACATGTTCAGAACTGATACGCGGTACTTAAGGGGATGCCTTGATTCGAGTCGAACACGCCCCCTAGACAAAGACACGCTTATGCCTTCCGCGCACGAGAAAAAGAGATGGAACACTCTTCGTGAATGGCTTATTTGGATAAATTTCGATAAATACCTAACATAGAGAAGTTTTATTTCATAAAGTGAGATTTTAGATGAGATAAAATACTATAGTGTTAACTTGATTGTGTCGTAAAATAATGTATCGTTTGAGTAGGCTGAGTAAAAAAAGGAAAATACAGACCTAATTTTGTTTTTTTTTTCTATCGAGGAAATTTTAAGCAATCATGTATCGGTAAATTCAGAAAAACCATCATATAGTCAAGAATCATAAATCAGACCTTATTGTTTCTTAATCTAGTCAGAACGACGTTTCAAAGCACGCGATAATTTCCAATGCACCGCCTTAATCATGTGCGTTCGCGATGCCGGCGCGGTGAACACGAGCGATAGTCGACTTTAAAGACGTGACTAACTCGTTACATTACACATATTTTGAAATGTCTGAAACTCCGTTGAGTTTTCTCATAAAGTTGTTGATTCAAATTGTTCTCTTGCGATTAGAATGGGTACGATTCTCCTGTGCAGATGCAGCTGCCTGTGATGTGACTGGCACACACTGGCCACCAGGGAGACCAGCAGTCTGGCAGAAACTGGCGCAGTTAGAATTACTGCAGGAACTTACTAGTGAAAACAAGAACGTTTCAAAGATTCAAAAATAATTAAGTACAGGTATTCAAACTATTATATACCCTGTCAAAATGCATTTAATATAACAGATGTGGGTGTCAATCGAATTGCAAGATTTGACTCAAACGGGTGCAGTTAGATTAGGAGAAATTCGGTAATTATAATCATAATCATAATCCTTTTATCGGTAATACAAATTACATGTCACAGGTACATTTATATTGTTATAGAATATTTATTACACTACAAGGATTGTTTATAAGTATTACATGTCAGCGAATATGTTAATAGTGAATTAATTGTAATGTATGTATAGAGTACAGTTTTATTGCCCTAAATACGGATGTACTCTGAGCAGCAATAGTGTCGCCTGGGAGGTGGTTGTACCTTGCGACCCATGATATGGGCGAGTTTTTTTGACTGCGAGTCTGTGCGATACAAGCGCAAGCTTTCCTGCGCGCATGCTGCGGGTCGCGTACCTACGTGGGACGTCCTTTACACAAACTGTGACCACTTCATCGCGAGCAGTCACCGCCATTTGGAATATCAAAAGTGAAGGTAGCGTCAATATACCTAGCATTTTAAAAATTGGTTTTGCCGCCGTATATATAGTTACCTGTATCTAGTATACTTCTAATCCCAAAAAATATTCGCACAATGAAGAAATTGCAAGTGGAAGTTAACATGGAATTCAAGAAGTAACCAACTTTATTAAAATGTTCACTTACCAGACCAGACATCGCCAAAAACTAACCTTCAGATATTCTGTGGGACAATAATGACTGTATCTGACTTGGACCGTTTATATACCTAGTTCTACTAACTTTATTATTCACTAGGATGCCCGCGCGGTTTCGCCCGTGGGATGAAATATAGCCTATACTTACCTCTCCAGAAAATCCATTCTACACGCAGGTAAAAAGCTACAATCTGACCGACTTCTATTTATAATCTATTACATAGTACTTAGTATATTAAATTGGACCGTTGCTGAACTACTGACCGACAACGCACAGGCTAAACCGCTAAATATACCTATTTTGTGAAATCGGAAAAGCAGTTCTGGAGATTGCCCTAGACATATTTTATTTTGCAGAGGTACAATCACGCTGACTTTTTCTGTTTATCGAGCGAGCGAGCGAAGCCAGCGAACTCAGGAAGACCCGCGGCATTTTTTTTATATTTGGAAGCATAGGCTAGCTTTGCGTTTAAGTATATAAATTAAAATAATAATCAGCGATTTACCGTAGCGAGTGATATGCTTGTGGACTGAAGTTTAAAGTAGTTAATGTGCACTATTTTTGTGACCCTGTTATCGGAATGGAAAATTCTTTGTAATTGTTTGAATGTACCGTCGGATGGGAGACAGGCTATATATTTTCCCGTGGGTCTGTCTCGGTTCTTTGTAATACGCGGGCAAAGCCGCGTAAGAGTTAGTAGGTAGATAATAATTTATGCCGGTTCCCAATAATCAATCCACGGATAGTTTTCCTTACCAGCAGTTACATTTTGACAGATTACCCGTAGAAAATGTCTCAAAATGTAACTGCTGGTAAGGAAAACTATCCGTGGATTGATTATTGGGAACCGGCCTTAGCATAGATAGACAAGCCATGTGTGGGGTCGCATTCATGATAGTTTACATATAGTCATATAGAGCATAACCAGACTCTTTGGGAAGGCCTACGTCCAGCAGCAGCAGGGGACGTCTTTCAGCTGATATGATGTTGATCATGATGATAACCAGACATAGCACATTTTGTTGCGTACTCGCTGCAGCTTGGTTGTGTTAACGGAGTCAGTATAGACAATCATAATCAAATGCTATAAAATATACGACTTCTGATCAAAGCCACTCAAAAATATATTTCTGAATTATACCACTTACCCGTCGCTTCGTAAACTCTTTCGTAAACATTAGTTAAATTCGCTGATATTTTAATGTCGCGCATAATGCACTCTCGTCTCAATTTCAAGCTCCCTAGACGGGTTTAATCCCTGACGTGATCCGTAGGCGGTAAGCTAGCCGCTTTTGTGACAGTCATAAAACTAAATAATACTGGTATGTTTAATAGTTCCTTATTTTACCGAGAAACGTTTCACCGAATGCATTGTTTCGAATTTTCATTTCATCGTCATATTTGTACCTGCGTGTAGAATGGACTTTCTGGATGGGTATAGGCTATATTTTATCCCGCGGGTTTGTCTGCGTATGTGAATAAGCGAGTAAATAACTAATTAGTAGAGCTAGAAATATAAACGGTCATAGTCAGATACAGGTAATTATTGTCCCACAGAATATCTGATATTTCTTTAAACCATCCGGAAAAGGAGTATCCGATTATGTTTTTTATTATGGCTTCGTTTTTGGCTACGAATGGTAAGTGGAAATTAAAATAACGTTGGTAACTCCCATGTTAACTTCCGATATCCATTTTAAGTAATTATTTTTTGGGATGAGAAGTATCCTAAATAAATCCGTAAAACTATTTACACCGAATTTCTACTAAATTTCACCGCACCCCTTTGAATGACATCTTGCAAGTCGATTGTCAACCACATCTGTATGTATATTAAGACTTGAACTTAATATGAAGACTTGACCTTATTGCTGTTTAATCTTTGAAATGTTTATTTTTTATATTAAGGTAGTATTCTCGGATATATGATTTTTTAAATGACGTGTCGCGCGCAGTTTTGAGCAAAGTAGTGAGAGCGGATATTGTTGTTTTATTTATTATGGATTGTGTATTGCATTAAACCTGTTTATCATAATTTATAGATTAAATAATTATTAAAGTATAATAAATAAACATAAAGTTTTGTAAGTAAAAACAAAGTTAAAATAAATAATTAAGATATTTGAAAGCATAATGTGTTTTTTATTATGTTTTCAATGTATGTACCTCGAAGGTCGTATACCTAGAGCACGAGATCTGTGAATGTTTTCAAGTACTTTCGATTATATTTTTCTGTAGTCAAAATCTTGTTTAGTTAACTAGCTTGTTACAGTCTAAACGAGTATACTCTACGTATGTAATAGGTCATCATAAAATTATAATGAAATGTGTGTCAAATTCAATAATTTAATTAAAATTATAAAATAGATTCCTGTTCTGTATATTTTAAATATAGCTATTGTATCTGTCATTGAAAAAAAATGTCAATAAAAACCGGCCAAGCGCGTGTCGGGCCACTCGCAGTGTACAGTACCGTGGTTGCTTTTCTGTCTTTGTTACATCTACACACGCGCGCCAACTAAATGGTGCGGTTGCGTCGGCCAATTTTCTACGAAAGTTGGCCTCTCCAAGTACACATTAAGATGGTTAGGTTAGCCGTGATAGGTTTCCATTTAAATTCATGATATGTACCTACTACTGCCACGATTTTTTTCCCATTCACTGTAGTAGGTAGCCATTTAGAAGGTAGGGCGGGGTGACACTGAAGTCGAACAATAATCAGAAATTTAAAGCCCAATATCACGTAATCGGATCACTGAGTTAAAAAATGGTTTTAAGAGACTAATAATATTTTTGAACAAGTTATCTAACGATATCCCACACCGCAGACGGACAGACGGACATAATGAAACTTTATAGTCCATCTTTATACTTGGGTACTTTGTTGACTACGGAACCCTAAAAACGACATTTTATTACCAACTAAAAAGACCGAGGAGCATAACCTGCCCTTCTGCCTAGCGTTCGTGCACTACGGAGAAAGCCTTCGATTCGATTGAAACCTGGGCCCTCTCCAGCGAAGCCAAGTTGACTATCGCTATATCGAAGTGCTGAAGTGTTTCTACGCGAACGCCACTATGTCAGTTCGACTCCAGGACCAGAACTCGAAACCTATTCCGCTGCAGCGGGGAGTCAGGCAAGGAGATGTTATTTCTCCAAAACTGCACCGCTGCACTGGAGGACGTTTTCAAAACTCTGGACTGGAGAAGGCTAAGCATCAACATTAACGGCGAGTACATCACTCACCTTCGGATTGCTGACGACATAGTAGTCTTGGCTGAGACCATGGAGGACTTAAGTACGATGCTCGATGACCTCAGTAAAGCTTCCGAGCGAGTTGGTCTAAGAATGAACATGGATAAGACGAGGATCATGTCAAATGTCCATGTAGTACCAAATCCCATTTCAATCGGACACTTTACGCTCGAAGTTGTAGACGATTATGTATACCTAGGACAGACTATCCAGTTAGGTAGGTCCAACTTCCAGAAAGAGGTCAATCGTCGAATCCGACTCGGCTGGGCAGCGTTCGGGAAGCTACAGCACATCTTTTCGTCCAATATTCCGCAGTGTATCAAGACGAGAGTCTTTGACCAGTGTGTGTTGCCGGTGATGACATATGGCACTGAGACGCGGTCGCTTACTATGGGCCTCATAAGAAGGCTCAAAGTCACCCAAAGGGCTATGGAGAGGGCTATGTTGGGAGTTTCTCTGCGTGATCGCGTCAGAAATGAGGCTATCCGCAGCAGAACTAAGGTAAGCGATATAGCCTTCCGAATCGCTAAACTTAAGTGGCAGTGGGCGGCGCACATAGCACGTAGAACCGATGGCCGTTGGGGCGGAAAGGTTCTCGAGTGGCAACCATGTACAGGAAGGCGCGGCGTGGGTAGGCCCTCCACAAGATGATGATGATGATGATGATGATGATGATGAACGTGGTACTTAGATCAGTCTTACCTTACCAAAAATAATACCGGACAGATAATAACTTAAATTCTAGTGGAAGATGGCTCAATTAAACTAAGTAATTACTATGGTTACGAATAAAAACGCTCACGAAATGATATCAAAAGTTTATTGTTGACTCATCAAAATAACCAGATATGAGGCAGGAAATTCTCCTTCTCTATCTTTCAAAAATGGCATCCCGTACATTGGCACAGCGCTGGGGTTATGCAATGGTGTGTTTTGCAGTGCCACCTGTCACATACATGCTTACACCACTCCTCTGTACAGCCACCGTAGTTTACTAATACGGCTTTTTGCTGGTCGGTTTCGTCCGAAGCCGCCGGCACAACAGATGCTGCTGAAAATAATGTTGGTATTATTAATTATCTGGTACACATAAATATAAATTACCTATTCAAGAGGATGAACGATCAAAAATGAGCCAACACGAGGTCAGGCTCTCAGCAGCCGTTTTTCCAAAGTTCAACGTGACCAGAAAAATTAAAAAGTTGTAAAAGGAAAGCGTGTCTTATGTTTTGTAGATTTTTTGTACAATGAACTTCTATAAAATTTTAGAATCATAATAAAATTCCAACAAATCTACCTCAGTGTTGCCTCGCTAATTTGCCATTACGAGTACTATGAATTAAGGCTCCACATTTGAAATTTTCGTGAAAATGAGTTGTTTTGTAACCGTTTTATACATTATAACGTAACATTTTTGGTGTCGGAAAAAATATATCATAATCTGCAAGATATGCGACGGGTCATAGTTTTCGTAGAAATCCATTTTAACAATTAAAATTAGAGAAAAAGAAATCTAAAGTCACCCCTATTTTTTCACTTGTAACCATTTTACTGCTCCATTTTTTATCAGAATAATATGCAATTTTATAACTTTCTTCATAAAATAATGAACAAGGGCATAATTTTCTTACTTTCTTTATTTTATTAAAAAATTATCTCGTTTTCTGAAATATTCCGCCAAAGTTCCTACGCCTCCCCGTTTTTGTCCATACGGTCAGTGCGGGACGAGACACGTTGCATGACGGACCTGTGTCAACTTGAGCTGCGGCGAAATTTTTAAATATTTGTGGAAATTGTGGACTATATTTGTTGCATAGAGTGGACAATCCGTTTGGTGATTCGTATAGTAGGTAACTAATAAACATTTGCGTATAGTTTAGTTTTTAGTGACAGATAATTTTGTTGCATAGAGTGGACAATCTATTTCGTGGTTTGTAAAGTAGTAGGTACTATCGACAAGACAGCTGACTGACCATCCGTGCACTTTATGTGCATTGTAATAAGGTTCTTGTATAAATACAGGATGGTCAGTTAACTGTGTTGGCGTTTGTACCTAATTAACATTTACGTAGGTATAGTTTAGATTTTGTTTTTAGTTCAAGATGGGAAATAATAATAATAATAATAATAAGGCGGTACCCTAGGTTAGGTTTTTATAATGATTTTATGTTTTGTATGTATAGTTTTATATTTTACTTTTTATATAGTTATTGTAAAAACCTAGCCTAAGACGGAAAATGAATAAAGAGATAATAATAATAAATTCTTTATTTCAGGCCAGTTTGCCCATAGATTGTTAGTAACATACAAACTTACGATACTAGAGTAGAGAGAATAATTATTTTGGGTCTTTGGGGTTAAATAAGCGCAGGAGGAAAATACGTAATATCAAGAAATTTTACAAGAGAAGAGGAAAAAGAATACACAAGTAAATACCTATTCTATCAAAGTATCAAATATCTAAACAGTATCAAAATTGGGAAATCGCTAAAACCAGACATTTTATTAGTAAATATATTTACAATATCTATTGCTTAGGAGCATGAACAATTAATAGAAACAATTTTTTTTATCTGCTCGTATTAATGACTGTCAAGTGTTAATAGAATTAGTTCTAATAAAAATAGTGGGCCTGGCAAATATTGTAAGTACCTACCTACGGGTTGCATGCCAACTCCAAGTTCGATACAGAGTTATTATTTGATATGAAACAAAGTATGGTTAACGTACAACTAATCTATAAGTATATATTTACCCGAGGACGATTTCTGTACATTCATCATAATATAGTTAGTAGCAGCCAAGTTAGCCAAATATATCGGAACATACATTCATAGAAATAGCCTTTGTTACTATAAGTAGGAATAAGGAATGTGTTAAGATATATTTGGCTACTTTGGATGCTACTAACTATCTGATGCTGACTGTACATGCCATCATCATCAAATCAAGGAAGTAGAACGTAATAAATATACCGAAAATTTGTTTAAAACTTAACAACCTTACACTTACCCAAAAGGTAACGGACTGACAGACACACTTTCGCATTTATAATATTAGTATAGTGTATGGATATGAAAGTATGGATAGTATGGATTATATGTCTTTCCCGCTCATGGGACAATGATGTCCCGGACCTTTGGGAGGCGTGCGTGGAGATCTGAGCCAACACGTAGAGGCCCTTTTGACAATTTAATGAAATGCAAGGAGTATACCAAGCGGATGCTGTCTCGCTTGCTAGTTCGAGCGAGAATGAGAGTTATTCGAACGAATTTCGTTTTCACTAGCACGGCTAGCACGAGACGGCCTATATCTCTCTTTCCTAATGTTCTAATAAGAGAGAGACCGATAGTGCGAGAAAAATCGAGTGTATGTCGCGGCCGTCTCGTGCTAGCCGTGCTGACGGAACTACACTAATCGTAAGTAAATAGTATTATAATAGTAGGGACATAATTTTTAAACTTAATCAATTATGTAATTTATGTATGACAATTATCACGTTTCAATTAAGCATGACGAATGTCACCCACCCACGTCCACCCTTGCATTGGTAACGATGCGCGATGACGCGTCTGTAACTTAATCTATGTAACGCTTAATAAACGACGGCGGGTTGTGCGACTTGCGCGGGGAGAGGGTCGAGGCTCCGCCCATACGCTCAAGGACTTTAGCGGGTATACAAGCCTTAACAAATCTATCTGTTACGCTCCGTGCACTTGGACAAGAGATGCACGTAAAGGTAAAAAACTAAAGTTAAGTTCCTCTTATATGTAGTAGTGAGTGGTAACGTGTTCGAATCGGCATTTGTTTTGTTCATGTTGCACAATTTTTATATGTCATGTCTATTCGAACACGGCACTACTACATACAAGAGAACTTTACTAAGGTTTTTTATATATAGTAACTTATTTTTTGGTTATTTCGAAGATAACATTTTATCTAAATATCCATACCCATATAGACATAATAACCACAGTACAATGTTTATATTACAAAATTATTACTTCTAGTTCCAACAATATTTGACAACTGTTGTGACATGCATGTAACAGCAATATGTTGTTACAATAAAATTTAGGGCTCGCAATGTATATTGATATTCAATGTAATAAATTCAATCAACAATGTCAACTAAAATGTTATTAGTAACAGGTATATAACGTCAAAATATATCTACTGTTATTGATTCATTGGACAACAATATAAGAATAAAAAAAACAAGTCATTAAAAATCATTAATCGATCATGGTAGATATTCTTGTAACTCTGATTAATGCGATTCTGACATTATATGGTAATTTTAATGGTAAAATAAATTAATCTATTCTGGTATAATCTTAACAATACGAATTATCAAATAGAAGAAATTGACATAACCGTCGATAGGAAAATAAATAAAAATAAACTTTTTACTCTACAAAATCGTTCGTCAAGCATCCTGCTCGCTAACTTTCCTCTGAACTCATTTCCATTATTGCTCATATCTGGTTTCATGCACGTGAAAATGCGCGTTCATTATTATTTTATCGGTACTATAATTTAAACTTATTTCTTCTGTTTCATTATTCGTGTACTTCAAGACACGAATTGGCTTTGAATTGAGGTAAATTATTCATGATTGATTAATAATGGTATCGGTATGGACTGATTGTGTGGCGAAATGGGGTTGATGTTCAAAGGGCCTCCATCTGCCAAAAAAAAATTTATTCGTGCTATATGTGGAGTGCGCCAAATGATTTCTTAGTAAACCTCTCTTCTCTGAATTAAATATTCTCCCTCTCTGTCCCTGTCTCTATGTGTTTGAAGTCTCTAAGTTAAACTAATATTCAGTAACTTTTTTAGGACAGCCAAGGAGGTGTTTCCTAGCTACACACTAGGAATACAAACAGGCTTATTGTCCTTAAACAGCAAAGAACTGCTGCCTTCAAGAAAAACTGTTACTGCATGTGTGTCACCATATACAATAAGCTACCACAGAATATATAAGATCTACCATATACTCAATTTAAAACAGCGCTTTTAAAATGGCTACTGGCAAAAACATTTTATTCTATTGACGACTTTATTGCGTATAGTAATGTATAAAATTCATATTAGTCTAATTTATACTATAAATATTTTATTACCAAGACATTACGTACTTAACTATTTTATCATCAATTACCGGGACTGTATGTGTATATTGTAAACTCATTGCGAATTCTATCTTAGTTTAAGTTAATGTAGCTTAGTATTTAATTAAGTTATTTTTAGGTAGTCTAATGTAGTACACATTTACTGTTTTATAATGACCCATTTGCATGCTGGCAAAAAACAGCTAAAAAGGATAGGACTCGTAGCTCTATAACACCTATGTAAAACCCTTATTATATGCAAATAAATGAATGATGAAATATGCATTATTATGAATTATAAAAGTGGGGGCCCACTCATGTAATAAAAATTCAAGCAATATTTAAGTATACCGGATTTAAACTAGTAGGTAGGACTACTGTTTAACTATGAGAAACAACGGCAAATAAAAAGTCGGCGGTTTAATACAACACAAGATTTTTTTCGCAATTCTCGTAAACTTACCAGTTACAGCATAAAGCGCAGCAATGACGAAGAACGCAAGAAAAAGTACCTTCATGATGCAATAGTGGTAATGCTTATTACTTTTCAGTAAAACAGTATCGAATGACTTCATACAGTGCCTTATATACTAAAATGATTGTAGATCGGATTAGGAAAATGTAAATTCCTACTGTTATTATCACCTATTGATAAAATTTAATGAGCCTTCAAATTTTTGCGCTTTATGCAGTAATTAATATTTGATTTACAGCCATACATTTAATTACCTTCAAGTGTGAAAACAACAAGAATAGGAATCTTAATTCTAGATGGGACTAGATGGGATGGGATCATTTCATCTCTTAATTCTTCACTAATCACACCTGACACAAATGTTGATAGTGATGTAGTCCACAGAGTTAACTCTGCGTGGTTGAAGTGGCGAAGTCTCACAGGAGTTCTTGGTGATGCCCGCATGCCCATTAAAGTAAAAGACAACAGTCAGACCAGCTTTGCTGTATGGCACCGAGTGTTGGACCACAAAAAAAACACACGAACAACGCCTCCATGTTAACGAGATGAAGATGCTACGGTGGGCCGGCGGTGTTACTAGATTGGACAAAATACGTAATGAATATATCCGCGGAAGCTTCGGAGTGGTTCCTGTCACGGAGAAACTGGCTGAACGAAGAGAGAGGAAGACTTTGCAGTAAATCTAGCGCTAGGCTTACCCGAGAACCACCGAGGAAGAGGACGACCGAAATCCACATGGTGGACTAGTATCAAGAAGACTTCGGAAGCCGCAAATCTTGACAAAATGACAACCCAGAATAGAAATGTCTGGCGCACGCGATCAAGGAGACCCGACCCCAAGTAGATGGGATAAGGGAAAGAAAAAGAAGAAGACAAGCGATGTCTTGCGGATTATTAAGCCGGAATAATTTTGTCGGAATTGGACAATCAATGTGTATAGATGAATTGCTGGACTGACAGGTTTTTAATTATTGTAGACTACTAATATTTAAGTATTAAATTATGAATGGTTATATTTATCTTATTTATTCCTATCGCTAGGATTACAGTTAATTGATAATTTTTGTGGTGTTTACATAGCTAGTGCATTTTAGAGGTTATGTTTACATAAAACCAACTTGCTACTTGCAATATCTTTGATGAATTTTAAGTGTTTTGATTAACCTTCTTGGTTGTCCCGTCAATCAATCCTTTGAAAACTTCATCGACTCAAAAAATCCAAATTTCAAAGCAACATCACACCGTTTGGCCAAAATTTATCTTCATTCAGCCTATTCAATCATTAAGCATTCTTTTCGTCTCAAAATTTACATACGAGTATATACTTCGCGGAACCCATTTTTGGAAATACCCCACTTTGGTTTCAAAATTAGATACATTAGTCATAGAAACACTCACATCCATCTTCAATATTCCCTTAGACGATAGATCTTGGACCCAGGCTAGCATACCCATTAGGTTCGGTGGCCTGGGTATCCGCCAAATTTCTTGTGTTGCTCTACCTGCGTTCTTGTCAAAGCCTTATAAAGAAAATTTTAGATCCTTCTATTGGAGCTATGGAGGCCGCGCACTGCTCCGAGGCCAAGAACGTTTGGTCCGTAACCTGTCCCGACGGGGACCCGCCTATCAACCCCTGCTCGCAGAGGCAATGGGACAAGCCGCTCTGTCAGCTAGTACGGAAAAACCTTTTAGATACGTCAACTATTTCGGCAGACCGTGCTCGCCTCCTTGTGACTGCGGCGGGGGAGTCGGGTCTGTGGCTGCAAGCTCTACCGTCTCCAAACATAGGTACTTTTCTAGATAACACCACCTTCCGCCCGGCAGCGAGCTTGCGTTTGGGGGCATCAACAAATCAGCCACATCGCTGTCAATGCGGCGCCACCGTGGAAAAATTGGGCCACCATGGCCTCTCTTGTGTCCGGAGCGCTGGTAGGATCTCCCGCCACGCCAGTAAAAACGATGCGAGAGTGCCGGCAGTCCTCGAGCCCAGCGGGCTGGCCAGGGACGACGACAAGAGGCCTGACGGAATGACGCTGGTGCCTTGGAGCATGGGTCAGCCGCTAGTTTGGGATTCTACTTGCGTTGATACCCTGGCACCGTCCCATGTTCCAAGCACCAGCGCCGCCGCTGGCGCTGCGGCATCCTCGGTCGAAGGCCTCAAGCGCCGCAAATAAGCCGTCCTAGGAAACGGCTACATGTTTGCGGCTTTTGGCGTTGAAACCTTGACGACGACGCGCACTTGGCCAGGGGGGCCAAGTGCGCGTCGGCTATATAAACTTACGCACTTAATAGAAGCTTCGAGCGACCAGAGTTCTGGCCACTATTTCACACAGCGTGTTAGTATCGCTATACAGCGAGGAAATACGGCCAGCCTTTTGGGCACCTTGCCCGTTGACGGCGATTAATTTCCAATTTTTACCTATAGTTTAAGTTTTATGTTTGTTTTTATTAATTGTCGTTATTTTGAAATAAATGAATTCCCTTTGATTAAGTGTAATTGTAACCAAAGTGCAATATTTGGAGGAAGAAGAAACTGTATATTGTACTATAAAAAAAATTGGTAAACAAAACTTGTATTTAAATTACTCTTATATTGGTAATCACAGCCGAGTTCATGTGACACTCTAGTGATGGGCTAGTGATGCTTACGAATTTTACCGATTCAGATTCATTTAAGGGAACAATACGTTAACTCATCCGTGCTTCCGTGTACTATTTTAATACGAAAATTCACCAAAGAAAGATTATTAATAATTATATCCTTGTCATTGCCTTGTCAAAATTATTTTGTAAGAAATCATAGATAATGTATACGATGTACTATAAGGTTTAAACTGCACCAAAAAGGCAGCGTGGCGGACTGCAACCGTCTTACAAGCTTACGGTAGAGGGAGACGTAGTAAATTACTATCTCGCCGTATTTTATAGCTTCCAGAGCTAATTAACGGAATAAATTATTGTAGTACCTACAGCACGTCTATCATGAGACGGCCGCGACATAGTCTCGATTTTTCTCGCACTATACCTATTGTTCTAAGTGTTCTAATAAGAAAGAGACGGATAGTGCGAGAAAAATCGAGAGAGCTCGCGCGCCGTCGCATGATAGCCGTGGTGGAAGGTTTTTGTTGATTATGTAGTTTTATTTTATTTTTTGGGTAATTTAGAGTATTGTAGAATAATATGTAGTGTCGAAGTTAGCTATTGCTATGTAAAGCCCGACCAGGAAAATAAAAAACCTGCTCTGGGGGCGCTAAATTAGCAATAATTATGGCAACACTAAATAATTACTGTATAATGTACCTACCAGTCGTGTTGACAACATGGTCGGTGATGTTATTTAGAGGTATAGAGTCTATAATCTTTCAGACTGTCTCTCCTAGAAATACTTCGTCATATTGCAAATCACTTTTCTTAAGCCTCATTTAATTGTTTTCGGCATTTTATCGCAATACAACACGTACCAACGACACCTCACTTTGACAGCATTTGACAGATGGCATTAATGACGTCTTCAAAGTTACTGTTGCCAGTTGAAGAAATTAGTTCCAATAGTTTTCCGCAATATGGCGGACTTTTTATTTTCCTGGTCAGGCTTTAGTAGTCAATCATATAAAGTAGAATGAAATAGAATTTAATAATGTAAACATAGGTAGTATGTTATCGGAGGTGGTTAGTGATGGAGCCATGGCGTTTGGGTTTTTTCGAAGCGTTATCGAGAGCAATTAGGATTAGTGTCACGAGATGGACCTTATGCTGGACTTCGATGACGTGTGAGGGATCTCGGAAGTGGTTAGTTGTGTAGCTTAATTACAAAATACAGTGTGTAAAGGCCTCCTTTTTAAATATCTATCGTTAAATTCAAATAATCTCAATTATTTACTAGTGGCGCTAGTGAGCACGTTAACGCCCTCTTGAATGATGACGAGGATTATCATCAACCACATAATTTTATCACATTGAATAAATATATGTACTTTTTTATGACATCGTTTTTATTTGTCTTCCTTACCCAATCTTATACCAATCTTAAAATATCATACATAAGCCTAGCTAGAACATTCGCGTTAATGTTGAATAAACATCGCATTCGCCCTTTCCTAGTAAGTATGTAAAATACGAACGGGACGAAGGCACATATCAACACGATAATGCAGTAAATGTTGTAAAATGGCTAGAAATAATTATTTTATATGTCTACTCAATGTGATTATGATTAAGATACTTTATGTTAACACGGTAGGTACCACGCCATGTAAAATATTCTACTAACAATTGATTGCGGCACCGCTAAAAACCGTTAACGACCAACGCGTCCCATCACTACGCTTCTTGCGCCATGATGTGACAAAGCGCGCTATTTTCGAAACAGACAATCGCAGAGCCGTTACCGACCTCCCCGCAACCCGCACCTACCGCCAACTGTGGTGACCTTTGCATCGAACTAAATCGCTTTTAGGCTCTATCTATTGGAGGTTATCTGTGATCAGGGTGCTTCGGACCCGGTGAAGACGGAATAACAGCCGAACTCCTGAAGGTGGGTGGAAAACCGGTCCTTACGGCCCTTCGGAAGTTGTTCGATTCCATCTTACTGGAAGGGACAACTCCAAAGGCATGGAACGGAGGGGTGGTGGTGGTGGTCAAAAAGGATGACAACACCCTGCTGAAGAACTACAGACCCCTCTCACTTCTGAGCCATGTCTATAAGCTGTTTTCGAGGGTCATTAAAAATCGTCTCGTACGTAGGCTAGATGACTTCCAGCCTCCCGAACAAGCCGGTTATCGAAGAGGCTTTAGTACCGTAGACCACATCCACACGCTCCGTCAGGTTGTACAGAAGACCGAGGAGTATAACCTGCCCCTGCCTAGCGTTCGTGGACTACGAGAAAGCCTTCGATTCGATTGATTCCTGGGCCATACTACAGTCTCTCCAGCGGTGCCTTCGATATAGCGATAGTCACAATATCGAGGTTCTGAAGTGTTTGTACGAGAACGCTATGTCAGTTCGACTCCAGGACCAGAACTCGAAACCTATTCCGCTGCAGTGGGGAGTCAGGCAAGGAGATGTTATTTCTCCAAAACTGTTCACCGCTGCACTGGAGGACGTTTTCAAAACTCTGGACTGGAGAAGGCTAGCCCTTTACCTACGGGTGTCAACCAGAGTTGCCAGTAAGGCAACACCGCTGCAGTACGGGTGCCAATTATAGTTGATCGAAGTAATGATAGTGTTCAATATTTTTTTAAGTCAAAAGGAGACCTTGTGTCTTGGTACTAGCAGTCACATTATGTATTGGGTAACTAGTATAGATGCGAAGAAAAAAATATCGTAATGTTTCGGTAGATGGCTCTGATATAAACATATTTTTAAAATTACCGCATTTTTGCTGTCAACTGGGGTTGACACCCGTACTGTAGGAGTGCAAATAATTGAATTCAATATGGCGGACAATAGTGTTGTTTTCAATTTCATCGACTTGTTGTGAGAGTATGGCGCGGGAGTGTTTTCAGTGTTATTATTAGTGTTTTTTACGATTTTTGGTTCATAAAATATACCTCAGTGCACACTTGTACTCACTACAGAATCTAATAAAGGTATGTACAGTACATATGGTGCTAGTTTCCAGCACGCGTGCGGGAATGAGCACTTTCCGTGCATATGTCGGAACTTGTAAAAACCATATGAACTGTAAAACGTTTTACAGTACAGTGCGAACAGGTAATTTCCTATTTTCTGCACTTTGTATCGTGAAAAACTATTCGTAATAAATTATTGCTCGATTTTTCCCTTGGTCGATGGTGTACTAGGTTATCGATATATCGACAACTGTCTCGATAGATGCACATCACTATTTTCCATAACTCGTATATTGTTCTTATGCAACGTTTTAAATGATTGATATTTATGCATTATTTGTATAATTATCGTTCTTTAAGTGTTTATTTGTGTTAAATATACAATAAACTAATGTTTTTAAACATAAACTAGTGAAATGCACGAGTAAAATTAAAAATCTTCAATTTCTTAGTGACGAATATATTGGTTGATATCTGAAAAAATAGTGCATATTATTACAACAAGTGATTATTTATTGATTAAACACATTATACTTATTGTGCGTGTGAAATTTCGAGTGTGTAGCTGTAATACTTCAAAAGTTACAAGTAAGTGAAATTATGCCTAACCGCTGACTCTCGACAAAACATGCCCGTATTGAGAGGTGCCGGAGCGATTTAAGGCCCCGTAGGTAAAGGGCTAGGCATCAACATCAACGGCGAGTACATCACTCATCTTCGGTTTGCTGAGGATATAGTAGTCTTGGCTGAGACCATGGAGGACTTAAGTACGATGCTCGATGACCTCAGTAAAGCTTCCGAGTGAGTTGGTTTAAGACGAAAATCATGTCCCATCCCATGCCCATATAGTACCAACTCCCGTTACAATCGGAAACTTTACGCTCGAAGTTGTAGACATTATCTATAACTAGGAAAGACTATCCAGTTAGGTAGGTCCAACTTCGAGAAAGAGGTCAATCGTCGAATCCGACTCGGCTGGGCAGCGTTCGGGAAGCTACGGCACATCTTTTCGTCCAATATTCCGCAGTGTCTCAAAACGAGAGTCTTTCACCAGTGTGTGTTGCCAGTGATGACATATGGCACTGAAACGTGGTCGCTTACTATGGGCCTCATAAGAAGGCTCAAAGTCACCCATAGGGCTATGGAGAGGGCTATGTTGGGAGTTTTTCTGTGTGATCGCATCAAAAATGAGGCTATCTGCAGCAGAACCAATATAGCCTTCCGAATCGCTATACTTAAGTGGCAGTGGGCGGGGCACGTAGAACCGATGGCCGTTGGGGCAGAAAGGTTTTCGAGTGGCGACCACGTACTGGAAGGCGCGGCGTGGGTAGGCCCCCCCACAAGGTGGACTGATGACCTGGTAAAGGTTGCTGGAATCCGCTGGATGCGGGTGGCGCAGGACCGGTTACTTTGGCACTCTTTGGGGGAGGCCTATGTCCAGCCGTGGACGTCTTTCGGCTGATATGATGATGATGATGAACGTGGTACTTAGATCAGTCTTACCTTACCAAAAATAATACCGGACAGATAAATAACTTAAATTCTCGTGGAAAATGTCTCAATTAAACTAAGTAATTACTATGGTTACGAATAAAAACGCTCACGAAATAAAATCAAAAGTTTATTCTTGACTCATCAAAATAACCAGAAATGAGACAGGAAATTCTCCTTCTCTATCTTTCAAAAATGGCATCCCGTACATTGGCACAGCGCTGGGGTTATGCAATGGTGTGTTTTGCAGTGCCACCTGTCACATACATGCTTACACCACTCCTCTGTACAGCCACCGTAGTTTACTAATACGGAATTTTGCTGGTCAGTTTCGTCCGAAGCCGCCGGCACAACAGATGCTGCTGAAAATAATGTTGGTATTATTAATTATCTGGTACATACAGTCGAATTACTCAAGAGGATGAACGATCAAAAATGAGCAAGCACGAGGTCACGCTCTTAGCAGCTGTTTTTCCAAAGTACAACCTGACCAGAAATATTAAAAAGTTGTAAAAGGAAAGCGTGTCTTATGTTTTGTAGATTTTTTGTACAAGGAACTTCTAAAAATCTTTAGAATCATAATAAAATTCCAAAAAATCTGCCCCAGTGTTGTCTTGGTAAGTTTCGACTACTATGAATTAACAAATCTATCTCTGTTACGCTCCGTTCAAGCATTTAGTACCACATTTCTTTAATAGTCACTTGGACAAAAGATGCACGTAAAGGTAAAAAAATAATTTAAGTCCCTTACATACGAGGGAACTTTACTGAGGTTTTTTACCTCTAGTAAGTTATTTTTTGGTAATTTCGAAGGTAACATTTTATCTAAATATTCATTCATTCATAAAAATCACATTACAATGTTTATAATATTACAAAATGATTACTTCATGTTCTAACAATATTTGACAACTGTTGTGACATGCAAAAATACAGCAATATATTGTTATAATTTAGGGCTCGCAATGGGTATTGATATTCAATGTAATAAATTCAATTAACGATGTCAACAAAAATGTTATTAGTAACAGGTAGAAGTCCAAATATATATACTGTTATTAATTTATTAGACAACAATATAAGAATAAAAAAAATATCAATCCATTAATAATCATTAATCGATCATGGTAGATATTCTTGTAACTCGATTAATGCTTTATATGGTAATTTTAATGGTAAAATAAATTAATCCAATCTATAATCTTAACAATACGAATTAACATAAGCGTGGATAGGATAATAAATAAATAAATAAACTTTTTTACTCTACAAAATCGTTTGTCAAGTATCCTGCTCGCTAACTTTCCGCTGAACTCATTTCCATTATTGCTCATATCTGGTTACATGAAAATGCGCGTTCATTGTTATGTCATGGGTAGCTACTATAATTTAAACCTCCTTCTTCTGTTTCATTACCCGTGTACTTTAAGACACGAATTGGCGTTGGATTGAGGTAAATTATTCATAATTGATTATAAAAATATAAGAACGGGCCCCACTCATGTCATAAAACTTCAAGCAATATTTAAGTATACCGCATTTAAACTAGTAGGTAGGACTACTGTTTCACTATGAGAAACAACGGCAAATAAAAAGTCGGCGGTTTAATTACAACACAAGATTTTTTTTCGCAATACTCGTAAACTTACCAGTTACAGCATAAAGCGCAGCGATGACGAAGAACGCAAGAAAAAGTACCTTCATGATGCAATAGTGGTAATGCTTATTACTTTTCAGTAAAACAGTATCGAATGACTTAATACAGGGCCTTATATACTAAAATGATTGTACATCGGATTTGAAAAATGTAAATTCATACTGTTATTATCACCTATAGATAAAATTTTATTACCCTTTAAATTGTTGCGCTTTATGCAGTAATTAATGTTTACCCATCATGAACTCGAAAATCGTATTTCCGAATATTAAAATCCCGAAAACGTTTCCCTTTTTATTAGTTGGCAGAATTTTTGTATGCCCGAAATTTCATGTCCCATATTATTATTTTCCCAATTCTCAGTTCGTTTTAATTTTATTTCGCTTATGACTCGAATAGACACTTATTAAAATTCTGAAGGATCATTTGCCAACTACTTTTAAGTGGCGAAAAGTATTAAGTCCGAAATATTATTATCCCGCTATTATCATTATATATTATTAGCGCGCAAAAGATCGGAATTGTAGCATGTCGATGCAAATCGTCGATACATTGGTTTGCTATTTTATTAGCGTTGGCGTCAATATTAATTGCTTGACCTAAGGGTGAAGCAATACACAAGCACACTAAGGTGTGGGTAAGTGAATACAGACACTTTAACCTAACCTAAATCTTACCTAACCGCCAGCGTGTCGACGTCACCCCGCTTCGCGTGGTGCCTATTTCCGTCCTAAGGGACGGAAGCTAACCCTAACCTAACCTACAAATAATACCATTGTTAGGATCATTTGTTGTTTTTTTACTTTTTAACCCCCCTTTTTGCGCGTTTTGGAAACTCGTGCAGCACTCTTGTTACTTAAATGTTTGGACCTAATCTAAGCCTCTTTTCTATCAATTGTTTATTTTTTAAGGTCACAGTTTTAAATGTAACCTAACCCATTTATTAGTCAAAGTTTAATTTCGCATTGCAATTTTAAAATGCACTTCTTTAGGGTTTTTAGCATATCTGAATGTTTTTTAAGGGTGCGCCAAAGTTCACATAAAATTGCGACTTCGATTATTGGAAGTCCGAAAATGTTTGTTATATAATTTTATATCATAATGATCATTACTTATAACTTGTCTTTGCGCATAACTATCGTAACACTGAATCATTCATGTTAATAATGTCAATCATAATAAATATCTTTAATACTAATGTTAATTTTCATTTACTTTTAAAATATAACGATTTTAAATAATAAAATTTTAAATCATATTTATTTTTTAACAACGACAAATTAGTAATAAAAATTTATATAATATTTATTTTAAACTTTACCTGGTTTTATTTATAAACTGTCAGGTATCTACTACACCACATTCAACTTGCTATCAAAATAGAAATACAGTCCCAGAGTCGGGATAGGTACGACGACGAGCGAAGCGAGGAGGAGTGTTAGGTGTCTTGTGTTCCTCAGAGCGGAAATAGGAGCCCCGCGAAGCGGGGCTTCGTCGACTCCTTGGCGGGCCGAAATCGCTTAATAAGCTAGGTACATGAAAAATAAAAAAGTTGCGGGGATGATCGACATAATAGATGATTTATTGACAATCAAATTTACATGTTGTAATTCAGCGCATATATTCCAATACACTCATACTTTATATGTTATGCTGTCAAATACTTATACAATATAAGTTTATAATTATTAAGTTATAATAAAAATCATTATGAGTCGTGATGAATAGTTGGAAATGACATTATGTTGTTAAAAAAACAGCCTAAAGATAATTATGAGCAATGATGTTGGTAATATAAATGTATATACAACAAATTTGTAGGCAAAAAAATTATGATAAATGATTACTATGATCAAAAAGCGTTATTATTAAAAATAATATGACAAGTAATGTTATGTGAGCCAATATGGACCCTTTTTTTAATCGTGGCGGTAAAACGATATTAGGGAAAATGAGATTTCGATTTTACGTAGCATCGGAATTATGAAAAGGTGGTAAAATCAATTCGGTTGTCAAATAATAAAGTTGGCAATTGTTCTTCGGGCTATTGAGTTTCGGGAAAACGATAATTTGGGGAAACAAACCAGCGTCATTTCAAAAGTATGGTAAACAAAATATATGGATTACTAGCCGCCCGCGACTTCGTCCGCGTGGACCCGGGATAAAAACTATCCTATATTTTAATCCAGGCTATAAACTATCTTCGTGAAAAATTTCATTCAAATCGGTTCAGCCGTTTAAGCGTGATTGAGTAACAAACATCCAAACATCTAAACTTTCGCATTTATAATATTACATATAGTAGGATAAGAATTTGGTTAACCGTTTTCGGACAAGTGAAAATCGGGCAAGTGTTTTTCGAAACTTCGATAGGTTACCGCGCAGTGGCTATCGGATACTTGACAAGGTTGAACAGAGATATAACTGTTAGCCGCGATATTCATAGTGGCTATCGGATACTTGACAAGGTTGAACAGATATAACTGTTAGCCGCGATATTCATATGAACACCTTCTCAGTTCCATGAATGTATAGATTACTGAGTGCGGCTCGAACTCACAAAAGTAAACAAATAATGTATGTATGGTTAGCCAAGTGGGTACCCATGCCTACGAAGCTGAAGGTCCTGGGTTCGAATCCAGGCAAGGGCAAAAATTTGCGTGATTCTGAGTCTTGGACGTTTTCTATGTAGTATTCGCTGCATCGTTGCCTCTTGAGCCTTTGTACCCCTTAATTCATTGAACAGTCACTTTGTTTTTAATTACACATACCTCTGTGAGGTGTTTGTGACCAACGTATTATTAGTATATTAGCTAGATGTGATATGATCGAGCGTAGTTTAAAATATCGTGTTTTGTCTCTAAAAGTAACAACGGTGATTTTTAAACTAACGTATATTCCATTAAAAAAAAACAGTATTTAATTGTTTATTATTATTGAATTAAATAAAGATAGATTTCGAATAACGTGCGCGTTATCATACTCGCTTTGTAACCCGTTCCTCACGCCGCTCCACGCGTTGACTTTTTTATAAACAAGACACACAATAGTTCCCATCTTTTTAAATGTTTTTGAAAATTTTATTGCACTTAATTAAAATAAAATATAACATTTAAAATGATCATGAAACTAATTTTAATAGCCATTACATATTTTTGTTACATACAATATAATTAACGGTTGGCTAACAGTTATCGGTATTTTGAACTCTGTGTTTTGGGTGTCGATGCTTTTATAAAGGGTCTTTTTCTCATTCCGTTTTGTAAAATAAGTTGCTTAACACATTCACTGCCAGGAACCCGCCTAGCAGGCGCTCTCTTGGCAATTAATCTGTTAATATTTGTTCAGCACTTCGCATACTATATGCAAGCGACGTGTCAGAAAAAGAGCTATAAAAACATTGAAATGTGAATACGAGTCGAAAGTGATGAACCAAATCAACACATGCTGGTAGATTCTGTAACGTGTCCACAGTTAGGTAAATCTAAATGGCATTTTTTGTATGAGAAACAGTAGAGTTTTCCTGACGCACGTTCGAAACGCCATGTCTTGAAGGGTGATCAATCACGTAACTTTTCGAACGCATGGACGTCTCAACTGTTAAATCTACCTAACGCGCGTACATACAATGCGTTACTTGAGGGACCAGCTGAATACCGAGTTATTTTAGAATTTAAACTCTATTCTGTAGCAGGTGCAGTCGCTCCTGACTCATTGGCCCCCAGCGCTGCCAATGCGCTTCCATTTGCTCGAGCAATCGGAGTCCGAGCAAGCCGCGACTGCAAAAATAAAGGCCGGGTTGCACTCCGGGAGTGCCGGCAGAAATGAAAACTCAATGACATTGTAGCAGTTTTTCGAACAGGTCACGTGTCCGTCTTACGGTGCCAAGCGTCGCGGCGTCTTGCGGTAGCCAAATCGCATGCACCAAAACAATGTGTAACGCTTTGAACCTTCATTAATCCATACTTCCATACTAAGTATTTATATACTTACTATATAACTACTATAATATTACAAATGTGAAAGTGTGTCTGTCTGTCTGTTTGTATGTATGTCAGTTACCTCTTCACGCTTAAACCACTAAACCGATTTGGATGAGGTATAGATATAGTTTGAGTCCCGGGAAGGATATAGGATATTTTGTATAGTGCTGCGACATAAACGAGTTCCACACGGACGGAGTCGCGGGCAAAAGCTAGTATATTATTAACTAGTAGAGAACTGTACAACTAGTGAGCCTATCTTCTTAAAAAAAAATGTTTATAAACCAAAAACTGAATCGACAAGAAGATCTATATAGTTAATGAACCTGCGCACAAAAACGTACTGTAGAACAGAGAGCAGGCAAGGTGCCAGATATACGATTTTTTCCCCCAGCTCAAACGAAGAACTTCATTCGCTTTGATCGCTCGTTCAATGACACTTTTACCGCCTAGCGGGCGCCTAAGCCGTAGTAGCTTTCCGCTACATACGAGGAAAACCTGTTGGTTTTCCATCATCACGAGGAGATCGGCTAGAGCGCATAGCGTAGCGATTCTTGGCAGTGAATGTGATAACAGAGCCAAAAAAGATTTTTCGCAAAACCTAACTGCTGTTTTACAAATATTATAGCCTCCCTGCTAGGATTAAGAAGAATCCAACGACACTTCACATGTCAAAATCCGTCAAACGGTTTAGGCTGCAGAGCATGCCAAAGAATAAGACATACACACATACATACATATACACATACATTCGCTCCAAAAAGATAACCCTCCTCTCCTTCGGCAGTAGGTTAAAAAGTGGTTAATCACTTAGGTTCTAGGTCTTCACAAATGATTTCAATAGGACACAAATGCATTCCAAGAATAGTGTCCGAGCGCTAAAATAAAAATAAAGGTTTTTTTTTTTTTTAATTTGAACTGTTTATTTCAATAAAAAAGAATAGGGATTAAATTACCGTCTTAACTACTAATCTTTAATTTAAAAGATTTTTAAGTAAGTACCTACATAGATAATGTAGACAAATATTTGTTTTTTATGTTTATGTTTAACAATTAATATTGGTATGTCATGGACACATACTCCTTGCATATTTTATTTTATGTCTGAGGCTTATCGAAGACTTGTAACTAAAATTCACATTAATTACTTAGTAACAATAAATTATTGTTTTACGATACTAGTGCATGCTGTTATACGAAAAGCCGTTGGAATGAAAGGCCCAAAGCATCCCTTTAGAGAGCGCTCTCAATGCGAGCCCCTACGGACACTCATTATCTTCGGGTATTGCATACCAAACAGCAAAACCTGAAGCCCAAATTCCCGAAGGTAAAAGGGAAGGTAAGTGAAGCCGAAGGCTGAGCCCTATAGCATGCTTTTAGAGAGCGCTCCCTAGGCGAGCTCGAGGGCCGAAGACTCGAAGGCAAGCCCCCACGGGTTCTAGGTGTCTTGCAAGCGAAACCTGTGACCAAAGTACCGAAGATGAGCGGCGAGGCAAGCGAGCCCTCACGGACACATACTATCCCGTGTCGGTGTCCCGTAGGTGAGTGGCGAGGCAAGCGAGGCCAAAGCCGTGCTTCTTGTTGGAATGAAAGACTCGAAGCATTCCTTCAGAAAGCGCTCTAAATGCGCCCCTATGGACGGCCACTCATTATCTCCCTGTGTCTTGCAAGGTGAGCCCGCACGTACATTTACTATCCCTCGGGGTCTTGCAAGCGAAACCCCAAGCTAAAGTTCAGAAAGAATGAAAGGCTTGAAGAGAAAATACCCCCTTTTATTATTATTCTGGTAGTGGTTTCCGGACTGTGAAAGCCCTTATATCACTGCGACCATCGCTGATCTATTGTGATCGCCACTTATTACAATTCTTGGTCAAGTCCTGCGAACTCGAAGAATTGCAGGATACTGTTTCTCTCAAGAAAATTAATCTCCTCCGGGCACATGATGTGTTTTCCCAGAAATGAGTTACGGCTGCGCATAAGGCAGGGGCAATCAGTTAGGATGTGCGCATCATTGAGCCGCAGCCAAAAATCCAGGACCTAGTTATTAAGTTGGGACTCCCTTTGGAGGGAGTATCTAATAGCAATTTACTTAAACACTACTTGGCAACATTGCCATTATCCCCACATAAAAGCAACCTGTGTCAACATCGTGAAGGGTTATGTTATGAGTAACATACACATTACCGCCTAATTTATGCGCGGACTTAATGAAACTGCTCTGATTTACATCTCAATATACACCCGTAATGTATGTATAATTATGCCTAAGTAGTGTAATAAAATTATGCTTATCGGGCGTAATCTGCAAGGATCTTTGGTTTTATTTGTAAAATGTGAGTATAATGCATAATAATGAATGAGAGTGGCAAACGAGTATTCGGCCTATCTGATAGTAAGCAGACACCATAGTCTATGGACGAATAAATAAATAAAAAATTGCGGACAATCTTACACAAATCGATCTAGTCCCAAATTTGCTTGCAAGTATTATTTAACGGCCATTTCTGGCCACGTCTGCCGCGTGCATCCACAGAGGTGGGACAAAATAGCCATGGAGTGGGTGCCACGCGATGGGCGGCGAGGACGTGGCAGGCCGAGACGGGACGACCTGGACGCATTTCGTAACGATTGGCTAGTACTGCTCAAACCCAGGATGAGTGAAACTCGAGAGGCCTGTCGCAGCAATATCATTAATAATTTAATATAGTTTTTGATAAATTAAAAGCATTGACGATATCGATAAAAAGGGGTGCTCCCTCCCCACAATCTTTAATAATAACGTACCTCCACAAATATCTCACTTAAGTGGAATGAATGCCGAGGTTTTCCCGAGGGACTAAGGTATGGGGTTCTTCAAAAAAGGAGTGTATACATTCTAAAAGGGTCGGCAACGCGCATGTAACACCCTTGGAGTTGCAAGCGTCCATAGGCTACGGTAACTACTTACCATCAGATGGCCGTAAGCTTGTTTGTCACCGACGTGGTATAAAAAAAAGCCAGGATGAACTTAAGACTTGTATGTAGACAGGTGACGCGTGCAACGGCACGCGCGATTTAATTGTCAGGCGAGTGTGAAAACGATGACGCCATTATGTTAATGTTTACGCGTAAATGTGCGGCCCGATAGCACGCACCGCTGAGAGTCCAAATAAATAAATGCAACGCTCCACGCCCCGATCTTAGCGAAGCGTGCACTCAGGCCGTACAATAACGGCCGTATTCATAAACATTCTAGAATTCTATTTTAATTAAAATGGCATTCAAATTCGTTCGTCTTTGTCTGTCACTTTGACATTTGTGTTCATAGGAAAGGGACAAAGCACATTTTATTTAGCAGAGGCATTTTAAGTTTTATGAATAAGGGGGTAGGTGTTTGCGCTACTAACTTTCTAGAGGAGCTTGGGTTGGTTAGAGTAGCGCTACCCCACCGTTTCACGCAAAATAGGAGCTGGATGTCTATTTGCGGAAAATGCCCAGTATTACGAAGTGTTTGCGCTCAATTTGTTCATTAGAAGTCACGCCCACGTATCAGTTTACCGACCACGCTACCAATAACGATTTTTTTTATACTATGACGGTGGCAAACTTGCATACAGTCTGCCTATGATAAGCAGACACCGTAGTCTTTGGACACTTGCGATTTTAGAATCACAAGCACGGTGCCAACCATTTATTGATTTGAGGATTCGTTGTGGCGCTGACCTAGAGAATAATGCAGGTCCCTCACCTTACCTCGGGAGCTCTGGCTACTTTTTTCCCATTTAGCACATTATTTATGATGCGTAGCCTTTTTATTCTATTTTCTTTCTTTTTCCGTGTTTTGTGTGCTAAATAAATAAATTATTAGTCTTATTCTTCTTTAAATCACCACCAGAAACACAATACCAAATAATTATAGCTGCGGTCTTCTGTAAGGAGGTACTTCCCTATTTGTGCTGCTCCATATATGAACGGAATGACATTTCGATGTGCCCTACCTCTGCCAAGAACGTATAACTCTCCTCCTCAATGGGTACCTCATTTCTGAGGTGGACTCTGCGAACGTACTTTAGCCAGTATTCTACTCCAGTAGTTTCGGTCAGCCACCTGTTGGAAGGCTGCATTAACCGGAATATTAAGATGTTCCGATACCTGCTTGATCCATTGTCCTGGATTTCGGCCTCTTGGTCTTCTGCCTTCTGCTATGCCAGTTACTACAAATTCTAGGAATCCCAGCGATATATGTGGCCAAAATTACGCTTTGCTACTATGAGACCAAGCTTATCCTAAAGGTTGAGAGGTTGGAGTCCCGCCACAAAGCGAGTTTCAATTCATTTGTGGTGAGAGTACCAACTGACAAGCTGTCGACCTTCAGATCTGGCCGAAGGGTATAGTTTTCCAGCGATTTCAAAGCCGGCTCTTTGACACCCAGACCTTGCGCCGCGCGTCGCCGTCTACGTGTTTTTGTGTTATAAGTTTTGTATATTGTTATGTATGTTAGTCTGTAAGGTATTTGTAAATATGGGCCTTGTTGCCTGACTCAAATAAATAAATAAATAAAAATACTGGAGCATACGTTGAAGGCCTACGGACAGCAGCCACGGTCACTTCTTAAAACGACGACCGATGTATCTAAATATGGACCACATCTCAAACGTATCAATCCTTTGCCTGACGGCGAGATGAGATGAAACTGACAGTTTTTCGAAATTATATGATTATTTTCAGCCCTTTTTCGTCAACTGTTAATATAAGCATAGGCCTCTGTTTGAGTACGCCATCCGTCCATACCATATCCTGAGCTAGTCTTCTTGGAGCGACCTATGATCTTCCCAATGTCGTCAGCGCATCGAGCTGATCTACGAGCGACGATATGATCTCCTTCTATGTATATGTATACATTCATGAAAGCAATGTTCTATTTGAAAGAGACTAACCTGAACGTAATTAAGCAGCAAATTGTTTGACTAACCGAATGAACACCTCGTGGTTGATAGTAAACCAATTAGTACGAACTACGAACGCAGTAAATTGTAACAAGTACCGCGAAATCCGTGTAAATTAAAACTATTTAGCATGAAATCAGTGTTTGGTTAATTAAATAATGCATCAGGAACTTTATTATAGGCATATACTATAGTCATTGACAATATTAAAGCACCAGGTATTTCGGCCTTTACGCAGGCCCATCACACAAAAAGTTTTCGTGAATGGCCATTTGTCTTTGGTCACATCCCAGTAACGACCACGTACGCCTCCCGGTGCAGCTTGGATAGATCCCTCACAAGGTGGACTGATAACCTGGTAAAGGTTTCGGAAGTTCACTGTATGAGGGTGGAGCAGAACCAGTAATTGTGGCGCTTTATGGGAAGTAAATATGTCCAGCAGTGGCCGTTTTTGGCTGATATGATGAGGATGAATAAGAAGCCTCATTAAAACGCTCAAAGTGAAAAATCGGCCAACAGTGTAAGGTTCCGTAGTTGCCTGTCTGTCTTTGTTACATCTACATGCACGAGCCAAGTAAATGGTGCAGTTGCGGTCGTCGACTGAATTTGTACGAAAGTTGGCCTTTTCAAGTACATTTTAAGTTGGTTGACTATTACTCGATAACTAGTAATGTCTACTTAGCAGTGATAGTTTTCCTTTAACATTCAATATAATTATGTACTACTGCCACGAAATTTTACACATTCCCAGTAGAAGCCACAAAGCCCAATGTCACATAAATGGACCACTGAGTTGAACAATGTTTTATGTAAACCAATTATGCGTACGAGCCAAGTAAATGGTGCAGTTGCGGTCGTCGACTGAATTTGTACGAAAGTTGGCCTTTTCAAGTACATTTTAAGTTGGTTGACTATTACTCGATAACTAGTAATGTCTACTTAGCAGTGATAGTTTTCCTTTAACATTCAATATAATTATGTACTACTGCCACGAAATTTTACACATTCCCAGTAGAAGCCACAAAGCCCAATGTCACATAAATGGACCACTGAGTTGAACAATGGTTTATGTAAACCAATTATATTTTTAAACAAGCTATCTAACGACACCCCATACCATGGGTTTAACGAGAAAAAACAATTACAACCCCACTATACGTGAAAAAAAGATAGCTGCGGTAGCCCAGTGGTGGAGGCAGGCGGTTGTCGAATCCCGGCTCGTACCAATGAGTTTCGGAAGTTATGTACGGAATATAATTTGATATGTACCGTTAGCTTTTCGGTGAAGGAAAGGCATCGTGAGAAAACCTGCATACATCTGCCAGGAAATTCAAAGGTGTATGTGAAGTCCCCAACCCCCACTGGGCCAGCGTGGGGACTACTGCCCGTTCCCTCTCATCTATGAGAGAAGGCCTGTGGCCAGCAGTGGGACGTATGTAGGCTGATTTATTTATTTATTTATATAATATACGTGAATAGGAGGTACCATAAAAAAAAGTTTCTGTCAAAAATTTCATTTTGGTACAAGCTTTTATTGTACTTTTCTGTATACCATCATCAACTACTCATTGAGACGATTCTAACGAGCCCAAACTCAACGGGGTTACGCCGGTTAAATACTGAATTCCCATGGCCACCTTCTGTCTCCATCATCAGATCAGCTCGATGGTACCATAATATTGAATTGTCATCCAAACTATACTTATATCCAAAATTTCAGCTCAATCGGTCACCGGAAAGTGGGTCACATTTAACTTGCAAGATTTGATTACAGACAGACGGACAGACTACGGGACAGGTGAAATAAATAAAAGCTTGTAAAAAATCAAGATATTGTTCTACCATTTTGTCGACGTGATTATTTTGTATACACATGCCAAATTACAGCTTTCTAGTCAGCCACAGACGGACATACGGACAGATTCTTGACTACGGAACCCAAAAATGAGGCTATCCGCAGCAGAATCAAGGTAACCGATAAAGCCCTCCGAATCGCTAAACTCATAGGTTGCAGTGGGTGAGGCACATTGCACGTAGAACCGATCTTCGTTTTTTTTTATTAGGTCTTTAGTAGTTCTGGAGCTCAACCGAACCACACACACAACCTTGTGTGTACCGAAGGGCCCCCGGGGGTTACACGAATTTAACATACTGTTGCCTACCCTGCCTTATTTAGGGAAACAGGTCTTCTCGGTGGTGCAGCATGTATGTTGTAGGGATGTTGATTTGCAGGTTCTTGACTGTGGTATTTGCTGCCACTGGAGTTGGCAGAAAACCCCCCGATGGCACCGGCTTACCCTTTCTGAAGGATGGTCTCTAACTATCTGTATAAGTACATTCCAATGATAGATCCTCTTGCTATCATAATGTAACACGCTTTTATTTATAAAATTGGGACTGTTATAAAAACGGGAAGATTTAATAATAAAAGTGTAAAGTTTTAGTATTAAAAATATATAATTTCAATATGGAATTATTTTGTAGTAGACGAAGAAGTTTATTATCGTTAAGGGTTACAATGAACTCATAAATGTTATATTTCTTATTAGAGTTAATTTATTTTTAACTTTTTAGTTAATTTTATTAACAAATAATAAAAGCTTGTTTTTAAAAAAGGTCTTTTTCTTTAATTTTATTAAAATATACCTACAAAAGATTGTAATGACGATTGAAGATTGTGATGATTGGAATGATGGTTTAAGAACATCATATTTTATACACTGAATAGTTGTCCCGATCTTCATAAAAGTTAACGAAGTGAAAAAGCCAGATTGAAATAAGCCGAATATACGAGTAAGCGAGTAAAAAAGTGTGTTGTAGACAGCTAACGTTACTAATTTTATCAAATCAGAAAACACGATAAAAATAAGGCAGCCATTTTGTATAACAGCATCAGCGGTGTCGTAATCCATTACGGGCATTGTGTTCGCAGTACAATGCGCGCATCGCAGCGTGCCATCACGGCACGCTGCGATGCGCGAGCGAGTAATGCACCGTGCGGGGCGCCGAGAAATATTACGCTTCTGTGCTCGGCCGTTGTTTCCGAGTTGGCGTTCGATTTTTAAATTTAACGTTTTCAGAAGTGCTATGAAGGTTTGGCCGTATTCACAAACGTTCAACAAACCTATTTTATAAAAAAAGACCGGGTTGCACTCCGGGAGTGCCGGCAGAAGTGAAAACCGCTAAAGAAGCTTTCACTTCAAAAATCCCAGTATAATTCGTTTGTCTTTATCTGTCACTTTGACATTGCAAGAAAGGAACAAAACATTTTCTTTATCAGAAGCATTTTAAGTTTTACGAATAAGAGGGTATGTCGTTATTTATAGGTTGGTAAACTTTCGCGGGAGATTAGCTTAGATGAAAATCTTATCTGTCGTATGCTAGAACTATCACTCCAATAAAAACGATGAGTAAGTATATGTTCTAGCTTTGCTGTTAGGGACACTATTCGTGGTGGAGATGAAGGTTATTATTAGTAAGGGTCTAGTTGAAAACCAACGTTGTCGTGTAAATACCTTGCAACCCTTTTCCTAGCCCCTCTTTAACCCCCTACGCCAAGAGAGGGTGTTACAAGTTTAACGTGTCTGTGTATCTGTGTATCCGTCTGTCGTATCGTCGCTCCCGAACGGATGGACCGATTTGAATGCGGTTTTTTTTGTCATAAATAATGTTATCCCGAGTGTTCTTAGCCATGTGTCATGAAAATCTGTTGAGCCGTTTTTGAGATATTGAACTTTGAAATGAAAATGTCGGGGGTTTTTCAACTTTTCTAAGTTGTAGTTATTAACATCACATATCCTATAGGTACTATTAAACGAGCAATATTTGTATGTATATATATATATACCATTTGCAATCACGTTCTCGGAATTAGTTCCAATGTTTTCGATGAAATTTGGAATACAGGGGCGAGATATCGATCTTTAGGTCGCTTTAGTGAAAGACAATTTCAATATGGCGGTTTGTTTACATAGTTAGCAAAGTCCATTGACGGCCACTTTAGGTTAGGCTCTCGGCACAACTAGGTCATACAAAATTAGAAAGAAATATCGTCTTTCCTGTAATATTCAATGTGTGTGTATTGTATTGTAGTTAACAGCTTAATACGAGTATGTGCATGTTAGTTATGTTTTTATCTCATTCATATTTTTTGAGGATTATTGAACGAGCGATCAACGCGAACGAAGTTCTCAGTTTTGGCTGGGGACAACATTTCTTGGTATTTCCGGATGTGTGGATGTCCGGCTGTTCTCGCGTTATTCTCAATCGATTCTCGTGATTTTTCAAGCAGGTTCATTAACTATATAGTTTTCTTTGGCGATTCAGTTTCAAAAGCTCAGTACCGAAATCTGTTATACCAGCCTCCCTGCCAAACCGCTATATATAAAAAAAAAATACTACAACATGTGCATAGTCCGTTATAACACTTTGCCTGATGACCTTAAATTAGAGTATAAGAACTCGTTTAAAAGTAAATTGACAAAATGGCGGCAGGCTAAATGTTTTTATAGTGTTAACGAATATCTGGCATTTGACATAGGTAATTAATTGATTATTTGACATATTTATAAATACTAGGTTCTAATTATAGGGACTTGATAATATTATTATATAGTATAAGGAAATGACATGTTATACATTGACGACTCCGAGAATATTTGGCTACTATTTAGTATTAAGGATCCTATTTGATACAGGTTGGCGACTGGTGTACCTATGTAGTACAGTGTTTTACAAAAAAAAAATGTTATGACATTGTAAAAATTTGCTGTCCTGCATGCAGGTTGAATATGCATGAACAAATTCAGTTTTAAGACCTTACCCTGTTACCATATTCTGGCAAATAAAATAATTTGAATTTTGAATTTTCTGAAAAAAAAATTGAATGAAATTGCCCATGTCCACAGGAAAGAATCGAACCCTACATCTCAGTATTACTAAACTGCTAGCGAGTGCGAGCGAGAGGTCAGACTCTCTAGACTACAAATATACTAAGCTAGCCTAATGCATATCAATGTACCACGCCCTCGCCGTGTCGCCCTCGTCGCTCTAATATGTTAAATTCACTCGCTTCCTTTGGCACACCCACTCTATGTTAAGGTATGTTACTTGCGCTGCTATAATATATCACATTGGTATTTAAATGGCGTGTAATCGCGACTGCAGACATTCGTCTTAATTGAAGGAAGGAGCGTCCCTGGAATATTGCTTTTGTCCCAGTCCCAGTCTGACAAAGTTTCATTCTGCTTTTGAGCGACAGTGACATGAAAGTGAGTGTCTCCACCGATAAAGATGTCACTTGGGGATGGGGACATCTATACTAACATTATAAACAGGAAGTGTCTGAAGTTTGTATTCTTTGGGCAATATTCGGACCCACTTACCCGATTTCGAAAATTATTAAAAAAAGAACGGACTGTCTGGATGGTTATAGGGTATACTTTATTCTGCGTTCTTTGCAATACGAAGCCGAGTGGGCAGATGGTATCACATATTGACTCAAATCGTTTCATGACCTGGTCATCGTGGGTGTGGGTATTTGGTGTTGTGTTCCTGCACGGCTAGCATGCGACGGCGCGCGAGCTCGCTCGATTTTTCTCGCACTATCCGTCTCTTTCTTATTAGAACACTTAGAACAAGAGATATAGTGCGATATAAATCGAGAGTATGTCGCGGCCGTCGCATGCTTGACGTGCTGGTGATGAATAAAGTCGCCTGAGCTCCCGAGGATGGGCTGTGTTGAAAGTTTGGGGCTTGCATTTGTATCCAGCTGTCAAAACAACGAATGCACAAATCAATAATGAGTTGACAACGCTCTTTTGATTATTATTTGTGTCACAAGGTGGTTCGGTTGTTTGTCACCAACATAGTGTTGAAAAAAATCGCATGTCTCAGTGCCTAAACTAGATATTAGAGCGAGGAAAACGAATAAATGTGCTAGAAAATCTTAGGTGTAACTTTGTTAAAATGTCGAGTAAAAGTGCTTAATTATTTTATTTTAGCCCAGATTATGAATATTCAAGAAGCGTATAATGAAAATAGAAATACCTAATTACAGGACGGTTCAAGGTGTACAATGTTTTTTTGCTGTGGAACATAGACAGTAGAAATTATTGGTTGCGTTTCTAAAACGACCTAGCAATGGTTCCAAATAAAAAAGCTTGACAACAAACTATGTGGAGAAGTTGTTAAATGAAGCTCCAGATATGCTCCTAACAACCCAGGTATATTCAATTTAAACCTATCTATTTTAAACTGTCATTTCAATATTTTTCCTATAAATATTATAAATGCGAAAGTTTGGATGATTGTTACTCAATCACGCTTAAGAGCGTGCAAACAAAAAGTTCGTATTTTAGCTAACGTAAGGCTTTTTCAAAGGCCATAGTTTCGCTCAAATGATTGCATTCTTAAAGTAAACTACTGTTTTTTATAGATAAACTCTTATTCTAGACCACACCATTGCTATAATTCTATTTATATAAACGGTTATTTAAAACAACCAGGTTTTCGTCGGAGTATTTTGCAAAAATACGCGTCAGAGCTATCTTTCAGGTAGAATATTTCCATTTTAAACTTTCAAAAATGTATCGATGTTTGCCATTTACAATGGAATATATAGTCTTTTAGTACATACTAATCGCACTAGTTCTAAAATATTGGTTTTTCCTATTAAAAAATAGCACTACATAATGTCTAATTCGGTTAGTTTAAACATTTTTTTATTCACGTATTTGATGATGTTTTGGAAATCAAACATTTTATTATAAAACTACAGGACTTGTTTAATATTACGTGATTTTTTTTTACGCTTTTGGGTGACCCATTTTTTAAAAACCACTATATAGCCGCGAGCGAAAACGTTGTTCAATTCATTACGCGCCGGGCCTTCCCAAAGAACGGACGTATCGCTCTCGTCGCTGCCCAAAGGTCGGTGACCGAGCGTACCCGACACGCGCCTGACTAGCTGTAGTGCGTCCGCTACTGATTGATACTTGGTAAGTAATTTTACATGTTAAGTAAGTTTATTTATTTTATTGTTTCACTAAGCACTAAAGTGATATAACTTTTTATAGAAATGGGTAATAAACGAACATTATTTGGGATGAAAAAATCCAATAATACTACGTACGGCCAGACAAGTTAAAAGTTAAGTCACCAATATTATTCATATTATTTATGTTTATACCGCACTTGCCTAGGGGTTATGTAACGATTGTATGAAATATTTTCGAGTTAGTAATCGTTTTATAAAATTCGTCACCATCATCATCTTAGCCTGCAGCGCGCGCCGCGCCGAAACCCCTACACATAGAAAGCTGAAATTTGGCATAGAGGTTTCTTTTATGATTTGTACTCGGGGTAAGGCTAAATTTATAGGGGATGAGAAGGGGGTGGAATTCTGAATTAAAAAAACTTTGCTTTTTAAACTTACGATCATATAAAGTACGATCATATAAACTTACGATCATAAAATTCAAAAGGTATAAAAGAACATATCATGTTTCACTGTTTTAGAAAATTCCACCCATAGAATGCTGAAAAAGGGGTGGGAAGTTTGAGTGGGAAAACGTTATATTTAACCTACGGTTATGAAACTTAGAAAATGTACTTTTCAAGGGAAATCAATGTTTTTGGTAATTACTTTTTGTGGTAAAGATGAACTTTATTTTCAGACAAAAAAATGAGAAAAACCGTCGAATATGGGTGAGGACCAAATTCTTCGCCAGGAGTGGACGTCTTTCGGTTGATATGATGATGATGATGATATGTGATACTGCAAAAACAAAGGATATTGCACAAGACAATCAAGGAACTCCAAAAAGAGCTCTTTTGGAATATATGTTGCCATATGTAATGCCAGTTCGGTGTGGACAGAAGAAGAGTTCCAGCTGTAAGACTGCAAAAATGAATAAAGATGACTGGATTTGGAAGGAGAAGATGGAGGAAAATTAATATTTAAAGAAATGAAATGGTTGATGGGAGGAAAGTAGGTCAATGTCAATTAGGGACATACTTACCTAGGAGAAACTTAAAATAAAGATAGATTCATTTATTTATTTTATAAAATAACATGATTATTTTATTTTACATCAAAAATAAAATACATTCACTAAAAGATCGTCTATAGGCATAATCATTTGAACATTTTAAACTACACGAGTGGCTCGGATTTACTCGGACCAATATTCGTACGGCTTGTGTTTGTAATTTAAACACTGTCAGAGTCAGTCGAGTCTCCATACAAAAATATACCGTATGACATAAGGAAATAAGTGCATCATCATCATCCCCTAGCGTTATTCCCGGTTGTGCCCTAAAGGAGCTCAGGCTCCGCTTTGACAACTACTCCCAAGATTTGGCATAGGCACTAGTTTTATGGTAAGTAAATAAGTGCGTAAGTTTAATAAAATAAAAACATTTAAAACTACAACTAAAACTGATTTTTATTTCCTACCTCACTATAAAGTGAAAGTATAACGATGATCAAGAAGGGTCGGTCCAACAGCACGGCAGCACTCGAACCGCACGCACACAGTAAACATCGTAGTGTGGGTTGCTAATCATAGCCGCTCGCAGGCGATCGCGACTTTGTCGAGTTGTAACGAAATGTTTGCACGCTCTTAAAAACGGCCTAACCGATTTGAATGAAATATAGCCTGGATTAACCTAAAGATAGTTTTATCCCGGGTCTGCGCAGACGAAGCCGCGGGCGAAAGCTAGTTAAGTTATAAATTTTCTCGCTCAGGGCATAAATAGTAGGTAGGTGCCTAAAACGTTTTATAATACACGCGCGTAAAAATTATTTCCGACTCGTGTCGAATTATACGAGTAGGTATACATTTGCTCGCTCCAACCGCTTATGTATATAATTTACTTTAAAAACAAAGTTTTAACCGACTTCAATTTAGTACTCCGCCAAGCCACGAGAACATTTCCACATTTCTTTTCCAATTTACCACATGAACTGATTTCCGAAAACAAATGCGTTGATTATTAGAGAAAAAAACCCAATCGCTGTATGTGACCCGATAATATTAGAGGACTTCCGTCGATTAAACAAGGATCACCTTTGGCACTTCATTAGTTGCTATTTCAACGGAATCTTATCAGAATCTGTGATATACCTTTGTACTTTTAAGTACATAATTGATGAATTCCATAAGTCATCTGTGGTCTTCATCATCAATTCCACTCCACCAAATTTATGATTTCCAGATGTAAATACACGAGTTATAATAGAAAATACCAAAATCACTACACGCGTGCCTAATATAATTGAGGAGTTCCCTCAATTCCTCATGGATCCCATTATCCAATTGAATATTTGAAAAAATGGGACCCACCTGGAAGCATATAGTTACAAACGAAAAAAAAAATTTACGAATCGGCCCTTCAATGACGGAGTTCTGAGGTAACAAGCATTGAAAAAAAAAATACAACCGAATTGAGAACCTCCTCCTTTTTTTTGAAGTCGGTTAAAAATGACTCTCGTCGAGAATCACCTACATTCCGCAATTGTGCGATAAATAATTATTTTGTATTATTTTTTTGTACCAATTACAAGTAAAGAGAAAATGGCGTACATTACCCTTACAGTGCATGGACAACACGTTGTACAATCAACGTACGAGTATCTGTGAATTGCGCCAAGAATAAGGCATACAGCGACATCTGTTATAGGAGGATACTATATGCACAAGGATATTGCGTAGTTGGACGCTTGGCCTCTAGATGGCGATGGCGGTGCCCTTTCACGCCTCACGGGTTGAGTGATCAATTTGAATGTTGACAGCCACAGCACAAATAATCCGTTTCTAGCAACTTACGGCCGAAAAATAAAAACATGAAGAGTAAAATCACTTGGATACAAAATAAACATTGGACTGTGCATAATTATAATTAATTACAGGGTAACTTTAGTTGTATTACATTCATTTGCGAGCTGGGGCTTTACAAATTACCGCCCGTGGTGCGTACACTATTTTACGTCTTCTCCTGGGTGTGAAGTGAGATTTGCCGCTGCGCCCGTGGGCGGTAAATCTCACTTCCATCTTAGAGTGACGTAAAATTAATTTTGACCAATCACGAGGCTCGATTTCCAGAAGACATCAATGCGAAAAAATAAAAAAAGCGGTTGGCTGCACTTCGTTTCAGCAGGGCGAATTTCAATAGGTAGATACCAAGTTTGTTCAATAAATTATTATTTCCGTTAACTCGTAGAAAAAGTATTGTATGCAATAGTTGTATAATTAGCTTTTTAACTCTCGTACCTTAATTAGGCCACTCAGCAAGCTTCGTGCCTTAAACGTGGTACTCGACTGAAAAAGCATAAATTATATAACGATTGCATAAATTACTATTTGGCTACTTAGGCTGTTACTAACAATACGACGCTGATTGTACCAAAGGTTTTGATTTGAAATCTATTAGAAGCCGATGACAGTACATCGCGGTCATCCTCATAAATCCAGAATTTTCAATGAATTTGCAGATTTCGGGGACGGTTCAAGCTGTCTTAAACGCCTCGCCTAACCTAAACAAACATAAACTTGTCGCCCGTCGTGACCTTTAATAGGTACGTGAGTTTAATCCGTAGATTTATTAGTAGTATTTAAGTCCTAAACGTTCGTATTTTTCCCTCTTTTCGACAACAATATTGCGAGAATAATTAAGCCTCGTTTCGAAAGACCACTGGTTAAGGAATTTTCCTGGACCAGTACTCGTTCATTAATGGAATAAACCACTTTATCATGGACGCAAGGATATTTTGTTGTTCCCAGCTTTGACTGCATAATGTAGCGGATTTCAATATTTTAATATTTATAAGCAATTCGTTTGTTATTGGGCCCGTCCCTTCCGCAGCGTGTTTCATAAGATTTGCTCTTGAAATACACATTACTTATGATTATCAAATTTTGAGTTCAATGCGCAAATTCTCGGAAAGCAGAAAATGAGTGAATTCGTACGAGAATGAAAAGGGGAGCAACGCACCTTAAGTACCTATTATTTTGCTGGTCAGAAGATATCTACGTAATTAAATAAAGAAGTAAGTTTTACGAGTATAAATGTGAAAAGTCCAACACGAGATAGAATTTGTAGCTTTGTTGGTGGTATTATCCGAATTATATAAAATTCCTTCGTGATGATATGAACACATTGATCATCAAAAGATGTCCACTATCGGACAGGCCTCCCCCAAAGAGTACCACAATGGCCGGTCCTATGCCACCCGCATCCAGCGGACTCCCGCCGCCGTCCACCTTGTACCCTCTGCGCCTTCCAGTTCATGGTCACCACTCGAGACCCTTTCTGCCATAAAGGCCACTTCAGTCTAGCCATTCGGAGGCTTACATCGGTTACCTTGTATACCTTCTGCTCCGATAGCCTCATTTTTGATGCGATTCCGCAGAAAAACTCCGAACATAGCTCTCTTCATTGTTATTTGGATGATTATGAGCCTTTTTATGAGGACCGTAGTAAGCGACCACGTTTCAGTTCCATAAGTCATCAGTGGCAACACACTGGTCAAAGACTCTCTTAAGACTCTGCGGAATATTGTATGAAATGTAGCCTCCTGAAAACTGCGCATCAGAGTTGGATTTGATGATTGACATAGCGACACGAAGCGTGAATATTCACGTCGAGATCGACATGCTTATGTCCATAAATAAGAGTGTAATATCTTATGTCAGTCGCCACCTTAACCTGGGCTGTTATTCGCTAAGCGTTAATGCGGCTCACCCCGCCGTTCACCCGTCACGAAACTAGACCTCTACCTACGCTTGGTTACTACGCATCGCGGTGTCAAGATATATTTGTGGGTGAGCGTTGAGGTGAGCTTAAACCAAGTTACAGAATAGAGGGGCTGGGCTGTTATTATTTACGCGCTAATGCGCTTCACCCCACCCGACACGCCCAACGAAACTAAACCTCTACCTACGCTTAGTTACTACGACTAGTGGCGTCAAGATATATTTGTGTCTGAGCATTCGTTGAGGTGAGATTAAGAAAAACTACAAAATAGCTGCAATGTTTGTGGAAATGCAGCACCGCCCGTCCGCCAAACGTAGCGTTGCGCGACTGCGTGACTTTTGCTCCTTATTTACATCAGGAAATCTTTGACTTTCCTACCTAGTACAATATTGGCTCCCTATGATAAGGCATACGTGTCAAGACCTTTAAAATACAGGGTTATAAATATGAAATTCAACGTATTCGTGTTAAATGGTTATATGGGAGGTAAATTGCAACTTTTAGGATATATAAAAGAACCAGCTTCGCGATGGTCCACTTTTAATTTTTGCCTTTAAAATGTCAGCTTATTCAACATTCTGATTACCAAGTGTGTTACGAGTATTTTAATTTATTTATTTCATTCCTTATTCTTTAAATTTTAAGCAGTGGAAAAAAATAAGAATCCGATTATGGCGTACTATCTTACGTCTTCGAGTAGAATTCATTTTTAAATCGTAATTATGAAATACCTCGTCTAGTAAATTGTTTAAAAAAAGGAATTTAGGAAACTTTGATATTTTTTAAATTTTATATGTGGAAAACATATGCTCCAAAAGTTAGCAATCTAACTCCCCTATAATCCTTTACGGAAGAGGTTCGATAAACAACGACGTATAACACGTGTATGGGTGATTCTTGAGAGGGTCAATTTTCAGCGTCCAGAGGGAAAAAGTACCCGAAAAAATAAAATAATTAACCTGACACATTTTTGTTTAGTAGTTCAACACTTAATCTAACTGGGGCAGGATTATTTTTTATTTTAAGGTAAGTAGAATCTGCCATAAAAAAATATCAAACACCTAAAACATGATTCCCCTGATGCGTCCATCCGCCATTTTGTGAACAATCTACTCTGAAAAAAACTAGTTATGGATTGAAATCAAATATTGTATCGAGGTAAATCGTTAGAATATAAGTTTAAGATTCAATTAAAAAATATATGGTTCCCCTATTTATCACAGTTTTTATAGGAATCTATATCAAAGGTTTGTCCAGAGCTAACGTATGATTCCCCTGATGCCTGACTAAACAACGCGCACATCCCTACTGCAATGTATTGTGACGCGTAACCTCTGCCGTGCCTCACCCTTGTCAGTTAGCGCTATCAACGCCGCGGAGAGAGGACGCGTCGGTCGCTGGAGCTCTGAGCAATGAAGGTAGATATCTAATTCCCCTGACTTTGGTTCACTATGACTATGATTACTCTGTATTTTCATATAAAATCTATTTCCTGCAATTGGCATACAATGTTTAGTGTAGAGAATAACACATGAATGAATGCGTGTTTTGATTTAATAGATACTCTTATATTAATAATAGTTTCGGCATAATCGACAAAAAACATACTTTTTCTTATTCCCCTGACTCTGATTCCCTCGGTTTCTGATTCCCCTGATTCTCATTCCCCGGTTTTTTGAACGGGGTAATGATAGATTTCTGAAGTTTTCTTGAAAATAAATATTTTATCATATAAATTCGTCTTGCTTTACGATGGTGCGTCTCGAGTTTCGGGACGGGTGTAAATGGTTTCAAATTACCTTCATCAATTTGCCGTCTTACAGTCCAAGCACTAAGTTGGTTCCACCAAGCCCTAAAAAATGATGAGTCATTGCTGTTCCCGTAAGAAACCGATTTCGCAGCATAGTGTTGACTAGATCACGATCTTCCCGTGCCGTCGTACACCTAGGTCTCCCTGTTATTGGTCTGCGTAGGTTCGAACTAGTTTCTAGAAAACTGGCGAACACGCTGAACTGTAAAAAACAATACACCGACTATTCTTGCGGTTTCTCGCTGACTTCTCCCATTTTCCAGCATCGTCAGGATTCTGGTACATTCCTCGGGTGTGAGTGACATAATTACTAATTTAATAATGACAAGTGGATACTTGGTAGACTTCTTATAAATACATTTTCACCTCAGCAGCTCGAACAAGCATATTTTGCTGCGTGAAAACAGTGTGCAAAATGCGATTTTGCTCACTCCGTGAGACAAAGTAGCTTTTTAATTTTGGTGCGGAGCACTGACATTTCGTCGTATGGGGTCTATTACCTACAAGTTCAGAATATTTGAACTTTATTAGCACTGTCCCTTTCATTCCATTACGAAAAAAGAAAATGGCAGACATAGGTCGATCCGGGAGAAACGCTAGGTTAATGATGATTTTTGCAAGTCATGCAAAGAATTAATGTCAATGATACTATAAGTCTCAAATTATGGTACTAGTCTATAAGAATAGTAAGAAAAAAAATACAGTGAATTTTTTATTTATTCCAAGTTCGATAATTTTGTATTTATTTAATAAAACATCTGATTAAATACCAAAGATTATCATTCCCTTGTCAATTTTATGATTCCCTTGTACTTTTTATGATTCCCCTCTCATTTTTCTGATTCCCTTGTACTTTTTATGATTCCCCTGACATTTTTTCTCATTCCCCTGACAGCTGAACTTTGAATTGGTATATTTCCGAACCTAATTGACCCAAAGTGATGCCTATTCGATAAATGTGTTTATTATTAAATATTTAATTGGATTTTATTGTAACTTAGTAAAAATTTCTTAAAATAAAAAACGCCACGGGAATGAGATGAATAATGCAATTCTCAAGAATGACCCGTATCAGACAAAGCAAGTACTCAACTGGCATAACGTAATCAGTTTAATTTAGTTGTGGGCTATAATTAATTGCGACGACCATGTAATATCGCTGTTGATGACTGATATTACGCCATACGTCAAAAGGGGTTAATTAGGGACGGCTCAGGGTAAATAACGATCCCCCTCGGTGGTGCCCGCCTTGTCGGGGCGGGGAAGCTTAGTAACCGTGGAATGGTCACCCACCGTGAAGCTAAGATGCACCCAGGGCCAGCTTGTTTGGGCTGCCGGCTGGCCCGAGGAGGGCGCTCCTAGCGGCCTTGGCCAAACCCCGCTCCACATTCTCGACAAAACTACACGAGACTGGTTTCGCCGGAATATTTGCCGAGACCGGGCGAAACCGAGAGCGGCCCTCTATATTCTCGCCTTGCGCAGTTGTAATTGGACTTTGGACTTTCATACAAGATGGACGCTTCCTACGGTTGCCGTCGATCGACTGACGGAAGCGCAGTGAGAATGTGGAGGAGAAGTTTCGCGCAAACACGAAACTACACGAGAGCTCTTTGATGTTTGGCCATTTAATCGTATCGGTACGAAACGGAGACTACACGAAGATACGCAAAACAATACGAACATAGACGAATACTTACTCCACACTCTCGTATTCGGCAAATCTCGTGAACCTTTGTCGAGAATGTGGAGCGGGTGCCTAAGGATGCGTAGGGGAGGGACCGTAGAGGAAGAGGAGTACCGGTTTGCAGTTCTCCCTATCTTCTGCGGCCGAAGGGGGAAAGCAGGGGGAGACGCGTGTTGCTATAACGGTGCACCACTCTCCCTACCCCCTGCGAACTTGGCGGGACCGTTCCGCTGAAACGGTATTGGTGGGACCGCAGAGGAAGAGGAATGCCGGTATCACAGTGCGCCGCTTCCCTATCCTCTGCGGCCGGTGGTCGGTGGCGGAACCACAGATCTGATCCGCCACCGGGTGCTGGATTTTCCGCACCCACGATGGGGGGTCCGCTACTGAACAGGTGGATCTCCACCTGTTCAGTAGGAGGAGGCAGGTGCGTCTAAACATCTGGCGCGACTCACGTGGAGAGCCTCCGGGCATCCGCGGAGAGCCGCTCGTGGGGGGTTGCCGCCAGCGGGGTCGCGGATGTGTGCGCAAGCGTTCCCGTAACCTCGCCACATGGCGGCGAGGCGGCAAGAGGGGGGGTTTAATGGGTATGCCGTGGGTCTCATCAGCTCATGAGGGAGTCCCACATAACCATTCGGGTCACCCCCTGCGCCCGGATGGTATGCGTGACGCATTTTCCCCCCTAAACAAAAAAAAAAGGGTAAATAACGATGAAATATCGCGTTTGTTTATTTACTTCCTATCTTTTGCCCTCAACTTCGTCCGCGCGGAACTCCTTTGTCGTACCTCAATACAAAGTTCGCCCTCCATTTCACCACCTTACTAGATGATTTTCAGGATAAAATCTTTCTATGATCATGAACCACTCTGCTATCGCCGCTTACTTATATTCTGTGTATAAAATTATATATATTTTCTCGCACATATAAAACAGGCTTTAGTATAAGTTTTACCGAAACAAAACGTTACGACCGCGTTCGCGTTTAGCTGTCAAATCCCATACAAATTGAGGGTAAAACGCAAACGCGATCGTAAAGTTTTGTTTCGGTAAAGCTTATACTAGAGCCTCTGGACTGAACTCAAACGTGGTTTTCGTCCAGTCTAGTTGTAATAGCAACTTCTATGTGAAAAGATATAAACACACATAAAATATAAAATTAAAATTTCTATTTCAGCCCAACCGAAATTTATTTCAATATTATTAGCTTCCCTACTTTTCCGTTCAACTTAATTTACTTTGAGCGATGTTATGAAAAGTTGGCTCCTTTGATCTCGGCTCAGTTTTGCTAACCATTTATAATGCCTTTGATCATACTTTTTATATTTTAGTGTTTGGATTAGATAATTAGTACAGTCGAGCCCTTCGGCGAGACGGCGAGAGATCTGTAAGGATTGCACAGTTGCGTAATTATTATCTTTTCGGATTACGATTCGAGTTTACCAAAGGCTTTGAATCATTTTTGTTTACATAAGGTATTAATTCTGTCCGTATTAATCTATACACATAATAAAGCTGAAGACGGTCGAAAGTCTGTACATGGAAGATATTCGAAAAAAAAATGGCTGGGGATACTAAGAATCGATAATAGAACACGTTCCAAATGTTAACGGATAGTCATACATGCCGACGATTTGTTGACACGAGGTCGCAAGAGGTGCTTTCGACGACAAAGTTAGCCTTATTGTTATTGCCGACGAAAACCTTTGACCTTGGATACGTGCGTAGGTATGTGAATTTAAAATTCGCATTTGATGTTTTGACGAAAATCCCTTCTAAAAAGAGAACAATAATATTTTATCTCGGGTCATTTTGAACATGTGGCTAATTTGTTAGTTATATATTTAAATTACATTACAAGTGTAACACGGAAAAACTATACAACAATACCATTGTTTAGTCACGTGCTAACGCTTCGAAATGAGAAGGCCACGTTTAGTAGGTAAATACTTTACTCGGATACTAACTACATATATTGTTTAAGTGGCAAGGTTCGAATTAAAACGAATAGTATATCGGTATTAACAACCTTTTATTGCCCGACTATACGGCAGAGCCGAAAGGATTGTTTTTAGTAGTTGCAGTATACTTAGTACAACGTAACCAATTAGCGGTTACACTTAAGAATGAAATACAATGGCTCCTTTTTGTGCCTAGTTCAAATAGAAGTAAATTCGTTCTAGAAAAGCAATTCAGACTATATAATTATTTTATAACGTTCAAAACTAGCCCCCGATTGCCGTGGCTGTATAAAATAATTCATACGTATTTAAGTTTACCAGCGACACCCGTGCTTCTAAATCATCGCCAATCTTTTGTTTACGAGCAAAGATAACTTGCCTCAGAGTGGCGCGCCAAACGGTTTACCAACTCATATCTACCTTTTACTTTTCTAACCTCAAATATCCTATTGAAGGAACTGAAAAGGGAACTGTATGGGGTAGAAATAGAGTTTACTTTTATAATTATTGTTATTTAAGGTACGAGTTTAGAAAAGTAGTCAGACGATATCGGGGGTGGTATTTTTTTGTATTCCAACGTGTTTTGGCTTTGGTTTGCATTTTTAATCTTTTTTCCAGTATGGTAAAGTTAGATTTTGCATTTGTATAACTGTAAATAAGATTTTTCGTGACTCAGCAATTGATTTGACGATATCTGAAACGTCTTTAGATTGGATATTTGAGACTCCGACTGTGAGTTAAGATTTCAGCAATGTTTTTAAAAGGATAATGTTTTATAGAAGATCGAAATCGTAGACAAAAATGTTAAGTGTTTAGCGTATGGCGTCACATTATTTGTCATGTCATTTTGTTTTCTAAAATACTTCGATCTTCGGTCCTGGTACAATATCAACTTTGTTCTATAGGGTGTCCCAAAAAGAACGCAAGATTTTCCATACATTATGTGTGGACACCCTTTATTAATTGTTTGCGTCATATCATCTGCATCTGCACAGGCACTGGAACGTTTTCAAAATAGAATTGTGTTTATATATGTATTAACGAGCACATTGTTCGCGCCGATATTATCTTATAGTATCTTATCTGATGGCGACTTTACTAACAATAGTTGGTCTCTTGGAACAAAGTCGTGTAGCGTGACTCGAGGCAATATTTTTCTGCTGTTATTTCCAGTATGCCGCAAAGCTACTACGATCGCCGTAGTTATCATTTTGTCTACCATCTTTATTCATTGCGAGCGAATCTTTTACAACTTAGTTTAACATCGCATGTTTTACGCTTCTGTTTAATGTACAACGTTGTTTAGTAATAGCCTGCGGCACTACCTTGGTACGGTCGATTGCAGTTATATCCCCATATAAAGGAATACAGCGGTCATAATAACACATGTACACTGTATGCATGTGGTGTTCAGTTCCAGACCTCGTATCATGGTCGGCCTTATCACGCGATAAGTGACAAGATAGAGCGTGAGTCTCGTTCTACTGAACGGTGTTAGCCAGTGACTCTTGTCTCTCTTGAGGGGTCTGGTGAGTAAGGTCACCAGTGTTTCCGAGTACGCTTTTTAGGTCCTGCGTTTGTGTCTAGCTGTCAACAAAACGTATCCTCAAATCCACATCGGAGTCACAAGTAGGCTAAGAAACAGTGGCGACACTTGAGACAACACAGGCCATGATTGTTGAGCACCTTGAAAACAAGTCAATGCATTAGACCGCTATTATTCCTCATTTACCGACATTAACAACTTGCCCGAAAGCATGAAGAATGAATGCATCTTATTTGCTAATGATACCGGTGTAGGCATCAAATGGACCGTAAGTTCTTTTGAATCTGATATAAATACAGCTTTGCGAGAAGTGATCAAGTGATCACCTGCTTAAGAGAAAATAATCCATACTAATACTAATATTAAGATTCTAATAACTAAGATACTAGTACTAATTACTAATATTACTAATCCTTACTAATATTATAAATGCGAAAGTGTATGTGTGTGTTTGTCCTTCTTTCACGTCGCAACGGAGCGTCGTATTAATGTGTTTTTTTTGTATGGAGATAGTTTAAAGGCTGGAGAGTGACATATGCTACTTTTTCCAGCGGGAAAACATCTAATTCCCACGGCAAAATTTCAATATGTTACACTTTCCTATAACCACGCGGGCGAAGCCGCGGGCATCAGCTAGTAATATCATAAATGCGAAAGTGTGTTTGTCGGTCTGTAACGTCTTCACGCTTAAACCGCTAAACCGATTTAAATTTGGTATAGAGGTATAGTGTGAGCCCCATGGAAGGACATAGAATAGTTTTTATCCCGGAAATCATCCCCTAAGGAGGTGAAATGGGAGGTGCAATTTTCTATAAAGCATGTCCACCATATATAAACCCTGCCCACGCGGACGGAGTTTAAAAATAAATCTCATCGTCATCATCATATCAGCCGAATGACGTCCACTGATGGACATAGGCCTCCCCCAAAGAGTGCCAAAGTGACCGGCCCTGCGCCACCCGCAAAAAAAAAAAACTAAATAAACCCAAATGCATGCAGTTCGGGTCGGGCAAAGCCAACATCCTGTTTAGATGAAAATCTAAACATCTATAAACCCAAACATCTCAACTTCCACATTTATTAACTAGTAGGACTGCTACCTACAGTTGGGAAAGTTCCTAAGAAAAGCATCGGGTCGAAGTAGGAACCTAACCAAACACAATCACCTCCGGCCGCCTTCAATAACATTACACAAACACGACCACCCTGTGGCGCCGCAAAGTGGTTAAGGCTTCTGCCATCTATTTTACTAGGAAGTATATTTGTATTAGTCGCTTTCGATCCTAACCACATTTCTTATGTTTGCGACTGGGACCTTTCACGACTTGTTAGATGATGTGTTAGAACAAGCGCTAAATATTAAAAAGTTTCTGTCAATTTTTGATACAAGCTTTTATTGTACTTTTCTGTATACCATCATCATCTACTCATTGAGACGATTCTAACGAGCCCAAATCAATGGGGTTACGTCGGTTAAGTACTGAATTCCCATGGTCACCTTCCGTCTTCATCATTAGATCGGCTCGATGGTACCATAATATTGAATTAAATTGTCATCCAAACGATACTTATACCCGAAATTTCAGCTCAATCGGTCACCGGGAAGTGGGTCAAATTTAACTTGCAAACTTTGATTACAGACAGACAGACAGACAGACAACGGGACAGGTGAAACTAAATAAAAGATTGTAAAATGCAAAAGCTATTGATCTCAATATAAGCAGCATGAAACGCCTTTTGTTGAAAAATCCATTATTCTCAGTTAAAGAGTATAATTAGAGATCTTGTCATGACACGTTAATAATTATTTCTTAAAGTTATAATAAATTCATTTCACATTCATTGTTTGTATTTTCACATGGACATTATTTTTAAATGAATGACGATATCTAACAGGAGATATATATATTTTTTATTTTTCAATGTAATTGTGTATTTTACTTTGTTGACATTGTGCTAATATTTTTATTAAATACGTTATTTGTTTTTGACGTTTATGATATTAATTATTATAATTTTGACATATCATACCATGAAATAATGATCTTATCTTATTTTTTCGTATTTTATCTTGTGTTATGAATCGATTCACAAAGCAATAGTAGTACAATTTACGTCTATGTATCAATTTTGTTTCATGCAGCGTGTTTCTTGAAAATATTGATGGGGCTCGAAGCTTATCGATGGGATAGACTTGTGATTTTTTTCCACTTTTTTTAACTCTTCGCGTAGGTAAATCAAATGCCAGTCGCATTTGTAAAAATAGTGCCTACGCAGCGTAGGTTACGCTATGTCTTAAGATTACGTGCCAAAGCAGAACTTGGGCTCATTTATGGCACAGTCAGCATCAGAAGTAGCTAAGCCAAATAACACGCTCAAAATTACCTACACACTACCTTATTCCCTTGACGTTAGAGTTGGTGTATCGGTCATTTTGAGCTAGTGCTCAAAATGACCGGGTCCTAGTGGACCGCTTAGCAACTTTTGCTGCTGACTGTACTATACCGAGAAAAATGCTAACATGATGAGGATGTAAGCAAATCAAAAAGAAGAAAAACAAAAGCTATATTTAGTACGCCTCACTGAAAAAACAAAGTTCGGTTTTTGTCATTCAATTAAGTAGCTTTCCTTGGAGAGAAACATACCTACACATATTTCCAGGCGAGCAACAAACATCTATTTGACCAGAGAAAATCATTGCTTGCTAACTTCAAAGCTATCGTTAAATGGAAATCTATTACGAAAAGCGCAAACATCTCAGCGCAACATTACTGGAACTTTTTCAGATGAGAAATTCTTTTGCAATTTATCAGCAAGAAAATTGAAATCGAAAAATTTCATTCACTCCTTTGAAAGTAAACCGCATTATGGTACCACGAAACGAAGGCAGTATGCACCTTAACTGGAAAATATTTGTTCTAGCAGCAGTTACCGCTCCGTACGAAGCAAGTTGTAGACACAGCGCTGAATATAGGAATATATTATAGGAATCCTTCCCTCTTAGCTACCGACTGCCGCAAAACGAGTCGAACTGAAATATGTTTTAATGTACACTCCATACTCCGTCTCGTACCAATGAGTTTTTCGGAACTTATGTACGGAATATCATCTGATATTTACCGTTAGGTTTTCGGTGAAGGAAAAACATCCTGAGGAAACCTGCATACATCTACGAAGAAATTCAAATTCAAAGTATGTGAAGTCCCCAACTCGCGCTGGGCCAGCGTGGGGACTACTGCCCGTTCCCTCTCATCCATGAGAGGAGACCTTTGCCCAGCAGTGGGACGTATATAGGCTGGTTTAATATATTTTATTATTATTTTATACTACTCCATCGCTAAACTTAAGTGACAGTGGGCGGGGCACCCTCCACGTAGAACCGATGGCCGTTGGGGCGGAGAGGTTCTCAACTTGCGACCACGTACCGGAAGGCGCAGCGTGGGAGGATAAATAACGTTTTGAAAGAAGAGCAAATGGCCCGGGTGAATGTTTGGGGAAAGGCCGGATACTCATATAACGATTATAAAAAAATAAAAGATCGGACGTATCGTATCGTCATGTCGTATCGTATCGTTATATAGACCGATCAATATGGCGCCGTCGTTCCATGGAAACATAATAAACTTTTCATACACTTTGTTTTATCGAATCCCGCGTACGTTTACAGACGGTTTGGTGCAATCCCAAAAGGGCAGATTCGCGAGTTACTCGTGGTAATGGCACAATGTAATTGAATCCAGTATTACACGTAATAAGCGCATTTCGAGATGCAAATTATGACGTTAACATAACTTACTAATAAACACGCAAGCATTATGCTGATGCAATGTCAACAAACCTAATAGGGCGCTTTAGGCTCGGTTTTATAAAGATTAGACCACATGTCAAATCCAAGTAGCGTAATAGATTTTTTGTTATTTTTGATTGAATTACAATCAGTTAGCTTTTATAGACGCTTTAGGCATAGATAATACAATTTCCCATGCATTATAATAATACAATATAATAATAAATCAGCATATATATGCTACACCTACGCGATTTCCTATTGCATTAACTTGCATCTTTCGCATTTCTTTCTGTATATTAACATCTTCCGGAATCCATATTACAGAATATTTATAAAGAAATACGATTGTACTTAGGTAAAGTAGATAGGATGTGAATTTACTTTATTTTCGCTTCATTTGTTATGTATGAGTTATTTTTTATGCAATAATAAATAAAGTATTTCTCATTGCTCATTGGTACGAGCCGGGATACAAACCCACGACCGCCGCTTGACAGCCGCATGCCTGAACCACTAGGTCTACCGTAGCTCTCACTCTGACCCTATGCAGCGCCAAAAAATAAAACAAGTGCGTCAGATCAGAACGCTTAGTTCGATTTTCCCTATATCCATATTAATATTATTTATGCAAAAGTGTGTCTGTTTGTCTCTGTGTTAACTCTTCACGCTTAAACCGCTGAACCGACTTAGATGAAATTTGGTATGGAGATAGGTTCGATCCCAGTGAAGGACATAAGATAGTTTTTCCGGAAATCATCCTCTAAGGGGGCGAAATGGGGAGTGAAAGTTTGGCCGATGGCCGTTGGGGCGGAAAGGTTCTCGAGTGGCAACCACGTAGGTACCGGAAGTGCGCAGCGTGTATCGGCCCCCAAGAAGGTGGACTGATGATCTGACCCCGTATCATGGTCGGCCTCACCACGCGATAAAAGACAATATAGAGTGTCCGTCTCGTTCTATCAAATGGTGTCAGCCAGTGACGGACGCGCTATCTTGTCACTTATCGTGAGATAAGGCCGGCCATGATACGGGGTCTGGTCGCGGGAGTCCGCTGGATGCGGGAGGCGCAGGACCAGTCATCGTGGCACTCTTTGGGGGAGTCCTATATGTCTAGCAGTGGACGTCTTTCGGCATTTAATTTGAAACCTTATTATAAAATGATTTCTTCAACAATCCTACATTTTTTTCCACCTGGAAGTATTTATATTGATTTAAATGTACAGTGATTGCCTTTTTTATTATAATTTATTTTGAATTTTATAGAGCAAATATAAATTAACCAAAATAAAGATACAAACATTTATTTTATTTTTTCCTACTTTTTAGGAGTTAAGTTATAACGTTTTCGATGTCTGATTATTTTGTAGGATTTTGTGCCTAGGTACTTACTTAAACGATGATAGTATCCTTTACACAGAAAATCTGATATAATAAATTATTTTCAAATTCGTATTTTTTTCCATAGGTACTTTGATGTCAGTTGTCATTAAAATGAATCTACATAACTCAGCCAGAACTAGGGATTGCCTTGTACTTCATATATGACACTCGGCAGGCAAACCATTATTTCCCTGCCTTTGTAGTAACGCACTATTAATATACGGTGGGATAAATTTGAAAGAGAGACAGCCATTATGTCAGTTCCGTAATGCAAAAAATATACGGTACAATTTATTGTTTTAAATAAACTGTAAATTCTCGATCTTCACTACGTTATTCACGAGGGACTTGTGCACGAGGAACCCGACACCTCCCTGGGACTGTTGGTCGCCCTCCCGGAAATAGAGCATATTGCCGGATTTGAGGGTAATCGTGTCCTCCCCCTCTCTTCGGACTTCTGATAACTTCATCAACCCTTTTTCTTTTTTGAGGATGTGAAAATGCTTTACGCATACCCCAACTTCATCAACCCTTCCGTCAGTTCCGCTATCCTTTCGTCGGTCCGCAGTGTGCGCGTGTTATACGTTGCCAGGGCCAGGGGTCCTCGGTGGTGGTAGCCGGATCTTCGCACCCCTGACCCCGCTGGTACCCTGGCCGCTACCACAACCGGGGTACCCGGGGTCGCCGGAACCTCGGGGCCCTGGTTTATTTGTACCTTCCATGGGGGGTATATGCCATAATCGCCACGCCTGGCATGCGGGTTGGCGATCGCAGTATTTCCACCGCAGTCCAGACCCTGTAGCATGGACGGCTTTATCACACGATAAGTGACAAGATAGAGCGTCCGTCACTGGCTGACACCGTTCAATAGAACGAGACGGACGCTCTATCTTGTCACTTATCGCGTGATAAGGCCGACCATGATACGGGGTCTGGGATGCTGCTGCCCATCCCACGGTCGTCTTGGTCGTAGGTTTAGGACGTGCCCGGGTCAAAAGTTTTATGAAAAAATATTAAAACAGCTTTTCGCAACGCAGATAAACTCAATGTTTACAAAGCCAAAGAAAACTTATCTCGTAATTAATTGTACGAACACATCAAGTTTTTTTTCAATTTACGCAGTTGTTTGGCCTCGTAAAACAAACGTTAGACTTTAGGTATAAAAGTTTTCCTGGATCTGATATCAAGGCTAATTTATGGACATGCCCCAGATAGGCTTTGTGGATATAAAAATGAAATTTTACGATCTTTGTAAAATATTGCTCTGGTATCAGATTATATTAAACTGGAAAGTCGGTGAGATTATGATTGATTAAATGTTCCAGTGATCGACTCTGATCGCATACTTGACTTACTAGTACATCATCGAACGAGGGTGCGAAGCGAATTGAACTTAAGAGCGAAGCGAACGAAGTTTTATGCTTCAGCTTGTGCCGAAAATCGTTTGTATGTCCAGATTTCCGGATTTGCCGCTTCCCGCTGTTCTCCTCTGCAGGTCGCATTTCTCAACCGATTTTCGTGAAATTTTGTGAGCAGGTTTGTAAATTATATAGTTTTTAGGGTTCCGTACCTCAAAAAGAAAAAAACGGAACCCTTATAGGATCACTTTGGTGTCCGTCCGTCCGTCTGTCAAGACCCTTTTTCTCAGCAACGCGTGGATACCTCAAGTTAAAATTTATACCAAATACTCAGGCCTGCTGTCCCTTGGAGCTGTGAAAAAATCAAACTTCTAAGCCAACGCAATCAAAAGATACAGCCGTTTATGCCGCAAATCCGCAAATTTTCGAAACTCGCAAGGTAATCAAAACCTACAGGGTACTTCCCGTGAACTCAGAATCTTGAAATTTGATACTAAGCAACGTCTTATAGCACAGATAAAGGAAAAATTGCGAAAACCGTAAATTTTACGGAAACCTCGGTGCGCGAGTCCGACTCGCACTTGGCAGGTTTTGCCGAGCCACTTTCTTGGGTTGTTTTTTTTAATAGACAGTCTCGCGAGTTCTACAGCCCACAGAGCTACTAGTTCTTAAAACACAGCAGTAAAGGCTGGGTGTCAATTATTGGAATAAATGCGTCAAACATTGTAATGCTTACTTTACTACTAAATAGAGTTTTTATTCAAGAATAAACACACTAAATCAGTATCCTTTTAATGTCAACTCCACTTATCAATGTAATGTAATTGCCTACTATTATATTACGACGCTAGTCATTAGGTAATTGTAGTTGAAATTTCTTTATTTCGAATGTCCCTTTGGATTTCTTAAGTAATTATACTACATTCGTACAGGTTTATTTAATTGATTGCTTTATTAAAAATTATAATTGGAGTTGCTATACATAGTACTTTACTATTTCATCTACTCACTCAACTTATTTTAGCTTTTAAAGGTTTTTCCTAAAAACCGGTTTTGTCGGTTAAGTACTGAATGAATATGGCCACCTTCTGTCTCCATCATCAGATCAGCTCGATGGTACCCGTACTATTGAATTGTTATCCAAACTCTTCTTATACCCAAAGTTTCTGCTCAATCGGTTAACGGCAAGTGGGTCAAATTTAACTTGCAAGATTTTTCCCTCGCTAAGAAACTAACAAACTGACACATTTGTCAGCCTTCATTAAGGTCTAGTTAAATAAAAGCCTGTAACAGTACCCGCATTGTTGACGTTGGAGTTAAGACTGCTAGGCTCAATTGGGACTGGGCTGGTCACGTTTGCCGTATGCACCCACAGAGGTGGGCTAAAATAGCTACAGAGTGGGTGCCACACGATGGGCAACCGTGGCGCCGTGGTCGACGAAGAGGAGATGGCGGGATGAACTGGACGTCTTTCAAAGTGACTGGCCAGAATTGGCAATGAGTCGGAATAGTTGGAAGTCTAGGAGGAGGCCTTTGCTCAGCAGCGGGACATAACATAGGCTCATGAAAAAAAAAAACAAAAAAAAACAATACCCGACATTTGGTGGATTTAAACCAAGTGACCCACGAGACGTAACCATGACCACTATTAGATAGGAAACTATTGATTGGTCCATTTAGTACTAGTTTTATATTTGTTTGGTAGTGAAGTGATTTGGTGTTCGACTAGAGAAAAGTTATTCTGTACAAATTCAAAAGACACCTTATTGGACCAAAGCTTCAGTAGTAATCTGTACATATTTGAACGACCGAGCGAAGCGAACGAATTTCTCCATTTCAGGATAGGCCAAAACTCTTTCGTGAATGTCCAGATGTCCGGCTGTCGGTGTTCTGCCTTTTCGCAAATCTTTTTTTGGCCGAATTTCATTTGCCAACTAACGGTACGCCGACGATTTACTTTGACAAGTAACGATTACCAAAATTTTATATGACAGATTTTTAATTCGCAGTATTATTATAATGCGGATTATTATAACGCCTTTACACTTTTGGCAGACTCATCATTTGTTAAATCTTTCACGTGGTCGAACAACTCTTGGACGAATAACGTTTAGTTGATGCAACAGTTCCCTTTTCAAACATTAGGCAAGATACAAATAAGAAAAGATACTAGCATATTCTTTGGCTGGAAATATTTATAAATAGAAATGTGACAACAGGGATTTTACAAAATTCATAAAATTCAAAACAAACTTACTAGGGATGATAACAAGTAATTTTACATAAACAACAGAAACGAACCGCTCAAGTTTTCAAAGAACAACGGCAACAGGAACAGCAGGGACTTAGTGGCAAAACCGACTCGGATCGCGGATAGGTTAGAAGATGAAAGCGGGAGCCTTGCTCCCGCTTTCGTCTTCGAGGTTATATTTTTTTATAAAAGAGCGGAAATACTTGTTCGCAACACAAACACTCAATAAAACATTTGGTAAACAATAAACAACCGAATGTATGTTATGCGAACTAAAACATGAAACATGAAAGTAGGCGTTTTGAAAAATGACATTATAAAACACAGACCACATGTTGAGTTAGTAACTGTTAAGTTGGCAAATAAAACAAATAAATTTGTTAAGTTGGGAAATGAACGTTCGGCGAAATAAAATTACGCGAAACGTGAGTTGGGAAGTGATAATCGGTCATACAATTTTCGGCGATAAATAAGAGAACCCCGGCTGTCCTCTACAGCAGGTCGATCACGTAACGCATTGTACGTATGTTAGGTAAATCAAAATGTAAATTTTAGATCTACCTAATGCGCGTTCAAAGCGTTACGTGATTACCCCTCTGGTCGCAGTTATATATTCTCGTAAAATTTGGAAAGCAGGTTAATTTATTCCATAGATCTTAGAAAAAAAAAACTCCTTAGGTACCTACTCGAAAAATTCCATACTGTAGACCATCCTTTCACATTCTGTCTCTCTTTAGCTCATTTCACAACTGTACGTCTATCATGAGACGGCCGCGAGATACTCTCGATTTTTCTCGCACCATATCTCTTGGTCTAAGTGTTCTAATAAGAAAGAGACGGAGAGTGCGAGAAAAATCGAGAGAGCTCGCGCGCCGTCACATGATAGCCGTGCTGGAGCGCGTTCGAAAATAAAGAAGGATACAGAAAATACTCGATCTACTCAGTTTTAATGCCGACCGGCCCATGGAAATTCAAAAGAGCCGAAATTAAATGAGTTTAATGCGTCTTCCAGAGATTTATAAGTGTCCTAAAAAATCGGCCCTTTCCTTAATACAGTGCCGAGGGCGGTGAATAATTACGTAGCAATTTTTCCCCTTCTAAATCTTCTAATTGCTTAGTCGAAATTACCTGACATTCCGCCAAAATGGCACGGCGTGACGCTTTCGAAGGATGGATAATAAAAGTACAGTCGAGAGTTTCTCCAATATCTATACAGACAACCTTTCAAAAATATCTATGCAAGCGTCTTATGACAGAAACAAAAAAAAAATGAAAATGATTTGTTAGTATAACTAACAAAAAAAACATGTATCTATTACATACATATTACAAAGACTTGAAAACTATTTCTTTGTTACGAAATGGTCCCGCTCACGAGCCAGCGCTCATCTTCCGGCGAGACCATTTGAGTAACACGTTTTACACATACCTTGCACAGCTATCACGCGACGGCGCGCGAGCTCTCTTGATTTTTCTCGCACTTTCCGTCTCTCTCTTATTAGAACACTTACAACAAGAAATATTGCGCGAGGAAAAACCGAGAGAATGTCGCGGCCGTCCCATGATAGACGTGCAGATGTACGTGCGTTACGGCCTGTAAAAATACTGGTAGTATACCTACTCGTTTGTTACTTAATGTCTCAAGTCAGAAGCAATAGACGACCTCTGGTAGCCTAGTTGGTAGTGATCCTGCCTACACAGCTAGAGGTCCCGGGTTCGAATCCCGGTAAAGGCATTTATTTGTCATGGATATTTTCTATGTATTTAAGTCCGCAGTAAGCTCGATTCTCAATACAAACGTAGTTCGGCTCTCATTTTAAAACTACGTGTTGGATTGTAACGAAACTTTGCATATACAATGACATGAGGTATATCTATGTCTGTAATTAGTTTATGTAGCTTCACATACCATAGTTACAAAAAACAGTGAATTTAAGTTTTTCATACAAAACCAAAACTTGTTTTTGCTGTATTTCGTTTGTTTTATAAACTGGAACCCTATTAATAGGGTATATAAAACTAATACAGACATAGATATACCTCATGTCATTGTATATGCAAAGTTTCGTCACAATCCAACAAATAGTTTTAAAATGAGAGCGTAACTACGTTTGTATGGGAAGGTGAAATTCGGCCGAGCTTACTGCGGACTCTTAAGTCCGGTGGTTGCGGGTGGCGCAGGACCGGTCATTGTGGCAGTCTTTGAAGGAGGTCTATGACCAGCATTGTACGTCTTTCCGCTGATACGATGATGATGATAATATATTTTTGAAGAATTAAGAAATTCTGTCATATTGTCTCCTAGCTTGCGGAATCTTACAGAATAACAACAAGAAATAGTTGAGATGCCTCGACGTGAGCCCGACGTCAAGAGATCGTGCTACCATTTGCATTTCGAAAAGGCTACCACCTATCAAAAGGAAAACCATAAAACAAGACAAGTTGGGATAAGGCAACAACACAAAGTTATAATCTACTAGCTTTTGCCCGCGAATTCGTCCGCGCGGAACGCGTTTATATCGTAGCTCTATATACAAACTTTCACCTCCATATCACCCCCTCTACTAGATGACTTTCAGGATGAAAAATATATTTTGTTCTTCCCCGAGATCCAACCTATCTACATACCAAATTTTATCTTACTCAGTTCAGCGGTTTAAGCGTGAAAAGGTAAAAGACAGACAGAGTTACTTTCGCATTTAAGGAAGTTTCGAAAGTATGGTTCAACAAAAAACTTCACGTTAAAGGCAAATACCGGATTCAATTGAGACGCCAAAATGTTAACAAACAATGTTCCAGCCACATTATTTCCGTTGAAGAGAAAAACACAAACAATTAGACCAAATGGGCCTGTCATAAAAACGTTCGTATTGTTTACGAAAAACAGAACAAACAGTTGTCAGATATCAGCTATTCGTCGATATAAATCAGTTGGTAATCTTGTTTGCCATCGAAGGGGATAGGGAAAATATTTTGAATGGATTGGACAGAATGTCTTTAATGCGATCCGCTTTCTTTTTGGGTCTTGATTAAGGTAACATATTTTTGTGATCATTAGGGCAAATTGAGTTTACTTGTTGTAGAAATTGTTTTTGAAAATGTTATATTCACCAGGAACTAGTGTTTTTGTCTGTAGCACTAACTTCAATTTCTAGCTCGCGTGTTCTGCTAGTTGTCCTGGTGAAAATCGAAATCTCAAGTAACAACGTTCCCATGTTACCTCATTAGACTCTGATTGTAATGCGAGGTGAAGACTTTCTTTGTCGAGCTATGCAGTTGCTTAAACCTTAACCAAACTAACAAAGTAAATCGCTGAGCAGGCAACCTTTACGTTTGCGGCTGATTAACTACATTGTCTTGGCTACAATTAGCTGTGTTTAGAGTTCGATGGCGGCCCGTGACCGCAGTGGGGACAGACTCCACCTAGCAGTGTGTGGTTTCGGGTCCGAGGCTTTGATCTTCAATTGTTACAATTAGGATATTGGTTTTAGTGACTAAAAGATAACATAGCATTCATTGTATGTTTGTTTGGAACGTGTTTATTATTTCTTTGTCTAAAATGAGATTCAAAATTACTACTGATTCTAAAAAACCTTAATGATTATGTAGTAAGTTGACTTATTAAAAAACCCAAAAAGCAGGTGTAAAGTAGAAACCGAGCTTAGTCGTAGTTGAAAATGTTACATACTTGCAATTGTTGTTGCAATTTCTCTCCTACCCAAAGATTGTCTGGAAGAGATCGCTCTTTAGCGGTAAGACTGCTGTTAACCTCTTCCTACTTTTAAGTTTTATGTCCTTTGTTTGATTCATGTTTTGAGGCCTGTAATAAAGTATTTTGTATTTCATTGTACCTAATTTCGTAATTGACTCTGTGTCCTGCACACGACACACGTGATACCCAAGTGTTATTTTTCAGCACGATATAAAGATTTATGTGTATGAGCTTATACGGAAACAATGTCTGGACATTCCTCGGGTGATGCTCATATCGATTTCAGCTAATAGATAAAGTTAACTGCCATCAATTTTCCTGAAGTTCCCCGCTAAATACGACACAGAACTATATGACCTTGGCAATGTACGACTAAATATTATCAAGGGTGGATCAGACATTTACGTTCCGCATTCCATTTGGGTATCAGTGTAATATACACGTCAAGCTAAATTGTCCGAACCAGCGCAAGATTCACAATGTTATATAATAAACAATTCAACTCATCTGTGCGCTTGCAACTGCCGCTGTGTGCGTGATTGCGCCTGTTAGTAACGACGACTTACTCTTTCACTGTCACATCACAAATTATTATACGAAAGAGTGAAGCGAACGAAGTTTTCTGCTTCTCGCGCCTAAATTCATTCGTATGTCCGTTTATCCAGCCGGCATCCTCTACAGGTCGCATTTTTCCACCGATATTTGTGAAATTTTGTTAGGAGGTTCCATAGCAATTATGTATATGTATAGGTTTGTTTGTCGATTCAGATTTTCTAAATTAAAAAAGACAGGAGTTGCGAGTTTTACAGGTCACAGAGCGATTATTTAGTTGTACTTTCCATACTAGACCTATCATAATATATTTAGACAACAAAAAGTAATTTCGCGCAAAGAAACAGATTGACTGCAGAAAAAGAATACCTACGACAGAATCTATGAAAATAATCTTGTGTAATATTTGCTGAATATTCGATTTCAATTGACAATAATGTCACTTTAATTAGTTTATTACTACCATAATTACGTAGATGTTTGTCCAATTTGAATGCCGTTATTAGCTAAAGCTTCAAGTTCCTTGAAAGTATAATCATGAATGAGCTCAGCTTGGATTCAGCTAGGAGTCATTATCAAGACGGGGCATTCGGAGGATTCTGGGGGAAGGCGAGGCATGGAGGATTACCGCTTTATCTTTTGTTTTCTGCCAGTTACCCTCGGGTAATAAAAAGTCGTCAATTAGGCTAATAATGTTTATTTTGAGGGAGCGCCACGACGTAGCGACGTTCCTGCGGGAGAAAAGTAACAAAACGTGACATAACGAATGTCAGCTATGAGGTGCACATGGCCGTTATTTCTGCAGGGTGATTGCGTAACTTTTCCAACGAGCATTAGACTCGTAAGCCAATGCTCGGTTCGTTAGATATTAGGTTGGCTGTTTATTAAGTTAATCTCGATTGACTATTTATTTCTTTTGAAAATTGTTTTTCGAGGTATCTATCTCCCCCTGGGCATATCAACTGTAATTTACGCCATCAAAAATGTCAGTTTATAATATTATTGCCTAAAGCGTGTTGCCCTGATTACCCTGCTATTGTTTTAAATGACAGAAGGACATGTCCCAAGGATATCTCTTCCAGTTCTCGTCTCTCCTGTCATTATTTTGAAAGAGAAAAATAATATCGGGAGCGTCGTATTTAGAATCGGGTCGGGAATTCAATACCTGCGCACAGGCAAGCGAAAGTTCTCGCAACTCAAATTATAGAAAAAATACATTTACTCGATCTCACGCGCTCCGAAAATTTGCTAAAGTACGACCAATTCAAGTTAACACGATACTACCATTACAAACAACCAGAAGCTTCGGCGAACGTACATATAAAAGTGCGAATACCGTTCGAATTTTACACATAGTAGACACGCAAAAAACAAAAGCGAGCGGCACTGCCAGAGTAATTAGATTCCAAAAGAGTGAACGCTGAAAATACGCCTACGGTCACAAAAAGAGAAGAATAGGGTTCACCGTTCTTGGCTGCCCGCTTTGAACCGGCATCTGGTATCAAAGGTCCTTTACTGAATGAGGGTTGGCTATGTTGTTTCGGATTACACCAAATGTATAGGTACATGCACTTTGTAGGGTTAGTAGTGTTTGAAAACATTTTTGATATTCTTATTATTTGGATATGACATTAAAAAGAAATATCGTATCATATCGCTCCACAAATATTAATTTTAGTAGAGAGAGATATAACACAACAGTTTCCATATTTTCACGTGTGATATAATATAATTTATTCAACAACCGTGTATTTTATTTGTCTATTCTTTTTCAGATTTTGTGTTAGTTTTTGTGAAAGGTTCTCGAGTGGTGAGCACGTACCTGAAGACGCAGCTTGCGTAGACCCCTTCCAAGTTGGACTGATGACCTGGTAAAGGTCGCGGGAGTCCGCTGGATGCGGGTGGCGCAGGACCGGTCACTTTGGCACTCTTTGGGGGAAGCCTATGTCCAGCAGTGGACGTCTTTCGGCTGATATGATGATTTTGATGATTCTTTTTCAGTGGGTTGTTTGTTTGGCATACATTTATTCTTAATTTATTCATTGCGCCTAAGTTTTATTTCCCACATCTATATACTTATAATATATGCCATATTGTAAGTATTTATACACACACACATTGACATGTCTTTTATAAGTATCTATGCATATTGATATCTTATATAAGTATGTGTATTGTATATTTTAATAAAATAACTAAGTAAAAATAATATTAGGGGAGAATCTTACACAAATCGAACTTACCCCATAGTAAGCTTAATAAGGCTTGTGTTATGGGTACTAGACGACGATATATTTAATAGATACCAATACTTTGTGGTTTTTTCGTTCGCTGGTTCATGGACAGTAAATCCTATAATTTCCACAGCTCTCTTAACTTGCACGCTTGGTATAAAACGTCTCGCTTTTTCTAGCCAGTATAAAAAGCGGGAGGAACGATTGTGACTTATGCCCGGTCTTGAAAGTATCATGCTACCAGCATAGGGGTCATACAGAAACGAAAGGGGTATTTCCTGTGGTGAATAGTTAAGGGTTTCCGGCTACCGTGCATACAGGGTGTGGCCTGGAATAGGAGCAAAAATTAAACGGTAGATTATTGAGCTTGTGAGCAATTAATAATTCAGGTGGTTTTAATTGAAAAAAAATTTTTTTTTTTAAAGTTTATGTGTATTTTTAGGGACTATTACTAAGACTTCGCTGTCTGTACGTCCGTCCGTCCGTCTGTCACCAGGCTGTATCTCAAGAACCGCGATAGCTAGACAGTTGAAATTTTCACATATGATGTATTTCTGTTGCCGCTATGTCAACAAATACTATAATCAATATTTAAGGTGGTTTTTTTGTTGCCATTTTTTAAAGATAATGGTACGGAACCCTCCGTGCGCGAGTCCGACTCGCACTTGGCCGGTTTTTTACTCTTCTGGTGTGACAAAAGTAGTTTTTCACAAAAATATCTTTTACAATCACAAAAATGCACAGGGCGGTTCCACAACGCTTCGGGAGCTCAAATACCGCGAGCCGTCCGGTTGCCTCTCGGACACTGCAAATACGCGTCATTGGTCTGAGGCTCTAGTATAAGTTTTACCGAAACAAAACGTTACGACCGCGTTCGCGTTTAGCTGTCAAATCCCATACAAATTGAGGGTAAAACGCAAACGCGATCATAAAGTTTTGTTTCGGTAAAACTTATACTAGAGCCTATGAATAATAACAATTCTTGTTTACATGTGATCCCGTGACTCGGAGGGACGTCTTAAGACAATGTTGCGTCCGACAATATGAATTTAACAAAAATTGTGATAAAGGGAAAGTTGGTTTCCTTTATTTTAGAGCTGGTTTTTTTTACAAGCTTTATATTAACTTGTTCGTATGTAAGTATAAAAGTATGTATGTAAATATGTAAGTTGTCCGTCAAATCTTGCAAGTTAAGTTTGACCCACTTTCCGGTGACCGATTGAGCTGAAATTTTGGGTATAAGTTTAGTTTGGATGACAATTCTATATTATGGTACCATCGAGCTGATCTGATGATGGAGACAGAAGGTGGCCATAGGAACTCCGTAATAAAACCACATAACCCCATCGAGTTTGGGCTCGTTAGAATCGTCTCAATGAGTAGTTGATGATGGTATACAGAAAAGCTTGTACCAAAAATGAATTTTTTGACAGAAACTTATTACTCAGTTGTATTAACTTTATCAATATAAAACAATTACCCTGTATCTAGCAAAATTAACTACAATATAACCAATTAGTATTCAATTACAACGTGTGACGACTAAATAAGAAGTCATCTGTCACGTCGAGAAAACACTCAAATCATGATGTATCGGTTGGAAAAAATCGCTCTAGTAAAAAATTATACACTAAAACCACCAAGGTAAAATTCTCTACGCATGGTGCAAACGGCATAAAAATCAGTCTAGTAGTTTTCGAGTTTATCAATAACATACAGACGTACGCGGCCGGCGACTACGTTTTATTATATGTATAGATAGAAGATTTTATTATTATTTATATAATATCTATCGATATATTTTAAGAGAGCGATTTTTGAGAGAGAGAGAATTTAAGTTTTGGAGAGCTACGAAAGCCTAGTAGTTCAGGCATGCGGCTGTCAAGCGGCGGTCGTGGGTTCGAATCCCGGCTCGTACTAATGAGTTTATCGGAACTTATGTACGGAATATTTACCGTTAGCTTTTCGGTGAAGGAAAACATCGTGAGGAAACCGGTCTAATCCGAATAACGTCTAGTTTTCCTTATGGGTTGGAAGGTCAGAGATGAAACTAGAGCCTATGCCAAATCTTGGGATTAGGTGTCAAGCGGACCCCGGGCTACTTTAGGGGCACAACCGGGAACAGCGCTAGGAGGATGATGATGTATCGAAATATTTCATTTATTTATATTAGGACTAGATGTTGCCCGCGACTTCGTCCGCGTAGAACTTGTTACCGTCTTAGAAAAATGATTGCTATTAAATTATTTTAGGCAGAGCCTGAATTATCGCCGTCCTGTGGGAGTAAAGCCTTGTTCGGACTAGGCTAGTATTTTAGTGCGAGTCCATATAAAAACTACTCGTACTTGCAGTAAATGTATGGACCCTTGGAAGGATATATGATAGTTGTTATCTCGGAAATTATCCTTCCAGATCCTCATCCCTTAAGATGGTAGAACTTTGTGTGCAAAGTCGCACTAAAATACTAGCCTAGTCCGAACAAGGCTTTACTTAATTACATTAATAAATCTTAATCACGCTTAAAAGGATTTTTTTTATTTATTAATTTTCAATTTGCATAAAACTTTGCATGAAGATTGTTTATAGCCTGGATTAAAATATAGGATAGTTTTTATCCCGGGTCCACGCAGACGAAGTCGCGGGTGGAAGCTAGTTTAATTATATTTGATGTAATGTGACAGTGACAAAACATGGAGAAGTCAGCTCGACTTGCAGCAACGTGCGGAAGCGGGGTCAGCCGAGAGGGGGAGGATGGGATGTAAGTATCTCATGTTAGTGATCCATGGTTATTCAAAATAAAAAGTCAACTTATTTGTAGAATATATGTTTAATCAGCTTTATTATTAAAATATGTATATTTTTCAAAAAAAGGATCCTTATCCTTATAAGATGCATATTAAGAGTCAAATTATTGTACGCCACACTCTGGCTGATTGTGATGTAACCATACTAACCCACCATTTATAACCATTCACATTCAAACAATAAGTAATTTGTATTTGCATTTGAAAGAATGACAATAAAATTAAATAACAAATGGAATCGAATGGATGGTGAAATATTGTTCCAGCATTTAGAAGTAAACAGTACAATTTTTGACCAGGTGTCAGAAAATATCACGTCAGTTGTATAGGATTCCAGCTTAAGTAGGCATGCCATATCTAATCATCTTTGGGGTTGATTCTAATCGCCCCATTGAAATCTTCTTTTGGCTGATCGCGGTCACCCCATCCCCACACGTGGCGAGAACCGTCTCCTGTAGTGGCAAGGCGCTTCTGAACCAACTCGTCTGAGGCAGTTTTCATGTCATACGCCCAACCAATCTTCGCGAAGAAATCGATAAACTTAGTAGAGAAATTCAAAGAATTGTTACCAAGCTCAGCTGCTTTATAATCCCAAGGGAAAGTGTGATGGTAATTGTGGAAACCTTCTCCGATAGTGAAGGAAGTAATAATAACTGAGTCTGTTGCTCTGATATTCTTGTCATAGGGTTTATTTCCCCATGTATGCGCAGCAGAGTTGACGAGGAAGATTACGTGTAAGGTGACTGCAGCGCGTAATGCTACTAAGCAGTAAGATGTTGTCCAAGATTCATCCCAGTAATAGACCGGGATTACAAAGGGGAGAATAGCGCCCAGTAGTGACGCCAGGAGCAAGTAAAACCTTAGAAAAAAATAAAAATATAAAACATTAACTCATCGCCACGTTCGTATACTAATTATAACTAACAAATACATCAGCAAACAAGTAGGTAATTTCCATTGCTAACAACAGAAGGTAAGTTAATGATCATCTCCAAAAATAGGAGTTCACAATAATCAGATTACCTTGGTGGTGCTGGTGCCATAATGTTGTGTTGTTACCAAATTTACATACGGATGCCAAATCTCAGCTCGATCGGATACCGGCAAACTGGGTGAAAATTTACAAATACAAAAAAAAACACGCACATTTTTATACGAAATTCAATTTTCCAACATTTTATTAACATAACAAAGAAGTAATCCCATTGCAAAATAATACACTTTCGTCAAAGTTTTAGTTCATGCGTGTTTTTTCTCAATCCTGACTTATCGTCAATTGTATTTTTAACCGATTTCAAAAAAACGAGGAGGTTCTTTTTTTAATCATGTTTTTTTTTTCAATGTTTGTTACCTCAGAACTCCGTCATTTATGAGCTTACTCGTACAAATTTTTTGATTGTAAGTATATGCTTCCAGGTTGGACCCTTTTTTCAAAAATCCAGTTGGATTATAGGATCTACGAGGAATTGAGGGATTTCCTCAATTATGTACTTAATAGTACAAAAGTATGTCACAGATTCTGATGAGATTCCGTTGAAATAGCAAGTAATGAAGTGCAAAGGTGATCCTTGTGGAATCGACAGAAGTCGTCCAATATTATCGGCCCACATAGAGCGAATCGGTTTTTTTCTCTAATAATCAACGCATTTACTCTCGGAAATCAGTGCATGTGGTAAATTGAAAAAGAAATGTGGAAATCTTCTCGTGGCTTGGCAAAGTCCTAAATTGAAATCGGTTAAAACTTTGTTTTTAAAGTTAATTATTATATTATATCGACGGTGGAAAGCAAAGCCACTAAAGCGACATTTTGGTCAAAATAGAGTTACATATATATATCGTTGAAATTAGCGTTTTTTTCTCCATCTTTTGAGCCGGGTTTCAGAGCAATCTGATGATTTTCATGTCGCTTAAAGTAATACAAAAATAAGCGCCAAATTGAGAAACCCTTACTTTATGTGACACACATTTTGAGTGAAATCCAACCTATGTCACTTAAGGGGATGCCTTGATTCGAATCGATCTCCCCCCTTGACAGAGACACGATTATGCCTTCTGCGCACGAAAAAAAGAGATGCAACACTCTTCGGGAATTGCTTTTTTGGACAAATTTCGATAAATACTTAACTTTCTGAAGTTTTATTTATATTTCATTAAGTGAGATTTTAGATATAAAATACTAGGTATAGTATTAACTTGTAACGTATCTTGTATCGTAAAATAATGTATTGTTTTAGCTAAAATTGTTGAAAAAATATAAACAAAGAGTTGAGATGTATCCCATCTCATACTCTTTTTTTTTCTTACCAACACTGGTATTGACTACGGACAATTTCCAGTTTTGTCCATTTGCAGTTCTTAAAATTGTAATTGAAATTTAGGTTTCCAGATGGCATACTCAGTTAAGTATGAATTATTATCGTATGAATTAACTATCGTACGAAAATAGGCGGAACTAGGCGTTAATATTATATAATAAATATTAATTAAAAAAATGCGAGAGTTTGGATGCGATTATTAGTGACACCAATATCAATATTCGGAATACCAATTTTATGCCTTAAATACATTCGACCAAACAATGTTATTCCATACAAATGTTAGACTAAACAATTTACGGTCAAAAAAATATATGCACAACAATTTCGGCCAAACAATTTTCGACATAAAAAAACAATCGACCAAAGATTATTAGACCAAAAACTATACGCCAAAAAAAAAATCGGCAAAAATTTTTAGACCAACAGATATAGACCCATTTGGAAGATTGAGAAAAATAAAATTGACTCCATTATCTTGTAGTTACCTACTGCTTAACCAAAATCACTTTTGTTTGAACCCACGTTTTATTTTTTACAAAAAGTTGTACTTATGTTTTAAAGATATCTCTTTGCCAATTTGAAATACTGGAGAATCATTTTAATTTATTACAAAATAGTTACCCTTACTATAGTTGGTTAAATGATTATCCAGGAACAAATTAAACATAGCTAGTTGCTTCAATCGATTTTTTGGGGTTGTCTACAGCATGATGGTGTCCCTTCCATGGATCTTCTGGGATTTTTTTGGGGACCGTTATTTTCGAATCCGCCGTGTTTTGGGGAAGAACATTATTTTAACTAAACAGTGCATATAACCCCACTCTCTTAAGTAAACTAGAAAAGGAGCTATGATTTTTTAAGTAAAAAAAAAAACACTTTAAAACGATCCTGTAAAATTAAAAAAAATGTCGCTTCTGTGGTGGGTCAGTTCTAAAATTGATGAATATTTCGATAACATAAATAGTAAAAATACTTTTATTTTATTAATTAAAAAGAACTCTTATTCAGACAAAGTAATCCATAATTGTCAGTTATGAATTTGGGTGTTCAGTTAGTGGTCTGTCGTCAACCTTATCTCACTCTATGATTGTCTATTGGAAAAAAATACAGCTTACATCATCACTTTGGCAGTGAGTCTTCTATACTGATACTATTCATTATTCTGTCAGTCCGCGCTGATCATTACTTACTTGTCCTGGTAACGCAATAAAGGGTCTGAGTAGAGGTCACTCATATCCACCCCTTTGGCCTTTTGCACGTATTCTGGATGTGGCTGCAAGACGACCCACCCGATGTGCGAGAATAAGAAGCCTCGGTTCGCGTTGTGTGGGTCAGCGTCAGTTTCCGTGTATTTGTGATGTACGCGGTGCATGTGAGCCCACGCGATCCCCGAGTTCTAAGGACAAAGAATACACACGTCAGGGTGAGAATCCACCAGAGCTATGCGAGATTGCGAGGCAGTGAGCGAGGAATAATTAACAACTTAGAAAAGTTGAAAAACCCCCATCATTTTATTCTTATTAAACGGGTCTTAATCGCGTATAATTAACTTATTTATTTACCTCTCTTACTTACACATACTAGTTACTCATTTGGCTACAGCATCAATTTCCCGTTGCAATCTACAGCAGTCGCCACTCTGACCTACTTCCAGACCCCGTAGCATGGACGGCCTTATCACACGATAAGTGACAAGATAGAGCGTCCGTCACTGGCTGACACCATTCAATAGAACGAGACGGACGCTCTATCTTGTCACTTATCGCGTCATAAGGCCGACCATGATACGGGGTCAGAAAGATCTTTAAATCATCGGCATACAAAAGGCACAGCAGATTTTACAACATTGGGCAGATCGTCAATCATGATCAAAAACTGGGTTGGGCCTAATGTACCATCTAAGCTCACCCCTGACCGCGAATTATGGTTCTGATCGGAACCCGCCGAACTTTACGTACTGACTGCGATTGCGCAGATAATCGGCAAAGAAGTACAAAAGTTTAGGCGAGAAGCCTAACCGCGCGAATTTCTACAGCAACAGATCGATTTCAAACAGGTCGAAAGCTTTTTTAAAGTCAAAGTATGCTACATCGACCTGCCTACGACGATCCATTGCCGCAGCAGTGCAATCGATAAAACACATGGCTTGTTGTAGTTGATCTGCCAGAACGAAAACCATGTTGGGCATCGTATAGATTATGCGAGAATCTATTACCGACTCAAACAGCTTGCCAAAGACCGACAGTCCGGCGATAGGCCTGTACTGTGTTACATCGGACCCAGCATTTCCTTTCGGTATAAGTGCGACCCGGGAGACTTTCCAACATAAAGGATACTTGGCTAGTTGTAGTGCTAAATTGTATATGTGAAGTAGCGGTTGCTCCAGAACACTCAGACAGTCCTTAGCCAGAAAAGGGGGAATACCGTCTGGTCCGGCGGCGGAACGCGGCTTAAGTTTGCGGGCCGCACGTCTTAGCTCCGACTCCCACACCCCGTCAACCATTACTCGCATCGCATCAGCGCTCGCAAACTTCGCAAGCAGAAGCTTCTTCATCGAACCGTAGCACTTCACCCTGGAATACAGAACTGAAATACTCGGCTAATGCATCAGCTTGCTCGCTCACAGTCTCACAGTCCAGACGGACTCGACCTTTAGGAATGAAGAAGAACGACTATAAGGAAGATGGATGGATGGATACATTCATACAAAAATGTTTGGTGCTTTTCACTTATTTTCAAATAATATCTAATTATAATTGTGTACCTACCTGTTATTTGCGCACTCTGTTTAAAGTTTAAAGATAATTTAAATATACAAAGGTCTTTTTACTGCATTTTTTAATGCTAATTAGATGCTTATTTTGTATTTTAAATACTGTAATTTATTCCAAAGTATACTCGTAGATTAACAAAATAATAATACCTAGGTGCATTATTTAAAAACGGGGCTGTGGGGGAAAAACCGAAACCACGAGAGATACAGAAATTTGCTCTTGGGAGTCACGAAACCGATTTTAGAAAAATAAAGACGGATTTCAAAGATTTTCAAAAAACCCTTATATACGGCCGGGAATCGAACCTGGTCAAATCAGTTTCAAAATCAGTTATTTTTTTTGGCGTAAATTAATAGTACTGGATGTAAGAAACAATTGTCGTTATGAAAACCTGTACTTGGGAGATGTGAAATCTGAAACTAGACGAAATATGTAAATGTGTAGTTGTTTTATTTATTTTAATGATTGGCGCGTCTTTTTTACTACCAAAGTACATACGTGGTAGGTACTGTTTGTACGGGAGATCCATTGTCGTACAGAAATCTATGAAACACGGCATTTACCTTTGATTGTTGATACTATATTTGTTCCTTACTATTAATTTACGCAAAAAAATTAACTCCAATTTTGTAGACATATTTGACCGGGTCCGATTCCCAGCCGTGTATGAGGCTTATGTGAAAATCTTTAAATGCACTGCATGCATGCAGATTTTTCCTCCCTGCCCCGTTTGAACAATAACACCTTGTCTGTATTAATTAACATTAACATAGTAACAACAAAAACCTGGGTAGCTATTGACCTTATGCAAATTTTAGATGACTGTAGTTAACAAATTCCTTATTATGCATTGCGAATTTGAATATAATTAATATTTACGATGTCTGGGCAAAAACACTTCGCTTTATTTTAAGTTCAAAACTGACTTGGTTTCTTGAATGCATTCGTTTTTGTAAGACGGCAACGGCCTACGGCAAATCTTGAGATTAGGTGCAAAAGCAGACCCAGGACTCGTTTAGGGCACTAGCAAGAAAAATGCTAGGAAAATGACTACGGCTTGATTTCTTCTTTGACTTTACAAAGCGGTATAAGCTGTAGACTTTAAACAAAAAACTTCTAGTAAAACCTAGAATTACGTGTGTATAAAGGCCTGCGCAAACCGGTGGAGCGCAGCGCAGATCACTTTTAAATGTACTAGCTGCCGCCCGCGACTTCGTCCGCGTGGACCCGGAATAAAAACTATCCTATATTTTAATCCAGGCTATAAACTATGTTAGTGCAAAATTTCATTCAAATCGGTTTAGCCGTTTAAGCGTGATTGAGTAACAAACATCCAAACATCTAAACTTTCGCATTTATAATATTATAGTACAATAATAATAATTAAATTTTGTAATTGCAATGTAACTTGTAATGCAATTACTTTTTGCTCCAGACTGGGACCAGCTATAGCCGAATTGAGGTTCCTTACGTTTAACACATCTTTGGGATTAATTTAGTTTAATTATTTTTTGTAGTCGTACGTCAATCCCAATTGCACTTTGTTCTTTTGTGTTATATATATTTGACGTAGACTGTACATTTATTTAATTTTACACTAGCTTTTCCCCGCGACTTCGTCCGCGTAGATCTCGTTAATCGGCTTAGCCTCCCTTTCACTCCTTTAATAGATGATTTCCGGGATAATAACAATTTTTCTATCATTTCCAGGGTCTCAAACTCAAATCAGTTTAGCGGTTTAAGCGTGAAAAGGTAACAAGCAGACAGACAGAGTTACTTCCGCATTAAAATATGAATATAGTATTATAATAAATAGTTAGTATATAGTATGAATAACCTTACCTGAAGAGATAGAGTGTTGAAGAACACGAGCATGGCTCGGAGAGGCCATTTTGTTTTGTAGGACTTGTGCGAAAAGAGTCTATGTGCCCCGGCCGTGACCCCCAGCAGCGCCATCAAGTTAAATATAAAGTCTGTGGAGGAATAAAAGCACCAATCAAACAGGCAAAACATCACACAATTTAGAAAACACGCCCATTAAGTTTGTCTCTTAAGTTAGCCTGAAGCCGCCTCCCGGACTTCCGCCAAACCCCTCTTAGGCGTTAGGGACACTGCTATATCTACCCTTTTCCAGATAACATTTGAAAAATCGTGCGTAGATCGTCATGCGATTTCAAAAAAAGCATTTTGAAACGCAGAAATATTAGTAGGTATTGTCATGTTTGGAAAGCACTTAATGATCGAAATAACTAAATTTAGAACAATATTTCCCTTTGATATTAATTTATAAACGAAGAAACGTAGATGATTTTTTCCGTTTAAATCGTAGATTGTAGAAGATAATTCTCCCTATAGTCGCTATAGTACCGAAAACCGATATAACCCTCCGAATTATTAAACTTAAGTGGCAGTGGACGCCCGGACGGTTATACGTGCAATGTGCCCACATTGCACGTATAACAGATGGCCATTGAGGCGGACCTGGTAAAGTTTATGGCAATCTCGCTGTATGCGAGTGGCGCAGGACCGGTCATTGTGGCACTCTTTGGGAGAAGCCTATGTCCAGCAGTAGATGCTTTTTGGCTAATATCATGACAATATATTCAGAAATAAGTTAGTGGTAAGCTTACTAAATAGAAGCGTTTGCCATTTCGCGGAGAACAACGCCAGGTAAATTCCGAAAGGCACCACGGTGTGCAGATGGGTCATCAGCAGTAACCGTGGCCAATGCCAATCCTTGGCCCACGGAGTTGGCTGCGCGTGAGTACGGTTCACAACGATATCAACGGACTCTTTCACGTTAGGAGCCATGTTTGGTTTTATACCTGAAAAAAATATTACTGTTAATCAGACACTGATTTCGGTTCTTATTATACCGGTATTCCCTTACGGTACCGTTATATTGTAAAGGTTATCCGCACTGCACCGACATAACGGTACCTTAACCGTAATATCAGTTACCGGTATTATTTAATACGATTACGGAAGAACCGGTATTATTGCGGTTACAAAAAACATTGCCTTCGAGCGGTTGACCTTTTGCTTTGCGTTTGCGTCTTAAATTAATTATTACAATTGTGCGAAAATTATTATTGTATTATCACTTCAGATAAAAACCCATAATTACCTACATTCATATTAATTATTACTTATCATTACTTCTTCTTCTGTCTTACTTATTCAAGTTACTAGCTGTACATGTGACTTCGTTCGCATGGTAATGTCGTGGGAGATCTAATTTAACCTACCAAGTAAAACGTATTTTAACTAAAATGCCGTTAAAACTCGTTTGTCTTTATCTGTCACTCTGATATTTAAATTAGTAAGAAAGGGACAAAACTCATTTTATTTAACAGAGGTATTTTAAGTTTAATGAATAAGGGGGTAAAAGTTTAGCAGATGTTTGTGGCAATAGATCCAACAGGTAGGACACAGACTGCAGCATTAAATGTTTATTGATCTTCTTCTCTACATATTTTTAACACTGTTTTATATTAAATAAATAAAAACGTGATGATAATGGTTCTCTATTGTATGGGCAAAAATTATTTCCCAGTGTCACTTCCCAAAAAATGTTTCCCAAATGGTCATTTGGCAAAAAATCACTAGTCAAATTATTGTTTCGCATTTTATCACTTGGCATCATCTCCTATGGCAAAATATTACTTCCCAAATTATTGTTAGGCAAAGTTTTATATAGTCAAGTTTCATTTGGTCAAACGTATTATTTGTCATAACATTATTTTTCCAAATTATTGCATGGCATACGATTTATATCCTAATTGTCTAGTGCATACGAAATGTATTTGAGTGAGATTACATATTTTGCTAAGCCGGTACTTTTGTAACTAGCATACAAATTATTACTTACAAGGATTATTATTTAAAATTAAAATAGTTGGCATACTCAGTTATCTGTGGCAATTATTTTAACCTAACCTAACCGCCAGCTTGTCGACGTCACCCCGCTTCGCGGTGCCTATTTCCGCTCTGAGGGACACAAGTGAACCCTAACCTAACCTACTTATAAAACAATTGTTACGGTTGTTTGTTTTTTTACTGCGGGCGGCCTTGCCCCCCGAGCCCCCGTTTTTTGGCTACCCTTATCTAGTTGAACCCCTGTAATCAGTTGTTGTTTGTTTTTGTAATGTAATAAAATTTTGAACAAATGAAATTCGTTGTTTTGTTATTCTGCCATTTAAAATTCGTACAAAATGAATCATTTGCCAAATAATATTCCCTGAACAGTTATTCTATGAAATAATAAAAATTGGAATGATCTGGTCATGAAATAAAATTACATAAAACAATATTTTTTCAAATATTTGCCAGTTATGCTATGTGAAGTGTGCAAAATGAAAATTCGAACAAATGTTTTGTTTGGAAAACAATATTAGCCCAAATAAAGTGTTTGCTTAATAAACTTTTGTCTTAATAACACTTGACAAAGCAAAATGATGCCAGATGATCTTTTGACCAAATGAACAAAATGCGAAATAAAAATGTGCTATTTGTTCGTTTGGGAAATGAAACTACTGCCATAAGTTTTGTGCGAAGTGAAATTTGGCGAAAAATATTTTGCCGAAACAGCAGGATACCGATGATTGAAATGATCTTGAGTCACTGCGACTCTCAGTTAAATCTTTATTTTTCAGTTTCAGTCAGATCCATACACATTAAAGGTACCACGGGAGCCTTAGATATATATTTCGAAAGCAATTAGAAAATAAGTAGTGATGATTTATAAACCAGGAAAGCCAGAACATGAACCATCATCATATCGGCCAATAAGGCTTACACCCCTATTCTCTAAACTTTGGGAAAGGATATTCCTCGTCAGACTTAAAACAGCATTGGAAGACTGCGCTGTTATTCCATCTCATCAGTTTGGTTTTCGCAAGTATCACTCAACTCAACCTTGATGTGCAGCAGGCCTTTGACCGCGTGTGGCACCGGGGACTGCTGGCAAAAATTAAAGAAAAACTGCCTCATTCGATGTTTACGCTTGTCGCATGGTACCTCTCTGATCGATCATTCCAAGTCAAGCAAGGAGAAACGCTATCCAGCATTCTTGATACAGAGGCTGGCGTACCTCAAGGATCAGTTCTGGGACCTGTACTGTATAATATATTCACATCTGACCTACCTGTGGACAACGACATCACCGTGGCAACGTATGCCGATGACATAGCCTACTTGTCTGTTGACAATGATCCAGCTGCTGCCAGTCGCAAACTCCAGCAACAATTAGACGCTATCCACGAATGGCTGCGCAAGTGGCGTATACGTGCTAGTGCAGCAAAGTCTAGCCACATCACTTTCACCTTGAGGAGAGGAAACTGTCCTCCAGTAAGACTTGGTGATGACATTTTACCACACACGGACTGTGTGAAATACCTGGGCTTTCACCTTGATAGGCGCCTCACATGGAAACGTCATATAAAACAAAACAGAGACGCAGTCAACCACCAGTTTCGAAATATGTACTGGCTTATAGGAAGAAACTCTGTATTGTCCATAGATAATAAGCTTCTTATCTACAACTCTGTATTAAAACCAATTTGGACCTATGGAATTCAGCTACGGGGTGTTGCGAGTAAAAGCAATATTCTCTGTCTGCAACGAGTACAAAATTGCATTCTCAGGGCAATAGTCCACGCCCCTTGGTTCACAAGAAATGATGAAGTTCATGAATATCTCAACGTGCCGACAGTTACATCTGAAATCGAGCGGTATAAGAAACCATACAAAGAGCACCTATCCTTACACCAAAATCCACTCGTAGCAGATTTGTTGGACCCATCAGCGGTGGTCAAGCGACTTAAAAGGGACCACCCATTTGATTGGTAGAGGTGGCGCTGGCCACCCCACCAGAGCAAGCCATTTCCCTCGCAACAAATTCGCTTATGGTCTAGCGACCGATTGCAAATTCACATAAAAAAAAATTATATATATATATTAGAAAATAATATAATAATTGTAGTCTCCTAAATTGCTAATGGGTTCATATTCGGAGACCATACTCGCGTCGCGTAAATATTTATATAAGAGAACTGACCTAGGATTTAAATAAGTAGAACTAAAGATCTAAATAGCAACTAAACTTTGCCAACAAAATGGTTGCTGCTATTTTGGTGCAAAAATTAAGATCTTTAAAGCTTCAAATCAGTAAGTCTAGTAAGTTTAATGTTCTACTAATAAGGCAAAATAGTCTTAGGAAATTGTCACTTCTACATTTTTAATCTTTGAAATAATGGCCGCCATCTGCGCGTATCTTATAAATTACAAAAAAAAACATGTTATTTAAAAAAAAATTGCGATGAAAAGTGATACCCGTACTTTTACTATTGTTGGGATTGTTGTTGGTGCAATATTTTTTTTCTGCAATTTTAGTTTTCCATCACTGCCCGCCACAGGTTAAACCAAGATACTCTCATGAGAGTATGTTATAAAAGTATTTTCCTGTATGTTGGCCAATTTCTGTGCCTCTATATTGGCTGAATGTCAACTTGAAGGCGCGAAGTACGAAGTTATAATACCGCCTGACGCGCTTGATCATTACTAGAAATGTAAGTCAGGTTATGTTAGAACTGCGATGCTCACAAAACCAAAAAGAAAGTAATGTTAAATTAAAATTGAGTATCATCAGTCGGTCAGGGCCTCCGTCTCCGACGTGTCTTCGTCAAGTTCTACACGGACGAAGTTGCAGGCAACAGCTAGTCTATTATATTGTTTTAGCTGCCAGCGCGGTTTCACCCGCGTATTGCAAAGAACGCAGTCAAATGTGGGATAAAATATAGCCTTTATTGCTCACATAATATAAAAACTTAAAACTACTACAAAAACTTCGCCAAACTGCGGACCAGTTTGTTGGCGAATGGGTTGATTACACTCATTCTTTGCTTTATCTGCTCTAAGTACATACTATTATGCTAAAAATAGGGGTAAACTGTTTAATTGTTTAACTTGTTAAATACTGAATATCATTAAAAACTAAACATACATTATGTAAAAGTATCAGGTTTTTTATAATGGTTCTCAAACAACAATGACTTTATTTTTTTCTTAAATAATGGTTTTGACAAAAAGTTATCTTCTGAGGGTATATGTTATTAATTATTCGTGGTATTATGTAATTTCTTATCCTTTGGCCATAATAATTACATGCTCTCGGCTCGTCATATTTTTACATGCTGATATCCTCACTCCGGTTGTAAGTTTTGATAGTCTTGAACACAACGTATTGGTAATGATCAAGCGCTAGTAAGTATTTGAATTTTTCATAGACATTACATTTCTGAAATAGCTGATTATAGTCGGCACTGATATTCTGTGGACAGGGTCGTTCTGTTGACTGAAATTGTAAACGAACTTCCGAAAATATATTCCTACTTATAGCAGTGTTACGGAACTCCCTCAAAACTTATGTACAGGGACAATGGAATCCCTTCTTGCGTACACCCAATTATCACCCAGCTTACATCTGATTTAAATATCTGGTACCTCGACGGCACTACAGGTAAAAGATCGACAGTGCAGGCCGATCTACAATTTTCTGAAATCGGCTTGACAATCAACTTTAATAGTTGTGAGATTTTCATTGGAGAGAGCAACCCATCTAAAATCCGCATGTTAGTGGGGCAGTTTCACATGATAATGTGCACCAATTATTTTTCAGATACCAGTTAGGTACATTAGGTACATTAGGTACACTTCAAGTTTTTGATAGGAACTAACTCTTCCGTCGGCCATCTTTTTTTTAAGGCGGTTATATAGAATTATAAGTATATTATTAATATTCCAAATTGGAAATCACTGGTGTCTAAATATACATATTTGCGGTTTTAAATTCAACTAAGTATATACTCGTATTTTTAAGGGTCGAGTTTCCAAAGGATATCAAACGGAACCCGTTACTAAGCCTCCGCTGTGGGTTCGTCTGTCTGCGTGTCAGTAATACCTAAACTGCTAACTATATTATTTAATTAATTATAGTAGTTTTAGTTTACACTAGCTTCTGCCCGCGACTTCGTACGCGTAATAAATTGTGGTTTAAGTACATGATATTCTTATGTTTAACCATACTACTGACAAAGAAAATAAACCTGGAGATATTAAATCAATCAACAAAGCCCATATTACAAATACCTTAAAGACTAACATACATATCAATATAAACTTATTAATAACTACAAAACGTACGTACAAAATTACTGCGAAGTGTTGCGCAATTTCGTGGTATCAGGTAACCGACCGCGAAAACGTCGAGGGAGTCACCTTCGGCCAATTTTTTTCCTTAGTGAAGGTCGGTAGATGGTCTGTTGGTTGGAAAATACCAAAAAAGTGCGAAAATTTCGTAGTTTTACGAGTGCTGCAAAGTTAACACAGGTCTTTCGAAGCTGCAAACTTGGATATGTCGGTCTGGTAGTGGTCCTAACAATACTTATATTACAACATCACGACTAGCCGTTAGCTTGCGATTTTAGCGATTTTTCTGGTCAAATATGACTGGCCTAATTGTCTAGCCTCGAAATCCCGGGGAGTTTGATGAAATTTGGTACGAATTCGAAGTTCAAAAAACTGTTAATAGTACATTGTGATACAAGTGAGGTATATTGATAATTACATCAGAGGCGGAATTATCACGCGAGCCGCAGGTGAGCGTGATAAGAGAGCCGAGGATGTAATAATCAAAGCTCACGCGTTTCATACGACGTTTTTCAACACATTTTGCGAGGAAAAAATCCTTTTCATAAGATGAAAATTTTATAGGCCTGCCAAGTTATTTTCTTTACTTATTTATGGCAACAGGTTTTTACTCACATGTTGTATACATCGCCAAGAATTTCCAGTGGCGTCCGTTCTTTTTATCACTTTTCTAGTTACCACGATTTTTGTTAATAACCAAACACGCATTAACAATGTTTACAAATATCTGTGAAATAACCTAAAATGGCGCGCAACAGTTTTTTTCGTGAAGTTTGCGCGGTGCGCACGCATTAGATGAAATCTCTAAACAGCCAGTACAAAATGAAATAAATATTTTCGTTTTAAAATGTTATCTTTATTAATTCATGTTAAGATGTTATCAAAAGTGAATAGTTTTATTAAATTAAACGTTTCTATATCATATTCAAAAAGAAATAGTCAATTAATTAACAAAAAGGATTTAATTTGTTTAGTCGAGTAAGAATCCATTTGCCGAGAATTAAAAAAAAGCTGTACAATGTGTACAAACCGGTTAATTTAAGAATTCACCGTGTGCATGCATACATCTTGCTGCAAGGTGCCAACCTGACTTAATCGGGATATAAACATAACACACAAGTGTCGTAATGTTATAAAACACGCGTGTTTAATATCCAGGATTATGAGCCTAAAAGCGACACAATAAGAGGTACGTTACGAGCAATTGTGTTGAAAAAAACATTACTTACAACTTACATAGCCAAACACATTGACAATATTAACCGAATACCAATTATGTACCTAGCTAAACAGCTTAATATTAAGTAGTTAGTAATTAGTTATATTAGTATGATACCTATATATATTTAGTACCTACACAGGGTTTTCTATAGTGGCACATAATCTGAATAAATATATATAATAAAAAAAAACAGATTTTGAATATATTTTTTGATTTATGACGATGAATGAAAAAATAAATACCTCTTCCCTCTTTTGTATGTATTGGTACCCAATAACTTTGATGTATGTAATACCTCACAGTTTGCATTGTTAGGTACCTTACTTAGTCCTTTTCTTATTTTGTAAGTAAACACAATCCTAAATAGGTACCTACCTACTTAAGTGTCTTGTTACTAACTAATTTAGGTATGAACTGTTAGTATAACCACAGTTTCACTTATAAAACACAATAATTTAAGTAACTATAGGTTTTGGAATTCCTGATTCCTGAACTATTTATAATGTCACAAATTTGTACGGAACCCTCGGTTGGCGAGTCTGACTCGCAATTGTCCGGTTTTTCCTTACTTGTCTCGATTTAGTATGGCGCTATCAGGATTTTTAAAAGTTTAAGGCAGCGGGATATAATGATTTTTGAATGGATTATTATACTAGGTTCATGCCAAAAGAAGTTAGATCCATGGTCATTTGATTGATACTGGCAAGTTATACACCATGGTAAAGAATAAACTGTAATTTTTGAGTATCTAATTTCTTTTGGCAGGGGATTAAGAGATTAACTTTTAAAATTTCGGCGGATGAAAATTTAACTTCGCGTGTTCGTTTTTCAAACAAAATGCGACGCTTTCACAGCATGTTTGAGAAAATAATTATATTTTAAGTTTCAGATTTACCTCAGTGAGACAGCTCCAGCAGACTGTATTGTTAACCGAGTTGCGTGTGCGCGTCCACCGCCGCGCGCGTAATGAGAATTATAATGGCAGTCAGTTCGGCTACATATATAAGGGATCGTTTTAAATGCGACAGCTCAACTGCATCTTAGGGATCAGTAGCCAAATAATTCGATTAGCTTACACCGGTGTATGTTTAACTCCATTGAGTTTTGAAAGACAAAATATTGTAGATATTCGTTTTATTTCGTCTAACGTAATCATTTAAATTTATATGTGATCAAAAACGCTTATCGGTTCTTGAATCCTTTATCCACATTTGAAAGAGTTTTTTAAATAAATAAACTAGCTGTTGCCGCGACTTCATCTGCGTAGAACTTGATTGCTATTAAATTATTGTGGGCGGAACCTCAATTATCGCCGACCCAAACAAAGTTCTACCACCTTAAGGGATGATTTCTGATTTAAAAACTATCCTTTATCCTTCCAAGGGTACCGTAAAATGGGGTGAGTAGGGTGAAAACTGACATTCAAACCTCGATAACGTTTTATTTTTACTTATACAAACTGAATGGTATATATAATAAGTGTTCCGGACGTTTGTATTTTAGTTTTTATTTTATTTTCGGTAGTTCCATTTCATATCTTTGACGATAAACAGGAAACCCACCTCACCCCGTAGTCCCTCACCCCTAGTAATTGAGTTGAGATGGGTTTTCATACAAAGGTGATTTTGGAAGATTGTTGGATCGTTTTTTTTATTATGAGTATTACTATAGCTCTATTTTAAATTGGAATACATTATTCTTGTAGCAGTAGCCTTAAAAAACCATCTCACCCCCCTTTCATACCTTCTCTCCCCATTCATAACCCAACTCTCCCCGCGAACCCTACTCACCCCATTTTACGGTACTCATCGCTACGAAAAATTTCATCTAAAGCCGTTCACGGATTAAGCGTAAAAGGTAACAGTGCGCTGAGTTCATTAGTTTAAATTGCAAAATTTCAATTGAAAACTCCTTTTTACAAATATAATATCTTAAGAATCATCAACAGACGTTTCTGCTTAAATTGTATATTTTTTCATAATGTAGGTACCTATTAAAGAAAGCTACAAGACTGGAAATTTTTGCTTAAATCCGTCCAGTAGTGCTACTCACGTTAGTTCGGGCTACCTGTATAGTTTTAAAAGCAAACTTATCTAATGCTAAAAGACGGAGACCTTTCCATCTCCATCCACCGTCCCCATTTAACGGTGTTAGAGAATAAATTATTTTGATTAAGCCCCTTTACCCCCTTATTTCACCCCTTTAGGGGGCAAATAGATCTACATATTATAAAAGAAACCTGCTGTCCTGCTTTCATGTTTCTAGCCACAGTTTAATATTAAAAATCACACATTACTTAGGTATGTGAACTTTCAAACCCTATCTTAACCCCTTCTAGTGATAAATTAGGAAAATATCCCTTATCAATGTTTTTGAGTGTACATTAGGAGCTTGTGGCCAAAGTTTTAAACGTCTAACTCTAAAAACGACATGATTCCCATACAAACTTTCAACTCTTTTTAACCCCCTTAGGGGATGAATGTTTGTAACATCGCTTAATCATTTGCTTTACTTTTTAGTAAGATACCTTCATACAAAGATTCAAGTCTATAACTTTCCAAATGAACGATTTCCATAACCAAACCCCCGTTTGACCCCTATTTCACCCCCTTAAGGGTTGAATTTCGAAAAATCCTTTCTTAGTACACGTCCACGTACTGTAAAGTATATATATTCCAAATTTCATGCTTATAGCTTCAGCAGATTAGGAAATCACACATTACTTATGTGAACTTTCAACCCCTATCTTAACCCCTTCAAGGGATGAATTAGAAAAAAAATCCCTTATCAATGTTTTTGACTGTACATTCGGAGCTTGTGACCGAAGTTTTAAATGGCTAACTTTAAAAACGACATGTTTCCCATACAAACTTTCAACTCTTTTTAACCCCCTTAGGGGATAATTTTTAAGTTTAGTTAAATCATTTGTTTGCCTTTTTAGTAAGAAAATTTCATACAAAGATTCAAGTCTATAACTTTCAAAATGAACGATTTTCATACAACGGTTCGACCTCTATTTTACCCCGTTAAGGGTTGAATTTCGAAAAATCCTTTCTTAGCACACGTCTACATACTGTAAAGAATGTATGTTCCAAATTTCATGCTTATATCGTTAGCGGTTTAGGCTGTGCGCTGTCTGTCAATAGATTAGTAATGAAGAGTTTTATCTATATGTATAGATGAACGATAAACAATCGTCGTCCGATCAGTGTAAGCACAAGAACACGTGTAAATTATACCAAATCGAAACAATATCATAAGATGCATCGAAAGTGATTATGGAAAGAGCTCACCCTGGTCTTCCTCCAAATCTAACACTACAAATCTGCACTTACTACCCGCCTGCCCGTCAACATTGTTATAAACATGATCTAAGGGCATGGCAGAGCCCCCGCCAAGTCGAGCAAAACAGCAGCACGGCCGTACCATCCTTTTCTCGAAGCAGTTCAGGCCATTTTCGACCCCCCTATAACTTCGTTGTGGATAAAACTAGAAGCCTGCATTTTCATTAACCAAACACGCATTGTATAAACGCGATATATTTTAAATTTCATTCAATTTGAACCAGCGGTTTAAGATTTATAACTAGTCAAAGTTTCTTAATTTTGTCACTCACTGACTGACTCACCGATCATCAAAAGTCTAAGGCACTTCTAGCAGACATAGAAGCTTCAAATTTAGAATACAATTAGTGTTTAGTGTATAAATCAAGGAAACACTTAAAAAAAATGCAATTTAAGTCCAGTTTTCTAGATACACCAACTGCATAAATGACTTATAGGATTACAAAGTTATATTTGCAGTGAACGGGACAAAAAATAAAAATGAAGAATGGGATATTGATAACACAATAACCTACAAAAGGAAGTGAGATCCCATAAAACTCATTGGTTCCATGTAAAAAAGAGGCCAAGTCTCGAAACTCTTCCACCATAAAAAGTTGTAAGATATTTCGTAGTACCAAGTCTCAGGCATTCTTATTATTCTTTATTTACTAGCTAAATAAAATTCTGCAACTTGGCAATCACACAACTTTACTGCATTTATGGATTTTTGCATACCTAGAACTATGTAGTAACTATTGTGTGATTGCCAAGTCACAACATTTGATTTAGCTAGCAAATGAAGAATAATAAGAATGCCTGAGACTTGGTACTACGAAATATCTCACAACTTTTTACGGTGGAAGAGTTTCGATACTTGTCCTCTTTTTTACATGGAATGTTTTTTATAGGATTTCTTATAGGTGTTGCTACATGAAATAAATCGGCTGTTTGAGATGATTATTAAAATCAATGGAATAATTTTCAAAATTAAACATTGTGTTATTTGTACACCTGACGCAAATTAAATTGATACCTAGATATTTTTCTAGCACCAACGAGAGATTGACAAAATAAAAACATCGACAATCCTGTTATCGATAAGTACATACTTCTATTCTATTCTATTCTACCTACAAGGCCTACCTAGGCGCCGCGTGCACCGTTCTTGCACAAATTGAACAAAATCCGAACACTATTGATAAAATTTATTTTAATTTTTTGCAATGAATAGTTCTTTATATAGAGCAGCCTACATGAAACTTTCAGGGTGTATTGTTTTTTTTTTGTTTATCTTGATTGTAGTAAAAAAAAAGAGTTACAAAAATATTTAAGGCAGGGGAAGTTTATCAAGTCAACGTTGATGTCTACCACAAAAACATTCTACTGAAGTCACATTTTATTTGTTCAGAGTTGTGCATGTTCACTGACGTACAAATCACTGTACTTGCGGCTGCTTGTACTTCATTATAAGTCTGTGAGGAAAACATGCAGTATAGCTATTTGAAAATTTTCACATGTCATCCAACTCATCGAAGTAATGATAAAGAGGCAAAATCATAATATACATTTAATTTCATTCCTCTACTTATTACCAATGTAAAAAGTAATCAAACTTTTTATATTCATAGACTTCATTCATTAAAAAAGTAAATAATTGACATATAATGTGACGTTTATTCACATTGCGTATTAAGGCAAATATAGTCTTAACAAAATATATATTATAATTCAAATATTATTAAATATATATATATATTCTTAATTCAGTAACACGAAGAAAGAAAGTTTTGAAAGTATTCCAAATTGTTTTCTGAAGCATGTAAAATATAAATAAATTGATAGTTTTGTTATTATTATCTATTTTCTAACGCACCCTATTACCATATATATATATATATATATACACCTTTGTATTACCTCTGACGTTGAAGTGGTACTTATCGATAACAGGACTGTCGATGTTTTTATTTTGTCAATCACTCGTTCGTGCTAGAAAAATATCTAGGTATATAAATGAGTGTCCGTCAGGCTCGCCCAAGGGCCTTCGAACCTGGGGCTCGGCTAGGGAGCGATCTCTAAAAGCATGATCTAGGCCTTTAATTCCTACAAAAAGCTCAGCCTTAGGCTTCGCTTGCTTCTTCTTTTACCTTCGGGAATTCGGGCCTCAGGTTTCGCTTGCAAGACTCCCGATGATAATGAGTGTCCAACTGTCCATCAGGCTCGCACTTGGGCCTTCGGACCTGGGGCTCGCATAAGGAGCGCTCTCTAAAAGGATACTTTATTTATTTATTAATGTTTGCCAACAGATGTAATACAATAAAAAACCTTATTTACAACAGATAATGCACTACTGTATTCACCCAATTACAGGCAAACACGGCATGCATTAAACATAGTAAGAACTAATTACTTTGCTTTGCTTTGGGCATGTATATAATATTACTGACGCCCAAGTTTATGAGGGTGTTTATTTAGATTCGAAGAGAATTCTAACTGTTAGACTAGTGCTAGTGGTACGCCAAAATATGCGGCAAATGGTGTTAAAGTTTTAAAAATCGATACGATTGATCTTTAGGCCAAAAGAAACAATTTGACCCGTACCCCGAAAAAAAAACGAAAAAGGAGAGGAGTTATGTCAACTTTTTTTTTGTATGGAAAAAAATATAATATTTTGTTCTGAAACCTATCGTGTGGTACCTAATGAAAGGGCTTACTAAGCCGGATATTACTGAATTATGGGGCGTACCGCTAGCACTAGACGCACAGTCTATGGAAATGAATTGTTTTCAAAGTCCATGGCAGAGTAAGGGAACATTTTGTGCCTTAATAGCTTTTTTGCTTGATTTTTATTTGATTTATATGATTTGACACGACGTTAGTAAGTGCTATACTAAATTTCAGCATTCTCCTCTTTTTATATTTGAAGAAAATAAATAAATAAGAAAAATTAATTTTCATGAACATCTCCGCTTTAATGGAACGAAAAAAATCGTGCTTCATACGTATAATACACTTAGCTAAGACACATAATATGTCACTATAAGCTGCATGACATTCAATATAAAAAAATAAAAATAGATGTTGACATTTTTCAAAAACTTTTTTTATTACATAAGATAGAGACATGTCCAATTTTTTTACTTATGATAGGAATTTTAATTAACTATAACATATATTTAATTCAAGCTTCTAGCATTGGTGCATCGTAACAAAATTATTTTAAAAAGTTGGGATGTCCCCTTGACGTAATTAAAACGTAATGAAATTAAACCTTCTTGCATTCGTGTATTATTTATAACATGGTAGGTTTTTAAATAAAATACCAAGACCAGCCGAGAAACTGAGCAATCTGTTTAAAAATGGCTTAAGTATTGTAATTAATGTAAATAGTGACGAGGGCGATTGATTCGAGCCTTTCTTTTGTTTGTCGTGACAGGCTCGTATAAGGAATTTGTAAGCGCTTTATTCAGGCTACAGATACTAGGATCGCATGATCGCATACCGCCTTCAGGTCCTATGGTAGCAAAAGCCGTGAGCGAAGCCTGCCCCGTGTGCCAGCACTGGTACTGCGCGCAGATAATATAATAGGTACTGATATACTATTAACGTGACATCTGGCCATAAAGTGGCTATTGCCGACCGAATTACCGACCGCTAGACGTGTGGAAAATCCCGGTGTACGACCTGCCCATCTCCTGCAGACTCGTCCCTGTGCTGAGACCGAGGCTCAAGGACGACGTGAACGTGTATGACGGACTTGAGGGAACACGGCGATAGCTCAAACAGCCCCTCACTATCCTTTATGTAAAATCCGTGTTCAAATAATTGAACAACGATTGTCATACGATATGACAACTTCATACTCAATATAATTAAGGGAAAATAGAGGGAAAGCGAGGAAGCGGAAGACCTAGAGTAAACTACATAGAGCAACTCAAAAAGAGACTTGATGTTAGGTCGTATTGAGATGTCACAGAGGTTGCGTGGGATCAGAGAAGATAGAGGCCTACTTTGAGCTACACCGACAAAAATAATAATAATAACCAAAATCTTTATTTTTCATAAATATAATACATGGTACTATCGACGACACAGCTAACTGACCATCGGTGCACCTTAAGTACATTGTAATAAGGTTCTATATAAACACAGGATGGTCAGTTAACAGTGTTGTCGTTTGTACAGTTTGGAGCCCTGGGGACTGGGTTAGTTTGCTCTGTGTTGCAGCCCCTAGTGAAAGCCCAATTACATGGTTATTTTAATAATTTTTACATTACAGGTTTTATAACAAAATTATGAAGGCTAATAAGAGTAAGTGGTATCATGTTCAAGAGAACTATGCGTGTGTACACTAGTGTGCGCGTGTGTGAGTGCGTGCGTGCGTGCGTGTGTGTGTGTGTGTGTGTGTGTGTGTGTGTGTGTGTGTGTGTGTGTGTGTGTGTGTGTGTGTGTGTGTGTGTGTGTGTGTGTGTGTGTGTGTGTGTGTGTGTGTGTGTGTGTGTGTGTGTGTGTGTGTGTGTGTGTGTGTGTGTATGTGCGTGCGTGCGTGCGTGCGTGGTTATGAGTATCTTAGGATAAGAGACATTACTTATGAGACCCTGCAGGATCCATCTTGCCCTTCGTATTAATGCTACGGCGGTGTAAAATTGAGCAACTTTGGTACGAATTAAGACTGTGCATTGGAAATTATCGCTTGCTTTGAAACGCCTTTAGCTCGGTCCATAAACGCACGTCTTGGTCTAGCCCTGCCTCTCCTTCCTTCTATCTTTCCTTCAATTAGTTTTTATGTAATTGTCATGTCGTATCAGGTGCCCTAACATATTTCCCCTTCTGTTTTCAATATCCTCTATTCTCTTAACTAATTTAGAACCTCTTCGTTTGTTTTTCATGTACCACACTGCCTATAGTCGTAAGCAGTGTTCGTTAAGGCTGTGCATTGGAAATTATCGCGTGCTTTGAAACGCCGTTCTGACTAGATTAAGAAACAATGAAGTATGATTTTCAGATATAAGATTCTTGACTATATGATTGTTTATCTGATTTTATCGATACATGATTGCTTAAAATTTCCTCGTTAGAAAAAAAATCCAAAGTTGGGTCCGTATTTTCCTTTTTTACTCAGCCTACTCAAACGATACATTATTTTACGACACAATCAAGTTAATACTATAGTATTTTATCTCATCTAAAATCTCACTTTATGAAATTTAAATAATACTTCTCTAAGTTAGCTATTTATCGAAATGTGTCCAAAAAAGTGTTACATCTCTTTTCCTCGTGCGCGGAAGGCATCAGCGTGTCTCTGTCTAGGGGGCGTGTTCGACTCAAATCAAGGCATCGCCTGTAAAATAAAATATCGAAAAGCACAACTGACGTGACAGCGACAGCAGCCATTTTTTTTATCTTTACGGCCGAGAATCGATCCCGGTCAAATCTGTCTAAAAATCCGAGTTGTTATTTTGGCGTAAATTAATACTGGGTAGGCCCTGACGTAGGTAGCTTGACCCTATGCAAATTTTAGATTATGTAGTCATCAAGTTCTTTATTGTCCATAGAAAATTTCAATATAATGAATATTTACGTTGTCTGGGCAAAAACGTAATTTGTCTTTATTTCAAGTTCAAACCTGGTTTGCGATTAGTTGCAAAAGCAGACACACAATAATACATGTGTATAAATGCCCGTGACGCACGCGCCGACACAGGGCGGCGGAAGAGGGGCAGTCTTGCGCTGAAGTTGTGTGATGTTGCAACAGAAGATCATCTCCGACAGCCGATACGTTTTAATAGTATTTAGTATTCCAAGTTCCCAACTAGCAAAACAGGCTCAGAATGGGCACTTTATGGGAGTGGTAGGGTCATAGCGCTCTTAGAATTGTTTTGGAACATGTCATTCCTCTTATATTAGTCATAGATAACCTAATACGAACTCAAGAATGCTCAGTTTTATTTCTTAGTCTCGCATATGCCTACAATAACATTTACGAAGTCTCATTGGGCTTGACAAAACCTGTGCTTATAACAGTCTCAGAATGCGCATTTTATAAGAGTGGTAGGCTTATAGCGCTCTCATAACTGTTTTGGATGACGTCGTCGCTTTTATTAGTATTAGACAAAATAGTATGGACTCAGTCTTATTGTGTAGTGTTATCTTTTTATATATACACCGTGGGCTGTTTAAACCCGACCGATTTCAACCACATATTCCTGACGAGATTTCAAGTAAAAAATGTTATATGAACATATGTCCAATTACGAGTTTATATTTTTTTAATTTTTGAAACAAAGTAAATCAATTAGGCATCGCAGTTCACTGTGAACGAATCTTAATACATAAACCTCACGTGACAGTCACAAAAATAATTTTAGACATTGACGTTATTGACATTATTTAAGTTCAATTTACCGGCCAGTTCTATTATCGTAATGTACTATGTAGGTATAATAGGTTGCACTCTAGTGATAATTGATAAAATGCAGAATCTAAACATAAGTCTAGTTTAGCGATAAACGTGTATGTGATAAAGAAAAGATAATAATTTGATACATAATACGAGTACTAACTACACTGGCACTCAGCGGTAAATGGCGTGTTCGTTATACGTAAAATTACATTCCGTAATAAAACCTTTCTGTAATTGAACACCAAACTTAGGAACAAGATACTGGCCAATAATGATTTTTGTGATTCTGCGTAGAAAAAATTAAGTGCAAATAATTACGTCACATTCTTAGGGTGCGTTATACTTGAGATTATTCAATTTGTTAAATACTTAAAATTGCGATTTTCTAAAAAACTATGCATTTTCGGACTACATGTTGTACGACTTTTTTTACTCTATTTTAGCTAAGGAACCTATGGTTAAAATCGGTCAGGTTTAAACAGCCCACGGTGTATATAAATCTTCTGTACGTGTGTTTGTTACCTAACTCCTAAACGGCTGTACTGATTTAGATGAAATTTTGTGTGTATATTTCAATGGGTTCCTGGATGGTTTGAAAACACAATTGGACCCGGTAGGTGGAGCTGAAATCGGTATGTCACTGATCACCTCCCAAACGGCAGGGACGATTTTAATGATACTATTTTTAAACGTTCAAGTGGGTCCCTGCAACGTTTTAATTCACAACTGGACCCGGTAGATGACGCTGCAGTCGGTATGTCACTGATGTCCTCCTAAACGCCAAGCACGATTTTTTTTTGCAAACGTTCAAGTAGGTAGGTAAAGTATTAAAACACTATTCTTAGGTATTATGCATTTGTCTATTTTCTTACAGAAAACACTCGGGAAAATATCGTCCTTCAAACAGATATGGATTACTGGTTTTCAGTTAATTAAACTTTTATCGTTCTCCAATTAGGCCAGATGACTTGAAAGTAGCTGCAGGACTAGCTGTACATTTGATACATTCATTTGTTGAATATTAGATAATATTATCTCTGCAGTAGGGGTAATTATTGCTACTTTCAAAAATTTCGTCCATCTCCTCAGCAGGGCAAGGTATATCCGAAATTGGCTGTTCCACAGCTACTCACAGCTATCCTCCGATTCCTCATTGTCTGATGAGCACATTGCATTCATTATGCTACGTCGACATAGCATAAAAATATTATAGTCGAGACTTTTCTTGTTCTACGAGTATACAATAAAGTACCTATATTTATGAAATTTTTCCTCAAGTATGAAAAAAATGGATTTATTAAAGTTCAGAAGTAAAACAAAAACCCACATGGTGCAAAATAAACTTCTGTAGCGGTCAGAAGTATAATATTTCCCACAAATTCGAAACTTCCAAATTACACTGAAATTCTCAAGTAATCACGAAAATATCCATATATATTCCAATCCATGTATCCATAAAACTAATTAAAAAAGTACTACCGGATTTATTTGCGATACACTGATTTTTTTAAACTTATTTTACACGAATTTACCATGTGTTGGCAACACTCAACTAACGTTGTTACTTTGACATGAGTCAGAAAAAATAATGCGTTTCATTTCTCGTCTAGTTTTGGGCATAGACAAATTATATACATTTTATATTTGACACAAAGTGAGATCCAGCCCCCTTCAGAGCGATTAGAGCACCGTAAAATGCGGTTGGGAAATTTATTTATTTTATTTATTTATTTATTTATTGACAAATACATTTACGTGACATTACAGTAATAACCAATGCGTCACGAAACTAAAAACAACAAATAATACTATTTAGGCGACGAAACGGCGTGGCCCCGTTGCATCGTCATCTCCGGTGTAGGATTTGGCAGATTGCCCCGGAACCGTCGAAACACGACATCCTTCGGCCAGAAGTCAGCACATGCGATGGTCTCCTGCAGCGGTCGCGGCACGCGCACCGCAAACGAGCTGAAGTGCACATAGTGGCGCGAACGCAGCTGGAACACCCTCAGCGAGAAGCCGGTCTTCTGACGAACGTACTCCACCACATCATCAGAAATATATGCTAGTAGTGTTTGCAGATGACACCTCACTTATTTTCAAACTCAGAAGACAGCAAAAAGCTGGCAATGATGTCAACAATACTATTTCTAAAGTAGTAAATTGGTTTAATGTAAATAATTTATTCTTAAATGAGAAAAAGACTACATACGTATTAAATTTGTCACGAATCACGTTAAGCACGAGCATGGGAGGTGTATTTGTGAAAGATGAGGAATTGGAACTAGTTGATAGTTTTTCTTGGTTTAACGTTAGATTCTAAGTTCCAATGGGGTCCCCATATTGCTAATCTCTCGAATAGACTGAGTTCTACAGCATTTGCAGTGAGCAAGATCCGTCAATTAACAGACGTGGACATCGTGAATCTAGCTGATTAGTATATTTTAGCTACTTCCATAGCATTACATATGGTATTTTACTGTGGGGCAGTGCTTCGGAGATTCATTAGATTTTTGTTTTGCAGAAACGGGCTATTGGGACTTAATTAGAGATAAGATTAAAAATATTAATATATTCATATTACATTGTCAATATAGCTATGAAAATATTTTGTATGTACATGTATGTACATTGTCAATTTTAGGAAAACTGTGACATACATAATATTAATACTAGAAATAAGCATAAGCTCGCGGTGCCCACCACTCGGCTCCAAAAAATAAATAAAAAACCATCATGGGTAATTGTGTAAGGTTTTATGACAAACTTCCAGGAAACGTAACTAAGTTATCTATGAATAAATTCAAGAACTATGTGAAGCGTAAACTTATTTCGAAAGCTTATAAGCACTAAGCACACAAGACTACATGAATAATAAAACTCCATGGGACTAATTGTGACTGAATTTTTAATTTATTATTCTCATTATATATTTTTTTGACATTAGATTGTTTTTCTAGAAACAGTCTAGACTAGTATTTTTTATACAATTGTTACTTCATATATTTTGTATGCACACAACACCAGTGATGCGGTATCAACCCATAATCCTGTCCATGTGGCAGACCTTACCTTTTATCACTGAACCCGCTATGTCGCGGTAAGTCTTTAACCTCTTATTTTAAAAGATAGTAACTAAACAGCTCAGTTATTAATTCCCAGTTTATATCTTGAACATTTTTTTTCACAGGGTTCATCGTTAGAGTTCATCGTTAGGGTTCAACGTTTGGGGTTCATCGCAAGGACCGGACAACCCTTTCCGCGGTAAAAGCTTTTCAATGGGCATCCCTTAAACACGGCTAACCCATTTAAAGACTTTCCAGTTTGAACTGCTAGCCCATTCGTTTGACTACCCCTTATCGAAAAACTTAGCAAAAAATAAAGCTAGCCCTTTGCAATTGCTAACGGCTATCCTATATGTCTTGCAATCCCTTGATAAGTGTTACCCTTATAATTTAGCGCTTTTTATAAAGCTTTCGCTTTAGTAATATCGTAGTTGAGCCTTGCGTAAAAGAGACAGGATTAGTGTTCTACGCGAGGCTCGGACGACGCTCGGTCCCGGCCCGGGATAGTATAGTAGTAGTAGTATTTAGTATTCCAAGTTCCCAACTAGCAAAACAGGCTCAGAATGCGCACTTTATGGGAGTGGTAGGGTTATAGCGCTCTTAGAATTGTTTTGGAACATGTCATTCCTCTTATATTAGTCATAGATAACCTAATACGAACTCAAGAATGCTCAGTTCTATTTCTTAGTCTCGCATATGTATTTAAGAGCATTTTATATTACTTTTATAAGCCTTTTACTCTTCACATTTCTGTAAAGTTGCACAAAAAATGAGAAGAACGTGTGTCGGCGTTTAGGTAAAATTGAATAAAAAAAATGATACTTTAGTTTCATAATCCTACTCAAACGTATCTCCAATGTATTAACTACTAAAGAATGCAATCCCAACATTTCAAAGTGCTTTGGTTATTTTCTTATGATTTTTTAAAAACGCTTGAAGGGCGAGGGGAGGGCGAGATCCGCCATATAAAATTACTATGGAACAAAATGATGAAATATAATACGCGAGCAACGCATGACATATTCAGTCACCCCCGAGAGCTCAGAGAGAGAGAGCACGTCTCAATGCGGCGCTGTGACACTTAAAAATACTTCGATGTCAATTGTGTATGAATACAGCAGTAATACGCAGCAAAACAGGGTAAGTATTATTTTTGATATTATAAGCTTCTAAGCAGGTCGATCACGTAACGAATTGTACGCGCGTCAGTTTAGATCAAATGTCAATTTTTATATGGAAAAATTAGAGTTGGATCTACATGACGCGCGTTCGAAACGTTACGTGGTTGCCCCTCAGGAGCAACGAGAACTGATGGCGAGGGTCTCATGACGGAGCCGGAAGATGGCTGGTGGAACTCTATGATGGAAGGGGCTAAGATAGTCGACTTTGGGCTCGTTTGCTTTATTATCGTCATTACTTACCATTAAACATGATGGCGAGGGTCTCATGACGGAGCCGGAAGATGGCTGGTGGAACTCTATGATGGAAGGGGCTAAGATAGTCGACTTTGGGCTCGTTTGCTTTGTTATCGTCAGTACTTACCATTAAACATGATGGCGAGGGTCTCATGACGAAGCCGGAAGATGGCTGGTGGAACTCTATGATAGAAGTGGCTAAGATAGTCGACTTTGGGCTCGTTTGCTTTGTTATCGTCAGTACTTACCATTAAACATGATGGCGAGGGTCTCATGACGAAGCCGGAAGATGGCTGGTGGAACTCTATGATGGAAGGGGCTAAGATAGTCGACTTTGGGCTCGTTTGCTTTGTTATCGTCAGTACTTGCCATTGAACATGATGGCGAGGGTCTCATGACGAAGCCGGAAGATGGCTAGTGGAATTCTATGATGGAAGGGGCTAAGATAGTCGACTTTGGGCTCGTTTGCTTTGTTATCGTCAGTACTTACCATTAATCATGATGGCGAGGGTCTCATGACGAAGCCGGAAGATGGCTGGTGAAACTCTATGATGGAAGGGGCTAAGATAGTCGACTTTGGGCTCGTTTGCTTTGTTATCGTCAGTACTTAACATTGAACATGTAGAAAATGTAACATAATGCGTACCACTGCTGCCATCTGTTGTGTATCTTTTAGACAACTCATGTCGTGTTTAAAACGTAATAAATTAGTGTGTTTGCAACTGTCACATGAGTTTTATTAGGTTATGGCCCAGACCATATATTTATAAAGAAAAGTAGTGTTTCGATCAGATTAATCCAGATTATTGTTGTTTTGTTGTGTTGTGCAAATAATGGCTTCGAACTTCATCGCAAATGTGCCAAAGTCAAAGGGCCGAGAAAACTACGATGAGTGGGCGTTTGCGGCTGAGAATTTACTCGTCTTGGAGGGAACGTTTCACATCATACAAGGAGCGGATGTGCCTTCCGACAGTAAAACGGCGGCGGCAAGTGCCGATATTGACGCAAAAGCCAGAGCGAAGCTAGTTTTGACAATAGACCCTTCCCTATATGCACATATTAAAACTACGAATACTGCAAAGGAATTATGGGAGAAGTTAAGATCAATGTTCGACGATCGAGGTTTTTCCAAGAAAATAACCCTTCTTCGTAATTTAATATCAATCAGGCTGGAGAATTGTGATTCAATGACGTCATACGTAACTCAAGTTGTTGAAACATCGCAGCGGTTGAGAGGTACGGGATTTGACATAAACGAAAAATGGATTGGATCGTTACTGTTGGCAGGATTGCCGGACAAGTTTTCGCCAATGATAATGGCAATAGAACACTCAGGTATTCCAATCGACGCAGATGTCATCAAGTCGAAACTGCTCGACATGGAATCGAGTGAATCGGAGTGTAGTGGGGCGTTTGCTGCAAAAGGTTTTCACAAGTATAAAACTGGCAACACCAAGAATGTATCTATGGCTAGATCAAATAATGTCAGTGTCAAATCGACAAATAAGAAAAACATAACCTGTTATCAATGCAAACAGCCGGGACATTACAGAAATCAGTGCACTATGATTGATAAATCAGAAAAGAAAAAGCAATCAAACGCATTTAGTGCAGTATTTTTGAGAGCAAAGTTTAACAGCTCTGATTTTTATATAGATTCTGGTGCAAGTAAACACATGACTCCGAATAAACAGTGGTTGACAAATGTGTCAAACAAACCTCGCGTAAATGAAATAGTGGTTGCTAACAAAAGTAGAATACCTGTTGAATGCAGTGGCGATGTGCGTATCACCACAGAAGCTGAGGGTATTGAGTACGAGATTCCAGTCACGGAAGTGTTGTATATACCGAGCTTAGCAACGAATTTATTGTCGGTCAGCGAATTGATGCGCAAGGGCAATAAAGTGTCATTCGAGCAAGAAAGATGTTGTATTTACAACAAGGACAACGTGTTGCTAGCTACTGCAGATTTGACCGAAGGTGTCTACAAGTTAAATACAGTGAAATTTGACAGTTGTTTGTTGGCATCAGCGACGGGAAATGTGTCGCATCGCAGATTTGGTCACATCAACAGTGATGACCTCAATAAAATGAAGGAAGGTGCAGTCACCGGGATGTCATTTCAAGACAAACTTCACGTAACCAAAGAAAATTGTGTTGTATGCTGTGAGGCTAAGCAAACTCGACTACCTTTTTCTCATGTGGGTGTGAGAAGCACAGAAGTTCTCCAGAGTGTGCACGCAGACTTGTGCGGGTCTATGGAAGTAAAATCAATAGGCGGCTCGAGATATTTTCTTTTGCTGGTTGATGACTACAGTAGAATGGCTTTTGTTTACTTCTTAAAAACAAAAGATGAAGCGTTCGAGTATTTTAAACAGTTTAAGATATTGGTGGAAAATCAAACTGAGAAGAAAATAAGGTGTCTGAGAACGGACAACGGTTTGGAGTTTTGCAATAAGGTATTTGCCAAATATTTACAAGGTGCAGGTATTATACATCAAAAAACAAATCCTTACACAGCGGAGCAGAATGGATTATGCGAACGGAACAACAGGACGGTTGTGGAGAAGGCTAAGAGTCTGGTGTTTGATGCAGACTTGGGAAAGAGATTCTGGGCAGAGGCTGTACATACAGCAGTATATCTGATAAACAGATCTATAGCATCAGGTTTAAACAACAAAACACCATATGAGATGTGGACAGGGCAGAAGCCAGATGTAAGTAATCTGCGGATTTTTGGCAGTAAGGTAATGGTGCATATACCCAAAGAACGCCGTTTGAAATGGGACAAGAAAGCAAAGCAATGTATTCTTGTTGGGTATCCCGATAACGTCAAAGGCTACAGAGTGTATGACCCAAACAATAACACTATTATGACCAGTAGAGATGTAGTGGTTATTGAAGAGGGAGTTGACAGAATTTCTAGTGTGCATATAGAAGTTTCATGCCCTGAATCAAAGGCAGATTCAGTTGAAGATGAGGTGCAGGCTGAAAAGGAAGATTCTCAGAACTCAGATCATAGCGAACAGGGTCGGAATTCTTCAGTTGAATATGAAGAGGCAGAGTTTTATGACCCGGAAGTCCAGGAGCTTGCCAGAAAGGAAAGCATTCCAGTCGGTGAGGAACCGTTAGTTCCAGCTTCACCAGGCACACCAACCAAGAGGATAAGGAAGAAGCCAGACAGGTATGGGTTCTCAAATATGTGTGTGGAATCAAGTCAGAGTACGGCTGAGGGCGGTATTACTCTAGAAAATGCCCTGAATGGACCAGAGTCTTCATTCTGGAAGGATGCTATGAGGGAAGAATTGAATTCATTCGAAGAAAACAATGCGTGGGAACTAGTTGACTATCCTGAGAATAGCACAGTGGTTCAGTGTAAGTGGATGTTCAAAAAGAAAATAGACTTGGAAAATAAAGTGAGATATCGTGCGCGTTTAGTTGCAGAGGGCTTCACCCAGAAGAAAGGTATCGACTTCCATGAGACATTTTCACCGGTGCTTAGATACTCTACTTTAAGGCTTCTTTTTGCACTTGCTGTAAAACTAGACTTAGATGTAAGTCACCTGGATGTAACCACTGCTTTCTTAAATGGTTATTTAAGTGAAACTGTGTATATGAAACAGCCGGTTATACCTGACTGCTGTCATAATAATGGTAAAGTTTTGAAATTGAAAAGAGCTATTTACGGGCTCAAGCAGTCATCTAGGGCTTGGTACCAAAGAGTAGAGGAGTATTTACAGAGTCTAGGTTACTACAAATCTAAATTTGAACCATGTTTGTTTACAAAGTTTAATGGTGATACAAAAATTATCATAGCTCTGTTTGTTGATGATATCTCATAGCTCTCTTTGTTTTCTCCAATAGTAAATTAGCTACTAATCAGTTAGTGGACGAACTGAGTGCGAAGTTTAAAATTAAAAACTTAGGTAAATTGAAACAGTGTTTAGGCATGAGGGTTAAGGTCACAGAAGGTATGATAACTGTAGATCAGGAGCAATATGTGACTGAGTTACTACATAGGTTTAATATGATTGATAGAAAGTTGGCTGAAACTCCTATGAAAGTAAATTTACAGAGTGTAAAGTCTGAGCATGGCTGTGGGGATAAAAAATACCCTTACCAGCAACTGTTGGGTAGTTTAATGTATCTTGCAGTATTAACTCGCCCTGACATTGCCTATAGTGTAAGTTATTTAAGTAAATTCAATAATTGTCATGACGAGAGTCACTGGAAACATGCCTAACGAATTCTGAAGTATTTGCATAAAACAAAAAATTTTGGTCTTGTGTATAAAAAAGATGACTCTTATCTTGAATGTTTTGTTGATGCGGACTGGGGGTCAGATGTCAATGACCGTAGATCCTACTCAGGATTCTGCTTTACTTTGTCAAATTGTGTCATATCTTATGAATGTAGAAAGCAGAGAACTGTGTCGCTTTCAAGTACAGAGTCAGAATTTGTAGCCATGTCTGAAGCGTGCAAAGAAGCTATGTATTTAAAAAATCTTATCACTGAAATACTAGGTAACTGTGATACTATTGTTTTATATAACGAAAATCAGAGCGCGCAGAAGTTAGCTGTAAATCCAATGTTTCACAGAAGGTCGAAACATATTGACATTCGCAGTCACTTTGTCCGGGAGGCCGTGGCAATTAAGTATGTAACAATTCAGTACATGCCAACAGCTGAAATGCCAGCCGATATGTTAACTAAAAGTTTATGTGCTGTAAAACATTACAAGTTTGTTACTCAACTTGGCATTTCAACTGTTTAATATTATAAGTTTATTTTTGTATTTTGTTAAGTGGTGGTGTAGAAAATGTAACAAAATGCATACCACTGCTGCCATCTGTTGTGTATCTTTTAGACAACTCATGTCGTGTTTAAAACGTAATAAATTAGTGTGTTTGCAACTGTCACATGAGTTTTATTAGAACATGATGGCGAGGGTCTCATGACGAAGCCGGAAGATGGCTAGTGGAATTCTATGATGGAAGGGGCTAAGATAGTCGACTTTGGGCTCGTTTGCTTTGTTATCGTCAGTACTTACCATTAATCATGATGGCGAGGGTCTCATGACGAAGCCGGAAGATGGCTGGTGGAACTCTATAATGGAAGGGGCTAAGATAGTCGACTTTGGGCTCGTTTGCTTTGTTATCGTCAGTACTTACCATTAAACATGATGGCGAGGGTCTCATGACGAAGCCGGAAGATGGCTGGTGGAACTCTATGATGGAAGGGGCTAAGATAGTCGAGTTTGGGCTTGTTTGCTTTTTTATCTTCAGTACTTACCGTTAAACATGATGGCGAGGGTCTCATAACGAAGCCGGAAGATGGCTGGTGGGACTCTATGATGGAAGGGGCTAAGATAGTCGAGTTTGGGCTCGTTTGCTTTGTTATCTTGAGTACTTACCATTAAACATGATGGTGAGGGTCTCATGACGAAGCCGGAAGATGGCTAGTGGAACTATATGATGGAAGGGGCTAAGATAGTCGATTTCAATCTCAAGCTCGTTAGCTTATTCCTGTATAGTCAGTTATTAAATCAAAAAAATATTAGACACGTATTTCTTATTTTTTCAATAAAAAAAAGAGTAATGAAGATATAGCCCGTTAAAGTTTCGCGTGACGTCACGCCGTGCCACACTTTTTACCACAACTGACGTCACGAGTCCGCACTTCTGAACTTTGACGTGCTTTTTTTCATTTTTTTTTCCTTGACAAAAGAAAACATACGTGTCCAACATTTAGTGATAATGTAACCGACGGGACAATTACAATAATATTTTTTTACTCAGGAAACATTTAACCTATTGATGATGCACCAACTATTTATTGTTTTAGTTAAGGGGTTAAGTACCCGAGGTTTTCATAGATTTTTGCCGAGTTATAATCGTATCTCCTACTTTTGCACTACAGATAGAATTATAAGTCAAACGGCTATCGGTTTTAAACATTGTCTAAAAACACTTATTTCGTGAAAGATTACTACTACACTACACTATTGACGTGAAAGATCTAACATAATACGAAATCTACAACTGGGTTCGTCTATGACGTCTCTGAAAACGTGTCTAGGGTTTTCAATTTAAACTAATTAACACAGAAGTTATGGCCAGAAAACCAGTTTTTTGGCCTATAATTGTTCAACTTTGTTGCCAAATATCTCGAAAACAATGAACTTTAAAGTAACTATGGGATACGATATTGCTTAAAGCCGTTGTTCCTAATAAAATAAGCTACAAAAGACATTAGAAAACTAAGGGATTCCGATCGAAGGTCATTGGCGTATGGGAGCCCCTTAAAATGGGAAGACGCAAGGAAAGATATAATACACGTAAAAATGGCCCTAAGTATTTCAACAAACGGCTTCTTGCTTCTATTGCACGAACAAAGAGACAAAATGAATTAGGAATTTCCAATGTAAGTATATTTTTTTAAATACTTTTGGCATTATACAAAGTGTAACAAAAATGGGGTATGAACCGATCAAGGGCTTAACAGGTATCGTGTTCTGATAAGAAAAAAACATAAAAAAATATATTTTTTGACGCGTTTTTTTACATTTCTATGGAGCTTGTCGCCCCAGTCGGACAACGCTCCATACTAAGGTTACAAAACAAATCGCGTCAGAATTTCTTTTTCTGTTTCTGGTTTCTGGTTTCTGGTACACCCTGTATTAAGCAGATAAGCAGATATTTGGCAGATAATAAGAAATTTCTTATTTTCAGTGTACTTATTACTAATTATGTTTTTATACATCATCGAATAATCCGATTGGAATATTGGGAACAAAAATGAGAATGGAAAATTCTATGACATACGGACGGATAGACAGACAGACGGACATGACGAATCCATGGCCAAAATGGCAAAAATTTAAACTTACGATTTTAAATGCTCTACTTAAATTTATGTGTAGCACTTGATTCGCAAATTCATACTTTTTAATCTTATTACAGGAATCTTTTTAAACGGACTCAATGGCCGAAATCGACAATATTTTCACTCATTGATATTTTTGGTTTTTCGGAGAAACAAGAGCTAGCTTTTCGTGGACTTGGCTAGATTGGCTATTTTTTTTGTCGACCCTGTCTAAAAACTGTGCACGCCACTGCTGATTGCTAATTCAATTCCAACACTAGTCCACCGGTAACACTGCGTTATTATTACTTTGCTTATTTTTTTCTTTTCCTTAGTTAACGGACAAATTTCAATAAAAATAATAATTGCGTTTTGTATTTTATTCCTTATACCATCCACGGTTTTATACGCGGAGTTGAGATTTATTATTAGAGAATGATGAGCTACTAACTTTTAGCTTGTGACCGACCGTACCGATCGAGCGAGCCGGCGGTAGTGTGGGTAGTGTGGCAAATCAGTGCCCGCGTCAAAAGCTCGGCGCATCTTAATTAAACTTTTGTCGTTCTCCAATTAGGCCAGATGACTTGAAAGTAGCTGCAGGACTAGCTGTACATTTTATATATTCATTTGTCGAATATTAGATAATATTATCTCCGCAGTAGGGGTAATTATTGCTACTTCCAAATTTACGTCCATCTCCTCAGCAGGGCAAGGTTTATCCAAAATTGGAAAAACTGTTCCACAGCTACTCACAGCTATCCTCCGATTCCTCATTGTCTGATGATCACATTGCATTTATTATGCTACGTCGACATAGCATAAAAAATCATCCCTTAAACACGGCTAACCCATTTAAAGACTTTCCAGTTTGAACTGCTAGCCCATTCGTTTGACTACCCCTTATCGAAAAACTTAGCAAAAAATAAAGCTAGCCCTTTGCAATTGCTAACTGCTATCCTATATGCCTTGCAATCCCTTGATAAGTGTTACCCTTATCATTTAGCGCTTTTTATAAAGCTTTCGCTTTAGTAATATCGTAGTTGAGCCTTGCGTAAAAGAGACAGGATTAGTGTTCTACGCTAGTGTATGAAAAGGAAAGAAAATACGTGCCTAGGGAAGGGTTTGTAAAATTAATTTGTTCGCCTTCCATACCTACTACATACTAGTACGATTACAACTACCAGTTGCTGCGCTTACTATTGTATTCGGAGTAGGTAATGTGTGCTTTATGAACAAGGTAGACGATTTAAATTAGCTCGCTTATATGCTAAAAGGGAAGCCCTTTATAAGGCTAACCCTTATAAGGTATTGGTGAGCGGGTGATAAGGGTTTTGTAAGGGTATTGAGATACCGATTGCTCATATGGGTTAGCGTTTATATAAGGGCTTTAAAAGCAAAATGAATGGGTTTCGTCGAGAAAAGGGTATGGTTAGTTAAGCCTTATGCAAAACCCATACAAAACACTTTATAAGGGATAGCGGGCCGGTCCCTGGATCATCGTTAGTTCCAACTTTAGTTCCAAGGTTTAATTGGATACCTGGTCCATGATGCCTGGTTAATAGTTTGTACCCGGGGAATAGTCACTTTGCGACGCTTTTATGTAACTCGTGCTGCACGACATGTGGAGACTCCATCGTGTGGGCGAAGGAATACCTGCCTGCTAGTTCAACGCCATCAGTGTGCTGGCGACCATCGCAACTGTGGCGTTGTACGACCATCGCAACTGTGTTTTAATAAATGTAGTAGCTGTAATAACAGGTGCTGTATTGATAATTTTGGTTCCTAAACTTTAAACTCTATTCGTCTTAGACATTTATAGTGAAATGTGATGAAATAGGAAGACTTTAGTAGACCAAGTGCAACTGTGCCCTTATAAAAAGTGGGTTAAATATAAGTACTTCTGTTATTAGCCGCTCAGTTGATTTCGGATTTTACAAAAGGTAGCCTAAACTGCTTCAAATTTTTCAATATCAAAGGAGCCCAATACTTCGATTGGCAACCACATTTGCCACCATCAGTTTAGGAGTCCGCGAATTTGGCAACTGTGGCTGCCATAAGCAAATGAGTTGTTAGAAAGCAAGGATGCCGCGGATGCCACTTGACATTCGTGGATATGGATACATCGATGCTCACATGGATGCGGATATGGGGGCAACACACTCAAAAACATAAATACGCACGCAGTACTCGATCACGTTGCGACTGATTTACAATAATTGCAAACCTAAGGCATCACCTATCTCTTATATAAAATCGAAAAACCAGAACGGGATAAAACACGAAGGAACGAGCGAGATAGCGCTTTACAAAAAACACTATCTCCGGCGACACGTTTCTCAAAAACAACGCAAGTAACACGACAAATAAATGTTAGAATCAATTTTCTGGATATTACCTTAGAATAAGAGCATAAAGGCTCCCGATTCTGTTGTGTATTTTTTCTACAGTCACGTTATGAAATCTCAATAACATTGACAATTTGAAACGTAGGCCATTGTTCGGAAATGTTCGGAAATGTTCGGCTAACGTACGAATCACATTCCATTCCATTTTACGTATTTTGATTATACCTGAGACTGCATTTCCATGTTAGTATAATCGTTATACAATTGATTCGGCTAAAAAACATACTGTTTATAAATAATAATGATTAAAACTGAACTTTGAAATTGCGGTTAGAGAATTTTACATGAAATGGAACGTACGCTACTACATTTGGTTGGGTTCAACCAAAGAGTAAAGTAAGTATATAGGTAAAGAGTGCCCTCTTGAAGCGTTTAATGGAAACCTTTTTGACAGTGCCATCTTTTAATTGCATCCGAAACTAACTATGCATGTGTGCGTGTAGAACCAGTACCTACACATACATGCAAAGCATATTTTACTACTAGTTGGGCAAACTTTTCTATCGTTGTCGATTTTTTTCCTCAGAATTGGATAAATCTGATAGGTTGTAAAAGCTCGTGATTCTGTACAATGTCCTACATTGAGTCACAAATCGTATGGGATATTCTTAACTCAATGGGATTCTTAGAATCAAAAGCTCTTCAAACCTACCGAATTTCATCAAATTCTGCCGAAAATTTTAAATCGACAACGATAGAGAAATCGGCCCAGCCGCGACATAAAATTTCGATTTTTCTCGCACTATCCGTCTTTTCTTATTAGAACACTTAGAAAAAGAGGTATAGTGCGAGAAAAATCGAGAGTATGTCGCGGCCGTCTCATGATAGCCGTGCAGGTAAGCTTTAGAGCGTCGATTTTAATTATTCCAACCACAAATCCTTTTGTGGTCGAAAGAAATTACATCGACATGTTTAGCTCCGAAGTAGAAAATGCATTCTAAAGTGACAGTGTAAGTGAAATATTAACACGAACAAATAAAATATTGGATAAAATGTCAAGTCAAGCAGATGATTCTGCATTTATTTCACGAAAAATTTACAATTTATGCGTAAATGACCAACTTACAAGAATTCCTACCATGGTGATTGGTTGATTCTATCCTGTTGTTCCTACAAACAACATATTTCATTCGCAAAATATACATACATACATAATACGCCTTTATTCCCAAAACGTATGTTCCAGTGCCACTTTTAGCATAATAGTTGGTATAAAAGATTGACAAAATGTGATATCGCAGTTGAAATTCTAACCCGACACCACACGGGGGCAAAATATAGTAGGTAGGTACATAAAAAAGCAACTCAATAATATTAATCTCAAATATCACTAGTGATTTTACAAATTTACATACCTACTCTGTGACTGATACGAATTTTATTTAACATTATCATATAATATTGTTTAAGGTATAACTCTTTGTACCGTAAAGCCAGCTTTAGACGAAGCCAGTGCTGGCCGCCAGTAAAACGAAATTGTATGTAAAGCACTGGCTGGCGGGAATATAGAGCGCCGGCCTATTTTTCAGTGCTGGCTCACTGGCTTCGTCTAAACCTGGCTTAACCTGCAAATACTGGCAATGAAACAAATACCAGACATGTTTTTGTATTACAAAGGTACGTTATTTACTCAAGTCACAGTTATTTATTCATCAAATTAGACATATTACATGCACCGATGAATGTCGATATACTGCCACCGGTTCGGAAAAAAACCTCAAATCGGAGTTAACAATTAACATTTATGTCAAAATTTACTTGTTTCACACTTAAATAACATGTAACATTCACTACATAGTATAAAACAAAGTCGCTTCCCGCTGTCTGTCCCTATGTATGCTTAGATCTTTAAAACTGCGCAACGGATTTTGATGCGGTTTTTTTTAATAGATAGTGATTCAAGAGGAAGGTTTATATGTATAATATAGTACCTACCCGTGCGAAGCCAGGGCGGGTCGCTAGTTATTATTGTTACATTCTTGGAGATGTATACAGGTGTCCCAAAAATCAACGTCAACCCGCAAGACTGTTATGACTAGGTATACGAGTATCACCTTGGTTGGTATCTTCTCCTGATTGCAAGCAAAGCCTTCGATGGTATCGTATCCTTTTGTGCATTATAGAACAACTGCGGTGTCAAAGACATTTCGTGAAACATAAGACTACATAAGCGGTCAGATACGTTTTGGTTAGCGACCGTTTGCCGTATTTTTTTTTAAATTATGTGGTTGATTCCCGGTCGAAGCTTAATTTGGCTTAATAATCGCTTCATTGCCTTCATAGATGGCAGCGTAAAATATTTATTCAACATTGCATAGCATTTCGGACTTTTTTTATATATAGAGAGTGAAAGCACTTTCTGTTCAATTGTAAAACGTCTTCCTTTTGATTTCTTTGATGCCTGCTTTTGCATTTGAAGAAAAAGCCGAGCCGGCTTAGTCATGTTTCTGATGACATCTTGAAATGCGGTATTGCTAGCTAAGTCTTCGGCATTTGCTAGTCTCGCTGTAAATGACTTTTCCTTTTTGCGTAGCCTTGAGATTTCCGTACGTAGGCGCTTGATTTTTGTACGTAGTGGGTGTACTATGCTGGTGCAAGCCGATTTTGTTGTTAAACCATCTGCAAAAATATATATTATGGTAATCTTAAGGAACACCCTCTTGGGTTCATTTTAAAATATTGTTATTGATAAATAATAGAAAAGAAAAAAGAAATAGTTATAATAGAAAAAAACTTAGTAATATAGGAAGTAGTATAGCGACTTTAAAAGGAGGAGGAAGGATTTAAATTTAGCTGCATAGGAGACTTTCTGTCTTAAATGTACAAGTAACTAATTATGTCTGTCACTTTTTGACGGCTACAGTTTATAATTGGTTTTAATGAAATTTGGCATATCGAGGAGTGAAAGTCGGACATGCAAAACAATTTATTTTATTCCACCGCGTGGGATGGAGGGATGGGTGACGATTACGAGACGACACAGACCGAATTCCACGCGCGGGCATTGTGGATAATAAATATATATGAATTACGTTTTGTGTTTGTCCATTTTGGTCGGCTTATCACGGTGTAGTTGTGCTCCGTGATGACAATTTCACGAATTTTAGCAGCCGTGTCTTGAATTACTCCTGGAAAATTATAAAGTTTGTTTTAATAGACTCCATCCATAGGTTATATAAAAAGGACAACGCTGATTTTGACCTAAAGCACATTACAAACGATGTCCATGATATAGCTCTATCTCCATCACATGGGGAAGTGCTTTCACCGCTTGGTGGAGTAGGTAGGTACCTTCCCGTATAAGAGGAGATCACTGTGGTCATAAACGAGAACCGCAGAGATTATCTTAGTTTTAAGTGTGTCCTTTTCATATAAATATAATTACCATGTCTATTAGCTAAAAGTGGCGCTGGAACGTACGTTTCATGTGCTCTGCCTACCCCTTTTGGGAATAAAGGCGTGAATGTATGTATGTATGTATGTATGTACCATGTCTATTACACGTGTGAATGTATACAGGGTGTTTGCTCCATCGTTTGCCAAATTAAAACAGCAGGTAGGTTGGGTTATTAGTTTTGTGTCCACTGGTTTTATTTTGTATTATTTTAAAATAATTTAGAAATTTTCTATATGCTAACGCGTTTCAACTGGAATTTAAAAAAATAGGAAATGGTAGTGCCTTTTTTATTGCAAATCAGTTACCCAAGACGTAATTCTTGCATCTTACTTTTTTGTTGAGGGTTAATAAAAAAATAAGTAGACGTTACTTGCAAATAATTTTGACTTTGATAGAGCAGTACAACATTACACATTACAATAAAATAAAAAATTAGGCTCTACCTATTCTTTTTTTTAATTCAAGTTGAAACGCGTAAGCATATAGAAAATTTCTAAATTATTTTAAGAGAATACAAAAAAAAAACCAGTGGACACAAAAATTTTTTGGAGGCGGGAAAAGGTAGCTAACGACCCAACCTACCTGCCGTTTTAATTTGGCAAACAATGGAGCAAACACCCTGTATATTTGTCACCAAGTCTCAGTATATAATCTTACCCATATTTGGTGTTGGTACTGCAGTTTGCGGCGGCACTGGGCGCGGGACTTGTTCTAAGTTAGTAGTAGTGTACGAGGTAGAGGCTTGTCCATTTATGTTAGACTGAGGGGTACGCAAAGTTCCCGATGGGTCTGTAAGTTACACAAATATAAAGTTTTAAATATCTATATAATTATCCTCATAATATCCTTGACAGCACAGGCTGAGCTTGAGGTTTGCCGGTTGTATTTATAATTCATCAAAATAATGAATGTTTCCTACGTATTTCAGTGTTTTTTTCATATCTAAAGTATATAATCGCCACGGTCACTTGTCTGGACGCACCAATAAAATAAAGAAGGTTTTCTACGTATTTCAGCTGAAACTTACCAGGTAAATAAAGCGAAGGCACTGCTAATCTATTCAACCAGTTCTTATGATGGGTTTTGTCAGCATCTGTGAAATGCTTATCACAAATAATCTTCTTCCTATAATAGTCATAATCGGATGATGTCTCTAACTTTCCACCAACAAGAGCGACCCAAGATTTGAATTGCTCAAAAAACTTATGGGGATTTGGGAAACGATGGGTTGGTATATCTGAAACAGTAAACGTCCGTGGTTTAAGACAAGTTAACATCTAGTTTGACTGTTATTGTTAACGAATCATGTAATACGCCAAATATAAACTTACCATTGGTTTTACAGCCAAAAGCACATAATTTGGGCATTTTCAATTAAATTTGGCGGCTGCCGTCAAAACATAGAAAAGTCCTCTGTGGTCAAAACCAAAGACTATCAAAACCATAGCGGTCGGTTAGGCAAATGTGGCCAAGTGAAAAATAAAATTAATATAAGAAATAAATGAATTAATGAAAATTATATTATTAAATAATGTTATGTTATTTCAATGCAAAATATGATTTATATAATATAATTTATGACTCATAGTTTTACATGGATTTTGTAGCGACATCCTGTGATATTATTTAAGTAACCGAAAATCTACTTTGCGCAATAGTAGGTTTATGGATGCACCAGAAGATGGTAGATCTATCGATATCAAACGTCAACGGGTATGTCACTGTCCCCCCCCTGGGTTCAACCTTCCGTCACTGTCACTGTCACTGTTTGTTACTTTGAAAATTTGCCTTTAATTATTATTTATCGTTTGTTATCGTATCGTGTGCAACAAGTGTTCTGATGTTTGATCGGTCGGATATACTACTCGCACCGAACACTACCTGTAGTCCACCGTCAAGATTAAATACTGGCCGTGTCTTATCCAAACTTGACATTGGCGGAATCATCAAGGCTTTGATGGAGCCATATAGCCCCAAAAATTGATTGATTGTAGTGCTCCGATCGGCTGGACCTATTGTTTTCTCATCTGGACCTTGATTCGGTTATTTACGACATGCTCAGTAGTAAACTACAAGACTTTGAATTTCCATAATCGTCGTACCATTCTGACATCGGAATCGGGCCTTATAATCTCTCAGCTCAATTCTGTGAGGAATGTTGATGCTCGATGTTGGAGATACCATTAGTTGGGCAGGACACCTTGCCAGGCTGAATGATGGTAGGTGGACCAAAAAGTTGTCAGATTGGTGGCCACTTCTAGGTAAAAGGAGCGTCGGCCGTCCACCAGCTCAATGGGTGGACGATATTAGAGAAGTTTATTAAAGTTAAGAAAGCATACATAAAAACAGAAATGAAGTTTTTAGAAAATGTACAAAAATAACAGATGCACTTCACCAAGCACTGTGCCTTATGTGGAAATGGGCAGGCCATATCGCCACATATAAGGAGAAAGGATGGGCACTAGAAGCAACAATATGGTTGGGGCCGAAAGGCAAAAGAAAGAAAGGTAGACCATGAAGACATTGGGCAGACGACATAACCGAGGTTGCCGGACCTAGCTGGATGAATTTGGCCAAAGATCACGAAAAATGGCATGAGATGGAGGAGGCTTTCCCAAATGGGGTCCATATAAGAAAACATATATATTTGTATAAAAACATTAACACAATACAACTTTTTAGATTAGTAAATACTAACAATATGGAAAAAATAAAGCTTAAATAAATAAATTAATTAATTGTCTGTGACACCTCTAATACAAGATGTTATAATTTAAATTTTGTTTTTATTCTTTTCGATTGATAAATTAAACAGTGAGTGTCTTGAATTGGAACTTTGTGTTCAGTAAGCGCAATCAAAGTGCGAAGATTCCACATTTCTAATTCAAAACATTGTGCTATGCAGATAAAAAAAGGAAATAAATATGTATGCATGTATGTAAGGCCTGCAACACCTTGCCGCGGCCTGTGGTAGCGGACAATAGTAAATTTGACAGCTAATGACAAGTTTACTATGGTCAGCTGCGGCCAGGCTGCGCCAGTGTGATGTGGGCTTAAAGCGTATACGGCTATAGCTCGCGCTTGGGCTGTTGACGTTGACGAGTACCCTTTGGTGGCCGCAGATTACAAGAGGTTTTTTCAATAGGGGTGTAGACACTTAATAAAATAATCAATAATGTCATATTTGCTCTAAAAATAATTAAAAATGTAGTCAAATGGAGAAAAAATCGACGCAAGAGGTTAAATAATCACGAAGTTAAAAGTGTCCAAAATTTTAAAAAGGGGTATGGTCTGTCCCTTTACCGCAAAACGCAACTTCATGTGAAACAATTAACGCTCGCAGTTTGTGACGTCACTAGAAGACGGCAACGTGCTGTGCCCCATCGTGTTCGGCGCCGCCATCGACGCGGCCTGCGGCGCGCGCGACGCGCTCTGCGGCAGCCTCGCAGTTTGTGATGTGACAAAATGTTTGCGTTTTCTCTCTCTAAGAAGCAATATTCGTCACTAGACATATTTTTTGCCTTCTTTCTTTTGTCTACGCCCGTATTACTGAGTTTCATGTTAACATTTTAATAAATGTACTTATATGAAAATAGTGGATAGTGGATCTTATCTTATCTTATCTTATCTAGATGAGGGCCCTTTCGGATGCACTTCGACCCAGCGGGATCTTTTGTGCATTTGCCCTCTCCTTTATGCCTACTCCCAAGCTCGCTCCATCGTTTCCACAAAGCGGATGATGCAGCTCAGCGGGAGCACCTTGAACTCCCTTGGTTGCGGATAGTCGCTACCAAAGTAATTCATTCTTTGTCTGGCAAGGGCATGACATTCACACAGTAAGTGTTCCATGGTCTCATCCTCCTCGCCACACATTCTACAGACTAAGCTGTCCGACAGTCCCATCTTGGCCAAGAGATCCTTGACTCCGAAGTGACCTGTGAACACCCCAGATATGATTCTGAGTTGCTTCCTGCTGGATTTCCAGAGCTTGTTAGTCCAGCCCGAGTCCACTCCTTCTATGAAGAGCTTAGAGTGCCTTAAGCCCGCCTCATTCCTCCACTCGTGTTGGTGTTTGGTTTTGGCGTAGGCTTTAAAGGCCGAAGTTATGGTTCTCTGCGAGAGTCCCACAAATGGTTCTGGACCTACAAAGTGATTTGTAGACCCCCCTCTTGCAAGCTCATCCGCTCTTTCGTTGCCGATGTAGCCCTCGTGCCCCGGTATCCAAACTAGTTGCACCTTATTGTGCTTCCCAAGCTTGTTCAGTGCCTGGACGCCATTATAGACTAGTCTAGAATCCACTTTCGGCGCCGTAAGCGCTTTAAGGGCCGCTTGACTGTCGCTGAGGATATAGATGGTCTGCCCTCTGGTTTGCCTGTCTATATTCTCCTGTGCACAGGCAATTATGGCGTATGTCTCCGCCTGGAAGACGGTTGCCAAACTACCCATGCTTACACTACTACTGTAGTCAATCGCATAAATGCCTGCTCCCGTACCGGATCCCATTTTAGATCCGTCCGTGTACCATATACTGTCTTCGACACCAGACCTCGGTGGTTCTAGACCTTCGGCCCATTCGGCCCTGGATGGAACTTTTGTTGTGTAGTTCCTATGGAATACATACTTGGGTAGCATTTTGTCACATCCCATGTTTGTTATTCTGTCTAAGAGACTGTCAGTCTCCATGTTTGTGTGCTTAGTCTTTGGCTTGCTGTCGCTCCACAGTCCAAGAGTTCTTAGTCTATAGAGCGATTTGCGCGCCTCTGACTTAATCACCATGTGAAGTGGCGGTAGGTCCAGTAGGACTTCTAGCGCCGCTGTAGGCGTGGTTCGAAACGCCCCTGTTATAGCCATGCATGCCGATCTCTGTACTTTGGTCAGGGCATCTCTGCATGTGCTCATTAAAGTCCTTGGCCACCACACCAGGCTACCGTACAATAATATGGGCCTCACCATCATGGTATAGATCCACTTCAGTACCTTTGGGTTCAGTCCCCATGTTTTGCCATACGCTGATCTACACATTCCAAATACCCTGAGTGCCTTTGTAATGGTGAGATCTGTATGCTTCTTCCAATTCAGTTCCTTATCCAGAGTGACACCTAGATATTTCACATCGTTGGACAGTTCTAGTACCCTCCCGTACAGTTTTAACTGCTGTACGCCGCGAAGGGTCCTTTTCCTAGTAAAGGGTATTACTACAGTTTTGCCTGGATTAATGGATAATTGGTGCCGGTCGCACCATCTCTCCACTGTCTTCAGTGCCTTGTTCATGATTTCTGATACCGTGCCTGGGAACTTCCCACTCACCAGTATTACTAAATCATCAGCATATCCTACCGTGTGGGTGGGACCTTTATTGAGTTCCACCAGGAGTGAGTTCACCACCAAACTCCAGAGAGTTGGTGAGAGTACCCCACCTTGCGGACATCCCTTTGTGGCCGTGGCCGTTATCTCATCCCCCAAGAGAGATGACTTTATTAGTCTGCCATTTAGCATGTTGCCTATCCATTTACAAATGGTCGGCTCTACACCATGTTTTGCAGCTGCTTCGCTGATAGCTTTATACGTGGTGCGATCAAACGCTCCCTCCACGTCTAAGAAAGCTGCCAGACATAGTTCTTTATTCTCTATAGCCTGCTCAGCCTTGGTTGTTACCAGGTGGAGTGCGGTTTCCGTTGACTTCCCTGGCTGGTATGCACATTGCAGTTCGTGCAGCGGATGTCTCCTTAATGGGCCATCCCTTATGTGTCTATCTACCAATTTCTCCAGTGTTTTGAGGAAAAACGACGATAGACTTATCGGCCTATACGATTTGGCTTCACTGTAATCCGCCTTACCTGGTTTGGGTAGATAGGTTACTTTTACCATCCTCCACACACGCGGTACGTGTGCGAAGGCCAAGCACGCCCTGTACAATCTGCTAAGGTGCGGGATTAGTACATTAGCGCCTTCTTGTAGTAGAATGGGGTAGATTCCATCTGGCCCCGGGGCTTTGAAAGGTTGAAATGTTGAAAGTGCCCACTTTATCTTTTTATGATCTACTACCTTTTTAGACGTGTCCCAATTGTGTCTCGTTGTACTTGTGGTTTGTTCCAACGCACTAATTGCACCGTCGTCTGTTACGCTGTCGTGTATTACTGAGCCTGGGAAGTGTGTGTTACACATTATCTTAAGGGTCTCCAGCCCCGTTTTCGTCATTCTACCGTCATTGTCCCTGATGGATGTGAGCGGTACCGACTTTGTGGTTGCTAATGCCTTTGTTAGTCTCATTCCTTCCGGTATTGACTCAATCTGATCGCAGTGATTCCTCCATGCTCTCCTTTTGGCTTTCCTCACAGCCTTGCTGAGTTCTGTGAGTTTTTGTGCATAGTACCCGAAGTCATTGGATGACTTTGCGTCATTAAATATTGCCCTGGTTTCCCTCCTGAGCTTGACTATCTCTGGGGTCCACCATGGTAACTTTTTAGCCAGGGTTTTCTTTTCCGGGCAGTTATTAGTGAAGGCCGTGTATACGGCTTGTACTATTTTGTCCGCTTCGAATTCTATGTCAATAATAGAGTTTAGCTTACCTTTTGGGTCTCCTAGGTCCACTTTGAGATCATTTCTAAAGGCCGACCAGTCCGTGTTCCTAGGATTCCGTTTACGTACCGTATTCGTTTTTATTTTAGTTTGGTACCTAAAGCAAATGTATCTGTGGTCCGAAAGGGATATGTCATCAGATACGTGCCATGAGTTGATTTTGTTGCTAGTGTTGTTAGTAGCCAACGTTAAATCAATAACCTCCCCCCGCCTAGAGTTGACGAAGGTAGGTTCATTGCCTTTATTCAGTATTTGTAGAGAAGAGCTTACCAGGAAATCCAGTACCTTCTCTCCTCTCCTGTTGACATCTGAGCTACCCCAGATGACATGGTGAGCGTTCGCGTCGCAGCCGATGATCAGGTTGGTGTTCGCCCGGCTGCCGTATGCAACGAGATCCCGCAGTTGTTGTGTGATGGGATCCGTTGCCTCGTAGGGGAGGTAGGCTGATGATAGTATAAGCTCCTTACCCTCCCCCTTGTTTAGGATCATCACCGTGGTGAGATCCCTGCAACAGAAATCATGTAAAGGCATAGCGTTGATGCCATTTTTGACATATATACATGTCCTCATATTATTGTTATTATCTGGACACAGGTGAACAATTGTTCCTCCCGTTCCGCCTAAACCTCTTATTTCACTTTTATATATATATGGTTCTTGAATAAGAGCAATATCGAATTTATCGCATTTTAGCTGCCTTGCCAGAAGGGCAGTGGCCGCCTTGTTGTGTTGTAAATTAATTTGTACACACCTTAGACCCGCCATTGGCGCTTTTATAATTTGGGCTTGCTGAGGTCGGCAGCCTCCTCCTGGACAGCCTCGTCACAGGACATGGGAGACATGGAGGCCCCCAGGTACAGCTCCGCCAATCCCCGCAGGTCCTCTGAGCCGATCACCGATAACGGTGATGACTCTCGGGCCCTGCGGGATTCAGCAAGTCCGTACCCGGAGCCCGCCCTGTTCCCGTCCTCCACCTCTGACTGCCCCTCCCCCTTGGCTACCTCAGCCCCCTCAGCCTCCCCGTTGGTGCCAGGCACATTGCCTACCGGAGGTGTGCCCTCCTCGGCCTCCCCAGATTGCGGAACCCCCGCGCCCTCCCCCGGCGTCGGACCCCCCGCGCCCGTCCCCGCACGAGTGCCTTCCCCAGCCCCCTCAAGCGCCCTCTCCTCCGCGTCCTCTAGGAGCTTGAAGGAGCTCAGGTCGACACCCGTGTGTAGGTGGTAGCCCGCGGCCTTGATAACGTCGGCCGACACCCGGTCCATCAATATGATGCGCCTGGTGTTCGCGTCCGATGTCAAGGTGTCTACCACCTTCCACTCCTCCGTGTGTAGCGCAGGATTGTACCTCTGCAACACACGGAGAAGCAACTTAACGTCATGGCCGCCAACTATCTTCGTTTTCCATGCCATTTTGACAGGTTTGGGAAGATCCTTGGCGTCCATGACCCTCAGGCGCAGGCCAGCAATCTCCTCGCTTCCGATTGCTGACCTGAGCCATGTGACGGACTCTCTCCCTTGGCAATTGACGTGGAGAGCGCCCGCCACTACGTTGCCGAGAGTGACTCGGGGTAGGGGATCCGGAGCGTCAACCAAAAGCTCCAGAATGAGCCCCTGGATGGCGCCCAGATGCCCCAACCCGATCTTCTCGGCCGGAAAGGCCTCCGGGACGATGGCCATCCTCTCGCTTGCAGCCACTTCAGCGAACGAAGCTGCAACTTTCACTCGCTTGGAGTCGCTGACAAGCAGAGAAGAGTCGCCACTGGCTCCTAGATGCCTCTTCTTTTGCGCCGTCCCTGGCCCCGAAGTGGGTGCATCCTGGGAGGTGCCCTCGCTCAGTGTCTGAGCCCTCGCCTTGGCGTTGTCTCGCCTCTTCTGCCTCCTGCTACTGACGACTCCTCCACCGGACCACGCATCCGCGCTCTGGGGTGCGGACACGCTATCAACAGCGCCCGGATCGTCAGCAGGATTCGGAAGAGGACCGGCCGGCCTGTTGCAGATGACCACAGTTCCGCTGACCTCCCCTCCGGCACCTGCGCCAGCCGGTCTCCTTGCGGGGACCTGCTGGGTGTGTCCGCTTTTCGACCCGTGGGGAAAAGTTCGAACGGTGCCTCCGGTTTGGACCGCTCCACCATGGCCTCTGCCTGAAAATGCGCCTCGCGCCTTCTGCGTCCTTGCGGACCCCCTTGCTCGGCTGTTACCCGCTCTCGCTCCCCTGTCTGGGACAGAAGTGCGTGCCGCCGGTACAGCATTTGCGCTATGCGCCTTGGCCTCATCCCTTGCGGGTACGGCTTTCCCTCCTACCGTCGTCTCGGGTTTTATGGTATCCATGTGACCTTTGACCTTGCTTCATCAGTTTGGCTCCCCACCCACCACGGAGCCCACACCCTGGGGATGCGTTAGCGCATCAGGGCTACCAAACTGACATAGCGCCCCGAGAGTATGTTGTCTGTGAGTCCGCACGGTGCCGAGCTACTCGTCATCTCCTCAGACGACTCGTAACCCGTGCTCCGCCGACTACAGACCCCATACCCCAGGACACTCGCCCGTGGCCATCAGACTGGACACGACAGCCGATTGATCATGGCTGGCTAGGCCATGACCGCCCGTGTGAGGTGAATCCTGAGCCAAAGAAGAGTGTTGTCTCCCAGCAGTAACTATCCCGACCGCTGGTCGACTCAGCTTCCAGGATCTCCCTCTCCACCCGTACGGGTCCCCGCGCACGGCACAAACACGCGGGTGGCATTTTACCGCTAACCATCCTTCTTTGTGGATGGAAAGCCCGCTGCGACATGCCACGTCATCGCTTACGGCTGATTAGACGGGATTAACGGGATAGGATGGGTTGGGATATACAAGTATAGGCTCAACTGATTGTTTCCGTTCTGCCTGTTTCTAACGGTAGAACCAGGCAGCTAACAGGCGGTAACCTCGTGAAGGAACCCAATCAGTTTTGCCTCGAGGATCTTAGCAACTGTGAGCTCCCCCCGAGGCCATCTACCATGTTAGCCGCCGGACAGGCCGCTACCATAGAGACAGACCCAGCGCAAGTAGCGACCGGTCGCAAATTTTCCTTGCCCCTGGACCTGCCTCCGCCCGGATAGTGGATAGTTTTCAGACCATAATTAGGAAAAATATAGTCTCCTTACTAAGTCGTGTGAGGCATAGTCCCAACAGCATTCTAAAGGAAATTGCGGATAGGTTTGATTGTCCGATACTAAAGCAGTGGTCCGACCAAATTAAAAGCGTAGCACAGTTCCTAGTATAGATACGTTGCTTGAGTTGAGTGTGTATGTGTGTGTAATGTCCCAATTGCTTGTGTATAAATGCTAACACTAGACTAAGATATTTGTTATGTTACTAACACTCTATGGATACTTTGTATGTCCGAAATAAATAAAATTGAATTGAATTGAAAATATATACTCTTTTTTATTTCCATATCGTCATGTCATGATGCTTAGCAACGGCTAAGCAGGGCTCATGAACATAATGCAATTGTGACAAATAAATTCATTCACGCGGGTGGAGCCGCGGGCACGTCTAGTAGCGAATACAGTGAATCATCAGATTACAGAAACGAAATGAAGATTCTTATTGACTCATTACGACAATACTGAACAAGCGCGTGGCACGCGCCGCGTTGGCCTTGGCCCCTTTCTTCTCGCGAAATGTAGGTACTACATCCGCATCCGCAAAAACTCCGCATCAAAATCCGCGGTTGCGAATGCGGATGCGAATATCTGCAACATCCCTGTTACAAAGAACTGGTTTTATTAAAGTATATTCATTCAGCTTGAGTATTGGTAATTGTCTGGCGCCCTGTGCTTCTAATATATTCTGTGTGTTGGTGAGGTAGGGCACAGCGAAATGTCATCCCGCTCGAATGTGGAGCAGCCCAACTCGGGAAGTACCTCCGCCTTGCAGAAGACCATAGCCATAATAACACTACTACTTGCTCTGTAGTAGTGTTGTGTTCCTGGAGGTGAGCAAGGTCGCCAGAGCTCCCGAGGATGCGTTGTGTTGAGAGCGAGGGAATTATTTCCTTCAGCTGTCAACACGGCAAATCCTCAAACATATCAAGGGTCGGCAACGACCATGTTACTCCTTTGGAGTTGCATGCGTCTATAGGCTGCGGTGTCCGCTTACCATCAGGCGGGCCGTACGCTTGTTTGCCACCGTCGTATAAAAAAGAAATGACATTTGCTCACCTCCGAGGGTGGTCCATTTCAACCCATTCCTTAAGAACACTTGAGGTAGCTTCTTGCCACTGAGCCTAGCCTGACTATTACAAGTAGCATGCCCAACGTTTGGCCTCGGATGAATAACATGCTTAAATAAATGTGTTTATAAGGTGTATAAGACTGGTACAAACTAAACTATAGGGATACCAAACTTTCTTTAGGTAACTCTCTAATATTTTACTTGTGTTGATACTGTATTATTTAAAGTTGTGTTGTGTGTATTTTAGGGTGGTATTGGCCAACTTAATATGAATAGTACTTATTAAACTAAACATATTTAACATATTTAAATTCATGTCTTTATACTGAGACATTTAAAAATATGTACATGTTTAAACGTTAAATTTGAAACAATAGTTTGTTCACACTTAAGCCATTACGGTTATAACCTTGTCAAGGTGCATTTATTAAAACATTCTGTATTCAAGCTGCGGTTCTAATATTAGTTTACTTAGTTAAGTGTAACAAAACTGTAACTATTGCCAAACAGCATCAATAAGCTGACTTATTCATAATTTAAGTGTGCGTTTAATTTCTTGATATAAGTGAACGGTGTTTATGAATACTGTTCGGTGTTATAAATAATACAGGGATATTTGTTTTGATATGGTCTGAGACGAATTAAATAATGTTGACCATGGTGCATTTGGTAATTTGGAATTAAAGTGGTTGGACCGAACTTACCAAAATACTAAACTTATTATGTTCATCCGATTTTAACGAGCATCTGCGACTCCTAAAGGCAGTATTTGAAAAAGAAATCTGTTTTTCTGAACTGAACTAAAGTATCTCGGATATATTGTGGATAGATACGTTTTACGTACCGATCCTTCTAAAATTTACGTTATTTTGAATTTTCCCATACCTGAAGATGCTAAAGGCAACGTTTTCTAGGGATGTGTGGATGGTAACGTCGTTTCATCAACCATTTTTCTTTTTTCATAATTTTTTTGCTTAACCTCAGTTTCGTCTTACTAGCAAAAAAGTAAATTTTGTCTGGTCTGAGGAAGCCAAAGAAGCCTTCGACACTGAAATCTGCTCTTGTCTCGGCACCTATTTTAAAGTGTCCCGATTTCAATGAACCTTCATATGCAATCGGAGCGGTTTTGACTCACGTCATAATGACGCTCGACGTCATTATGACGCTGAGTCAAAACTGGTTGCGTATTGTAGTCGCACCTTGAACAAACCAGCAATGAATAATCCTGCAACTGAACGGGAATGATTGGCTCTTTTGTTCGCGTTGGAAGAGTACCGAGCATATGTAGAGGGTCGCAAATGCTATAATAATTTAATTAGGTACTGACCCTGCTTCTCTGAAATGGTTCTCCAACTTAAAAAACCCTACTGGTCGTTTAAATCGATGGGCTTGTCGTCTAAGTCAATTTGAATTCGAACTGATTCACCGGAAAGAAATGTAAAGAAAATAGTATACCTGACTGTTTGTCTCGGATTCAGATAGACGCCATTGATATACTTTTTACACAGGACCCCTGGTATTTAGATATGTATAAAAAGGTTACTTATAATCCATCTTTATTTCCCAATTTCAAAATAGAAAATGATACTCTTTCGGTTCACAAAGAATAAATACCGTCTGACAGCTCAGTTCGACTGGAAGCTGGAAGTGCCTTATAAGAATAGGAATGAGATACCTACTTTTGAAGGGTCATGATGATGTTACTGCTGGCCATTTTGGTGTGGCTAAAATAAACTGGCTTTATTATTGGTCTACTAAATATCAGGATGTAAAGAATTAAGTAGAGGCTTGTGAAACTTGCAAAACATACAACGCCTGTTAATATTACTCGTCCTGGTCTTTCTGATAAACTGAAGGACTTGAATAAATATTTCATAAAGTACGTCGTTGTATGCTTTCGTCTCATGAACGAAATGCACATCACTATAATGTAAGAAAACGTCCCTTTGAACTTCAAGAAGGCCAGATTGCCTATAAATATATATATTTTCCTTTATCTAATGCTGCTAAGTACTTCTCCGCGAAGCTAACTCGTTTTGAAAAATGCGTTATTCATAAAAAAACGGGGACCTTTAGTGTACACCTTAAAGAATTTAGAAGGTAAAATACTTGGGAACTTTCATATTAAAAGATATAGTTCTACCAGTCGAAGCCGCCCCATCCTCTTGAAAATGGTAGCGTCTATCGTCCTTACCGAATTTAATTGTATTTACTTACCTGCATGATATTCATTTTTGTCAGTATAACAACCTCTTTTATTCTATCTGACGGTCGACATTAAAAGTTGCGACTTAGTCACCTATGAGATGCAGTGGTTTTTCTCACTCATTCTCTTAGCATGGTTCTCGTTGTGTTCACAGACTATGACATACTTAAATGTATGTTTAGTTACGTACGAACTAACCATATATTTTACTCGTTTTGAAGAAAAACTTGGTTCTATATATTTTGTCTTTCTGGGACACTTGTTATACAGTTAACCAAAATTATCTATACATACTACAGGTAAATTACTTTCGAGACTTTTTTGCATTTGTAGTTGTGACCTCTGTAGCCAGCCTCACACACACACACACATACGTGTGTCTGTCTACCTCAACGTGTACGTGTGTCCTTGTAAATATACAAATACTACTGCAAATGCAAAAACGTCGCAAAAGTAATTTACTTGTAATTTATTCAGTAACTGTTAACTTTTTCTGTTTAAGTATATTTTTTCTAAGACTTATTGTAAGCACATTAGGTTAGATAGGTTTGCTTAAAAGTCAGCAGTTCCCGCAAAAAGAAAAGCTCGTTATAGGGATACCAAACGTATGATATTTTTTTATATCAAACGTAACGTTATAATATAATGAACGTTGATATATCAATACATACACACCCATTCTTAACAGCAAATAAATCAATTTCCACAAAGCAGATGTGAATAACATAGTGAATGCGCATGTTAACTTTAACATTGACATTCGCTTAGAAACATTGCATTATAATGCTTGTCAGAATAACGTAGCAATTTATCGCTTTGTTGATGCAGGTTACCAAAATGTGACCTCTCCTGAAACCGCAAACGGTCTGCCGGCTGACAGCGACGTAAGCGGGCTAAGGTCGCCCCAATGATTATGCCGTCCAAAACAATCGCGTCGAGTCTTCTCAATTTAGGTGGTTTTCCACCGACAAAGCGAGGCGGGGCGTGGATGGGCGAGAATTGAAATTCATATGGGATTTACACCTATTTGCACAGAGCGCGCGCGCGCGCGCGGTGGAAAACCACGTTTAGACCCTACGCGAATGGACGTTTAGGAGCTATTTTCAATCGTTTATATGTCCGGATTTCCGGATTTCCCGCTTTTCCGCTGTTCTCCTCTGCAAGTCGCATCATTCAGTAGAGAGTGCAACGTTTGTAAACTTTTTTGTTATTTTTATTATTTGGATATTTATTGAAAACGACACTAGAAATAAATATCACATCACCACAACCACAAACATTTATTTCCGTAGACATATTATAACACAACAGTTTCCCTAATTTCACATTTGATAGAATAGAATTTATTAAACAACCGTGTATTTTATTTGTATCTTCTTTATAATTTTTTGAGTTAATTTTCTGTTGGGGCGGAAAGGTTCTCGAGTGTTGAGCACGTATCTGAAGACGCAGCTTGCGTAGACCCCCTCCAAGGTGGACTGATGATCTGATAAAGGCCGCGGGAGTCCGCTGGATGCGGATGGCGCAGGACCGATCACTTCGGCACTCTTTTGGAGAAGCCTATGTCCAGTAGTGGACGTCTTTCGGCTGATATGATGATGATGATGATCCTTTTTCAGTGGCAGTTGCCAAACATTAGTTAAGCATAACATTTGAATCTATATGAGCGGCATTTATTGTAAGTATTTATTATGACATTGACATGTCTTTTACTGTATGTATACGCGTATCTATGCAAATTTACACATATTATTTTTACTTATTGTTATTTTATGAAAAATATACAATACACACATAGTTAAATGAAATAATTTGTTTTGTTTTTTTTTTTACTACAAGTACACCGTAGTTGCATTTATTGCTTACTAGCTTCTGTCCGCGACTTCGTACGCGTATAAATTAGGGTTTACATGATATTCTTATGTTTAACCATACTACTGACAAATTTGAAAATAAACATTTAATTTCCATAGACTGTGCGTGAAACAGTTCAAATTCTCTTCGAATCTAAATAAACACCCATATAGACTTGGTCGTCAATAATATTATATAGATGCCCAAAGTATCCTTTTAGAGAGCGCTCCCTATGCGAGCCCCAGGTCCGAAGGCCCTAAGGCGAGCCCGACGGACACTCACTATCCTCAGGTGTTTTATAAGCGAGACCTGAGGCCAAAATGCCGAAGGTGAGCGGCCGGGCAAGCGAGGCTGAAGGCCAGCTCTTCATTGGAATTAAAGGCCTAAAGCAATCCTTCAGAGAGCGGTCTGCGAGCCCAAAGGCCCAAGGCCGAGCCCCCATGCATACTCGTTATCTCTGAGTAACTTGCAAGCCAAACCTGAGGGCCGAAGTCCTGATGGTTAACTGGGAGGCAAGCAGAGCCGAAGGCTGAGCTTTTCGTAGGAATTAAAGGCCCTATAAGCATGCTTTTAGAGGGCGGTCGCTATGCGAGCTCTGGGGCTGAAGGCCCGTGGGTGGATCCCCACGGACACTAACTATCTCCAGGTGTCTTACATTTGCACAACCGGAGACCAAAACTCCGAAGGTGAGCGGCCAGGCAAGCGAGGCCGAAGGCCGAGCTTTTAGTAACGTTATCATGTTTTTACGGCTCCGTACCTACAAAGGAAAAAACGGAACCCTTATTGGTTTACTTTTTTGTCCGTCTGTCTGTCTGTCAAGAAATTTTATCTTGGGAACGCTTGGAGGTATCGAGTTGAAATCAAAATCATATAGGTACTCAAGTAACAGTCCGTGGAAGCTGTGAAAAAAATATTTACTTCTAAGATTTAGATTTAGATTTAGATTTATTTATTTCATAATATACAATTTACAATATAAATTAAAGCTAGCTTAATCTATATGAATTTATATTATGATCGTCAAAGAGAATTAAGAATTATAATAAAATGACAATAAAATTCAAATTATAACCACAGTAAATAAGTTACGAAGATATCACATAAAGATCGTCAGATAACAGAGTATACATTAATAAACGAAAAATAAAAATAAAAATACAAATAACGATATAATTTACGATGTCAAAAACAGTGATAATATTAATGTTTAATGTCCATAAATTGCTTTACCGAATATAATGCGTTTTTCAATAAAAAGTTTCTCAGTTTGCGTTCAAATGTTTCGTCAGATGACTGTTCGCAATTCGGCGGGTAGTCGTTCGTAATAGGTTGGGCCTATCACTCGAGGATTCCTACGTGAAAGTGCCATGCGACGCGGGACCGTGCTGAGTCTCCCTGTTGATCGGAGTTGTTTGCCCGTGACCTCAACACGTTTGAACATAGGCAAATTCTTTCTCAATATATCTCAATAAGTCAATGTAAATAAAGATACGGGCGTTTATGCCCCAAGAAACGTAGGTATAGGTATCTCGACACTCTTAAGGGAATCAAAATTTATAAAATACTTTCCCTCGACCTGGTAACTATCAAATTTCTTATACTACTTACGCTTATAAGTAGTATAAGAAAACAGGAAAAAAAAAACTACATTTGTAATTAAGTACGGAACCCTCGGTGCGCGAGTCCGACTCGCAGTTGTCTTAGTTTACTTTAAATATCACAATGGTGGCATATGGTTTGCCTGATAGTAGATAATAGTACATAAGGTAGCCTATGATTACGATTCCAGTGAAGTTAGAAGCGCGTTACGGACCCTATATTAATTTGAGTATTCGTTGTATACAAAACTATAGACAAATGCAGTTTCTTCGCTCTCGACACAGTTTATCCTTGGGACCTTATATTTGGTAATGATCTATCATGAATTTGGAATAATTTTGAATTATAACAATATAAAGGTTTTTATAATTCATAATTATTCCAAATTTATCACAATTGAACATAACTAAGTTAATAGTGTTCATTTCCGATATCATGTATCATCAAGCTTTGATTAGTGTTTTAGTAAGATTTCTTAACCCTCATCAAAACTGTAGTACCTAACAAGATTATCTCATAGCTAAAGCAATGTCAGACTAATGTAACATTACATGACATTAGGTTGTCTCATCTCAATACTAGTCTTGTTCTATCTGCGTAGAGAGCGCGTACTGTCCCTTGCCTATGCGTCAAGAGTACAAAATTGAACGTACAGCCGGTATGAGTGGAGTTAGTGCCAGTTCCGTTGAGGGGGTAGTTTGCTGGGTGCATATGTAAGTTTGCACGGTTATGTATTCCGTTACACAGTATATCACGGGCACATAATGTATGCTGTTGACAAGCCTGACGCGGAGGCGACTCTATTACTCAGGTTCATGGAATTTATGAACCGAATAATACTGAGTCGAGATATTGGATACGTGATGGTGGTGTTAATATAATATATTGTTTGTGTTTTCAGATGTAATCTAGAAGATGAATGGACAGTTGTGCATTTAGTTTAATGCTGAGTTGTGCAACCAATAATTATATCTATGTATTGTACTCAGATAATATGTGTAGGTTTTGTTACGGATGTTTTTTTGACGTCACTTCTTTAAATATTTCTGTGTAAAAACTACCGAACAACGTCGCTTTATAAGCAAATTTGACATTGGCGAAATCATTTAACTTAGATGGAAGCCATTTTTTAAAAGAAGAAGAAATATTTCTGTTTTTTATGGTAGCTTAACTATGACCCGGGAAATAAAATAATACATTTTTATACACGCTTATGGTTCTAATTTCAGAAATTCATTAGATCCGATTCTCTTCCACCACATAGTGGAGGTATACATGTTATGTAAACGTTCCACTGTTTGACACCTTAATGACCACTATTTGACTCGTATTGTTCATCTCAATTATAATTGTACTGGCAAATATTGGGCCAGTGTCAGGCACTGGGACGTTTACCTTACGTCTGTATTTACTATACTTAAATATATTTTTCATACTTAATCAGCTTCATTTAATGCTTCCATATGCCAATCCTATACCTAAGGGAGGTGACCCAGCGAATGTGTTAAGGCAGCGCACTATATCGCGGTTTCAACCTGCATGCTGCACACGGTGTGCCGAGGCACTCGGCGGCGGAAGTTAATGCAAATACTGCACGGGACGGCATTAGGCGATGCCATTACACGGCAACCCCGGAGTGCACAGAAGGATGCAACACTATTCCTTGCAATTTATCTGCTTTGCCTTAAGGTTGACTGATAGAAACGCCTTATAGCATTAAGCTCACCTTTCATACTATAAGTTCTTTATATATATATAAATAAATATTTAGACTTCTGATTGGTTGGTGCTGCTTAAGTAGCTGGCGGTTCTGAGGTTCGGAGCTCGGTGAAGGCATTTGTTTGATGAGTACAGATATCAAGTCATCTATATTTATTGTTTGTATCATTTACCTGATGAAAGTATTATTTGTTTCAATCCAGGTTTAACACTATCTGCATGCCACATTTTAATACGTTTCGCCGTTTACTGGGGATTATAATTAAATAAATAACTATTAGGGGACAATCTTACACAAATCAATCTAGTCCCAAACTAAGCAAAGCTATGGGTACTAGTAGATGACGATATTCATACTTATATAGGAAAATAAATACTTAAATACATAGAAGCCATCCATGACTCTGGTACAAATGTTCATGATCGTCACACAAATAAATGCCCTTACCGGGATTCGAACCCAAGACCTCCAGCTTTGTAGGCAGGGTCACTGCCAACTAGGCTACAGAGGTCGTCAAATCGTTGATTATATATATATATATATATATATATATATATATATATATATAAATTAGTGTAATGTCGTATCGGGAGCTCTAAACAGTGGCAGAGAGTAGAACAGAATGATGATAACCCCACAGACTAGAGCCTCGTTATGATGAGCATTGAGCCACGTAGGTACATAAAAATATCCATACTTTCACATTCCTGATATTATTAGAACAACGCTACAGGAGACCATCGGGTGTGATGACTTCAGGCCAATTGGTGTCGTTTTTCGGCGCGTTCCGGGGGCCAACTATACCGAATCTACATTGGACTTTTCGACGCAATGACACCATTCGGCAGGTATTCGTAATTTGGCCGCTCACTTGATTTCGAATTTTAAAAAAGGTAGCCTAAATTGCTTTGGTCTTTTTTACGAGTATCAAGGCAGCCCATACTTCGCTTGGCAACCACAGTTGCCACAATCAGATTAGGGGTCCGCGAAATTGGCAACTGTGGTTGCCACAAGCAAGTGAGTAGTTAGATGCCTGAAATGAATGGTTTATTATTATTATTATAGCTCCGACACTGACCCATGTAGTATCTCACCCTCTATAATTGTGGGGCAGCCGACCAAGCGAGACTTAGCGAGGAACACAGCGCATCGCATGCAGCCCTGTTCCAATATTGACGCTACACACAGGTAATCGAACTTGGATGGCTTCACATACAATTCACAGAGGTATTGTGCCGCAAGAGGTTTAACTAGACTAAAACATCTTATTTTTGTTATCCTTGTAATACTCGGTAGATTAATAATGAAAGTAGCATAAAATACATATTCTTATACTTCGCCTCGGGTCGCCTGGATGTACCCTCCAGATAAATGTAGTTTCGTTCTTATTTTAAAACGACACGCTATAATAACATAAAACTTTTAATACACAATTGGACTAGTTCTGTCGCCAGAAATTTAAATAGACAAAAAATTTAGCGATTAGAACGTTTTTCATACAAAGTCTCACATATATATACAATTAAATATCTAGTGACTGAGGCCGGTAGAACTTGAGCCTGTCTGTTTTTGTTTACAATATATTTCTCAATAATTAACGTACCTGCTTACAAATGCGACCTAAAGAGGAGAACAGCCGGACAGTGGGACAGACACCGGACAGACGAACGATTTTCATCCCAAACTGAAGCTTAGAACATCGTTCGCTTCGCTCGCTCGTTCGATTAATGTCAGTCGTTCATTTTGTCCAATTTGACTTGGAGCGTGGACGACAAATACTGTCGTCATTATAGTCATGATGGGTCAAGTCAGGCTGCCTCGTGAAAAGTTCGTAGTTCCGAGTACGTACAACTGGGTTTCCTCCTTGGATATCCGTCCATTTCAAATATATCCAAATAATATGAACGTCTTTGTACCAACATTATGACATTTGGTTAATGGTTTGATATTAGACCTTTGTCCCAGAAACGCAACATTTTGGTTGCACGCCTGAGCTAATATTGATGCCTTTGCCGAATCTAATCGGATGGTTCCACGAACGTTTCAGATATTGCATGGGGCGGAAACGTTGTATGAAACCGCAGGTTCGTTAAGACTGAAGAATTTTTATTCTTTGTACGAAACGGAGCATTGGGCCACGTAGGTAAGTACATAAAAATATCCATACTTTCACATTCCTGATATTATTAGAACAACGCTACAGGAGACCATCGGGTGTGCTGACTTCAGGCCAAATGGTGTCGCTTTTCGGCGCGTTCCGGGGGCCAACTATACCGAATCTACATTGGACTTGTCGACGCAATGACACCATTCGGCAGGTATTTGTAACGTACCTGCTTACAAATGCGACCTAAAGAGGAGAACAGCCGGACAGTGGGACAGACACCGGACAGACGAACGATTTTCAACCCAAACTGAAGCATAGAACTTCGTTCACTTCGCTCGCTCGTTCGATTAATGTCAGTCGTTCATTTTGTCCAATTTGACTTGGAGCGTGGACGACAAATACTGTCGTCATTATAGTCATGATGGGTCAAGTCAGGCTGCCTCGTGAGAAGTTCGTAGTTCCGAGTACGTACAACTGGGTTTCCTCCTTGGATATCCGTCCATTTCAAATATATCCAAATAATATGAACGTCTTTGTACCAACATTATGACATTTGGTTAATGGTTTGATATTAGACCTTTGTCCCAGAAATGCAACATTTTGGTTGCACGCCTGAACTAATATTGATGCCTTTGCCGAATCTAATCGGATGGTTCTACGAAAAAAAAAAAAAAAAAAAAATAAAAAAAAAATAAGGGGACAATCTTACACAAATCGACCTAGTCCCATAGTAAGCTCAGTAAGGCTTGTGTTATGGGTACTAGACGACGATATATATAATAGATACAAATACTTAAATACATAGAAAACATCCATGACTCAGAAACAAATATTCATGCTCATCACACAAATATTTGCCCTTACCGGGATTCGAACCCAGGACCTTCAGCTTCGTAGGCAGCGTCACTACCCACTAGGCTAACCGGTCGTCCGGACGAACGTTTAACATATTGCATGGGGCGGAAACGTTGTATGAAACCGCAGGTTCGTTAAGACTGAAGAATTTTTATTCTTTGTCTGAAACTATTTGCAATCGAAGAACTCTTTTCTTCCTTGTTGGAAACCTGTTACGATCGCAAAACACTGTAGGTTAGGTTCGTTAGGACGACCCTAACCTAAACTACAGTGTTACCTGTAGCGAAGCTACCTATAGGTTCAGATACCCAAAAGGCAAACAGGCCAGAAATTGGAGTCCGTCGAAACTGTCCAATTATGGAAAAAAATGTCGCATTTTGGTTTCGTACCAAAAATTAAAAATCTTCGATCGCACCTGGTTTCCGTACTAAGAATAAACATTCATCGATAGTAACTGGTTACCAAATTGTGGTTTCGTACGCCGCCGAAGGAGCAGGATTAGGATTAAGATCTTGTAAGTTTTGTTTTGTGCAGCGCAACCAAGGTAAACGATATAATGACGTGGCACATAGCAACCGATGGCCTTTGGCGCGGAAAGGTTCTCAAGCGGCGACCACGTACTGGAAGGCGCAGCCAGCGTGAGTAGACTGATGACCTGGTAAAGGTAGCGGGAGTCCGCTGGATGCGGGTGGCGTAGGACCGGTCATTGTGGCACTCTTTGGGGGAGGCATATGTCCAAAAGTGGACGTCTTTCGGCTGATATGATGATGAAATTTTGTTTCATACTATTTCTTTTCTCCTTTTCTTCCTGTGAGTAGAATCGACGTGAGCGAATAGCTGGTCACCTGCAATAGTACTTTTCATGGTTAAACCTACAATCCCTAGTAGTGACACTAGTATTTTATTTGATGTGGCCTGTGTACCTTTTTCAGAATACAGGCGTGAGTACACATGTTTTAGAAAACTGAAGGTCTCTGAGTACTTTCTCTGAGGGATCAATTTTTGTTATAGCTGCGAACACTCAACACCTTACTAATCGTGTTGTGAAAACAAAGATAAACTTGTACAAAACTTGAGAGCCTTGCTCCATCCATAGGTGTATTTAATAAAAAGCTTCCCGCCCAAAGCCTTCTCTCTGAGTACAGAGAGAAGCCTTTGGGCCGAGTACGTTCATAATTTAATATTAGATACCCAACTTCGGTGAAAAACTTCACCGCGTTAATGCTTTAATATTCATGAAAGTTATTTTATCGGGGTCGCTAGTTTTACTCCGATATATCAACTACATGTACTTGAAAGGGTGGATACATGTGGGCGGTTTTTAACAGGATTGTTTGGCTTTTAAATTAAATGGATGCATGTCACAATTATTATGATTATGAATATTGTATGCCAGAAGATAAACTTACTTTTACTTTCTTTCTTTGTTAGTTTATTTTGAAATTATGTTTTTCGTTCATATTTTGTGTAAAGTCATCATCATCATCATCATATCAGGTGAAATCCCCAAAGAGTGCCACAATGACCGGTCCTGCGCCTCCCGCATCCAGCGGACTCCCGCGACCAGACCCCGTATCATGGTCGGCCTTATCTCACGATAAGTGACAAGATAGCGCGTCCGTCACTGGCTGACACCGTTTGATAGAACGAGACGGACACTCTATATTGTCTTTTATCGCCTGATGAGGCCGACCATGATACGGGGTCAGATCATCAGTCCACCTTCTTGGGGGCCGATACACGCTGCGCACTTCCGGTACCTACGTGGTTACCACTCGAGAACCTTTTCGCCCCAACGGCCATCGGCCAAACTTTCACTCCCCATTTCGCCCCCTTAGAGGATGATTTCCGGAAAAACTATCTTATGTCCTTCACTGGGATCGAACCTATCTCCATACCAAATTTCATCTAAGTCTGTTCAGCGGTTTAAGCGTGAAGAGTTAACACAGAGACAAACAGACACACTTTTGCATAAATAATATTAATATGGATATAGGGAAAATCGAACTAAGCGCTCTGATCTGACGCACTTGTTTTGTTTTTGGCGCTGCATAGGGTCAGAGTGAGAGCTACGGTAGCCTAGTGGTTAAGGCATGCGACTGTCAAGCGGCGGTCGTGGGTTCGTATCCCGGCTCGTACCAATGAGCAATGAGAAATACTTTATTAATTATTTCATAAAAAAAAAACTCATACATAACAAATGAAGCGAAAATAAAGCACATTCACATCATATCTACTTTACCTAAGTACAATCGTAATTATTTATAAATATTCTGTAATATGTACTCCGGAAGATGTTAATATACAGAAAGAAATGCGAAAGATGCAAGTTAATGCAATAGGAAATCGCGTAGGTGTACAATTAGAGGAATACTAAACGGCTGAAAGTAACTCTGGTGTAGGTTATTCATGTTACTTATTGTAGGTAAATCACAATAATGTTCTGCAGTGTGTTTTTTACTGTCCATAATAAGATCATGATTATTTATTAACATTTTTTTTGGACAATTTTTCCCAGACTAAATAAATCAGCATAAATATGCTGATTCATTATTATATGTATTATTATAATGCATGGGAAATTGTATTATCTATGCCTAAAGCGTCTATAAGAGCTAACTGATTGTAATTCAATTAAAAATAACAAAAAATCTATTACGCTACTAAATTTGGATTTGACATGTGGTGTAATCTTTATAAAACCGAGCCTAAAGCGCCCTATTAGGTTTGTTGACATTGCATCAGCATAATGTGTATTAGTAAGTTATGTTAACGTCATAATTTGCATCTCCAAATGCGCTTATTACGTGTAATACTGGATTCAATTACATTGTGCCATTACCACGAGTAACTCGCGAATCTGCCTTTTTGGGATTGCACAAAACCGTCTGTAAACGTACGCGGGATTCGATAAAACAAAGTGTATGAAATATCATGTTTCCATGGAACGACGGCGCCATATTGATCGGTCTATATAACGATACGATACGACACGACGATACGATACGTCCGATCGGTTTTTTTGCGACACATAATTTTTATTTTTTTATAATCGTCATATGAGTATCCGGCCTTTCCCCAAACATTCACCCGGGCCATTTGCTCTTCTTTCAAAACGTTATTTATCCTCACAAAGCTCCTTCAACAACATATTTGTTAACCATTTGTATTCTATCTAGTTAATAAACCTTTAAGGCAGTTCTAGATATGTCTGAAAGGCGCTCGAGATTGCCTTTTCCCAGACAATCGCATTCTACGCCTTTGTGGTTACACTAGCAATCCAGTCTTACACTAACCGTAAACATTATTATGGGCCCGATGCCACTATTACCATGCAAATGGGAATTCTACGCTCGTTACACAGATCAGAATATAAAGCGTGTGTATTATGTAATACGTGGACAGTGGTGTTATTGTTAGATTTGTCTAAACGAGAGTTCGATTGGTCTCAGGGGATGATCTATGACCTTTAGAATGCGCACTGCGTTCACCTATAAACGATAGTTGCTCGATGACCTAGTTGGCTGCCTTAAAGGCAGGTGGATCTTTGGGAAGTTCGTCACTTTTTTCGCGTTTTCTATTCGGCAGTCTTAACTGCAAGAACGTCTTTCACCCTCTCGATAGCGCCTCTGATTTTTAACCGACTTCAAAAAAGGAGGAGGTTCTCAATTCGTATGAATCTTAAATTTTTATTTTTGTTTATCCTCCGATGACTCATACAGTGAATCCTTCCAGGTAGTCCCATGGTTCCTGATCTAATGATAGGATCCTGGATAAATCAAGGGAACTCTTTAGAGTTAAAAGGCACAGATTACTGAAATAAAGTCGGTTAAAACTTTGTTTTTAAATCTAATTATCTCATCTCGTGTCGAGAGAGTATGCATAATCTGCATGTTTAAATGATCACATTCATTACATTAACACATGCATTTGATTGTGCATGTAATACACATTAATAACATGGGCGTCAAGCAATATGCAATCAGCGTAGAGATCGCACCGCAGGTTAATTTGAGGTCCTTCGCATAGAACCGATGCAAGCAGTAAGCGAAGTCAATTAACAAGTAATTGACAACAGTAAACCTAAATTATTTTTTATCACCTTGGCCTATGATATGCTGATGATGATATCACGAAATGAAAATATGGATGGAGTCTTTCCATTTTTCGCTCGTCGACAACCTTTAAATTTCTTGATATTACACGACACAAGAAACAGTTGGTCACCTGTTTCTTTTATTTGGTCCATATAACATCTGAACTCGAAAAGGAGACGCGGCAGACCTCTTCGACGATGGCGGGATGTGTTGGACTCTTTTTTAAAGGACTGGCTAGATCAAGCTCAAAGCCGCGAGCAGTGGAAGAAGAGAGGGGAGGCGTTTGCTTGGCAGTGGGACGCATCAGGCTCTATTATACTATAAAAACTTTTTCTCCAATATGCTCGGAAATGTGCGCCTTACTGTAGCAAAAATAGTACGTGAAGTTCCTCGCTACTGACAAGCGCAAATTTAAAAAGTTAAAAATCATTACTGTACTGTTTTAGCGGCCAGGAAAATGACTGTATGGAATTCCATTACTGTATACTTTTTTACCTTTTAAGGCTGCACATTCGAAATTTTCGTGAAAATGAGTTGTTTTGTAACCGTTTTATACATTATAACGTAACATTTTTGCAGTAGGAAAAAATATATCATAATCTGCAAGATATGCGACGGGTCATAGTTTTCGTAGAAATCCAATTTAACAATAAAAATTTGAGAAAAAAAAATGAAAGTCACCTCTATTTATTCACTTGTAACCATTTTACTGCTCCATTTTTTATCAGAATAATATGAAATTTTATAACTTTCTTCATACAATAATGAACAAGGGCATCATTTTCTTACTTTCTTAATTTTCTTAAATATTACCTCGTTCCTACGCCTCCCCGTTTTCGTCCATACGGTCAGTGCGGGACGAGACACGTTGCATGACGGACCTGTGTCAATTTGAGCTGCACCGAAATTTTTAAATATTTGTGGAAATTGTGGACTATATTTGTTGCATAGAGTGGACAATCCGTTTTGTGATTCGTATAGTAGGTAACTAATAAACATTTGCGTATAGTTTAGTTTTTAGTGACAGATAATTTTGTTGCATAGAGTGGACAATCTATTTCGTGGTTTGTAAAGTAGTAGGTAGGTAGACTAGTAGTAAGTAGTATATTAGTATGGAGTATGGATATGGAAGTATGGATAGTATGGATTATATTATTGTCTTTCACGCTCACGCGACAATGATGTCCCGGACCTTTGGGAGGCGTGCGTGGAGTTCTGAGCCAACACGTAGAGGCCCTTTTGATAATTTAATGAAGTGCAAGTACACCAAGCGGATGCTGTCTCTGCCCGTGTCATGGGACGCACACAGAAACAGCACCCGCTGGGGTGTAAGAGTCTATTGCTAGTTGATGGAATCTAAATAAAACGGGTTATTGGATGAAACATCGGACGCCTGCCCAATAAAACTGTTTCACATTTTATATCGGATGCTGTCTCTGCCCGTGTCATGGGACGCACACAGAAACAGCACCCGCTGGGGTGTAAGAGTCTATTGCTAGTTGATGGAATCTAAATAAAACGGGTTATTGGATGAAACATCGGACGCCTGCCCAATAAAACTGTTTCACATTTTATATCGGATGCTGTCTCTGCCCGTGTCATGGGACGCACACAGAAACAGCACCCGCTGGGGTGTAAGAGTCTATTGCTAGTTGATGGAATCTAAATAAAACGGGTTATTGGATGAAACATCGGACGCCTGCCCAATAAAACTGTTTCACATTTTATCTCTGGCAGACGGTGACTCGCTAACTGCTAGATGGACCCCTATTAATAGCGACATTATAAAATGGCCTAAGGGCAACAGTAGGTATGGATTATTATTATTTATTACCTTTATATTTTTTTCGCACTATCCGGCTCTCTCTTATTAGAATATTTAGTAACAGAGGTATAGTGCGAAAAAAATCGAAAGTATGTCGCGGCCGTCTAGTGCTAGGCGTGCTGAGGGCCTACCGCGAAACGAAACCGAACTTCGTTCGTGTATCTCCCTCTCTGTCGCGCTTTCTAGTTCGAGCGACAATGAGAGTTAATCGAACGAATTTCGTTTTCACTAGCACGGCTAGCACGAGACGGCCGCGACATACTCTCGATTTTTCTCACACTATACCTCTCTTTCCTAATGTTCTAATAAGAGAGAGACCGATAGTGCGAGAAAAATCGAGAGTATGTCGCGGCCGTCTCGTGCTAGCCGTGCTGACGGAACTACACTAATCGTAAGTAAATAGTATTATAATAGTAGGGACATAATTTTTGAACTTAATCAATTATGTAATTTATGTATGACAAATATCACGTTTCAATTAAGCATGACGAATGTCACCCACCCACGTCCACCCTTGCATTGGTAACGATGAGCGATGACGCGTCTGTAATCTTACCTATCTTAATCTGTGTAACGCTTAATAAACGACGGCGGGTTGTGCGACTTGCGCGGGGAGAGGGTCGAGGCTCCGCCCATACGCTCAAGGACTTTAGCGGGTGTACAAGCCTTAACCATATGTTTTGACTAAGACAAATTACTACAAACAGCCAAATGCTCGTACGTTTAAAGGACTAACAATTTGTCACAACAACTTGCTTTAGTTCACTGCCGCGAAGACACACACATTATGTGTCAATTGTATTGTATTTGTACTCCCTTTCTCTGTGTGTCTTTTGTGTAGTGAATAAATGTCTTCTTTCTTTCTTTCTTTCTTTCTTTAGTTACATAAGTATGGCTGTCTCTTTCGAACTATTGCAACTTGGTGTAACAAATTGCGCCCGTTTGTAGTAGGCATAAAGTTTTCCCGCGTTTTCTTTTTTTTAATTGTCATAGACAAAACGCTCACTTTTGTAAGTGACCGAAGTGAAGTTTTTAAAAATGTCTCAAATAGTTTTAAATTACGAAATAAAAATATTAACGAAATAAAATTCATAACGAGTTAAATCCCGTTTAATCTTTAATAATTAAAAAAAAACAAAACATTTAAAATTGTGATCGACTGATGTTTTATTTATTTTTATTTATGTCAATTGAAACTGGCACCATGAGTCATGCCGTGTACCTACTTTAAAATTTGAGTTGGGCGGGACCTTGATAGGTTATTGATATACACGCTGTTTGAAAACATTATTGTTGATTGAAAATATTATTTGGTTTCCTTGCATTTTTGGAGAATTATATCTGCCTCGGCTGAAATTGAAATTCGTGGATTCGTATCTATTGTCGGATTCAGCTTCGCTTCATCCGACAAAATCAACTCATCCACGGATGGCTATTTCCCGGCCTTTGCAGTAATGTACTTTTCTCTTTCTTTGCCTCTTCTTCTTATCTATCTTACCTTACCTTTCATGATGGTTTTAAAAGTATTCTCGGGCCGTTCATATATTATTTGATTACCAATAAATAAAAGTCATAAAAATGCTTTAAATATATCACGCTCCAATATATTTCTGCAATTTAAGGGTAAAAAGGGCGGTAAAGAACGCTGACCAAATGACCAAATCTCAAAGTTTTTTCAAGCGATTCCCTACTAACTTCATACTGACAAAGTTTTTTTGACGTTTCATTAAAAAAAATGATTGGACTGTCAATCACAAACCGTATTAATAATTGGCGTTGATCTCGAGACATTTCAAGAGATTTTTAATCGTGACTGTACTGTTTGTTGTTGTATATGAAACCTCTACAATGTTGGCTACTAAGCGTTACTCGGAGTTTGAAATCAAGTCTCGAAGCCAACTAAACACGAATTATAAAGACGAAGATTAAATAAAGACGTCAAGCTGTTGCTCTCGAGGCTCTGGCATCAAGATCACGAAACTCTGTATCTCTCGCAGTGCATTTAATAAAATTTGCCTGTGACACGGAGTAGTAATTTAAATGTTCCGTGGTCCATTTTGCCCGCTAACATTAGAAACCAGTTTAATCTTCGTTATTTAAGGCTCCACATTCGAAATTTTCGTGAAAATGAGTTGTTTTGTAACCGTTTTATACATTATAACGTAACATTTTTGTTCTCGGAAAAAATATATCATAATCTGCAAGATATGCGACGGGTCATAGTTTTCGTAGAAATCCATTTTAACAATAAAAATTAGAGAAAAAGAAATCTAAAGTCACCCCTATTTTTTCACTTGTAACCATTTTACTGCTCCATTTTTTATCAGAATAATATGAAATTTTATAACTTTCTTCATACAATAATGAACAAGGACATCATTTTCTAACTTTCTTAATTTTCTTAAAAATATATCTCGTTTTCTGAAATATTCCGCCAAAGTTCGTACGCCTCCCCGTTTTCGTCTATACGGTCAGTGCGGGACGAGACACGTTGCATGACGGACCTGTGTCAATTTGCGCTGCGCCGAAATTTTTAAATATTTGTTGAAATTGTGGACTATATTTGTTGCATAGAGTGGACAATCCGTTTTGTGATTCGTATAGTAGGTAACTAATAAATATTTGCGTATAGTTTAGTTTTTAGTGACAGATAATTTTGTTGCATAGAGTGGACAATCTATTTCGTGGTTTGTAAAGTAGTAGGTACTATAGACAAGACAGCTGACTGACCATCCGTGCACTTTATGTGCATTGTAATAAGGTTCTTGTATAAATACAGGATGGTCAGTTAACTGTGTTGGCATTTGTACCTAATTACCATTTACGTAGGTATAGTTTAGATTTTGTTTTTAGTTCAAGATGGGAAATAATAATAATAATAATAATAATTGCATGGGGCAGTGGACCACAGTCCTTCGTCAACCGGGGGGAGGAGATTGCCCTTCTGGTCCGCAGGACTCTATAAGAATTGAACGTGGGATCTTCCAGGGCGACAGTCTGAGTCCTTTGTGGTTCTGCCTAGCGCTGAATCCGCTTAGCACCATGCTGAAGGATTCAGGACTAGGTTGCCGACTTCGGAGAGAGGGTGAGGTCATTTCTCATCTGCTCTATATGGACGACCTTAAGCTATTTGCACCGAATGGACATGACCTGATGGAACTACTGAAAACAACAGAAGTCTTCAGTAGCGCCATCAAAATGGAATTTGGTGTCGATAAGTGTGCGGTCATGCATGTACAGCGGGGGAAAGTTGTAAATTCAGCAAATTTGCAACTTTCTGAGACAATGTCCCTCAAATCTATCTCCGAAGCAGAAACCTATAAGTATCTTGGTATGTCACAGTCATTGGGTATTGAGGGTGAGGGCGTAAAGCGGGCGGTGAAGGAGCGCTTCTTTTGTCGCCTGATCAAAGTACTTAATAGTCTTTTGTCGGGCGGCAACAAGGTGCGCGCCTTCAACGCCTGGGTGATGCCCTTGCTTACTTACTCCTTTGGCGTACTAAGGTGGACTCAGACTGAGCTGGATGCCCTGGATCGAAGAGTCCGAGTACTGCTTACTGCGCATCGCATGCTACACCCACGCTCGTCTGTTATGAGACTGTACATCTCGCGGAAGTGTGGAGGTCGTGGCTTTTTAAATGCCAAAGACCTCCACAACCGCGAGGTGTGCAGTCTCAGGGATTATTTCCTAAACAACGAGTGTGGGATGCATCGTGACGTAGTAGCAGTAGACGGAAACTTCACCCCGCTCGCCTTGGCAAACGAGAACTGGCGCAGACTTAAAGTAATGAGCGTCGAGGACCGCAGAGCGGTGTGGAGGAGCAAGGAGCTACACGGGCGGTTCTACAAGGCCCTCACAGGGCCCGATGTAGATCTGCTCGCGTCGGTGAACTGGCTACGCTTCGGGGATCTCTTCGGGGAAACCGAAGGTTTTGTCTGTGCAATTGCGGACGAAGTTATCATGACGAACAATTACCGGAGGTATATCCTGAAGGACGGTACGGTCGACATTTGTCGGGCATGCCACCGTCCCGGGGAGTCACTCAGGCATATTATCTCCGGTTGTGGTCATCTTGCTAACGGCGAGTACTTGCACAGACATAACCTTGTAGCCAGAATTATTCACCAGCAACTTGCTCTGCTATACGGTCTTGTGGCCTCCGAAGTGCCTTACTATAAGTACACACCTGCGCCAGTTCTCGAAAATGGTCGTGCCACGCTCTATTGGGATCGAACTGTCATCACGGACAGGACTATTCTTGCCAATAGGCCTGATATCGTGCTGACGGATCGATGGAAACGCCAGGCAGTGCTCGTCGATATCACCATCCCCCATGACGAGAACCTCGTGAAGGCCGAGAAGGACAAAGCCAGCAAGTACCTAGACCTGGCTCACGAGGTAACCGCCATGTGGGATGTTGATTCGACGATCATCGTCCCGATAGTCGTTTCAGCGAACGGTTTAATAGCGAAGAGTCTCGACCATCACCTCAAGAGACTCTCGCTAGATGGCTGGATCAAGGGTCAGATACAGAAGGCGGTACTCCTGGATACTGCGCGGATAGTCAGGAGATTCCTGTCTCTGGCGCCCTGACCACCGGCAGCTTAGGCCCCGCCTCGCTGCCGGCGGTACCCTAGGTTAGGTTTTTATAATGATTTTATGTTTTGTATGTATAGTTTTATATTTTACTTTTTATATAGTTATTGTAAAAACCTAGCTTAAGATAAAAGATGAATAAAGAGAATAATAATAATACGTGATGGCCCCATCGCCCACCAGATTTCTGGTGCAATCAGTCAACGTAAGGCAGCTTGTGGCGGGCTGTTAGGGCGTAGCGACCCTACGTACCTGAGTACTCCTGGGGGTGTCCTGTGGTCATGTTGAGCCGACCTGGTGGATGGTTGGACAGGCCCCCTGTCTCTGGCTTGCCTTTACTGGCCGTTCAGAGTGGAGTCGCAAGAGCTGTTGCTCGAGGGTTGATGTGGACACCTAAGTGGCGAGTTGGCTATATGTTTAAAGTCCAGTGCCACCTCTCTTCCCCCCAGCTTTCTGACCGGTGTTGCCCTTAGGCCATTTTTTAATGTCGCTATTAATAGGGGCCCATCTAGCAGTTGGCGAGTCACCGTCTGCCAGAGATAAAAAGTGAGACAGTTTTATTAGGCAGGCGTCCGATGTTTCACCCAATAGCCCAGCCACTAGTCCATCATTTTCACCCAATAACCCGTTTCATTTAGATTCCATCAACCATCAATAGGCCCTATACTCCTCAGCGGGTGCTGTCCCTGTGTGCGTCCCATGACAGGGGCAGGGACAGCATCCGCTCGGTGTACTCCTTGCATTTTATTAAATTGTCAAAAGGGCCTCTACGTGTTGGCTCAGTTGGTACTTTGGGTAACTAGCTCCACGCACGCCTCCCAATGGTCCGGGACGTCATTGTCCCGTGAGCGGGAAAGACATACATAATAATACATACATACATACACGCCTTTATCTCTAAAAGGGGCAGAGCACATGAAACCTGTGTCCAGTGCCACTGTTAGCATAAATGTGGGTATAAAAGATCGACAAAATGTGATATAGCAGTGACAGGTTGCTAGCCCATCGCCCACAACACACTTCAACTCCATTCCCTTAGTCGACTCTTACAAGACCCACGGGAAGAAAGGGGTCGGTGCTATTCTAACCCGACACCACACGGGTAATAATAATAATAATATACAGAAGGCGGTACTCCTGGATACTGCGCGGATAGTCAAGAGGTTCCTGTCTCTGACGCCCTGACCACCGGCAGCTTAGGCCCCGCCTCGCTGCCGGCGGTACCCTAGGTTAGGTTTTTATAATGATTTTATGTTTTGTGTATAGTTTTTATATTTTACTTTTTATATAATTATTGTAAAAACCTAGCCTAAGATTGAAGTTGAATAAAGAGAATAATAATATAATAATATTATTAATATAATAATAATAATAAATTCTTTATTTCAGGCCAGTTTGCCCATAGATTGTTAGTAACATTACAAACTTACGATACTAGAGTCAGTACGTCTTAGCTTAGGTGTCACAAATTTTTCAATAATTATTTTGTGTCTTTGGGGTTAAATAAGCGCAGGAGGAAAATACGTAATATCAAGAAATTTTACAAGAGAAGAGGAAAAAGAATACACAAGTAAATACCTATTCTATCAAAGTATCAAATATCTAAACAGTATCAAAATTGGGAAATCGCTAAAACCAGACATTATATTAGTAAATATATTTACAATATCTATTGCCTAGTAACAATATTGTTTTATCTGCTCGTATTAATGACTATCAAGTGTTAATAGAATAAGTTCTAATAAAAATAGTGGGCTTGGCAAATATTGTAAGTACCTACCTATGGGTTGCATGCCAACTCCAAGTTCGATACAGAGTTATTATTTGATATGAAACATAGTATGGTTAACGTACAACTAATCTATAAGTATATATTTACCCGAGGCCGATTTCTGTACAGTCAGCATAATATAGTTAATAGCAGCCAGGTTAGCCAAATATATCGGAACGTACATTCATCGAAATAGTCTTTGTTACTCTAAGTAGGAGTAAGGAATGTGTTACGATATATTTGGCTACTTTGGATGCTACTAACTATCTGATGCTGACTGTACATGCCGTCATCATCAAATCAAGGAAGTAGAACGTAATAAATATACCGAAAATTAGTTTAAAACTTAACAACCTTACACTTACACAAAAGGTAACGGACAGACAGACACACTTTCGCATTTATAATATTAGTATGGATTATAGATATGGAAGTATAGATAGTATGGATTATATGTCTTTCCCGCTCACGGGACAATGATGTCCCGGACCTTTAGGAGGCGTGCGTGGAGCTCGAAGCCAACACGTAGAGGCCCTTTTGACAATTTAATGAAATGCAAGGAGTACACAGAAACAGCACCCGCTGGGGTGTAAGAGTCTATTGCTAGTTGATGGAATCTAAATAAAACGGGTTATTGGGTGAAAATTATGGACTAGTAGCTGGGATGAAACATCGGACGCCTGCCCAATAAAACTGTTTCACATTTTATCTCTGGCAGACGGTAACTCGCTAACTGCTAGATGGGCCCCTATTAATAGCGACATTAAAAAATGGCCTAAGGGCAACAGTAGGTATGGATTATATCCGTCTCTCTCTTATTAGAATATTTAGTAACAGAGGTATAGTGCGAGAAAAATCGAAAGTATGTCGCGGCCGTCTAGTGCTAGGCGTGCTGAGGGCCTACCGCGAAACGAAACCGAACTTCGTTCGTGTATCTCCCTCTCTGTCGCGCTTGCTAGTTCGAGCGACAATGAGAGTTATTCGAACGAATTTCGTTTTCACTAGCACGGCTAGCACGAGACGGCCGCGACATACTCTTGATTTTTCTCACACTATACCTCTCTTTCCTAATGTTCTAATAAGAGAGAGACCGATAGTGCGAGAAAAATCGAGTGTATGTCACGGCCGTCTCGTGCTAGCCGTGCTGACGGAACTACACTAATCGTAAGTAAATAGTATTATAATAGTAGAGACATAATTTTTGAACTTAATCAATTATGTAATTTATGTATGACAAATATCACGTTTCAATTAAGCATGACGAATGTCACCCACCCACGTCCACCCTTGCATTGGTAACGATGCGCGATGACGCGTCTGTAACTTAATCTATGTAACGCTTAATAAACGACGGCGGGTTGTGCGACTTGCGCGGGGAGAGGGTCGAGGCTCCGCCCATACGCTCAAGGACTTTAGCGGGTATACAAGCCTTAAATACCACCGAACTCTCCTACTGCATCTTGTTAGAATAGTAGAAGATACAAATTCTTATCTATACTCTTCACGTACGAAGAGTATGTTAAACTTATTTATTAAATTAGAAAAAACCTGGCTAAAGTAAAAACTCTTTTTTTTTAACATTGCCTATCGAGTACAATATTACGAACAAATTGTATACTAGTAGTAAGTATGAAGCCTATGTATAGAGTATACAAACGCTGGGTTGTCCGCATACGTTTTGGGGGAACACATGCGTAGCAACAACATTGTTTTTGCTACACAAATTTTCCCACGTTCAGTCGCGTTCTTTTATTCTCGCTAAGAAAAGAAATGCATTTTGCTGAAACTATGAACTTTATTATTTGTATGCATTCTTTAAGGGGCTCTCATACGCCAATGACCTTCGATCTGAATCTCTTAGTTTTCTAATGTTTTTGTAGCTTATTATATTAACAACAACGGCTTTAAGCAATATAGTGTCATATTAACTTCAAAGCTCATTGTTCTCGAGATAATTGGCATCAAAGTTGAACAATTTTAGGCCATACAACTGGTTTTCTGGCCATAACTTTTGTGTTAATTAGTTTAAAATGAAAACCCTAGACCAATTTTTAGAGACGTCAAAGACGAACCCAAATATTATGTAGATTTCGTATATGTTAGATGTTTCACGTCAATAGAGATACGAAATAAGTGTATTTTTAGATAATGTTTTAAAAAAAACATACAAAATTAAGTATTCATTTCTTTCAAAATCCGGTAGACCAAAATGGAGATAAAAAATTGAAGAACCGATAGCTGTTTGACTTTTAATTTTATCTGTAGTGCAAAAGTAGGAGATAAGATTCAAAACTTGTCAAAAATCGATGAAAACCTCGGGTAGCCCCTTAACACTTAAGTAGTCGCTAATGGGTCCACGGGACCCAGTAGTGTTCATTATAAGCAATAACTTCGTCGTTTTGCATCACGCGACGTTGCCGTTCTTAGTACCTTCCAACGAATGTTCCGCGCGTCGAATCAGTCGGCGCGCCCCGCTCGCGTGTTACGGACGTATAAAGTGCGTATGGGTCGGCTAGACCCAGTAGCGACCATTTAAGAAACCTTAATATTTTGTGTATGGGTCCGCTGGTCCTGCGCCACCCGCATCCAGCGGACTCCCGCAACCTTTACCAGGTCATCAGTCCACCTTGGGGCACTCTTTGGGGGAGGTCTATGTCCAGCAGTGGACGTCTTTCGGCTGATATGATGATAATGATGGATCCGCTGCACCCAGTAGCGACTACTTTTGTAATTTGTATATTTCATTTCTTAAGTGATTATAATTCGTGTAATAATTTTTAGCATAGAAAATGACTACTTTGCGGGGTTTGTCAGACAAGGAGATAGCAGATTTTATAAATGAATAGTTCGAGAATGAAGACTGTTCCGTATGTTAGAGTAAAATAACCAAATATTTTGAGTTTTTTTCAGTTCTGTTTGAGTTTTCGGGTTAGTTGATTTTAGGAGCTCATATATATTTTTTTCTATAATAAATGTTGACCTCTTTTTGTGATTTTAAATAAACATATAAATAGTTGTTAAGAAAATATAGTAAAGATAAGAAACTTTGTATTTAAAAAAAAGAAATGAAACTTAACAAATGAAAGTGCCAAAAAAGCCATGAATATTTTTGATATTTTTGTTACCTAGCGGTTTTTTACGTTAAACCATCAAATTTTATTGTTGGTTATATAAAATGGTTATTTTATTTCTTTATTACAGAAATATATAAAGGTCCTACTATTATTTTCAGTAGTATTTACCCTATCTTTACATAATTAACTGGGTCCGCTGGACCCAGTAGCGACTGTAAGTGTTACAAACTAGGGCGCGACTGCTTAAGTGTCGTGTTGTGCACTGTATCGATAATCATAATATTCATGTTATCATACTGGTCGCGATGTCCTATAACGAGAAGTATTTACGTCTTTATGCTGCGGTTTTGTTTTAACGAGGCTCCGATTTCTTTTTGAAGTGAAAAATTCTTTAGCGGCGCTGTGCACTTTTAGGTATGGGAAAAAATTGTTAAACTCGCCACAGGTGTAGGAGCGTGGGAGGTCACGTGACTGTAAGATGGTGAGAGATTCGGGACGAGGTTTGGGGGCGGAAGGGGGGACCGATACCGTAGTACGAGACTGGCTGCACCATTCGATCGATACAATCCGCGGCGCATACCCGTTCGACACCCAATAAGTTCTCACGCGCTAATTTGCAAGTGAAATAGTTTACTTCTGTCGCTACGGTATTCGTCGATTCGAAATGTCAAAATATTCAAGTTTTCACTTCTGCCGGCACTGCCGGAGTGCAACCCAGTCTGTTTTTATTACTTATTAAGGGGGTGTGTTGTCAATTTAATGTGCTTAGTTCTGCTAGGTTCTGCTTAATATTCTGTTTTATGCATGTAAACCCTTGTGTGTGTGCTTTGCTGCTTGTAACTTAGTGTTTGTTTTTTTCTTCATATTGCATCTACACGCGAGTTTCTGTAATTGGCTCTGTATCGCTAATTAAGTTGCAATCTTTGTATTTATAGCTGTTAGTTCTCCTTGTAAAAATAAATAAATAATAATCGTATTATTCAACATATTTGCAATGTGATCTTAAGCTACTGTTTGCACCCTTTATTGTGCCCTATAGTCGTAAGGTGTGTTGACTTGGCATCCGCAAATACTGGCCAGTGCACATTAGTAAGATATATTATATTTTTGATCAACTTCATAATTTCCACGTTCATAATCATAATCATAATCATATTTTATTCATAATAATTCAGTATTACATAAAAAAAACAAAGTTCAAAGGCATTAATACCACAACACAATCTTTTCCGCTTTGCCTTAAGGTTTGACTGGTAGGAAATGCCATTTGGCATTAAGTCCGCCTTTTATACGATAAGTTTTCTTTTCTGGAATCAAGTTTAAATAAATAAATAGCATATGATTTAATTACATAACGTCTAGTTGATGTAACGACCTTCATCAGGCATATCAGCATTGCAATTAAGCGAGAAAATGCCGCCAGAACCGAGGACGAGGTACCGATGACGGTACAATGCCTCGAGGTCCTTTTTTAGATTTAACTTAGTTTTAATTTAATTTAGTTAATGTTAATTTTCATCATGTATACAGGTATGTACTTTAGAAAATAATTACATATTATATTATGCGACCGCCATGACAAACTTGTGAATCTGCCGTTTTGGCCGACAAAAAAACGTTACGCAACTCTATACACCGTTCGACCAAAATAACCGAGCATGTTTTTCCCTTTATTTGGGGAACCTAAAATGTTATACAAGCTTTACTCGATTTAGCCTAGTTTAAGACATATTATTGATTTTCATATAAACGATTATGTATCAAAACATGTTAAAAAAGCACTTTTGAGTCTCTCAAAAAGGCATGGCCAATATCTGTCTGGTTCTTGGATGCTATGTTTTGTACGTTTAGGTTTTCCCGAGGGACTACAGAATGGGGTTCTTCAAAAAATGAGTATATAAGGCCTTCTACACGATCGGAACCAACCGCCAACCATCGTGTCCTTGATCGGGTTGATATAAAAATGGACCGTGTAGAAAGCGGTTGTCCGATCGATATTCGGTTGATGCCAACGGCCTTGATCGGGAGCGCATCTCTCGCGACGGGCTGCGTCTGTGGTTGGGTCCCAACCGTCTGGAACGCTATCGGCCGACTGAATGATGACTGGCGGTTGGTTCCGATCATGTAGAAGGCCTTTATAAATTCTAGTCGTCTAGAGGGTCTGCAACGCGCATGTAACAACCCTGGAGTTGCAAGCGTCCATACGCTACGTTAACCACTTAGGATCAGGTGGGCCGTGAGCTAGTTTGTTACCGACGTAGTATAAAAAAAATAGATTTGCGAGTGATGAAACAGGGAGAGCAAATAGCAGAGGCGACACGTCTGTGGCGAATTGCCTCGTAAATGCACTCTCTCTCGATGTACTTACCGGCTCATTGCAGCAACGCTCTGATTTAATTGGTGGAATAAATAGTAATTGTTGTATACTGGAGTTTATCTTCTACACGTCGAAGCAAATATTATCTCTCCTAGTGCAACTAGCACATAACTCATAAGTCATAAACTCTTTCATTCCTTCCCTTTTTCCTCCACCGACCATGCCTGTCATTTAATTATTAAAGTAGTTGGATATAGAAATCACAATAAAAAAAAGTTGTATCTACAAGTATCAGTTCAAATTCATACTCGTACCAAATCTAGAGTTTATGAAAGTCAAAATTCATAACACAATACGATTTAAATTTGTGAGTTGCGATTCGATATACATGGCACTGACATTTTTTAATATAATAACCAATTATATGTACATTTTGCATTATTGCCATATTGCCTTGAAATCATTGTTTTATGTGATAGGTGGAACGGCTAGTTTTTATAAATATACTTTAGTTTGAGCTAACTTGGGTAACTGAGCGCTAAATTACTTACCTAATGAAGATGTATTTAGCAACTCTATTATCTGTTTGTCTAACTGTAACGGCTGTGGCTGACGCTGATGATTATCATGACGGTAAGTATCTTAATCAGTACTATAGCACTCGTAAAGTAGGTTCCAGCAAGTATTAGAACTTTGAAGCCTGGAAGCCTCGGCGTCCGTGACATCGCCGATATGATCCAAGAAAGCCGGCTGCGATGGTCATGATAAGAGGAGGCCACCAAACTATGTTAGTAATTTCATACTACAACTTTCCGTCTCTGGTCGAAGGTCCAGGTGCAAGATGGAAGGATGTAGTAATAAGAGACATAAGAGAGTGCAAGTTATCCGAAACCGATGTCGAGGACAGGGCGAAGTGGAGAAGTAAGACGAGGAAAGCTGACCCCACCACCATGTGGGATGTATAGCTACGAAGAGAGAGAGACTAATCATCCCTAGATGATCTTCGCGCCCTGCAGCCAAAAAAACTTGCACAGAATAGTGGCACGGTTGCGCCAACTCGCGCCGGAGTCCAAGATCCACTTTGGGTCGTCCTAACCAACCACCAATGGAGTAGGTAAGTATGTAATTATGACGTTAGATAGCCCAGTTAATGTATACATTATAATGACACCTCACACATTCAGTGGGTGAACAGTACATACACAACTAGACATTGAGAACCAGGCCACTGACTCTCAAACTGCAGTGCAGAAGGTAATGGAAACCATTGTAACTGATAAGAGAGCTACAACGGCAATGGTCTAACTTATATGTATGATGACGACGACGATATAGAATCATGCAGGCAGCCCAATTGCTCGAAACAGAGGCGCGGAAATCCTCGCTAGCTCGATACCCCAGGATAATATACTGGAAACGGAAGGGAGGGAGAGGTAAGGCCCAGAAGTCTGCCGTCCTCCAATAATAATAAACATAAAAAAATGATAGGTTACTTTAGCACTAGTGGTTCTGTGAGCTGTCGAACACGCAAGCCTCACTTTAATTTAAAACCTGTCACTGTTCTTTGTTTCAGGGTACGTTTCCGCACTATCATCAACACAGGATCCCTGCGATTTTTTCAAATGTTTCGCGCATTGCCAAGAAATGCAGAAGACTGGGGGCCACTGCGTGTTTGCACAGGGATGTGTCTGTGACAGAACAGGACGGAGAGTAGACGACAAAGAAAGAGACATAGGTAGCTTTTTTTTCGATAACTAGCTGTGCCTTTTGAGACATGAATATCGGTTCATTCAAAAGACCATAAGCAAGAAAATGAGATTTGAATTTCAAGTTTGTAAAAAGTATGCAGAGAGCGTTGTAGTAATAAATAACCCTTTTCTTGTATTCATAATACTATCATTGTATCCTAAATGGATGTCGCCGTCTACGTGTAAGTAAATTAGCTTGCCAAACATGTTTTAGTTTCCTGAAACTCACTGAGAGACCTTCTAAAGTACCTGCGTTCCCTGTTGGTCCAGCGAGCCTTCGCTTACTAGTGCTACGTGATCAATTGGCACCGACATCCCACCCTTTTGTCGAGGAAACAATAACGTGAATGTCTCGAGATAGATCCCGAGATAATTTTCTCCAGGCTTTTGTTCCGGCTTTCGATGAAATGAAAAAACCGAGGTTTATTTTGAGGATCGAAGTGGCCCTCTATTTTAGCTGAGGCTTTGTAGGCTTTTGCAAATGGGGGCGAAGGTTGCTAGACGTTGTTACTGCATATCCACTTTGACACTGACCTACCTTCAAAATTAAATTATTATAGTAATCGAATGTGCACAGCATGCTTATCCATCCATAGAACGTGTGTCCTGACTAGCTAGTGTTTTAAGTACCTACTTAGGTACCTAAATTTTTAACTGCATGGAAGATGCTTGACGAGCGCCCATTCGAATTAGAATATCACATTTTGCCGTTTACATTCATAATCTCATAATAACTGCAAATGTATATAGGTATACAGCCTGTACTTTTAATATTACCTCAAATTGTAACCAGGCGTAGTTGTTCGAGCTATGCACCAATAACCTCATGAAAAGAGATTATAATCCGTGTAGCATAGGTATCTATCTATTGATAAACAAACTAAGGTAAACGCATCATCACTACAGACCTACTTTCTTGACCTATTTCTACCCTCACCAGAAACCCAGCACTTTTTCCGCACCCTCGCATCAAAACAGAAGGTGAAAAAGTACGTGTATAAAGGTTCAAAACCAAATCGCTTGAGACGTTACGTGCAATTTCGCAGAAAATAAACTAAATTTTCTAGGAAATAAAACGTTAACGCGGCACCGGCACCGACTCGAGACAAACTAATTCTTGAATATTTGCCAAGCCGTGTTTTGCTGACCTTATACCGAATTCCCAGGGCGCGAGACCCTTCTAACTCAAAAGGTTATAAGTCACGTGGGTTCCCGATTAAGTTTCATCCTTGTTCGGAATTCGGGCACAATTGCACACTCGCGTTTGTTACAGTGTATGGCCAAAGTTGGGTTTCACTTTATGATACCGTTTGTTATTGATGTGGCTTGTTAAGTAAAATGTCGGGTAACCCATTGGGATAGCTGAAATAGTTGCTCTGGAAACAGACGTGTTGGTGACGAGTTATCTGTTTGTACAATATTAAATGGTGGTAGAACAAAATGAAGGGTGTTTTAGTAGTTTTTGGGCGTGTATGCATGTTTTTCGTTGACGGGATATGCATTATTTACTTTTATTCAGCAGATTATAAATTTAAACGACCATTTTGCCTAATGGGTAGTACCGCTGCCTACAAAGCTGAAGCTCCTGGGTTCGAATCCCGGTAAGTGAAAAAAAAAAAAAAGTATAGTAATAGGGCTAGCTCGATTTGTGTAAAATCGTCTCTTAATATTTTTTGCTTTTTAGTTACCCGTTACCCTTAATTATTCCTGGTTGTTGTCTGGTAGAGGATGCTTTTTGCCTGCCTTTTGCATGATGAATTCTTCATTCCTGTACCAAAGGTTGATTAATTAATAAATGATTGTTAGCTAACCTAAGTAGGTACTAATACTTTCTTGTAATATTTCAACCAATTTCGACCGGACATTTTTTTTTTTACGCGTACTGTTACTACGCCGACCCAGTGCGGGTTGGGATTTTACTCTGATTTTGTATTCCTTCATCTCAAAACGCCAGAGGTAGGTAATAAATTTCAAATTATATTCCATTCACGAGTTCCTAGATGTTACTCAACCCTACCTAACTTTGCCCTATCTAACTCAAACTGCTTATGGGCATGGAATAGTAAGGACCAGGGGGTCCGCTGTCTTAGTAATGACGTTGTTTATGGCTAATTTTAGCCTTAAACAACGTCATTAAAATAGAGTAAGCCTAGTAGGTAGTGACACTGCCCTCGAAGCTGAAGGTCTTGGTTTCGAATCCCGGTAAGGGCAAATATTTGTGTGTTAGCATGAATATCTGAGTTTTGGATGTTGTCTATGTGTATATGTATTTATATCTATTAAATTATGTCTCATCGTGTAGTAACCCAACCCTTATTGAGCTTCCTATGGGGCTACTATCTATATCGGATTAGAAGTCCGCTGACAGCTGTCATCTCAGTGCAGTTTATGTCATCAAACGTCAAAGATGACTTAAACTGTACTGAGATGACAGCAGTTGTCACCGGACTCTTCCAATCTGAAATAGATATTTATTCGATTGGTGTAAGATTTCCCCAAACATTTATTTATCTAATTAATTAAAAATAAAAGATATCAGAATACAACAGACAGACTGTGTCTAGGCATAATGAATTGGGCGTGTTTATTTAATTTTTCATTCAACGTTTAGATTTGTCAGAAAAACGCTGAGTAAGCGAGCCCGGGACAACAAAACATGATTGATGGTTGTTATTTGCCCGCGGTGACGGGTATTTTTCCTCTAATTGCACTCTATTAAAATCTTTTCACGATTTCGATTATAAATGGTATGAAACTAGGTCATTGTCAGTCAAAAAAACAAAAATCGTGTTTATTGTGGTCAGTAGTTAAGGGGTGATGTTTATCATCATCATCATATTAGCCGAAAGACAGCCATTGCTGGACATAGGCCTCCCCCAAAGAGTGCCACAATTATCACTAACGCTTACATATAATTTTTAATACCCATATACCTTATATTTCGCCACGAATATATTAGCAATTTGTTGTGTTTACGCAAATTAATAATAGGTGTTACCTTGTGTGTCTTAAGTATAATTTTTTTTACGGTAACAACAACATGACACACGTACTGTTATAAGGCGGTCATTACACTGACGGACGAAAGTGCGGTGCAGTGTGAAGTACCGTGGGGAATTTAAAAACAAACTGAGGCACTGGCAATCTGGCATACAACGTTGCGAACCGTCGCCCCGCACGCCGCAGCGTGTGACACGCCTGAAGAGATGCTAGCTTGCTACCGACCGGTAGAGCGGCAGAGTTCATGTTTCTGGCTATTCAGTATTGGTTTTAGGAATATGACGGTGGCCCTCCGGTGCAATTTTGCTTGAAGTTGGGAAATACACGAGTAGGTACTTATACATAGTCCGATGTATACAATGGTTTATGCACGGTGCCCGGAGAGGATTCCAAATGTTTCAATTATTTCGAATCCTCCCGCGCCACACAGCGGGTAACGCAGACAAAATGCTTCAGAAAATCTATAATCAACTGACATTTAATGGAGACCAGCTGGCCAATGGCGTAACGTTTCGTACGACGCCGTTGATTTCTCCTAACGCTCTTTCGAAAAGTTTCGCAATGACCCCTCAAGGCCACGATTCCATTGTATTCATTCGCAGTGTTGCACATCCCTATAACATCGTCATCGCTTAGGTGCATTTTGTTAGTCAAATTTGTAATCAGTAATTGCTCATTACTTGGTCATCGTAAGTTTATCTTTAACATAACGGTGTCAATGGAATTGGTATAAATAAATAATTTTATTAGTAATGATAATGATTAAGTTGAATTAGGTATAACTTGAACATTTATAAACATTGCTCACATGAATCCCATTAAAAAGTATACGCCAATGAAAGCAATACAATAACGTAAACTGTCAATTACACGCTTAAAATTATACATGCAAATAATTGAGATTATTTGAGTTGGCGGAATAGCATCAATAATAATTTAAGATCCAAGTTCCATTAATAGTACATTACTACAGAGGCCGGGAAGTAAGGGGTTGCCGGCCGAGCGTAGCGAGGCCTGATACTTATGAGGCTGGAAACCCTTTTCACGCCGAGGTATGTATAGTGCTTTTCTCAAACATACAATGCAATGAAATAAATAAAAAAAGGCCGGGTTGCACTCCGGGAGTGCCGGCAGAAGTGAAAACTTTAATATTTTGACATTTCGAATCGACGAATACCGTAGCGACAGACGTAAACTATTTCACTTGCAAATTAGCGCGTGAGGACTTATTGCGTGTCGGTCGAACGGGCAAGTGCCGCGGATTGCATGGCGTATGCGCCCTTTTTCTCGCTAACTCGTATGGCGCAGTCATTCTCGTACTACGGCATCGGTCTCTCACCCCCGCCCCCAAGCCTCGTCCCGAATCTCTCATCATCTTACAGTCACGTGACCTCCTACGCTTCTACACCTGTGGCGAGCTTAACAATTTTTCCTCATCCCAAAAAGTGCACAGCGCCGCTAGAGAAGTTTTCACTTCAAAAAACTCCAAGAAATCTTTCATGGCTGAACGCCGTGGTACTGTGCCACAAGTTATGAAATGGAAATTAAAAAAGACCATCTTGCCGGCCTTGGCCTCCAATACGGATCTCTCGTCTCGCTGCGCCCGAAACGTGACACTTCAAAGCCCATTATGAAGAAGACAACTTCAATATTTCATTGCATGTTTGAGAAAAGTTATTTGCCAGCTAAGGTATCTTAGTATTGCGTAGTAATACTGAAATTTATAATTAAGAGCAAGATATATAATGTAACATTTATATAATTTCAGTGAAACCTTTTATTGTTGACTGTATTTTTTGCACAGTCAATAACCCTTTCCTGGGTTCCAATGAGCCCAAATGTGACGGGCTTATTTTGTGTAGATATAGAATCGTCCTGCACATCTATCATGAGACGGCCGCGACACTCGATTTATCTCGCACTATCCTATCGAGAAAAATCGAGAGTATGTCGCGCCCGTTAGACGCCCGTTGTTAGACGTTATCTCAATGTTCGCGCTCGCTCTGGCACGTAACTACGCCGTGCGGGGAGCGAGCGCACGACATTAAAATCGAATTGGAATACGAAACTTGTGCCTCAGATTGACTCCGCTTGTTTATAAACCTATAAGTAATTCCACAAAATGGCCGCCACGTCGAATTTAATGAACCACCCCTATCTCACCAAAATAATCGGTAACGAAAATGACGGGTCCGTAATATTCTCTATTAAAACGCCAGGATCTCTAAAATATCCTTTACGCAGGTGAATGAGGTATAGAATCGGAGCGGAAATTTCAACTTTTTTTTTTTTTTCAAATAAGTACTTTACTCTTGCAATGCATATTTTAAGCATGTGCTACACGGTTGCCAACACGCCCCTCCGACCGAGCGACCTTGGTCCGCACCGACCGTGTAGACTAGACAGTAGTTTGCAACAAAATTTCATACTACAGCGGTCGGTGCCGACCAAGGTCGCTCGGTCGGACGGGAGTGTTGGCAACCGTGTAGCAGACACTTTAGGTTCGCCGGGTCCTAATACCTACCTATAAAACTATTCGAATACTCTATATCTGTACTAATATTATGTCCGGGACTCTTGAGTGCTTAAGAGTCCGCAGTAAGCTCGGCCGAATTTCACCTTCCCACACAAACGTAGTTACGCTCTCATTTTAAAACTACGTGTTGGATTATAACGAAACTTTGCATATACAATGACATAAGGTATATCTATGTCTATAATTAGTTTATATGGTTCCAGTTTATAAAACAAACCAAATACAGCAAAAACAAGTTTTGTATGAAAAGCTTAAATTCGCTGTATTTTTTTTACTATGGTATCTCAAGCTACATAAACAAATTACATACATAGATGTACCACATGTCATTGTATATGCAAAGTTTCGTTATAATCCAACAAGTAGTTTTAAAATTAGACCATAACTAAGTTTGTATGGAGAATCGAGCTTACTGCGGACTCTTAAAGAGACTTACTTGTAAAACTATCCTACAATTTATTTGTGAGTACTAATATTATCAAGAGGTTAAGTTAATAATTTTGGAAATGTCAGTTTAAGGGTAGGGTGACAAATCCGGAACTACTCATCCGATTTGACTGGTATATAGAATAGATCTTCAGAATGGAAATAATACTATATTATTGTATTATTTCCATTCTGAAGATCTATTCTTAAATTCCAAAATTATATTGTATCCTGCAGTTCCGATGGATATAAGACATATTTTATCCCGCTACTCTGCCTGCCTAAGGCGGTCGTCATACTGCTCCGCATCTCCGGACGGAGGTGCGTCGCTGCATACAAATTTCGCCGGACGGAGGTGCGTACGGAATTTATATATAGGTACAAACTGAGGTACTGGCATACAACGAGCTCCGCGTGTCACAACGAGACGCGGTGGCAGTGTGACAACCACCTAAATTCTCTATAATACGCGGTCGGAGCCGTGCAGGTAGCTGGTAATAATATATTTTAATTATAATTTCTGAACATTATAAGTTGTTCGACACCGCACCGTCCTACTGGAAGGGATAACGCCAAAGGCGTGGGACAGAGGTGAGGTGGTGCTGTTCATCAAAAAGGCTGACAACACCCTGCTGAAGAATTACCGACCCATCTCTCTTCTGAGTCATGTCTATAAGCTGTCGCTACAGCAGGTTGTCAGACAAGGGGATGTTATTTCCTCAAAACTGTTCACCGCTGCACTGGAGGATTTTTTCAAGACTCTGGACTGGGGAGAGGCTTTCGAGCGAGTTGGTCCAAGGACGAACATGGATAAGACAAATATCGCTCTACATATAATTACGCTCGAAATTGTAGACGATTATGCATACCTAAGACAGACTGGTCCAACTTTGAAAAAGAGGGCAATCGTCGAATCCGACGTGGTTGGGCAGCGCTTGGAAAGCTAAGGCATATCTTTTCGTCGAATATTTCGCAGTGTCTCAAGACGAAAGTCTTCGACCAGTGTGTGTTACCAGTGATGACGTATAGCACCGAAACGCAGTCACTTACTGTGGGCCTCATTAGTAGGCTCAAAGTCACCCAAAGGGCAATGGAGAGGGCTATGCTTGGAGTTTCTCTGCGTGATCGCATTAGAAATGAAGCTATCCGCAGCAAAACCAAGGTAACCGATATAGCCCTCTGAATCGCTAAACTTAATAGGCAGTGGGCGGGGCACATTGCACTTAGTACCGATGGCCATGGTCGGAAAGGTTCTCGAGTGACGACCACGTACCGGAAGGTCCTGGCAAAGGTTGCGGGAGTAACGGCTGGCGCAGGACTGGTCATTATAGCACGCTTTAGGGAAGGCCTATGTCCAGCAGTGGACATAGGCCTTCTATCGGCTGATATTATGATCTTGATGAAGATGATGAATTTGTGAAAGTCTGGATGTTTGTTACTCAATCTTGGAAAAACGACTTAATGGTTTACAAACAGATTGAAGTAATCTTTATTCCGGAAATCATCTCTCAAGCAGATGAAGAGAGGGTGGAAGTTGCTATGGGACTTGGGAGTTATGCGGGCAGAGGCTGATCGAAGATTATGCCTAGAAATTGTGTATATTCTCTGTATTTACGCAAAAACGGGTAAACGCCATTAGGTATCTAGCGTAATCTTGGATTGTAATATTGGGGTCTATGTGGGAATAAATTTAGAGCGATTACAAGTTTACATGTTGATCATGGTAATCCTAGACCCCCGCTAGAACACTTTGTAAGAATCAACAATAATATAAGTATGCATGGCCTTTGGACTGAACACACATTAAGGCGCTGACAGTATATCAACTTTATGTTAACAGCATTTTAAGAAAAACTTTAAATATATGGTAATATAATACTTGAAAAAACGGCTTAAACGGAAGATAATAAACATGTGAACTTACGTCTCAAATTATTAATTTTATTACATCAAGGTCATACTAAAAAGTTCGCTGATTTACAAGTATTAGTAGTAGTGTGTTCTTATTTTCTGCACAAGAGGCCTGCTGGTTGATCACGTAACGCATTGTACGCACGTTACGTAGATCTAAATGTCAAATTTTATATGAAAAATGACAGTGCGACGACAACAACGTACAAGGTGCAAAGTGCTAAAAGGTTCGAACTGCGTAAGCTGCTGCATTATGATGTACAAGTCGAAACCTATCGCCTAGTTTTTTTTTTTTCTTAATATGTCCCTTATTATAGATTTTTAGATGACGCATACAGTGCCATCTGAGTCAAAAATCTGTATTCTAACACGAACACCATTCCAAGTGCCACATCGAATCGTACGCGATGTTTGCCATCTCACTCACTCGCACGCACAGAGCGCTATTTACCACATCGCACTCAGTTCGCGGCCGATGGGCTAGTCAACGGTCGTGAACGCGTCGAGCGACTCCTCGATAATATTAACATTGTTATTACGTTACTGCTGTCTTAATGTTTGAGTTATTGTTAAGAATTTTGTTGAATTCATTCGATCGATCAATTAAACACAAATATAAGCTTGTTAATCATGACGGAGAAACGGGCGAGATGGTTGGAATCATTAAAAACAGGAGCAAAAAGATCGAGTACGGATTTCATCGAAACAGAGCTAAATAAATCGGCCACAATAAATGGAGGTATGTAATGTTTATTTAAGTTTTCCTTATAATTTTGTGTTTATATGTTTAAAGATGTATAAACTGTTCGATGTGACACATAGAACTTTATACGTGAAAAGTATTATTTAAGAGAACTACGTACACAGGACTATCTACCACTTAGAACTGTATACGTTACTTTCATAGCCGAAGTTAACAAAGTACGTAAATCTATGTGCTACTTAGAATTGTTTACGTCATTTTTCAATCACTTAGAACTATTTATCTTTTCGAATTTATTTTTGGCCACTTTTAAAATAGTTATATCCTTTCGTTGTAAGTACTAATTAAAATATTAAAAATAAATATATTCAAATATCAAATGAAAACCGGTTTTTATAGATCTCAGTATCAAAAAGGAAGCGTTATTTATTATGTAACAATGCTATGCTGTGTGATAAAAAATAAAACCTATTATAGATTAAGGTTTTATAGTTACTGGCAGTTTTATTGTGTTTATAACTAATCCTGAGTTTGGTCACTGTTTACTTTGCACCACTAATACAGCTGCACGTATGAATATTTTTGCGTATAATGTTAACCGCTTAATCTAGTTGCTTTTCATATGCATGGTATTTGACTTTCAGAGTCACCAGTAAGAATGGACGAAGAATCATGCGAGCAATTATACAGAGCACTGTCAGCTGCGTTTGTGGAGCCAGAAGATACGCATTCCACTAATACGACCATATCTAGTCAATCTGAGAATCAAATATCCATTCCGCGTTTTGTGGACGACTCTGACTATAGTGGAGCTGAAAGTATGATCGAGTTAGAGAGCAGAGAACAGAATTTCGAATACGGTATTAGTGAGGCAGGTAAATTGGAGACTGAAAATAAAGACCCAAACGAAAATGCTGTTGAAAAATTACACCCATTGTCACCCCCGTTAGAAAAAACAGGTCTAGACAGCCAAGACAACCAAAATATTGATTGCATGAATACTTATAATTTTGGAAATATCAGAGATCCTTCTTTGAATGTCACTGCACCGCCATCATCCGTTTTATTATGTGAAATGACATACTCGCCTCAGTCAACGAACGCATTATCATATAATAATAGTCCGTTACCCAATGTTTTTTCTGATCTTAACAGTCCAATTAATTTTATAATTACGCACCCTATCAGCAGGTCCGAAAGTAGTGTCAATTTTGATAAGACGCCAATGCCTTGCGATTCAAGTGACACTGAAACTGATTATGCTAGAAAGCAAATGTTAAAGAAAAAATTCTCTGTTATAAATTTCATTAAAAGAAACGAAAAAAAGTTAGGCCATCTCAAACACAAGCGACTTCGTTTGAATTCATCATCTGATTCTATAGATTCTTCAAACGAGATTGCATCGAGTGATGAATCAACCCAAGTGGACAAAAAAAGGTCACGCAAGGGTGTTAAAAAAACTAATCCTGGGAAAAAAAGAAGCAAAAATGAAAATCATTGGACAGACAACGTTCGAAAAACAAAATGCAATTTAGGTGAATCTTACGCATCAAGGGATGGCACGTTGAGACAGGCGAAGAATATTAAACCTCCTTGCAAATGTAAACTAAAATGCTACGAAAAGTTTCCCGATTTGCAAAGAAAAAAAATATTTTCAAGATACTGGTCTTTAGGGGAGCATGTCTTGCAATGGAATTTTATTGCAAAACATGTCAAAAAAAATGATAAAATGCGGCATACTACAGGACCCTCCACATCTTCCAGGCGTTCTTTTACATTCCAATATACTATGCCTGTTGGAAGTACTGTTATCAAAGTATGCCAGATTATGTTTTTGAATACATTAGACATAAGTAAAAAGATGGTTTATACATCATTAGAAAAAGATCAAAATGATTCAAAAATCACAGATAATAGAGGCAGGCATGGAAAACATAAAACTGTGAAAACTGACGCAATGATTGAGAACGTGCTCCGTCATGTGAATTCGTTTAAGCCCGTTGATTCGCATTTAATCAGAAAAGATTCTTCGCGAAAATATCTTGATCCTGACGTAAGTTTCAGAAAAATGTTTAAATTGTATAGAGAGTGGTGTATAGAAAACCAAATCCCTAAGCGTGATAGAGCTAAGTCAGTCAGACAATACCGCGATATAACGAACACACATATGAATATTGGATCTTTTATCCCAAAAAAAGACATGTGTGACATATGTCATCAACATAAAAATCTAAGGAAACCATCTGAGAAAGAGATATGTGATTATGAAAACCATTTAAAAGAAAAAAGGGTTTCTCGCGACCTCAAAGCCTTAGAAAAAACAGAATCTGTGAACAGTTCACATGTTCTAGCTGTGACGTTCGATTTTCAAAAAGTTTTAAGTTGTCCATATGGAGAAATCAGCGTCTTTTATTATAAGAGAAAATTAGCCGTATACAACTTCACACTTTTTGAGATGGGTTCAAAAACTGGTAAATGCTACATGTGGCATGAAGCTACTGCTAAACGCGGATCAAATGAAGTAGCTAGTTGCCTTTACCAATTTATTAATGTACAAGTTCAGAACAATGGCGTGACTGGCTTTAGGTTTTGGTCTGATAATTGCGGCGGACAAAACAAAAATCGCATCGTGTTTTTGATGTATTTACATGTAGCTAAAAAGCTCAAGTTAAAAATCAGCCACAAATTTATGGAGGTAGGTCATACCCAAAATGAGGGTGACTCTGTTCATGCTAATATTGAGCGATCTGCCAAACGGAAAATTATTTACACTCCCGACGAATGGTATACCCTAGTGCGTTGGTGCAAAGCTAATGAGCCGTCATATGAGGTATACGAGTTACAGCAAAATGAAGTATATGATTTCAAATCACTTTTGGATACAAAGGAATGGGGTAAAAATACAGAAAATGAAAAAATATCCTGGACAGAGATAAAAGAAATTTTTGTAGACTACACATCAGCTGGAAATGACCTTACTGAAGATATTATTTATTATAAAAAACATTTGAGTCAAGAATATTACAAAACTTTGAATTGTGGTACCCAAAATTGTACGCGGGTCACACGGAATACACAATCCGCATCATTAAGATGTGAAGAGGTGTTAGTTCCAGCCTACGATAAACCATTGCCTTTGACTGCATTAAAGTTTCGAGATCTGCAATATCTATGCAAGAAACTCATAATCCCACAAAGGTATCATAAGTTTTTTAACTCATTTGAGAAAAAAACTGATAATTCATCCGATTCTACTGAAGATTAATCAATGTGATATGATAAGATTGAAGTTCTTAAGTCAGAGCTGTGATTGACTTTTAACCTGTTAGATTATAAGTTTGATTAGTTTTGTTTCCTCTTTATAGATGTTTACTTTAAGGGCAATTATTGCAATTATTTTCTAAGACGAATATTATGTCTGTTATTTTTTTATTTTGTTTTTTAGATTTTTTTGGAGCTGTGAGACAAGCTCATGTTTTATAAATTATTTGTTTGAGTACATAATATAGTATTGTCAGAAAGACTGAACATTCATGTGAATGTAAAATGAGTATTAATCAATGTGATAGGATAAAGTACAAATATTTTTAGTTCGTAATTTTGTCAGAGACACTGTTACTTAAGTTATAATAATGAAGATTAATCAATGTGATTGTAACATATATAAGGTAAATAACAAAGAAGAGTATTAAAAGGTGTTCCTTTTTCTGTCTAATTCCGTCATTAAGGCTGAGATTTTAAGGTTCTAGTAAAAGGTTTAAAAATATATAATTTGGTAAATTTTTATAACATTTTATTGAATAAAAAAAACCTATAACATATTTTTACTGGTATTTAGTACTCTACATTATTATTAAGCTATAAAACTAATGAAACGTATATGATTCTATCTGCAAATTATGTCAAAATTATAGTTATGTAGATTTATACAGAATAATAATGCAACCAAATATAAAATTAATAAAAGTGCGTTAAAACTATGTCATACAATAAAACAAAAATCAAAATAAAATGATTTAAATTTTGTTGACCTAACCCACACATAGAATCTTTGACAGTGAGTTGGACAGTTTTTATACCAAGTATAATATTCTAAGTCCCAGATAGACCTACATAGGTACATAGAGTTTACAAAAAATTGTTACCAAGTATAATGTTCTAACTCCCAGATAGACCTGCATACGTCATTCTTAAAGAAAATTCTAACCAAGTATAATATTCTAACTGGTAGATAGAACGGTATACCCAACGGTGAGTAAATAATTATAACTTAATTTGTGGACTATCTGCATTTTCTCGAAAACTACCAATAAATTGAGTTATATGAGAGTAGTAAAAGCAATAAAATATAATTGTAACCATATTTGCCAAATTCCTGTTTATTATCTTTAACACGAAAAAAAGTATAAGGATTGTACTTTTGTTTTGCTCTCCTGTAAAGTTATCATTTTTCAATTAGAATCATATACGTTGTTGTCGTCGAGTGGATTGTCCTAACGCGCGTTCGGATCGTTATGTTATTACCCCTCTGGCCGCCGCACAGTGCTTTTCGTTCACACCGGTGTATTTGTCCGCTTTCAAGGATATTAGTTTTATTTTAGGTCAATTAGGTATTTAACTGGCTACGTGTGCATAAAAGCCCCCCTGCCCCCCATCCCCATGCCTGAAATAAATTGTTTATTATTATTAAAACAGACATTGGTACAGTCAGCGTCATATAGTTAGTAGCAGCCAAGGTAGCCAAATAATTCGGTACACATCTTTATTACTGTAAGAATTAAATAAGGGTTTTTTGCTACTCGGCTGCTAGTAACTATATGTATATACTAAAAGCGAGCGGTGGAAAACCCCAGGGGTTTTATAAGGGATTTCTCCTGGAAAAAAAAGGCTTAAACGGAAAAAAAATACATTGCGGTGATAATTTTAATCCCAAAACACCGTATTCCAGTCCTCAAAACATGTTTCAGGTAGTAAAAGAAACAAATGAAACGAAACAATCATTTGCGCAATATTTTACAAATTTCTCCGCTTCCGTCTCTACCATGCGTCATGCCGTTATTCAATTTGCTTTTATTGTTTAAAAGAAGACTTAAAATTCCGGGTTCCTTGCCCGGGTCGGGATTCGCGAATAAGCCTGAGTTTCTTTCCTCGAATTAATACAGTGAACGAGACTACCAATTTGAGACGGAATTTCTTTTCTTTTCCGGTTGCAATATTCCAGTGGTATTTTTATAAAATTAGCTGTAGCAAATCAAGAATGAAATAAACCCTCAAAATAACGATAAAATTTGGATTGTGAAGCTATTTACAAGCTCATATCATTCACTTTTTGTATGTGTGTTTGTATGTAAGTTGTCCTTTATTTGCAAACTATTTTTCAGCCACTTGCCGCTATCCGAATAAACTGAAATTTTGCTTTTTATATAATCAGTGTCAACGTAATTTTATAACACAGCTATGACAGAAACAGATAGTGGCCAGCACGTCTATCATACTACGTGGGTCATGTTTTTTTTGGAGGAGATCATTCCCGTCAATAAAAATGGCCGAAAATAAAATTTAAATAAATTGTCAAAGTCTAAAAATAATTGACGCGTCCAAAACTGTGTTTAAATTTTACCCTCCAGATAGTCGTTCCCATTTATGTACTACACAGTTAATTCGTCGTAGAAAAGATCTGTACTCTACGGAACGCAAAAAATTGCGATCACAATAGTGTTGCCAAATGAGAGAATTGAGTCCGACGCGACCGTTTGAACACCTCATTTCGAAGAGGTGTCCGGATATTAAATTTTATTGGTCGTATGTCATTGGAGGTATACTGTTGGATGATTTGCGAGCAACGTTAATGGAGGGTCGCGTTCCGGATTATGTCGGTATAAGTGTTTCCGGGAACGTATAACCGTCGTCTTTGATTGACTCTTAGGAAGACAAACAAACAAGCCTTATACGTAGATTAGACCGAGGGCTGTGAGAGAAACCTGATAAATCAGGATTGCTATTTGAAACTAGAACTAAAAAAAAAACTACTAAGTACAGTTTCTATTTGCAAAAATCATTTAACGCGTAGGTATTTATTTTGTTTTCATTATTTCAGGGATAACAAACAACCATACATAAAAGTTTACTATAATATTGATGTTACATACAAGTATTATTTAATGTGCAGTCATCAAGTTTATCCATGAGTTACAGAAAGAAGGTTTATTATATATATTGAAAGTTGTTAATGTATTTCTGGTACGCCAAAGTTCATATAAAATTGCAACCTCGCTTATTGGATTTCCGATATTTTTTCTCATACAATTTTATCTCATAATGATCACTATTCATAATTATTTGTGCTAATAACGATCGTAACTCCGAATTGTCTATATTCATAATATTATTCAACATAAGTATCTCTGTTACTACTATCTATGTTTATATACTTTTATATCATAACGATTTTTTGCAATATAGTTTATTATCATAATTATTTATTTCAATACATACTAGTAGTTATTGCTAAATTTTGTATAATAAAGAACTTTTCTTTTCTCTGAGATCAACCATTGCCAAGATAGTGGTGTATAAGTAAGTTCAAGTAGGCAGTAGGGAACAGGGACTTAGTGGCAAAACCGACTCGGATCGGGGATAGGTTAGAATACGGAAGCGGGAGCTTTGCTTTCTTTATATGTGAAATAAACAGATATATTTTTTTTTTAGTTCATTTTTCCTTGCGTTTGAAACATTACGTGATCACCCCTCTGGTAAAGAACTAAATGCACTTAATGCGGGTGGCGCAGGGCCGGTCACTTTGACACTCTTTGGGGGAGCCTAAGTCCAACAGTGGACGTCTTTCGGCTGATATAATGATGATGATGATGATAGTAATAATTTGTCCCAGAGCTCCGCCCATGATTTACAAAGAAGGCACGGAATAAAACTTAGTCCAAAAAGTCGGTTTCATATTATTGGCAAATAAATGATTTTGTGCAATGGGTGGAGTAGTTTTAATATAGGTACAAATTTACAACACTTAGGTACCTCTGCATTATCGACCGAGCGAGCAAAGCGTCTATGCTTCAGCTTGGAAAAATCGTTTTTCCTCATGTCCGGATGTTTGGATTTCCCCCTGTTCTCGCCTAGAGCTCACATTTCTCAACCGATTCTCATGAAATTTTGTAAGTTCGGTAAGTATACAGATTTTTTGTCGAGTTAGTTTTCGAAATTTTGTAAAATGGCGGTGATATGGGTTGAAAATGTAAAAAATGACAAGAAAGGGGTCAGCGTTGACTACTGACTTGGTACAAATTTTATGTTCCGTCCACTGTATCTTGAACTCCGATTTCTATTCGCGAGGTCTACAGCTCACAGAGCCACTATTATATCATTACTAGATGTTCAGGCGGCTCCGCCCGCGTTATACACATAAGGCAGACGAAGCTGCCGAATAAAATATAACCTATGCCGAAGGTTCACTCTACATAACTTCTGATTTTTTTTGAACTGAATGATTGATTAAAACTTTATTCATTCCCACAACATACATAGCATTGATAAAATACTATTAACGGCATGATTATGATTCGTTACGGATGTTATGAACGGGCACAATCCATACTAATACTATAAATGCGAAAGTGTGTCTGTCTGTTACCTCTTCACGCTTAATTCGCTGAACCGATTGAGATGAAATTTGGTATGGAATAGTTTATATCCCGGGAAAGAGCATACAAGAGTTTTATCCCGGAAATCATCGCCTAAGGGGGTGAAATCGGGGGGGGGTGATTTTTTTTATAGAGCTACGATATCCGCGCGGTCAGAAGCTTGTGACAATATAAGTTTTCAGTCTCAAGTTAATGCAGATATTAATCATATTACAAAAGTTTAACATTGAATGAATACAAATTAGAGTAGGCTTCGTTGAGTGAAGGGCCATGCACAGTGATGTGCCGGGGAATATTCTCGGGAACGGGAATATTCCCGTATGGTAATTTCCCGGGAATATTCCCTTGTTCCCGGGAATATTCCCCAAACAGGGGAACATTGAAATACAAATTAGGAAAATTCAAGTTCTAATAAAAGTAATTAAAATGAATAGTGCCCCGAAAAATAAAGTGTCATTCGCCAAAAATTGCATTATTGTACTAATTCTTACTTTTTATCTCAGTTACCATTTAATATGTGAATATTTTCATATTTTGTATTCGTACATATTTTATTGTGTTTTTTTCATTAACTTTGTATCGTTTTTTGTTACTTGCAGGAGTACTTTTGTAAAAAAAAGTCGGCTGGGGGAATATTCCCAATAATTGGGAATATTCCCATTGTTCAAGGGAATATTCCCATTTTTCCGGGGAATATTTCCAGGAACATTGGGAAGTTACTTTTGCGGATAAATTACACTAGTTAATGTCTTGGTAAAAAAATCAAGGGCCCAAGTTATCATGAAATCCCTGACAGCAAGATATATAAACATACACAATTTCAATATTCCCATATATTCCCTTGTATTGTCGGGGGATATTCCTGGGAACGGCACATCACTAGCCATGCACCCTACCGTATACACATACCTTGTTCTTAAACAATTAACACCTTGTAGGTTATCTGGCATCTAGTTCACAGTTTGCAGAAGTAACCGCAAAATACACAGCTGCCTATGTTAGCCAGCAGCTCCGTTAATCCAATGAGGCAGTGGCTCGACTGCGAACCTAGCTTTAATTGATCTTGCTACGAAAATGTAGTACCCACCTGTGACAGTGGGCGGTTGCAGTTGAAAATTAGATACGTAAATATATTTTAGTCATCATCATCATCATCATCATATCAGCCGAAAGACGTCCACTGCTGGATATAGGCCTCCCCCAAAGAGTGCCAAAGTGACCGGTCCTGCGCCACCCGCAGAACCTTTACCAGGTCATCAGTCCACCTTGTGGGGGGCCTACCCACGCCGCGCCTTCCGGTACGTGGTCGCCACTCGAGAACCCTTCCGCCCCAACGGCCATCGGTTCTACGTGCTATGTTTATTGTTGTTGTGTATGTTTTAATCATCATGTTTTGTCAATTCAATAACAACAATATACGGTGCGTTACCTTACCGGTAACCGGGCTTTTTTTGAAGAAGGGTAAATTAACGTAGTTCTATAACTTAATCATGACGTTCATTCAAATAATTAATTATAATTCCGACTTCAAACATCTTCTAACAAAATTAAAATTGCCGGCAATGTACAGCAAAGTAAATTAATAAGTCATACAACTAGTTCATTGAAGGTTTGTATTTTGAAAAAAAAAAATGTTCAGTTAATTTATTAGAAAGAAAAGAAAGATAGAAAGAAGACATTTATTCACTACACAAAAGACACACAGAGACAAAGGGAGTACAGATACAATACAATTGACACATAATGTGTGTGTCTTCGCGGCAGTGAATCGGTCGCTGTCTCAGCATTATGCTAAGGTGTCAGACAGACACCTACAGCGCTGATTTTCAGACCGTCGTTCTTGCACCGTACGTGACCCACGGAACGCAACACAACATACTGCCGATACAAACGTATACACATAATAAATGAATAATTAATATACTAAATCTGTTAAATATGTGACACAAGCACAATGGGATGAGAAACAATGTGAAAAACGCGAAACGGTTGGGATGTTTAAAAAATAATATGGATAAAAATTAATGAAGTGCTGGATGGGTTAGGGTTGGGATTTTTGGAGCGTCAACAAATAGCCCTTAAGCTGGCTCCTAAAGGTATACCTGCTAGACGCTCCTTGGATAGGTGGGGGGAGATCATTCCAACACTTAGACGCCGCGAACCTGAAGCTACCTCGAAACGCCGCGGTCCGATGCTTTGGCACCAGAATCATCGCCTTACACCTACGCGCACTCTTGGGCCATACAAGTCTACTCAGCAAATATGCTGGGACCCCAGATCGCACTATGCCAAAGAGAAGAGTGGCGAGGTGAAGCCGTCTGCGTGCAGGCATGTTTAGCAGACCAGCGGCGTTCAAGTAGGGAGTGATATGGGAGCGGGGTGGGACTCGGAAACAGAAACGAATGCATGCGTTTTGCACTCGCTGTATGAGCTTTTTTGTACGACCAGTAATGCAGCCAGCATAGACAACATCACAATAGTTTAATCTTGACAATATCAGCGATTCACAAAGGTTAACACGCAAATCTACACTTAAGTAATCGTGAACATTGTAAAGAACTTTAAGGCGGTAGAAGCAGTTACTCACAACTTTTAGTACGTGGTTCTCAAAGCGCAGCTTGCCGTCCATGAGGAGGCCAAGGTTAGTTGCTTCTACCACCCTCTCTATTGGTTCGCCCATGATAGCAACCTTACTGGTAGTCAAAGTCTCGAGGTTACTGATGGTACTACGGATTTGATGCTCTGACCCAAAAACAACATATTTCAACTTGTTCGGATTAAGGACTAGGCAGTTCTTTTTCGACCAAGTAGAAATATGTTCTAGGTCTGCGTTGAGTGTATCGACCGCAACAGATATGTCCGTGGGCGCGCTAGAGAGGTATAACTGGAGGTCGTCAGCGTAAAGATGGTATCTACTGCCTTTTATATTGTGAGTGATGTCAGCACTATACAATATAAAAAGCAGGGGACCCAGTATTGAACCTTGCGGCACACCTCTTTCCACAGGGCAAAGAGCGGACCGCAAAGTGCCACCATCCATCCTACGCAACGCCACCGTCTGCACACGGCCGGAGAGATAACTATCAAACCACTTCACCGCAGATACATCAAACCCGTAATATGACATCTTCGATAGAAGTAAGGACACGTTTATACAATCAAAAGCTCTCGAAAAATCCAGAAGAACGAGAATGGTACTCTCCCCAACATCCCGAGCCTGTAGGATATTGTCGACTACATCGAGCAACGCAGTAACTGTCGATCGACCCTTGCGAAAACCTGACTGTAGCTCAGGTAGGATGCCATTTTCCTCCAGGTATGCCGAGAGCTGGTCGCTATTACATAATTATGTTTTTCAAATACATGCAAACAATTGCTAATGGAACATAATTATCAGTTTTAATGAATGCCTGCATGCCGGTAACACACTGTGTGTGTCAATTGAGACAGTAATTCGAACACATGGTTCTTATACCTACATTAATTCTAGTTGCATAGCCAGTATCATAAAATATACACATTCAAACCTAATACTCGTACTACTAGTGTCGGTACAGTAATTTCGCCGGATAGCAAACAACCACTTAAGTTATTGTGCCGGTTTGCGATCACTCGGATGACCTTAGTGAAATGGAGGGATATTTTCTTGACTTCTACGTCTATTAGAAAGAGAAAGAAAGAAGACATTTATTCACTACACAAAAGACACACAGAGACAAAGGGAGTACAGTGAAGGGGAGTACATACAATGCAATTGACACATAATGTGTGTGTCTTCGCGGCAGTGAATCGGTCGCTGTCTCAGCATTATGCCAAGGTGTCAGACAGACACCTACAGCGCTGATTTTCAGACAGCACCGTACGTGACCCACGGAACGCAACACAACATACTGCCGATACAAACGTATACACATAATAAATAAATAATTTATATACTAAATCTGTTAAATATGTGACACAAGCACAATGGGATGAGAAACAATGTGAAAAACGCGAAACGGATGGGATGTTCAAAAAAAAAAAATGGTTAAAAATTAAATAAAGTGCTGGATGGGTTAGGGTTGGGATTTTTGGAGCGTCAACAAATAGCCCTTAAGCTGGCGCCTAAAGGTATACCTGCTAGACGCTCCTTGGATAGGTGGGGGGAGATCATTCCAACACTTGGACGCCGCGAACCTGAAGCTACCTCGAAACGCCGCGGTCCGATGCTTTGGCACCAGAATCATCGCCTTACACCTACGCGCACTCTTGGGCCATACAAGTCTACTCAGCAAATATGCTGGGACCCCAGATCGCACTATGCCAAAGAGAAGAGTGGCAAGGTGAAGCCGTCTGCGTGCAGGCATGTTCAGCAGACCAGCGGCGTTCAAGTAGGGAGTGATATGGGAGCGGGGTGGGACTCGGAAACAGAAACGAATGCATGCGTTTTGCACTCGCTGTATGAGCTTTTTTGTACGACCAGTAATGCAGCCAGCATAGACAACATCACAATAGTTTAATCTTGACAATATCAGCGATTCACAAAGGTTAACACGCAAATCAACACTTAAGTAATCGCGAACATTGTAAAGAACTTTAAGGCGGTAGAAGCAGTTACTCACAACTTTTAGTACGTGGTTCTCAAAGCGCAGCTTGCCGTCCATGAGGAGGCCAAGGTTAGTTGCTTCTACCACCCTCTCTATTGGTTCGCCCATGATAGCAACCTTACTGGTAGTCAAAGTCTCGAGGTTACTGATGGTACTACGGATTTGATGCTCTGACCCAAAAACAACATATTTCGACTTATTCGGATTAAGGACTAGGCAGTTCTTTTCCGACCAAGTAGAAATACGTTCTAGGTCTGCGTTGAGTGTATTGACCGCAACAGATATGTCCGTGGGCGCGCTAGAGAGGTATAACTGGAGGTCGTCAGCGTAAAGATGGTATCTACTGCCTCTTATATTGTGAGTGATGTCAGCACTATACAATATAAAAAGCAGGGGACCCAGTATTGAACCTTGCGGCACACCTCTTTCCACAGGGCAAAGAGCGGACCGCAAAGTGCCACCATCCATCCTACGCAACGCCACCGTCTGCACGCGGCCGGAGAGATAACTATCAAACCACTTTACCGCAGAAACATCAAATCCGTAATATGACATCTTCGATAGAAGTAAGGACACGTTTATACAATCAAAAGCTCTCGAAAAATCCAGAAGAACGAGAATGGTACTCTCCCCAACATCCCGAGCCTGTAGGATATTGTCGACTACATCGAGCAACGCAGTAACTGTCGATCGACCCTTGCGAAAACCTGACTGTAGCTCAGGTAGGATGCCATTTTCCTCCAGGTATGCCGAGAGCTGGTCGCAGACCACTCGCTCTATTACCTTTGATACGCAAGGGAGAATACTTATGGGACGGAGCTCGGACAGGTTAGCTGGATTTGGCTTTTTTGGTAATGGAGTCACTTTAGCAATTTTCCAGTCCACCGGGAAAGTCATAGTCTGTATACTTCTGTTAATAATGTGCGTCAGTATGTCAGCAGTCCTAGGCAGCGTCAACAGTAGCATGTCAATGTCAATCATGTCGAGTCCCTTTGCAGTCGTCTTAATTGATGTCAATATTTTTGTGACAGCTGCAACAGTCGTAGGTGAAAGAGAAAAAGTTTTATTGCAGTGTCTGTCAAACTCATAAAAAGTCATGTCCGATATTGGTACGTCCCGTGTACCTGGTATATCCAGAAAATGTCGGTTCAATAAGTCAGGGTCGTCAAAATAATGCGGGAGATCGGTTTGCGTCCGGAAATCTGGAATAACAGTCCGCTTCAAGTTGGTCCAAAGGGTCTTTGAGTCAGTCATATTGTTAATCTCGTGTTGGAAGAAGGCACGCTTCTCATTGTGGATGGCCTCAATGACAAGATGTTTCAGGTCCAAGTAATATTTTTTATGTGCTTCGTTCCCTGTCTCCTTAAATTTAGCATGGGCTTTGTTCCTGAGATGCATCATAAGCTTGACGTTACTCGTCAACCACGGCTTGGGTGCCTCCCTCACAACAATTGTCCTCTCCGGTGCATGTATGTCAAACAGTCCTAGTATAAGCGCATTAAATCGCCGAACCATGTCGTTTACGTCATACAGTAAAAAAAGTTGTTCCCAGTCTATAGCGTCAAGGTCATTGTTGAAGTCGTCTAAGGTAATGTCTTTAAGAGGTCGGTAGGTAATACGTCTTGGTGTCGGTTTCCTTTTTTTAATATCAATCTCAGCTGTAATAAATGCGTGTCTGCCTAAATCTGGAATATGCCTCACGTCCACAGACAAAACGCGAGCGTCAGTACAGACTAGGTCTATCGTGGTCTCACTGTGGTCTGTGAAGTGCGTCGGGTCGTTTACATGCTGAGTTAAGTCGAGTGTTGTCAGAAATTGCGTCAAGTGTTTCAGTTTTGTGTCATTTTTGTCACAGTAATTTATATTAAAATCTCCAAGTAATATTAAGCGGTCGTAGTTAGTAAAAGTAGTAATTGAGTCCGTAATAGCGTCAAAAAAAGTCTCCACGTTAAGCCACGGGGGACGATATGCAGTTCCAATTACTAGACGTTTAGAATTAATATTAATTTTAAGCCATAATTGCTCCACGAGCGGTGCGGGGGGATGCGGCACGGTGCGCGCGGTAAGGCCCTGGCGCAGATAGAACGCCACTCCACCTCCCCTCCCCGCGCGGACATCGGCCGGTCTCGGTACGTGCCGCAGTCTATAGCCCGGAACGGTCGGGGCGCGGCCCTCCTCACCTGTGCGAAGCCAGGTCTCGTTTATCGCAATAATGTCAGCGTCAGTCTCCAACATTGTCATAGTCAACTCATCGTGGCCAGTACCAAGAGAGCCAGCATTAAATAAACCAACTTTAAAGTGTTTGAAACGAGACATTACAAAAAACTAATAACTACGACAGCACAATAACAATTGCAAACGAACAACTGTTTACCCGTAAGTATTACGCAATCATTCCTACTAATCACAGCTAAAATAACGATTGGTGTTGCATAAATATATAATAAATAATGTACGCATATATGGATAACGGTAAAATGAATAAATATGACATTAAATATTGCTTTGTTCCAGGCTGAATCACTATACGGGGCTGAAGTAATTGTGCAATATTGATTCACTCCCGCGACGACACACAAACACGTAAATAACAAAAGGGCCATAAAAACACGGTAAGAAAGACTGAATACTTTTGGACACAAACATAATGAACTGATGATTACTACGAAAAAACACAAACAATAATTTCTTATTATTTTTTTTAGGTCTAATCAACGGGTTTGCGAAACATCTCCAAATCGGACAGTTGGCGTATTCGCTGACTAGGCCTGCCGTCTACTCGTCGGGCGAAGATCTTGCCGTCCCTCGTCCACACGTAGCGCCAGGCGGCATCGCGCGCGGCCTCACGTGCGCGCTGGAATAGCTGCCGGTTGCTGCTCGTCAGCCGCTCGTTCACGTAGAACTTCTGCGGCGACGAGGCCAGCCCCAGGCCCTCGGTGGTAGCACCGCGGCGCGTGCGCGCGGCCCGCAGCAAGTCGTCCCGCACGGCGCGGCGCGCCAGGCGCAGCACCAGCGGGCGCGGCCGGCCCGGCTCGCGAGCGCGACCCACACGGTGCACGCACACCACGTCGCGCACGTCCAGCTCGACCCCCAGCTTGGCGCAGACCCGCGTCACCAGGCCGGCGGGGCTCTCGCCAGGCTCCTCTGGCACACTTAAATAACTCTTTAATAATGCATACGGCTCACGGTTTGTTTAGAGTCTGTTGAACTCTTATCTGTAAATAAAGAAACCATTTTCTTCACGTAGTCGCTAACTCAAGCTGGGCTGTTATTCGGGACGCACTAATGCACCTCAACTCACCGGTCACGCCTCACAAAACTAGACCCTCAATACGCTTCCTTACTACAAGTCGCGGTGTGGTTAGGTGAGGTAAACACAAGTTATAGAATAGCTAGTCGCGTCATGACCGTGCCACGCTGGGTGTATTGCGCATTTCTGCGTAAAATGGAATAGAATAGAATACAATAGATTTATGTTATTTGCCAGGATACAGGTAATAAGAACGAAGTTTATGAGTTATAAGAACTACGCTAACTTTTCAATAAGTATTTTTTCAAAGGATTATAGCACCCACACGTATCATTGCGACGTTGTTTTATAATTATAATTAGTAAATTGTGTAAAGTTGAGGATAAACTTCAGAATATTGATTTAGAGGACATAGAGGAAGAATAGAATAGATGGACTCACACAGTCACACAAATACACACATGACTGACAAGGATGTAAGCATAGACAATACAACAAGTCAGAGTGAGATACAATGTCAAATCTCCTCTCCCTCAGCGCGTATTAAGCTTTTTTGTTTGTCACCACCAGTGTAAATATTGACTGAAACTAACGCCAACGATATAGCATAACAAAATTAAAGACTTAATTAGAACATATTTCTAAATGGTTAATTTACCATCGCCCCTTTCAGGCATTCACTACGACGCTATCTAAAATCCTATTAAATCCTCTATCTACGGCGCCACAGGTCAAATAATTTCAAAAGTTTTCCGAATCAATGTCACCCATCTTCAAATGTATTCAATCAGAATCAGGAAGGAACCAGGCGTGTATCCTATAGACAATATCTACATTATTTAACGGTTTAGGGACATATAATTTATGTTCCGATAATAGAAGTCCATTGTCACAAAGGCTCTTACACTTTTGGATGTGTCCACATTGAAAGACTGACCACTAAATCGTACTAAAATAAGTTATCCATTTGCTTGAATCAAGAACGAAAGAGTTGTAAATTAAAAATGTCTATAACGTATCCATACTAATATTATAAATGCGAAAGTGTGTCTGTCTGTCTGTTATCTCTTCACGCTTAAACCGCTAAACCTTTTAGATAAAATTTGGTATACAGATAGTTTGAATCCCCGAGAAGGAAACAGAATAGTTTTTATCCATCTTCCCCTGAGGGGGTGAAATAAGGGGTGAAAGTTTGTATAGAGCTCCGCCTGGAACTCGTTTGTATCGTAAACGAGTTCCAGGCGGATGATGCCGCGGGAAAAGCTAGTTGTTGTATAAAACTAGAACACAAAAATGGCCGCAAGCACTTCGCAAATCGTCTCCGCCTCCGTCTCAGCTATCCACATTTAACTTTTAAGTAACGCGGACTTCACGCTTTTTCAACGAGTCGATAAAGCTCGCGCTTTACGCGGGAGTTTTTCAAGTTGTGCCCAACTTTAACGTCGAAAGTAGGTTTCTGGTTAAATCTACTTATAAACGTTACTAGCACACAATCGTGCTGCGACTCTAGTTAGGTTAAAGTTATCCGTTTAGTTGCTAATTAGTTTGGGTGAAGCCAAAGAAGTTATACCTAACTAGTTGCCTTGTTTTACTCGGGTGTGTAAAGGGTAAATTAAAATTAATTACCTGCCTACACCTTGACGCTTAGGTTATTCGTGTCTTGTCAGCTTAGGTGTAACGAAGTAATGATTGCCTAAGTTTGCAAAGAAAAAATATTGCTTAAGGCTCCACGCGCTTTTTCACTAGTTTTGCCGAGTTTTGAGTTGATATTCCTCCTTCAAAGCTAGGTATATTTAAATATATATATAAAAAAAAAAAATGCATTTATTTCGGACCATTAAAAAATCCATATCTTGTTAGTAACAATTTGGTACTTAAATAAATATATTAGTTCTATGCCTACAACTTAAATGATGAGAGGACCAGTGCTTAACTAAATTGCTGTCCCATCTATCGGCTACGACTGTCAGGAGACTGTGGCGGCTGCCGCGAACCCTACAGAGCGTCGCGGCGCAGCGCTTGCGCAGCGTCGCATGAAACCCGTCTACATGCGCGTCCGCAAACATGCCCGACGCGCTGCAGTACCGCGGCAGTCGCAACAGCACCCTGAACGCGTCATTATATTGTACACGCAAGGCATTCATGGCACGTTGCGTGTACTTCGACCACAAACTGCCGGTGTACAGCGATGTACAGTACGCACGAAACAGGGTTATTTTGACTTGCGCTGTACATCGACTGAACCTGCGAGCTATCATGTTGGCTCTAACGGCCAACGCCCTTCGCTCCCTCTCTATGTCGGCGGTTTATACTTACAAGATTTCTTTGAAAAAAAAAATGATTTTTTTAAATGATTTACTCAAACTAGGGCCAAAAAAAGCTCTGTTTTTGATATTAGATTGTTGTTTATGCACTTTTATGTATGAAATCTACATATTATCTACATTTTCTTGTGCACTGTGTAAAACACACACACTGTGATTCTGGGTACGGATACGGGTAGTACTTACCTACTTGACGAACGATTTAGTCCCGGGTTCGAATCCCGGCAAGGGCATTTATTTGTGTGATGAGCTCAAATATTTGTCCCTGAGTCATGGATGTTTTCTATGTACCTATTTAAGTATTTATTTATGTGTATAAGTATGTTTATCGTCGTCTAGTACCCATAGTACAAGCATTGCTTAGTTTGGGTAGTCCCAGCCTACCTAGTGGTAGATTTGTGTAAGATTGTCCGCAAATATTTATTATTTATTTATTATATATCCAGCTTACTTCTAACTAAGGACTTGTATTACTCTCTCTTTATTGCTGCCGGGTCATGGAGATGACGCAGGCAGCTTAGCGAGAGAAGAAATGTGCTCGTGAAAAGTGAGCCGCGTATCGAAAACAACGCCCAGGCACCAGCTCAGCACAACTGACACCGTGCCGCGAAGCGAGTCGAGAAAGATCTACTCTCCTCTTTCTAATTTGCACGGTGCGAGTGAGACAGGACTCAGTCGCACGCGAAGCGACTTAAAGCAAGTTGTGCTAGACGTACAGGTCCTTGACGGAGAAGAAACGATTGAGGGAGCGACTTCATACATTTTGCTGCGTTTTACGGTGCGTTAGCGTATTTTGAGCAGCGGTGTGGTCGCACCTTTATAGGGTCAGACCCTAGCTTATATTGTGCATGTATCATTGTGGTGTGAGAGTTGCTATCTGCAACAAAACCAAGGTAACCGATATAGCCCTTCAAATCGCTAAATTTAAGTGGCAGTGGACGGGGCACGTAGAACCGATGGCCGTTGGGGCGGAAGGGTTCTCGAGCGGCAGCCACGTGACGGCGCAGCGTGGGTAGACAAGGTGAACTGATAACCTGGTAAAGGTCGCAGGAGTCCGCTGGATGCGGGTGGCGCAGGACCGGTCAGTGTGGCACACTTTGGGGGAAGCCTTGGTCCAGCAGTGGACTTTTGGGTCATATGATGATGTAAGAATGGCTTTTTTATTATTATTATTTTATTTATTTATTAAGAAAGAAACGATAATACAACATAAACAAGTACAGGGTCCCGCAAAACCGTTTGCACAGTGTGACTGTGGGATCGAGCAGTCTCTACTCTCTTCTATTTACAATATTTATCTATAAGTACTACGGTCTACAGGTACAATAAATTATTTTATTTTGTGTTTGACAAGGTAACTACGCAGCTTTTTACCAAGATTAGCTTTATTGGCTTCCTGCCTGATGTCAGAGGGCAGGCTGTTGAGTATATAGCTTAAAGTGTAGACGTAACATTTGGCAAGATTAAAAAGCAGCTTGTTGTCTACACTCCACTGAAAGACCAAGTCTATGTCTATTTGTAACGTCTCACAATCGGTTATTTGATTCACCACGTATACTACTTGTTCCCGCCAGGACCCCGGGGAGTATCACGGGCCCATAGAATGACCTCCCATACAAACAGCCTATCCTGGGGGAACAATTGGACGCGATACGCGCCGCTAAACTTAAACTAACTTAGAACTAAAACTACTCACCTTCTTTCTTGAACCTTTCCGTTCCAACGGCAAGAATGAGTTAATGTTTGGTGTAGTGTGTATGTATGTGTTATCCTTGCCTTGGCGAGGTCTGAGGCTCCCCAGCTCCACTGGCACGCCCCTCCGTTCAGCTCGTCCTCCAAAGGCACCTTGTCCATACAAATCCCGTACACTACACAAATATATCTCGGCGCCTCTTCGTTATGAGCGCTCCCGTACGAGACCTAAACTTCTAAACCCGTAATCTAATTGATTGTGACAATTGTGAGGGTGCGTCTGCCCGCCCGCGACGACGTCCATATGACCTCTGGCCGCTTAGCGGGCGCGTGCGCCGTCGCATCTATCTCACTCCCGCGCCGCAGCTCTGTCCCGCTTGCGCATCAAACCACCCTTCCAGGCGCGCGACCGTGCGTGCCTATATTACTTATAACTAATATGCGGAAGGATTCTAAACAATCACCCGCCCCGGACCGACCCGTTGTCGGTCCGTTCAAACTCCCGGTAGTCGGGATAGTGTCGAAACCGCGCGCCTAAGGATCGAGTCCCTCACCTGTACATCTGCGATCCGTGGAGACCCATCCTTGCCCGTAATCAAGTTAACGATGCGCCCCCGTCGCCAACACAACGGTGATAGGTTAGCATCCTTAACCAGTACGAGGTCTCCAACGCAGGGTGGGGTCGTCCTGTCCGTCCACTTAACGCGTTGCTGGAGAATGTGCAAATACTCAAGCGACCATCGCTTCCAGAAATTTTGAGTCATTTGCTGCAACATCTGATACCGTGACAACCGATTCAGCTTAGCTTCTGTATACGGATACTCTGGCAAGGCGTTAAGTGGTTGGCAAATTAAGAAATGGCCTGGGGTAATGGCCTCCAGGTCATTTGGGTCAGCGCTCAACGGGCACAAGGGTCGTGAGTTTAAGACCGCCTCAATTTTACAAAACACCGTTGACAACTCCTCAAAGGTGAGGATCGTTGAGCCGATGACCCGATACAAATGAGTCTTAGCAGATTTAACTACCGCCTCAAATATTCCACCCCAGTGGGGGCATCCAGGGGGGCTGAAGTACCAAGAAATGCCCCGACTGGCGAGGCCCGTGCCAATCTCTCGCTCATTTTGGCCCAAAAACGAAGCAGTTTCCCTTAAACAGCGGTCGGCGCCCTTGAAGTTGGTACCACAGTCCGACCGTATCAATGAAGGCAGTCCCCTTCGAGAAACGAATCGATCCAAAGCTGCCAAAAAGGCCTCCGTAGAGAGATCAGCCACCAGTTCCAAATGAACTGCCTTGGTCGCCAGACACACGAGGACGCACAAATATGCTTTAATCGACTTCGCATTTCGAAGGCGTGATGTCTTGACCATAAAAGGCCCCGCGAAATCCGTACCTACGCCAGCAAACGGCCGAGCTTCCGTAACTCGGTCGGGCGGGAGATCCCCCATTTGTGGCTGCATTGTGGCTGCCTTGAGTCGGTAACAAGGCAAGCAACGAAACACAACGCTCCGTATCACTCTCCGTGCCGACAAAATCCAGAATTCACGCTGCAAGATGGCCAGAAGGGCGTTGCAGCCTGCGTGTGCATTCCTGGTGTGGCGGTCCGAAACTATCAACTCCACCAAAGATCCCTTCTTGGGAAGAATTAAAGGATGTCGCGCCGAATAAGGCAAGTCGGCATTCCGTAGTCGGCCTCCTACCCGGAGCATCCCGTGCTCATCGATGAACGGGTTGAGGCGGACAATGCCTCCCTTTAATCTACCTGCGGCCGACCGCAGGATCCTAATTTCATCCTCAAAATCATTCGCCTGGACGACCTTCACCCAGTGAAAAAGAGCCCTTTGTTGCTCTTCAGGTCCCAGTACAGGCGACATGTTTCGCTTCGCGACAGGGTTATGACAATTATGGATGAACCGCTTTATCCATCCCGTGACTCTAAGTAGCTTACCCAGTGAGCTATACCGATCCAAAAGAGTGTGGTCTGCTGTAGCAGACTCCACTGTGGTCACATTAACCCTCAAACCCTGGTCCGGGGGCAATAAGTGCCGTCCGCACTCATTAAATGGCCACTCTGAATGTGGCCGTTCCAACCATTGAGGTCCCCACCAAAGAGAATGCTCAACCAGAGCAGGCGCAGGACAGCCGCGAGAGGCGCAGTCAGCCGGGTTAAACTCTCCTGGAACATGTCTCCAGACCAGAGGAGTCTCGGAGGTATTTATTTGTGACACTCGATTGGCCACAAATACCTCAAGCGTATGAACTGACGTCTGCAGCCAGCACAACACGATCCGGCTGTCAGTCCATGCATAAACCGTTTCATTAAGGTCAACCGTACAACGCAAGTTCTGTACTACATGGTTCAGCAGCCGCGTCAGAAGGGCTGCACCCGCCAATTCCATCTTCGGAATCGTCCAGCGGGTCCGAACAGGCGCAACCTTGCTCTTGGCCATAACCAATCGTACAATAGCCGCACTCTCACCTGTTCGCAAGTAGACTGCGGCTGCGTACCCCTTCTCCGACGCATCACAAAACCCATGCAGGGTCGACTTGGCTCCCGCCTGCGGGAGCAGCTTGCGTGGGATCTTAATCTCCGTAATATGCGGCAGTGTGGTCACGAATGCCGTCCACTCCCGTAACAGCTCCTCTGTGAGCTGATCATCCCACTCTAGTTGGGCCAACCAAAGCTTCTGCATGAAGCACTTTGCCATGAACGTTACTGGCGCGATCCAACCTGTTGGGTCGAACGTACGTGCGATGGTCGAAAGGACCGATCGCTTGGTCCAGATCCTCGACAACAACTCGGCCTCACAGTGGTATGTGAATACATCCTGGCTCGGTCGATACTGGACCCCCAAAATCGCCAACGCATGAGGATTATCCGGGTCCTCAAACAACTGCGGGTCTTGTTGGTACTCAGCTGGCAGTCCTGCCAACACCTCTGGGCAGTTCGACAACCACTTCCTGAGTTCATAGCCACCGGAGGCCATGAGCGCCACCAATTCGTCTCTTAAGACGAGCGCCTGCTCAACACTATCCGTGCCTGTACAAATGTCGTCTACATAGATGTCTCTATCAATGACTGCAGCCGCGCGAGGAAAGCGCAGCCGTTCCTGTTCAGCCAGTTCTCGTAGCGTACGCATTGCTACGTAAGGGCTGGGCTTTAATCCATATGTATTTGTATTGAGCTCATACGTGACCATCGGTTCTTCTGGGCTCTCTCGCCACAATATCAGCTGGAACCGACGGTCGTCCGGATGGATCTCTGTTTGACGGAACATCATCCTCACGTCCGTAACGAAGACAACCTGGTGCCTCCTGAAGTCCGTTAGAATGTCTGCAATGTCTCTGGTCAACTTAGGACCAGCGTGCAGACATTGATTCAGGGACACCCCGCTAGATGTAGGCGCGCTCCCGTCGAACACGACCCTAATCTTGGAGTCAGGTGTCTTCAGGACTGCATGATGAGGCAAAACGTAGTGCTCCTCATGACGCCAGTCCACCCTGGACACCGACATGTGACCCAAAGCCAAGTATTCGCGCATGAACTCAACATACTTCTTACGGAAGTTGGAGTCCCGTTTCATGCGCCTCTCCATTGACACCATCCGTTTCTCTGCCAGACTCCAGGAGGTCCCCAGCGGAGGTCGAGTCGATAAAAACGGCAACCGTGTCATAAATCTGCCCGACGAGAGGCGCACCGTGTTACATTGATAAAATGCCTCGCACTCCTCGTCCAACGGGCTAGTCCTAGGAGCTGTGGGTGGCTCTTCCGTTGCCCAGAACCTTTGCAGGACCTCCGATAATACGCTGCCATAATATATGGGGCTATAATCTGTTGCGTCCTGTGGTTCCCGTACCGGGCCCAATAATGCATACCCCCCTGCGGTGTGTACGGCCACTAAACCATTCGGTTGCAGCTCTCGCTTGCCGCTCCGTAGCAGCTTCCCGAGGACGTCAGTCCCAAGCAAGACGTCCACCCGTCCGGGAATCGCGAAGTGGGGATCGGCCAGCTCCAACCCCTTGGTCAACCCTCTTACCGCCGCCGGTAACCGTATCTGAGGGAGGACCCCTACCACTTCGTCTAAAACAATCGCCGTGGCATTCACCCGCGTGATCGATGCCGAGTCACCCATCTCAAACAGGAGAGTAGTCTGACCCCTAAGGCGAGGCACCCGATTGCCACCTATACCTACTGCGCCATCCCGTGATGGCTCTAACCTAAGACCCAGCCTGTCCACCAGTCGACTGGACACAATACAACCTTGTGCCCCAGAATCCAAAAGTGCCCTCACTTGCACTGACTGGCCATCCGTACCCCAGACAGTTACCCTAGCCGTTGGTAATAATACCGTGGCTGACTGGGGGGCCATTACTGAAGAACAGGCTGCTAATTCCTAGCGGGGGCCACCACCCCCCCCTTTCGCAGGAGGGGATGGAGGCCCCTGACCCATGTATGGGTCCCAACCCGGGTAGTATACCCCTCGGCCCATCTGTGCCATGCGTGCTGGCCGGAAGTAGCCCACCGGCATCCGTCCTGCCACCGGCGGGTGCGCAATTAACCGTGGGCGCTCTGCGAGGGGAGGGGAGAAGCGATTACTCGGGGGCGGCGACGTGCCCCCCAGCGCGGTCGAGTAAGTAGCATAACCGGCCTCTCCAATCGTTACCTCCGGGCACCCGCCCGTATCTCGGCGCCGATCCCCCCTCCGCGGGGGGGAGGGAGGCCTCCGGCGGTACTCCGGATCCCTCGGTGACCCCCCTCCCCGTGGGGGGGGCGACCGCTGATCCCTCAATGACCCCCCTCCCCGAGGGGGGGGTGACCGTTCACCCGAAGCTGGCCTGAGGGGTGGGGTGCGACCTCCCGACGAGTTCCCGTACGCCTTCCCCCTCTCAGCTAGGCAGAGGAGCTCATGATGGGCCCCCCCGCATGTTTGACAGTTGGTGGTCTTGCCGCACTCACGCACATAGTGTGCGCCTAGGCAGCGGAAGCACAAGTTGCGCTGCTTGACCACCCCTCTGCGCCTCTGCACACGCTGTGCCTCAAAGTCCGCACACGCGGTGATATTATGTCCCCCCTCCCTGCAGAAGGGGCACACTTCCGATTGGAGGGCGTTATACTTCCGCCCCCCCCTACGGGACTCAACCGGCTTAGGCCCGCTAGTACGTCGGGGTGACAGGGGGGGGTGATACGTGGGTGCCCCTTGGCAGTCCGCCCGCCGACACTCACCCTCCAAAAACGCCCTTAAATTCACATACGTCGGAAGGTGGTCCGCTGACTCACCGCCATGCGCCTGCTCAAACCGCGCGACTACATCGCTCGGTAGTTTACGCAATACCCTATTGACTACTATATACTTATTTTCTCCTAACGACAACTTAAGCCGATCCAATGTGTTGACCGCTACCATGACCGGGTTCAGGATTTTTAACCTTATCTCCTGTACATTGGATACTTTCGGGATGTCGAATATTTTGTCGATGAGCCCATCAATAATTAACCGCCGATTGTCATATCGGTCAGTTAAGAGGCTCCATGCCGTCTCGTAACTAGTATCCGTAATCTCTAAGTGCGTTAGAATGTCATGGGGCTCACCGTAAAGCCTTCCCATTAACTGCGCCATTTTATACACTGGTGACAGATCCGTACGCGAATGCACCACGCTGTTAAAGATATCTCGAAACCTAGGCCAATCAGCATACTCGCCGCCAAATTCTGGCACATTCACGGGCGGCAGCGGTGCCAGAATTCCCGCGCCAGCCGACCTGCATGGTCCCCCAATCTCTCCCTTTCGCGCCCGTTCAATTTCCGATGCCGCCTGAATGATGCTCATAACCATTTCCCCGCATTGGTCCACGCTGCGCCGCACAGCAATCTGAGACCCATTTTCCCCCTCAGATTCCTCGTCATCCACCAGGGCCAAATATTCTGCGTGCCATTTAAGCACCGCGTCATGTCTCTCGTCTACCTGTCGCGCGCGCGACAATAACGCATCTTCGCGGTCTGTGCGGCCAATTAACGTAATGACTAATGAGAACCATCTCAATTCCGCTTCAATCCTTGCCGCGATTGTCTTAATCACTGAGGGTGCCATGGTACCAAACCTCAATTCACAAATTGGCAACCTTACCCTAAACTAACAGTATTCTAATACACAGCAGAAAACAACACTATAACTTAATGAATATTTTTACAATCGGAAATCGCGACCAATGTTTTCCTAAAAACAACCGAAGTCAAGTGCGATCATTTTCCTAAATAGGTTCCGTATTATAAAATATTAATTAAACACAATTAACTTAATTACCACTTACAATGAGGTCTAGGTATCAATATACCGATAACAAATAATAAGTGAACCAACCGTCACGCGAAACCCTTACCGCGGGTTCCGAACTTATTAAATTGTTATTTCGCAAAATTACTTCCGAAAACAAGTAAACCCCGTGATACCAGTGCATTTATCAATACACGCAAATAAACAACAATAATAATTACACTTAATTTTATCCGAAACCAACAAATAATTTCTTTTTGAGTGAATAAGGTTGCGACGGAACCCTAATTTACTAATTTCTTATTTCCGTAACTTAAACGCAACAATCACCTTGTTCACTCAACCAGTTATTATCGTTCACTTATCCCTAAATACACAAAATTGAATCGTAATATAATGCAATTCTTAAACTTCGATAAGTAAGTACTTGTTACTCGTAATTACGTAGCTTGCCCGCTGCAGGAATGCGTGTCGTGCATCATCTACCCTCGAATTTCAGTTATGACTAAATTCGTAACTAAATCACTTTATTTAGCCGTACATGTACAAAAATATGACCTGCGGTTTACTAAAGATATCTAAGCGCTTAGGCTATCAAATATATCTACACTATTGATGATATAAGCCACGCCCGGCTTACCAAAGTATCTACCTTGTGGATACAAACCACGCTCTATGCTACCAAAAATATGTTCCCGCCAGGACCCCGGGGAGTATCACGGGCCCATAGAATGACCTCCCATACAAACAGCCTATCCTGGGGGAACAATTGGACGCGATACGCGCCGCTAAACTTAAACTAACTTAGAACTAAAACTACTCACCTTCTTTCTTGAACCTTTCCGTTCCAACGGCAAGAATGAGTTAATGTTTGGTGTAGTGTGTATGTATGTGTTATCCTTGCCTTGGCGAGGTCTGAGGCTCCCCAGCTCCACTGGCACGCCCCTCCGTTCAGCTCGTCCTCCAAAGGCACCTTGTCCATACAAATCCCGTACACTACACAAATATATCTCGGCGCCTCTTCGTTATGAGCGCTCCCGTACGAGACCTAAACTTCTAAACCCGTAATCTAATTGATTGTGACAATTGTGAGGGTGCGTCTGCCCGCCCGCGACGACGTCCATATGACCTCTGGCCGCTTAGCGGGCGCGTGCGCCGTCGCATCTATCTCACTCCCGCGCCGCAGCTCTGTCCCGCTTGCGCATCAAACCACCCTTCCAGGCGCGCGACCGTGCGTGCCTATATTACTTATAACTAATATGCGGAAGGATTCTAAACACTACTTCAAATCGTCAGCATATAAGAGGCACTGAAATGCCTGGAAAACGATTGGAGATCGTTGATCATGAGTTCGAAGAGCAGGGTCCCAAGATGTAGCCTTGACTGACGCCACACAGACGCCAATCAAAAACATGGATACGCGTACTACTCCAACATATCCTCACCTCTGATTATACCGTGTATAGGGCAATATATTAAATTGAACGGTAACCGGCCTCCATTTGAATATATATTCTGACCAAGGACCTTTTCGACGCATCCCTAAAATGCGGCAACTAAATGCCCTCACGTTTTTATCGCCGTAGGTGTTACGCTGGGTGGAATGCGACCCCTGAGCATCTCGGTATGTGTGATAAAGAGCGTCGCGTCTTTAGCACGTCGGCCGTGCACTTAGTAAAATAAGCCCCAGGACTATTTCATTTCGCCGTGCGGACTACGCACTTATATTTATTGTATTTTTTATGAATAGGGGTGCGGACACCAAATTAAATAAAAACCAATAATTAAAATAAAATAACCAATAATTTTGAATTCTCCTGAAACAGGATTTAAAATATTGTCAAATGGAGACAAAAGTAAAGCATGGGATGGGACATAAAGTTATTAGTGTCCAAAGTTTTAAGAGGAGGTATATTCTGGACCTTTCCTGCAAAACGCACCTTCATATGAAACGATTGACGGTTGTAGGTTCGTAATTGATTGAGATATCTGTATGGGATTTTCGTCACAAGGCATATTTTTTTTGCATTTTGTCGATCTTTTATATACATATTTAAGCTAAAAGTGGCACTGGAACATAAGTTTCATGTGCTCTGCCTACTAAATAAAGGTGTTAATCTATGTATGAAATGAATCAATGTATGCGGTTTATTCGACGTAAAGAACAGTTTCTTAATCAAAATTAAATAACACGTAACGTAAAGTATAATACACAGTAACAATGCATTTATATACCTAATCCTACTAATATTATAAATGCTTGCATGTTTAGATGTTTGGTAGTCAATCACGCTTAAATATAGTTTATAGCCTGCATTAAAATATAGGATAGTTTTTATCCCGGGTCAACGCAGACGAAGTTGCGGGCGAAAGCTAGTAATCTCATAATAGTTAAAAGAACCAAAGTTCACCCGTATTCCTCGCAGGGTCTTTGGATCAAAAAACCATAGTTTACATTTTAAAAAAGTTACACACGGGGACTTTGCGATAGAAAGCGATTGTCGCGCGGCACTAGCCATATAATATACGAGTATCACCTATTAATCTCAACTGTACCGATGCATTTGTAGCGCTGCAAGAAGAGGTATCCTAGTTTGGTCAAATCGGGTTTGGCCTAGTTGGTAGTGACCCTGCCTACAAGAGGTCCTTGGTTCGAATCCCGGTAAGGGCATTTATTTGTGTGATGAGCACGAATATTTGTTACTGAGGCATGGATGTTTTTCTATGTATTTAAGTATTTATTTCTCCATATTAGTATGTTTATCGTCATCTAGCATCCATAGTACAAGCTTTGCTTAGTTTGAGACTAGGTCGATCTGTGATACACTCGCGGGCAAAGAATACGGGTCGGTAAAATACCGTCATATTTCCTAAAATAGTGCGTAAGAGGGTGTACAGTTAATCCTGTCATGATCTTTATTTAATTTTACATATAAACTGCTAATAACAGTAAAAAATATAATGTTACCAGGTTTAAATCGGACTCGTAAAAACCCATGAAAAAAACAACGTTAACGGAGCGAGATATCGCAAAAATCGTGATTTTTGGATATCGATATTTTTATGATAGGATCCAGGAAATTGTTAATACAGTTGGGTATTGTAAAGAATAGCATATTATGTAAATAAAACAAGTATTAAATATTTAAAAAAAACCTATTGCAGTTATTTAATTTAGGGTGACCCGTTTTCTTTGCCCGCGAGTGTAGTTCCGCAAAAAAAAATGCAAACGATATTTTGCTTATGGTAAATGTACAGACTCACGTGGTTTATGTCGGCCCTACTAATAACAAAGCAAATATTGCGATTGTGTTGTTAAACATCATGTACTTTCTACAATGCAACAAGAACAATAATATCAATAATCATAATAATAGCAATCGAGTGTGATGATTAAGTATGTAGTTTTAACAGTAGAGCGCATAAAATGTTACCAGGGTGCGATGACACTAGTAATGTAGCTGGCATCTCAGTAAAACAGTAAGGCGACTTTCTGTTGAGTCAATACCGATTCTGTACTACCCCAGCCAGCACAAACCTTCTGAGTAGGTTTTTTATAATAGCAGTCACAGAAACGAATTGCTGAATAAGACTACCGTAATTAGCTGATTTGGCGCTTACTCAGACGTTACTCAAGCAATTTGGGCACAAAATTATACCGCTAATAGCTGAGTAATAGCAATATAACACATGAATAAGTTTTGAATAATTGTACGACAAGCTGAGTATCTTCTGCATAAAAGCATTTTGTTCTTTTATTCAAGTAGTACAGCTCTGTTATCCAGAAGATGAATGAATGATGAATGAACTATATGCTTAGTCCTTCAAAGCTCAGATATTCAGATGATACACAGCTTTAAGCTTATTTCAGAACATTTATCAAGAATTTATTCAAATTAAATTTGAAGTTGACATATATAATCGAACACAAAAATAAATTAAAAGTGCCGCGTTGTTTTGGTGAGTGACAGCAGCAGAAAATAAATGGCCAAATTTTAATGTCAGCGGTAAGTAAATAATTTTATACGCTTAATTTGTGCTTGAAATAATAAATTGTAGGTGCGCATGCAACTTTACCGTGTATTCATATATACATTTCGTGCAAAATTTTTACGCGCTACCTGATAAGCCAGGTTTTTGAGAAATAAACAACATTTCGTCGTTGGTTTGTTTTTACGAGTGAAATATTTTTCATGTTCTTATACCATTTGAGGGTTCAAAAGTAATCTTGTAATACTTTTTACAAGAATATTATACCGATTTCGTTATCATAATTGAGTTTTCGAGTATAAAATTTCTCATCATTTAATAGGTTATGTTATTCATTATGGCGACGCTCATTCTGAATAAAGTCTGCTTGCACAGCGGCTCCTCGTCTGATGTCTGCATAACAGACCTTATGTGTCCACTTATTCAGATGTTCTCTGGTTAAAAGTGGTCTGCCCCCATTATATTTTCGTATACTGTTCTATAATCATACTCACTCGTAATATAAATCAAACAATTAGGATTCAGTCATAAAATAAATGAAAACCCACAGTATAGACCTATTTGTTATTTGTTTTTTTTAGCTCTAATCATATTCAGATTTATTATTAGTTAATCGGTAATTATTTCATTTCGTGTAAATCGGTTGTCCGGCCCAATAAAACCATCTAAATGAAGTTAGATTTTTACCGTGTGTAAAAGGAAGTTGTAGTAAATTAAAAATGAATAGGGGATGCATCTTTTATTTTTTTATATATATGACAACAATGTAGATTCATAATTATTTATTACGGAACCCGTTTCTATGGATTGTGTTCGCACTTGATTTGTACTTGGATCAGATGAACTGGAAGAACTTCCTTCAGTCGTTTGTGGATTAGCACAAATAGATTTTTTTATATTTTCATACTCGCGCAAGCACTTTCTTCGTATGCCTCCTGTTCTTTTTCTATTTTTCCATGAATTGGAGATGTTTTTAGCATTTTTTTTGATAGGCGGCATATTTACACAACACACTAAGCGCGCGCACGATATCGAAATGTCACACTACTAGCCGCATAAATGCTGACAAATATTGCAAAATAGTTCTGCTAGCTTAAAAAATGTCTACTTTTCGTGAATACTCAGCCAACTTCTGCATAAGAATCTGTTACTTTTGCTTTTACCCCAGTTAGCTGCACATGACAGTAATTTCGTACTTAAAGCGGCATAAAGTAGTTATAACAGCTACCTTAAATTCTGTTAACTAACTATATGCTTCATAACAGGAACCTCACCCTACTTTATACAGCAGCTGTGTAACTGTCAAGATGTGGTGTGTAATACAGCTAAAAGAGAACAGAACCTCAATTATTCAGTACTCTGCTGGATAATAGAATCTTATACCAGTGTTATACAAAAGGTTACACAAACTCTTGAGTAACAGGTCTATTTATGATGACTATTCAGCTTTAAGAAATAAAATCGGCAAATTACAGAACTAACTCAGCTAATAGCATTATCATAACAAAAAACAACTTTAATACAGAACTTGGCAATACACACAGCTTTTATACATATATAATAAAGCTTAACCCTGCATAAGGTTAAATTGTTGGCCAGTTATATGACTTATGTGCTGCCTGGGACGCGCCTACATTAAAATTAGTGCCTACTGCGCATGTAATCAGAACTGCAAGCGCACCGCCGTGCTTCCGCACATAATCATCCGAAAGACTGCTGGACATAGGCCTCCCCCAAAGAGTTCCACAATGACCGGTCCTGCGCCACCCGCATCCAGCGGACCGCACATAATATATACTACTGTCAAACGAGGAAATCTGCGCGACATCAGTTAGCTCGCATCTAAGTGCAAAATAACTCATAGCGATCCCGGCCCGCTAATTGTGTCTTTTTTATTGTTATTTTGATCTGGTACGTACCTGGTTCAACGTATCTCATTGGCTATTCAACGTGTGCCGGGTATGTATCACGCAGAACGATAGTGTTAGATTTCGTTTATGTGGATGAAAATTATAGGTTTAGGTGACTATTAAAGAGCTACTAAATTTTGACCTTACATTTGCTGTAACTCATACCGGGCATATAAAACCGGGCTAATTATACTGTGTTGACTGGTAACCATATCTTATCAATTTAAAAGACTAATAATCAGAATACATAGATCACCTCAAAACTCTGCTCAAATGCGACTATAACACAAATAAACAGACGAAACTGAATACGACTAAGCATTAAGTCCTAGAATTTATTCACCTACTTCGTATTCCGTAAAAGAGCTTCATTCTTGCTTTTTGCATCAAGCATTTTTACTGCAAGTACCTCGGTGATTTACGGGCACACAATTCACTCTAAAGAGACAGTGAAATATATACTTCTGTAGTATTAGATCGCAATGAACAACTAACGTTGAAACGGGAAAGTACAGACCGGGATATTTGTAGCGCAGTCAGCTTGTTTTATATTATTATATGAACAGTACATTGTGATACAAGTGAGGTATGTTGATAATAACGTCAGAGGCGGAATTGTTCACGCGAGCCGCAGGGGAGCGTGATAACAGAGCCGAGGATGAGTATCAAAGCTCACGCGTTTCATACGACGTTTTTCAACACATTTTCCGAGGAAAAATCATTTTCATAAAATGTAAGTTTTACAGGCCTGCCGAGTTATTTTCTTTACTTACAACAGGTTTTTACTCACATATTGTACATTGCCAAGAATTTCCAGTGGCGTCCATACTATTTATCACTTTTTTAGTCACCCCGAGTAAACATTTTTGATAATAACCAAACACGCATTAATAATGTTTACAAATATTAGTGAAATAACCTATAACGGCGCGCAGCAGTTTTTTTCGTGAAGTTTGCAGACTTATATGAAATCTCTAAACAGGCTATACAAATTAAATAAATATTTTTGTTTTAAAATGTTATCTTTATTAATTCATGTAAAATGTTATCAAAAGTGAAAAGTTACAAAATTAAACCTTTCTATATCATATATCGAAAAATAAATAGTCAATTAAATAACAAAAAGGATTTAATTTGTTTAGTCGACAAAGAATCCATTTTGCCGAGAATAAAAAAAGCTTAAATTCTGTACAACCTGGTTAATTTAAGAATGCACCGTGTTCATGCATATATCTTGCTGCAAGGTGACTTAATCAGGATATAACCATAACACACGAGTGTCGTAATGTTATAAATCACGCGTGTTTAATACCCAGGATTATGAACCAAAAAGCGACATAATAAGAGGTACGTTACGAGCAAATGTGTTGAAAATGAAATAATAGTACATTGTGATACAAGTGAGGTATGTTGATAATTACATCAGAGGCGTAATTATCACGCGAACCGCAGGTGAGCGTGATAAGAGAGCCGAGGATTGTAATTATCAAAGCTCACGCGTTTCATACGACGTTTTTCAACACATTTTTCGAGGAAAAATCATTTTCATATGATGAAAATTTGATAGGTCTGTCAAGTTATTTTCTTTACTTATTGATGTCAACAGGTTTTTACTCACATGTTGTATACATCGTCAAGAATTTCTAGTGGCGTCCATTCTTTTTATCACTTTTCTAGTCACCACGAATCAACATTTTTGTTAATAACCCAACACGCATTAACAATGTTTACAAATATCTGTGAAATAACCTATAATGGCGCGCATAATTTTTTTTTGTGAAGTTTGCGCAGTGCGCGCGCATTAGATGAAATCTCTAAACAACCAATACAAAATAAAATAAATAATTTCGTTTTAAAATGTTATCTTTATTAATTCATGTAAAATGTTATCAAAAGTGAATAGTTTTACTAAATTAACCGTTTCTTTATTATATCCAAAAAGAAATAGTCAATTAATTAACAAAAAGGATTTAATTTGTTTATTCGGGTAAGAATCCATTTGCCGAGAATTAAAAAAAAAGCTGTACATTCTGTACAACCCGGTTAGTTTAAGAATGCACCGTGTGCATGCATACATCTTGCTGCAAGGTGCCAACGTGACTTAATCGGGATATAACCTTAACACACAAGTATCGTAATGTTATTAAGCACGCGTGTTTAATATCCAGGATTATGAGCCTAAAAGCGACACAATAAGAGGTACGTTACGAGCAATTGTGTTGAAAATGAATTTTATTGTGCAAGTAGGCCGTACTTTTACAAGTCAAAATTCTACCAGCGTTTCTGAAAAAGAAGACCACTGTTAAGAAGAAACGCCGAAACAAACTCAACAGTCAGTTTTTTTTTTAATTGTTCCAGTCATGGATGTTTTCTTTGTATTTAAGTATTTATTTATGTTTATAAATATGGCCCATCGCTCCGCGTGCATCCGACAGACATGTCCAGCCCAGTCCCACTTTAGCTTCGCGGTCTCAGCACCCACATCTACGATGCCAGTTTTGCAACGCAGCTCCGTGTTCCTGATCCGATCGATTCATTGCTCGCTGGCAAATCTTGAGTCGGGACTTTTGGGCTTCTGTTAGTGACCAAGTTTGGGCGCCATAGGTTAGGATAGGCAGGATACGCATATCGAAGAGCTTGCGCTTCAGTGTCAAAGGAAGGTTATCCTTTATTAGCGCCTTTCATTAGAAATAAAATAATCTTGATTATTATTAACAACTGATTTTCTATTTGAAATATAAAGTCGAATGCCATGATAACTGACAATGCATCTGGCTATGCTTTAGTAGCTGCAGCTTCCATGCTTAGTGCAAATGTGTCTAACAGGCAAAAATTATAATCAAACGATGGCCACAAGGACATCCTTTGTTCCTTTGCAGAACAGCTTGGCAGCTGTGGATTGTCCTTTAGCCACTCGGTTCGAAAATCTTCTGTTCCTTTTGTGAGAATGTGGTTAGTGGTTGAACCAGACTAAATGAATTAGCTTTTTACAAAGAATCTATTTCACGGCATCACTTGACTGTGGCTAGTCGCAGAGCTCTCTTTTGTTTTATGCGCTGCTCAACTGTAACGTCTGTAATGCTATTCAGCCGAAGTTGCTAAATATCATTACTATGTTAATGTTACTATGTGTATTGTTAAATAAGTATTGTATTCTTCTACGAAAAGGCATACTCGTTACAAATTTTCTTGTGTTCTTTTTTTCGTGGCAGAATTTATTATTTTTTACGTTTAGGCATTTTTGGCCTATTGTTATCCAATAAAATGTGATGTTTCAGTAAAAATATGTTTGTATTTTGCTTTTTGATAGACGTATGGCATTCGTCCTGAGTCAGCGAGTCTACATTTTTACAAATTAATATAGGCAACTGAGCTATCGGAACAATCTTGCCCGGAGCGATAGTAAAAAAACCCTTCATTTCGAAAATATTAATTTCGTCACCAGGCGTTACTGTGTTTAATACATTATTTTCCTTTTATATTTAGCAGCTAGAGGCAGAAACAATATAAATAAATAAGTATAGATTTGGAAACACGCTGCAACTATGAAATCTGCTCATAGATGGAAACATGTACACAATTTGTTCAGTACCAAACTATCAACACAAACAACCCGTGAGGCCGGGATAACCGCCAGTATAGTTTAGATTATTTGAATAGAGCTCATGAATGGCCACTGTACTGAGCTCATGAATCATGAATAGCCTTTGTTTGCTTTTTCTTTGTAAAAAAATGTTACCGCCACGTAAAATGTTTATTGAATAACGAACTCTATCTTCTTGTACAATAGATTCCAAATTAGCTACGAGATAAAATACCACACATAGCGCCTTGTACCAGGCTCGCTGGGAGCGGGTTGTTTTATCTTTTAGTCCATTTTAAATCTATTGAATAAGACGATAGAGTTCATTGTACAATGAACATTTTATGTGGCGCTAACCTTTTTCTTGCAAAAAATGGCACGCTTCCGACCACACAGTCGTATTGTTAGACTTGAATGCTATTGTTCTGAAGATAAGAAGATCAGTCCAGTTCAGAAAATCTCAACTATACCAAACTATCGACACAAACAATCCGTGAGGCCGGAATAACCGCCTGGTCAACAAAGCCCACAGTCAATAACTTGGCCGTACTGGTAGTTTGGAGTACTGCCATGCAAGGTGAAGTAACGCGGCTATTGCGTTCTTGATATCAAATAAATGTATACAGTAATCGCATTATTACAACAGCATAAGGCATTCCACATTTTGTGGGGCTAATATGAATGCGCCATTTTTTACGTTACCAAGGAGCGCTCTTGGATTTCTTACTTGACGGTATAATTTCTCTTAGTATTATATTGATTGTATAACATTAATCTAGCTAATTCTAGCACATTGAGGTGGTGTGTGTGGTTAACCTTAGTTGTCTTTAACCTTAACATAGCGTCCTTAGTATCTTCTTCAGAGATGTTTTTGTTAGTTGATTTTTTCCTCGCTCACTGCGTCGCATGCAATAAAAAAATACTCACCCTAATGCCCATATGTGTCGTGATTAGCGCTAGACGGGTTACGCATAAGGCAGTTATGACAAAAAACGAATTAAAGTTTAGTGAGATTGAGTGAGTATATTTATGTCAACTCCAGCGCAAGCCTCCCATTTCGGTGCGTGCGTCACGTATCACGGGGCGGGCGGTCGGAGCGCGCCCAAGTAGCGCTTCAAGCGATACTGCCACGAAAACACTAATCCTGGATTAAAACTAAGAAGAACTAAGAAGATAAGTGATAAAATGGTAACCGTGCTACGCCCGCTGAAGAGTTCTAAACTAGTCGCCCGTAGTGATATTTATTACGTGAGTATACAGTGGAACGATATGTAGGTATTTAAATAATTAATATGCCATCCAAGACAGTGGAGCCGAAATTGAGTATTCAAGCAGCGCAGTTCTGTTTGTAGTAGGAGTGAGAAAAATCTTAACTGTAAAGCATTTTTAAGATTCCTCTCTCTTGGCTAGCATTAAATCGTGCAAATTGATTTCAGGTTTCATTGAAATTCAAATTGATTCCACTATAACCAGTGAATTATTAAATTCATTGTCTTTTGCGATGTTTCAGTAAAAATGTTTGTTTTTGCGTTGTGTGCGAACTGGAATATAATAAGGAGACGAATAGGTTATAGCAACAGACACTAGTTTCCGATCTAGATATAGCAGATCTCATAGTGTATAAAAAGTTATATGTTATTCCAACATGCCGTTTTAAAATAAGAACCAAACTACGTTTGTATGGAGAGCTCACTTACTCGAACGTGCGGGGGACTCTTTAACCGTTCCAAACTTTCGTCACCCCGTCTCATTAAATGGCCAAAGTAGCTTAAAAAACCACAGCTCAATACAATATACGCACATTTGCAAAAAATATCTAGGAATATCAGTATCAGTTAATGTTACATAGCAAGAAGGTTTTCATTAAATCCAAACAAGACAATTTGATTGAACAGAACAACAGACGAATGGACTGGCAATCCGTCACGACCTTATTAAAATGCTGTTTTCTTTTATCTTTTGTTTCATTTACTTAACAGATGTTACATTCATTATAGATGTCGAAAAATAACTTATTTTCGAGCGTAATTATTTACGCGTGCTTGTTTATAAGAAATAATTGCCAGAGTTCTATGTATTTCTGTATTTATTTTTCTATATAAGTAGGTTTATCGTCGTCTAGTGTACCCATCTGAGCGTTTCTCAAAAAAAATGCCACTATTATTAATTGTACTTCTAGGAATTTTATGTTAACTATTTCCACTCAGAATCAGGAGCACTTTCGACCCTGGTAGGAGAAAAAGCTGTCCCAGAGATATTTTTCCTATTGTGTTACCATTTACCTTATACTTTGTATGGTGGTAACACAATAGGAAAGTTCAAAAATGTATGGACATTTTGGGACACTTTTTTTATCCTATTGGGATGGAAAGACATCGTGATTTTGAGTAGAAATAACAAAAAAGTTGCGGAAAATCTCCGAAAAAGTGTAGTGGCATTTTTTTTGAGAAACGCTCATCTAACGCATAACATCAGTTTGAATCGTTATTCCAGTTTGGTAAAAACGGACCTAACATGTTTTAATACACCATTAACTCATGATTAACGCGTTGGGTGCAATAAAACTCGTTTGAAAATAAACGTTAATTCCGAATCCGAACGACATTTTCCCGTAACTGTGGGATGTGTGTTAAATTATAAAAGGTAAATATTTCTTCTTCGGATCATCATCCCATCACCCTCCTAGCGTTATTCCCGGTTGTGCCCCTAAAGGAGCCTGGGGTCCGCTTTGACACCTAATCCCGTGAATTGGCATAGGCACTGGTTTTACGAAAGAGCCCAGAGGCCAACTGGACCTTATTGGGATTAGACCCGTTTCCTCACGATGTTTTCCTTCACCGAAAAGCTAACGATAAATATTCCGTACACTAAGTTCCGTAAAACTCATTGGTTCGAACTTACGACCGCCGCTTGACAGCCGCATGCCGGTACCACTAGGCTACCGTTGAAGCCGAGTACAGACGTTTATAGGCTGGGCAAGTGCCTCCTCTATAGATAAAATTATATCGCGTATTATTAATGTAACAAATATATCCCAATTAGTTTAATTGATGTTCCGAACTACGCATTCAAGAATTGTTTGTACCAATTAAGTATGCTTTTAATTTTCCTTTTCTGTTTTTTTTTTGTATTTGACAGGAGTTTTATTACTATTTTATGAGCGTTTCTCAAAAAAAATGCCACTATTATTAATTGTACTTCTAGGAATTTTATGTTAACTATTTCCACTCAGAATCAGGAGCTCTTTCGACCCTGGTAGGACAAAAAACGGTCCCAAAGATATTTTTCCTATTGTGTTACCATTTTTCATACACTTTGTATGGTGGTAACACAATAGGAAAGTTTAAAAATGTATGAACATTTTGGGACACTTTTTTTCTCCTATTGGGATGGAAAGACATCGTGATTTTGAGTAGAAATAACATAAAAGTTGCAGAAAATCTCCGAAAAAACGTAGTGGCATTTTTTTCGAGAAACGCTCTTATACTATATATATATTAAGGTTCTGCTACTAGAATACTTTCTAAATTCTTTAAAATCTCCAAACGTTGTACCCATGGTACCAGCTTTGCTTAGTTTGGGACTAGGTCTAGTTGTGTAAGATTGTCAACTAATATTTATTTATTTATCACTACATAGTATAAAACAAAGTCGCTTCCGGCTGTCTGTCTCTATGTATGCTTAGATCTTTAAAACTGCGTACCGGAATTTGATGCGGTTTTTTTTAAATAGATAGAGTGATTCAAGAGGAAGGTTTATATATATAATATAGTACCCGTGCGAAGCCGGGGCGGGTCGCTAGTTAGTTATAAGTACCTAAGGTAGATGTCACACTGCGCCGCATCTCCGGACGGAGATGCGGAGCTCATTGTATGCAATTACCTCAGTTTGTATATAAATTCCGTGTGGCACGACACACTGCACCGCACCTTCGTCCGGCGAAGTTTGTATGCAGCTCCACACCTCCGTCCGGAGATGCGGCGCAGTGTGACATCCGCCTAAGTAGTCATTGTTCTATTGTAAAAAAGATCATTAATTATCTAGTGTTTCTCTAATTTCGTATAGTCACGGCGTACTCTCTTGTGGTGTTTATTTATAGAAATTAGTGTTTCAGCTTTGGCTCAAAAATTGGGTCAAGGAAAAGCAACTGCAACTTATGTGGTTGCCTTGGAGTTATACAGTTCTAAAGTAATTGCACGTTTGGTTTCCAATAGCTTTACAATTGTACTCGTATTGCTGGCCAAGTTCGAAGACCCTTCCAGAACAAGTCAGACAATAAATAAAAGGTTTATTCTCAGAGGAAACATTAGGCTTAATGCCTTTCTCGCTGATCCTTCCGTGCCATATTATTTGTTAGATTTGTTCATGGCGAGGCAGAGATTAGTCCCTCCTACCTATTTAACTTATAAATGGATAATTGGAGTTTGAGAATATAATTAAAGAGTTTACATAAACAACATTACTACGTTGATATCGATTATACATACAGGAAGCAAAAAAAATAATCTCCTAAAATATTATTCATTTAAACAGATCCTTCCATTTACTATGCAGGTGTATTCCATTAATAATCGGTTATATCTTTAAAATGACGCCATAGGAATGTGACACGTCGCTAGTGTTGTCCGCAGTACTACGCTTAGAATAGATATTATTTGTTAAGGCTGTACTCGCGGTAATAAAAATTATACGACGACATTATAGATATTAATCTAATTTCCACATTCACAAGCCTTTGGTTAGACGCCATAGGGATGTGACACGGCACTAGTGTTGTCCACAGTACTACGCTTAGAATAGATATTATTTGTTAAGGCTGTACTCGCGGTAATGAAAATTATACGACGACATTATAGATATTAATCTAATTTCCACATTCACAAGCCTCTGGTTAGGTAAGTAGTGATCATAGCGATTATCATACTAACATTGTTTTTGGTTGAAATCCTCTTCAATACTAAGTGTGTTAAAATACTGCACGCCTAGCATAACATTGCTGCCGCTCAACAAGCTACGCATTAATTAGGAGCGGCTATGCTTATTGGCATTTTATTATTGCAGGGTCCATTACCTTTTAACCCAATTAAATATACAAAGCAAAGGCTGGCAAACGCTTTGTTTACCTGCATTATTAGTTACCATTTGTATTTACTTGTTGTTCTGCACGCGGCAGTTCCAATCTTTACTATGTCGATATTTCAACGAAGCTTTGTCCTCGCGACTATACACGCTTACATATTTTACCAATTTGGCCAAGCTTTTCAATTTCAATACGAAAATTGAAATTTTAGTTCTGGGAACAGCCTTTAATAATACTGAATTGAATGAGGCCCTATTCAATGTCTAATGACTCGATATCGGCAGTTAACAAACAAAACTAACAAATCTTGCAGTATTCTTGGAAATCTAGTATTTCGGTAATGAATCGATACTGAGATAAGAGTTTCGTTACTAAACAAGTACCAACGTATCCTTAAGCGGCTTTAACACTGGTTCGTTCGACTAATCCAGCCATATACGGCTAAACACCAAGTTTCCGTTTACCAGATCTCTGTTGATAGCTGTCGCTATGCGTGAATTTTGTGCTTCGGAAGGAAATAATATTATTTAAAAAAAACAAAGATAAAGGGTTCAGGAAATATCGAGACAGTATAAGGCCGCGGTTTGGCCGCCAGCGGGCAGCGGGGTGACGAGCGGCTGCCCATAGATTGAAGTCGCTCGAATGTATGAACTGCCGTTCATGGCCCCGCTGCCCGCTGGCGTCCAGTCCGGGGCCTTATGGCACTTGTCCCACCGAGTAAGCGAGTGTTACTACGTGCTACTCGCTCAAGCGAGTAAAAGCGAATAAGAATTACTATGAGAGTACTCGCTACTCGCCGGCGGTGGGACAAGAGCCTTATGTCTTTGAAGCAACAGCAAATACCAACATAATAATATATTATTTGCGTACATATTTTACTTTATCGAACAGTTTCGTTCGCCTCATTCGGTCGACTGACGCCAGTTTACTTCGGTAACCTAATTAGGCGATTACAACTGTCACTTACTGAATGTGGCCGACCTCTGTTATCTTCTTATCTTGCATGCGGCGACTGACACTTTGGTCTGTATGTAACAGGCAATTATTATCGTTCAATTATTTTGGTGGATCTCATTGACAATCCAAAAATTTATATAATGTAAGATATAAGAACTTCAAAATCCGCAGTTTTTAATGGCTTCGAAATAATCATCCAGCGGGTAATGATTCTTATGCAATGTAATATAGAGGACCTTTATCTGTCATTAAAACTTCACCATATTGAAACATTTTAGAAGCATTAGTGTAAAAATAGACGTACTTATTAACGTGATGGTAAGTAAAAAGTTGAATAAGTCACTTATTTCACCCAGTAAAACAACACAGCTTGACAGTTTGTTGTGGGCAGATTACTTTCACCACTTCCTATCTTCTACAACGACTTCATTGAAAACTGAATCTTGTGAAACGCGGAATGAAATCCAAATTTTGACGGAAGCTGAAATTAAAGCGGACAAATAGGCCAATTCAACTGCGGTTGCAAGTCGGGACAAACTGGGCGGAATCCCCGCTTGGCAATCTCTTGGTCCAACAGACAATATTATTTATTGCCCGAGTATTCCGATTAGTCGACGAATGCGGAGTCCGGAATAATCCTAGATTATTGGAAAGTTGAAAATCAAGCTAAAATTCTGTTGATTAAAGTTGGGTGGCTGATTTTTACGTACCACACAAGAGCGGAATAAGTGTCGGTTGGTATTTTACTTTAAGTTGGTCGACTAATACTCGGTAACTAGTAAATGTCTACTTAGCCGTGTTGCTTTTCCTACTATATTCACTATTACCTATAGGTATGTAATAGTGTCAAGATTTTTTTTACATTCCTAGGTAGTATTAGCCATTTAGCCGGTAGGGGGGGACACTTAACTCGAACAAAAATTAGGACTTAAAGTCCCAATATCACGCAAATGGACCACTGAGTTGGAAAATGGTTTTAAGAACAACCTATTCAACGATACCGAAATTAAAAAAATTATAATTATTGTACCATTTTGTCGGCGTGATTGATTTATATCATCATCATATCAGCCGAAAGACGTCCACTGCTGGACATAGGCCTCCCCCAAAGAGTGCCAAAGTGACCGGTCCTGCGCCACCCGCATCCAGCGGACTCCAGCAACCTTTACCAGGTCATCAGTCCACCTTGCGGGGGGCCTACCCACGCCGCGCCTTCCGGTTCGTGATCGTCACTCGAGAACCTTTCCGCCCCAACGGTCATCGGTTCTACGTGCTATGTGCCCCGCTCACTGCCTCTTAAGTTTAGCTATTCGGAGGGCTATATCGGTTACCTTGGTTCTGCTGCGGATAGCCTCATTTCTGATGCGATACGATCACAACTCCCAACATAGCCCTTTGGGTGACTTTGAGCCTTCTTATGAGGCCCATAGTAAGCGACCACGTTTCAGTGCCATATGTCATCACTGGCAACACACACTGGTCAAAGACTCTCGTCTTGAGACACTGCGGAATATTGGACGAAAAGATGTGCCGTAACTTCCCGAACGCTGCCCAGCCGAGTCGGATTCGACGATTGACCTCTTTCTCGAAGTTGGACATACCTAACTGGATTGATTTATATACCCATGCCGAATTAAGGTAGCGGTCACTGTGCTAAGCCGCAGACGGATAAACAGACGGACAGACGGACGTGGCGAAACTATAAGGGTTCCTTGTTGACTACGGAACCATATAAAGTACAGAATTATTTCTGAAATTAGATGTGAATTTCGGATTGTGATCCAAACTTACAACGTCATTAATGTATACAACATATTGAACGAGCGAGCGAAGCGAACGAAGTTCTCTCTAGCAGCTTTGGCCAGAATTCTTTCGTATGTCCGGATGTCAAGGTGTTCTCCTCTACAGGTCGCATTTCTCAACCGATAATCGTGAACTATTTATTACATTAAAAAAGAAACACGCTTTCGAGTTCTCTCACACATGGTTGTGTGAGAAAACAAAATAAACATTGTCGCAGTGTAATGTCCCAATCCGGACCCCCCAAACCGGATCCGGGAACGTCCCGTTTTCCTCCAGCCTTAGTACCCGGTATTCAGTTCACTGAACCACGACGATTTTCCGTTCACCCCCAAAATCATTCTGAATTTTGATCCGCTGTTTTCACGCGGGTTTCCTTCGCTTTGAACCGAATTTATTTACCGGCCTCAATTTCCGCGTTGGAATATATTTTTGCATACAAAACCAACATTTCAAACATTGTATACGTCGTGGCGCGAATTTATGTGATTTTCAACTTGGGGGCAAAAATATGAATTTTGATCAATGGAGGTTTGAGCTTGTTGAAACAGTGGCCAACGCCACTATTTTAACAAGCTTTCTAATATAACCTGCAATGTAAGTAAGTACCTACCTTTACTATATGTTTGTTCGGGTGGAATCCTGCAACTAAATTTTGAAGCAGATATCTTCAACCGATTTAGCTGAGATTTTGGATTTAGGTATAGTTTGAATGACAGTTCAATATTATGGTTCCATTGAGCTGTTCTGATGATGGAGACAGAAGGTGGCCAAGGGAATTCGGCACTTAACCGACGTATACCCGTTGAGATTGGGCTAGTTTGAATCGTCTCAATGAGTTGATGACGGTGTACAGAAAAGTACAGTTAGCAATAAAAGCTTGTACTAAAAAAATATTTTTTGACAGACAATTGTTTTACTGGCGCTACGTAGTGTTGTTAACGGACTTGGTATAAACATTTTTAATCTTAAGTTAATATTAACCTTTATTAACAATTTTGCCTCAGCTTGCATCAGCCTTTATACGTCCCACTGCTGGGCACTGGAACCCTCCCATGAATGAGAGGAAACGGGCAATAGTTCCCTTGCTGGCCCAGTGTGAATTGAGGACTAAACATACGTCTTTGAATGTCATGTTTTAATTTTAATTTGAATCTTTGAATTTCTTCTCAGATGTATGCAGGTTTCCTCACGGTGAAGGAACCGAAAAGCTAACGATATTTCGTACATAAGTTTCGAAAAATTCATTGGTACGAGCCGGGATCCGAACCCCCGACCGACGTTTGACAGCCGCATGCTTGAACCACTAGGCCACCGTAGCTTTAGCTTATTAATTAAGTACTGAATTGATATTCGATTTGACTTGGTGTTATAAATAAGAAAATTTAACACTGGATGCTTTTAGTTTTTTTTAGTTCAGGTCACCAGACGGCGACACTATCTATGTCTACTCTGTGGTTGTAATGGTGTTCTTGCTATGCTGTGTGCAGCGATAATAAATTCATATTATCAAGAAAACATAGTTTATTTGAAGCCCTAATCAATAATCCAATTGGTTATGGGCCCAGGATACTCTGAGAAAGTACAGAAGAAACAAGCAAAGAAAAATTACAACAATCTTATACCGGTGACGACATAACCTCAAAATGGATTCCACGCGTCCAATGAATATGGAAAAATTTGATGGCAATAACTTCAGGCAATGGAAGTTCCAGGTCAAATGCGCTTTAAAAGCTAAGGGAATTGATATTTCAATACCTAAACCTGTAAAAGACAGCGTCGAGTGGCTCAAAAATGATGGCATGGCAATGTTTATAATAACTTCGTCGATGGACTTTAAACAAATAACCTTAATAGAAAACTGTGAAAATGCTCAAGAAATAATGTCAAAACTTGAATCGATATATGAACAAAAGAGTGAATTGTGTAAAATGTTAATTCATGAGAAATTTTATCAGTACAAAATGTCAGAAGGTGACAGCGTTGCTCAACATATCTCGAAAGTAGAAACCTTAGCTAAGCAGCTGAAAGAAAGTGGCGAGAGTGTTAGCGAGATGGCCATTATCACGAAAATACTGGGAACTTTGCCCCTTAAATATCGGTCACTACGACAAGCGTGGATGTCATTAGACCCAGAAAAACAAACTCTTAATAACTTGACTGCTCGTTTATTGGACGAAGAATCAAGTTTAGCGTCCATGGAAGAACAGGAAACAGCTCTGTATGTTTCTAACAAGGGGTGGAAGAACCAGCCGCGGCAGAATGAGCCACGGGCATCCGGAAGTGGTACACATCAGAATAAAAATAGTAAATATAGATTTGAATGCTATAATTGTGGAAAGCGAGGACACTTTTCTAAGGAATGTCGTTTTCCTAGAAAGACCAAGCTCAGAAAACCTCAGCAAGAAGGTACAGACATGTTAGCATTTAATGTAGAAGACGGTTCCTGTCCTGCTGAAGAAGATACTTGGATTCTGGACAGCGGAGCATCAGCCCATATGACATTCAGAAAGGATTTCTTCGTGGAACTAGTTGAATGTAACCAGAAATCGTTAACATTAGGAAACAAGCAGTCGGTAGAAGTGTCAGGCATCGGTAAAGTGTTAATAAGAAGATATGTCAATGGACAGTGGGAAAATAGTGAACTGCAAGGTGTCCTGTATGTCCCGGGTTTGAGAAGAAACTTATTTTCAGAAGGTGTTATCATAAGGAAATATTACACAATCATCAAAAAAGACAATAGTGCTTTAATTTACAAAGACAATGAAGTAGTGATGAGTGCAAACATTACAGACAATAATTTGTATGTGTTGAAAATAAAAACATTGATTCCAGAGACTTGCAACTTAGTTCAAAACAATCAAAGTGACATAAAAATGTGGCATGAACGCTTAGGACATATAAACCTAAAACAAATTAAAACAATGTGTGCAAATAGTGTCATCGAAGGTGTTAAAATCAAAGACAATGATCAGAAAGACTTCATATGCGAGGCATGTGCATATGGGAAACAATGCAGATTTCCATTTCACAAATCTATGCGTGGAGAACTACAGCCAGGTGACTTAGTGTATAGCGATGTATGTGGACCTATGAGCCACACGTCAGTTCGAGGACTGCGGTACTTCGTGTTATTCAAAGATGCAGCTGCAAGTTACAGGCATGTATATTTTATTAAGAACAAAAGTGATGTCATGGAAATGTTTCAAAAATATAATAACTTGATTAAGAATAAGTTCATGCACAGTGCTCGGACACTACATACAGATAGAGGAGGAGAATATGTAAACAACGCTTTTAAAGAATATATGGACAAGGAGGGTATTGTTCACGAGCTTACTGCCCCTTACACTCCTGCTCAGAACGGACGGTCTGAGAGAGAACTGAGAACCATAGTGGAGAGCGCACGTTCAATGTTATATGCAAGAGATGTGCCACTAGATCTATGGGCGGAAGCTGTGAACTGTGCAGTGTATATATTAAATAGAACCTGCTCCAGTCAGACTCCTGATAAAACACCATTTGAATTATGGCATGGCATGAAACCTCAGCTAGGCCATCTGAGAGTGTTTGGCAGTGTCGGGTATGTTCATATCCCTGATCAATTGAGAACAAAATTGGACAAGAAGAGTGAAAAAATGATGTTAGTTGGCTATGAGCACACCAATTACAGAATGTACAATTTAAATACAAAGTTGGTAAAAGTATCAAGAAATGTCATCTTTGATGAATATCAAGTTCCAGAAATTAGAAAGAATATTACACAAATATGTATAGAAGGGGATGACTCTGAAACAACAAGACAAACGAAGGAAGTAGAAGAAATTAGTCCAGATGTTACACTCATTGAAAGTTCTGAAACAACAACTGACTCTGAAAACAGTATGATCAGCTGCAGCAGTGATGATCCGTCATACAAGATGTCTCTGGAACTAGACGAAGATGTAATAAAGCGGAATATAACTTTGAGGCCAAGGAATAACAAAGACCTTGAAGCAAACCTTGTTGAGATGTCATTGCCTCGCACATATGATGAAGCGCTAAAGAGCTCACAAAAGAATAAATGGTCTGAAGCCATTAAAGAAGAATTATCTGCACACAAAGAAAATAATACTTGGAGTGCAGTTAAAAGATCCGGTCAACGAACCCTTACTACAAAGTGGGTATTTGCCATCAAGAGGAATGAGAATGGTCAAGTGAGGTACAAGGCTCGCTTATGTGCACGCGGTTTTAATCAGATTAAAGATGTGGATTATCAAGAAATATTCTCTCCGACAACGAGGTATGACTCCATAAGAATAATTCTTTCTATTGCAGCTAAGTACAAATTAGACATTCAACAATTTGATGTAAAAACTGCTTTTCTGAATGGGTACCTAGATGAAAATATTTTTATAGAAGTGCCTGAGGGCGTGTCCTTAGATAAAAATATGTATTGAAATTAAATAAGTCTCTGTATGGCTTAAAACAGGCCTCCCGATGCTGGAACAAAAGGTTCACAAATTTCTTAACCAAATATGGTTTTGTACAGTCTCAAGCTGACAATTGTATATATATTGGGGTTTTTGATGGGATTAAAGTTTTCCTAATAATTTATGTTGATGATGCTCTGGTCATTTCCTCAAGCAGACTGCTTATTCAAGAAATAATGCAATATTTGAAACAAGCTTTTAAAATCAAAGAATTAAATTTGAAATATTTTGTGGGCATGGAAATAGAACGAACAAATGATTGTATTTGTATTCATCAACGGGATTATATTGAGGAAATTATTAAGAATTTTTTCATGAGTGATGCAAATCCTGCCAGTACCCCAGCAGATGTTAATGTTGTTATTACGAAAAATGTGGATGAAATTAATGCTAATTTTCCTTACAGGGAAGCTATAGGCTCCTTGTTATTTTTGTGCTCTGTTTCTAGGCCTGACATTTCATATGCGGTAAATGTACTAAGCAGATATGTGAACAATCCAAGTCAGCAACATGTCAATGCTGTCAAACGTATTATCAGGTACCTAATAAACACGAAAGATTTGTGTATAAAATATGAAGAAAGCAATGATCTTACTGGTTATTCAGACTCTGATTTTGCCAGTGATGTGGATACACGCAAGTCAACAACCGGTTTTATTTTTAAAATGAATGATGGTCCAATCACTTGGTCCAGTCGGAAACAGAAGACCATTGCTCTCTCAACCACAGAAGCTGAATTTGTTGCTGCCTGTGAAGCTGCCAAAGAGATATTGTGGCTGCAGCAACTTATGTCAGAATTGGGTGAAAGCTGTGTGTATTGTGCTCTATGCAGATAATCAGAGCGCAATAAAATTGATTAAAAACCCTGTGTATCATAAGAAAACAAAACACATAGATGTTAAATATAATTTTATAAGAGAAAAGGTTGAGTTGGGCTTGATTAAAATAAATTATATCCCAAGTAAAGATCAATTGGCGGATATTTTAACAAAGTCTTTGCCCACTCAAGCTTTTATGTACCTAAGGGATCAGATTTTGTATAGTTAAGTTTTTTAATAAGTAAAGTGTTATGTCCTTATTCAGAAGTTTACATATGAGACCTATTGAAGTGTGTTGGTTATTATCTGTCACTTCAATATTTATTTCATGTCAGTGAGAAAGGGGCAAAACATTTTTTTTAGGCATGTTATTGTTCTTTCATAGGTAAAACAGTGTTAAATTTTAGTGGGAGTGTTATAAATAAGAAAATTTAACACTGGATACTTTTAGTTTTTTTTAGTTCAGGTCACCAGACGGCGACACTATCTATGTCTACTCTGTGGTTGTAATGGTGTTCTTGCTATGCTGTGTGTAGCGATAATAAATTCATATTATCAAGAAAACATAGTTTATTTGAAGCCCTAATCAATAATCCAATTGTTCTGGATGTACTTTCTGTCTTTGGCAAACATTGGTAAATTCTAATCTTCTTAATAATGGCGGATGCTTCTTTCTAATAAAACAAATTCAAGATAAGCATTACAAAAATTGTTGTAATATGGGCGTCTGCTGGTCGATTGCGTAACGTTTTTGACATCATTTTCAGAACTGTGTGAAAAATATTAAAAAGTGAGCAAGCTTTTTTTTTAATATTCCGCGATCGATTGGCACTGTTCTTTACTATGAATATTTTTTCAACCTCACTGCATATAATTGTTAAATGATCATCGATTACTTTGTCTAGTATTCAGTCTACAAAGTAGTAGTACTATCGACAACACAGCTAACTGACCATCGGTGCAACTTAAGTGCATTATAATAAGGTTCTACATAAACACAGGATGGTCAGTTAACAGTGTTGTCGTTTGTACCAGTAAATAGCACAATTTCACGTTGTTAACTCAACACTAAAGGACCGCTCGCCACAAAACTTTATAGACAATGGTGCAATTCTAAATACAAAATACAATTTCGGAGCCAAACACAATTTTAAAACAACTCCAGAGACCGTGAAAGTTGTTTGTAATATTTGTGAGGAGCAAATTACCGATTTGGCTACGAGAAGTTGCAATAGTCCCAAGGGTACTTTTATGTCTTTGATTATAAAGCCGGTATTGTAGTAAAGCATGCTTATTTAAACGCATATATAAGTTTGCAGGCTGCTCGGGTTATTTGCAAGTTGAGAACATTGTGACAAGATTTCACGGTACCTGACACTTGTTCGCCGCAATGTCAGTATCTCCTTATCCTGGAGTTATTTGCCAACTTGTTTCATATGGAGGCATACACGTATTACATTAAAATAAATTGTCTGTTCCGTGTACAATTTATAATCATAATTTGAACGATGCGTGTATCGGAACGTTACACACCAACCTGCTTTTATAATTAATAATATTCAAATTTTCAAATTTAAAATCCGTATTCGAAATTCCACAGTCATTGCGCAGGTTTTCTTGACAAGACACTTGGATCCAAAATATTGATCTAGACACACCTCCTCACAGGACAGTTTAAAAGTTATAAAATAAGATTAATATCTTATAGATTTTACTACAACAGTTATCCAGTATCTAATAGTGTGTGTTTTAATCCAGTGCACAAAAGTTCAATAAGTGCCATCCTGTTCATCAGTTCCCGTTTAAAGGCACAATAGATTGTTATTGTAAGTTATAGTATTTTAAGTTACTTACTTAATCTAAATTCATTGTAAATCATAGCCTAAGCATTACCTGTTTGTTATAGGTGCCTTTTCCATTTTATTTGAAAATATATACTTACTGCCCTGGTCTCACCAGTTTTCCTGATCCCGGTCACCTCTCCATCATCGAGCCCCTACTGGCTAACGACGTACTGTCACAATAATTACATCATTTCATCATTTCAGCCTATTGCAGTCCACTGCTGGACGTAAGCCTCCCCCAGGGTTCGCCACATGGCCCGATCTCCCGTTTTCGCCATCCAGTCACCACCAGCCACTTTTTTCAGGTCGTCGGTCCATCTGGCCGGAGGGCGTCCTACACTACGCTTGCCGAGTCGTGGTCTCCACTCGAGAACCCGTCTACTCCACCGATCATCGGTTCTGCGACAGATGTGGCCAGCCCACTGCCACTTCAGTTTGCTACACTTCTGAACTACGTCAGTGACTTTGGTTTTTTGTCGGATAATCTCGTTCCGGACTTTGTCCCTTAACGAGATTCCGAGCATACCCCTTTCCGTAGCTCGCTGTGTGACGTGTAGTCGGTGGGCTAGTTTCACTGTCAGGTTCCACGTCTCGGCTCCGTATGTCATGACCGGCAGGACGCACTGATTGAATACCTTGGTCTTCAGGCATTGTGGCAAGGGTGACTCGAAGATGTGACGCAACTTTCCAAATGCTGCCCAGCCAAGCTGCACTCTTCTGGTGATTTCACTCTCAAAGTTGTCTCTACCCAGCTGAAACTTTTGTTCTAGGTAGACGTACTCCTGGACAACTTCAATGGCTACACCTTCGACGGAAACGGGCACAGGGACGATGTGCTCGTTGAACATGACCTTAGTCTTGTCCAAGTTCATCCCTAGCCCAACGCGTCTCGAGGCAGCATTAAGACCGGACAGCATTTCCTGCAGGTCTTGCAGCGATTCTGCCATTATAACTATGTCGTCAGCAAAGCGGAGGTGTGTGAGATATTCACCATTGACATTGATGCCCATTCCATTCCACCGCAGGGTCTTGAAGACATCCTCCAGAGCATTGGTGAAGAGTTTCGGGGAAATAACGTCACCCTGTCTTACACCTCTGAGCAACTGGATGGGTCTTGTTTGGTGGTTCTGCACTTGGACGGACATAGTCGCCATTTGGTAGAGACTTCTCAGCACCTCCACGTACCGCCAGTCGACTTGGCATCGCTGCAAAGACTCCAGAACGGCCCAGGTTTCGATGGAGTCAAAGGCCTTCTCGTAGTCCACAAACGCCATACACAGCGGTTGGTTATACTCCTCGGACTTCTGTATAACCTGCCGAACAGTATGGATGTGGTCCACGGTGCTATAGCCTTTACGAAACCCAGCCTGTTCCGGTGGCTGAAAGGCGTCAAATCTTGATGCCAGACGATTCGTGACGACTCTCGAGAACAGCTTACACGTCTATAAGCCTCAGAAGCGTGATCGGTCTATAGTTTTTAAGGAGCGTTTTGTCTCCTTTCTTGAAAAACAATGCCACTACACCTCTGCTCTACGCCTTCGGGGTAGTACCATTGGTTATTACAGAGTTGAAGAGCCTCTTCAACTCCCCAAGAACAGGTTCACCCCCAGCCTTGAGGAGCTCAGAGGCTACTCCATCTTCACCGGGAGCCTTCCCATTACTAAGCTGTTTGAGAGCCGCCTCGATTTCGTCGACATCTAAGTCTGGGAGATCTTCAGTGAAGTGGCGGGTAAGTGGGGCTCTAGGGTCTCTCGCGTCAGGTGTAGGCTTCGGTGCATGCGAAGCATACAGATGTCCGTAGAAGTCCTCAATTTCAGCCAGTATCCCCGGGACTGATGTGACGGTTTCACCATTCGAGGGCTACCTCAGGAGGAGTCATCTGACAAAGCTAGCTATAGCTTTGTCAGATGACTCCTCCCCAGTGTCTTGGGAAAGACCTTCGACCCCCGATTTCGTTCGATCGCCTCATGTACTAGGCGAGTGTTCCAGCTGCGAAGGTCGCGTCTCACCAAGCTCCTGATTTTCTTGTGGAGTGACTGGGGATCTGACAAAGTTTCCTCTGGTGTCTCACCTACTTGAAATAATTACAACATAGTCATTATTTATTGCATCCATGGGACATAAGTCTTACATATTATAGTTTTGGATTCACATGGACCCTTATATATAGGGTACAGCAACATTACAGGTAGTCTTAAATCTAATTGAATTCATAATAAATAAGTATTAACGCGGGTTACTAAAACCAAAAAATAATAAATTTTAAATTTAATTGATATTTTATGTCACACAGTCAAGAAAGTAGGTAGTTTGTAAGTAAAACCAATAAAATAATGAAGTACTTTGATAAATGTATCATGTCTATGCATAAATTAAAATTACAAATTGATTTACATCGTCCCCAGAAAGGAGTGATGACGCAACCTTTCGAACGCATGTTAAGACAGCTCAACTGTCATTTTCCCATACAAAATGTGACATTATGATCTACCTGACGTATATACAATGAGTTATGTAATCGTCCAGCAGCAGAAACAAAACCACGATGGATAAATGCACCTGGCAATGAAAGGAATTAAGTTCTAGCCGTTTGGTTAATAAATCAACCAACATTTATTACCGGTGAAAAATCTTTACGGCTTTCAAACCCGAGTGTTTGAAACGTCGATGGAGACAGCCAGAAAGAGTTATTACCATATTCGCAAGCTTTGCAATTGCAATGAGTTTTAAAAGTTACGATTGGGAAAAATATGATTTGAGTTTTGAAAGGAAATATCTAATTTGCTCCTTTGATCATTTGAATACGTGTTTATGTCCGGTATTTATTTCATATTCTATATTCTCTTTAATAATCCAAGTAGGTATTTCAAATAGGATAAACTTATAACTCACTCATTCGTTCATTCACTAGGTAGGTACCTTTTTAACCGATTTCAAAAAAAAACAATTTGGTTGTATTTTTAAATTTTTTTTTTCTTTTTTTTCAGTGTTTGTTTCCTCAGAACTCCGTCATTGATGAGCCGATTCGTAAAATATATTTTTTGTTTGTAAGTATAATGCTTCCAGGTGGGTCCCAGTTTTTTCAAAAAATCAGTTGGATAATGGGATCTATGAGGAATTGAGGGAACTCTTCAATTTTATTAGGCACGCGTGTAGTTATTTTGATATTTTCTATTATAACTCTTGTATTTACACCCGGAAATCGTAAATTTGATGGAGTGGAATTAATGATGACTTATGCAATTCCCTAATTATGTATTTAAAAGTACAAAAGTACGTCACAGATTCTGACAAGATTCCGTTGAAATAGGAGCTAATGAGGTGCCAAAGGATCTTGGGGAATCGACGGAAGTCCTCAAATATTATAGGCCCACATACAGCGATTCGGTTTTTTCTTTAATAATCGACGCATTTGCTCTCGGAAATCAGGTCATGTGGTAAATTGGAAATGAAATGTGGAAATGTTCTCGTGGCTTGGTACTTAGTTTAAGTCGGTTAAAACTTTGTTTTTAAAGTAAATTATTTGCAATTAGTAATCTACGAAGCCGTGTTCCACCTCAACTCTCCTGCCGATACCTATACTACTTCCATCCGTCTAGGTGAGAATTATATATACAAACTTTAATTCAAGGCACTCTGAACTCTTGACATTAAGACAACATCGATTTACGGATCCAAGTGAAATACATTCCGACGGAATTTAACAGAACTGGTGCAATCTCCAGCAACAAAGTGCCAGAGGAACGCGTTTCTTGACGTAAAACAACAATTTTCGATAGCGATTCGATTCCAAAACAGCGATAAGTGAAAGCTTACCCGTTCGAGTGGCAGTGGACGTGACTGTACCGGCGTTAGGAAATAATGGTGGCTTCTAAATTAGATCGCATTGCAGGGACGGAATCCCTTTCAAATTGATATTTGATTTTTATTTTGTCACGTATTTTGAACTATATTTGTGTTATTTTGAGGCAGTTCAATAATGATTTCAGTTCTTTTTATTTTTAACCTCTGATATACAGAGGTATTATAATTTAAAATATGTGTATCTGTATTTCAGCCTGTGGTATTCAGTTCCTAAACGGATGAACCGATTTGTGTGCGGTTTATTTAATATTAATTCTTTTATTACCTAAATGTTTCTTATTCGTGTATATTCAAAATAAAAACTTTACCATTGTCAAAGTCAAAAAAGTTACAATAAAAATGTACAACATAATGTTTGTTTAGCTAAAACTAAAACATGAATACTTAATAGTAATATTCGCAACATACTTAATCTAATAGATTCCGGGACGGCAGAACGTGGTTCCAATGTGCCCAACACGGTGGCGGCATTACAACCTATTAATTTACCCTAAATCACTTTGGGTTGAAGCATCTCAGTGGAAGCGTGCTGGGCCCATAACTTAATATATTTGATAATTAAACGACATATTTATAAAAATATTACAGAGTTTATTCAGCACATAGGATAAAGAATACGACATTGAGAATAGTGACAATAACAGTTGTGACAATACGGAGTTGGCCATGATGAAACAAGGTTTATAATGGTTACAAAATGAAACCTCCACCAATTTATAACCAATCGTTAGATTAGGTACTCGACAAATTGAATACGTAGAAAGGGCAAGAGCTTGATATAACATATTTTACATTCACACGAACTACATTCAGAATTTCAGATACGCATTTTATCATAAAAAATATCCGATTTGACATTGACAACGCAACCTTGAGAAACTTCGAGCATTACACTCAGTTGTAGGTACGAGAAAAAGACGCATTGAGGTGTAAACTAACGATAAAGAATATCGTTATATGGTCTGAGATAGCGAAGCTTCGCTAAGGCATATCGATTTTTGATGACATAATACATTTCTTTACAAATGATGTTATAAACCGCATTTATTGTGCAATAGTATTTATTACTCTGCATGACGATGTGAAAACACTAGCTAAGGTCTGCCTTTTCTCGAAAAATAAAAGTAATATGTGAGATTGTCCGAAAATATTTATTTATTTATTTATTTACCAAACTATTTAGTAAATTCATTCTGACAATGAACAAATGTGCTAAGTCTTAAATAGAACGTTATGTTCAGTTTAAAATGCACAACGACTGACAAAGCGCGGCGGTGTGGAAAATTCACCCAAAAACACGTAATAAAGCTGGAAATATGACTGAAATATACGCGCGCTTGCTTTGTTTTACCTAAAACTAATTTTACATTTTGTTTCGTTTTTATTTCAGGAAATTTGATAACGCAGATTTCATTTTGTAAATAGAAATGTACTCCTAGTCCGAAATTTATTTCTAATCGGATACCAGGTACGTGATATGCAAAACAAATGTCGGCAGAATGTAGAAAAACAGTCCCAAGATCCCGATAGGACTGCACCTAATTTCCTCCCAAGCATTATCCCAAATAAATTCAGGTGGAAGCCTAAAGTTAAGCAACACGTGATTGGCATTCTCATCTCGTTGTAACACAGGCCTAATTAGAGCCCTAGCTGTTGGAGTTAAGGTGCAATATCGCTTATAAAAAGAATGCAGATGCTTTCACTACAAAATAAAGTTGCAGGGCGAAACTAATCACCCTAATTGAATTTTCTGCTGCGCTGTCCGGTCCGTGCCTCGAATTTAGCTAATTCTGTTTGCCATTTTAGGTGCTAACTAACGCCTTTATTTCTCCTATGCCAGTAATAGCGTGACTAGTGGTTAATTATTTTTTATAATTTTTTGCATTGATGTACAACCTGTAATTAACCTGACCTGAGAGACCCGGCTGCTAGAGCTGTCCACACCGCTGCCCATTAGGCACCTTTTGTTTGAGGAACCTCGAAATGAAGAAGAAAATCATTGCAGGTTCTTCTGCAATGATTTTCTCATGACAACTCGTTATATTTCTGGATTAGGGATAGGTATTAAATTAAATCGTAGGGCCGCAACGGAACATCATTTCCAGAACTATGAAATTCGGCCCTTCGAATCGCTAAACTTAAGTGATAGTGGGCGATTGGCGACCACGTATGCGGGCAGGCACAGCGTGGGTAGACTGCCCAAAATGTGGACTGATGACCTGCTAAAGGTCGCGGGAGTCCGCTGGATGCTGGACCGGTCATTGTGGCATTCTTTGGGGGAGGCCTATAGATGATGATGAATAATATCAACAACTGCAAACTTCCATAGCAGCTCGACTATAGGAATGGTGAGTGTGGAATGATGAAATTCGGAAAAAATGCGTTAGGACTAATGACTAGTCGGAATTAGCACTCGTTGCTAATATACCGCATTCCCGAAATACCAGATTTTGCAAAATACCACATTCTTGATTTATCACATTACCAATATACCAAATTTTCTGTATAGGACATTCTAAAAAACGATTTAGTTCCATGAGTACCTTACGATTTCATAAACTGGTGTAACGGGAAAAAAAGTGTAATATATTGATAATCCGATATTTTGCAAAATCTGGTATTTCGGAAATGCGGTATATTAGCAACGAGCGGGAATTAGGAAATGTATAGACTATCCCCTCTATTGGTTCATGATGTGCCCATCCTAATCTAAATTTCTATTTCTAACCGCCATACGGTCTACCTGATGGTAAAAAGCAGACAACACAGCCTATGGACGCTTGCGATTACAAAAAACCTGTGTGTTGCCGGCCTTTTATTGATTTGATGATAATTTTTGTTGATAGCTTGTGACGAACGCTGGTCCCACACTCAAAACGGATCCTAGGAAGCTCTGATTAATTGAACGTGATTGAAATAGGATTTGACGGATAAAAATAGACATTCTGTTTTCACTGTTTAATTTCAACGGGCAGGGCTGTTCAGTGAACATTGTTACTAAGTTTGTTAGAGCCGGAGTTAACCTCGCAATTGCGTTTGACGGCTGCCTGTAAAAAGCTCTCTAAAGTTTGAATTTTGGGCATCATTTCATTCGTTTGTGAGCTTTTCCCATATGAGTTTATTCTATAGCAAATGTTGGAACGAATTAAATTTCAATTATGTAAGTTTTTAACAATTCACGTGTTCATTTTGGATAATTTTCTTGTATATATTTAGAAAATGAATAATGACCCGAGCTGACAAATAAATGACATGAACTATGGAAGTTTGCAGTTGTTGGTGTTATTCATCATCATCAATGATCATACATTTCTCGGCTAATATTATTAGCCAAGAGACATCCACTGCTGAACATAGACCTCCCCCAAAGGGTGCCACAATGACCAGTCCTGCACCACCCACATCCAAGGGACTCCCGCTGCAGTTATTAGTGCAATACATTTGAATTAGTTATCCAACCACGCCATGATGGGAAAACAAGAAAAAAAATACATCCTCACTTTATTAGTATTTTATAAATTTTTACCCAGATCATTTTTTATTTATTTTTACCACTGTTGGTGTGATTGATTAGTATTAAAATCTACCCATCACTGAGCTAAGGCTCAGACGGACAGACGAACATGGCGAAACTATAAGGAATTTTTTATCGATTGCGTAACCCTAACCACCCGTGTAAATGGGCCCAAAAGTAGTATTAACATATATTGAGGCAAGAAAATAACTCTACAATATTTAACAATATAACACGGGTATTTAACGCGCGCACGGGTTCGACAGTCATCTGCGACCATGACCGGTGCAACCCGTGTCGAAACATCAGAAATAAAGGTAAATAAATATCGTGTTAGACCTGTGTAAACTAATAATACGTCTATGAATATGAATATATAAAGAAACAAAAATAGTTGTCAATTGTCTAAGATTCAAGCTATTAACTGCTTTCAATCCAGACTTGAATGCCAGAAAACTTGACATTTATCTTGACCTTAATCTTTTAACTTCATCTATCTAAGGCCTAACCCTGACATTGACACTTTGGATCGTTAGTCAAGTCGTGGGTGGCGAGGATTGTAGGTGAATCAGGAAGAGAGTATAAAATATTTATTAACAAAGAAAACAAGTACACAAACTCTTATTATTGGCTAAGTTAGTTGAAAATGTTAAAGGTATGTTAAGATGTTATAAAACATGTTCGAATGCACCCGGTCGCAGCAGAACAAAAAATCGGCACTCAAAATAACTGAATTATCGCTTACGCACTCGGGCACATGTAAAGTTCAATAAAATAAAGGCTTCCATCAGTAAAAATATACCTTTAATTTTGGTCAAAAAATTAATTGGTTTAAGTAAGTAGGTACTTACCTACAATTTTTTCGTATGACGACATCTATCAAAACTAAAACTACAATTCTTTCGGGATCATAATAGTATTTATCAGGCCAGTCAAACAATAATTTTGTTTAATGTTTTTTATGAATGACAGTGTTTTTAATTTATTTGCCAGATTTAATTAGTTTTCAGGCTTTTGATGCAAAAATATAATTTAATTATTCTGTTTTTCTTTTCTATATAGGTACCTACTATTTCTCTTCATGTGTGTGTTCATTTAAGTCCATCTTAGTTCCATTCATCAGACTAACTGAATGGTAGGTACCAAACGATTGTATTGTCATTGTTTAGTATATTGATATTTTCAATGTATCAAATCGTCGATCGATAGGACTGCAAATGGTTGAGAATAGACTTGTCAGATTTGCCTACAATACTGTTATTTACATGAAGGTATGGTAGTCTAGTGGTTAAGCCCCCCTATTCTGTAACTTGTTTTGAGCTCACCTCAACGCTCACCCACAAATATATCTTGACATCGCGATGCGTAGTCACTAAGCTTAGGTAGAGGTCTTGTTACGTGACGGGCGACCGGCGGGGTGAGCCGCATTAGCGCGTAGCGAATAACAGCCCAGGTATTCGGCTGTCAAGCTACCGTCGTGGGTTCTAATCCCGGCTCGTACCAATGACTTTTACGGAACTTATTATGTTAGGAATTTTACCGTTAACTTTTCGGTGAAGCAAAACATTGTGAGGAAATCGGTCTAATCCAAATAAGGTCTAGTTTTCTCTTTGAATTAGAAGGTCAGATGGCAAACGCTTTCGTAAAAATACTGCCTATGCCACATCTAGGGATTAGGTGTCAGAGCGGACTCCGGGCTTCCTTAGGCCACAACCGGGATTAGATAACTAGGAGGATGATGACTGTTACTTACATGAAGATGGAGTTAACATAAGCCTTGTAAAGCAAATACTGCTTTTTTTAAATCCAGCACACATATAAATTAAGCAGTCTTTACCAGACGAATATTTTGGACACTCGCCCAGCTTAAGACATTCATCTTAGTGTTGGAACTGACAGGGACGACAAGACACGGAGAGCCAGGAAACGGCAATATTTTGTGACGCGGGCAATTTAGACAGGAGATATCTTTTTAACCCCTGTCGCTGACGAGGTAAGTTTGACATGCTCTTATGTATCTGTATATTAATTGAAACTTTCAAGATACTCACACATTTTTTTAACTAAACGGGGCTTAATCGCGTGTAATTAGCTTATTTATTCACCTCTCTGAGGTCTCCCGACGTTTCGGATGTGTCACTGGTCACGGGACAACTCAACTCACAGTTGTCTATTATGTATCTGTGTTAATGTGTCTGTCTGTAACAGCGTAGCTCCCAAACGAATAAATCGATTTGGGTGCGGTGTTTTAAAAACTTTTATTTAACAAGCACACAGTTAGTTTGTAAATTGTCCTCATTTGCAACCAATTTTTCAGCCTCTTGTCGGTATATGTATACAATACATTCCATACTTATATTATTTATTTATTTAAACTTTATTGCACAAATATTAAAATAAAGTTACAATTGGCGGAATATTATATATGCGAAAGTGAATCTGTCCGTCGGTCTGTCTCTTACCTCTTCACGCTTAAACAACTGAACCAATTTAGATTAAATGAGGGATAGAGATAGTTTGAGTCCAGGGAAAGGACATCGGTTAGCTTTTATCCCGGAAATCGTCCCCTAAGAGGTTAAAATTTGTATGGAGCTAGGTACGGAAGCTAGTACAACATTTAATAAATGGGTATTCTTTATTGTTCACCAAAAAATAACTACACTAAGAGGAAAATAACACTTTAATTAAACATAAACAACGGTAAACAACAGGCGGCCTTATCACTAAAAAGCGATCGGTACGATTGGGTCGGCTCGTCGAGTGGTACACATATAATATTATTTTTTTACAAAAGTCAACTCTACGGTTCAAGTTAATTAAAGCGGATTTCTTCACAATCCGTTAGATCATTTAAGCCAATGATGTATGTAATATAAAAAAGAGGTATATAGGTTATAAGCGTTTCAAAACTGGCATACTAAAACTGAGTCAATTACACCAATTTGCCTGAGTTTCGCGACGTATTTAAACGTTGTCAGATTTGTTGGCCATTTTTAAAAAGACAATTTCGTATAGACAACGTATCTACCTCTTTTTTACATTACATCATTGCCTTACGTGATGTGTATTCCTGTTGTTGTTCCAAAATGAATTTATCTATTCTATTTGAGGTGACAGATTTGCCATAAAATAGGTCACAGGTATTGACAGCTATTATTCTAATCTTATTCTAATCGTGGTTTGGTAGTTATTATAGCTAATAATATGAAAATAAATTTGGATAAGTACAAGCTTTCAAATGAAGAAAATAACCAGCCAAGCGCGAGTCAGACTCGCGCACGAAGGGTTCCGTACTATTCTACCAATCCTACTATCCTACTATCCTACTAATATAATAAATGCGAAAGTTTAGATGTTTGGATGTTTGTTACTCAATCAAGCTTAAACGGCTGAACCGATTTGAATGAAATTTTGCACGAAGATAGTTTATAGCCTGGATTAAAAATATAGGATAGTTTTTATCCCCGCTCCACGCGGACGAAGTCGCGGGCGGAAGCTAGTAATATTATAAATGCGAAAGTTTAAATGTTTGGATGTTTGTTACTCAATCACGTTTAAACGGCTGAACCGATTTGAATGAAATTTTGCACGAAGATAGTTTATAGCCTGGATTAAAATATAGGATAGTTTTTATCCCGGGTCCACGCGGACGAAGTCGCGGGCGGAAGTTAGTAATATTATAAACGCGAAAGTTTAGATGTTTGGATGTTTGTTACTCAATCACGCTTAAACGGCTGAACCGATTTGAATGAAATTTTGCATGAAGATAGTATATAGCCTGGATTAAAATATAGGATAGTTTTTATCCCGAGTCCACGCAGACGAAGTCGCGGGCGGAAGCTAGTTATCTATAAAAACAGCAAAAAAAAAACACGTTTGTTGTACGGGAGCCCCCTTAAATACTAATTTTATTCTGTTTTTTAGTATTTGTTATTATACCGGCAATAGAAATACATCATGTGTGAAAATTTCAACTGTCTAACTATCACGATTCAAGAGATACAGCCTGTTGACAGACGGACAGATAGCGGAGTCTTAGTAATGGGTTCCGTTCTACATTTTGGGTCCGGAACCCTAAAACAAGCTGACCTCACGTTTTCCCCGCGTATTCTAAAGAACTCACTAAACCTGCGGGATAAAACAAATCCTTATGTCTATCCGGAAAGTGCATTCAAAACGCAGGTTAAGGATTTTTTAAATCGGATTAGTTGTTCTGGAGATTACCCATTTCATCATCATCATTCATCATCATATCAGCCGAAAGACGTCCACTGCTGGATATAGGCCTCCCTCAAAGAGTGCCACAATGACCGGTCCTGCGCCACCCGCATCCAGCGGATTACCCATTACCTACATACAAACTTACAATCTCACCTCACAGACTTTTTCTCTTTATGATATTCCAGTTTTCATTCATATTTCAACATTTTTGACGACCGGTTAGCCTAGTGACGCTACCTACGAACCTGCAGGTCCTGGGTTCGAATCCCTGCAGGGCAAATATTTGTGTCGTGAGCATGAATAGTGTATCAGAGTCCTGGATGTTTTCTGTTTTTTTTTTCAATTTTAATTTATTTATACATATAAAACATTATTCATTACATATTTAACATTTATTTAATTATCATATATTCATATCATCTATATATTTATACATCTTCGTCTAGTACCTACCTTATTGCGCTTACTAGAAGGCTAGTTCGATTTGTGTTAATAATATTTATTTAAGTATTAATATTATTATAGATACAGTACAAATCTAATATACGACAATCCTTAGAATTGAATGACTAGATTGCCGCATCCATCCCGTCTTATATAAGAATTTGATGAAACATCTATAAATCCGGCAGCGCAGTAAGAAGACATCCAATTTTCTCTAAAGCTAGAGTCCACAGGAGATCTTTGTCGTGATGAATAGAATGTTCGGAAGACAAATCTTTTTCGAGAGTTATTCAACACTGCTTTCTTACGTACTAATGGATTGCATTGTTGAAGACTTTTTGGACTATACACCGTGTAAGCAGCGGTGTGACGAAAAGAGGTTAGACATATTAATATTAATATTCGTATCATTGAAATCAATGTCCTGTTGTATTTTTAGAATTTTTCAAAGAACATTTCCAATCGTTTTTTATTAAGGGTAAATCCTCTCACAGTCGCGCGGCTTGCGGTGACGGTCAATAGTAACCGCCACCGCAGGCTGTGCCATTATGATTCAGACTTGATAGTTTGAAATCAGGGTGTTAGTTTACTTTAGTCGTCAGTTGGTATTTTAAACAGTTTTTAATGTACTCACCATCAGAAAGGTCCATTTAACAAACCTTTAGCATTGCAATCTGGCATTCAATGTGTTGCGCTACGCTCGTTTGATGATACGATACGAGCGCTGAAACCAAATTACTATAAGAAGTGTCAAACGAAATATACCATTAACTTGAACGTGTGTTATGCGTTGTTTCGGTTTTTACAGAATCAAATTAATATCCGGTGAAAATAATAATTTCCGGTACGAATAACACCACGAATCGAATAATTGAGCTGTCAACTGTCTACGGCAGATGCCGCCACATCAACATCACTAGTTATAAGAGAAACTTTTTATCCGTTCGGATGAGATTTAAGTACATAATAACTTATCTTAAGTAAAATAAAAATATGCCAATGGATTTTGTAGTCATGTGGGTTCATATTTGAACTTGATTTAGGTGTTCTAAATAATCTTGATTGATCTGAAAAAAAAATATGCAAGAAATGGATGGAAAAAATTACGATTACTGTCGTGTGTTGTTTTTTATTTAAATTCGACACTAAAAAAATGTATTTGTATAACCCGCGCGTTCGAAAACTTCACTGATCACCCCTCAGGTGTTGTGTTTTGCGATCGATTATAATGTAAATCTGAAAGTTTTCTACTTTGGAATATCACTCTAATTTTAAAATAATTTATTTTTGTCGGCTTAAAATTTTTACTAGTGGGATACCTATCCAGATTGACAGAAGAGGTAATTAAAATCATGTATGTAATATCTATTGAGGTTCAATAAATTTATAAATATTTGTTGGCATTTTTACACCTATTGGCGTATCTTAAACACATATATACAACATTACTGACTTAGCTACAATAGTAGTTTATGCAACTGATAAATAATCAGAGGCCTTAAAATGCGAGCGTGGTTTTATGAAACGAGCGTCAGCGAGTTTCACAATAGGATCACACGAGTGTTTAAGGCCAAATTATGTACACTTTATCTACACACATATCATAAGTACTCTAAGATGGGTTCAGAAGCCGTAGGAAAATGACCTGCATTGCTACTATAGTGCTACCTGTAAAATATCTTTGTTGCAATCGTGCCTGCATTTACGATATCCGGCGGAATGTGCATATCGTTCTCGGAGTCACTACTACTCATATCTTCAACTAAAATGTGAGTTACAAACATTTTTTCACAATTCTACTTTCGTAACAACAAAAAACCAACAAAGAAATGACGACAGTAATAGCGGAAATTCGATCCTACGTCAAGTGTTTTTTTAAATCAAAAGACAAACGAATGAAGTCCCTATTCTTATGTCACTCAGATCAAATATCGTGCGGTTTATATTAAAAAACATACACAAGTTTCATACGCTCTGCCTACCCCTTTTAGGGATAAAGGCGTGAATGTATGTATGTATGTACTGAATTGACGTTTCGCATCGATAACTGTTTTAATATCTATGATATGAGTTTTGACGCAGCTGTTCCAAAACTCGTAATAACATTACAGTACAGATTTTACCTACTACCACAGACAAGAAAGTTCTCATAGTAAAATCGGTTGTAATAATGCTGGTTATTTCCTACGGTTTCTGAACACATTTTGGAGCACTAATTATAAGTGCGTTGATAAAGACTTTTTCAACACAATTGCTCGTAACGTACCTCTTATTGTGTCGCTTTTAGGCTCATAATCCTGCATATTAAACACGCGTGTTTAATAACATTACGATACTTGTGTGTTATGGTTATATCCCGATTAAGTCACGTTGGCACCTTGCAGCAAGATGTATGCATGCACACGATGCATTCTTAAACTAACCGGGTTGTACAGAATGTACAGCTTTTTTTAAAATTCTCGGCAAATGGATTCTTACCCGACTAAACCAATTAAATCCTTTTTATTAATTAATTGACTATTTCTTTTTGTATATGATATAGAAACGGTTAATTAGGTAAAACTATTCAATTTTGATAACATTTTACATGAGTTAATAAAGATAACATTTTAAAACGAAATTATTTATTTTATTTTGTATTGGCTGTTTAGAGATTTCATCTAATGCGCCCGCACTGCGCAAACTTCACAAAAAGAATTGATGCGCGCCATTATAGGTTATTTCACAGATATTTGTAAACATTGTTAATGCGTGTATGTATGTATGTATGTATGTAAGCACTTTATTGTACACAATAACAGGTTAAAGAATATACATGTCACACAATAGATCAAAGTAAAAAGGCGAACTTATCCCTGTAAGGGATCTCTTCCAGCTAACCTTTGAGCAATTGAGAGGAAGGTAGGTAGACCGAGATAGGCAAACTTATACCGTGTACAAAAACACAGAGAAAATGAAAACAAACACAGAGAAAATGAAAACAATGCAAGCAATGAAAACAATGCGTGTTGGGTTATTAACAAAAATGTTGATTCGTGGTGACTAGAAAAGTGAAAAAAAGAATGGACGCCACTAGAAATTCTTGACGATGTATACAACATGTGAGTAAAAACCTGTTGACATCAATAAGTAAAGAAAATAACTTGACAGGCGTATCAAATTTTCATCTTATGAAAAGGATTTTTTCCTCGCAAAATGTGTTGAAAAACGTCGTATGAAACGCGTGAGCTTTGATAATTACAATCCTCGGCTCTCTTATCACGCTCACCTGCGGCTCGCGTGGTAATTCCGCCTCTGATGTAATTATCAACATACCTCACTTGTATCACAATGTACTAATACAAATGAGTCGCGACACTGCCTGTTACCAATATTATTAACCCACATGTTACAGAAACCCTCCAAACAATTGTTTGGAAAAATAAAAGGGGTTCTAGCCAATCCAAACAGCAAACTGATTCCATCGACGCGGACGGAGCGGAGCAAACACAATCATTCACCGGCTATCCGAGAATCATCGAGTGAAAGAGTCAACTATTGCAAAGCGATCATGTGTCTATAGCCAGGGTCACACATTTATTTCATAATTTATTTTAAAAATAAAGTTTTAACCAAATTCAATTCAGTACTCCGCCACGCCACATAAACATTTTCACATTTCCTTTCCACTTTAGTACATGAACATTGATTATTATAGGAAAAAACAAATCGCTGTTTGTCGGCCGTTAATAATTGAGGAGTCCCGTCGATTCATCAACAAAGGTGATTCTGAGACCTTTGGCACTTCATTAGATGCTATTTCAACGGAATCATATCAGAATCTGTGACGTACTTTTATAGTTTTAAATACATCATTGGGGAGTTGCAGGACACATCTGTGGTCTTCATCATCAGTTCCACTTCACCACATTTCTGATTTCCGGGTGTAAATACACGAGTTATAATAGAAAATACCGAAATTAATACATGCGTGCCTAATATATTTGAGAAGTTTCCTAAATTCCTCATGGATCCCATCATCCAACCGGGTTTTGAAAAGAATGGGACCAATCGAGATGTATATACTTACAAAAAAGATAAAAGTCGTGGACACGTCTTCTATATACCTGAAACTGGTATGGATGTGTTCCTTGTTGTCCCCAGAGTACGAATCTACTGGTTATATATTAAGGAGAGGAGGACGGTCATAGCTGTAACGTCACAAAGATGGCGGCCGACGATTATCAATTTTTGTTCAATCTCGGGTTCTGTTTTAGATATCGGTTCGTGTGAGATGTCAGTTGAAAGCATATTTTTACTATAATTATTTTCTGAAATTCTAAGTATACCGTACAATCAACCGTTTTAAAAATAATTCAAATAATTTTATTTTAACCTTGGGCGTTTGCTTACAGCATAATTGGAGAAAGAGATACTTTAGCGTGATTAATGTTATTATATAAAATATCAATAACACTATCGTTCGCACATATTCGTGCACCGGCGGGCGATATCACTGGCAGTATAACACGAAAGCAGACAACCATAACAACATCATCATCGCATTCTAAGATTTAATATAATAAATAAATAAGATTTAATAATAATAAATAGCTTCTAAACTAAAAAAACTACGCTATACCGCCACACTTTTTACCACGAAATAAAAGGAATACTTATTTCATTTCTAATAGGTATATAGTGAAATATTTCGTATTTTAATTTGATATGTGGAGGTTGACGTTCTAGGACTTTTTCTTTTTAAATATGATGATGCGCGAGTAGGGTCAGCAGCAGAAGTAAGTTAACACTTTTACACCTTATTCCATTGTAATAAGATGAAAAACTGTTAACTTACTTCTGCTGCTTGACTTTACTATCGTTTGGAATCGTTGGAATCGGTTGTCATTTGAGTAAATCGGAAAAAATTACAATCATGAGTTAACTTCTCTACTATGATTTGACTGTTAAACTTCGGTTTTGTTTTGATGGATGATCACAGAATAATGGTAATGGTAATTTGCACAAGAGAAGCAACGTGTGCTAAAATGTGAAGGAAATACATACAATAGGGGGTAAACACTAAATAAAATAATCAATAATGTCATATTTTCTCGAAAAAGGATTAAAAGTGTAGTCAAATGCAGAAAAAATCTACGCAAAAGGTTAAATAATCACTAAGTTATGTGTCCAAAGTTTTAAGAAGGGGTTATGTTCTGTCCCTTTTTCGCAAAATGCAATTTCATATGAAACGATGACGCTTGAAGATTGTGACGTCACTAATAGACGGCAACGTGCCGCGCCTCATCGTGTTCGGCGCCGCCGTCGACGCGGCACCCCGGCAGCCTCGCGTAACGTGACGTCACACACTGTTTGCGTTGTCTGCTGACAGCTGTCAAACGAACTAGAAGTATAAATAATCGCTGCTACTATTTTAATATAATTCGGAAATAAACCTAATTATTTACCTGCAAATAAGTTGTTATCATGGAGAACATAACCTCAACATCGTGCACCAACATTGTCACCATTGTAAACTGTGAGTTATTTGAATAAATACCAAAACTGTTTTCACTTTACACGATCTCAGAGTGACGCACACATACGTAAACCAAAATAACGATCTCAGCTTTTGAAAATAAATACGATCTACCGCATCAACAGCTGATTTAAATCACAACAGCGGCTGACTGTTTTGATATTTGACACTTATGACAGATGCTTGAAGGGTGCGTTCCAATACCTGTTCAGAATCGATCAGAATGACTCCGACAAAGTCGAATAAGCCCATTAAATACAATACTTGTTATAAATGTAAAAAGGCCATTAAGACTGCAGACTATTTGAAATGTTCGCTATGCAATCATTTTTACGACATATTGTGTATGAAAATGAATTTAAAAACATATAATACAATAAATAAAGACAGCAAGCAAACATGGAAGTGTCAAAACTGTCAAGAACCGGGGAAAAACCCAACAAAAACTACAATTAAGGACACTAGTGAAGGACAAAGTAGCTTTTCCTCTAAGGATAACATAACGCATAGAAGGCGTATTTTACGTAAAACTCCATAGTGTGAAAGTTTATCTAGCACTTTGAATAATGTTGAAATTATGAGCTCTACATTAATTGACGACAGTAGCTCACGTAGGAGCTTGCCAAATGTATCACATATGGACAACTCACAAATAATAGAACAGAAGTTGGAAATTGAGGGACTTAATATCGAATTGTCTAGCGCTCATGCAGAGATAGTTAAATTGAATACGGAAAATACCAATTTGAAGAGACAGACTGATGACCTAAAGAAGAAAATAAATATATATACTAAATTTGTAAATGAAAATATGACTAAATTTACTACCCCATCTAAGGAATACGGTTTGAACTCACCAATGCAAAATTCAGATCTAGAAATTAAACTATCAGAGGCATACAAGAAAATACAAATCCTGGAAAAAGAAATCAAAAAAATGGAAAGGACAAATAAACAACTTCAACTTAAACTCAGCAAAACACTCACAAGTAATATAGAAATGAAACGTAAATCAGCTACTCTGGATACTAAAAATGTGACTCTTACACGTATACAACAATCAACAAAACTACTGCAGAGAACTGCTCATCAGATACAAAAACAAATCAGTAAGAATGTGCCCCTAGAAAATCGCGATGCAGCCCCATCTATAGACATGTCTCTGTACCATGACAAAGAGAGTACCCGGGAAAATTCTCCTGAAGACCATATGGATGGAACTGAACATGAACATACTAGAACCCATAAACCAAAGCTACTCCTTCTGAGTGATTTTCATGGTGCTGAGTTGTTACTACCTTTATCAAAAATAAGAAGAAATGACTACGATTTCACAGCAGACATTATAAAATACGGAACAACTGAACGAGTTCTACAAGGAGTAAAAGAAAAAATTGCTGACTTCACAAAAAGTGATTGTTTAGTTGTAATGTGTGGTGGAAGTGACTACAATATTAATCCCATAAATAAGGTTCTCAATATGTTAGGAAATACTGCTAAAAACGCCACTGACACCGATATAATATTTTGCGACATACCTTATAGCATAAATAAATATGCCGATCAATACAACAGTTATGTAGAGAAAATTAACTTTGCCTTACATGAGAAGTTTACTAAAAATTGTTCTCATGTCTGGCTTCAAGCCAACAGTATTTATTTAGGACATTTTGACTATGAAATGAATGGGAATGAACTTAATTATAGAGGCAAATATAAACTCGCCAAATGTATAAATAGTGTGTTAAAGAGTGTTAACGAATCTTTCTATAATAAAGGTACTTTTTTATAATTAACAAACCTAGTCAACCTAGTAGGTGAATGAAATCAACCACCGAGGAAGTTAGCATTTCCTACAAATATATATCAGTTTTACACCAAAATATAAATGGCTTAATAAATAAGGCTGATGCATTAAGTGTCCATCTACAAGGTTTTATGAACATTGGAAAGCCTATTGACGTTATCTGTATAACAGAACACAACATGAAATTTGATGACGAAATGCAATTAATGATAGTCAATTATAGCCTAGCTGCTCATTTTTGTAGAAAAAGTAGAGATGGTGGATCATGCATATTAGTGAGAAACATTCATAAATATAAGAGTCTACCAGAGATTGCAGAACTTTCTATACCACATATAATTGAATGCTGTGCAATTGAACTGACAGATCACAAAATCGTAATCATTACTATATACAGAGTTCCTAAAAATGACAATGCACGCATGAGAATATTTTTCGATAAGTTAAGTCAAATTCTGAATAAATTATGTTATACTAATAAAAAAGTAATTATTAGTGGTGACTTCAATATTGACATACTCAAAAGAACCGCAGTCTCAGTAGAATTTAAGAACATATTTCATAGTTATAACTTAAGACTAAGCATAATAGAGCCGACCCGATTATGTAGCAAAACATGCATAGACAATATCATACATAACATTAGAGGAAGCAAAGCTGAAGTTATCGAATTAGCACTCTCCGATCACACAGCACAAGTTTTAACATGTCCAGTTAAGATAACAAATGTTCTGACTCACTGGTACGTAAGAAAAAGAGATCTCAGCCAAGGAAATATTGACAAGTTCATTGAGTGCCTGCAAAATCTAAATTTTAATGAAGTTTACTTATCTGTTGAGTCTAATGAAGCCTACGATCAATTCTCGGACCTTTTCGAATTATTTTATAATCTATGCTTCCCATACCAAAGATGCAAAATATCCTCCATTAAAAAACCTGTATGGATCTCAAAAGGTATTAAACAGTGCTGCAGGCGTAAGAGATATTTACTATGGAAGTGTCGTTTATCTCCTGAACAAGGAGATAAAGAATACTTCAGAAAATACTCGAAACGACTCAAAAAAATTATTAATCTAACTCAAAAATCTCAAAACAATTATCTCATTAAGAATGCGCAAAATAAGTCTAAAGCGACATGGCAAATAATTAACAGTTCTAAGTCAAATCAACCAAGACGTTATATTTCAGAAATATTTTCACATAATAATATACAAACTACTAATCCAAAAAATATTGCGCAAGAATTCAACAACCATTTTATTGACCAAATTCAACCAATTAATATAGTAAATAATAATTCCAATTCTGATAATTCTAATATCTATTTAACTAATAATTTGACTTTTAATTCTCTTAATTCTATTTTCATGCAACCTTCTAGTTCTGATGACATTCTAAAAATAATAAATGGCTTGAGGAATACAAACAGCACTGGGTTCGATGGTGTAAGTACATATATAATAAAAAAAGTATCTCATATAATTTCACCTCTACTTAGTCATATCGTAAATTTGTGCATTAAATGTGGAAGCTTTCCAGAAAAATTGAAATTAACAATTATAAAACCTCTACACAAAAAACATAGCAAAGAAGACATGAATAATTACAGACCCATAGCGCTTATTCCTATTTTCTCCAAAATTATAGAAAAGTATATTTATAATACTGTATCTGGCTACTTTGAACACAATAATTTGTTTGTAAATGAGCAAAAAGGTTTCCGTAAAAACATGACGATTAACATGGCTATCTTTGACTTAGTAGAAACGGTTCTAAAGAATATGGATAAAAGGATCCCAGTATCTGCGTTATATATGGACATGTCAAAGGCGTTTGACTATGTTGACCATAGAATACTTTTAGACAAGCTATATCGCTACGGAATACGTGGTAATATCCATGCTTTAATTCAATCTTATTTAAGCAACAGAAAACAAACTACTCAAATAAGTAAAATATGCTTCAAGACAAAAACGGAACAGATCTACTCATCGGATGTACGAGAAATCCGTTATGGCGTACCACAGGGGAGTGTTTTAGGACCTCTGCTATTTCTCATTTATATAAATGACATGCCTAACACAATTGACCACCCTATGGTTCTCTTTGCCGACGATAGTACAGTAATCTTCTCTGGGAAAAATTTGCAATCTTATGAAGCTGATATTAACAAGACATTAAATACAATTATAGAATGGTTAACAAAAAATAATTTGAACATTAATTTAAGCAAAACAAAACTCATGACAGCAAAAGCAAAAGCAAAGAACGAATTATGTGCCTAATTTTACAATAGCTTATAAAGGACAAAAAATTGAAGACACTGACATAACAAAGTTTTTAGGATTAAATGTAGATGATAAGTTGACATGGAAATATCAAATTGACTCTATATGTAAGAAATTAAATCAATTCTCCTATGCATTATATAATCTAAGAAAAAAAGTTAATCTGGCTGCAGTGCTTACCGCATACCATGCATTTGTGACTTCAACTTTGAGATACGGTATAATATTCTGGGGGAACTCGACAGATCGAGAAATTGCGTTTCGAGCGCAGAAAAAGTGTCTAAGATCTTTATGTGGTATCAGTTCTTTGGAATCTTGTAAGCCCCATTTTCAAAGACATAAGATCCTAACTCTTCCTAGTTTGTATATCTATGAAATGTGTGTTTTCGTGAAATGTAACTCCCATTTGTACCTAAACTTTAAGAGCACTCGTTTACAACATAAAATAAAATACCCAATGATACCCAAAACAATGTTATTCCAAAAAAATGTAGTTGGAATGGCACCGAAGATATTTAATAAACTACCAAAGTGTTTAATGTCAATAGATCAACTACATATGTTTAAAAAAGCCTTAAAAAATGTTCTAGCTCATAGAAGTTATTATACCATAAATGAATATATAAATGATAGTGACTTTGACATGCATGCTCAACAATTTGTAAGCCGCAAGGCGCCACATAGTGAAACTAACCATAATTCTGCAACATCCTGTAACCTATGTTGGACAAATAAATGATTTTATCTTTATCTTTTATCTTTATCGTTTCTCTAACAAGCACATTTAAAACGGTTGTAATTTCGTAATTCTTTGAGATATCTGAATTGGATTTTAGTCCCTAGGCATATTATTTGCCTTCTTTCTTTTGGAGTAATAATAATTTTCGAGTCGACACCCCTATTAGGATACTAAATTAATATCCTTCTGAAATGAATGAAACAATGATCAAGCAACGTAAAAAATATCAACCTGGTGAGGTTCGAACCCACATCCTTTATGCCTTCCAGGCAGAAGTGCTTTGCCAAGGGTAAGCCATAGGTCAAGTTAACCATTCCAAAAAAACGTTCGAATTCGAAGTTCAATTTCACATAATTGGAATGCATCAAGCATGCATTTACACGTTATTTACATCTGAAACAAGTTCAATTTCACATAATTGGAATGCTTAATTGTCGTCACAAAACTGACACCGAGTTAATTTTTATTTAACAACTCACGCTAATTGGGTACACGAATTTTAAAAAATGCCCACGTAATAAATAACCGTTACTATTACGTCTTTCGCACAGGATAAAGCTTACCAAACCTGCAAACAAATTAATATATAACCACCACTTTCGTTGTTCCTAAATGCGAAGATGGTTTATTTTTCCATTATATTCTTTCTCTCTGTATCATATCGTCTAAAAAATGATCGGGTAACTTCCTCGTTAAAATAACACGAAACAAAATATTTAATTAAATAATTTGTTTCGTTATAAAGGTATTCCTAAATGTAATACAAAACACCTACCTTTACTGTTATTGACAACTTAGAAAACACGGCAATTGCTAGCAAACTGTTCGGATCACGGCCATAAAAAACTTCCAAGGTCTCCTGTGTGAATAACATTTTCAGATAGTGTCGTCACAATTTTGCTCTTTCGCCCTCGCCCACGAAAATTACTCGGAGGGCGTCAAAACACACTCGCGCTGCAAAAAAACAATTGAAGACTTATTTCCAAATGAAAATAACGATATAATTGAAATGCAGATACATTCAATTTTGCTCCAAAAGCAGCATTTTGTGTGCACTATTTACATGCAAATTACAAGATGAAAGTGGTTGGAATCTATTGTAATGCATCGTACACGAAAAAGAAGTGATCTCCCTACACGAGCTTAACAATGTTCAATAAAGAAAAGGCTTCTGACCCAACCACCGTGTTGAATTTGCAAACTAAGCAAGTTCTACATAACGCAGTTATTGTGCCGAAACCACAAGCTTTGAAAGCGTAGAAGTAAAATCTATCTACAAAAACAGTATGTTTTTACTTTAAACATTTCTTCTTCCATTTAAATAAAATCATAATAAGGACATAATTTTATTATTACTTAAATCAATTTAAATTAGGTATTTATGTATACGTGAAATTTATTTATTTAAAATAATTACACAGCATTACGGTTAAAAACTAAGTCACTGTGAATTACAAATGATATATATACACTGCATTTTAATATATGACAGAAGAATTACATTTATCCATTATATCACAGTACCTTAAGCTTTCACGATACACAATTCCCCAACTACTTCCAAAGACATCCAAGTACTGATGCAAGAAGCGCATTAAGGCTGTGTAGAGCTCTGACAAAAGGAGAGTTTTTGCGCGCTATGGTGCGCGAAATAAAACAACGGAATTTCTTCACCTATAGATTTAAACTACTGTCAAAAGATTTTATTACAAAAGTATGTACGCAAGTCTTATGCATTGTTCAGTCAAATGCAGACCGTAGTGAATGAGTTATCTCGCAACATCAAGAACTACGTAACGGGCTACCAAGCGAGCGGAATATAATATAACTAACACAACTGATAACAGAGCATAATGTTCCATAAATCGCTTAGCTGCATCGCAACCATATTCCATTCTACATGACAATGTATCGCGTTCCATAACAGTCAACCTACAATGCCACCGGACGAAATTCACTGCCAAAATGCTGTATGAGCGCCTCCATAAAAGTTAAAAGCTTTCCCCGCAAAAAGTGCAGGGATAAAATAAAAGTGCACGCAGAAAGCTGTGACACAAATGCGGGGTCGTGTACATGCAGTGAACCGAAGTCCCACGAGACTTCAGGCTTCGGGAAATATTTCCTAGTACGCTTTGGAGCGTAATGCGGGTTTTTACGCTGAAATTGGCGGTGTGTCCGCGGAGTTAAAACTGAGCACGTATAGATAGTGTGTAATGTTGTGAATGAACAAAAACGGGCGTTGATTTTGCGGGCCCTGTGCTCACGCGATAAAGAGAGTGATTAGAGACCATTTCGGTACAGTAGCGTTTTAAAATGATAATGTAATTTTTACGGTGATCTAAATTTTTACATATACGTTCGGACAGCAGGTAGATTTCTAGTGAATTGCGTACAAAGGAATAAATATTATTTTGTTTCTCGTAAATTGAAACACACACACTTGTACGGAAACGTAGGTATACATTTTCCAAGTTTGTGTAAGCTCAACTCGATACGTGATCGTCATACGTTTACTTCCCACAAACACAACCTACCCTCGTCAGATTTAATATAATATACAAGTGCATACGTCTTCAGAGCACACCAAATATATAATATTAGTAAATAGTTTTTAATATCTTAGCTGCCTGTGATACGCAGCGTAGAAGAATAATTTAGTTTTTGTCTACGGTAAAACAGAAGAAGAAAAATGGTTGAGTTTGATAGTTGAATTGAGATGAAGTTTTTAAAATAATAAATAATTTTAATGAGTCAAAAGCGAGTTGTTATCTGTTCCATACCGTAAAAGGCGGAAATATTATTCGCAACATACGTACCGGAAGGCGCGGCGTGGGTAGGCCCCCCACAAGATGGACTGATGACCTGGTAAAGGTCGCGGGAGTCCGCTGGATGCGGGTGGTGCAGGAACGGTCACTTTGGCACTCTTTGGGGGAGGCCTATGTCCAGCAGTGGACGTCTTTCGGCTGATATAATGATAATGATGATTACAACTAAAAAGCCCCGGGCTTAAATATTTTTTCAACTCAATCCTTACTAATATTTTAAATGCGAAAGTGTGTGTGTTTGTTTGTCCTTCTTTCACGTCGCAACGGAGCATCGTATTGATGTGTTTTTTTATATGGAGATATTTTAGAAGCTGAAGAGTGACATAGGCTTTTTCCAGCGGGAAAACATCTAATTCCCACGGGAAAATTCAATATGTTACATTTTCCTATAACCACGCCGGCGAAGCCGCGGGCATCAACTAGTTTAAATAAATCTAAACTTGTGGCAAACATTGACACGATTTGCCTATACATAACGTAAGACGTTTGTAGACCCTAAACTATTGTATTCGTGACGCCTATCGTGCAAGTTCCCATAACAAAGGCCAAGGTTCGTCCAAACTTAAACACCTACAACATGCCTACTAATATTGGTAATTCCAATCTACGAATCAAACAAGACGAACACTTAATGGCAAAGCATTTAACGTCTGGTTACCGCTTTTGAACTAAACTTCAAATATCTGCAGTAACTATGTATTTGGAGTCAATATAACAACATCGTGAAAACAAATAGTTTGTCAGATTGCGGGCTTTAACAATGAGGTCGTGTCAATGGAGCGAGATCTTGAAAGTTGATTGCAGTGTTGAATAGCTCAAGAGGATGGACAACTAGTCGTGACAATAAATTGTTTAGGAAGTCTTCGATAATAATAATAATTCATACTTCATTTATTATTAAAAACGTATTTTACAGAATGATGTCCAAGTACTAAAATATTATATTAAGGGATACATTTTACGAGGGCCTGAACTAGGATACCCTGTTTTTTAGGCAATTGGAAAGATCAGTGTAACTATTTTAAACACACTTGCAAAACATAAAAAAAACTACGTTTAAATACAGTACAAAACTTAACAACTAAACAAATAGTATTTATTTTATTTACATAAATCAAGATTCGTTTTATAACAATAAATAGGTTCTCTGTGTCTTCGTACGACATTTTCTGAAGGGCATCTCGGAGAGTTTTCTTAAATTTAGTATAGATGAGAGAGTATAGATCTAACTTGGCATTTAACCTGTTGTAAAGGAACGGAACCAAGAAAACGTAAAATCTGGAGGAGAATACACATTTCCTATATGAATGTTGGAGGCAAACAATATATTTTCGTCTTTTTCTACCGTGTTCAGAGTTGTACGGGGTTGCGGAGTAGTTGTCGAACAGTGAGCACTTCACATGACGCATAGAGAAGGTTAGGATGGTAGAGGAAAGAGCTGAGTGTAGATACTTTTAGGACAGCTCTTTGGGCTCTTTCTAGGGTGTAGTTTCAGCTATACCACCCCATGAAGAAATGCAGTAGGTTAGTATCGATTGGCATATCGCAAAATATACTTACTTGACATTTGCTTGATTAAACGTGGTTCCGCGATCGAGCGAAGTTTTTTAAACAAATATTAGCTTCCGAACTCTATTGCACAACGCTTCGATATGATACTTGAATGAATAATTCCCAAATATTTTGTTTTAGAAATGCTATTTATCGCTGGGCATATACATCGGCTATCAGTGGAGTTCTGACACACACTTGTGTGCAAATAGAGCTTATGATTGCTTGTGGTCAAGGATTTGTGCATGGAAAACTTTATAAAGTTAGTCTTTTCCGAGTGAAGTGTTAGTAGGTGATGCTGAAGCCAACATTAAGTCCGCGCTGTGCATACGTATATATACTTCATCTGTTGATTTTGCAGAAAAAAGTAGGATAGTGTCGTCAGCGTAGGAAATAATTTTACCCTTTGGCAAGATCCAGGAATATCCCAATTGTCTGATTACCCTTGTCGAGTTCCTGGACTACGTAGTGAGTCAATATTTCATGTACAGCATCGGCTGTGGATAACAGACCTAAAACCAAACTGATACTTTGAAAAAATGTAGTGTTTTTCTAAATATTGGACTAGTCTACTATTGATGATTTATTCTAGTAATTTAGATGTTGATGGTAATATAGAAATAGGTCTGTAATTTCTTATTTGTGCTTTGTTGCCAGATTTGTAGATAGGGACGACAATGGATTTTTTCAGACATTTGGGAAAGATTCCTTCAGAGAGGAACTTTTGTAAATCATAGCTTAGGGGTGACACCAGGATGTGCCTGAAAGCCTTTAGAATTTTATTTGAGATGCCATCCCAACCAACAGCGGAATGGTTTTTTAGGGCCGTGATGAGCCTGTCTACCTCGGCTTCATCCGTGTCTAAAAGCACAAATGATTTTGTACAGTAGTGAAGTGAAGGATAGACGAGGCCAATCTGTTTTTTTCTGGATTTTTTCAGCCAGATTCTTTCCTATGTTTACTAAGAAATCATTTGCGCTATTCGCAGATGACAGCCGAGAAGAGCAAGTTTGTAATAGGCTTGAAGACGATTCACGTTGTTTTGCTATGTATGTTACATTTTTCCCGTACTTCCTAACTAATTTACTATTCGTTCCAGCCATTTCTAGTTGCTTTTTATCGTAGTCGGTTTTTACTTTTTTTAATAAGCTATTACAAAAGTTACGATACCGATGTCAATTGAAGTATAGGGTTATTTAGATTTGACTTAGCTTTAAAAAGAAGTTTATCCCTGTACCTCATGCAGCGAACAAGGCCGGGTGTGATCCAGGGCTTAATATTGTAATACTTCTTTCTTAAACATGTGTTCATTGTATTTTGTAAAATTGAATGTTGAACCTTATTATTCAGGTATTGCATACTAGAATCTGCGTCAGCGGAACTGTAGACAGGGCCAAAGTCAGTGTTACGTAAACCATCGTCAGGTTTGTTTATATTTAATTTAGTGAATCATGTGATTTTCGAAACAAGGTCAGTAGGGCAGCATAGCTGTGGTCAGTCACTGCTGAGTTAGTAACTAATGCTAGTGCTGGGAAATTCTATTTAGCCATGCTGTGGCCTAAATAGGAGCCGCTCTGGTGCGTGGGAGGCGTGTGCGGGGAGTAATCCATGGAAGGAACATAGGTTAAGATAGCTCTGGGCTGACGAGTCGACGCTCCCAGGAAGAATATTGATGTTTATGTCTTCGATAAGTACTATACTATTAAAGGATGAAAGTTTTCTAACATTTTCACCTAGAGACTGATATTTCTAAAGGAAGGCGGCCTGTATATTGCCAGTATCACAAGATCTGTTCCGATTTTGATGACTAGTCGATTACAGTCTATTATATTAGGTTCTTCAGCTATAGCATTTAAATAAGTTTTAACATCAACTACTATGCCATCATTGTGGTTGTAATTACACTTACTATGGTACACATTATAACGTGGCATGATAGGCAAATTGCTTTCATTACTAAGCCAACATTCCGTCAAAATATACACATCGCAGTTATGGCTAAGTCTATGTTGGAAAACACTGAAATTATCAAAGTTTTTAGCAATGCTGCGTATATGTTAGCAATGCTGAGTAAGTATGACTAATGGATTACGTCTAGGGGATATAAGTTGATTACAATATTCGACGTCACAAGTTTTAGACTCGGACACAGAGAAGCTATCTAGTTCAGAGAATAAACTATTACTAATAGGTACCTACTAGTAAAATAAGGCTAAGATAAAAAATACAAAAGTACTAAGATAGATGTTATAAGCTGTGTAATATCCATTGTGTATCCAATTATAGCCAGGAATGTTAAATAATTGTTTAGCCTGCTTTTGGTTTAGAGGAAGATCCAAAATGTTTTCAACGGGCACCTACATCACATTTTAGGGCGTCGATGTGCAATACTGAAATCTCTTTTTGTAAAACATTGTTTATGCAAAACAAGACCAAAAGTACAAAGCAACAGCAACACCCATGATATACCATGTGTAGGTTAAAAATATAAGTACAATTGTAGTGGGGTTCGGTGCTAGGAAGGTCAGTGAGCCAATTAAACACGATGAGTTGCACAGGAGACTTGTGTATTCAGTTTTGGTACAGCGAATTGTAATGACAGAATAACCTATTCTAGCTACTACGTCGATAGAGGCTGCTTAGATTATATACCGCAGGACTGAGGTCAGTGCCTTGCGGGAATATTATCCAAGGTGAGCGATATCCCTATACTAGTGACTTAACAGATAGGTCCGAGCTTGATCAGAGCGAGTTGATGCAAGTCGTGCGCGTACCTGTTCACCTAGCTATATTGTTCCCACATTACATTGCCTAAAACTGCTAACCCATCCGAACTCAAAGACCTACGACCTATAAGTATTTTGCCGTGTATTTCAAAAATACTAGAAAAGGCTGTGGGCTCTCAGCTAACTCATTACCTTGAGTCAAACAACATTCTGCCTAGTGTTCAATCAGGTTTCAGAAAGGGGAAGAGTACAGTGACGGCTTTACTTGATGTCACTGACAATATTTTCTGTGCACAGGACAAGGGAATGTGTACATTGTTAGTACTCCTTGACTTTTCCCGCGCCTTCGACTGCCTTAACATTAATCTACTTCTATCAAAGTTGAGTTACTATGGCTTCGACATTAATGCATTGAGATGGTTTCACAGTTACCTTAACAACCGTTGTCAATTTGTAAAACTAAATCTTAGTGATGGCTCCACGCGGGCTTCTGCACTTGCCGGCCTCGAAAGAGGAGTCCCTCAAGGGTCAGTTATTGGTCCGATCCTGTTTATTTTATACTCTGCTGATATAGGGTCACACATCACACACTGCAAGTACCACATCTATGCGGATGATGTACAAATGTACATCTCATGCAAACCTTCCGAACTAGAGAGCACCATAGAAAACCTTAATGCGGACCTTTCAAGAATTTCTAACTGGGCAACAGAAAATGGGTTAATTCTTAACCCAAGCAAGACTAAATATATGGTTTTTGGCAGCAAATAACAGCTAGCTAGCACCAGTCTTTCAAATCACGTTATGCTTATGAATATGCCTATTGAGCGGACACAGGAAGCGTGCAACCTAGGTCTTTTGATGGATGGAAGCCTTCGTTATGAGAAACACATTGCCAATACAGTCAGAAGCTGTTTTTATAAAACATCGGCATAAACAGGAGAATCTCTGTCTTGAAACTAGCTGCATTTAACACTCCCTCACCTGTTGGTTATGCCCCTTCTGCAATTCATTCATTTCATTGCCATACGGTTGCTGGACAACGTAATTTAATATATAATTTGTCAACATAGTTTAATTTATAATTAAGTATTGTTTTTGTAAGCCCAATTTCATGTCCATGCTGTTTTGTTTGACGTTTAGAGTTTAGTTTGTCTTGTCTTCTCTTCACTGGCGCTAGTGGTACTGTTCATGTATGGGCTGCGTTCATTTTTACCATTAAGGCCCACACGCACGTAGTGGTTTGTTGGGATGAAACTACTGACAGGCCAACAAACATTTATTATTTAATATTATAAAAAAAACCGTTCATTGCTTTTTTGTGTATTTTATTTTTTATTTTTTATGTTTGTATTTTAGTTAAGTATATAGGTATTTCCTTTTAATTGTTTTGTTTGTTACTCTCCGTGCTCTCACCGAATGGACCCTGCGGAAGACCAGCGCTGGCTGCAAAGCTAGCAACATGCTGAGCTGGGTCCATTTCGTGACAAAAAGGAAATGTGCTTTTTTTATTATTATCTGTGTTGTGTTTGTCACGAATAAATGTTTTGATTGATTGATTGATTGATTGACATTATTAGGCGGCTGACCCCATTAAGCTAGGATAAATCTTAACAGCGCGCATTCTCAAGGGACCGTATGGGCGACATCTCTCGGGGAGTTGGGTAAACACTAAGTGTATGCAAGTTTCTAATGTATACAAAGCTATTGGTAACTATCGTGGTTATGTTTGGAATATTCAAAATAACGTAAAACTTTAGGTACCATATTTTACAATACTTGGGAAGGTTGTTTATTTACACATGTCACTAGCGACATCTATGATTTTGTCTAAGAACTATTCATAAACATATTTGTATTTAACTTATTTTAAGGGTTGTGCACTTTAAGAGGCTTCTAAATGATATAAACATGCTATCCTTTATAACTGAAATAGTAAAAGTTTAGTCTGCTTTACAAAGACAATAATAAAGTGCGGATAGTGGTCGATTGCGAGGACTACTAGCGCCATCTAGGCCCGTTAGTGGGAACTAACCTACATAATTAAGCGATAAACCTTATTATTAATGTTTCAGTCTCCCCCTCTGTTACTGAAGGCGACCCGACGAGGTAACAGGATTATGTGGTTTGTTTTCCTGACCGTGTGCATCGCTGGCCGGCAGGGCCGGTAGGGCCCGTCTTCTTCTGTAGACGAGGTCGACCTCGTCTTCGCAAAGGCTTAACTGGTTCTGGTGGAGAAGCCTCGTCTCCTTTATATGGGACAAGCGCGGATGTATGGTAGGTTCCGATGCCCTCTTGTGGTCTATCAGGGTTAGCGAGCACGTACGTGGAGGCACCCAGCTTTTCTTTAATGACGTAGGGTCCGTCACGACGTGGAGCAAATTTGGAACTCACGCCTTTGGAGGTTCGGCTTATGGTATGTGCATTAGTGAGAACCAGGTCGTTGGGTTTGTACCCAGGATCAGATCGTCGCTTTCTGTCTGCATATTCTTTTCTCTGCTCTTCCTTGTGTTCCCTTACTTCTCGCGCCCTCTGCAGCGTGTTGGTAAGGAGCAGCAGTTTTGGTGTAATTTCCGGAACGAAGTTCTCGGATAGGATGATTTCTCGGAGGTCATGTTCGTTGTCATCCGGTGTTTTAAGTTCGCGGGCGAACGTCAGGTAGGCTGGAGTGTAACCGGTAACAAGGCAGGTAGCCGTATTCATAGCGAACCTGATGATTGGTAACTTATCTTCCCAGCTCCGGTGGTAATCTGCCACTAAAATAGCGAGCTGTGTTTTAAGGTCGCGGTTTTTCCTTTCTACAGGGTTTGCGGATGGGTGGTAGACCGGAGTGAATTGATGGGTCATGCAAAGACAGTAAACTACCTGTTGCATTACGGCACTCACAAACTGTGATCCATTGTCACTGATTAGCCTGCGAGGCATACCATAGCGTAGGAATATTTCATTAACTAACAAGGTGGCACAGTTCTCGGCACTCGCAGTCTGTAGTGGAAACAGTTCTATCCACCCCGTTGCCACGTCTTCTGCTATAAATATCCATGTTTTCCCACTGTCTGTAGCGGGCAACGGTCCAAATAGATCAAACGCGACTACTTCAAAGCGTTGATTGAGTGTGGTGGTCTGTAACAGTCCTGCGGGCTTCAGGTTGCTAGGCTTGTATCGCTGACATTGTAGACATTTCTTTACGTACTCTTCTATATGCTTTCGCATTCCCTTCCAGTAGTATCTACGCGCAATTCTTTGGTAGGTTTTGTCTACTCCATAATGGCCAGCAAGCGGATTGTCGTGGTACACCGACAATACATTGAGCCACTCTTGCTGGGGAACCACTAACTGGGCGTCATCTTAGTCTTCTTTAGGGTTGTAGCGGTAAAGTAATCCTTTGTTCAAGAGGTAACCTTTGTTACTCCAATACGTTCCAGTTTCAGTGTTGTCATCTTCGAGTGCGTGAATGATTTTCCCGACGTATTCGTCCTTTAGTTGTTCTTGACGTATTTGGGAGGGGCTCTTCGTAGGGGCATCCACAACAGCCACACTGCATATCTCGCAGGAATCAGCGGTAGCTTCGTGACACACTGGTCGTGAAAGGCTGTCGGCTATGACATTCGTTTTCCCAGGAGCGTATTTTATTGTCAAGTCATAGGCCTGTATTTCGAGAGCCCATCTTGCTAAGCGGCCTGTTGGGGATTTGAGGGTCATTAACCATCTCAGGGCTTGGTGGTCGGTGACTACGGTCACTTTGAGGCCTTCTACATAGCCCCGAAACTTGCCAAGTGCCCATACTAGGGCTAGCGCCTCTCGTTCAATCGTGGAGTAGTTCTTCTCTGCGGGGTTGAGTAGTCGACTCGCGTATTCGACAAGGTGCTCGGTCTCTCCCTCCCCCTGGACTAGAACAGCTCCAAGAGCATAACCACTTGCGTCCGTTTTCAATGTATATGGTTTAGCTTCGTCCACTTGCTGAAGCACCGGTGCGGTCGTCAGGCATCGCTTAAGATTTGTGAACGCATTCCTTTGCTCCTCGCCCCAAGTCCATATGGCCTTCTTTCTAGTGAGTCGGGTTAATGGTTCACTAAGCTTAGCGAATTCTGGTATGAAGCGACGGTACCAGGAACATGTTTGCAAAAAGGACAGTAGCTGCGAGATGGTTCTCGGTTCGGGCATCTGGGTTATTGCCGATACTTTGCCGGGGTCAACTTCTAGCCCTTGTGGAGTTATATAGTGCTGACAGGTTACAATCTCGCAGCCGTTTGAGAACCCTATCTAGGTCTTCAAGATGAGACTCGAAAGAGTTTGAGAAAATTATGAGATCGTCTAGGTACGCTAGCATTTTGACATCTTCCAGGCTGACTTGTACACGATCTATGAGGCGTTGGAAGGTGGCTGGGGCGTTCCGTAGCCCAAAAGGCATCCTTTTGAATCTGTAGATGCCAAATGGTGTTATAAATGCCGTCTTATCCTGGTCCTCATCTCGGACTTTCACTTGCCAATAACCTGCACGAAGATCAAGTGTTGACATGAACGGTGTCGGCTTTGCGGCATGCAGCAAATCATCTATCCTTGGCATAGGGTATACGTCTGGTACTGTGACAGAATTCAGTCTTCTATAATCAATACATACTCTGATACTTCCGTCCTTCTTGGGTACCATGACTACCGGCGCTGCCCATGGGGACGAGCACGGTTCTATCACTCCATCCTTTAACATCTTTGCTACCTCATCTTTGAGCATTTGTCGTCGTGGAGGTGATACACGATATGGAGGTACCGATATAGGTCCATGGTCACCGGTGTTGATACAATGTTCTGCTAGTGTAGTTGGCTCACGACTAAACTCGAATACCAATTGATTTGTTCTTAGAACGCCGGTCAGTTCTTTTTTCTGGTCAGCAGTTAGAAGTTCCGGTTGGATTGTTTCAATCGCGACGGACCCAATGCCAATGTCTTCGGGATCTGGAAACAAGGTTCTCGAATGAGGGGATAGGTCATTGTCCGCGTTGAGCCAGCTCATCTGGGCGTCTCGGAACATGAAGTCATACCGGGGTGAGTACCCGTCAAAAAGCTCGGCCCCTGCGCGTTTCAAAGGCCGCGTTGTTTCTGGGATGGCTATCGGCACCAGTTTGTATTTGTCTGTAGCCGACTCGGCAGGTAGAGTAGGTTCCTCAAAAGGTAAAGCACGTTGCATCGTGGTAGTTGCACTGGCTTCAGGTAGGGAAGCAACCTTCAACTGATTAAACCCACAAGCAGGTTGTCTACTGGCATCATCCTCTAGGTATGCTTCAGATAGGCCACTAGCCAATTCTTCATGGAGATCATATATGATGTCTGGCTTGTCCAAAAAATGCCACGTCATCTGAGCCAAATTTAGGATCATGCCCGCGTCCTGTATGAACCGTACTCCGAGGAGTGTCTTATTGTCACGTGATTGCGGTAAAATAACGAAGGTCGTAGGGATCGTTCGTCCACACAACTCTACCGTGACTCTCACCTTCAGTATGGTTTGTAGTCTTGGGAACCCATCAGCCTGGGTCACTTCTGCTCTTTCCGTGTAGAACTGGTATCCCTGAGCTTGCAGACACTGGTACAGCTGGTATGATGCTGCGCTGGTTTTGGCGCAGGTGTCCACAAATGCTGTTTCTGCAATTCGGCCTATTCCAATACCAATAAAGGGTCTTGGCTGCGCATCTGTATCGGGAACAGGTACCGTGTTGACGGGACAGAAAGCCACGTCGGTCGCTTCAACTTTAGGAACTCTGCATGTTGGGCAGCGACTCCGGATGACGCCAGGGGCTCCGCATCCGTAGCACGATACAACAGGTTGCGATGGAGATGGTGCCTGTGTAGAAATCTCCATGCGGTAAGATGTCCGCTGAACAGTGTGAGGATGTGGAGCGGTGCGACCTTGAAGCACCTTCTCTCTTTTGCGAAAGACGTCGATTGTATGGCTGAAGTTGCGGCAGTGCAGACATCGCACCTTATCCCTCCGCTCACTTTTTGTCTTTGTAAGCTCGCGATATCGTTCAGCAGCAGTTGGTCCCAACTCCTGGTATAGGCGCTCGGCGCTCAAAGCGGCTCGCAGTAAGTCATCAAACGTTGCCACCGACTCCCGAGGCACTTTGTCTTTTATTCGCTCGTGTAACGCAGTATAAACCATATTGATTTGGTGCGTCTCTGCAATGGCTGGCGGCGGTAATTAAGCAAACAGAGCGCGTTTTTGAGCAATATACGACTCTGTTAGCATGTCCACAGACTGCTTCACGGTGACTATATCGGACATCACCAAGTGGGCGGGTCGTTGAGGAGCAAACGCACGGCGCAGTCGGGCCTCGAAATCGTCCCACTTCTTAACGGTGTCCTTGATTCCGTTCCAACATGTCGCCGCGTCATCCCTTAAAATCAACGGGACGCTAAGCAGGGCGTCTTCATCCTTCATCTTCTCCACCATCTTGAAGACTGAAGCGGCGGTCAGGAATGCCTCCACTCGGGCCGGATCGCGTGCTCCATCAAACACAAAGTTGGTTGCAGCGAAGGACGATCGGCGCTCCTCTATCTGTGCAGCTGGGGTGGCAGGCTCCTGCCGAATTATTGTCGCCAAGAGCTGCTGGAACTGGTCGTCTGTCATGTTTACAGTCATCTTGCTGTCCTCTTCCTTCTTCACCAACGCAGCTCTCGATCTGGTGAGTATTGGCACCCTTCCTTCTTTTCTAGCCCTAACGTTGTGCGCCAGTTTGTAGTGGGTTCGGTGCTAGGAAGGTCGGTGAGCCAATTAAACACGATGAGTTGCACAGGAGACTTGTGTATAGTTTTGGTACAGCGAATTGTGATGACAGAATAACCTATTCTAGCTACTACGTCGATAGAGGTTGCTTAGATTATATACCGCAGGACTGAGGTCAGTGCCTTGCGGGAATATTATCCAAGGTGAGCGATATCCCTATACTAGTGACTAAACAGATAGGTCCGAGCTTGATCAGAGCGAGTTGATGCAAGTCGTGCGCGTACCTGTTTACCTAGCTATATGGTTCCCACATTACATTATTAGGCGGCTGACCCCATTAAGCTAGGAAAAATCTTAACAGCGCGTTGTACCATTCTCAAGGGACCGTATGGGCGACATCTCTCGGGGAGTTGGGTAAACACTAAGTGTATGCAAGTTTCTAATGTATACAAAGCTATTGGTAACTATCGTGGTTATGTTTGGAATATTCAAAATAACGTAAAACTTTAGGTACCATATTTTACAATACTTGGGAAGGTTGTTTATTTACACATGTCACTAGCGACATCTATGATTTTGTCTAAGAACTATTCATAAACATATTTGTATTTAACTTATTTTAAGGGTTGTGCACTTTAAGAGGCTTCTAAATGATATAAACATGCTATCCTTTCTAACTGAAATAGTAAAAGTTTAGTCTGCTTTACAAAGACAATAATAAAGTGCGGATAGTGGTCGATTGCGAGGACTAATAGCGCCATCTAGGCCCGTTAGTGGGAACTAACCTACATAATTAAGCGATAAACCTTATTATTAATGTTTCACAATTTTAATTATGTTAAATCAGTTCCTGTTAGTTGTATATTCATTCAGTAAAATTTTCAACGACAGCAAATTAAAAAAAACGTGAGCATTAACTTTCGGACTAAAAAAATCCACATCATGCCCCGAATTACACTCAATTTACCATCCGTCAATCGTATTGACATGAGCATGCCAGTGAAATGTAAAAAGTGTCACGAGTGATTTCGTACAACAAACGCAGATTTATTTGGTTGAGATTAAGTTAATCCGTGATTAATCCGGCCCCAGTTGCGTGTGACGAGGGTCAGAGCTCTGTGACAGCGCGATAATTGTGGTGTTATGATATCAGTTGGGTTTGAAACGTAGTGCAGAGATATAGTTTGTCCATTCAGGGCCCATGACGACACATATGCGTCAGACCGCTTTCCGCTACATACGAGGAAAACCACGGGATCGGCTACGAGCGTAGCGTGTAGCGATTCTGGGCAATGAATGTGTTAAAATGACGAAAAGTACTTAAAAGGAACCATTACGGACATCTATTGTCTAATTGTTATCTTCAAAGAGGGTTGATATTTTATTATTTTATAACACAACAATAAAACTTAAACGGACAACGAAACGGTACAGGAACACAACTAAATAAATTAAAATAGAAAAAAGAACATAATAATACTAGACACCGTCCCCAAGGTCACGCATTGGTGTAAATGAGCCCAACATGTTGTCGTCGTTTTCTCACCGCACAGCAATGCTAAGCCTAGTAGGGTTGTAAAACAATTACGCAATAGTTAGCAGCAAGCTAATGTCGAATATTTTTTTAAATTTTAAGTGAAGCAAACTATAGTTGCCACAACCCTAGATGATTCGGTCGCAAAGGCTGACATGCAGTTGGTGCAGCAGAGAATCGCTAAACAGTCAGTCTACTATACCTAAAAAATTAACAGAGACGTGATAAAATAAATGAAAATTTAAGCACGAGTAAACTTAATTATATTTATAGCTTTTGCATAAAAACGTTGCCTTCTTTGGGGTTTTACAATCCCATGCCCTGATGCTCAGCTAGTTAAGAAATTACTTATGTGATAAGATGTTATGATTGCTATTATAATATGCCACTTTTAGCGTAGCGAGAACTGTCGAGCGAGCCGACGTAATCACGTAACGTTCCGAACGCGCGTTAGGACAATTTAACAGTCATTTTTCCATATAAAAAACCGGCTAAGTGCGTGTCGGCCAACGCGCAGTGTAGGGTTCCGTAGTTTCCTGTCTGTCTTAGTTACATCGACGTGCGGTGCGGTTGCTTCGGCCGAATTTGTACGAAAATTGGCCCTTCCACTACTCGACTCGACTATTACTCGGTAACTACTTATGCCTACTTGTCCGTGTCGAAGGAAATCTATCCTTTTAAATACATTATATGTACTACTATCACGATTTTTTTTACATCACTAGTAGTAGCCACTTAGCCGGCAGGGGGGAGGGGGTGGCACACATGACTCGAACAAAAATGAGGGCTTTAAAGCCCAATATATCGCAAACAAATCACTGATTTGAAAAAAAGTTTTACGAAACCCATAATATTTTTAAACGAGCTATCCAACGATACCCCATACTATGAAATTCGCAACGAGTGGTGATAAATTAAAACACGACCGTAGGGAGTGTTTTAAATCGACACGAGTTGCGAATTACCTATTCGCAAGTGTATCGTACAACGTTTTACTGTACATATGGCTCTTTAAAGTTTCGACATATGCACAAAAAGTGCTCTTTTCCGCACTAGTGCGGGAAAGTAGCACCATATGTACTGTAAAAAATATTTTTAAGATTTTATTGTACTGTTTGTTCGGCGTAATTGATTTATATACCCATGCCGAATTACAGTTATCTAGTATTAATGGTTACTGAGCTAAGCCGAAGACGGACGGAGAGACGGACAGACGGACATGGCGAAACTATAAGGGTTCCTTGTTGACTACGGAACCCTAAAAAGTTACGTTCGACATCAGGTCGATCACGTAACGCGTTGTACGTGCCAGGTAGATCTAAATGTCACTTTATGTATGGGAAAATGACAGTTGAGTTGTCCCACAGTTGTCCTAACGTGCGTTCGAAAAGTTACGTGATAAACCCGGTGGACTTTAAATTACTGTGAATGAGTAGGAGTGCAGATATAAAACATCACTTTTTACTGGAAAATGTATACCTTTAACATTTCGTGAACATTTCGTGAACCTTTAAGCGTCAGGAGCCACATAAAGGGAAATGAACGTGCAACAAAACCTGTTAAAATTTCTGAAAAAAATCCCACAGTTGTACAGCGGAGGTTAAATTTTCCGTCCTTTTGTCACTGAGCGCGAATTGTTGGGTTTAAAATTCCGCTCCACATGCTCTTACTACAAAGAAACCGTAACTGTATTCACTGGGCGCGCTGTCCGTAATAATTCCAGCTTCAGACTGGCCAGAACACTCGCAAAGTTGAATAATTCAAAAATTCTCATCGTACTGACGAAAACAAGTAGGTAGAGTAAACTGGGGCTCAGTTGGCAAAAATACACACCTTCAGTATGAGATGGACGACATGAGTTCATTTATTCTGTCTGAGCGCAGTTTTGTTGGTTTAAATGGATCCATAACGCCCGCCTTACCGACGCGCGATTTGTTTTGACCGGGGACAATTAACGAATTGTGTCAAGTGTAACACACAACAGTTGTTGGGTAGGGCACACGAATACAGTAGCCGGACATAATGACGTTTGCTTTTAAATTAGGACCGTGTTACATGACCCGTGTATACATACAACGTGTTAAAAAAATACAAAAACGTTTAAGGGCATAACCGGCATCGTGTTCTGATAAGAAAAAAGTAAGAGATTTTTTTACTTTTGTATGGATAAGGTCGCGTAAAAAAAACGTAAAAAAAATGGCGTCAGAAAAAAACTTATTTTTTTCTTATCAGACCACGATGCCTGTTATGCCCTTAAACGGTTTTGCGTTATTTTTTTAACACTATGTATAATGACCGTAAAGTTGTGTCTGCATCAGCAAATGAAGCTCAATATCTAAGTTCTTTATACATTGGGCTGCGTTTTCACTTAATTTTAAATAGTAATTTAATATTGTACACTTGTCTATCTAATTCAGCCAAACTTTCTTTTAAACCATATTATGTCAATATATGATACGTGTGGATTCAGGACACTTCGGGATTCAACAGTTTTATAACCGGAGGGATTGCGTTACTTTTCGAGCTCACTTTCATTTTTCAATACGAAAAAACCAAGAGTTACTGTTGTATACAGTGGAAGAGCGGGTCCTCCTGATACAGGTAATTGGTTACGTAAAAGGAGGTTCCAGCCTTACGCATTAAAAACTGTATTAAGGTGCGACCACACCGCTGCTCAAAATACGCTAACGCACCGTAAAACGCAGCAAAATGTATGAAGAATACGTGACGCATACGACACGTCAACGCGTATACGCAGCGTTAAGCACCGGTGTGGTCGCTGCCTAATTCAACCTAATTTAAAAAAAATGTTAGTCACGATGCTGATTCTTTCAAAATATCCCAGAACCGAGGTATACCTACTTATACATCGAATCAAAGACCCTATCATTGGTACCAAGCAATTTCCAATATCGTGTCACGTAAGAGCACCGGGACGAAGTTAAATAAGTGCAAAGAAAAATAACTTATCCTAAGTTCGAGTAGCCTAATTAACGACAATGATTCAAGTTTTGCGAAACTTCTTAACTTTATGAGATTTCAAAGAAGAAATTTCCCGTTTTAATTAAATGGCAACTTGAATCTCTTTTTATCAAAATGAATGATTGAAATATAAAATTGAAGAGAACTTCCAAGCTCTAAGACTTAAAATTAATTGGTGCAAGGCGTTGTTGGTTTTTATATGAGTTAGTGTTTGTGTGTCCACGGGACAGTTTTAGGGTCTTTAAGGAATATATTTTTGCCGGAACCATAGGAATGTGACCCCTCCCCTTGCTAGATTAGCGTAGACTGATGACCATGGTCACGAGAGTCCGTTGGATGCGGTCACTTTGGCACTCTTTGGGGGAGGCCTATGTCCAGCAGTGGACGTCTTTCAGCTGATATCATGATGATGATGATGAAAAAAAGAGGACTACCGCACCTCTAAATTCATGTTTTTGTTTGGAACTTGTCAGCCTATATTTCCTCATAAAGAGGAGGTTTTTGGTGGCCTTCGTGGCGCAGCAGCTAACGTCCAAAGAAATTACGTAGTGATTTTTAATGGTCTTTTTCAAAAATAATGACATATTAAAACGAATAATATAGATAGCATTTTACACTGAACATGCAGTCCACCGTAGATTTTTCTTTCGCATAACTAAATTAATAAACCGGGGAACGTAGGTATTTAAACTCCTTCCTGTTTTAAAAAGAGCTCAGCGTCTCACGTAATTACCTTATTTAAATTGTTCCACTTTTAGAATTGTACCGTTCCTGGGTATTTTCCCGACACCGTTAATCAGACTCGCCGTAAGACTAGTTATGTCATACTTCGAAAATAAACGAAGAAGATACACCAATATAAAGTAGTCGTTTCGATCAATGTGTTGTATTCTAATAATACCTAACAAATTACCCTTTTTTTGCATTGAGAAAAGTAAATAATTTTGTTTTGCTCAAACTTTAATGAAATACGATAGAAATATAAATGTAATGTATAATGTTTCTGTATTCACACTCGAATTCAATAGCTAAAAATATAGACAGCTTATATTATTTTAAATAACTTCATCCGCGTGGAACGTGTGATCATACTACCGAATAAATTCTTAGTGTCCCAGTTCACTGATTTCTTCCCTTAAGTATACTATAATTGCCGGGACAAAAAGTATCCTAAGGGTTTACCCTTGTTTTACCGAAAAACGTTTCATCGAATGAATGTTTTGCAGAATTATCATATCGTATAGAACATTTTTTTTTTCAGAAACAGTAAAGATTTGAGGATTGTTATTAAATATATATTTTAGCTGTAGGTACCTAAAAAAATACGGTTTTTGAGAAAAAAAATGAAATGAAAATTTGGCCAAACAATGCATTCGGTGAAATAAGGGGATCCCCAAATGTGGATTGACAACTGGTTCACAAATGGCAACCATACCATCTGAGATGGCATGTGTATTTTTACTATTCTTAGAACCAGAGCAGCCACACATTTCATTAGCCACTATTTAAAACCTGGGGACGTTTAAGCAACAGTTGGTGATATCGAGAGTTTCATCCCTTGTTCCTTAAATTAGTTACAATAGTGTAGGTATGGCAATTAACGCCCGTTGTCAAATAAGGCCCAAAACCGAGAAAAAGTACTATAATTCGAATGAGCAGCGTCACAGCGCACGCAAACCTAGTTAATGCCTGATTTACATTCAGCCGAAGCACTTCCCTGCTCACGTCGGCTGAATGTAAATGAGGCATAACACCAATAGGAACGAACCTGCCAACTTGCCAGCACGTCTGTCATGAGACGGCCGCGACATACTCTCTATTTTTTCGCACTATATTTCTAGATCTAAGTGTTCTAATAAGAAAGAGACGGATAGTGCGACGAAAATCGAGAGAGTTCGCGCGCCGTCGCGTGATACGCCACGCTTCGAGGTTCGAGGGTATCGCTCACGGATGATGTTATGCGTAGTGTTGTAAGTGACTAAACTTAATGTTCCACTCATATTTTTTAAGTGTCAGTAGTGTATTGTAAAGTTAATTTAGTGAAAATACGCGAAAAAGGTCAATATCGCCCTCTCAGCTAATAACGCCCGGTCAAATGACCGTTGGGACATATGACCCTTCATGTGTGTTTTTGACCCAATTGTATGTAAGCGATTTAATAAGTACTATATATGAACATAAGCATACTTACTTAATTCAACAACATATTATTTTATTAACTTATCCTTTCTTTTGTAATGAGAAACCACATAATATTAAATTTGTTTTGTACAATACCAGGTAGACATCGCCTAGTACATCAGGGCGTAATTGCCCTTTTCTGTGTAATAATGCCTAATATAGGATAATATTTATGTTAAGTAATAAAAAAAAGAATAGCCTTTTAATTATTTTTACTAAACAGGACTTAATCGCGTATAATTATATTATCCCGTGACCATGGATGTTGCAACACATCCGAAACGTCGGGAGACCTCATTGAGGTAAATAAATAATTTAATTATACGCGACTAAGTCCCGTTTAGTAAAAACAATGTATGAGAATCGTGAAAGTTTAGCCTTTTAATTGTTATTTGATGTAAATGTTAATATATGACCAAAATAAAGAGAGTTTAACAGTAGTTAGTAATAGTAGTACATATAATGAATTCAAAAGAAAAACTATTACGGATAAGTAGGCATACTCGTAAGTATGGTTACCGAGTAATAGTCAACCAACTTAATGTGTACTTGGAAAGGCCAATTTTCGTACAAATTCGGTCGACGCAACCGCACCGCACGTCCAGTTAACCAAGGCAGACGGGCAACTATGGAACCCTACACTGGGGCCCGACACACACTTGGCCGTTTTTTTTTTAATTTTGGCATTAACTTATGGACAAACTTCGTTTCCCGTTTTTTTCGTTTGTCAGATACTTCACTTCGAACGTTAACAGCTGGTCCTTTTATAGTTTCGCTTTTGTAATTGTTTGACAAATCAATGATTCCCAATTATTGTTATACCCGTTATACGAACTTTGCAGTGGAGTTTTCTTAGCCAATACCATTGTTCAACCAGTCAACGGAGTCATACCTATTAAGATTTTAAATACAACAGAGGAGCAAATACACATAAAAAATATAAAGCCACAATTGGAAAGTCTTCACAATTACGACTTATGCTCATTTAGTCCCATGCAAGGAAACGCGGAGAGAGTTAAAAAATTATTTACATTACTACAATTAAATCATTTAAATACAGAAGAGAAAACCTCAATAGAAAACATGTCGCCTAGTGACTGCAATACAGCCACATCTCAAGAATAAAATACATTTGAGATGTGGCTCTATTGCACAGTGCAATACGGTCACATCTCGAAAGTAAAATACATTTGAGATGTGGCCGTATTGCAGACACTAGGCGATGTGTGCCAAATTCTCCGATGTTTTTCATCTGCCAAACGATAAATTGACGACGACTAATATATATAAACAAAAAATACATTTAAAGCCACATACATCTCCAGTCTTTAAAAAACCTTACAGAATACCGCATTCCCAAAAACAGAAATTAGATAACCAAATACATAAATTACTACATGACAGTATTATTGAACCTACGCAAAGCGAGTGGTCTAGCCCAGTGCTACTGGTGCCAAAAAAGAGCAAGGAAGGAGAGGGGAAGAAATGGAGATTGGTAATAGATTACCGGCAACTTAACAATCACATTCAAGAAGATAAATTTCCATTACCAAATATCACCGAGATTTTAGATTCTCTATCAGGTTCCATTTATTTCTCCCACCTTGACTTATTCTCTGGCTATTATCAAGTATTATTAGACGAAGAAAGTAGAAAATATACAGCTTTTTGTTCAGGTACATACCAACTGACCTCTCCCGGCTCCCGCAAGGGTTGAAAGTAAGTCCCGGGTCGTTTTCCAGAATGATAACTGTAGTCATGTCCGGACTTAATTATGAAAAATGTTTCGTCTACCTGGATGATCTTATTGTATTTGGTAGAAATTTAGCGGATCATAATAAAAATCTAATGGATGTGTTTTATAGGCTACGAAAAGTTAACCTTAAGCTAAATAAAGAGAAGCGCGATTTTCTCAAAAAAGAAATTCTGTATCTTGGACATGTAGTATCAGAAAAAGGCATACTACCTGATCCTGATAAATTAAAAGTTTTAAACGAATATCCAGTGCCAAAAAATATTGATGAAGTAAAAAGGTTTGTGGCCTTCGCGAATTACTACAGAAAATTCATCCTTAATTTTGCCGAAAAAGCACATCCATTAAACAAACTCAGATGAAAAAATGTAAATTTTATTTGGAATGAACAATGTCAAAAATCGTTTGAGACCTTAAAAGAATCCCTTATAACGCCCCTGGGGACCAATTGTGGCTTTGAATAATAAAGTGGTTTCCTTCTGACAAATCTGGATATGCTTGTACCAGTACTAGCATATCCAGATTTGTCAGAAGGAAACCACTTTATTATTCAAACAGACGCGAGCGGATACTCTATTGGCGCGATATTGGCAAATAATGATGGAAGACCCACAGCCTACACCAGTAGAGGTCTCAATAAGGCCGAGTTGAACTATCCTACAATACAGAAAGAGCTTCTTGCAATTGTCTGGGCCATTAAGAATTTTCGGCCTTACTTATATGATAGGAGATTTACGATACAGACTGACCACAGACCCTTTATTTTTTTATTTAATTTAAGAGTTCCATCTAGCAGACTACTGAAATTTAGACTAGAACTAGAAGAGTATGACTTCACTGTCGAGTATGTGAAAGGAAAGGACAACGCGGCTGCAGACGCATTGTCCCGTATAAAAATTACGTCAGAGGAACTGAAAGAGATGCACAGAAGTGTGATTAACGTAATGACTAGATCTATGTTTAAACAAATCGCGAAACAAAATTCTAGCAGTTCGTCGATTGATCTCGGTTCTAACAACGTTCGGTCTGATCAACCAAAGACCTTCGAACTCGGTACAATTATTGTTCAGTACAAGCCAAGAGCTTAGTAAAAAAGGTTTACAAGACGAAGTTAAACATAAAAGTAAGACATTATGCTATATGCCTAGTAAAATGACCATTTATATAAACTCGATAGCTCAATCACAGATATCGCGAGCCGAATTTGTGAGGGAACTAGAGACATTTTGTAATACATGTCAAATCGATGAAATGTGTATAGTCAAAAGTAAAGATAATTACGTTTTCGTTGATAAGCTAGCAAAAGAAATAAGTAAAACGAAGGATTGGACCGGTCCGTCATTGTGTATAATTAAAGATATTATAAGAATAACTGAAAAAGATGACAAGCGAGTAATACTTAACGACTTTCACTTGCTACCCACGAGTGGCCAAGCAGGTACGAGAAGAATGATTAATAATATTAAAAAATATTACTTTTGGTCGGGTTTAGAACGCGACGTAAAAACTTTTGTAGAACGTTGTACTACATGTAAAAAACAAAAATACACGTGTCATATCAAGGAACCAATGGTCATAACGACCACTGCCAACTCGGCATTTGATAAGATATATTTAGATTTAGTAGGGCCCTAAGATAAAGATAGTTATAGTTATTCATATATCTTCTCTACAGTGCGAGTTATCAAAATATGTAGAGGCGTATCCACTGGTGTCAAAAACGACAGCAGAAGTAGCAAAGGCATTAGTAAATAATTTTATCTTAAGGTATGGTATACCCCTAGAAATAGCAACCGATCGAGGCACGGAATTCATCTCTAACGTCATGACAGAGGTTTGTAAGTTACTAAAAATCAACAAAATACAATCTACAGCTTACCACCACGAAAGAATTGGCGCTTTTGAAAATTCCCATAAACATTTAGCAACCTTTTTAAGAATTCAAACAGATTGTCATCCAGAATCTTGGAGTGATTGGCTTCCTTATTGGTCATTTTCATATAATACATCTGTCCTTTCCGAAACTAAGTACACCCCATACGAACTAGTGTTTTGCAAAAAGTGCACTTTGCCGAGCAATTTATTGGCTAAAGTTGAACCTCTCTACAACCATGACAGTTACCCACACGAGTTGCGATACAGATTGCAACTTTCTCAGAAAGAAGCTAAAGATAATTTAATTAGGAGTAAAGTAATACGTAAGTCAAAATATGATAAGAAAATAAACCCAGCACCTCTAGCACACGACGGCCGCGACATACTCTCGCGCCGCGAGCCAGCTCGCTCGCGGTTGCGAAATTTCTCGGTCGCGCTGTCAGTTTTCTCGATTTTCGTAGCACCACTTGGCACATCGAGAAAACCGGCCCAAGCGAGAGAGCTCTGTCGCGGTCGACACAGTGAGTGTCGCCATTTATCTGAAAAATAGTCCCTGATGCCATATTGCTGTATGGCAACACTGAATCGGTAATAAAACATGGAGTAAAGAGTGAATGGCAAGCCTTATACTAGCAACGTCCCTAATCACGATAACTTTGTCTCTTTCTCTAAAGCTTCAAAATGAAAGAGAAAGAGTATATGACGTTTAAAAATATCCCGCGGGAAATAATTTGTCAATGTTAAAGAAATGTGAAGTGTCAAAATAAAATATAATATTATCTAGTATTTTAAACAGAAAACTCCCGTGCCGTGAGCTAAGAATATAATACTCACATTACTCACTGCCGTGAGATTCTCGTCCTTTCTGGAGTTATTTAATGCGTTGCTGAAAACGGAATCGGAATCGAAATAAATGCAGACAGCCCAAATACGATAATACTTTGCTTCATTTCGATGATTTCGATGAGTCTGAATCGAGGAACTTAGAGAACATAATATAGTCCGTTAGAATAATAATATTCTCCATGAAGAGCTGCTGGATTTTCGCCGAATACGAACACACATGGAACAGACATGGAAACAAGGTAGAAGGTAACGTGAGTTATTAATTGTTAGGGCCGCTTCAGACCGGACTGGCAGCGGCCGTCAGCGGCGCGGCGGGCACTTTCCGTGTTAAATAATTTTAAAAGTATGTAGATAAAGTTTAAAATTATTTGACACTGAAAGCGCTCGCCACGCCGCTGCCATCCCGGTCTGAAGCGGCCCTTAGTTCCTAGATGGTTCCTAGGAAGAAAAAGTTCATCAATCACTTTAATCTAAAATATTGTCGTAATTAAGTATGTTTGGAATCATAAGCAATGCATAATCACCAAGTAAGTATCCTTCAAAAACTATGTCAACCTTCCACAACTAATTTACATCAAACAGTTATTATATTTGGACAACAGTTTATTCATTGTATTTAACAAGATTTCTAACAATACTCAATTCATTCCAGGGACTGGTTGTGGAGTCAAAAGTCAAGAATATAGTGCCACGGTGGAAGCAGACATTATGGACACCAAAAACTGTATCTTATGAGGCTATTCACTAATGTATTTTAAAGATGATCAGTGTTGACTATTATACCAAAAAAATCTTTATCTTCCTCTTAAGTATCACTATCGGTTAAGCTTAGTGGATAATGAAACAATGGCTGTAAAATGGTAAGGGCAATTATATTGATAGCATATCATATATGATTACATCAATGGCAGCGTTCTCGCACAGACTTGCCAAATTTACAAAGATATTTTGAGTTTTTTGGTAGGTTATTTTTGTTAAATTTAATTTGAAATCTGGTTTTAAACGTATATTCGTATATTCTATCGTGTTTTTAATGATTATATTTTTCCTCAACACTATGACATAAGTACCAAACCATATAATCATTGTCTAGTTACTCATAACACAAAACCTTAATAAGCTTACTATGGGACTTATTCAATTTGTGTAAGCATGTCCTCTAATACTACCTACCTGCCCGTACACTCATCCATGAGAGGAGGCCTGAGCCCAGCAGTGGGACCTATATAGGCTGATTTATTCTTTTTATTATTATTATGTCCCCTGGTACCTACACATCTATTTTCTTATTAACTTAATTTAATTTTCTTGTATGGCATAGTTTTATTAAAACATATAATGTAAACAAGTAGTCAAAAGCAATTTAAATACCTTTGTAATAATTGTAGGTCAACATCAAGTATTCCTCTAGCTACTAAACTAATATTCATAAAATTCCCAATGAAAATGTAGGGATATTTTCATAATTAAAAAATTAAAATATATCAAACTCATAGTCATCATAGTACTAAGTATTATAAAGTGAAAGACAATTCATGTTGAAACGGTCCCTAATTTTCGTCTGGTTCAAATCAAGAAAGGACTTGTCATATTAATTTTAACCTTTCATAGTTTTTACACTAAGTATAGTATAGGTAGGCATACCTTAGTAGTTAAGTTACTTAAAACCTATTGTATTGTTAATGATGTGTATGATCAGATCAGTAATAAAGCATAAGAAAACACAGGTTATTGTTATTGTTATTGTTGTTACTAACACTGACCAATGTGTATAGGGGTAAGGATAGGTAGTTTATCTAACAGATGTCTATTATTTCCTTGTCATTAAGTTATTGTTATTATGGATTTATTTATATGAACACTTCACTATTACTAAAGTGATATAAATTCTGTTTTTATTTTTTATTTAATTTGCCTTATTAGTTTGTATGTTTGGGTCATCAAGCAGTTACTAAATATACTTTTTATCAACCAATTTGGCTGAAATTTGCTATAGGTACTCATGTAAGTTCGGTGACAAGGCAAAATTATGGCCACACCAAGCTGAGCTGATGGTGGAGACTGAAGGTTGCCATAGCAACTTCTAAACTACACTAGATAGTCCCCCGTCGTATTTGAGCTCATTGGAACCCTCTCTAGTAGTTGACTGTTCATGACTGTAAAAAAAGTACAGTCAGCAATAAAAGCTACCATTTTTTGAGAGAAAATGATTAAGTAATACCACGACGGTGGAAAACAAGCGATCGACTTCACTGTGTTGTCCGCCAGAGACGGGGTGAGCCTCATTAGCGTGTAGCCAATAACAGCCCAGGTTCCTAACAACACAACACCCACAGGGAAAGTAAAAGTCGAAAGTTGATACCTACCTCCTTCCCCACATGAACTGCTCCTTCATTAAATTGGATTACATTCAAACCAAAAACTGAAAAAGAACTTCCAAGATTATATTTTATATAGGTATGCACCTAGGTACCCATATGATGCTTTTGTAAGTAGGTAATACCTCACCTCAATTTGCACGTAAGTCCTACTTATCATTTAGAAAGAGGGCGGTCGCGTCGGAAAATTTAATGAGTAACTGCAGATAATTCCATTAATTTAGCGAGAAATTGTGCATCATCCTTAATAATCCTTATTAATTTAGGTATATGACTGTATGACTTGTGACGGGAAATAACTAATCTAAGCAAGCAATTTATTATACTTCCTAAAAGTACCTAGGTAAGTATACCTAGCCTAATCTATACCTAGTCAACAGCGAAAGTAAGTTAACACTTTTACACTTGATTTTGAAAAACTGTTAACATACCTACTTCTGCTATTGACTATAGGTACCTACCTAAGTAGGTAGCGGATCCAGGCAAAGCATCTGAGGGGCTACCGCGAAGCCAAAACGAATTTCGTTCGTGTATCTCCGTCTCTGTTGCACTTGCTAGTTCGAGCGACAGAGAGGAAGATACACGAACGAAGTTCGTTTTCGTTTCGCGGTAGCCCCTCTGAGTCTTTACCAAAATCGTGCTGAAATCTGACCACAGGTCCCCAAACGGTGTCATGCCCCCCGAAGCATTAATAGAATTCTGAATCTAGACAGTTGTTGCTCTCTCACAATATTTTCTTTAAATATTTTACAAGTACAAAGCAAAGTTATTAATGGTTTTCAAATTTAATCAAATTAGGTATAGGTAGTAAAAAGGACACTAAATATCATTACATTTACGTATGTGTCCCTAATTAACTTAAAATTAATAAAAAAAATGTGTGCTCTTGTTCCTTGTGAGTTCAATTATCAAGTTATTATCGCTGTCGCGGTCTCCACATCTCGAAGACAATGTCTCGCATTTTGAAGTTGAGACGCGAATAAAGCGATATATTTTGTCGCTTTAAAGTGCACTTGTGATACGAGTTTCGAGAGTCTATCGCGTCCAACTGTCAGCGACAAAAAAAAATTCGCTTTGACATATGACCGCGAGACAAGAAGCGTCTCGTGATACGGATTCGCTATGTCGCTCCTTGTATCGCATTTTGACGCGCGAGAGAGCTCGCGCGCCGTCGTGTGCTAGACGTGCTGTAATTTATAAGAAAAATGATCTTATACTACTCAGAAATGAAAATAGACTTAAGATGGACCCATTATACTCGGGACCGTACGTAGTAGTAAGAGATTTAGCACCAAATGTAGAGATAATAAGAGATGGAAAAACAGATGTCGTTCACAAGAATCGTACTAAAATGTACAAGTCTGATTAGAGAAAAAAAAACAGTTTTATTTTACGTTTTTTTTTTCATCAGAATGGGAGGTGTCACTACACCTTCCATTCTGATGAAAAAAAAAAATTACATACTAGACTCACACCACTGTGTGAGTCTAGTATGTAAGTATTAGTGTATCTACTCGTAATATATAAGGCTATGTTATTCCTAATAAAGACAGTTCATCTACGACATTGGTTGTTCTCACTTGACTCCAACTCTCGTCCCTACAATAATCTTTATTCATTAAACTTAAAATGTCTGCTAGTGTCAAGCGAGTCGTCTCCCTGGTGAAAATCCTACTATTATTATGAATGCTAAAGTTTGGACCTCAATCACGCAAAAACGGCTTAACGGATTAAAATGAATTTTGGTATACATGTAGCGTATAACCTGGATTAACATACAAGTATAATATTACTTTTATTTCGGGAATCATCGTCTAAGGGGGCGAAAGTTTGTAAGGAGCTACGATATAAAAGCGTTCCACGCGGACGAAGTCGCTGGCAGAAGCTAGTCATATATGTCGGCGCTATTGACTTGAACTTACCAATTTTAATGTTCATTAGCGCCATCTGTTGGCAATTAGTAAAGGATAAGTGCCTTTACCGATGTTTTAGCTGGGTAGCTTGCTACCTGGATTACAACGCCATCTAGTGGCGCACTCTGTAAATCAGGTGACCGTTAGAGAGGTCGGTTGGAGGTGGCTTCACTTTCGTTTGAGCCGCCGCGCCGGCCGGTCTACGTGTACATTTGTTAAGTTGATTGCGTAAAACAATTGTACGTCGCGTGATTAAACCCGAGTGCGTTATGGAGGGCCAGGATGAGCCCGATGGCGAATGTTCGGTTTCGCCTATTCTTTTTAATCATAAATCCGACATACCTATATAATAATAAATGTTCTTACTTTCTAAATTGGTTTCTATGAATTAGCCCGTACGATACAATCTGATATTTAGGAACTTTATAATAAATTTAATCATTTCCTAAAAAGTAATAATGATCATTTCATTATGCGAAACAAAAACGTCCAATTATTATCAGCTTTTTTATTGTCTCGGGAGAAACCAAGTAAATTAAATAGGAGCTGTACCCAGAAAAGGCAGCCTGAACACTGTCTTGAATTAAATAAATGCTCATTTGAATATCTATTTCTTTACGCAATCCTTGAATCCTTATAAAGCTACCTTAATGCTGGCCTCACACTGGATGGAATTCAGTTACTTTATTATAATCGGAATCACTGAAGAGCAAATAAAAAGGTACACATGGGCGTCCATTATCGCTTACCATCAGGTGATTTGACTGCTCGTTTGCCTACTATATAATAATACTTTGAGCAGAATTTCTACCAAAGGGTGTACTTACCTTTGTATGCTCTTGAGTGGCTAATAGATACTGAATTCAGTGATGATTCCGACTGAACTGTGTAAGGCCAGCTTTAGATTGCCATTATCGCGCACAAACATGAGATCGTGCCAGGACTGAGAGAACAGTACAATCAGGTAAACAACTGATTGTGCTGTTCTCCCAGCCCGGGTACGAGGGACTAGGGCGGTAACATTGTTGAAGATTCCAATTTACATTTAGCTTTTGTTGAGGCTTCAATCCCTCGGAGTTATTTAATTATTTGAAGCGGCATGCAGGTCCTTAAAAGCGACAGTCTTTTTAGGGCTTCATTTAAACATGTTAAAGGTATTCTTTGCTTCTGACAGTACAACTTACTTTATGTTACGACGGTGGCAAAAAAACATACGGCGTGCCTGATGATAAGCGGTTAACATAGCCTATGGACGCTTGTAATGCCAGAGTTGCATGAGAGTCGCCAGCCCATATAAAACCTGCACAGACCTTCCTTACAGGAGTCCTTAGAAAGCGATTTTTATGTACAGTCAGCCTTACAGTAAGCAGACATCAATGACTATTAGTCTATGTAGCCGACCCTTTTTTTATTTGAAGACTCGTTATGTCAACAGCTAGGCACAAATACAGACCATAGTTAGGTCATTTGAGCATTTGGTAATAAAATATCAGCAATTTTTTGTCAATTATCACAAGCTTTTTTCATTCCAAAAGGAGAAAATTATTGTCCCAAAATTTCTACGAAGTTTTGAACTTTCCTTTTATGTTATAGCTTTAAAAAGTATATGGTCAATGCTAAAGCAATAAGGAAAATACATTTGGGACAATTTGTTGTACTATTAGAATCGAAAGAGTTCGTAATTCTTATTGGAAATGACAAAGCTCCCAGAAAATTTGACGATAAAAAATAGTGTAATTTTTCGCCGCTTCGTTGCTTCCGTCAGTCTACGATTTTTTTATATCACAACGGTGACAAACAAGAATACGGCCTGATAGTGAGTAGACACCGGGCCATAGGATATGCAGCTAACTCTTATTTGAGTTTAGGACTCGTCGTGACGACAGTAAGAATACAAATGCAGGACCATATTGTGTGCTTCCGCCGTTTTATTTATAGAATATAGTATACTTCCCCGTTATATTTGTTTTTAGTACCATGACGGTACAGTTTTTTTTTGTTTAGATGGCGTATACATAAAACCGACTATTACCGACATCTATTGTTTAATTGATATCTTCAAGTAGCGTTGTAACTCTACTCCAGTTCAGTCAAGGGCACCAATATGTATACACCACAAAGTCTCAAAAATACGTGGACAGACCTTATTTCTGCAACAATAAGGTTGTAGTATACATATTTATGAAACTTTGAGTGAATACATATTGGTGGCCTTGACTGTACATGTGACACACTTCGGTCAGTTTTATGAGGTTTCTTTGTTATCCTTTCCTTTCACATTCAGCAACAAAAGAAGTTGTAACTATTGGAGCGTTGTAACTATTATTCGCATATGTGTCTACTGGCCATAAGTATAGTCACGATTTAAATATTCTTAGAAACCGTTTGTTTACGTTCCTATGTATTGTCAATTGCTGAAAATAAACTGACCACGAAACATCTAGCGTATCACTGAACTCTGCTGTAGTGTTGATTCATATTCATACACATTATACTCGTAAGTCAATTCTCATAATTAACATTCCATGTCAAGTACATTTTTGTCATTTAACCTGAAACAAACTACGCAAACTATACTGCCCGACTGATAATAATCCGATATCAAGAGCTATATACAATTAGCAGACCCACACTCTTAACACAAAACATCTTCGAAGAGTAGTTCTTATTAACAGTGTTTGTATGTATTGTACCGTCTATAGTCCTGCCAAGTTTCTGTGAATACAATTTCTACACTTGAGTAATACGTATCGTATCGTCTATAGCCCTGCCAAGCTTCTGCGAATACAATTTCTACACTTGAGTAATACGTATCGTATCGTCTATAGCCCTGCCAAGCTTCTGCGAATACAATTTCTACACTTGAGTAATACGTATCGTATCGTCTATAGCCCTGCCAAGTTTCTGCGAATACAATTTCTACACTTGAGTAATACGTATTGTATCGTCTATAGCCCTGCCAAGTTTCTGCGAATACAATTTCTACACTTGAGTAATACGTATCGTATCGTCTATAGCCCTGCCAAGCTTCTGCGAATACAATTTCTACACTTGAGTAAACACCTTGGATGGTCTTCTAATATTCTTTACTCAATACCCAGTTTATTTAAGTTTTCTTTAAATAATAATACCTTTTGTATTGTAATATCGCAGTCTGTGTACCCTTACTTTTCCTTTGATACTAGCAGGACTTCTCCTCAGATCATCAGATCCTTTACCAGTTTTCTCTATCACTTATTATATGGATATAACGTAGGAACGTATTGAAACTACAGATTTCGTGTAGAATGGTTATAAGCTACTATGCCGAGCGGTAAGAGACGGGCGCGTAACGTTCAATCTGGATGACGTGAGTTCAATGCAAACCCCGGTTCGTACCGCAGGGTTTTTCAAAAATCGTTTACTAAACATACGAACAGTAGATTTTCGGTAAAGGGCAACACCGTTATGCCACCGCTTGGAAGGTCACATGGCAGGTCAGCAAACTAGTGTCTACGTCAAATTTTGGGATTGGGTGCCAAAATGGACCTTGGGCTCCTTTGGGGCACAACCGGGACAAAAAAGCAAGGAGGATGATGGGTAACTTAGCATCTCCTGTTTTAACTATGATGTGTGTTGCAAACTATTATGTATACATACGTTAGTTAGTGAAAGGTTAGTTAGCATGTTCAAGATTAGAAAAACAATATACAACTATTAAAGAGAGATTGAGTAAATGGGTAAATTTTTGAAGAGGCCGTTTTTCGACATTTGTATGGTTTTTTATTTTTTTGGAATATCAAACTCGTACCGACAACGTGAGGTAGGGCTTTTAAAAAGAAAAAATATGGTGCACGAGGCACCTCCCTGCTTCTAATGGTTAGCTAGATATTGACGCTTTAAAAACACCGTGCCATACCAATGTCGTCAGCGCCATACAAATGTCGATTCTGCCATACAAATGTCGATAGCGGCATACAAATGTCGGTGAGTGCCATCAAAATGTCGATTTTGCCATACAATTGTTGAAAAACTTTAAATATTTGTACCATACTAAAAACTCACTATTTCGATATAGTATCTCCGGTTTATGGTTTATGATGATCGTTATATTTGTACTATTACTTATTTTGTTGTTATATTCCAAAATATTAAAAATCACTTAGAAAACAGATTATTTCATTCTGCCTAAGAGAAGGTAGCAAAATGACAGCAAAGAACCGGCCAAGTGCGAGTCGGACTCGCGCACGAAGGGTTTCGTACCATTATCTACAAAAACGGCAAAAAATCACGTTTGTTGTATGGGAGCCCTTAAATATTTATTTTATTCTGTTTTTTTAGTATTTGTTGTTATAGCGGTAACAGAAATACATCATCTGTGACAATGTCAACAGCCTAACTATCACGGTTCATGAGATACAGCCTGGTGACAGACGGACAGACAGACAAACACACGAACAGATGGACGGATAGCGGAATCTTAGTAATAGGGTCCCGTAGTTTTTACCCTTTGGGTACGGAACCCTAAAAAGTAGTAAGTAGGTAAGGTAGCAAACAACAAATGTGTCACGGAACCAGTGCCTAAATCAAGGCCAGTTTAATCCTTTCCAATTTCCATTAATTTCGTGCTTTACTTACATTTTGTTTTAAATCGACATTTGTATGCCACGTTCGACATTTGTACGGCCAAAAAAGCCGTACAAATGTCGCCATACAAATGTCAACATGGATGTTTTTTGGCTGTCCTTCGTACACTATTAATTGAATTCACTAATTAGTTAAACACGAAACTCTTACCCCATATTGCTAACCTTTGTTATGAAAGACACATTTTTATTTCAATCGTATATTAATAAATAAACGCCCATACAAATGTCGTCATAGCCGTACCAAAATACTTTGTATAAAGAAAACCTGTTTCCTCTGTCAAAAATACTGGCGCTCCCTCCCCTCCCGTTGGTGGTTGAAGCCCAACTAACCTATCTATCGTATCGTAAAGTAAATGTAGGGGTGGGACAATAAAAAACCAGATTTTAAGGGTTTTGAGCTTGAGTCCTAATAAATGGGTCGCGCGTGGGACAACTACTAAAACACTTCACTGGTTTTAATTATTCGCGCATTAATTTTGCAAGATACTTTAATGAATACGCTAATAAATCTTCTTTATAACAGTACAAGTTGTTTATTTACACGTTGCCGAAATCTATAGTTATGAATTTTTGTTTGAGCAAAACCGCAAGTGGGACACGCGAAAAAGCGGTAGATTTCGTCGTTTTACGATATCAACAATTTTTTTTTTCAGAATCTATTAATATTTAAGGTATTGTTATATATATTTTAAGTACAATATAATACACGGAATACAAAAATATATGTATCAATACTCCATGTTAAACTGACTTGAAATTATAGCCGTGGGACAGCAAAAACAGCTCGTTTGAAAATTGACCCAAATATATTTATCAAACACACCACAATCTGATGGTAACCGGAATACTTAAAAATTATGGTCGAATTTAATATTGCCTTAGGGGATCGTTAATACCTGCCTTTACGTAACGTCCCTGCCTACTCACTCTACGTTCCTTAAGAAGCCCTTTCTTAGAAATACAAGCCATATGTGTGTATGATCGAGTCGCATTTATATTGAGTTAGGATTGGTATCTCTTCTCTTCTAGCCTGTTTATAGCCCGTGAGCTAACAACAGCCGTCAGCTGCGGTTTCGTCCGTAGGTAACCAGCAGCTGCCACCCAAACACGTAAAAACCAAAAAAAAAATTTTGAGATTTACCCTCGATTCATTTTATCATCAAATGATAGTTAATCCAATATTATGACAAAAATAAATCGTCAGTTGACTGGACAATAGTGGAAAACCCATCAGCTGGTCACACCAACTATCTTTAAATATAAACGCGCGGTGAAAGCGACGACGACGGCGCGATATTTTGCCATGCACTTTAAAGCAGATTAACGCCTGCTATAAAGTGCATTGCAAAGGAAGGAATTTACTACTCCAAAAGTATTCATTGTAAAGCGATTTAGGTTATAAATTATCTGCGTGCTATATTTTATTTCAATTCCCTTCAGCTGGTAATACGTGATTGAATAAGCGTCCAATCCTTGTAATTAAAAAAAAAACATTTATAATGTCTGTAGGATTAAATTCAGCCATGCCCTATGGAGAAACGGTTACATCATGGTAGTCCCCGACATTCGCCATTCTAATCCTTTAAATTTTACGATTACGACGCCATCTGCCGAACGTCAGTTACACGTAAATAAAACTCATTCCCCTAGTAGAATTACAAGTGTTTTCGCGCGTAAAATGTAAAGCTGTAAATTCGCGAAATAACAACTTGGTGAAATGTGGAAGCTGAATTTTGAATAGGAAAATGTAAACGTTTTTTTACGCCGATTGCGTCAGCACAGAGATAAGTGTGAATAGAAAATGAGGAAGCATTTTAAATTCGGAGAGTAGTGACTAAACTCATGCTAGCATAGGTATGGCGCGTATACCTTCCAGAAAAATAAATACATACTACTAATTATTAGTTTTTAATGTTTATATTTTATTGATAATGGCTATGCGACTGTCTATAATAGATTTAAATGTATAAGAACTGTGTGTTCGAATGATTGTCTTATTTGACGTGGTATTATTGTTTATGTATTTGACAAACATGTATCTGAAAAATATATTTCGTTATGTAATATTTACTCTTGTTATTTGGATATTGTGACTCCAAGCGTGCTCTGCAACCGGCCACCTTCACACTAATATTACTAGTGGCACTGTGGACTGTAGAAGTCGCGGGCATGTCTTTTTTTCTTTTTTTTTCGACTAAAAATCTGTTTGATTATTGAACCTGCTCACAAAATCTCACGAGGATCGGTTGAGAGATGCGACCCGCAAACGAGAAAAACCGGACCGACGGCGACATTCGAAATATTTTTTGTCAAAGCTGAAACGGAGACTCGCTCGTCCAATAAATACAAAAGTAACTCCGTCTATTTGTTTGTTTAAGCTGATGTATAGTTTGAGACCTTAGGACACTTTTATATCCCTGAAAGGAGTGAAAATGGAGTTGAAGTTTACATTACGAATAAACAATTCAGTTTGATGTAGCTGTTTCTTATGGTTACCGAAGTATAAACGAAAATAAAAATCTATATTAATTATTTCAATACTCTTTCGTTTGAAATTGTTTTTCTGAGTTCCATAGCAAGCCGTGAGGCGCTTCTTTAAGATTGATCGAAGATATGACAAAACACTCCTATGACAAAACTCGTACCCAAGTAAAATATAGTTATCCTCTTTGCGTCGAAAGGTCGAGTGGCAGTCGAAAATAGCTGTTGTCGACATTCTCATTATTATGAGTATCAAAATAATAATTTTATAATGGAAATGTCTCAGTTTATTTATTTATTTATTTGCAACCTCGGTAAATATATTAAAATAATAATTGATTAGAATTGTATAGGGTAAATAAAATCTTTCTTTTTAACCGAATTCAAAAAAAGGAGGAGGTTCTCAATTCGGTTGTATTTTTTTAAATCTTTTGTTTCAATGTTTGTTACCTCAGAACTCCGTCATTGATGAGCCGATTCGTATTTTTTTTTGTTTGTTATTAAGTATATATTATGCTTCCAGGTGGGTCCCATTTTTTCAAAAATTCAATTGGATGATGGGATCCATGAGGAATTGAGGGAACTCCTCAATAATATAGGCACGCGTGTAGCTATTTTGGGATTTTCTATTATAACTCGTGTATACCCGGAAATCATATTTTTGGTGGAGTGGAATTGATGATGAAGACCACAGATGACTTATGGAATTCCTCAATTATGTACTTAAAAGTACAAAAGTACTTCACAGATTCTGATTAGATTCCGTTGAAATAACAACTAATGAAGTGCCAAAGGTGATCCTTGTGGAATCGACGGAAGTACTAAAATATTATCGGGTCACATAGAGCGATTGGGCTTTTTTCTCTAGTAATCAACGCATTTGCTCTCCGAAATCAGTTCATGTGCTAAATTGGAAAAGAAATGTGGAAATGTTCGCGTGGCTTGGCGGAGTACTAAATTGAAGTTGGTTAAAACTTTGTTTTTAAAGTAAATTACATTGCAGTGAATAAGACAAGTAAAAACTGTAGTAATGTTGAGTTACTTATGGGTAAATTCAATCCAAGACTGCCACTGACTGGCAGCCCGTCAGCTCGAAACGGAAACGATCTAGGCGTTGATGGGATGACCGACTGCAGGGCTGTTATTCGCTACGCGCTAATGCGGCTCACCCCGCCGGTCACCCGTCACGAAAATAGACCTCTTCCTACGCTTATAACTACGCATCGCGGTGTCAAGATATATTTGTGGGTGAACGTTGGGGTGAGCTTAAAACAAGTTACAGAATAGGGGGGCTGGTCGATCACGCAACTCATTGTACGTAGGTTAGGTAGATCTAAATGCCAAATTTTATATAGAAAAATGACAGTTGGCATGCCCTAACGCGCGTTCGGAACGTTACGTGATTACCCCTTTACTCCTTTTGCAACGCCTTTGCCCAACGGGGCCTAACTAGCTCAATGAGCATTTAAAAACCAAACCAGACTGTGTTGCAAAATGCATGAATTAATAGTTAGAATTCGTTGTAGCTTTTTGTGCATACAAGGCTGATACACCTTTTAGGTAGGTCACAGCTCGTACTGTATTTTGTATTATATTGTCAGCCATTATGTAACCTGTATTTATGTGCCTGTTTGTAAAAATCTTATTATGATATTTATAATGTAATGAATGACAATTTACGATGAATACGAAATGGATGAATAAAATATCACAAATAAATATTTACTTAACTTTACTATAAAAAACCCTATTCTTCCATAAAATGAAGACGGGTTTAAGGGTTTTCTAAATACTATTACTCGCTGTTCAAATTGTTTCAGGTCAGCAATGCCCCTACAGAAAATTTAAGTCACAGAAGTTTTACTCTTAGGGCGACACATCTGTGAAGAATCTTGTGTCAATAAAGGTACAATAAAGTAATACCTTTTCCCTTTACTCTCGGTGTGTGCCTGCTTTTCTGTCTTTCAAAATAAAAATGGGGATACATTATCAATACATTTTCAACCTTTTTATTACACACACACACATAATCTTCACCCTCAAGCAATTACATTTCGCTCATTCACTTTGCTCAATAGTGATATAATTTACTAGCTTCCGCCTGCTACTTCGTCTCCGTGGACCCGGGAAAAACATATGGCCTTTATTAAAACATAGGATAGTTTTTCTATAATTTTTAGTCTTACATCTTCGTGCAAAATTTAATCGAAATCGAAAAAGCCGAAAAAGCGTGATTAAGAAACAAACATCCAAACTTTCGCATGTATAATTATGTATGTACGTATGTATGTAAATTCTTTATTGTACATGAAACAGAACACAACAACAAAACAATTATTACAGGAACAGAAGATACATGTACAAAAGCGAGCTTTTCCCTAGGAGGGATTTAATTATTAGTAGGATTGCATGTGGTTGTGTACTCGTGACGCAAACGGGTAGTTAATGTTCTGATGCCGATTTTTCTGTACCAACACCGACCGATCCAAAGAGCCTTTTCAGCCTTCACTAAAGCGCTTTGGGTAGAAATAAAATTCCGTATAAGTTGAAATCTGCTCCGGTTAACCTTTGTAATGAAAGACAAATTTTTGTTTGGATAAGCCGTTTGTTCCCAGTCGAGGGGACGGGTAAATAGGCGCCCGGCCCTTTCGGCCTTAAGTAAGTCTTTTAGGTGAGGTAGGGCACAGCGAAATGTCATCCCGCTTGAATTTGGAGCAGCCCAACTGGCGAAGTACCTCCGCCTTGCAGAAGACACAGCCATAATAACACTACTACTTGCTCTGTAGTAGTGTTGTGTTCCTGGAGGTGAGCAAGGTCGCCAGAGCTCCGGAGGATGCGTTGTGTTGAGAGCGAAGGAATTTGTTTCCTTCAGCTGTCAACACGGCGAATCCTCAACCATATCAAGGGTCGGCAACGCCCATGTTACTCATTTGGAGTTGCATGCATCTATAGGCTGCGGTGTCAGCTTACCATCAGGCGGGCCGTACGCTTGTTTGCCACCGTCGTTGTATTAAAATAAAAGGCTCATTCAGAGAACATTTAGCATTTTAGACGTTCCATGTCTTGAAAGTAAATTCACCAAGTTGATGAAAAAGTATTTTTATTTTTATTGAAAGAGCGAGCTAAGCTACTGGAACTCTCCGTCTCAATTTGGCCCAAATCTTTCGTATGTCCGGATTTCCAGATATGCGGCTGTTTTCCTATACAGACCCCGTAGCATGGACGGCCTTATCCAGCGATAAGTGACAAGGTAGAGCGTCCGTCTCGTTCTATTGAACGGTGTCAGCCAGTGACGGACGCTCTATCTTGTCACTTATCGCGTGATAAGGCCGTCCGTGCTACAGGGTCAGGTCGCATTTTCCTACCGATTCTTGTAAAATGTTATGTGCAGGAGCACTACAGAAATAATATAGAATTATCTGTCGATGAAGTTTTTCAGCGTTTCAAGAAAAACTTGACCTTCAAGCGATACGAAAAAAAATGGAATAAAAGACTCTCTCGAAAGTTCTACAGCTCACAGAGCCACTAGTTAATCAATTAAGCTATGAAATAGAGGTGGGGATAACGGTGGGTACCTACTGTATCAGAGATATGAATATTTTTACTGAAAATAAATAAATTTGTGGTACAAGCTCTCCTTACCGACTATATTTTTTTGCAGTCATCAGTTACTTGTTGAAAGGATTCCAATGAGCAATTTTAAGATACAAATTAACCTAAGTTACCTGCACTGTGTCAATAAATCGACTAGGTATTCAAATTTAAGAAGTTACATTTTGAAATAGCAAACATTGGTGTGGAGTAGCAGAAAAAAACAAGACATTCTGTTTTAATTTATTTCCGATGTATGTCCTTTAAAAAAGTCTTGTTTATGTGCAAAACTTGGCACTCATTAAGATCTCAATTCTACAAGCACGCATATTCTTCTTTGGTGGCATTACTTTCTTTGAGTATAGAATTTAAAATAAATAAATATTCAGGGGACAATCTTACAAAAATCGACCTATCCCCACTAAGCACCTGTCCCAGACTAAGCAAGCATATATCGATAAATAAATACATAAGTAGAAACCATCCATGACTCAGGAACAAATATTCGTGCTCATCACACAAATAAATGCCCTTACCGGGATTCGAACCCAGGACTTCTTGCTTCGTAGGCAGCAACTACCAACTAGGCTAAAGCGATCGTCAAACGATAAAATACTTAATTTAATTAAAGCATTCCGTATTTTTAAATAAAGTATTTCTTATTACAAATTATCTGCAACTTTACCGAAGCCTTCGCTCTCTCAATTAAAATTTAGATCTCTTTGCAATTAGTGTGTAATTCTATATTAATTTCACCACAGTGTGTAATTTTGATTATTTTAATTAAATGTGCTTCATTTTGCCATAATTACCAACTTTGGTACAGGTACCCAAGTGAATTCCTAGACGGCCTTAGCCTAAATGTGTACTTCTTCTCCTATTGTAATGGCTATATTTCTTTATTTTGACCTAGTCTGAAGTCTTGCTAAGTTGAGGGTGATGCTAAACCAATGTAGTCCTGTCGCAAAGTTCAAACGAGGTTGTGAAATACCAAAAGGTCCGTAAGTTTGAACAAACATGGTAATTTAAATTGTTATTGGTAGATATTATTATTCTACCAGCAGTAATAGGTATGAAGGATGCTTCTTGAGGAAGCGATGAATCAAACTATAAACCTTCACGTTACAAACAAACGTTATTTATTAACACAAATTAACCACAATAAAATATACAATACATTCCGTTAAAATACTTGACAAGTCCCAGCTGTCATCTCGGCTCGGTAGGCATTGCCATCAGCGGCTAAAATCTATAAAGGTTTAAAACTGCTGTCGCCACAGGTATTTGAGTGTTAGTCAAATCAGATGTTTTTATGAAACGTCAAAAACGCTCCGTTAGTATGAAGTTCGTAGAGAATTTTCACCCAACGCTACTCGGCGAAACGTCTTGATTCAGACACCGTGTTTTATCCGCCAGCCAACGTAGAAGAAAAAATGGCAATGTAATTTGAATCAACTGTACTAGGAAATAGAGTAGAGTTTGTTTTAAAATCCAACGGAACAAAACAAATGCAACTCAGTTCCTTTAGAATGGTAAAATTGTAATTACAAAGGAAAAGGCTTTTTAAATGCACTTTAGGCGGCTGGAAGGTATTCAAACGAAGACCAGCCGCAGTTCGCTCCGATAACACGGGCTTTTTTTTCAACGTTGGGGAAATTCGTTTACTCATCCCGCCCGGTTAGGGGACCAGAGGCTCTGTAGTATAAGTTTAACCGAAACAAAACTTTACGATCGCGTTTGCGTTTTACCCTAAATTTGTATGGGATTTGACAACTAAACGCGAACGCCGTCGTAACGTTTTGTTCGGTAAAACTTATACTAGAGCCTCAGGACGGGTATGATGGACTAACCTTGGACTACCGTCTATACTCCAACGAGTGCCGCCGTAGAGGAACGCCGCGAGACAGCGTTGAGCATTCGACCGCGTGCCGATAACACGGCCTAAGCCAGACACAATTGAATCAAAAGTATCCCTATCAAAATGTTAAAGGAATATGTACATTACTTCATCAACTGACCTATATTCCCGAAACAGGACTCCACTCCCAAGGATGGGCCAGTCAAATTTCCCTCAACATGATTTATACATAAAGGTCAACGTTCACCGGGATCTCCTTTGTATTATAAATTTCGTAAACGGCTCCTCGCGTCGTGGATGATGAATGGAGATGGTGCTTTGTTTTTATTTTGTTTTATGAGCGAAAATTATGCCATAATAAGAGGCTCGATATCGCGATGACCTGAGGGTTGATCACGTAACGTTTCGAATGTACGTTAGGACAACCTCAACTCAACTGTAATTTGTCCATATAAAAATTTACATTTATATCTACCTGCCGCGCGTTCAATGCGTTACGTGATCGACCTGCTGAGGGGTCAATCTAACTATCATTTTTCCATATAAAAATTGCCATTTAGATCTACCTAACGTAACGTACAATGCGTTACGTGATCGACCTGGTTTTAAAAATCAAGTTTTTAGAAATATTAGTCGAGTTTTGACAGAGCATAATAGGTGCAGGTGGATACATTATTAGGACAAACAAGGAAGATAAACATGTTAATTGAAATGAAGAATAAAATTAGTAATAGTAGGATACTACTAACAATAATCAATTTATTGCGCAAACCAAATAAACACTTACATAGCAAATTAACCAAACATTTTGTGCAAAGGCGAATTTTGTAGACTGATGGCTTTCAAATGAACTTTTCCTTCGTTTTGGAAGGTGATTGAATATATTTTTATTTGATGAAGGTAGAAAATTATATGATTATTATTATTTATTCTCTTTATTCATCTTTTATCTTAAGCTAGGTTTTTACAATAACTATATAAAAAGTAAAATATAAAACTATACATACAAAACATAAAATCATTATAAAAACCTAACCTAGGGTACCGCCGGCAGCGAGGCGGGGCCTAAGCTGCCGGTGGTCCGGGCGCCAGAGACAGGAATCTCCTGACTATCCGCGCAGTATCCAGGAGTACCGCCTTCTGTATCTGACCCTTGATCCAGCCATCTAGCGAGAGTCTCTTGAGGTGATGGTCGAGACTCTTCGCTATTAAACCGTTCGCTGAAACGACTATCGGGACGATGATCGTCGAATCAACATCCCACATGGCGGTTACCTCGTGAGCCAGGTCTAGGTACTTGCTGGCTTTGTCCTTCTCGGCGTTCACGAGGTTCTCGTCATGGGGGATGGTGATGTCGACGAGCACTGCCTGGCGTTTCCATCGATCTGTCAGCACGATATCAGGCCTATTGCCAAGAATAGTCCCGTCCGTGATGACAGTTCGATCCCAATAGAGCGTGGCACGACCATTTTCGAGAACTGGCGCAGGTGTGTACTTATAGTAAGGCACTTCGGAGGCCACAAGACCGTATAGCAGAGCAAGTTGCTGGTGAATAATTCTGGCTACAAGGTTATGTCTGTGCAAGTACTCGCCGTTAGCAAGATGACCACAACCGGAGATAATATGCCTGAGTGACTCCCCGGGACGGTGGCATGCCCGACAAATGTCGACCGTACCGTCCTTCAGGATATACCTCCGGTAATTGTTCGTCATGATAACTTCGTCCGCAATTGCACAGACAAAACCTTATTTATTATTGTTAAATAAATCAAATCTAGATTCAACATAAATAACACAAGTTACCTTGCATTGTTATTAATATCAGAGAGAAACAAATTCAATTCAATTCAAATAATTTATTTGTAAAACACAGGTATATAAAGGTATAGTTAGGGTATTAAAAACATATCTCACTGTGTTTTGCCACAAGGCATACAAAATTCACAAAATTTAAAATTACGTTTTCAGTACGATCATTGTACATTAAAATTAAAATAGAATTGTCAAATACCTAGAAAGTAAATAATATTCATTGTAATAAATCATAATTTCAAATTGTATACGTTAAAAGTAGAAAATGTCGTGATTAGTTGGTAAATACGTAAAAACAAAATAAAAAATAAAAGCATTCATTCCTATGTCTAATTATTATCATGCATGTCAAATATATACGAATATTTTGTCGAATAGTACCCAAATACTTGGTATTTATGTTTTGACACCAATATAATTTCCACTGAAATGTTGCCGTAGTGCAACAAAATACAGATGTTTCTCATATCCAGTGAGTTCGGAGTGAAACAAAGCCAACGAGATAACCAGAGATATGTTCCGTCCACATCCCGCTAGATTATCAAATAACCCACTGAGATATCTGCTTCCTGCAAACACTCGGTTTAGAGCGACACATACGGTGCACTGTTTAAGTTGAAGATAATACGTTTAGTTGCGAGTTGCGAATAACTCGGTTTCGGTGATGGAAAGCATCGTGAGGAAACCGGCATACATCTGCAAATAATTCAAAGGTGAAGTCCTCAGTCCGCATTGGGCCAGCGTGGAGACTAACTACTCTCCTTCGATCTTATCCATGAGATTGAGATTGTGCCCAGCAGTGCGCACATATGATGATATTGATAAATCAATTCACTTTAGCAAAAAAAAGGGGATTAAAAGATACGAGTATTAAGATGGATACTCGTATCCACTTTCGTTTTGGCGTTTTGAAGGTTGTCTCAAAAGTCTCATAAAATTTCGCATTCGCGTCTTAGGTTATACAACATTTTCTTGCTATTGTCTAGGTTTATATAGTTCTAATGAATGGTGATCTATAAGCTATACATACGTAATGAAAGGTTAATTGTGAAACCAAGTGTTCCAAAAATTAATAATTGGTGCGTGGTTAAGTTCCAATCAATTATTTATTGCGAGAACATAGTTACATAAGATGACATAATAAATACAGTGTTCAGTTCTACCAAAGGGCATGCCAATTAACAATTTCATAACATTCAAACAGTTCAAAGCTTTTTTATGACAGTCTATTAAAATAATTAATGTATGCCATAATCTAGATTAAAATAAATTAGTTGCATTCAGAAACATAATGATAATAATTAGGATGGCAATATTTAATGTCAAGACGATGATAACTGTGTTACCTTACCTGTTGAAGGTAACACAGACCGAATAGTTTAAATAAATATATATATATATATATATCTATGCAATATAATGTAGTCCCAGATATTGTAGGCAAGATAGTCTTTGAATGAATGAATGCTTCTTTATTTCAGGCAATAAACACATGACAATAGTAATAATAGAGTAAAGTATGGGTCTTTGGCAGAATACAAACATTTATCTAGTAGCTATTCAGTAAACATTCCTTTAAACCTATTTATTGGGCAGTTTTTAATGAATTTGGGTAAATTATTATATTATTATAGGTTTGGATAGGATCCCCGTGTGGTCATAATATTATTTTCTCAAGCTTGCAATGAAATATTGACGTTGGTTTCTTTATAATAGGCTTCGAAGTATCGCGTTTTAGGCGTGGCTAGACGTACAAACGTAGTTCACACAAAACTGGAGATCTAGGCCTGCAAAGCGACTTTCTTTGGTTTCAGTGCAACCAATTCTTGACCATTCAAAAAACCATTTTATTTATACAATTTTATTTTATCTACAATTTTATTCATAAACATATATATTGAATATTATTTTGTTTCTCGGGTGGCGACCACGAACCGGAAGGCGCGGCGTGGGTAGGCCCCCCGTAAGGTGGACTGATGACCTGGTAAAGGTGGCTGGAGTCCGCTGGATGCGGGTGGCGCAGGACCGGTCACTTTGGCACTCTTTGGGGGAGGCCTATGTCCAGCAGTGGACGTCTTTCGGCTGATATGATGATTATTTTGTTTGTGTTTTTAATGTAAGTATTTATACCGCCCTTAATGCGAGTCGCGCAGTATGCTGTCCCGCACACCTCACTGAATCCACAGAAAACCAGCGCCGTTGGCACTGCTGTGTCAACTGCATTGCTGAGTGGAGACCTTTTCGGCAGCACATCCCTATTTGTTAGTTCTTAAGGTGCATTATGTGAATTTATGTGTAATGATGTGTTATCCGAATAAATTTATATTCTATTCTTCTAAACATCCAAACATCCAAACTTTCGCATTTATAATAATTAGTATTAAGTATTATTATCTAGTAGTGAGCGAGACATTGGCCTCTAAATCTACGACACGCCATCTTTCATTCCACTAATCTGATCATCTTATCTTATCTTATCTTATCTAGATGAGGGCCCTTTCGGATGCACTTCGACCCAGCGGGATCTTTTGTGCATTTGCCCTCTCCTTTATGCTTACTCCCAAGCTCGTTCCATCGTTTCCACAAAGCGGATGATGCAGCTCAGCGGGAGCACCTTGAACTCCCTTGGTTGCGGATAGTCGCTACCAAAGTAATTCATTCTTTGTCTGGCAAGGGCATGACATTCACACAGTAAGTGTTCCATGGTCTCATCCTCCTCGCCACACATTCTACAGACTAAACTGTCCGACAGTCCCATCTTGGCCAAGAGATCCTTGACTCCGAAGTGACCTGTGAACACCCCAGATATGATTCTGAGTTGCTTCCTGCTGGATTTCCAGAGCTTGTTAGTCCAGCCCGAGTCCACTCCTTCTATGAAGAGCTTAGAGTGCCTTAAGCCCGCCTCATTCCTCCACTCGTGTTGGTGTTTGGTTTTGGCGTAGGCTTTAAAGGCCGAAGTTATGGTTCTCTGCGAGAGTCCCACAAATGGTTCTGGACCTACAAAGTGATTTGTAGACCCCCTCTTGCAAGCTCATCCGCTCTTTCGTTGCCGATGTAGCCCTCGTGCCCCGGTATCCAAACTAGTTGCACCTTATTGTGCTTCCCAAGCTTGTTCAGTGCCTGGACGCCATTATAGACTAGTCTAGAATCCACTTTCGGCGCCGTAAGCGCTTTAAGGGCCGCTTGACTGTCGCTGAGGATATAGATGGTCTGCCCTCTGGTTTGCCTGTCTATATTCTCCTGTGCACAGGCAATTATGGCGTATGTCTCCGCCTGGAAGACGGTTGCCAAACTACCCATGCTTACACTACTACTGTAGTCAATCGCATAAATGCCTGCTCCCGTACCGGATCCCATTTTAGATCCGTCCGTGTACCATATACTGTCTTCGACACCAGACCTCGGTGGTTCTAGACCTTCGGCCCATTCGGCCCTGGATGGAACTTTTGTTGTGTAGTTCCTATGGAATACATACTTGGGTAGCATTTTGTCACATCCCATGTTTGTTAGTCTGTCTAAGAGACTGTCAGTCTCCATGTTTGTGTGCTTAGTCTTTGGCTTGCTGTCGCTCCACAGTCCAAGAGTTCTTAGTCTATAGAGCGATTTGCGCGCCTCTGACTTAATCACCATGTGAAGTGGCGGTAGGTCCAGTAGGACTTCTAGCGCCTCTGTAGGCGTGGTTCGAAACGCCCCTGTTATAGCCATGCATGCCGATCTCTGTACTTTCGTCAGGGCATCTCTGCATGTGCTCATTAAAGTCCTTGGCCACCACACCAGGCTACCGTACAATAATATGGGCCTCACCATCATGGTATAGATCCACTTCAGTACCTTTGGGTTCAGTCCCCATGTTTTGCCATACGCTGATCTACACATTCCAAATACCCTGAGTGCCTTTGTAATGGTGAGATCTGTATGCTTCTTCCAATTCAGTTCCTTATCCAGAGTGACACCTAGATATTTCACATCGTTGGACAGTTCTAGTACCCTCCCGTACAGTTTTAACTGCTGTACGCCGCGAAGGGTCCTTTTCCTAGTAAAGGGTATTACTACAGTTTTGATGATCTGATCATAGTCTGGAGACTGATTGCAGATTTATTATTAAAAAAAAGTATTATTATCTACACTAATTTTCTTGTTTTTTTATTGGTTTGTATTGAATAGGCTCCGAAACTACAGGACCGATTTGAAAAAATCTTTTACCATTAGAAGCCGACATTAATCCCTGATGAACATAGGCTACTTTTTACAGCGGGAAAATGCTTCATTCCTACTAACCGGTGCGAAGCCGGGCCGGGCATCTAGTATATTATATAGACGAAAATAGGAAACAGAAACATAAGAATCTACGGCTTATTATAACAATAATAATTCAGAGCGCTACTTCACGTGAGTTCAGCACCGACAGTTTTTTGTTCTACAATTTGCACCATCTTAACATTTAACAAATGCAAATAGCCGTGTGTCTTGGAAACAGACGTTTGCAGACGAGCGTCGCTAAGCACTTCCGCTATAAACAAGAACCTTATCTACCGCTGTAAATAGTTTTGTTAACGTTGTCTCGTACTCCTGATGTTAACATTTAGATTTTCATTTGCCGCATTAGTGCAAGAATGGGTTGACAATGTGTTGAGCCATGGGGCTAGATCTTAGGGGGCGTGTTTATAAACGAACAGCGAGCCTATTTTAGCTAAATGCCGTTGAAATTCGTTTGTCTTTATCTTTCACTTTGACATTTGTGTTCTTAAGACAGGGATAAAACACATTTTATGTACCATTAGCAATGAGGTTTTTTCAATGAATTATTCTATTCTATTCTAATAGTTTGGAGGCATTTAAAGATTTATGAAGAAGGGGGTAGAGGTAAGTATAAGAGAACCTACTGTGGCCTAAAATGCGTGCGGAAAGACTCACTTTATGTTATTGTTTCCACTCCTGATACAAGTAATTACTCTATCTACATATACATTTCATGTATATATTTTTTGTATGTTTCTTTCGAGTCGTTTTTCGTATATATTTTTTTTGTATTCACCAACACTTATTGACAGGATTCTAATGAGCCCAGTATGACGACGGATTTAATTTGCGTAGTTAAGAAGTTGGTATTGCCACTTCTCATTAATTCAACATCAGACCAGATTTGTGATAGGTATTGCATTTGATTTCACTATGGAAAGTTGGTCTTTGACAAGCAAAATTTTACCGAAAGAAATTAACCAATAACTAACGCATTGCAAGTGAAATAAAACCATGTAAAACGTTTTCCAATTTATCTGCTATACCTTGACTACAACGCTATTAGTCCGGTTAGAAGTGAAAATGTATATAAAATGAAAATGTTGTACGAGGGCCACACTGAAAGTTTTGCGTAACTTTTAAATAAAACAATTTAAAACAAAACTAATACATTTACTGCTCTCAAAATATTCTCCCTTGCATTTTATACATTTATTCATCCGCTCGAACCATTTTTCAAAGCATGATACCCAGTCGCTTGACTGCATGTTTTCGACGTGTTGGTTAAATGTCGCCACTGCATCTTCGGGCGTCTTAAATGTTAAACCTCTCATCAAATCCTTGATTTTCGGGAAAAGGTAAAAGTCACAGGGTGCAAGATCTGGACTATAAGGCGGATGAGCCACGGTCTCCACATTTTCGGAACTCAAAAACGCTTTTGTTTTTTTTGCAGTGTGGGGGGACGCATTATCATGATGCAGGAGTATGCGGCTTCGTGGTCGTGTCTCGCGAACTTTTTCAAAGACTGTGGGCAAACAAGTTGTGGTGTACCACTCGGCATTTACAGTTCTTTTATTATTTAGAAGGACTGTGCAGACATGGCCACTTTTTGAAAAAAAACAAGCGATCATTTGTTTGGTAACGCTTTTGGCTTGTTGAATTTTTGTTGGCCTACTGTCACCTTCAAAGACCCATTCACTAGACTGTTGTTTCTTTTCTGGATCGTAACAATAAATCCATGTTTCATCTCCTGTTACGGTGTTATATACACCATTTGAACATCCGTTCTTATATTTCCGCAGCATTTCTTGGCACCAGTCGACACGTGCCCGTTTTTGGCCTAAAGTTAGTTCATGAGGAATCCACCGACAACAAAGTTTCCTGACTTTTAAATTTTCGTGTAAAATCTTTTGTATTTGACTCATACCAATCCCTAATTGTCCTCGAATTTCGTCGTAAGTGATTCGTCGGTTTTCTTCTATCAGTCGTCTCACAGCAGCAACGTTTTCTTCAGTGACCGCGGTTGACGGTCGACCTTCACGAAACTAGTCATCGAGACTAACACGGCCCCTATTAAATTCAGCGTACCAACGTCTCACGGTGCTCAGATGTGGTGCTTCAACACCAAATGCATTTTGAAGGCGAGTACTACACTCATGCGGAGAAAGAGAACTTTTAAAATCATAAAAAATCATTGCTCTAAAATCTTTACGCGTCAAATCCATTTTGAATGCAATCGGTTTATTTCGAACTGACAAAAAAAACAAATGACTATCGATTTCCCGCCAATATTTAGTACATTCCATAAACAAAGGTCTATATTTTTTTTAAATAATCAATTCGAAATTGGAATGTGTGCGAATAGCCAGGAGTGCAAAACTTTCAGTGTGGCCTATGTAATAGAAAACCGAAGGAAATTGTGAAAAAATATACCTGTCATATTAGGTTTAAGTTAATCTCTTGCTGTCAGGATCCACTCAAAGGGAAAAATTTATTTCCAAAATAATTTAAGGCCTGGGACGGGTACAAAAGGGGCACATTCAGGGGTAAATTCTTATCATCGTAGAACAATGGAGACGTCACATTATATTAAAACCATAATCGTGTCTAGGGAACAGGCTGCCTGTTCTTATTTTACTTCATCAATCATAGATGAATTAATTAAGTGGTGAGCCAGATTGGGTTCGATCAGCGAACGAAAAAACGGTTTTTTCGTTCGCTGCCGTTAAAAAATGATTATGTTCAGAAACAACGACTTTGGTAGGTAGTATTGTGTTCTTGTAGTTCTATCACGTAACGCGTTATGCGCGCGTCAGGTAGATCGAAACGTCACTTAGTATGGAAAACGGACAGCTAGACTGTCCTTACGCGCGCGCGTTCGAAACTTTACGTGATTAGTTCTCTAAGGGGTACTCACGTAACGTTTCAAACGCACGTTAGTGCATTGCAACTGTCGTTTTTCCATATAAAAATTGACATTTAGACATTCCTAACAATGTGTTACGTGATCGATCTGCTGATGGTCATGGATTGAACGTCATTTTCCTATACAAGAAATTACATTTAGATCTGCCTTATGTATGTACGAAACTATTATTCATCAAACTTTGAAGGATGTTCAGTAAGAAACTCCGATAAAAAAGACCAGGTTACACTCCGGGAGTGCCGGCAGAAGTGAAAACTTGAATATTTTGACATTTCGAATCGACGAATACCGATGCGACAGAAGTAAACTATTTCACTTGCAAATTAGCGCGTGAGAAGTTATTGTGTGTCGGCCGAACGGGTAAGCGAAGATTTGCTACAGGCACTAGTTTTACAAAAGCTATTGCCATCTGACCTTCCAACCCAGAAGGAAAACTAGACCTTATTGGGATTACACCGGTTTCCTCACGATGTTTTCTTCACCGAAAAGCTAATTCCGTACGAACCCGTCCCATTTGATTCGACGACCGCCTGAACTTTACCACACTTTACCGTAGGCAACCGTAGCTTAGAAATTCTAATAACTAGATATATATACAGTAATTATTCATGATACAGTTTGTTGTTTATAAAATTACTACTAACTAACATAAAACCTAACACAAACTTCACAAGATGATGTTAAAATCTCTCAACGTAGGTAATTTGCTTAATAATTTTTTCGAAGTAATAAATTGAAACAAACATCGACCTTGTAATAAAAGTGGATTACCTAAAATTTGACAATTAATTTACTTAACAGACGTTAATTTCAATTAAAAGGCTTTTCAGTGGAATTCATGTGCCATTGTATGACTTACAATAATTTAAAATACATCATAAACAATATTGGGATGAAATCAATTAAATGAATTGCACTGAAAAGCCTTTTAATTTAAATTAACGTCTGTTAAGCAAATTAATTGTATTGAGCACGCAAGAATATTAATTGCTTTTAATTAATAATGGCCCAGAAAATATTCTGCATATGTTTAGCATCGACAACTTTGTTGCGAATGAAGGGAATCCCTTGATTCGCGCCTCTCCGCGTGTATATAAGACACGCTTAGCTGTATTGTTGTATTTTACTTTTTTTTGTTATATATGTCCTTTGAACTAATGTCAGTAGCTGATTTTATGTGTTTATTTTTATTAATCTCTACCACGCACAAGAAAACAATTTCCAACATTCTTCTCTTTTTTGGATACATTTTAATAAATATCTAACTTCGTGAATATAAATTCATATTTCCTTCTAGTAGATTTTGCATGAGGTAAATACCTTACCATTAACTTGACTATGTCGTTTTACAACATTATTTATTTATATCGAGGAAATTGTAAGCAATCATGTTTCGTGTATAACCTTACAAGCAATCATAAGAATATAGTCAAAAATCATGTATCCGAAAACCAGTTTCTGGGGGCACGGTCGTGCCCCCGCCAAGTCGAGCAAAACAGTGGCACGGCCTTGCCATCCTTTTCTCGAAGCATTTCAGGCCATTTTCGACCCGCCTATAACTTTGTTGTGAATAAAACTAGAAGCCTGAATTTTCAGTAACCAAGCAGGCATTGTATAAAAACGGTATATTTAAAATTTCATTCAATTTGAACTAGTGGTTTAAGAATTATAATTAGTCAAAGTTTCTTAATTTGGTCACTCATTCACTGACATCATCAAAACTCAAAGGCACTTCTAGCAGACATAGAAGCTTCTAGCATACAATAACGGCCGTATTCATAAACGTCCTATAAGCCTGTTTTAACTAAAACGGCGTTAAAATTCGTTTGTCCTTATCTGTCACTTTGACATTTGTGTTCGTAAGAAAGGGACAAAGCACATTTTATTTAGCAGAGGCATTTTAAGTTTTATGAATAAGGGGGTTAGTGTATAGTGCATAAATCAAAAAAATCTTAAATATTTTGCAATTTCGGTCCAGTTTTCTAGAGACACCATTTGCAATAAAAAATTAATTTGTAATCCCATATAAATATAATTTACATAGTAGGATAATAGGATTACAAAGTTACATTTGCAGTGAATGGGACAAAAAATGAAAAAGCAACAATGGGACTGCATTCATAATTGTATGTATTGATAACACAATAAAAGAAGTGAGATCCCATAAAAAACGTTTCATGTAAGAAAGATGCCAAGTCCCGAAACTCTTCCACCGTAAAAAGTTGCGAGATATTTCGTAGAGCCAAGTCTCAGGCATTCTTATTCATTTTTATTTGGTAGCTAAATAAAATTATGTGATATCGCGATGTCACGATCTGCGAACTATAACGAACGAAATATGAAGGTGCGTTTTGCGGAAAAGGAACAGAATATACCACTTCTTAAAACTTTCGACACTCATAACTTTGTGATTATTTAATCCCCTGCGATACTTTTGTCTCATTTGACAATATTTTTATTCCTTTTTCGAAAAAAACAAAATTATTGGTTATTTTATTTGGTGATTACTAAATAATGTCTGTTCTAGCAAAAACAGTACAGGCGAGTAATATCTGTTTCAGATTAAATTCATGCTAAAAGTTCAGGACTCAAAATCTTTTTAAAGGACATTCGGTTATAGTGACATCTTCTGCGTAGCAAGACCCAGGACTTAACTATGAACGCCATTTTGTTCTAATAGCAGGCACCTGGGACTTAGGAGGCTACTACGGCCCACCTAAACAATAAAAAAAAAAATTGCCTTTACTATTCCTCAAACCTAAAACGAGTAAGTACAATAAAATTTCATGCAAACACCTTTTTATACAAAATTATAAAATTGCATTTGAATTTGGTTTCCATTTTGATAAAATTACTAATTGAATAAAAAAAACCTTTTTTATAAGTTACAATTAAATTAATCATTTATTGCATTATTATTAAAATTAATACTAATAATAATGCATTCCATTTAGATTGTAATTAATAATAATAATAATTCCGACGTCCTCAAAAAATATTGGTATTAAATTAATCATTTATTACATTAAAATTAAAAGTAATAGTAATAATAATGCATTCCATTTAGATTGTAATTAATAATAATAATAATTCAGACATAGGTACTCAAAAATGTATGGTATATATACATATATTATATTATTATGTGTGTTGTATAATATAATATAATTAGTTTTAAGGACCCCTCTTAGGGCGAATGCCTCCTCCAGTTGATTCCATTTTTCTGTCTTGTGCCTCTTCATCCCATTCCTTTCCGGCGGTTTTTTTGATTTCGTCTGCCCAGCGTTCAGGCGGTCTCCCTCTCCCTTCCGCTTGTGTTGCGGGCCGTTCCAGGAGGTGATTGTTGGGGGCTTGCCAGTAAAATGGAGCTTTTGCTGCCATTGCAACTATCAAATTAATGTTAGTTTGGGAGATAATTGAAGTTTAAAAAAAAGGCAATGGTGCACCTAGTTGGCAAAGTGGCAGCATTTGACAGTATCGGCGGCAAAGCGAAGATGACTTAATCGATTGCCGTTTATCCAGATTCCTTTGGTAGTCCATGGTTAACCTTCCATAATATTATATAGAACAGAAATAAAGATTTTTGGTGCGAGCGGGTCTCCCTGTCTTACGTCTCTACTAATTTTTATAGGTGGCCCCATTCGGTCTAGCTTGACTCTGCTTGACGTTTTTCTGTATATATATTTTATGATGTTGATATAGGGGTGTGGAATTGATTGTGCGAGCAGGGCGTTCCATGTGCTTTGATGAGAAATGGAGTCGAAGGCTTTGGCATAATCGACGAAAGCCAGATAAAGTGTAGTATTAAATTCTTGGTACTTCTCCACGATTTGGTCCAGCACATAGATATGGTATATCGTGCTATATTTTTTTCTGAACCCTGCTTGTTCTGGTGGTTGGTAAGTTTCTACTATAGGGCTTAATCTTGCTTCAATACAAGAATGAAAATAGTTTGTATATACACGACATGAGGCTTATTGGTCGGTAGTTACTTCGTGTATAGCAATATGATATCCGATTTGTATCAGGGCATAGGGAATTCCTGTTCTTTCAAAATTGTATTAGAGTGGTAATTGGCTGAAGAAGGTATGGTATACCTACCTCACCTAACCTAAACTTACCAAACAGTAAATAATCCTTCACTAATTCAATATTAACGAAATTACCCAAGCAACCCCCACGTACTTGTGCGTAATTCCGACAGTGAAATCCCGAATGGGTATTCAAAGCAATTTAGATATAGGCAAGAGCACTGGTGAGATACATAGTTGTCTTTTACGAGGCAGAAATCGGGTCATTAGACTGCCTCCTAAGCCCTTTCGGAAACGCTGCCTGATAAGGGTCTTTAGCTTAATGACATTTATATTCGGTAGATACGTTTCTTGAAGTGCTTAGAGCATGCAAGATTGGAAATGTATGGAGGACTAATTAGCTTTTAGGGAGACATGTTTTATTTAAGGTGGTCCGATTTCAATAGAAAACTTTTTTGACATTCGCTGGCTAACAGCGTGATATTTTATAAAAATTTGAAAATTTACATTTAATTTTTAGGATTTGTATAAAATACATTATAAAATCCATGTTCATCCTTAGACCAACTCGCTCGGAGGCTTTACTGAGGTCATCGAGCATCGTGCTTAAGTCCTCCATGGTCTCAGCCAAGACTACTATATTGTCAGCAAACCGAAGGTGAGTGACGTACTCGCCGTTGATGTTGATGCCTAGCCTTCTTCAGTCTAGAGTCTAGAACACGTCCTCCAGTGCAGCTGTGAACAGTTTTGGGGAAATAACATCCCCTTGTCTGACACCCCGCTGCAGCGGAATAGGCTTCGAACTCTGATCCTGGAGTCGGACTGATATAGTGGCGTTCTCGTACAAACAATTCAGCACTTCGATGTAGCGGCAGTCTACTTGGCACCGTTGGAGAGACTGTAGTACAGCCCAGGTTTCGATCGAATCGAAGGCTTTCTTGTAGTCCACGAACGCTAAGCAGAGGCAGGTTATACTCCTCAGTCTTCTGTATAAACTGGCGGAGCGTATGAATGTGGTCTACGGTACTAAAACCTCTTCGGAAACCGGCTTGTTCGGGAGGCTGAAAGTCATTAAGCCTGCGTGCGAGACGATTCGTAATGACCCTTGAAAACAGCTTATAGACCTGGCTCAGAAGTGAGATGGGTCGGTAGTTCTTCAGCAGAGTGTTGTCACCCTTTTTGAAGAACAGCACCACCTCACCTCTGTTCCACGCCTTTGGCGTTCTCACTTCCAGTAGGACGGTGTTGAATAACTTCTGAAGGGCCGTAAGGATCGGTTTTCCACCCGCCTTCAGGAGTTCGGCTGTAATTTCGTCTTCACCGGGTGCCTTGCTATTCTTAAGCTGTTTCAGAGCCATTCTAATCTCGTACAGGCTGATGTCCGGGATGTCGTCGGTGTAGTGTCGGGTAAGTCTAGCTCTAGGGTCTTCTGCCGGACCAACTTCGGGTTTGCGAGTTGACGTGTATAGCTGAGCGAGTTGGTCTAAGGATGAACATGGATAAGACAAAGATCATGTCAAACCTCCATGTAGTACCAACCCCCATTTCAATCGGACACTTTACGCTCGAAGTTGTAGACGATTATATATACCTAGGACAGACTGTTCAGTTAGGTAGGTCAAACTTTGAGAAAGAGGTCAATCGTCGAATCCGACTCGGCTGGACAGCATTCGGGAGGCTACGGCACATCTTTTCGTCCAATATTCCGCAGTGTCTCAAGACGAGAGTCTTTGACCAGTGTGTGTTGCCAGTGATGACGTATGGCACGGAAACGTGGTCGCTTACTATGGGCCTCATAAGAAGGCTCAAAGTCACCCAAAGGGCAATGGAGAGGGCTATGTTGGGAGTTTCTCTGCGCGATCGCATCAGAAATGAAGCTATCCGCAGCAGAACTAAGGTAACCGATATAGCCCTCCGAATCGCTAAACTTAAGTGGCAGTGGGCGGGGCACATTGCACGTAGAACTGATGGCCGTTGGGGCGGAAAGGTTCTCGAGTGGCGATCACGTACCGGAAGGCGCAGCGTGGGTAGGCCCCCCACAAGGTGGACTGATGACCTGGTAAAGGTCGCGGGAGTCCGCTGGATGCGGGTGACGCAGGACCGGTCATTGTGGCACTCTTTGGGAGAGGCCTATGTCCAGCAGTGGACTTCTTTCGGCTGATATGATGATGATGATGATGATGATGACATTATAACATAATAATAGCCTATGTACATCCTGACTATAAACTAACAAAATAACTATTGTAACAAAATTTTATGAATTGGCATTTCATTTGAATGAAATGTAGTAATGTATACCTTTGTCACCGTAAAATTGTGAACTTCATCAGTTTATAATCTAACGCGTTAGATTAAAAAATAACCTAACCTGGGTGTCTGTTTATAATCTCACTAGGTAGATTGTAAACTAACGGTTCTAGCAATTTTACGGTGACTTAAACTTGAAGAGTTTAGTAAGAATATAGTTTAGCTATTCTTTTACGCAGTAATAATGGAACGACGACGGGTGGACATGTTTTTTTTGCAATAGTTCTTTACATCACCCGCTGAATAATAAGAAAACATCCAAAATCCATGTTAATTCAATTTCTAAGGATAAAAGGTTTTTTGTGATCGTTCAGCGCCTGATCTTTTCATAACAAATTCATGACTGAAACTTACGAAATTCCAATTCGATTCGGTCAATATCAAGAGAAAGTACCGTAACACTGGTCAAACCTCGAACTTTGTTCCTCCACATCGCTTACCAATTCATAACAAAAGTTAAGTTGCGGTTTGGAAAACAGTTCATTCTTTTTGTGGTGGTCCGAAAAATTTGACGTATATTTTAATATAATGTTTTGACCACGAAACATTGTTAATGCAAACCTTTGCTAGTTGCCCCTTTCATTTCAACAGTTGCGGTGAATCAGGTCCGAATATAACGAGTTAACAAGTTGTATAGGGGGAACCAGTTAGTCGATTACGTAACGTTTCGTATGCACGTTATCATCATATCCTGCGGACCACTCGTGCACAAAAGAAGTACCTACCTAGGGTGGCACATCGTGCACCCAGAACAGGTACAGCATATCACCGCCCAAATAATCTGGAATTTCCTGGCGGCAACGGGCCTACAACGGTAAACTCTAAAAAATGGCTGCCGCACATCACTTGCTGGTCGTAGCGGAATATTAGGGCCCACAAATCAACAATAATGATAATCATATAAGATTTTTAAAAAATGTGCGTTAATCGTCATGCGTATTAAAATGTATTGCTATGTTTGAATAGAAGAATATGGACCCGGGTATGTCCTAAAACTACGACCAGGACCACCGGGGGATGGGCAGCAGCATCCCTGGAGTTCGGTGGAAACACTGCGATCGCCAACCCGCATGCCAAGCGTGGCGATTATGGCATATACCCCCCATGCAGAATACAACAAAACCACGGCCCCGAGGTTCCGGCGACCCCCGGTACCCTGGTTATGGTAGCGGCCAAGGTACTAGCGGGGTCAGGGGTGCTAAGAATCTCCGGCGAAGATCCGGCTACCACCACCGACGACCCCTGGCCCTGGCAACATACAACACGCGCACACTGCGGACCGATGAAAAGATAACGGAACTGGAGGAAGGATTGAGCAAGTTGCGGTGGGACGTCATAGGGTTATCGGAAGTCCGAAGAGAGGGGTAGGACACGATAACCCTTAAATCGGGCCACTTGCTCTATTTCCGGGAGGGCGACCAACAGTCCCAGGGAGGTGTCGGGTTCATCGTCCACAAGTCCCTAGTGAACAACGTGGTGAAGATCGAGAGTGTGTCGACTAGGGTGGCGTACCTTATACTCAGAGTATCCGACAGGTACTCATTGAAGGTCATACAGGTTTACGCGCCGACCTCGACACATTCCGACGACGAGGTGGAGGCTATGTATGAAGATATATCTAAGGCCATGCATAGTTCCAAAACCTACTTCACCGTTGTCATGGGGGACTTCAACGCTAAACTAGGCAAGAGAGATGGTGAGGAGCTGATAGTGGGGCAATTCGGAGTCGGAAGTCGGAACCACCGGGGCCAACTACTGGCTGGTTTCTTGGAGAAGGAGGGACTCTACATGATGAATTCCTTTTTCAAGAAACGCGAGCACAGAAAGTGGACCTTGATGAGTCCCGATGGTATGACTAAAAACGAGATTGACTTCGTCATGTCGACGAGGAATCATATATTCAATGATGTCTCTGTGATCAATACGTTTAAAACCGGGAGTGATCACCGCCTGGTAAGAGGCATATTGAATATATGTGTCAAGCGAGAGCGCTCTCGCCTGATGAAGTCTACGCTCCGTCCAGTATCCACCCAAATCCAAACCCCCGAGAGCTTTCAGCTGGAACTAAAGAACCGTTTCGATTGCCTATGTGGCGATGTGGACGAACTCAACGACGGGTTTGTGGAAGCTGACCGTGCCACTGGGTCTAAGTTCTTCAAGGCCCAGCGGCCCAACAGAACTAAAAGGGTCTCTAGCTCCACTCAGAAGCTTATGAAGGAAAGGAGTGAAATGATTCTGCAGTCTTCTGCCGATGCGACTTTATACCGGCGGCTCAATAAACGGATCTCCAAGTCCCTTACCCGCGATCTGCGCCAATTCAATACGAACCGTATCGAAGAGGCCATCGAGCGAAATAAGGGCTCAAAAGTATTCGCACGAGATCTGTCTATTGGGCAGAGCCAGCTCGCAAGGCTGAAAACTGAGGACGGCAGAGTCGTTTCTTCCAAACCTGAGCTTTTGAGTGCGTTTTTACGGACAGCTATACACGTCAACTCGCAAACCCGAAGTTGGTCCGGCAGAAGACCCTAGAGCTAGACTTACCCGACACTACACCGACGACATCCCGGACCCGGGCCTGTACGAGATTAGAATGGCTCTGAAACAGCTTAAGAATAGCAAGGCACCCGGTGAAGACGGAATTACAGCCGAACTCCTGAAGGCGGGTTGAAAACCGATCCTTACGGCCCTTCAGAAGTTATTCAACACCGTCCTACTGGAAGGGAGAACGCCAAAGGCGTGGAACAGAGGTGAGGTGGTGCTGTTCTTCAAAAATGGTGACAACACTCTGCTAAAGAACTACCGACCCATCTCACTTCTGAGCCATGTCTATAAGCTTTTTTCAAGGGTCATTACGAATCGTCTCGCACGCAGGCTTGATGACTTCCAGCCTCCCGAACAAGCCGGTTTCCGAAGAGGTTTTAGTACCGTAGACCACATTCATACGCTCCGCTAGGTTATACAGAAGACTGAGGAGTATAACCTGCCTCTCTGCTTAGCGTTCGTGGACTACAAGAAAGCCTTCGATTCGATCGAAACCTGGGCTGTACTACAGTCTCTCCAACGGTGCCAAGTAGACTGCCGCTACATCGAAGTGCTGAAGTGTTTGTACGAGAACGCCACTATGTCAGTTCGACTCCAGGATCAGAGTTCGAAGCCTATTCCGCTGCAGCGGGGTGTCAGACAAGGGGATGTTATTTCCCCAAAACTGTTCACCGCTGCACTGGAGGACGTGTTCAAGACTCTAGACTGGAGAAGGCTAGGCATCAACATCAACGGCGAGTACATCACTCACCTTCGGTTTGCTGACGATATAGTAGTCTTGGCTGAGACCATCGAGGACTTAAGCACGATGCTCGATGACCTCAGTAAAGCCTCCGAGCGAGTTGGTCTAAGGATGAACATGGATAAGACAAAGATCATGTCAAACCTCCATGTAGTACCAACCCCCATTTCAATCGGACACTTTACGCTCGAAGTTGTAGACGATTATATATACCTAGGACAGACTGTTCAGTTAGGTAGGTCCAACTTTGAGAAAGAGGTCAATCGTCGAATGAGACTCGGCTGGGCAGCATTCGGGAGGCTACGGCACATCTTTTCGTCCAATATACCGCAGTGTCTTAAGACGAGAGTCTTTGACCAGTGTGTCTTGCCAGTGATGACGTATGGCATGGAAACGTGGTCGCTTACTATGGGCCTCATAAGAAGGCTCAAAGTCACCCAAAGGGCAATGGAGAGGGCTATGTTGGGAGTTTCTCTGCGCGATCGCATCAGAAATGAGGCTATCCGCAGCAGAACCAAGGTAACCGATATAGCCCTCCGAATCGCTAAACTTAAGTGGCAGTGGGCGGGGCACATTGCACGTAGAACTGATGGCCGTTGGGGCGGAAAGGTTCTCGAGTGGCGATCACGTACCGGAAGGCGCAGCGTGGGTAGGCCCCCCACAAGGTGGACTGATGACCTGGTAAAGGTCGCGGGAGTCCGCTGGATGCGGGTGGTGCCGGACCGGTCATTGTGGCACTCTTTGGGGGAGGCCTATGTCCAGCAGTGGACGTCTTTCGGCTAATATGATGATGATGATGTTTGAATAGCAGTGCTTAATGATCGGAATAAGAAGTAATGCTAGTACATTCCCTGTAATATCCTGAATAAACAAAGAAACGAAAACAAAAAAAACAAAAAACTAATGATATCTGGAATGAAGTGACCTAACTCTTAGCTCTTCCTAAAAAGTTGTCAGTTTTTGAGTTTTTTTTTTTCGAAAAAAATAAAAATGCGGCCAAACCTTTTTCCGTAAAATAAAGGACTCCAGAAATGTACCCTTGTTTTATCGACAAACGTTTCATCGATGGTATTTTCATTTCATAGTAAACTATTTTTTATTAACCGACTTTAAAAAAAGGAAGGAGGATTTTTTTTTGTAATTTTTTTTCAATGTTTGTTACCTCAGAACTCCCTCATTGATGAGCCGATTCGTAATTTTTTTTTGTTTGTGAGTATATGCTTCCAGGTAGGTCCTATTTTTTCAAAAATTCTGTTAGATGATGGGATCCATGAGGAATTGAGGGAGCTTCTCGATTATATCAGGCACGCGTGTAGTGATTTTGGTATTTTCTATTATAACTTGTGTATTTACACCCGGAAATCATGAATTTGTTGGAGTGGATTGATGAAGAAGGCCACAGATGACTTATGGAATTCCTCAATTATGTACTTCTGAATATTACCGGCCCACATACAGCAATTCGGTTTTTTTCTCTAATAATCAACGCATTTGCTCTCGGAAATCAGTTCATGTGGTAAATTGGAAAATAAATGTGGAAATGTTCTAGTGGCTTGGCGGAGTACTAAATTGAAGTCGGTTAAAACTTTGTTTTTAAAGTAAATTGTAACGCTATTGTAGTGTCATAATCACAGGTACTTACTTTCTACCGATAGAATTGAATACGAGTGGTCTATACCGCACGTTTCTAAATTTTCTATCGTCATTTCAAAATAGCATTTCATGATATTTGTCAGTTTTCGAGTGAAAGAGTCGAGCGCTCGAAAGTCAAAAATCGGTCCCCCGGTATATGTCGGCGATATCCCACTAGTCGCCTGATTATCCAAGCCATCAGATGGCAACATTATTGCTGGCTACGCCCACAGTAGTGGACAGAGGGCACAAGTTAATTAAATAGATTTAGAAGTTTAGTCAGTTCACTTTTATTAACAAACTGGCAGAATATGCTTGCACAATCTAAGTTCACCAGAGAAGACCAGAAAAATTACATGCAACGACTTAAATAACCTTTCCAACCAACAGACTAATTAATATTACATTTAAATTGTTGGAAATGTGCCCGCCGCTCCCAAGTTATTATGTAAACTGTGAGCCTTTTATATATTTTTTAGATCTTGAAAATAAATACTAAAAATATTGAGCTCTGTGTATAGGATTACATACTCGGATGATTTAAATAAAGTTATTTCTCATAAGAATATTTAAATAAGAATTAAAGTACTTACGTTAACATGTTGAGCGTACTATTTGTGTGCGTGCGTTATGTGATTTATTAAATAAAACAATCTAAGATATGAACAAAATGTAGATAAGCTTCTTATATATTTTATAATGATTATTAGTTTTTAATATTCCCAAGAAAATAAATAGGTAATACTATACTCACCGGCAATAAATTTGGCCCAAATTAGAAATATGCATTTAATTATTTAAAAAAATATTTAATCTATTATTATAGTTTGAAATCACGAAAAGTTTTTGGTCCAAATTTTCTGCCGGTCAGTGTATATTGCTCATATTTTTTTTCTAAAATGGTTTTTTTTATAACACCGTGTTGTTGAACATTAAATTATATTCATTCGATACCTATTGGGACAGAGCACAGTGGGACAAAACGTTCTTAACCATCTCAAAAATGGTTTTAGCGAAAGTCGTAGGTCTGATATAATTTTGATAGTTCTACGTTCTATGACAAAAGACCTAACTGATATTAGCGTGTAAAATAATAATTGTTAAGTTTTACCTACCTAAAATTGCACTGAAACATTGAACTTCGATAATTTCGTATTTAACAGACTAGACCTTCGTGAAGTTTGACTTTAGATATTTTTTAAGTTTCTCAAAGAAATATATAAGTATTACACATATTTAGATTTACTAGGATCTCTAGTTTTTAAATGCGGTACTATTTTACAGAAAAATAAAATATGTATTTTTTAAATAAATTTTGAAATGCCCCATGAAAATTTCCGAATGTTTCAATTTCAATTGGAGGTTTCCTTGTTATCGAAAGCTGCCGATGTCGAGTTATTATCATTTATAGAATCCTTAATTAGTAAATAATCCAAGGAAACAAAAAAAAACCTGCGTCAATATAGCGCCTTTTTGAGCTAGAACCTGAAATGTCAGCAGAGGACCAAAATCATTAAAAGTACCTCAGATATGGAAAGATATTTATTAGAAAATTTTCAATTATCACCATCAGATGTAAATAATATCCAAAAAAACTTGGTATCGAGTTGCAACTCTAAATGGGTGAAAGCTCAAAGAAAAACTGATCGTTTTGAAAGTCAAAACATAAATTGGTTGAATGGCGAATTTAAGGTATCGTTGAATTCGTGCAATGCCTCAACATCTGAAGATACTGGCTTAAATACATCTGGAGATCGTGGTAGACCAACAAAACCATATGAAGCGTGTTCTGTAAATACGAAAAAACGTAAAAACATGGAATTGATGCAAGAGTACGGAATGGGGCGTGTGCATAATGCATACATACAAGGATTACGATCTATAGGTGAAAATGACGAATCCTCGATTGTAAGTATTTTGAGAAATACGGACAGACAAAAGAAGAATGACGTTCTGCAAAATATTTTGAGAGGACCGGATGCTGCAGCTTCTTTTAGCAATGACGAAGCACTGAGTATATATATTGAAACAGATTTAACCAAAACTCAATATAGATACCTGAGGTACATGCTAAATGAAAAGGGACATTCTGTATTTCCGTCATACCAATCTTTGGGTGAAGCAAAGAAGAATTGCTATCCACTTACATCAAGCATAACTGTTACAAACATCAGTGCTAAGGTGAACCTTCAGGATCTTTTGGATCATACTGCCTGCCGTATTATGAAGATACATACGATACCAGAAAATTTCAACAAACTTAAGCGGTACAGTGGGGTTGCGATGGATCTTCGGGGCAAAGCGAGTATAAACAAGTGTTACCTGAAGAAAGGGAACAAATATCGGATGCAAATTTGTTTATTGTTTCACTTGTACCACTGAGATTAGTTGACGAAGAAAGTAAAACAGTTATATGGCAAAATCCGACATGCTCTTCTGTTCGTTATTGCAGGCCTATTTCTCTGGAACTTGCAAAAGAAACTAAAGATAAAACCACATCTGTTGTGAATGAACTTGAGACCAAAATCAACGAATTAACTCCAACGCTTGCAGCACTAAAAGGGAATGTTGTGGAAGTAAAACATGAGTTGTTCCTGACAATGATAGACGGGAAAGTTGCTCAGGTTTTAACAGAGACATCATCGAGCGCTAAGTGCACTATTTGTGGAGCAACCCCTAAGCAAATGAATGACCTGATGAAAGTAACTGCGAGAGTTGAGAATGAAGATGCATTTAAATACGGACTCTCGACCTTACATGCGTGGATAAGATGTATGGAAATGATTCTGCATATTTCTTATAATCTTGCATTTAAAAAATGGGCAGCCTCGACTCCTGAGAACAAAAAACTAAATGAAGAAAAAAAAAGATTTGTCCAAGCTCGATTCCGGGAAGACCTTGGTTTACACATTGATAAACCTCGTCAAGGATCAGGAAATAGTAATGATGGAAATACGGCAAGGAGGTTCTTCCAAAACTTTCAAAATTTGGTGAATATGCGCTGGGAACTGCACAGTTATACGTGAACAACTATAACTGGTACTATATGCCGTCTTCAGTTCACAAAATTCTTATACATGGCGCGAAAATAATAGAGCATTTTGCCATTTTGCCCATAGGGCAATTATCTGAAGATGCTCAGGAAGCTCGTAACAAAGACTATAAGAAATATAGATTAAATCACGCCCGGAAGTGTTCGCGGTCAGCTACAATGGAAGACGTTTTTCACACCTTGCTGTATACATCGGATCCCTACATATCCAGTATAAATAGTGCAAATGTCCTATTAACAAAAGAATTGTTGAATGAAGCGAAAGAACCTTTGGTGACAAGTGATACTGCTTGATTTTTTTTGTTACTAGGTGGTTGTAAGTTGCATTATCAATTAAGACACTTAATGTCTGCCTTTTTAACCTAATTACTACACATTTTTTTATTTATTATAATTTTTTAAATATATTTAAGTTATCATAAATAACATTTGGAAAAAAAAGAAAATTAAAAATATACCTATATCTACCTACTTACATCAAGTTTATTATAATTATTAGTTAATACTTATCTTTTAATACTTAGTTATATGACCAAAAAAATTAATAAAAATATTATTTTAAATTTTTGTATGAAAAATTGTGAAATTTTATTTTCAACTCTATATTACTCAATAAATATAAGTTTTATAATAAAGGCGTTTTGATTATATAAAGGCATAACTATTCAAGATTACCTAAGCCAAATTTCAGCAATAAATCTCAATAAAAAAAAAAGTTTCCGATTTTTGAGATGGAATTGACCGTTTTGTCCCACTGTGCGGAGGTCACAAGCATCGCTTAAAGGGAAATTATATCAACTTAAACTTTGTTTGACTTGCTGTTCGAATACCATAACAAAATTCTTCTTCGAATAAACATTGAACCACCGCTCTTACAAAATTTGGCTCAGCTAAAATTTATTTGTTATATGTATACGTGAACAAAACCGGCTTAGACCTAAAATTCTTTTTGAATCCTAAAGCCAAAACCTAATACTGCTTTGTCCTCAAGAACGTTCTGTGGCTGCAACGAAATCTAAACACCTGAGGGGTAATCACGTAACGTTTCCAACGCGCGTTAGGACAGTCCAATTGTCATTTTTCCATATAAAAAGAGACATTTAGATCTACCTGACGCGCATACAATGCTATATACGTGATCGACCTGCTGCACTAGGCTCTGTGATCTTTAAGGCTTTCTCATACCGGTCGCGGTTGCGGCGCGAACGCGGGTCGGGCGCGGGCCCGCGCATGTTGTAAAACATTGAAATTACACTTCAAACACACATTTTACGCGGTCCAAACGTGTCCCGCGTTCGATGACCGCAGCCATGCTTTGTCTAGTTGACATTTGTGACATGAAGGCGTGCGGGTGGCAATAGATTGGATGCGTTCACGGAGGCTTTTACTGACGGTGTAGTTTATTATTGTAACTTGTAATGTGATTTCGTTGTTTGATTGTTTTCTTTTAGTTTGTAATTATTATTTTCTTTTGTTTTTTATTTAAATTTGTCAATGATTTTTGTTTTATGTTACTTTTTGTTATTTTTGTCATGTTATATTTTTGGTGTTATGTGTATACGTACCGTCTCCACACTGGGTGGACCCAACGGAAGACCAGCGCTTGCTGCAAAGCCAGCTGAGTTGGGCCCATTTCGTGACACTGCACAGGTTTATGTCTTCATTTGTCTTTGTCTTGTAATACTGTCTTTTGTTGTGTTGTGTCATGAATAAATATTTGATTTTGATTCTGATGTGTGGAGACCTTTAGGCCAGCGAGTGTCTTTTTATCAAATTTCCAAATACTGAAACGCCAAAAAAACAATCTAGCAGAGTATAGATTTCTACAGACAAGCTAAAGTAATAAGGTAATTTGACCTGCGTTGCCTGTTTAATTTAGACTTAATGGCAATTTGGACCTTAATGAAAAGCGCCTCTGTTTTCCTGGTAGTACTGTTTTCACTTAGTTCTACATGCATACCTATTTATAAGTACATCAATCCCGAATTTCTTTCCTGCTCCATCACATCCTTTGCATGCGTTAAAATTGAATACCCTCGTACATTTCTGACACGTTTCTCGGTTCATCAGACCATCATCAATCTTTTCTTCGCGCGCGATGCTATTCACAACTTGTTTCGCCACGCCTCACCGTTCATCACTAAATCACCACCCCAAAACACCACACTGCCACCACGCCACCATCATACTCCTAGCGTTATTCCCGATTGTGCCCTAAAAGAACCCAGGGTCCGCTTTTACATCTTATCCCAAGATTTGGCATAGGCTTAGGCACTAGATTTACGAAAGCGACTGCCATCTGCCCTTCCCACCCATAGTACTCCAGGCAAAATACGGTTTTGAAAAACATTAATTTATAATAGCGTTTTTTTTGTTGATTTCGTTTTAAAATGTTATTCGAAGATGATTTATTTAAGAATCCGACAAACTTTCCACCCGGACGTAATTATGTGAATTTAAATGTCTTTTTTTGTAAGATTTTATTTGAATATTATAGAGCAAATGTAAATGAACCAAAATAAAGACAAAATACTCATTAATATTTTTTCTGAATTTTCTGAAAAAAGTTAATCTATAATTTTTTTGATGTCTGAAATTTTGTCGGATTTTATCGCTGGGCAACTATTTAATTGATAACATATCCGTTACACATAAAAATAAGCTATTATAATTATTTCCAAAATTGTCATTTTTTCCATACAAGTTGTCAGTTTATTGACTGGACTATAGGAAAAACTAGACCGAAAAGCTAAAGGTAAATATTCCGTACATAAGTTCCAAAAAACGTATTCCGGGCTGGCATTCTGCCGGGATTCGAACCCATGACCGCCGCTTGACAGCAGCATGCCTGGACAACTAGGCTACCGTAACCTAGTGCTACTACCACCACACCATAAACTATTGAAAATTTACTGCCTATGTGTAATTTTAAGTGCAATTGTACATTGTGAAATAAATAAATCTGAATATCAAACAGGTTATGTTAACAGAGTTGGTATTCAAATTGTTACCCGACTGCCGAAGGAGCGGAGGGTGATGTTTTTCGAGGCGTATGTATGTATGTGTGTATGTCTTATTCTTTGGCATGCCCTGCAACCTAAACCGTTTGACGGTGTCGTTGGATTTATCTCAATCGGGGGAGTGGCATAGACTAGGCTAGGATAAGAATATTTTGACTTCACTTGAAAGAAAGAAAGCAAGAAAAGACATTTATTCGTGGCACAAAAAAACACAATAAATTAGACTATATACAAAAATATAATTAACGCGCCATGACATACTTCCGACTTTGCATGGTGCCGACCCAATTGGCCAGCGCTGGTCTTCCGTCGGGGTCGACTGGTGACGTCACTTGTCATTTCAGGTATAATACTAATACAATACAAATACTCTTTATTGCATATCACAAATGTAGCATCACGATTGATATTGATTCCGTTAACGAAAATGTAGTGTAGTAGTGCCCACTCGTAAGGTGGTCGGGCTAACCACTAGTTTGGCTGGGGCTAGACGAGGTGCGTTGTGAATAACGTCCCAGGCGTATACGGAAGTGATCTACTTACATGATATATCAAGTCTACTTGTATCTTTTACACTGATACTGGTAATAGTGGGGGAGTTTTTCCCGTAATATATGTACGTTTTCGGTAAATTGAAGAACGTGTATTAATATTATCAAACGAGGGAGCGTAGCAAACGAAGTACCATGCTTCGGCTTGGGCCGAAAATCGTTTGTATGTCCAAATGCCCCGCTTTCGCGCTGTTCTCCTCTCAACCCATTGTAGTGAAATTTTGTGATCAGGTTCGCACTATTTTTGTGGGGTCACTTTTTTCGTCAGAGGCTCGCGAGTTTTGCAGCCCACAGAGCCACTAGTGTATTTATATATTATTTTTATTTTGTAGAATTAGAAGTCACCAACCCACACTGGGCCAGCGTGGGGACTGCCCGTTCCTTCTCTTCCATGAGAGGAGGCCCTGTGCCCAGCGGTGGGACGTATATAGGCTGATTTATTATTATTTATTATAGCTAGTACAGCGGAATGTTACCTATGTCACCTGCCCAACTGAAGAAGTACCTCCCCTCCACCTTATAGACCGCAGTCATAATAAAATCACTACCTACTTTAGCTCTGTGGTGTTGTTCCAGGGCCCCGTTTCAAGAAGTCACTTTAGTTATGTTACTGGGCATTTTCCGCAAATCGACATCACATGTGCCTATTTTGCGTGAAATCGGTGGGATAACGCTACTCTAACCACCCCAGCTCCTCTAGAAGGTTGGTGAGTGCCTTGGTGTTGCTGACTGCGTCCCATAGTGTATCTGAAGACACAAGGTGCTTTTCCTGTATACTTCCACCTGCTTGCTGCTGGTTGCAGCCCAGTAGTCTCTTCTGCCTCCATGCACGCTCTGCTCATGGGGCTGTCTGTCTCAAGAGACTTCCGCTTGTAATGTAGCTTCGTGGAACGGGTCCCTAGGCGTGAGTAACGTTGCCAGAGCTCCTGATGATGCGCTGTGTTAAGAGAAGGAACCTGCATCTTGTCTCTAGCTGACAACACAACGACTCCTGGATTATAAAGGGTTGGCAACGCGCTTGTCATTCTAATGGAGTCGCAAGCGCCCATATGCTACGGCGTCTGTTTACCATCAGGCAGGACGTACCTACGAATGTTTGCCACCGGCGCAGTATAAAAAAAATATGTCAAAATAAAGGTGGGTTTAATTGCGTACATTTTAGGTGCAGAACACACGAGGCATCGCGCACGGCGTTGCCGTTTATGAGCTATCTGAATGACTTAATTAAGTGCAAAGAATCTATTTTCCCTTTAGAGAAAAAAAATTTAGTTTTCGGTAGCAGACAAAAAATATTAAGGCAAATATTTCCTAGCCTCTGAACTATATTTTTGACAACCGGTTAGCCCAGTGGGTAGTGACGCTGCCTACGAAGCTGAAGGTCCTGTGTTCGAATCCCGGTAAGGGCAAATATTTGTGTGTTTCCTGGATGTTTTCTATGTATTTGAGTATAGTATCTATGAAATACATCGCCGTCTAGTGCCCATAAAACAAACCTTATTGAGCTTACTATGGGACAAGGTAGATTTGTGTAAGATTGTCGTCTTATCTTTTTTTTTATTTTCCTTTAAACAGGTACGTAATGAATCCCAAAACGCTTGTTTCCTCTTTATGTCTCATGATTTGTTGCGCGATATGCTAGCACATTTCTCAACTGCCATATATCGGGGCCCCTCCCATAACTCTTTAGCAATGTAAGTCTTTACACAACGACGTCACATTATTCATATCATCACGGGGAAACTTTTTGTTGTCAATATCTGAAAGGGATGATTAGTTAGAGTTGGACTCGGTTATGGGAAATATTTTGTCCCTCTAAATCTTTCGGATCAGTTCTCATAAAGTATGAATACGTTTTCGGTATGTAAATACTTGTTTATGCCGGCGGAACGTCGGCTTCCGCTGCCTTCAATTTGAAGCGTGATGTCCCAACGGAATCGTGTAAACTCATGCTAATGATATATTTTTTCTTGAATAAAGGGGATAATGAATACTTTTTAAATAATATTAATGGTGCAGTTGCGTCGGCCGAATTTGTACGAAAGTTGGCCTTTCCAAGTACACATTAAGTTGTCAACTATAATTAAAATGGTTATTAGAAACTCATAATATTTTTGAACATGATGGGTTTAAAGAGAAAAAGAATTACATCCCTAGTTTTAGGTGTAGTTCTACCATTTTGTCGGCGTAGTCGAAATCAACTACAATACATAAATATAGGGTGTTTGCTCCATCGTTTGCCAAATTAAAACGGCAGGTAGGTTGGGTCGTTAGCTATCTTTTCCGGCCTCTACAAAATTTTTGTGTCCACTGGTTTTTTTTTTGTATTCTTTTAAAATAATTTTGAAATTTTCTATATACTTACGCGTTTCAACTTGAATTTAAAAAAAAAGAAGTGGTAGAGCCTAATTTTTTATTTTATTGTAATGTGTAATGTTGTACGGCTCTATCGAAGTCAAAATTATTTGCAAGTAACGTCTACTTATTTCTTTTCTTACCCTAAAAAAAAATAAGATGCAAGAATTTCGTCTTGGGTAAATTTGATTTGCAATTAAAAAAAAACTAAAAATGATAATGTTCTTAAAACTCTTTAAAAAGTTCTCTAGTCTATCCTCTTTCTAATTATGTGCAATTATGCCAAAAACCCTTTAAGGAACTTTATTAATTTGCCAATTTTTTGTAAGGGATGGACTAGGCTCTTAATAGGCGTACAATATTTTTTGTAAACCACACGTGACACGTGCTTAGCAATGCATCAGCTGTCTCTCTTTTTCGTCAAATAAACGATAAACGATGCCAACCAGGCAATTAAATTCGATAAGCAGGTTTTTATGTAAATAACATACTGTCAGTAGTGTAGGTAATAGTCGAATTTTAATCATTTCCATTAATAAATTCGTCTTCATTTACAAGTCTTGCTTGAATTGGACGGCCTTCATTACGAATGCACGCGTAGCATCTGTTTCTGATTTCTACTGTGGTTGTTCGTAAACGAATTTCCTTTTTATTAACGACGAATGCCGCCTGTATCTGTTGGGATATCTCTAGATTTGACTTCCGTTGCGTAGACAAGTTCTTTTGCCTGTCCCCAGATATAAAAGTCTAACGGAGTTAGGTCTGGGGAACGTATTAAAGAGAAAATTTGGTTACAAACCCAGATGTATCTCCCTCTCTGTCGCACTTGCAAATTCGAGCGACAGAGGGAGATAGCGAACGAAGTTCGTCTTCGTTTCGCGGTAGCCTTCCAGATGCTACGCGTGCGTTCCTATGATAGTCGTCAATCTGCAAGTCTTGCTTACCTAATAGTCCTACTATTCATATTTAGCGAAAGTATGTTTTTTATCGCTTGCCCGTTACGAGCCTAGTGCGTCCCTTACACAAAATTGGCAAATTAATAAAGTCCATTAAAGGTTTTTGGCATTATTGTACATCATTAGAAAGAGGAAAAACTAAGGAACTTTTTTAAAGAATTTTAAGAACATTATCAATTTTTTTTTAATTGCAAACAAAAGTTACCCAAGATGAAATTTTTGCATATTACATTTTTTTGAGGGTTAATAAAAAATAAGTAGACGTTACTTGCAAATAATTTTGACTTTCATAGAGCCGTACAACATTACACATTACAATAAAATAAAAAATAGGCCTTTTTTATTCAAGTTGAAACGCGTAAGCATATAGAAAATTTCAAAATTATTTTAAATGAATACAAAAAAAATACCAGTGGACACAATTTTTTTATGGAGGCCGGAAAAGATAGCTAATGACCCAACCTACCTGCCGTTTTAATTTGGCAAACGATGGAGCAAACACCCTGTATACCCATGCCAAATTACAGTTTTCTAGTAGTAAGAGGTTACTGAGCTAAGCCACTACGGAACCCTAAAAACGGTACTAATAATGATTCGCAGTTGTTTTCGATCAAATGCTAGTGTTGCAGAATTGACCATTAAAATTAATCTATTAAATTGAAGCGGAGACGAGATGCGGATTTTAACTAATTTGAATCTACACTCTGTTTCTGTGAAAATGTAACCTTATGCATGAGCTGATCTTTAGTGCGGACTAAAAAATGAATGTACCCGGATTTTTAACTCACAACAGCTGATCTCTAGAACGCATTAACAAATGACAACTTCAATCATTTAAGATATTTACTGACAATCAAGTCTGATAAATAGTTTAAACGTCAGTATTTCACGGTTTCTTTATCACAAGCCCCGTCAAAAAGAAACGTCCACTGTCAAAAAAGGCTGACAAAATGCTTTACACGTCAAATAATTATCTGAAAACTCTATCTGGAGGACAGATAGAACTTGTTGCCATCCATACTAATGTTATAAATGCGAAAGTGTGTCTGTCTGTCTGTCCGTCTGTCTGTCTGTCTGTCTGTCTGTCTGTCTGTCTGTTACCTCTTCACGCTTAAACCGCTGAACCGATTGAGATAAAATTTGGTATGAAGATAGTTTGAATCCAGGGGAAGGACATAGGATAGTTTTTATCCCGTAAATCATCCCCTGAGGGGTTGAAATGGGGATGAAAGTTAGGGGTATAAACGAGTTCCACGCGGACGGAGTCGCGGGCAGAAGCTAGTTTTATATAAATAAGATGGCAACAAGTTACATCTGTGTCTTATGGCGAAATGAGAAGAGGCTCGGGAACCTTCTCAAAGGGACAGCTAAAATCTAAATGTGGCGTGGCATGACCCTGTAACGGGCCCATGGGCCATTTTGTAGACACGCTAGCTTATTCATCAACATTAGGCCCGAGATTTTCCCTCGGAGTTGGCAAATGCCTGTGAATGTCAAGGCCGCAACGTGTTTAGCTCGCTATGTAAATTACAACAAATTACTTCCCTTTGAAATTACACAAAGAAAAAGGCCGCGTGGGAGTCAAGCGTACAGGGCTGTTATTCGCTACGCGCCAATGCGGCTCACCCCGCCGGTCACCCGTGACGAATCTAGACCTCTGCCTAAGCTTAGTTACTACGCATCGCGGTGTCAACATATATTTGTGGGTGGCCGTTGAGGTGAGCTTAAATCAAGTTACATAATAGGGGGGCAGCTGCCGGCTCAAAATATTGGTCTGTTCAATCATCGTCTAGACGTGGAGATCAAGCGCAATTGTAGCTACTTATGCTGTGTATTTTGGGAATAACTAGGTTAACAGTCCACAGCACCGTTGACTCAAAGCGATTACGAATACGAACGTAGTTTGGTTCTCATATTAAAACTGTCGATTTATTTCATGTAGCAACACCTACAAGAAATCATGTTTATAACAATGTTGACGGGTAGGCGAGTAGTCAAAGTTCCTAACGGCTATATTGGAACAAACAGTGCAGATTATTATTGTTAGATTTGAATGAAGACCAGGGTGAGCTCTTTCCATAATCATTTTCGATGCGTCCTGTTTTTTTTGTTTTTTTTTTTTTTAAATCTATTTAACGAGGGTTTTACAAATGCCACCCTCATAGTGACTCTTATTCTACATAAAGAGTTAACGCTTTTCGATATGTACACTGAAATTCAGACATCAGTTCCCGCAATCTCTTTTCTTTTAAGTATACAGGACAGCTCTTGGCCATAGATATATAATTACCCCGATAGTTCACGCATGTAAAAGTCTTTATCTCGCAATTGGAATGGCTACCACCGCACTTGGGGCATATGCATGTTTTAGCGGGGCAGCTTCTAATATTATGACCTATTTTCCAACATTTATAACATTGAGATACTGGGTGCACGTACGGTTCAACTCTGATTCGTAAGCCGTCTACTAATACATACGGCGTTAGCTGGGAACTTTTGAATAATAATGATTTGATATCATTTACATGTGCTTACACTGATCGGATGGTGATTGTTTATCGTTCATGTAGTTATGTGTGTCCACAGGTTTTATTCTCTTTGAGAGGCGGACGGTAACCGGCGTGACGGTATATCATGTAAAAAGAAAGAAAGAAGACATTTATTCACTACACAAAAGACACACAGAGATAAAGGGAGTAGAAATACAGTACCAATTGACACATAATGTGTGTATCTTCGCGGCAGTGAATCGGTTGCTGTCTCAGCATTATGCCGAGGTGTCAGACAGACACCTACAGCGCTAATTATCAAACAGCACCATGTACACATATGAATCAGGTTTTCCTGCAGGCTACGTACAGTACATGCGATAACACAGTTCTTAGCTGTGGTTCTTTTGTGTGAGAGGATTAGTAACAAGTGCAGCAACATGGTCTCAGGTTCGGCAGTCTCAGCCTCAGGTCTTATCATCGTCAACCAACGGTGCACCCGGGTAATAATAATTGGAACAATAGCGCGTGAATTGGGACAGTATCAGTTGTGTGGTTAAGGCCCCTAACAACCCCTAACTTAGGGGTATCTGTAAGGGGAAGTTGGAGGACATTCTCGGGGACGAAGGTCCCCACACTTCATATAGAGCGTACCAACGCACGAGACGGCAGCCCATATGTCATATATATAAAGGATTCCGTAAGATGTTAGTGTAAGTTTACAGTTACATATATGCTAATATAGATACCTAAGCTAGTGATATAGGTACTCATTCGCCGCCATGAGACTGACCAGAAGTGGCATCGCGACAAAACGGCGTAACTACTGGAACACACATTTTTATACACAATTAGATTGGCCACATCTAGGTTGGAAATGAGTTTCAGTTACTATAAAAACTTAACTTCAAGCATCAGAAACTAGTTTCCGACCTGAATATGGCGTATCCCGTTGTGTGTTCAAAGTTTCCTGTTTAAATTCTAGAAAGTAATTTTAAAATGTTAACTAAACTACGTTTGTATGGAGAGTCAGGCGTCTTGCCTGCCATGCCTGCCTGTGAAAAGTTGTTCAGTATGACCATATTCGTCAGTTTCCGAGTCAATGACCCCAAAATCAAATGACTACATTTGGTATTATAAATTTTTTCAAGATGGTGGTAATAAAAACGCGTATTTCACACTTAGATCTTTAGCATGTCGAAAAATATACAAAACTATGAACTAAAAAAATCAAACCCAGTCCGTGTGGGAATTATTATGACCCCAAGGGCTAGGTATAATATCTTCCCTTCTATAACCTGTCAGCATAATATTTACAATACATACCAAAAAACGCCAGTATACATAACGAAGTAAATAAAGCTATTTCTCTCTATGACGAAGCTCAAGAGAGCAGCGTTCCTTCAGCCTTTTTCACAAATCATACATATGTAAAAATGTTACCCGTGAAAAATGTTGTTCACTCGACCCCACCAATTTCCGTACCTCATTAAATGCAACGCAGGTAACGCTTCTATACGCAATATGTAAATCGGATCCCGAATCTTCAACCTTACGGAATGTCAACCTTGCATAACGTAGGGAAAGAAATTGTATAAAAAGTATCTCGTCATTTATTTGTAAAAAAGGCTCGTATCACATTGGTGGATATCAAAAAGTATCTTTACAAGGTTTGAAAATATCAGGTGAAAGTGACTATATAGTCAAGTAGGTAGGTAAATGAATTCTATAAACACTTTTAATTTTGTTAAAATAAAGGTACCTATGTGTTGAGCGTATAGGCAGGGTCACTATAACTATGGTAGTGTAGAGGTCGTGTAAGCAACCTCTACAGCGCTGGCTGGACAGCACTATTCGGATTTCAAATCAAGCTGTCTGGAAGTCAATAAATACCTAGAAGAAGAGTTGAATACGTCAAGGAGTCGGTTAATGTTCTATTGCGTCTTGCGCTACCATCCCACTCACCGTCCCTACAATAGCATTTCACTTGAAAGCTAGAGGCATTTGAAAAATCTAGAAAATTTGCTTATTGAAAACTAAGATTTCGTTTTCCTTAATTACTGAGGTGTTATCGTTATAGGAAACTGAACGATGAGTTTCGTCTTTACTCAATATTTTTTTGCCTATTTGTTTCTTGGTTAGGTTTATTATTTCGAGTTGCCCTGTTTGTTTTTGGTACAAACCGGTGTGAATTTCATGTGTTTGAATTTTTAATGAATTCACTCTTTTTGTTATTGCTACACGAACAATAGTTTCCCTTTCATAAAAACATATTAAACTTACTCAAGACCGCGTCTAGGCAGCTCGTTTGTCATCCCGCTACATTGCGTGTCACAAACGTCAGAATTATCAGAATGGCCAGAACTACGGGACGTGACCGCCCGGCCCCCGGAGAAAATGACGTCATTAAGAGAAAGCGGGATAAAAGTAATGAAGCTTTTTGTCCCCATTCATAGGTTTTTCGAGGGCCTGTAGTAGTGTTCATTATTTTTGGATCGCGTTTTTGTCTGCTGATGCGGATTATAATTGTTGAGTTCCTGGCCAGAGGTGTTTTATTGTGGCTGTTTAATGATAAAAAAAGAAAACGCTTTTTGAGTATATTTGAAATGCCATTAATGGTATTCTGCCTTTTCGCAGAACTTTTTTTGGCCGAATTTCATTTGCCAACTAACGTTTCGCCGACGATTCACTTTGACAACTAACGATTACCAAAATTTTATATGACAACTTTTTAATTCACAGAATTATTATAAAGCGGATTATTATAACGCCTTTACACTGTTGGCAGACTCGTCATTTGTCAAATCTTTCACTTCGAACAACTCTTGGACGAATAACGTTTAGTTGATGCAACAGTTCCCTTTTCATACATTAGGCAAGATACAAATAAGAAAAGATACTAGCATATTCTTTGGTTGGAAATATTTAATTTATAAATCGAAATGTGACAACAGGTATGTTATAAAATTCATAAAATTAAAAACAAACTAACTAGGGATGATAACAAGTAATTTTACATCAACAACAGAAACGAACCGCTCAAGTTTTTCAAAGAACAACGGCAACAGGAATTAATTTATAAATCGATATGTGACAACAGGTATGTTACAAAATTCATAAAATTAAAAACAGACTAACTAGGGATGATAACAAATAATTTTACATCAACAACAGAAACGAACCGCTCAAGTTTTTCAAAGAACAACGGCGACAGGAATACCAGGGACTTAGTGGCAAAACCGACTCGGATCGCGGATAGGTTCTTTTTTTTATACAAGAGCCGAAATACCTGTTCGCAACACAAATATTATAATTTTTATCCTACGACGATGTAAGTACCTACCTACATACTTTGTTATAAAAATAACTGAGCAGTTGCGCTGACCCACGATGTTACTAAAATTATATCACGTAGTTGCTAAACGAAACGGTACTCAATAAAACATTTGGTAAACAATAAACAACCAAATGTATGTTACGCCAACTAAAACATTATACAACATAAAACAACAACATAAAACATTATACAAAAAAAATTAGAAAGTAGGCGTTTTGAAAAATGACATTATAAAACACAGACCACATGTTGAGTTGGTAACTGTAAAGAAGTCAAATAAAACAAAAAATTTATAAGTCGGGAAATGAACGTTCGGCGAAATAAAATTACGCGAAACGTGAGTTGGGAAGTGATAATCGGCAATAAATAAGAGAACCGCCATTAATTTTAAAATGTCAACTCAACTACTCTCAAAATGTTTTCTAATGTTACTCTAAAGAAGTTTAATTCGTCAAATCGGATTTGTGGCAGAAATAATAGTTATACGGCATAGCGTCAAACTTTTTAGAACTGTTCAAACCTCTTTCGTACATATTACAATATGTTCAGTCAGTAAAAACGTGACGTCGCCCGCATACATCTATGCAGAGGGGCTCATAATTCTCTGCGCTGACTGTATTCGTATCATATACCTATGTATACATGCAATATAGATTGTTTCTTCGGGGACCTGATACGAAATTATCAATAAATCAATCATTTATAACACACATTTAAAATAAGACCAAATTAAATAAAACTAGGTACACTGCTTCCATGTCTGTCTTTCAGTCAGAATGAGAATATTTTAGATGGAATCACGTCCTTCATTTAGCGTCATTAATTTATTCAATCATAGTAACTATGATTTCATATAATGGCATCACTGGCCAAACAAACTAATGATCTTTACCCAGTGTAGCAAATATGTAAATCTATGTATGTATGTGTCAATTATTTATTTCAAATCTTTTTATAATTATTATTTTTAGATTATGTATTTGTCGATTGTCATTGTCTTTTGTTGTTATCAGTGCTATTTAATGTAAAATATGGGTTTCTACCTGAAATAAATAAAAAATAAAAAAAAACATTTATAATGTTAGAATTTAGCGGGCAAATTCTTCTAGGTTTTTCATTTATCTAAGATATCAAAGGGAAGGGAAATATTGCACTAGATTTACTTATTTCGATCATTAAGTGCTATTCAAACATAACAATGCTAATTCGTTTCACAATGATTTTCCTTGAAATCGTTGTGGATTGCAATATATATGTGGGGTACAATAAATAAATAATTTTACTTAATACAGTATGACTCTTTGAACTGTACAAGAACATTTTTTCAGAATAACAATCTCCATGGAAGCAAAATCTTAAATATTCGGGGCCCTAAAGAATATTTTTCGTTTGCGACTTTTTTTAGATTCCCTGGAAATTTAGATTATGTCCCTTAAGGCGGGCACACACTGATAGCAAAGTAAACTAACGCGGGGGCGAAAGGGTCGGCCCAGGGTCCTCCGGTCCGTGCGACGTATTGGGTGGGAATCTCTCGCTGCCGAACATCGTTTGTAAGATGTTTGACAGCAAGAGGTCTTGGGAAGCAGTGGCCTCTTTCTGCAAGTCCGTAATGGCGCAAGAGGATAAACATGAGTAAGTTCGCGAATGAGTGCTTTAAATGAAGCACTTCACTTGGTGTCACTCTTTCGTTCACTAGTTCAGTTCGGATTCATATACTTCAGTATATCATTTAGAAAATTGGTAGTTAATTTGGCCTCTTCTTCATTGAATATGATTCGATTCGATGATATGAGTGATTTCATGTTATTTTAATTTTAAATTCCTACGGCAAGTAACTCAGTAGTTCATTAAAAGACACGCGTACGACTGATATTATATACTCAATCTAATCCATCTATCTATATCAACTGATGTAGATGCACCTCTAAAGCTACTTAACTAAATTGAACTAGTGAACTAAAAGAGTGATATACTTCACAGCGAACGAAAGATGCATATCAATCTTTTCTTTTTAGTAACACATTTTGCGCATGACTACAAGAGGAGGCTGCGGAAAGAGCGCGGGGGGACGACCCTTCCGCTCCGCATATCCGCAGACTTAGAGCGGGGCCCGCATGTCGCCTCTCCTTCGATCGCGATATTCTTCTGTTTCTTTTTCAATTGGTGACACTGCATCATGGCGTCCCGCCATCAAAAATACCTTAAGGTTTTTTTTTACTTGCATGTTTAAAAATAACGCTATACATACCTCGCCCAGAACTAGGTATTTATGATCCGGCAATCGTTTATTTCCCAGACTTTTTACTAATCCTTATAATATTTTAGTTAAAAAAAAACCCTTTCGTATAAGCCTTCAGTGGGAGCAAGTCTTTATTTAGCCAGCAAGCTTGTGTAGCTTGTTGTGAAATCTGGATTTTATGAAATGTTATTTTCAACTTAAAGGCTTTTTGCGATTTGGTAAAAGCTTTTGATGGAGTAATTTTAGTAAACTTTAACAAAATTGTTCTCCAATTTTTCCTTAAAAATAGATTTGAGACAACAGGTTTGTCATAATAAATGTAGATAGGTACTTAATTTTACTTAGCGATGAAATAATTTTCCATGAATATTTGGTAAATTCATTGTGATGCAATTTAAACTATTTTTATCATTAAGTTATGCTAAATATAGCGTGAAAGTAAACTAAAGGATTCCATAACAGGAAAAATATTCTTAAAGAACAGCTTAGCTAACAAGAAGTTTATGTCGGACATAAAGCAAGAAGAAACAAATGCTTTATATTATGTATGACATAAACAAGATCATGCTTAGCTACGCTGATGAAGATAATTTAATCAATAATGGGACTCTGTGAGCGATCTCGCAGGTCTGCCTGCATAAAAAAAAAAACAAAAGCAGAATCATTGAAATAAAATGATATAATTATCGAAGCTGCTCACTCAATTCTAAGCAAATCGGTTGAAGATTACGACTTATAGAAGAGAATAGCCGGACGGACATACGAAAGAATTTTCGCCCAAGCTAAATCAGAGAACTTTGTTCGCTTCGTGATAGACTAGCTCGGCGGCGCAAGTGAAAAAGTGATGCAAAAGTGAGTCTCCTATTGACCCCTGCTAGCATGGTTGCCATTTTATCACTTATCACTGTGGATAAAACATCCGTCACGTTCTGACAAGTATGCGAGTGCGAGAGTGACGGATGACGGACTCTTAGCCACGACGATGAGTTCGTATTCCTTTTTACAAGCTTTTATTACAAGCTTTTATTTAGTTTCACCTGTCCCGTTGTCTGTCTGTCTGTCTGTAATCAAATCTTGCAAGTTAAATTTGATCCACTTTGCGGTTTCTGATTGAGTTAAAATTTTTGCACGAATATGCAAATTGCGTGACAATGCAATATTATGATGACGTGGAGCTGATCTGATGATGGAGCTGGAAGGTGGCCATAGGAACTCCGTAATACAACCACATAACCCCATCGAGTTTGGGCTCGTTAGAATCGTCTCAATGAGTAGTTCATGATGGTATACAGAAAATTACAGTCGGCAATAAAAGCTTGTACCTAAAATGAAATTTTTGACAGAAACTTTTTTTAATATCCTCCTAGCATTATTTTCAGATTGCACTTTAAAGGAGCCAGTGATCCGCTTTGGCACCTAATCCTAAGATTTGGCGTAGGCACTAGTTTTACGAAAGCGACTGTCATCTGACCTTCCAACCCAGAGGCAACACTACCTTTTTGGGATTAAAAGAGATTCCTCACGATGTTTTACTTCCCCGAAGCTAAAAAAATATCAAATTATACGTCGTACCGACATAAGTTTTGAAAAAACCCCGTAGTGAGCCGGGGTTCGAACCTACGACCTCTAAATTGAGCGTACCTTACCGCGGCTACAAGTGGCTTTTAATTGAACGAGTGAGTGAAGCGAACAATCCGGCGTTCGTATCTGTATAAATATTTATTTAAAGATACCTAACTCGAGTGTAGATCCGTGAAATTGGGCAGGCGTATTAAATAAAATGGACATTTTAGTATATTTTTTTACATCAAACATGAGCCAAATATTTAGTCAAGGGGTTCTAAGATATGTTAAATACCACTAGAATAAACGTATTATTCAAACAAAAACGTAATCCATTTATTTAAATTGTATACATCGTACGAGTACGATTGGATATCTGGCGAAGACGCTACACTGGTTGGAAATATAAATAGTACCGCCCCACATTTTGCAGTGAGTTGCATACTTTGCGAAGTAAATGAATTTCCAATATTGCGAGTGCTCTTCGATTTCTACGGACCTACTTTGACTACATGAATATCTAAAAACTGTCTAAACATTAACCGTCTTTCGTTATCTAAATAGGTATGCCATTTTGTTTTGTTTGATGTTCAGCAGAAATATCATTTAATTTCATTTGTCATTATTTAACGCCCTTGCTCTCGGCCCTAAATACGTTAATGCGCTCACCCGTCACGCCTAACGAAAGTAGACCTCCACCTACGCTTAGTTACTACGAATTACGGCGTCAAGATATATTTGCGGGTGAAAGGTGAGGTGAAGTTTAAACAAGTTACAGAAGAGTGGGGCTGCGATCTGAGACATTCTATGTTTTACGGCTCTAGGTGAGTAGCCTGGGAACACACTAAAATTCCGAACATTCATTTGTCCGAAGGCATCATTATTCCGAAATATCAAAATTCCGAATGCCATTTACCGCTTAACGAAAACTTGGACGCAGATTAAAAAAAAAATACATCAATAGGTTAGGTTAGTATTATATCCTGAAAGATCAAAAAAAAATCAGCAGAACATGGTTTTCGGAATTATGAAACTCGGAAACAATATGCTTTCGGATAAATGACTCTTCAGAGTTATGTAGTGTACCCGAGTAGCCTACTTGAATGTCAAGTAGAAGCCTTTGTGTTCTAATTTTTAACCCCCAACTCAAAAAGAGGGGTGTTATAAGTTTGTCGTATCTGCGAGTTTAACCCCCGAAGTAAAAGTCTGTGTTTCTTGTATGTGGCATCGTAACCCCTAAACGAGTGGACCGATTTGATGCGGTTTTTGACAGAAAGCTGACATGATCGAGATTGATCTTAGCTACGTTGCAACAAAATTGGTTCAGCCGTTTTTCAGATATTGAACTTTGAAATGAAAATGGCGGGGTTTTTCAACTTTTCTAAGTTGTTAATTATATTGCCGACGTTTCATGCCAGCCGATACGCAAATATGATCAAATTAAATAAATAAATAAATATTACGGGACCATCTTACACAAATCGACCTAGTCCCAAACTAAGCAAAGCTTGTACTATGGGTACTAGACGACGATAAACATACTTAAATAGATAAATAAATACTTAAATATATAGAAAACATCCATGACTCAGGAACAAATATTGCGGTAAGGGCATTTATTTGTGTGATGAGCACATCACACAAATAAATGCCCTTACCGGAATTCGAACCCGGGACCTCTTGCTTCGTAGGCAGGGTCACTACCAACTAGGCTAAAGCGGTCGTCAAACAAATTAGTGTATTGTTATCAAACAAATTAGTGTGCTCGCGTCTCTTACAGGATTTCCTTCAGAAATTTAATATGCCCGGCAAACATTTTTCTGGCGGTTATAGGCAAACTTTCTAAAGTACGGGTAAACACGACCCGACGAGTCAATAAATCATTGTTCAAAGGCCTAGGGACGGCATAAGCGCGGCTAAGTAATGTTGCCAGGATATAAGCAAGTTTAACAAAGGGCCGGGCAAATTTACCCACAGCGATAAGACGAAAAGTTTGTGACGACATCCTAACGTAAAAATCTTCGCAGCCTGTTTATTTCACATTGCAAAATGCTTTTATAGGGGTCCTTTATGTGGATGAACAGATCTGAATTCAGGCAGGTTAACCGGGGCTGTAATTGTGTATTTTCTTGACGTAAGGTCTTTACAATAATTTGATTACATTTCGTAAAGTGGGAGCTGTTCCAAAGGTGTACCGTGTGAAAGTGAGAGCTGTTCCAAAGGTGTCCCGTGTGAAAGTGGGAGCTGTTCCGAAGGTGTACCGTGTGAAAGTGGGAGCTGTTCCAGAGGTGTACCGTGTGAATATGGGAGCTGTTCCGAAGGTGTACCGTGTGGAAGATGACGCATAACCAGTCGTGCACACAAGTGTGGGTTCTACTAGTGTGAAGGTTCTGCGCGCGACTGTCGGTGACTAAGTTATGTTTCTTGGCATTCCATACGCGGATGCTAGCAAATAAATACTTAAATAAAATAAATATTAGAGGACAATCTTACACAAATCGAACTAGCCCCATAGTAAGTTCAATAAGGCTCGCGTCATGGGTACAAGACAACGATATATTGAATATTTTATATTAGTGTAAATAGTGTAAGTTTTATTTGAGTGATCAATACCCCTGTTTTTAAGACCGAGTTTTGGATTAAAAAATATATAATGTTATTTCGTGATAAATATGATTAGTTAGTCAATTGAAACGTGTTTGTTTTCAAACTTTAAAAACCACATGTATGTTCGATGAGATAAAATCCTACTAATATTATAAATGAGAAAGTTTAGATGTTTAGATGTTTGGATGTTTGTTACTCAATCACGCTTGAACGCCTCAAGCGATTTGAATAATTTTGCACGAAGTTAGTTTAAAGCTTGGATTAAAATATATTAGGATAGTTTTTATCCTGGGTCCACGCAGACGAAGTCGCGGGCGGAAGCTAGTGTTTCTATATAATTAAGTAACTAACTTTTTGTCAGAGTTGAAATTAGTATAATATTTTATTGTCTAATAGAACTGAAACAGTGCCCTGTTTCCTTCATTTTTAATGCATTTGCACGCCTGTTATTAAGATACCTACAGACAGGACTTGATTATTTTTTTCTGTCTGCTAATGTTGGGCTTTGTATCTTTTTGGTGCGTCAAATAAATAAATAGAATAAATGAACTAGTATTTGCACGCGACTTAATCCGCGTGAAATCTGTTTGCGTTTATCTGTCACTTTGACATTTGTGTTTATATGAAAGGGACAAAACACATTTCATTGTCGTAAGCATTTTAGGAGGAGGAGTTATTGTATACTAAATTGTTGTATACTAAAGTTCAGTTTAGTAATCATTTCGAGACCTACGTGTCAAGTAATATAAATTAAACTTTTCCGTTAATGTGAAGCTTAAACCGACTTTTTTATCCGTAGAAAGGAATACCCCAACTAATAAACTATTACGTTATCCAAACTCCCGCTGTCAGTGCAGCAAACAGCTATTCCCATTCAAGAGTAGGGTCGTTAAGTATTAGAATAACGGGCATCTGGCGGTTTTATCATCGCTTGCAGCTGCAGCGTCCACAACTTAGATAACCACAGTGCAGCGGCAATTTACCTACATAATCTCGCCAACAACGCTGCGCTTTACACGGTCGACGTTGTTATTGGAGGCCACAACTTCATTTGTTTGACTATAGTTAAAGTACGGTTAAAGTACGGTAAGGTCCTTACGCCTACAGACGAGCGTATTTTGCAAAATGCTTGCTTTTTCGTTCAATATTAGTATTTATTCAAAAACTGATAAACTGAAAAACTGATACCGGCAATGCACCTGCATAGCGCGTAGCGCGTAGCGTTCCGAATAACAGCCCGTAAGCCTTTTAACAGCGATAGAAACGTGCGGGGCGTTGCACGAACCCGCGACTGTCGCTCGACACATAGATTACCTGTCAAAACCACTCATGTTTCACGTTATTAGTACATACAGTCGCCAGGTGTAACGCTGTAACACACATGGGGCGTATATTCAGGAACGCATTTCATACCCTTACTATGTCGATTAATGTAAAACGCGCCATCCATTCACGTAAGCGTACCTACTCGTAGAGGAAGTTGTTTTATAATTAATACAGATATTTATTACTTTAAATATCTGTATTAATTATTGTCTATTTGTTCAAGGACTAACTAACTAACTGTTCAAGGAGCACAAAGTACCAACCGTACCTAGTCTATACGTCCTAGGAATAGCTAAATACGTAAGAAAAAATCTGGAACAGTTCCCAACGTTCGGTGTCGCTCACGACCGCAACACTAGACACCGTGATCGATTGCGACCACCATCGATAAGGCTGTCGAAGTCAACAAAGTTCCTACTCTCGATTGGCCCAAAAGTATATAATGCAATACCCACTGAACTAAAGAATGCATCCAGTGACAGAATATACATAAATAAACTTAAAGCAAAACTGATACGTGGCGCGCTTTACTCCGTCGACGAGTTTTTTCATACGCCTGGATGATTTGCCTGGTCACTTACCCAACAATTATAATGTTTAATCATATGTAATGTAAATTTTAACCTTTAATTATACTGTAGCATAAGAGGTGACGACTATATCAATAATTAAGTAATTGACATCTAAAATATCATTTTATAAATAAACAATTGAATTAAATTCAAACAGTTACAAGAGGGCACTTTCTTAATATTTTTTTAACAACATATAGTTCGTTTATAATGTACAAAATGCGACATGTTTAATTAAGAAAGCCTTTTTACATCATCATCCTCCTAGCGTTTTTCCCGGTAGCGCTCATGTGAGCCCAGGGTCCGCTTGGGCACCTAATCCCAGTAACGAACGACATGAGGTACCTCGGCCTCACCCTCGACGCTAGATGGGATTCCGGGGCACTTTCACTGAGCTGGGCCCGAAACTGGTAGGTGCTGCAGCTGCGCTGGGAAGGCTGCTTCCGAATCAAGGAGGCCGTCAGTGTCTCTGCAGGCGCCTCTACTCTGGAGTCGTCCGGAGCATGGCACTGTATGTATGTCGATGGATGCTCTCACGCCTAAAAACAAGACGCTTTTAAGACGGCCGCAAAAGGTTATAAGCGTGAGTGCGTGCAGGGGGTAACACACAGTCTCCTGGGCGGCTGCCACACTACTGGCAGGAGAACCGCCATGGGAATAACAAGCGGAGGTTCTGGCTGAGGTATATCGATACCGTGCGGAGCTGAGGGCCAGGGGAGAGCTTCCTAACAGCAGATGATGTGAGCCATAGACTGGAGGTATGCTTATCGTGGAGGGCCGCAGCGGCACAATTTGGTCTGTATAGTGGGTAACGACCTCTCGCTGTCGACCATTGTATCGACAATGCTTGACAGTGAGAGGTCCTGGGAAGCTATGGCCTCCTTCCGCAAGAAGGAGGCTGCGGAGAGAGAGAGCGGAAGAACAACCCTTCCGCTCCTAATATCCGCAGACGTAGAGCGGGACGCGCACGCCGTCGCTATCGCATTTGCTCCCCCCTCCGTAGTGGTCTGGATGGTAGAGTCAGAGGACCCTAGCCGTCCAATAAGCTCACAAGATTGTAGCGCCCCAAACGGGCCAGTCGCGAGGGTCAAAGTAGATTGCGTGTAGCGAACCTTTGGCCCTCCTTAGCAGCGACATGGTTGTACAATCATTGGGGGTTTAGTGAGTAGCCTGGGCCTTCCATCCGGGAGTCCCACATACCCGTTTGGTCCCCCCTGACCGGGCGGTCGGAGCGTCAAAGCATTCCCCCAAAGTAAAAAAAAGACCGGGTTGCACTCCGGGAGTGCCGGTAGAAGTGGAAACTCAATGACATTGTAACAGTTTTTCGATCAGGTCACGTGACCTGTCTCGAATCTCACGTCTTACGAATCTTACGGTTACGTGACCTGTGACGAGTTTAACAATTTTTCCCCATCACAAAAAGTGCACAGCGCCGCTAAAGAAGTTTTCACTTCAAAAACACCTAATCCCAAGATTTGGCGTAGGCACTAGCTTTACTAAAGCGACTGACATCTGACCTCCCAACCCAAAGGGGAAAACTAGACCTTATCGGGATTAGGCCGATTTTCTCGAGATGTTTTCCTTTATCGAAAAGCCACTGCCGGGGAGCCGGGGTTCGAACCCGCGACCTCCAGATTGAGACTCGCATGCGTTACCACTCGGCTACTTACGGTGGTAAAAACTTTTTACATATGAATTATATAAGTCAATACTCATTCGGTTGCTTTTAACCCATTATAATATACACGCTAGGGGAAAACGCACCGCCGAGTCGTCTAAAGGCGAAATGTAAATGTATAAATGTATATGTATTTTGAAGCGTTTTTAAGATTAATACTTTATGATATCCAACATATGATGACGGTTCCAGAAATAAAGTGGTCTAAATAACTTCCATTACGCAGGATGGCTAGAATGAAAGTTATTATTTTTGACGCTGCTCGGAAAGGTATCGATAGATGGTCCGAATTTAGGCTTCAAAACTGTGATTAGCTGTACTTTGCTTAAAGAAGCATATCTATCTATGAATTTGATTAGGGCAATAATGTAGTTCTGTTGAAATAGCGATGCGTTTGACGTAACCGCGACTTTTATTTACTTTCTATAGGTATAGTATCTTAAACACTTTTTTGTAATTGGTTGATGGATTTGAATGGGGTTGATATTAGTCTTAAAACTACACCAATTATTGGTGTTCATCATTCTGGTTTATCGCTGTCTCTGTGTTGCCTTTTTACGCTTAAACCGCCGAACCGATTTAGTATAACTAGATACAGTATGGAGATAATTTGAGCTGGGAAGGATAAAGGATATTTTTTATCTCAGAATGCATAACTTAAAGCGCCTCTAGAGGATGTTTCTGTAAAATGCGATAATTAATGCAGCGTCTGCGGGAAGTAACGCAAAGAGGTTTAGGTAGCTATATACAAGTTTCGGTTCGAGAGGGATCCAAATATCAATATTTACGAGGGCGTACGTAAAAAACTATGTATGAAGTTAGGCCCAATTAGGTACGTTGTTCCTACCTTGGTCAATTTATTTGGATATCTTCCAAGCTTGTATGCGGACGAAGTCGTGGATGAAAGCTAGTAATGTTATATTTCTTACTTCGCCAAAGTGGTCTAGCTGATATTGTAGCTTCGCTCGCCCGGCGCAGAGCTTCCTTTTAAATATTCACTTTGCATACTTAGTACTAAGGTGCTACGGCTTAAACTTTCAAGGTGTTTGGTTCTGGTTAAGATCGTGTGAGTTTTCTATTGCACATGCGCTGCGGTTCAAACGTATATTTTTGTTTCTGAATCGACCGTATGAAATGTTGAAATTGATGCAACGTCATTTGAACGAATTTAAAGTGAATTTCAGTAGAGTTTTCTTTATAGTTTGTAAATAAACGATTTTCTCGATAGTGTGTAAAATATTACTGAAGTGTTGACATGTTAAATTCAAAATATAAAGTCCTAGTTCATAAAGTCAGTTTGGGATCAAATAAATACACACAGAAGACAGAAGTTGAATATCTCTTCACTATACTTCTAGTAGATTCATAATGTATATCTCAAATGTGTACCATCGCCCATAGTTAACTGACCATCCGTGCACTAGTGCATTGTAATAGGGATCAATATAAATACAGGATGGTCAGTTAACTGTGTTGGCGTTTATACTAAACGCAAAAAATACAACGTCATAAGTTTATTGAATGAGCGAGCGAAGCGAACGAAGTTCTCCGATTTAGCTTCGGCACAAAATCCTACTAATATTATAAATGCCAAAGTTTAGATGTTTGGATGTTTGTTACTCAAGCACGCTTAAACAGCTGAACCGATTTGAATGAAATTTCGCACGAAGATAGTTTATAGCCTGGATTAAAATATAGAATAGTTTTTATCCCGAGTCAACGCAGACGAAGTCGCGGGCGGAAGCTAGTTATTTCATAAGTCATGATGTTCTCTATAGGTCGCATTTCTCAACTGATTCTCGAGAAATTTTTTGATCAGGTCCAATAATTATATGAATTTTTGGTCGATATAGCTCAGACAAATGAAAAAAAATGGAATAAAGAAAGGCTCGCGATTTCTAGCTCACACAGCCAATAGTTGTCTACGTCTCTGATACTCTATATATAACGATGCAAATGAAATGCACTCTGTAGTTTTTTTATACGAATTACCTCAAAACAAAGCCTACACCTGCAGTGCAGCAAATTTAAACGTTTTCCCACCATAATAGTTACTTTTTACCCGTGCACCGCTAACATTAGATAATCCCCGAAAACCATAAAGGCAATTTGTCACCGCCTAGACCATTCCCGTTAACTGCCCCCCACACTAACTCAGCCAACGAAATGCACAAGGCGTCCTCTTGAAACCTAATTACTTACGGACTCGGTTAAAAATCTATTAACTAAGAAAAGTTCTCATACCGAATTTTTTAATAAGAAAGTTGGACGCGGGAAAGTTTGCAGCGCCGCAGCTTACTTCGTTCTTAAATGTGTGTTTGTGCTAGGTATAGGTAGTTATATACTGCACATTTTACTTTTACGGGGGTAAGTAGTGTAGGTAGCTTAGCTTTATTCCCAAAACTATTCTTCTAACTGTTTTTTAGGATATTTGTATCCATACCAATAAATAATAAATGCGAAAGTGTTTCTGTCTGTCTGTTACCTCTTCACGCTAAAACCGCTGAACTGATTTGAATGAAATTTGGTATAAAATAGTTTGTGTCCCGGGAAAGGTCATAGGATAGTTTTCATCCTGGTAATCATCCCCAAAGCGGGTGAAATGTGGGGGGTGAAAGTTTGTATGACCCTACGATATAAACGGGTTCCACGCGGACGGAGTCGCAGGCAGAAACTAGTAGATATTAAGAGGTAAAGATGTGTCGTGAATTTGTGACTTCGTTTTGTATGTACGGGGTAATCTTTAAAACTACACACTAGGGTAATGCAGAGAACTTGGTTTTCTTTTTAATTGGACCAAGAAGTTTAATAACTTGCTTTGACCTTTGCCATCATTCGCGTCCAAATTTTACAATCGTTCGTTTACTTTCAAGGACTTTTCGATCTCTCCATCTTGACATAAGATGGGCAAAATTTATATAATATCTTAAAATGTATCATCATCATCATATCAGCCGAAAGACGTCCACTGCTGGACATAGGCCTCCCCGAAAGAGTGCCAAAGTGACCGGTCCTGCGCCACCCGCATCCAGCGGACTCCAGCAACCTTTACCAGGTCATCAGTCCACCTTGCGGGGGGCCTACCCACGCCGCGCCTTCCGGTTCGTGGTCGCCACTCGAGAACCTTTCCGCCCCAACGGCCTTCGGACATCTTAAAATGTATACTAATGTTATAAAGAGGAAAAGTCTGTCAGATTGTTGCTCTGCTAGTTTGTATATTTTAGGTAATCTCCGCAACCCCTTATCTGATTGTAAAAAATATTTCACCTGCGTTTAGAAAGGACTTTTTGGATGGTTATAGGCTATATTTTATCCTGCGGGTTTTGCCGGCTTTCTTTGCAATATACTGGCGAAGCTGCGTGGGTGTTTAGTATTTTATAAATAAACATTATTTTGATCTCCTGTTATCTCGATTATCGATTTGTCTTGAGTAACTGTTACATATTTATGTGGTGGGAACACAGGAAAACAGATCTTCATAAAATCTTATTTATTTTCATGAAATTATTATACGTTTTTATCCGTTCTGAACGTCATAAATACAGATTGTGCCATACATCTGGTCATTCGCTATTTAAAAACAATTGAAGCCGCAATTGAACGTTCTTTATTTGTCATCTAACAGCCAGCACCATACAAATACCAATTAAATAGTAACAATCCCAAATTCTTATTTTTTATTTATTTATGTAAGTATGTACAGTCAGCGTCATATAGTTAGTAGCAGCCAACGTATCCAAATATTTAGGAACACACCTTTGTTATACGTAGTATATACTCGAAATGGTACGGATACATTTTCTAGACGGAATTCACTTCTGCCTAGCTTCGTGCCTAGTCAACAATGTGAGTCATTCATTTTTAAGTGGTTAACAAAGCGATTGTCTTTAAATGTTAAGTGTAACCGCTAATTGGTACAGTACAATAAACGTAGTAAACATAATCAATTTTTCAACCAAAAACCGGCTTTATGTCCAAGGAAAGGTTGACCATTTTGTGTCGAAAACAATAGACTAAAGTCGCTATTCGAGTAAAGTATTGTGTGTAGCACGTGACTATTGTAGCTAGATAAGATCCGGCCTAGAATAAGAATCCGCACTATACCTACATATTTAATTAACTCCTACGATAAAAAAAAACATACATTCACGCAATGCCACTTTCAGAGCCTGAAAAAAATATCACAAACCCTGGCGAACAATCCAAAGAGAAACTTTGCGAAAACGTCAAACAGAATCACAGTTAGGGTCGTGTAAATTTGGCTTCGGGGTAAGTAGGTAGCAATGAGTCAGCGTTTCGTCAGTCAAGGATGTTCAGGAATCCCGAGTTCAATCTTGTACCTGCAAATTTTCTTTGATTTGACAGCTATGCCATCTATACAAATGAAAGTTTTGTTTAGGTATAGGTACTAGAGTTGAGGTAACACACAACAACATCTCATATAATGACTAATGACAGCGCGATTTAGAAATTGGTTTTTTTGGTATTGATAGCAGGTTAAGCAGGAAACTGCAAGATTGAGTAAAAACTGCAAAATAAGTACAAAGTATTTAGTTTCTATTATATATTTTGGAGTAATCCGATTTAAATAAATGTAGGAATGTATGTTTCGCAGAGTTTTCATTTCATCGAAAATCATTTTTTTCAGAATCAGTAAACTATTCAGGAATGTTATAAGTAAAACAAACCTCACCCTATGGATTCTACAGAATGACCTTTTAGCTGTGCCTAATAAGTTAACGGTTTCTGAGGAACAGAAATTCGGTGAAACGAAAATCCGGCGAAACCATGCATTCTGTGAAACGTTTGTCGGTAAAATAAGGAGACACCACAGGCTCTAGTATAAGTTTTACCGAAACAAAACGTTACGACGGCGTTTGCGTTTAGCTGTCAAATCCCATATAAATTGAGGGTAAAACGCAAACGCGATCGTAAAGTTTTGTTTCGGTAAAACTTATACTAGAGCATGCACGATATAAAACGTAACATTATCCGTTTCAAATAACGGGAATGCATGATTATAGAATAGTTATACTTAGCTAAAATAATATATCAATCGTAAAGACAAAAAATGGTTGAAAAAGCCTTCGGCAGATTCCAAAATAGCCATAAACAAACAAATTTACGGGGTCAAGCTAAATAAAACCGTTTAATGGGTAAGGCTGTGAAGCGTTTTAACCGCCTCACTTTTATGTAACGATGTATTGCTGAATAAAACCTCACGGTGGCATTTAGTTTTAATATATATTGAAAGTAGAAATGCAGCCTTATTTGTTTTCATTCAAACTTAGTGATTTTGTCACGCTAGGCCCTCCACAAATCGTTACATAAAAGTGCGGCGGTTGAAACGCTCCGCGGCCTTACCCTAATAATACACATTATTATATGCGCTCGTGTAATTAAATCACATTCATTACCATTTTTGCAATTAGTACTCTGTGTGCACCTCAACTCTCCTGCCGATACCTATATTTTTGGTGATTGTGTATGGAGCTGAGTGATAAATGATAATGAATAAATATGTGGTTTGAATGGATCTGAAATGGCGAGTAAGTTGACAGACGACGCAGTGTGAAACGAAGCACGACGTTGTACCGTAGTTGTCTACCTAACTAAATAATATAAGAAGATTTTTGTTACAATTTCCTAATATATTATTAATAAATGCATAATACTAAAATAATAACCTTAAAATGTATACTGTATATCATACTAAAATTAAAAAAATATATATAAAAAAACTGAATTAACAAGAAAGTTCGATATAATTGTCGAATCTGCTCATAAAAAATTACGTGACTCGGTTGAGAAATGCGACCTGTAGAGGAGAACAGCCGCAAATCTGGACAGCCGGACATACGAAAGCATTTGCCCAGGCTAAAACTTTGTTCGCTTCGCTCGGTCGTTAAATTATAAAGACAAAAAGTTTTTGAGATTGTATAAGTTCAGCTTTGTACCTAAGTTTTTATGTGGGGGGTAACCTCCGGAACCACTGTTTATAGAACGCACTATCTGGATGGGCACAGGCTATATTATATCCCGCGGCTTTGGCTGTGTTCATTGCAAAACGCCGGTTGCTAGTTATTGTTTCGCCGTATTACCAAGCGATAAGGATATCATAACTGGACATTAATATTAATGTAAAAATTGTAGGTTAAGTTTTTGACATTTAAAATTAACATTTTATGAATAAAAGATTGAATTGAATTGCATTTAAGGATCAAAACTGTGAAATGTCAATACTTATATCTTTGTCGTCGAGTATCTCAATAAAGTGTAGTTAAACCTCATAATATGCGATGTCTTTAAACGCCTGTGCACCCAAAAGGTTGTCTCTTTGCCAATGATCGCCGCTTCAGCTATGACGCGCCACTTCAGACTGTTAGTGGTATTGCGGGAGCACTGTACCATGCTGGTCTCCGTGGTCTTTTTTAGTATGCCAATCCAGGTTGGCTGTTGGCGCCCGTGCCTTTTCCATTTTACTGACCGGCCTTTTCTTGAGATAGGGCCAAAGACTAAGAATTCGTAGTTGCATTAAAAACTATACAAAAATTTTTTTAACCGTCTTTGAGCCTCAGTGAAAGACTACAAGTAGCAAAAACTATATGTATTAACCCACAGTAAAAGACTATACATCGTTCCTACACGTTATGCTACTAAATAGAGACGCCACGAGGAATGTCGCGGGAATGTATAATAAATCTTTCCCTTGTTTTTCTGCCGTTCGGTTGGACGCAGACGGTATTCACTCGAGATAGTTTGTGTTCGCACTTTTGTGTGTTTTTGCTGATCAAGTAGCAACTTAAGTTATACTGACGTGATGTCGTGCGAGGAGATGACATACTTACTTATAAGATTACGGTTAAGTCAATATTGGGCAGGTTGGTTTATAAGGATCAAGCTGCCTCGTGGGAAGTCAGTCGTGTCAAACTGGTCTAAATTACTAGAGATTCAGATGTACTCTATGAGTAATTATTATAAAGATAGTTAATAAAAGGTTGGTTTACTTTCCCTTGACAATTGCCTTTTTTACATCAGAGGGGTAATCAAGTAACGTTTCCAACGCGCGTTAGGATATTCTAACTGGATAACGTACGTACAATGCGTTACGTGATCGACCTGCTGATTTCAGACCTTAAATCTAAGTAATATAATATAGTAAAACTAAGTAAAACAATTATTAACATTAACTCTCAATTTACTCACAGTTAACTCATAATTACCTAGCTCACTTTTCCGCGATGTCTGGTTGGTTTAATCGAGTTTGAACATAATTGAACACGACTTTATTGTTAAGGGGATAAGGTTGCATAGATATTGAACCTTTGGGAACGTACATAAAACGAACTCGACTGTCCCATGGGAACAACAGACGATCAGTATGACCGTCTTCAGTTTTGTCATTCCAGATCATGACCCCACTCACGCAGTCATATCTTACAGATTGACTGAAACATAAGTCGTCTCCACGTGCTTTTGGACTAGTTTTGACGAGTTTTGAGTTGATATTCCTCCATCAAATATTTATGGCACAAACGTCAATACTTTATCTAAATGTTCCAAAAATTTCATTTTTTTATTTCTTCCAACATGGTTCAAAAAAGCTCTGTTTTCGATATTAGTATGTTGTTAATGCACTTTTTATGTTGTTAATCACATATTTAACTCATATTCAGGGTTTTTATAATTAGATCATTTTCACAAAAGAAATGAAATTGCCAAAGTTTGGTGCCATATATATCGAAAACTGTGAGTTTTGAAGTAAATATGGGATACTATATAGGTAAACGTCGTTGTTGTTAATACAATAAGCCATAAAAAGACGAGAAAACACACAGTTGCAGATCGAAGGTCATTGGGAGCTAGGAGCCCCTTAAAAAGGGCTTCCGTGCATATAAAAAATGTTTTGATTACGTGAACTGATATAAAAGGAGACGCCGTTTATGCAGATTAAGAGTCCAACCAAAAATTTGGCTTTATTGCCCTTAAGAGACGCCAACCTACTCGGTATGACCCAGTTAGGTGTTAAAATAAATCATAATTTACTTTAAAAAGAAAGTTTTAACCGACTTCAATTTAGTACTCCGCCAAGCCACGAGAACATTTCTTTTCCAATTTACCTCATGAACTGATTTCCGAGAGCAAATGCGTTGATTATTATAGAAAAAAACCCAATCGCTGTATGTGACCCGATAATATTTGAGGACTTTCGTCGATTCCACCTCATCATCTACCTGTGTCACATTACGATCCCCCCAAATTACTTTTCTATTTACATAATTACAATAAGGTACATTATTCATTGGCTTTAATAATTCAATATCACATTCTATACGGAGCGGAAAATGATCAGACCAATATATAACATATAATATACTTATACTACGAATGGTATCCCAGCCACATTTCGTTACCACACAATGGTCTAACCATCTTTTGCATCCGTGTGCATCACTAATGTAAGTGTACGAGTTCGAGCTCAATCCCAGTTTGTCAACATCTGCACATTTCCATAATTGTTCGTCACAAAAATCCATTAGTTCACGATAAAAACATTGACTCGGGTGCGCATTAAAGAGAATACAGCTTGCACATCACTATTCTCTAAAATAGCGGCTAATAAAGCACTTAGACACTCTGTAAACATCGGCAAATTCTCCCGACTGTCCGTAGGCATTACGGAGAATAATAAAAACTGTAAGCAGTTTTTATTATTCTCCGTACGGTAAGCCGTTCGCAGTAAGTTTCACACCCGATATTCTGTCACTGTCGCACTCGATTACTGAAATACTCTCAAAGGCCGACTTCCGCCATATAATTCCCACTCCACCGTACGGCCTCCCCGTAAGAAGCTCCGATGACACATCAACCGCTGATTTGCCCGTCCATCCAAAATTGCTGTTTACGGTACCCAGATAGGTACGGAAGGTCAAATGGTAGCAACCAAGTTTCTTGTAGGGCCACGATGTCAGCATTTTCGCACAACGATCTTACTCCATTAATACTCCGCTTAGCCATAGTAATTATTTACTGTCTTTCCGCTCTCTCGTTTTAAAATCAACCTTATCTGCCCTATTCACAAGGACGAATCTCCTAAATGTAATTCCGCACGGCCATAAGTCATCGTTTAGGTATGTGTGTAGTTTAGGCTTGTCGATGTACACCTTATATGAATTGTAGCCTTTATTTCGTTTCATTGTCAACTTCGATAACGAAACCTTATCGCCTGTTTTTTCATAAATGTAGTCCATGACATCACTTTCCGAGGCATCAGAATGCACGTACGAAATAAACAAAGGAATTTTGATATCCGCGGCATTATATGCAACGGCTGCAAGGTTTGTAGGTTTGTATAATGGCCCCCACGCCGTCGAGAAATCCGATCGCAGGCCAAAACCCTTTGTTTGTGAAACGCAGTTTGTAGCTTTTTAATTTTGTATGTAGTGGGTAATCTCCGATACTAATCAATTTAGCTATCTACCTACACAAAATACTGTAGGTACTAATATGTGAGTCAAAATTGGTCGTAGCCAGCGAACAAAAAAAACCATAGCAGTCTAAGTATGCCGCTAAATGGCCCCACCGAATGGGTTATAATATTAATATTATTGCCATTATCGAGGATGGGGGCGGGGTCTCAAAACAGTGCCAGGCAGCCGTTTAGTTTGAACATGCGCATACACGATTATAGGCACGTGTTTGGGTAGAAAGGCCTTCACCCACCGAACCCGTGTCGTGCGCGGCGCGTATGCTGCGCGGGCCCGCGCAAGTTGTAAAGCATTGAAACTACACTTCAAACACACATCGAACGCGGTCCGAACACGGGCCCGCGGCGCTAAAGTTACAACTCGGTAGCGCGGCCGCGTGTCGTGCGCGTCACGTGTGAAGCGCGGGCCCGAATCCATCAACAAGTAAATGCCTTCGAAATTTAGCGTCGAAACGAGCTCGATAAAAAGCGAGACGAGCTGAAGGCTCGCCTACCGGCAACCATCCAGTACAAATTCATGGGCGGGGTATTAACCTGTCCAATTTGCGCTCGTACCTTTGCAAAAAAGATAGGATATGCAAGCCACATGAGAGCGCACCAGAGAGTAGAACCACAACACTCAAGTCATATTGCTAATCGATGATATCAAGTCCAGATCACACAGTCGCTGTGGCCGCAATCGGTCATGACAGCTTCACCATCATAATCATCATCATCATCATCATCATCATCATCATCATCATCAGTGAGAGAGATATGAAGCGCCAGCCCGCGCGGGCCCGCGCTGCTGTCGCGCTGCTAAGTGTGATAGAGACAGTACATATTAAATGTGTTGGTAGTGAGAGAGGCATGCCGCGGCGGGCCCGCGATGCACACGCGTTGCGAACGCGTCGCTGACGCGGCAGACCCGCGCGGGCCCGCCACGTACCCCCTCGTTGCTACACGCCGCCCGCTTGCGGTGTGAATATACCGCTTCAACCGCGCCCGACACGCGCCGCGCACGACACGCGTTCGGTGGGTGGAGGCCTGAAATGTGTAAGGAGCTCGCGTTCTATGGTTTTTTCGTTCGCTGGTGACTCAACTCCATCTCGCTACTCTCTTCAATAGTAGTAAGTTCGTGGGAAAATAAATGGACACAATTTTCTATGGTCGTACAGGTGACAGTTTTTGATCTCTATATATATTAAGAATAAAAAACATTAAAATAGCAAACACAAGTTATTTCGTAAATTTGTAATACTTATGACAAAAAAAAAATGTTGCCAATAACTCCTCTTATACCTGCTAGTCGATTGCGTGACGTTTTGTTTATAAGTTAGACGAATTTAAATGTTTTTTTTATTGCCTAACGCTTTTTAAAAAAGGTACGCAATTACCCCTTTGATCAGGTAGCCGTATGGTTACTTTCTCACCTTGTACTCGCACACGCCCGGACTAAAATTAGATGACAGTCGGGTAGGCAACAGCCAAAACTACACATTTTAGCACGGTTATCACAGCCAGGCCCGCGAGGCCATTATCGATTTGTCTTGAGTAACTGTTACATATTTATGTGGTGGGAAGACAGGAAAAAAGATCTTCATAAAATCTTATTTATTTTCATGAAATTATTATACGTCTTTATCCGTTCTGAACGTCATAAATACAGATTGTGCCATATATCTAGTCATTTGCTATTTAAAAACAATTGAAGCCGCATTTGAACGTTCTTTATTTGTCATCTAACAGCCAGCACCATACAAGTACAGTACGATTACTGTTAGTTAAGACCTGACACATGGATTGCCTTCATTTAATTTTCAACTTTAATCTTATACAAATAAAATAGTTATTACTAAATCGGTAGATGTGGGTAACAGTATTCTGAAAAATGCTTTATTTGTATGAAATTAAAGTTGAAAATTAAATGAAGGCAATCCATCTGTCAGGTCTTAACTAACAGTAATCGTACTGTACCACATGCATTAAAAAGTAACAATCCCAAATTTATATTTTTTATTTATTTATGTAAGTATGTACAGTCAGCGTCATATAGTTAGTAGCAGCCAAAGTAGCCAAATATTTAGGAACACACCTTTGTTACACGTAGTACATACTCGAAATGGTACGGATTCATTTTCTAGACGGAATTCACTTCTGCCTAGCTTCGCGCCTAGTCAACAATGTGAGTCATTCATTTTTAAGTGGTTAACAAAGCGATTGTCTTTAATTGTAAATTGTAACCGCTAATTGATACAGTACAATAAACGTAGTAAACATCATCGATTTTTCAACCAAAAACCGGCTTTATGTCCAAGGAAAGGTTGACCATTTTGTATCGAAAAAAATAGACTAAAGTCGCTATTCGAGTAAAGTATTCTGTGTAGCACGTGGCTATTGTAGCTAGATAAGATCCGGCCTAGAATAAGAATCCGCACTATACCTACACATTTAATTAACTCCTACGATAAAAAAAACGTACATTCACGCAATGCCACTTCCAGAGCCTGAAAAAAATATCACAAACCCTGGCGAACAATCCAAAGAGAAACTTTGCGAAAACGTCAAACAGAATCACAGTTAGGGTCGTGTAAATTTGGCTTCGGGGTAAGTAGCAATGAGTCAGCGTTTCGTCAGTCAAGGATGTTCAGGAATCCCGAGTTCAATCTTGTAACTGCAAATTTTCTTTGATTTGACAGCTATACCATCTATACAAATGAAAGTTTTGTTTAGGTATAGGTACTAGAGTTGAGGTAACACACAACAACATGTCATATAATGACTAATGACAGCGCGATTTAGAAATTGGTTTTTTTGGTATTGATAGCAGGTTCAGCAGGAAACTGCAAGATTGAGTAAAAACTGCAAAATAAGTACAAAGTATTTAGTTTCTATTATATATTTTGGAGTAATCCGATTTAAATAAATGTAGGAATGTATGTTTCGCAGAGTTTTCATTTCATCGAAAATCATTTTTTTCAGAATCAGTAAACTATTCAGGAATGTTATAAGTAAAACAAACCTCACCCTATGGATTCTACAGAATGACATTTTAGCTGTGCCTAATAAGTTAACGGTTTCTGAGGAACAGAAATTCGATGAAACGAAAATCCGGCGAAACCATGCATTCTGTGAAACGTTTGTCGGTAAAATAAGGAGACACCACAGGCTCTAGTATAAGTTTTACCGAAACAAAACGTTACGACCGCGTTTGCGTTTAGCTGTCAAATCCCATATAAATTGAGGGTAAAACGCAAACGCGATCGTAAAGTTTTGTTTCGGTAAAACTTATACTAGAGCATGCACGATATAAAACGTAACATTATCCGTTTCAAATAACGGGAATGCATGATTATAGAATAGTTATACTTAGCTAAAATAATATATCAATCGTAAAGACAAAAAATGGTTGAAAAAGCCTTCGGCAGATTCCAAAATAGCCATAAACAAACAAATTTACGGGGTCAAGCTAAATAAAACCGTTTAATGGGTAAGGCTGTGAAGCGTTTTAACCGCCTCACTTTTATGTAACGATGTATTGCTGAATAAAACCTCACGGTGGCATTTAGTTTTAATATATATTGAAAGTAGAAATGCAAACTTATTTGTTTTCATTCAAATTTAGTGATTTTGTCACGCTAGGCCCTCCACAAATCGTTACATAAAAGTGCGGCGGTTGAAACGCTCCGCGGCCTTACCCTAATAATACACATTATTATATGCGCTCGTGTACTTAAATCACATTCATTACCATTTTTGCAATTAGTACTCTGTGTGCACCTCAACTCTCCTGCCGATACCTATATTTTTGGTGATTGTGTATGGAGCTGAGTGATAAATGATAATGAATAAATATGTGGTTTGAATGGATCTGAAATGGCGAGTAAGTTGACGGACGACGCAGTGTGAAACGAAGCACGACGTTGTACCGTAGTTGTCTACCTAACTAAATAATATAAGAAGATTTTTGTTACAATTTCCTAATATATTATTAATAAATGCATAATACTAAAATAATAACCTTAAAATGTATACTGTATATAATACTAAAATTAAAAATATATATATAAAAAAACTGAATTAACAAGAAAGTTCGATATAATTGTCGAATCTGCTCATAAAAATTTACGTGACTCGGTTGAGAAATGCGACCTGTAGAGGAGAACAGCCGCAAATCTGGACAGCCGGACATACGAAAGCATTTGCCCAGGCTAAAACTTTGTTCGCTTCGCTCGGTCGTTCAATTATAAAGACAAAAAGTTTGTGAGATTGTATAAGTTCAGCTTTGTACCTAAGTTTTTATGTGGGGGGTAACCTCCGGAACCACTGTTTATAGAACGCACTATCTGGATGGGCACAGGCTATATTATATCCCGCGGCTTTGGCTGTGTTCATTGCAAAACGCCGGTTGCTAGTTATTGTTTCGCCGTATTACCAAGCGATAAGGATATCATAACTGGACATTAATATTAATGTAAAAATTGTAGGTTAAGTTTTTGACATTTAAAATTAACATTTTATGAATAAAAGATTGAATTGAATTGCATTTAAGGATCAAAACTGTGAAATGTCAATACTTATATCTTTGTCGTCGAGTATCTCAATAAAGTGTAGTTAAACCCAAAAGATTGTCTCTTTGCCAATGATCGCCGCTTCAGCTATGACGCGCCACTTTAGACTGTTAGTGGTATTGCGGGAGCACTGTACCATGCTGGTCTCCGTGGTCTTTTTTAGTATGCCAATCCAGGTTGGCTGTTGGCGCCCGTGCCTTTTCCATTTTACCGACCGGCCTTTTCTTGAGATAGGGCCAAAGACTAAGAATTCGTAGTTGCATTAAAAACTATACAGTTTTTTTTAACCGTCTTTGAGCCTCAGTGAAAGATTACAAGTAGCAAAAACTATATGTATTAACCCACAGTAAAAGACTACATACATCGTTCCTACACGTTATGCTACTAAATAGAGACGCCACGAGGAATGTCGCGGGAATGTATAATAAATCTTTCCCTTGTTTTTCTGCCGTTCGGTTGGACGCAGACGGTATTCACTCGAGATAGTTTGTGTTCGCACTTTTGTGTGTTTTTGCTGATCAAGTAGCAACTTAAGTTATACTGACGTGATGTCGTGCGAGGAGATGACATACTTACTTATAAGATTACGGTTAAGTCAATATTGGGCAGGTTGGTTTATAAGGATCAAGCTGCCTCGTGGGAAGTCAGTCGTGTCAAACTGGTCTAAATTACTAGAGATTCAGATGTACTCTATGAGTAATTATGATAAAGATAGTTAATAAAAGGTAGGTTTACTTTCCCTTGACAATTGCCTTTTTTACATCAGAGGGGTAATCAAGTAACGTTTCCAACGCGCGTTAGGATATTCTAACTGGATCTACCTAACGTACGTACAATGCGTTACGTGATCGACCTGCTGATTTCAGACCTTAAATCTAAGTAATATAATATAGTAAAACTAAGTAAAACAATTATTAAAATTAACTCTCAATTTACTCACAGTTAACTCATAATTACCTAGCTCACTTTTCCGCGATGTCTGGTTGGTTTAATCGAGTTTGAAAATAATTGAACACGACTTTATTGTTAAGGGGATAAGGTTGCATAGATATTGAACCTTTGGGAACGTACATAAAACGAACTCGACTGTCCCATGGGAACAACAGACGATCAGTATGACCGTCTTCAGTTTTGTCATTCCAGATCATGACCCCACTCACGCAGTCATATCTTACAGATTGACTGAAACATAAGTCGTCTCCACGTGTTTTTGGACTAGTTTTGACGAGTTTTGAGTTGATATTCCTCCATCAAATATTTATGGCACAAACGTCAATACTTTATCTAAATGTTCCAAAAATTTCATTTTTTTATTTCTTCCAACATGGTTCAAAAAAGCTCTGTTTTCGATATTAGTATGTTGTTAATGCACTTTTTATGTTGTTAATCACATATTTAACTCATATTCAGGGTTTTTATAATTAGATCATTTTCACAAAAGAAATGAAATTGCCAAAGTTTGGTGCCATATATATCGAAAACTGTGAGTTTTGAAGTAAATATGGGATACTATATAGGTAAACGTCGTTGTTGTTAATACAATAAGCCATAAAACAGACAGTTTCAGATCGAAGGTCATTGGGAGCTAGGAGCCCCTTAAAAAGGGCTTCCGTGCATATAAAAATGTTTTGATTACGTGAACTGATATAAAAGGAGACGCCGTTTATGCAGATTAAGAGTCCAACCAAAAATTTGGCTTTATTGCCCTTAAGAGACGCCAACCTACTCGGTATGACCCAGTTAGGTGTTAAAATAAATCATAATTTACTTTAAAAAGAAAGTTTTAACCGACTTCAATTTAGTACTCCGCCAAGCCACGAGAACATTTCTTTTCCAATTTACCTCATGAACTGATTTCCGAGAGCAAATGCGTTGATTATTATAGAAAAAAACCCAATCGCTGTATGTGACCCGATAATATTTGAGGACTTTCGTCGATTCCACAAGGATCACCCTTGGCACTTCATTAGTTGCTATTTCAACGGAATCTTATCAGAATCTGTGATATACTTTTGTACTTTTAAGTACATAATTGAGGAATTCCATAAGTCATCGGTGGTCTTCATCATCAATTCCACTCCACCAATTTATGATTTCCGGATGTAAATACACGAGTTATAATAGAAAATACCAAAATCACTACACGCGTGCCTAATATAATTGAGGAGTTCCCTCAATTCCTCATGGATCCCATCATCCAATTGAATTTTCAAATAAATGGGACCCACCTGGAAGCATATACTTACAACAAAAAAAAAAATTATGAATCGGCTCATCAATGACGGAGTTCTGAGGTAACAAACATTGAAAAAAAATAAAAGAAAAAAAATAATACAACCGAATTGAGAACCTCCTCCGTTTTTTTTGAAGTTGGTTAAAAATCTTAATCGGTTTAACACACTTAATGTTTACTTTACTGTAATCACTAAATGCTTCAAGTCCCTCATGATATTGCCTAGGGGAAATACCTAAATACTTAACAAATGTAAATTACAGAATTCACCCCAGCCCCTTGAGAGTACTTATTGTAATAGGCTTTTGACGTTCACGCAATGAATTTGTTTGATTGTCCTTCTCTTTTTTTTCAATCTTTGTTGTGGGTTTATGTTTATTTATGGGTTTTAGTTTATAGCGGATGTCTATTAGATATCCTACAATTCACGTGAAGCAAGGTGATTAGATAACTTTTCGAACGAGCATTAGAACATTTCAGCTTCATAACTACATAGAGACCACAACACAAAAATAGCTGAGAACCGTCTCGATGCACGTTCGAAAAGTTACGTAACGCACTGCCTTTAGAATGCATATTAAAAGACTCATATTTTTATGATATATAATTCCTACAAGCTTCTGCCCGCGATTCCGTCCACGTGGAACTCGTTTATATCGTAGCTCCATAGTCCATACAAACTTTCACTCTTCCTATTTCGACCCCTTAGGGGGCGATTTTCGAAATAAAAACTTTTGTCCTTTCCTGAGATTTGACCTACCTACTCATATCTCCATACCAAAATTCATCTCAATCGGTTCAGCGGTTTAAGCGTAAAGAGGTAACAGACAGACAGACACACTTTCGCATTTATAATATTAGTATGGATATATTTCAATAAAATAAGCAGCACATTTTACATCTACGACCTACGCTTATTTTACTCACATCCTGCCACTTAAGCGTGAATTTACTCACACATTCCGGTATCTACCACACGTATTTAGAGAGTCGGGATATATTTCAGCGATTTCTTTGAATTTATTGAGGTAGGGGAAGGAAGGAATTCAACATCTTGAGGTATGTTCAAGTTTCAAGGTCTCTTTCAACATTTACATAAGAAGATTCAGTATCCCTTATTTATACAAGTATGTCTAAAAACATCCCCTTCTGTCCAACATACCGAACTACCAGCAGCGGAAAATCTGCCATGCTGGTCAATTGCGTAAGATTGCTATTTAAGCTAGGTACAAACGACAACACCGTTAACTGACCATCCTGTGTTTATATTGAACCTTATTACAATGCACTTAAGGTGCACCGATGGTCAGTTAGCTGTGTTGTCGATAGTACATCTAAATGACACTATATTGTCAGAAAAAGAAAAACGAAGATTAATGATATAGTACATCGGCTAAGATTATTTCTCGATTTCTCGTTAATCCCATGGTTGGGGGATCGTTGGATAGTTTGTTATGAAATGAAATGAAATGAAATCGGATTTATTTGCGTTTGTTAAAAAATCTTCTGAGAAATAAATATCTTAAACCATTATTTTTTTATTTTCTTTAAAGCATTATTCAACTCAGTGATTCGTTTGCAAGATATTGGGATTTAAGAGTCCACAGTAAGCTCGGCCGAATTTCACCTTCCCATACAAACGTAGTTACGCTCTCATTTTAAACCTACATGTTGGATTGTAACGAAACTTTGCATATACAATGGCATGAGGTATATCTATGTCTGTAATTAGTTTATATGGTTCCAGTTTATAAAACAAATGAAATACCTACAGCAAAAACCAGTTTTGTATGAAAAACTTAAATTCGCTGTATTTTTTTTGCTATGGTATCTGAAGCTACATAAACTAACTACAGACATAGATATATCTTATGTCATTATATATGCAAAGTTTCGTTACAATCCAACACGTAGTTTTAAAATGAGAGCGTAACTACGTGTGTATGGAGAATCGAGCTTACTGCGGACTCTTAAAGCCCTAATTTTTTGTTCGAGTCATGTTTGGGAATTGTGGGATGTACTGGGGATGTGAAAAAAGGAAAGGAAAACTATTACCGACAAGTAGGCATAAGTAGTTAGCGAGTAATAGTCAACCAACTTAATGTGTAGGTACTTGGAATGGCCAATTTTCGTACAAATTCGGAAGACCAAACCGCACCGCACGGAAAGACAGACAGACAACTACGGAACCCTACACTGCGCGTGGCCTGACACGTACTTGGCCGGTTTTTCATGATATTGCCGAAATATACTAGGATTCGCCAGGGAATTGGGTTGCACTCCGGGAGTGCCGGCAGAAGAGAAAACTTGAATAATTTTAATTTTATAAAAAAATAACCCCCTCACCACCTTCGCGCCCAAGCCCCGTACGTCTTACATCAAAACCAGTCTAGTACGGCATCGGTCACCCCCCCCGCCCCTAAGCCTCGTCCCGAATATCTCACCAGCTTACAGTCACGTGACCACCTACGCTCCTACACCTGTGACGTCTTTAACAATTTTTCCTCATCCCAAAAAGTGCACAGCGCCGCTAAAGAAGTTTTCACTTCAAAAAATGTGTTCCGTTACTCCGTTGGACCAACTTTGTATACGAACAATAAAGAAAAATTGCCGCAATGCGAAAGCTATGCGTTGTCATCATAAAAAACATTTCCATACTAATTGTAAAACAACATGAACGATACCTCGTATACTTGAAATAACGTTCCGCATCCCAAAAATCGCAAAGAGCGCAAACAAACATTGCAACGTTTAAAACCGTAAAAACACATTCGACTTCCCGGCTATGTAGATAAACACCGACATAAAGTTGGCTTTAGTATCGTTTGCGCACCCTCTACCTTGTTACCGAGTAACAAACTGTTAAAACTGTGTTTAAATGTCGCGCTGTGTGTGCGCACCTTTATAATGGTTCGACATAAGTGTGGTTATACATATCGCGTTAACGGTATCAAACGTGGAGTTACACAAATAACTTGATTACATTATTATCTCTAAAAGAACATAATATTCCACTGATGTACCTATTCAAATCTTTGTTGTATTTGTCGCGCATTTAGGTGAACTAATATAATACTGCCGTGCATAACACTCATCTCAAGTTACACTGTTCGCCGTTCGGACACATCTTTATCATGTACACTCAGCTGACTCATTTTATATCAGACTATTGAAATACATCACAGCAATTGCGACCGTAACTTCCAAACCCTAGGAACTCTTTCATATTTAAAACTGCAACTATACTAGATACATTATAAAAATACAGGTATTCTTAGCATATCAAGCATGACCACCTTTGTTTAATTAGACTTAATACACCGTTTTTGTCTTTGAAATGAATCGGGTAAATACTGGCAACGTTTAATTACAATAATACCAAGTATTTAAGCCGGTCGTATTGCTATCACGGTATTCAGAAAATAGCAGTATTATTGCATGGGCTAAGGAACTCTTACTTACTTCCTTCTTAGTTTGAAAGGCGGGGTGATCTCGGATTATTTAAGCGCAAGCGGAGCAGCTTGCTTATTAATTTTCCTTTTGAATCGCGATTCTAAGAATAGTCCAAGAACCAAAGATGCTATTTATTGAAGTTTTTACACAATATTTATCTAAAAACCTTATTCCACTTTTGTATTGTTATCTGCCATTTATAATATAGGCACTTACTTAAATACAATGATACTAATAATAAGTCCTCGTAAACTCTTTAAGTTCTATGGCCAAAAACACACAGTTTTGCGTGTTTTTATGGTTCATACATTTTTCATAACAGCACTGTCACTGGTACCAACTTCACAAACATATATTTCGAAATAAAAGTTTTATTTACGACCAAATATTGGTACTTCTAGTATAACTTATTTACGTAAATAAAAATAAATCATTTCCCATTGTGTTGTTTTATCAAAATTCTTGGTATTATGTGTAAAGATAAACAGTTTCGATTCGGTTCGGATCCGGATTCGGTTTGGTTCAATGGTTAAGCAAATAGTAAGAACTTTTCAGTACATATGGTGCTACTTTCCCGCATTAGTGCGGAAAAGAGCACTTTTCGTGCATAAGGTAAACGCAGGTATTAACAACCCCCTTAAGGCAATTTTAAAATCGACCTTACTTTTTAAGTATACTGGTTGCCATCACATTTAGTCTTTCAATTTTATATGTTAGTGTTAAGTATAAAGATTAGATTATATTTGCTCAGTCAAATGTCAATAAATAAAGTATTATCGTATAAAAAAAAAAGAAGTGACGAAGTCGATTGTTGCTATTACCGTCCTAAAATAACGGCTATGAATCTATTAACGATTTTTATGCAGCTATTACCGATCGTTACCAAACTACGACTAAATTGCCCACATTTTATGAGTCGGTAATGCATTGTCCTTACATATTTTATTACCGACCCATAGGAGTCGGTAATGGCAACCATAAGAAGCTATTACTAATAGTTTCTTATGGTTGCTATTACGACTCATATGGGTCGGTAATTGTTTCTTATGGTTGCTATTACCAACTCATATGGGTCGGTAATAGTTTCTAATGGTTGCTATTACCGACTCTTTTGCTCGGGTTTGGGTCGTTAATAAAATATGTAACGACAAACATAAAAATTAATTACCGACTCATAAAAAGTAGTTTTTTTTATTCAATTGACCGTCTGACTACAAAATCGATTGTTAGTGATTAATATCACAAAAAATATGAACAATATAATACGGCTTTAAACGAGAAACAATCATTTACGAAGATTACTTTCAAATATCGATCTACCTAAATTATCATAATTTTGGTTAAATTGACAACGCTAAAATAAGAAAACTGGACTAAAATGTATGTGTCGCTAATAGATTTTTACAAAGACTGATTGTTTAGCTTCAAACTGGTAAAAAAAACTTGTGTTATAATATAATAGAATAACATAAAAGAGAGAAAAATTAAACATTACTTTGCGGCCATTACCGACTCAGGGGTCGTTGATAGCTGCCATAACAAAAACTGGCGAAGCTATCACCGTCCCTTTTTAATTTATAGTTTTAGCGGTTAAAATGGTTATTTTTCAATAAAATGTGGTAAGAAATCAAAAGCTGACACTTAAATGGATATAATTCATAATACACGATAAAGTATAGGATTCACAAATTCGTTTAAATGTCTTAAGCAGAACAGTCACGTACTTACTTGGAGGAACAAGAGCCAGTATGGCGCGACCTACGTCCGCGCTTCCCCCGCAGGAACTGACGTGTTTTATCTCTTTTGACCACTGCTACACACACTAAAGTAAAAGTATACGATTCTCAAGGAACAAGCGCGTGTATAGCTTTCACAACTTATAGCTAGAATAGTTCTGGAAACGTAAAAATAACGAATAACTATAATAGGTCGGTAATACCTTCCGGTTTTCGATGGGTCGTTAATAGCTGCGTTTACCTTATGTCGAAACTTTAAAGAGCCATATGTACAGTAAAACGTTGTACGATACACGTGCGAATAGGTAATTCGCAACTCGTGTCGATTTAAAACACTCCCTTCGGTCGTGTTTGAATTTATCACCACTCGTTGTGAATTTCCTATTTTTGGCACTTGTATCGTAAATACCTATTATTATGTTAGATTGAATTAGATTAGATTATTTATTTCATGATAAAGATTTTATATCACGATCATCTAAAACAGAGAAAAATTAAGATATAATATTAAGAAAATGTCAAGAAATGTAAGAACACAATAACCAGGAAATCCTACTAATATTATAAATGCGAAAGTTTAGATGTTTGGATGTTTGTTACTCAATCACGCTTAAACGGCTGAACCGATTTGAATGAAATTTTGCACGAAGATAGTTTATAGCATGGATTAAAATATAAAATAGTTTTTGTCCCGAGTCCACGCAGACGAAGTCGCGGGCGGAAGCTAGTAGAAAATAAACCGAAAGCAAAAGAACACAAATATATCCACCTCTAGGTATGTTTTACAATATTTAGTGCATCAAAAAATACGTGACACATTTAATGTCAAATCATATTCATACAAATTTAAATAGGTAATAATAATAATAATTAAAGCTAGGTCATTACACTCCAAGGTATGCATTCTCTTTGGGGGAGGCCTATGTCTAGCCGGTGGACGTCTGTCGGCTGATATGATTATTTTTTCTTTGTTGATCAGACTACCATTTATAAAATGCTGTTTGTTGTTTTCTTGTCATTCCCGCCGGGCCTCTCGAGTTTGAACAGTGATTAAAATGAAAACAAAATTAAATATCTATACTTAATTGTTAATTGCACTGACCTGACTGAATAAATTAACCAAACTAAAGCTTGTGTTTAGTTATTTTAGCATTTTAATAGAATGTCAGAGAGAGACAATTTTCTCTCGCATTTATCGGATCATGAAATTATGATAAGTTTGATTAGTGATGTTTATACCTATTACAAAAAAGTATTATTACACTTATGCTTACGACTTAGTATTAGAATAGATACATATAATGCCATTATAATAATAAATCATTTATTTCAGAACTATGTTCCATATTTGGTTAGATACAGACTTATGACTACGTTAGTACCTAATGCTAAAACTTAACAATTAAAACTAATCTACTGAGCGTGCTACACTGGTGATCTGCCCCATCCAGTACATGAATATAGGACAGTCATACTTATCAGCAATTACATTTAGAATTCTGTGGGAACTATTCCTTATTCGGCCGAGCAGAGACGTTATTTTCCTTCTCATCAGCGCTGGAAACCCGTCTGTGCGAGCCTCACAGAACATGCCCGAGGCACTACATCTGCTCGGCAGGCGCAACAGAACTGTAAATATATTGTTGTATAGTACTCTTAGGGAGTTGTAGGCTCGCTTTGTATACCGAACCCACAGGCTGCTCGAATAGAAACTCTGACAGTACGCCTTGAACAGGGTTATTTTAACTTCAGGTGTACATCGAGCTAACCTGCGGGCCAGCATATTTCCGCGAACCGCGAACGCCCTGCGCTCTCTATCTATATCCTGGTCATCATTTAGATCACTGGTAATAATATGACCAAGATATTTAAAACTATCTACAGTGCGTAGTGGTGTACCATTGAGCACTATAGGGGGTATATGGTAGGGCTTAATTTTTCCCGCCTTAAATACCATCACCTCACTCTTTTTACTATTGTACTCAAGGCCGTGAGAGTTGGCATACGCCTCACAGACCCCAATCAGCTGTGTAAGAGCACTGACCGCCGGTGCCAGCAGCACCATATCGTCAGCATAGCTGATGTTATTGACACTAACACCGTCTATGTAACATCCAGCATGCATGCTGCTGAGACCGGCTATCAGTCCATCAACAAACAGATTGAACAATCTGGGAGACGTAATACCACCCTGCCTAACACCACACTCGAGCTTATATTCAGACGACAGTGTATCTGCCCATCTCACTTGGTTGATTTGGTTTGAATACTAATACTCCAAGATTTTAACGCATTCCCCCGGCATGCCCGTTTCACTCAACTTCCGCCAGAGAATATTATAATTGACACGGTCAAAGGCCTTAGATAAATCAAGGAAACAGGCATACACAGGTGTCTTTCTTGCAGTATAGTACCCAATAGTATGTTTGAGAGATAGTATGGCACTCTCACATGACAGGCCAGCCGGAAAACCGAACTGGGCGTCTTGTAACTTCAGGTGCTTTTCCATGAGGGTGTTCAACATACTGTCGAGTATCTTGGCAGCGACATGGGCCGATAGTTACTCTTATCAGAAGGGTCACCTGTTCTATTTTTCACAATAGGAACAACGATTGTCTTCATCAGCGCTTCGGGTAGGTATGAGTGGCACAGGCAGAGATTAAAGAATAATGCAAGTACCCTAGGCAAATGGACACCGGCATTAGACCGTCGTGACCAGGCGATTTCCCTCGTTGCATTTTCCGTATAACGGTTTCCACCTCTCTTGCGGTAAAATAGACGCTTCGTCCGGCCTCGCCAGTCCCAGTATCACCCGCCAACACACTTGTTCGAGACACAGGCAGAGGTTTGACAGCAAACTGTCGCCTAAATAGCTCAGCAATGTCTCCGTGATCGACACGGTCCTCGACGCTCACAGGCAATCCCGGCCTCATGTCCATACTCCTAGTTCCCTTCCAGAAATATTTAAACTTTAAATCATTGTGTGCCAAAGCTAAACCATCCATTTGAGTTGCTCTTGCCTATTTTGGCACCACTTGAGCTTGGACTTTAAAAACCTTCCTGCCGTTTGACATAAGTTTAAATATCCGACCGCAATTAGGTTTACCATACAGTTCCCACATCTGAAAATGAAGCCGAGCCTCCCTGTGTGCGCCTGCTACATACTTGTTCCACCCAGCTATGTGTCCTCGTTTACGGCATTTATGTTTAGCCTTACATGTATTTATCGACGCACAGGTTAGAGTACCGATTATAGCGGTGCAGTGGTTCAAATTATTACACGCCCGATCACAACAATCTCTCAAGGTACCGGGAAAATCAATTTCTCTAAGTTTTACATTATAAATATTACGATATTCATCTACCTGTGTCACATTACGATCCCCCCAAATTACTTTTCTATTTACATAATTACAATAAGGTACATTATTCATTGGCTTTAATAGTTCAATATCACATTCTATACGGAGCGGAAAATGATCAGACCAATATATATCATATAATATACTTATACTACGAATGGTATCCCAGCCACATTTCGTTCCCACACAATGGTCTAACCATCTTTTGCATCCGTATGCATCACTAATGTAAGTGTACGAGTTCGAGCTCAATCCCAGTTTGTCAACATCTGCCATTTCCATAATTGTTCGTCACAAAAATCCATTAGTTCACGATAAAAACATTGACTCGGGTGCGCATTAAAGTCGCCTAAGATGAATACAGCTTGCACATCACTATTCTCTAAAATAGCGGCTAATAAAGCACTTAGACACTCTGTAAACATCGGCAAATTCTCCCGACTGTCCGTAGGCATATATACGGAGAATAATAAAAACTGCTTACCGTTCGCAGTAAGTTTCACACCCGATATTCTGTCACTGTCGCACTCGATTACTGAAACACTCTCAAAGGCCGACTTCCGCCATAGAATTCCCACTCCACCGTACGGCCTCCCCGTAAGAAACTCCGATGACACATCAACCGCTGATTTGCCCGTCCATCCAAAATTGCTGTTTACGGTACCCAGATACGGAAGGTCAAATGGTAGCAACCAAGTTTCTTGTAGGGCCACGATGTCAGCATTTTCGCACAACGATCTTACTCCATTAATACTCCGCTTAGCCATAGTAATTATTTACTGTCTTTCCGCTCTCTCGTGTTAAAATCAACCTTATCTGCCCTATTCACAAGGACGAATCTCCTAAATGTAATTCCGCACGGCCATAAGTCATCGTTTAGGTATGTGTGTAGTTTAGACTTGTCGATGTACACCTTATATGAATTGTAGCCTTTATTTCGTTTCATTGTCAACTTCGATAACAAAACCTTATCGCCTGTTTTTTCATAAATGTAGTCCATGACATCACTTTCCGAGGCATCAGAATGCACGTACGAAATAAACAAAGGAATTTTGATATCCGCGGCATTATATGCAACGGCTGCAAGGTTTGTAGGTTTGTATAATGGCCCCCACGCCGTCGAGAAATCCGATCGCAGGCCAAAACCCTATGTTTGTGAAACGAAGTTTGTAGCTTTTTAATTTTGTATGTAGTGGGTAATCTCCGATACTAATCAATTTAGCTATCTACCTACACAAAATACTGTAGGTACTAATATGCGAGTCAAAATTGGTAGTAGCCAGCGAACAAAAAAAACCATAGCAGTCTAAGTATGCCGCTAAATGGCCCCACCGAATGGGTTATAATATTAATATTATTGCCATTATCGAGGATGGGGGCGGGGTCTCAAAACAGTGCCAGGCAGCCGTTTAGTTTGAACATGCGCATACACGATTATAGGCACGTGTTTGGGTAGAAAGGCCTTCACCCACCGAACCCGTGTCGTGCGCGGCGCGTATGCTGCGCGGGCCCGCGCAAGTTGTAAAGCATTGAAACTACACTTCAAACACACATCGAACGCGGTTCGAACACGGGCCCGCGGCGCTAAAGTTACAACTCGGTAACGCGGCCGCGTGTCGTGCGCGTCGCGTGTGAAGCGCGGGCCCGAATCCATCAACAAGTAAATGCCTTCGAAATTTAGCGTCGTAACGAGCTCGATAAAAAGCGAGACGAGCTGAAGGCTCGCCTACCGGCAACCATCCAGTACAAATTCATGGGCGGGGTATTAACCTGTCCAATTTGCGCTCGTACCTTTGCAAAAAAGATAGGATATGCAAGCCACATGAGAGCGCACCAGAGAGTAGAACCACAACACTCAAGTCATATTGCTAATCGATGATATCAAGTCCAGATCACACAGTCGCTGTGGCCGCAATCGGTCATGACAGCTTCACCATCATCATCATCATCATCATCATCATCATCAGTGAGAGAGATATGAAGCGCCAGCCCGCGCGGGCCCGCGCTGCTGTCGCGCTGCTAAGTGTGATAGAGACAGTACATATTAAATGTGTTGGTAGTGAGAGAGGCATGACGCGGCGGGCCCGCGCTGCACACGCGTTGCGAACGCGTCGCTGACGCGGCGGACCCGCGCGGGCCCGCCACGTACCCCCTCGTTGCTACACGCCGCCCGCTTGCGGTGTGAATATACCGCTTCAACCGCGCCCGACACGCGCCGCGCACGACACGCGTTCGGTGGGTGGAGGCCTGAAATGTGTAAGGAGCTCGCGTTCTATGGTTTTTTCGTTCGCTGGTGACTCATCTCCATCTCGCTACTCTCTTGAATAGTAGTAAGTTCATTTCGTTAATTTGTAATACTTATGACAAAAAAAAACTGTTGCCAATAACTCCTCTTATACCTGCTAGTCGATTGCGTGACGTTTTGTTTATAAGTTAGACGAATTTAAATGTTTTTTTATTGCCTAACGCTTTTTAAAAAAGGTACGCAATTACCCCTCTGATAAGGTAGCCGTATGGTTACTTTCTCACCTTGTACTCGCACACGCCCGGACTAAAATTAGATGACAGTCGGGTAGGCAACAGCCAAAACTACACATTTTAGCACGGTTATCACAGCCAGGCCCGCGAGCTGTGTCGCAGCGAAACAGACTATCCCTCTCTTTCTAGGCGTTCTAATTAGAAAGAGACGGGTAGTATATCTGGCCGCAACATAGGTCGCGGGCCGTTTTTTGATAGCCGTGCTGCAGAAAGGTCGTGATTCTCGCCTCTACAAATGTTTGCCAAATTAATAACTCTTACCGTGGGTGGACCTTCGCGATGCCCTTTATTATTCAACCCTCGGAGTTATTTTCGTTGTAACGCCTACGTCTCCACGCATGAGCATAGTAACAAAAAATGTTCTATTTAATAAAACGTGTTTCATAGACACAAATTATACAATTCATAATATTGTCATTGGTTTCAAGGTTTCTGCGATTAGAGTTTGGCTAATGAAAGATTAGCCTAGAAAAGAGTCTAATAATAGTACATTACTAACAGAGGCCGGGAAGTAAGGGGTTGCCGGCCGAGTACATATAGACGGCCGGGCGTAGCGAGGCCGGATAGTAATGAGGCTGGCAACCCCTTTTCACGTATAGTGCTATTCTCAAAGATGCAATGAAATGAATAAATAAATCTCCAAGAAATCAAACTTTAATTTTCATGGCTGAACGCCGTGATGCTGCCATAATATTACTGTTGATACGTCGTTGATTTGCATTGTTGCAATCAGAGACATACTGTTAGAAGAATAATTGACTGCTCCGATGATTGCATGAAAAATAAAATCAATTAACTGTTTTATTATATAACTGACTGCGAAATAATCAATGAAAAACATTTATCAGCCAAATATCGATTCATAATAAATAAATAAATAAATATTTGCGGACAATCTTACACAAATGGCACAAATCGGCCTAGTCCCAAACTAAGCAAAGCTTGTACTATGAGTACTAGACGACGATAAACATACTTATATACATAAATAAACACTTATATACATAGAAACCATCCATGACTCATGGCAGCAACAAATATTCGTGCTCATCACACAAATAAATGCCCTTACCGGGATTTGAACCCGGGACTTCTATCTAGCTTCGTAGGCAGGGTCACTACCAAGTAAGCTAAACCGGTTACGGCTGTCAAATATAACGTATTTTTTCTTTACACGGCACAAAATTACATAAACATTTTACTCATACTCGTCAGCAGCAGTTATTTTAATGCGGGGGACCTTAAATTGTGGAATGAAAATCAATCTTGCAGGCCTAGGCCTCCAATTTTGTATGAAATGCCATTACGGATCTCTCGTCTCGCTGCGCCCGAAACGTAACACTTCGAAGCCCATTATGAAGAACACAACGTCAATATTTCATTGCATGTTTGAGAAAAAAACATTGTGTTGCAATACAGCGTATTACGTGACTTATTTAGTTTACATGTATAAGCAGTGTTATATCGGTAAAATACTTATCTAGTTGAACTTCCTGACCCCAAATATGTATAATTAGATACTAAGTTTGTGATTCTATTACGTTATTTAGAACTCGAGATATAAAATGAAGATGTAAAATTCAAAATGACCGCTATAAAATTGAAGATGGCTGACGGAGGAGTTGGTTCCTATTAAAAACTTAAAGCTATGGGCCTACCAAGTACCTGAAAAAAAAATGGTGCTTGTGTCCAGCGTGTTCACATTATCACCTGAAACTGCCCGACTAATACCATAGTAGAAAAAATACAGCGAATTTAAGTTTTTCATACAATACTGGTTTTTGCTGTATTTAGTTTGTTTTATAATGGAGCCATATAAACTAATTTCAGACATAGATATACCTCATGTCATTATACCTATATGCAAAGTTTCGTCGCAATTCAACACGTAGTTTTAAAATGAGAACGAAACTCCGTTTGTATGGGAAGGTGAAATTCGGCCGGGCTTAGACTCTTAAGGCGGTGCATTGGAAATTATCGCGTGCTTTGAAACGCCGTTCTGACTAGATTAAGAAACAGTAAGGTCTGATTTTCAGATATATGATTCTTGACTATATGATTGTTTTTCTGATTTCACCGATACATGATTGCTTAAAATTTACTCGATAGAAAAAAAAAACAAAGTTGGGTCTGTATTTTCCTTTTTTTACTCAGCCTACTCAAACGATACATTATTTTACGACACAATCAAGTTAATACTATAGTATTTTATCTCATGTAAAATCTCACTATGAAATTTAAATAAAACATCTCTAAGTTAGTTATTTATCGAAATTTGTCCAAAAAAGCCATTCCCGACGAGTGTATCATCTATTTTTCACATGCGCGGAAGGCAGAAGCGTGTCTTTGTCTAGGGGGCGTGTTCGACTCGAATCAAGGCATCCCCTTAAGAGAGAACCTTCTGTACGTAGTACTATTATTTATTCTGTGATATGAGTGAGGTGGTATTCCGCTGTGCCCTGCTTTTATTATTTTCACTGCGGTTAGTTTCCCAAAGTATCTACATGTTGAAGTTCATTAACTGTTAAAGAAAAGGGCACAGGGATAACGAGGACCAACAGGAACACAGAAGTAACTTGCCACTTAGTATTGTTTTCTACTTGAAAAACTTTTGGGATTACTTAAGAAGTTAAAGAGGCGCCGAAAGAATAATCGAATTCGGTGTTACACGGCTTTTTGGTTTAAATAGTAAATGCTTTGTTACATCCCAGGGATAAGGGTAAGCATTCACATTCCACTGGAGCTTTACGAGGCGGCGAGCGAGATTTTTTTGTATTTATTAATAACTAGCGACCCGAGCGAAGGTGGACTGTTGACCTGGTAAAGGTCGCGGGAGTCCGCTGGATGCGGGTGGCGCAGGACCGGTCACTTTGGCACTCTTTGGGGGAGGCCTATGTCCAGCAGTGGACGTCTTTCGGCTGTTATGATGATGATGATGATGAGCGACCCGCGCCGGCTTCACACGCGTACTATATACATATAATCCTTCCTCATGAATCTCTCATCTACTAAAAAAAAACCGCATCAAAATCCGTTGCGTAGTTTAAAAGATCTAAGACAGACGGCGGGAAGCGACTTTGTTTTATACTATGTAGTGATAGCGATAGTGAAGTGAAGTATCCAAGTTATTATTCAATATTGGTTTTTGTTCCTACTAGCGTATTGCAAAGAACGCAGGCAAACCCGCGAGATAAAATTTAGCCTCTAACAATGTCCATTCATTGTTATAGGTAACATGTTTCGACGACCGCTTTAGCCTAGTTGGTAGTGACCCTGCCTACGAAGCAAGAGGTCCTGGGTTCGAATCCCGGTAAGGGTATTTGTTTGTGTGATGAACACTGAATATTTGTTTCTGAGTCATGGATGTTTTCTATGTATTTAAGTATTTATTAATCTATATAAGTATGTTTATCGTCGTCTAGTACCCATAGTACAAGCTTTGCTTAGTTTGGGACTAGGTCGATTTGTGTGAGATTGTCCGAAAATATTTATTTATTTAAAATATTTGTCTAAAATTTTATGGACCCTTTTTTCTCGTGGGATGGAAAGAGATCGTGATTCTGAATAAAAATAGCGTAAAAGTTGCAGAAATACTTTTTTTTTATTTAAAGAAATGCTTAAATAGGTAATGAATATAATACTCCCATAAAAAACATTCCATGTAAAAAAGAGGCCAAGTCTCGAAACTCTTCCACCGTAAAAAGTTGTGAGATATTTCGTAGAGCCAAGTCTCAGGCATTTTTATTAATCTTTATTTGCTTGCTAAATAAAATTCTGTAACTTGGCAATTTTTTTTTGTCCTGATTTATTTATACACTAAACACTAATTGTATTCTAAATTTGAAGCTTCTATATCTGCTAGAAGTGCCTTAGACTTTTGATGATCGGTGAGTCAGTGAGTGAAAAAAATATGAAATTTTGACTAGTTCTCATTTTTAAACCACTGGTTCAAATTGGATGAAATTTGAAATATATCGTGGTTTTACAATGCGTACTTGGTAACTGAAAATTCAGGCTTCTAGTTTTATCCACAATGAAGTTATAGGGGGGTCGAAAATTGCCTGAACTGCTTCGAGAAAAGGATGGTACGGCCGTGCCGCTCGCTGTTTTGCTCGACTTGGCGGGGGCACTGCCGTGCCCCCAGATAGTTGTATCTGTACCTTATTTCTATTATTAGTCACGGAAACATAATCCTGGCTTATCAAAATTAGCCGACACCACCTGGGGCTTCCCCGCTCAACGCATTACTATGCGATATAGCGGGGAAATGCCGCCAGGCGCCAGCATCTTCGGCCCCATGCCGCGGGGAGACCCCTTATGTTAGTTATAAGTAGTAGTGTATACTTTTAGTGATATATCGGTGCCTAATTTATATTGCCTAAATTGTATTCTAGTTTGTTGTTTATTGAATCAATAAATTATTCCATCCTGGGTAACATTATTTTCAATATAAGCCGGTATTATTGTTTACAGTACATATGGTGCTACTTTCCCGCACTAGTGCGGAAAAGAGCACTTTTCGTGCATATGTTGAAACTTTAAAGAGCCATATGTACAGTAAAACGTTGTACGATACACGTGCAAATAGGTAATTCTCAACTCGTGTCGATTTAAAACACTCCTTTCGGTCGTGTTTTAATGTATCACCACTCGTTGCGAATTTCCTATTTTTGGCACTTGTATCGTAGATAACTATTATATTACTCGTATAAAATAATAATACCGAGTTTAAATATTGTTACCGATGTCTCGTGCCTAATGAGCATGAATAGGATTTGTTAGTGAGTCTCTGGTGTGAACGTTTATTAAGGGTTCCACAGGACGCCAGACATAAGCCGGCCCCCAAACAAAGCTTTTGGCTCTCAATTAAAAGAGGAGAGGTGTGCTCGAATAACATGATACATTTTCATTGTAAACTTCATTTCGCCATATTTTAATTTAAAAAACCGGCTAAGTGCGAGTCAGACTCGCGCACGACGGGTTCCGTACCGTTATCTATATAAACGGCAAAAAAAACACGTTTGGTATTTGGGAGCCCCCTCAAATATTTATTTTACTTTGTTTTATAGAATTTGCCGTTATAGCGGCAACAGAAATACATCATCTGTGAAAATTTCAACTGTCTAACTCTGTGACAGACGGACAGACGGACGGACGCATAGCGTAATAGGCTCCCGTTTCTTACCCTTGACCTTAAAAACTATACATTTGTTATTAAATCATAAAAATAGTCTTTATTTAAAGTACGTTATCAATTTGTACGGAACCCTCGGTGGGCGAGTCCGACTCGCACTTGTCCGGTTTTTTTTTTCTATTATAATTTCTTGCAACAGAAACTAGTTCCGACCTATGGCGGATGCTATTTTGTAAACAAAGTTTTATGTTGACGATCGCTTTAGCCTGAGGGGCTAACGCGAAACGAAACTACTCCCTCCCTGTCGCTCGAACTAGCAAGTGCGACAGAGACGGAGATACACGAACGAAGTTCGTTTTCGTTTCGCGGTAGCCCCTCTGGTTAGTAGTGACCCTGCCTACGAAGCAAGAGGTCCTGGGTTCGAATCCCGGCAAGGGTATTGATTTGTGTGATGAGCACGAATATTTGTTTCTGAGTCTTGGATATTTTCTGTGTACATACATACATACATACATACATACATACATTCACGCCTTTATTCCCAAAAGGGGTAGGCAGAGCACAGGAAACGTATATTCCAGCGCCACTTTTAGCATAAATGTGGGTATAAAAGATCGACAAAATGTGATATTGCAGTGATAGGTTGCTAGCCCACAACAAATTTCAACCCTGGTCCCTTAGTCGAGTTTTACGACACCCACGGGAAGAAAGGGGGTGGTAAAATTCTAACCCGACACCACACGGGTTTCTATGTATTTAAGTATTTCTATCTATTAAATATATCGTTGTCTAGTACCCATAACACAAGCCTTATTGAGCTTACTATGAGACTAGGTCGATTTGTGTACGACTGTCCCAAAAAAAAAAAAAATTCCATCACGCCGCAAAATTAGAACCAACTACGTGTGTATGGAGAACCGAGATATAGGTAAGTAGGTATACGTACATACTCAATTCTCCGCGGAATTCCGTTTAGTCCAAATTTTATACCCACATCCCTTGACGTTGGTGAACTATGATAATTCGAGATAAGTATTCAACTCAACCTATCAAACAACTATAGATGACCTCTGATTTCATAGCCAATATAGGAAGAATATCAACAGCGGCGTCGTCAGTGATTAAAAATCCAACACAATAATTAGGTCTCTAATGTCTAACAGTTACTATCGCTGGAGGTATCAACCAGTTTTGGTTAATACACAGTCTTTAGCCGCCTATCACTACTTTACTCGTATATATCCCGTGTTTTTTCACGTTTTATCTATATTTTGCTGAAAGTTTGAATAGGGTTCTTTTTATTTTCTAGTAGTAGTATATGCTAACCAATTTTCAAGTCTTTAGTTCTCATACAAACTTCAACCTCATTTTTTAACCCCTTTGCACCCTTTTGTTTATAATTTTTATAGCCTAAAACTTAGCCGGGTATTTTTTTGACAAATTAGTAAAGTTTGCATATAAATCCGTTTAGCCGTTTTCACGTGAGGCACGTTCACATAAACAGACAAACAGACAAAAATTCTATAAACTTTTGGAACGTGTTCTGTTATCGTTTCTTAGTATCCCCAGCCATTTTTTTTCGAATATCATCCATGTACAGACTTTCATTCCATTAATAAAAACTTATAGTGCAAAAGTGAAAAGGTGTAGGTACTTAATGCCAAAAGCATTATCTACTATTCAAGTCAATAAGTATTAGAACAAGAGGCAAAGCAACAAATTATAATTATAATGTTTATAGTTTAGTAGGTGCTTATATTTATATGGATTCAGAATAATTCAATAATATAAAATGATCATTTCTGATTCTAAGTAGGTACGCGGTTATAGTTTGACGTAGGTAGTAGGTAGGTATTCTACCTGCAGTAAGTAGGTAACTACAAGCTCAGTTAACTATAATATACTAATTACTAACCCTATTATTTTAATTCTCTTAGCACTTCTTACTTTATCAATAGTAGCATGTAGTACCTAATCTCGTTATATTGATAGTAAAAATGTCGCACGGGTCACATAGCGACCGCAGCGATAATAACAAAAGTATAGTCAACTTATTTTGGTATTTAGCGTAGACATCTTATGGTATACTTTTGCTCAGCACGCAACCTATTTGTCACGAAGACAACAAGGCGAGGTGTAGAGGAGGGGAAGCCACCGGCCGCGCCGCGCCGGCTTGGCTTGAATTGAATGAGCTCGCCAGTCTCGCCAAATCCTTGCGCCAGCGCCGCGCATGTCTGTCGGCAGCCATCTTGTTTATGATAAACTTGAAAACGTAAATAAATAACGAAATCTCCGGTGAAGAACAGGTGCCGATCCATCAAGATAGCATTCTACTACCGTTTGAACAGTAGTTATTTACTTTGTGTACCGTGTTAGTGTTATCTGACATTGGCAGTTTGTTTTAATGCAAGTGACGGTTGCATGATGGGCAGAGTGGGACTAGCGGACGTGTTTAAAAACCTGAAAATGGACAAGTATAGCGTTGACACCTCGAAAGCGGAGGAGTACTTGAAACAACATAATGAATTTAGCAGTGATTCGACCATATGTGCGGCTGAGCAAATTTCGTTCGATAGTTATGGTAATAAGATATTTTGTCTACCGCGGCACGATTTTGAAGACCTTTATATTACAAATTCAGAGCCTGTTCGGGATGAACTGCTGACAGTTAGGTCAGACGGATTATTAAAACTTGCGGATGAAATTGAAAAAGAAACTGATATGATATGCCAATTAGAATATTTAATCAGGAAAATCCCTGTGCGCGAAACCAAACACAGCATCCAGCTTATTGTGCAACATTTAAGGTTTTCTAGTGAAAGTGGACTGATCACTAGTGAAGAAGTTATCTTCATCCAAAATGATACGCCACTGCTGGCTCTTGGTTGTTACTTTCAATCATTTAAATTATATGATACCCATAATCTGTTTGCAACAAATGACAGTGCTGCGGTTTGTTTTTTCTTCGTCGAATTATGTCATCGAGTGGGGTTAGGCTCTATCAAATTAGTGATTGCTGAAATGGAAACCTTATTGAGTAGTTCTATGGTGTTCGTGACATATCCAAAGTTATTTAATGATTTCGCGCCAGAAGTCACTGGTATCATTGCTGATAAATCTGACCTGGACTCAGCAGTAGACGTATTTCTTCATTCTGAATGTCAACCATTTCTATTAACTCGCATCTTTGTACAAGAAAGCATATATAAAGATTTTAAGGATTTCTTGTCCTGGAAATGTAAATCGCAACAAAATGTCAAATTCAGTTTAAAATCAAACTGCACCGATATGTTCAAATATAACAATAAAATTTTTTACTTGGATTATGCCGGAAATATCGAAGAATCCAAAAATGGAAAGGATCGTCACATATTCGTTGAAGCTTACAGGACTGTTAGTGAGCTATTATCTCTTTTAAGTAAAACTCAAAAGCAACTTTGCCTGTCAATATGGGCAGGCGGTGTTGCGGAAGCAAATGAGATAGCATTGAATGTGAGTGCGCCTATTGTATGGATAAATGGTTACTACAATTTTGATGGACCAAATGAAGTATCGCAGGCAGTTTTTGATAAAACTTATCAAAGTGGTTCTGTGAAATGCGATAAGGCAAGTGTCGGTCATCTGCCGCTGCTACAGAAGGCTTGGCGTAAACAAACTTTTAATGAGCGCCTTGAAAAAGTTATTAAAGCATTTCAAATTGCTAACCAAGACCTAGGAAATGTCATAAAAAGTAAAAGCCAATCGTACTGGACGCCAAATGATGTTGTATCGGTGCAAAATAAAACAATGATTATGAGATTCAATTCACTCATACCTATTGTTAATTTTTACTGGCCCCCAAACATAGAAAATGATGCCAATCATCCCAAGATGGTTTCAAGATGGCTGAGCATAGCGAAGGCACTTATAAATGGCAGTGCTTTGGCATATCGGATTTGTTGTGCTAAACCTGAGGTAGTAGATGTTATATCTAACAAGTTAACTGAATGCGGTCTTCCAGTAGTCGAAATAAAATATGCTGAAGACGATGCCTCGAGCTCGGAGTACCCAATGACATTTAGTTATTACGCTGAAAGTGTCCAAACTAAAGTAATTTGGACTAGTTTTGGAACTACATTTGCCAACTAAGCTTGTTTCAAATCTTGCAGATAAAAAATATTTCAAGATCACCTTATAACAGGCAATAGATTTAAAACAACGGGCACTTTGAGTCGTAAACAATATTCAACTAGTTGAACAAATTGACGTACATTGCTCGCTCGACAAGTAAACGGGGTTGCTTTTACAGCTTCGTTACTTATCGGCCAAGTAATGTACGGTGAATTCTCGTTATCATGTGACAATTATCAAGTACCTAACTGGAAACCTGGTTTATTGTATATTTGCGATATATATAGTGTGTATTATATTTTATACTGTATATTTATATATGTATTGGCATGTTTTTATTTGTCTAGAATTAATACCTATTAGGTTTTGTTTTCATTTTCTCTGTGTTTTTGTACACGGTATAAGTTTGCCTATCTCGGTCTACCTACCTTCCTCTCAATTGCTCAAAGGTTATCTGGAAGAGATCCCTTATAGGGATAAGTTCACCTTTGTACTTTGATTTATTGTGTGACATGTATATTCTTTAACCTATTATTGTGTACAATAAAGTGCTTACATACATACATACATACATAAAAAAGGGCTGAAATTACCTGCGCTTTGCAACATGCTTCAAAGAATAACTATTTCATATCGTGTTTGTATTCATAAACACTTCTTATTAAGGTAAACGTCCTATTAGGTACTTGACGGTGCACTAGTGTATTGCAAGAGCACTTTATATCAATGCAACATGGGTTAAATTCGAACTTAAAGGATATTTCTTCATTAAAATTTCGCCATGGAACTGACATAAAGTGACCATGTCTTATATTAGTGCAACGTCGAGGAGTAGGGACGGTAACCTAACGTGTATGTCTAAATATTAGTTCTCATAGAAAATAAGTTTCTGTCAAAAATGACATTTTTGGTACAAGCTTTTATTGCCGATTGTACTTTTCTTTATAATGTCATCAACTACTCATTGAGACGATTCTAACGAACCCAAACTCAATGGGGTTATGTGGTTTTATTACGGAGTTCCTGTGGCCACCTTCCAGCTCCATCATCAGATCAGCTCCACGTCATCATAATATTGCATTGTCACGCGATTTGTATATTCGTGCAAAATTTCAACCCAATTGGAAACCGGGAAGTTGTCCAAATTTAACTTGCAAGATTTGATTACAGACAGACAGGCAGACAACGGGACAGGTGAAACTAAATAAAAGCTTGTAAAATAAAGTCTGCTACTGTAACAGGTATTCAATATGAGTGCAAAGCTTTTTTTTATCAACTTCATGCTCGATACTGTACTGAATAAAATAAATATTACTTTTCTCAATATTATTTAGTTTTATTTTAGATCTTACAAAGTGTATATAGCAAGCAACTAAGGAAGAAATTCATAATATTATGTAATTAATGACATTAACTTGAAATGCTAAAAAATATGGGTACCGTTTATCTAGGATTTATATGCAAAATGCATGGGTATTCTTTGCTTTTAACATTCTCCATCTAGAATTAGGACGATCTATATACCGACAGTTTGTCTCTTTCTACTGAGGCTCTAGTGTAAGTTTTACCGAAACAAAACGTTACGACCGCGTTTGCGTTTAGCTGTCAAATCCCATACAAATTAAGGGTAAAACGCAAACGCGATCGTAAAGTTTTGTTTCGGTAAAACTTATACTAGAGCCTCTGATTGGGTAAAAACGATAAATCACTACGTAGGGCCAGCTAAAGACCTGTTTACTCTTGATTGAGAGTCCACAGAATTTCTTCTCAAGTTGTATATTCACTGAAGAAGTGTGTACGACATGGGAAGTGGGGGGCACGTCTCTCTGCAGCTGACTGCACATAAACAGGTTGCTGTTGATGGTAAGTATGATTGAGGTTATTAAAAGGGCCGAGTTTTTATAAAGCTGTCGTTGGAATTCGAATCCTTGGGAATAAACGACTTTATTGTATATCAAATCAATAAATCAATTCATCAAAAAAATTACTTTAGGTACACAAAATAAATCAAAGGTAATAAGTACTTTTTAATAATTAACGGATATCCTCGCAAGATAAGGTAGTTTTGGAAAAACGAGAGACGTAGATATGTAGGAAACAGCTGATACCTTATCACAACTAAATAACAGGGGTAACCTATATTTTCGTAGTAAGTGCACATGGTTCATATTATCCGAGGCATTATTGCGTAACTTTTCAACCAAACGTTAGGGCAACTCAACTGTCATTTTTCCATACAAAAATGTCATTTACTTAGATCTACCTAACCGACGTACGAGACGTTACACAATCGACCAGCGGGTTTTAAAACACGCATTCTGTAAACAACATTTTATACCAATTGACAGTTTTTTATCCTTTTTGTCCAAGGCGTAATGTCCTATGCGCGAGCACCCAGCGGTAACCGACCGCATTTTAAATTTTTGTAGAGTGCAGTAGGCACAAGCCGGACGAAGCCGGTTAGACGTGACGACAGCCGAGCGCAGCCGTCCGCATCCGTGAGGAGCCGACCGGACTAACGGACTACTTCCCGAACCGATCGGATAATAAATAGCCACTTTGTGTATTCATTTGTCTACTCCATGGTACATGGTACTTCAACTGTTTATAAACAGCACCACTGAAGATTTACTCTAGATAAGCACTAACATAGAAAGCGTTATAAAAATGTGACGGTAGATATTACTTATCGAGGCCGGCTCATCCGGGCAGCTCCCTCGAGAGTGCTAAATCAAGACCCTCTTTCCAGACTTCAAAGATCTCACAGTAGTCTTGGGATCACGCCATTCGAAAGGAAAAATGCCTGCAAGATTGAAAAAAGTATTGCCTCGGTATGTTTTCGTTTGGCTCTATTGATTTTAGTGAACGCTTCTCGGATGTTATTTGAATTCAGGATCGGACTATTTGGAATTGATTGGGACTCGATTGAACTATTAATATGGTGAGTACTATGGGTATTTTTAGAACCATTTATCATACTCATACTGTATTGGTACCAAAAAAATACAAGTCAACATTTTAAGTATTAAAATAAGCAAAGCTTATTATTAACAAACCTATTAATTATACGAGTTGCTGTGTGGGTTGTAGCAAACCCGCGAGCTCTTAAAAAAAATGAATTTCGAGTTCAAGTGACTCGGCTAAAAAAGAACTCTATAAATAACGTAATTTCACGACAATCAGTTGAAAAATGCAACCTGGGCTGTTATTCGCTACGCGCTAATGCGGGTCGCCCGTCACAAAACTAGACCTCTATTCACGCTTAGTTACTACGCATCGCGGTGTCACGATATATTTGTGTGTGAGCGTTGAGGTGAGCTTTAAACAAATTACAGAAGGCGTCTACTCTACAATCCCCCTAGGGTTGTAGAATGTAGATGAGACGCCGGCCGGACAGACAAACGATTTTCGGCACAAACTTAAGGCTCCACATTCGAAATTTTCGTGAAAATGAGTTGTTTTGTAACCGTTTTATACATTATAACGTAACATTTTTGCAGTCGGAAAAAATATATCATAATCTGCAAGATATGCGACGGGTCATAGTTTTCGTAGAAATCCGTTTTAACGATAAAAATTAGAGAAAAAGAAATCTAAAGTCACCCCTATTTTTTCACTTGTAACCATTTTACTGCTCCATTTTTTATCAGAATAATATGAAATTTTATAACTTTCTTCATACAATAATGAACAAGAGCATCATTTTCTTACTTTCTTAATTTTCTTAAAAATTTATCTCGTTTTCTGAAATATTCCGCCAAAGTTCCTACGCCTCCCCGTTTTCGTCCATACGGTCAGTGCGGGACGAGACACGTTGCATGACGGACCTGTGTCAATTTGCGCTGCGCCGAAATTTTTAAATATTTGTCGAAATTGTGGACCATATTTGTTGCATAGAGTGGACAATCCGTTTTGTGATTCGTATAGTAGGTAACTAATAAATATTTGCGTATAGTTTAGTTTTTAGTGACAGATAATTTTGTTGCATAGAGTGGACAATCTATTTCGTGGTTTGTAAAGTAGTAGGTACTATAGGTAGACAAGACAGCTGACTGACCATCCGTGCACTTTATGTGCATTGTAATAAGGTTCTTGTATAAATACAGGATGGTCAGTTAACTGTGTTGGCATTTGTACCTAATTAACATTTACGTAGGTATAGTTTAGATTTTGTTTTTAGTTCAAGATGGGAAATAATAATAATAACAATAATACATACATACATACACGCCTTTAGCCCTAAAAGGGGTAGGCATAGCACATGAAACCTGTGTCCAGTGCCACTGTTAGCATAAATGTGGGTATAAAAGATCGACAAAATGTGATATAGCAGTGACAGGTTGCTAGCCCATCGCCCACAACACACTTCAACCCCGTTCCCTTAGTCGACTCTTACAACCCCCACGGGAAGAAAGGGGGTGGTGCTATTCTAACCCGACACCACACGGGTAATAATAATAATAATATTAATATAATAATAATAATAAATTCTTTATTTCAGGCCAGTTTGCCCATAGATTGTTAGTAACATACAAACTTACGATACTAGAGTTAGTAGGTCTTAGCTTAGGTCTTACAAATTTTTCAATAATTTTTTTGGGTCTTTGGGGTTAAATAAGCGCAGGAGGAAAATACGTAATATCAAGAAATTTTACAAGAGAAGAGGAAAAAGAATACACAAGTAAATACCTATTCTATCAAAGTATCAAATATCTAAAAAGTATCAAAATTGGGAAATCGCTAAAACCAGACCTTTTATTAGTAAATATATTTACAATATCTATTGCCTACTAACAATATTGTTTTATCTGCTGGTATTAATGACTGTCAAGTGTTAATAGAATAAGTTGTAATAAAAATAGTGGGCTTGGCAAATATTGTAAGTACCTACCTATGGGTTGCATGCCAACTCCAAGTTCGATACAGAGTTATTATTTGATATGAAATAAAGTATGGTTAACGTACAACTAATCTAATAAGTATATATTTACCCGAGGCCGATTTCTGTACAGTCAGTATAATATAGTTAGTAGCAGCCAAGTTAGCCAAATATATCTGAACGTACATTCATCGAAATAGTCTTTGTTACTATAAGTAGGAGTAAGGAATGTGTTACGATATATTTGGCTACTTTGGATGCTACTAACTATCTGATGCTGACTGTACACGCCATCATCATCAAATCAAGGAAGTAGAACGTAATAAATATACCGAAAATTAGTTTAAAACTTAACAACCTTACACTTACACAAAAGGTAACGGACAGACAGACACACTTTCGCATTTATAATATTAGTATGGAGTATGGATATGGAAGTATGGATAGTATGGATTATATGTCTTTCCCGCTCACGGGACAATGATGTCCGTGCGTGGAGCTCTGAGCCAACACGTAGAGGCCCTTTTGACAATTTAATGAAATGCAAGGAGTACACCAAGCGGATGTTGTCTCTGCCCGTGTCATGGGACGCACACAGAAACAGCACCCGCTGGGGTGTAAGAGTCTATTGCTAGTAGATGGAATCTAAATAAAACGGGTTATTGGGTGAAAATGATGGACTAGTAGCTGGGCTATTGGATGAAACATCGGACGCCTGCCCATTAAAACTGTTTCACATTTTATCTCTGGCAGACGGTAACTCGCTAACTGCTAGATGGGCCCCTATTAATAGCGACATTAAAAAATGGCCTAAGGGCAACAGTAGGTATGGATTATTATTATTACCTTTATATTTTTTTCGCACTATCCGTCTCTCTCTTATTAGAATATTTAGTAACAGAGGTATAGTGCGAGAAAAATCGAAAGTATATCGCGGCCGTCTAGTGCTAGGCGTGCTGAGGGCCTACCGCGAAACGAAACCGAACTTCGTTCTTGTATCTCCCTCTCTGTCGCGCTTGCTAGTTCGAGCGACAGAGTTATTCGAACGAATTTCGTTTTCACTAGCACGCCTAGCACGAGACGGCCGCGACATACTCTCGATTTTTCTCACACTATACCTCTCTTTCCTAATGTTCTAATAAGAGAGAGACCGATAGTGCGAGAAAAATCGAGTGTATGTCGCGGCCGTCTCGTGCTAGCCGTGCTGACGGAACTACACTAATCGTAAGTAAATAGTATTATAATAGTAGAGACATAATTTTTGAACTTAATCAATTATGTAATTTATGTATGACAAATATCACGTTTCAATTAAGCATGACGAATGTCACCCACCCACGTCCACCCTTGCATTGGTAACGATGCGCGATGACGCGTCTGTAACTTAATCTATGTAACGCTTAATAAACGACGGCGGGTTGTGCGACTTGCGCGGGGAGAGGGTCGAGGCTCCGCCCATACGCTCAAGGACTTTAGCGGGTATACAAGCCTTAAGCAAAGAACTTCGCTTAGCGATGTGCCGTTCTCGGGAATATTGCCAAACCCATTAATTAATTCATATTGAAATTGATTATGTTTATATAATTTACTATCAGGAATTTCATGATAACTTGGACCCTTAAATGTTTTCCCAAGGCAGGCAAGAAATTAACTAGTGTAATTTATCCACAAAAGTAAATACCTAATTTTCCTGGGAATATTCCCATAGTTACTGGGAATTTCCCCCTAGCCGAGAAAAACAAATTTTACAAAAGTCCTTCTATCAGTAACAAAAATGATACAGAATACCACAAATGAATTTAAAAATCACAAAAAATAGCTACAAAATTTGACAATATTCACATAGGTATTAAATGGTAATTAAGATATAAAGTCAGAATAAGTACAGAAATGCAGTTTGTGGCGAATGGCATCTTATTTGTCGGGGCACTGTTATTTTTAATTAGGTACTTTTAGTACATTTTTAATTTTCCTAATTTGTACGTCAATATTTGTTGAAGTTTGGGGAATATTTCCAGGAACAAGGGAATATTCCCGAGAACTTCCCATATCACCACCAGTCGCTCGCTCATTTTAGGCTTAAAAACTCTTCAAAACTATAGAACGACTGCTCAACAAGCCATGCTTTAACTTTATTTTTGAAACTGACAAGACTATTATACTTTTTATACATCTAATACTTAACTGCATTTTTGCATGCAGTTAACGCGCTCGCCTCCCCACGCACGTGCAAACATGCAAATAAGTACAACGAACTACCAGTACTTATGGAAAAAACCTCGACACGTGTTTCGCTTCTCTTCGAGGAATCATTAGGAGATACCCACTGGCAGGTGTTGTTTGCGCCACGTCCAGAGCAGAAAATATGGAACGGTAGGCTGTCTGTCTGTCTGTCTGTCTGCCGGGGTGAATTGGGGGGTGAAAGTTTGTATGGAGTTACGAAATGTTTAGTTGATGACAGAAGCTATAGTAGGCTATATTTTATCAAGCGGGGTTGTCTGCTTTCTTTGCAAAACGCGGGAGAAGCACACGGAAAGCTAGTGGTAATATAAAATGGCCCGTTAACTTTATTTAACTAATGCCATATATAATAGAAATACCATGGATAAACTTAATCAGGGGTAATGCATGTACCTAAAACAAACTAAAAAACCTTACAAATTACTTACACAAAATATTTTTTTTAATGTTATTCAATAATGAATATTATGATTAAGTATTTAACTCCCACTAAACACATTTACAAAGACACAAAAATGATGTACCTTAAACCACGACATACGTACTAATACAGTTTTATTAATTAAAAAAATATTAACTAATAGGATACACTGTGAAATAACATTTATACAGTAACAGGAGATAATAAAACGGAGTAGCCGAAGAAAAGACACCACACCACTAAAGATTATGTTTAGCCTGGTAATGGTTGACTGGTAGAGAATGCCTTAAGGCATTAAGTCCGCCAATTGTACCTTTATTTTTACATTGTGCAATAAAGTTTAAATAAATAAATAAAAGACCACATTGTGTTGCCTGCCGCAAACAAAAACCGCCAACGGTAACAGAGTGATAAGTTATAAATTAAATTAAATTAAAAAATCTTTATTTCGGACTCTGGTTCCATAACTTGTTAGTAACAAATTACTTACAACTAGTGTTAGTGACATAATCTTTAAACCTAATATCTGCGGGGAGAGGCACGCACCGGAGTGTGATTCCTCCCAATGTCGCATAATCGGGCAATCTACCCGTTCAACCAGTGAACTCAGGATGCTGTTGGTGCTACCTCGCACCCTTTGCATCAACGATGCTATTCTGTTGCGTAAAATTGCATAGAATCCCGGCACGCCCGCCGCCGCGAACATGCCGGACGCACTGCAATAGCGAGGGAGACCCATCAGCATCTTGAATGCATTGTTGTATTGAACTCTCAATATATTGACGGCCCTTTGTGTATAGCTAACCCATAGTGCACACGAGTAAAAAGATTGGCAGAATGCCTTAAACAAGGTAACCTTAACGCTATCACTACATCGTGCGAATCTACGAGTCAGCATATTACACCGGACCGCCATTGCTCGACGTTCCCTCTCTATGTCTTGATCATCGCATAGCGTATCTGCTACCCAGTGCCCCAAGTACTTAAATTTGGAGACTCTGTTTAGCGGTGTACCGTCAAGTAAAACTGGTGGGACAATATTGTAGGTTTTATGATAATTTCTAAATTACTACTGCAAGTTTGCTGGAATGAATATGTTTGTAACACATTAGAAAAACCGCTCATATTAATAATATAAATTTTTAATGAAATGTTTCTCATATAAGTAAAATGTATATTTATTTTTGAGAAATAAATGATTCTTTAACCCCATAGGGGTCACCAAATGCATTTACGTTCTGTATACATTATAAGGTTTCGTACCAATTTCGTACCAGTCATTCTGTCTATCAACAGTTTGACACTTGTTTCTAAAAATGAAATGTCATGAGTGAGTTTAGTCTGTAAAGTGGTACAGACCTTTTTTTCGTTTTTGGGGTTCCGTAGTCAACAGGGAACCCTTATAGTTTTGCCATGTCCGTCTGTCCGTCCGTCCGTCTGCGGCTTAGCTCAGTAATCCTTACTACTACAAAGCTAATTCGGCATGGGTATATAATAAATCAATCACGCCGATAAAATAGTAGAATAAAATGATTTTTTTAGGGTAAGTAAGTACATGTAAAATGGGGATGTATTTTTTTTCTCTTTATATCATTGTGTGCATGTAGTTGGATAGCTTGTTTAAAAATGTTATCAAAACCATTTTTCAACTTAGTGATTCGTTTTGATTCGGCTTTAAAGCTCAAATGTTTGTTTGAGTCAAGTGTCGTTGTCGTCGTCGTCCCCCCGCCGGCTACATGGCTATTGGCTACTACTGGGAATGTGAAAAAAATCGTGCCATTAGTAGGATATAGTGAATTTAAAAGGAAAAGTATTACGGCTAAGTAGGCATATAACTAGTTACCGACTTATAGTCGACCAACTTAATGTGTACTTGGAAAGGCCAACTTTCGTACTAATTCGGCCAACGCAACCGCATCATTTAGCTGGAGCGCGCGTGTTGATTTAACAAAGACAGACAGGCAACTACGGAACCCTAAACTGCGCTTGGCCCAACAGGGTGATTTTCTGTAGCTGTGTAAGCTCATTAAATATATAGATAGATATATATCATATATATATACAGACAGATAGATAGATATATTTTTTATATCACGGCAGTGTGCTGGCCTCATGATGGTGGACTGACAACATTAATTGAGGATTCGTGTCGAAAGCGTAACTTTTTTGACAACAGAACTGTCTTTCCCATATCATCATATCAGCAGAAAGACGTCGACGGCTGGACATAGGCCTCCCCCAAAGAGTGCCACAATGTCGGGTCCTTTCCCATGACCTTTACCAGGTCATCAGTACACCTTGTGCCACCTTGTGCCTTGCAACTTCCGCTACGCTGTCGCCTCTGGAGAACCATTCCACCCCAACGGCCATCGGTTCTACGTGCAATGTAGCCTGCCCACGGCCACTTATGTTTAGCTATTGGGAGGGCTATTCGCTACCTTGGTTCTGCTGCGGATAGCCTCATTTCTGATGCGATCACGCAAATAAAGTCCCAGCATAGCCCCCTCCATTACTCTATTCAAAGACGTCTCAAGACAAGAGTCTTTGAATAGTGTGGTGTGTTGCCTGTGAAACCATATATAAAATGACATTGGAATCTACTTACCTAACTTACCTCTGAATTGTTACGCAATCCACCAGCAGGTCAACCTAAAGTGAATCCTCGGAAAAAAGTAAATGACAAGGTGTCTATTACCTATAGGCACTTGATTGCCAAGGTTGACGCCAATCAGTAACACACACGACCCGTATCGACGCTGCGAGGCACGTCGGCTCCGCAATTTATTTTATTTTACGAAGTCCCACGATAAGTGGCGGCCGACGTGACAGCACTGACGGATGCGCCCTAAACTAGAAATAACTAGTTGGTGGACAAACGAGCGCAAAATGGCGTTCGATTCAAGCGACCGGAAAAAAATAGGAAAATGTACATTTTAGGCCACGTGCACAACGTCTATAGACGTCGCCAAATAAGGCTTGACTGCGATTTAATTGAGGTACCTCACGTGAACGCCATATTATGGTGATTGAACGTGCGAGCGAAGCGAACGAAGCTCTCCGTTTCAGCTTAGGCAAAAATTCTTTCGTGTGTCCGGCTGTCCGGCTGTTCTCCTGTACAGGTAATATTTTTCAACCGATTCTCGTGTCGTTCCTTTTTGTGAGGAGGTTCATTAATTATGTACCTATCTAGTTATTTGCGTCGATTTAGTTTTTTTTCTTTTTTTATTACCACACTTGTGAGTTGTCGTTGTTCTGCAGCTCACAGAGCCACTCTAGTGTCACAATGGTCAGTCGTATTCGTATTCATTATTTATACTATCATCATTTAAAATTTCGCCAAAGGGGAAAATTGAAGAATTATTCGGCACGAGCGGCATTTGAATCCGCAACCTCTGGAATACATCCGTCGCTCTTGCCAACTAAGCTGCCGTGGATCCCTTCCACTCTTCTATTGACACCTTATGGAGGCTCGTGGAGAATAATTTTTCAATTCTCCACTTTCATCAAAATTTGCAATGTCGTCGACGTAGGTTTCTGCTTAGTATTTACTATCATCATTTTATTCCTAAATCTCAACGTCTTTATATACGATACGCCACAAGATTAAATAAACAAACCGTACTTACTTGTTTTTTCTGTATCTGCTACAGAAAAAAGGTTATCAAGATAGATAAAAGAATTTGATTGCCCGTTTACTTCTTCTTTCGTGTCAAGGTTCCTCAAAAAAAGATCTCCTAGACCTTTATTAAGACCTTTTAATTCTTTGACAAAGGGTTAATAAGTAAGACTAATTATTGTTTGGTGTCGGGTTAGAATTTCACCACCCCCTTTCTTCCCGTGGGTGTCGTAAAACTCGACTAAGGTACCAGGGTTGAAGTGTGTTGTGGGCGATGGGCTAGCAACCTATCACTGCAATATCACATTTTGTCGATCTTTTATACCCACATTTATGCTAAAAGTGGCGCTGGAATATACGTTTCATGTGCTCTGCCTACCCCTTTTGGGAATAAAGGCGTGAATGTATGTATGTATGAATTTAAATCTATCGTACTGTCAAATGCTGATCGTACGCAAACTGCTGACGCAGGTCTTTACCTTTATCCACATTCCACATCATTGCCTATTAGGCCTATAACTTTTTATAGGCCTAATAGGCAATGATGTGGTATGTGAGGTCATCATCTTCCTAGCGTTATTCCCGGTTGTGTTCTAATAGGAGCACGAGGTCCGCTTTGAAATGTAATCCCAAGATTTGGCATAGGCACTCGTTATACGAAGGCGACTGCCATCTCACCTTCCAAGACAGAGGGAAAACTAGACCTTACTGATCCCAGTACGTGGTCTCATCCGAGACCGGTTTCCTCACGATGTTTTCCTTCACCGAAAAGCTAACGGTAAATAATCCGTAAGTATATACATAAGTTCCGAAAAACTCATTGGTACGAGCCAGGATTCAAACCCACGACCGCCGCTTGGCAGCCGCTTGCCTGAACCACTAGGCTACGATAGCTCTGCGTTATCTGAGGTAATGTAATCAACTCACTTTCTTTTGAATACCTATCATATGATAGTTAATAGTTATAGATTATGACTTGAATAAGTGCCATTATGTTCTATTTGCAGAAGAAAAAAATGATTTTAAAAAATTGAACTTGTTGTTATAGCGGCAACAGAAATACATCATCTGTGAAAATTTTAACTGTCTAACTATCACGGTTCATGAGATACAGCCTGGTGACAGGCAGACCGAGAGCGGAGTCTTAGTAACAGGGTCCCGTTTTTGTTTTACCCTTTGGGTACGGAACCCTAAAAAGTATAATTATCACGAGCTTTATGAATAGTTAGGATAAAAACCTGTTTTGTTTCAGTATTTCTATTAATAATTAACGATTCACTCGATATTGTGCGATACCATTAAATAGCATTACTGAAGGTTGTTGTGTATTGCTGAAGGTTTGAATTTTATCGTACGTAACATTCCAATCAAAATCAAAATATCTATTCTGCAAATAGGCCACAAGGGCACTTTTACAAATAAATATGTACTTATTTCTATTGATTCAAAATTATACTATTGTTTTACATCACGCATAAGAAAATAATTACATTATCACTGTTTTACACGGTAAAAAATAGAGAAATTATTAACAATTCATATTACTTAGAGATGCATAAGTTCTCTAAGCGTCAAAATTTAAATAAATAATAAAATACACCTAATCAAATGAGATATTTACAAAACAATGCATTTTATTAAATGTTATTTATGTTGCCATTGTCACGAATAATAAATGAGTAATTTGTCCAAATAATGATTTATAATATGATGTTTTTTCAAGTAAATAATTTGTGTAATGAACTGTTTGTAAAACAATATTTTATGAAACAACTAATTTGTTAATCGTTAGTTTGCCAAACGTTGTTTATATAATGAATATTTATGAAATGATTGGATACCCACCTTTGCAGCACTTGAAAAACCACGAAATTTTCGCTAGTTTATTCGTACAACCTATTTTTCAATACAGAATAAAGATCATAAACTATGCGGTTTTGAAGTAAAATTTTGCTTAGTGGCACGCTAAAGATCCAACTGGGGGTCTGTCTGGGGGTCACAACGGTAATCAAAATGGCGGCCACCCGACGCCATATTGTAAAAAAATTAAGGCACACAAACAGACATTCCGACAGACAGACAGAGTTACTTTCACATTAACAATTTCCCAATTTCTCTATTTTATCTCCTAAGAAGGACTTTTTCACCTAAAGTCAGCCTAATCGGCAGTATACTACCCACAAACACGAATGCATTGTACAAGTGATTCATCTACACCATTGCTTTATAATACGCCCCTCGCCCGTACCCAGCAAATGGACCGAGGATATTCCCGAACATTCCTCACTAATTGCTTGCCGCTCTTAATATGCGACGGCACGCAAAAAAAAAGACAAATTAAATGAACAAATGAATATTGATACCAAAAGAACCGCCGGATTCCTTCGCTATCACTCCCAAATACGTTTCCCGATGGGAATTCAAATTCGAAAGTGCTTTGATTGGTAACGGCAAGAATTGGAGCAAATAAAACTCCAATGGATTCATTTGGTCTGTTTGTTCAGTTGTTTCTTCCTGTGGTGTAGGCGATGTAATTGTTTCTGCTACACAATCTATTGATCAAATTATTATGTCAACTTGGACAAGGTCGCGATTCCGTCAACGTTCATCGACAGAAGGGGACATAATCCCCGCTTTCATGTCTTAAACGTTCAGATGAAAGGGAAAGAATGACTACATTTTTGCTCTGAGCAGGATTCGAATCTGCAATATTCACTATCTGACCTATTGGAAAAATTTTGCTGTGATGAACAGCTGATGAATCATAATCATATCAGCCGAAAGACGTCCACTGCTATCAGTCCACCTTGTGGGGAGCCTACCCACGCTGCGCCTTCCGGTGCGTGGTCGCCACTCGAGAACCTTTACGCCCCAACGGCCATCGGTTCTACGTGCAATGTGCCCCGCCCACTGCCACTAAAGTTTAGCGATTCGGAGGGCTATATCGGTTACCTTGGTTCTGCTGCGGATAGCTTCATCTCATTTCTGATGCGATCGCGCAGAGATATTCCCAACATAGCCCTCTCTGTCATCGTGTCTCAAGACGAGAGTCTTTGACCAGTGTGTGTTGCCAGTGATGACGTATGGCACGGAAACGTGGTCGCTTACTATGGCCCTCATGAGATGGCTCAAAGTCACCCAAAGGGATGGTTTCAGTAAAATTTTGAATGTATCTGAACCATTTGTATTAAGTTAGGTATATAATTATGAGCTTCGTTGTTTGAATTTTTAATGATTTTTGAATCACAAAACAAAATCAAAAGATTGCTTTTTTACAAATATGATAGCCTATAATAATAATAATCTTTTATTTTAGGCAACTAAGGTCCATAGTTACAAATACCTTAAACTCTAACATACATACAATCCTACTATTCCTACTATCCTACTAATATTATAAATGCGAAAGTTTAGATGTTTGGATGTTTGGATGTTTGTTACTCAATCACGCTTAAACGGCTGGACCGATTTGAATGAAATATTGCACGAAGATAGTTTATAGCCTGCATTAAAATATAGGATAGTTTTTATCCCGGGTCCACGCAGACGAAGTCGCGGGCGGAAGCTAGTACAATTACATAACAAAAATACTAATTATTATTTAGGCGACGAAACAGTGTGGCTTCGTTGCGTCGTCAAGTCCTGTATAGAATTATGTCACTCCTACAATTAAGAGGAATCCAACGCCACCTCATTTGTCGAAATCCGTCAACCGATTAAGGCTACAGGGCGTCCCAAAGAACAAGACATACACACATACATACGCTCGAAAAACTTTACCCTCCTGATGCAGTTGGGTAAATAACAGGCACTTTAAGTTTTTCATTTGTTTCCGTTTTTAAATTATAAGTGATGTTTTGATAGGTATTTGGCGAAAAGAATCCAAATACCTACAATTATCTTAATCATAATTGTTCACTTTTCACAGTTAAAGCTTAACGATTTTGTTGCCATACGCGGGCTAAAAGTACAGCATATCGAGCTGCTATCTTAGCGAGCGAGCTATACAACATATTGACGGTTACTTTGTCCTCATATCTATATGAACGAGCCTTTATATAAGCGGTCGATAAACGCAAAGTCCAGTGGGCGTAGCATGGTTGCCATTTTATCACTTATCGTTGTGGTAAAGACGCCCATCACGCTCTGACAAGTATGCGAGTGCGAGAGTGACGGATGCCTTATCCACAACGATAAGTGATAAAATGGCAACCGTGCTACGCCCGCAGCCTAGGCTTATCTTTTGTTTTCTAGTGTGAAACCGCCTAAGTAATCTCAAGAGATTCGTATTTTGTGTATATCTGTCTCAAATGAGGCGGGTGAGACAGTCCCTAAAGAAAACAAAGTTACGTCACAGGTTTTGGAAGGGCAGTATGTCAAGGTTGATATATGGTTGGTTAATTGACACTGGGAGGCTGTAATGCTTATTTAAGGTGTCTGGTTACGGTTGGTTGGCAAGGGAATTAAGAATCAACTCAGGCCAGCTCTCCCTATAAACTTAGTTTGGTTCTAGTATAAGTATAGGTACAATTATAAATAAATAAGTGCTCGAATTTATTTTATTTTAACGCTAAATTTTTCATTCTATATTTATATATCCATAAAGAGTTGATCGGTATTCCCAATTTATTTCATTGGTTTATCCTTTTGTTTCGTTAATTTAAGGCCCCTAAATTTCATCTGACCGCAGTGTGACATACCCCTTTACTTCTGGACGCATTTTCGTCATTCTCAGATACCAACTTCTCCTATGGGTGAATATTGTTTTTTTTTGACGTTTTTCGGCATTATTATCTCAGATATCGTTTATTTGGATAAGAATGAACTTGTTAAGAACGTACCGTGAAATCGTGATTTGCCAAATCGAAAATGAACTAAAATTACACAAAAAAAAATACAGTTAAAAATGTAAGCTTGCAATCGTTTCAAACCGGGTTTCAAGGGGTAAATTCACCCTTCTGTGATATTATGTGCGTTGCGCACATACGAATGTTAGAACCGGGTCGGATTTCTTTATCTAACGTCGCGAATGTTTTGGTTGCCACCCCGGCCTTACGTGCTCTCGTGTAATTCCGCTGATATCGTATTGTGTCCATGAATTACTACAACATTCTGGCTTATTCATAACATAATTCTGCTTTGTTTCTGCGTTGGACTGAAAGTTGTTTATGTCTTTGTGGAAATGTAGATAACGGTGTGTAGATGTTTTATGTTAAAACGAAATTTGTAAGCAGGTAGTATACCGCTTTTAAGTTTTAGTTTTATCATGTAAAATGTAAACCAGTCTCTGCGTTTAAATTTTCCTTGCTACATATAGTTAAAACATTAACATTCTATTACCATTAGAATCTGTTTTTATGTTTTGTCGGAAACATCAAGATTAGTACAGAATTGATCCCGCAAGACGGCCACTGCAGCAGAGGCAGACCAAAAAGGAGATGGCGGGACGATTTGGACGCGTTCCTCTTAGACTGGCGGGAGCATGCCAGCAATAGGGCCGAGTGGAGAAAAAGAGGGGAGGCCTTTGCCTAGCAGTGTGACACCTAAACAGGCTAATTTAAAAAAAACGGAAATATTTCGGAGAGTAAGCGCAGGAACTGCACTATTTAATTCCATGGTCCCCGTTCCATGACCGAACGACCAGGCGTGGGGAGCGAATGCATCCTTATGTTGACAACGTACCATTTATTCGCACGAAGCGGTTTGGCTCGTCTTTCCTAATGCGAACTGCTAAAGGATGGAATTCGCTCCCTTCATCTGTATTTTCTGAGAACTACTATCTAGTCTAGGTGCCTCCAAAACAAGAGTGGATGGGCTATTGCTGAACCGGTGACTCCATCTCAGGCTCTGTCATCGCTTACCATCAGGCGAGACTAGTGTCTATCACTCAGTGCAATATTTTATAAAAAAAGGACAAAACTTTAAAACTGCAATTAAGATTTCACTCGCTAGATATCCTGATAATTGAGCCGGTAATAAGAAAATGCTGTATTAAAACTTACTTTAGAGAAGAACATTCTTCAAACACGTTCTCCCGTTGAGAAGGTAAAAACCAGCTTTTCTTTTAGCACGGCTTATCAAGATTCGACAGTATTTATGATGTCTAACAGGGGTGCTGGGTAAGACCGCATTTACGGTAAGCCCGATCGACTTTTTATCTACCCCGTGTAGTGCTATACTCGGATAAAAGGGCTAAAGCGACAAGGACTGCCAAATAGCATTCGTCATTTTGTCGGAACTGAGCAGTATATTACAATTTATCATCGTTTCTCGAACGTTATTGCTTAAGGCAGGATTTTTGGATTGAGATTGTTTTTCGCAAGAGAGTAAAATGAAAATGAAAAGCGTTACAGATGAACACAATATTTTATTATATTGTTAAATGGAAGTGCAAGTAATGTTCTAATGGTCTTATGAATGAGGATGCGGGGCGCAGGACCAGCAGTGGCCGTCTTTCGGCTGATAAGATGATGATGAGATAAAAGTTGAAAAACCTCCATTCAGTATTTATTGTTTACCTTCTTAAATATAAGCAGGAGGTTCATACTTGATCTTCATGGAAGAGAAATTAGTGGTCAAACTCCTTTTGTACCCGTATTCAGAAGTTTTTTTTTTGCTATTGATATTTTTATGCTTTGGTTCCGCCTGCGTTCATTTTAAGATGACACAGATGGCACAGCCACTTTGTCAAAAAATAGAAACGCGTATTTAACTATGCCTTCGCGTCAACAGCTTCACTACATCTCCACCCTGAAATGATGCTATTTCCCACATTTGAACGACTCGTACAGTCAACATCAGAAGTAGCTGAGCAAAATAACACGCTCAAAATGACCTACACAGACCCTTATTCCCTTGACATTAGAGTTCGTGTCTAGATCATTTTGAGCACTAGAACCGCTGAGCAACTTCTGCTGCTGACTGTCTACATCTGTCTAACAGAGCCGTATTGTCGCAGTGTAAATATGCTGTGTAAGTAATGAAAAAAGTTCATTAAGCTCCCTAAGGTCCTCGCAGACTCGGAATTGAGTGTTCGCGTATATTATTCCCATAAAACCGAATACTTTGTTATACACGTACGGACAGCTGCATGGTAAGTAACTGGTAACGATGGTACTGGTAATTATTAGAGGGTTATTTATTTATTATAACTTTATTGCACAGTAACAAGTTACAAATACTAAAGGCGAACTTAATGGCATAAGGCATTCTCTACCAGTCAACCCTTAGGCCAAAGAGAAAATAATCATATTTGAGGATAGATGATTGAGGATCATGAGGATTAAGGGTTTATTTAATAAAAATCGTACCTTCTTTATATATGAATCTTCGCCAAACTGCTGTCAGCAAGTAACATCAAGAACTGTATTGAGTTACAAATTGATCATACTAATTTAAGCAGTAGCGAAAGCCGAAGTCGAGAAAAAAAAGAAGAAGCCATACCATTGGGTTTTTCAAAAGACATCACGGAAAAGCTAAGACTGCCAAATATCATTTGATATTTGGCAGTCTTAGCTTTTCCGTGAAGGAAAACATCGTGAGGAAACTAAATCTTGGGACTAGGTGCCATAGCGGACCCCGGGGTCCTTTGGGTACATCCGGAAAAAATGCTAGGAGGTGGGAAGCGGTGGATGCGTCCCGCCCGGGTGACAGCCTTCTGGGTGACGCCTGAGACTTTTACCATCGAAGCAAAGATCCATCGATAGGGGCCGCCGAGTAAGGCCACTGATATCAACACAACCTTCGGCCTGGGTGCCACCCATGGATAGAACAATAAACCAGAGATTTATTGAAACTCTCTGCTTTAAATTTTTTTTATGTATATTCTTTAATAAAAACGCGTCTTCCTTCCTCGATAATATGTCGTGCTGGACTGTAACGACGAAATAAAAACTAAATTGAGTTTCTCTGTAAAGAGATGATGAGTTTTCTAAGTACTAAAATTCATCTTATTTTACAGCGTGTATTTTTAATATTACCTCAAATTGTAACCAGATGTAGACGGCTGTAAATCTACAAAAATCAACAGTTTCACCTATTTTCAATATAGAATTGGATTATAGTCAGTGGACCGAAGCTTCATTGCCCATTAGGCACGGTGGTATTGGGATACGGCAAATTTCTAAAATTGCTCTTCCTGCTTAATTTCGTCTTCATACAGTACCTAAAATCTCTGCTCCAAAATTCAAATATGCAACCCAAACAATTCAGATTCAATTTTTCTGCCGGAGGCCATCGATAGATGGAGGGCTGCTTGCCCGAATCCTGACCTGCCGAAGATTCGCCATACGCAACACCAATGGGACCAGCCGCTTCGTGTGCTGGTATGGGATACTCTGTAAGAAACAGCTACCAGACCCACAAAGCGAGCCCGTCTCCTTGCTGGGCTGAAATGGGAATCCGAGACTCTGAGATGACAAGCCGTCTGGGCCTAAACGGGTAACTTTCTCACCACAGTGGCATTGATGCGGAAGCACACAAGCTGCGTCTCTGGTGAGGAGTGTGCCGAGGTTGTTCGAAGGCAAAGTCTGCAGCCAGATCAGCATTGCTATCCAGCGCGGCAACGCCGCCAGCCTTATGGGCCCCTTGCCGCACGGAACAGAGCTGGAGCCGGTATTTTATTAGTAAAAATATTGTAGTTTTGTTTTTTTTTTTAGTTTATAGTCGGGATGTACTGTGACATGCCTAGTTAAGATATTATTATTTTATAAGAAGACATAATATGAGTTAAACTTAATTATCAAAGCCTAATTATTTTTTAGCGGATTGCCGCTAAAACTATAACGCTAAAAACGCTAAACGCTATACATTGGTATAACGTACACTCTTTTGACACGTGGATGAAGTGGGTCGCTTGAAAGTGACAGTTGTGACATCACGTCAGTAAGACAAAGTAGTGATCAGTGCTAACACCTACCTCTGGTTACAATTTGAGGTAATATTGAGGGCTATGAAGCGATATTGCAAGAAAATTTTCTTACCTAATCAACTTTTTTTCCATATAAAATAATTCAGCACGCAATTGATATGGAAAAAAAGTTGGTTAGGTAAGAAATTTTTTTTGTAATATCGCTTCTTAGCCCTCAATATTACCTCAAATTGTCAGAGGTAGGTGCTAATACCTACCTCTGGTTACAATTTGAGGTAATATTAAATACACGCGCCGTATATGCTTATATAATAAACTAGTACAATTCTTACCTGTAAAGAGAAACAAGATTTTAGCCTATTATTTCTCAAATTCCTTAATTATCTAACTATTGCATCCACTTTCCTTGCATTGCATTTCCAACAAACCGACATAACCTCCCAACTGTCGCTGACAATATCCGGCACAAATTAGAACGGTCAAAATGGTATCTTAAAACGATTGCGCAACAAAATTAAAGGAACTGAGATGAGATTAAGTTTACCTATTCATTAACATCATAGGTAAGTAAACGTCAAAACATAAAGTCAAAACATAAGATAAAGAGTCTGTAATAGCTGCAATTAGTGAAATCTCAGCCAGGTACGTACCTCACGCGCTCCGAGTATGGTTCTGTTCCTAATTTACATAACAGGCCGGGTTTCCTTCGCAAAGGTGCGTCTTTTGTCAAAAGGGAAACAAAGGCAGAATACGGGCTCCTGAAAGGCCGGGCGATACTAACTCACGATACAAATGCTTGCTATCTAAAGACTCTTAATTTGTTAACACTACGTTTGGTTTGCGATAGATGAGACGTATCAGTTGAATGATTTATTTATTTCGTGTGTTGAGTGTTGCTTTCTGTACGAAATGTTGCACTTCGAACCAAAATTCACATCTCCTGGAGTTATAGTTTCCCGAAGTATTTAAACGTAACTAAAAACCATCTCGATCCCGTCCGCTTTTGGCCAAAAATAAACGCATTAAAATCGGTCCATTCTTTTAGGAGCGATGGCACAGTCACTTATAACACCCCTCTTTTGGCGTCGGGGATTGAAAAGTACCATATTCAAAGAAATAAACTTATTTTATTATTAAGGCCGGCCCTAAACGATCAATTAAATTGCACAAAATTACGAATAGTGCAATGTTTTTGACCGTTTAGGGTTAGTATTGAAGATTGCGCAATGATTAAACAAAAGTTTGAGCAAGTTTAATTTTTATTGTACTGTCTAGGAACAGTATTGCACAATATTATGAAGGCAGCGGCAGAGTCATCAAAGTTATTGCGCAATTTTATTGTGTGAAAATATTGATCGTTTGATCGCTAGGGGTAGTTCAATTATATTCTACAATAAAAATATTGTGCAAAGTTATTATAGGTCTAGGGCCGGTCTAACTTATAAATTGAGCCACTCTACTGCAGTACAGCTTGAATGATAAGTCGTCCTATCTTCTTCTACAAGGATGAGTTCTCATCATGACAATCGTGCTTATTACAGTTGCATTTTAATGTTGCAGCTTTGTTTTTTGATATTATATTGTCTTAGTAACAGTGGCTCGGAGTCGTCGTGACGGGATTGAGATAGGACGGCTTTCTGCATTTTAACTGACTAATAAAAGGCGGTGCTCAATTCGGTTGAATTTTTTTGTTTCCCTCTACCTACTAATCTATGCTAATGCCAAAGCTACGGTAGCCTAGTGGTTCAGGTATGGGGCTGTCAAACGGCGGTCGTGTGTTCGAATCCCGCCTCGTACCAATGAGTTTTTCGGAAAATATACGGAATGTCATTTGATATTTACCTTTAGCTTTTCGGTGAAGGAAAAACATCGTGAGCATACCTGGCATACATCTGCGAAGATATTCATAGATGTATGTGAAGACCCGCACTGGGCCGGCGTTCGGAGTTCCCTCTCATCCATGAGAGGAGACCTGTGCCCAACAGTGTGACGTATATAGGCTGATTTATTTACTTATCTATACTTGTACCTATACTAATGTATTACTTGTTATATATGTATGCGTGAGCGCACCGCCCCTACCTCGATTAAATCAGTGTGTCTATAACCCTTGGTTGTTTCACTCGTGCCTCCCCACTCAAATAGAACATTACTAATTAAAGAGGTAACGTCTGTAAGTTTGTAAGTTTGTATGCATATTTGGAACTACTCATCCGATCAAAAATTATTTCAAAATGAACCCTCCGGATAGGCTTATACTATTTCATCCCGTGGCTTCGTTTCCATTCTTCGTGATACGCGAACCGAGGCACATGAGCAGCTTATTTTAATTTCTAGCATCAGGAACTAGGTTTCGACCTAGATATGGTGGATGTCATACAAAGTTTAATGTTAATCTACCATGTCGTTTAAAAATTAGAACCCAACTAGAAGTGAGGTGGTTGGTGGTGGCGGGTGGTGAGGTAGGACACAGCGAAATGTCATCCCGCTCGAATTTGGAGCAGCCCAACTGGGGAAGTACCTCCGCCTGGCAGAAAACCACAGCCATAATAACACAGTAGTGCCTATCCCGAGTAGTAACTTGCTCTGTAGTAGTGTTGTGTTCCTGGAGGTGAGCAAGGTCGACAGAGCTCCCGAGGATGCGTTGTGTTGAGAGCGAGGGACATTGTTCCTTTAGCTGTCAACACGGCGAATCCTCAAACATATCAAGGGTCGGCAACGCCCATGTTACTCCTTTGGAGCATGCGTCTATAGGCTGCGGTGTCCGCTTACCATCAGGCGGGCCGTACGCGTGTTTGCCACCGTCGTTGTAAAAAAAGTACCTCTGTATGGAGAGTCAAGCATCATGATCATGACAACCCTTAAAGATACCTGCGAAATCATGGTCGGCATATAATACTCATATGGACAACTTTTTCAAGGCTAAGATCGAAGGAAACTCCACAATAACGTGATGTGGTATTTACATGAAACATCTGCATAGCAAAATCAATTCTTAAATTTACGAACGGGCCGACCGGAAATCACACAGGGAACCTCCGTTCCGTAGCCAAATGGCAAGAAACGGAACCCTTATGGATTCGTCATGTCTGTCTGTCTGTCTGTCCGTCCGTGTGTCACAGCTACTTTTTTCCGAAACTATTAGAACTATATTGTTGAAACTTGGTAAGCAGATGTATTCTGTGAACCGCATTAAGATTTTCATACAAAAATAGAAACAGTTAGTGATACGAAATACAGTACAGAGCAGTTAGTGATACGAAATTCTTGGGAGTGCAAATTGACAACAAATTAAATTGGACTGCTCATACTGAGCTAGTATGTAAAAAGCTACACCAGTATGCCTTCGCTTTATACAAACTTTCTAAACAAGCTAGTACGGAGACTGTGATGATGGCATATCATGGTTTTGTTGCATCTACCTTACGCTATGGGATCCTCTTTTGGGGTAATTCAAAAAACAGGGAAGCCGTTTTCATAGCCCGGAAGAGATGCGTGAGGGCTATTCGAGGACTCATTATGACTGATAGCTGTGTGTCGCATTTTAAAGACTTAAATATTTTGACAGTTCCGTGCCTCTACATATTCGAAATTGCTATGTATATTAAAACAAACCCCTCAATATTCAAGACGATCTCCGAGATATTTACTAGAAATACTAGGTACCCCCAGAATCTCTTTCCTGTTTCTGCAAATACTGCCCTAAAGCACAAAAGTGTGTTCTGCTTAGCTAGTAAGATTTACAATAAATTGCATGTAGACTTTAGAATGTTACCCATTTTTGATTGAAAATTGTTTTTATTCTAATTCTGACTTTTTGCTGTATAAATTTAATAATTCGATATGAAACATAAACTCTTGACATTTTTATTCTTTTTGCTGTAATAATTCAATATGGCATGATTTCTGACATTAACAATAGCGATATTTAAATTTATTTTGCATGTTAGTATTTAGAAACATTGCTACAATCAAGAATTTGTACGCCGTCGGGCAGGGTATAGTGTTACATATCATTAATTATTTACCACCACTGTAATCAGATTGACATATACTCACAAATAAAAACCTTTGAACTTTGAACAAAAAAACAATACATTTTGGGGGTTCCCCATACTTAGAACTCAAACTCAATATTACGTCATAAAACGTAAACCGCAATTTACCTTTCATTCGACGGATAATGGTATGGAACCCTTTGTGCGCGAGTCCAACTCGCCCTTGGCCGGTTTTTATAACCGATTCCATCAATTTGGAATACAAATAAGAACTGAAAGTACATTATGGCGTTGAAATACATACACTTAAACTGTTTTGCGTTTTAAGCGCGTTCTAAAAATTTTAAGAGTGTGAGTGCGAGCTTGGGCAATTCTGAATGTCATCCCGCTTATAATTATTTGGAGCAGCCCTACTAGGCAAGTACAAACGACAACACTGTTAACTGACCATCCTGTGTTTATATAGAACCTTATTACAATGCACTTAAGGTGCACCGATGGTCAGTTAGCTCTGTTGTCGATAGTACCTCCACCTAATAGACGACCAAGGTCGCCAGAGCTCCCGAGGATGTGTCGTGTTGAGAGTGAGGGGCCCGCGTTCGTCTCTGGCTACCAATACAACGAATCATCAAAACAATTAAGGGTCAGCAACGCGCTAGCAATTCATTTGGAATCACAACGGTCTGCTTACCATCAGGCCTTAGAGTACAGAGGAGCAAGATTGTGGTCACCGAATGGGGACGGAATGGCTTTTATACAGTTAAGAGCTGGCCTTTAAATGGCTGACTGCTAACCATAAACTACCCTCTTAATTTGGGCGAGTAATGGTTTATTTGCCGCAACCTCACACTAAATCAGTTGCGGCAAATAAAAATTTGAAGAAAAACTCCCTTCTGTAACACGTGTCTTGGAAAAGGTTCTCCATTCGTAAGAAATTCAGTTTTTGTTCGACAACTACGTACTCTATGAAGACTTGGTCTAGAACAACACTAAAGCTGAATAAATTTTGCACAAGCTGCAGTACACAAACTTGACGAAAAAAAATGCATCCACATGTGAGATTTTCCCTCGATATCCTTCCAGGGAAGATTCTCCGGATTTGAAGTTCGGGAGGATTTCAATTCTACTTTAGTATATACACAATAGGATACGAACTATATTAATTTTTACATTTTACTCGACTACGGCTAAACCCAAAAGTATGGTAATGGATTAAATTGATCCGCAATCAAAATTAATAATGCTTTTTCGCAATCAAAATTACTTTAAATATAATATGAGATGAGGTAAAAACTTTCATGGTTCATTTAATTAAATCGAAACGTGATTCGAGCGCGGCAGAGCGTGGGAGAGATACGGCGATCGTCGATGCTGCAAACAATGATTTGTAGCACAATGGTAAATAATGAATATATTCAAAATGCAAATCATTTGTGAATTCGGGTATCGTCATTGTTTACTTTTTAATGAGGCAGCAGATTCTTATGGTTTTCTCACTCGCTTATCTGGCGAACATTGATTGGTTGCTCTCGGGGATGTGTCCGACTTGGAATATTTCCAGCCTGGGAGTTTTCCCAGTATTGTTCATTGAAATTGAAAACTTGCGGTATTGTTCCTGCTAAGGCCAGAAGGGTAAACACAACTCAATTCTCATTTTCCTAAACCAAATGTGACATTTATCTCGATCTACCTGATGCACACACAATACATATACAATCGACCTGCAGGGTGTAAACACGTAACTTTTGTAACGAGCATTAGGACGAGTCAATGGTCATTTTCTCATACAGAAAGTGACATTTAGATCTACCTGAAGCACGTACAATGCGTTACGTAATCGACCAGCTCATGTCTATTACGACGGAGTTTTAAACCAGGCGAATGAGCATGCATTCCGCAGCTCATGCTTACAGTAGGTAGATCCAAATCCCATTTCTTGTACTTATGGGAATATTTTACAGTTGAATCTCAATTAGGTGGCTGACAACGTTTTTATTTTTTATTTAATTCCGTTGTTTACTGCACTCTTTGTGGTTAGCAAAACATTATATTTATATTGTTTTGTAGTACTAAAACAATCAATCGTCACCGAACGATTTTTAAAACTGCTTATAATTGTTGTATACCGATATCTGACTCATTACCTTTAACAAATGGTAATCGGAGTAATGACACACGTATAATTTGTGGAACGTTGACTACAATTAAAATTATCCTGTAAACGTGATCACTATAATTCTGTCGCCTCAATTTGAGCTTTATGTTCATCGAGTAAGATCATTTTTGTAACACCGAATCAGAGATATACGACGTTTAAAGTGCAACTGGGAATGTTTTCAAAACACTGAGTTTGTTTAATGTGCTAAATATCCATTGCTTCATGACGTGTACAAGTTGCCTACGACAATATTTAACACGTCACGCGAATTTAGTCAGCAGTTGGTTTTGCATGAATGGTGGGGGCATATTCGCGAAACCTTACATATTTGAAGCACCATGTCTATCAAGACGAGAGAGTTGCCGGTGATGATATATGGCACTGAGACGTGGTCGCTTACTAAGTGGATGGATGTATGTGGTGCATGTCTGACGTACTGTGAAGCGATGGATGACCGCCCCACTTCTGTTTATGTTTGATGTAAAATTTTACCATATAGTTATTGTTATTATCATTTTTATGTGCAACTTTTATATAGTATAGTGCGTTCTAAATTCCGCAGTGTCTTAGTTTAATACTGTAATGTTGAGCCTTCTTATGAGGCCCAAAGTTTATTTATTTCCAACTAATTACACTTAATTAGTTGGAAATAAATAAACTTTGGGCCTCATAAGAAGGCTCAAAATCAGCCAAAGGGCAATGGAGGGGTATGCTGGGAGTTCATGATGTGTTCCCAGTGGTGAGTAAGATCGCCAGAGCTCTTGAGAATGCGCTGTGCTGAGTGTGAGGGACCTGTTTTCTCTACTCTTTAAAATACTTAAGGTGAGGCATCTTGAGGAAATTACCATAAAGGTGTAAAATGGGGCTTCGAATTTCCTAATTTATTACGCGAAAACTACATAAAATTAGACAGTTTCTTCTTTAAATGATATTTGAAGATATTTGCTACAATTATATGACGCCCAAAATACGATTTGATTGATTTGCCTCGATAGATTAAGATCGCAAAGTTAGGTCTGATTTTGCGTTTTTTGGTAGGTTGAGTTGACTAAAAACCTAAACCATCTTTTTCCTAGTCAATGTTTAGTATTTATTTTTACATCCTTTCCTATTTATTCCTTATTATATTTGTGACAAACAAGTGGGCTCCTTTTATTTTTAATATACATAAATCAGTAGAATTAAGCTCATAAATACAAAATCACGCACAAATCGGACACGCATAAGTCACTTCCTTTCAATTTTAGTAGGCAGATGGCCATAAGACCTCGTACTGGAAGGACGTCTGTCGCGATTTTTTCGTTTTGACAATTGTAAAATTCGCTAATTTAATACCAGCAATCTAAAAATGATACGTTTTTAGGGAACATTCATAGGATGTTATGTGGATAGTTAAACGTGCAAAATAGATTTTCTGTCATTTGTGCTACTATAAAACCCAATATTACATTCAAACCCTACCATTACAACCCGATTTTTCATATTTTTCCTCTTAGAGCCCGTTCTTAATCAAAAAAGTTCGAATACGTTTAATTAGTATGAGGAATATTTTTTTATCACATAGGGCACATTGTCTAATACGGTGTACGTGGGTGTACGTGTGTGTATTTGTCATAACATCTGACATATAGGTAGGTTTGACATTTGTCATTTATGTCGTCTTAGACATTATTGATTTTGCAAGTGCATTTTAATAAATAAAATAATACTAGTTTAACTACAAGGAACATCGTATCGTTGTACAAACTCAGGCGATTATGATAATATATTGCAATCCCGCTGTAATAATGAAGCCGTCCAATGAAAATGTCATGTTTTCTACCTCAAAAATCAGCAGGGCCAACGAATTGAATATTGTGGAAACGCATTGTCAGAATATTTATAATATCAACTCGGAATCTGCAAGCATGAGGCAAATTGTGTTATTGTGATCAATTCAAAACGAAATATAATCACCCGATTGGATACAGTTCTTCAAGATACCTATTACACTTCAACTCCATGTTTTTAACTGATTCACTAGCATGAATTGCTACGCGCTACGCTCAATACGACACGAGTCATTGTTTCAGCGGATCCCGTGGTTTTCCCCCGTATGTAGCGGAAAGCGCCTACGGTGTAGGTGCCCGCTAGGCGGGTTGCTGGCAGACCTGAGTGAGAGTTTGAGAGTCAAATGAAGAAGAAGTAGGTAGCAAATATTTGTAATATATAAATGCAGCTAAAACAACAACGTATTCCATGGCATATAAATAAGCATTTACAAGCCTATAAAAATAAAAGAATAGATATTGTTTATTTTCATATTTGATGATGCAATTGTATGACGTAATTACAGATAAAATTATATTCTTGTGGTATAAAACATACAAATGAAGTATTTGTTTAATTTTCTTCACCTACCTACTCTCAAGCTAAGGAATTCACTAGATCAGACATATTCTGCTGCTTTTATACTCTGCTTGCCCCTTGGTCAAGTGCGAGCCGGACTCGTGCACGAGGGTTCCGTACCGTACTCGCAAATTTTGCATGTCTAGTTTAACGTGAGCTTCCGTCGCGAATTGTTTACCAGAGCGTTTTGATGCCCGCTTCCGCTGATTATACAAATTTTGAATGCGATATACCTAGTTATAAATTGACTTGACATTGACTTATCAATAGCACATATTTCATATACCAAAATGTACCCTAAGAAACTACTCAGAATACGAAACTGTCAACAAGTTTCTGTAATTTTTCAATATAAGATGTTTTGACGATTTTGCTTGCTCTATGGAGGTCAGCGACTGATTTCAATTCATAATGTCACCAAAGAAAAAAAACAAGGTTAGTGACCTGCCGCTGTAAAGTGATATGGTGTGCGTGAAACGTAGTAGTGTGTGTCACTGGGGAAAATTACGATAATGTTGCGCCGCCTAGTGTTATTTTAGTGTCGCGTATGTAGCTTCATTCGACTTGTTTCGCCTTAAGCAAAGTCCTTCTTGTTTGTAGTTGCGACCCTGTTCTAATAGACATTAGGTACATATTTAGAAATTGTAACATAAACCAAATAATTGCCTATTGGAATAATGGGGCTGTCTTTATATTACGTCATTTCAAAATAGGGGGTCCATTCCAGGAATGAACATGATGATGGGGGGGGTCATAAAATCGTCAAAAAACGATGACGTAATATATGGTCAAGCCTCATGTCACGACTACATACAAGTAGTATACAGTACGCGCCTCATAACTAAGTTTACGTCTTTGACATTAGCTTCTAGTAACGTGGCAAAGGTGTCAGAGGGGTGCGGGTGTAGGTACGGGCGCAAACGTATGTAATACCACATATGTTTGCGCCCGTACGTACCTATATATATACGTTTTTTAGCTATACCATTTTACTTCACGGGAGACACTAGAATAGCTCCCAAACCACAGCCACGCAATGGCCGCCATCGCTATTTTGAGGCAATGGTCCACGTAGCCAGTGCGGACGACAAAATGCACTTTGTGTCGACATGAATACCCCGGCAGTAATATTTGTGACAACGCAGTCCGTGTCAGGTTTTTTTATCTGATGTGAAACTTGAGCCAAGAGATAAATGTATTATACAATTTGAGGTGACCTACTCACATAAAGTTGAGTATACGTAGGGCGTCCTATAATTTCTCGGTACCGGCATGATTACGTCTCATGATAATAATTTCTGATTAATTTTCATACTATTCCACTATTTAGTTAAACAAAGATATGAGGTCAGTAAAATGGAAGAATATTTTTTGGAATGTTAGGGGCGATTTTGGTAAAACTCTGGTGTTATTAATAGATATTTGTTTATAGAAACACGGAAATAAAAAAAAAACTTGTTATTCTCATTTTTAAAGCAAATCTCACCTAATAAAGTAAAAGGTGGGTTTAATTGGCCATAAATATTGTTTTTTCTATAAATTGGGTGAATATAGATGAAAAATATTTGGGTGTTAACACTAAAAAAAAAGTTAAGAAGAATAAATGCCAATCTTATGACGTTACTGCTTTGCAGATATTGCAGAAATGCAGATTACCCGGGGTGCTACTCGTATTCAGGGTCGTTAATTCTATACAAATAATTATCTACCCTGTTCTAGGTACCAAGGTAGATAATTAACCAACTCTTTAACTTTTATTTCTTATTTTTTGTTATGATACTCCTGAATAAATGGTTCTTTTTCGTTGCAATTCGAACCAGTTTTAGAGAGAAACAACTGTTTGTATGGGAGCAACTGTATTTAGTTGCTCCCATACAAATTGTTGTATTGTTCATATTTTATAGGTATGCACGTAACACATTTATTAATGTACACACTATTTAATAATTAAAGATGATATGATACAAAAACTTCTGTTTTCAATGCCGATACCGAGAACTTATTGAACGCCCCTCGTAGGTTAAAACTTAAGCAAAGTAGTATACCTACCTTTAACTGGTATGTTGTTGGGTTCTTCAAATATAAATTCAAAATCAATCAAGATCAATTATTTATTCTGCAAATAGGCCACAAAGGCACATTTACATCACAAACGTTAATTTACAATTAAATAATAAAAATGTATGTAAATGTATGTACACAATAATCATTTAAAATTTGCAGGTTAAGGAACGATATAAACGGTTAACAAACTAAATGTCACTAAGTAAATGAAAACAAATTAAAATTGCAAAATATGACCATTATTCGATATGAGGTCTGTATCAGCATTAACAAGGAGTTAATGATATTAATTCAGTATTGCAGAGAAGTATAAGGTCTCTGAGCGTCCATTAAGGTAAACGTCTTCGTACTCGACCTTGCTAGTGTATTGCACGGGCACCCTTATGTCAACGTTAATTTTCTTTAACTTCTGTCATAAAAACCCGGTTTTTCAATAGCGGATCGGAGCGGTATGGTCTAAATCAGGGGTTGGCAACCTTTTAGCAACCAATGGCCATATGAAACGTCCACGAAAAGAACTTATCTAGTTTTTTTTTCTTCTAAATGAGATAGATCTCAAAATGTTGAGTTCGTTACGAACTATTTACATGCACATACATAGATACATTCACGCCTTTATTCCCAAAAGGGGTAGGCAGAGCACATTAAACTTATGTTCCAGTGTCACTTTTAGCATAAATTTGGGAATAAAATATCGACAAAATGTGATATTGCAGTGATAGGTTGCTAGCCCATCGCCCACAACACACTTCAACCATGCTCCCTTAGTCGACTTTTATGACACCCACGAGAAGAACGGGGGTTGGTGAAATTCTAGCCCGACACCACACGGGGCACGAACTATTTCGTGACATTAAAATCTCATTAGAAAAAAAAAGTGACTACATGGTCTTTCCGTGGAACCTTCATATATTTGCTAACAAAATTGACGCGAGCTGTTCCAGAATGTAGGTACAAATTTTATTTTGGTAACCGCATTAAAGGTGACTTATGAAGGACATACAAAAGATTGTACCTACTTTGTATAAAAGCGAAAACTCTTTGCTTTTGCTTGATTACCTTTGGGTATAACGATTAGGCCCAATCAATATCAATACAAACTGTCGATCGTGTTGTCTGAATAAATAAATGAAAATAATATATATATTATATTGGTACGTTCTTCATATTTTATGAATTAAACAGGCAATTTCCAAAATTCTTTACATACAAAACAGCTAGGGAGGCTCGCGGGCCGCCGGTTGCTGACCTCTGGCCTAAACGACATACTTTTTAATCTTTGAATGTTCTTCATGATTGGTAAGTTGACGTGGCTGAAAGAAAAAGTTACGAACGTCAACAAAGTTTGTTTTTAGTGATTCAACAGACTTTCTCACAATGTATTATGTCATAAAACACAAAGGGATTACAGATATGTTTGTAAAAACTCAAACATGAGTATGTTATGCGAATAACCATCTGTCTTACTAATCTCTCTATTGAATATTTTTATAAACCAGCGAAAAGTAAAAAAACGCTTAAATGCCTGCATTGTGTCCGTTTTTTTTACGTTAAATAAAAGGGTAAAGCTTTATTAAAGCCTCTCCCACTACGCTAGCTATTTCAATATGGCCGATATGCAATACGGAAGAGTAGAATATTACATTTTTGTTTTGAAACCAAACAAAACTTTACTTTACTTTGTTAGCAATCATAAGATCATAATCATAACCAATCCAATAAAAAATCAGTAAACTAATCAATTTTGTTTTCTCAGCTACTACAAAAATCTCTTCACGCCTGCTTTTCCCCCCACACACCTTACTTGTTTAGTATATAAATATAAAAAAGATATAGGTACTAAGTCATCTAATCCGAACACAACTTTTCCAACCAGCGTAGTTTCTGTCGTCAAAATGTCACAGTTGATAATAGCCCGCGAGCCACCAACTTTTTGCGTGACATAATAACGTTTTTTTATTACGTGTTTGGGAGGCTGTCGCTGGTCAACCCACCAACTGACACGTGCAGGGATCTTCATGATACAACTTTCTTAACCTTCTCACAAGTTGTCGACCGGGGGAAGTGACTGACAAAAAGTTGCACGTAGCTCGCGGGCTATGTCCAAACTCTTGTTCGAATACCAACTACGCAGAATCACCGGGAATTATCTGAATCGTAAGAACTTTTTAAGAGTCCGCAGTAAGCTCGATTCTCCATACAAACGTAGTTACGCTCTCATTTTAAAACTACGTGTTGGATTGTAACGAAACTTTGCATACACAATGACATGAGGTATATCTATGTCTGTAATTCGTTTATGTAGCTTCAGATACCATAGTAAAAAAAATACAGCGAATTGAAGTTTTTCATACTAAACTTGTTTTTGCTGTATTTCGTTTGTTTTATAAACTGGAACCATATAAACTAATTACAGACATAGATATACCTCATGTCATTGTATATACAAAGTTTCGTCACAATCCAACACGTAGTGTTAAAATGAGAGCGTAACTACGTTTGTATGTGAAGGTGAAATTCGGCCGAGCTGACTAAGCCCGAGAACTAGCAATCGATACATAAAATTAATGAGTAAAATAGAGGCTTTATTATGGCCAGACTTTTGCAAGGTAGCGTTGCGTTTACAGCCCCGCTATTTTGCTACTTATTCTCACCTCACTGTTCACCCACAAATATATCTTGCCGCCGCGATTCGTAGTAACTAAGAGTAGGGGTAGAGGTCTACTTTCGTTAGCCGTGACGGGTGAGGTGATGCCAAGGAGTCATAGACACAGTTTAGGAACAGTAGATAAACTTCGAACAAAGGTACATCGCACGGCTGCACACATGCGCGCGTGGTCGGTACGCACACACACATAGCCTTCGGGAATGATTGAGAATGCTTCAATCGGGGCCGCGCCGTTGCGGTGTTCGCTCGTTCTCAATCGCTACGTCAAAGGAAACCGCCTCGTAGGTATGAAGACAGCGAGCCGCCAGTGCCACGATATCACAAGGAGCCGAATAGGCTTGTAACTAAGCACCTACCAACCTAGTGCAGTTTAGCAACTATTATACTTACTAGGAAATATTTTAGGCATAGTATAGTGGTATTAAAATATTCGATGAAGTGGGAAACTAAAAACACATACCTAACTATCTATAATATTATTACTTTGTGTATACAATATTGTCTATTAAACTGTAACAGAAATACTTTGCATACTTAAAAGCAAAATTAGTATTATAGGTATGCCAAGCCACAAACTTGACACAGCCCTGCGCATCGAGTGAAAGTAGGTAACGAACGCTCTTAAACGGCCTCAGATTACCTACTGTATTATTCTTCTATATTGTGTCATAGATCTAGCTTAGCCTACTTTAACATTATCAACTACAAATCTGGCGAGGGTATGGCGTTCCGATACCTTTGAGTATCGCTTGCTTCCTAAAGTAACCAAATATACTGTTTAACCAAGTTAGTAGTGACTCTGGTTAGGTAGTTGACAGTCCTGGGTTCGAATCCCGGTAAGGTAATGAGCACGATATTGATTGTGAGTCATGGATTTTTTCAATATGTTTAAGTAACTTATTGAACGAGCGAGCGAAGCAAACGAAGTTCTATGCTTCAGATTGGGCCAAAATTTGTTCGTATGTCCGTCTGTCCGGTTGTCTCCTCTACAAGTCGCATATGTGGACATATTCTCGTGAAAGTTTGTAAGCAGGTTCAATATTTATATCGAATATTTTTGTCGATTCAATTTTCAAAAATATTGTTTTGAAAAAAAAACTTAGACTCGTATATTCTACCGCTCACAGAGCGAATAGTTTTTATTATTAAGTATGTGTATTGGTATCTCGTACCCATAGTCCCAGCTTTGCTTAAGGGCCAATTACATGGTGCATCAACTCGTATACGATTTTCATTACGCGGAATACGACGAATTGAATCAAACCCTGCAATGTAATAAAACTCGCATGCGAGTTGTTGCCCCATGTAAATAGCCCTTAGTTCGCAACTTTAATTGTCCTTGTATCTTTATGTAAGCACGTTTGGAAAGTATTGAGAAGTCTATCTCGTGTTTATTGATTATTCCCTACCAATTGAATGGACAAGCCCGCCGTGCGTTATCTCATTGTGAAAAAGTCACTTAGCGAGGGGACGTCCCGTGTCGATACTTAGCATCATTACTTATTTCTGACACTCAAGTCTACGACACTTTATAATATCCTTTGTTGAGGGTGGAAACTTGACATAACTTCGCCAAAGTTCGTAATGTTTGTGACAGACTAAATTATTCTATTACGACGGTTCTGACAGAGTGACGAAGATTTACTTGAATTTTGGGGGTGCTGTGTTTTTTTTATTAATGGCCGATTTTATCAGGTTGGTTGAAGTTTGTCGAAGTTTTTGTACCTGTTTTTCAACATTATATTTTTTCCACTGATGAGTGGCGTAAGTACGTAGGCTATCCTAATTTCCTAACCTAACCTGGTTAGGTTAGGTTAGGTTAGGATAAAACCATAAAACCATAGAAACCATAGAAAGATAAAACCATAATAATGATAGGTTTATCATTATTATGGTTTTATCTTTGAATGTAAAATTCGTTTGATTTTGTAGTATTAACTAGGACCTTATTCCTGAGAGAATATGTAGGCATCCATTTTTTGTTTAACTATGTTAATAAGTGCGTCTCTCTCAGACACATGAACTTATGCGAGACCAAGAATATCAATCTCAATTGAAATCTTAACTTTTTTTCTCGTCTTGAAAAGCTTGTTGGTACCACCTACCGCATGGTATCAGGTTTCTACTAACCTCAACTAACTCAGGTACCTGAGGCTAATAGCAGATATGTTAAAATTAAGTGTATTTTTAACTTATCTCTACTTCAAAAGGAATCAACTGTTCGTCAAAAGCATGTTCCTTAAATTTGTTTTACATATCTTCTAGCTGAGTAGATGCACAGTATGCTCAAAAACACTCGAGATAACAGAATTAGTACAAGGAAAAACACAGTAAAACTTGTTACTTCAGTAAGAACATAAGAAAATAAAAAAATAAAAAAATATTTTGCCAAAGATTCTTCTTTTCAAGTTTGGCAGCTTTTAATCAATATTTTTTATAACAAAATTGTACTACTTAAAAAAAAGATTCTGTTCGGTTTGTTTCATGTTACTTAACTTGCTTGCGCCCGCGACTTCATCTGCGTGGACTCGAGATAAAAACTATCCTATATTTAAATCCAGATTATAAAATATCTTCGTGCAAAATTTCATCATCAAATCGTTTGAGCCGTCTAAGCGTGATTGAGATTTAGTAACAAACATCTAAAATCCAAACTTTCGCATTCATAATCCTACTAATATTATAAATGCGAAAGATTAGATGTTTGGATGTTTGGATGTTTGTTACTCAATCACGCTTAAATGGCTGAACCGATTTGAAAGAAATTTTGCACGAAGATAGTTTGTAGCCTGGATTAAAATATAGGATAGTTTTTACCCGGGTCCACGCGGACGTAGTCGCGGGCGGAAGATAGTATTATATAGTTACTAGCTGCCCGGTCCGGCTCCGCACGGATTACGCATAGGAATGAAGCATTTTCCCGCGGTAGTCTATGTTCATCAGGGATAATGTCGGCTTCTAATGGTAAAATATTTTTTCAAATCGGTCCAGTAGTTTCGGAACCTATTCAATACAAACAATCAAATCTTTCCTCTTTATAATATTAGTGTAGATAATATTAGTGTAGATAGGATGTGCTTTGTACGAAATCACTCGCATACAAAATAGAGTTAAACCGGATTTCATAAAACATACAAAGCTGGTAAGACTTTTAAAGTAGGGAAAGTATAGGAATGCACCTATATTTTCCCCACTTTGTCAAATACTGTGGATGGGCAAAAGCTTGTTGACAATAATTAATACTAGACTACAAAAGCTAATTTTGCTAGGTCCATTTTCGTTCAACGTAATAAGTGGGTGATCATTAATTTGAGTTGGATGTACTACTGTACTTAATCTAAACCCTGTTACGTAGTTTCTCAAAGCTAACTCGCGACTTTATGCATGCTAAACGGTTTGACACTGTGCGAAATATGGCCCTTGAGTGTGCGCTTGAGTTAATAGCTGTCAAACCCGTCTGCTAATGAGGACGCTGCAGTTAGCTAGGCGATGTTGAGACTAAGTTTACGTGAAGACACGCCTGCCTTTTACGTTTAATTATTAGGGAATAATTAATATACGATTAGTATATTCTGCCACGAGGTTGGTAACGGCTCGTTTTTACGAACGAAAGTTTAATAGAATTTGATGCCTCGAGCTGGTAAAAAAATCTTACCATCCCTGTCGCACACAATGTTTTTTATCACTCATTCGCGAGGAAACTGAATCGTCTCATCATCATCATCACATCAGCCGAAAGACGTCCACTGCTGGATATTGGCCTTAGAATAGAATAGAATATAATTATTTTATTTGCCAGAATACTTATAAACGTAGTACAGGGTGTTGAGGTACAGCAGTACAGTATTCAGTCGGTGAACGACATGCAAAAATTATACAGGATTAAAATAATTATCATATCGCATACAATGTCTTAACCAATATAATTTAATTATTTAAAAATAATTGAATAGTAATGTCAATGTATTTCAATAGCACAAAAAAAACAATTATCAAAACCTATTTAATTTGTCCTACTATTGAAGTCAAAAAAATATTTAATACAATCAAAACAGTTTTCCTTCAGCCAATTACTGATTTTTTTCACAAAATTATTATATTCCATTTGTCTCATATCTGCGGGAAGGTTGTTGTATACTACAATGCACATATTATAAAAGCGTTCTTACGATAGATCGCACTGCGGCAAGGAGGTTGTTACAATAGATCCTTGTATTGAGATCGCTGCTTAGCTACAAAGACATCGGCCCTGCTTCTAAAAGTTCAGGATGTTTTTTGACAAACAAGCATACTTTTTTATGTACATACAGGGTAGCGGTAGAATATTCAGTTTTTTAAAAAGTGGCCTGCAGCTGTCTGTGGCCGAGATGTTAGCTATTGCACGAATGCACTTTTTTGTCTAACAAACGCCCGAATTACATCGACTGATTTTCCCCAGAGCAAGAGCCCATAGTTTAACAATGATGATGCATAACCATGATACGCTGTGATGGCAGCTTCGACGGAAACAGTTATTCTAAGTTTTCCGATTGCAAATATAAAACTGTCTAACTTGGAGCAAACATAGTCAACATGTAGTTTCCAATTCAGATGTTGGTTTTCCTTCGTTGGTTGTCCTTCCCCAAAGAGTGCCACAATGACCGCAATTTTTCTTTGCAGCATATTATTCACTCGCCATTATCAATAGTCGCATAATTTCCTATTCGTAAAATTTACCTTCTTCACTATATTATTGTAGCGAATTTTTTGGTCGCATAACTTTACAACGCGTTTCACAACAACATTCATTTTATTCACAAATGAACAGTTCCGACGGAGGGCTCCTATTTCTGGGCAGTTTGCCCTTCGGGCATCTGAAGCTACCTAACGAACCTAACCTACCTACTCTTTCCCGATTGCATTGAGTTTCCTACAGGGAAGAAAAATTGAGACGTAATAGGATACAATACGGGACCAACACAACTGAGAAAGTAAGATGAAGTGAAAAAAAGCTAATAAAATTATCGCGTTCGGGAAAAATGCGAAAAGAAACTTTGCTACAAAGAAAAATTGCGTTTGGGGCAAGCGATCTAACAAACCCAATGATTGATTTTTGACAATACTTGACTAGTTTGCAGGCAAGCTGTTCATACTGTTCAAACAGGGGAATTTATTCGGTGTTTTGTTAAATTTAATGTTGTCCCGCTCGTTAAAAAATAAAAATGATTTATTTCAGCACTTGGTCCATAAATGGTTATTAGTACATTTTAAAAACTTATACACCATGTTAGTTAGTAAGTACACGATTGATTGTTTGTTCTCAGGATTACTTGACGTAAATCAAAGTAGTCCTGACCATCGGAATCCAATGCCACACGAATAATCGGCGGGTATTGTTGGCATGATATCTTTGGCGGCGGTGTCTCGGAAACCTGCAAAATTCGGTACATCTACCAGTAATTGCTGGTTTAAGTACATATTTTCGGTAACGTTACAGGTATGTTCAGAGTTATGACTCTGAACATACCTGTACGCGACTGTGCGACTTTCTACTTGTGAGGCCTACAAATATATTGCTGGACCCATCTGCCATCATCATCATATGATGATCCTATGACCAGCAGTGGACATAGGCCTCCCCCAAAGCGTACCAGTCCTGCGCAATGCGCATCGAGCGGACTCCTGCGACCTTTACCAGGTCAGCAGTCCGTGGGGAGTACACCCACATTCACTGCGTCTTCCGGTACGTGGTTGCCACTAGAGAACCTTTCCGCCCCAACAGCCGTCGGTTCTATGTGCAATGTCCCCGCCCATTGCCACTTAAGTTCAGTGATTTGGAGGGCTATATCGGTTACCTTAGTTCTGCTGCGGATAGTCTCATTTCTGATGATATCATGCAGAGAAACTCCCAGTATAGCCCTTTCAATTGCCAAATGACGTGTCTACATGAAAGACAGAACTATAAATAATACAAATGTTTACTTATTGTATACAGAATACTATACTTACTAGCTATAACATATTTTACAATAATAACGAATGTGCTGAAAATACTGATCTGAAGAATTACGATTTGCGAATAGAAAGACGGATTCTCGTAAAACCTTACACAATTCACGTAATTTACATCAAATCTACCAATCCAACTACAGTGAAAATCATTACTAGGCAATTCATATTGCTGCAATTAAGGCTTAATTTATTCCAAGTATTGCAGCCAGTTAAGCCCTTGTCACACCAAACGAAGCCCACTAAGTACACAAGTAAATCAGTAGTAAAACAAATCCCGTTGTCTTGTCATTCTATTTGACTTGGTTCATTGTTCCTTAGCGTTTACATTGTAACCGAAACGTGTGCCTTAATTAGTAAGGGTTAACTGCCGAATGACACTTTAACATTGTGCCCGGTTGTGTCACGTGACGGTCTTTAATTTTAATGTTGGTGTAAACCCAACGTATGTGCAGATACCTTTTTGTACAGATTGAACGCGTTCAGCGCTTATCAGGACACATGCGTCAGAGGGCTAGCGATTTTCCCTACATATTGTGGAGGTCAATCGTCGAATCCGACTCGGCTGGGCAGCGTTCGGGAAGCTACGGCACATCTTTTCGTCCAATATTCCGCAGTGTCTCAAGACGAGAGTCTTTGACCAGTGTGTGTTGCCAGTGATGACATATGGCACTGAAACGTGGTCGCTTACTATGGGCCTCATAAGAAGGCTCAAAGTCACCCAAAGGGCTATGGAGAGGGCTATGTTGGGAGTTTCTCTGCGTGATCGCATCAGAAATGAGGCTATCCGCAGCAGAACCAATATAGCCCTCCGAATCGCTAAACTTAAGTGGTAGTGGGCGGGGCACATAGCGCGTAGAACCGATGGCCGTTGGGGCGGAAAGATTCTCGAGTAGCGACCACGAACCGGAAGGCGCGGCGTGGGTAGGCCCCCCGCAAGGTGGACTGATGACCTGGTAAAGGTTGCTGGAGTCCGCTGGATGCGGGTGGCGCAGGACCGGTCACTTTGGCACTCTTTGGGGGAGGCCTATGTCCAGCAGTGGACGTCTTTCGGCTGATATGATGATTGTGGAGAATAAGCTGTTAACACTTTCGCAAGCAGAAACCCGCATAGCAGGCGCCTACGCCGTAGTCGCTTTTCGCTACATACGAGGAAAACCACAGGATCAGCTACGAGCGTAGCGCGTAGCGATTCTTGGTCGCGAAAGTGTTAAAGGACTGCAGCAGCGTAGCACTGCCGCTGTGAACGTAGCTTGCCAGTGAATGAGTTACACAATAAAATTCACTGCCAACAATCGCTACGCGCTACGTTCGTAGCCAATCTCGTGGTTTTCTCATTACGTAGCGAAAGCGGCTATGGCGAAGCCATCCGCTATGCGGGTTCAAGTTAGACCTGATAGCAAGAACGGAGTTCAAAATGTTCTCAACATTTTCATGAATAAGATTTAAGAATAGCTTTCGTAAAAATGTATTTAAAACCTTACCTTAATTTTGTATACTTAAAGCAAAATGGAAAAAATAACATAGTTAATACCTACAAGATATTGCTTTTTGAACATAATTTTCAACTCTAAATTGAGTTGTAACTCCTAAACTAAATTATAAACTTACTGCGTAGGGTTACGTTGAAATTTCATATTGAAAGTGATAATAAAACGTCATTTAACAGCGCTTTATAATAATTTGGCACTCAAAAAGTACTGTAATCTTGGTGAAATGTACGCCGAGCAATGAAATTTCTTCCATCCTTTATTTAAGGATTTGCTCTCGGATCATAAACTTGTTAAGGCTCGGTTACAAACGTGTAGGTATTTATATCAAGTAAGTTTTCCTCATAATAGTTACTAGCTTCCGCCCGTTACTCCGTCTGCGTGGACCCGGTATAAAAACTATCCTTTATTGGATATTTTAATTTAGGCTATAAAATCATCGTGCCAAATTTCATCCAAATCGGTTAAGCCGTTTAATTGTGATTGAGTAACAAACATCTAAATATCCTCTTTTGCTTATAAATTATAATATTAGTAGGATCATCATCTTCAGCCACTGTGTAGCTAAGCGGTAAATAAATAAATAATAAATAAATATTTGGGGACAGTCTTACATAAATCGACCTAGTCCCAAACTAAGCAAAGCTTGTACCTACTATGGGTACTAGACGACAATATGCATACTTATATAGATACTTCAATAAATACATAGAAACATCCATGACTCAGGAACAAATATAGTGCTCGTCACACAAATAAATGCCTTTACCGGGATTCGAACCCGGGACCTCCGGCTCCGTAGGCAGACTCACAGTACCAACAAGGCTACAGAGGTCCGCTGATAATAATCATCATCATCTTGAGCCACTGTAACCGAGTGCCGAGTGGTAGTGCATGCGACTTTCAATTATCTTGAATCACTGTAACCGAGTGCCGAGTGGTAGGGCATGCGACTTTCAATTATCTTGAGTCACTGTAACCGAGTGCCGAGTGGTAGGGCATGCGACTTTCAATTATCTTGAGCCACTGTAACCGAGTGCAGAGTGGTAGGGCATGCGAGTTTCAATCATCTTGAGCCACTGTAACCGAGTGCAGAGTGGTAGGGCATGCGAGTTTCAATCATCTTGAGCCACTGTAACCGAGTGCCGAGTGGTAGTGCATGCGACTTTCAATTATCTTGAGCCACTGTAACCGAGTGCCGAGTGGTAGTGCATGCGACTTCCAATTATCTTGAGCCACTGTAACCGAGTGCAGAGTGGTAGGGCATGCGAGTTTCAATCATCTTGAGCCACTGTAACTGAGTGCCGAGTGGTAGGGCATGCGAGTTTCAATTATCTTGAACCACTGTAACCGAGTGCCGAGTGGTAGGGCATGCGAGTTTCAATTATCTTGAGCCACTGTAACCGAGTGCAGAGTGGTAGGGCATGCGAGTTTCAATCATCTTGAGCCACTGTAACCGAGTGCCGAGTGGTAGGGCATGCGAGTTTCAATCTGGAGGTGGTGGGTTCAAATCCCTTCTCGTACCTACCTAAAGGTTATCTGGAAGAGATCGCTCTTTAATGATAAGATCGCCTGTTGTTAACCTCCATTTTTTTAGTTTTTATATCTACATATTTGATTCATGTTTAAAGGTGTGCAATGAAGAGTATTTTTATCATATTGTGTTGTACATATGGATTTTTTCCAAAACTTATGTACGGAATATAATTTGATATTTAAAAGTGACTTTTCCGTGAAGGAAAACATCGTGAGAGACCCTAATCCCAACAAGGTCTCGTTTTCCCTCTGGCTTGAAAAGTCAGATGGCAGTCGCTTTCGTAAAACAAGTGCCTACGCCAAATCTTGGGATTAGGCGCCAAAGCGGACCATGGGCTCTTTTGTGGCACAACCGGGAATAACGCTAGGAGAATGATCTGAATTATAATAGCCTAAAGACGTCCATTGCTGGACATAGGGCCTCCAAAGATTGCCGGCACCGGCATCCAGCGGACTCCCGCGACCTATAACAGTTCACCTTGTAGGGGGGTGTGGGGGGGGGTCTAACCACGTTGCACCTTCCGGTATTTGTTCGCCACTTGAGAACCTTTCCGCCTCATAGCCATCGGGTCTAACATGCAATAATAATAGCAAAACACTGTTTTTGCAATCTGGCACTCGTAGGGTACGGTCGATGTTAGACATGTTTACACTTTAGCAGTGTATTTATAGCTTTGGATAGCGAAATCCATACTTTGGCGAAATTGCAGTTTTTAAAATACAGCATTTTACGCAATCCTTCTGATTTGATCAGTGTTTTCACAATAAAAGGGAGTACATATAATTATTAACGAGTACACTTATATAAAATACTTACCTATATTTATGCAACAGAAGAAAAGGCATTGATATGTAACTTTTCAAGAACATTGCTTTGGTTTAATATTTAAATATCATTATTGCAGTGAAGGAAAAGATCGTGAGGAATGGCTGCTTATGCCTGAGAATAAATTAAAGGGTGTTTGTGAAGTCCCCAACCCGTACTAGGTCGGCGTGCGGTCTACGACCCATTCCCTCTCAGCCATAAAAGGAGGCCCGTGCCCAGCAGCGGGAAATTTAGGCTGATGATGTATTGTTCGTTATAAAGACGACTATTCAAATAAGACGGTTATCTCCAATCCAATAATAATAATATAAGCCCCGCCGGCTGCGGGGAGGGGCCTAAGCTACCGGTGCTCAGTAACAGGAACCTCCTGGAAATACGCGCAGTCCAGGAGTACTGCCTTCTGTATTTGAACCTTTACCCAGCCATCTAGCGAGTCTCTAAAGGTGTTGGTCAAGGCGGTTATTACAATTGGTTCAGTGAGCTGTAAAACTCGAGACAGTCTTTAAAAAAAACGCGTTTTCGAATATCGAAAAAGTGACTCGACCAAAATAAACGATATAATCAACAAACCTGCTCACAAATTCACGAGGATCGATTGAGAAACGCTACCTGTAGAGGAAACATCGAGACAGTAGAAAGGCGTGACAGCTGGGCAGACACCGGACACCCACAAACGAAATTCGTTCGTTCGCTTCGCTCGCTCGATGAATACGTTAACGTAAGTTCTCCCCCTTAACTGTGGCATCAGACACGTTGCACTATAACATTCGGGCTTTTAACTCTGTACCTTATACTACTTAGTTCGGGTTAGATATATTGCTGATCTGTGCTTTCAATTTCACGCGTCGTTTTGTGTCAAAATTGCCATTGTACCTTTTACACTTAGGATTGATGATGTCTAGATTGTCAGGGGTTACTAAGGTTTAAGAATCGTTTTATTAAACCATAATAGGCTTTAAATTCGCATCCATTTCACATTGCACGTAGAACTGATGGCCGTTGGGGCGGATAGGTTGCGACCACGTACTGGAAGACGCAGCATGGGTATTAGACCGCACAAGGTGGACTGATGACCTGACCCCGTAGCATGGACGGCCTTATCACACGATAAGTGACAAAATAGAGCGTCCGTCACTGGCTGACACCGTTCAATAGAACGAGACGGACGCTCTATCTTGTCACTTATCGCGTGATAAGGCCGACCATGATACGGGGCCTGGTAAAGGTCGCAGGAGTTCGCTGGATGCGGGTGGCGCAGGACCGGTCATTGTGGCTCTCTTTGGTCATGATGACGAGGCTTTTAATTATGTAGGTTACATGATTAGACTTTGTGGTTTACGGTCTTAAACAACATTGAGAGACATTAACTGCCAGGAACCTTTCGAGTCCGTCAACTTCGCTCCTCTGGCAACCTTTCATTATCTATTCCGCCTCACCGTACTGGTTTTATGTCCAATTCCTTCTCCGTCCAAGTAGCTCGCCTATGGAACCATCTCCCTGTCAAAATTCGGCAATCTCCAAACAGGTTTGTCTTCAAAAAGTCCTTACAAAATTTATTTGCTGGCAGATCTAAAAAATAATCTATCAGATTTGTAAGTTTCATCTGTATTCATATGTATGTGTATGTATGTATTAATATGTATATATTGTTGTATCATTTTATATTGTATTGTATCGTATTCTACTATATTATTATTCATCGCATCCTTAGACATTTTATAGAGTTTTTGTTTTAAATTAAGTTGCACTGCCCACATTTTATCTGCTTTGCCTTAAGGTTGACTGGTAGAGAATGCTTCATAACATTAAGTCCGCGTTTTGTACTATAAGATATTCTTTTGTGCAATAAAGATTAAATATAAATAAATAAACCTAGCGGGAGCCTACGCCGTATTCGCTTTCCGCTACATACGGAAAAAACGAGATCTGCTACGAGCGTAGCGCGTAGCGATTTTTGGCTGTGAATGTTTTGAATCCTCCAGAGATTGGCGAACCTTTCCATATATTTCACACCTCAAAAAAGGCGAAAGCATTCGGAGTGTTAAATATTCATATTAAGCTTCATCGCACATTTCTGGTCCTTATCCAATATTTTAAGGCAATAAAATAATAATTAAAATATTTTTCGATACTTTTCACAATATCGCGCTAATAATTCAATTCAATTCAAATAATTTATTTCAGGCTTGCACCGATAAGACAGTGTCAGTAATATACAGTAAAATCTTAATCTATAGTTGGCGACAAAAATATGTTGATTTAGTTAACTAAGTGTTGCGAGGACATGGGGGCCGATTTTTGACTTTCGAGCGCTCGAAAATTAAATAAAAGTAAATGCTATTGTAGTGTCATAATCACAGGCCCTTACTTTCTACCGATAGAATTGAATACGAGTGGTCAATACCGCACGTTTTTAAATTTTCTATCGTCATTTAAAAGTAGAATTTCATAATATTTGTCAGTTTTCGAGTGAAAGAGTCGAGCGCTCGAAAGTCAAAAATCGGTCCCATGCACTGTGTCCATAAACGCATGAGCGCGGAGTCCCAGCGGTCCGCGAACGCACTCAGAATCCTGTTGGTGCTGCACTGTACCCGGGCTAGCAGGGACGCGCAACGCTTGCGCATAATGGCGTCGGTCCGCGCCTCCGCGAACATACCAGTGCCATGACAGACCCTTCAGTATTCTGAACGCGTTGTTATATTGGAAACGCAAATCACTATATGTCAACTGCGTAAAATTGACCCACAAACCGCACGTGTAAAAGGACTGGCAAAACGCTTTGAATTAGGTTACCTCGACTGGTTGTGAACAACGTGCGAGCCTGCGACCCAACATATTGCATCGGACGGCCAGCATCGGGCTGCCAGCGACCTGCGTTCGCTCTCTACATCACAATTATCTTCTAAATCATTGGTGACCCAGTGACACAAGTATTTTTATTTTGGTACCCTGTTTAGGGGTGCACACACAGTGAGATATCAGGAGCGTTTGAATAGGACTTGGAGCCTGCCTTAAAGATCATCATCTCGCTTTTCTTGACATTATACTTGAGTCCATGTCTATTATAATCCACCATATTGTTTATTTGTGACGTCACAGAGCATAGGTCGCCTGTCCTGGGTTGACATAAGGTTTCTAACGATACCTCACACGTCTGAATCAGGCGTTGAGTAGTTCTAGTAGAATACATCTCACATACATACACCCTGAAAACATTGTATTTAAGTACTCCTTTTTGTTCTGCAGCCGCGTAAAAAATATACCTACACGTCTTTGAAGTCAACGTTACAAGACCAATTCATTCTTAAATCACGACATTAATTCATAATGTTATTTTCATTATGACAGCCAAAAGAGCAAGTTAGAGCTGTAATTCATTACCCCTCCACCGTCAGCACAATTACGACCCTGACGAAACATTATCTAATTATCACGAGAACTTACATACGTATTCCTTTCATTCATTTGATGGCTATTCATCAAAAATCACTCCGTCCCTGTAACTCAGTAACGGGGACCCTCGTCAAAAAAGTATAAGTGAAATGAAACAACAATAATTTGTCGCCAAAACAATTAGTCGCGGAAAGGGACGATGGAGAAAATAACTTGATTATCAATTACGAGAGAATGGAAATCTTATTTATCGCGTCTGTGCGGGAATGAGAATTTAGGATTTTCATGCTTATATTAGGGGCCAGGAAATCACAACGACTACTAATAAGGTGCTGATAGACTTAAGTACAAAGGGCTATGGAGAGGGCTATGTTGGGAGTTTCTCTGCGTGATCGCATCAGAAATGAGGCTATCCGCAGCAGAACCAAGGTAGCCGATATAGCCCTCCGAATCGTTAAACTTAAGTGGCAGTGGGCGGGGCACATAGCACGTAGAACCGATGGCCGTTAGGGCGCAAAAGGTTCTCGAGTGGCGACCACGTACCGGAAGGCGCGGCGTGGGTAGGCCCCGCACAAGGTGGACTGATGACCTGGTAATGGTTGTTGAGTCCGCTGGATGCGGGTGGCGCAGGACCGGTCACTTTGGCACTCTTTGGGGAGGCCTATGTCCGGCAGTGGACGTCTTTCGGCTGATATGATGACACTTAAGTATTACATGTATGAGAACATGGAGCATTCGCTGTTTTTAAATATGTCAAACTTAACAAGCATAGAGCTCAAGCGTCGCTAAGAACATTTTCGCGATCAATCTGTCATACGCTCTAGTAGTTAAATGCTGTGTGACTATGACGTAACAGTAGCAAAACTGCTCGGCTCAGAAAAATGGTCGAAGCTAATTAATTTACTGTCGTTTCGCTAGAATGCTCGCTAGATTGCTATCTAGAATGCTCGCTAAAACGCTCGTTTATGTGGTGACCTTTTACCTGTGTTGCTAAAATGCTTATTACAAGTCAATACTCAAGTGTACCAGCACCTGAGATGTTGAATGATAATTAAATCAGCAACGTCTCATGAAAAGTCAATAATAGTGACAAGTTCGAAAAATAAGTGTCATCACGATTTCCTATGATCAAATAGTGTAATTTTTTAGAGTTCCGTAGCTAAAATGGCAAGACGGACCCCTTTATAACCCATAAACTTGCAGTTTAGGTGTATTTTTTAGCCGCTACATAGTTAAGTAATCAAATTTCAATTTTTCTTTTTTTAGGGCACGCCAAACAATATTTGACTGGAAGTAAAAAAAACCGGACAAGTGAGTGTCGAACTCGCCTATCAAGGGTTCCGTACAACTTTTTAATTTAATTACTAATGTATGTATAGTCAGAATTATTACTTCTAGGCCAATGGAATGCACCCTATAGAGTTTGATTCCCTTGAGTGTTGAAATATACGTTTTTTGCGGCATACACGGCCGTATCTTTTTTACCTTAACTTACAAGTTTGTTTTTTGACAGCTTTAAGGGACTGTAGACTTGGGTATATGGTTTTAATTTCAACTCGATACTTCCACGCGTTCCCGAGATAAAAGGTCTTGACAGACAGACAGATGGACAACAAAGTGATCCTATAAGGGTTCCGTTTTTTCCTTTTGTGGTACGGAACCCTAAAAATATACTTATATCACCGTAGGTAAACAAGTGGTTCGTCAATCAATGGTCTTTATGTATTTTTTAAAATTTCTCCGTATTTTTTGTTTGAGTGAATAATATATTCGGAGATTAATTCACAAGAATTTAAAATTGTGAACCACCCCCTGACGTTCAAGCACACGAAAATATCATGAATACATTTTAAAAACTTTAACGTTTTTAAATTACCTTCCTTAACGAAAAGGATGTATGTTTCCTATGAAGATGAGACTTTTTTAACTTGCAATATACCTCTAGGATAGTTAAATTCAATGTAGATTAACTAGTAGAACCTGGTACCCTGAAGTGTGTGGTCCGACACGCTGTAACTAGAACTATGCCTATGGCTCTATTAGGGTCTTTAATGAATGCTAAATGAAGCAATAATACAATATTATAAAGATTAATACATTAATCGTCATCATCATTGGATATGAATCGAAATTATATGGACACCTGAATAGAATATAATAGTACATAGTTTCATCGACGTTTGTACGTAACAAAACGTAATATTTTCATATTTCTCAGTAAATTAAGCACGTGTTGTCGCTACGATGCTGGCGCAAACACTACGCACAATGAGTAAAGTTGGTTCCAATAGGGAATAAATACGTAAGCGCACGATTGAAAGCAAACCTTAAGTTAATGATTGTAAGGTATAATTTCGTTTACGTCAAGCACATCGAGCGAATGATGCAGATCGAGCGCTTCGAGCCAATCAAGCGATTCAGACCTTTTTAGTCTATATAAGACCGGCACACCGAGTAGACGGATTCATTCTTTCTCTAGCGAACTGTCGGATTGTCATTGACTCTGGGTCGAGCTTAAATTCGTTGATACATTATTGTTGTGGCGGGAAGGTTCAATATTGTGCATTTGCTTTGCATAGTATTGAACTATTCCACTACTTATTAGATTCTGAGTTTATTCTAAGGTTCAGTATTGTGCAATTATGTTGCATAGTAATGAACTATTTCACTTTCTGTTAAATTTTGGTTTTATTTTAGATTATTTTATTATTATTTCGAACCAGAGCAAAGTCCTAGTTGCATGGTCAACTTAACGAAGTGCATTTCCCCTGACGGTGACAAGGAAATATACTTCGGGATCCTGTTAGTAGTAGGCCAGGTTTGAGAGAAGCCTGGCACCATTTTTTTAACATCACAGATGGTGTAGCCTATCTTTGATGGGCCTCTCACTCGTCTTAAGGTTGGCCACAGGCTGAAGCGAGAAGATCGCCATTTCCCATAAGTTGATCGCTAGGATTGTTATCCACTCGTTGAGGTCTTGTGTGTGCTTAAGGCTTGGTCTTTTATTGAATATATATTTATATGTTATAAAAAAGGGCGTGCATTTCACAGAACCCTTAAGTCCACGGACACGTTGTGTTACACAGGCTCTAGGTTGCATTCTCGGACTAGCCTTCCGAACGATTTACAGCTTAGGTCCCTAGCTTAGAACATACACATCACATAATCACATCGTTACGCAAGTTGTTTGCTAGCAGAGCCGTAGATTCTTAGTGTTTCTGTTCTCTATTTTCGTCTGTATATATATTTATATATGTAGGTATTTATATTTGTATGTATTTTTATTTATTTGTCTATTGTTGTCATTTATTATAAATGTATGTTTAATGTGTGTTTATATCTGTAGTTGCACCCACCGCCCACAATTTGTCTCCTTTGCCCAAAGGTTGACTGGTAGAGAATTCTTACGGCATTAAGTCCGCCTTTTGTACGACAAGTTGTTCTTTTGTGCAATAAAGATTAAATAAATAAATAAATAAATAACGTTAAAAGTAATGATGAGAGTATTGCATAGAGTAGTTTAGGACTTAGTGGTAGGTAGGCTTAGGAATAGAGTCAAACACCGTAATAGGGTATTAGGAATACTATTCTTAGGGATGGATAATTAGAATGAAGGTTTACAAATCAAATAGCATTTATTTGAAGGTTTAATTGCAATTATGAGTAACTGAATAGGAATTAGTTATTGTGTGTGGATTGGGTTCCGTATATTATTACATATGAAATATTAAAGGTGTAATAATTATATTGCATATTGTCATCAAGGTATTATACTTCCAGTTATGATTAGGATATCAGAATTGTTTCAAAAGATGAAATGATTCTAGGCTAATGGCAAGCGGAGCAGTCCATTATGTCTAATATTAAGGTATCGAATTATCATGAGTGGAATATACTCATTAAGTATTTAGGGTAAACTTCAGGTTCAATATTTCATATTTAATGGACGGTATACCTCAGTATTACAAATATCTTCACTAAAGCAGGTTTATAGGGATCTAATGGATACATTAGTCTCTATATAAAGGGTGGAATAATGCTTTAATATATAATTTTCCTTGAATGAAATAATATTCAATTGTTAGATCTGATGAGTTTGTTGAGTTCTTCTTCTCATCAGAAATTAGGTACGAAGCACAGGTAAATTCAAAATGTTAGGAATACCTATTAGAAACAAAATATAATAAAATGGGTATTTAATTAGCTAGATGGCCAGACCCACTTCCAGACGGAAATGGTAGCATAATATGGATGAAAGAGAATCGTCCATACTATAATAATAATAAACAATTAGCTAGCTAGGTTGTCTGATTTGATGATATGATTATAATTTGAAGCAATGTTTTGGTATATTAATTTAAGAAAATATTACATGTTGAGAAAATATAGATAAAACTACCATTACGTTAACCGGCCACGGTAGGATCTGGTTGGGGTTTAGTAACCAAAAACAAATTTTATTTATTACATGGTTATTTTCTTGAACTAGGATGCAGTAGGTGTACGTAGGGTTGAGTAGGTAGGAAGGAGTCAAAGTCTAATTTGCTACACATAAAAGAATTTAGGTTGCTCGGAACATAACGTAGACACTAGACGATCTATTGGCCAAATCAAATTAATTATAATATCATTTATATTTCTTTAGGTTAATATATATTTTAGAAGCGCTCGGGTGCTTGCATTTTAGTGACATGGCTCTAGGTATGTTTAAGTGACATCGCACTTGGACATTTTTTTATCTTTCCAGCGTTTTCGGCAATTCATAAAAAGTGTCTTGACACTCAGTCAACGTCCCGATTGAATAGAAACCTGAGGGCTGACGTAATGTTTCGAACGTGCGTTAGTCACTCACTTGCTAATGGCAACCACAGTTGGCAATTTCGCGCACCCCTAAACTGATAGTGGAAACTGTGGTTGCCAAGCGAAGTATGGGCTTCTTTGATAAAGAAAAATTGAAAGCAATTTAGGCTACCTTTTTTTTTAAAAAAAAGTGAGCGTTCAGTCAATCATTATTCCATATAAAAATTAACTTTTAGATCTAGCTAACGTACGTACAATGCGTTACGTCGACCTGCGGGTTTCAGAAAAGTGTTCTCGGTAAATTGATTCAAATTACTCATAATCTGATTTCATACAAACGGTAAAATGTATTTTAAAAATATAACTTAGTTTCTTTAGAAATACTTTATCAGAAACTTGCAACAAATGTAACGTCGAATGGACTACGATTATTAAAAATGTGTTTCACGATACGCCCGCGGTCTACCTCTACCACAATCAAGGACTTTCTGAGAAAAAGATTATTACATTAATTCTAAATGTAGGACGGCAACCGTTTCCTAGACTTATTTGTACAGTAGACGTCAAATATAAGTATACGTTTATTGCCGTATTACAATGGAATAAGGTGCAAAGGTGAAAACATATTTTAGATAGCTAACCTTTTCGAAGCTTCTGTAGTTACGGATGTACACAAAATAAAAGCTCTGTTTTCATCCATTTAGGTTATTGTGAAAATAAATGGTCAAATACTTTTCCGAATGGCAGATATATATATTTGTGTACCAACCATACCAATGTCATCTTAATTTTATGTTTTCCCTGAACCTCCTCCTTGTGTCGTGTTCCTGATTGCTGAGGGTCGTTAACTCCCCGATGTGAAGTTAGTGTTTTTCGCACTACGTCTCTTCATCTGTTCCGTTCCTTAGCAACTTGGAGTGCTTCATGCAAGTGGGAATCCAGTGTCGAGCGTAGGTATTTGATCGGCCTCAAACTCCTTCCTCCTCCAGAACATAATAACTCAATTAATTTGTATGGATTTATTCATGTACAATATTTTAATTGTGTGTGAAATGAATGACTTAAATCTAAAATTTTAAAATATCTTATCAGATTATAACATTCGAAATAAAATAAAAAAGTATGTCAATGTTCAGTTAAATATTTCACAGAATCGTCAACAGAATAAAGACTCCTTTAACAGCAATGCTCTCAGTTTATTTTTAAACAGGTCTTTCACTCACCAGGCAGCTTGTTGTAGACTTGACTGCAGTGTTTCCGTGCAATAAAACTTTACTTTAACCAATTATAAAACAAAATCGAAGATGGGGACCATTTGGGCCCATGGCGTAGGTCATCATCATTATCATCATCATATCAGCCGAAAGACATCCACTGCTGGACATAGGCCTCCCCCAAAGAGTGCCACAATGACCGGTCCTGCGCCACCCGCATCCAGCGGACTCCCGCGACCTTTACCAGGTCATCAGTCCACCTTGTGGGGGGCCTAACCACGCTGCGCCTTCCGGTACGCATGGCGTAGGTATAAAACGTTTAATATACGATATAATTTATTTGATGATACGTTACTACCTATAATTTTTGGCCAAACCCATGATCTTATAGACGACCATAGGTATAGTAATAGCAAAATTGCAATCAATATCATAAAATAATATATTTATTATACACGACTAGACCCCGTGTGGTATCGGGTTAGAGTAGCAGGGGGTGCTTCTTCTTATGGGTGTCGTATTAAAAGAACTGGGTTGAAGTGCGTTGTAAGCGATGGGCTAACAACCTATCACTGCGATATCAGATATTGTCGATCTTTCATATACACATTTATGCTAAAAGTGGCACAGGAACATGAGTTTCATGTGCCTTGCCTACCCATTTTGGGAATGAAGGCGTGAATATAAGTTCGTTCTATAAGTGTATGCACACGACTAAAGCCAACTGCGCCCCACAGCTGATTCCCTCTCATTTACGTAGTGTCCCGAGCCCAGCAGTAACATAGGCTGGCCATCATAATTATATCACCAATTGTAAATGTTAACACTACTTAGCCTCTAGACAAAGGAACCAAAATGGATGCCACTAATGAAGCCTCATTAATATTCAACGCATTCTTATAAAAAAATTGTCCTAATTACAACTTGAAAATGTCCTGAGGGTTTTTTCTATAAAATAAATTAATATTATTATAGGGATCCGGCTAGGTGGAACAATGAAGGCAATTTGCTATAACGGAGTTAGGAGTACTTAGCTTTGCTGCGAGCGCGACTTCGCGAAGTTTAATAGTCGTCGCATTATTATTTCGGGGCTCATTTTACTGCAAGTGATTGTAAGTATTCTTATGCAACATTATGATGTACTACCTAGTTTCTGTCCGCGAGTATACACATATCATATTCTAAGATGGGTTCACAATTCTACAGTCGTAACAGCAAAAAACCAACAAAAAATGACAGCAATGGCGGCAATTCTATCCTATGTCAAGACGAATGGTTTTTAAATCACAGACAAATGAATGAAGTCCCTATACTCGTGTCGGATGATCAAAAACATACTGAATTGACGTTTCGTGTCGATAACTGTTTTAATAATCATGGATACTAGAATAATAGAGACCCCACTTGAGCTTTGACAGCTGTTCCAAATTTAAACTCATAACGTTACATTTTTTTTAATGGCTTAGATTTTACCTATTACAGACAAGAAAGTTCTCATTGTAAAATCGGTTATAAATAATGCTGGCCATTTACTATGGTTTCTGAACGCATTTTAGAGCACTAATGATACGAGCATGAGCGTGGATATAATCTATTTTAGTTCCGGTAACAAGGACGAGAGAGTAGAAAGTTTTTCTTACAGTCTCTAATTGCTTAATTTTTTTTTTTTTGTATTTATTCAAATGAAAACTTACATACTATACAATTATATTGTCGCCAAACTGTTACGTTTGATGGCGAGACGCGCTACATTTGAATACAACTTAACTTAACCTATTAAACTCATCTTACATACACACACACCCACACAATCATGAAAAGTCGAGAAGACATTTCTTTAGTCTAGTTTTTATCATAGATTTACTTAATTTAGGACTTTCTCTTAGTAAACTACCAAAGTACCAAAAATATTCAATAAAATTATTGAATATTTTTGGTACTAGGTACTTTGAACTTCTTTTGCCATAATAGTTTTTCATTTTCGGCTGTACTATCTTTTTTTCTCTTACACTTAGTATTATATTTATTGTTAATTAATAATTTGTACTTTCACTTACTTATTTACTTATTTACTTTGTACTTTGTATTATATTTCTACAGGGCAGCGTTCGGGAAGCTACGGCACATCTTTTCGTCCAATATTCCGCAGTGTCTCAAGACGAGAGTCTTTGACCGGTGTGTGTTGCCAGTGATAACATATGGCACTGAAAAGTGGTCGCTTACTATGGGCCTCATAAGAAGGCTCAAAGTCACCCAAAGGGCTATGGAGAGGGCTATGTTGGGAATTTCTCTGCGTGATCGCATCAGAAATGAGGCTATCCGCAGCAGAACCAAGGTAGCCGATATAGCCTTGCGAATCGCTAAACTTCAGTGGCAGTGGGCGGGGCACATAGCACGTAGAACCGATGGCCGTTGGGGCGGAAAGGTTCTCGAGTGGCGACCACGTACCGGAAGGCGCGGCGTGGGTAGGCCCCGCACAAGGTGGACTGATGACCTGGTAATGGTTGCTGGAGTCCGCTGGATGCGGGTGGCGCAGGACCGGTTACTTTGGCACTCTTTGGGGGAGGCCTATATCCAGCATTGGACGTCTTTCGGCTGATATGAGGATGATGATGATGAAACTAGTTTCGGACCAAGGTATGGCGGAACTCATCCTACTAATATTATAAATGCGAAAGTTTGGATGTTTGGATGTTTAAATGTTTGGATGATTGGATGTTTGTTACTCAATCACGCCTAAACGGCTTACCCGATTTGGATGAAATTTTGCACGAAGATAGTTGGATTAAAATATAGGATAGTTTTTATCTTGGGCCCACGCAGACGAAGTCGCGGGCGGAAGCTAGTAGTGTATAAAAAGATACATGTTATTCCAGTATGCTGTTTTAAAATGCTACGTTTACTACGAAAAGCTACGGTAGCCTAGTGGTTCAGGCATGCGGCTGTCAAGCGGCGGTCGTTGGTTCGGATCCCGCCTCATACCAATGATTTTTTCGGAACTTATGTACGGAATATTTAGCGTTAGCTTTTCGGTGAAGAAAAACAGCGTGAGGAAACCGGTCCGGTCTAGTTTTCCCTCTTGGTTGGAAGGTCAGATGGCAGTCGCTTTCGTAAAATTGGGATGGAAGCAAACTACGTTTGTATGGAGACTCTTAAAGTTTGGGAATGGAGGTGACAGGTTTGCCATGTTTTTTACTTTTACTTTATATACCCTATTATAATCAATATAAGTGTCTCTGTTTGGCCTTGGTAGAGAATTCCATTTGGCATTACGTCCACCATTTGTACATTATTTTGATTTTGTGCGATATAGTTTAAATAAATAAATTTTCTTTCATTATAATAAAGTTGACAGGTGTGGTGGCAACTATTGGAATTAGAGCCTCAATCATAATATACGATTACCTTAAAGCTAAAAACACACCTCTGTTTGACACCTTAAACGACTGATAAAGAAAAAAAAAACACTTACAAAGAACAATGTTCCCAGCTCAACATAGTAGTTTAAATGCGGTGTCGGAATCTAGAATCACTTCTGTCTGGAAGTGCATATACGTGTTCAGCTGAGAACAGCAGTTCAAAATAGCATTGTCTAGTTATTTTACGATCAGGGGTACCACGTAACGTTCCCAACGCGCGTTAGGACCAGTCCAACTGTCATTTTCACCTGCAGGTCAATCACGAAACGCATTGTACACGCGTCAGGTAGATCGAAATGGCACTTTTAACACTGAAAAATGACAGTTAAATTATTCAAATGCGCGTTAGGAAGATCAAACTATAACTTTCCATATAAAATTTGTCATTTAGATTTACCTAACGTTTGTGCGTTACGTGATCGACCTGCTGCTTGAACTAGAAAACAAAAAGTACTTACTTACTTCTGAATATTATGTACTTATTTGGGTGAATGACCTTTTATCTGGCACTAGTGGCCATGGCTACGTCTCTTTCTTTTCTAATTACACCGCCTATAAAGAGAAGGATAGTCTATGTCGCCGCGACACAGCTCGTGGGCCGCCCGGTGATATTTGTGCTCGGTTATTTTTTGGAATTGTGATGCGACTAATCCATGAAATATATGAGTTGACATTTTAAACCCCTTTTGATATAGGCCATCTTATCCATGTCAGAAGTCATGTTGTAAGAATTAAAACAAAAACTATCGTATTGTCTCCTGGCTAAGACGAGTTACACAATAGCGGACACGTACGTTTTTTGTATCAATCTGGTCATTGCCCAATCCTCGGCGTCCACAATGGACTAGCATAACTTATTCAATTGAGGAATATCCCGCTATGGCTATTGCTTCTTTGGACAATTCATGTCATTTGTAATCGACTCAGCAAGTTTTAAGTGTAAAAATAGTATAGTCTTCTAGTAGTCTGTTATGTACTAATCTTAGAAAGATGAAATGTCTGTAAGCTTTGTAAGTTTGTATGAATCTCCGGAACCCCTTAATCGATTAAAAAAAAATTCACGTGTAGTGTGTACTCATAATGTTTCAGAATATACATATGTTTTATTTTATCTGGCGGGGTTTGCCTGCATTCTTTGATTGCTAATGCAGGTATTGACGCGGGCAGAGCCAGCGACACATGCAAAGTGTTGTTCAACAATTCATCATCAATGGCGCAATTATTCATAAAATTAATATGCCCACGCTTTGATCGCCTAAAAGTCTGAGTAATAAATTCGTTTTAACTTTCATCGAAATCTTCAGAACAAAGGTATAATTACACCTTAACTACTCCGCCCAAGTAAAACGGGTGCAAAGAACTTTGCTAAAACACCATCAGGCCAAGCGCTGGCAAGGTGCTCCTATAAATGAGTGCTATTAACTAGGAAGCCGTTTTGCCAAGTTTAAATGGAGCCGGTTCCAAACTTGGCCGATTGTATTTCAAATACGAGCGTTGTGTGTATTGTTCGTATTCTGATGGACCTTGGGAAGTTGTTTTAGATTATCAGTTTATCTTTTTGGCACTTTTGACAGTTCGCCTGGTCTTGAAATGTAACTTTTGTCATTTGTACAACACTCGCTGTGACTATTTGCTAGTTATTTCTAACATGCTTTTTTCTTGTATTATAAGGGACGAGTGACTAGAATATATTTAATAGGCAATTTATTGGCGACAGCCAAGTGGTTCAGGCATGCCGCTGTCAAGCGGTGGTCGTGGGTTCGAATACCGGCTTGTCAATGAGTTTTTCGGAACTTATGTACGGATTATTTACCGTTAGCATTTGGGAGAAGGAAATCGTCGTGAGGAATCCAGTCAAATCCCCATAAGGTCTAATTTTCCCTCTGGTTTAAAAGGTCGGATGGCAGTCGCTTTCGTAAAACTAGTGCATATGCCAAATCTTGGGCTCGAACCCGAGCTTCAGGAATACCGCTAGGAGGATGATTATCAAAATATAGACAAAGATAGCATGTTAAAAAATTGTCATAGGTACACTGACCTCTGTGGTGCACGCGCGCTTGCAGGCTGGCCGGCGCGCGTGCACCACAGCGCGCGTATTTTGTTAATAAGTATTGAGTTTTCTTCGTTCTGTTAAAATTCCGTTTGTCAACACGCTTTCTGTAAATTATTTACGCACGTTGCACTTATTGTTGTTTTGTGTAAATAGTTTCTGGTGAATATTATGTATCGTTAACTGTGTTTTGTGTGTTGTTCCTGTATTATATTTGTGTATTATAAACTGTGCAAAGACTATCCTGCGTGTTATTATTTCGCCATCGGCGGCCCGTCGCGTACAGGTGCTAGGTTTCATCCCAGCATTGTACGGGTGTAATGGACTGTGAATATTAATATACGCTGACGGATGATTACCTAACTTTTTGAACGCACGTTAGGACTCAACTGTCATTTTCCTATACATGTGATATTTAGATTACCTGACACACATAAATGCGTTACGTTTATTCGATTTGCTACACCTGATTGTGGTTGAAATTGTCTTAACGGTCGTTCAAAAAATAACATCTAAAAGACAAAAGAGAAGCAGCACGGGGAAAAATACTCAAACACCCACAACTTTGTGAGTTGGATGAGGACGCGGAGTCACAACGGACTACTACCAATTAACTAGGCTAACTACTGGCTAAGAATTTGGTCCTCACCCAGTTACCTTGTTAACTGGTTGGAGTCCGCAACAAGTGTGTGTGTGTGGTGTAGTACCTAAAAACCGTGCTTGTTTTTGTAGTACCTACTTTAAATACATTTACAGGTATTCTTCATGATTATTCGCTTTTTAGCCCCGACGCAATAAGAGGGGTGTTATAAGTTTGACGTGTCTGTGTTTCTGTCTGTGGCATGGTCCATTGTCTGTGGCATCGTAACTCCTAAATGAGTAGACCGATTTTAATGCGTTTTTTTTGTCGAAAAGCTCTCCTGATCGAGTTTGTTCTTAGCTACGTTTCGACCACAACGATGCAGTCGGTTTGGCGATATTAAATTTGAAATGAATAAGTCGGAGGTTTTTCAACTTTTATAAGCTGCAGTTTATTAAGTCAAAGATCGTGCATTTTTGCATTCCCTCAAATACGAGTGGCGAGAAAAGAAAATATGAGCTGCAGTCGCGAATTACTGAAAAATACATTTAATATAGCTTCATCAGTTCTAACACTAGAATTGGGTATTTTGTACATGTTAAAATGTACAACGTAGCGTTGCTATAATTATTGATAGAAAACCATCCAATTATTTCAATAAAGTGTTAATTACCAAATATATTTAAAATCACAAAGAGATACTTGAAACTTTCAAAAAAATCGTTAGTAAGATTCCGAAAGAATCCTTACACTTAAGTAAAAAAAAAATTGTACGCTAAATGTATTTCATGACCAAAACATCAATTTACGTCATTTGCCATTAAACGGTTAGTAGTACGAAGATAATATTGTGACATCTTAATACCATGTCAATTTGTATGAGACGTTTCAGCTGTCGCCAGAACATTTTGATCCACTCAGAAAACGGGTTCGAATGTCAAAAACAAACAGTTTAGATTCATTCATTATATTCTAAAAATTACAATATAAATATGCATAAATGACAATATTACAAGAATTTCTACCATGACTGTCAATTTTCAAAACTAATTTGCCAATAATTCAATTATGTAAGTGTAATGGAGGTGCAGATATTCGAACCATTCGGGGTTGCTGCCTTCGTGTATGCATGTAGCTTCGGCTTCAAATAACTCACACAGACTCATAGACTCAGACATGAAAGGATTATTTTCTAGTAATTGGCCGTCATTAAAAGTTAACGAAAACGCCAATTAGACCTTCACTTTCTTGAAACAGGCTTCGATTTTATAAACCGATTCACTTTCTGAATAAATGAGACCGCCACCAAAGCAATGGCGAAAGTTTAACAAAAAGGAACTTGTCTTCCGAAACAACAAGTAGAAACGAACAAGAAAAATCATTAAATCTTTGTCTGGGTATTAAAAACACTTGTCGTTTAAGAATTTTTACATTGTTCTCCTATAACTTTACTTCCGACTTACTTTTGATCCGATAGTCAAGGATCTGCTACAAAAGCAAAGAAAAACATCTTAAATCTATATAATAAGGAAGCCCCGTCACGTTTGGTAACACGTTAGCAAGTGAGAACTTCTTTTCCAATGCAATTAATACAATATCCTAATTACATACGTTGTGAGAATAAAGTCCGACATTCACTTCCGGAAAAATACATCTACTTACGAAAGATATTCAGCAATTGCGACCATCACTAAATCACGATGAATTACAAAGCCAGACGTTCACAAACGGAAAAACGTAACCCTCCTTCGGCAGTCAGGTAAAAATGTCCCACGTCGCAACTTTTGTCCTGATGTAGTGATGTCCGACAAAAGTTGCGACGTGGGACAGAGACGCAGACGCAGGACAGAGCGTGTAAAACACACGCTTGTCGCGTACATAGAGAAGTAATAAGTATAGAGGGAATCAAACACACGAATGACAAATTATGTAGTTAATTTATTCCCAGGGTCAGGTCAGCGTTCAGTCTTTAGTCATCTCAGCTACGAATTCCGATCTTGTACGCATTTTGGACTGGAGTAGTAAAATTAGTTTCAATGTTAACCCAGCATAGACCCAGGCTACATTCGTAGCGCTAAGATGATTTCTAGAGTTGACTATGTTATTCTCCCACCGTTTTTTTTTAAATGTAGTATTATTGATCCCGTACTCTCTGCAAGTTAAGAACCTTGGTGTTATTTTGGAACGCACTCTTTCGTGGGTGCCACATATGAATGAGGTGAGCAGGGAGAGGTTTGCTGCCGTGGGTTCTTTGAGAAGGCTTAGTATTTCCTTCCCATTGCTACCAAATTTGCACTTGCTCAATCACTTCTCTTCCCTTATGTAGATTATGCTGACGTTTCCTATATTGATCTCTCTGAGGAACATGTTAACAAGCTTGAGCGTATTCAAAACTTATGTATCAGGATCATATTTGGGTTGCGCAAATATGACCACGTATCCAGTTTCCGTTCGCAATTCAAGCAGCTTCCTATCCGATCCAGACGTAACTCTCACATTCTCGCCCACTTTTATGGAATCCTTTATAACCCTGCAACTCCTCGCTACCTCAAGGAACGCTATAAATTTATTTCTGCCAGGTCTGCTCAGAAGTTGATGCTTCTCAATGATGCCCCATCCAACTCTAAATCCTTACTAATATTATAAATGCGAAAGTGTGTGTGTGTGTTTGTCCGTCTTTCACGTCGCAACGGAGATTTTTGTATGGAGATAGTTTAGAGGCTGCAGAGTGACATAGTCTACTTTTTCCAGCGGGGAAACATCTAATTCCCACGGGAAAATTCAATATGTTACATTTTCCTATAACCACGCGGGCGAAGCCGCGGGCATCAGCTAGTTTTACAATAATTCCTTTACTTTGCGAGTTGATTGATTGTGGAGTTCTTTGCCTATTGAAATTAAACCTTCTAAGTCTCTTTCCATTTTTAACCTAGACTGGATTACTATTTTTCTCTTCCGTAACTATCATCATTCCTACATGGAGTAAGCTGTTGGTTTTCGACTGCGTGATACTGTTTCTATGACATTTTGTTATGGTATGTAGCGTGGTATGGTATGGTAGCTTTATATACATATATATATATACGTATGTTTTTATATACGTGTATAGTCTTTCTTATAGTTAAGTTGTTTATATTCTGTTTTTCTGTTTTCACCTTCTCAATCATATCATTTTTAGCATCGTCTCCATCACCTTAAGGTTGTCTGGAAGAGATCACTTTTTAGCGATACGACCGCCTGTTGTCTACCAATGTTTATGTTCAATTTACCACTATTAATAAAATGTGTTATGTCTGGTGAGCAATTAATAATATTTGTATTGTATTGTAAGCATAGATAACACAAGTGGGGTCGACATACAATGTCGTATCTCCTGTCTCTCGATAAAGCTAATGACCAAGTGATTGATTCTGTATAATTGACATTTCAATCTTAAATGTATATGGCATTATCATTAATTAAAATGTTAGTGATTGGACGTTTACCTTACAAATCAAGTGCGACATATTAGGTAACTGAAATATAAATTTATCCAGAACCTTCGATTCTCGATACGACCTCTCAAGTGGCGATCCGAGCAACACTGGCATCGTTTCTTTGATAGCCGACTTTGTTTTAGCTGTCGAGCTGCTTGCTCCGCCATAATTGGTCTAAGCCTTTCGCGTTATAGTTCAAATTCCGTTGGCACGATTAAAGTTGTTAGAGCTGAGTTATTTTCAAGTAACCGTTTGTTTATTCAAGACCCTGTGGGAAGTTTAAAAAGGATTGTATCCATTTTTCACGACTCAAACCATCCGAAGTAAAGTTTGCATATTGGACGATGTTAGGTTTGTTATGCAGCTTGATTATATGACTACGGTGGTGAACAAGCATACGGCCTGCCTGATTGTAAGCAGACTCTGAAGCCTACTTATACAACAAGAAGAGTCCCAAGCGCTCGACACCGACACTTTATTGATTTTAGGCTTTGTTATATTAATTTAAACTATTACGAACACACATTATTTTAAATAAACGGGACTTAATCTCTTTTTGAGACTTGAGAGTTCCCCGACGTTTCGGATTTGTCATAACCATTTGAAATCAGAAAATACAAAACAAAAAACGGTTACCTAAGTATAAAATGTCGCCCTAGCTCCGACTGGACCAGATTCATCTAACGTTTGGTATTCTTTGTATGAAAATATACGCTGCGCAATAACTTCATAACAGCATCGGCTCAGCTCGAACCAAGCTAACAGCGCGTGGGCAACTAGCTTTAACGCGCTTGCAATGGGTTGACGCTAGGTGGAGAGCGGAATGTATGTGCGGAGATTCTTAGATTGACTCTACACCCCTGCTGCCAGGTCCCCACTTAGAGGGCCAGGGCACTTGGGATTTGGAGCCCCCTCAGGGACGTTGTGTACTTGACCCGCCAGGTTGCCTGGACCCCTAGGCCTGGGCGTTGTAGGCCCAGGCGGAAATCCGGCTATGGTTTTATTTATTATATATTTATTTAATTCAGGAAACGGGGCGCACGTTTACTCGCCTGTTCATGATAATCTGTGTTTGATTCACATTTCGATCAAATCAAAATAAGTAAACGTCAAAAAAACTTATTTATTTATTTATTAATAACATGTAAACATGACATTACAGTTAAACCAATGCGTCATGAAACGAGATATAAAAAAGAAAAAAAAAACATATAATTACATTGGTACAGTTGATTGCATGTCATCCAGATCCATGTTCATTTAAAAAGCGCTAGCTTTTTTTTTAACATAATCTCTTTTTAAATTATTCTTAGTGCAATTTTGTATCGGAACATTGTACATTACTTTGAAATATTTTAACTGTGATTAATATTATTATAATACTAGCTTCTACCCGCGACTCCGCCCGCGTGGAAGTCGTTTATATCGTATCTCCATACAAACGTTCACCCCCCATTTTAGCGAAGTGGGGGGTTAGAAAGAGACAAAAAGTAGTCTATGTCACTCTCCATCCCTTCAGCTATCTCCACTTAAAAAAACACGTCAATTCGTAGCTCCGTTTTGCCGTGAAAGACGGACAAACAAACACACAAATACACTTTCCCATTTATAATATTAGTATGGATGCATGATCGCGTCATAACATAACTGATAAATTATTGAAATTCCATCATGTACCTATTCTGAAAAGACATTCAAATTATTGCGTCTGCCCTTTAAATTGAATATACCTGATCATTCCTTACTCTATTCAGAAACAATTTCCAATTGGCCAAACTCTTTGCCAAAGTCGGTGTCTGGTAATAGACTTAAAACTTAGCTAAGTATTTTAGTAGACTGATGAATCCTTTACTATGAATTAACCAATTCGTGTTTTAATCCCTTAGGCATGTTGATTTAAAATTACTATTCTTGAAACTTTTATAACTCGCGGCTCTGAGCTGTAGACTTCGCAAGTCAGTGTTTGTCAAACTGAATGTCAAAAAATTCTTTATAATTATCGAACCTGCTCACAAAATCTCACGAGAATCGGTTGAGAAATGTGACCTTTAGAGGAGAACCACTGGCTAGTTCAAGATACCTACGAAAGAATTTCGGCCCAAGCTGAAGAGAGAATTTCGTTCGCTGCACTCGCTCGTTCAGTAAATCTTGCATTTTAGGCCAATCCCGTCTCAATAACACGTCTCACTATAGGCCTGTACCTCTTGCCACTTCATCTATCCTTGCACTCTATCCTCTCAAGCACCTTGGATATGCAATTTCTCCTGAGCGGGACAGATACCGTCAACCGGGGGCATTAGGGATGGCGAGGGGAATAGGGACGAAAACCGGGAATGACATTTACCCGAACTTTCTTAATAACTAATGGTTTTACTGAAAGTAGGTACTTTCAATGGTGCAAAAGGTGTTCAGAATTTAATGCAGAACCTGTTTTAGACACGGTAAGTCAACATTATCTTTGTTTTGTAAAAATAGTGATACATGGAAAATGTTGAAAAAATCCGATGTTTATCGGAATGCAACGCGGGTTATTAGGGATGAGCGTGGGGTAAAAAGGCACGCCGTTGGAAGTTAATAGGAACGTAATAAGTTGAAATCGGGACGCTAAGGGGTGTACAGGGACGGGGCTGCCAAAACCTAGTCTCGTTTTGGTACAATTAGGTACATTCAGAGCTAGTAAGTACCTACATAAGCACCACTACCTACTTATTTGCCAGCTTATTATATTTGTGACAGCGCTAGCCATGTTTCCCTATTGGTACCCTTATTCGCCTCTATTGACCCCATATCCAGTATGAATAGGGACGGCCTGTTTTTTTTTAAAAAGAGGGTTTACATTTATTTTTGTATGAAAAATATTATTATGAGTGGGTTCTGAAACAAAAGATAAACGTTTTAAGACCTTAACTTTGTAAGCGCTTATAGAAATATTCCGATATAATCACGTTCAAAGTTCAAAATTGTACCTAATCACCCCGGTTCACGGTACCGCCGATATCATTCGCACCATAGAGATAGGATATATAGTGAGACACACACAAACACATACATGAGTGACAAAGTTACAATGTGTAATCTCGTGTCCCAAATCGCGTATCAGCTTTATTTTTATTTGTCACCAGACTCTCAAAACTCAATTCCAACTATGTCATCGCCCCTCCTGAAATTCGTAGAGAGGTGGCAAGTGCCGTGGAAAAGGGGAAGCGGGAGACTGACCAGCGCCACCCACTGTACGGTCATAAGGTCATAACCCGCCATCTGCCCGTCTCAAGAGCCGCAGGAGTTTCATGCGGAACACTAGCCCCCTGCAAAGCGACCCCTCAGATGCTCGCTGCCTGTTTTGGCGGACTCGATGCCCTCCGCCCGACGTCTACGTGCTAGCTTCGGAACAACTGCCACCCGGCCACAAGGAGCCATGGCCCATCTGGAGGGCGCGAAATAGGCTCAGATCGCGTGTTGGCCGCTGTAAGGTAGACATGGCCAGATGGGGACTGCATCGTGGCCAATCAACCCAATGTCGCGACATAATCCGGTATTTTCTTTTGAATTAGTTTAATGGATAGATTTTGAGTTGCTTTATCTGCTTGACATATTACCAGTGATATTTTCGTCATTACTTCAATGTTATTTGGAAGTTACCAATTTGTGGGAAATATTTTACTACCGACTACTACAGACATGTATTTTGCAACATGTGGGAAATATTTTACTTCTGACCGTTCATTAATCGTACATTTTCATACTTAAGGCATAATTTCATAAAATACTTAAAGTATTTTATGCTCATAAAACAAGTAAAATCTCGACTTCACGCTATAATTGGATAATGATAAAAGATTAATTGACTGAAAACCAGACATCCATATCTGTTTGAAGGATGATATTTCCCACATGTTTTTTTTAATGAAACAAACAATTGCATAAAACCTAATTAAGGCGTTTTAATACTTTACCTGCATAAAAAAAAAATATAAACATTTCTAACATCCCAATATTCACCCTCACGCCATGCCAATTTAAGGGATAAGTAACAACTTAGAAATGTTGGAAAACCCGCAACATTTTCATTTCAATGTTCAATATCTCAAAAGCAGTCGAACCGATTTTGTTGAAGCGTAGCTAAGAACCATCTCGATATCATCAGCTTTCGGACAAAACATTGAAATCATTCCATTTGTTTAGGAGCTACGATGCCATAGACAAACATACAGACACATCAAACGAAGCATACCTCTCTTTTTATCTCGGGGTTTCATCATCATCATCATCAGCCGAAAGACGTCCACTGCTGGACATAGGCCTCCCCCAAAGAGTGCCACAATGGCCGGTCCTGCGCCACCCGCATCCAGCGGACTCTGGCGAGCTTTACCAGGTCCTCAGTCTACCTTGTGGGGTGCCTAACCAAGCTGCGGTACGTGGTCACCTCTAGGGGGTTAAAAATAACTTATTGCAACAATTGTGGCAGCTAAATCGGATATAAGTAATACAAATTATCCCTATATAACTTTAAACACATTTCTAAACAAAAGGTTGGTATTCTAGAGAAGTGTTGTTACTGTTCCAGACTGCTGCAAACAATAATGCGTAATATTTCGAATTCATTATTTGGAAACTGATCCGGGCAAGGCAACATTCGTCCATAGTTAGACGCGTTACATTCCAAGTTTGCGTTGGGGTTAGAAATATTTCTCAAAAAATATATTAAATTATAGATATATTATAGGTACCTTTTATTTTAAATAATATGCGCGACAAATAATTCGTTGTTACTTTTTATACTTAACATGACAGTATTGATAAGATCCGTTTTATATTAGTATAGGAGTAGGTATCCATACCTTCTTAAATCTTTTCAAAAGACTACATTAAATTTGAAGCAGCACTCTCAACATGAAATGATAAATCGTAATTTGATCATCCATAAGCAGACGCTGAAATGAAATTGTTGCTAGAAATTTGAGAGTGAGCTCGAGACGACTGGCTGGGTGTCGAAATTTGCCGCTCTTGGCTGCAGAACAAAGAACTGCGTGGAGTAATAATATTTGTGGAGATTTTTTATAAATGACATTGCCGCGAATCCATAGTCCGTTTGTACCAATTCAAAACTATTTATGTCACATCCAAACCTAGTGTATTTTGAGGACAATACACTACACTTCCACTACACCAAGTCTTTTTTTTATTATACAGGGAATACGAAGATAGTTGAAATTATTTACGTTATTTTGAGGTTATATTTTTGTTTACACACAATTTTGACGTCAAATGCTATTTACCAACCTATTTAGTTACAAATTAAAGTGACTTAAACTCACGTGGATAAATACGCCATTCAATAATGTATACATCCATAAATAAGCAATACGAGTATAATGGCGTGTCAAAAAATAGTACATTACTTTGGCGCACGTCTATCATGCGACGGCCACGACATACTCTCGATTTTTCTTGCACTATATCTCTTGTTCTAAGTGTTCTAATAAGAAAGAGACAGATAATGCGAAAAAAATCGAGAGAGCTCGCACACCGTCGCATGATAGCCGTGCAGAGGTCGGGAAGTAAGGGGTTGGGTTGCGGATAGTTATGAGACTGGCAACCCCTTTTTACGCCGAGGTATGTATAGTGCTTTCCTCAAACATGGAATGAAATAAATAAAAGAACTCGAAGAAATCACTTTAATTTTCATGGCTGAACGCCGTGATGTTGTGCCATAAATTGTGGAAAAGAAATTAAGAAACCGGCCAAGAGGGTGTCGGGCCACGCTCAGTGTAGGGTTCCGTAGCCCGTTCCGTAAACCGAATGTATGAACAAGAGAGTTCAAATTCCCAATCAAATCGACCATGTATTATAGACAGACACAATACAAGCAATACTTGGCGAACAATTTTATTATTAGACAACGAACGACCAAAGACAACTAAGACAATTCGAAGGCGACAAATTTTCGACCTAATGTATGGGCGCACCTGCTCCGACCCCATTAAATCAGGAAAAATCTTAACAGCGCCATGTACAATGTCAGCGTTCCGCATACAGCGACATCTATCGGCAAGTTAAGTAAACTATTGTGCGCGAGCTTAAAGTATGGAAGATGATTTTTATGGGATAATTCTTTATTGCGTGAACCGATTTTCACCGTTTTTTTACTTTATTTGAAAGCACGTCATTTCATTGTGATTTTGTAGAAATTAAAGGTACAATAAACAGCTGCTTATACGGTTAAATTACAAACTTAGTTCAGAAATTATTTTGTAATTTTTTTCAAAAACTATTTAACCTATCAAGTTCAAAATAATTTTCCTAGAAAGTTTTTATAAAGTTCTACTTTTGAGATTTTTTCATATTTTTAAAACTTATGGTTCAAAAGTTAGAGGGGGGGGGGACACATTTTTTTTTACTTCTGGAGCAATTATCTCCGAAAATATTAACATTATCAAAAAAATATTGTAGCAAACCCCTATTCATTTTCAAATACCTATCCAACAATATATCACACGTTAGGGTTGAAATTAAAAAAAATACTCCCCACGTTACGTATAGAGGAGGTACCCTAATAAAAAAAAAACACTTTTTATTTTACCACTGGTGTGATTGATATACATATTAGTACCAAATTTCAGCTTTCTAGTGCTAACGGTTACTGAGATTATCCGCGGACGGACGGACAGACAAAGCGAAACTATAAGGGTTCCTAGTCGATTACGGAACCCTAAAAACCATCTTGCAATGGCATTAGGGATCTCTCGTCTCGCTATGTCAATATTTCATTGCGTTTGAGATTTTTTTTATGTTATGCAGAATTGAATGGATTTGAATGTACTATCGACAACACAGCTAACTGACCATCGGTGCACCTTAAGGACATTGTAATAAGGTTCTATATGAACACAGGATGGTCAGTTAACAGTGTTGTCGTTTGTACTTGACAGCGAAAGTTAATGAAGTTCAAATTTACCAACAATTCACATCAATGCAAAACCAGTTAAAAAAATAGTACAAATGCAAGTGGCAAAAATTAATGAGCAAATGGTGACACGAGCTCCTCACCCAACGAGGACAGTATGCAAAAAGAGACCCTTCAGGGAGTGTTTCGCTTATAAAGGCTTCATGGCGGGGGGAAGGTGCCAATGACGTAGCAGGCAGGCTCATGGCGGGAGTAAACGGCAGTAACGTAGGAGACAAACGTAGTCTATTTCCTTTTAAAAGTTACTTTTACGATGCCAGCTATAATAATAATATTAATAAAGTTCATTATTTAGATAACCAGGATCCGCATATTGTTCGTTACATATATTATGTTTTACTTATAACTAACGTTAGTAGGTTTATACATTGAGTACATTATTGTCCAGTCATGGATCACTGCGGAACACCTCCACTTGAGACTGTACAGCACCAATTCATGCACGGACAGTCCAGTCTGCTGGAGATCATTTTCAGGATACTGTTGATGCTGGCTCTCACCCTGCGCACCAAGGAGGCACATCTTTTTCGCATTGTTGCGTAAAAACAATCTACGTCCAAACATCCCTAATGCACTACAGTGTCGAGGCAGCCCCAAAAGTACCCTAAATGCGTTGTTGTTTGTACACGGAGTTCATTGTAACCAGTCCTGGTGAATCTAGCCCACAGGCTGCACACCAGGCTGCAGCTATTCTGTATCACAGAATCTAAAAAAAATGGAATATCACAAAGTGTTCATAATTTCATAATTTAAAAAAAATACCGGAAATTTAAACTAACGACTCCACGTATTTAATTTTCTACCCTCCAGTCGTTCCGCTGAATTTAAATGGTGAAGCCTATAAAAAGAGGCTGGAATAGTCGACAGTCGAACGTGAAGTATTCAACCAATAGGATCTTACGCAACACTCGTAAGGAATAAGGCTTAGGTAAAATAAAGGAGAAAAATGCTATCGCGAAAACGAACGCGCGAGGTAGAGCAATCGCCCTAAAAAAGGCTTCTGAGGTGAATTCTCTTTACCAATAAACTGTATCTTATTGCAAATTGAGCTCGTGATAAACATTGATTTCAGCCTAGCTAGCATGATCTTGTTTATGGCTTCATTTGTCTTTCACTGGCAAGAAAGTGTGAGAGTGACGAACAATGCTTTGATCACAACGACCGGGTAGCCAAGGGGGTAGTGACGCTGCCTACCAAGCTGAAGGTCCTGGGTTCGAATCTCGGTATATCATCATATATCATCATTTAGTATCCATAACACAGGCCTTAAATTGAGCTTACTTAGGGACTAGTTCGATTTGTGTAAAATAATTGTCCCCTCATATTTATTTATTTTATTTTACCTGTGCATGTGGTTAATATATACATTTACCCGCGTGTCTTATTTAGTTTTGATTGGTGTGTTTGATTTTGAAGTTGTGTTAGTGCGACTCAAGTAAGCTTTGTACACACAATGGGGGGGTGCGTAACGATGACTATATATTTTTTTTATATAATATTAGGCGCAATAATGCTCATTTGATATAATTATTCATTCATATAAAGAAAGAAAAGAAAGAAAGAAAGAAAGAAAAGAAAGAAAACATTTATTCACTACACAAAAGACACACAGAGACAAAGGGAGTACAGATACAATACAATTGACACATAATGTGTGTGTCTTCGCGGCAGTGAATCGGTCGCTGTCTCAGCCATATAACCACACTTAATATATTTGCATATGATATAATTATAATTTTATGTAATAATGATTTGATGTAATAACATTTCATATAAGCAACATACTTTAATTCTAATGCATATTCTCTGTAATGAACATATGATATAATGTTAATTTCTTCTAATATACAGTTAGCATAATAGTTTTTGATACACACTAAGGTAGTCGGTATAGGTACGACGACGAGCGAATCTAGCGTGCCGCAGTAGCCGCGAAGCGCCAGAACCGAAAACTTTTTTCCGCCAAATACTGATACTATACGAGTACGATTTGCAAAGCGTAATGTTTGCTATACTTTCTTTACTTTATTGGCGTTAGTAAGCTGTTGTAATAAAAACAATATATTAAATTAGGTACTTGACAGTTATGTAACATGAGAATTATACCATATTATGGTAATAACAAATAAGTGTTATACCAGATGATAGTTATACAAAATAAACATATATATTTTGCGATTATACCAAACGTTTATTATATTAATGAGTGATTATATACTTTGAAATTATATCATTTATTTTTATATCCATCATTACACACCCCACAATGAGATCCCCCATATATAGGTCGAAAACTAGTTTCTATTGCTAAAAACTATAATAGTAAAAGATGGACTTGTATGAAAAACGTTCTACATTCTCTATTTTTTCCCATTTATTTTCTAGCAACAGAGACTAGATGCTGACCTGTATACATGGCAAATCCCATTGTGTTCACAAATATTCATGTTATACCAGCATGTCGTTTTAAAATGATAACCAAACTACATTTGTATGGAGGGTTGAGCGTCCTAAGTGAGTTTAAGGGTAGCTTAAGACTGGAGTAAGCTCGGCCGAATTTCACCTTCCCATACAAATGGAGTTTCGTTCTCATTTTAAAACTACGTTTTGGATTGTGACGAAACTTTGCATATACAATGACATGAGGTATATCTATGTCTGTAATTAATCTATTACCTTGGTTTCGCTGCGTATAGCCTCATATCTGATGCGATCGCGCAGAGAAACTTAAAGAATATACATGTCACACAATAGATCAAAGTACAAAGGCGAACTTATCCCTATAAGGGATCTCTTCCAGCTAACCTTACGCACGTAACTTTACTACTTCTTATTTGTCCATACGGTGTGTAATTGTTATCCATTTATTATTTCGTAATATTGTTTTGCACATCATATTTTTCTTTATTTAATTGCACTGGTGAAATATGGAAATATAAGTATTTTTTGTAGACAAATCATGAAATAAACCCTTCTGACTGGTTGAATAAAACGTACGGATTATGCCAGAACAAAATCTTAAATTTAACAGTATAAGTTGTTTGAGCTAATTGACACTTAATTGAAATTTAAACCGAAAAAGAATGACATAAAAAACAAGACATCGCTTCACGTTTGAATTGTAGCAGATAATTATACGGTAGGTAGGTTAGTTTACGGAAGTATGAAGGCTTGCGTATTGAAGCAAAGATATTTCGTTTGAGATAATTATTTGGGTGAGTGGATGCTTCTCTGATATAATTGTTTCTTTTTAGGGGAAAACATTTGTTACTGCTTTCAGGAAGGAAAACAATGAAAGCGAGAGGTATTATTTAATTAAGTGTTTCGTTATTTTGTGTATCATTAGTACTCGTAGAACTTTTAATTGCAAGTTATTTTTATCCGTCTATAAAAGGAGGGTATTTTTTAACATGCGTACGAGTAGCTGTGTGTCTGCCTGTGGCAACGGATGAACCGATTTGAATGTAGTTTTTTTAGTTATTGTCCACTTATATTTATTATTTGTTACATACTGTTTTGATTGCGTCCGTGCCTCCAATAGTTGCGCGGTGCGGGGGAGGTGATAACGCCACCAAATCAAGTATTGAATTGAGCTTTCATCTAAAGTCACACAAAGACAACCCTCCCGTAAGGCGAAGGATCGAAACAGTCAAATTAACTGTATTCTGCAAGTAAGCAGCAATGACACATCACACACAATTTACCAGTGTTATGTTATAACTATTGAAGATTGCAATTAACGAAGCCATATAACTATACAGGGCGTCCCAAACTTATGGGACATGAAGGGGAAGTACCTTAAATATCGTAGATAGTGAATTTTGCTCAAAGAAGACTTTATGTTATTTTTAAAAGTTAGTAATTCTACATTCATAGTTTTTTTTTTAAATTTGCCTTCTGTCTAGCTTACAGAGGACGTATTGAAATACTAAGTTTTATCAAATTATCATTTTATCCACACGTGCACTTATAATAAGGAAAACTTATGCCAGTACGTATTTTATGAAGTGGGTACTTATTTACGAATAATCAATGCTATCTTTGGAATGATAATATTGCTACTTTTCGAACGTCGTCTTCGGCAATAAATAACTTTCTTGAAATTTGACTCAATCATTTTATGGTGTTCCTTTATTTTAAAATACTATGTTACTTAAGCTGAGTTATTATTTTTTTGCTGTTCTTTCGATTGGCATCATAAAAAAGGGTGATTTTTTTTTCACATTTTAGTCGGTTCGATTCCCAGACGAAGCAAGTAATTTTTAGAAAATCTATGAATGCAGAATTACTAACTTTTAAAAATAACATAAAGTCTTCTTTGAGCAAAATTCACTATCTACGATATTTAAGGTACTTCCCCTTCATGTCCCATAAGTTTGGGACGCCCTGTATAGGGCTGGGGTTCTAGCTCTCAAGCTTACTTAAGAAGATTTTATAACGGTTTACTAATGAACTGGTATCGCTCCAGCTGCCAGCAAACAAATTGTTATCCAGCAATATTTATAATTTATCGCTCAGACCTATAGCGGCCATTTGCAAAATTTATGGAGGCTATTTGTCACAAACGCGCGATGTATTTCGATTTGTTGCTGTCAATAATTTGTGCAACAATTCATTTGGTAAATTATCGCTTTTGTTTCAAACAATCGTCGGACCGGTCCTAAGATAACGGAGTGAAATGGCGATTGGCGGTGGATAAATGGGACCGCAATTGGCGTCTTAAGAACGGTCATTATTGTTAATTTGTTCTCACTTTATGTGATATTGGCCGTTTTGGTTTACGAATTGTATAATATTTAATTTTTTATGTCCAAAAGATAAAATATAGTATTAAAACGACCAATAAGAAATCCACAGGCTTTGTCTAAAATACAGTAAGCATCCGCAACAACCTTCGTCAAAAAACCCACCAGAGCAAATAATCAGCCACAGGCGTCATCAATAATTGTATGAATTGGTATTGGATTGGTTTGGTATTTAAAATAGCAGTAAACGGATCGTTCACAACGGGCCTTATGAGAAGGCCCAAAGTCACCCAAAGGGCAATGGAGAGGCCTTTGCTGGGAGTTTCTCTGCGCGATCGCATCAGAAAGGAAGCTATCCGTAGTCCCATTACTAGGCAAAACGAAAAAAACTGACTAAATTACAAACAATCAAAACAAACATGGACAATTTTTTGTTGTTAAACTGAAAAATTTGTTGACTTAATTAATACAATTTGCAGGAGATAATAGTGGAAGTTTGATCCGAAAATTGGCATTCTTTAATGGACTTAATGTTTGCGTCCGCTATGTACATATAGTTGGATTAGTATCATCTCGTCTAAAAGGCAACTGGTAGGAAGAGCATCTGGTCGTTGGTTTGGTATTTAAAATAGCAGTAAACGGATCGTTCACAACGGGCCTTATTAGAAGGCCCAAATTCACCCAAAGGGCAATGGAGAGGCCTTTGCTGGGAGTTTCTCTGCGCGATCGCATCAGAAAGGAAGCTATCCGTAGTCCCATTACTAGGCAAAACGAAAAAAACTGACTAAACTAGAAACAATCAAAACAGACAAACAAGTAAATTTTTTGTTGTTAAACTGAAAAATTTGTTGACTTAATTAATACATTTTGCAGGAGGTAATAGTGGAAGTTGGATCCGAAAATTGGCATTCTTTAATGGACTTAATGTTTGCGTCCGCTATGTACATATAGTTGGATTAGTATCATCTCGTCTAAAAGGCAACTGGTAGAAAGAGCATCTGGTCGTTGGTTTGGTATTTAAAATAGCAGTAAACGGATCGTTCACAACGGGCCTTATTAGAAGGCCCAAATTCACCCAAAGGGCAATGGAGAGGCCTTTGCTGGGAGTTTCTCTGCGCGATCGCATCAGAAAGGAAGCTATCCGTAGTCCCATTACTAGGCAAAACGAAAAAAACTGACTAAACTAGAAACAATCAAAACAGACAAACATAGTAAATTTTTTGTTGTTAAACTGAAAAATTTGTTGACTTAATTAATACATTTTGCAGGAGGTAATAGTGGAAGTTGGATCCGAAAATTGGCATTCTTTAATGGACTTAATGTTTGCGTCCGCTATGTACATATAGTTGGATTAGTATCATCTCGTCAAAAAGGCAACTGGTAGAAAGAGCATCTGGTCTAAAACGCAGGTGGTCTAAGTATCATCTCGTCTAAATCGCAACTGGTCGAAGTAGCACCTGGTCTAAGTATCATCTCGTCTTAAACGCAACTGGTAGAAGTAGCATCTGGGCTAAAACGCATCTGGTCTAAGTATCATCTCGTCTTAAACGCAACTGATAGAAGTAGCATCTGGGCTAAAACGCATCTGGTCTAAGTATCATCTCGTCTTAAACGCAACTGATAGAAGTAGCATCTGGGCTAAAACGCATCTGGTCTAAGTATCATCTCGTCTTAAACGCAACTGATAGAAGTAGCATCTGGGCTAAAACGCATCTGGTCTAAGTATCATCTCGTCTTAAACGCAACTGATAGAAGTAGCATCTGGGCTAAAACGCATCTGGTCTAAGTATCATCTCGTCTTAAACGCAACTGGTAGAAGTAGCATCTGGGCTAAAACGCATCTGGTCTAAGTATCATCTCGTCTTAAACGCAACTGATAGAAGTAGCATCTGGGCTAAAACGCATCTGGTCTAAGTATCATCTCGTCTTAAACGCAACTGATAGAAGTAGCATCTGGGCTAAAACGCATCTGGTCTAAGTATCATCTCGTCTTAAACGCAACTGATAGAAGTAGCATCTGGGCTAAAACGCATCTGGTCTAAGTATCATCTCGTCTTAAACGCAACTGGTAGAAGTAGCATCTGGGCTAAAACGCATCTGGTCTAAGTATCATCTCGTCTTAAACGCAACTGATAGAAGTAGCATCTGGGCTAAAACGCATCTGGTCTAAGTATCATCTCGTCTTAAACGCAACTGATAGAAGTAGCATCTGGGCTAAAACGCATCTGGTCTAAGTATCATCTCGTCTTAAACGCAACTGATAGAAGTAGCATCTGGGCTAAAACGCATCTGGTCTAAGTATCATCTCGTCTTAAACGCAACTGATAGAAGTAGCATCTGGGCTAAAACGCATCTGGTCTAAGTATCATCTCGTCTTAAACGCAACTGATAGAAGTAGCATCTGGGCTAAAACGCATCTGGTCTAAGTATCATCTCGTCTTAAACGCAACTGGTAGAAGTAGCATCTGGGCTAAAACGCATCTGGTCTAAGTATCATCTCGTCTTAAACGCAACTGATAGAAGTAGCATCTGGGCTAAAACGCATCTGGTCTAAGTATCATCTCGTCTTAAACGCAACTGATAGAAGTAGCATCTGGGCTAAAACGCATCTGGTCTAAGTATCATCTCGTCTTAAACGCAACTGATAGAAGTAGCATCTGGGCTAAAACGCATCTGGTCTAAGTATCATCTCGTCTTAAACGCAACTGGTAGAAGTAGCATCTGGGCTAAAACGCATCTGGTCTAAGTATCATCTCGTCTTAAACGCAACTGATAGAAGTAGCATCTGGGCTAAAACGCATCTGGTCTAAGTATCATCTCGTCTTAAACGCAACTGATAGAAGTAGCATCTGGGCTAAAACGCATCTGGTCTAAGTATCATCTCGTCTTAAACGCAACTGATAGAAGTAGCATCTGGGCTAAAACGCATCTGGTCTAAGTATCATCTCGTCTTAAACGCAACTGGTAGAAGTAGCATCTGGGCTAAAACGCATCTGGTCTAAGTATCATCTCGTCTTAAACGCAACTGATAGAAGTAGCATCTGGGCTAAAACGCATCTGGTCTAAGTATCATCTCGTCTTAAACGCAACTGATAGAAGTAGCATCTGGGCTAAAACGCATCTGGTCTAAGTATCATCTCGTCTTAAACGCAACTGATAGAAGTAGCATCTGGGCTAAAACGCATCTGGTCTAAGTATCATCTCGTCTTAAACGCAACTGATAGAAGTAGCATCTGGGCTAAAACGCATCTGGTCTAAGTATCATCTCGTCTTAAACGCAACTGATAGAAGTAGCATCTGGGCTAAAACGCATCTGGTCTAAGTATCATCTCGTCTTAAACGCAACTGGTAGAAGTAGCACCTGGTCTAAGTATCATCTCGTCTTAAACGCAACTGGTAGAAGTAGCATCTGGGCTAAAACGCATCTGGTCTAAGTATCATCTCGTCTTAAACGCAACTGATAGAAGTAGCATCTGGGCTAAAACGCATCTGGTCTAAGTATCATCTCGTCTTAAACGCAACTGATAGAAGTAGTATCTGGGCTAAAACGCATCTGGTCTAAGTATCATCTCGTCTTAAACGCAACTGGTAGAAGTAGCATCTGGGCTAAAACGCATCTGGTCTAAGTATCATCTCGTCTTAAACGCAACTGATAGAAGTAGCATCTGGGCTAAAACGCATCTGGTCTAAGTATCATCTCGTCTTAAACGCAACTGGTAGAAGTAGCATCTAGTTTAAAACGCATCTGGTCTAAGTATCATCTCGTCTAAAACGCAACTAGTATAAGCAAGTTCCTTACGCCTAGATAATTAGCAAAATACATAAATTTTATGTTTAACGGGGTAATTTTAATTTACCGTTAGCTTTTCGGTAAAGGAAAACGTGAGGAAACGGGTCTTATGCTAATAAGGTCTAGTTTTCCCTCTGGGTTGGGAGGTCAGATGGCTGTCGCTTTCGCAAGTAAAAGGTGCAAAAGTGAATACTAATTATTGATTTCGACTGTACTATGTTCAGGGTCCGTGAAATCTGGCAACGTCGATCATTACAGCGATGTCATAGTGATGTCATTGCGATGTTATAGAGATGTCATAGTGATGTCATAAGGATTTTATAGTGATGTCATAGTAATGTCATAGTGATGTCATACTCATGTCATAGAGATGTCATAGGGATATCACTAGTAGCTCACAGAACTAGCGATAATCATATCACTAGTCACTGATGGTTTGCTAAAATCATATTCGTTACTTAAAGAACAATTACGAGAGTTATCGTTATGGCGAGCTTGCAATTTTTTTTTAAGCGAATGAATTCTGCTTGTCTTGGGCCAAAATCCTTTTGTGTACAGCTGTTCTCCTCTACTACAGGTCGCATTTCTCGACAGATTCTCACGAAATTTTGTTAGCAGATTCTATAATTAATTAGTTTTTTCGCGGATTCACTTTTTTTTTACCAGCTTTTATTTACTTTCACCTGTCCCGTTGTCTGTCTGTCTGTCTGTCTGTAATCAAATCTTGCAAGTTAAATTTGACTCACTTCCCGGTGACCGATTGAGCTGAAATTTTGGGTATAAGTATAGTTTGGATGACAATTCAATATTATGGTACCATCGAGCTGATCTGATGATGGAGACAGAAGGTGGCCATGGGAATTCAGTACTTAACCGACGTAACCCCGTTAGTTTGGGCTCGTTAGAATGGTGTCAATGAGTAGTTGAGGATGGTATACAGAAATGTACAGTCGGCAATAAAAGCAATGAAATTTTTGACCTAAGCTTGTTATAAGGCAGGCTTCATATTTCTACAGCTCACAGAGCCACTAGCCGTATTCCAATTAGATTTCAATATGTTCCACTCGCCCGCTTTGACACTTAACACGTTCAATGGCGATGGCACGACCAAAAACGTCATACTAAGTACTATGCCGGTGACACGGATCCGTGAAACGCTGATATGAACTGTGCATGTGTCAGTGCTTCCGATCTTTTACAATCACACTTTACACGTAGACGGGTTTAATCCAGGATTGAAGCAAAAATATTAACTATATTCGGACTATAAAATAAAACATTTTTAACATTTCTTCGATTACAATGACAAGACGTTAACAGAAAAACAAACCTAGCAATGCGCCCCCTGCTGGCGGCTAGCTTAAACTGGCTTTCGTGATTAAATTGTGTGGAGTTCCACAGGGAAGCATTTTAGGGCCTTTGTTATTCCTTGTATATATCAACGACCTTCCCGAACATGTTAAATACCCAATGGTCCTATTTGCAGATGATAGCACAGTCTTGATCGAAATGAAGGACAGTAATACATATGAGACTGAAATGAATAAAGCACTAGCCTCCGTAGCATATTGGCTAAAAATTAACAAATTAAAAATCAATATCGTAAAAACAAAATTAATGCAGTTTCATCAGTCAAAATCGAACACCATAAACCATAAGTCTTAACATTAATTATAATAATAAAAGCGTTGAAGATATAAGCGTAACTAAATTTTTAGGTTTAAACATAGATATACATACAAACTGGAAACCACACACAGTCATTATGTAAGCGCGTAAAGAGTTTCGTATTTGTTCTCAATAAAATCTCGAAAATATCAGACCTTAAAACAGCTTTACTTGCATACCATGGTTACATCGATTCGATCTTAAGATACGGAATTATATTTTGGGGTAATTCCAACAATAAGTTGCAGGTGTTTAGGTCACAGAAAAAATGCATTCGAGCCATATGTGGCCTCAATCGAACAGAAAGCTGCAAACCTCATTTTAAAGAACTCAAGGTCCTCACACTAACCTGCCTATATATTTACGAGATCGCAGTCTTTGTCAAATCAAACTCCTCACGGTTTCCCTTAAGCAAAACATGAATTCGAGAAGCGTCCGTTACAAACATGCTATACAAACCGTGAGTGGCAAAACAGCTTTGCTGAGAAGGAGTATACTAGGCATGGCTTCCAAAATATATAATTTCTTACCAGAAAGCCTAAAGAAATTAAATTTGTCAATTTTTAAAAACAAATTTAAATTAAAACTTTTAGAGAGTATATTACAATGTTGATGAGTTTTTTTTAGATAGAAGTTTTCTAAATATGTGAAATATGTAATAAAAATATTAGTTTAAGTAAATCTAATGCTCATAAAAAAAAATTGAATTAGATTTAGGTTTTAGTTCTTGTAAGGCTTAACATTTGTACACCTTTTAGGTAGGTCACAGCGTACTATATATTTTTTATTCTATTGTCACCTATTATGTCACCTGTGTATCACAAATAAATATTTACTTACTTACTACTTACTTACTAAAACTGTTTGGTTTATTTTTAACCCCCGACGCAAATAGAGGGGTGTTATAAGTTTAACCTGTCTGTCTGTGTATCTGTGTATCTGTCTGTGGTATCCTAGCTCCTAAACGGATGAACCGATTTTCGTTTAGTTTTTTTGTGTCATAGATAATTTTATCCCGAGTGTTCTTAGCCATGTTTAATGAAAATCTGTTCGGCCGTTTGAAGATCATCAGCTCTTTTCTAGTTGATGAGGGGATCTGACTAACTTCCTTATGTCCGATCGATTCGGTACCGTCTTCAGTCGCCCGATGGTCCCCCGACGCGACGGTCCCCTGACGCGACGACACTTGGAAAATAAAAATATTTGAATTGACATAATATATGTAACTATAATAATTATAAAATGTTTAAAATATTATTTGTTAGTTTTTAGAGTAATTTTTTTGTGTCGGGGGGGTTTTTCCAACAGACTGCTTACGAATCAGGCGAGGTCCCGCTTTCGAAAGTAAGGGTATTGGTCTCTGTGACGAGCACAAATCTTAAAGTGTTTGGCTCTTTTATGTAAGATGCCATCCTAGTATCTGTCATCCTAGTAGCTTTGCTAAATTTGGAACGAAATTGATTTGTGTAAGATTGTCCCCCAACATTGGACGAGCGAACGAGAATTGAAGTGCGAAGTTCTCCTTTTTAGCTTGGGGCAAAATTATTTCTTATGTCCAGATGTTCGGTTTTCCCGCTGTCCGGCTGTTCTCTACAGATCGCATTTCTCAACCGATTCTCGAAAAGTTTCGTGAGGAGGTTCAATAATTATATAGTTTTATTTTCGATTCAGATATTCGTTTGCTTTTAAGACATACTCGCACTTTCTGCAGCTTACAGCTAGTTTATATATTAAATATATATATTATTAATTCATAGAAAATATGATTCTAATTTTATAGTTTAACAGGCAGGTGTTATTATATCAATCGTTCGTTACTTACATTTTCAAGGACATCAATAGTTGTACAGATGTTTAATACAGGTCACAGATCAATTTAAAGAAGAGGGTACAATATGGGTCAATAATAAATTATCAACTTGGTTAAAAAGCCCGCCCGGCGCCACCCCCGGCGGAAAGGTGCCCATCACGCTCGCCACGTTGCCGCGCTGAATCGCGATGGACAGACGTTGCACCAGGAATGACCCGGAACGGGGGTCATGACCCCTCTCCGATTAGAGATTAGTATTATAATAAATTAGCTGTATTCGAGCAATCAATCAACCAATCAATTATTTATTGCGAGGACGTAGTTACATAAGATGACATAATAAATACAGTGTTGCTGGAAGAATTTATTAAGTAACAAAGGTGTAAAAAAACAAGGAAAACATAATATACCTTAAATTAAAAAACTAAACACATTAGAAGCTAGGATAAAAAAATATATATAAATAAAAAAATTGGCCCAAATCACCTTCTGAGGGTAGCGTGCCCAGAAGGCTGGCAGCATTGCTACGTTGTATGGCAATGCTGATCCGCTGTGCCAGATATGATCCAGCCTTCTGGTCACGCGCCACCTCTACCAGGCGTTTGGAACACTCCTTGAAAAGTTCATGGGCGCTTTCCCCCCACGGTCCCATAGTCTCAACCCCAAACGGCGCAAAAAGGTAGCCACTACTGATGGCTGTGTACTTGCGCCGCTTGAGGAGTTCCGCCGAATTTGCCGCAGAGCCAGCCTTTATGGCGGTGCCGTGGAGATGAGACAGCGCTACAGTATCGGAACATGTCGCATCACAAACCAGCAGCTGTCCCATCTTCCATGGCACGAGGGTCATGCCGTCGGGTTTCTTTCCGTCATCACGGGAAAGGCCGGTTGGTTCTAAAATAGCCGGCGTTCCTGCACTGGCTAGGGCCCAACGGATGACGTCGTTTAAATTCGCATGACGGGGGGCACGCCCTGCACTTCTGCTGCAGGACAATCCGTGGTGACCCAGTTGGTCGACTGGGTCACCGCAGCGAGAGCGGTGAGGGGCAACGCAGGTCACGCCCAGGCGGAGAGCGACAGAAATGCGGAATGTAGAATTGTCCAGGAGCGTTCCGATCGGTGATGAAGGCAAAGCTTGGAGCCACTGCCCTGTGTGCCACTCAGCAATGGCTATAGGAGCCGAGCACGCTCTGGGAGGCTGGTTGCCGTTTGACACAGATTATCCCGTACCAGCCTACAGAGCGGCTCGTCCCAGAGTCGCTGGGAAGCGAGGTTTCCGGGCAGGTCAGTGTTTAGACATGCGTCAGTCCATGCATTTTTGGCCTCGGTCATGCAAGGAATGTCGAAATGTTGGATAGGAGACTTTAGAATTTTGGAAATGTTGCTTATTATATGGAAAAGGCATGCAAATTATTGTTAATTTGCATGCCTTTTCAACTGTTTGAATAATATTAAGAAATTGTTTTCTTAATATTATTCAAACAGTTGCAAGTTTTTTTTATGTTAGACAATTAAAATAATTATTTAATGTCATAATCAGTTATAAAATTAATTACTTACATTCAGAGCAGACCCAACTAACTTCCCAAGTAACCAGACGAGTGTTTTGAATAAATTGAAAGCAAACATCATGTCATGAATTATCATATAAATTACACGGGATAAACAACTGACCTACTTAAACAGGGAAGGTAAAGTATTTACTTCATAAACTACATCCAGCATCCTCTAAGACACGCTCAGTATTACACAAACAGGCAGTTAACACTAGCAAATTCACCTAACAAATGTATCTCAACTCTAAATGCTACCCTATTAACACGAAACAGAGTAAAATTTGCAACTAAAAGGTTAAACAAGATGCGAGCTTGCGGGATTATTTGTAGGAACGCGTCTTAAGAGCTGCTTGGGAGCCCAGTTAGTATGTTCCGCAAATAAAAAGGGAAAATTTAACTTTGATCCCGATGAACAAAACGGATGCTTTTTATATAGGAGTTTGAATGATGAACACGTGTCAAATAATATCAATAATATAATAAACTTTCCACCACCATTACAAACTAGAAGGGGCAACAGTTAAGGCGCCAAATAGAATAGATTTATGGATATGCTCATTTGATATTTTAATATTTTAGACATGGAATTTTATGTTATTATTTAAAAGAGGGGGGATGTTTATATAGGAGTTTGTATAAACATACGGTTTGTTGTCTTTGGTAAGTTTTGTATTAGTTATTATTATAACCATGGGTACCGCGAATAAGTAGTTCTTCAAAATACCTAAAGTAATTCATTTTAAATGCATAATTAAACAGGTGCACGACGATTTATATAATATTTCACTTATTCCATTTTGGTTTGATATACCATTTTTTTGTATAATGTAACGAATGGTATTATTATACCAGTCGTTGTTTCAGATAATTTATACATTATATTAACAATACTTTATGTCAATTTACTGTATATAAAGTGTATGTTAGTTTTTCTAACATTATAACATACATTACGGACTCGAACAAGGCATATCAGGTTGTTTTACAAGCGTGAGGATTTATTTTCCAAGTAACTTTTAATGGTGATTGGCAGAGCATGATTGTATTCCAATAAAGATATTTCATGCAGATTGAACATATTTTTTATCTTTTTCTTGTTATTATTGGAGTTCCACCGTTCTTTTTGCTCGAAACCGGCAGAGCCTAAGGAGAGGGATACGATTTTAGCAGTCTTTACGTGTGTTCCGCCGGAGCGATTAAAATAAAAAAGGATGAGATCAATCGGTTCACGAGTAAGTGATATGGGCTCTAGTATGAAAATTAGAGTTCAATCATAATAATATTCTTTCTTGCACCACAAATAACAGAGATTATTTCAAGATTAGGCAAAATAAATAATGGTAACAACAGGCGGTCTTATCGCTTTAAAGTGATCTCTTCCAGACAACCTTTGGGTAGCAGGAATTTTTAACAACACTTGTGAACAGGCAGTGCAGGAATACAGCTAAAAGAGCTTAATAAATAATACATCTAAAGTTAACCAATAGATACAGACTTTAATACATACATCAAGAAGGTACAGAGAAATGAAGAGAAGAAGAGAAATGGTACATTAATTACAAAATTAAAAGGCAACTTAAGGGAGCGATAAGTAATAATCGAAGTAACTTAGGAAAAAAGTAGATCTTTGCTATAGAAATTGCTAGCGCTTAACTGATAACCTATACAAGTTTAATAAGCGTGCGATAATTAAGGCTGCGACTGTGGGACGTCTATTATCGCCTAATAGCCTGTCCAAATCCATTTTATATATTTACTGGTGAATGATTCTTGAAATCGGGTGACATTATCCACTACATACAATCGTACGCTCTGACAGACTTTCTTTTTATAATATTTACACATTAACTGCCAAGAATCGCTATGCGCTACGGGGCCAACGCTGTAGGCGCTATCCGCTACGCAGCTGTGGAGAAGAAAACTATGGGATCAGCTACGAAGCTGATCCCATAAGCTGATCCCATAGTTTTCTTCTCCACAGCTGCGTAGCGGATAGCGCCTACAGCGTTGGCCCCGTTAGGGACCCTGGCAGTCTCCTTCTTTCGCGTGTGAAAGAATCGAATAACAAACAGTTTTTTTTTGCCAATATTTTGTAACCTCCGTCCCTCGGAAAGTAGCTTTTAAAAGGTCTTCCTCAACGCACGTAGCTGGACACAATGGACACTGCGGCTTTGTTGCGTAGTTTGTATGGTGCCACACTCGCAGAATGCATCGCGCTCTGATCCCCCATTTCAGGAGTTTATCTTTAGAGCGTCCAACTCCGTCCTCGGCCTATTTAAAACCGTCCACGTAAGCCATTTTTCTTGAAGTGAGTGTGTGAATATACTACTAGAAATAATCATCTACCCACTTCATAAAAACCTCATGTAATATTAGCTAACGCACACTTAATTTTAGTTAATTAAATTGTAGTTTTATACACAATCGTCGTATAATGCAACGATAATGTTTTGGTCATATTGTAATTAGTTAGTACACTTCATCTTAAAGTTTTGATAATTTCACTTCATAATTTGCTTTATCATAAAACTGTTGATTTTGTTGTGACTGCCACATCCTTTGATCACCATTAAATGCTATGGGGTTCACTTATATAGCCAACTAAAATACGAGCAAATTTATTCATCAAAAATCCCGATGTCGCAGTCACTTCCACGAATTTGGACTTTTTGTGAAACGCCTATTTTCCGGGAATTCCAGGGACCAAGTTTGGGGTTCAATTTGGAGTTCACCCACCTTTTTGCGCATGCTTGCGCGCGTATCCGGTAGACCTGCGTTGCAGACCCGAATCCCGGAACCTCGAACTCCTGCTTCAAGATCTGCGTGGACTACGCGCCGTTGACGGTGCAGGGAAGTGACCCCAATTACAAGGACATGGTTTTAGTACTAATTGCCAGGTCATAATAAACCCGCGACCTATTCGGTTCTACCTTTCACACTAATAAATAATTGTAAATTTTATTCCGGGTATTTTTAATTTCGACCGGCTTCAATCTACCTACCTTCTGGCGACGTTAAACCGCCACAATGGCGCCCAACGTGGGCGTGGAAACAAAGGCATTCGCTACCCTGATTGTACAACCTTCAATCCTAAACCTAGTCATTCAAAAAACTGAATTTAGTGGTTTTTTTTTTTTTTTTTATGATATAGGAGGCAAACGAGCAGTCGAATCACCTGATGGTAAGCGATAATCGACGCCCATGGACACTTACAACACCAGAAGAGTTGTAGGTGCGTTGCCGGCCTTTAAGATGGGAGTACGCTCTTTTCTTGAAGGCTTGAAGGTTATAACGGTCCGGAAATACCGCAGGCGACAGTTCATTCCAGAGTTTGGCTGTGCGAGGCAGAAAGTTTCGGGAGAAACGCACAGTTGAGGACTGCCAACCATCTACGTGGTGAGAATGGAAAAGCTGTCGCGTAGGGCGATGGCGGAAGGAAGCGGCGGGGATTAATCCGAACAATTCATCGGAACACTCCCCATTGTACATGCGGTAGAAAATGCAAAGCGAGGCTACATCTCTACGCAGTGCTAAGGGATCAAGCCGATCGGAAACACGCTGGCAGCCGACAATTCGAATCGCTCTCCGTTGAATGCGGTCTAGAGGGAGGAGTTGGTACTGAGGAGCCCCTGCCCACAGATGACAACAGTATTCCATATGTGGACGGACCTGCGCCTTATAGAGCTGTAGGCGGTGAGCCGGCGTGAAATACTGTCTCGATCTGTTGAGCACACCGAGCTTCATCGAGGCTAATTTGGCCTTACCCTCCAAGTGACCGCGGAACTGGACTTCTTTCGAAATGTCGACGCCAAGGATTCCGATGCTGGCTGTGGCTGCTAGGGGAGTGCTCTCAAATCGTGGAGATGCCGGAAACGCTAACTTTGGGATTGTAGTGAACGTGAAACTGACAGTAAAAATAATGGAAACTTTGATAAAGCAGAGTGGAAATCTTGGCTGGATTTCATATCAATTTTTTTCTCTTGTTATTCTGTCACTTCAATCCACGATTCACATAATACTACGAATATGTAAACAGCAGACCATACGTCGCTGTTAGTATAAACGGGATTACTATCAATGGTTTATTGGACACTGGTAGTAGTGTCACAATTATTGGACAAAATTATCATACAAATTTCTTAGATGCCGGTTTTAAACTCGATAATACTGAATATTTAAATTTTGTCGCTGCAGGAGGACAAAATCTGAATAATTTGGGAGTCATAAATTTACCTGTCTCGTTTCTGGACCAACTACACATTCTTAAAGTTTACGTAGTACCAGAGATTCAAAATTCCTTGATTTTAGGCATGGATTTCTGGAGGCTTTTTAATTTGTTCCCTGAACATCTGGACTCTGTCATGATAGGTAAAGAGACCGTTACTCCAGAAATTTTATCAATTAATACCCCTACACACATGCGATTACGACCACCTTTCTACTGAACAAAAAGTAACGGCTGACCATATCACAGCACAGTTTCGTGACATTTCATATGAAGAACGTGGCCTTGGTCGCACAAGTCTAATTACTCACAGTATCAACACTGGGAACGCTCCTCCTATACGTCAAAGGTACTACAGAATGTCACCTGAAAAACAGCGATTACTAGTTACTCAACTTGACGAAATGTTGCGAGAAAACGTGGTAGAACCTTGCGAAAGCCCTTGGTCATCTCCAGTACTGCTGACGCCTAAAAAGAATGGTGAACTACGGTTATGCTTAGATAGTCGCAAGCTTAACGCCGTTACTGTGAAGGATGCCTACAGTATTCCGTACATTTCTGAAATACTTGACAATTTACGAGATGCAAAGTATCTCTCTAGTTTAGACCTTTCAAAAAGCTTCTGGCAGATTCCTATAGCGGAAGAAGACCGGTGTAAGACGGCATTTTATATTCCTTCTAAAGGTACCTTTCAATTTACCTCAATGGCGTTCGGCCTTACTAATGCCCCTGCCACGCAGCAGCGATTGGTTGACATGTTGTTCTATGGTCCAGAGTTCGAAAATAAAGTATTTGTATACATAGACGACATTATCATCGTTTCGCCGACCTTCGAGCAACATATCTCCCTACTAGTCCGTGTTCTGGAAAAACTAAGAATGGCAAATTTGACTAAGTTATAAAAAGTGTCAATTTTTCAGAAATAAACTAAAATATTTAGGATATGTAGTGGATCATAATGGACTACATCCAGATCCCGAAAAGGTAGAAGCTATTATAAACTACCCTACCCCTACGAATCGCAAGGAGGTACGTCGATTTATAGGCACAGCATCATGGTATCGTCGATTTATTTCTAACTTCAGTACAATAGCTTCACCACTTAATAAATTAACCACCCTTGCTAAAAACTCTCCTCCATTCAATTGGTCTTCTGATGCTGAAAAAGCCTTCCGCACGTTAAAAGAAGCTTTAATATCTTCACCAGTATTATCATGCCCGGACTTTTCACAAGTATTCCAAGTGCATACAGATGCAAGTGATTTCGGTGTTGGTGCGGTTCTGACACAGATTTTAGAAGGCGAGGAGAAGGTCATTGCCTACATGAGCAAGTCTCTCTCTAGCAAACAACGCAATTACAGTGCTACTGAAAGAGAGGCCCTAGCAGTTTTAACAGCTATCGAACACTGGCGATGCTACTTGGAAAACGGCAAAATGTTCATTGTGTACACTGATCACTCTTCCTTAAAATGGTTTTTGAATTTAAATAATCCCACAGGTCGTTTAGCTCGTTGGGGTGTTCGCATGTCCTCATTCGACTTCGACATCAAACATCGTCGTGGCTCAGAGAATGTAGTCCCGGACAGTCTTTCCCGTTCAGTGCCAATAGCTACAATTGATCAGGACTCTGCGAATCACGACATGTTCTACTCAACCGATGACACTTGGTATCTGAACATATACCACGGTTGCCAAAACGCACCTACATCGTTTCTTAACTATAAAGTAACAAATGGTAAACTTTTTAGATATAAAAAGAGTTTAAATCCCTTAACTCGTGAGTTTGAGTGGAAAGAAGTTATTCCTTTCGAGTACAGATCGGACATTATAGTCAAAAACCACACTGATCCTACTTCAGGCCACTTTGGTATATATAAAACTCACAAACGTCTTTCCTTAAATTATTTTTGGCCAGATATGCACCGCGATATTTCAAAATTTGTAACTACTTGCGACACATGTTGTGCTCACAAATATCCTGCACATGCTACACTCGGCATCATGGGCCGTCCTAAAGACTGTTCACGACCGTTTCAGATGCTGAGTATGGATATAATAGGGCCCCTACCACCGTCACGAAAACAAAACACATTTATTTTTGTAGTACAATGTTGTTTTTCAAAATATTGTTTAATGTTCCCTATTCGTCGCGCAACTTCCGAGATAATAGCCAAGTTACTGGAGGAAGAAGTATTCCTTGTCCACGGTGTACCCTGTACTGTATTAATGGACAACGGAAAACAATTTGTGGGTAATACTCTAAAGCAACTATATAACAAGTACAATATTCCTAACGTCAAGTTCACACCTAAATACACTCCTCAGTTTAACTGCGTTGAACGATACAACAAGACCTTATTAACAGCGGTATCTACCTACATTGAAAACGACCATAGATCTTGGGACTGTAACCTATCAAAAATCCAATTCGCCATGAATTCATCTGTAAATGAGGTGACTGGTTATACTCCGGCATTTTTGGTATATGGGCGTGAATAAGTTACTACTGGCTTGCACTATATCGATACGGAGCGCAGCAATGACATAATTTTCACACCTAGGGACGAATACGCTGAAAATTTAGGTAATTTAAGATCTATATTCGATAAAGTACAATCGTGCCTAACTAAAGCTCACACAAGAAATAGTGGTTACTATAACCTGCGCCGAAAAGATGTTAACTTTAATATAGGTGACATCATTTGGAAAAATACATTTTCCTTAGCAACAAAAACAAAATGTTTTGTAAAAAGCTTGCTCCAAAGTTTACGAAGTGCAAAGTCGTTAAAAAAAAGTCTAATTTAGTATACGAACTCGAAGACATGACCGGAAATAATATTGGAGACTGGCATGTCAAAGATTTCAAATTAATTAACTATAAGCAATAATAAAATATGTAAGTACCACGTCTAACTTGTGTTACTATCTCTACGCCTATGGTCTGATTTAATCCACAAGCCCACTGATAATATTTTTTGTATAAGGTTGCTGTCTTATTCAACAAAGGTATAAAAATATAGTGTCAAATAAATCGTGTCCTCTACCGGATGACGAAGTATTTTACAATACAGTAGGTACCATTATGTCTGTAAGTCTGTAAGTAGGACCCTACGTCTACTATAATCAAAAGAATGACAGCATATACGGCCTTGATACTGTGGGTAATAATTGACTAACCTTACATCCATCAATAGTTATATAAGAGTATTTTACTCAGAACAGCGAAATACTCAATCTGTATGGAAGCAATAACAAACATTCTACGTGTCTATTGCCCGTTTACTAGCGTGATGTATGTATGATAAGGGGAGGAATGTTGTGAGAGAGGCCTGAATGATAAATAGTATATCTATTGAGCAGCATAGAGATAGCGGATTTTTTTTTTCAGCAAAAAAAAACCTAACCTAAAAAAGGGGGTATGTAACGGTTTTCCTGTTTTTATTAAGACTGCCTAACTATAAATATAAAAATTAAACTAAACTATATTATAAATATATATTTACTACTCAAAAATCACTAATCCACATATTTCAACTGTAATAAATAAAATTCATTTACATACAGACAGAATCGGCTACGCACTTTTACTATTAGATAAACAAGTTAGGAATACAATGAGCGACGTCACCGACTCGCGATAAGCGACGCGGCCGCGACCAGCTAAGGCGACACACACGTCACTACACATTTGCATTGCGGCGAGGACCGCGACAGGTCAACCACTTTAATAACCATAAGATGAATTCTATATATTTTCTAAATAATATGGTGTGACTGATACTTAATTTTGGAGTGAACCACAAATACCTATCACCTGTGCTAAAGTTAAGTTCCAGTATTTCCCCGAATCGGGTAAGTGTTGTGAATATTAATCTACTTAGATTAAGTTAACATAGATAGAAATAAACCACTTTTCGTGTAGCAAATATTAAAAATAAAAGTAGTTCTCACTGTACATTAGTCTAAATCATGTTATAACATTATTTGCCAATTCGAATATGGCTGGGAATCTCACGCTTCTAAGTGCTTCTAGAAATAATCATCTACCCACTTCATAAAAACCTCATGTAATATTAGCTAACGCACACTTAATTTTAGTTAATTAAATTGTAGTTTTATACACAATCGTCGTATAATGCAACGATAATGTTTTGGTCATATTGTAATTAGTTAGTACACTTCATCTTAAAGTTTTGATAATTTCACTTCATAATTTGCTTTATCATAAAACTGTTGATTTTGTTGTGACTGCCACATCCTTTGATCACCATTAAATGCTTTGGGGTTCACTTATATAGCCAACTAAAATACGAGCAAATTTATTCATCAAAAATCCCGATGTCGCAGTCACTTCCACGAATTTGGACTTTTTGTGAAACGCCTATTTTCCGGGAATTCCAGGGACCAAGTTTGGGCTTCAATTTGGAGTTCACCCACCTTCTTGCGCATGCTTGCGCGCGTATCCGGTAGACCTGCGTTGCAGACCCGAATCCCGGAACCTCGAACTCCTGCTTCAAGATCTGCGTGGACTACGCGCCGTTGACGGTGCAGGGAAGTGACCCCAATTACAAGGACATGGTTTTAGTACTAATTGCCAGCTCATAATAAACCCGCGACCTAGTCGGTTCTACCTTTAACACTAATAAATAATTGTAAATATTATTCCGGGTATTTTTAATTTCGACCGGCTTCAATCTACCTACCTTCTGGCGACGTTAAACCGCCACAGTGTTTTTGTCAATTTCCCTTAATTGCAAGGGGGCATAGGTTAGATCAAATAAAGTTAATTTCTCCAAGACAGTAGTATCTTAACTCTTACTGCTATCAAGATATTCAATATTTTAATTTGATCAGATTTGTAGCGTTAACCACTGTTAATGCTATATTAAATTATTAAGTAAAAAAAAAATTTTTTTTTAAACAATAATTATGTTTATTTGTTTCTGTGAATGTACTCTGCAATATGCCGAAGTTAATGGAAATTCCCGGGAACACCGTGTATATAATTACATCTAAAACAAAATCAGTTTTAAAGAGGCAGGTAAACTAGAATAACGCTGGAACGCTTATTTTGAGAATGACCCTGCTATGAATCATTTACGACGAGTACTAAAAATACAGCCTGTATCCACAGCGTTCTTACGTCCAGGGCCGAGGTTAGAGTAAACATTGAAGCTAATTACAAGATTCCCGACCCTAAAACAAACACACCCGCTTACCCGAGGGAAGCGCAAAAAAAATGAGAGTTATTTATGTACGAGGGATATTCTAGACGGTTCATAAACGCATCTTCTATAACTGTGGAAATACAACTGTTCTCTTACGCTGGTAGGTAGCCCATCACGGGAAGCAGATACCAAAAATATTTGAAGTATCACGGAGCACCACACGGCATTTTGTCACCCGATACAGCGTGTTTTCAATACAAATACAAATACAAAATAATTTATTGTATGAAAGTGAGTACAAAATAGTTATAATACAAAGGTAAGATCTTCACAATCAGCCAGTGGTTGGCGTACAATAATTTGATTCTATAGCATGTCATTAATCATAATTTATTCTCAAATTTTGAAATGTGTGTTGCGCGTAAATGTCAATAATAATCAAGAATATAGTGAATAATAATAGTAGGTAAGTATCAATGTCATGCTTAGAAAGAAAAGAGAAAATTATAATAACTAAATATGTCCAAAAAATATATCAATGTCATGCAAAATAAATAAAAATATGAAATTAAATTACATTATAAATCCATGTCATTGTGATGCGTTGTCAAAATGCTCATTAACATTATAATATAAACGAGCTAAGCACCACGTAAATAACTTATTTTTAAATTCTGGAAAGTCTAAGGTTTTTAAGTCGTTTGGCAAATGATTAAATATTTTTACAGTCATATACAGAATACTTTTTCTGAAGTGAGCGGAGTTGTTGGTCGGATAACTGAGATTAAAACCATGGTGCTTCGACGTTGACCTTGGATTGGATGGCATAATTTTGAAATCATTGATATGGGTCTTTACGAACAAGCACGTTTCATATATGTACAGTGTAGGTAACGGTAGGATTTTAAGTTTATTGAAGAGTGGTCTACAAGAGTCGGTAGTTTTAACACCGCACATGGCTCTGACGCATTTTTTTTGAAGTATGAATGCCCGACTAGCGAATGTAGAGTTAATAATTTGGAAATCCAAAAATATCTGAACGACGGCATCAAATTGGACATGAAACCTGGCGGTATTTAGTGTCGAAGGCCAAGATCCACTTGGGGTCGTTGCGCCGAAGCAGAACAGAGAAAAAATCATTTTGAAATAATACACTTGCCTTATTCGATGTCTGGAAAAAATGATTTTTAATTAAGTCTTCGTTTTCATATTATTATTTAAAAAAAGTCGGTAAGATTGTAGCTTTGTAAGTTTCTCATACTAATAAAAATATTTCGCGTTCGCATCTTTAAAGATACGAACGCGCTGCCCTCAGATTTTTATTTATTTATAATTGTTTTTAGTTCTTTCTTGTCCTTATTCATACAAATCTTGTTTCAGTTAATAATGTTTATTATGTATATAAGTCAAATTACTTGGAATATCACCGCGTCAAACGTGAACTGTACAGGGTCATTGATGATTCGAAGACTCATTGAGCCCGTTCTCCAACAGTTCCAGAAACGCTCACGTATTCAAATTGTCAATTTTGAAAACCTGAAATCCGCTTCACAAGAGTATTGAATTTACGCTTATTACTGAACGATGAATTCTTTTAAAAATTTGACATTTGATATCGTTCAAATTATCCCTCAGCGGATATTTATAGAATTTTGGACTTTTTGGAAGGTTCGGATACGATCTGTTTCCTACCAGAATTTTACACATGGTATGTTTTCATAAAAAAAAATACCAATGCAACTTGTCCCTCTAGCGTTTTTGCGGGTGTGCCCGGGGTCCGCTTTGGCATCTAATCCCAAAATTTGGCGAAGGCACTAGTTTTACAAAAGTGACTGCAACTGACTTTCCTACCATGAGGGACAACTAGTACTTATTGGGATTGGACCGGTTTCATCAGAATGTTATTCTAAACCGAAACGCAGTTAAATAACAAATGAGCACTGCAATTTGTGTCATCTGAAAATAAAATTTCGGTTTCCGTTTTCATAATTTCGCAAATCCCTACTCACTTTACATTATTATGGCCTTTCCTTTATAAATTTAGTTAGAAACTTCATGGAGGCCCTAAAATAATTACTATGCTCATACAACATAGGAACCTGATTACTGCAGCGGCTAACAAAGTTATAATGTACATAATACCCGGTTGCAATTACTTTGTAGGTATGGTATCAGATGCAACGCGCCGCACCAATGGAGGGCTGATTTAAGCTTTAACTTTACTTAATAGGGAAGATTGCCTATTAAGCGTTAATAGGGTAGTCTCATTTTAGTAGAAGTTAATTAATTTATCGCACCGAGACATGTTTCTGAAGCTCATATTTTTTTAAGTAAATGTTTTTGGTATGTTTATGATTCTACGTTGAAGGAGCAAACAGTTAGTTACCTACCTACTACACCAAATAAATTTGCCATATGGGTTACCCAATATTTGGAGTGCAAAATTACAGACAATATAAAAAAAACAGTATTTCTGGGCAAGCACCGACTGTATAATTTTCTAGTCTATTTAAAAGCGTATATAAGCGCTTTTAAATGCCGTAAAACAATTCAAGCGTTTTTTCGTTATCCAGTCTTTACTGACAAGACTGACGTAGCCGATCCCGTGTTTTTCTCGAAAAATCGCGAAAACTACCTACGGCATAGGCGCCCGCTAATAGGCGGATTTCTGACAGTGAATGTGTTAAACATGTTTTAAACTTCCATATTTATTTAAATTTCAATAACTTTAATACGTAGGAAACTATTGTGCTTGGCGTATAAAAGTAGTTAGTACCTTCGACAATTTTAGATCTAACATACTTTCAGCGTAGATAAGTTAAAGAGTTTTGTAGTGTACACAGATATGGTTACATAGAGCAATATACTAATCTATATGACTATACACATTGACGCGCCAGTATTTCCCTTGCCACAGTACTGTTTGTACGTGTCAAAAGTTAGATAATACGAGTAAATAGTAGCATGCTGCATTTAATTGAAAGTCCTTGTCAGAGACCTTCACAGTGGCGACCCCGTGTTTGGACAGCAATATTATTTCTTATTAACGGTGAACTTTAATACAGTGGCATTTTTAGTTTCGTATTGTTTGTATATTGTAGGTACCTCTTATAAATAGTATTTCTTTTATTAGCGTAAAACTTGGAGCAGATTGCTGCGAACCTACATTAAGGTAATGATCTGTGATTTATGTTTGACGACCTAAAGGAATCTTTTACCTAAGCAGCAAATATTTTCATAGATATCTTTCTTTGGGTAAAAGCAATAAAATAGCTTCAGCTCCACTATACGAGGGTCGTTACTAAAATTACTTGGAATTTGTTCAGAAAACGTCAAGTAAAAGCGTAATAATATAAATTACTATATATATTACAAATTCCTGTCACAAAATAAATGTTTGGTACAAGCTTTCATTGCCAACTGTAATTTTTTGTTTACCGTCATCAACTACCCGTTGAAACGATTCTAATGAGCCCAAACTCAACGTGATTACGTCTGTTAAGTCCTGAATTGCCATGCCCACCTTCTGTCTCTATCTTCAGATCAGCTCAATAGTACCATAATATTGAACTGTCATCCATATTTTACTTAAACCCAAAATTTCAGCTTTACAGATATATCTGCTTCAAAAAGATTCCACCCGAACAAACATAGTTTAATACAATCATTCTAAGTTTAAAATAAAAGCTTGTTATTTGCAACTTATTTATTTTCGTCTCTTTGTTAAAAAGAACAAAAAACTTTATTTAAAATGAGATATGCTGATGAGTTTTGGCCTTGCTTACAAAACTGACAGTGTGTGTGATAAGTATGAATATTTGTTTATCAGTTACAAGACTGATAAACAAATATTCATGTTGAGAATGTTTGAGATTTATTTCTCTGACATAAACCTGATAGAGCTTACTGGGGTAGGGCTAGTTTGATTTGTGTAAGATTGTCTCCTTTTATTTATTTATTTGATTGAAATGAATTATTTTCTATCTCTCTGTCTTTCTTTAAGAATTAACATTTTGATCGGCTTTGACTTCTATTCGTGTCTATTCTATCGTAATTCTTCCGTTTTAAGTAGGTATGTGTCTGTTCGTTGTCTAGCCGCCTGTAGCTCACGGCCGAGCGGGGGACATAAGTTATAGCTCGTGACACATGGAATGCAACACTAAATCAGTGTTTCCTTCAGCTGACGACGGACAACAATGTAACGAACTAACTCAATCTAGTACATTTCTCACCTTGGGCGTTAAACTAAGGAATTTTTCGGTTCACAGGTATTTGATTCGATCCAAGGCTTTCTTTATTACCACCAGTGCTGGATACAAAAAATCGTCTATAATTCACTGACCAACCGGACATTCTAACCAGTTTGATGGGTATTATTATTTTCCCTAAGCGACAATCTGGTTTGTCATTTGTTCCTGACACACAATCTTCCTCAGTTGTTTTTTTTTTCATAACTAACCACCCCAATTGCCAAGTAGTTGGTCGGTTGGTAATATTTTCTTAACTATCCGGTGATATCCTGCCTATCTCGCACTTGGCAGGCAATCCCTTCCTTCCCGGCCTGTGTAGTAATGTACTATTAGTATACAATGTTATGATACGGTGTGCTGATAGCGTCTTAAGGGCGCCTTGGTAGAACCGCTCTCCTCGATACTAAGATGAAAGTTGTTGTAGCTGGTACTTGTCTCTTGAAATGGGTAGGAGATGCTGTTGATCTTGTATTACGTTCAATGTGTCGAAGTTACTTTGAATGTATTGGCACATGTCATGTTGTTCCAAAAAAAAACTTTACCAACTTTCCCCAATGGTATCCCCTTAATCCCTTAAGAAGATACAATCCCCGATTTCCGGGATGAAGCATCCTGTCCTTTTCTGAGTCTCGGACTATCTCCATACCAGACTTTGACTAAATACGCATCAGCAGTTTAAGCGTGAAAATGTAACAGACACACAGAGTTACTTCCGCGTTAATCATATTAGTACGGGTCGACATGACAAAATTCCCAGATTATTTGCCTCCCAGTTAATTAACGTCTACTTAAGTATAAAGTTGAAAACGTTAAAATTTACAAGATATCTGCGAAGTAAAAGTCGCAACGGTTTGTTTTGGAAGCCTGAAACATGAACGAAAATTCAGTGGAACATACCTCAAACAAACTTTTGCAACTTCGCCTCCTTTATTTATGTTGCTGGTCTTATATCGGAAGATAGGTAGTCAGGTAAGTCCGTGTACAGTTGAGCAAGTTTTAATCCACGCCGCCGCCGGCAATCGGGCGGTAAGTCGTTTTAAATTAAAAGTTGTCTACAATCCTGATCCTTCGGATTTGAGGGGTTTACGCCTAAGGAAATGTCTCAGTTACCTGGTCGCATGCCGCATTGATTAGTTCAGTTCTTTTTGAGCCAACTTTATCTTGTCCAACTTTGAGTAGGTACTACTGAAGTAGGACTTAACGGCTTTTTGTCCGACTCGTAGGAGTAAGCAGTAGAACAAACGGGACCATATCCAATATAGATTTAAATGTAAGAGAGTTAATTTGTAGAAGTATTAACATTTCAGTTTGTGTCAGTGTCGTAATATTAACCAATTACTTTACCAATGCGTCAAAGAGAATCATACTATGTTTATTATTTAACAGTAGCTAATTGAAAACATACAACCAGGTCCAGTTTTTCCTTTAGGTTGGAAGGTAGTTGGCAGTCGCTTTCGGAATATATATGTCTAAACCAAATCTTGGGAATAGATGCCAGTGTGGTCAATGCCCGTCTTATTATACCACATACTTATTTGAAATTCTAATGTTCGTGAGCCGAAACTTACCCATGTTTAGGCGTGGCGAGTTATCAGATGAGACCATTTTTGTCTGTCTGTTACATTTTTTCGCCTTGGTACTTTGATCTTCTCTGCTACTCTTTGATCTATTGTGTGACATGTATATGTGTGGGTGGGGCGCATTGCACGTAGAACCGATGGCCGTTGGAGCGGAAAGGTTCTCGAGTGGCGACCACGTACCGGAAGACGCAGTGTGGGTAGACTCTCCACGGACAGATGACCTGGTAAAGGTCGCAGAAGTCCGCTCGATGCGCATGGCGCAGGATTGGTCACCTTGGCACTCTTTGGGGGAGGTATATGTCCAGCAGTGGACGTCTTTCGGCTGATATGATGATGATGATGACATGTATATTCTTTAACCTGTCATTGTGTACAATAAAGTGCTTACATACATACTATTATTTCCACAGGCCGACTAATAACAGTCCCACGTGGCATGGCACTTGCAGGAAAAAACTCGCTCATCATAGGTCCTCCTAATTATTGAACGTCTAACCGCCGAAGTACGATTGGAAACGTCGGAAACAGTATTCAAGAGTCGATTGAGAAATTTTATAAGTATTTTAAAATCCACTGTACTTCTTATATAAGTGATTTTTTTGACATAAACGCCTATTTTTTTATATTTTTTTTTTATATTATTACATTATTGTTATAGAATTGACGGTCCTTTGAGGTGAACTTTGAAACTTTATTATAATTTGAATGAAATGGACATAGTTATACTAATTTCAATTGTTATTTATTATTCTTCTAATTATTTTTATTGAATGTTAAAATTGACGATTAAAATAGGGAATCTTATAAATTGACATGTCATTTATAATGTTATCATAATTATATTGTGAATAAATGAATTTGAATCTAATAAAAAAATAGAACTATGAAATACCTACATTATGAATGCGTTGCAATGTTAATTTTGTCGCCATAATTCTGTTCCTAATTTTGTTAATTTCTTCGTGAATCCACAATAGGCATGATGCCTCATGTTCAAATTGATAACGTAGTAATGCTAAATGGATAGTAAACCATCAAACTATCGTAATAAAGTATAAATTATAAAATATAATTAAAATCATAAATAGCTATGAACCATGAAAGTTTAGAAAAAATATGCATTTTTTTAATTGTGCAAGAGTAAATTTAAAGCTACCAATAGAATCCTTACGTTTTTATAGAAACAAATTGCATGACAAATATGTACTTAAACGTAGTATTTCGCGACTGAAACAACAATTTGCCTGATTTCCCATACAACGATTAGTACAAATGTCAGTTGTGTGTCTATCAGTATGAAGCGTTTATGCTGCCGCTAGCGAGGTCAATCTTTGTCTCAAATTTATGGGTATTTATTTTCTTTAATTGTAGATTTGTTCCTCTCCAAAAACTGGTTCGAATGACATCATAATAAAATCTTAGGCATCATCCCTATTGATCACAAAAAAAAAACTGTTAAAAACTCGAGAACAGTAGAAATTAGGGAACACAGAGTACAAACAAAGTCGCAATATTAACTGTCAGACGTCAACGGTTTTTTTGACGTTTTTTTCATATATTTTGTCATATCGTAGACCCAGGCACGACCTCTATTCATATCACCAACCGACCCAACCGTGTTCATCTGACAAATGAGATATTCAACATTTTTTTGTATAAAACAGAAACGAATAAAAAAAACTAGCTACAGTTATGAACTCCATTAACCGTTTACTTACTACAAAAAATATAATATGGAACACTTAAAAAAACTTAAGGTACGCAATTGTAGTTGCTCCCATACAAACATTTGTTCCTCTCAAAAAACTGGTTCGAACGACATCATAAAAAAATCTTTGTCATCATCCCTATTCTTTGTTGTTATTCTGCACCACTAGCCAGACAACAAAATGGAGTTTCTTATGAAAATTGTTACAACATGGACTTCTAACATTCTTTAAACGTGACGTAAAAAAGGGGGTTTAAAATACCAGCAAAATCATACATTTGATTATAAGTGAGTCAGGACACCTAACCATGTTAAATAGTTGATTCACCCTTCTGCCTACTAGGTACAGAACTCAGTTCACAACATACTGCCCGATTTCAACTTAGTTTTAATAACAACGCTCTTGAGTTCTTCTTTAGTTTATAATAACATGTTCTAACCCAGACTTAGAATATCAAAAGGCTAGCCCTAGTCGTCTGGAGCTGGAAGTTGTAATCCCTGAGCCATGGATCTGCAGAAATCCCTCTAAATTAAAACTAGCACCGACGCGCGCGGCTATCATACTAGGGTCAATCTGACGCATCGATCTTGCATTCCAAATTGGTATCAGAATGTTTCGCGCCCTTGTTCGTATACGTTACCAATGAGCATTTACAACAACGAGATAACATGAACAAGCTCGAGAAATACGTCAGATTTTTTTTTTAATGCCATGTTGGTGGTAAAATTTTTTACCTAATTATCTGATCTAGCGTAAGTGCCTGATGATGAACGGTCAACTTCAGCCCCCTATTCTCTAACTTGTTTTAACCTCACCTCACCGTTCACCTACATAATATATCTTGACGCCGCAATTCGTAGTAACTAAGCGTAATCGGAGGTCTAGTTATGTTGGGCGTTACGGGTGAGGTAAGCCGCGTTAGTGCGTTTCGAATAACAGCCCGGGGGACATGCTTGGCCATTGCTGACCCTTTAAAAACTCGCATACGTTCGTGAAGAACCCCACTCGGTATTTCAAATTGTATGTCTTACCCGTAGTTGGAAATATAAATAACTAGGGTTTTGTTTTTATTTCGCGTTGTGAAATTGCGTAACCTGCGGTGCTTTAAAGAGGTTAATTAAGGATTATGTCGTAATAACATTTTAATTTTGTTCTTTTATAATCACAACTGTGCTCCGTTCATCGTCGCAGAATGTATTTAATGAATGCTAAATTGCATTTAATATGTGAATTTAAATTTCATGTATGTAATTGAATGTAATTTTACCACTTATCGCTGTGGATAATGCAGTCACTCTCGCACTCGTATATTTGCCAGAACGTGACGGATGTCTTATCCACAGCAATTAGTGCTAAAATGCCATCAATAGTAGGGGGTTATTATTTATTGATACAAAAGAAAACCGTAAAATATTCCACACATCCTCTGCAATATAGGCTTCGTCAATTGCGTACAGGAACAAATCATATAAGGCTTATTCAACAATAAACTCAAAAAAATAGTGTAGCACAAATAGGTATGTTATGTTCGTGCAAAAGGACAGCAGAGGCGTAAGGCGGATGTTACACTGCGCCGCATCTCCGGACGGAGGTGCGGAGCTGCATACAAATTTTGCCGGACGGAGGTGCGGTGCAGTGTGTCGTAAGGCCCTGGCCCTGGGGCCCGGCAAAACGCTGTTTTTTCAACATGAATCGACTTCGCGCGCAATGGTTCTGCGCGCCATAACAAAGCACTTGATAACCGGACGACGCCACGCTATGGATGTCACGAGGCACCCACGCTGACAAGTGGTATAAAAGGGGCAGACGGGCCACGGGCCAAGCCAGTTTACATACAGTCACCTCCAAGCTAACACCTTGCTATTATACGAAGCAGTCCTGGTCACACATTGCATAAGCCCTTTACAGTAGCAATTCCGACCGCATACTGTAATACATAGGCAAGGGTGTAAGCCGCCTCCTTACTTAGTACGGACCAAGCCCGTCCCAATCACATATTGCATAAACCCTTTATGGTAGCAATTCCGATCAGACACGGTGCAATCCAGTATAAGTACGGTGTGTGGGTATGATTAATCATTAGTGATACAACACAACACAACCTACTAATGTGAATCTAATCATAGGTTATATACGTAACCGATTGCGCTCTGGCGCGCCACTTCACAAACCCGACACAGCAATTTAAACCTGGCTTAACTCGTCCCACTCGTGAAATCCATAATATTATCGTACTTATAACTTTGTTAAAAGTGGATATCAAGTGTATTGTGAATTAAGTGAACATTAACAATTTTTAAGTGAACGAACTTCTGTATATTGAACCTGTGTATATAAATGAATCTTACTGGAATCGTTGTTTGCTGTTCTGTTAGCCAGGCCTGAATCCACCTTCGCCTTACAAGAGTGCCGACCTATTGGAATCTCAACCCAATTGGTCTGCGCTCTATAGAAAAGGGTTTGTTATCACATTTTTCTACATGAGCAATAATTTACTTTAAAATCTAAGTTTTAACAGACTTCAATTCAGTACTCCGCCAAGCCTCATACATGAACATTCACACATTTCCTCAAAAAATTACCCAAATCGGTTCAAATGTGCCTATAAAATTGGAAGAGTTCTCTTGTTTTCGCCAGGATCCCCCATCATCAGATCCTAATCTGACCATGGGACCACCCAGGGAAGGATAGCCTTTCAAACAAAAAAAAAATGTTTCAAATGGTCCAAGCGTCTTTGTCAAATTGAGGAACATACATAAAAATAAGATTCCGACGAATTGAGAACCTCCGAATCCGGCTAGTTGGTGGCCCAAAAACGCGATAGAGTTGGAGTATGAACTTCGATGTTCGAACGTCCCAGGGTAGCCCTTCATGTCTTTAAAAATAATTATGTTTTTGACATTGTAATAGATATTTTGCTTTGATAATATTCAAAACATTACCGAGTAGACACGGCAAATAAAATGTACGTGAGCTGAATTTAAACCTGAAAGCGCGTAAACTTGCCAAACTCAATAACACAACTCATCATAATTTCATTCAGTGCTTACGTGCAAAGTTTCACCCTTTCAAAAGAGAATGAGCGTTCACCGAACTGTCAGCCACTGCACTTTCCCTCCCATTTAAATTAAACCAACCAGTGTTCAAGCCACAGAGTAAAATTCGACGTATAAGCGTTAACTTTACATCCTGCAAGTACAAAACAATTACACCACATTTTTACGCAGTCTGTAGTTAATAATATGGGTTTGGCTATTTACATCGTACTCGTATAAGGACCGACTGGTCCTGCCTCCAGTATTACATTTACATAATGTACTTAGCGAGAAGAGCCGCATACAAAGGCGCTCCCCAGAAAGTGATGAGGCAGAATCCTGTCAAACTAAAATGTATTCTTTCGCGCAGACACTTAAAATCATTTTGCAACAGAAATGCATTGTTTTTCTAGTGTTGAATTATTACGTGGCGTTTCGCTCGAGAGACTGGAAGTACAATTTTCGTTTATGTTTGGAAACTTACAATGTTTTGCTTTAGTCGTTAAGTTTCAAACTAGACGTTGTTAACTAAGCTGAGGCACAGTTCAATGTCGCCTTGTAACAAAACGGTCGTTTCTATAACATATCAAAGAAGCTGAGTATTTTTTATTACTTCAAACATTATTGATCTGAGGGGTAATCTTGTAACAATTCTAACGCGCGTTAGGATAGTCCAACTGTCACTTTCCCGTATAAAAATTGACATTTAGATCTAACTGACGCGCGTACAATGCGTTACGTGATTAACCTGCAGAACTAATCGAACCAAAATATTTATCTGTACTTATATTGTAACGAGGACAAGTCTGTGAGATCATACCTTTGTAAGTTTGTTTGTAAGAGGGTAATCTACTTTATCATTATCCTCCTAGCATTATTCCCGGTTGTGCCCTAAAGAAACCCGGGGTCTGCTTTAACACCTAATTCCAAGATTTGGCGTAGGCACTAATTTACGAAAGGGACTGCCATCTGACCTACTACCACTCTTCTGACTACTAATCTTTATGTACTTTTTTTTTTAAGTAAACAATATCTCACCTTTATTATATTGATGCTGCATGTAGGTAGTACGTACACAGCTCTCACCTGGTTTTTAAAATTATATTTATTTCTCTCTCGCCTATCCCAATAGTATATTAGTATAGTAGTTTATATATATATATATATATTAAATTGTATGACGTTTCCGTGAGTCACCAACGGTGCTGGCTGAAAATCAGCGCTGCAGGTGTCTGACACCTCAGCATAATGCTGAGCCAGTGTCCGGTTCACTGCCGCAGAGACACACTTGTTTCATGTTTCATGTGCTTTTCTTGTTTATTTGATTATTTAATAACCATGTGTGTCCTGTGTGTTTGTGAATAAATGTATCTTTCTTTCTTTCTTTCTTTCTTTCTATATTAACGCATACATTTCCGAGCATGTTTGAGAAAATATATTTTTTATGATCGGCTCCCACCTGATCCAAAGCTGCCATAAATACTGGCTGCATAGCCCCGCTGAACTGCCACCGATATTTGTTGGACCAGGTAAGAGCCACAACGAGGGTCGCAGCCCTTGTCTCTTAGACGCCGACCCAGCTCCCCAACAAGCCTCCTGCCCTTCGATGACTGATGCATTGTTACAGTTAATTTACCTTGCTGTAAAATTGTATTATAAGGTACCGAATCATTGTATTCAGCGAGCGGCGCGCCCTCACCAACTGTTTGTGACAGGTTGCTGCCGCACCAACGCTGGTGAGCGCACTCCTCTGCGCAGGCTCGTTTACAATAACAATGTGCATTTTAATCACATAGACATATTTGGCTTTAGTATTAGTTCATACAATAAACAAATAATAGATGTACCTACTCAAAAACAGTATAATATAACTGAAACACTTTGATATTGTTTATTTAGTTTAACGCAGCATGTTCTTGCTTATATGAATAATATTAACTCATATAATCCATTCTCTATTTTACTGTGGCCGGGTATGTATTTCTGTTTTCTTTCTCTTTTTTTGTTTTGTTAGTTCCGGATACTCAACACTTTAGGGGCTGCACCCCTGACTTACTCCGAATGATGACCATGTAAAATAAGTAATATGGTGGTAAACGGTGTTAGTCACACAATGTGTCATATTGTATTTATTTATAAGGCTATTAATATTAAGACATTTTTGTTCGAGACATGCCGCCCCCCCTGCCGGTTAAATGGCTGCTACTGGGAATTTGAAAAATATCGTGGCAGTAGTACATATAATGAATTTAAAAGGAAAACTATCACGGCTAAGTAGGCATAACTAATTACCGAGTAATAGCCGACCAACTTGAAATGTACTTAGAAATGCCAACTTTCGTACAAATTCGGCCGACGCAACCATAGTTGGCGCGCGCCTGTCGATGTAACTAAGAAAGACAGGCCACTACGGAACCCTACACTGCGCGTGGCCCGACATGCACTTGGCCGATTTTTTAGATTTAACTTAGTTTTTAATTTAATTTAGTTAATTTTAGTCATCATCTTGTATATACAATTATTAATTAAATTACAGTAGTAGTAGTAAATATTTAATAATTTATTCATAACTTAAATACATAGAAAACGTCCAACACTCAGAACCAAATATTCATGCTCATCACGCAATGAATAGCCGTTACCGGGATTCGAACCCAGGACCCTCAGCGTCACTACCCACTAGGCTAACCGGTCGTACGGTGTAAGGAAAACATCGTGAAGAAACCGGTCCAATCCCAATAAGCTCATGTTTTCCCTCGGGGTTGGAAGGTAGTTTTCGTAAAAATAGTGCCTATGCTAAATCCTGGGATAAGGTGCTAAAGCGGACCCCGGGCTCCTTTATTAGGCCACAACGGGAATAACGCTAGAATGATAATGATGATAAATAATCTCCTATTTAATGGAATTTCACCTTAGTTCTACAATCTCGTATATCTATATGATTCATGATGTAGTTAAAAATGTTTGTTCTAAGGCACATAAACATGAGCGTGGATAAACATCATTACACATTTAATGGCGCTTCAGTACACAATAACAACACTATTAACAAAACTCGCGTCTTATACTCGATTGCGATAATATTAACATAAATAACATTAACAGGCGCACATAATAGATAAGTACTTTAGGTAAAGGAGGTCTTGTGTCTTAAAAAATCGATGTTTGGTAGCTGGAAAACTCATGGCAACCGCTAACACATATTGCAAGTGTTCCTTCGTCTATAGATAGGGTCGTCATGATTGAGTGTCATCATCGAGGTACAATCGAAGTCGAAAATATGTATACATTTTTCGCTGTCATCGTCATATCAGCCGAAAGACGTCCACTGCGGGGGGAGGCCTGTTCCAGAGAGTGCTAAAGTGATCGGTTCTGCGCCACCCGCATTCAGCGGACTCCCGCGACCTTTACCAGGTCATCAGTCCTTGTGGGTGGAAAACTAAAGAACCATTCCGCCCTAACGGCCATCGGTTCTGCCCGCAATTTGTGCCACTTAAGTTTAGCGATTGGATTGGATTTCGGTGCAAAACTTAAATTTCATATCTTCAACGTGAACTGTAAAACGCTGGTGGCAAAATGATGAGTGTCACTGTCAACAATGTCTACCACATTCAGCGGGCGTAGCACGGATGCCATTTTATTACTTATCGTTGTGAATAAGACATCCTTCACTCTGGCACTCGCATACTTGTCAGAGCGTGATGGGCGTCTTTACCACAACGATAAGTGATAAAATGGCAACCATGCTACGCCCACAGGCGAAGTGCACCATGGAGGTTCGCAAGAGCCGAGATTAGTTGAATGGACAAGAGATAGAAGCCTAATGATGATGATGAACGAAGGTTATACTTTGATGCCAAATGGCAAACAAGAAAAAACTAAAAAGTAAGTGGAAGTTTGTAACTAAAGTAACTTAGCTAGTAGCTAAACCCACCCATCTATTATTTTGTAAGGGAGTCCCTGTGCCAATAAACTGTCCTGCAATTTGTTAGAAGAAAATAATGTAAAACCAAGGGTTGTTTATGTGAATAAATTATTATTTAATTTATTTAGATATGATCTCTCTGGTGGAATGCGGATATCGTAATTTAATAAACGCTTGCGATTCCAGAGAGGTCATAAACGCGTTGCCGACCGTAAATCTGAAGACTCAGTGATGACAGCAAGAGACAAATGAAGATTTAGATATAAAAGGTATAATTGTATGCGCAGTATATGTTGTTGTGATCCTGATTGCGAGTTAGATTGACAAAGCTCCCGAGGAAAAACAGTCAGCATCGTATAGTTACTGCAGCCAGAGTTGCCAAATATATCGTAACACAGTACTATTACAGTAATAAAGACATGTACCGATAAATTTGGCTACTTAGGCTGCTACTCACTATACGATGCTAACTGTACAGTGTTAAGAGCGAGGGACAGTTTCATATGTCTCTAACTGTCAACACAAACGATGTTCAAGTCAATAAATTATATCTTGCTTGTGACCCCTTAGTGCGGTAAGCTTTCAGAGGTGACGTGTACAGTTACCTACCAAAAACATATCTAGGTGCAAAGCATTCTTGTTATACGAATCCCATTAGAAATCACTTACTCCGTCCAAAATGAGGTACCCCGGAGAATCGATTAATTGGCGTACGGGCTAATGAACCTCGCTGGCACTCATGATTACTCATGATTTAGCCCTAAACCGTGACTAACTATGCTTTGTGGACTACTAATTAAGGTATTCTAGTGATGTTGCCAATTTCCCATATTTCCAATATGATGCACATAGTCGAACGAGTAGGGAGCGAAGCTAACGAAGTTCTATGCTTCTGCTTGGGCCGAAAATCGTTTGTATGTCCAGATGTCCGTAAGTCTCGCTTTTCCGCTATTTTTCTCTACAGTCTCAAACGATTCTCGTGATTTTTTGTAGCCAGGTTCGATGAGATGTATCAATCAGAATTGGTACTTATGGTTACCATTGACGTTATTAACGCTAATTAAGAACTACGATTGAATTTGTTTAAACTAATGCCGTTTATTCCATTAAAGATTGTATTATGTTTTTAAGTGCTAATTCAATTGAATAATATTTTCTAAAGCGTCATCGCTTAACACGAAAACATCTTGATAATTCCTACAAGTTCTTATTCGATTTGAAAGCCATGCCGTCTGCTTGTGGCAGCGATTTGGGGGAAATATGTATATATAGTTTAGGTTCACATAGTTTAAGTTAGTTTGTAAGTTTTTTTTAACTTTTTGTTTGTGGTTTTTTATGGTTATTCTTGTAAATAAACTTAGTAATTAACAAAAAAAGTGAATTATACACGGTGCATCTAACATGTCGGCGAAAACAGTAAGCAGAATTGCAAAGGCAGCCTCGTAAATATTAAATTTAAGAACAAACTATACGAGTCAAAAGCAGGAGAAACAAATGACATCAATAGGTTATTCAAAAAACCCAACTGTTTGTTTCTTCAAATATTATGGCCTATGACAATCCCACAATTATGAGGAATCCAACGACACCTCATTATAAATGTCAAAATGTAACAAGCCGTTTAGATAAAATAGAATTTTCTTGTCCACATATACATACGCATGAAAAACATAACCCTCCTTCTGAAGCAGTCGGGTGAAATGAAAAAAAAAAAAATCTCCTTTTCCAAATTGTGTATACAAAGTTTCACGTTATTCTAGCATGCCGTTTTAAAATAAGAGCCAAACCACAAAAGTCGACCGTGACGACCCTTAATGACTTTAAAACGAAGCGTTTCAATCCGCCGGAGACTCGCCCATAAATTATATTGCCCTGATACAAGTCATACGCCGCAAAGGCGATTTACATAACTAACGGGTTTTGCACTTATATTATTGATTGATTATGAGGCTTTAAAACACCTTAAAACTTTTGACGTGTCCACAAAAAAGACCGACTCATTAACAAACGTATTAGACTCAATATTCATGGAAATCAATTACGAGTTGCTACAACTTTTACAACTGAAAATCCAATAGTATGAATTTCAGAATTCACGCATAGAAATTCACAGGAAATACGTGGTTTAACATAGGAATAATTAATTAATTTCGTGGGATTATAATTATGACTACATTTTGCATACCTGTCATTAATATCCAGATTGAAAACAGATACGAACTATCAGTTATCTTGGGTTTACTAGTAAATATATAAACTATTGTTGGAAAGGCATTGTTAACACTTATACTTCAGGCTTTTGATTATATTATTACTAGAACGCTTTAAGCTACAGTAGCCTAGTGGTTCAGGAATGCGGCTGTCAAGCGGCGGTCGTGGGTTCGAATCCCGGCTGTTCCGGGTTCGAATGAGTTTTTCGGAATTTATGTAAGTACGGAATATTTACCGTTAGCTTTTCGGGGAAGGGAAACATCGTGAGGAAACCAGTTTTATCCCTATAAGATCTTGTTTTCCCTGGCAGTCGCTAAACTTGTGCCTATGCCAAATCTCTTGCGGACCGCGGCTTCCTTTAGGGCACAACCGGGAATAACGCTAGGAGGATGATGACAACTCTTCAAGGATTAATCTCAAGGAAAATAAATATCAAGAAACTATAAAAATCCTAAACCCCAATTGATAATTCAAGAACAAAACATCTAGTCGCTAAGTAGGCCAGGTTTTTTTATGTAGCTTCAGATGCCCGAAGCGCGAACCGACACAAATAGGAGCCACTACGTGGAAACTTTCAGGTTACTAATTAGTTTTAGTCGCTCGTGTTTTAAATACGTCTATTCTAATTACATGAGACTAATTTAGAAAGCAAAATAATTGTTGGCTTCAACCGTAATACTGTAATAAACTGTATATTCGTAAATTAAGAAATGCTCGACAAAATAGCTAGAATTACATGTGATCCGAAACATCTGTGTCATTTCCTCAATATCCAACCAGAGCGGCCTACAAGCTCTGATAAAACTGGTCCTACAGTGACGAGGGGCGCGACAAGAATAAAAGATAAACATCATTTCCTTAAGGCTGTGCATTGGAAATTATCGCGTGCTTTGAAACGCCGTTCTGACTAGATTAAGAAACAATAAGGTCTGATTTTCAGATATATGATTCTTGACTATATGATTGTTTATCTGATTTTATCGATACATGATTGCGTAAAATTTCCTCGATAGAAAAAAAAAACAAAGTTATGTCTGTATTTTTCTTTTTTTACTCAGCCTACTCAAACGATACATTATTTTACAACACAATCAAGTTAATACTATAGTATTTTATCTCATCTAAAATTTCACTTTATGAAATTTAAATAAAACGTCTCTATGTTAGGTGTTTATCGAAATTGGTCCAAAAAAGCGGCATCAGCGTGTCTCTGTCTAGGGGGCGTGTTCGCCACAAATCAAGGCATCGCCTTAAACCTAAATAATATAATTATACTTAATACATATTTGCGGATAATCTTACTCAAATCGACCAAGTCCCAAACTAAGCAAAGCTTGTATACATTCAGCATTAGAAATAGCTTGGCAAAATAACACTCTCAACATGGCCTACACAGATTCTTATTCCCTTGACCTTAGAGTTCGTGTATAGATCATTTCGAGCAGGAGGACCGCTCAGCAACTTCTGCTGCTGACTGTACTTATGGGTACTAGACGACGATAAACATACTTAAGAGTCCGCAGTAAGCTCGGCCGAATTTCACCTTTCCATACAAACGTAGTTACGCTCTCATTTTAAAACTACCTGTTGGATTGTGACGAAACTTTACATATACAATGACATGAAGTATATCTATGTCTGTAATTAGTTTATATGGTTCCAGTTTATAAAACAAACGAAATACAGCAAAAACAAATTTTGTATAAAAAACTTAAATTCGCTGTATTTTTTTACTATGGTATCTGAACCTACATAAACTAATTATAGACATAGATATACATGTCATTGTACATGCAAAGTTTCGTTACAATCCAACGCGTAGTTTTAAAATGAGAGCATAACTACGTTTGTATGGAGTATCGAGCTTCCTGCGGACTCTTAAATAGTAAACATCTATGACACAGGAACCACTAAAAAAATGCCTTTACCGGGATTCGAACCCAGGACCTTTCGCTTCGTATGTAAGGTAACTACCAACTAGGCTAAAGTGACCGTAAATACACAATCTCTCTGGTGTTTACAAGGGAATAACTTTAAAACAACGATATATGTTTTATTTGACGACCGCTTTAGCCTAGTTGGTAGTGACCCTGCCTACGAAGCAAGAGGTCCTGGGTTCGAATCCCGGTAAGGGCATTTATTTGTGTGATGAACACGAATATTTGTTCCCGAGTCATGGATGTTTCTATGTATTTAAGTATTTATTTATTAGTTGGGGCGGAAAGGTTCTCGAGTGGCGATCACGTACCGGAAGGCGCAGCGTCGGTAGGCCCCCCACAAGGTGGACTAATGACCTGGTAAAGACGTCGCGGGTGTCCGCTGGATGCGGGTGGCGCAGGACCGGTCATTGTGGCACTCTTTCGGGGAGGCCTATGTCCAGCAGTGGACGTCTTTTGGCTGATATGATGATGATGATGATCGTTTTTCCTTAATCGATAACCCTCACCTCTAGCAATCCAAGCGTATTAAAAAAACATTGTAATGACGTTCACTTAAGAATATAAGGATATATTACGTAGTATTTTCACGGTATATAGACCTTTTATTAAATGTTTGAGATTAAGTTTATATAAAATCCGCATATTAGACGTGATTTAATTTTTACAAGCAATATTTGTCCCTTGGAAAAAATATGAGTTTTGCTTACCGCCTTACAAAGTTACATGCTATCATGAAGTGACATCTATCATTCTAATCAAGCTAGAAAGAATATGGTATAACGAGCCCAAACTAAGCAAGGTTACGTCTGTTGTGGCCTGAATTCCCATGGCCACCTTTTGTCTTCATCATCAGATCAGCTCGATGGTATCATAATATTGAATTGTCATCCAAAGTATAACTTAGGCTCAAAATTTTAGCTCACTCGGTTGAAGATATCTGTAATATATATATGTATAATCTTGTAAAACCCAGAAGAATATGAAGGAATGTGGTCTGTGAGTCGTCGTTACAAAATGGCGGAATATGCGCGCATAACTGGATAACGCGAGGTCAAAGAAGAAGAGGGGAAGGACGATTTTAATGAACTGGCTCTTCTTTTCTTTTTGCCCTAATTTACCTTCTCCACCGTACGTAGATTAAGCGTCTACGATACTGAACCGATTTTGATGAATGAGGAATCAATCGATGCGAAATTATGCTTTGGATGACCAGAAAAACCGGGTGAAGGGTAATCCAGTGTCTTTCGTCTTCGGTAGACGGGATACAGTTTTTTAACCCTTGCACAGGGACCTTGAAGATCTTTTTTGATTTAATATTTATTTTTATTTCAAGTTACTTTAGTTTATTGCAGATTTTTTTAAATTATTAAGTTTCTATTGTAAAAAAGTAGCACGTATAGAGTATATATAGTAGTAAATTAGTGGCTATGGGACAAAGAAAACTTGAATAAGAGTGCCTCAGATTGCATGTTTATCGTCCTCGGTTGCGGCTCGTGCTGAGTAATTGAGATGTGAAACAATCTATATATTGCGGTCCCAGATTTGTAACACAATAATACAGTTGGGTGGAAACCCAAAACAACAGTGACCGGTCTTAAACAATAAAACAAAAGCACATGTATTATCCTTATGCTTGATTTGTCTATCTAATAAGTTGACCTACCATACTTCAAAATATACTGGTTACTTCCGCCCGCTATCTTATATACTAAGCGTAAACCCTAATGAATGTTATATAACAGGTCGCAAACTGCTGGGAAGGCGTAATAATACTAGCTGCTATGCTCAGCCGATACAATTTAAGCTAGCGGAAATTAACAGCTTCTAGCGTCGAGCGAAGCGGAGCTGTAGCGGTAGCGGTTCCGATTTATCGCTCTCGGTGTGTTAGGATGTTTCGGTGTTTATCGGATGCAATAGGCAGTCGTACGAGAATATGTGGGATGCCAGAACGTTCAACTATTCAACGATGTTCCGCGTGGAATTATTCGAACGGTAGTAGAGAATGACAGTGAAACTATATACCCTATTCCAGAGAAGATTAGAAATATCGTGCGCTAATCGTGATACGCTCAAGGAATGACATTTTGAAACGCCTAAAGGTTAGTATTTTTAAGTTTGCCAAGCACTTAATAATCGAAATTATTAAAAGTTGTACAATAGTTGCTTTTGGTATCTTTGTTAAACGAAAAAACGCAGACAAGATTGTCCGTTAAAAATCTAATATATTATCTGGTACGAGGTTTAGATTCGCGTCTCTTTTGTGGCCATTGTGAAAGTTAAGACGTTACATAAACAGAGCGGCTCCTCTTAAATGATATCAAACCATCAAAATTGAAAAAAAAATGCACGGAAGCCCTTAACTAGGTACTGGTGTTGACCACTGGAAAGACGACTTTTGTTTTACTCAATCTGTATGAACCAGCGACTGCTTTTGAACATTACGAGTATTCCCTTAGTTTTCATCAAAATAAAAAAAATTGAATTCTTGACTTTTATAATAGCGATAATGTGAGTTTTCTTATACAAATTTAAATTCCTGCACTGAATTTTATTTAGCCTACTTGTTGACTGGTAGAGAATGCCTTATGGCATTAATTCCGCCCTTTGTACTCTTCCTTGTATTGTGCAATCAGTAGATTTGTTTATACTAGTCGATTTAGAAGAAATGTGGATGATTGTAGCTTTGTAAATTTGTATGTACCCCTACATACAAACTAAGTAAACTCTGAAACTACTCACCCGATTTCCAAATTCTCCAATATGTCCAATGAACCTCCGGGATAGAGGCTTTTTATTAGTATTTGGGGGAGGCCTATGTCCAGCAGTGGACGTATTTTGGCTGAATATGATGATGACGATGATTATTATCCCTGGACTTTGTCGAGGCACCGTCTGTCGTGCATTGGTCATAGTAGTCATATGTCACCTGTCAAACTCACCTACCAATACTGTATTACGTTTGTAGCGCTGCAAAAAGTCGATATGTATCCACTCTAACATCACAGACAATTTCCAAACTAATTCACCGAACAGCGGACCCGGCAAAAACTGGGTGTATTCGTTATCAGTGGAGTTAGGTGGGCGCTCAGCCGTGCTATTGGTGCCAGCTTAACCGTGTTGCTGCTAGTAACTTCGACTACGCCGTAAATTACTATTAATTCACTTTAATGAACCGGATCCAGTTTATAAGGTCTGGGGTAAAGGGTGGTTGCAAAACTGCATTTTAATAAAGTAACTAATTATATACAAATATTACTTGAAAATAGGAGTGAGCTGCTGATACAATCTGCTTGGTTGACAAATCTTTAACCAGCTTCTTTCGGTAGACGTTATAGGTTAGGTTATAGGTGTCCGCGGGCTAGGTTTCCGCAACTCGTCATAATAGCGCCTATTTTGCGTATGAGTTATTGGCACTACTGTTATTCGTGCCAACCCAGTTCCACCAGGAAGCCTAGCAGACCCTTTATGTTGCCGACGGCCTCCGGTAGTGACCGCTTTGCCCGGTATTCTGCCACCCCTGGGCACGTCAGAATGACGTGGGCGGCTGTCTCTTCCTCTTCCATGCAGGCGGACGGTAGACGGTAGACGTTTTCTCAATTTAATTTGAGACGTTGGTGCCGTTAAGAAGCCTGAGTCTTCTAGGTAGAAGACGCTACACGCCTCCCTAACTTGTTGTAAGAGGGAGTCAGTTGAAAGATTGGTCAACCAAACAGATTATTCCGATACTCAGTTGGCGTCTGGCCGCTTATGCCGGAAATTAACAGGTTCAAATCCTGCTTAGAGCGATATATTTTTAAATATTCCCATTTAATATGATATTATTTATAAGTTTGGTTAGCAGACGATACTTTATACAAAAAAATAATCTAGCAAAATAGTTATTTGTTATACAAGGGTGCAAAGTTGTATTTTACCCGCGAGTGTGGAATTTAAAGACGAGCAAGCGAAAGGATGAGATAGTTGAACCACGAGCGAAGCGAGTGGTTCTAAAATAGAATCCTGAGCGTAGCGAGTGTTTCAACACACGAGAAGAAAACATTTGCACCCCTGTCTAACACAAAACTTTTCACCTCACTGTAGCGAGGAAAGTGCAAAATGCGAAACAACTTTATTTAATTAAAATATATTTTTTAAAACAGTAATAATAACGTCAAGTAATATCAAGTAGAATTTTGGTCAAGTGCGAGTCGGATTTTAGTTTTCCCATACATTTTGAGACCCCAGCGCCTGATGAAGGCAACAAGCAATTTTTTTAAAGTTCATATAATTTATTTTATTCTGTTCTTTAGTATTTTATGTTATAGCGGCAACAGAAATACATCATCTGTGATTTTTTTGTATAATGAGCGTTTAACGTATTGTTATCTATCAATAGCTACTTCAACACAGCTCCAAGGTCAAATTGCTTTCCCCACTAGTGGATAAAATGCGTTTTTGCCCAGTGGTTTTAAAGGATTAAAGACGGATTTCCGAGGCAGTGAGGGGAAAATATTTATTTGCCTACTGCGAGACAGAAATTCCTTGTGAATTTACCCTTCGAAAGAAGAACCTAAACTCCAACAATTACCAGCATTAATAAATGCCATGATAAAGAACGCTTAAAAATCTGACATAACCAGGTCATGCCAAATATTTTTGGTCGCTTTATTGTGACTGACATTTTCAGGTGACTACACTTTGCACTCTATACAAGATCTGCAACATTCGTAATTTTCAAATGAGCCTGTAAATTATATTCTGTAGCGGATTATTGTAGAATTTAGAAAACCGAACAAAGACGAGTGACTTTGAAGTGCACGCAAGACTGAGGCTATATATGATACCATGTGCTTTTCACGACTAATACAGGCGTGAGAAGAGGTTCTCTGATTGGAGTAAATGCTGATGCAATAGTTTATTATTATTAGGATTCTATGGTATCTCACTGCTGGGCAAAGGCCTCTCCCCTCCTTTTCCAGGCATCCCGATCCCGAGCAGCCCCTGATCAATTCTTAAAAGAGGATTCTATCTCGTCCCGCCATCGCCGGCGAGGTCTGCCGCGTCCCTGTTTTGAGCTGTCGAGGTGCCATTTAGTGGCCCACAGATCACTTGGCATGCGGCAGACATGATCAACAAATAGTAAAGCAACAGAAATGTTACTTTGTTTAAATTCGTAAACGTTCTTTCATACACTTTGTCTGTCATAAAAACGAGCCCCACACCCTACGCCATAAAAACCTGAAACTCTATCACACAAATTGTTCCTCGGAACACGAACTTACCGAATACCAGGGGAAAGACGCGAGATATCACACAAAATGCAATCAACTCCTCGTCACTAGGAGTGATCGTTTTAATAACCTCTCTCGCGATTTCAAGTTCAGGGGAAAATTTTACTCATCCCGGAAGCGTTAAGGTTGCTTTTAGGTGAGACAAGCTAAGTGAGTTATGAGGTTGTGGAAGTTAAGCTGGGACAATAAAGAAGTTGTTCTCGATACGTTCCCTGACGGGCAGTGTTGCCGTGTGTTATTAATATTTCATCTGAAGGACCAAGTGTCAATATCACACTCGCAGCCCACTCGGTTTCTATAATATCGGAGATTTTAGCACGTTAGTAATACCTTCTATATTTATTTTTAGCCCTGGTAATATTTTGTATGGATTCCTCTTATATAATTGTATTTTATTAATAGACTTGATGTCATGATGATTTTTATTTTGGCCTTAACAGAAACATAGAAATTAAGGCGCTTCGCTCGCTCGTTCTATAAAAATAATAGTAAAAACGATCAACAAATAATTTTATTTTTCAAATCTTACTCATGACGATTCTTCCTCCACGTAACTGCCTCAATTTAGTCATAAAACTGGAAGAAACGTGATTGCAGGCAATAAGTCTCTAACGATACGCGGTAGATGGCGCGAGCGAGCCTAAGTGGATAAATGGAAGAGCTAAATCGGCATTCACTCAAGATAAAGTAGATTAGCGTCACTCAGACTAATATCGACATGAATTATTTTAGTGGTAGGGATATAAATGGCTGGGCTAAGTAGGCCTCTCAACGTATACAGTGTAAGTGACATCGAAATGAACACTGATACCTATTTGATCTCAAATAGGACCGCTCATTGTGGCACGCTTTGGGGAAGAAGAAGGTAGTCAAGTGGACGTCTTTCGGTTGATATGAGGATGATGGTTGAAGTTAAAAAAAATGTTTGCTTCGAAACACCGAATACAAAAAACCGGCCAAGTGCGAGTCAGACTCGCGCACGGAGGGTTCCATACCATTATCTATAAAAACGGCAAAAAAAACAGGTTTGTTGTATGGGAGCCCCCTTAAATATTTATTTTATTTTGTTTTTAGTATTTTTTGTTATAGCGGCAACAGAAATACATCATCTGTGAAAATTTCAACTGTCTAGCTATGACGGTTCTTGAGGTACAGCCTAGTAACAGACAGATGGACGGACAGCGAAGTCTTAGTAATAGGGTCCCGTTTTTACCATTTGGGTACGGAACCCTAAAGTTTTTTTTTATTTTTATTATTATAATTTATAGTAACAGAAACTAGTTTCCAGCCTAGATATGGCAGATCGTTAATGTGTATAAAAAGTTTTATGTTACTCGTGTATGCCTTTTGAAAATGAGAACCACTACTTCATGGAGACCCGACTTGAGTCGACCGTGCTGGGGACTCTTAATATGTGCCAAAAACAAAACGATTTGCGTTTCCGCTGACAAAACTGCTAAACGCCCCAAGAAATCAATCTCGCTTACGTCTCTCATTCAAGGCTTGAGACTCCGTCAATAGGAATAACCGAACGAAAACAAAATGTAATTGATTGTCGCACAAAATACTTTGTGTTAGTTCATCTCAACCCTCTGGCGAAACAGATAAACAGCCGGTCCGAGCGCCGTAAACGGAATACAAAGCAAGATTGATGTATCCACAAAGGGATTTTAAACTTCTTGGTCACAGCATTGCGTCACGTGGGGTTCAAGTAACAAGATTTCTTCAGTGTCGGAATACAATAAAAGGTCAGTAGTTGGTTTATGGCTATACTCAATAGTGGGTACATAAACACGGGCTGAATAGATTTTGGTTGATATTTTTCCCGTAATAATGTTGTACAATTAGTCAGCTCTTGACGGTAAACCAAAGGTGTAATCACGTTACGTTTTGAACGCGCGTTAGGTACATCCAACTGCAATTTTTCCATATAAAAATTAGATCTACCGAACGTACGTACAATGCGTTCCGTGATCGACCTGCAGTATGACATTTGCGCAGAGCGCGAACATGGGGCGGTACTCATGCAGCACTGAATTCGTACTGCCTCCTGGGCACTCATCAGTGGGCGTGCAGTAAACAATCTGTACTGATTTGACTGACAGCCGACATTAACACTCAAACAGCTTACTGATGCGGCACCGATACCGCATCGTCAAATGCGGAAGTTGTGCAACGCATCCAAATCCATCTATATAACATGATGAAATAATTATATCACGAAGGTATACCACATTAACAGTCTAGCCTAAACTGGCAGGTTAGCAGTATTTGAATTTAGATTGTTGCCGTCTCTGTCAGATTGTTTGATTTATATTATTCAAATCGCGGTCATTTCAGCAGGAGGCTGTAAACTTGGAATATATTAAATATTGTACCAACGTATACCGAACCATTTTTAATTCAGTACCGCACACCCCTACGACTTTAGGCGCCCTACAGTACCTATTCATCAAAAACATAACACAAACTGCTGGCATGCAACCGTGACAAAAACATAGGGTTTTGAATAAACGACTTCGTCTTTGTTACTCGGTCTGTACTTAGTTTCCCTAAGCCACATGCATATTTTCCACTTCACCATCTGCTTTTCGAGCCACTGCGTTAGTTACTATACTATGATTTTTGAGGAGTTCCATGAAACCCTCAAGAATCCTATATTTACTTTTGGTCCTCAATCACCGTTTTACTTCTAAATGAGACGTTTTGGGCATGTTATTACAATAATCCCACTTTCATATCTCTTTTTCGGAGAACTATACTGTAACGTATACTAAAATGTAATTGACCTCGCGGGGCAAAATCAGAGTATTTATTTATTTTTTATTCAGATTACTTCGGTGGCAAATTAGCTTACCCTACTGGAAGTAAACTGACACCGTAGCTCGTCGACTCTAGCAACTGAAGAAGAATCATAAGCGTGACCCTTTATCTAGTATTTTTGGACTCACTCTCATTTCTTCTTCAACCTATAATTTTGCATAAAAATTCGATGTTAATGTGCATTGCTCACACTTTCAGACACATTATCTCAGTGCGCGTAAAAGCGAGTACGCAAAACAATCCAATCCTGTGGCTAATTATCTTTTCTTCGAAGCAACCTCGTAAAGTTTATGCCATAATAGGACTTAGAATATAGTTCATTTTATTTCTTTCTTTTGTGTGTGTTTTAAAGCTTGCAAGTTGGTTAAATAGTAGTTCTTTTTTTGTTTTATTATCTTCTGTGATTAGATAAGTATATGTTATTGTCACTGTCTCATTTTCATTGTGTGCATATTGTGTCGTTGTTACCTACCGTGCCTTCACCGAATGGACCCTGCGTAAGACCAGTGCTGGCTGTAAAGCTAGCAATATGCTGAGCTGGGTCCATTTCGTGACAAAAAATATTGTGTTATTTTAATTTATTTCGTTTATTTTCTGTATTGTTTGTCACGAATAAATATTTGAATTAGAATGTAGACTTACGCTGTCTTAAATTGAGCGACCTAAAGGTGGTCCAAGGGTTATTTGGGCTTATTTAAGAAAGTAGGTATGCGATGTTGTGTTCTTCATCATGAGTAAGGTCGGATGTGTTGCGGTGAGAGTTAGGGACCCGCGCTCGTCTCTAGCAATCAAAGCGGTTCCTCAAATCAATAAAGGGTCGGCAACGCGCTTGTGATTCTTCTGGAATCATAAACGTCTACAGGCTATGGTGTCTGCTTACTTGGCAGACGGTTTGCTTATTTGTCACCGTCGTTGTATAAAAACAGAGAAATATAGTAGTCGTTGCTATTTCCTTGGGCCAGACGAACAAAAGTCACGGGATCCTAGATACTGTGTTCGGAAAATCGAGCGAAGAGAATTTCTAACTGCAAAGTAAGTGGGAGAATTAATTCACGATGGATCAAATAAATCGGACGGCGGCTTAATTGATAGCCCTTTATTAATTCGATTTAGTAACGTGCGTGCCCTTTGAGTGGTCAATGGGGTCGATTTCACTCGACGTTTTGGTTTTACCTATGTTAAAAATATTGAGACAACTCTAGAGGTGGCGCAGGACTAGTCATTGTGGCACTCCTTGGGGGAGGTCTTTGTTCAGCAGTGGACGTCTTTCGGCTGATATGATAATGATGAACCATAGAGACATTCTAAGTGTTGTACATAGTATTATGGAGTATGATTTAGATTGAAATTTATTTATAACATGGTAGGTACAGAAATGTCAAAATTATAAGAATTCTTCTCCTGCTCGTCAATAAATAAGAAATAAAAAGACTAAAAATAATCTCTATCTAAAAATAATCTTAAAAAAATGACGCGATGCGATATCTTTAACTCGGTTTTAAAACCTAAAACCGGCTACGGCTATTGGCTGAAAAATTATTAGCAAATTTATTTAATCCTATAACTTACTCATCGCCAACAAACTGCTCCGCAGTTTGGCGAAATGATGTATTTACGGTACACATATTTTATATTTTCATGTTAAAAAAAAAAAAACTTAAGAACAGACTGAAAAATAAAAGCTTGTAAAATTCGGAAATAGACGCGCTGCGCTAACAATAGAGCATTCAATGCCAAGAAACGCTACGCTCGGAGCTGAACCAGTGGTTTTGTCCGTATGCAGCGAAAAGGCACCCGCTAGGCGGGTTGCTGGCAGTGAAAGTGTTAGGCAGTGCACTGCACCAGCCACTTTGGTTGCGTGTAGATCAAACTTGGCGTTCATGGAAGCGAATTTGCGCTCCCAAATGTTTATTCGATTTCTATCCAGTATGTCCAGAAAAACAGACCCCGGGTGATTTGCGATGGTTGATTTCCAGCGAAGCACATCGTGGCTGCACGTTCAAAGCTAATGTTCTCTTTTCCAGTGTAAAAATGGTTATAGGATCGTTAATATTGACGAGGCACGATTAAATTTGTTGTTTGAACATGATGAAAACGTTTTTTTGTTAATTAATAGATTTAAAATACGGTTATAATCACAAAGCAAAAAAAAAAATTTTAAACAATTATTCACGTCACGCTCAGATATTAAAGGCATTAACTTCTTAGGTATAGCTAGAATATAATGGTTTAGAAGCCATAAATCAATCCTGAAATGTTGTTAGTTTAAAAAACAATGTTTCCGATGTCATTAAAATTTGGCGAAACATTTATTTGCTAAATTGTTTGTCGGTAAAACAAGGGTAAACCGTTGTTGACAGGACATAGAGGAGCAGGCCACAGACTCTCTTACTGTGATGATGAAACAGTAAATAATAAACCTAATACCTACTGCAATCCTTTTTATCTAGAACCTGATAAAAGTCTTAGTCAAAAATTTATAATGGCACTAAACATTTTCGAAGTGAAAACTTCTTTAGCGGCGCTGTGCACTTTTGTGATGGCGAAAAATTGTTAAACTCGCCACAGGTCACGTGACCGTCAGAATCTAGAGATTGAAAATTCGTAAGACGGACACGTGACCTGTTCGAAAAACGTTACAATGTCATTGAGTTTTCACTTCTGCCGGCACTCCCGGAGTGCAACTCAGTTTTTCTTTTGTATCTGCTCTGCCTACTCCTTTTTGAAATACAGGCGTGTTAAATAAATAAATAAATCAGCTTTTATACGTCCTACTGCTGGGCGCAGGCCTCCTATCGTGGCCCAGTGCAGGATGGGTACTTCGGGTGCGTAATGTTTCATATAATGTCAGAAAAACTAACATACGCTTGATATACATTAAATTAGCATTAAGTTATTTAGTATAATGTAACGTTTGATATAACGGTTTTTGCTATATTTTGCTTTACTCTAATTATCGCTCGATATAAATAGGCAAAACGACATCATTTGCAAGCGGCATAATTATATTTTCGTATAATGCATGCCTCATAGCCTTTGAATTTCTTCGCTATCGCTAACGATAAATCCTACTAATATTATAAATGCGAAAGTTTAGATGTTTGGATGTTTGTTACTCAATCACGTTTAAACGGCTCAACCGATTTGAATGAAATTTAGCACGAAGATACTTTATAGCCTGGATTAAAATATGGGATAGTTTTTATCCCGGGTCCACGCGGACGAAGTCGCAGGCGGAAGCTAGTATCAAATAATACTTCGTACATAAATTACGAAGAACTCTTTGGTACGAGCCGGAATTCAAACTTACGACCGCCGTTTGACAGCATCATGCCTGAACCACGATGCAATTGTAGCTACAGGCGTATTTATGTTACATTAATGCTTTGTTAACATTCAAAACTATTTTCAAAGCTAACATTTACGTACAACTCAAACAAAAGAACGTTGACCCTTGTTAAGATCCCAGCGATACATCAAATCATAGCCCGCCCCGACTGCAGGCAAACATGTTAATATTTCAGCCCGTTTCATGCAGAGACATGCTTTACGACTGTAAATGAAAACATGCATTAAATAACCAATCAGTTTAAAGGGAACAATGTCAGTAACCTTTCTAGGCTTTGCTATTCACAACTTACTGTAAGCGCAGCGAATCTGAAAGTCTTCAGATCAAGCGGCGTGAAAGCAAACTTAATGTGAATAATAGTTGCTGAACAAAAGATAATTTCGATCGATATTTGTGTAATGGATTTCAAGTTTTTTATCGAAGGTCTTGTCCGTCGAGATACATTTTAGCTATGTTTGCTGTTGGGGATATTTTAATTCTAATTTATATACGTAGAATTATTAAACTCATTATTTGAATCAGTTTGTAAAGTACCAAATCTAGATTTTATGCATATTAATTAAAGTAGTTGCCATAAAGCTTATTTTAAGGTTTTGCAACACCCTTCCAGGGTTCATGAGATACTTTTGTGCTCTATACATGTAAGCACTGTATTTTTTAACATGGTGCAAAAAACGCTTGATTGATTGATTGAAACTGACTTGATCTATGGGCCAGGCGCTTTAATATGATCATAGTGAGCGACGGAAGATTATTCTGTGCCAAATTCAGTGAAAACATAATTAATACAACTACGCAATCAGCAGATCTCAACCTTCTTAATTTTGGCGTGAGTCCTTTGTTTAACGCAAACTAATATTTTATTAAATAGGTTTTCTCAAATAAACAGCTGAAATGATGATCAACATTAACATGATATTTCCGTCTCTCACACTCATTCATATTTGTAGACGACCATCTCGCTCGGTAGTGGTATAGGTCTGGTTATTTTAAGCTCAGAATGCAGTCGCAGGGTTTCCGAAATAAAAAATAGCAGAGATATAAAATTACTGCGTATTCAGAGGTCAGATTTACACTGGTTCGCCCCGAACAAGCTGGGTTTTAAGCGAAGTGAATACTGCTCCAGCCGTAGCAGAGCTACGAGCTACGGCGTAGCCAAGACAAACAAGATGGCCGTATCAAGGATAAGCTGCTACGTTCGACATGGAGCTTAAGCATGTCTCGAGCTTTCTACTAGTTTCACTGTCGGTAATAAAAACAGTGTTTTCCTGTAAAGAGTTTTTGCTCAATCAACAGTACGAATCAACTTTTGTTGTTACTGGCTCGTCAGCCAGCTAGTCGACAGCGTAACGTTGACCTGAGATTATTTGAGTAGGAATAATATCAAGGTAGAAGATTTCAATTCTGATGACAGTTAAAAAAAAGTCGGCCACATTAAATAATCACAAGCATACGTAATTTTTGTGTTGAAAAGTTGACAGAAGAGTTATCGTAACGTACACTCGAAAGTTACAAAATCACCCCGCAGGAGACAACAAACGAAAAATAGGTATAACATGGAGTTAATCTCTTAAGATTATATAGTTTACAGGAAAATATTTAAAAATTGCTGTCAAAAGTTACTTATATCCTGTGTTTGTTTTAACTTTGATTTACGGACCGCACTTTATTCGGTCAATTCTATGTGTTTGGTTTACGTTTGACTTCCACGATACAGGCCTAGCCTAGTGTGGGGTCATCGATAAAGCATTTTTTGTACTGAATCTTTCTGGTAGTAAAATTTTACTTTACTTTACTTACTTTTCTTCTAATAAGCGTTGAAGCCCAGAAAAAGTGGATAAAATGTATAACAAACTATTCACCCAAACTGATATAATGTATGACACCAATTCTGTGTCAATCAGTAGTCGAAAGAAAAATCATACATTTGTAATTATTGGATGTGTGTTACTCAATCACGCTTAACACTTTGCCTGCCGGCGGGTGGTCGGGGCTCCGCGGGTGCCTACGCCGTAGCCGCTTTCCGCTACATACGAGGAAAACCACGGGATCGGCTACGAGCGGAGCGATTCTTGGCAGTGAATGTGTTAAACGGCTCAACCGATTTGGATGTCAATTTAAACGAAGATAGTTTATAGCCTGGATAACAATAAACGATAGTTTTTATCCGGGTCCACGCAGATGAAGTCGCGGGCAGAAGCTACTAGAATTATATAATTAGAAAAAAATATGCTGCTGAAAAGCCTAATAAAATGCATCGTCCCTCTCTCAAATTGAATTTCGTCCTTCTCCTCGTGATCCCCTAACAGTGGAATTATCTTCGGCCGGAAGCTTTCGTGTCACGTCTTTCTTTCTTTGTAAGAATGAACAGTGGCGTGTAGTTAGAGTATTTAATTCAATTTTCTAAGGGCTAATTAATGTAATTTATAATGTTTTATAATGTTTTAATTCTGAGGAATTTAGATTTCTTGACATTTAGCAATTAATAATATTTCACCTGATGACATTAACGATTTTATAATTTATTTCCAATATCCAATTTCAAATTGTATGATTTTATTTTATTTTTAATGAGGCGCCGATCCTGTTCTCTGTCCTTCCATTAATAATTTGAATGTACCTACTACTAACATTATTACTAACAACGGTATGTGCCATGACCTGAAATAAACGTTTTTTTAATTTAATTTAATTTAGCTTAGTGTCCGGGCACGAATCTGGCATGACCACCAAATTAGAATGCGCCATTTTGGCTTGTTGCCGTCAACCATACCGGTAAAGTAACTAAAGTGGCCTTCCTTTGGAGCGCTGTGACCGTATATAACCCAGCACTCGCAGACAGATATAATGGAATTTATACCATTCTAAAGAAGAACAGAGTTGCATTTCGATTTTGAACCGATTTTGATGGGTACCTAGACATAGAGGCAAGAAGGATATTGTTTATAGAGAAATAAAAAAGACGTAAAATTTAAACTGTTTATTGGAAATAAAACGTACATACATTTACGTGCGTTCTCGGAACGAATTTTAGTACGAATTGTTGTTTTAAATTTAAAACTCTCATGAAATACAGAAATGAAACTGTTCACTCTCACATGAAACTCTTATGACATAAATATAGTAATAAAAGAATTGTTTTTCGGTGCAATGAGCAATCGATATCGAACGCCTTACAATGGCTTCATTTGTGGAAAAAATATTTACAACGGAATATTCACACAATATACCGATACACTAGTTCACAATCGTAGTAATTAGGGCGAAAACAGTGGTGTAATTAAAATGATAGTGCTCTAATTATAAAGCGACAGTTTCATTTACGAAAATAATGTAATTATACCCTATTTGGATAGGTATTTAACAAAATCTTAACAAAAAAAACCACGTGACTTGCTTTTGTTTACATTTAGTCAAGCCTACACTTGCCAAAAATTAAAAAAATCGTGCGTTCAAGCCTCTGTTGACTGTACTCGTGTGGAGCGCGAAAAATCGTTCCACCAAAAATGCAAAAGATGTGACTAAAAAATCTATGCATTTAAAGATACACTGTCAAGTTTAGGGTTAAATATCTATCCAAATAGGGTACATTATGACTGTGAATGTGTATACAATGAAACAAGTAAAGCAGGACCGGACTTTGTGGCGCGCCTTGGGAAAGGCTTATATTCAACAGTGGACTGCATGGGGGCTTGATGATGACGATGATGGTAATGCTGATGATACAATTAAGCTTTTACCTACCCTACTTACTTTTTTTGTGTGTTGAGATTGTGTTTTTTTTTTTTTTTTTGCGACAATAAATCTTCTTTTTTTTGTGACCATGCGGCGCTCGCGGACCGGTAGCAAGCGAGGTATGAAGCAACTTATGTCTACATCCTCGGTCAGCTCCTGAATGGGTGACTGCAGCTGTCAGAATCCATACTAATTCATACTTATGTTAAAACTATGAAAGTGTGTCTGTCTGTCTGTTAAACCGCTAAACCGATTTAGATGATGAAATTGGGTACAGATATAGTTTGAGTCCCGGGGAAGGACCCAGGATAGTTTTCATCCCGGAAATCATCCCCTAAGGAAGTAAAATGAGTAGAGAACGTTTGAAAGGAGCTACGATATAAACGGGTTTTAGGCGGACGGAGTTGCGGGCCGAAGCGAGTCAACTATAAATCAAGTCAGAACAGATTCTATACTATGTTTATAAATGTATCATTTTTGCATAGTCACAAGCGCACGTACACATACACCCGCGCAAATAGATCGGTTGAACTATGCGAGAAATTTCATTTTTGTATCAATATGCAGCAATGTAATATCTCGCAAAACTATTTACTATATTGAATTTATTGACACACGTTGCTTAAGATTTGTAATTTCAAACTGCGTGACTCTAATCTTATGCATTCTTATTACAATTCGTAATCCAGTAAGTACATAAAATACTACTTATAACTTGGTAACATTTTGGTCACGTAAACTCCTACTCCCCATAATATAATCTCATCTCCGCCTTAAAATAAATATGGCCGACGGAGGAGTTGGATCCTATGAAAAATTTAAAGCTATGGACCTTACAAGTGCCTGAAAAAAAAATTGTGCTCCTGCGTGTCCATATTTACGACAATTTGTTCGAGCACTCTGCCCTTAAATACTATTCATTTTTATTGTTTTGTTGTTAATGGTGACAAATCGTTATAAACTATATAACGATAAGGCAATTACCCAATTATCTAAAATTATATAGGTAACGTTATCATTGAGAGCTACTGTAGCCGAGCGGTGAGGCACGCTTCTTTCTATCTGGAAGTCATGAGTTCGAACCCCGCCAGCTCGTACACTGGGTAAAAAAATATACAATACTATTATTTGATATCAAACATTAGCTTTTCGGTGAAGGAAAACATCGTTAAGAAACCGGTGTAAAAAGGTCTCGTTTTCCCTTTGAGTTGGAAGGTCATATGGCAGCCGTTACGTTAAACTGGTACCTGGTTAAACTTGGCTTAAGATTGGCTTAACAAGGTGCCAAAGCGGACCCAGGTTCCGTTAGAGTACAACCGCTTGAACGCTAGGAGAACGATAACGTAATCATTAACCAAATAACAGCGGAAATATTTCTATAGTAACACGTCCAATGTTCATATTCACACTTTTGCAGGTATACATTTGCATAATGTATGCCTAATTATACATTATCGAGCATTTTTTCTTGATATTTTACCGACCCTTTCCATTACACGCACCCCTAATCAAATAAACCCACCCTCAGCCTTTTTCCATCAGGTATCAACCTTATTAGGTATTCCACTAATGTCTAGGTGCGTACTCAAATTAAATTACTACACAGAACAGCTTAATGAACCAAAATCGGCCCCACAGAGACCAGAAAACAACAGGCCTATTTTTTCGTCACTTCTCATCGACGTCACATTTAAATTTGTGTAACGCACCCACCTACACTATGTTTAGCGATTCGGAGGGCTATGTCGATAACCTTAGTTCTGCTGCGGATAGCCTTATTTCTGTTGCGGTATTGTAGATAAACTTCCATCCTAGCCCTCTCCATTGCTCTTTGGGTGACGCCTCCTTATGATATCTTATCATAGTAAATTAGTTGACACACACTCGAAGACTCTCGTTTTAAAATACTGCGGGATATTGGACTAAAAGATGTGCCGTAGCTTCCTAAACGCTGCCCGGCCGAGTCCATTCTCCAAATGACCTTTTCCTTTGTACAGTCAAGGGCACCAATATGTTTACACCACAAAGTCTCAAAAATATGTACACAGACCTTTTTTCTGCAACAACAAGGTTGTAGTATATATAATTATGAAAATTTGTGTGAATACGTATTGGTGCCCTCGACTGTACCTAACTGGACGGTTGGTCCTAGGTATAATTATATAATCATCTACAACTTCAAGGGATATGACAGAGATTAACAAACTGAGGTCCAGCTAAATCCACTGGGGCCAAATTAGACAGAGATGTATTTAGAGCTTTAACTGTGACTAGGATGGAATATCAATAATCTAGACGTCCATTTTTAGGGGCCTGGAGGTAATTCTGAAACTCAAAGTTTTTATTTGATAACACAGGTTATAAAGATGTTATAATGTTATGAAATGCAGCTTGGTATCACTTTGCCTTAGGCAAAGAGATTAACAAAATGATGTCCAGCTAAATCCACTGGGGCCAAGTTAGACGGAGCTGTATCCAAAGCTTTAATTGTGACTAGGATGGAATATCAATAATCTGGACGTCCATATTTAGGGGCCTGGAGGTAATTCTGAAACTCAACAATTTTTATTTGTTAAAACGCAGGTTATAAAGATGTTATAATGTTATAAAATGCAGCTTGGTATCACTTTTCCTTAGGCAAAGGTGTAACAAGCTGCAATTTAAATGTTAATTTTCATGCAGAGTGCTTTTTTATACATATTAATGTATAAAAAAGCGCGCTGCATGGAAATGGTGCAAGTTTAAAATTATCGTTCCTATATTCGTAAATTGCATAAATTAATACGCTTTTTCCGCTAGAAGAGCAAACAGTTTATTTTTAAAAAGCATCAAATTTTCAGCGTTTTTAATGTTACCCGTATGTGATGGAAATATCCACCACAGATAGAAATACTATTTAAATAATATTGCTAGGCAATGTACATCTACTAAACCAGCAATTAACAATATTTATTTAACTAACCACATTTGACCGAGCTCTCAGCTATTTTATTCCAAAGGTCAGAAATACTTAGCTGATTAAGCGAGTCTTAATGAGATATCGATAAGCTTTTTATAGGCACGAGTCCGAAGAATGGTTTTTCGGAATGGAAATGGGCTATATTTTATCGTCCGGCTTCGCTCGGTTACTACTAAAGAGGAAAAGTTTGTAAGTTTGTGTGTCTTTCTTTCACCAGTATGTAGAATGGACATCTTTCTAACGAATAGATGGGCAAAAGCTATTTGTTTCTCCGTGGCTTTGCTTTGTGCCACGCGGATGGATCCACGCGAGCAGCTAGCTATTGCCAATCCCTACTTAATATTATAAAGAGGAAAATGCTGTGAGATTGTAGCTATGTAAGTTTTTATTTTACTATTTTTATAAGTTTGTATGTAGAGGAATATCACCGGAACCAATAAATCTATTTAAAAAAAACACCTAGTCTATCATTATATTTAACGAGGCAGAGTCTGTAACTTTGTTGGTTTGTAAAACCCAACCAGGAAATAAAAATCCTGCTCTGGGGGTGCTAAATTAGCAATAATGCCATAGTTATACACAAAAAAATACTATATGATGTACTTAACAGTCATATAAACTCTAATTACCTCTAGACTTTCTCTCCGACAAATACTTCGTCATAATGCAAATCAATTTACTTAAGTCACATTTAATAGTTTTCGGCATTTTAACGCAATACAACACGCACTAACGACAGCAATCAGCAATTGACAGATAGCATTAATGACGTCTTCAAAGTTACTGTTGCCAGTTGAAGAAATGGTTTCAAGAAAAAGTTTGTTGACCTAGAAGCAACATTACCAGCTAGGCCTTAAAGGTTCGATAAGGAACATCGTTTCAAGAAAAAGTTTTTTGACCTAGAAGCAACATTGCCAACTAGGCCTCAAAAGTGCTCCAGGATAGGTGCGGGACCCGCGGAAGTGGGACGGTACCGAAAAGTAAGTACTGCAATTACTACTACGAAAATATAAAGCTTATAGTGTACCGACTTAGGAAGTTTGGCGGCATCAGTAAATTCTCGGTAAACTACAAAATACCGCATACAGATTCCGCCGCGCCAAATTAGGGAGTAGCTTTGGTCACCTGTTATGAGTAGTTTGGATAATTAACCAATAGAACATTTTGAATAAAAGACTGAATGTACTCCTTGGGCAATTATCTAGCACATATCCACATCTTGAGGTTTATGTCACTTTTAAAATCAGTTACAGAAATATAAAACAGAAGCGATATCCTAGGGATGTCACATTCATTTAGTTAAGACAATTGGAATCGTGGCCTCGTTTACCAACTGTAAATCGGTTTCTAAACATTAATTACTCCTACTAGCTCCAACTAAAATCCACATTTGCGTAAAAGGATTAGTATAACTTTAATTTAAGCTCTGTTTTCCTGAACGTTTGAGTTCAGATTATCGGTATTTTTAATGAAACATTCATTCAATTTATAACGGCTTAAAGCATGTTCAAATAATGTTTAACGAACGTAATTAAACGGAACTTTATCGCGTATAAAATATTACATTAAAATTTATGTTCGTCTTTAACACTTTCACTGCCAGGAACCCGCCTAGCGGGCGCCTACTCCGTAGATGCTTTCCGCTCCTTGCGAGGGTAACCAGGGGATTGGCTACGAGCGTAGCGCGTAGCGATTCTTGGCAGTGCATGTGTTAAGGTATTGGGCGTGTTTTAACATGTTTCACGAAAATACTTTATGCCGACCATATTATTATTAAAATTATTTTCTGAATCATATTGTTAAACGCTTGAAACACGAATGCGTAAATAAAATATAATCACAGGAAAAAAATAGTTTTGTAGCGGATTCATCGGCCACTAAGTTTAGATGGTAGCTTAACACTGTCACTGCCAGGAACCCGCATAAAGGGAAAACCGGATCGGCTATGAGCGAAGCGCTTAGCGATTCTTAGCATTGAATGCGTTAAGTTTAAAACATACCAAAAATTAAAAGGCAATGTGACGATAAAAAAAAAACGTAAACGCACAAAAACAAATAATCATTTTTAATAACTTTCATTCGTGTACTCGTAAGTATATTAATTCCTTGCACTAGGTAAAAATTATAACGAACAAATATAATATAACTAATTTTTGTGACGTAGTGGAACGAACCGAATTTCACTAGCGACATTTCTTAAGTTTGGTTCTGATTTTAAAACCACATGCTACAATTAAATGAAACTTTTTATAAACAATGGGGTCCGTCATCATATTTCTTCTATCATAAATATCAAGAGAAACTAGTTTCCCACCTATATTTATGTATGAAAAGTTTCATGCTATTTCAGTATGCCGTCTTAAGAGTCCGCAGTAAGCTCGATTCTCCATACAAACGTAGTTACGCTCTCATTTTAAAACTACGAGTCGGATTGTAACGAAACTTTGCATGTACAATGAAATGAGGTATATCTATGTCTGTATTTAGTTTATGTAGTTTCAGATACCATAGTTAAAAAATACAGCGAATTTAAGTATTTCACACAAAACTTGTTTTTGCTGTTTTTCGTTTGTTTTACAAACTGGAGCCATATAAACTATTTACAGACATAGATATACCACATATCATTGTATATGCAAAGTTTCGTTACAATCCAACACGCAGTTTTAAAATGAGAGCGTAACTACGTTTGTATGGGGAGGTGAAATTCGGCCGAGCTTACTGCGGACTCTTAAAAAGAGAACCAAACTGTTCGTTTGGAGCGTCGACTTGAGTCAACCGTATACTAGGGATTCTTAACAGCGTATATAAAAAAACACCTTAAAAAAATAACTCAAAAACGCCACCTAACTCGCCCTGCAGGCTCGATCCGTTTTTTCCTTCACGTTCGTCCTTACAGCGCATACTTAATATCTATTTGCTCGTACCGCGAGGTAAGCGCCGGCGGGGGAGGGGGGTTAGGACAGGCGCGTTAGCGTCGCCCCAGCCAGTTGAGGCTGCGGCGGTATACGGAGCGCACTTGCCGCCACCACGTTTAAAAAAGAGCTGAACCACCGTGCCAGTGACGTGACCAGTGCTGCACATGCGTGTGCTGTGACCGAGCCGTTTCTAGTGGACCAGTGACTTGTGTGTGTGATTGCGTGCCGCTAAGTGAGTTCGGAGCGAGTTAGAGGACGGTGGTTACACTCCTGGTGGGATTGCTTCCGGTAAGTTTTTAGTAATTTGCATGGTAACAGCGTTACTATGTTAATCTTGTCAATACAGTTGGTGAGTCGTGTTTGCATGTTTGTTACGTTTCGAGACAATTTGTTAGGGGTTTGTGAGCACGTGTTTAAGCGGATTAATTAACAGACTTATTGATTCGCTACAACTTGGTGGCTATTGATTGAGGTTAAAACTTTTGGCCCAATCCAGTATGGCATATATTTATTCAGCCATATTTCAGCATTTGAACTGACCGGGGCCGGACGATGAAAAATTAAACGGTTATTAAAATCATCTACAAACAAACCGGAACTGTTGAGACTACTAGTAAAGGTCACTATTTATAACGCTAGGTAGAATCTTCAATTAGTTATTTTTAAGCTCTAATTCATAAATTTAGTAACAATGTACCTGTATATAAATTTTCTTTTATATTTAACAGCAAGTTACATCAGCAATTAAATGGGTGCATTACAGTTTTATATTGCTAGACGTTAAAATCACTGACGCACGTAAATTCGTAGCAGGTGCTACAGCGACGTTTCAGAATGTAACGGCAATGGGAAGCGTAGCACTCAATTCTGGAAGGCGTTTATGACATACTAGCTGATGCCCGCGCTTCGCCCGCGTGGTTATAGGATAATGTAATATATAGAATTTTCTCGTGGGAAGTAGATGTGTTCCCGTTGGAAAAATTAGCCTATGTCATTCTCTAGCCTCTAAACTATCTCCATAAAAAAATCACATTAATACGATGCTCCGTTGCGACGTGAAAGAAGGACAAACAAACACACACACACACTTTCGCATTTATAATATTAGTAAGGATTAGACCCTCTTTTTACCAGTGGTGGCAATATTGCATTGGTCGTACTGACCGAAATTAAATAACGGGACAAGCCCCTAAATATAAATAAAACTTTTACTGTTTCATTTTGGTTAACACATTCACTGCCAAGAATCGCAGCCGATCCTGTGATTTCCCCTCTAAGTAATATGCGCATATGGCACAAACACGCGCTAGGTCCCTGGCAGTGAATGAATTCTCATAACTTTCTATAGAACAGCCAACATGTTGTAACAATTTAATAGCTAGTCCCAGTTAGTTGTTGTTTTTTTTTCAACCCTTTCGCAACCGTACCAAAAATGGAACAATTCACCAGAACCCGACAGAATTCGCAAGGCGTTAAGGTTCATACTACTGCCCGCCTAGCGGGCTCAGCCGGCATCTGAGCAAACATTACGAGTGCCCGCTAGGCGGGTTCGTGGTTGCGAACGAGTTAACAATACCCGTATGATAAAAATACCCGTATGATTCCTTCCGGTTCATATGCTCACGATAGCCTAGTACTGGTAATGTACACTACGCTGCATTAATAAGGAACCATCTTAAATAGTCTTGGAAATCGTTTGCAACTTGCCTTAGTCGCATCGATAATTATCTTCATAATAAGAGCTTAGCACTTGTCAGAGGAGTCAAGCGCCAGTACATCAGCCGTCATACTCCTTTATTTCGTATGCCATGCCCAGTTCACTGCCACCGCTGCTGGTGTCCAACGCCAAGGATGCCAATTCGATTGTGGTATTATCTCGCCATGTCATACCACAATCATGGTATTTTAAAGGCAGATCTGGCCCTCTTATTCGCCTGGGCCGATAACCCTATCCCTGATGTTCACCTGCTTATTCACTGAGTATATTCGCAGCTGCTCTTATCTGGTGTCCCTGTCACCATCCACCTGTGACCCTGTTTGTAAGTTGCAGCTCACCTGCAACCGCGTTGTAACATGATATCACAGAGATCACGTAACTTAATCAACCGTAATTTTCCCATGCAAAAAGTGATATTTAGATCTACCTCACGCATGTACAAATGCGTTACGTAATCAACCAGCTAGCCAACCAGTAACATATCTGTTATTGGAATTGGAATCTTCTAGCTTAGGACGTAAAGTTGCTTTGTGCATGGAGTACATTTATGCAATTAGACCAAATAATCTTAAGTTTACATTTGGTTCCCACATTCCATCTTCTTTAGGTTACAGTATTGTGACTTTGTCGCAACGCGCATCGATGGAAGCGAGCGTGATTCTAAAACAATAATGTAAGAATAATATTTTTTTATTTGCCTTAATGATAAAGGAAGATAAACACATGCAATAGAAGTAATCAAAATTCACTTAACATTTAACGTTTTGAAACTACTTAGTATGGCAGATGGGATCCAGTTTCCCGTTACTAGCCTAGTCGTGGTTTTGAAACTGGTAATATAAATAATAAATTAATTAAAAAAAAGTAAATATGTCTTGCCTCATCGATGGGTTTGCCATTAACTAAAGAGTAATACTCTGTCGTTGAAGCAATTTCCAGTCGTTTCAAGTCCTCTGCAATTTCCTTTACGTCCTGATATGCCTCGACCTTAACTATGTCCGTTATTTGTTCGGAATAGTTTCTTCTTGGCCTTCCCCTCTCGTTCCCTGAATATTTGTTTCTTAGCAAATGTCATATGATTCATCTTCTTAATTTTTCTATATCTTATAATATAATTTTCTTTTCATTGATTCTCTTAACATTTTGTCGATAAATGTCTTTTTTCTCAATTTTGTACCTTCCATTTTCCAACATCACATCTTGAAGACCTCCAATCTCTCTCTGTCTCTTTGTATTAGTGTCCACGTTTTAGTGCCATATAAAGTGATGCTTCTTACATGAGATTTTACGAAACGTTTTCTAGTTTTTATTGACATTATTAATAATTTCTTTTTAAAAGCCCTTTGGCAATAACAATTCTCGCAAATCTTGACTGTATCTAGATATTTAATTGTAACCAAGTGGTTATCGATCATCATAATCATACCAGCCGAAAAACGTCCACTGCTGGACCTAGGCCTTCCCCAAAGAGTGCCACAATGACCGGTCCTGCACCTTTAGCAGGTCATCAGCTAAGACAAATTATAAGGGATACAATATTATTGCCGTGGTAAAAATAATACTTGATCAAGTTAGTCCTGGGCAGCCCTCTCCACTCCAGTGCACAAAGGACAGTGCATTATGGACTGGGTAAGAATAGATTGGACAGCCGTCCACGGGAATTAGGTGACATGGTTTAGTCAATTGCACTTTAACCAGCTACTCGTTGAGGCAATCCTTTAGAGTAGAGTATAGTATAGTCCATGGGCGTCGATTATCGCTTACCATCAGGTGATTCAACTGCTCGTTTGCCTCCTATATCATAAAAAAAAATAGTAATGGCTGGTTCCAATAATCAATCCACCGCTAGTTTTCCTTATCAGCAGTTACATTTTGACAAATTTACCCATAGAAAATGTGTCAAAAAGTAACTGTTGGTAACGAAAAATATCGGTGGATTGATTATTGGAACCAGCCATAACTCTATTCTCAACTCGTTATAACAGGATTTATCAAGAACTTATGTGAATGTTTTTTTTTTTTATACGGGTATGATATAATATTTATTAGGCTTTTTCGACATTTCGTTTTTTTGTACAGTTAAATTCACCTCGTCTGGTTTCAAGAGCCAAGAAAGGTATCTTCTACTTTTTAACTATTATTTATAAAAATAATTTGAAATTAATTTATTTTTTTTGTATGCTGAGGTTCAAAAGTTAAGGTTATCCTCATTTTCGATGCAACTTCAAAGAGGATAAAATATGTTGTCATTGTAACGATTTCAAAGAAGTCTCGATAAAAAATATTCTATCATATAATCCAGCCTTTAGCACGTATATAATTTTCACTCAAAAGCTTGGTTTTTGAGATACCATCAATCAGCAATAGTTCCTTTACACCCTAGCTGGTGCCGTCTCTGTGTGCGTTCCCATGACACGGGCAGGGACAACATTCGCTCAGTGTACCCCTTGCATTTCATTAAATTATCGAAAGGCTCTACGTGTTGGCTGTGTGGTACTATTGAATTTGGTACTTCGGCTCCACGCACGCCTCCTAAAGGTCCGGAACACCATTGTTATGCGAGCGGAAAAAAATCGAAGATAAAAAAATTAATAGAATAACATCATCACATAATAAATAATAAAATAGTACAATTATCGGTAAAGCAAACCTTGGAATAAAAGTAACAGGAAAATTCTAAACAATGTTTGCAAAGGATAATTTCTGAATCCAAATAATACAATACTTTATTTAAGGAAACCATAAACTAAATAAAACATTTATCATCTGGTTATAGCTAATTTATTTTTATATGGGTCAAAATTTCGAACAATAACCGGGCATCTTTCCAGGAGACAATACAATAATAGGTTTAAGTTTACATTATTTATGTTCCTATTATGCAATGTAATAGTCGCAAGGATTTGTTAGGTCGATTTCCCACGCAATTTTTCCTTATAGCTAATTTTTCCTTTGCCATTATATATAGTCGCATAATTTTCCATTCTTAAATTTTACCTTCCTCACTATTTATATTATGGTAGCGAATTTTTTGCTCGCATAAGTTTACAAACGCATTTTCCAACATTCATTTTTCGTTCAGTTTCGACGGAGCCTCGCTGCGTGGGGCTTCTATTTCTGGTCAGTTTGCCCTCCGGGCATCTGAAGCTACCTAACGAACCTAACCTTGGGTAGTAGTAGTAGTAGGCTATTTAGCGATTGCGATGGGTTTCCTACAGGGAAGAAAATTGAGACTTAACAAAATACGATACGGGAGCAACTCGACTGATAAAGTAAGCGGCAGTGGAAAAAAGCGACTAGAATAATCGCGTTCGGGAAAAAATGCGAAAACAAAATCAACTACAAATAAAACTTGCGTTTTGGGTAAGCGATCTAACAAATCGACTTCGTTTTTAGAAATCACCAACTTCGTATACATTGAGTATTTTTTTACTGTTGCTTTCATAAACCGAACCAAATAAAGCGATCAAAATGCGTGGTGGAAGAGTAGCCTGGGGAAATCCAGGGGAAACCTCCGGCATGACCACGCGGAATGTATTGAGAGTTGAGTGTCTCTCTATCGCATTAATTTATTAGTAGGCACTTAATTATTTAACAGCTTAAGAAATATCACAAGAACGTAAATTATGCAAGTTCTGAAGTCTGTGAAGTTCGTCGAAGGTTTTCAGAGTAACTAGTGGCTCTAAGCTAGTTCTAGAACTTGCGAGCCACTATATAAAAAAGAATCGGTAAAGATGATCCACAAAAAAAAACTGTATAATTAACGACCCTACTCACAAAATTTCACGAGAATCGGTTGAGAAATGCGACCTATAGAGGAGAACTGCGGGAAAGCTGAAGAAGGAAGCAGAATGAAGGGAAAGGAGGTAGAACTTAATTCGCTTCGTTCACTCGTTCAATTATTATGTTATCTAAAATCAATACAAATAATTGATGTTGCCTAGGAGAAATTTTCAACACAAATGACTGCTATGGGTGATTAATTAGTTAATCACTTTCTTTTAATTATCGGTTCCGCCCCATACAGGTAAGATGCTTTAACGATCAACCAAAAAGATACTTATAAAATAGAGATCGATAACAGTAAAAAATAAATGTATTTTGTACTGTTATCGATCTCCGAATAATATTTAATATTTTTCTCACGTTACCAATTAAAAAAACTCACGAAAATAAGTACTAGGAAAATATTAAGGTTCATCTTAATTCAGTAATTTACCATTTTAAGAAAACACAATAAAGGTCACTAAATGGACATAGTTTGACTAGTTAGGAAATCTTGACATTACTTGTTCCTACTCGTATTTTCCCACAAAGTTAATACTAACACATCGTTTTTCATGATTCACAAAGGACTGATGGTCTAACCGTCAGTCAACATCTCAAGCACTTGAACGGATCCGGTCACCTACGGCCACTTCCTTCTACGGCCATCGTGGAAATTTCTACATCGGCCATATTGAACTGCACGGCTAGTACGCGACGGCGCGCGAGCTCTCTCGATTTTTCTTGCACTATCCGTCTCTCTCTTATTAGAACACTTAGAAGAAGAGGTATAGTGCGATAAAGATCGAGAGTATGTCGCGGCCGTCGTGTGCTAGACGTGCAGTAGAGTGAACAGTGTGTTATGTAGAAAGACAACTTTACTTAGCCGTTTTGTTTGGTATTACATTTTTATTTAAAAGTTATACAGTCATGTGTTTAATTAATGCTTTAATAAGGTACACATTTCGTCCTGGGAGCTCAAAATAAAGCATATGGTTTAGACAAAATTTACTCAATTCTCCCGATTAACGATTTCGGACGAAGAAGAAAATTTACGATTTGCGAACAAAACGATATTACACTAAAAAATGTGAGCTGCAATTACACATGATTCGTAAAGCTAAACATCTGGGCATAGTGAAATCATATCTTTAAGTTAAAAAAAAGGTTTGGATCTGTGCATGGTGCCTTTTAGAGAATATGATATGTTACTTACGACAACTCCGACTTTGGCATCCAATATAACCATCATGGAGCGTTTCTATCGATCCACTCTAATGATGGTTCAATGCCATGAATGTCCGTTAGGCTTTTGTTTTTAGCTGATTCTTTTAGCTGTCTGATTTCGCTTGCATCAGAAATTGAAGGGACGCTGAAACGTACTTGAAAAATCGTATTTATGTAAAAATAAAAATTCACCACATTTATTTCGCAGCTGAGCCTCATCACTTAGATAACATTTTTAGGCAGCTTATCAACAGAGTCAGTGAAATAATCTCAAATTAAGTTCGATAGGCTTGCCCGAAATGATTTGCTAGACAATATTTAAAGCATCATAAAGTCCCTTTAAAAAGCCAGATATGGCTTAAAAATACCCTAAGATCGAACCCCTAGAACATAGTTATACAAAATAATAGACATATAAACAGTTACATCAGGTTTTAACTGTCCTTATACTTAACGATACAGTCTTTAGAAGCTGCCCTCTTATCATATAGAAATAATATATTGTATGTGGAAAAAAATACAACGTAAAATATTTATTAATTTTTCAACGACCGGTTCTGCATAGTGTGTAGAACCCTGCCTATGAAGCTGACGGTCCTGGATTCGAATAACTTAGAAATATTTTGCGTGATGAGCATGGTTATTTTGTGTTCAACATCTTCGTTCCTTCGTCGTCTAGGAATCTTCACAAGCCTTATTGCGTTTACTGCGAAGCCAGTTAAATTCCTGTAAGAATGTCTCCTAAAATTATTTATTTATTTATTCATATTTTTATAGCTAGCGCCAGCGTATGTACGAAATGCTGTCGGGGATATTCAAAGCTGACCTACTCGTAAACTACTCTCAGTTCATGCAATGGAAGTTTGCCAATTTGATCATTTTACCAGTGCAGAGAATTAACATCGTTTTTTTTTTCTAAATAGGGTATATGATCTGAACGTGCAGTACCTATTTTAATACGTGAAAACTTGGTTGGAAATAAATGTCACGTCAAACGTTAACGTTAATATTTAAACGTTTTTTCTTCGTCAGTTCGCTAGTACTTAAAAGCCGGCTCGAAGGACACAAACTTATTTGTGAAGCGATAGCAGGTATTCATACTATTATTTAGAGGTTTTATATTTGCACTAGCTTCTGCCTGCGACTTCGGCTGCGTGGACCCGGGATAAGAATTAATCTATATCTTAATACAGGCTATCAACTATCTTCGTGCAAAATTTCATCCAAATCGGTTTAGCCGTTTATTTCATCATTTAAGAATTGCCAACGGAGTTCACAATGTTACATTTTATGTTGACAGCTAAAGTGCTTATATATGTCTAATTGTAACCCTAATAATAGGCAACCACGGCATGCGTTTTTTTTGCATAAATGCACTAAACTACCTAAGCTTACGACTAAATAAAAAACGAAATCACATCAGTCAGACTATGGTTCAAGGTTCAACAACAGATCCCTGATTATGCAAAAGTTTAAGCGTGATTGAGTAAGAAACATCCGAACATCTAAACATCTGAACATCCAAACATCCAAGTTTAACTATTAGTAGGATTATTAGTTTAAATCAGCAAAGAGGCTCCACGCAGGCAGTGTTCGAAAACGCGCACTTCAACTCCCTAGGGAGCTTGACACAAGCAGGGCAAACAAAAAATAGAGATAAATAAAAGTTTAGTATGAAAACTTTTAAATTGAAATTAAAACTCCGTTTTTATGGAGAGTCGAATTCCTGGGGACATTTGTCATGGAGATAAAAACACTAATATAACAACCATTTCCTTACACACCTTACAAATTTTGGAATATTGTTTCAGTAAGACTGCTTATATAAACAAAATTCCAATAGTTAAGGCTACCGACTTTTCCAACACCGTGAACAAAATACATATGTAAAACAAATCGTAGAACCGAAAGATTCATCGGGAATCCTATCGTGTTTTCCGTAACGGATTCGGGTAGAAAAAGCAAAAACCAATGAACAATCGCCAGCAACTGCGACCGCGGAAACCATTTGGTTAGAAAAAGAAGTAACCAGGGTGAATGGAACTAGTGCTCACTCGGGTTGGTATCACCGGGTCGGGACTAATTGTGGTTAGCGGTTTACTTGGTATGTGTGTGTGTAAAGGTTCGTTGGGAAGTGTGAAGGTCACCTTTAGGTTATTGGTATAAAATTGCACGCTCATCGTGATTCATTTGCTTGCCCTTATTCCATTTAGTTGGGGTCGGCGTAGCATGTTTTTTTTTCTTCCATTCCATCCTCTCTATTGCCCGTCACCGTGTCATTCTCTGACGCAATCCATGCGCTTTTTTCTTGGAAAATTGCGTGACATGACATTAAAAAAATATGATATATATTCTGCTAATAGGCCACAAGGGCACTTTTACATGTCAAACGATAATTTACAATAAAATGATAATAATCTTACACAATAGCTAAACCGTAAGAAAAATTAAAGAGCGTATTTCTATTGCTGCTTAACAAAAATTTATAAAAATAAATATAATTATATTCAAAATGAAATAGTGCTCCACATTAATACATGAAACGTTTTTTTGCACGCCCATAACAATCGTTCTATCGCTATAACCTTATTAGGTAGACACTTGAAATTTCCGCAGATCAAGTTATATTATAGCCGCTATAAATAACCAATAATAAAAATATGACAATGTTCTACAATAAACTCTAGCCACTCGCAGGCAGCGGAGGCCTAGTCACAGCAGGGCTCCGCCTGGCATCCTTTGGCAACCCGACCCCAAAAAACATCAAGTTGAATTCCCTAACCCCAAACATGCACATTCAGAGACCAAGTTTATGATTCAAGTGATTTAGAACTCGAGATAAGAATCCAAATTCAAAATGCCCGCCATAAAACCAAATTATGCATTACAAAAATATATGGAATCAGAAGAAAAACTTAGACGTAAGTTTAAATAGGAAACGACGCGACAAAATGGGATAGTAGCGTAGTTTAACGCCATTAAATGGTACGTTGTGTAGTTATTTTTTATCAAATAATATTATGCAACCAAAAAATGGAAATCTAATTCGTGTGAAGGATTGGATAGCGGAAAGAAGCATTATAAAACATTTTTATCTCATTTCAGATAACATTAGAATTTTAACGGACAAATTCGTCTTCGTATCTTCGTTTATCTATAGGATATCAAAGGGAATTATTTCGTTGTACTTATTTCGAACATTGCTTTTGAAACTTAAAAACACTAAAGATTTTTATGGATCAAAATGGTCTGAAATAAACGATTTTTTATTTATTTATAATACCTTTATTTAAACGTTTTGCGTTCCTAATGGTTTTCCTTAAAATCTCATGATTAACGATGCACGATTTTTCTGTTCTTTCATGGAATAGGGTATAAAATAAACTCCACATCTTTTAACAAAACAACGGAAGTACTGACAATTTTGTTTTAAACTTTAATTTGAATAGGAAATGAATTGATTTCACAAATGGACATCACGGAACTCATGCACGTTAAGCATGCGTGTCTGAAACAGCGGAGGGAAACATTGCAGGCAGCGTTGTATTGCATAGCAAAACGCTGGAAATTCGAAATGGTATTTCGTTGATTAGCGTTTTTATAGTATGCGACAGTCTTTTACTTTTATTACTTCATTGTGAATGGTTCAACTTAGTTGTTTCTTAGGCCGGTTGTATCTTAACACGAAGTACTGAATAAACATTGTTATCGTTTGGTGGTATTCATACTTAGATACGATGAACGCTTGGGGTGAAATAAAATCTTAAATTAGGCTTAGTAAACCGATTTAAATTCAAAATAGGTTTGGAAACATGAGCTCAAAGATAATATGCAGTTATATACGCTGGTGATAATAGTAAACGTTTGTCAACGACAGAAGCCAGAACGCGCAAGAAACCGCAACAGAACTTCATGTCCAGTACGTAAGCATAGTGTGTAAAGAGATTAAGTAAATAAAGAGAACCCCCATATAGGACCCCAAGTAAATAGGTAAAATAATATTGTAAGTCGAAGTATATAATAGAATAATGGAAATATGAAGTATTTTGGCTTATCATTCCTAGCTATCAGCGCGACCATTGTATAACCCTTTGTAGTACGAGTAAGGTGATTACACGACCAGATAGGTAATAAAAAGTCCTTGCTGTTAATAGGACTATAAACCCCAGGCCAATTGTATTGTAATCACAAATCCTAAAAAACCATGTAAAAACTGAGCCCAAACAATCAACCCAAGCAATCAACTTTCCTTGTGTAAGAATTGGACGGACGCAACAGTGTTGCAAGACGTCCTTCCGAGTCACTGAATCAGATAAAAACAAGATTTAAATCTAACAAGATTCATAAAGAGAAAAAAATTAGAATGATAGAAAAATTATAGTTAGTGGGCGTGAAATTACGTAACCACCAATAAGCGAAGTAACATTTTGTTCAACCGCACTCAGAAATCCCAGTATGTCGGGCCAATCACCCCAGTGGGATGTGGACTAAATTTGCAATATAAACGGGTCTTTCACAACTTAAAGTCCCCCCGGCGACCATGCGTACAGAGTGGAGGTATCTCAAAAAATTACGCAGCACTCAGCCGGCGCAACGAAGTCGCCCCAGCGTGAGGCAAGGCGGCGCGCCGGCCACAATGTTTATCTCGAGAAAATTAAATTGGGCCGTGGTTTCATTTTAATAACAATTATATATCTTATTTATTAACGTAACACAACCTCTGTTACCTAACTAAAATGTTTGTCTCCCTACATCTCACAAAAGTTGAAGTGACAGATAAACACAACATGTTTGATGACAGTATGAATCCTGGGCATAACACTGTAAATACAAACTTATTTGCGGTTAATATTTCAGCGTCAACTAAAGAATGCAATAAACAAAATCGAAACAGATATTTTAATAAATCTCGGCTTTGTGAATTAAAACGGTTGTCAACTATATTTCAAGCTAAATTGCCTTGTAGATTGCTCTCAAGAGATTTGAAACAGGGCGATTAGCCAGTCCAGTGACGTTGCCGAGTCTGGATGGGCTTACCTTGGATTAACAACCTAACTCGACAACCAGGCCCACTACACTTTAACAAGCTGGCTTTACAACCCTTACAACCCAATGTTAAACTAGACGTATATAAGTGATAGAATACGCGCTAAAATTATCTTCTTCTTCTCTACATATCTATGTACTTACTAGGTACCTACTCGCGTATTGCAACGGTATTATAGCCTACTAACATGCCCATTCAGAAAGTTTATTCTATACACCAGTGAAATAATGTTTAAATCGTATAAGTAGTTTCGGAGAATACCCTACATACGAACATACACAACTACAATCTCATTGACTTTTCCGCTTTATAATATAAGTTAATTAATTCATTCATTAAACGGTGAGGTTTGTGAAATGTAATTTTAAATATTATAATGACACTGTTGAGTATATAGTATAAAAAAACATATGCCCGTATCTGTGTTTTATCCCTCACCTTTCTTCGCGTTTTGTACAACGCTTTTGTGTCATGTATTTTTAAGAGTCCGCAGTAAGCTCGATTCTCCATACAAACGTAGTTACGCTCTCATTTTAAAACTACGCATTTGATTGTAACGAAACTGTGCAAATACATTGACATTAGGTATATCTATGTCTGTAATTAGTTTATGTAGCTTCAGATACCATAGAAAAAAAAATACAGCGATTTTAAGTTTTTCATACAAAACGTGTTTATGCTGTATTTCGTTTGTTTTATAAACTGGAACCATATAAACTAATTACAGACGTAGATATACCTCATGTCATTGTATATGCAAAGTTTAGTTATAATCCAACACGTAGTTTTAAAATGAGAGCGTAACTACGTTTGTATGGGAAAGTGAAATTCGACCGAGCTTACTGCGGACTCTTAACAACTATCATTGTATTGTGATTTAACTGGTAAATATCAATAACATTACTCGAAGGCACAGCAAAAAAACATCTTGAATAAAAGCAGTGAATAATTTAGAGATACATTCTGAACGAATCAGATAACATATTTTGTCCGTCCGATAGAAAGAGCTAAAATTCTTTTATCCCGAGTTGTAATTGGGCGATCCTCCCGGGAAATACCAGCATTTAACACAGAACACGAGGAAGTCGGCACATAAATAAAGTTTATACAGTTCTCGGTTTACTTTTCAGCAATAATCATGGCCGGTTGCAATCCAGCTCGTGAAATACAAATAACACCAAGTTCTTTATAATCTATCTCTCAGTTCCGTTCCGAATTTCATTTTCGTTTACGCAGACACTGTATATCTCCCGCTACATATGTGTCCAGGTATTCGTCTGCCATTACGACAGTTATCATGTCACAAAATATCATAAATTATATTCATACACACCTGTCTGACATACCTGACGAAGCTTATGTTGCGGATTTAAATTAGTTTTTCTCGTTTTTATTTTTTAAACAGATGACTCTTTAAACATTGCCATTATTGGACGACTTATGATAGCGCCCTTACTGAATACAGCGTAAAAGAAGCCGTTTGTTAGTACCTTAAATTGCCTCAAAGCAAAAAGTAAAGACACAATCGCGGTGAAATTGGACTAAAATTATAAGCGACCAAAACAATACTCTTGAGGCACAACGCTATAATTAGAAACACAATCGAGGTGAAATGCGACTAAAACTATTAGCGACTAAAACAATAGGCGTGATACAAAGCGATCGATTAAAAACATGATCGCGGTGAAATGCGACGCGGTGAATCGCTACAAGTAATTTATGATTTTGTGGTACTAACAATTGAAAGAATTGTACTTACAGAAAAAAACATTAAATTCAATTTTTGATTTTATTTGTGTCCGTTATACGTTCGTTTTGACACGATAGCACACGTAGAAGCGACCCGAAACATTAAAAGTAGTTTGGAATGCGAAACGTAACTCTCGAATTAACCTCCTGAATGCTCGAATTGTGGAGTATATAAATGGCCCGGGGGCATAATTATTTTTACACCACGCTTGTTTTGCAGCACATCCAAGTAACATATTATTTACGACTTCCGCCTTCGCTATGTTAGCCATCTGAATTTAAAATAACCCTTAACATTCTGTTATTCGTATAAAATTTGGAAAAAAGTAGTGTGTCCATAGTTGGTAGTGAGGTCAAGGAGGTCAAGTGAGGACCAGTTTGAAAAAGATCCGCTTTACCTTACGTCGGTGAAGAAACTTTATACCAACAGTAAATAGTAATATATTAGCATTTTTTCCACGAATTCATTAAAATTTACAAGTCTATTCTATATTTTATGTAATGACCAACTAATTCATTCTATTTTGTTGACGTATGTTTGTAGCAGAAATGATTTATAGAGCTAATACTTCTACTTCCATAGTGACGTGGATTTATTTCGTATACAGTATATCAACTAAGATGTTAATTATAATTATCTAGTTTTTATTACGGAGTCATTAATGTACAATAGTCAATTTCTTTTATAGAATAAACACGACAAATTCACACGCCATCAACTGTTTTAATATGGGTTATTTTAGGTTTATAAACCCCATATTATGACGCAAACTTTTTCAATTACGTAACATCATAATTACATCAACTTTCATATAACGCGGCAAAAAAGAAGCGATACGATCTCAGTGAATATATTTTGATGAAAACTGCATCGTAATACTGGGGGCCTATTCTGATCAACGTATCGTAATGATTGAGTAGTGATATTATTGCAAGTTTTATAACATAACAATGTCGCGTAATGGATCGGAAATTATCAAATTAACATTTTAAAGAGGGAATAAAAATACAAAACTTTAAACAATATATATTATACAGGCGCTACTGTCTATGCGCAACAGAACTGCCCCGTGTACACAGGAATTTTTAGTTCCAAATTAACCACCATTCATTTTTTGGAGAACTTAATAGCGAACCAAAAAACCATAGCGCCGTAAAATGGCGCCACAGAATAGGTTGTCATTATGCGGGTTGGGGGCGGGGTGTCAAAACGATGCCAGGCAGCCGTTTAGTTCGAACATGCGCAAACCGGGTTTTAGGCACGTGTTTGGGTAGAAATTTGTAAGGACCTCGCGTTCTATGGTTTTTTCATTCGCTGGAAGAACCCCATTGTTATTTGAGTCAAAAACGGTGATAACACGTTTATGGGACATAAAAGCATGGGCACATAATGGGTTTTTGACGACCGGTTAGCCTAGTGGGTAGTGACGCTGCCTACGAAGCTGAAGGTCCTGGGTTCGAATCCCGGTAAGGGCAAATATTTGTGTGATGAGCATGAATATTTGTTTCTGAGTCTTGGATGTTTTCTATGTATTTAAGTATTTATATCTATTATATATATCGTCGTCTAGTACCCATAACACAAGCCTTACTGAGATTACTATGGGACTAGGTCGATTTGTGTAAGATTGTCCCCTTATATTTATTATTATTATTATTTATTATTCATCATCATCATCATATCAGCCAAAATACTTCCACTGCTGGACATAGGCCTCCCCCAAAGAGTGCCACCATGACCGGTCCTGCGCCACCCGCATCCAGCGGACTCCCGCGACCTTTACCAGGTCATCAGTCCACCTTGTGGGGGGCCTACCCACGCTGCGCCATGGGACATTATAATTATATAAATGTCCCACGCTGCGCTATAGGACATTATAATTATATAAATATCAACGTTCGCTCTGTTGGAGGGCGGGGACGGAGCCCATACAAATCTGCCCATCGTTCTTTAATGCTACTTTTAGGATTCATAACGAGTATGCCTGTAAAAAAAACGTACGTATCAAGACTATCTACCTAATTGCGGCACTTGTCTACCAACAGAAATTTACTTATTTTCACGTACAACGGTAACCACGCCTTCCTTACGTGCCAATGTGGCTAAACGACGTGACGTTACATTTAGCTGTCAATTAGTATGAGCCCGTTTGCAGCGCTAGCTAGCAATCTTTGATTCTCTGGTTTGGCTTTTCTTGTGCTCTTATTACAGTTGGTCCCGATCAGATAAAAAAAAAACACCGATTAAACATGGAAATAAGTCATCAAACGAAATATAATCAGTTTTATATTCACTCCGCACTTACTCATGCTCGCATTTCAAGCCAGTGTAATTAAAGATAAAACCAATTACAATTACATTACGTGTAGTTGAATAGATCCATTGGTTGGCATAACGGCAAATCATTGTGTTTTCATCGCCACGCGAAAACCTTTTTACAGTCGGTAATTTTACATGGTTTAATAGTCCATGAAGCTGAATTGCTTTTGTTTTATTGCTTTTTATAGCTTGTAATAAAAAAATAAAATGATAATCCATAATTAATACTAGTGGCTCTGTGAGCTGTAGAACTCGTTACTCTCGTTAGCCTCTTTTGTTAAAAAAAAATTAATTGATACAAATACAAATACAAATACAATATTGATTCGACAAGAACATATATAATTCCTAGCTTCCGCCCGCGACTTCGTCCGCGTGGACCCGAGATAAAAACTATCCAATTTTTTAATCCAGGCTATAAACTATCCTCGTGCAAATTTCATTCAAATCGGTTCAGCCGTTTAAGCGTGATTGAGTAACAAACATCCAAACATCTAAACTTTCGCATTTATAATATTAGTAGGATTGAACCTGCTCACATCCACGGGAATAGGTTGAGTAATGTGACCTGTAGAAGAAGACAGCGGGACAGCGGGACAGCGGGACAGCTGCTATCCGGACATGCGAAAGTATTTTGACGCTAGCTGGGATGGAGAACTTCGTTCGCTTCTCTTGCTCGTTAAATTGTAAATGGGAAAGTAACTCTGTCTATTTCCTTTTCACGCTTAAAGCACAATATTGGTACTCGTATGGAGGTAGTTTGTATCCCAAGAGAGGATAAATAATACTTTTTATCCCAGAAAAATCCTTTAACGGGGTGAAATTGGGGTAAAAGTTTATGTGGAGGCACGAAAAGAGTTCTACACGGACGAAGTCGCTGGCAAAAGCTAGTGATTATTACTACGATTAAGATGTAATGCTGCTAAGAACTCCTGTACAACTAAGTTAGAACTCTTGTACCACATGGATTAGGCTATTTCCACACTTGGCGTGATGGAATCGGTTTGCAGTATTTTAAAGTTTACCGAGAGCTTACTGATTTTGCCCAGATTTTCTTACTTGTCGGCAGTGTGTCAGTACCACATTTTCGGCTCAGTTTTCTTTATATATTACAAGCAAGGTCAAGCAAACAGGAACCTAAGTTCGTATTTTTTTTTCATAAAAAGTAAAAAAATATTCATACAGTCCCGTCCCTAATATTTTTCCCTGGGAAGTAGGTATTTGTATGAAAACGTATTTTAATTACTTTAACTAAACTTCTCACCAAATTTCTTACTAGCAACTACCCGTGACTTCGTCCGCGTGGAAATCGTTTATATCGTAGCTCCATACAAACGCTCCACTTTGACTTTTTAGGGGATGATTCCCTGTTTTATATTGGGGAAATCAAGGCTTTTTTAATTTTAATTAGTTGTTTAAAATTAATTATTTCCGAAACAAAAAGTATGTTTTATGTTAATTAGGCTACAATCTAAATGAATGCCAAAATTCATCTTAATCCGATTAGCCGTCTTTGCGTTGTTGAGTAACAAACATCCAAATATCTAAACTATCGGATTTATAATATTAGTAGGATTCGATAACCATTGAAATAAAGCCCCACGTTCCAACTTATAATATGTAACACGTTATTTTGCAAACACAAACCTACATATTATTTTTTATTATTCCAAATTGGAATCGTGAATAACATAACTATTAAGCTTACCTGCCAAGTTTAGTGTGTCGTTACACGCAACCTCTCCCTCGTTTTAACCCTAGTAACACAGTTCGTTTTAAATCCTTCCCGCTTTAGGGGGTGAATTGAAAACCCCCTCACCTCGGCTTCGAACACCAATCCATTTAGACCCTTATCGTTTTTAGCTGAGATAAGAAATTCCAATAATAATTTATTAAGGCGCGCTAGTAATAAATATCCTTGCGCGTTATAACTTTGATATAAAATAGTTATTTACTTTCAAGTTCTAATTTTATATTGTAACTTATAGAACTTTCAAGGTAAATGACTTAAATAAAGACGCATTTATATCATCAAACCTAAAATTAGACCATTCTGATCGAAGTTTGATGATACAAATGATTGGAATAGCTGTTATTTCATATAAAAGAAGTTAATTACGAAACAGTGAAAAATTATTCTTCTTTCGCAGCCAATTGTGAAACCTTAATTGCGAAAACGGACTAAAGGAAACTTTGACGTATTTACATGATAAAAAACAATCACCTCCAACCCCATTCTTATGACGGTTTGATAATATGTTGGTGTGTCCAGTTTGCTTCGATAGGCATTTGTTTTGTTTTGAACACATTTTAAATATGTAACATCTATTCGACGACTGCTTTAGCCTAGTTGGTAGTGACCTTGCCTACGAAGCAAGAGGTCCTGGGTTCGAATCCCGGTAAGGGCATTTATTTGTGTGATGAGCACGAATATTTGTTCCTGAGTCATGGATGTTTTCTATATATTTAAGTATTTATTTGTCTATATAAGTATGTTTATCGTCGTCTAGTACCCATAGTACAAGCTTTGCTTAGTTTGGGACTAGGTCGATTTGTGTAAGATTGTCCACTAATATTTATTTATTTATTTATTATTTATTCGGACAAGTACAGTTAACCGCAGAAATAAACAGAAAAGCTTATCTTAGGTAGATTATCTGCCTAGACACTCCGTAAATATCATACTTACCTTTCTTCTTTTAGATACCTCTTCTCTCAATTTTTTTTATTGTGCCCTACTGTAATATTTATTAATTCAGTGTATGCCTAATCAATTATAGAGGTAGACATAACAACGACCCACCCTTGAACCACGGAACCGTGTTATTCGGCAGCATTATACGATGTCGTAATAATTTGTCGCGCCCGACTGACTAGAGCTATTGAGGTGGCCCTCCGATCTGATATTACTGATAGTTCAGAGTATTTTATTTGACATAGTAGATAAAGATGCGGATTGAAGAGGTCGGTTACTTTGAACCTTGGTGATATGATATCGTCTTGACCGTTTTCGGCCACAGCGACTGTGTATTCTGGCTTTGGTATTAACAATTATTATTATTACAGTGTTGTTCTTCTACTGCCTGGTGCGCTCTCAAGTGGCTTACGTCCCCTATCTTTCTCGCAAAAGTGCGAGCGCATTCGGTGCAATTTGACACTCCACCAACGAAGTTGTAACCGATGGACGAGCCGTGAGCTTGTCTTGCTTTTTAACGAGTTTAACGCTCGGTTTCAAACTTGTTAACCTGCGGGCCGCCGTGCTGCTTTCTCCTCCCACTCAGAGGGCTCTATTTTGCATCTCTTCATGTGTCTTTTCAGAATATCTTTATAACGAAGGTGCTGGCTACCACATTTAAGTTTACCATTGTTTAGTTCTGAAAATAAAATGTGCTTCGCCATTCTGTCATCCGACTTTCGCGACACTTCATACCACCCGCAGCTGTCGCCTGTGAACCTTAACGACATTGGAGTAAGGGCCTATAGACAGAGCCTTTGCAGTTTTGAGGAATTTTTAAAAAGGACTACTATAGTAATTGTAATTTATAATTATGACGTATGGGCTACATGAGCTACAGTGTGGTTAGTTTATTCTTGATTTTACAAAATAAATATTTTATCATAGGTTAGGTTTCTATTCATTGTCCGACCCCTTCAATAAGTCGTCGCCAACGCGGCGCGCGGGGGCATAACGGGGGAGCGCGCGGCGTGTGCACGACGCCCATTTATCTTCGGTTTTCTTTGTAAAATATTTTTATAAAAGTAAAATTTAAAACAAAATCATTCTAAAAATACCTACTTAACCCCGTTTTTGTAACACTTTGATCTCTGTGTAAATAATCGTTTATACATTATTTTTATTTCATTATTCATTAACTTGACTTTATATTGTCATTACAATTATAAACGTTCTGTGTAAGTAAATGTTTTACTTTACTTTGTTCGATTTAGCAATGTTACATGAAATTTCCATTTCATTTCCGAAAATGACCCAAGACATACAAACTTACAAAATTATAAACGTATATTTCAAAGACATAACCTATTTACTATTAGTGTAAATAAATATTGTTATCTGTATTATAGCGGTTTCATTTATTTACCAACATTAGTTACCGCAGCGAGCCTCTATTTGAGTGGGACGTGAAGGGTTGATATTCTGTTAAGTACATTCTGAAAGGTGTAATCGGAACGTTTACCTGCCCTAATCCCAAACGGCACTTTCACCGTATTATGTAATTGAGTATCATTTGACATGGGTCTAATAATTATTAAGTTTATTCGCTTTATTGGGTACAATCATAGCATGGTAATGTGACATTTATAGTTCCATCATCATTCTAGCGTTTTCCAGTACCCTTAATGCGACTACTAATTACGACTACTACTTAATCCCAAGATTGGGCGTAGATTAGACACTAGTGTTACGAATGCGACTGCCATCTGACTGGGATTTGACCAGCAGGGCTGAGGACGGTCCCCGAGTTGTAGACCATCCGTCTCTTTCTATACTAAGAACGCTTAGAAAGAGACGGATTATTCTATGTCACCGCCACACTGCAGCTCGTGGGCGCGTCCTGGATAGCAGTGCTGCAGGTTGCTGCAAGCGTTTAAAAGGCCCCACTGATCGTTCTTCCGACAGTTAGTATGCTTGTTTGCCATGGTATAAAAAAGTGCTAATGTTAATCTTACTAAATGTATGTAGGTAAAAAAATTAGGAAAATTCAAAAAATACTTTTACACTACCTAATTGAACATCGCAGCAATTGTACTCGAAGATTAAACATGAATTTAATCCTCCGGCTTTCAATGAAACGATTCATTGGGTTAATCTTAATGTCAGTGAGTAGTGAAACTACGTTTTAAAGAGAATAACGTTAAACCTTTTTGTTAATTTTCTTCGGTGTCTGAATGGATTTTCTCTGCTACAATATTTAAACGGCAGTAAGCAGTATAAATATTTCAGTACATGATTTTGCCTCTGTTTCTCAAGTCAATTGCAAATCAGTATCATGTTGGCTCGTTTTATCACTTACCTCGGTGCAGACGCACGTTTGGAACAAATAGGTACATAGGAACAACACATAAAACACAGGTAACGGCACAAAATGTTCATACACGTAATACAACAATAAGTGCGTTAAAAATTTATAGAAAGCGTTTTGACAAAAGGAATTTTACCAGAACGAGAAAATTCAATATTTCACCCGGCTATATACCCATGAAAAGTCAACTTTCAGAACAGGAGAGATGAAAATTATATATACAATATTATTTCAATATCTTTGTCACTAACAATGCTAATATTATGAATACTCAAGTAAGTGTGCCTTTTATTATCTGTTCTCGCGTAAATCGAGTCAGATGAAAAGGCATATAGATAGTTTCAATTATGGGAAAGTACACATAATATTATAAATCGCAGAAATAAATCTCTTAGGGTGTAAATTCAGTATAAAAATTCCTATGGGATTCATATTGCACACTTAAGACATTCTAATAAAGGTATATCTCGTTCTTATATATTATGACTTAATTACACGTGGACAAAATCGCGGGAAAACCCGTGTACCCTATAAATACCTTAATGTATTCACACAAGTTTAGCACCGTCATGTAAAACACGTTATTTCAACGTTAAAACTCCACGTAAAGCCATTACCCTAATCCCGCATTCAAAACAAAAATCCTAATACACGGAATAAACGATAACAATAATAATGTATGCGCAAATTACGCATTTATTTAAGTGGGTAGTTACTGCGATGCGTGAGCGTCGTTTTAGCTAACAGAACATTATTGCGCCGACTCCCTTACCACGAAAGAGCGTATCTTCATATGAAATCCATGTATCTTACGTCCTTTTGTATAAGCGTAGAAATCTACGCTACAAAGCGTGGAAGCGTGGAACGGAATGATTGCGTAAGGGATTTAACATTGAAAAAGTGTGTCGAAAAAGTAGGTACGCAATACGCACATAGAACATACGCATATTTGGCGAGGTAGGGCACAGCGAAATGTCATTCCTCTCGAATGTGGAGCAGGCCAACTGGGGAAGTACCTCCGCCTTACAGAAGACCACAGCCATAATGACACTACTACTTGCTCTGTAGTAGTGTTGTGTTCCTGGAGGTGAGCAAGGTCGCCAGAGCTCCCGAGGATGCGTTGTGTTGAGAGCGAGGGAATTTGTTCATTCAGCTGTCAACACGGCGAATCCTCAAACATAATCCAGGGTCGGCAACGCCCATGTTACTCCTTTGGAGTTGCATGTGTCTATAGGCTGCGGTGTCCGCTTACCATCAGGCAGGCCATACGCTTGTTTGCCACCGACGTTGTATAATAAAAAATAGAAATGTCTTATATCCGTGTTTGATATTGAACGACCGAGCGAAGCGAATAAAGTCCTATGTTTCAACTTGGGCCTACACTCTTTCGTATGTCGTCTGTCCGGCTCAATGATGTACCTCTAATATAATTAGTCAGATCCCCTCATTAACTAGAAAAGAGCTGATGATCTTCAAACGGCTAAACAGATTTTCATGAAACATGGCTAAGAACACTCGGGATAAAATTATCTATGCCACAAAAAAAACTAAACGAAAATCGGTTCATCCGTTTGGGAGCTACGATACCACAGACAGATACACAGATACACAGATAGACACATTAAACTTATAACACCCCTCTCTTTGTGTCAGGGGTTAAAAAAGCGGTAGATAGGTTATAAGGACTCCAAAAGTGGCGCACTAAAACTCAGCCAATTGTATGACGTTGCCTCAGTGTCGCGTCGTCAATGGACACGTATATTACGTGTCTCAGCTGTTAGATTCGGTAGCTCGGGTTTTTTTTTATACTGATAATTAAAGCAATTCGTGCAAAATTGTTCCCTAACCATTCCAAAATATCAAAAATGCACAACATTAATATTCAAGTTTTCACTTCAGCCGGCCCTCCCGGAGTGCAACCCCGACTTTTTTTTAGGAAAAGTTTGTAATGTTTCTCATTACTGTTGCAACCGGTTTGCCTTACAATACAGTAAAATAAATAAAATGTACTAAATCGACACGTACAAAGTATTTGTCGTTTGAAGTTCAACTTGCAAGGATGGTTAAATAAATGTTTTTTCTTGCTTTCTTCCTTTTAAATCGTTTAATAATGTAAAAGCAATTGTGAAGAAATATTTGCGGAATTCATAAATAAATACGTTTATTAGCGAAAGAATGATCTTATCACTGGGAAAATCATTACTCAAAAACTGGCCAAGTGCGAGTCGGACTCACGCACGATTATCTATAATAACTGCAAAAAATCACGTTTGTTGTATTGGAGCCCCCTTAAATATGTGTTTCATTCTGTTTTAGTATTTGTTGTTATAGCTGCAACAGAAATACATCATCTGGGAAATTTTTAAATGTATAACTATCACGGTTCATGAGATACAGCCTGGTGACAGCCGTACAGACCGACAGACAGACAGACGGACAGATAGCTGAGTCTTAGTAATAGGGTCCCGTTTTACTCTTAGGGTACGGAACCCTAAAACGCTCATAATAAGGGGAATGAAAAGGTTTCTCAAAAAAATACAGTTTTTTTTTTAATATACCCTATATCACTCCCATGATTATGACGTATCCAACGACACCTCATAATTATGTCAAAATCCATCGAGCCATCTGGACTGTAGTTCGTGAAATATAAGTTTCTGCCCACATACGTAGGTACAAACGACAACACTGTTAACTGACCATCCTGTGTTTATATAGAACCTTATTACAATGCACTTAAGGTGCACCGATGGTCAGTTAGCTGTGTTGTCGATAGTACATACTCGTACATAGATAGATACCCTCGATAAACATAACTCCTTCTCAGCCAGTCGGATAAAAAAAGAGTCTAATGTTAACATTATACCACCGCGATGAGTTTGGGATTGGAATAGCTGTCCGTGAATATAAACTTTCTCGTATTTATATAGAAAAAACCGTCGCTTTCAACCCCACTCTCATCGCGGCTTGATAAAACGAAAATTACATTTTATTTATTTACATCAGGCAACAAGGCCCGTATTACAAATACCTTCGACTAGTACATATCAATATAAACTTATTAATAACTACAAAACACACAGCGACGTGTTGCGCAATTTCTATGCGTACGCACTACCAGATAACTTCTAATACCAGTACCCAAGACTAATAATTTCTGAGGAAATTCACCTACACATTTGTTGAACGGGGGCCGCCTCGGTTACCTATTTGCTGAATTCATGTTCTCGTTATGTGTTACGCTCTTAGTGGGTCCTCTGAGGCGGTATTTACTTTCGTTCAACGTGCCCGAACTTAGTGTGTGTAGCTTTAGTATACATATATATACGAATGGGTAATGGATTCAGATTACAACTTGGAGTGTACACTACATATGAATAACGCATAACTACGAAATATTGTAATGTCTCGTTATTCTTATTTAATAATACATGATAATTGATGGACGAGGCAAAATGATAATCACTTGATAAGACAGGACATTTTCTTTAGAGATATTATAGAAGGTAATAAGATTGAAGGATCAAGGGCTAGAGGTCGACCCAGGATACGCTTTGTACAGCAACTAAAAGTAAAAAGACCTAAAGAAAGTAGCCGAGGATCGAGAGAACTGGTGCCGACTCCACCGACAAGAAGCAAGTTCTTTAATGTTGACTATAATGATGATGATTGATTGTTCAAAGTTTTTTATTGATTACGCAGTATAAAATTCAGACTTATATATTCAGACCTTCTTTAATTATTTATCTTGGCCTGAACTTTTTTCATATCTTTAGTCCAGTTTTATTAATGCTCCTTGTTTGACGCCTATCTTGGCAAATAAAAAACCGGCCAAGTGCGAGTCGGACTCGCGCACGAAGGGTTCCGTACCATTATCTATAAAAAACGGCGAAAAAAACATGTCTGTTCTATGGGAGCCCCACTCCGACTTGTACTTGGCCGGTTTTTTAGTATTTATAGTTATAGCGGCAACAGAAATACATCATATGTGAAAATTTCAACGTAAGTAATACGTTTTACCCTTTGGTTATGGAACCCTAAAAACGGCGAATGGTCGATGTTCTGTTACATGTGAATGATCAAATCTATCAGCACCTTTAGGTACTGCTCAGCATCATTTGCGATTGTCATGATAGTGCTGTGTAAAATAGAACTCTTGTTATCATTGAAAAAAGGATCAGCACACAATTAAATAAGTTTCTGTCTAAAATTACATTTTTGGTACAAGCTTTTATTGCCGACTGTACTTTTCTGTATACCGTCATCAACACCTCATTGAGACGATTCTAACGAGCCCGAACTCGATGGGGTTATGTGGTTTTATTACAGAGTTCCTATGGCCACCTTCCAGGTCCATCATTAGATCAGCTCCACGTCATCATAATATTGAATTGTCACGCAATTTGCATATTCGTGCAAAATTTCAGCTCAATCGGAAACCGGGAAGTGGATCAAATTGAACTTGCTAGATTTGATTACAGACATACAGACAGACAACGGGACAGGTGAAAGTAAATAAAAGCTTGTAAAAATCGACCTATTGGGACTTACACCCACCCGCTCTTGTCGGTGTAGGCCCTCCGTCTCCCAGGCAACCTCTTTGACATCTCGATACGACCTAACATCAAATCTCTTTTGAGCTGGTCTATGTAGCTATAAGTCTTCCTCTTCCTCGCTTCGCCTCTATGTTTCTCATTAACTGCTTGGTATGCCTCACTCTTCAGCACCAGAGGCGGCTCGTGACAAAATTGTATGGGTGTTCACTTAAAATAAAACAATGAAAATGCATAGCGTTAGCAGATTCCGGGATTCAGGGATTCCGAAGACTCATCGTGCACAATCTATTAACCTTCGTAAAATATGCCTGTTTTCGTCAACACGGTCATTTAACTCGCGTATAGACTTTCGGTACTTACGCGGAATCTAGTGCCTTGCGAATATCTTGTCGTCCGATAGACGCTATAATAACTGCAGTTCATGTAACAAATAAACGGAAATAGATTGTAAATGTTATTTTCATCTTGATTGAAAGATGAGCTAGGTCGTTAACGTCCGTTTCAGCCCAAGCAGAAAGACATGGAAAACAAAATAGTTTGTTACTCTCATCACCACCACAGAACTACGGTGTTTTCACACTTTTCACATATTATTCGGATTTAAACACACGCGTTTATGTTTTGGTTTTCGTCGTACATGTTTGCGTCAGGTCAAGTTCAGGCCGTCGCGGTCCCTTTGCCTTCAATTCAAGCCGAATTTGTAACGTTTTTTCAATTTTTTTTATGAAAGACATTATAATTGTCCATTTTAACACTCACAAGTAATAACTGATAAGTACAGGCTATTTAAACACGTATTAAATGATTATTAATTGGAAAATACCCGAATTTGCATTCGCGCGCAAGTGTTTGTTTATATAGGAGTGGCAACGTCGCACGCAATCGCTGTCGCGCGTTCGGGCGGTAAAATTAACCGGCAACGGCGCGTGAGCGGCGCTCCGAAATTGGCTATTTTTTCATAGAAAATCTTCTGTTTCACGCGCAGGACTGTGGCGAAATTTATCTTTCAATCTTATTGGATTTCGTATTAGGCAATGTACTAAATCTTGTTTCATAGGAGCGCAATCGTGAGCGCTCCGCCTCGCGCGTTACCTATGAAATGATACAGTACAGGTGTATGGAATGATGGGTATATGTATATGGTATGGTCTTGTAATGTGTAAAGGTAATTATTTTATTGGTACAGTCGTTTATTAAGATAGATTTTAAATGGTAATATTAATAATGAGATTAATGAGATTAATGAGTATAATTTTGTTATAATTATTTATGGGAGTTCACTGCACCAGCGCTCCTTAGGGCGAGCCGCCAATGTTCAGCACTTCTTCATTGGTTAAAATCTCTATCCAGCAAATTTTCTCCATTCGCCTCCGACACCACAACTCGAACGCTTCTAATATCTCCGCATCTTTCTAGGTTCATGTTTCACTTCCGTACAATGCTATGCTGCACATGAATGATTAAAAAAAAAACTTTATTTCTTTTGATATTTTTTTAGTTAATATATTTATTTTAATTACATAATATATATTATTATTATATTATTGTCTCTAAAAAAGATATATCGTCGTTCTAGTTGAATGACTTTTTATTGTGATAGATAGTTTGCTACATTTCAATTTGGCAAGACTACGGGTAAAAGTATAGGTAAGTACACATAAGGTATTCACATTTTTCTTCGACAGTTATAATAAGATCAAATCATATCTCTTATTGAAATAAGTACAGTCAGCATTACAGTAGCAATTCAATATTGATATATTTACGATTAACAAAAAAAAAAAAATTAAAAATTTACACTGTTTATTTCATAAAAAAATACATATTTATAATGCAGAACTTAAACTCTAATCTTAAATTAGAAAGATTGTTTGAGTTAAGGAGTATTATTAATAATTACATTTTTAACAATCGACACTAAATTATACGGGTGTATTCCTATAATTTAGTAATATGTGTTTCTTTAATATATTTCTAGTTTCACCACCCGTTTTATCCTCAATTTTACAGATCAAGTCATTAGAAAATCTATTTAATGTACGCGGTAGCATTCTACTCCATACCCTTTGACCATATTCATTAGTGCATTTTTTTACTTCAAAGGTAGGGAGATGAGATAAGTTACGTAGATGTGAGGGCCGTTTGTTTTTCTTGAGTTTTGTTATGCAGTTACTATATTGTGTTATGATTGCTAAGTCTACTTTGTCGAACACATTCAATACTTTGCAGTAACACATACTTACTGTTATACTTGTAATTAGGAAAAAAGAAGTGTACCGAAATATTTGGCTACTTTGCCTGCTACTAACCATATGATGCAGACTGTATTGTAATTAAAGTTACAGCTTTCAAATAGAGTAGGCGGATCACAAGAAGCATATTTGAACACTTAATTTGAATTGATTGGTAATCCTTATTCCCGCCCACGCTCAGCCCTACTTAAGCCCTTATCTAAGGATCGATCGGAGATTCCAATTTAATAATTCGGTTGCTATACAATGTTAGTGTATAGCCATTACAACACCGTGTCAGTACCTACATATATACATACTCTGACAGACTGGCGCGGCCTGTGGTGGCGGTTTATTAGTAAACTTGACATTAATTAGCAGTAAAGATCGCGATTGCTGCGCTATTGTGATGTAGACTTTATAATCAATAAGCCGTGGTATTACCATAACAAATTACAAAAAGAAAACTAAATCATAAAAGGATACGAGGCTCAAACATATTTTTTGTACAAGAGTAAATTCAAAGTTATTATTCATCATTCCATATGACTTTGGAATTTCGATTAACTCTTAAAAAAAGCGTTCAAGTACCTACATTTTTTTTTAAGAACGCTCATGTACGAGGGCTGCTACTTATGTATCGGGAATCCAAACTTTTTAAGCGTTATATCTGACCTCCATGGTAAAATTTGAACTTTTTAAGTACGCTATATCTCATGTACGCTAGTCTTTTGTTTTTGGGGGGTTTAAAATGTCATGTCGTTTGCAAGAATGAAGCTTACTCGTGAAAATATTACGCAACTAAAGTATATACTACTAAAGTGTATACTACTGTATATCACTATATACAGTAGTTTTTAACGGAGCTTCATCACCAAAGGTTGAAGTTAGTTGATCTATGCACTTTAGTTGCGTAATATTTTCACGAGTAAGCTTCATTCTTGCAAACGACATGACATTTTAAACCCCCCAAAAACAAAAGACTAGCGTACATGAGACATAGCGTACTTAAAAAGTTCAAATTTTACCATGGAGGTCAGATATAACGCTTAAAAAGTTTGGATTCCCGATACATAAGTAGCAGCCCTCGTACATGAGCGTTCTTAAAAAAAAAATGTAGGTACTTGAACGCTTTTTTTAAGAGTTAATCAAAATTCCAAAGTCATATGGAATGATGAATAATAACTTTGAATTTACTCTTGTACAAAAAATATGTTTGAGCCTCGTATCCTTTTATGATTTAGTTTTCTTTTACCCGGTGGGGTTAGTGAGTTCAATCGTGGACGTAGTATACTCACGGACGAAATTAAGGAAGGTCGCCCGAAATCGGTCGTTGTACCACAAAACATTGAAGCTGTGCAAAACTCATAATGCAAGACCGTCATGTTCCGTATCGCGAGATAGAGGCGACTCTGGGAATATGTCTGACGAGCATTAATAAGATATTACATGACCATTAAGCTGTAAAAAAAATTGTTTGCATTGGATACCGCACAACTTAACTAAGCATCAAAAAGAGGCTCTCTTAACAGCCCTTGTAGTAGTTAAGGTTCCGAACTAAGAAAAACGTCTGATAGGTACCTTCAAAAATTCTTTTTTTTTTAGGTCTACCTCCTCACCCTGCAAAAATCACACATACGATTTACACTAGGTCCGCAGCCAAATGCACGGCATTGTTGAGGTTCTGAATAGACCCATTTGTAACAATGCTTAGGGTAGCGTAACAAGAACGGATGCGGAAACAAACGGGTTAAAAGAGGTTGCTTTCAGTGCACCCATCCGACTGCGGACCCTTGTCTAAGACATTTTACACCACGTTCAACAAATGCGACACGAAATCCTCAGTCACTGGTTTTATGACTTGAACTTTTACACAGTTTGTTTTATGTTGACATTCCAACATCTTACATAATCTATGACTATTTGAAATGGGCGGTCGTGTTCGGAATTCAAACTTTTATCGTAAAACAAAAGAACAGCGCATTTATAGGTACATAAATCGGTGTTTACATCTAAATTTTGCATGCTAACTAGTGAGATGATTTAACTTCCCCTCACATTCAAAGGCCGTAGGTTTGCGATTGGGATAGCTGAGGGGCATTTTAATAACTGAGTAAGTACCCAATTAGCGTAAATCTTCAAGCAAAAATACTCAGTAGCAGTTTTGTGACGACAATAAAGCATAATATAATTAACTTATGAGAAACTTAACTAGTTTCGCATTTAAGTTGTGTTTATGCATATCATTCATAAAAAGGAACGACAAAGTTAATGTTCATACAAACTGAAAACTTAATTATCGCCACAAAACTAACACCGAGTTAATTTCTATTTCACGACTCACGCTAACTGGGTACACAATAATTTGAAAACAGCCCAACTGTCAGTGTATTCAACACTTTGCCGTACTTAATTATATATTATATTATAAAATATTTTCGCCCATTTTGAAACCAATCGTGATTCAATCGGTAATAGGTACTATGAATACATTTATTATGATACCTTTAGAAATAATACCTCATTGATCACATAATAAATAAAGTCTTCGTTTCGTCTATATTTTATTTATTAATTGAGAAACTTATACAAAAGTGTAGTAAATAAATTAAAACCATTAAACCGTTTGGTTTGTCTTGATACAATGACTTACAGCTAACAGAAAAATTAAGTGTTATCAGCTAGTTTTAACTCTATATAAGATTCATTCCCGTTCTTGATCGCAGCTCGGGAGCGAATGAATGTCACTTCCGTGTGTCTTTTTTTTCTTCTCGTTCCAAGATGGTTGGCTGAGCGTTGCGCGAAGCCAATTTATTCATGTATTTAATACCATAGATTCATAGTGGTCATAAAGTGCGCGGTCGCATCCTTTCGTCAAATCACTCAATTTCACATAAATCACGCGGCGCGATTCCTCTCTTTGAAAGTTTATATAGTATACCTACCTATAAAATAAACGTGTGTCTGTCTGGTGTGCACGAGGCACCCATGTGCGCGGGTTATTACCAATAAAAGTAATTAATCTTCCATCAGTGTTTTGACTCAAATCGTCGTCCGAACCCACCCAAGTACGAGGCTTCAAAGTACATCGAGGTGGCAAAGACGCTGGCGATACGCGGTGGTCCACGGCGACACATTCAGGAGGCGCTCCACTCACGCCCGCTGGTCAAAAGTATAAATCTAGCATTTGAGGGCACACTATTTAATCTTAACTTATTACGTAATAACTCACAAAAATAATATTTTAATCGTTGGACCGCCGAGCGTCAGATAAGTAACAAGCAATTTTCAACTCAGTCATAATAAAAAAAGGTATTATTTACTCGTATATCAGACTGATATATCAGACGATGGCGGGTAAAGGGTTATTTTATCTGTAAACTTTCTAACAATTTTACCATTTAGTTTTTAAGATATTTATCTATATTTATTAAACTAATATGATCAATAGGGGTGTCCGTCCACACCAAATAAAATACACAATAACGTTGCATTTTTTTCGACTAAAGATTTAAAATATTGTCAAATGGAGAAAATAGTAAAGTAGGGGATTAAATAATCGCAAGTGTCCAAAGTTTCACAATGGGGTATATACTGTCTGGTTTCCGTAAAATGCACTTTTCATATGAAAGGATTGTCATTGATAATGACGCTCGGAGATCATGACGTCACGATCCCCGAGCGTTTTGTCTCTAACAAGCAATATTAAAACGGATTTTCGTCACTGAGCATATTTTCTTGCCTTCTTTCTCTTGGAGTAATTATACATTTTGAGTACACTACACCCCTTTTTAATGTACAGTCAAAATGGGATAGAATAGTTTTATATCGAGATAAAACTATCATTTTGTATAATAACATTATACAAAATGATAGATTGAGGTGGTTTGAAGTTTAGGACGTGATACGTGAAATCATCTTTCTCAAATTATTCTAGTTTATACACGTTTATTCGAGGAGAGGGGGAATTTCGCGAAAATACGGAAAGCCACTTTATGAAAGTTTGTTGTAAATAAGTTTCTTAAAACATCACGCCGTTTGCCTGCGAATGTCAAAAGACGTTTTGGTATGGAAATCGAATCACCTTAATTCACCGCTATAGATTTTTATTTGTATTATTTATTTAACTAAGCCCACAAAAAAGCGATAAAATAATACAAATTATGCAATATTTTCGGATCTGACTATAACTTCAAATATGTGTGTCCATAAAGAATAATTTTACATAAAATATATTTGGATTGATTTTACGAGCAATAACCGCGTGCATGCATACGTTTATATTCGTATACTTTCTTTTGTTTTCTTTCGCCCCCCAATACGATGTATGGCCGACCGTGAAAGGTTCCGTCGGAAAAACGTCCTTTCAGAACGTAATCCAATACCAAGCTGGCCACGCAAGCGAAAGTGGCCACCCTTACCACAACCCACAAAATAGATCTCTATTACCGTAATGTGTAACCTGAATCTCAACCAGAAGGCCAAGTTAAAAGGAAAATGAGTTGAATAAACGTCCCAAAGCAATGTGATACGTGAAGTATAAATGGCTCATGAAATTTAGCTTAAGGATATTGCCTCCTTGGAGAAGCATTCGCGGGCGTTCGGAGAGGAAAATTTGATAGCTTATAGCCCTGATAATACAAACATGAGAGCGATGACGTCACATGCTTAAGGTTGCGAGAACACGAGACGTGATGCGCAATTTTTAGAGTGTATTATGAACGCCTTCGATTCTTACCGTGTTACCAGTTATAACCTTATTTTACTAGTGGCCCTGAGCTGTAGAACTGGCGAGCCTGTCTTTTCTCAAAACACTTTTTTTTTTGGAGAACTGCACGTCTATCATGGGACGGCCGCGACATACTCTCAATTTTTATCGCACTATACCTCTTCTTCACAAGTGTTCTAATAAGAGAGATACGGATAGTGCGAGATAAATCTAGAGAGAGCTCGCGCGCCGTCGCGTGATAGGCGTGCAGTCGACAAAACAAATCGATATTTTTTTTTTAAATAAAATATGGAAAAATTAGACTAGCCTCAGCTCAGCTCAGCTCAGCTTGTCATAATAACAAGATTTATTTTACATAATAAGCTCATTAAAGCTTGCGTTATGGGTACTAGATGATAATATGTTCTATAGATATGCAAACTTCTATACAAAGAAAACATCCAAAACTCAAAAACCAATATTTATGCTCATCACAAAAATATTTGCCCTTTCCATTTGAACTCGGCTAGGTGAAAGTCCTAAGTGCTGAACCGATTTTGTTGAAACGTAGCTAACAACCATTAAGATTACATCAGTTTCGGACAAAAAACCGCATTACAATCAGTCCATTCGTTTATAAGCTACGATGCCACTGGCAGACACACATACAGAGACACGTTAAACTTATTACACCCCTCCTTTTGCGTCGAGAGCTAAAAATGGGACTGGACGTTGTGTGTGTGGATACTAATGTTAAAATATAATCATTATTGGCCGCTAGGTGAGCGAAATAATTGCAAAATTACCCGCCAGTGATATAGCAGAAAACGCAACCGGGACATCCATTATCACTGATTAGCAATTACTCCTAATGGCTACTTTTAGTTAATTGAAAGATTTTGTGACATCGTTATGTGTCTCGTGATTATGTTTCATACAACTCACTCCTGGAAATTATACTACTGGGTGTTGAATCTGCTCGGCGTCCGTAGTTGATTTTATAATATTTGAATTACTACACCAGTGTTTTTAATATATTTAAAAATATATATTAAATATTTAAGGGGGATCCCGTAAGCATCGTGTGCACAACGAATTTTATTATTGTGCGGTCGTGTTAAGCTGATTATCCACTAGCATTACTTTTGATCTCGTCCCGTTTGTAATAAGGTGAAACTCATATACATTGTCGTCTTATACATCTGTACTGTTTTAAGAGTCCGCAGTAAGCTCGGCCGAATTCCACCTTCTCATACAAACGTAGTTACGCCCTCATTTTAAAACTACGTGTTGGATTGTGACGAAACTTTTCATATACAATGGCATAAAGTATATCTATGTCTGTAATTAGTTTATATGGTTCCAGTTTATAAAATAAACGAAATACAGCAAAAACAAGTTTTGTATGAAAAACTTAAATTCGCTGTATTTTGTTAACTGGGGTATCTGAAGCTACTTAAACTAATTACAGACATAGATATACCTCATGTCATTGTACATGCAAAGTTTCATTACAATCCAAGACGTATTTTTAAAATGAGAGCGTAACTACATTTGTATGGAGAATCGAGCTTACTGCGGACTCTTAACCTTTTTCATCATAAATACGTTGCTGTTAAAGATTCAATCAAAGCTACCCCAACGCTCCGAATAACTTTAGGTTACGTATAGATTACAACGCAATCGGCTCTGTCAACTAGGCGACACGACTAAATCTGGGTCAAACCCATCCAATAAGAGGATTAGTTTGAAAATAGGAGCGTACCACATGAGATACCTAAGCTATGGAGTAACTTCGTCCATACAACTGATTTTATGAAATCCCGGAGCAAGATCGAGACGGTTCGTTAACTTCAGTCCAAGTAACTAAGTTACGTAAGTAAGAGGGATGGAATCTGAGCACTTAGAAGTTTGTCATTAAAAAGACCGGCATAAATATCTTCCTTATTGCGCCTTAGGACGGACATTTCTGAGATCGGGTGAGCAGGGAGTTTCTTAGAAATAAATAAATAAATCTGCTAAAGCATCATTATAATGTTGCCAGTGATGCAAATATTACATTGAAATATTATCCCCCTTATTCATAAAACTTAAAATGCCTCTGCTAAATAAAATGTGCTTTGTCCCTTTCTTACGAACACAAATGTCAAAGTGACAGATAAGGACAAACGAATTTTAACGGCATTTTAGTTCAAACAGGCTTGTAGAACGTTTATGAATACGGCCGTATGTTTATAAGGTTAACTATTATATTCTGGATTTTATTAAACATCTGTTTTAAAATGGGAATATATCTAACTGAAAATGTAGAATCAGAATATTAGATTTACATTATCGTAATAATTCAGCATACCGTTAATGATACCTACAACGTGGTAAAGAAATTTTTAATCAAGTTGTTAGCTTTTTGTGGTTCCGTAGCCAAAATGCTTGAATTTTAAAATATAAGTCTATTTTGTAAGCTGCCTCATAATAAAAGTATTGTAAATTTACAAAAAAAAAATAGGGACAATACCTACATGTAACTGAAAGGAAAAAAAACAACGGAAGCCAAAATATAGCGCATCAATCTCTCTCCATTGAAATTAATTAGTAGATCAGCAGATATGTTCATTAAATAATTATATTCGGAAATAATCTATTCGAAAGACACAAAAAATTGTCTTTACCTACCGTGGAATTTAAATTAAAATTAAGTCATGGAAACAGTGCTTATCCTTAACAAAATTTTTTTTACACAAAATAGATCCAAAGGTGATCAACCTTAACTGATGACTTGTCCAGGTCGTATGACGGTAGCGTAACCGGCATAACGACCCTACAATATTTTGTTATGGAACCTTGCATTGCGCGAGTCATGGTTTTGTATGTATGTGTTGTTTGAAATAGATATTACTAGTATTTCTGTAAGCAGGTAGACCTCGGGGACTCGGCGGCCAGACAAAAAAAAACAAAAACAGGATCGACAAATAAAAAAAGAACTAACTATAGAACCGTGACTCGTGACTACGGCTGTGCGGCGGCGTGCTACGGTCTTTTATGGCGGCGGTCGGGCGCGTCGAATGTTCTAAGAGCTGCCCGCCGCCCGCGCCGCTGCCGCCGGTCTCCCCGCGTCTCGGCTGGCTCGCCGATGTCACGTGGTTAGTGTGGCGTCGGTGTGACTCACATCTTGATTGCTACCTACTAGTTACTACTAAATTGAAATGCCATCGATATGCACGGCTGTCTCAGTAGCCTCCTAAAGTTGAATGTAAGAACTTCATTCGCTACTGTACTCGTTCGATTTTGGCAGAAGCGGTGGATCAATTGAAACGCTCAAGGGTAGAGACGTGATGAAGGAGTATCTTGTTTTTTTTTTGGAGTAAGTAAAAAACCCAGAAACCCCCCTAAATCTTTCAGAAAACTGTTTTACAGACAATTACGATTTTTTTACGTTAAGCTAAACGAGTGTTAATCAAAAATACGGAATTAAAAAGGTGAGCTCTTAGACTATTTACTTAGTGCGTTGACCCATCAGCTGATCGATGACAGAGATCGTAAACATTTTCGTGATTTTAATGTTATTACATACGAAATTAAAACTCTCATAACTTTTTTATTTAATGCATTTTTTTTTTACTATTTTTCTCAGATTCTATTTACTGGTATTTATCTACCCTTAACGGGATTGCCAGGGTTTTTTGTTACACCCTGTATTAAAAAATATATAAATATATCATCGTAACACGCATAACTTCAACTCGTCTATAGGACGATATTAACACTTTCACTGCCAGGAACCCGCCAAGCGGGCGCCTACGCCGTAGTCGCTTTCCGCTACCATACCAAGGAGAAAAACCCGCGTGGTTCTTGGCAGTAAACGTGTTAAGAAGTTAACTAAACCTATCCTGTTTTGTTCCTTGATACTTGTTTCTTATTTACCTTTTCTACGGCTCATTGGCTCCACTGCCACTCTACGGGAAACTAGTTAATAACTTTCTCACATTACGTCGCGACGCTCATATTCTGAGAAGTGTTTGCTCCAGGACAAAGTATTGTATTAGTTTTATGAAAGTATTGTTACTGGCTTAGGTAGTTGTACTAAGAACGTGATACTTTTAGCACTTGCTAAGATTAAACTTGGGATAAGATTAGGCAACTTATTCTGGGCGAAAACGATTGATTGTGCTGATTAAATTATAACGTGCCCTATATATTCACTTGCGAATAAACATTACTAACCCATTCGTTAGTAAGAACTATTAATAGTTATAATTTTAATTAAATATGTTTTTATGGTCATAGGGACCACCCAACCCCACCCCTTTTTTTGCTAAATGAAAAGTATTCAAATTTTCACTTCTGCCGGCACTCCAGGAGTGGAACCCTTTTTTATTTTATTTAGTATTTCTGTTATGTATTTTATATTTTTACTTATTACTAGTTTTACAGTAGTAGTAATCATTTATTTAAGTTTGTCTATCGTCGTTAATTTCCTTTCTCTTAACTCATTTACTCAAAGGTTAGCTGGAAGAGATCTCTTAAAGGAATAAATTCGGCTTTGTACATTAATTATGTTTTTTCTTTTGTACCTGCTGCATTCCACCTGTTTTATGTACAATTAAGGTTAATACATACATACATAAGTTACGTATGTATTTTAAATACAATTTTCAGAATCAATTATAATATAAAGGAAGTTTTACTTATTGTTTTAGAACTCGACTATAATATTCCCCATGAATTCGAAGAAGTTCGATAAAAATAAAATCGCGATAAAATACATAATATATCTTAAAATCTAACGTTCTACCTACCAAAACCCAATTTGAATATTCATAGTAATGCAAATTACATCGAACACAGCAAATAGCTACTTACCCAAACAGACTTAAAGGATACATCGTATGAAAGGAGTTTTAAAAGAAACCTCTAAAGTGGATTTGGGTAAAGGGTACAAGCCTTCATAGGCGCTGAAGGAGCCCTTTTGACTGGTACATATTTGCTATGAGATGAGTTTACACAGCGACGCGGGTACCGACAGCCAAAACGATTTCAATAGCGGCCTACCTTTGTACACTTACTTTTATCCTTTCATAGTTTATCACTTTTGAATATCGCGTTGGTTTCAGAGTGAACGGGAACTTATTTAAAAGCTATGCCATTCATTGAACGAGCGAGAAGACAAACCACAGTCCTTATATAAAAATGAAAATACACACAACATTACTCACATTCAAATTACATAATATAATAGAATATAAACCTACTATATGTAAAGGTCTGACTGAAAACTAGCGTTGCAGTGTAGGTACTCAGCACTCACTACAACATTATTCTGAGTGTAGCCCCTTTTTAGCTCTTTTTTAAGTCTAATTTGTACACTATACCTGTGCATAAAATGTGATGTTCAATAAAGTCTTTCTATGTATATGATCTCTAAGTTCTCTTTTTCAGCTTGGGCAAAAAATCTTTCGTATCCCGCTGTCTGGTTGTCCGGCTGATTTCTCCTTCAGGTCGCATTTTTAACTAATTCTCGTGAAAAATTATGAGCAGGCTTTTTGTTGATTCGGTATTTCGATTTTTTTCAAAATTAATTTATAACACACTCAAGTTGAGTTCTCACAGAGCCACTAGCATAATAATGATTGTGTAAACCATCTTAGACAGTTGAGCTTTAGGGTACACAATAATAATGACAATCAGAATCAAGGAAACTACAATGGTAATCCATCTACTGTATAAATAAATCAATACACTGGTAATCCTATTACAGAAACTCAAAAAACCGCGCACTGTACTTAATATAGCCTTAATTAGTATCGATTTTTTTGACCTACTTATTTCTTATCACAATGCAATACCAATTAACGCATTTAACGAATCGCCACCATTTTTGTTACCAGAGGGGTAATCGCGTTAGGTAGATCCAACTGTAATTTTTCCATATATAGAGTGACATTTAGATTTGTCGCGCGTACAATACTTTACGTGATCGACCTGCGGCTTTATACAAGATTTCATGATCATTTGGGCCGAAAAACGTCGACTGAGTTCGATCCTGCGCCACCCGCATCCAGAGGACTCCCGCGACCTTTACCAGATCATCAATGTACCTTGTGGGGGACCAATCTACGCTGCATGAGACATACTATAATGAATATGTTTATTGCAAAAACGCATTAACGTAAAATCGAAAACAGATAGGTGTAAGTATTCAACATTACGTACTTGATTTTTATAGTCGTGGGTTGAAGATTATCAGTTTATGAATAAAACAACGTGTAGTCTTCCCACAACTGCTCCAGGTGAGTTATGACCCGAGATTCTAATAGTGAAGCTGAAGAGCTCTGCAATAACAGCCAAAACAGATACGTAATAGAACGTTACTGAACTAGGGCCGTAAAACGAAGAATATCTCAGATCACAGGTATTTGAAGGCAAAGCCGAGATCAGTTGCTAATGTTTCCATGACAAGATTTTGGTACTTGAAGATTACTTGATCAATATCATCTTTGTCGTAAAATTTTAGTTCAATTATATGTTATATTGTCGTATTTTTAATGTTACTAAGTAATAATAAATAGTTAAATTAAGATTCATTATTACAAGGCGCTCTCTCTACTGTTTAGGGGAGACCTATGTCCAGCAGAGGACATCTTTTGGCTGATATAATTAGGTTTAGGTTTAAAGACATTTATTCTCATATAAGATATACATCACTTCCATGAGAACATGGTTATTTTACATATACAAGTAAGAAAGTGAGAAGTTAAACAACGTGGTGGTTTAGGTACCTACAGCAAAAATATAAAATAAAAATGGTGGTACATATGTTCTGTTTAGTCCGTTTACCCATCGAACACATTCGTTTGCTTATTTATTGCAGTTTAATATGATGATGATGTTGATTATAAGGCTTGAGTTAACACGCTCTATTCGCATGTAAGTTGTCATCAAAATTTGCAAACCTATTTCAGCCCTAAATTCCCTGATGTCTGATGTGTTTGTGACTCACTCATTTTAAATATTCATTATTTTAATCTATATATTTCTGCCCAGCAAATGAGCGTGCGACTCTGTTGGTCGTGTTAGTACACCGCTTAATATTTCTCTCCGATTGCGTGAGCAAGGTGACCCAGGGATTTGGAAAGGTCACAATAACACTCTGATACTTGCTAATAAATCCTTTGGTTCTTGTTTTAGGGTCCTATTGACCTTAAAAGATTAACTTGAGACATAGTGAAGTCCTATTACCTACTTAACTGTTGAAACTACTTTTATTACTGCGAACCCTTATGATTATGATGAAAGTTAGTGCTAGTACGATTTGAAGCAATTTATTAACATGTATTTTTACTCTGTAGTTTTAGGAAAATGTAGATATACTATACTTATACGTAATTTATTCTCATCATAAACCTGCCCGAACAAAATTTATATTCCTATTTTTGCATTGTAAATTATACCTTATTCCAAAAACCATCTAGTCTAAATTCAAGTTAGCCACACTTAGACCTTTTCAAAAGACACGTCTCCATTTCAGAACAGTCTAAATCGTCCAAGATGGCGCGAATTTTTCACGACAAGAACTGGCGTGCGCAAAAACAGGTTTTATCCCCCGGTAACGCAATTTGTAACTGCCGCGCTGTAAGACTGACTGAGTGTGCGACACTTTTGCGGACCGTACATTGACAGAAATGGGTCACTTTTCATCCCGCCCCGCATCTACCTGAAGGTGAAGATAGGAAAAATGTGAAGCTCGCGTTTGGATTGGGAATTGATAGTGAGTTAAACGTAGGTAAATGTTTAGATTTTGATTAAAACTCTTTCTAATGCATACAAAATGATACTTGTAAGTTCGTTTAATTGAGAAATAAACTAATTTGGGTTGTCAGTAAATTACTAACCTATCTACATTATGTACAAAATCTTTAAATCAGATTAGGTACCCGGGCCGCCGACGGTAAAATGACACACGCAAGATAGTCTTTGTACAGTTTATAATTCACAAATATCAAAAATAAAAATCAATTATTTATTCTGAAAATAAGCCATAAAGGCACTGATACATTTGATATACAGAAAAAACAAGGGTTCGAGACCAGTGACCGACATGTACTTTTTGTGTACGTTTTAAATTCTTATTAAGTCCATTTTCGAAACGCCGAGTAGCATGGAATGTTCTAGAAAAAAGAAAGCAAATAGAACATTCCATGCTTACAAAAATTAAAGACAAAATAAATGTATGAGCTAGGAATATTCGAGAAACGTGGGCAAAGGACGATTATATGGAAAAGCCCAAGCTACTCAAAACAAATGAATAAGAAGATCTAAAATCTAAAAGAATCGAAGAATCTAAGATCTAAAATTACGATCTAGAACCTTTGGAGAGGGGTACATAAAGGGACCACGTACGCGGTACAAGTAAGTCTTGAGAGTGGAGTTATCGAAATGGAGTCTTGAGAGTGGAGTTATCGAAGTGGAGTCTTGAGTTTTGGAGAGGAGTTCTCGGAATGAAATACTAAGTGACTGGTACTGGAGTGAGAACTAGAAGAAGAAGAACAGTGGAAACAAGAGGTGAATAGTGAAGTGATTTAGTGCAAAGAAACAGTAAAGTCTAAAAACACACATACTGACTCAGGTAACTGTATCAGTCAGTACTAGCAGGCGCGGACTCAGTGAACTTGTGTGTAATGAGTCAGTGTTAGTACGTGTGGACTCAGTGGACTTTGCCCTGTGTAAATTGCTGAATACATCTACTGTCGAGTTAAAAGGTGTATTCACTCTATCTTGTACCTGCCACGCCCGTAACAGTATGTTTAAAACGGTACGCAAACGACTAACAGGCCCCTATTTCACCAACTTGACAATTGTCACCTGACACTGACAATTCGCCACGCATTGCTTGTCCTAGAAGTCAAGGTGGTTGCTAGGTTACTTGTGGATCCAGCAATGTACGGAGAATTGTCGTTGTCAGGTGACAATTGTCGAGTTGGTGAAATAGGGGCCAGGTGACGATGCAACGTGCCTGTTTATGTCCACTACTAAATTATCCCAATTAAGTCACGTTCTTCAGCCCGACATACAAAATGCACTAGAGATTTAGTTTAGTAGATATGCGACGTCTACTTAAATATGTCTGTGTATTGAACCCTGAACTCAATTAGTGGCGGAGTCATTAAAATTTGATGTAGAAAACCCCAACAGTAACCAGCCTTTATGTTTTACAAAAGGAAATAACGACGATTTAGCTCCCAAAGGGATTGTAAATCTAAGTAATTTATATTAATTGCTCTAAATTTGGGGTAGTTCTGTATTGTGGCTGTACGGGGACCAATTTCTAGCTAACTAGACGATTGTAAATCATAAAACGGCTCATGTTGCTTCGAAGTGCAATTACACTCCCAATGTTCGTTGTTATTTGCGGGATTTGGGATTTAAGTTGTCGTTGTAGTAGGTTTTTTTGGTGTAGTATATAATTCGAGCTTAAAATATGAAGACTAATTACTTAGCAACTAAAACTTATGTTTGCCTAATACCCTGTAAACTAAAATTGTGGAATGCAATACATGAGACATAACGAGCAAGTCTCTAAAATTTCTAATGTGATGTAAAATCTAGCCTTTGTATTTAAGTTAAAATTTTAAGTGATGATGATAATGATAATGATAACGATGATGTTGGTGATGATAATCAAGATAATTAAATTCATGATGATGATACGAGGAAATTACAAGTTAATTTTGAAATTATAATCGACTAAAAGACTAAAAACAAACCTTTCTCGTAACATTTAAATCCGTAGAATAGAGAAGTGTTATTTAATTAGAGTTCAGTTTATTATTGGTCAAATATTATGAAATACAAGACGTTGTTTACATGTCATATATAGAAAAATAACGATAAAAAAGAACTACGAACTAGACTTATAAATTAATAATAAAATACCCCACCGTTCACCTGCTTGAGGCATGGTCCGTAGGACGCTGGCTGCATTGCCTCTTTGCACCGGCCCTTTGACGCTGGGAAAAGAAGGAACTGGCCCTGTGGTCGCCTAAACCGCCACTAAGTTGGACCGACACCTTTTTATACCTTTTACACCTTTTTACAGTGTGTGGCCTGTAACAGGAGCAAACATTTAAATGGACGCTTCCTTAGAGCATCTGCAGTAACCCCTTGTGTCCAATTTTATTTTATTTTTTTATTTGGAGAAATGTTTATCTAAAGTTATCTCCTCCTTTATTATTTATTACCTCCAAGTATCTTGGCCTCGTGGTGATCATAGCACAGCAGTCAATGCAGATTTTGAGGTAACATCATTTGTAATGAGTCATAATAGTTTTGCATTTTTGTTTATTTTTATTTTTTTATTTAAAAAAAAAAAAAAACTACTTGTGTCACCCCAGAAGAGTAAAAAATACAAGTAAACTACAATAAATAAGAAATATATATAAAACCTTTTTTTTTTCAATTAATACCACCTGGAAATAATTGCTCACAAGCTCAATAATCTACAGTTTAATGTTTTGCTCCGATTCCAGGCCACACCCTGTATATTTCTGAACACAATAACAAAAACTGAGTTTAGAAACGACAACAACAGTAAAAGCAGCGGTTACGAGGAAGCATTATGCTACAAAGTTAGCAACGTAGACGAAACAATCTTAAATTGTATTAAAGCGCAAATCCCCCACTAATCTATGCCTCATTGTTTTTTATGTGTAACTAAGCTCAACAGAGGCAATGAACTCAGAAAAAAAACAAAAGCACTCCGTCATTTCATAGTCGCCCGGCTGCTCGAAAATAATATGAAACAACATTTCCTCTACACCGTGTCGTTGGCTTAATCTCCTTCCTTTGGCATCTCTAATTAACAAGATTATTTTGGTGGCTTATTCTGCATTAACGTAACTCGTGAATTTAGAGGAATTTGGAGACAAAAAATACTGAGTCGTGAATAATGGCGAATAATTGTAGTCATTTTACGACGACGATAAAGAACCCCGGGGTAAATTAAATGTTTTTTTTTGTCTTGTTTTCCTGCAAGGACCAAAATAATTGTGAGTTCTTTGAAGTTCGAACAATACCGCTTCTTATCTGTTTGTACGTAGAACCGATGGCCGTTGGTGCGAAAAGGTTTTCGAGTGGCGACCACGTGCCGGAAGACACAGCGTGGGTATACCCCCGACATGGTGGACTGATGACCTGGTAAAGGTCGCGGGACTCCGCTGAATGCGGGTAACACAATACCGGTCACTTTGGTATTCGTTGCGGAAGGCCTATGTCCAGGCCCTATGGACGTCTTTCGGCTGATATGATGTGATAGCGATGATAATGATTAGGGTTAGGATTCTGGTGGCAGTTTAGCACAAATAATGCAGTGGAGTCGGCATTGTATATTTTTTTATTTGAATAAAAGAATAACTGATCGTTAAATATAATATATTACAGTACCGGCCAATAATATACCACCTTTGCGTGTTATTGTATGAACATGTATAGAGTAAACAATTTAGATTTGTTGATACATCGCATAGTTTACTAGTTACTTATTTTACATATATTTTTGACGACAACTGCAATGCAATATTGTAAATTACAATGATGATTTTATAATATAACATTTAAATAAATTGTTATTGTTTGCTAAAATGTATATGTATTCCAGAGCTTGAACAACTTGCAACTGAAATTAAAGTTTCAAAATCTTGCATATTATCTTCTTCTGATGTTAAACGGTTGTCAAGATTATGAAAAGCATATCCTATGGTAATTTGTTCCATATTAGCTGGCGTTATACGGTTTCTCAACTTGTCAAAAATCAATTTATGTGCCGAGGACGATCTCTCTACATCTACCGATTCGTTAACGTAGCATGCTCCAGAATTTGAGCTTGTTTGCCAAAATCAAACATGTGTCTTACTACGTCAAAGTCAGGACTTCTATTTAATACAAATCCTAACTTATTTCGTACAGTTTCAGTTTAATTATACATTATTGGTTTTTTCATAATTTATTAATTTATTCATTCAATCAAAAAATATATAACAATAGGAGGGCTTTTTTTGCAAAATTTAAATTATTCATGTTTTAACTTCTGCCGGCACTCCCGGAGTGCAACCCGGTTTTTTTTCACTGTTTTTAACACACGAACGAATCAATAACTGTATCATTAACCAAGTTCAGGCATCTAAGGCATCTAAGGCATCTAAGGCCCATATAACAAATACCTTAAAGACTAACATACATACGATTATAACGGACGGATGGAACGGATTTTTAACTTTAAAATATATTACCGTATAGGAACACAAACTTTATTGAGCTAACTAAGGGGCTATTCTATTTATTTAAGCTTGTTCCACTTTATTAATTTAATTCAATTCAAATAATTTGTTGCAATAATATTGTTCATTTAACAATGGATGTTAGAAATAATAAGAATAATAATAATACCTTACTAGAGCACTGCGATTTTCATACATTCTAAAATTAGGTACTTTCTGGGTATATTATAATAATAGAGAGAACAACAACAATCACTATTCTACATATTTAATTCGTTTTCTTAACATAGAGCTACCTTCTTGTGGTATTTTACATTGCAAATATTGATTTGATATAATTGATTACGAATTTTATTCACACATTTTTTCATTGAAATATTCATCTACAGTAAATAGCATTAAGAAATTAATAATTCTTTTTAAACACTTTTTGTTCATATATAAGTGGAATAAAGTCCAAAAGTATAAACATCTCTAACGTTGACTGTACACATCGATTCCCAGCAAACTCTTTTGCTTACTTTTTCTAAAAAATACGTTTCCCTTGAATAATGGCTGCCATTTCAGTAGCTCTTTCCCGAAGTAATCTCCGAGTTGCTTTAGTATGAGCGTGAAATAAACATGAAATGTTTTATTATAATGAGATCCTACCATTGTTTTAGGAGCGCTAGTGGTTATGCCTTGTTAATGGTGAATGTAATTATTTTAATTAATTTGAAACGGGTTTCCTTGAGTCTTTATAGGCGGGTATGTAGAGCAAGTACCTTTTTTATTTTATTTTTTTCGTAGAGAAAACCTGCAAACCACACCTGACCCTGTATCATGGTCGGCCTTATCACGCGATAAGTGACTAGATAGAGCGCCCGTCTCATTCTATTGAACGGTGTCAGCTAGTGACGAATGCTCTATCTTGTCACTTATTGTGTGATAAGGCCGTCCATGCTACGGGGTCTGGTTTACATAATCACCGCGTGATCAATCATTTAATTGTTAAAACATCATGCATCTACGCGCTCATGCAAAGAACTCCAGGATATCAGGCTGAACGCACTGACCCTTAGTTTTGTACTGGACACGTAAAAGATTGTAGGCCCGTTGCGTAATACACTAGCGCTTTGATACATAACCCTGGCTGCGGTGACTTTGGGTCTTACGGTGTTTATCTGGTTAAACTTAACATAATATTCAAGTTAACCTATGCAAAAAAATATTTTATGCGGCTCATTTACACGCCCAACAAGCAGCAATATACAAGACAATAAAACCAAACTAATGACCCAATTATCAATTCTATTAAAACGTTGCCAGCTACGGAAACGTTCGACGCCGTCACGCCCTTCAATATTTCATTTCAAATTGAATCCGCGTTGTCACAATAATATAGGAAACGTTTCAAAGCATGTCATTTCAAATTGTAATTGAATTCAAATCATTTATTTTAGACTCACGTCTGCAAATTATTAGATGGCGTTTCAATAAGCTTCTAGCTTGTTTTAGCTGAGCTTGGGCAATGTATTGTTAATTACCTATAAATTAAGTAAAAGTTCATTAAGTAATTGGTAAAAAGTAGCTTCCTATTTTCACACGACTGCCCAACGAAAGAGACAGTTACGTTTTTACACGACTGCCCAACGAAAAGGAGAGTAATGTTCTTACACAACTGCTTAACGAAAAGGCGTGTAATGTTTTCAGAGTGCATGTGTGAATGTGAGTTTCATTATACATTTCACTAGAACTACTCAACGCCTAAACTGGTTTGATTTCTTACATAATTTTAAGTATACTTTTGTCAACGCCAGACGTGTGTTTTAATGTTTAATAGTTATTTTATTTTAGATGTAAGTTTAGAATCATACTCCTGCAGGGCTTTCTCAAGTGATCGCAATGTCATCTAGCGAAATTATGAATTCCAAATTGTTTTTGTTTTCCTCAGTAACACACGACCTATAAAGCAAGGAGTACTTCAAAATCTTTTGAGTGGAAGGGGATGAAGATGAATGTAAGTAAAACGAAAGTTATGGTATTCGAAAAAGATGAAATTATGACAGACTGCGAAATAATGATTGGTGAAGAAAGACTGGAACAAGTAAAAGAGTTTGTGTATTTGGGGACGTAATAACGTCCAATTTCGCATTATTTTACTGGAGACGGAAAGCATGATAAAGATATTGAAAGGAGAGTGAATGCAGGGAACCGAGTGAATGGGGCACTGAACACCTTTATGGGCTGCCAGAAAATATCACAAAAAGCACGTGTGGCTGTGCATAGGGGAGTGTTGGTGCCCACACTTATGTATGGTAGTGAAAGTTGGTTGTTGCAGAAAACACATCAAAGCCGAGTGAATGCAGTAGAAATGAGAGCGTTGAGAAGTATGTATGGAGTGAAATTGAGTGATAGAGTCAGAAACAGTGTTATAAGAGATAAGTGTGGAATTGATGGAGATATAGTCACGAAAATTGAGAAGGGTATGTTAAGGTGGTTTGGGCTTGTAGAGAGGATGGATGAAAGAAGATTAACGAAGAGAGTGTATATAAGAAGAGTGGAAGGGCAAGTTGGAAGGGAAAGACCTAGGCGAACTTTTTCCGATCAAATTGGAGAAATCTTACTAAAAGGCCAGGTCAAAAGTACCCTAAACCGACGAGCACATGCATATGAGAAATGTTATGAAAGTGAGTGAAGCGAAAGTGGTTTGTCAGGATCGTAGCAAATGGAGATCCGTGATCTCTGCCTACCCCTCTGGGAAAGAGGCGTGATTATATGTATGTATGTACTTCAAAAATGCGTACCGAATTCTGCTTTTACGCGGTCCAATACTCGAGATATCAAATAATGCGTCCTATGAAATATAAGCAGGCATTGATCACAGCGGAGTGATGCCAAATTGGTTTATTACGGAACGTGACGTGTCACGCGGTGTCGATTTACATCGAAAATTGAACAATGTAGGTAACATTGTTTAACACATTCAGTGCCGCAAATCGCTACGCGCTACGCTCGTAGCCGATCCCGTGGTTTTTCTCGTATGTAGCGGAAAGCGCCTACGGCGTAGGCACCCGATAACGGGTTCCCGGCACTGAATGTGTTAAATAGGCCAACTTTGAAATCATGCAACGAGTTGAAATAGAATTTAACATCAATTATGACGCAATTTCAAATCGCTATTTTGTTCTTTCCAATTTTTTTTTCATAATATAGCCAAGTGATTGAAAAAAACGGTAAATTCAGGGGCGGCTCACGTTGTGATTTCGTTCCGCCATTATAAGTAAATGCCAGCCGGCCTACGTGTTACCGCTGCTAGGGCACGCATGCGTTCTATCGCAACGCCTTGCATGCGATAGGAAGGTATGACCACGTTGAGGCTCGTTTAGCATACCTAAAAAGAGATATTGTTAACAGAGTACTTTCTGTGCATGGTACTATTATTTATTATGTGGCTAAGCTACGCTCGGCGTAGCAGCTTAAAACATTTACTGCCAAGAGTCGCTATGCGCTACGCTCCCAGCCGATCCCGCGGATTTCCGCGTAGGCACCCGCTAGGCGAGTTCCTGTCAACAAAAAATCACTCTTAACGCTCCTAGACATATTTGTCTTGATTAGCACTGAATGGGTTAACTCATTCACTGCTACATTATGTTCATAGCGCTCTGTGTGTCGTGAACGGCACCCTGACACTTAACACATTTTCTGCCGAGAATCGCTACGCGCTACGCTCGTAGCCGGTCCCGTTGTTTTCTCCGTATTTAGAGGAAAGTGACTTTGGCGTAGGTACCCTCTAGGCGCGTTATTGGCAGTGAATGTGGTAAAGTATTGATAATGATATTAACCTTTGTGAGATCTTACTTCCAACATTTGACATATTATGTCATAATATGTCATAATTGACGTTTATTGTACCAGGATGACAGCTCTCAAATGTTGGAAGTAAGATCTCACAACTATAGGTGAAAGCAAATAGATACATGACATTGAGGTATATTACCACTGCACTTCATTAACACTTTCGCTGCCAAGAATCGCTACGCCCTACGCTCGTAGCCGATCCCGTGTTTTTTCTCGTATGTAGCGAAAAGTGACTACGGCGTAGGTGCCCGCTAGAAGGGTTCCTGGCAGCGAAAGTGTTAACTGTACACGGTAACAAGAAATATAATACACTAATTAGTGTAATATAGCAATAATTATGTTTAACCATAGCGAGTCCCGTTGAAACGATTACCTTAATTACTAGCATTTGGGACGCCAGAACGCACGCATTATTGTATATCTGAGTATCTATATGAATTTGATATTGATTATCAGTCATTTAGACTGCGTAGTATCAGATATTTAAAATTAAACACGTTATTCGTTATCACATTGATCCTTTCCTGAAAAGTATACATGTAGGTACGTATGTCAAAACTGGCTTGGGTATGTATTGAAAAAATAATTTTAAATATTTAATTATGCGTAAATAAATATTACATACCTTCTTTAGTACATAGTAAAAATAAATATCAGCATGGTTCAATGTGTGCCAAAAACATTTATTTCATCACACTTGCTCGTAAAGGGCTTCACAAGCCAAGGCATACAGAGCTACATAGGGCTCTATTACGGTAAAGGCGCAATGGTTTTTTTCTTAAATTTTGTCTGTCACTCATGCGTCAGTTATAAAGAAAGCATAAAGGTTTTAACTCAAATACGATGTTTTAAAAACATATTTATAAGTAAAACTAAACGTAGAAATCGTATTTAAATAAATGAGTATGTAGTAGAGATATTTTAACAGTGAAAATAAATAGTGGCTGCATGCCCAAGGATCTTTGCACCACGCACCTCACGTTTTTATCATAATCTACGATTGACATATTGTTTTTTTTTATTGCGATTGCTATTAATTTCATTACATATTTTATGTATATTTTTAACATTGTGTGCGACAAGGATGGTATGATTTTTTACGCCACTCCTGGTCATAATGTGAGCCTTGTGTGCGCATTGTGGCCACGTGAAGACGTAACATTGTGTACTCACCACGGGCAATAAAAAAGAAAGCCAGAGTAAATATTTCCCGTCACGCATTTTCAATATGAATGTTTAGAGAGTTACTTTTAAAATGGTTGTTCTCTAATCGTAATGGCGGTAATTTTGTAATTACCCCCGACTACAAAGAGATTGTTTAGAGTTCAAGCCACTGAGTTTGTTCAAATCAGTCTACCCTCCATCAACCTCAGACTTCGAGCACTAACGAACCTTGCTAATTCCGCTGGCAAAAATTGGGTTGGCTTCCTTTCTGGACATCTTATTATTAATAATAGAATAATCATCCTGATTGCTCTGAGTAACCTGTTCTTTTATATAGTAATAACTATATAATAATATGTTAGAAAATCGACCTGCAGATAGCGAAAATATATTTCATTTACTTGCGTTATTTTCTTACCAGAGATATTCACAGTGATACTATACTTGTCCTGGAATTCCGCAAAGTAAATTGCGAGCTGAATTAGGAGCCCGGATATACGAGCTCCTTCGACACAGCCAAATGACAAAACAAATGGAATAAAAATATTCTGACGTAAGTGGAAGCTGACGTTGGTTAGTCGAATAATTCGATCAACTAATAAGCGCGCAGGCTGCGTTCCGTAGCATCCCAATTTGTTAGCAGAGGGGTAATCATTTCTCAATATAGAATTTGATATTTAGATCTACCTAACGTGCATACAATGCGTTACGTGATCAACCTGTGGGCGTAGCACGGTTGCCATTTTATCACTTATCGTTGTGGTAAAGGCATCCGTCACTCTCGCACTCATACTTGTCAGAGCGTGATGGGCGTCTTTACCACAACGATAAGTGATAAAATGGCAACCGAGCTACGCCCACACCTGTTCACAATTTGACGATTTGACATAGAAACCAACAAAAAATAATGCGTTAACACTTTCGCTGCCTGGAACCCGCCTAGCGGGCACCTGCGCCGTAGTCGCTTTCCGCTACATACAAGAAAAACCACGGGACCGGCTACGAGCGTAGCGCGAAGCGATTCTTGTCAGTAAATGTGTTAAATTCTGAACGGTTTTGACAACACCATTTTTCGACAGTTTATTATAAAACCGTAAGGTTATAAACTGATGGTGTTCATAATCCAACGGTAACATAGAATGTAAATATAATTAACTCCGTACAGACAATAATTATAACCGCGAAGACGTGTAAATCTCCAACCTGACTCTTTATTAAGAACATACATATTGTAATGTAAGGAACAAGACTTACGTTATTACGTCATTACACTGAGCCTTTTGGCGCCGCCGTCTCCTGCGACTGCGAGCGATTATGACTTAATTGAATTTTGTATGCGCGAACATTTGGTTTTATGTGTTCGGTGTTTTTGAATGTTGACTGTTATTGAGTCACTTTATTTTCAAATTGAAACACTGTATCAATTCAATAATGTTTAGCTTTAAGTGCAATTTAACACTAATTACTTAATACGGAAATTTCCTTGTATTTTAAATGATAATAAGACAGCGCAACAGTGCGACTAAAATAGTATTGTAGTCGAACATACCATTGTATAGTTTTTTTTTTACTTAGTAAATAGGTATTTGTAGTCATTTGGGCACGTCGTATTTCAGGCGAGGTTTGCACAGGCTGATTTGTATTACCTATCTGCAATAAAAAAAAATTAGATTTAGTTCCGAGTTAAGTAGTTAGCTTCTAAATGATTAGGCAATTTCATAAAGTTATCCTTTATCGTTCTGGGCATACATCACCGTCAGCATAAAATAGTTAGTGTCAATTTGGGGAATACCGTCTAAAAGGTAAAACCGTCATTAGACTATAAAATGGTCGCGTGTATCTGTTGTGTTTCTACACTTACGTCACTTAAACCGTACCAACCGTGTCTGAGTGACGAACATAAATATACAAACACGCAAAGGCCGAGCACTGTGTGACGCTCTTTCCAACAACATTTTATACACCGGTCTTCCCCAGATTGACTTCAAGCTAGTTGAACGTTACCATACCTTCAAGGTCGACCGATAATCAATCCAATCAATCCAGCAGTGGACGTCTTTCGGCTGATATGATGATGAAGACCTTTAACGTCTATACAATAAATAAGTTACTGTTTCTGAATGTTTCATGTTTACCCCATATTTTGATAGGAGTTTTATTGGGCCCATTAACAACAGACATATAAACATTCCTTGAACAAAACGAGCGCATTCCGTCAAACAGCCATCCGGCTTCAAACTGCAAACTTCCAACGGGGAAACTGCAGAAAATTACCGAGAAAAATCCACAACAATAACTGCATTTAAGGCGAAGATATTGCCGCCATAAATTCACTTAGTGCCTTAGGATCGTAAAGTTTTTACATCAGCTCAACTTACCGTGTTATAATGCAAATGAGTTTTGTAACTTGGCGGTTGTCGTCTTAAATCTTCGCCAGTTTCGTGGCTAGACGTGACAGGTTTAATCTTATGGAGTTCGCAGCAGTAAATAGGTTCGCGGTTGTCCAGTTAACGGTGTTCCGAGCGGTTTCTTGAGCCAGCTACTTTTGACAGCTTGCACTTAATTAAATCTATCTTCAGCGATCTCTGATACCAGAATTTTAATTGCAAGTTTGTGGTTTAGACTAGAAAATACTTTGTTCATGTTTTATTTGTCAATAAAGTCGAGCGAAACTTTCAATCTGGCCCCGTATCAAAGTCGGCCTTATCACGCGATAAGTGACAAGATAGAGCGTCAGTCTCGGTAAGCCAGTAACGGACGCTTTATCTTGTCACTTATCGCGTGATAAGGCCGACCATGATACTGGGCCTGACCCCGTATCATGGTCGGCCTTATCACGCGATAAGTGACAAGATAGAGCGTCCGTCTCGTTCTATTGAACGGCGTCAGCCAATGACGGACGCTCTACCTTGTCGTGTGATAAGGCCGTCCATGCTACGGGGTCTGGACGTCGTGGGTTCGAACCTGAGATCGTTCCTCTGGGTACCTTATGTTTTTTGATATTTCGCCGTAGCTTTTTCATGCAGGAAAACACCATAGTGGGTTATACAATTGAACCACCTGATCTAAAGTTTCCTATTTACTTTTCACCTGATTATCACACCGTTTTCTCACATCGACAATGAATAATATACATATAATAACATGAAACGTTAGCACTATGGACAACACAGCTTACTGACCATCCGTGCACTTTATGTGCATTGTAATAAGGTTCAATATAAATACAGGATAGTCAGTTAACTGTGTTGGCGTTTGTACCTATACACGAGGGAACGGTTTCAAAAGACAAAGGATAATCCCACTGTGCAGACTGCAAAGGCTCCAAAACATACCGCAGTAACAAATGACAGCGCATGTTTTGCATCCATTAAGGATGGACATGTACACAGGCATAGTTTTATTCATTATACTTACATATAAACAAGTTATAACTACCCATCTTGAAGCTCTGTGAGCTATAACACTCGCGAGCCTTTCTTTTTAAATTTATCTTTAACCCCATACGAAAAAAGAGGCGTGTTTTAAGTTAGACGTGTCTGTGTGTCTGTCTGTGTCATCGTAGCTCCTAAACGGGTGGACCAATTGTACAGTTTTTTTTTAAAGCTGAACTTATCTTGATGGTTCTCGCATTCACACACACACACACATCCAAACATCACATTGCATACAAATCGACCTGGCCTGTTTTAAGATATTAAACTGTGAAATAAAAATGTCGGGAAATTTTCAACGTTTCTAAATTAAAGCAATCTTAATAATATAATTATTGAACCTGCTCTCAAAAGAATAATTACTATTTACTATACCTGCTTACAAATTTCACGAGATTCAGTTGAGAAATGCGACCTGTAGAGAATAACAGCTGGATAAATAGACATGAATAATTTCACGAGATTCGGTTGAGAAATGCGACCCGTAGAGAAGAGCAGCCGGATAAATGGACATACGATTAAATTTTGGCCTAAGCTGAAGCAGATAAAATCTTTCGCATCACTCCCTCGTTGAAAAAAATACTCTAAATGCTTCTGTGATTAAAATGCTAACGGTAAGTATGAATACGATAAGTGTGAGGCTGCTAATTCAATTCAATTCTATTAATTTTATTCGTAGACATGATAGATCATTATTTTTAGTAAAACTTAACTTAATATTAATCACCGACGAGCTATGAGAAAATCCACCAATAGGAAAGCTTCATTTTTCTGTCCTCGCCTTGCACAGCATTGGTGGATATGATATTTTTTACATACAAAACGCACTCATTTCACAGCTTCGCTACGCTCGCTCTGCTCATTTTCCTCAAACAATTCTGTTGGATGCGATCACACCATTTCACAGCTTCGCTACGCATCCGCGGTCCGCTACGATACCCCGCCCTGCTCTACTGGATAACCACCCTTAGTTTGTTTACACATACGAGTATAAAATGACCAAACAAACTTGCTGGCTATTTTAGACTAACGTGAAAATCAGAAATACTTCACATACCTACCTAAAATATGACTAAATTGAAATTATAAAAACCCATATAAATCAACGTTTAAAGGAGCATAAAAATCAATTTATTTGCAGAAATTGGTATTTCCTAACCCATTTTATTCGTAAAAGCCATTAATACATAAAGCTATCAAGTAAGTAGTTAGAACAGATCTATCAAATTACGACGAGATTCCTATATTGGAGTAAAAGATAAAGACACAGACTCTACACACAGTGCACAGAGACCCACTGAACGGATATTGCAACTTCACCCAACACGCATCCTGAAGGCACAACGCGTTGTTGGAAAACGATTGCAGACACACCATAAAAGATTTTATGTCTCGACACAAAACTTGATTTTATGGTGTGTTTATATTGCGCCGAAATAAGAAATAGCCGAGCTGGATTGACGAGTGCGATTGCTCTAGATTTTATACTATGTCAAGGCTTCAGATTCTTTAGAATCTAGAATTCTTTCACAAGACGACTGAAGTCTTGAGAAATTGAATTTAAATTTTCTACTCGCTGAGATTGCTATCGCGTCTGATAACATTAAGTGACTCTGAATTGAGGGTAAAATTAATAAGCTTTTAGTGACATTCAAAATCCTTTGTGAGATGTCTAAAGTACTACAAAGCACCTAGTTGAAAATGTTGCTTCAAGCGACATCGCCGCGAAAACACTCATCTCGAAGAAAACCTCCCGAAGTGTTCGAAACATGTCGCTCGTAGTGACATTGAATACGTGAGTAACCGTGGATTTGTAAACGTTGACATGACATGGACCCACATAATGGTTTATAAATTACGCTCATGGTTTTTTTATTGTGCTCTCTCAATATATTCATTTGCTTCATGACGTATAACCACGTGTATTCCGTTGCCACCAGTTGTAACTATATTGATGCCATACCCAGCCATTAAGTGGCAAAAAATAGTGAGAGGCGTAAACTTAGGAACTCACTACAGGCGGTTGTAAAAGAAGCCTAATAAATAAGATCGCATTTTTTCCGTCAAAAACCTGCGAGAGCCATAGTTGCCAAATACCTAATCCGTAATACCCTTGATGCTCTGACTTCCGGTAATGTCGCCGTCATGGGCGAACCAATTAGATTACATTATATGTAGTAGGATTAGCACTGTGACGCCATTTCAAATCTTTTCTTCTTGCCATTACGCTAAAATTATATGAGACAGACATCAGTTTCAGAAACAAAAATCTTGTTTTCCTGCGTTTATATTCATCCAAATTGGAAAAAAGATTGCGTAGCAAGGAATGATAGGATTTTGTTCTTCCTTTGAGTAATCAACAAGTCCCAGTTTTTATTTCTTTGTTATTCATTTTTTTATGACTTCATTTAGATTAGTTAAATTGGTAGCGGTGGCAAAACCAAACGAAGGAAGGTAACACATTTTTTACATTTCTTGTTTTGAGGTTTTGATCTTGTAGTGGTAGCTTGACGTAAAAATAGACGGTCGTAGGTTGGCTCTAATTTTATTTCTTCTTAGATATTCATTATGAAAACATCGTGCAGGAGTACATTTGCGGAAATAAACTGAAATTCTCATTTCCCATTGATCCAGGGTATAGGGTTTTTTCTTCTCATCCATGCGGGGATGTTTGTGCGTAATGTGGCTCGTTTCAAATCGATCATACAAAAACCAGTAATAGTAGACGGCAACGGCAGCCGATTCGACCTCATATTAGAATAGAATAGAATAGAATAGAAAACGTTTATACGTGACACATACAAAACAATAACAAAAGTGAACACAGAAACAAAAACAACAGGTATGCCACGAAAAGGCCCCGACTCAGCATGGTGCAGGCCTGTTGGCCAGCGCTGGTCTTCCGTCGAAGCCTTTAAGTGAGTGGGTGGGAGGGCAACACAAACATGAAAACGGAAATTATATATATATATATATATATATATATATATATAAAAACGAAAAAAATATATATATATAAACATAGAATCAAAAAGACGATCGGTGATGATTGACCCCAGTTGTCAAAAAAAATAATTAGGTAATCCTAGGTAAGATATTCAATGAATTTAAATGTTTACATTTATACACTCAAAACTGAAAACCCCTTGTATTTTATGTTTGATGACACGAACAGTCAAATTTCAGATTTGTTTGTGATCTACCAGTTCCTGTCAGCCCCTAAATATGTATTTGTTGTAAAAAACCACTCCACATTATATAGTGAGATCACTGATCTTATCAAAAAGCATGTGTATGGAAGATTCCCAAATCTTACTGTAATTTTTAGCCCCACTTAATTGCCAGCCATTTAACTGCAGAGGGGTTAACACGTAACTTTTCGACCAGACGTTAAAACAATTCAAATGTCATTTTCCCACACCAAAATTGGCATTTGCCTCTGACTGATTACTGACTTACCTGGACTAGGTCTAAATGTCAATTTTTACACAAACAGTGTTCACCAAAAGCATAACAAGTTCAAAAACTGTATCCCGACATAGCCCCTCCAAAGAGTGCCAAAGTGACTGGTCCTGCGCCACGCGCATCCAGCGGACTCCCGCAACCTTTACTAGGTCATCAGTCCACCTTGTGGGGGGCCTACCCACGCCGCGCCTTCCAGTACGTGGTCGCCACTCGAGAAATTCGAATGTAATAATTGAAAAATAGGTCATTTTCGGGTCAGCCGAAGCATAGTTTTGAATCGCTTGATACCTCATTCATCAAAATTAGTTCAGTATCTTAAACGCTACGGTGGAACACATGTGAATACAAACGTAGACTGCTAAGATTATGATCGTATCCCATCTTCGCGGCTCTACCGTAGTCAGGAATAACGTGTAGGCGCTACTTTCTTTTGTTTTGTTACATCCCTTGAATTCTAATCCACCACAAACAAAGCAAATAAATATTTAAACCAAACGCAAAAGGTGCAGCCGCTTCACTGAAGTAGGTGACGCGACAAAGAATAGCGGGTACAGTAAACAGAAGCAACACCCGCGGCGAGCATAAAACGTCCGCTCACAATACAATTTCTGTGTCGAAAGCCTTTGCACAATACTCCTGTGTCGGCCCGTCCGACAATACGTGTCGTCCTTTTCAGGTCACTTCCAGTAACATGCGCAAACAAATAATTATGCGGCTGCTTTTGTGCACGCGTTCAGCGGAGTATGGGTTAACTGGTTACATGCGGGGGATTATTTTGCAAGTTTGAAAGGGACCAGGGTCAACTAAAGTTTACGGGTAATAACACGAATAATACTCGAGAAACAAAAGGAGTACAGTCCGTTGGCTGTAAGACAAGTATTCGGGTACGGGTGATTTTTTTTATTTTGGCATAGGAACGTGTAAGAGCAAGTGAGAGGTAAATATAGACTAGAATACCATTCTTAATAGTTCTGTAAGTAAGTAAGGAACGGAGCAGTGTTTTAATATCCGACCGACGACCGAACGGTTTAACCTAGTGGTTAGTGTTCTTGCCAGCGAAGCTGACAATCCTGGCTTCAAATCCCGATGAGCAATGTATATTTGTTTGTGAGTCTTGGATGTTTTCTGTGCATTTATTTAAATGTTTATATTTATTAAATATATTGTAGTGTAGTACCATAACACAAGTCTTATGAACAATGAACTATTGGGGTAGTTTACATTTTTGAGATAATGAGACTCCTTGAAATTAAATTGTGCTCATAATTTGGAAGGTTTAATTAATTATTTCACATAAAGGGACAGGTTTCCACTCCGTTGTTTAATTCTTTTAAGATATTCATATTAAGTTATTAGTCATTGTCAATATTATATGTCAGGGTGTTAATAAAAAATATAATCATTACACAATTATTTAGTCAGCATGAAAGTTGGAACATTTCCCCTTCTATATCGAACATTTTAGATATTATACCGGACAAGTAGTAGGTAATATAAATATATAATTGTAATAAAACAAACATTACAAAGTTTTACTCAATTATTAGTAGCAGCACATTGTATTCGAGTTTATAATGATCAAGGTAGAACAAATGTCTGTTCCTAGCCAGTAAATGAAACCCCGGTTACCATTCAGAGCAATTACTAAGCAGATTACAGTTTGCGTAAGCCTATTTGAGTTCAATAGCCCATTAAAATGCATGTAAATACAGGACGAGGATTAATAGATACACTCAGCATCATAAGCGAGCATCATGCTTGAGTTGGGTCCATTTCGTGACACGGCACAGACTTACTTTTTCTTTTTTTTCGTTCAATATCTGTGTCACGAATAAATGTTTGATTCTTGATTCATTTTAGTTGGTTAAAGGACCTTATTGCTTAGAGATACGCAATCATGTATGCATGCTTATGATGCTGACTGTACAGTAATGTGAACATGAATAAAATAAAATAATGAAATAATTGAACGTTATGCTTTATGTAATTATGTTATAATAGTGTGATGATATAATTGACACCTTGACTGACGCGGCGAGAGTCTTGCAGGGGAGGGCACGCCAAGCGGAATGCCGTAGCGGGATGGAACAAAAACGTCGCCGGCATACATAGACTCGCGAGTCGCGAGAGAAAAGTTTCAGGTTTGCGTGTCGGCCAATAAACCTAGGCAGGGCCCAGTATATGAGGACAATCAGACGCAAGCGTATTGGATTACTACTCAGGCGAGTGCGTGGCAGCGGGAATGGCCTCCTCAGGGTATTTAATTGTTGGAGAGTCTGGATTGCCCCATAACTAAGCACTGGGTCGAAGTGGCCATCGGTAGGGCTAAATAGGATGAGGCCAGGACCAATCGCGGGACGCTTTTGCCGTGTTTGTTTCGTTTCTTCTTTTGTTTTCTTTTTTTTTCTGTACCTACTAACATAGTTATTAAGTCTAAATTTGTTACTAACATCTTATGGATCATTGGTCTGCAATAAAAGATTTTTATTTATTTATGCAAGTACGCCGCAATGGAACTTTTACCAGAGTTTCTGGAAAAGAAGAGCACTGTCAAGGTGAAGTGCTGAAACAAACTTAACAGTCAGTCTTTTTTTGCCAAGCTTAAGCTTCCTACAATGATAATATTTTCCTATACCCTGTACCAGGTATATCCTACTCAAATGAGTAAGCTGAACATTAATTCAAAAAATCGGCCACGCACAGTGTAGGGTTCCGTAGTTGCCTTTCTGTCTTATAGTTACATCGACACCCGCGCTCCAACTAAATGGTGCGGTTGCGTCGGCCGTTTGTACGAAAATGGGCCTTTCTAAGTACATGTTAAGTTGGTCGACTATTACTTGGTAACTAGTGATGCCTATTTAGCCGTGATCGTTTTACTTTTAAATTCAATATACGTACTACTGCCACGATTTTTTTCACAAAAAGAAAAGCATAAATAAAAGAAAGTATGTCGAAACGGTGTTACAAAACACAAAACCGACATAATGGACGGAGGACGAGGAAATGTGACTTTTAAATTTATCGTTTCGTATATAGGCGTGATGCGAAGACAATATTACTATTTTTGTCTTAAAATGTAACTCCCTACTTCTCAAAAAAGCAAATAGCATAACAACTATCTCAGACAGCCCCATGTGCAGAGCGTGCATGGAAGCAGAAGAAATAACCAAACACTGGACTGTAAGCAGGTAGAAGTATACAGGAAAAAACACCTAGGGTCTCCGGACACTATGGGACGCAGTCAGAAACACAAAGGCACTCACCAACTTTCTAGAGGAGCTGGGGTGGTAAGAGTAGCGCTACCCCACTATTTCACGCAAAATAGGACTGGACTCGACCTGTGAAAAAGAGCCCAGTAAAACTAACTAACAACCATCTCAACAGAAAAGATTACGATCAAAAATAGAATTGTATCGCAAGATTTCAGCACAAAACTTGATTAGAAATTATTATAAAGGGTGTCCCAAAAAAAAGCAATATTTCTTTTTGGGACACCCAATATAGGCAACAGAAATACATCATCTGTGAAAATTTCAACTGTCTAGCTATCGCGGTTTTTCAGATACAGCCTGGTGACAGACAGATGGACGGACGGACGGACGGCGAAGTCTTTTTACCCTTTGGGTACGGAACCCTAAAAAAGACATGCTCGAGAGTTGTACAACTCACAAAGCCGCTAGTGTAAACATCAGTATCCTACTAATCCTACTAATATTATAAATGTGAAATGAGAATGTTTGGATGTTTGTTACTCAATCACGCTTAAACGGCTGAACCGATTTGAATGAAATTTTGCACGAAGATAGTTTATAGCCTGGATTAAAATATAGAATAGTTTTAATCCCGAGTCCACGCAGACGAAGTCGCGGGCGGAAGCTAGTGAAATATAATTCATGTGTCAAACGAATTGTATCGTGAAACAAATGCAAAACTTTCAGTATTGTAATATCAATATGCTAAAACTTGGAGTTTCGCCCACTGCCTTTACTCGCGCTAAGTAACAATACAATTCCGTGACTATGATTTTCGGGTGCAATGACCTACTTATTGGCGTTACCAGTATTTACGACGCCTCATGTCGTGTCGCTTACTAGCTATTCCAGTTAAAAAGTCTTAACCCAGTTTATGTGGTTCAAATTAGGATAAGTACATTAGAAATAACAGACGGTACATACGGTCTTTAAGTAAGTTTAGGACCAAGTAGCCGAAGTTGCGCACCAGGGGCTTTTATATATTAATATTTTATATTTATTTTACTTTCTGACTTCGCGGGGCGGGATCGTTATGCGGTATTTGGTACTTTGAGGTGAGTATACTCATGTTGCACAGATTTCTTCCATTGTACTGTATACTGCCAGAATTACGTTTGTGTAGTGCGACCTCTGTAGCCCTAGTTGATCACTACCAACTTAACCTAGTACCAACTACCAGTCTAATTTTACATAATTATATTTAATTTAGGTTCTTATTTATCTACATATATTCCTATGTACCTATATCATCAATATCATCATCCTAGTATTACCCTTAGTAGGTACAAGCCTTGCTTAGTTTGGGACTAGGTCGATTTGAGTAAAATTCATCATCATCATCATCATATCAGCCGAAAGACGTCCACTGCTGGATATAGCACTGTGTCCAGTATATAAGGGCAAGGGTGAAAAAGTTCTGTTGACAATTACAGACCAATCACTATCGTGCCAAATATCTCTAAGATTATTGAATCCATTGTGTCTAACTCTTTAATGCACCATCTTGAAACAAACAACTTACTGACGGACAGACAGTTTGCCTATAGGAAAAATAGATGTACCACAACAGCTGCATATCAGATATATGATTGCGTAACAACGGCGTTGGATACGAAACAAAAGGCTGCAGGCGTATTCTGCGACCTGTCGAAAGCGTTCGATGTGATTAATCACGACTTGTTATTAAAAAAGATAGGTCATTACGGAATAAAGGATAACACTCATAGATTACTCACATCGTTCTTAGAAAATAGGCGGCAGACGGTTGAGGTCAAAATCGAAGGCAAAAGCTTAAAATCTGAGGCGGGTGTACTCGAGCATGGAATTCCACAGGGCTCTTCGCTTGGAAATACCCTGTTTTTCATTTTTGTTAACGACCTCCCTTCCTCTGTAGCCGAAGGTACTATGGTGTTGTTTGCCGATGATACCACAGTAGTAGTAACCGATCACACGTACTCACAACTCGAGCAAAAGGCAACAAAGACGTGTACCCAACTTCATGAGTGGTTTTCGGCGAACGGCCTCATACTCAATGTGTCAAAGTCCAACGTGATGTTGTTCACAGCCGGAAACACTACACACATTCCACTAGCACAGGGTTCCATACCCCGCTGTGACTCTTGCAAGTTCCTCGGGTTTACCATAGACGCCAAGCTGAAGTGGAAAGAACACGTAGACAACTTGTGTGAAAGGTTAGGCAGTGCGGTATTTGCACTGCGCAAACTAAAGCCAATTGTCTCCTGTGACGCACTACTTCAGATCTATTATGCATACTTCTTTTCACTAATGTCGTACGGTATTGTTTTGTACGGGAACTCAACGAACTCTGATAGAATATTCAAACTACAAAAACGAGCCCTACGTATATTGGCAGGGGTAAATTCGAGGCACTCGTGTAGAGAACTCTTCACACACTACAAGATGATGACTCATTATTCACTATACGTATTTGAAGTAATTATGTTCACGCGTCGAAACATCCACTTATTTAAGCGAGCGAATATGCCTGGCAGAATCACCCGTCAGACGGGGCGATTACTACCTGTATCGCGGCGACTCGCGCTGCTCGACAGGAGCCCGCGCGTAATAGGCCCGTTGATGTACGAGCGCCTACCCGCCACAATTAAAAACGAGACCTCTAACAACATATTTGAACGCCGACTAAAGGAACTTTTACTTTCAAAATCGTTGTATTCCGTAAAGGAATACAACGAACGAACATTGTAAATTGTATGTGTATTTGACATGTTTTAGTTTTAAAATGATATTATTATTTTATTATGAATATTGTTTAAAATTACTCATTATTTATATATCAAATTTTTTGACCATCGACTATTTATATCTAGGATACCCTAGCTTTTATTAATAATTTGACATTTAAACACATTTTACTCCATTGACATTTGTACCATTTTAATATTATTTCAATTGTTCCTTATTATTATTCTTGTTTTTTCATTTTTGCAATGTACATAATATATTTCGATTTTTGACTTTCATTTATATTATTGTTATTCTTATACACTCTGACGATCTTTTTGTGAATTCATGCTATTTAATTTTCAAAAAATGACGTCTATTTTCAAAATGAAATAAATGAGTCTAATCTAGGCCTCCCCCAAAGAGTGCTAAAGTGACCGCTCCTGCGCCACCCGCATCCAGCGGACTCCAGCAACCTTTACCAGGTCATCAGTCCACCTTGCGGGGGGCCTACCCACGCCGCGCCTTCCGGTTCGTGGTCACCACTCGAGAACCTTTCCGCCCCAACGGCCATCGGTTCTACGTGCTATGAGCCCCGCCCACTGCCACTTAAGTAAAAGTGTGTAAAATTGACCCGAAATAATTATTTATTATTATTAAAATAAATGTAACAGAACTGGGAGGTGCGCTTGCAGTATTTATTGCATTCGCATGGCCGTCTGCACATCCTACCATACTTAGGGAGGAACTACGTAACTCATTGAAATGTAGGCGCGTAGTAAAGAATCGCCGGGACTCACTACAGGGTAAAACCCCGATAGATGCCCCACTTTTAGAAATAACTTTATATTTCTTTTTACAAGCAGCAAGATTCTTTATTTGTAAAACGGGTAGATACTTTGGTTTATTATCTCCAAAATGAAAGTAATCATTATCTTTAATATTTCGAGAGTATTGGCGATTTTTGCGGACCTCTAAATTTTAGGACAACTACTGGGGATAGTAGTCTAATCCATGTAAATTACGTAGAGGATAGATGCCCTGTCGAGAAAGAGGACATTGATCCCGCAAAACTTTGATCGCACGTAGCCGTCCCTTGCAATCGCACAGACATGCAACACGGTCAACTTAGTTTAGTTGTAGGGTCTCTCGATAGATAAATAAAATAATATGCGTTTCATTCGTGAAACTAGAGATTGCAATCTAGGCAACTATACCCCTGGGGAACTATCCGGGTTTTACCAGACTAACAGTAGCCAGTGACAGCTTACTTATATCGTACCGCCTCCGCACTAACAAATCACATACGAAGTCTGACATGGCGGGCTGGGATCGGTTTGCGGTATTTTGTTTACCGACAAATTAGAAAATCACCGTATGTTTGAATTTTGTGTTCCGCGGCTACCGGTTTTCACCATTGTATAATAATGTATTTCTACATAATGAAAACGAACGTTGATTTTGGAAATAATTATACTTCCACTCCAAATAGTATAATATATTGTCAGTTTTTTAAGTTCAATATATCCTGTATTCGTTTTTGTGTTAGTATCTGCTTAAATAAATATCTACTTCCTTGTCAATATAATACTTCATGTAAAATCCAAATTTATTATAAATACGATGTTCGTTGTACGGCAGATACCTACATTTACACTGTGAGGCTTAAAGTTAGTGCAGTCAGACGTAACGAAAAGTAACATTCCTCCCCTCTACGTAGGTTTTATCTGGCAAGGAAAGGTTTATTTCCTTTGTTGCTGACTATACTAACTGGAAGAAGACATACAGATTGCCGTGCAAAGGACTGTAATTCAATTTAACGGAAAGATTTATTTTTACCACGATATTGAGAAATGGTTTTCTTGGTATTTCACTTTATAGCGTGAAGATTCTTTTTCATGTTATATTTAAAGCTGACGTACTTAAAATGGATGCTATTAAATAATAAAGTTACAAGGTTTTATCTAGTGATATGCTATTTCTTAATATTTACAATTTATATAGGAATATCCCCTATAAAATTAGGAAACTTTTGGGAATTTCAGGGGGAGTGAAAACTAGATTAACTTTTTCTCAATGATTCACTCACGAAATGTCACTAACGCGATTATAAACTGGCAGGAGTTTAGCGACGCGGACTTAAAACACAAACATATGGCATTGCTTATAAGCGTATATATATTTATGTACCGGCACGAGCGTTTTAATAGTCGCCTTACAGTCCGTGTCCCGCGTCGCTGCACGCTGCAATTGACCGCAATGTCAAGTTAAGATCAATAATTTTTCTGTGTCAAAACCACTCTATTAAGTAACAAAAAGAAAAGTGTGTAACCAATTTCTTACCTCTTTCCAGATGTGACCACACAAACTGGACTACAGAAAGATGTCGGCAGAAAAATCGATAGTACTTAGGACAATAGAAAGAACGAATGTTCATTGAAATTGGACAAAAAGAGTAAAAATGTCGGTTCGAGCTAGCGTGGGTTAAGCAAGAGGAAAAAAATGGCCGTCCAAGGTTTTGCCGGCGAGGTGATTGGCTTTTTCCTGGCTGTGGCGTTCTGCATCATATGCCCTGAATATGGTGAGTATACTTTATGTGAGCTTTGTTTTTGGACTTTCCACGTGACCTGCTTTTTTAATGACACAAAGAGCTGTCGATGGCTAGCAGCTAGTAGCTTTAATCATTTGTTGTGTCTTCAAAAAAGTAGTCATATACATTTTGATATGACTGTTTTTTTGAAGACACTAAGTGCTGTCTTCGGCTATTAGCGGCTAGTTTGAAAGACTTTAAAAGGAAACACAACGGCCGTTTTTCCATAGAAACTTAGTCCCCTGTTTTCTCCCTGGATAATGGCAGTAGAGCAATCTTTTTTTTTCCATAAATCTATGGCTACTATTGACATGTTCCTATGTTTTCCTTTTTTTCATAAATGTATTCTTAAAATAGATATTAACCTAAAATAAATGCCAGATTTTCCGCTGGGAAATAAGGGGACTACGAAACGTTGATTTTATGTAATTTTAATAGGTATTTTTGGTCCAAGCTGCAGTGGTCTCTATCGCGCTCTGCGGCTGGAGGCTTGTGGTTGGCGCTACAGCAATACATTTTACAAATACCTATTTCTCAATTATCTTGACCTTAGTGTTTCCTCTTAAGTAATGAGATATGACTGATTTCCATTGATGTTTTAGCATTTTGGTTATGGCACCTATCAAGAAGCAATACCTGTAATGAGAATGACGATTATTTAGGTCAGCTGATAGTGTATATTTCCATCACTGGAAAGAAATCTCTTGTTAGTTTTTACGTATAGGCGCCTGGATTAATATTTGAAACGACAAAGCGTACAAAAATATCTGACTCTGAGAGTATACCCTCGTACAGCCCTAGAAAAACAGTCGCGTCACATATTTTTTATCTTTTTTTGTTCGATTGCTAGCGATTGGTTTATTATTTTAATTCAGTCGCCATTTTCGACTGTCTATTATTCGAAAAAACAATATCAAATCCAATTAACCGCCGCGTTTGATTGAGCGGTGGCCTATTGATATTTAGTTACCAATGTAGTTTGATTGTGAACTTTTAAAAATAATTTGATTGAATTGCAATTTGTACCGGTATTTTTAGCTGGATATCGAATATTAGGTTCGAAATAAAAGTAGAAAAGTTGTTTATTATAATTTCTTTACCAATTTATTTACCAAATTATGCCATAAGTAGTTTTCGTCTTCACAACTAATGGCTATATATACATATATAGAAAACAGTGCTAGATCGCTCTGGTGTATCGATGTCAAAGATAAGTTTCCATTTTTGCACCTTATACAATTTGTAATTAGGCGAAAATGGTACCTATACATTTTCTGACATCGACTGTAGGTACAATATTAAAAGTATTTTTGGCGCAGCACGCCAGGCTCCTCAATAAAATACTTTCCCTAAAAAGTGAACACGTTACTACCACGTTCTCCTCCAGAAATCAGAAGGGCGTCGTTTTGTTTTATGCTCCGTAGGCTTATGTACCCATTGTCAGTTTATGATCTCCAAATCTTTCGCGTTCTCAGTTGTATTTTTCTCTTGCTAACTTAAGCTTGCTCCCTTGGGTGTGTCAGCCATCTATCCAATTTTATGGTGCTATTTTTATACGTAGCCACCTGACAATATACTTACGCCATGCGTTGCTTTGACGCACCGGATTGTATGTCCCGTTCTTACAGCTATATTTGCAATATCACGTCTCACTCCTAAAGGTGATCGCAGCTCTAAATATGCTCCGTCATTGTCAGCAAACTTCCAAAATCGAATTCCATACGGAGCGAAATAAATCATATGTATTTCGTTGGCAAAGGCCTCCAAGGGTGAACAAAAACATATATAAGTTTGTTTTACAATCGAGTCACGTTCCAGGCGAAGAACTTCATAGCTGCAGACGCGAAATAGTTGTTTATATTTCGGAATAACGAATACGGCTTAGGAGAAAATACGGTCTTATTCCTTTTGTGTTAAAGTGCATTATGCTTTGCCACTTGTTGATGTTTATAGTCAACTAGTTATGCAATATAGGGAATTTGTAGGTGCCGTCTGAACTAATATGCTGCTGGGTTATAGTTTTATATCGATTTGTGTTTTTGTTTGTTGAATGAGCGAGCGCAGCGAACGAAGTTCTTTCTTTTTGGTTGGGCTAAAATTCTTTCGTACATCCGACTCTTCAGCTGGTCGCATTTCTATCGATTTTCGTGAAATGTAATTATATAGAACTTTTTTGTCACTTTTTTATATTATGAAACAGAGTCGCGGGAGCCACTAGTTTTGATCCAGATATATTAAAACACGTTGTTTACCACGGTTTCTAAGTATTGTCACTTGCTGAAAATAAACAGACCACGAAACATCTAGCGTATAATTGAACTCTGCTGTAGTTTTGATTTATATACGTTATAGTTAATTTCACATTAACAAAACTGTACTGCAGAATTCGTAAATAAACATATGAAACAGGAGGTTTGGTAATGCAAAAAGACACATTCATTTTCTTGGAAATGTTGCTTGAATTGTTTTTGTTTCTGAATTAGCATATAAACGACTTGGTGACCGCACTGGAAGTATCTTATGTGACTAAATAATTAAAAAATGAAATGAGTACATTGAAACTGCGACTATGGTGTTTTCCTCGTCTGCCGCCGCCGGTCAAAGCCAATCGTCACCTGACTCAAGTCAAATCTCAATACACACGTTGGTTCTCATTTTAAAACGGCATACTTGAATATCATGAACCTTTTTATAAACCATGGAATACGCCATGTCTCAGGTCAGAAATAAGTTTCAGTTGAGAGAGCTGTTTAAGGATGCACATTCGAATTTCGTTTTCACTAGCACGGCTAGCACGAGACGGCCGCGATATACTCTCGATTTTTCTCACACTATACCTCTCTTTCCTAATGTTCTAATAAGAGAGAGACCGATAGTGCGAGAAAAATCGAGAGTATGTCGCGGCCGTCTCGTGCTAGCCGTGCTGACGGAACTACACTAATCGTAAGTAAATAGTATTATAATAGTAGGGACATAATTTTTGAACTTAATCAATTATGTAATTTATGTATGACAAATATCACGTTTCAATTAAGCATGACGAATGTCACCCACCCACGTCCACCCTTGCATTGGTAACGATGCGCGATGACGCGTCTTTAATCGTACCTAACTTAATCTATGTAACACTTAATAAACGACGGCGGGTTGTGCGACTTGCGCGGGGAGAGGGTCGAGGCTCCGCCCATACGCTCAAGGACTTTAGCGGGTGTACAAGCCTTAACTACTCTTAAGAGTTACGCGCTGCGTTGATGCACTGTCTTTACGCGCTGCGTTTACGCGATGCGTTTACGCGATGCGTTTACGCGATGCGTTTACGCGATGCGTTTACGCGATGCGTTTACGCGTAAACGCAGCGCAGGCGGTACTCTTCAGATGCAGCACTTATATGCCACCGGGCGGGGCGTTCACACGTTCCGAACAAAGTGACCGAACGCGGCTGAAGCGCCCTCTGTGTTCTGCGCGTCAAACGTAAAGGAACTAATACACTTGAGCATTCTAGCGAATATAAAATTTTTGGTAAAATCTCACAATATAAACAGGAGCGTTTTAGCAGGCATTCTAGCGAGCGTTCTAGCGAAACGGCGGTCAATTTGCTTCAAACTTCTTGCCGAGATGAGCAATTTTGTTAATGTTCCGCCGCAGTCTCTCTCTACCACACGCCCCACATAGTATCTGCCGTGCGTTCGCTAGAATGATCGTAAAAATGTTCTTAACGATGTTTGGCGAACGCTCAAAATAATATTACATGTTTTTGCTCGAGTCTATCAGCACTTTAAATAATTCGTTAATAATTAGCAAACATGTAAGCACGAGAGGTACGAACGCTTTGTGTCGAACGTAAATATGAGAAGCTCGAATTTTTTGATGCAAATGACAGATGGAAAAACAGCTACTTGTACCAATACAGAAATCATATTTTATTATCCCGACGTGACATACAACTGAAAAGGAAATACTTTAGTAGTTTCCCGTAAATTGCAAAGGCGTTTGCTGCTAACTTTGCTATGAATAAGTCAATATCTCGAATACCACCCCACGCAGACTGCGGTATATAAATAAAATATTTCACCTGTTGACATTAACGATTTTATAATTTATTTCCCATATCAAATTTTAATTTTAATTGTATGATTCTATTTTATGTTTAATGATGCGCCGGTCATGTTCTCTTTCTCTTCATACATAATTTGAATGTACCCACTACTAACATTAATTAATTTAAGTCTGTACCTACTAACAACTATATGGGCCACGGCCTGAAATAAACGTTTATTTAATTTAATTTAATAAAGCTTCTTTCACACTTTTGAAAGGAAAATAACTTCATTTTATGCTCGCAATCAGTGACGGAGATTTTTTTGAGCATTAACTTTTAACTATGTTTATTAAATAATCGTTTACTATAGTCAGTCTAAAGTTAGATATATATATATAGAACTATCCATCTTTTGTTTGTATTTTCGATCTTTTGTGTGATGTGCGCGAATTTTCGTTAGACTGCGGTCTAGGCGCTAGTGGGCAGAGCAGTGACGACGGGGCGTTTATATTGAATTGATCATGAACTGCCGCTTGTCCGCCCGCTGCCCGCTAGCGTCCAGACCGCGACCTTAGGTAAAGCGCGGGTACAAGCGATCGTAAAGCTAATATAACTCCAGTTTTGGGGTTAATTACAGACTTACAAACACGAAATTTTCAGGCTAATTTTATGTGTATACTTTTCGCTTTATAACGATTGAGTAAGGTACAAAAGTGTAAACCTATTTATCTTTGACATCAATTCAGGGTTTCTGTTACTTTTGCTTTGAATAATTTACAAAGGCCCAAATCACCAAACTTTATGGATGGTTTCGTTAAAAATGAATGCTGGAGTTTTTATTCTGTTCGAAATAAATTTTGTAAAGTATGTCTGATAATTCCATCGGAAAAGTTACATTTATGTTGTTGGCTCATTCATCACTACACTCTGTCGAATGTATATTTACATTGGTTCTAAATGAGTTATAAACAGATACATACAAAGTATTTGATCATCAGTGTCTTCCAATATTCGACATATATTTAAAAAAAAACCCAGAGAGATAAGAAATACTAAAGGAAAAGTATATCAAAAAAACGTTTCATGAAATAAATGTTTCGCCGAATTTTCATTTCATCGAAAACTTTTTTTTTTCAAAAACGGTAATTTTTCTAGGATTTTTATAAAACAAACCTTTTTTTTGATTAAGGGGAAAATGCAAACCATCCACCCGGGTGCAGGTGTACCCACTAAATCATATTTGAACTTACATAATACATAATATATGTAACTAATTATAATAGGTTTATTACATATTATTTGTTCGTTTTTAGTTTATTTTTTGTTCCTTGTTGACTACGGAACCCTAATAAAAAAAGAAATAAGAACGCCTGTTTGCCTCTACCTATATTATGTTCTGTATAGTGCTCTTATACTGAGGACCGCTATTAAATACTATTTATATTATATTGAAAAGTGTATGATTTCGTTATGTTATAGTAGGGAGAAATAAAAGCAATATTATAACTTATAACGCCATTAATCCTTATTTCCCCAGACGACTAATAATACAAATAGTATTTAATACGGTCCAAAAACGGTATTGATTAACTGTCATTTCAACACACAAATCTTGCAAGCGGGCGATTAAAGGAATCCATTCGGAAATCTGTCATTCTGTATTTTTCGCGCTTTTTGACGACTTGGTACGCTCCGCATTGGCGGCGTCAGTAGCAGGCTGTTTTCGCCGATATTTTGCGATTGATCAGGTTTTTACTGCGCAATTTGCAGTTGTTGGTTTTGACAGGTTGTTTAATGCCGCTTTTGCTGCAGTTTTTTTTACTTATTCTGCAAAAATGTTCCTAATTTTTAGGTTTTTTGGGTATCAAAGCGGACCCCGGGCTTTTTTAAGGGCACAACCGGGAATAACGCTAGGAGGATGAATATTCCTTATTTTCAATTTATTTTATTTTTTATTTCAATATTTTGAATAAGTTACTGTACAAAAAAAACAATCGACATTTTGATCACATACTATTTGTCTTAGGCCAATTTTGCATTGGGAGGTGTGGATTGCGGTTTATGTCAGCTGTCAGTGGCAAATGTCAGTCAAGTCCGAACTGATTTTTAATGCGCGGCTACATTAAAAAGTACCCACCCAGCACGGTCGCGCACTCAAGTCGATTCACCATTCAAATGTTGTTTGGTCCTCATTTTAAAACAATATGCTGCTGCACAGAATACGTGCTGGGTAAAGGTCGAAAACTGTTTTCTGTAGCTATAAAATGCCAGAAATATAATAGGAAGGAAATTAAACCAGACTTTTAAGAAAAACGTTCTATTCGCTCTATTTTTTTCTATTTTTCAAACGTTTGCATAGAGAGTCGAGCGTTCTGGCGATAAAAAAAGTGTGGATTATTTGTAAAATATGACTCGTTAGCGGTTTAGGTATGAATATGTTGACTTCATGTTTTTAATTGCAGACACCGTTTAGTGGTGATTTTAAGACCGATCTTTGCCATTATTTTCCATCGAGCCGATTTCGTCCAATTATGTATCGAGCCCATCCACGGTCTTTGAAATATGATGAACATTAACATATGTTTATTTGATGTGCTAGAACAAATCGTTTTTCTTAAAAAACTGCTTAAATAACATCAATGTTAACAAAATTGGGTCTTGTCAGCCTCCTAATGCCCGGGTGATTTTCAATCAGAGGCGGCTCGCCCTTTAGAGCGCTGGTGCAGTGAACTCCCATAAATAATTATAACAAAATTATACTCATTTTTAGTATTACTATTTAAAATCTTTCCTAAAAAACGACTGTACCAATAAAATAATTACCTTTACACATTACAAGACCATACCATATACCGTCATCCCATACACCGGTATCGTTTCATAGGTAACGCGCGAGGCGGAGCGCTCACGATTGCGCTCGCTCCTATGAAACAAGATTCAGTACATGGCCTAATACGAAATCCAATAAGAGTGAAAGAGAAATTTCGCCACAGCCCTGCGCGTGAAACAGAAGATTTTCTATGAAAAAATAGCCAAATTCGGAGCGCCGCTCACGCGACGTTGCCACTCCTATATAAACAAACACTAGTTAACTTAAATGCATGCGCGCGAATGCAAATTCGGGTATTTTCTAATTAATAATCATTTAATACGTGTTGAAATAGCCTGTACTTATCAGTTATTACTTGTGAGTGTTAAAATTGACAATTATAATGTGGCGTTCATAAAATAATGTGAAAAAGCGTTACAAATTCGGCTTGAATTGAAGGCAAAGGTACCGCGACGAAAACCAAAACATATACGCGTGTGTTTAAATCCGAATAATATGTGAAAACTGTGAAAACACCGTAGTTCTGTGGTGGTGATGAGAGTAACAAACTATTTTGTTTTCCGTGTCTTTCTGCTTGGGCTGAAACGGGCGTTAACGACCTAGCTCATCTTTCAATCAAGATGAAAATAACATTCACAATCTCGGTAGGTAGGTACTTACCATTTATTTGTTACATGAACTGCAGTTATCATAGCGTCTATCGGACGACAAGATATTCGCAAGGCACTAGATTCCGCGTAGGTAAGTACCGAAAGTCTATACGCGAGTTCAATGACCGTGTTGACGAAAACAGGCATATTTTACGAAGGTAAATAGATTGTGCACGATGAGTCTTCGGAATCCCTGAATCACGGAATCTGCTAACGCTATGTATTTTCATTGTTTTATTTCAATTACAATACGATACAATTTTGTCTCGAGCCGCCTCTGTTTTCAATATCATCCCGGTAAATATTGTGAAAATAAAAAAGCATAAAAGTAATAATTTAAAACGTAACTGTAACGTACTGAATTTCATTTTATCAAAATCGCAGGCTGTCCTAATTTTGGGGAGATAAGTGAGAGAATAATTATTTTAGAAACGTAAGGTTGGTTGCCCTTTGTGAAGCACAATATACCAAATACTGATAAGATAGATCAGGAGAATACGGCCATTTCCGCGAAATGAGGAAATGTCCTTATACTCACTTAACCTATTCGCCGCCACTAACTAGAACTTTAGTTTGTCACCGTTACCACCCACGCGCCACCAACTTCATACGAAGTCCTAAAACAATAGACACCAACTTGCGTGGCGTAGGGGCGTGACCTCGTGTTTTTTTCTGTGGCGGCAAATGGGTTAATTACACTTATACAGCCGATTGGTTACCTGAGATGAAAGGGACCGTTTGACACGCGCATTAGGGTTGAGTGGGTCAGGAATTATGAACTCCAAGGTATGAATTCCCGACCGAATAGAACTAATTCTTCATAATACGATTTAAATCGGTCCTCCGTCCTTAAGTTCAGTTGTAGCCAATCGGTAAACGTATGAGCGGAACGAAGAGATAGGAATTAAAATCAAATTGCCTAAAAAATAATTAGATTAGATTATTTATTTCATGATAAAATAATACATTACAAGCATACATGTCAAAAACATAAGATGAATAAAAATTGAAACTATATGTAAGGTCTTATAGTAGTAGTACCGGCACTCAAGAGCGCTCGGTGAGTCGGTTCAATCGTTCATTCAAGTTTTTTAGTTCCACATAATTTATAGAGACAAGCGGTGATTCATTCGCAGATCCCAAAACTTGCTCTTGAACTAAAGGATGTTCAAAGTTGTCCCTGTTACCTTTTGATCGACATTGGAGCGCTCTTTATAAACCGCGGGGGCACAACTCTATCTCACATCAGTATCGTACGCTAGTAGATTAAGGACGCGAAAAGAGGTGGCTACATTTAAAGTATCAGAAGACTAAAACATTCTTGACACTTCATGTCCTATATTGTTTAATCGTGCTATATACAGGCTGAAATCAAATTCGTGATACAAAATAGCAAAATGTGAATCTATCCATGATTCTGAGCAACTTTTACTACGGGACCAACTTTTTGTTATGCCAAAAAAATCCAACTGTTTCATTAACTTTGCTCATTTTAGACTGACGACAATGTATGAACAGGTGTTTTTAACCTAACGGTGACATACGTGACGTCTGTTTCAATTGTTTTTTTGGTGGCAAACAAAAAGGCCTTTAGCCGACGAGAGGAGATTCGACATTTTCTCTGCTTATTTCTTTGTCACTCACGAGTAAATATATGTGTGTGTGTTCCTCTATTATTGTCCTTTCTCTAAGGTATCGTATTATAACTCAAGCACTTCTAGCCTGCCTATCGTATCGTGTGGAGCGACTGACCTACTGTGACCTATTTCGACGCGGATTCATTAACCTGTGCTAAAACCCGTGTATATTATATTTAGCGCCTCCACTATTAATCAACGTGGCCGAAAAGTTCGAAAAAAAGGTTTCGGTGTAACGTGACGTATTTATTGTAACGTGAACAATGTAATTTATTACGGGTTAAATAAAATACAGGTCAGGAGCCGAATTTAGAAACGGATTTTAACGTGAAGTTAGGAAAATATTATGCTGCACGCTGAATCAGCATACAAATTTTATTCTTAACAAGCCGTCTAAAGGACTTTGAAAATGTATTCTCATCCTCAATGGAATCAAAGTGGCATTGTGTGACTGGGCTAGTCATGTCCGAATGAACTACGTGGGCCAAGGTCCAAGGAAAGCTCAAAACGGAGACTTGGCAGAATAATATATTATATTATTGGAGCATTTGCCCAACAGTGGGACACTAGAGGCTTATAATCTTCTTCCGCATATTTAAGAGATAAGCTCTTGTCGGTGTAGCTCAAATTAGGCCCTCCATTTACTCCGATCCCAGGCAACCTCTGACATCTGGATACGACCTAACATTATCTATTTTTTGAGCTGGTCTATGTAGTTAATTCTAGGTATTCCTCGCTTCCCCTCTATCTTTCCTTCAATTATATTGTGTATGAACTTTTCATGTCGCATGAGGTGCCCTATCACCTTCCCTCTTCTATTTGCAAAGTTTCTCATTAACTGCCTGGTTTGTCTGAATCATAAATAAATAAATCATTTATTTCAGACTTCCGTGGTCCATAGGTATTTTGTTAGTAACAGTCAGCTTAAGAAACTATGTTAGTGTGGAATTGAATAAGATATTATACATTATATTACATTTGCATGACATTACATTAACATAAGTTCCATTAATTTTAATAAATTGAATTGAAATTAGCGTACTAGCCCCTCACGATGGAGTTGGAACTAGCGCAAAGTCTGCAGAGCATTGCATTTTGTTTGCATTAAGCACTTCTTCATTGGTTGAGTACGGTTTGTTTTAATCGAAAGTATAATGTCTGTCGAGATGGTTAGCTATGTTAGTTTATTTTTTAGTTTTTGTAGTGACCTTTTCATTTTAAATGAAAATAATATCATATTAAAATTCATGATCTGTTTTCGCAAATGATTAAATCGAATCTTCTTGATATATTGTACTCACTACTTAATTATTTGTGACAATAATTTATTTATTTTCCCTCAAGGGGCGTACGGTGGGTACGGTTTTGTGTACTTCATAAAAGTAATAGTAAATGGGTATCAAGTAAATCCCTTTCTAACTGATTTTTAATCCCATAACAAAATGAAATTCCCGCATGTTACGGGCAGTTTGATCAATTTCAATAAATACTCTAAAGGGATTTCACCTAAATGAAATAGTTTTAGTAGAAAATAGTTACGGCATGATTAGGGTACGTTGGTTTGGCCCATTGGGAAATATTCAATTCAATAAAGTGAAAGTTTCGTATTCGACGCTGTTTAACCTAATACGTAATGTATTGATGTGTTTCGGTACCATGAATCAAAGTAAACCTCTATGTAAACAACTATGTAGGTATGTAACTAAAGTTTACAACAAATTAATGAGTTATATAAGAGTCCGCAGTAAGCTCGGCCGAATTTCACCTTCCCATACAAACGTAGTTAGCCTCTCATTTTAAAATTACGTGTTGGATTGTAACGAAACTTTGCATATACATTGACATAAGGTATATCTATGTCCGTAATTAGTTTACATGGTTCCAATCTATAAAACAAACGAAATACAGCAAAAACAAGTTTTGTATGAAAAACTTAAATTCGCTGTATTTTTTTACTATGGTATCTGAAGCTACATAAACTAATTACAGACATAGATATACTTCATTTCATTGTACTTATATGCAAAGTTTCGTTACAACCTAACACGTAGTTTTAAAATGAGAGCGTAACTACGTTTGTATGGAGAATCGAGCTTACTGCGGACTCTTAAACATGTAAATAGTATTTTAAATGAGGGAGCGAAGCGAAACAAGTTCTATGCTTCAACTTGGACAAACATTCTTTCGTAACGATAGTTTGTCCGGCTGTTCTCCTCTACAGGTCGCATTTCTCAAACGATTCTCGTGAAATATTGCGAGCAGGTTCAATAATTACGTATACATGGTGCCCGCAAGAAATCCAAAAGATTTTAACCGCGCATCCCTTGATTAGAAGCAAATTTTTTTTTTAAAATTAAGAATTTTCATGTAAACCTTCTTAAAAGGGATATTTTTTTAAAACAAGTGTGTTGCTATTAAGTACACAATTTTGTAGCGGTTTTGTGTAAACTGTCTGAAACATACGGACATGACGAAACTATATAAGGGTTCCATTTTTGCCATTTTAGCTACGGAACCCTAAAAAGCCATTCCCAAAGAATGCATCTCTTTCTCTCGTGCGCGCAAGACAAACGTGTCTCTTACTGGATGTGCTTTGCGAGAATCGAGGCAGCATCTTAACTATAAAAGCAAGTGGAGATGTGTGCTCAAAACAATTGAAATGCCATGGCAATCGAACCACATACAAAAATAAACCTCCACTTTAGCAGTTTAAAGTCCACTTTACTTTGACACTGATCCATTAACCCGTCTATCCGGGACTAAGCCTGCAAGCTCGCACGTGCGCGGGGGTAAATCTAGATCATCACCGGGATTACGATAAATTGAAGGGGGAGCTAGTCCGGGCCACTCTTTACTAGCACGTTGTCTTTTCAGTTGATATTTACTACGTTCTTACGTGACGATATACCAACAGAATAGTCATGGGAGGTAGATATAAGATGCTAATATAACTTATTGGCAGACATTTTGCAGAATTTTCGGTGCAGCGTTATGTTGTTGCGACAACTGGTTTTTTTTATCGTATTGCTTGATTAGCGTTAGCGGCCGATCAACCATTTTTATTTGCTCGTTGCCATGGTTAGGTCTAAACTATGATATTATGGGGTTGACATCCACTAAGCACGTGTTTTTGTTATATTGGTAGACCCATTTCTTGGTGGGGCATCTTCTTAGCATGATATCAGTCCAATTATAGTTCTTTTCTTAGAAAGTCTGTCACTGTTGTCTCTTGGCATACCGGGAGAGAAAATCAAAAGGTTTTTTTTATTGACCCTAATAACAAATGGTTGATATCATCTAAACCAATTCCGTTAACTCTAACAATGCTGCAACCATAATCATCATCATCATCATCATCATCATATCAGCCGAAAGACGTCCACTGCTGGACATAGGCCTCCCCCAAAGAGTGCCACAATGACCGGTCCTGCGCCACCCGCATCCAGCGGACTCCCGCGACCTTTACCAGGTCATCAGTCCACCTTGTGAGGGGCCTACCCACGCTGCGCCTTCCGGTACGTGGTCGCCACTCGAGAACCTTTCCGCCCCAACGGCCATCGGTTCTACGTGCAATGTGCCCCGCCCACTGCCACTTAAGTTTAGCGATTCGGAGGGCTATATCGGTTACCTTGGTTCTGCTGCGGATAGCCTCATTTCTGATGCGATCGCGCAGAGAAACTCCCAACATAGCCCTCTCCATTGCCCTTATGCAACCATAATAGTACATTACAACTATTATCTAATTATTACCTATGGTACCAATATTATATGTTACCGTGAAATTGTATAAAAACTTGGAGTACCTAAAAAAATCTTGATAAAATTATCTGTAAATTATACACTATCATTACACTACTCACACATTACACTTGTTTAAACAACCAAATCCAATGTAATACAAATTAACATTTGAATTTTGAATGTGCACTCAAAATGTTGTGCATGGCTCTTATGTGACTATATATAAGATTTGGGTATTAGATCGAATTAGTTCGATATATTATTATGTAATATATATGATACATATTTTTTGCACTTGAGTTTAGAAGATATATTACTGAAGTATAGAAAAAAAAACGTTATGAAACAAAATAACAAGTACGATAAATACCTGACAAAGACTATTTGTCAGAAGGTGAAGTACCTAACCATTGTCACAAACTTTAACTATTCTAAGGTACGTGACGCTTAACTCGTTGAACTACTTAATTACTAGAACTGAATTACTTAATTACAAACTTGGAAATTAGTAATTTAAGACTTGGCTGGCTTGGCTGTGTGGTGCCACGTGGCTGGACCGGGTTGGTGCAGAGAGAGACTTTGTCCGTTTGGTATCTTGTGTATTAGAAAAGTGAGCTATGCTCTACATGCTACGTTTTTAAAATATTCCCATATTGAGAACAGCGCCCCCTTCTGGTGACACTGTGAACCAACTAGGTAATTAGCTCTAAAGATCGATTTACCTAACAAGCGATCCAGGATTCGGGTTCATCCCTAATCAGCTAGATGGTACTGTTCTACGTATGAATGAACTCTGTGGCTTATTAAATTGCAGAATGATTTCGTGATCGTATAATTAATTGACTTGTTACCTAACAACGTCTTATTACTGTTTTATAACATGAGGTAAGCAAACGAGCTCATTACATAGGCTAATCATATGAAATAATAGAACTCAAATATGTTTTGAAGGATTGATCGAATGAAAAATCTACGCCAAAATCAAATTCAACTTTGTCCAAAAATAATACCTACACATTGCGTTGTTAAGAATTTTCATGAGTGAAATTATTTTTTTCCACTACCTACTTCACGAAAATTAGCTATTCAGTTAAATATGGGCAACATTGGTGACGTAGTGGAACGTATTAAATAAGTAATTCATTCGTATGGCTAATTCAATCGGTCTTATATATAATTTTATATTTATCTGCTTGCCCCATAGGACAGCGTCGTCGTAAGTAATGAACGTGTAATTTTTTTCGAATAAGTTCAATTATATATTAAGTTTGTGTACTCTGGCTATTTCTAGCTAGTCACTAAACTTTGGTTTATGTGGTGTTGTTAAAATAGTATTTTTCCTGTTTTATGTAATTACTAACACAACTAACTGTAGCGTTGGGAGCGATTATCTTTACATTGGGCGCTGGATGAATTGGGCAAAATAGTTTGAGCTAAATTGTATCTGTGACCATCTTATTGTACACTATTTTATGCAAATAAATTACTTACTTACTTACGCAATATGACAAGCCCCCGGCGCGTCCCTTCGTGCGTACCAAGTGGTGTATATCACTCCAAACAAGTATGAGACAGGGCAAAAAGCAATATGACAAAGGTACGTGATGTTTTATAGCGATAGCCCTGTGTAAAAAATTTTTGTGGTTCACAACACATTTTTTTTTAAAGACCTCGTTACTACGGCACTGTGCTAAACTCAGCCACTGCTTCATTCTTGTTTGGCAGATATCATCGGTCTATCGGGGTGCTGGTCAGCCCGCTGACCATTGCGATGACCTTGGCCATCAAGTATGCCTTGGCATTCAGTAACCCGTTTTGTCCAGCTCCCATCGTTTCTCCTCGCCTAGTGACCCTACCTCCACTTTAAGTATGTAATTCATTTACCATTTTTTTATGTATATGTATTTCAAATGTTAAATGTCAAATCATCCGTATTATTTTAGCATTAAGTATAAATGGGGCAATGATAAGAGTACTCAACTAAACGTAATCATACTCAACCAACTTTCTTGAAAAAGTTTAAAAACTGTCTTTATTGGGAACGTATTAAACTAGTGTAGGGTCGCGATTCCATTCTTTGATATTGCTTTTGTTTTATGTTTATTTAATTGTAACCGACGCAGTCCGACCGGAGACGTCTCATTTTGAATTTCGAAATCATCCTGATTCACAGGTAAACATCCCAATATTTGTCACTTAATGCCCAAGCGTCATATCAGCCGAAAGGCGTCCACTGCTGGACATAGGGCTCGCCCGAAGGGTGCCACAATGAACGGTCCTCCGCCACCCGCATCCAGACCAATCACTGGGTCTTTTCCCTTGTGTCCATTCGTTTCTTATAAGCATTGCAATGCGTACGATGTTTATAAATAAATGAACGAGCATGCATTGTTACGATCCCGCACCGCTAAGTCAAGAAATCGGCTAATAGAACAGTAACCGGGTCGTCAATAAGTTATTCAATCAATCAATTATTTATTCTGCAAGTAGGCCTCAAGGGCACTTTTACATGTCAAACGGTAATTTACAATAAAATAATAATAATAATCTTAAACAATAATAATTTAACATTATATATAAAAGGTTAACAAACTAAACACCAGGTTAATGTAAACAAAACAAAATTGCAAAATATGACCATTACATTCGATATAAGATCTGTATCAGCATTAACAAGAAGTTAATTATATTAATTCAGTATTCCAGAGATGTATGAGGTCTCTGAGCGTCCAAATACAATTAATAATTATTCTAATATTCTAAGAGATGTATACGGTCTCTAAGCGTCAAAACTATTGTCAGTGTCATTGATGCCCGTCTCCAATAGGTCCATTTTTATTTTTAGTTTATATAAATGACTTACCGTATATAATTCCTAATCTTTGTGACATAGTACTATTTGCTGACGATACATCATTAGTGTTTAAGGTTGATCGGAAATCATCCGACTACAGTGGAGTAAATAACACATTGGTCAAAGTACTTGACTGGTTTACAACTAACAATCTACTACTTAATGCTAAGAAAACTAAATGTGTAAGGTTTGCTTTGCCTAATGTTAGACCAGTAGAAACTAAAATATTTTTAAATAATGAATGTCTAGAAATGGTTGATAAGGCTTTATTCCTTGGTATAACATTAGACAGAAGCCTACAATGGAGTCCCCATATAGCAGTCCTAGCACGTAAGTTAAGTTCAGCAGCATATGCTATTAGGAAAATTAGGCAATTGACCAATGTTGAAACAGCTCGCTTAGTTTATTATAGTTATTTTCACAGTGTGATGACATATGGGATTCTGGTTTGGGGTAAAGCAGCTGATATACAGACTGTCTTTGTATTACAAAAAAGGGCTATTCGCTCAATATATTTATTGAGTTCACGAGAATCCTTAAGAGACCTTTTTAAGGAAATTAATATTATGACTGTAGCATCTCTATATATATATATGAGAATATTATTTATGTAATTAAAAACATCGATTCTTTTACAAAAAAATCGGATATTCATAAGCTCAATACTAGGAACAAAAATAAAATTGCAATTAAAAAGTTTCGTATCCGTAGAGTACAGAGGTCATTTTTGGGTCAATGTATCCATTTCTTCAACAAGTTACCTGACGACGTTTTAAAATTACCCCTCCCAGCTCTTAAAAACTATTTAAAAAAGACATTGATGTCAAAAGCTTATTATAGAGTTGAAGACTATATGACTGACAGAAATGCATGGCCCAGACCGGAAACAAAATAGCCCTAATCTGTCGTGTTGTTTGACTTTTGTTTAATTTTAAGGTATTTGACTGGTTCTCCTGCGGAACTACGCTGGTGACTAAGATTATTTTGTTAAAAATTGCTTACTGTAAAGTTTGTTCCGGCGTTTCCTCTTGACAATGGTCTTATATTTGGAAACGCTAGTAGAGTCAGATCTGTAAAAGTGCCATTGCGGCCCACTTGCAAAATAAATATTTTATCTTATCTTTATCTTTATCAACCGCAAAACTGACTCTGACTTGACTTTTGGAGGAGATAATATTCGTGAACGTAGGTTCGAGGGTAGCCTCGAATGGGTCTTTTCTCTACTTAGCCTTTTACTACTTAACACATTCACTGCCAAGAATTTGTGACATTCCTGGTCACGGTCACCTAAATGTGACTGATCCTAATAACGGCCATCCAAAATGTGACGATCCTGTCTAATTTCTATAAAATTATATTACCTATATTACCTATTCTGAACTTAACCTAAAGCCTAGCTGAAAGGGTAGCCTACCTGTAGGTGTAGCTAAAGGTAAATAATTAAACAAGTAATGAGGGGAAACAAATCATTATTTATTAGTCATTAAACATTGAAAGTAGTATTTTATGTTGAAGCTAAAGAAACTTTGATTATTTAATCCAATGAAATCAAGCTAGGTTTCATAGGATATTCGCTTTGGTTCCAAGACAATACTAACCCAATAACAAAGCGAATAAAACAATAAGGTTAGTCCCGGCTAAATATATTAATAACTGTTAATTTAAGACTAATCTAGATCGAACTATCCTAATGCTAGAGAAACTTTTGTTATTTTTATCCCAACAAATTCAAGGTAGAATTCATTAAGGAATCCACTTTGTCTCCTAGGAATGTTAGTCCAAAAGCAAAGCGGATCAAACGAAAATAGCTAGCTCCGTACCTACTAATGATGAACACACTTTAATTAGAACCGTAAATTAGACTTGAAGATATTATCCTTGGAACCTAGTCTAAAGTATCCTAACTGAACCTGCCGATAGAATAAAGTCGTGGCTTGCTCTGAAGTGGTGGCCAAAACGCGATCGTGTATCTAGTGGAAGGACCCGTCGCTGTGTGAGAGTAGAGACCCAGGTGCTTTTCGAAAGGTCAGAAGAGGTGACGTACTATGGAAGGAAAAATTACACGTTAATAAAATCATACAATAAATTCGTTTACATACCTACAAACTTAACTTACATTACTACTTCGGAACAATAAGTTCATAAACTTATTGTCAAAATATCCAAATAAAAAAATATATACGACGCTAGCCTTTTGTCACTTCTATTGGGAAGTTTCGTACAACGGTGGGCGTCTTATTTAAACCACTACGAATCTTATGATGATGAAGATTTTGAATGATGATGTTGAAATACAGAAATAAATAATAGTTGACTTCCGGCTCGTCCTAGATATTGTTAAGGCGGTAGTGTGATAGGTCCAACGAACGATCCCAGCCTTAATTGCAGGACCCAAAGGCACCTTTATAGTCGAAAGATTGATAGATATACGACAATGCACAATGGAACCTCACAACTAGCAATTAGCAACCATCTCGCTCACACCGTTATTATTGAAGATTCCATACCATAATTCCTCGGTAAAACGTAAAACTAGACACGTTTCTATTCAACTTTCATAAAATGTAGTATTCAGATATTAACGGGACGCTGTCTACCCACAATAACTAATATACTCCCGGGCGGAAACAGGTTAACTCATCTTAAACAATTATCTAGCAAAAGGAGTATTGTATAAGGTAGCCCAATAATGATAATATAATAATATTTCACACTCATGGCTGCTAATAACGCATCAGTGATACTGGACCGAGATACTCGAGAGACATCACGAATATTTACTAACCAGATTTACACCGATTTACTGAAGCATCTCGCGAATCATAGATAAAATACTAAATCCAGGAACTAACGGTACTAAAATAACTAAATCCTAATATATGAGGATATTACGGCACCAATCGTACACTATACACTAGATTAACTAAATAAAAGATCTCTTAATAGTAAGAAAACTGCGTACTAATCCCGCACTCTTGAATGTCGGTAGATACAAAGTTACAACACCGATCCACACTTGAAATACACACGTTGCAATCCGTAATTTATGCAATCAAACAACAATCATTGCTAATGATTCGATATGATAATGTTGGAAATAGACACAGGCTAAACCACACACTCTGGTAGATTAAAGTAAAGTTAAATTAAAATCCTACCAGGGATTGGGCTCGCTGGATCCACCCAATTTACCAAATCAGCCGAAGATGTTGCTCCAAGGGAGGCCTCGAAGCTCCGCAACCCGCAGGAAGACTCTGCCTGAAGATCTGCTTGGCCCCGTCGCTGCCTCGAAGGGAGATGAAGTCTCGCCCCGCGTCCCGTGTGAAGAGATGTGTTGCTCCGTCCGTGTCCCGTGAAAAGTGAACGCTTCCCCGTCGCACCGCCTTAAAAAACCTCGCCGACACCAGAACCACTGTAACAAGGACTCCCAACCGATAAAAGTCCTTATGATCATTGCTATAGCGTATCTAAACGCATGCGCCCCTCTTTCTCGCTATTCTGCGGGTACTGTTGGCGCCACTATGTCGGCCCCACGCCACACAAGTCGAAACCTGTCGAAACACAATTTCTAGTTCCCGCTGTATGATGATATTCAATGCCTAGGTTACCATCTACTATCAATTCAAACTACACGTTACTTTACATAAAAGATATATGTAATGAATTACCTATATTTATTGTACAGATTAAAAGCATTCACTGGAAACAATAGACCTCGACCTATTCAATCCCAAAATATGTGGATCCTACAGATGTTTGTTTTAACGTATTATTTTAAATCATTATTACTGACAACTCTAAGAATATTTCTATAATAAAACAACATTCATTAAAAAGCATTTTTAAAGCATCGTAATTAAATATCAAAGTCCCAACGAAAACGCCTACCATTTAAATCGAGCAATTCCTACTCTAAAATCGGGGCAGGTGTTCAGAACTGTCTCAAATTGCTACGCGCTGCGCTCGTAGCCGATCCCGTGGTTTTCCTCGTGTGTAGCGGAAAGCGACTACGACGTAGGCGCCCGCGGAGCGAGTTCCTGGCAGTCAAAGTGTTAACTAGAATCCTTTGCCAGTTATAAACAAAACGATAATATAAACAGCTAACCATGTCGCTCTAAACTAAAGATAGATTTAACTTGAAACTGATTGCGGCAATTTGCGTTTGCCAAAGTGTGCCATGGAAACGTGGTCGAGAAAATCCTATTATTCTCGTAGTCCGTGGGAAAAGGAAAGTAGTAGCAGTTCATTCAATCTTCGCTTAGCTGAGGGTTTTATTATACGGGTAACAAGGAGGTATTGCGTTTTGTTTTTTTATTGTAAGAGGGTTCGTAAAGAAGCCTTTGCTGTTGCTGATTAGCTTTGGATATCACGTTGCGCCAGTTTTATTCAGCAAAAGTTGTTACCTTTTTATACGATTTCAATGAAGACAGATTGTTATTTTACTCATATTTGATTACATTCAGGGCAAGTAGTGATTTTATATTAGCAGGTTTCATAATTTGTAGAAGAATTGGTTTAGAAATATTATCAGATAATTATGATAAACTATTGTAAATCGCTTTAACTAATATATACTTAATATAAATAATAAAACTAATAATCATTTCGGTTGATATGAACCCCTTATTAGTTAGTTAAGCATTTAACAGTAGCATCCCAATTCATTTATGAATACATTGTATTGTATACGTCGTTAAGAACATCAGATTAAATCATTTAAAAAAATCTGATATTAATAATATAACGTATTATATTTTTTCTTTGTATTCATATTCAGGTTTTCGTATTAAATATAAGTAGGTTAAGTACTATCATTGTAATATGCTTACGGACTGTTTCTGGATATTGGATGCCATCATTTGTGACAAAAAATGACTGACTGTCGAGTTTTTTGTTTCAACGTTTCTTCTTGACAGTGGTCTTCTCTTTCAGAAACGCTGGTAGAATTTGACTTGTAAAAATGCCATTGCGTCGGAAGAATTGCGGCAGAATAATTTAAGTACTTTTCATTTCCCATACGCTATTACGCTGCAACGAAAACTTAAATTTCTCGTAATTAGCTTATGATTATTCCACTGCTATTTAATAATAACTAGAGGAAGTACAAATAACATGCAAAACGCTTCACACTGATAGACACACAGGGTATGATGTCACAACTGACATTTGTACTAATCGTTGTATGGCAAATCAGGTAAATTGTTGTTTCGGTCGCAAAATACTGCGTTTAAGTTTTATACAATCTTGTGTCTATAAAAGTGTAAGGATTCTATTGGTAGCTTTAGATTTACTCTTGGACAATAAAAAAAGTGCATATTTTTCTAAACTTTCATAGTTCATATATTTTTATGAATTTAATTGTATTTTATAATTTATTCTCGATAATTTGATGGTTTACTATCCATTTAGCATCACTACGTTATCAATTTGAACATGAGGCATCATGCCTATTATGTAGGTATTATTGTTGACGATTCAGATTATTAAAAAAAATCTTTTTTTTTTAAGATACTCCTAGGTACTCGTGGTCTACAGCTCACAGAGCCACTAGTTTTAATTTATAATACCGCTGCATAAATTTAATACTGACAAGTAAGGAAATCTCAGCTACATCAGTAAGCTCTTGACGAATCACAAAATTACCAATTCCATCCCGCCAAATCCTATAGCGGCAGAAATTAGCAATTAGTAATCCTTAGCTCTGTTATTTGTCATAGCATTGTGAAAGAATGACCTGAAATTATTGTTGAAATAATAACATGACCGGCTCCTTGGTGATTACCAACACGGACGGTTGACGAAGTAGGTCAGAATTTAACTTTGTACCGTGCCACGAAAGCGAGGTATAACATTCTATTTTTAGGTTTTGAAAACACGAATTCATTCGATTGATGCCTTATTAGCGCCTGGTCTTATAATTTCATAAATCATAACAAAATACAATTTTGTAAATGGCCTAGTGTTTGACAGTGTTCCAATAACTGACACTTATGAATTGAATCAATCTTAATGAAACTGGTAAAAAACCCTCTATTCTGTCATATTTTATGTTTTTCTTTTTCGAAATTATGGATGGAAATCAAGTGCTACAGCACTAGCTAATATAGTATGACACAGCTTAAAGACTGACCCCCTTATTCATAAAACTTAAAATGCCTCTGCTAAATAAAATGTGCTTTGTCCCTTTCTTACGAACACAAATGTCAAAGTGACAGATAAGGACAAACGAATTTTAACGCCATTTTAGTTAAAACAGGCTTGTAGTACGTTTATGAATACGGCCGTGAATATTTGGGAGTTGGCTAGCTATACCACTATTTTTATTATTGAGCGCTTACTGACAAACAATACTGTATTTTACCATTGGGATCACGTAATTAATATTTCATTGTGAGATAACCGTCCTGGTACTCGACACTCAGTTTCAGTTTATTGGTAAATAGCAATTTACAGGTAATAACGGATATCTATACTAAAGTATATATTTATAAATTTGGACAGATAAATACATAAACTATACAGGAGGAATACCTAGGTACAATTAATAATAATATTTATAATGATGGCCAATTGGTCAATTATCTGCCTGGAAAAAACTCATTCACACTGTAACATGCTGCATCTATAAGAGTTGATTTGAGTGATACTGACCCAAAACCTGACACATTCTCTTATTCATAAAACTAAAGGCAGACGGCGTTATTGGAATAAAGTTGGCAAACATTAGGACGTTTACAACGATGTTTAAAATAAATGAAAAAATTAACGCATGACAAAGTTAATCAGCGACACGAAAATAATCAATCAAAGTGGAGTATCTTTAAACATTCACCTGGCCTATGAAAATTACAGTAGAACGTAGTTCTCGTGACTCAAGTCTCAATCCGCAAGCACACACAATACTGACACGTATTACCTTGGCATTAGTGCCTGCTATTGTATGGTGGTAAGTTTCTTCCAAGTCACGCGCCCCCTTACCGCTTCTCCCTAACCTAAGTTGTGGGGCGATTAACCAAATTGCTGGGGAAAGGCTTACTAAGTTGCGGCGTTCTGTAGGTATTGTATCTAGTAATAAAATATGTTATAGTTTGTAACACAATCTACGATATATTGTTACAACACAACTGAAATTACTCAATGGCAGAATCTCGCAAACTATTGGTCTTAAGCCACTGATGGAATGACTAGAGGCTTGTGACGTCACAAATCTGTAGCGCGATCATTTACAAACTAGTGACATTAAAATGGTTGTAGCTTCATTTTTTTCAGATTATTTGCATTGGACTTTCAATATAAGTTTAAAGTTTTTGGTATTTTTTTCTTTTCAGCTATTTTTACGCCTTTTATTTTAGGAACTATTGGGTTGTTACAGGCTAACCTTGCAACATGAGTTAGTTTTCTTTAGTTGTTGGCCGTTACGTATAAGTTATTTAAAAGTAGAGAATAAGTACTATTCAGTGATATTAACCAATTAAGATAATGCAGATTATTGACGGCTAAACTTGTGTGACCGAGCTTTGCTCGCCGTATTTCAGAAAACGACTTTTCACGGATATAATTATGACAACTAGCTAGATTTCTCACCCCAGTAGACCTCTGGTTTGATTTACAAATAAACAAATATTGCTTGGTTCATTAGATAATTCAATACCATTATAGAAAGAAATAAAGAAAAAATAAATTGAAGACGCTACTTCGACTAAGACATCGAAAATAAAAAAAATGCTTAAACTATCGCGAAGTGTTAATCTAACAAAAGCGTCAGTCACAAGGTACCGCGTAAATACCTTGACGTTGATCTTCCGTGGATACCCTTACAAAAGAGCGCTCCTATCTGCGGCAAGATTGATAAAGGATACATATTAAATGACATATTATCATCAACATCATGATCATGATATTAGCCGAAAGACGTCCACTGCAGGACATAGGCCTCCCCCAAAGAGTGCCAAAGTGACCGGTCCTGCGCCGCCCGCATCCAGCGGACTCCCGCAACCTTTACCAGGTCCCCGCGCCTTCCGGTAGGTGGTCGCCACTCGAGAACCTCTTCGCCCCAACGGCCATCGGTTCTACGTGCTATGTGCCCCGCCCACTGCCACTTAAGTTTGGCGATTCGGAGGGCTATATCGGTTACCATGGTTCTGCTGCGGATAGCCTCATTTCTGATGCGATCACGTAGAGAAACTCCCAACATGGCCCTCTCCATTGCCCTTTGAGTGACTTTGAGCCTTCTTATGAGGCCCATAGTAAGCGACCACGTTTCAGTGCCATATGTCATCACTGGCAACACACACTGGTCAAAGACTCTCGTCTTGAGACACTGCGCAATATTGGACGAAAAGATGTGCCGTAGCTTCCCGAACGCTGCACAGCCGAGTTGGATTCGACGATTGACCTCTTTCTCGAAGTTGGACCTACCTAACTGGATAGTCTGTCCTATGTAGACGATTATGTAAATGAAATGTAACGATGCATAAATATTATTAAATTTACACGTACTTAAGACAAATCAAATTTTATTACTTAGGTACATTAGTCTATGAAAACAACACTTAACAGCGGACTAAAGTGGCTAACCCCTAAGCTGCTATTGCAAGCTGATTACTACTTATTTCCAGAGATCGTACATAATACTAATACTAAACGGATTTTTTTTTACTTAACTTTAAATGAAAAAACCGATGTTAAATTCCTGATAGGCGGAGGTATATCTAAAACTACCACAAAATGCAGTTGTTCTGTACCTTAGTTTTTTGTACCACTCTGGATTTTTAGTTTTCATCGCAAATTAGCTACGTAAAAACTCATATACTTAGATTACAACTTACGCTAAGAGACCAACCAGCGATAAATAATATGGCGCCAACAGCTGTCATTCCATGAAAACTTGTCAAACTTTCCCTACATTAAAATTATAACGAACACTGTTGGAGGTTTCATTTTGTAGCCGATATAAACCTTGTTTTAATCCTGGCCAACTCCGTATTGTCTCTTAACTGTTATTGTCTTGTCAATGTCGTATTCTTTATCCATGTGCTGAATAAACTCTGTGTTATATTTTTATATGTAGTTAAATTATCAAATATATTCGGTTATGGGCCCAGCACGCTTCCACTGCGCTTACGGTTACAGTTGTGTTAACCTATTACTGTGTATGATAGTTAATCATCAATTTGCACAAAAATAAATAACATGAATTTCATCAAACTGATCACATTTTAAAGTTTCATAGCTGTTAAGCCACACACGAATCAGAGGGATTAACTGCTCAGTGCTCCATTTAATGTAAATTGCTCGTTTTATTTCCACAAATAATTACAAGTCCGACGGAATTAACGATTTCATTTTCGTTTTGTTATTGCAATTTGTTTTAATCAAATTAAGTTTCATTTTATCGGGGTTGTCGGTAAAGCTTCAATGTGTATGTTGGCTCAAATGGGTGATTAAGAATTGATCTAGTGGTGTGTTGAACAAGGCATTTAATTATTTAATTAAATGCTCTGCAGCAGTAACGAACTCTTAGAATACGAAGTGGACAAAATATGCAGGCATATTTTATTTCTAATTTAGTCAATTAAGTTTTAATGATATTTTGTCTTGCATTCGTATAGTTTTTATCCAAGTTCTTTCAACAGAAGTAAATTCATTAATGATCGGTTTACAAATAACTCTATTAAAACACTTAAAATTCCTACTTGTTTTTTTGCATATTTAGTACGTAGAAAAATGCTTTAATTAAGAAATGAAATAAATGAATTTTTATTCTGCAAGTAGGCCATAATCGCACTTTTACAAGTCAAAAATCTACAAAAGTTTTAGTTATTATTCAACTTTCAACTTCACTTTTTAACCAATTCAGCGATTAGAATAGAATAGAATATCTTTATTTCAGGTCATAGACCCATTTACATGGGTCATAGACACATAATTGTGTTAGTTACGGGGTCCCTTTGTTTCCCATAAACTTATTGTTCCGAAATTCGATACTCAGAAATTGATATCCATATAATTTATAGACATAAACATCAATAGTCATATTTTTTGTTAAGTATAACGCTTTATAGTTCTAACATTAATGACCTATAATATTAAGTATTATACGTAATAAAAAAATGATGTTCATAACGATCAAAGGTCTATCGATAATTATTAATAAATATTCTAAGGCATATTTTTCAACGCACTAATGGTTGTTATTCATATCGTTTCAATGCCTAAAGTGAATTACGTCTAAGATACCAAATCTATAACATCCAATAGTCATATAGATAATTACTCTGAAACATTTCTAGACATACAATTGTGAAGGGTACTAGGTTAGTGCCTAGCCATAGCCACAGTAATCTGTGCGGTGTCATTATGGCAAGTACTTTTTATATTTTTATGACAGTTTCATAAAGAATACGTATAAATAAGCATGTTTAGTTAGAATTTTTTTCTCTGAAATTGAACCTCTTAGGCAGGTCGGTGTAGGTACGACGACGAGCGAAGCGAGTTAGTAGTACCGCGACTCTAAGCCGACCGGCGAAGCGCTAGAACTAATAATGACACTAACTAATCAGATGCTTACCAATCATTATGACTTGCGAAAGAAGACCTTACAACGATTATTATAAACTAGATTATTGCCTTTAACATTATAAAATTGCATACCACCGGGACATACGTGACTAACAACAATAAGGATGACCTGAAAAAATCGGATCTTACATTTTATGGGAAACAATAGAGACCCGTTAGTGACAATGATTAATTATAATAGGATAATAGATATAAACAATACAAATTATATGGTAGTGACAAATGACGGTTTTATTTGACATATTTGGCTGCCGCGTTATTTTGCTGAACCCATTGCATTAAAATCGGGCAGTCAAATCTGCCAGCTATCCTTATTTGACGGCTCAGAAACACAATGTGAGGTAAACGCCAAGTCCTAGGACGTTGCACTATTGCATAACGTGGGCACTTTAATCGAATTTAAACTTTCGTGAGACATATTGAAATAATACTAATAATTAAACGGTTCAACTCACGTATTAAATATCACGACGGAAGATATGTTTCGAACTCTTCGGGAGTTCGACTTCAGGATTGTTTTCGCGGCAACGTGTGTGTGTGTGTGTGTGTGTGTGTGTGTGTGTGTGTGTGTGTGTGTGTGTGTGTGTGTGTGTGTGTGTGTGTGTGTGTGTATGTGTGTGTGTATGTGTGTGTGTGTGTGTGTGTGTGTGTGTGTGTGTGTGTGTGTGTGTGTGTGTGTGTGTGTGTGTGTGTGTGAAAATTCCCTTAGTTCGTATTAACCCATATTGCTTTAACATAAAGTATTCATGTACACTTGTGTAACATCGGGGACTGGTACCTTACCTAGATAATATAATAGACAAACACAAACCAGAAAACATTACATGGTAGACTGTACTAATACCGTGCTCACAACGAATTATTGTGCGGTCTTGTTAAGCTGATTATCCACTACCAATATTTGTTGTGTAATAGTGTTGCGAATAGTAAACGAGATAATGGAATAGCGCTAATATTAGATATGTACACGCAATAGAACCGGTCTTGCAGGAAAATAAGATTAAGGTCCTCCTTGACGCCCGATTGGTCGCTAAGATATAAGTAAGCTGTCACCTGTCATTGTCAACTTTCAGTCGAGTCCGTACCGATTCTTTCTCCTTCTTCGGCATAATTGAGTTTACTGCTTCACATATGGCTCTTATATGGATTTTCAAAATGGTCTGGATGCAGGAGCCCTGTTCCAGGTCGGCCCTGCTGTCTTTTTAATGTCGTCCGACCGTCTGGCTGGCGGTCTCCTCACCTTACGGTTCCCTGCCAGCACGGCTATCACGCGACGGCGCGCGAGCTCTCTCCATTTTTCTCGCACTATCCGTCTCTATCTCTTATTAGAACACGCGAGAAGAGTGCTGAGGTCTCCAACATTACACTCGCTGGCTCCATCGACCATCGTCTCTGCATCAGATATTCATTTGCCCGTTTTCATTTCAATTGCGCTTCCCTCTTGCCAATTATTTACATTACTTTAAACGAGTGCCTTCTGGCTGGCCTGGGATGCGCGGGGCGGTAGGCTTGCAGTATTGCGTTCCAGCGCCACTCATGATAGTCATGATCATTTAAATATAGGCGCACAGTACCTAGTTAATCGGTGCGGGCTCGACTGACAGTTCTGTTGACACTGACCTTTGACAGCTTACTGATATCTTACCGCCTCCACACCGACCAATCAGGCAGTCGCCTAAGTGCCCTAACTTAAAATTAGTACTACTCTACTACGTACTGTCTAGTAAGTTAATATTTGGCTTGACTAAATTAGATTAGTAATAAATAAAATAAAAAACTTTGATATAAATACATGACCGGGATAAAATGTATTTGGTACAAATACTAATGGACTGTTACAAATTAAACTGTTACAAGTTAAAGACCTCACCAAATTCAAATTAAAACCAGGCGAATCTCATCTTAGCGAGTGGTACCAAGACCAATTAAGTCACGATTACTACTAATGGGGGTGTGTGTTAATAGGTACTGATAGCCGTTGGGAATGGCAATAATGTTGGCGGTTGCGTTGCTGGCAATATTACCAGTACAAAAAAATAATGGTTTTAATCGCATAACACTGTTAAGAAAAGTTTGTTAGTTTCTGTGCAACTATTGCGAACTGTTTCCCGGTTTGACAGCAAAAAAAAAAAAACAAGCAGCTGCCAGTCCTTAAGTCGCGGGCAACATTGCCCTTGTTTCTGGCTTGCCAGCAACAATGACGGCCGTAACCAGAAAAATTCAAACGTAGGCATTGGGGACAAAAATATAATACTATCAACCATAAAGTCTTTCTTTTCTTACAGATTCAATCAATCTAAAGTTCGACAATACTGAAGCTAAATATGCTAACGCCATGACTTCGCAGGGACGCGACATTCACGTCGTGATTTCAACCCATATCTACCATGATTGGTAGACTAATCTAGCGTGAAAATAACAAAAACTATAATTTGTGATTTGCGAGCTCTCATTTGGTAGCGAAATGTAAATTACTGAACCCTGTACAAATATCGCAACTGATCTACGTGGACACACTTCCTTTTACTTACAATAAAAATGTATTAGTCAAGAAAATATGAAAATTATATTTTATGTCTTTTATAATAAATCAGATCAATCAAAATCAAACAAATCAGACATTAAAGAAGTCTTTTATAATATTTATTAACTGAAACAAGATTTGTATGAGTAAAAACAAGAAAAAATATAACTTAAAGTAGAAACCTAAACACTAAATTAGATACTAGGTAAAAAATAATAAGCATAATCCTTGTACCAGTAACATAGGCAAGTTGTCGGAAATATGAATAAAGAGATAATTAACCATTTATTTCAGGCATTTAAGGCCTATAGTTACAAATACCCTAATATAAAATTACCTTAATACATACAATTATAAAATTAAGACCGTATTGCCGGAAGGAATCATTCCTGAGAAAAGGAATGGCAATACGGCACATAATTAGACGAGCTAAGTAACAATTAAATCAAGCAATGTTGCGATGAAATGCGTATGAAATAATACAGTTCACGTCAAAGATAATAATATTACAATTCTTTATTATTTAGAGATTTTTACAAGATTTGGCCAAATTAGAAATGGTTACAACATGCGATCTTAATAGGAATAATTATGCTTGTCGCCGTAAAAATTTAATCTGTTAGTTTTTAATATACCATGTGAGATTATAAGCTGACGTGTAGGTAAGGTTAGCTAAGTTTTATAATTTAACGCGTCAGATTAGAAACTAACAAAAAATCTAAATTGTAAGGTGAAATATACATTGGAATCTTTATTTAAAATGGTAAAAGATGCAAAAGTTATAGTTTTCTTTTTTCACACCGCGCAGATTAGAAAAGGGTATGATATAATTGCTTGGCTCCCGTCACGTCGCGGCGTCAGTAATGCTAGCCTAGCACTCTTAGCAGGCATATAACATTGTGTTAATGCTAAGCTATCCTTGGCATAAAGTTACAGTAAATCTCCACCGCTACGCTCATTTTCAGTTACACATACATACCTAAATAACTTTTAGAAACATATTTTGGACGGTGAATACACTGGCAAGAACGTTTGCCTTCACTTAAACCATATAGGATAGGCTTCAACTAGAACATCCGTCATAATTTGTACCGAAAATAGCTAGTCTGTGTTGACGTTATACGTAACCTGACACTGACGCCGCTGTGCTCTTTTTCTTCCCTATTCCCCTTAGTGTTATCGGATTCACAAATTTTACAACCAACCTCACCTCTAACCCTAGAATAGCTTGATCCCAGTTCGTAACAATTACATGCGTCCGGAGATCAGTCTTAACTGGTCATATAAAGCGAGTGTCGGAAAGCGTTGGCAATTTCCAGCGCTGACGTCGGCATCCATCGCCTGTCGTCAAGTCCGCTTGTGTGCTAGACGACTTATTTAGGGTAAATTGTGGACGGTTTGGCAAAGAAAACTACACTAGCATAACCAGCTAATATTTTAACCCCATTTTCATCGCTTGCGTTTTGACTGCCGAACTATTTTAACCCCGTATGCGTTAAAACGGGCGCAACACATTAATTTAAGGGCTTTGTATGATAAGTTGTATACTTACCGCCTTTTTTCCTCTGAATTCTCCACTGTACTAAAGTAACGGGAACGGGACGGATAATTGAATACAACTAGTGGCTCTGTGAGCTTTAGAGCTCGCGAGGGTATCTTTTTTTTTTTTTTTTCAAAACTGATTCGACAAAATAACTATAAAATATAATGAACGAACCTGGTCCGAAGCGTGGTATAAAAATAGACTTACGGGTTTAAATGATAAACAAAATAATCAAAAAACCAACGCGCGTCGTCCAACCTTAACTATTATCCAATAAATAATTGTTGCCGCGCGGAACTTAGTAATTTATTATTCCCTAGGGATGTTTATTTGATTAGAAGCCTTTGCGTTTATATTATAATTTATGTAAAGTTTCATCATTAAATCTTAAAAGGACTTGTTTGTTAATAATTGTGTTTGTATTCGCACTTGCCTTGGTGTGCAGATTAGTTCTGGTTTGAGTTAGTTGGGTTTCCAAAAAAGCTTTTTTCTAATACGAGATTTTTTATCAAAACGTGCTTTTCACATTCAGTTATTTCACGATACTAATATCAATTTATATTCGCATTGACATTTACATTTATTAAAATTACAGGATTTTCTATCATTTTTCTACCGTGATTGTCAATTATAATAATAGAAACTTAATAAGTCAAAACGTAGAAACAAAATATTATTCTATCCCACAAAATAAAATAAAATTTTCTTGATAAAGAATTTGTCAGCATAATAAGAAAAATAGAAGAAATACAAACACACATCTCTTATAATAGTAATAATTTATAATATTCATAAATATAAAGTTAGCAAAAAGCGCAATTTAAGAAAACGAAAACCATAATTATAAAGTAATTTCCATGTAGATACTTAAATCGGTCACGAAAAAAGTCTACTCAGAACACGAAATGTTAAAAAGCATTGAAAGTGTTAGTATTTGTTTACGCTTGAGTCAGATTTATAAGCTGTAAACATAGGATGAACATTTTGTTTCCATATACTCAGTATTTAGGTTACAAGTGTCAGTTATCCTATTTTTCCAATTTTGTTTTGAAGTGTAACTGCGAAACCATTGGCTATTACCATAAAATTGTTATTCATGACTTTCCTAAAATATGTCCATGCGAATACGAAACGAGGAAAGTTATATTAACTTGAAGAAGTTAGATTAGCGGTTATCCAACATCTAAAACATGTTTTGTTTTTCTTGAGTCGAAAAGTAAACCCAAGTAGGGCATGTTATGGGGAAATGATTTAGATAGCCTGGTGGTCGTTTCAAAATAAATGAAACGACTACTAAGGCCAGATGTATTCGGTGTGACATTCAGTAACATGTCAATTGTCAATTCAATTAGTGCAGATTCTTTACTGCTTAAATAAGCATTTCCTGCGCGAGTTATGTGGAATACGAAGCGGAACGCGGTTATAAATATATTGTGATTGAGGGGTTTCCGCACATTATATTATTGTTTGGAGTCTATAGACTTGATTTGTGTGGCAGTGACATGGCAGTGGTTTTTGGTGCCACACAGTGGCTGTCGCAAGCGCAGCACACACACATACAGCCACGCGCAAAGATGAGTTCAGATCTGTACTGGATTCCACTCCGGGTCGGATGTTCTAGTAAACTGATTTTGCAGTTTTATGCTTTGATCAGTCATCATCATATCAGTCAAAATACGTCCATTGCTTGACTGGAGAACCATTCGCTGGGAACATACCAATAATGGGTTCTTTACTGGTCAGTAAAAAACGGAAGGTTGTAATGAGGTCTCATCCGTTCTCTTACAACCTTCAAAAGACGGTCTATTTTTACGTGGATTTTCACATCGTATTTATAATGCCATTTTTGTAATCATTTCCCCAAGCACCAAGCTCTGAATCAAGAGATCTGCCGTGTGCTTGGATCCCTTCCACTCTCCTCTGCACTACCAGGCAGCTTCGAGCTTGGGCTGATGCGGTCTATGGACAAATGGAAGGTGAATTAGACGAATCGAATTATTTTTAAGAACTGCGCGTTAAGGGTATGAGACACAATGGAAAGTGCTTTGGAGGTGAAATATTACGGAACAATTCGAAAATCAATCGAAGAGTACCTAATATATTAGACTCAAACTATCCAATTACGTAGTTGTAACCACTAGAAAATGGTAAGATAACAAATTCGGTTCCGGTAAGCAGTGTACGGGAAACTGCTATATATCTTCTCATCCAAATTACCTCAATATATCAAGATGAAATTTACTGACCGGTTACCAGGAGTAAGTGACCTAGAGCCAGATAAGAGGGTACTTAATTTGTGAAGAATTGAATTCACATCAGTGAGTCACGAATGTCTTATTTTACATATTGGTTATTCATATGGGTTACACGTCGGTATCGATTAAACTATAGCTGCTAAACTCTAGTGCTGGTTATCGTATCGCCAGCACCATGCTGAGTTGGGACCATTTTATGACGTGTTTTTTTATTGTTTTATTTTATTCGCTGTTTGTCGTTTTACGAGTGTCACGAATAAATGCTTGTTTAATTATAATTCTATAGAATAATAAATACGACGATAAGTTCTTCGCTATCTATTATTATATTTTATTTGATGATGTAATGACCATTAGTTAAACCGCTTTGTAACAAAAGTAATTTTAAGTCCAGAAAACAGCTGAGCATCAAAAGGTAAAGTCGGACGCACGCGAATTATAGACAAGAAAGTACGAAATGTAATTTTACTTCTCAACCCCTTTAACCCCATAAATGTTCAACTTGTGCCATTAAATATCAACTGAATTTGCGAATATAAATTACTAGAAATACTACGTAATACATATCAAGAGCGTGCAAACAAAAAGTTCGTATTTTAGCTAACGTAAGGCTTTTTCAAAGGCCATAGTTTCGTTCAATTGATTGCATTGTTAAAGTAAACTACTGTTCTGTATAGATAAACTCTTATTCTAGACCATACTATTGCTATAATTCTATTTATATAAACGGTTATTTAAAACAACCAGGTTTTCGTCGGAGTGTTTCGCAAAAATACGCGTCAGAGCTATCTTTAAGGTAGAATATTTGCATTTTAAACTTTCAAAACTATATCGATGTTTGCCTTTTACAATGGAATATATGCTCTATTAGTACATAACAATCGCACTAGTTCTAAAATATTGGTTTTTCCTATTAAAAAATAGCACTACCTAATGTCTAATTCAGTTAGTTTAAACATTTTTTATTCACGTATTTGATGATGTTGTGGAAATCAAACATTTTATTATAAAACTACAGGACTTGTTTAATATTACGTGTTTTTTTACGCTTATGGGTCATCCAGTTAATTTAGCCCATTTTTTAAAAACCACTATATAGCCGCGAGCGAAAACGTTGTTCAATTCATTACGCGCCGGGCCTTCCCAAAGAGCGGACATATCGCTCTCGTCGCTCGCTGCCCAAAGGTCGGTGACCGAGTGTACCCGACACGAGCCTGACCAGCTGTAGTGCGTCCGCTACTGATTGATACTTGGTAAGTAATTTTACATGTTAAGTAAGTTTATTTATTTTATTGTTTCACAAAGCACTAAAGTGATATAACTTTTTATAGAAATGGGTAATAAACGAAAATTATTTGGGATGAAAAAAACCAATAATACTACGTACGGCCAGACAAGTTAAAAGTTAAGTCACCAATATTATTTATATTATTTATGTTTACCAGGTCATCAGTCCACCTTGTGGGGGGCCTACCCACGCTGCGCCTTCCGGTACGTGGTCGCCACTCGAGAACCTTTCCGCCCCAACGGCCATCGGTTTTACGTGCAATGTGCCCCGCCCACTGCCACTTAAGTTTAGCGATTCGGAGGGCTTTATCGGTTACCTTTGTTCTGCTGCGGATAGCCTCATTTCTGATGCGATCGCGCAGAGAAACTCCCAACATAGCCCTCTCCATAGCCCTTTCGGTGGGTCTGTAAGATACTAGCTTTGTAAGTTTGTATGCATAGTTCCATATCTGGAATTACTCATCCGATCAAAATTTTTTTCAAAATGAACCTTCGGGATAGGCATATACTATTTCATCCCATGGTTTCGTTTCCATTCTACGTGATACGCGAACCGAGCCACATGAGCAACTTATTTTAATTTCTAGCATCAGAAACTAGGTTTCGACCTAGATATCTTATGAGGCCCATAGTAAGCGACCACGTTTCCGTGCCATACGTCATCACTGGCAACACACACTGGTTGCGGGTGGCGCAGGACCGGTCATTGTGGCACTCTTTGGGGGAGGCCTATGTCCAGCAGTAGACGTCTTTCGGCCGATATGGTGATGATGATGATGATTTATGTTTATACCGCACTTGCCTAGGGGTTATGGGGTTAGTAATCGTTTTAAAATTCGTCATCATCATCATCTTAGCCTGCGGCGCGCGCCGCGCCCAAACCTTTAGACATAGAAAGCTGAAATTTGGCACAGAGGTTTCTTTAATGATTTGTACGTAATGCTAAATTTATAGGGGATGAGAAGGGGGGTGGAATTCTGAATAAAAAAACTTTGTTTTTTAAACTTACGATCATATAACTGGGAATATACTCTTCAAAAGATATAAATGACATAATCATGTTTCACTGTTTTAGAAAATTCCACCCATAGAATGCTTAAAAAGGGGTTGGAAGTTTGAGTGGGAAACGTTATATTTAAACCTACGGTTATGAAACTTACAAAATGTACTTTTCAAGGGAAATAAATTTTTTTGGTACTTACTTTTTGTGGTAAAGATGAACTTTATTTTCAGACAGAAAAAAAATGAGAAAAACCGTCGAATATGGGTGAGGATCAAATTCTTCGCCAGGAGTGGACGTCTTTCGGCTGATATATGATGATGATGATGATATGTGATACTGCAAAAACAAAGGCTATTGCACAAGACAATCAAGGAACTCCAAAAAGAGCTCTTTTGGAATATATGTTGCCATATGTAATGCCAATGCCAGTTCGGTGTTGACAGGAGAAGAGTTCCAGCTGTAAGACTGCAAAAATGAATAAAGATTTTGGAAGGTTCTCCTTCCAAAATCTTTATTCATTTTTGCAGAGCATTTTGATGGAGCCAAAATTAATATTGAAAGAAATGAAATGGTTGATGGGAGAAAAGTAGGTCAATGTTAATTAGGGACATACTTACCTAGGAGAAACTTAAAATATAGATAGATTATTTTATTTTACATCAAAAATAAAATGGATTCACTAAAAGATCATCTATAGGTATAACAATTTGAACATTTTAAACTACACGAGTGGCTCGGATTTACTCGGACCAATATTCGTAAGGCTTGTGTTTGTAATTTAAACACTATTAGAGTCGGTCGAGTCTCCATACAAAACTATACCGTATGACATAAGAAAATAAGTGCGTCATCATCATCCCCTAGCGTTATTCCCGGTTGTGCCTTAAAGGAGCTCAGGCTCCGCTTTGACACCTAATCCCAAGATTTGGCACAGGCACTAGTTTTATGGTAAGTAAATAAGTGCGTAAGTTTAATAAAATAAAACCATTTAAAACTCTACAACTAAAACTGATTTTTATTTCCTACCTCACTATAAAGTGAAAGTATAACAATGATCAAGAAGGGTCGGTCCAACAGCACGGCAGCACTCGAACCGCACGCACACAGTAAACATCGTAGTGTGGGTTGCTAATCATAGCCGCTCGCAGGCGATCGCGACTTTGTCGAGTTGTAACGAAATGTTTGCACGCTCTTAAGGGGCTCCCACACGCCAATGACCTTCGATCTGAATCCCTTAGTTTACTTATGTAATGTGTTTTTGTATCTTATTATATTAACAACAACAGCTTTAAGCAATAGTATCCCATATTTACTTCAAAGTTCATTGTTTTCGAGATATTTGGCATCAAAGTTGAACAATTTTATTCCAAAAAACTGGTTTTCTGGCCATAACTTTTGTGTTAATTAGTTTAAAATGAAAACCCTAGATGCCAAAGACAAACCCAAATATCTAGATTTCGTATAATATGTTAGATCTTTCACGTCAATAGAGATATGAAATAAGTGTTTTTTTAGACAATGTTTAAAAATTTCATACAAAATTAAGTATGCCTTTTTTCAAAATTCAAAACTTGACAAAAATCGATGAAAACCTCGAGTATCCCCTTAAAGAGACTTCTATTTGAATTTGAGATAGCAATAAAAATATGCGGGATCTTAAATGGGGCGAGACACGCTCTGTTCGTTTGATTTGGTTGGACTGCTTGTAAACAAGCCACTTAAACAGCTGTTACCCCGACTGTTAGACTTAAAAACTTATCCCATTGTCCTTTTATACTGGAATTAATACGTACTGTTACGAAGTTTTCCTTCGCCGCGAGCCCAAATATTGTTATGTTCGAAAGCAAACCATATATTTAAGTCTTCGCGTTTGATTGTTCACAACGCTTCAGTTTTCTATGACAGATTCTCATTTTAATGGTTGTTAATTTAACGGAATCTCACCCTTTTTCTGTTACGTTAAATAATTATGGTTTTTAATACGATACAAAATCTAGTAGGTATCTTTGTCAATTGGTAAGAGTTATGAGGTTAATGTTTATTTATTACTGTCTTCATAAGCAGCAGCCTACAGCCTTAGTAAGTGCTTAATTTGTATAAAAACCATATTTGTTTGAATAAGTACACATTTTATCAATTTTATCATCCTTCATCAACATTTTATTACACACATACACACAAATAACATTATTAGATCTTTAAGGTTTATGTAATTACTATCCACACCCGCTTAGCGGATAAAACTAATTAATATGTTTCTATTCTATTCCTATTCTAAATTCATCATCATTTTGACTTTTGGGTAGGCGATGTCTGGTTTTCTTCATCAAAATATTTATAAATCTACTTTATAAGTATATTATATCTTTCGTGAATCTGAAATCGATCACCAAAATCAGTTTCTCTTCATAAAATCCACGCGCAAGCCCATTAAATATATAAATAGAACGCAAATATTTATCCGACGTCATCTTTTGTGTTCAAGGTTTAATTTGCGCCTTTGTCGTTCAAGGTTGATATTTATTACTTTCGGCGTTGTTTTAAAGGTATAATTATCTAGAAATTTGTCATTATTAATAATGTGTTGCTTTGTGGCAATTGGTAATCGTGTTAGGTACTTATTATAATTACTATAAGTAACGGTTGACTGGTAGAGAATGCTTACGGCATTAAGTCCGCCTTTTGTACGATAAGTTGTCCTTCTGTGCAGGTAAAGATTGAATAAATAAATAAATAAGTCGGACATAATTAAGGATATTAACACTGATTATGACTTTTTGTACTTTTAAGTGCATTTTATCAGTTCCTTTGTGCTTCATATGAGAAAAACGTAAAGAAACTTGTTTTGACATATTTGACCATCTTATATTTTTAGATCTCAGTCATGTCATAATGTTTCACCGGACTGTTAAACTAAAAAAAAATCTTACCTGTCCCCCGAAGCTCGGGCGAGATATCCCATTTTTTCTCTTTTTACATTTTTAAGTATTTGAATTTACGTGCAACTTTTAATTCTTTTATTTTATTTTGACGGTTATTGCTAAATTATGATTTATATTTATTAATTTTCATGTAACTTTATTTACCAGCTCTATTTCTATTTCCGCGCCTGTGCGGGTAGAATATGTTTTACATGTAATATCCTTTAACACCGAAACTGTTATTATCATAATCTAAGAAATAAATCATTTTGAATGTAGTATTTCCCGTTAAAATTGACTCTCTCTTTCCGATAGTGTACCCAAAGCAAACAAATAATTATATTCCAAATGAACCCATAAAAGCTAGTTCCAACAAAATACCCGCACGATTTCACGTAGAAACAAGCCGCTGTCACTCACACATGAATTTATATAAAGGTCCCCACGGACCCCTAAAAACCACGGACAACGTAATTTAAGTCTAACCTAATACGCAACCTTTGTACCAATGTTGCCAACACACTGTGCGCAATTTGGTCTGCTATCGCCCGAATGTATTTCAGTTGAGATTTATTACTGCGACTTTCTGGGGCATTTTCACTTGTATGATAAGCAAAGCGGGTATTTATGAGAAAACTCTTACTATCTCTTAAAATGCTTTCAACGGAAAGTGACTTGTTTTTAGGGTTTCGTAGTCAACAAGGAACCCTTATAGTTTCGCCATGTCCATGTCCGTCTGTCCGTCCATCTGCAGCTTAGCTCAGTGACCCTTACTACTAGAAAGCTCTAATTCAGCATGACTATATAACTTAATTACGCTAACAAAATGGTAGAATAAAATTATATCTTTTTTTGTCATACCTCGCCTACACGTAAAGCGGGAACGTATTTTTTTTTCTTTGCATAACCTCTGATGTGATATTGATATTTTTGAGCAAGCTATCGTTAGATAGCTTGCTCAAAAATAAGATGGTTCTTTAAAACCATTGTTCAATTAAGGTGGGTGTGCGTGATGCCCTCTGCCGGCTAAATGGGTAAGTACATATATGAAAAAATCATGGCAGTAGTGAATATAATGAACTTACTTCGAAAACCATCACGGATAAGTAGGCAAAACCAGTTGACGAGTAATAGTCGACCAACTGAAAAAATGTACTTAAAAAGGCCAACTTATGTACAAATTCGAGCGACGCTCTACCGCAACGTTTAGTTGGTGCGTGCGTGTCGACGTAACAGAAAAACTGGTAACTACGAAACCCACTGCGCGTGGTTCGACACGCCCTTGGCAAGTAGAAAAAACAATAGATTTCTGCTTAAAATTACATTTTATTTGCATTAACTTCAATACACTTTGCCTAAAACTTTACAGACAGTATTAATTACTCTGCTTTCATTTAGTTAGTTACATCAAATGTCAATTTATCGATTAATTAAAATCGATTAATTAAACTGGAAATAACGAAAATTTAATTAATTCTGTATATTCGTGAGTCGAAGTCGTGATAAGTAGCTACGAGTATTTACATTTTATTTGAAAGGCGGGCACATATCCTCAAATCATGATGAATGATGTGCTTATTTTTACCCTAACGTACCCTACTTATTCAATATTTGTCGCTTTCTTTCATTGTAATTTTCTGAGTGGTGCTCCTTTTACAATATTTTGCTTCTACATGATTGTCCTAATTCTGAGCAAAGGTTCCATTCGTTTACATATCGTTATTAAAAAGACTTGATTTCTGCTCCAATGCAAACACCTTGATATTGTTTACTTGTGTAATGGTCAGTTTTATTACGCCTATCCGTCGGCCGTTTTATTTGATTCGTTTACCCCACTCACCCGTTCCCGTCCCTATTTCACCCCGCCGCGCCATTTAGCTCCGATATGAATTATCGTCAAGTTTATATACTGCGAGAATATTGCTAAATGGGTACATTGGTAAATGTTTATTTGTTTACTACTGTTGTTCAAACTCGTTTGAGCACTTCAATTACGATTAACGAGATGTTTGTGACAAAACATCAATGAATCTGTTATTCAATTACAAAACTGGGGCTCGATACGGCAATTAAAATGATACAGAAAGAATAGAAATATAGGAATATCTATTCATCTCTGTTTTTCAAAATGAGAAATACAGCGGAAATAAAGGGTCACAAATTGTAAGTCGAATACTGACCCTGTTCGTATCGTTTTTAACTAACTGCCAAAATAGAAGGAACTTTTAAATCATCATAATCAGCCGAAAGACGTCACCTGCTAGGCCTAGAGGCCTAGGATCGGTCATTGGGGCACGCTTTTGTAGACCAAAGAGTGCCACAATGACCGGTCCTGCGTCAACCGCATCCAGCGAACTCCCGCGACCTTTACGGGATCAGTCCACCTTGTGCCCACCGCCGCTTAAGTTTAGCGATTCGGAGGGGGTATATTTTTTATATATTGAAATGTAACCAGAAACAAATAATTCATTTGAAGTCTCTAACCCATTGAATCTTTTATTATCTCGGAGATCTGAAGATATAATTTAGAAGGAGTAGATTAGAGTCACACGCAAAAAGCATCTTTGTGTTCGAGTGCATTGGTGGAAGTCTGTAGCCATATAATTTTTACTCGCTTCGTCTGCGTGGGCCCGGGATAAAAACTATCCTATATTTTAATCCAGGCTCTAAACTATCTTCGTGCAAAATTTCATCCAAATCGGTTAAACCGTTTAGGCGTGATTGAGTAACAAACATCCAAACATCTAAACATCCAAACTTTCGCATTTATAATATTAGTAGGATTAAGTTGCGAATGCTATAACGCTACTTATAAATAGAAGGTCTTGTGCCTATCACTCACCGCATAGCACGTCTGCACATCGGAGATGCAGGCACAAGAGGAGACATTACCCGCAGCGGGGCCAGAATAAGAACAGGCCTGACACTTGCTATTTTCTCTTTTCTTGACATTCGTATCTTAAAAATACACATTTTTGATATTCTTTTTTTCACTCTGTGAGCCACAAACGAGGTTTGAAATCACGATTTCTGTCTATAAAATCAGCCTATATACCGTCCCACTGCTGGGCGCAGGCCTCCTCTCATGGCTGAGAGGGAACGAGCAACAGTCCCCACGCTGGCCCAGTGCGGGTTGGGGATTCCACATACACCTTCGAATTTCTTCGTGGATGTAAATATGCAGGTTTCCTCACGATGTTTTTCCTTCACCGAAAAGCTAACGGTAATATCAAACGTATGTAGCGAAACTTTTTTTGGCAGATTAAACAGAAATCCCGGCTCGTACCAATGCATTGGTACGAGCCGGGATTTCTGTTTAATCTGCCAAAAAAAGTTTTGCTACAATGCCGCATAAAACATATAAAAAAAAATGGAAGTAATTTTGTGTTAACAACAGTGTAGTACACATACTGTTAATATGTCGTATGTATATATAGAAACAAAATCACTGAAACTATTGTTTTACGTCAATGTTATGATTATTTCACCGGAATAATGAATGAGAGTCACAAATTCCCGTATAAAATATATTCACGCTTTCCCGGAATTTTGCGATAGTCAGTAATTATTGTAGTAAACATTACCGCACCGATATTTTATCTATACCAGCCTGCGTGACAAAGTTCCGGTATTTTGCCTCAGGGTTGTAAAATATGTTAGGGTTTTAGCTATAAAATTTCCCTTCCTGTTGTTTGCCTCGCTTTCGGATCCCTTGTTCGCGTCCGCCATTTTGTGATATTCGATACTGACAATAACAACGGCAAATTTACCGCTGATACTTGTGGAATAAATCCGCGCTAAAAATCGTCTATGTTCTTTCCTATTGCGTCCCAAATTTTGTATGGATCTCTTGCGACGTGATAGCAAAATTACGTATATAATTTTGATATGTTTTCCAATATTTTGAAGTACATTTAAATTATAAGATTGTCAAGCAAATATCCCAGTGCTCAACACTACCCCAATACTTAATTAGACTTTTTTAACAATCGCATATTACTTATATTAAAGTATGCTGCATCTACACTAAATCACATGTTTTAATAAAGTATTTTAGAAATTACGGTTCAAAATTAATAAAAAGTAGGAATTAAAGATATAATTATTCCTATTTTATCGAAAAATTGTTCTAAATTTGAACTGATTTTTCTTTGTTATCTACCTATACAAATTATAATTATCTTGGAAGGGGCCCAATCATTATTTTTGTCAGTCTTTCTGCCACTCTCAATAGGTGATATTTGGCCGTAAGGTTTATCGAGATTGTACTATTTTGAATGAGCCTTCAAGGCGGCTTTAATTTCTAATTTAATTTATTCTGCCTTTTACATTTTTTGTTATCGTCATGTTTTAATGTTGTTTAACTTTGCGTTACGACTCAGTCAATTAATGGATTAAAAGTACTAATGATAAATAAAGTCCCACCCTACAAGGTAGACTAATGACCTGGTAAATGTCGCGGGAGTGCGCTGTATGTGGATGGCGTAGAACCCGTCATTGTGTGTTGTGGCCTCCATCTAGCAGTTGACGTCTTTCAGCTGATATGGTATGATGAAAATAACAGTTAGTCTAATCCTACACCGGGTGTCTCAAAACTTTGCCACATACCTTATATATTGAAGATGGGAAGTTTTACTGAAAGAAGAAATCATTTTATTTAAATAAATTCAAAAACATTTAAAGAATCGCAAACGTTACCTCACAATACTTACCTAATGATTAAAATTGACATGTTTTTCATGAGTAACCTTTTCAATGGGTAATAGATGTTATTTTTCATTTGGTGGGTTCGATTCCTGGTTAAGGAAGGTGACTTTTAAAATCTTTATTCAAATATTATTTTGTAAAACTTTCTAACTTTTGATATTTAAGGTACTCTTCGTGGGTGGCAAAGTTTCGGGACACCCGGTATACAATAACAATCTATCAAATCCTGAGTAACTGATAAAAAAATAGGGACCGTGTCGGTAAATACTTCAAAAATATCAGTGCAAAACATTAACAAAGCTTCGTGTATCGTAAATGAAAACGGAATAATTAATAGTATTAGTAACGAATTCATTAAAAAAGCTTCGAATTTGTGCCTCTGCAAACAACTTTTGAAGAGGAAAATTATATAATTAAATAAAATCTTAAAGATTCGTGATAAAATGTACAACTTCAATACTTTTCATAATTGTAATCCGGCTTTCAATGCAAAAAATTAAACAGAGAATTATTTAAGTACTTACACCTTCTTTGAAGGAATAGGCTTATCACACGCTGGGGCTCGCCAAGAGAAATTCCATCGAATGAATCAAATTTAAAGATATCGAGTTCAAATAAATCGGCTCCCGGGAGCCTGAGGACCGATTGCCATTATTCTACAAGGTTCTGCCTCCACCCTAATTGGCTTCAAAGTACATTATGTACAATGGTGTAGACTGATTAACCGCGAATCATGTATGTATAATATGTATTACGATAATAATCTACATAAAAAATGCAAAATTAAAACAGACAAAAGGTGAGATCTATCCCTTTAAGAGATCTCACCCAGCTATCTTTTGAGCAAATTATTGCGTGTATTACTTGTATTTCTGCTAGAGTAAATTAGTTTGGGTACAAATATATATCTGGTGTTTTCTTGGTATTTATAACATTTGAGGCAGAATTAGTGGAAATGGTGTTTCAGTTGCAGATAACTGGATGTAATAATATTTTTAAACAGTTTTTAATGTGCGTTTGAATAAGAACTCAAAATGGTATAGCATAAATGCAAAAGTTTTATAGAACTAATTTACTTAAATTTCTTTCATGAATATTTGTACAGTTATCGACAGAGAGAATGGTTAAATGATTCAATTCAGCAATTTGCGCGTAATATCAAGCAAAATTTCTTCAGAAAAGATTCTCAGCATTTATTTCAAGTCCAATTAAAAATATGGTAAATCGCGCTTTCTCAGTTAGGTTCCATATTTCATGCAAGAGTAATTGAACGTAGCCACAACGCGGATGTTCCAACCAACCGGAAGAAATACCAACTTACGCAATCTTATTATCAAACATGGCCCGCGACTCGGGTAGAATTCATCAACCTTCAAGTCTTTCAACTAAAACGCCGTCACAACGCATTTGTTTCAATCAGCCATTTTGACTTTTTTGTTCGTGAGAAAGTGATAATACACATTTATTGGAGGCATTTTTAGTTTTTAAATTAGTGTTATGTGAAACTATTAAATCTATTGTCTTCCGAAGACACTTAAATTTTTTTACATTCCTAATTTTGTTTTTTTTTTATAAAATAAATACAGACAATGTAAATTCAAGGATGCATACATAAAAAATACACAAGTTTAATGTAATTTCACAAGGTACCAGAAATTAACATACGCGGAGAAGTTCAATACAACCTGAAACCGTTTCAAGACCTCCTAAGACCTCGTGCGCGTCCTTTATTGGCAGTGCCAGTGGCCCGGACATTGTCGCACAGAAACTCGCCATTTGTTCGGGCGATGAAGCTTCTCAATGCGCTTCTGATGTCAGTACCTGAATGCGACTTTTTTGCATGGCGATGGGCACCGGTCTGTTGTGCATGTTTAAAGTTTTGCGAGATGATGGATAGCAGGCAATCCAGTGTTCCAATATAATTTATAGTTTCTTTTATGTGGCTATGTTCACCAGTGCATTGGTTAAGTTACAACTGTAATGCTGTGTAAATCAATATTATAATAAATAAATAAATCAATTGTTCTTGAATATAGTTTTATTTGTTAGAATATTACGTCATTACGAAGATTCATTTATCCAAAAGTATATTTTTCCCCCATTTCAGAACTCCGAAAATAGTTCCTCTCGTGAAAGGTATTTTTAATCTTTAAGGATATACCAAACAACCCACTCATAAAATTATTAATTTTATAAATCACTAGCTATTGCCCGGGAATCCGTCCGCGTGGAACTCGTTTATATCGTAGCCCATACCTACAATGTTTCACCCCACATTTAGCCCCCTTGTATGTCCTTTATCCGGATTCAAACTATCAAATTTGATCTAAATCGGTTCAGCGGTTTAAGTGTGAAGAGGTAACAGACCGACAGACAGACACGCTTTCGCATTTATAATATTAGTATGGATCTGAGTCGAAAATATCGTTTTAACTATTGCCTTTGGTTTTTTTTTTAATTTCGAAACGGTGATACTTTCTGTCAAATGATCTCCGGATCAGTAAATTATTACAATATTCTAACTATACTTAAAAACGGGTATACATTGTAAAAGATCATCAATCGAAGTCTCTTAAAAGTACATAACGTCATTACCTACGTTTCACCGAGGTTGACCGACTTAGCCTACAGTATATATGTCAAATGCTTTATCGACTATCCTCTGTTATTATCACTCATTAATTATTCCAGTTTAAGCTCTGGTCACTATGTAACGGAGTCGGAAGGGACACTGCGATTTGCATATAAAATGGGGTAAATAATCGGATTAATGAAGATGTATGCGTTCCTTTAGACCCAACCTTTCACTTGTATGCAAACATAAATGCCTGTTGTACACATGAAAGTGTTTCTTTAACCTTAATTTAGTAGCACTAACTGGTGATAAAATAAACCGGGATTATTAAGTGAAAAAAAAAGTTTCGTATCGAGATGTCAAAAAGGTTGCCTGGGATCGGAGTGTGTGAATGAAAGGCCTACTTTGAGATACAACTACAAGAGCTTAGCACTTAAATAAGAAGAAGAAGAAGAAGACAAACTAAAACACCTCGGAAGTCTAATTGTGGGTATAAAACTACTTAAGTAATAAAAAAGAACTTGCATGGTTGATTAAAAATGACAGATCAAGCCATAATGCGTGTATTTTACTTAATTTAAAACCTACCGTAATATAGAAGAAAGGAAAACTTTTACATTCAATTTAGCAATAAAACCGAGAGTCGCAATAAAGAATGCTCTCAAAGCAAAAATCAATAAAATCTAATTTTATAAAATATGCTCCAGTTTATTTTTATGACACATCCAGCGTTCCATGTGTGATGACGTCACTGGTGCTGAAGAGATGTGCTTACGCGTGATCGGTTTAACGTAGTTTCCGCGCGAATAAACTCGGATAATACAGATCAAAGTCAGAAGGACCTAACTTTGGTGGGTTTCTTCCTAAGATCCGTCTTTTTCACCTAAAATACAGCAGAAGCTACATAAATAAATATACCTGGGACTACATTTAGGGACACCTACCTGGTATTTGAGGTTTGCCAGAAATGTTTCGTTAGTTACATGCCTATATTTCTCAATTCGTGTGCAGTAAGGTGTATAACACTATATATAGATATATATAAAGATTCATATATTTCACAACATACAGCTGCACTTAAAATTACACAAAGTAAATTTTTAGGAGTCTATGTTGTGATCGTCGGTTTTTAAACAAAATCAAATAAGTAACATTTAAATTATCATACGATTAAGGAAATATTTGCAGGTACATGTCAACAACTAACTAAATGAACATGTCCATAAATTTAAAAAATAAGGCCGCCTTTATACGGGTCGTGGATAATCTTGGAATTACATACTTAATCCAAACAATTTAAAAAATATTAGGTTAAATACAGATGTCAATAGAAAATACAGGTTAAGAAATAAATCTAACTGGTAATGTCATAATACTACTTTATGGAATATAACGGATTTTCCAATAAAAAGTTTCTCAGTCGACTTTTAAATTTTAAGTCAGATGTTTTGTTTTTAGTTCTGGGGGTAGTCGCTCATAATATATCGGGCCGATGACTCGCGGGTTTTTCTTCTGTTATATTTTCAGGAATGTAATTTTAATAAGAAACCCATAAGCCGAGATCGAATTACATTCCCAGTTACACATTTCATGGAGTCACGGGTTTGCCTACGACTCTATTATCACTTTAGCTCTTAAGAAAAAGTAAGCCGAATCAGCTACAACTAATATTTAATGCGACGCTTCTGGTGCCTATTACTATATTTCTAGATTGCAATTAGTTTGGGAATATCGGTGACAATTTTACAATAGAATTACTTCCTTGTCCCTGTCCCATCCCAAACTGATCAGGCGGTACAATGGTCATCATATCAGCCGAAAGGCGTCCATTGCACATAGGCCTCCCCCAAAGAGTGCCACAATGACCGGTCCTGCGCCACCCGCATCCAGCGGACTCCCGCGACCTTTACCAGGTCATCAGTCCACCTTGTGGGGGGCCTACCCATGCTGCGCCTTCCGGTACGTGGTCGCCACTCGAGAACATTTCCTTACAATGGTATATTATTTAAATCAGTAGGTATGTACAGTATCAACTTGTTTGTTAACAGTATCATCAGCCCAGCGCGAGCTCGGCAAGGCACCAGCAAACGCCTCGGCGACGGCTCCGCCGGCCGGGTCGGCTGACAACGCGATCCGCGCCGGCGCTGCCGACCCGCGCCCCACCCCGCGCTCCGGCCCGTATTTCGACCAGGTTGCTTCGAAGAACGTCACTGCCCTGCTTGGCAAAACCGCCTACCTGAATTGCCGCGTCAAGAACATAGGGAATAAGACGGTAAGTGAACGACAGGGTACGAGTACAAGGCTGGTGTCCACTAGAGTTTCTATATAAAAGTGACATAGCTTCATAGCTTACTTTGGTCAAGATTTATGGAACAACATCGATTGGCTTAGCTTTAGTCAAGATGCAGTCTAGCTAGAGACCATTATTGTTTTTAGGTCAACCCTAGGTGTAAAAGTCTAGTGATAACTGACAATGGTCGACGCAAACACCAATGCAGAGCAATTTGCACCTAGTAGAAAGTAATTAAACTCTTCCATAAATGCTGATAATTGCTATATACGCAAGTGTTTAAATCTACATTACTTTCGGACAGCGTATCTAACTTTGAGGGATAAACCGAGAACAACTGGCCATAATAGAATACGGTAGATAATTGACTAAAATCAAATCGACTTTTTTTTTATAAAACGTCAGAAACGCTCCGTTAGTATGGAATATGTAGGGATTACTTGCTTGTAATGTCACAAACAAACAACGTCCTAATTGTTCGTTTTTATGAATTTAAAAATATTTAAATAAATAAATAGGAAAGATTGATACTTTCCGAGTATTTTCGTAATGCGTATCTGTTGCAAATGAAAAAAACTTTTATTTTCACTGTTGTCAAAATACCCAATTGTTTGTCACGTGTTCTCGCCATGACTCATTAAGGCTGGATTATGGATAAAAATGGCAGTACCTACTAAAATGTGCATTGTCGTTCATATCACGCCTAGCGTCGTGCACTGCGCGTTTGAAAGTGAAGCCTTAATCACACGCGGAAATGAACCCAAAAGGGAGAAATAAATATAGAATTAATTTCATTCAATAGGTAATAGGTATTTTAAGGCGAATAGATGGTATCAGTACGCAATGGTCAAATTTCTAAAGACGGTCTGACCATAACCCAAGAGACTACTCGATTTGAGTTTACTTAGGAGACAAGATGAACTGTGCTTAAGCTGGATAAGTGAACCACTTTGCACGAAGTGTGTATTTGCTCTCGGTGTTTGACTAGGTCCGAGCTAGCCTACTCGGCATTGAAGTCTAATCCTGTACTTGAATGGATGTTTATTTATATCTTCCGAATGTGGCGTAATATAGGAGGCTCGGGAGCCGAGACGATTAAATATTAAATGTGGGTCGGTCAGTCATTAGATTGAACGAGCGAGCGCTAGAACGTTGTTCTCTTTTTCAGGTTAGGCAAAAATCATTATTTGTTATACAAGGGTACAAAGTTGTATTTTACATGCGAGGGAGGAGAAAAAAGAATCCTGAGCGTAGCGAGTGTTTCAACATACGAGAAGTAAAATACATTTGCACCCGTGTGTAACACAAAACTTTTCACCTCATTGTAGCGAGGAAAGTGCAAACATGCAAAATGACTTTCGTTAATTTAAATTATAATATTTTTGAACAGTAATAAATGTCAAGTAGAATTTTGGTCAAGTGCAAGTCGGATTTTAGTTTACCCATACATTTTGAGACCGCGTCTGATAAAGGCAACAAGCAATTTTTTAAAAGTTCTTTATTATTTATTTTTTCTGTTTTTAGTATAATATATGTTGTTATAGCAGCAACAGAAATACATCATCTGTGAAAATTTTGTATTATGAGCGTTTTAGGTTGTGTTATCTGTCAAAAGATACTTAAACACGCTCCAAGGTCAAATTACTTTCCCCACTAGTGGGTAAAATGCGTTTTTGCCCACTGGTTTTAAAGGATAAAAGACGGCTTTCCGAGGCAGTCAGGGGAAAATACTTTGAATCATGTTTGGCGTCTTTCCGGCTGTTATCCTCTACAGGTCGCAGTTTTCAACCGACTCTCGTGAAATGTGGTGAGCAGGTTCAATAATTATATAGAATTATTGTTTTTTTGTATTATTACTTTATTTTCAGACCAAGATCCATAAAATTAAAATTAAAATGACATATAATTACATAAAAAAACTATCGAAATCTAACAAAAAAAAAGTGTTGAACAAAGTAAGGCTCGCGAGTTCTACAGCTCTATACCTATATTTACTGTGAACATAGTAAATACACTCGCGGGCAAAGAATACGGGTCGGTAAAATACCGTCATATTTCCTAAAATAGTGCGTAAGAGGTTATACAGTTAATCCTGTCATGATCTTTATTTAATTTTACATATAAACTGCTAATAACAGTAAAAAATATAACGTTAACAGGTTTAAATCGGACTCGTAAAAACCCATGAAAAAAAACAACGTTAACGGAGCGAGATATCGCAAAAATCGTGATTTTTGGATATCGATATTTTTATGATAGCATCCAGGCAACTGTTAATACAGTTGAGTATTGTAAAGAATAGCATACTATGTAAATAAAACAAGTATTAAGTATTTAAAAAAACCTATTGCAGTTATTTAATTTAGGGTGACCCGTATTCTTTGCCCGCGAGTGTATTATACAGTTGACAAGAAAGAAGGTACTACTCTTTTACCCACAAATGTCTTGTGTGTGACCGAAAACACTAAGAGAAAACCAATTCTACATAGGAGAAAACACAGATTCGAGAATACACGGAATACTCCAGTGAAGTTTACCCCTCAGGCACTACGCGATGTTATAAGTAGAACGTGGCGTTAATAGGTTCTGTTTTCTATACATATACGGCAGATAGCTTTTAATAGCGGCCTATATTACTCACCGTCTTCAGCGTATTCGTGCCAACTGCAATTTCCTACCGCTGACGATATAACAACCTCAATTTAAACGTCATTTTTCACTTACCACACACACAATTAGAAAACTTTGGCGGTCCAATTTTAATTTTACAAGTTATAATAACAAGTTTTAATGAAGGAATAAAGTAAAGTTAAGGAATGGTCGAAGAGGGCGACCCACCTCCATAATGGGCATACAACTAAAGCTTTACACGCGTAACGAGGCCCGCTATTCGCTAGCCCAATTTACATAGCGGCACAGCTTCTGGCTCAAAATGAAACGTAACAATGGGACAATGCGACTTTAAACCTATTGTGTTATAAATAAAAACCTCATTAGGCAGCCACATCTTCCACGTAAATAAACCACTAACGAGATCCCACTCAGATGCTTTTAAAAGGAGTACTATGGTCGTTTAAATTTTACTCATCTACACGTCTGACGTAATGATCGCTATTTTATTTCGGGGAACCTGATGATATTCAGTTTGATGTGTTTTTTCGCACGCCATTTCGAGCGGTTTCCTTGAATCTGTTGGCGTGCTCCTGGTTTGTTTGTGAAAGGATGCTTTCGAGTGCGAGAAATACTTAATGTGGCCTACTTAACTAAAAGTATTGAGTTAATATATAGTATAGTCACCAGCATTCATATCTTCCATAACAAAGTTCGCATTCTTGGATCCCACAGTCAAACTGTGCAAACAGTTTTGTGGGACGTTGTATTTAGTTTTAAGTCATTGTACAGTGCTTTACTGAAATAATAAATAAATAATAATAATAAATATCTGACACGACTTTATTTCTAGGTCCGTTGGGACGTGTCAGATATCTTTGCTGCCTTTGTTGACTGTACATCCCCATAGAGCTCTTGTACTGAATTCCAAGATGGGGGAATTCTAGTTGACCAGTCGATACGTTAGTAATAGTCAATGGCTAAAAATAAATTAGTGAAATGACAGCTGCGTCAAAAATGAAAAGGCACACACGTACAGGGTTATGTAAATGATCATACAGGGGGGTCGCAAATGGCCCGAATGGCTCCGAGAAAAGGATGCTACGGCCGTGCCTTTTTATTGCTCTTTTGCCGTGCCCCCCGATTAGGGATATTTTTAACTTCCGATGTATCGGTACCAGGGGTGAAATAAGAATAACATGTTTATTCGTTCATATCTGTAGCTCCCATATGGATGCACTAATACGAGTGCGGTTTTTCTCATCGAATATCTTGAATTAATAGAGATGTTTTAAATTAGGGGGTTATTTATACTATGAATATTTGTGGACAATTTTAGACAAATCTTGAATTTGTCAAAAAAATAGTACATTACTGCAGAGGCCGTGAAGTAAGGGATTGCTGGACGAGATTGGGGTAGACGGCCGAGTCGCAGACGAGGCCGGATACAACGACTCCAGCAATCCCTGTTCCGGCCGAGGATTGTATAGTGCTTTTCTCAAACGATGTGAGGAAATATAAAAATAAAAATAATTACAATCGGAACGAAAGATCAGAAAACAATTGTATAATTTGCCGCCTTTTTTATTTTTTAAACATGCCATTTGAAGAAGCCGTTCGAGCACCAAGTTTAACCGCACATAAGTATAGTACCTACCATAGATTTTGTTTTTTTTTTATGTCGCAATTATGCTTACAGTCTAGTGGTGGTTGGCAGAATGTAATTTTTCCTTTGTCAGTTTAATATTAGTAAGCAAATTTAAAAAGTTAGAGTAGCGGACAATAATGGTTTTACTTAGGGTTTTCATACATTACTTCTTGGCGTAAGGTTAAGAAGAAATGTAGGGAGCCCATAAACAAGAAACTTCATGTCTTCATTTCGTTACATTAACGCATACATTTCCGAGCATGTTTGAGAAAAATGTTTTTAAAGGGAATCCTATAAACCTAGATATTATCATGCTGAAGCGATCGACATCAAGATCAAAGTGATTTGTTAGCGGAAGATTTAGTTAGCGGAAAACGTTTTCTCCCTAAATGGAAATTTCATATAAATAGTACCTATCATCAGTCCTGCACGGCTATCATGCGACGGCGCGCGAGCTCTCTCGATTTTTCTCTCTCTATCCGTCTCTTTCTTATTAGAATACTTAGAACAAGATATATAGTGCGAGAAAAATCGAGAGTTATGTCGCGGCCGTCGCATGATAGACATGCTGAGCCTAGCTACACTTCCCTCTTAAGATTTTATCTGGATAGATTTATAATGAAGCAAAGTACATTAAAATAACTGAGCATTTTGCAGGACTCGTAGTGCAAAATAATTTTTCCTCGTGCCATTTCTCATTTAAAAACGCTTTCATTTAAATACCAAAACGCCTCAGAGCGTCCCTCTCCGTTCATTAATAAAATTTGGTGAACAATGAAACAAGGGCGCCCGTTATTTAATTAAGTACGAGTATGCTAGTAAAATAGTAAAACTTCTTTGTGTAAAAAGTATTACCACTATGAAACCGTTTCCGAGAGAAAACTTTCCCGGACTACCACTTTCAGTATTCCAAACGTCTGATAAAGACACTTCTCAGTGTCTAACTAAATGACTAATTACAGTACTAAATAAATAAATTCAATCTATGCAAGGCACTACAATATCTGGGCAAGACTGAACACAGATACACCATTAGGAGAACCATTTCCGCTTACTAAAGGTTAACTTGGCTGAACTTTTAGAAAATACTAGGTACCTATGAAATACTTGAGTATTTTTTTTGTTGTTATTGTAGGTTTGGGGAAAGGTTCTCGAGTGGCGACCACGTACCGGAGGCGCAGCGTGGGTAGCCCCCCCCACAAGGTGGACTGATGACCTGGTAAAGGTCGCGGGAGCCCGCTGAATGCGGTTGGCGCAGGACCAGTCATTGTGCCACTCTTTGGGGGAGGCCTATGTTTAGCAGTGGACGTCTTTCGGCTGATATGATGATGATGATTGTAGGTATTTTATTAAAGAGAATCAGGTTTAATAAGAGAAATTAAGAGTCCGCAGTAAGCTCGGCTGAATTTCACCTTTCCATACAAACGGAGTTTCGTTCTCATTTTAAAACTACGTGTTGAGGCTATAAACTATCTTAGTGCAAAATTTCATTCAAATCGGTTCAGCCGTTTAAGCGTGATTGAGTAACAAACATCCAAACATCTAAACTTTCGCATTTATAATATTAGTAGGATAATAAGTGATAAATATGAGGGAAAACATTATGCTGAAATTGTAAGGTGATGCGCGGTGTTGACCGAGTCATCGTGTTATTTATATTAAAAGTCCAATGACCTTCGATCTGAATCCCTTAGTTTTCTAATGTTTTTTGTAGCTTATTATATTAACAACAACGGTTTTAAGCAATATAGTATCCCATATTTACGTCAAAGTTCATTGTTTTCGAGATATTTGGCATCAAAGTTGAACAATTTTAGGGCAAAAACTGGTTTTCTGCCCATAACTTTTGTGTTCATTGGTTTAAAATGAAAACCCTGGACCAGTTTTTAGAGACGTCACAGACGAACCCAAATATGTACATACCGTACCTATATGTTAGATCTTTCACGTCAATAGAGATAAGAAATAAGTGTTTTAGACAATGTTTAAAAATACATACAAAATTAAGTATTCATTTGTTTCAAAATCCGGTGGACGAAAATGGAGACAAAAGATTGAAGAACCGATAGCCGTTTGATTTATAATTATATCTGTAGCACAAAAGTAGGAGATACGATTCAAAACTTGTACAAAATCGATGAAAACCTCAGGTAGCCCCTTAAACTTAAAATCCAGGAAATTTTAATAATGAGTACGGGCCAAAATAGTCAATTTTAAATCCTAAAATATCTACGACACAGATTTTAGTACCTAGTTATGTCTTTGTCTTTTGCTATTTTCTTCGTGACAAGCAAAGTCAGTTGCAGTCAGTTGTGCTACTATTTGTACGTTGGTTATGTAAGGCAACCTCATTATCTGCCTCATTCGCACAGAAATCAATGGCTATGTAATCCAGGCAAGAAAAAAACACTATAAGTATGCTTTTTAACCGACTTCAAAAAAAGGAGGAGGTTATCAATTCGATTGTATTATTATTATTATTTTTCAATGTTTTTTACCTCAGAACTCCGCCATTGATGAGCCGATTCGTAATTTTGTTTTTTTTTGTTTGTAAGTATATGCTTCCAGGTGGGTCCCATTTTTCAAAAATTCAATTGGTTGATGGGATCCATGAGGAATTGAAGGAACTCCTCAATTGTATTAGGCTCGCGTGTAGTGATTTTTGTATTTTCTATTATAACTCGTGTATTTACACCCGGAAATCATACATTTGGTGGAGTGGAATTGATGATGAAGACCACAGATGACTTATGGCGTTCCTCAATTATGTATTTAAAAGTACAAATGTACGTCACAGATTCCGTTGAAATAGCAACTAATGACTGTGCCAAAGGTGATCCTTGTGGAATCGACGGAATTCCTCAATTATTATCCGGTCACATATAGCGATTGGGTTTTTTTCTCTAATAATCAACGCATTTGCTCTCAGAAGTCATTTCATGTGGTAAATTGGAAAAGAAATGTGGAAATGTTCTCGTGGCTTGGCTGAGTACTAAATTGAAGTCGGTTAAAACCTTATTTTTAAAGTAAATTATATAAAATGACTTTCGTCCTTACGTACTAAACGAGCGAATTTTGCAAAATGCTTCCTTTTTCATTCAAGATTACGACGTAACTATTAGTATTCATTCAAAACCTGATAACGTACATAAATAATCATTTCATAAACTAGGGGCTAAAAAAGTTAAAATTTTCATTTTCTCTTTCTAAACCTAAAATATTAAAAGTTTTTTTTTAAAATAAATGAGTTTATTTGGGAGGTTATTCAAATTTTCCTGTGAGAAGTATCGTTTCGGTTCTCAATTTCGCAGTAAACATCATCATTTTGTACATGAATTATAACAAATTAATTCACTAAATCTTGGACGAGGGGCTGGCTGAGGAAATCAAAGATTAATTTAAAAAATAGATGAAATACCTTTAGCTTTCTTTATGAAAACAGACACATTATTATTTTTTCATCATTTACATTTTTACCGCAAATGGTACTTATATTTTTCTCTGAAAATAATTAAATAGCAATCTGTAACTTTATGTTAACCCATAAAAAAAAAATCATAACTATAGGACCTACGTTGCCGTAATATATTTTTTAAAGACGTATAAATCACGCTGCACCGAAGCCGCGCGCTCTGTCTCCGCCGTTTGACCGGCCGTACCGACTTGTATTTAATAAATGTTTAGAGTTTAAGACATGATTATTTACGTACGTTATCAGATTTTGAATAAGTACTAATAGTTACAGCACCCCTACACCCCCATACCTAAAGCGGGGAAGTAATTTTGTTTTTCTCGTTAAACCCATGGTGTGGGGTATCGTTGGATAGCTCGTTCATAAATATTATGGGTTTTCTAAAATCATTTTACAAATCAGTGATTAATTTGCGAGATATTGGGCTTTGAAGCCTTAATTTTTGTTCGAGTTATGTGCCCCCCCGCCACCCCTGCCGGCTAAATGGCTACTACTGGGGATGTGAAAAAAATCGTAGTAGGTAGTAGTACATATAATGAATTTGAAAAGAAAACTATCACGGACAAGTAGGCATAAGTAGTTACCGAGTAATAGTCGACCAACTTAATGTGTACTTGGAAAGGCCGATTTTCGTACAAATTCGGTCGACGCAACCGCACCGCACGTCGATGTAACTAAGACGGACAGGTAACTACGGAAACCTACACTGCGCGTGGCCCAACACGCACTTGGCCGGTTTTCTTGTTAAGAGTCCGCAGTAAGCTCGGCCGAATTAAACCTTCCCATACAAACGTGGTTACGCTCTAATTTTAAAACTACGTGTTGGACTGTGTCGAAACTTTGCATATACAATGACATGTGGCATATCTATGTCTGTAATTAGTTTATATGGTTTCAGTTTATAAAACAAACAAAGTACAGCAAAAACAAGTTTTGTATGGAAAATTTAAATTTGCTGTATTTTGTTACCATGATTACTGAAGCAACATAAACTAATTACAGGCATAGATATTCCTCGTGTCATTGTGCATGCAAAGTTTCGTTACAATCCAACACGTAGTTTTAAAATGAGAGCGTAACTACGTTTGTACGGAGAATCGAGACTGCGGAGGATTACAACACCTTATTTTTGGTGAGCTTATAATCCGCAAAACTGACGTCTTTCCTTTGCTCCTTCGATCCTTTGATGAAATTAACACATTGGCCGTGACTGTAACCGTGATTATTCCCGTATGAACATAGCGGAAAGCGACTACGGCGTAGCCACCCGCTAGGCTAGATCCTGGCAGTGAAAGTGTCAAGAGATCTAGAGATATGAAAGTGAACAATTTAATTAAAGGCTGAGAAATAAATTTTATCCTATCACAAAATTATACGAACATTCGCCGATTCCTAAAGTTAAAGTGCTAAGTTAAGGGCCAGAGCTCCCAAAGTAGGCACAATCTAATAAAGTTTTGATTGAAATAAGGCGAAATAAAGCAATAAATTGAGAATCAATTTATGCCCTTAATGTTTGTTCTGATAATTAATTTGATTTATCTCCAAAAGTAATTACGGTGTGCCAACATTTTGGTATCAACTTGTTGATGATTGACAATACCTGAATTCAGTGTAACTCGAGGTCAATTTGCTAGATGGATGTTGTTTGTTGTTGAAAACAAAAGTAATAGATTATGGTGCCTCGTCATTTTTCACGTGAAGACAGCGAACTACAAAGTTTCGGAGTTTGTGGCTGTTTGTGGTTCTGCAGGTCGATCACGTAACATATTGTACGACCGTTAGGTAGATCTACTTTCCGTATGGGAAAATGACAGTAGAGTGGCCCTAACGTGCGGTCGAACCGGTACGTGTTCACCCCTCTGATGTTTATGGGGTTGCACTGAAAAATAGAATAGAATCTTTGTCTTCTTGCGTTGTTTGGTAATGATATTAGCTTTTGGAATTAATAATAACATTAAGGCTTGGCCGTAATGCGGGCGTGGTCGCATAGACTCTTCAACATGCATATCGCAGGTAATAATAAAGTATGAGTCTATCTTTTTAGGCGATTCTCCCACTGCACCGCGTCCCGCCGCGGTGCGCGGAGCGGCAGATTTTACCATCGTATGCAAGAATCTCAATTTATATAGGAAACACGCCTAGTTCACACTGCCAACGCGGCAATGCGCGTGAATGCGCGCGTAAAAAATCTGCCGCTCCGCGCACCGCGGCGGGACACGGTGCAGTGGGAGAATCAACTAAGTTAAGATATAAAAACAATGATTTAGTACGTGTGAAGCAGGAGACTTGGCGTTACTTGCAATCTGTTGAGCTAGAAATTCTAGGCAATAATTTAACATGAAACGTTTTTTGGTAGGATCTCATTTCTTATTATAAGGTGATTTAAAGCCTGATTTCGTGCGCGTTCCCGGAGAACAGATGTAAAGAAAAATAACCATTTATAATCTGTGTGATAATTGATAATCCAAGCTAGCGTATTGAATTTCAGCTTTCTAGGACTGCAGGAAGTACTTGAAAACCCCGCCTATGTACCTCTTTTTAACCCCCGACGCAAAGAGAGGGACCTGTTATAAGTTTAACGTGTCTGTCTGTGTATCTGTGTATCTGTCTGTGGTATCGTAGCTCCCAAACAGATGAACCGATTTTCGTTTAGGTTTTTTTGGATCATAGATAATTTTATCCCCAGTATTCTTAGCCATGTTTCATGAAAATCTGTTTAGCCGTTTCTGAGATATTGGACTTTGAGATGAAAATGTCGGGGGCTTTCAACTTTTCTAAGTTGTAACAAATTCAGTTTTATAGGACGGCCGATAGTTTCGAAAAGGTAATAGAGACCATCACCAGTGTATTTTAGGTATCAATAATCGATAGACGGAACTGTGTGGGACGAATGTGAATGTAAGCTCACTAGTATTACACAAACTGAATCTGTGAGGGATTGAAAATACGACAAAGCACTTCGAGAAAAGGGAGGTGACCCTTGGCTTATTTTCCAGATAACCAGTCAAACGATATTCTCCTTATATGAGTAGATTCCTTACCAATCGTTTAAGTACTTATACGTGTCTGTCATGTTTATCTAACCTATTTAAATATTGTTAGAAAAAATATATTGTGCAGTGAGTTTTATCATAAATTTAATGCGTCAAATTAAAAAAAACGCATGCTTGCGACACCAAATACGTAGCGGCGTAATGGATAACTAAAACTAACAGCTTTTTTATAGTTAAAAATATTGCCATGTAAAGAATTTGATGGTGACTCGACTCGTTAGCTAGACATTGCAATTTCCATCATTTTGTCTGAGAAATTAAGAATATATAACAGTTAAATTAAAATGATTACATATTTTGACAAAATCAGATTCTATTTCGTTTCTAATACGGACCCCTTTACACGCAATCCGTTTAAATATTGACAAGTCTTTTATGCCTATTGACTGTTTTACTTTCGTAATTCTGTCTAGACTAGACGGCATTTGAATTATTTAGTTTGTGAAATAATAATTCTAAGTCAAGCTTAATTTGGGTAATTTTGGCACATTCTGCGTATACTACACTTAAAGATTTATCTAATTTCGCAATCGCAATTTTAACCCTTTTCAGAGATAAGCGGCTATGATAGGGGATAGGAGCAATCGTGATGCGGGTAAACGGTTTAGATTCAGAAAGGAAATTTCCAATCTACAAAACATGAAATAAAGGCGAGTAAAATGTACATTCAAAGCGGGAAGGAATGTTGTATCTATACTCAAAGCTTGATTAGAATTATGTGAGGATCGCCATATTGGAAAACTTAATGGAACTACAAATTGTTTATTCCTTCATAGTCATTATATGAGCGACACAATAGCCGCAGCGCCCCCAAAACCAATATTTATGAATGTAAAGCATAGTTCATAAAGAAATGGTACGCAATCGAAGTCGAAGCTTTTTTAAGTAAATGAAAACACGTAGCTTTTAAGCGATAAAAATAGAATAATATTTATTTATTTAACAGCATTTATTAATATTATATACATTTCGTGCGAAATCGCGGACTTTTTTCTTGATTGAGCTCATCATTTTCTGGACAAGGCTTCCACGAAGAACGCAGAAAATTGATATCCTGCACTGTTTTCCCAGTTTTATGCAATTTACCTTTCATTATTGCCCAGTAGTTCTCGATTGGGCGGAAGTCAGGACAGTTTGGAGGGTTCATTGATCGGGGTATAAAATCGACATTATTTGAAGCATACCACTCCAAAACCCTTTTCGAGTAGTGGCAGCTAGCCAGATCAGGCCAAAATTTTACTGGGCCCTTGTGCTTTTTAATAAATGGCAAAAGGCGTTTTTGTAAGCACTCCTTCATGTAAACCTCGGATGTCATCGTTGATGAAGTAATAAAAGTATTGGTCTTAAGGCCGCAACTGCAGATCCCTTGCCATATCATATGTTTCTTGGCAAATTTTTCAAGTTTTACAAACTTATATTTTTCATCGACATTCCCCCTTGCTTTGGCCATGTAAAACTTGGTACCCGGTAGTTGATTAAAATCTAGCTTGACATAAGTTTCATCATCTAATAAGAGACAGCCTTTGAATTTTGTCAGAATGCGGTCGTATAAGAGACTAGCACGTGTTTTTGCCGTTTTATTTTGTTTCATAGTTCGGTTTGGTGTTTTTATGGCTTTATAGCTCTTATACCCGGCTCGGAGCCGAATACGTCTTAGAGTACTGCGGCTCTTTTTGAATTTGCGAGATAGATCATAATCCGACATACCTGGATTTTGTGTTATTGCCCTAAGCACCTTTTTCTCCAAGTTCTTGTCCTTAGTGCCAGATCTCCGGTTGAGTTGGGGCTTTCTATCGAAAGACAAGGAATCCTTGTATTTTTTTAAGACCCGACACACCGTGGTTTTTGGTAAATTTAACGACAGCGATTTTTGACCCGGACCAAGAGGGATTTTTTAAGTATTTGTTCACTATCAATTTTCGTCTTTCAACTTCCATCGCCAACAATTTCAAAATGCTTAGACTTATCCGAGGCGAACTTTTACCAATAAGACTTCAAAATATGGACGATAAATTGCGATCGTCTTTTTTTTATTTGTGACGTCTAAATATTTTTTATTTTGTGACAACCGCGTGCAAGTTCTATATGAACTATGCTTTAATTGAAGTTTGAATCATTCACCGCTTTCAAAAATAAATAAGAATCCATTAGACCTTATGTCGGTGAGTACTTAATGTAGAAAACTGCACTTAGGTACTAATCTTAGATTTGACATTTAGTCTTATCTTTATAAAACCGGATAGTAGTGTCGAAATTAGACACTGTGCATGCATCCGAATAGTTTCATCTTATGAAATCTATTCTCAAAGAGCATTAACCTTATACAATATTTTTTTGGAGTGTCCTAAGATTTTTTATTGACCGCGGTTTAAAGGACCTCTTAAAACGCATGGATATATATAAAATTAAACGGGTTTGACAATATCGGAGCCCAGATCTTTAAGTTCTAAGTTTTTTTATAACTTTTTAATATGACCCGTGGTATTCTCCGCTATGATGCATTTTAGAGTAGTTATTGCATTTCATATTCGAATAATTTTGTTTTCGATAGATCTATAATAATCTACTACACTTACGAATGACCGCTCATCTAAAAAAAAATGACATACTTTTTACCCAGTGCCCTTTCTAATTCAAGACAAAAAATCTACCAAAGATGTCAGATGTCGGAGACCGCCACGGATTATTTCAATACTAGCTTCCACCCGCGACTTCGTCCGCGTGGACCCGGGATAAAAACTATCCTATATTTTAATCCAGGCTACAAACTATCTTAGTGCAAAATTTCATTCAAATCGGTTCAGCCGTTTAAGCGTGATTGAGTAACAAACATCCAAACATCTAAACTTTCGCATTTACAATATTAGTAGGATTGGCAGTGACTTTATTTTATTGTCAGCGTTATGATTGGTAAAGTCTGCATTGACTACCAGTGCAACATTAATATTTAAATATTATATTTAACAAGAAAATAGTTGAATTTAAACTTTTGTGAGACATGTTAAAACACTCACGCACGTTTTAATACGTTAGTTGAACCATCTAATTATAACATTATTTCAACAAAATTGTTGTTTATTTTACTAATTAATTTTATTACTAATAAATTGAACTTGCTTTACTAATGTAGTTCAGTGTCATGATTCGAACTGTGTAATTACAATCACTAATAAATGTATTACCTGTGGTACCCAGTTACCAACTTACAGGTACTTAAAAAACAATTTTAATGGCAACGCATTAGTATGTTAAAGTTCTCAATAAAAAAATTGGAGCTAACACATTTTCCTACTTGAGTAATATCAATGAGAGATGGCCCCTGCCCAGCAGTGGGACGTATACAGGCTGATGGTGATGATAACGATGGAGAAGCAGAAGAAAAAGAAGACGATGATGATGATGATGATGATGATTATGATGATGATGATGATGATTATGTGGATGATGATGATGATGAATAAAATCTGCAATTAAATTAATTATTATGCGTTTTGTTCCAGTTGAACATGCAAGTGTCATGGGTGCGCCACAGAGACATTCACTTGCTGACAGTCGGGCGGTACACATACACGAGCGATCAGCGCTTCAGGGCCATACACTTGCCGCACTCCGAGGATTGGACCTTACAGGTAAGCATTTCTTTTTTTTATTAAAAACTGGTTATGATTGACCTTCGTTTCGCCTGATGGAAAGCAACGACAGAGCATAAGATGAAACTGATGATGGTGATGAATTTAGTTGATTTCAAGGATCATTGATTATTTTTTGTATATAGCGTGTTTATTTTTTGTAATTTCGAATGTTGATAGTTTCGGATGGTGTCCCCTTATTCCATCGACTAACGTTTCATCGAATTCATTCAAAGAATTTTCATTGCGTAGCAAAAATAAAGGGTAATTCTCTACTTGTGAACCATTCATTAGGTTAGTTTCGGTTTATTTTATAACAAACCTCAAAAATGCAATGTACTGTTTCTGGAAAAAAAACTAGATTAAAGGAAAAAGCATTTGACGGTAAAACAAGGTCGCGGCCGTTTCAGATATTTATGATAATACGTATAAAAGTTATGAAAATGTTCTTTTTTCACAATATTCTATTTCGGCATGTATGTACAATAATATTATACATGTTTGCATTCCTTCATTTTGCAAAAATTTCTCTATAACACTCAACATGTTCGAAACGAGACGTGAATGCTGCTCAGTGTTCATTCACAATTTGAGGCTTTGAATCAGCTTTTGAATTGAAATAAACTGTAGGTACAGTTGCTAGTAATTATCCCAGCAATGTCACAAACCAATAACTGGAAACATCAATTTAATTCATTAATACACGTATTTTCGGTTTATTTTGATATGTTTGATTTTCATATTAGGAAAACTAAATTGTAATTTGTAATGAAGGGTATTTACGTTGATGGTTTATAATGTCTATTAATCATTCATTCTATTGGTATCCCACATATATATTATTAAAATGCTATTACGTGAGGGCGACGTGAAATATATGTAAGTATACATTTCTCGCCTGGCCACAATAGTGTAGTATAGGGTATTTGAGAAATACTATGTCTACCTACATTGGATAATAAATCAGTGTTGAACTAGCTATGCGTGTTTTACTACATGGTGACAGCGGTGGTCACTAATTAATTTGAAATTTGCTTTAATCAAGGCGGTGTTGATTTGTTTGCCAAGTTTCTATTGATTGGTGATTATTTACGTTAAAATGGAACACGCGCGTCCTCCGGGGGAATTAGTTTTAGAAGGCGGACCAGCCACGCGGGCCGAGGCATGGCGCAAGTGGAAAAAACAGTTTTTGGTGTTTCTTAAAGCCTCCGGAGTGAGCAAGGAGCCTGCAGATGTCCGGGCTAGCTTATTAGTCAACCTCATCGGGCCAGCCGGCTACGAAGTTTATTCCGCGTTCACGATGAGCGAGAAGGAAAGCGAGGACATCGAATCTTTATTAAAAAGATTCGATGAACACTTCGGAACCAAGCCGAATATTACGGTGGCTCGTTATAAGTTTTTTATTAGAAATCAGGAGGAAGGCGAAAACATCGATCAGTGGGTTACATCATTACGTCTGTTGAGTCAGAGTTGTGAATTCGGTCCGTTGGCAGATAGTTTAATTCACGACAGAATCGTGTGCGGCATAAGTAGTAATGTTATACGGGATAGACTATTTCGTACGGAGGGATTAACATTAGAGAAGGCGATTCAAGTCTGTCAAGCGGCAGAGATGTCACGCGAGGAACGTCAGTGTATCGATGGCGGCTCGAATGAAGTTCGTGTGGATGCCGTGTGGCCGGCTGCGCGAGCGAGCAGCAGCGGGCCACGCGCGGGCGCAAGCGGGCGGCGGCGCGCCAGCTCCAGGCGCGGGGCCCGGCGCGGCGGGCGGCTGCCGCGCGGCGCGGCAGCGCCGGGACCCGCGCGAGCCTGCGCGGCGTGTGGTGGCGCTTGGTGCAACCAGGACGAGCGTTGCCCGGCATACAGTGTGTTGTGTTATGTGTGTGATCAAAGAGGACATTTCGCAAAGGTGTGTAACCGGCGCACGGTTACACGGGACCAGGTATGTGACTTGGCAGTGGACGATTCGGATGGGGAGGACGGTATGTTTTACGTCGATGTTATTCAGCAGGAAACTAAGTCCCGACCGCCTAAAGAATGGGTGGAGGTAGTGAAATGTAATAAAAGACGATTGTTGTTTAAACTTGATACGGGTTCCATGTTGAATGTAATATCGAAGTCCGAATACCTAAATTTAGGTTTACAACTAAGCGATTTGAAACCGTTTGTTAAGCGTGTTTATTCATTTACGGGAAACAATATACCCATTATAGGTATTTGCAGTTTGTTATTGTCTTGCCGAAATAAACAATGCCAGTTAGTGTGTGCGGTGTCTGATTTGAATTGTCAAAATGTACTGGGGTTAGAAGGTTGCGTAACCTTAGGACTGATTAGTCGGGTCAATGCCATTAAAATAGAAAATTATGCCGATCTTTTCGAGGGTCTAGGAAAACTACCTGGTAAATATAGAATAGTAGTGGATCCGAACGTTCAACCTGTTGTATGCCCGACTAGGAAAACTCCGCTAGGGTTACGTGATAAATTGCACGCGGAAATACAGCGAATGGAAAAAATTGGGGTAATTAGGAAAGTTTCGCACCCCACCGAATGGGTCAATGCCATTTTTTTTTATTTTTTTTATTTTTTATGATATAGGAGGCAAACGAGCAGTCGAATCACCTGATGGTAAGCGATAATCGACGCCCATGGACACTTACAACACCAGAAGAGTTGTAGGTGCGTTGCCGGCCTTTAAGATGGGAGTACGCTCTTTTCTTGAAGGCTTGAAGGTTATAACGGTCCGGAAATACCGCAGGCGACAGTTCATTCCAGAGTTTGGCTGTGCGAGGCAGAAAGTTTCGGGAGAAACGCACAGTTGAGGACTGCCAACCATCTACGTGGTGAGAATGGAAAAGCTGTCGCGTAGGGCGATGGCGGAAGGAAGCGGCGGGGATTAATCCGAACAATTCATCGGAACACTCCCCATTGTACATGCGGTAGAAAATGCAAAGCGAGGCTACATCTCTACGCAGTGCTAAGGGATCAAGCCGATCGGAAACACGCTGGCAGCCGACAATTCGAATCGCTCTCCGTTGAATGCGGTCTAGAGGGAGGAGCTGGTACTGAGGAGCCCCTGCCCACAGATGACAACAGTATTCCATATGTGGACGGACCTGCGCCTTATAGAGCTGTAGGCGGTGAGCCGGCGTGAAATACTGTCTCGATCTGTTGAGCACACCGAGCTTCATCGAGGCTAATTTGGCCTTACCCTCCAAGTGGCCGCGGAACTGGACTTCTTTCGAAATGTCGACGCCAAGGATTCCGATGCTGGCTGTGGCTGCTAGGGGAGTGCTCTCAAAACGTGGAGATGCCGGAAACGCTAACTTTTTTGCGGTGAATGCACAAACTTGTGTCTTCGAGGGGTTAAAACGGACTAGATTAAGTCGGCCCCATTCTGAGACTTCTTTTAGGGAAGACTCAATTTCAGACACAAGTTTGTTTCGACTCTCAATGACGTTTTCCCGAGAAATATTGGCACGGCCGGTGTAAAAGGCATCACCCGCACTATCATCCGCATAACAATGAATGCCGCTGATTTGCAACATGTCATTAATATGCAGGAGGAACAGCGTGGGTGATAGCACACAGCCTTGGGGGACACCAGCATTTACAGACATGGAGTCAGAGCATTCACCGTCGACTACGACTTTTATGCTTCATTGTTTTAGTGGCGAAAAAAAATGGTGATCTCCGAGTGTGTTTAGACCCTCGGCCCCTGAACTGCGCAGTACGACGCGCGCACTACTCACTGCCCACGGTGAGCGAACTGGCCGTGCGGCTGCGCGGCGCGCGCTACTTCAGCGTGCTGGATGCGCGCTCGGGATTCTGGATGGTGCAGCTGGATGACGCTAGTGCTGACCTCTGCACCTTTGCAACGCCCTTTGGCAGGTACCAATTCCTTCGCTTGCCATACGGAATTAATTGCAGTCCAGAGGTATTTCACGCTAAATTAAGACAGTATCTGGAAGACCTAGATGGGGTTGAAAGTTGTATTGATGACGTCATAGTGTGGGGCAGCACGAAAGAAGAGCATGATACTCGTCTGGAGCGCCTGTTACAAAGGTCAAAAGAAATAGGTACAAAGTATAACAAGGAAAAGTGTAAGTTCTGCGTTACAGAAATTATTTATCTAGGGCACAAATTTGATGAAAACGGGATGCGGCCAGACGACTCTAAAGTTCGTGCCATCATGGAGATGCCCTACCCTACGGATCGGAAAGCATTGGAAAGGTTTCTAGGCGTGGTAAACTATTTATCAAAATTCATCCAAAACTATTCCGAATCGGTGGCGGTACTACGAGGGTTGTTAAAAAAGAATTCTGAGTGGCTGTGGGATCAGAATCATTGCAATGCAGTTGATCAATTAAAATCAAAGATAGCATCAGCTCCGGTGTTGGCACTATACTCGGGTGAGATACCGGTGGTGGTGTCAGTAGACGCGAGCAGCGTCGCGGTGGGTGCGGTTCTCCAGCAGGGCGGGCGGCCGGTGGAGTTCGCCTCTCTCACTCTCACCGACACTCAAACGCGGTACGCTCAGATTGAGAAAGAGATGCTGGCAATCTGTTTTGCCGTAGAGAGATTTAAACAATACATTTATGGCCGACGTGACGTGACGGTGCAGACTGACCACAAACCATTGGAACCGCTGTTTTCAAAGCCACTGTCGTCCGTGCCAGCGCGACTGCAGCGTATGATGATGCGAGTTCAAGGGTTTGATTTCAAGGTGCAGTACACTCCCGGTAAGTACATGTACATAGCGGACACCTTGTCGCGCGCGCCGTTGCCCGAGCTGATGCACGATCGGGTCACTGACGAGGTCGAGTTACAAACCTGTTTTTTAATAGAAAATGTGCAGGTCAGTAGTAAAAAAATTAATAGCATCAAACAATACAAGGCATTAGACGACGAAAGTAATACTATTATACAGTATGTTTGCCATGGATGGCCCAAATATAGGGAGGCTGTCGAGGAATGCGTTAAAGTGTTCTGGCCATATCGTGAGTCATTACAATTCATAGACGGGTTAATATTTAAAAATGACTGCGTTTACATTCCGCGCGGTTTACGCAACGAGATGTTAAGCAAAATACAGGAAGGGCACCTAGGTATAGATAGGTGTAAGCGTCGTGCGCGCGAGGTAATGTTCTGGCCGGGCCTGGCCGCCGACGTGGAGCGCCGCGTGCGCGGCTGTGCGACATGCGCGCTGCACGCGCCGGCGCCGCGCCGCGAGCCTTTACTACAGCACGCGCTGCCGGACTTGCCCTGGTCGAAACTTGCATCGGACATCTTCGAGTATCGGAAAACGTATTACATAGTCTTAGTTGACTATTTTTCAAACTATGTCGAGGTAGGTATGATCAACAATATAACTAGCAAATTAGTCGTAAATTTTATGAAGGAACAGTTTTCGCGGCACGGCATTCCTTCCGAACTGGTGACCGATAACGGGCCAGCTTATAGCTCGTGCGAGTTTAAAAAATTCATGTTGGATTGGGAAATAGAACATGTGACGTCATCCCCTCGCTATGCACAGTCTAACGGGAAAAGTGAGCGCACGGTTCAAACGATTAAAAACATGGTAAAAAAGTGCCAGGACTCGGGAGAAGATTTCTTTTTGTGTCTACTCAATTATAGGTCAACTCCTAGGTACAATCTAGATTCACTGGCGCAAATGTTAATGGGGAGACGGTTGAACACAAAGCTCCCAATTAAAACCGGACTTTTGCATGAACGGGTCGATAATACGCTTAATTATCAGAGAATGTGCAACAGGTTAATATTAAAAGATATTACGATCGGTCAGCTAAACCTTTATCGCCTTTGTTGCCGGGACAAAAGGCGACAATTATCGACGGGAACAACAAAAAACCGGTTACAATAGTAAGCAGTGCGCCCGAATCGCGGTCATTCGTTGTAGCTGACAGTCAAGGTCGGAGGTACCGGCGCAACCGGCGCCAGCTGGTGGCGCGCCAGGCCGACTCCGCGGTCACGGTGGCCCCGGGGCCCGCCGCCGGCTCCCCGGCCGCGCCGGCGGCTGCCAGGACGGCAGCAGGTCAGCCTGCGCCAGCCCCCGGTATTGAGACAGTTCAAGTGGGACCCGCTACACATTCTGAATTGCCTAGGATTACTCCACCTCTGACGCGCTCAAAAGCTAAAGCGTTAAGTACCTACTCTAGAAAAAATCGATGAACTGTTTTAGTAAACTATATTGGTATAATATTCAACAACATATAGATCTGTATAATTTACGTATAGGTATAAAAGATATTTAAGTTGACCGAGTTGCATCATGGTAGTCCGTTCAAAGAACCGACCTTATTTTCCAATCTATTAGGTTCAGATTCCAATGATAGTTTTGTAAACAGTCGGTCATCTCAAATGGTAACAACCTTAAATACTTGCTACTACGGTTGTAAGTATTAAATATATACACAATGTGTTTTTTTTGTATTCTTTAATTTAAGGTACATATTTTAAAATTCTTGATAATATTTAAGACTTCTCACTATAATAGGTAATTGAACGCAAGGTTATCTATTGTGTTGTGAACATGAAACTTCGTGGTGGTGGTTGTATGTTATAGTAGATCATTAGCGAATATTTTCTCTGTTAACAAATGCTCTTAAATGTAAGGTTTCTTGCAAAAGGTTATAACTAAGCTTTTTTTTATTTTTTATTTGTTTTTTTTTCCCGAAAGGGATAAGATGTAGTATAGGGTATTTGAGAAATACTATGTCTACCTACATTGGATAATAAATCAGTGTTAAACTAGCTATGCGTGTTTTACTACAAATAGTACATTACGTACCAAGGGCGGTGAATTCGTGAAAGGCCCAGATCGCAGGTGTTTGTGGCCCGAACCGAAGGTGAGAGCCATAAATATGCGACCTGGGGCTTTACGAATTACCGCCCGTGGTGAGTACACAATTATACGTCTTCACCTGGCCACAATGCGAGTTTTACCGTACGCGCAGCCAACTCGCATTGTAGCCAGGTGTGACGTAAAGGAATAAAAAACTCAAGGGCGGGTTGCAAAAATCTGTCTGTAATCGTTGGGTAGCGGTTTTTGTTAAAAATAAAATACAATGTATGGAAAATTTGACAAGTTCCTTTGGGATGGTGCGACCTGGTGACAAATTATAATTAGTATTGAGCAACGTCTGTTAACGATTTTTTTAAAATTTCATTTTAAACGATTTTTTTTAATATATATTTAGTACACAAAGTAGTGTATTTAGACAATATTTATTTAGTATGGGGGCGGTGCAGCGTTACTGACGAGTTCTCAGTATAATCTGAGACGTTGGTGCCGTTATGAAGCCTGAGTCTAGATAGAGGTAGGTGTCTCCCTGAGGCGTAGAAAGATGGAACTAATTGAAAAAATTGGTGCCCGATACAGATTGTTCCAATAGCTCAGTTGTTGGTTAGTAGCTACGGGCCGCGTATGCCTGTGCGCGCTGATACAAAACGCGTTGAAGCATATTTTTTACAATTGAGTTTTTTTTTTAAAGAGTTATTTAACGTTGATCGGTCTCTAATCGTAAATTAGTGCAACCCGCTCTTAGTGTAAACATATATTAGGCATTTACCAAACATAAAACAGCGTTGATCAAAGAATGTTTTGCATTTTGTTACAGATAAAGTACCCCCAGCACAGGGACTCTGGCATCTACGAATGTCAAATATCAACGACGCCACACATGAGCCATTTCATTCATTTAAATGTAGTTGGTGAGTATTTTTCCGAAAGCATTCTCCTGATTTCATAATTCGACTACGTTCCGCTGAAAGAGTTGTTGGTTTTTCAAGTAACATTTTCATAAGGTAATCTGTTAAATCATCTGCGCCCTGTTTTTGATGTTCGAAATGTGAACCCAAAATCAAATAAGTAGTATATATTAGGTATTATATATTTTTTCAAGATGGTAGTAAAACAATGCGTTTTGCAGACTTTCAGTATGTCAAACAGATACAAACAAAGAACAAAAAAAAATCAAACCCCTTCTAAGTGTGGGAATTAGTAGGACCTATCATTTTATATGACATATGACCCATTATTTTTCATATGTGTTGTACTAATCATAGTATCCCCCTTCTTTCCGTGGGTAGAGTAAGAGCCAATTATGCGAAATAGGGTTAAAGAATCATGATGCGCAAGCTACTTATTACTGCAATACCTGCGTGCTGCTCCCTACACCTTCTTGGCGTGAGTGTAAAAGCTATTTAGTATAAACAACTACATAATCACCACTTAAATAACGTAGGCAACCCTTTTAGAATTAATAATTATTACCGCACACTTAGCAGTTATTAAACTGGCTTTTAAAGATTCAAGCTCAGTTCTAGCCGAGTTCAGACAAAAGACGAGGGAAGTTTTAAGTTCAATCCAGACATTTCTGAATGCCAGACAGCGCTCTTGGTTTTAATAAGGTTTATAACTAAATACGTTTTGCTTGATTGACTGGGGCATATACCTTGAAACTGTGATTATTTATGAAGTGGGTGACAGACGTACAAGCTATATCATAGTGAATTGAAGATTCGCGAACTTGGCTCGATCACTCAACGCAACGGCAAATGCTACAAGCAAACACCCACAGACACAAACAAAATGGCGGCTCGCGATTCGCCTCAAAGCTCGTGTTTTCTTGTTTTCCCCTTTGACAAAAGATACAGATGGGTCGAAAAGTAAATACAAACTCAAAATAACGTGTTAGATTTACAGATGCATCTCATGTACAGATGCATAATATAACTGTTGTGTTCATCTGTTCTGTAATATTTTAAATATATTACGTAGACTGCAGGTGCTTGTGGTCTGAATATAGCTTTTCTAGAACGGATCTTATCTTAAGACCCATCGGTACAATAATACCATAGTTTAGCAACGTGCCACAAATGCTTCGAAAAGTTAAAGTCATGTTTAATAATTACTTTACTCGCATAGTGACTCTATTGTTAAAGTAGCAAGGTTCAAATTAAAACGAAAGGTATATTCGGTATTAACAACTTTCAACATGAATGATTTTTCGTCTCGAAATGCCTGCGAACGATTTGGCTGCTAGCTTCTGAAATAAACCTTCACGAACAATCCCCAACTTTACGCAATTCATAATAATTTTGTAGACTTCGTTGATTTTGGACTGAACAAATACGATAGTCGTGATAGGGTATCATAAAAATAAAACAAAGTTCACATGCACGGACACGATCCGATTGCATGACAAATAGTTGCAAGAGCATTAAAGTAAGGTCAACAACACACAACAGTACAATGATTAAAAATAAAGATTATCTAGACTAAAGGTATAGTCTAAATGGCTTTTCGACAACGTATTTATATCATACGTATTGATATACATACGTATTGATATCTACAATCTCTGTTTCTACTTCTGACTGCTTAATTTAAGACGCTGAAATATAAATATGTTTATGTCTTGTATGGCAAAAAGTGGAGTACTTTAAGTAAGGCAATGCCTGTAACACCTGTGTTTATCATCACCTGCTTTTCGACAAATAAATTTATGATTATGATGATTATGATTATTCACGTCTTCTCATTATACATACTAGGCACAAAGAGAAGTTAAAAGCCATTGTCTTTAATTGTTAAGTGTAACCCGCTAATTATTTACGTTGTACTAATTGTAAGTATATTATATATATATATATATCCTCTTTCTTTGAACTTAGGTTTATTATTATAATATTGCCCTACCGCGACTATCGTATATGTTGAGTCCAAAATCAACAAAGTTGATTGCACAACATATTTGTGAATTCTGTAAAGTTGGGGATCGTGAAGGTTAATTTCTTGAGCTAGCAGCAAAATCGTTCGCAGGAATTACGAGATGAAAATCATATTTAATCGTTAAACTAGAGCAAAAACATCGTTATAATTATATTTAATACTAGCTTCCGCCCGCGACTTCGTCCGCGTGGACCCGCGATAAAAACTATCCTATATTTTAATCCAGGCTATAAACTATCTTCGTGCGAAATTTCATTCAAATCGGTTCAAACGTTTAAGCGTGATTGAGTAACAAACATCCAAACATCTAAACTTTCGCATTTATAATATTAGTAGGATTGGTGCATTTGTAGATTTCAGGACAATATAGCGTTACGTTTTAAAAATATATACTATAATTTGCATAATGAAATTAGTATGTCAATCAATAAATGTATTATTTGGATGATATTGTATATTTTGCAATATTATAAACAATATTCAATATTGTTACTTACATATTATTAGAAAAAAAAAACAAAGTGTACAGCGCAATCAAATATTACATAAAAGCCGAGTTCATAATATCTAACCCAAGCTTAATACTAAAAAAAACCTTGTTTAATCATTACACTCATTCAAAAACATGTTGATAATAATTTACTTCTAAAGTTAATAATAGGCTGGTAAAGAGACAAGTGATAAATGGAACCCAACAAATATCAATAAATGTCCCAGCAACTGTCAAAGGCTGATTAACGTTTCCCCAAGACATCGTTGACGGTAGGAAAACTGCTTTAGAATTTACAACACGGCCGTCTTAGGCTATCAAGTAATTGACAAACTTTACGGGAGTTACTTGTAACTAGAAAATAACCATAACCATAGTATGCGTTACAGAAGTTCGTTCGCTGAGCCAAAATGTTTACACTGCCATGTTTGGGTAAGTTAAAGTAAAATTAGAACATTATACGCACGCACGCAATTCAAAGGCCTAAAGAACAACAAAACTATACTGAGTTTAATTGAAGTTTCATACTGAGTATATGGTCATTAAATACGTTAGACAATCGAAACACATATAAATTAATCATTCACGAAATGAGCATGCCGCTACCGAAGTAATCCATTTGGAATGGAAACTGTGTCCCGACTGCGGAAAACTAACTGAAAAAAACTTTTTTTTCATACAAAAGATAGCCCATGTCACAACGGAGCATCTATTTAAATCGAATGATACCTATCTCATTTAAAATTTAATTAGTATCTTGAATGCTATGGTGGATAAATATAAATGTATGATGTAATCTTTTTTAATATTGTATTTAGCAAGACTACAATTTAAGGAAACTGTAGGTCTTAAGTTAATAATAACAAGCATTTCTGTTCACATTTTTGTATTTAACCGTTTGTTTCTATCAATAAATAATAATAAAAACAGACTGCTAAAATAATTAATCCCTTTCTTTCGGCTCTGCCATAATCATACAAAAACAAAAATCAATACAAAACACATGACAGGTTCAAATCGTAAATAGGGTTCTGTACCTCAAAAGGAAAAAACGGAACCTTTATAGGATCACTTTGTTGTCCGTCCGTCCGTCTGTCAAGACCCTTTTTCTCAGGAACGCGTGAAGGTATCAAGCTAAAATGTATACCAAACACTCAGCACGTCTAGCACACGACGGCCGCGACATACTCTCGATTTTTATCGCACTATACCTCTTCTTCTAAGTGTTCTAATAAGAGAGAGACGGATAGTGCGAGAAAAATCGAGAGAGCTCGCGCGCCGTCGCGTGCTAGCCGTGCAGGTCTACTGTCAGTTGGAGCTGTGAAAAAATCTAACTTCTAAGCCAACACAATCAATAGATACAGCCGTTTATGCCGCAAAAATCCGCAAATTTTCGAAAATCGCAAGGGAATCAAAACCTACAGGGTACTTCACCTGAACTCAGAATCTTGAAATTTGGTACGAAGCAACGTCTTATTGCATAGATAAAGTAAAAATTGCGAAAACTGTTAATTTTTAGTTACAATTTTTCAAAATTATTACTTACATACCTACAGGTTTGTACGGAACCCTCGGTCCGACTCAGTCCGACTCGCACTTGGCCGGTTTTTTGTAAAGTATTCCAATTTAACACAAATGAAAAACCTTAGAGTGAAACTAAGTTTTTTTTTACTTATTTGCTTGAGTTTATTCATGTACCGGTCTACTTATTCATAATTATATGATTAAACGAACTTACCTTAAGTGAAGTTCTATCATAATTCTACGATGCTCCTTGACCGAGATGTTATAACTGTAGTAGTGCTGGCAGTCCAGCGCCAAATCACTGTTTCAAAGCTAAAATTTAAAAGAAAAAACACCTCTCGTTTGACAGCTGTTTGACAATCATTAAGTTTGAAGGTATCGTTACGAGCAACCCTTTCAGGGAATAAATACTTCAGCATTTATGGGGCGGGAAAGGGACCGACGTCTCGGACAAGGAGCATCGTATAATTATGATAGAACTTCACTTAAGGTAAGTTCGTTTAATCATATAATTATTCTCCTCTCCTTGTCCGTGACGTTATAACTGTAGATGTTTAAAGTTAGGGTTGTGAGTAAAGCCATTGTACATAAAAAAATAAACTTTTATTTTCTTTCAATAGAGGATAACACAGAAAATAAAAAACAACTCGACTTATAACAAGTGAAAAAACAAAAAAATTCTTAAACATATTAACTTTCGTTGTAATTATTTTTAATCAATGAAATTACATAATAGGAGTCTGCAGCTCCTTACTGAGTAGATGTATCTACATTATGTGAAGAGTCCAAAACTGCCTGACCAAAATGTAAAGACTGAGTCACAGGTCTATTATAATGTCTAGCGAAGGTGGCTGAACTTTCAGACCATCCTGCGGTTTTTTGGATTTGGTCAATATTTAACCTAGATCTAAGGGCAGCAGACGTTGAAGAATGTCTAGTTGAATGTGCTGTAAATATATTGACGACAATACCCGCTTCATTTAAGGTTTTCTTAATCCAACGGCTTATACTTTGGGTGGACGCAGGGACATATGGCCTTTTAAAAGTGAGAATTAGCTTTTCGTGATCACCCCTAAAGGCTTCTGTAGCTTTAATATATGATTTCAGAGTATTCACAGGACAAATTTCTATTTTAGATTCATAAACTGGTAGCTGTAATAATGGCTGCGGTGTACCTTTTTTGGATGTTTTTATTATATCTGGTATGAAAATTTTTATTTGATCGTCTAATAAAACTATATTTTTTACTGAAATTAGTGACAGAGTTTGTACTCTGTGTCCGGTGGTTAAAGCCAGTAGTGTTACTAATTTTCTAGTCAATCTTTCAAGGGGTGTATTTATCATAGGTAAAGTAGCCAGGTAATTTAACACTACTCCTGGGTCCCAAGTGGAATCATATTTAGGTTTAGGTGGTTTTGATCGGTATATACCTTTCATTAACCTTTTTATTCTGTCGTCGATTCCTATTTTCGGTCCCAATAATAAAGATAATGCAGATCTAGTAGAATTTAATGTGCCGTAAGATGCTCCCGTTTCAAAACATTGACTTAAAAATTTAAGTATATAAGGTATCGATTCCTGGTAGGGATCTAGATTATGTTGTAAACAACATAATCTAGTCAAACTGCCACCACAGCTTAAGGGGAGAGTTATACTGTCGCATGGTATTTTGTGACAGGGAGTTCAGCATAATGTGTAAAGCTGAAGCTGGAGTACCTCTCCTCACGTATGCCTCGCTGATAGCAGCCCTGCAGCCAGGGTAAGCTGATGGTGAAGTGGGTGTACATCTCTGTAAGGGGATGATAATAGATTTTCGTTAGGTCTAAACATTAGGAGATCTCCAATAACTAGTTTTTTAACAAGTGGGAACCATGGTTGCCTGGCCATAATGGAAACACCAAGATACCGGTGGCTTTATCAATCGTGATTTTCTGAACACATTTTAGAACCAGGGAGAAAGGTGGGAAGGCATAAAAGAACAAGTTCTTCCAACTGAGGGTAAAAGCGTCAACGGCAAAGGCATCAGGGTCACGTTTCCAAGAAACAAACTTACGACATTTATTGTTTATTCTAGAGGCGAACAAATCAATTTCAGGTTTTCCAAATTTATCTGTTATTTTCCTGTATGCATTGTAACAAAGCTCCCATTCAATGTTTACTCTCCTAGATTCCCTGTCTGCTTCGAAATTATCTTTTGTATTTATGTAAGAACTGAAAATCCATAAGTTTCTTTCTTCACAAAATTGCCAAATTTCCCTAGCAATACTGTTAAGATGTGGAAATTGAATTCCGCCGTATTTATTGATGTAAGCCACAGCTGTAGTATTATCTATTCGTAACAGAATTTCACAATTATTTACGCCTGACGCCTTTTTACCCTCACACACAGCGCCCCATCCGTTTAGGCATGAGTCCGTGTGAATCTCTAGAGTAAAGTTATGTTGTTTTATGGAATTGGGTTTATCCAAATTCATACACCACCAATCAAATTCTGGAATTTTGTTCCGTGGGAGTGTCATTAATACATCATAATTATCATTATTTTTTAATAATGCTAAATACTTTTCCCTTTCCAGAATTTTTGTGTATACCCAGCCATAGGGGACGGCTGGAGCACACGCAGTAAGTGATCCTAGCAATTGCGAAAAATCTCTTATACTGCAATGAGCCCTTTGCTGAAACCACTTATTTTTTCTAATAATAAAATCTGTTTTTGTTTAGGTACCCCTAGTGTCATATTTGCAGAATTTAAAATGAACCCCAGAAACTTACATATTTTGTTAGGTGTAAGGACACATTTATCAACATTAATTACGAATCCTAGATCATGCAAAATACTACAAGCTATGGTAAGATTGTTCTTACAAATTGTTTCAGAGTGTCCAAAAATGAGTATATCGTCTAAATAAGTTGTTAATATCACATTATTTTCTCTGAGGTAAGTACTTATCGGTCTGATTATTTTTGTAAATACAAACGGAGCTGTGCAAAGACCATAAGCAAGGATATTAAACTGATACAGTTGTCCATTAAACATAAATCTTAAATATTTTTTAGTTTTCTGAAATTGGTACAGAGAAATATGCTTCTCTTAAATCAATAGTTGCCATGTAACAGTCTTTTATCATTAATCTACAGGCTGTTCTTATGTCCTCTAGCTTAAAATGTTCAGTAGATATGTATTGATTAAGGTATTTCAAATTTAAAATAAACCTGTAAGAGCCAATAGGTTTTTGCACCAAAAATATTGGGGAAGTAAATTGGTCTTTCGAGCAAGCGCATGCGGATATTGCACCCAAAGACTTGAGTTTATCTATTTCCTGACCAATCAGTATAATTTCCTTTGGAGACCACTGTTGGGTTGGTGCTTGATATGGTGGGGGAGTGTGAGTACATGGAATCTCATACCCCTGGACCCAATCTAATATGGTCCGATCATTAGTAAGTTCCAACCAATTGTTAAGAAATTGACTGATCCTACCAGCATGTACCTGGTTTAGCGACGGTAATTGTGACGGCCCCGGTGTTGGTACCGTTTCTGGTCCCGTTGATGTGGTTGGTACTTCCGTGTCATTGGTGCTTGACGATGCCCGCCACGTGTTCGTTGATGCTGTTGATGTTGCGGCGGGCCCCTCCAGTTTCCCTGCCTTTTGATATTAATCTGTTTTGTCACGGGATTTTTATTGGTTGAGAGTTCAGCAATCTTTATTTGTGTGCCAGTTTTCTTGATAGCTTGAGCAGCCTTAATTTTTTCGGCACATTCTTTGCCAAATAGGAATCTAATCATCTGGCTTTGCATCACGGACTGCTTCCTTAATAGTTTGATTTGCTTCTGCCAGAGCAAAAACAATTCTTGAGGATGAGTCCTCGTGAAATATTGCACAGCATAACTTGGCGGCATCATTTACATATTCGATAATCGAGCTAGAGTTTATATTCCCTTTAAGAACGCTAGTTAAGGTTTGGCCCAAAGCACACATCACTTTGAGAGTCAAATTCTGTCGATGAATGATGCGTTTATCTCTTTTCAGTGATATCTCTGAAAGAGAAGCCAGTATTTCGGGATTTATTTTAGGAGCCTCTGTACCAAAGTTTGCTGGGGCTGGGTACTTTCTTTATAATTTGTTCTTGGCTTCCTTTATCCAATTCTACACTCATTAGATTCCTCCATCGAGTAGCAAGTTCCGGACGAATTTCTGGGCCTCTTTCTTCATTATCTTCACCTTCGGTGCCCAGTGCCAGCAGAAACTCCTCTGGTAACACATCATCATCCTCTGAAAGAATTTTAACAACCATATTTGACTTTGGTAAAAATAAATAATATCAGATTTCATAGTCTATCCGCTGAGTGATAGCGCTTGCTTTTGAAAAAGGGTCCATGGATTTGTAAAAACCTTATTTACGGAATGTGTTTGATGGTCAGTCTATCCACTAAGTGATAGCGCAAGGTGTCATAAATTATATGTTGTAATCAAGGCCAAAATGTAATGCTATAATATTTCAAGGTCTACCCGCTGTGTGGTAGCACTAACTTGTTGAATGTACTTTTGAATCGTGGAAATATCCACTAAAAACATAATGATAGGTATCAAAATGTCATATTTGATATTAGCGAGATCAGTGGTAGCCATTTATTAGGTAAAATTTTGTATAAACATACCTAGGACTAAGTCCTCGGCGTTAGTCGTGTTCTTTGTTTCGGGGTTTTCATCAGCTGTTGTCCTCCTGTTCTGAGCTGGTGGTTGAGTCTCTGGTGTCCATGAAGTCCGTTGTGGTGATTGCGGCGATGTCGCTATTTCCTTTAGATCTGGTGGTAACTTCTTCAATTTCTTCTCAAGGCGACGAAGCTTTCTTCGAATATAGTCGGTTTCACTTTCATCTGCTCTTCTTTTAGTCATTTTAATTTATTTCCAATCCACAATTCGCAATAACACCAGAATTTTACGATGCAAAGAGAAAATGGTCACTTGGTTTGCGCGGTTATCCGGTCACCATAGATAAGACGTAAAACAAAATATTGTCATAATGTCAACACAAAAGAGTTGACCGGAAGTTAGACAAAAAACCGATAACGAAACAAATCGGAAAGGTCAGTGTGTAATGCACTTAATCCGAACTCATTATTTATTTGTCTATGACCTATAACCTAATTTTTTCCTATAATCTAGAACTGTATGGTCCAGCTCGATCACCTCTTATTCAATAAAAAACCGCCAATAAGATCACCGCAACGGATAAATATATATTTGTCATTACATACCTCAAGTAATACGTATTTGATCACTAGATATCAAACCTTCGGTATGCGTTCATTCCCAGATGTATTTGTGCCAGCTAAAAACGCACAAATTATAGCAGCACGCATATTCTTCTTTTAACCACATTGTATACTTCTATTATGCACTTATTTACACAACAAAAAACGTAATCAAACTAAATTTTATTAAAAAGAACGAGAGAGAACAGTGTTCAGCGCGTTCACTGACAACGTAATGATTGTCAAACAGCTGTCAAACGAGAGGTGTTTTTTTCTTTTAAATTTTAGCTTTGAAACAGTGATTTGGCGCTGGACTGCCAGCGCTACTACAGTTATAACGTCTCGGTCAAGGAGAGGAGTATAATAATTATATGATGTGTTTTTGTAATTTAATCTAACTGCAAAATTTACCCAAGTCATAAATTTAATGGAAAACAAAAAACACAACCAAACAAAATGTCCACTAGTATTAAGCAATTTGTGAATTCATGTGGCATAAATAATAAGTAAATTCATTTCGCTTGAATACCCTCATAATTATATTACTTTCGTACTAATTACATTTTCTGCCGGCGCGTTAATTTATTTCTAAATTAGCACACCAATGCGTTTATTGCATGGTGTTTATTATTGGGTAATAAAAGTCAAACCAGATGATAACTTGGGCAAGATATAAAAAACGTCGTCTTCAGACCCTGTTGTATTAATTTCTTTTATTGCGGGAAGACTAGGGCGGCAATTTTTGGACGCAGAAAACTTTCCAAGAAATGTAAATTAGACGTTAAATTAAGGCTGTAATTTGATGGTTCAAACCGTATTTTTTTTAATAACATGAGTATTTATTATGATCTTGTAAAAACAAGGAGCATTTATAAAATAATTTCAAACAACAAACGGCAAAACATAATGCGTTTGTAGAAAGTAAAAACTCCAGGGTACATTGTAGAATATTGCGTTTGAGAACAAGAGTCTATCAGAAGCTTTGCTTGGCTTTTGATAACTAGAGTTTGCAATATTCTTACGCCCGTGTTACACACAATGTGTTTGATTACATTTGCGAGGAAATAATAACTACAAAAGACAGGAAAATCTATGTTTCATACAACCACACAAATCAAACATTGACGAAATTGATAACTTCAGTTCCATCAGTGTGAGTGGAGTGTGCAGCTTCAATATTTCATCCAATCACAGAGCAGTACAGTTAAGTAATATTCTTGCGGCGCGTGGCCAACTAGATATTTTTCAACCAATCGCAGAGCAGAATACTAGTTGCGCGCGGCCAACTAGATTTGTTTAAACCAATCAGATCACACAGAGGCTCATAACTCCCTACAGAGTTATGAAAACCTATAACTCCCGTGGGAACAATTAAGGCCATTGTCCCTCTGTTTATGGGCATGGAATGAAACCACGAGCAAGTGTGATGTGATGAAGAATAGTTAATACGCTTTCGTATGGAACTACTAATACATACACATCATTTACTAGTTTATGACCACAACTCCGTGGATGTTTATTTGTTTACTTATTTATTTACTTATACAAGTATGATGTCTACCTTTGCTTAGTTTGGGAGTAGGTCGATTATTGTTAAATTGTCCACAAATGGTTTTTGTTTCTTTTAACATTCACAATGAATGTAACCTAAGTGTAAAAAAATTCGTGGCCGACTTTATATTGGGAAAAATATTTAATCATTTAATACATAGTGAGGTTTTGGTAAGGTAGGGCACAGTGAAATGTCATTCTGCTCGAATTTGGAGCAGCCCAACTGGGGAAGTACCTCCTCCTTGTAGAAGACCACAGCCATAATAATACTACTACTTGATATGTAGTAGTTTTGTGTTCCTGGAGGTGAGCAAGGTCGCCAGAGCTCCCGAGCATGCGTTGTATTGAGAGCGAGGGAATTTGTTCCTTCAGCAGTCAACACGGCGAACCCTCAAACATATCAAGAGTAGGAAACGCCCATGTTACTCCTTTGGAGTTGCATGGCATGCGTCTATAGGCTGCGGTGTCCGCTTACCGTCAGGCGGGCCGTACGCTTGTTTGCCACCGTCGTTCTATAAAAAAGAAGAACTTATAGTACAAAAGGCGGACTTAATGTCGCAACCTTTGGGAAAAGCCCAGTGATTATTATTATGAATAAATGAGTATGAGTATAAAATATGAACCAAATGTCGCCTTGAAAATATATCTATCTGTATGTATAATTATATTGAATATAAATATTTGGTACAAGATTTTACTGCCGACTATATTTTTCTGTATACTGTCATCAACATGAGGTGATTCAAACGAGCCCAAACTCAACAGGGTTACGTTGGTTAAGTACTGAATTTCAATAGCCACCTTCTGTCTCCATCATCAGATCAGCTCAATGGTACCATAATATTGAATCGGCATCCAAACTACACTAATATACATTTCGGCGCAATTATTTCAAAATTCAGTTCCAAACTTTGTCCCTCACTAACAAACTGACAAACGAACAGGTCAATTTAAATAAAAGCTTGTTAAAACCATATTAAATTTTTGCCTATAATCAGAAATACCGTTTTAGCTTTATTCATAAAAGTTGTACTTTATACCCATGAATCAACTGAAACTATAACTGAATTTTTCTCGTTTTATTTTACGTTCCAAGTTTACCTCTATTTCACAGTTTGCAGTTGACTACTTAATACCTTTGACCTTTTCACCGTTAGCACAAATGCATAAAAATTAAGATTAGCATCAGAAGTCTGTAAACAGTTGAACGTATAGTTTTACACGATGTTTACTTTATCGTTATTGTTCGTCATGCTTGCTTTACTTAACCTAAAACCAACATAGAATTATAAAATACGAACATACATTATCTTTTATATACCTTATTATCAACTGTTTTATATTGAGGTATTGTTTATTTCAGACAGAAATCATATCAACAAAACAACGTTCGAAATAAGGAAATAAATTAACTTATTCATAAAAGTTCATCAAACGTTTTGGTGACCGAAGAGCTGGCGCTTTCTCGTGCAACGCACCAGCATTGCAATTCAGCGAGAATATGCTGCCAGCTCCCTCGATACAATGCCCCAAGGGCCTTTTTTACATTTTACTGAGTTTCAGATAAATTATAATTTAGTATGCACTTTAGAAAATAAAATATTTAATCTAAAAACAACAGCAATTAATAAATTTAGCATAATCTAAATTATACATTTACATTTTCATATTTACAATTTGTGAAACGCGAAGAGGCTCAATACAATTTGAGGCCATAGAGGATGACTCGGCGCTGAGGACCTGTTGAAAATTTTTACTTGGTCGTGAAAAATGTCAATTAAAAAAGCTATTTGCAGTTAAAATATTTGATTTGCGCCGTATCAGAATTCAGATAAAGCAGAAATACTGCGTCATAATATCGAAGGTTAACGAGCCCTATTACGGTGGACCTTGGGCATTATCAGCAATTGAATTGCACGTTTATTATTTACTTGTACGTAAACTTTGATAAATGTTCATAGATATCTACCACAGTTAAGCATTAGCCTATATTTTTATCATACCTACAAAGCGTGACCATTTCCGCGTATAAAAATGTGAATTGCTAAGAATAAGGAAAAAAATTCAATCTTTAGATTCTAAGAAAATCATTATGTCCGTGTTCCGCGGGTGAATTTTGACAAAACATGCTTCGTATGCCTGAAAATCAGGAACAGCGCGCTGACTTAAATCGATGTTGTGAGGTTGAAATTTAAAATCGGCTGACAGCTGTGACTGAGCCATCTGAGGGGTAATCACGTATTTTTTCCATAATATATAAAAAAGTGACACGAGGATCTACCTGACCAGCGTACAATGCGTCACATGATTGACCTGCTGAACCCATAATTATTTCATCGACCGGTTTAGCCTTCGAAACCTACGGTCGGGTTCAAGTCCCGGTGAGGCCTAATATTTCTGAAGAGCATTCATATTATTTGTTCCCGAGTCTTTTGTTGTTTTCTGTATATACTCGTAAAAAGTATTTAATATTTTATGAAGTATATCGAGGTCTCATACCTATCACAAGCCTTATTACTTTTTTTTTATTTTATTCAATTGTTATACATTGTACATTTCAATAAAGATGTTACAAAGTAATAATAGTCACGTCATGACGCCTTGTAAGGGCACACAATGATAAACTTAAAACAAGGTTATAAAAACTACAAGTCATTAAGACAGAATTAAAATTAAAATACTTATTACAATAATATTAATACAACATTTCAATATCACAATGTATCATCATTTAAGAATTCGTCAATAGTATAAGTCGAGCAAAACAACGGCACGGCCGTATAATAAAAAAAAAGCCGCATAACATTTGCCAATGAATTTTTGAATTAGTTGATTTTTAAATATAATGTCACGAGTTTCTTGTTTAATCAATTCTGGGATCTTGATAGTAATTAAGATACATTTATAATGAGGACTTTTTCTATACATCACTAAATGAGGTTTTAGTAATAATAGCTTGTTTTTTATTGCGATCTGGTTTGTCAGTATCTTTTTTTGCCTCGAATAGATTTGGATTCTCACGGACAAAAAGCGCTGCTTGCATAATGTAGAGACACGGCAACGTTAAAAGTTTATATTTTACAAAGTATGGGCGACAACTTGTAGAGATGCGTACATTGGCTAGTATCTGGATACATTTTTTTTGTAATACAAATAGCTGTTGAGCCTCAGTGCTGCCTCCCCAAAGCACCACACCATAACGGAACCACGCATGCGCGAAAGAGAAATAGGCCGACAATGCACATTCTAAATTAGTATTTTGTTTAAGGATATTTAGCGCGTATATAAATTTTGTTGCAGCTGTTTGGATGTGGGCTTTCCAATTCACATTCGAGTCTATTGTTATACCCAACCATTCTGCTTCCATAGTTTCTTCTATGCGATTCGTACCAATCTTTAGCTGTAATTCCAGTTTTTTGTGTAGGTCTGAACTGTTTGACTTTAGTTCTTTTTATGTTTATTTCTAAGTTGTGGGTATGAAGCCATTTTTTTTACAGTGCAGGAAGTGTGCTTAAGCTGTAGGTTAATATAAGAACTATTTTGACACTCACAAACAACAATGAGACGTCATTGGCAAACATAATCAGGTACCTTACATTTTTGTCTAGAATTTTTGGTAGTTTGATCATTTATATCCTACTAATATTATAAATGCGAAAGTTTGGATGTTTAGATGTTCGGTTGAGCCGTTTAAGAGTGATGTTTCAATCACGCTTAAACGGCTCAACCGATTTAGATGAAATTTTGCACGAATATAGTTCATAACCTGGATTCAAATATAGGATAGTTTTTATCCCAGGTCCACGCAGACTAAGTCGCGGTCGGAAGCTAGTAGGCTATAAATAAGAGACTGCCACACACACTACCCTGTGTGTGGATTAGGAGCTGGTTCGATTAATATAAGATTGCCCACTAATATTTTTATTATTTATTAATGAAAGACGATTTACAGAGTGTGCCATTTCTACAATATTGTAGTTAAGTCACTACTAGTTACCAGCTTGTTGACTAAATCGTATAAAAACTTTGTTATTTTTATCGAACTTTATAGCGTTCCTTAAAATGTATTTCCTAAAATGTTAAAGTAAATTCTACTTAGGAAAATAATAAGAACCTGACACGACATCTCAAAAGCGTGCGTCTTAAAATCTTCCTCAAAAAATAAATACATGGCAGTCTGTCTCGGGACGGAATGTGAGAAAGTTGCCATGATAAAATGTATTTCCTGAGTACCTAAAGTATAAAGTTACACGTATCGTATTTCACATCTCAGCGTACAAGTGCCTATGTAAATCTTATTTCGTGATTCTAGAGTCGGGATGGCTGAAGTATTTTTAAAACCTATTTTTTGTTATTGGTGAGCGATGTGTAAAAAATATTTATGTGAATATGCAATATATCCATAGCTAAATCTAGTTGTTTGTAATTAATAGGTAAAATGTTAAAAATACTTATATAAAACTAGCTGATGCCCGCGTGGTTATAGGAAAATGTAACATATTGAATTTTCCCGTGGGAATTAGACGTTTTCCCGCTAGAAAAAGTAGCCTATGTCACTCTCCAGCTTCTAAACTATCTCCATACAAAAAATCACAAATCAAATCAAATCAAATCAAATAATTTATTTGCTCAGAATACAGTTGTGTAGATGTTACATTATTCATTATAAATATGTCCAGTATACTCAGCCTTCATGCAGGCGTGCAAATATTTTTAGGAGCGAATACAATTAAAATAATATAAAGTAAAACCAAAAATAATCATTACAAAGTATAAAAATAAAATACAATACAATACTAATAACACAATCAAGAATAATCAAATATACCCATAGGAAAATCAATTAAAATGTCAAGAAATTAAATGAAATTTACAAATGTCAGTCACGATTTAAATATTTTTGTATTGAATAAAAACAACTGTCTAAGAGCCAGGTAGTCAATTTGTATTTAAAACGATTTCCCTCGAGTAATTTTATGTCCTCAGGTGTATTATTATATATGTCTATGCACATGTTAAAAACATTCTTCCTATAAATCATCTTATGAGCCCGTGGTTTATAAAGTAAATTCATTATTAAGTAAGTCTGGTTTCTCTATGTGTTACATCACCTCGTTTTTTAAATAAAGATCTATTGGGCAATTTACTAACAGACATATTTCCCGTATATATAAGCATATATACGGGAAATATGTCTGTTTGTATGTCCGTTTGTTCCCGTATATATAATGGAAGAATGCGCAGTTTTTTAAATAAAGGGACGCAAGAATCATCATTCCAAGCATTACAAATAACCCTAATACATTTCTTCTGGACTTTAAACACTCTTTCCACATCGACGGATCCACCCCACAGAATCAGGCCGTAACGAAGAACTGAGGACACATAGCCATGATAAGCTGTTAACGCGGCTTCCACTGAGACAGTGTCTCTCAGTCTTCGGAGAGCAAAAACAAAACGATTCAATCTGTTGCATACCTGCTCGATGTGACCCTTCCAATTTAGATGTTTGTCTAAGTTGAAACCAAGAAACTTGATAGAGGCAACTTCTTCTACGTTTTAATTTCTGTATTGAACTGTAAGGGGTAATTTATTTGAATTATAAGGAATTATTTGCATTAATTTAGTTTTATTAATATTAATTCACATCAATACGACGCTCCGTTGCGACGTGAAAGAAGGACAAAAATACACACTTTCGCATTTATAATATTAGTAAGGATTAAGAAAAGCACAATTTGGCCTATTTGACATTTTCGAAAAAATATTAAGTAATTCATTTATTACACAATACAATATGAAAAACGGAAACAATTTTATAAGAAAAGTAAAATGCATTTATACAATTAACTAAACTTTATAATTTAAGCGGCCAGCAAGTTACAAGAATCCATCCCTTTTCCCGCTGCGGCGACCCTTGCTAATTGCAATCATGGGTCCATTTACTCCTGACTGGCTCATGCCAGAACTTGCGAACTTTAAGTTAATCTTTACCCTTAGATTCATCAATTTATTGGACTTACTACGAGTTATCTATCTGACACGGGAGTAGAAAAATTAACCAAATGCTTCCCATTTCTTCAACAGAACTACAAAACTTTAATCAATATGGCTGTGGAGTCAAATGGAGTAGAAGTGCTGTAAAATTAGTAAATCTAAATCTTACTTCAAAAAGTACATAAAACGGAAAAAACATAATTGAAAGAAAGAAAGAAAAAATATTTGTTCAAAACGCTTCTTAGACTAAGGCACCGAAGTGTTAATCTAAGAAAAGCTTCAGAGAAAAGGATTCGACTAAACTTAGTGACATGCTGTGGTATAAATTGAGGTGGATTTCATTTTTTTTTATTTCATAAAATACAATTGCAATATAAGTAAAAGCTAGCTTAATCTATATGGATTTATATTAATTGTCATTTAGAATATAAATTGTATTAAAATGACAAGTTACATATGATTCAAATATAGTTACAATTAATCAATGTCTAGGCAAAATAAATACGACTAATTTAATCCTACTAATATTATAAATACGAAAGTTTAGATGTTTGGATGTTTGGATGTTTGTTACTCAATCATGCTTAAACGGCTGAACCGATTTGAATGAAATTTTGCACGAAGATAGTTTATAGCCTGGATTAAAATATAGGATAGTTTTATCCCGAGTCCACGCAGACGAAGTCGCGGGCGGAAGCAAGTATCACATAAAGATCGCCAGATAACAAACTATACCTTCGTCAGATAACAAGCTATAACAGATACTAGTAGCTGTCAGTCAACGGTCTATCAAGTCTGTACAGTTTCTTTACTGCGCTACAACCAAAGAGTAAAGTAAGTCCTAGCTATATAGCCCCACATTGCAAATATCAAGACGGTAATTACCTAGGTAACTTTATAAACGAGCGTTACAACCAACCAACTATCATTTTCCCACAGAAAAATACGTTTAGATCAACCTAACGTCGGATTGAGATTAGTTAATGTGGCCGACTTTTTTTTAAACTGTCTTTGGAATTGGAATCTTCGACGGCAGAGTTGTTTTTTGAATGGACTATTTCGAACTATTACGAAAACAGCAAGCTGGTCTTGGTCACTAACAGAATATTTGTCCTCAGAACCTACGACGGAGATCATCGGTGGACCAGACCTTTACATAGACCGGGGGAGCACTATAAACCTGACTTGCGTGGTGCTCTACTCTCCAGAACCACCAGCGTACATATTCTGGAATCACAATGATGCGGTAAGGATAAGGTCAATGTGGGTAAGGCCGGCCTAAACAATTCTCTTTAGAAGACCGTCACATAGGGTAAGAACTCTTGTGTTAACACATATATTTATTTACGTCACACCTGGCCATAATGCGAGTTTTACTGCACGCTGCGCGTACGGTAAAACTCGCATTGTGGCCAGGTGAAGACGTAAAATTGTGTACTTACCACGGGCGGTAATTCGTAAAGCCCCAGATCACATATTTATGGCCCTCACCTTCAGTTCGGGCCACAAACACCTGCGATCTGGGCCATTCACGAATTCACCGCCCTGGGTACGTAATGTACTATTACCGCTTAGACACGGTCAGTGAGGTCACGTACAGTTACTGTACGTGACCTCATAATGCTTCATTCAGTCAGCTCTACCGACCACCTGTAAGGTCACATACATATTAAAGTGTTAGACAAGATGAGATAGCTTGAAGACGATCTTCCCCATATTGACCTTAGTTTAATTTTTTACACCATTTGGAGAATATTTTATTACAATCGAGTAAGATGGATTATCCAAACCTTCCGCGCTTAGTTTGGACCTAAACCACCAAAATCCCGCCATGCTAGGAAACATCACTAATTTACAGGAATATTAATGTATCAAAGATGTCATTGATTATGTCTTTTAATCGAAAATCAAGCAAATCGTTCATTTTCTTTGAATTGCAAAATACGAGTACATGCCCGTTTGAATAACCAAACTAAGTAGTGCGCCAGAGCATATCAGATGAATGTGAATATAATCGTAATGAATGTATGAAACCGACATCGTTATACTGCGTCACGACACTTAAGATTAGCTGAAAAAGATCCCTTAGTGTCAAGTTCGCCTTTGTACATTATTTTTATCGTATCTACTGCTATGTACTTGTTACTTTTTCTTATGCTATTGCACAAACACTAATGTGTTTACTACATGGGCATGTCAAACAAATATGAATCCAGCTTATTTACAATTTTGTAATGTAGGTACACTACATATGGAACACTTTGTTTTGTTCGTAATTTTAAAAGCAGTCAAATATACATTTTTAATTAGACCGTTTTTACGCTAGTTTGAGTCGTAAAATAAACCAAAGGCGGAGAAGTAAAGAAATCAAAACCCCTGAACAGCGACAATTGGTGTCAAGTTACCCCTCTCAACTCTCAACAACATTGTGCGACCCCAATAATATGTGTTATATTGTGTATTGAAATACGACGCAGTTTTATTTCAATGCACACAATTATCGTTAATTATTTTTAATGAGCTGGATAATTCAAAACGCGTTTCAGGTACACTACACATTTTTCCACTATTAAATTAATTTACCAGAAATACAAGTTTGTAGGGCCAGAAAAACTAAGAAATAATATATTTGTCATTTCTCATGCTCTTATAGTTCGTCTTTATGCTGTGCGTAGGCGACATAAAGTCGCTTTTTATGCTCGAGTGCATAAAGTAAAATCTTCGTCGAAGTCCCAAGGAAATTGGTCCAACAGCCACACGAGCAACTTTAACTTCATAGAATAAACTCTTTAATATTTTTTTGTTTCGTTAGTATTCTAAGACCAAGACAAGGATACTAACAGCCAAAGTACACAATTAAACTTTATGAAATAATCTTATAGTTTTTAATTTTCATTTCATTTCCTCGCAATTGAAGTGAAAGGTAGAGTGTACAATTCGTCCATAAAACCCATTTTACACTCAATTTGATATCAGATAGATATATGTCAGATAAACGTCTCGCGCAAAATGGTGCGTTTTATGCACTTGTTGTACAATTTACTATTTATCACAAGCTTTATATTAACTTGACCTGTTCATATATATGTAAGTTGTCCGTCAAAAATTGCAAACCATTTTTCAGTAACTTGCCGTTATCTGATGATGAAGACAGAAGGTGGCCATGGGAATTCAGTATTTGACCGACGTAACCTCGTTGAGTTTGGGCTCGTTTGAATTGTCTCAATGAGTAGTTGATGATGATATACAGAAATGTACAGTCGGCAGTAAAAGCTTGTACCAAAAAAGAAATTTTTGACAGAAACTTATATACAGTTATTATTTTAATAAAATATCTTTGCGTCGTCCGTCAACTCATTTGCCATTCCAAAACCATTTAAACCACATTTACAAGAGTTACACAATGAGTATTATTGCACTATGTTTATAAAATAGTATTTTTCACAATCGTGTTATAATAGAGAGCTTTTTAGTCGAGTACCGTGTTTAGGCCACGAAGCTTGCTGAGTGACCTAAGTAAGGTACGAGATTAAAAAGCTTGATTATGACACTATTGTGAACAATACGTTTTTTAGGAGTTCATTAAAATTAATAATTTAGTATATAGAGATAGAGTATATAAGAAAACTAAATATCGTAAGTATTGTCTAGTTCTACTATTGTAAAGGCTCTTTGTCTTTTCAGGTAGCAAGGTAAGTGTGGCTTTCTCTGCCATATTAATTATTTCTTGAGGAGTTAAAGATGTTTCGTCCCTGTCACTACTCATTTTCTTAGTTTTTATTTTAACTTAGCTTTGAAAAGAAAAGTTATAACACCACCGGCGTCCGTAATGTTGCAGTACTGTGTTTTGATCGTCTAAATAGGTACTAGCCAATCACATAGCGTAGTTGTTTTTTTTATGCCCTGGATACAGCAGCAAGTTTAAGTAGAATTTTGTCAGATGATGTGACGCTGCTACGTTCCGAAACGGCAATTTTGTATCGGATCGAGTCTCCTTAAACAAGGACACATATTATTCAAATACGAAGTTATATTTTCAAATTTTTTTCGGTTGTCCAGAGCGTATCGAAAGAGTTATTTCGGTTGTTTCGGAAGTAAATAAAGACTATTCAACAATGAAAAGAGTGACGTTGCACTATTGTCTATGAAATCTTAATACACAGATTTAAATCGACGAGTACAAAAATATTATTGCGATAGGTACTCTTTATTGTATAGATATAGATATATGATTTATGTTGCTTCAATAACGTAAATATGATACGTATTGTGATTATTAGTATATTACGTGATAATAGTCACTGTGTAATCAGATCGTTCCTTATTCATCATCTGTCAGCCTGATGGCTGACAGATGATGAATAAGGAACGATCATAACAACACCAGAAGGTACTCATACCACACATTATAATGTAGGTCATCATATGCCACATTAATCGAATAGGTATTAAAATAGAAATATAAGGTTTCTCAGCTACATTTTTGATTAAGTGAGTATTATTTATTTATTTATTTAAACTTTATTGCACAAAAGAAAACTTATCGTACAAAAGGCGGAATTAATGCCAAATGGCATTCTCTACCAGTATATTCGGAGATAATCAATCCGAGAGTCGCAAATGTGTCCGCCCTTTTAATTTCGAACCGTGTAATTGACAAAAAAAAAAAAAGTCATGTTAAAATACTTTCAAAGAAAATTATTTTGACTCGATCGATCGGTCATAAGATTTTCGAGTTATTGCTGATAAGCTGCCTTCCTTGACGTATAGAACACAAGTGCCGTGAGTTTCCTATAACGATGAGACCTTTTTTAACATAGGGTATAGGATAGTGATATTTAGGGTTCCTCAGTCAACAAGGAACCCTTATAGTTTCGCCATGTCCGTCCGTCTCTCCGTCTTCAGTTTAGCTCAGTAACCCTTACTACTAGAAGCTGTAATTCGGCATGGGTATATAAATCAATCACGCCGACAAACAATAAAATAAAATCTACCCCCAGAGACGCGATGTAATTTTTTTTTTCGTTAAACCCGTAGTCGGGTATCGTTGGATAGCTTGTTCAAAAATGTTTTTTATATTTATTTCCATTGTTCAACCCAGTGATTCGTTTGCGAGATATTGGGCTTTACATCTAATTTTTGTTCAAGTCTGCCGGCTAAATGGCTACTACTGGGGATGTGAAAAAATTCGTGGCAATAGTATATAATAATGAATTTAAAAGGAAAACTATCACGGCTAAGTTGGCATAACTAGTTACCGAGTAATAGTCGACAAACTTAAAAAGCCAACTTTCGTACGAATTCGGCCAATGCAACGGCACCATTTACTTAGCGCGCATCGATGTAACAAATACAGACAGGCAACTACGGAAGCCTACACTGCACTGCGCGGCCCGACACGCACTTGTTAACCCTTAAACAGGCATGGCGTGAGGTGGATATTAGAATTTTAGATTTTTTTTATGCAAGTAATAAAACACCACACTTAGGTTGTATGCATAATTTAAAAAAAAACACGTGGGTAACTTTGTCCTTCAGACCGATATGGATATCTGGCTTTCACTCAATATAACTTTTTATCATTCTCCAATAGGGCCAGATGACTTCAAAGTAGCGGTTGGACTAGCTGTAAATTTGAAATATTCATTTGTTGAATATTAGATAATTTTATCTCTGCAGTAAGGCTAGCTAGCTGTACTTTAAATTTTTTAGAGTACCATAAAATATCTTTGGGTGTTATACACCTTATATCCAATTAAGGGATGTGGGTTAACTAGTACAAGGTACGGAACCCTTCATTGTGCGTGGTCTGACTTGCACTTGGCCGATTTTTTTACATATTGAGTAATCATTGACTTCTCTAAACATTTCAAGAAACATTATAAGCGCGAAATTATGCCTACGACTCAGAATCGACTTATCGAAAACCCTTGAGTTGAGTAATCAAAGAGAATTCGTTTGGCTTAAGAATTTGTGGCATTATAGAATTATGGTTACTTTGAAACTTTTACAATTTACGGGTATATAAACGGGTATTCAACTGTCTCGCGGTTTGATGGGGTTTGAATAGATTGCGAAATAATATAATATATATATAATAATATAATATAACATAGTATAATATAATCTCTGAAAGGAGAAGTTACATTCATCGTGACTCTCGGTCGTAATGTGCTTCACTGTCATTCTAAAAATGTCATTGAAATGTAAGCGAACGAGGAAATATTTGTATGTTATACAGAGTGTACCAAAATTGGGGTGTAAACCGATCAAAGGCATAACAGGTATCGTGTTCTGATAAGAAAAAACTAAAAGTTTTTTTTTTACGCTTTTCTTTTTACTTTTGTATGGAGCAGGTCGCCCCAGTCGGTCAACGCTCCCTAAAAATGTAAAAAAAAATCGCGTAATTTTTTTTTCTTTTACTTTTTCTATCAGAACACGATACCCGTTATGCCCTTGATCGGTTCACACCCCATTTTTGGTACACCCGGTATAAAGAATCTTTGGGGGAGGCCTATGTCCAGCAGTGGACGTCTCCGTCCGCGTGGAACTTTTCTATATCGTAGCTCCATAAAAACATTCACCCCTCATTTCACCTTTTTAGGAGATGATTTCTGGGATAAAAACTATCCTATGTTTGGTATGTTGTAAATTGCATTTCCATCGGTTTAGCGGTTTAGGCGTGAAGAGGTCACAGACAGAGAGAAACACACTTTCGCTTTTATTTATTTATTAATACATGCAAAACGATATAGCCAATTACAGGTTCTCGCTTATAGAAATAAAAAAAACACAAAGAAATCTGCCAAACTTAAACTTGGAGTACTATACATTAGGCACACTAACCAATCGCGCACTAATAGCAAGCATGGCAAGTACAAGGTAATATAATCTAGTAACCCGAGCCCTACACCTGAAGTATCACACATGAAGAATCTTGTCAGTTTACATGTCATTGCTCGTATGCATCACAAAATATGTCTATATCTAAATTAACTACGACTTTGTTTAGACTCCTGCCTGCTCTGCACAAAAAACTATTCTTTCTACATTTAGTGGATACATGGAACATGCTAATAGGACTAAAATGGCGGAAACTTCTTATGGGAGTATTGAAGGAATTTTTACCAAGTAAATTGGGACAGTCAACATAGCTTCTTATTGTATTTAACAGGTATTACATCTGCAATTTCACAAGGGGTATCAGGTGATGCTTTTTACATAAGGTTAAATAATTAGATGAACTATAATGTATATTGCATTTTATAGCAAAGAAATTTCATGAATTTGGATTGTAATCGCTCAATTCGATCGATCTAAATTTTATATTGGGGATTCCAAATCTGAGATGCGAAGATTTATAATAATATTAGCATAGTATATTAGTATTAGTATGGTATCAGTATATTAATGTGAGTATGGATTTGCGGTGTATTCAGATAGGACCTTGAATTCTATAAATGCGCCACGACAATCAAATTCGTGCTTCAATATTTACCCGTCCAATTTTGGATTTATGGTAAATTTTTCCGCTAAGAAATTATGGTTTTATTTTCATGTTGGGTTTTGGATGGTTTTACAGGGATTTGAACGTTTTTGGCATTCTTTCTGAACTCGCGTTTAAACATAGTCATAAACCAATTAAATAGTTGCTTAAATCTAAAAATCAAATGCTTGTATAACATAAAAAAAATTATTAACACTCGAGAATGTGTGTTTTTTTTGCACGGAATCCTCCAAATACTTATTAACATATTTATTATAAATTGTATCAGCCTGTGATCGCCCACTGTTGAACATACCTCCCTCCTCTCTACTCTCTTTGACTTTTTATGGTTCTGTGCTAGTAATAAATTTCAACATACTTATATTAATTTCAAACTCCTGCACTTTGTACAGAATATACTACATTTTGAAAATATTAGTAATAAATAACGCGTTAGACCCGCGTAAAGCTTTTTAAAAGTAATTAAAAGAGAAACGCATTTTTCGTACAATATAACCATATTAATTTGTCAGATATTTCACTTGAACGCACAAAAAGCAGTTGCCACCACCTAAATATATCGGCCAAAATCGCCTCGGAAAAGTTAACTTTAATAACCAGACATCGCACATTTTGAAGCATTTTCGGTGCAGCGTAATGTTGTCAACGCAATTATTAAAAACAAATTCCAATCATATGCTTAATAAGCATTAATATTAACCTAACTTAACAATTTCATTGGTGCCGTCTAATACCAACTCCGTTTGCACATATATTTAGTTGAGATTTTCTGAGTTGTACTGACCTTCTTATCTTCAGAACAATAGCATTCAAGTGTAACAATACGACTGTGTGGTCGGACGCGTGCCATTTTATGCAAGAAAAAGGTTAGCGCCACATAAAATGTCCATTGTATAATGAACTCTATCGTCTTAATCAATAGATTCAAAATGGACTAAAAGTTTAAAAAAATCCCGTTCCCAGCGAGCCTGGTTGGTATATACAGATAGGGTTCATTATTCAATGAAAATTTTACGTGACGGTAAAAAATTTTTGCAAAATTGGCATGCGCTAACTGCAAACAAAGTCTATTCATGAGCTCAGTACAATGGCCATTCATGAGCTCAGGTCAAATAATCTAAACTATACATATTGCTTCGCAAATGCTACAAAATTTACGTCTGTTAATAACCAACCACTTTTTATTCAAATCGCAGTGTTTTGCATGTGACAATTCTGAGGATCCTCCCTATCATCAAGTTAATATTCAAACAGTTTATGTTACGAACCGCTGACACGCGAACATTTCACAGTTTTATTTTTAAGATTGCTTTTTTTCCACATTAAATTGTCTGGTACAATATTGGCGGCATAAAATGAAAATGGTGTATTTATCATGACGTTGTGTTTACTTATTCTGTACCTCTCTAGCTAGCAGATTTCTGTACAAAATGTGGGTACTTACTGTACGTATATCTTAAGTATAGGTTACGTAATAGTTACGTATATCACACGACTGACGTGGTCTGCCTGATGATAAGCAGGCACTGTAGCCTATGGTCGCATGCGACTCCAAAATAATAATAAACACGTTGCCCATCCTTTATTGATTTGATGTTTCATTGTGTTGACAGCTAGAGACAAATACAGATCCCTCACTCTCAACACCGCTCAACAATACAATACCCATATGTACCTACAGAGCAATTAGTTGTGTTATTATAACTGTGTTGTTCTGTAACAGTAGCTATAGTTGAACTCATAAATACCTGAACACCTTTATACCTTGTCGCTTTCACCTGTTTGAGAACTTCGTATGGCAGTTTAATAGTGACGTTAAAGCGATCCAGTACAAAGGTGTTTAACCTCTTGTGAGGCCGACCGTGCTTCCCCAGTTGGGCTGTGCTCTATCTCTTTTTAAATCTAGTTGTTTGTTCCACAGATAATAAGCTACGACTCTCCCCGCGGCGGCGTCTCCGTGGTGACAGAGAAAGGCGAGACAACCACCTCTTTCCTGCTCATCCAGCAAGCGAGGCCGTCTGACTCTGGCACTTACCAGTGCAACCCGAGCAATGCACAATCAAAGAGCATCGTTGTGCACGTGCTTAACGGTGAGTCTAGTTTGCCAGCATTAAGCCAGGGATTCACTAGGGGATTGTATGTATACAAACACGTGTCGAAAGCGAAATTAGACGAACTGCCGGACACTTCTCCTTTGACCAAGATGGTGGCAATCAAGTTTGCTGCCATATGGCTTTTTTGATGAAAAACCGTATGGGCAGCCTCTAAACGCTTGCGAGGGTGTCCTCGCAAGCGTTTAGAGGGTCAGCAACGTGCTTGTGTAAGCACGTTGCTGACCCTATCGTGATTTAAACATTCACTGCGTTCATAGCAAGAGACGAATACAGGTCCTTTACTCAGATACAACGCATCTTCAGAAGCACTGACAACTTATATCACCACTGTCAAACCGCAACCATAATCTTTTTTTGCTAAACGTCATGGATTTAATTTGAGGTCGACTACATTTGCGTCGGACGTTAATACCATAGTGAGTCCCTGGGTGTATGGCAAATGTTGTATTTTAAAGATATAACATTCAATTTCAAGGGAATGGCTTAACGAGCGTTAGGGCATATCAACTGGCATTTTTACTTAAAAATACAATCAATATCTCCCAACGCTCGCACAAATCATTACACGATAACTCTTCTCCATTAAACTGTTCCACCCACATTTGTCTTCTAATGTATTAAATGTTTACTAAGCAGACACGTCCGCTAACGAAATTCCAAATTTCGATCACAATGGAAAATTGAAAAACCAGCCAAGTGCGAGTCGGACTCGCGCATGAAGTGTTCCGTACCGTTATCTATAAAAACGGCAAAAAAATCATGCCTGTTTTATGGGAGCCCCACTCCGACTCGCACGTAGCTGGGTTTTTATTATTTGTTGTTATAGCGGCAACAGAAATACATCATCTGTGAAAATTTCAACTGTCTAACTATCACGGTTACGATAGTGAAATACGGCCTGGTGACAGACGGACAAACAGACAGACAGCGGAGCCCTAGTAATAGGGCCCCGTTTGACCCTTTTGGTACGGAACCCTAAAAACTATTCGCCACGAGCGGGATTTCGCGATGTACGGATTCCACAGGTCACGGGTTCAAATCCCGTTCGTGGCGAATAATTTTTAAATTTTCCACGTTGATCGAAATATCTAATGTATTGTTTTTAAAGTTGTGCTTTTAATACCTTTATCTGCTGCATGTCATTAATAAGGCCTTAACCTAATAAAACACTGAATATGATTAAACAAATGACGTGTTCAAATCGAATAATGGTCCGGTATCAATACTACACTAGCCCAATCAGTAACGAAGCCGGATAACGACCAATTGAGTTGGTTCACTTCACATCGTCCAATGATCACATACCACTTCACATGGTTAATCACTATGGCATTAGAATAGAACAGTAATTACCTGTGAATAATATGTGCATTGATCGCCAACTTGGCCTTTTTCGTAAAAGTAAATAAAGAAATAAATAAAATTATTTGGTGCAAAATAGAAAGAACAATTTTTTTTGGCGCTTTTTTTTTTTTTGTTTTGATGTATTTTCTTTTCTTTGTGCCACAAATTATTATTTTTTCTTTCTTTCTTTCTTAAAAATAAACCAAAATGGATGCCACTCAGCATATGCCAATGTCAATGTATGCTTAAGGCGCTGGGTTTTAGGCTATCATCATCATCATCATCATATCAGCCGAAAGACGTCCACTGCTGGACATAGGCCTCCCCCAAAGAGTGCCAAAGTGACCGGTCCTGGGTTTATTCAGTGAAAACTGTACCGGTATGCTTCGGTCAGCTACTGTTCTAAGTACCCAAATTAATTCACCGGTGCTTGGGGATAATTCACTACCTTTGATTTAAAGTTATCCCTTTAAAGAGGGAAGATATAAAAATACAATCTCCGCAACTCAAGAGGCCGTATTCTCAAAGACAACCCAATCTAGTTGATAAACGACCGTAAGATAGGAAGAAAGGAAATACATTTTTAAAATCCCAGGGAAAAGTAAAAATCCCGAATAAAGGCCATTATCATTAAAACAACGATGGCAATAAATCAAAAGTATGAAACGTGTCTTTGGGATGGGTGCGTTAATGTTTTTATTATGTTCTGGGTCTGTGTAAGAGATTTGCCTCGAGCGTTTGGTAGATAAAAATTCATGATTATTTTGGCGTGGCTGACATACCTACTGTATTTTTGTTACGTCATCGACGGTTTTGCTGAACGTTATTTTTATGTGGAATGTATTTTTGTTACTTTACAAACAACTTATATATTATAACTGGCTTCCGCCCGCGACTTCGTCCGCGTGGACCCGGGATAAAAACTATCCTATATTTTAATCCAGGCTATAAACTATCTTCGTGCAAAATTTCATTCAAATCGGTTCAGCCGTTTAAGCGTGATTGAGTAACAAACATCCAAACATCCAAATATCTAAACTTTCGCATTTATAATATTAGTAGGATAACACGAACAAATTACTATATCCGCGAGTATGTATCTTTATACATAAAAATCTAATTTCCACATTTTCATTCAGTAAATTATGTTTTTTGTTTACAAATCATTAGCTTTTCCACTTATAAAGTCACAATCTTGAAAAGTAGAGGACCATAGAAAAATTGCATTCAGGCAAGAGCATAATTTCTAAGAAAGTTTGTACAAATAAAAGCAGTTATTTAGGCATTCTTCTAACGCTTCTCTTTCTTTACCAATTAGTTTTGTAATTAAACTTGAACTTTCTGGAAGTATGTCTATCTGGTGGGTTCTGTTATATTTATACTTTATTTCTAAAGAATCTCAAAATATTGTTTTAGACGTACGAGTATGCCTTAATTGATGTGTTTAAGTTGCACATTTGGTTGGCAAATGCTCACAAATATAATAATTAAATCAATATACCTATCTATTTTTAGCATTATCGATGTAGCTGATAAGATGGTTAAAAACTTACTCTTATCAATACTTTTAATGTGGCTTTTACCGGTTTATTCAAATGAGAAGGATTCTATGTGACGTTCCCTTTCACCAGAGTTTCCAGGTGAGGTAGAAAAAATATTTCCCCGTTTCAAACGGATGTAGGTCATAGAGTGCAATGACGAAAATTTAAAATGAGACTCGACCGAAAATGTGGATAGCGTGGCATATTAAAAATACCTGACGAGAATCTACCAGGCTCTGCAGTTCTTTTTCATGTAGAACAGCTTATTGTGGGCGGAAAATAAATTAAACTATGTTCCTTTATCACACTAGTGTAGGTATAAATCACTTTTCCTGTGATATAGGAATGATATTTTGGATTATTATTTCTTTATGAATTGTGCAAGTGCAAAAATATGGATGCATGCAAGTTACTCAATAATGTGTCCACGGCTCTTATTTCAGTGAATTAAGGTTTCGTTACATATTTACGAAAGGATCAATTCGATACATATTTTTGCACTGGACTGTACGGTCGACATCAAAGATATTTTAACGCTGTTGGACCCTACGCCTTTTTAATAAGGCGGAAAAGGTTCAAATCTCTTTGACGTCGATATAAAAATAATTTTGAATTCTATTGGTCTTCATGTAATTTTATCGAGGTCCAGTTTTATAACGATTTATTAATCAATAAGTACATAAAATGTACTAAATTACAGAAGTTATACATAAATATATTAATATACACGTATGCAGGTGTGTGAACGGATCATTATAAATTTGAGTTAAGATACGATCGACCAAATTTCAGATACATCATCATCATCATCATCATTTCAGCCTATTGCAGTCCACTGCTGGACGTAAGCCTCCCCCAGGGTTCGCCACATGGCCCGATCTCCCGTTTTCGCCATCCAGTCACCACCAGCCACTTTTTTCAGGTCGTCGGTCCATCTGGCCGCGAATTTCAGATACAATTTTAGGAATTCATTACATTTTTGACATTACTTATCGACATAAGGCCTAACGGATCTTTATAAAACTGGTTCTTAGATCGGTTAAAATGGCGACTTTTTGTAGCGCTACTAACGCGATATAGTATCGATACAGGTGGTTTTGGTTTCGTGAACCGCGCGTTTGTATCGTACAAAAAGTCGCCTTGTCTTAATCACATTGTCAAACTTACCAACGACAGCTTCATAGCCGTTTCTCGTGTATCCTAAATTGAGATGGCTTTTCCCAGAGCAGTTTTAATTTTTGCCAAAGAAGCAAATTCCATTTTTCCTTTATCAGGCGAATACCCCGCGGCCATGCAGCGCGGCGGGCAGACCTTCGCGCCCATGTCTCCAACGCACTGCCTGGTTCTGGCCGCCTGCCTGATCATCGCTCTATCCTGACACATACCCACAAATATATACATGTAAATAAAGTTTACATTACCTCTACTTCTCACATTGACGCTTAGATAAACAGCTATGAGCTGTAATGAAGCATAGTTAATGGAAGAAGTCAGAGCACATTTTTTCTATTTCATAGTGTGGGTTGTGTTATGTAATGTATAATATTAAATCCCTGAGCAAGTAGCTAAGCGCTTGTTTAGTACTGAACTGTAAATAGTGTATTATATAAGTCATCTGCGGATTATTTTTATAATTTCTACTGAAAGGAGCTTAGCGTTAAGTTGTGACTCTTAAAATGTTAAAGTTACCTTCTTTTTCAATTGTAACGATTTCGCGAAAATAAAAGCAAATTGAAACAAATATGTATGTGATCCTGTTATTAAATAGATTAGAAGCATTTGGAATATTATCAGTTGAGAGAAACAAAGATGACAGGATGTATAAAACAGCTGACAATACTATTTAAAAATGACAGAAAGTGTTTAGAAAAACTGTACATAATTTATAACGATTAAAATTATACGAATCATTCTACCTAGCTTTACTATATAATGTGGTAAGAAGTGTACATTTTTATGTAAGTTTTAGCGAATAATTTGCTGATTCAAATGATGTTGTAAATAATGTTGTATAGAAAGTAAGTACACAGGTACAGAAAAAGTTTATTTGAGTCGTATTAATATAACATGACCTTAATGTAGCTACTGACATAACATAGTGATGTAAGCATAAAATTAGACACAAAATATAAATTTTTCATTAATGGTTACTTAGCAATTAATTCTCATTTCGACTTTCCTGAATTATTATTTTGGAAACTGGATGACATTTCTTAGATAACTAGCAAGAAAGCCACTATGGTCGACAATTTACCCGTCCCAAGAAGATTCTCATTATTAATGACCTTGGTCTCAAATAACTATTTTATGTACGCCAGTTACTTAAAATATTGAAGCGCTTTTAATGACAGAAGCTGTCTTTAAACATTCGGGTTGTTTGTGTTCTACAAGTTTAGCTATCCTTGAAAATGTAAATAATTTGCCCCTTTTTAAGGGTGAAGCCACACTTATCAGCATTGAATCGCATTTTGTAATACAGTAAACGTAACTTTGTATGAGATGCGTCCGCATCAATTCACCCTTCCGCATGCGGACGCATCTGGGTCATACTCAAATTTAGGTTCGCGTCTTTCCTGTGGACACTATAAAAGTTAAGGGCTACGAAGCCTAATTTTGGTTTGGACTCTTAATCCGCATAAACAGCGTCTCCTCTTATGTCTGACTATTCGATAAAAACCTTATTTATATGTACGTGAATTTCGTTTATACACTGGGTTCACCCGAACACACTGTATAAGCAAAATTCGTCTCTCCTGTGGTCAATAATTAAGAGCTCACGTACATATAAATAAGGTTTTTATCGAATAGTAATATAGAAGAGGAGACGCTGTTTATGCGAATTAAGAGTCCAAACCAAAATTAGGCTTCCAAGCCCATAACTTTTATAATGTCCACAGGAAAGACGCGAACCTGAATTTGAGTATGACCCATCTCATACAAAGTTACGTTTACTGTATTACAAAATGCGATTCGATGCTGATAAGTGTGGCTTCACCCTAACTTTACTAAACCTGCGAACTTGGAAATGGACACTGAACTTTAGACACTAATTTGTAATGGTGTTTTATTTCCTAAAAATTAGGCTATTTAAATTACAGAATCTCGAATAATATTACCAGTTATTATTATGTCAAAAGTTTATTGTATACAGGTAAAATAATATTAAAAAAACTTGTTGTATGTATTGTATAATGATACAAAACGGTTTTGCGTACCGTTACAATATAAATTACATGTGTAATAAATATTATAAAGAAACAATAAAGTTTTAAAAAAAACACTCGCATTTCCTTTCATATTATAATGTTTTTTTATATTAACTAAAGAGTTCCTTTTGCGGATGACAGATCGGAGGCAAATTTATTCCGACAAAGAGGGCGGGCAGAACAGACACATACATTAGATTGTCAGGAAAGACGGGGAAAAGAATAAAGCATTATAGATTCATATTACTTCTGAACAACAAAAAGTTTTTGTTTACGTAGTTAGAAGAAAATACCAAAAAAGTGTTTGCTCACAGAAACGTAAATACTGTTTATAATGCCTAACCATTCCCGTTGAAGAAAGCTATACGATTGTATTTTATTTCAAGGTAATATGTGTACAAGTATCACAAACAAAATATTTTTCTACTCGTCAAGATCCTTAGAATCACATTACGAGGACCTAATTTTCAGTGTTGTACCTAAATAAAATTGGTACTCGCATGTTCGATGGAATCATTTAAGACGTTCCTGTATGGAGAACTCAAAATGAAGGTATGAACAGTTACTTATCATGTTATTTGTTCCTACATTCACGAAAAGCTAATTGTTATTTGCTTGTCAGACAACTTGGTAAATATTATCGAGACGAGGTTATTAAATGTGGGTTAGGCCCGAAATGTTTATAAGAACGCGCCTTTTTCGAAAGCGTTTATCTTTCTAGATATTTGCAAGTTCAGTATATATAATTTTTTTTTCAAGTATAATATAAATAAAGAATATACATCAAATAGCTGTAATTTTCTTTGCGAATATTAATTGCTTTATAATTCAAACTAAGAACTTATTTGTTTCCTTGACATAAAAGAGCATTGTAAATAAATGATCGTCTATGAGTCCTAAACAATTATGTCTTTACTCACAAACTATTAAACCTGTTAGCTAAAATGCCGTTACAATTCGTTTCAAAACGAATTTTAGTCAATCACTATTGACGCTTGGTCTTATGAAAAAGGGGGTTAGTATCTAAGATCAGTAGGCTGAGCAATCCCAAAGCGGCATACATGAATACGATTCATTGTATCTGTGTAACATGAAAGAGTTAGAGAAAGAAACTTTGTTCCCAGCCCAATGCGGAGGCGTTTTGGGCGGATCAATAAAACAAATGAGTGTCGCTGCAGATGCGTGCTCTAGGGTAGTAAGTACTCTCTAGACGACGTCAGACTAGACGCAAGTTTTGTTCTCATCCTACATATCTAGTACGAGGGGCACACTGAAATGATCGGGAATAGAAAAAACCGATCGAAGATGTAACTTAATTATGTTTTTTTTTTAGATTTTTAAGTATACATTATGTTGATATGAGCGCTTTTGCCAAACATAAAACATTTTATTAAGTATGTCAATGATTCAAGACTGAGGTTGACATTGAAATGATGGCAAATTTTCGTCCTTTTCGACAGTATTACAAAGTTCAAACCTCGAGCAGTCCCGGATAACGTGATATTTCAGGCTTATAGTAATAGTTTCTTAATTTGCAACTAAATATATAATATTAATGGCTTTTGACGTTTCTCACCGGAACTTTTGAAGAGTAGGTAAGTGAGCAAAAATCAACACAAGTCGCATTTCTTCTTCCTAGAAAATATGAGGGAACACAAAAGGTAACTAGCTTTCAAACACCATTTTTTAGATAACATTGCCCTTTTTAAAGTCGCACGCACACACACACACACACACACACACACACACACACACACACACACACACACAGACACACACACACACACACACACACACACACACACACACACACACACACACACACACACACACACACACGCGCGCGCGCACACATACAAATCACACTTTATATGTTCATAAGTGGTACTATTTTCAAGTTAGTTTTGTTTGTCACCCGCTTATTCTCCTTCCTTCTCGGCAAACATCTTGGGCCGAGTGGGGGCACATTAAAATTCAGCGCTGGTGGTCCATTTATGTGCCGCCAGCGGTTGCTGCATGTGCTCATTTTGCCTTTATATATCGGTTTATTGTTTAACATATTTATTTTGTAGTTTTTATGTCATTACTAGCTTCCGCCCGCGACTTCGTCTGCGTGGACTCGAGATAAAAACTATCCTATATTTTAATCCAGGCCATAAACTATATTTGCGCAACATTTCATTCAAATCGGTTGAGCCGTTTAAGCGTGATTGAGTAACAAACATCCAAACATCTAAACTTTCGCATTTATAAGATTAGTAGGATAGTAGGATGTTTTTTTTCTGGGTACCAAATTTCTCGTGTAAAAAAATTATAAGTAATTATGTTCATTGATATTTTTTATTTTAAGGCAATAAATATATTTTTCTTTCTTACTTTCTTTCTTTTTTCTAAATAGCATTGAAGTAAAAATCATCAAAAAAACAAAGCTTACCCAAGCAAAATTTTGAAATATCTCTTATAATATTAAAAAAAAAATATTGACAGTGGTATTACATAAACATCATAAACAGATTTTTTATAAAAATTTAAAAATAACAGAATTATTTGAATGGTTTAAAAAGTTAAATGTTAACTTCATAAAAGAAGATTTTCAGGTAATTTAGTCCTAAGTTATCCATTCCCGATCATTTCAGTGCGCCCCTCGTAGTACCTTAGTGTAGGTACTAGTTAGTAAAGAAAAAAATAGATAAAAGCTGACAGTCTTTACGAAGGGTACAACAATACAACGATCTGTCGCTAGAGCTGCAGCTTCTGGACGAGGAAGATTCTGCTGACGAGTTTAAGGCCGGCCGCCCACTGGACACGAATTCCTGTCGTACGTATACGTTATACGTACAATGCAGGTCGTACGAATAGAGTGCACACATTGAATACGTGAAACATGTCAGTTGATGTCAGTGATTGGCACAGAGTAGGTACTTTTCTATTGGTGATTGGTTTGGTTGACATAGATATTGTCAAATGAATAATTTACAAATTTTAGATGATTCTCTTCTAATTAGAAGACAGCGACGTCGTTCTCGCTATCGTAGAACTGAATGGGTGCGTGAAATATATTTAAAAAGTAACGAATTTGGTGAATTTCATCATATTATGGAAGATTTATATGATGAACCCATTCTGATATGATAACTAGAATCATGTTGATCCCACAAACACATATAGCTTTGAATCAAGTTAATAAATTCCTCAACATCCATTTCCTTGCTTAACTACAGTACACAAATAACGCACAAATGTATTTTTAAAATCCCTAAAAGTTCGGATTCATGCGGACGTCGTACCTACGCGTGCGTATACGTACGACCAATTCGCATCCAGTGAGCGCGCTCCCGTAGTACTTTCAAGGTCGGGATCGTTCGCACGTAGAGGTGTGTAACTCAGGAGTGAGAGATTCAAATGAACTGCATCTTTTCGTTTATGTCACTCGCTCACTCGTTCACTGAAGGATGAAACAACTCACTAACTCACTATGTCAGTTCAGTATGCGTCCTTCCCCCGCTCTACCGCTCTCAACTCAACCGAGCAAATGATGTACGAGTAGGTTGCGCTCTTCGCACTTACGAGTCGAAGCTATAAACCTATCTCACACTCGCGCGTGCACGCTTACGTTACTGATAGAAAAACATGTCAATGTGTGAGTCACTCATTTATACTTGTGTGTGGGAGTGATTTAGAGCTGTTAGGAGTCCACAGATCAACTGAGCGAGAGCTGTTAGGAGTCTATAGATGAACTGAGCGAATTGAACGAAATGAACGAAAAGATGACATGAAGATATGAATCGCTCCTTTCACTTCAGTGACACGTTTTGCGCATCTCTAACTCTTTGCGAATCGCACGGCTTCGTGCGTGTTCGGACGAGTATATTTCGTACGAAATCGTGTCCAATAGGCGGCCAGCCTAAGGACACCTTCGCGGACGACGGTTTCGAGGATTGCGCCAGAGTGCGTAAACGGAAACCGGTGCAGTATAGTATTGCTTTGCCGTAGATGGACATCCCCGTGTATAATGGCAAGACTACATGCAATATCAAACATTTATTGAACTCTTTAGTGCCATTATACATAATAACGTAAAATTAGAATCTATTCAAGTCATTAAATTAAGAAAGTTTTTAATAGGTGAGCCATTATCACTGATTGAAGGGCTTCCCATTATAGGGGTCATATGTAAATTAGGCATTACCATTCATTTGCTCTCTTCACAAATTACTTTCTAACACGCTGTATATGCTCCATACTTTAAAGTGCGACCACACGGCTGCTCAAAATACGTTAACGCACCGTAAAACGCAGCAAAATCTATGAAGATTACGTGACGCATACGACACGTCAACGCGTATACGCAGCGTCAACCACCGGTGTGGTCGCTCCTTTAATCCGTTTTTATTAAATAAAAGTGTAATTTCTATATAAAACTATTTTATTTATGTTCCTTCAGGCCCATCTAGCACAACTTGCTGCTAAGTCTCGTCGCACGCGACTCGGCGACTTCTGTCTCACTCACTCTGTGGAAATTAAAAAGAGGCGGGTAGATTTTCCCTACTCGCGCCGCGTCGCTTTGTGCTAGCCCCGCTGGAAGAGAGGATCATTGTTGACATTTAATTAATTTTTTATTTTTTGCTCCGGCTGCGACGCGTTCAGTGTATTATTTTTGTGATCAAAAAAGAATACTGTAACCGCTCGCGCCCAAATTCACCGCATCTTTCACCCCTCCAGGGGCCCCTCTCGCGCCCCGCGCCTCACCGCGCTCAACCGTCGCCCGCGCGGCAAGTAGTTAGTTAGTACCGTTCCGACAGCTGTGAAATAAAACCTTTTGAAACTGTATTATTGAGTTTTAGAATACTTATTATTAGTGTATTGTATGACAGTGATATCAGAGTATACATACATACCTAGGTACATGCATATAATCATGCTTATTTCCCGGAGGGGTAGGCAGAGATCAGGGATTTCCACTTGCTACGATCCTGACAAGCCTTACTTGCTTCATTTAGTTTCATTACATTCTTCATAAAGTACATGCTCGTCGGTGTAGGGTACTCTTAGGTAGGTACAGTATACGTTTTGCAAAAAAAACCATAGTGGTTAAATGCTTAAAATATGAAGACTATCCTCGGTGCAGTACTCCTGGTACTCTTTTCTGTATCCGCTTTCTATTATTATAAATCGATAAAAGTAGAAATAAACCTTGAGTATTTCCTTAAGGCGCCTGTTCACACGATACCATTTGTGTGGCGTTGCTGGCAACGTGATGGTTGGTAATTTGTGCGTGCGTGCGTGTTTGCCGTTGACTTGGTAATGATAACTACACGCACAATGCCTTGAGATATGAATACGAGTTAAGTCGGCCAATATTTCAGTAACTGTTATAATTCACATAATATATATACACGGTGTTCCCGGGAATTTCCGTAAACTTCGGCATATTGCAGAGTACATTCGACGACCGCTTTAGCCTAGTTGGTAGTGACCCTGCCTACGAAGCAAGAGGTCCTGGGTTCGAATCCCGGTAAGGGCATTTATTTGTGTGATGAGCACGATTATTTGTTCCTGAGTCATGGATGTTTTCTATGTATTTAAGTATTTATTTATCTATATAAGTATGTTTATCGTCGTCTAGTACCCATAGTACAAGCTTTGCTTAGTTTGGGACTAGGTCGATTTGTGTAAGATTGTCCCCTAATATTTATATTTATTTATTTATTTTACATTCACAGCAACAAATAAGCATAATCTGGGGGCACGGCAGTACCCCCGCCACGTCAAGCGCGAAGCAAACACTGCCGTACCATCCTTTACTGGAACCATTTCGCCGCATTTTCAGGCCCCTATTTGAGAACCTCTGGATAAGACCAGAACGCAGAAATTTTCGTCATCCAGTAAGCTTTTCACATACTTAAAATCCAAAATTTTAAGTAGGTCATTTAGTTCCGAAGTTAAGCGAAAGCAAAGTTTCGCATTTATGACTCTCACTCACTCACTCACTCACTCATGATCATCAAAATAGAACTAGTACTTCCCATAAACTCAGAGAGCTGAAATTTGGTACAGAGTTAGGGATTAATGCTATAATGATAATCGAAGATCTGGAGTACCTGGTGACCCTGATTAGAAAACACAAGAGCCCAATCAAATTATTAGAGATATATCTATACCGCCTTTACAAAAAATATTCAACTTGGTGGGCCGCTTCATTTGATGTCAAAAATCGAAGGTCTGAAGTATCTGATGAAGAACCCTCAGCTGGTCTCAGCTGTATTAGAGATATGGTAATGCCCCCTTCTACTATTGGTACATCAAAAAATTGATTGTCATTGCAAAAATCCAGCGTAGTGGGACACATCTTCTAACCTAAAATTAATCTGGGGGCACGACAGTGCCCCCGCCAAGTCGAGCAAAACAGCGGCACGGTCGTACCATCCCTTTCTCGAAGCAGTTCAGGCCATTTTCGACCTCAAAACTAGAAGCTTCTTAATTTTGACACTCACTGACTGACTAAGGCACTTCTAGCACACGTAGAAGCTTCAAATTAAGAATACAATTAGTGTTTAGTGTATAAATCAAGGGGACGCCAAAAAAAATGCAATTTAAGTCCAGTTTTCTAGATACACCGACTGCATAAATAATCCCATATATTTGTAATCCCATATAAACATATAGGATTACAAAGTTATATTTGCAGTAAATGGGACAACAAATCAAGAATGGGATATTGACACAATAACCAACAAAAATAAGTGAAATCCCATAAAAACCATTCCATGTAAAAAACAGGCCAAGTCTCGAAACTCTTCCACCACAAAAAGTTGTGATATATTTGGTAGTACCAAGTCTCAGGCATACTTATTATTTTTTATTTGCTAGTTAAATCAAATTTTGTGACTTGGCAATCACACATTAGTTACTACATAGTTTTAGGTATGCAAAAATCCATAAATGCAGTAAAGTTGTGTGATTGCCAAGTTGCAGAATTTTAGTTAGATAGCAAATAAAGAATAATGAGAATGCCTGAGACTTGGTACTACCAAATATCTCACAACTTTTTGCGGTGGAAGAGTTTCGAGACTTGGCCTCTTTTTTACATGGAATGTTTTTTATGGGATTACTTATTACTTGAAAAAAAATTATTTTTTACATAATAATTGAATGTAGCATTAACAGTGGTTAAAGCTGCAAATCTGACTAAATTAAAATATTGAATATCTTGATAACAGTAAGAGAAGGTACTACTTTCTTGGAGAAATTAACTTTATTTGATCTAACCTATGCCCCCTTGCAATTAACGGAAATTGAAGAAAAAAAACGTAGTATATAGATGCTATGGGACAAAGTTATACAAATCGAACCATAGTGTTTTTCCTTGTTTTACCGACAAACATTTATCGATTCTTCATTCCCCTTCAACATGTAGCCTACCTAAAAAGTAAGGAAAAACTTCTGGGAAAAATCATTGACATAAAAATTCGGCGAAACAATGCATTGTGGAACGTTTGTCAGTAAAAACATGAATCAAATAGACGTTATGTCTATTTGACAAAAAAAATGATGTTAACAACAGGCAGTCTTATCGCTAAAGAGCAATCTCTTCCAGACAACCAGATTTATTATGATAATTCTGATATCGTCCTCCTGCCTCTATGCATTCCTATGGCACTTTGAACGATACATTGACGCCTGTGCCCCAAAAAGCTAGGCAGATCAATTGATAACATTTCATATTTTCAATGGGTTATTTTATGTTCTAGATCGATAGAAAACGAGATTTTAACGTACACGTGTTTTTTCAATTCTCTTGAATCCTAATTTATATAATAAAATATTAAATCTAAAAATAGCTAATTCCTAAAGGTCGGTAAATGAGTAAGTAACAGCCATAAGAATGACGTCACACTTCCGGTTTATACATTTTAGCGATTTTCTTCAAATCGAGTGGGAAAAAAAATCGGGAAACAAGTGTATTACATTCAGATAACATATAAATTTACTCAAATGGTTTTCGATTTAGGTATCATAAAATATTTTGAAATGTTGTGTATTTACAGAGCCACTTCTAGCAACTGCGAGCTTAAACACGGTAATGTGATGTTACAGTGATAGGTTTGCTAGTATATCACTCACAAACAGCTCAACCCGAAACCGTAGTCCACTTTCACGACGACACCCACGGGAAGAAAGGTGGTGGTGGCACCTCACCCCACACGTGTAAACCCACTCCATATCCAATATCTGATAAATATAAATAAATATTAGGGGGCAATCTTACACAAATCGAACTAGATAGGGCTAGTTCGATTTGTGTAAGATTGCCCCCTAATAAGCTTAATAAGGCTTGTGTTATGGGTACTAGACGACGATATATTGAATAGATACAAATACTTAAAAACATAGAAACAACCAAGACCCAGAAACAAATATTCATGCTCATCACACAAATAGTATTCGAACCCAGGACCATCAACTTCGTAGGCAGCGTTACTACCTACTGGGCGAAGCAGTCGTCATAATTATTTAATTAGTGCTAATATACGAAACTTTAGATTACCTATCATGAACTGAAAGGAGTTTAAGAGTCCGCAGTAAGCTCGGCCGAATTTCACCTTCCCACACAAACGTAGTTACGCTCTCATTTTAAAACTACCTGTTGGATTGTGACGAAACTTTGCATATAGAATGACATGAGTTATATCTATGTCGGTAATTAGTTTACATGGTTCCAGTTTATAAAACAAACAAAATACAGAAAAAACAAGATTTGTATGAAAAACTAAAATTCGCTGTATTTTTACTATGGTATCTGAAGCTACATAAACTAATTACAGACATAGATATACCTCATGTCATTGTATATGCAAAGTTTCGTTACAATCCAACGCGTAGTTTTAAAATTAGAGCGTTACTAAGTTTGTATGGAGAATCGAGCTTACTGCGGACTCTTAAGTAACCGTTGCTTAGTACTAAGTAACCAGTCACTCTGAGATCCGCCACTTGTAGAGGAGATTCGAGAAAATCTACCCTATCGCTGAGCGTAAGTAAGTGAGTTAGACGCACAAAATGGTTATCTAGACGACTTATGCCGTGGTGCAGGTAAAAGATTGAAGCGGAGCTCGTAGTTTCCGAACAGAATATCTTCGTCATCATCATTACCATATCAGCCGCAAGACGTCCACTGCTGGACATATGCCTCCCCCAAAGAGTGCCACAATGACCGGTCCTGCGCCACCCGCATCTAGCGGAGTCTCGCGAGCTTTTGTTACGACATTGCATTAACTTTCTCTTTAGCTTGGTCCATAATCGCACGTCTTGGTCTTCCCCTGCCTCTCCTTCCTCCTTCTAGCTTTCCTTCAAGTGTAGTTTCTTATGTAATTTTCATGTCGTATCAGGTGGCTTTACATATTTTCCCCTCCTGTTTCATAATATCTTATACAGAGGGAATTATATTTGATCAACTCATTGCTTGAAGTAGCTATATTGCGTTGTTACCGGACTTTTTTCGAACGGACGAACGAAGCGAGCGACCTTTTTAACCCCCGATGCAAAGAGAGGGATGTTATAAGTTTCACGTATCTGTGTATCGGTGTACCTGTCTGTGGTATCGTAGCTCCCAAACGGATGGACCGATTTCAATGCGGTTTTTTTATTTCTAATGCTGATGTGATCCCGAGTTTTCATAACCATGTTTCATGAAAATCTGTTCAGCCATTCTTGAGATATTGGACTTTGAAATGAACATTTCGGGGGTTTTTCAACTTTTTTAAGTTGTAGTTATTTTTGTTTCACCTTGGGCCAAAATTATTTCGTATATCCGGCATCTATCGGGCTGTTCTCCTCCACATCAAATTTTCTTAGGTTTTTGAAGTGAATACTTCTTTATCGGCGCTGTGCACTTTTTGTGATAGGGAAAACCTGTTTAACTCGCCACAGGTCACGTGACCGTAAGATTCGTAAGACGTGAGATTCGAGACAGGTCACGTAACCGTAAGACGGACACGTGACCTGATCGAAAAACTGTTACAATGTCGTTGAGTTTTCACTTCTGCCGGCACTCCCGGAGTGAAACCCGGTTTTTTTTAAATACAATGACGGTGGCAAACAAGCGTACGGCCCACCTGATGGTAAGCGGACACCGCAGCATATAGACGCATGCAACTCCAAAGGAGTAACATGGGCGTTGCCGACCCTTGTTTGAGGATTCGCCGTGTTGACAGCTGAAGGAACAAATTCCCTCGCTCTCAACACAACGCATCCTCGGGAGCTCTGGCGACCTCGCTCACCTCCAGGAACACAACACTACTACAGACAGAGCAATTAGCAGTGTAATTATGGCTGTGGTCTTCTGCAAGGCGGAGGTACTTCCCCAGTTGGGCTGCTCCAAATTCGAGCAGAATGACATTTCACTGTGCCCTACCTCACCAAGAAATCAATCGATATTTATATAGGTTCAATATTTATATAAGTTTTGATGTCTAACAACGTTTTAGAAAAAAAGATAACAGGCTCGCGAGTTTTAAAGCTCACAGAGCCACTTGTTATGATTATTATTTTAATCAAAGTACTCACTGAATCTAATACACTTTTTCTGCAGAACTGTATAACAGTTTGCCTGCAGGTACGATTTTTTACAAAAAAATACTTAGTTATCTACCCATTTACAGAACACATTAGCAGAGCAAATCAGCTCAATAGGATGCCCACAATTAGCTGAAATGGTCGCAAATTTTGAAGGGCAACTTACTTACCAACAGTGCAAGTTAAACAAAAGCATGTAAAACACGAATAACGTTCTTAGTGACTACATTCCGCTTCAGTGCATGCCTTGCTCGTAGACTCTTTACGAAGGCGTAAGCTCACGTGCCATCGGAAAGTCATGAATTTTCTCCCCTTTTTCATTTAAGAGAGTTAAAATATGTTCAGATAAATTCTAGTCATGCCCGGTCTCGAACTAGAAAGTTGTCAATTTCAAATGAATTGAAAATGTACGTTGTAAACCGTGTGAAATATACTCGATGCGACAGACTGAGTCAAAAATAGCTCAGATAAACATTCACTTAGATGTATAACTTAGAAGACAAGTTTTATAGCACCTAAAGGTAGGTACAGAAGGTTCACTGCCTAAGTGATGACTGAGATAGGGTTGTTAACGTGTGGTACTATATAACTGAACATCCAAAATGATAACTATTTAAGTTCCTATTTTTGCTATAGAAATCATCATAAAATTTTGGCAATAATATGATATGATAATAAAATAATACAGTAGCCGAGAAGTCAGGGTTAAGTAAAAAAATAATGGAATACTGGTTAAGTTTTTAAAACAATCTTATTTTGGAATGGGATTATTTCTTTCGTCGCGTTAGCAAAATGTTGTAAAATTGAAATTCATAGTGCGATCAATGAAAGTATGTTCTTACTACATAAAACGGAACGTAAAAGCAATACGCTGTAACAGCCCTTGTTAGACCTCCACAGGAGGTTACCATAGACAAACATTGTTTCGCGTCAAATTGACCGTAGCATAGGCCTGGTCCTAATAGTCCTTAAAATTGTAACGGAGAGAATTTTTTCATTCGGATTTAAGCCATGTCAGTTTGACATAATGTGCCATGTCATACACTAGTGAAGCGACGAGGACTTTACTTTATCTAGTAACAGTAAGGACCTAGTTCGTTTTATCTACGACGACACGCCTATCTTCTTATCTTTAAGTGCATGTTACATGGTGTTTTGTCTAAAATGTAGTTAACTGTGGAGCTTTTTCCTAATGAGAAAAGCAGATAAGTGCCTAAAAAAGGCCAATTTGGCGGAGCGGTTTAGGTATTATTCTGCTTAACCGAGAGCTAACTATTAATGTCGCTCAGATTTCCTGACTTGTCTGTATACTGTCAGTATTAATTGACTAACAAATGAAAGTTCAAGATACCGCGCCGGCTTCATGACACCAAGCACATTATAAGGTGTAAAGTTTAGCTGCAGACAATTAACGTTACAAATTTCTAGCGTTGCATTTTAAGCTGGATGTAATAGTATATTACGTAATGGAATTAAGTTGTTAATGTAACATTTTCAGTCCCGGAAACAGAATGGTAAGCTGGTTAATGAGCTGATCAAAATTTTAAGGAGGTACTTTACGACGACTAATGCGGTGCGCATTAATGTATAGATCCTATTTCAATTCTATTTCAGAATATAATAATTATATTGTATTATAATCAAATGATTAAACTATATATTACAAATATGTCTATGATAATAATAAAATGACTAATTTCGTGTTAAATAAATAAAATCACAGTTGATAAATAGTTAAAACGAATATAACTAATAAGTAGATGTATTAAGACATTACTTTGTTTGCTTCACAATGAGATATTTTTGAAATTGTTTCCTGAGAATGTGTTTTTTAAGTAGTTGTTTTCCAATTTATGCGAGGCAATCATTTATTTATTTTCGTAACTCTTCACAAATCCATTTTTTCAGAACAGTAATTGACCTCATTCTTTTTTTTTTTTTGTACTTATACAAAAGCATTTCCGCCTACTCGGGATTGTGCAAAATCGCACTTTTTCGTAATACGAATTCAGAACATTCATTATTTAGTGCAGAAGCCAAACGCATGTGGTCACAAGTACAGCCTGATGTAAAGGACAGCTTTTGTGTAAAAACTGCAAAAGGGAAGAAATGTTTGTGTGAAATTGAAGAAAATGGTGAATTGTTTTTGTGCAGAATATTGTGTTTCTGTAAAGTTGCATAATTTTTATTCTTACAAGTCAATATTGAAACACGATTCTGTGTATTTTTAGCAAACACACATTCATGCTGTATTGTGATTTGCGGAAGATCTGAAATAGTTATTAAGGATAAGAGTGGGTCCATAATAGTGCCTAGCGGGGTTAGCACAACTCGCCGCACTGCGACGCGAGTCGAGAAAGGTCTACCATCCTCTTTCTAATTTGCAAGGTGAGAGTGAGACAGGAGACGCTAAGTCGCGCGCGAAGCGACTAAGCAGCAAGTTGTGCTAGAAGTACTCATATTATACTCCCTTTGTGTCATTACTTACGTAAGATTCGTTTTGTTAATTTAAAACTAAAAAGTAAAAGAACTGCCTTCCATTGAGGTTATTCAGTAGAAGGGTTACTTTTCGTAGTAACTGGACGCACATTGTGGATCCGTGACTTACTGTTTATATTCTGTGTCGTAAGTCTGATATAATGACCCCATCTACTACTTTTGCCCGAGCCTATTTCCTTATACTGGCGGCGTTTCACCAAATTGGCCGCGTGACTTGCTATACCAGGCGTCGACTAAGGATTGCGATACACACAGAACAAAGGGGTAAATAAATAAAATAGAGAGATACCCAATCATTTCGTACATACACGGGCAAAAATATATGTACTTCATTCTACTGCGCTCAACGCTCATAATTGAATGTTGATAGTACAAATGTTTTGATTTCTACATTAGCTTTATGGAGTTGACTGTGGTGTTCCTTTAAATGCTTTTCCTTTTAATGCGTTCCTTTGAATATCTGCGCAAATCAAAAAGGGTCAGTCAAATCGTGGCTAACACAAATTCGCTTACATTATGTTAGCTGAACATAAAGTGTTCAAGTTGAACTAAAGATACGACTTAAAAACTACATCTTATAGCAGGGCATTTTTAAAAATTCGTGTACCCAATAAGCGTGAGTTGTTAAATAAAAATTAAGTGAGTGTCAGTTTTGTGACGACAATTAAGTATGCAGTTTGTATACAAATTAACTTTTTCTTTTCAATTTATAAATGCTATGCATTTACACGTTTTTTACATGTGAAACAAGTTCAATTTCACATAATTGGAATGCTTCATTGTCGTCACAAAACTGACACCGAGTTAATTTTTATTTAACAACTCACGCTAATTGGGTACACGAATTTTTAAAAATGCCCAGCACCGTATGTACTAGGCATAAAAATGTGCGCTTCTAAACCGGGACCAGAGGCAGTTTTAGATGCAGTGAGTGACCTACACTGCAACGCTGGTTTTCATTCAGACCCTTAGAAATATTATAAACTCGTTATATATGCTAAAAATAGAATGAGTACGTATGTACCCATATTTGGAATATATATTATAAGAGTAATGTTGTGTGTGTTAAACTGGCTTGGTTGCACTTATGTGCACAAGATAATCATATATATAAAAGTATAATTTGGTTACTAGTTTATTTATTCGCAAATTACTAATTCTTAGAATCAACAATAAAACGCAAACGGACAAAGAATATAGTACCTACACATAATATTTACATACACAAAAATAAATACATTTAAATAAAATAAAAGAAAATACTAGATACCGTTCCTAAGGGTCGCGTGTTTGTGGATCACCCTTCGGCCGAGAATCGCGCCAATTTTTTTTTTATAAGTATGTTTTGAAATGAAACGTCTCTCAGGCATCAGAGATTGATTGATTACTACTTTATTCACTCATAAAAAATACATCTGGGAACGTTAGTCTGACGGAACACTGATTTGTGTCCGGAAAATATTCAAAAGTTTTTAAGCATGCACTAAAAATGTTATATTCGTTTAAAAAAAATTAAACGAAGAGATACTAGAATATTTTTATTTTCTGTGAACACACCTGACTGGTGTGCCCTAGACCTAACCTTGTGTTCGAGGTCAAAGCTATACCATAAACCGATACGAACCCGCCCTTCCGCAGTGTAAGTTGTTAGCTTAAGAATGAACTTACTACTTAGGGAATACGACGGATTTTATATAAATAGACATTTGTCTATATTTTTTATAGTGGGGGTTGAACAATATTACTGGCCCACTTATAGTCGGTGACTTACAAATGGCAATATGAAGAATTGTCTACTGACGACCTACCCTCTTGTGTAAGGATCGTAGTCAGCATCAAAGTTGCATCTGGAGTAGCTGGTCTTCCTCCACCGGTCACCGTCCTGTAGTGTAATTCTTTAAACCTATTATTTACTAACTGATGCCGCGTGGTTATAGGAAAACGTAACATATTGAATTTTCCCGTGGGAATTAGATGTTTTCCCGCTGGAAAAAGTAGCCCATGTCACTCTCCAGCTTCTATACTATCTCCATACAAAAAATCACATCATACGACACTCCGTTGCGACGTGAAAGAAGGACAAACAAACACACACACTTTCGCATTTACTTATAATATTAGTAAGGATTAAGTGACGACGTCGTACGCCTTCGACTCACTGATCACCTCCACTCTCATCTCAATATTAAAATAAATAAACAATAGTAAAATAATAATAATAATCACAAGAATAATTTATTGAACAACCCTAATGCTAATTAAGATTGTGATTGCGTATTAATACCATAGTACATAAGCCTGGACTAGGATGATCCTGTGTCTCAGACCAAGATAATAAATATAAACGAACTAGCTTCCGCCCGCGACTTCGTCTGCGTGGACTCGAGATAAAAACTATCCTATATTTTAATCCAGGCTATAAACTATCTTCGTGCAAAATTTCATTCAAATCGGTTCAGCCGTTTAAGCGTGATTGAGTAACAAACATCCAAACATCTAAACTTTCGCATTTATAATATTAGTAGGACTAGCTTCCGCCCGCGACTTAGTCCGCGTGGACCCGGGATAAAAACTATCCTATATTTTAATCCAGGCTATAAATTATCTTCGTGCTAAATTTCATTCAAATCGGTTCAGCCGTTTAAGCGTGATTGAGTAACAAACATCTAAACATCTAAACTTTCGCATTTATAATATTAGTAGGATTAGTGCAATCTGTGGCCAAGAAAGGTAGGTATATTATAATTTCGTTCATTTGAAATGCAAAAATTTAAAGCCATGTTCTGTCGTATACCATATATCAAAAACGTAATGAAATCATAGCGTGAGCAAGCTGTATATAGTCGAATTAATTTTTGTTTGTCTTGTTATTAATTGAAGTATTTTTTTTTTTACATTTTTAGTTTCACTAAAGAGATTATTTGGTTTCTAAGCTGCTTAATCAGGATATTGCAACAATCTGTATTAATTAAATGTGCTTGTTTTTAATATCTTTTCCCGCTTTCGGAAATAAAAGCTATCGAATCCTAATACGATTTAGATAACCTTTACGTCACCTTTGCAATTAGTACATTTTTGTCAGCAGATCAGACGGTAAGGTAGGTAAGGTAGCAAGTTTTAGAAAAACTCCACCACAAACGGTTCAAAATAATTTTACTGGCTTTGCCAAAAAATTATAATATTTAGGCTCAAAATTGCGGCTTGTATCTTTTCTTGAATATCACCACGAAATACCTCAAAATAGGTCCGTTTGGTCGCTTTAAATGATTGTTATAATGATGACTATTATATGTTATGATAATGACTATTATACAATTAAGCTTTTCATATACTAGTAAATTGTTAATAAAAAAATACAGATAAAAATCAAATATGGCTCTGAGCCGGATTTGAATCGACGACCACAGGCATTCATGGCCCGTTGCTACTAACCATCTAAGCTATCGGAACAATCTGTCTCGGGCAATAAATCTTTCAATCACTTTCTTCTTACAACGCCTTAGGGAGGCGAAATTTATAAATTTCGTTTGCAGCGTTACTGTTCAATACAAAATTAATTTAACAATTTGTTGTTTACATAACAGAATGTGTCGATTTTTTCTAAATTCTCTTTCGTCTCCGTAAACCGAAAAATCTATGAATTGTATTCTATAAGTATATATATGTGTTTTGTCATTTCATGCTGAAAAGTTACATCTATTTTGGATTTTCTAAAGAGGCTGGTTACTGATTCAAAACTCAAAACTCGACAAAAAAAATACGGGATCAATGACCTGCGCCTGAGATAGTGCCTGAGAAACAGGCAAGCGTCAGTAAAAGAAAAAAAATATATGCCATACTATGTACCAGTAACGAAGCTAAGACGGAACCAAAAAACTAAAAAGCAGAATGCAATTGTTTAATTAAACAACTTCTCTGACAGTAATAAAACTATGGTTACTTCTTTAGGCGGCAGCGCAATGCAGTGTAATAAAATCTGGTTTCATTGTTATTGTTAGAGTTTCGCTTCATAAATGAAAGTTGGTTTGGTTTGAAAGAGTAATAGATGTCAAAGTTTGTAAATTGAGATTATGAGTTATGCGGTTGAAACTATCGTAGAAGTTTTTTTATAGAAATCCGTCTAATGATAGGGAGTCAATTAGGAAACTATTATTCAAATGCAAACATTTATGTTATCCTTATAATTTTACGACTGAGTGTAGTATTTGAAGAAATATAGTATTTGGGTCATCCTCGGAATAAATCTGGTAAAAAGATGCAACACTTAATCATGATCGTTCATTAAACATATTTTAGCTGTAATGTCGTTAAAAATCGTTAGTATGTACATATTTTGGCATAAGTGTTGGCGAAGATGAGATAAAACACATTTTACTTAACAGTTATTAAGTTTTATGAATATATTTACTGAAGAGGCACTTGAATTTTGGAATTATTACATTGCTTTTTTTTCAACGATAAAAAAGCGCGCGTACAATTATTTCAAAGATATTAATGAGCCATATAAATAATCTTTTCAAGCCCATTTTTGCCCGACCACGGCAGAGCCGAAGGGAAAAGATATTTTAGCAGTTTGTATTCACGTGGGTTCCACCGTAGCGTTTAAGAGTCCGCAGTAAGATCGGCCGAATTTCACCTTCCCATACAAACGGAGATTCGTTCTCATTTTAAAACTACGAGGGATTGTGACGAAACTTTGCAAACACAATAACATGAGGTATATCTATGCCTGTAATTAGTTTATTATGGTTCTAGTTTATAAAACAAACAAAATACAGCAAGAACAAGTTTTGTATGAAAAACTTATTTGCTGTTTTTTTTTCACCATGGTATCTAAAGCTACAAAAACTAATTACAGACCTGGATATACCTCATGTCATTGTACATGCTAAGTTTCGTTACAATCCAATACGTAGTTTTAAAAGCGTAACCACGTTTGTATGGAGAATCGAGCTTACTGCGGAATTGACTGGACTGAATTTAGACATATTATTATGAGGTTTCAATCGATTAGAAAATATGGTCATGGTGACACAAGCTACCTTTTGTATTAAAATAATACTGACTACATGGCGTATTTTTTTATAATCGATAACCATAATTCATTGAGTTTTATAATATTAAATATCTGAATTCCTTCTTAAACACATCCACCTCTAAGATAATTTAAAGTTAACTCCACAAACAAAGCAAAGAATAAGTTATAATAAGCCTTAAATGGGCGCAAAATTGTCGTTCCACAGGCTCTGTTGAACAACAATTATTTCAAATGCTAATTTCCATATTAACGTTGTTTTCATTCTACCATAATTTGAAAGCTTAATATTTCGTTGGCAGTTCACCTTTAACACATCGGTTGGAATTACCTTTATCAATTAAGTTATTTTAATTAGACATTCAAACATAATTAATTTTTACAAGCTTTTATTTACTTTCACCTGTCCCGTTGTCTGTCTGTAATCAAATCTTGCAAGTTAAATTTGATCCACTTCCCGGTTTCCGATTGAGCTGATTGAATTTTGCATGCATGTATTAATCGCGTGACAACGCAATATTATGATGACGTGGAGCTGATCTGATGATGGAGCTGGAAGGTGGCCATAGGAACTCCGTAATAAAACCACATAACCCTATCGAGTTTGGACTCGTTAGAATCGTCTCAATGAGTAGTTGATGACGGTATAGAGAAAAGTACAGTCAGCAAAAAAGCTTGTACCAAAAATGAATTTTTTGACAGAAACTTATTTACAAATGCAAATTTTTGTGTCTCGGTTTGTCTGTTTGTTATTTCCACTCATTTGCTCAAAGGTTAGCTGGAAGAAATCCCTCTCAGGGATAAGCTCGCCTTTGTACATGTATTTTCTGTTCCAGTAATAATTCTGTTGTTGTTGTGTTCTGTTTCATGTACAATAAAGAATTTACATACATACATACATACATACAAATTAGTTAATTTTACAAATCAATTTTTGAACAGATAATCACTTTTTTTTTCAATAACGTTTTGCTAACATTCTCTTTACAAATGTTCAGTAAATAATTATTTTTAGTTTTTGGTCATAATTTTTTTTAAGTGATAAAATGAGGTAAGTTTCTTTCATCATCCTCATATAGTCAGCCTATATCCGTCCCACTGTTGGGCACGGGCCTCGCCTCGTGAATGAGAGCAAACGGGCAGTAGTCCCCACGCTAGCCCAGTGCGGTTTGGGGACTTTACATACATCTTCGAATTTCTACTCAAATGTATGCAAACGCTAACGGTAAATATCAAATGATATTACATACATGATTTCCGAAAAAACTCATTGGTACGAGCCGGGATTCGAACACACGACCGCCGTTTGACAGCGGCATGCTTGAACCGTTAGGCCGCCGTAAGTAACCGCCGCACCGTAATAGGTTTTGTTTAACAATAGACCGTGTGCCCACTCCCAATAAATGCATGGCAGTAGGTCGAGAAAGTTGTGCTGAGCGCAAAAAAAAAATTAGCCGAAAGTTTGAAAATCCCTTACTTCCGGTAAAAATTTGTATGGGTAGGTTGTTGTATTTACGTCATGTGACAACAGTGCGAGACATTTGGCATCATTTAGCCCTTTAATCGTATAGTAAAGCTAAGTCTGTCAGTCCTGAAACGGCCGGAAGTACTTGGCAGACGGCGTCAATGTTGCCAACTTCAGCGAAAGGAATGAATGACCGTGATAAAACGATCAACAGCCCGCCTGTTTTCGGCCGGACGTGTGGACGTCATCATCACCAAAACAAGTAAAATCAAAACATTTTTCGAAAAACCTGATTGCTTTTTTACAAATTTTATAGCTTATATCACCTACGCTTAAGAGGAATCCAACGACACCTCAAATGTCGAAATTCGTCAAACAGTTTAGGCTGCAGTGCGTGCCAAAGAATATGACAAACACATACATAAGCTCGAAAAACATCGGCAGGCAGGTAAAGATCGCGGGAGTCCGCTGGAAGCGGGTGGCGCAGGACCTGTCATTGCGGCAGTCTCTGTGGGAGGCCTATGTCTAGCTAGGCCTGCAAAATACTTCGATTGGCAACCACAGTTGCCACCATCAGTTAAGGGGTCTGTGAAATTGGCAACTGTGGATGCCACAAGCAAGTGAGTAGTTAACGAACTTGCTGTCAAAATTTCACGACAATCGGTTGAGGAATGCGACCTGTAGAGGAAAACAAAAAAAAATGGCCAAAACTTCTGACAGAAAGAACAAAGCGAACGAAGCTCAGTTTGTCATACTTCTGACAGACTGAGCTTCGTATGCTTTGTTCTCTATTTCAATAATATGATTTTAACTTAATGCTGACAAATGCGTATATTAAAGGCATTTGTTTTAGAGTTTACAAAAGGCTTTATACGACTGTTCTAACTACAACATCACTACTTATCATACTTTAAATAGTGGGTTTAGTGTTAAACCTTTAAATGAAATGGTGTCAAGTCTATAATATACTAGTCTCGAGAAGTCTATTATCCCTTTTTCGGCTAAGACTAGGCATAGTTAACACTTCTATTAACGCTAATGAACTAATTTCTGTCGCAAAATCAATGTGTTCATCTATTTTGGACCCTAACAGCATTGAAATAAGGTCGGAAAGCAGCGTTTTTACCCACCTGCCTCAGAAGGAAGATTGTGTTATTCGGGCGTATGTTTCTTGTTTGTATGTATGTGGACAAAAAAAACGGGCTACAGTCCAAACGGCTTCATGAATCTCGACTTTGCTAATTAAGCTTTAGCGGGTGACTACTAGGTTGGTACAATTACTTTATAATAGTGTTTGGCACAATGTTCAGTAATTACTTGAAGATAATGTTCGCTCACACGTAAGGAAAATATTATAAATGTTATGTTTTATTAAAAACAAAATGTAAAAAAAAACTAGAGACAAAACTACAAAGCTTAGTCTTATTTGGATAACGAAGGGGTTTACGCTAGAAAACACGTTGAGGGGTTCGTTACTAATAACAATAAGCAGTCAACCGTAAAAATGCCAAGTGCCCGCTATCCAAAAACTGTAAAAACAATTTCCATTCCAAAACCAATACGCTTTCAAAAACGCGAACAACAAAATAACACCATCACACAAACCGGTACCAATAAAAGCGAACCCTACCGCTGCCCACGTCCCGGCTGATTGAACCAGCACGTTTGATTACCGAATAGCGATTAACCAAATCGCACGGAAGAACCCCGCCAATCAGGCCTCACGTACACTGACTATATATCCAGTTGGGATCAGAGCAACTTTATACCAGTAGTCCGTAACAACCCGGATTACAACTTCATTGATTGCCGCAAGTTTGAGCCGTAGTGTTATGGATTCTATTATTGACAGCTGCGCATTGATAGTCGGTTCTGCCAGAGATTGTATTGTACGCTAAAGCCTTTGTGACGCTTAAGCTCTAACTGTATGTAATTATTAATTTCGGGTGTATGAATATGTTTGTGCTGACGATAGACAATCGATCATTGTCGATACATGAATAACCTATTCTAATAATGGTAATAAATTGAGTTTGTTCATGGAGAAACGGTAGCATAAAGGTCTGACACCAGAGTCATTGTTAATGAAATTAATATAATAAATCTTTATTACAGAATTGGATTGACACTCTAGTTCCTTGTAACAAATACAAGAGAAAGAATCAGGAATTATAAACAAAACCATTATAACATTTTTAATAAACGGGACTTAATCGCATATAATTAAGAGTCCGCAGTAAGCAGCTTACTACTTACTTACTATGGGAAGGTGAAATTCGGCGGAGCTTACTGTAAGCTCCGCCGAATTTCACCTTCCCATACAAACGTAGTTACGCTCTCATTTTAAAACTACGTGTTGGATTGTGACGAAACTTTGCATATAGAATGATAGGAGGTATATCTATGTCCGTAATTAGTTAAATATGGTTCCAGTTTATAAAACAAACGAAATACAGCAAAAACAAGTTTTAACTTAAATTCGTTGTATTTTTTTACTATGGTATCTGAAGCTACATAAACTAATTAAGGACCAGATATACCTCATGTCATTGTACATGCAAAGTTTTGTTACACTCCAATACTTAGTTTTAAAATGAGAGCGTAACTACGTTTGTATGGAGAATCGAGCTTACTGCGGACTCTTAACTTAATTATTTACCTCACTGAGGTTCCCGACGTTACGGACTTTTCGCAACATCCATGTTCACAGGACAACTGGCTTGAGCGGGTATCAACATCTTCTTGCTGCGCGGGTTTTCCGAACTACCCGCATTTGGTATTTATTAACCAAGTGTACACTAGGGTTGTCACCCGGCCGACACACAACACTAATAATGTCCGGTATTATAACGGACGATGTTTTCAGTGAGGTAAATCAATATGAAACCGTTATAAATCTAGATATTGTAAGTTTTGCATCGTTTTAATTAATAGTACTAATGGTGTTAAATGTATAGTAAAAGGACTTCACAAATTCACAAATTTGACTGATATAATGTATCTTAATGGGTTACCTATCATAAACTCGAAAATCGAAATTCCGAATATTAAAATCCCGAAAACGCTTCCCTTTTTATTAGTTGCCCGAATTTTTGTTTGCCCGAAATTTCATTTGCCATATTATTATTTTCCCAATATTCAGTTCGTTGCAATTTTATTTCGCTTACGATTCGAATAGACACTTATTAAAATTCCGAAGGATCATTTGCCAACTAGTTTTAAGTGCCGAAAAGTATTAAGTCCGAAATATTATTATCCCGCTATATCAAAAGATCGAAATTGTAGCATGTCGATGCAAATCAAACCTAATCTAACCGCCAGCGTGTCGACGTCACCCCGCTCCGCGGGGTGCCTATTTCCGCTCTAAGGGACAGAAGCTAACCCTAACCTAACCTACAAATAATACCATTGTTAAGATCATTTCTTGTTTTGTACTGCGTGGAGCTTCGCCCCCCCGAGCCCCCCTTTTTGCGCGTTTTGGGAGCTCGTGCAGCACTCTAGTTGTTATAATGTTTGAACCTAATCTAAGCCCCATTTCTATCAATTGGTTATTTTTTAAGGTCACAGTTTTAAATGTAACCTAACCCATTTATTAGTCAAAGTTTACTTTCGCATTGCATTTTTAAAATGCACTTCTGTAGGGTTTTTGCATATCTGAATGTTTTTTTAATCGTGGCGGTAAAATGATATTAGGGAAAATGAGATTTCGATTTTACGTAGCATAGGAGTTATGAAAAGGTGGTTAACAATTCGGTTGTCAAATAATAAAGTTGGCAATCGTTCTTCGGGTTATTGAGTTTCGGGAAAACGATAATGTGGGAAAACAAACTAGCGACATTTAAAAAGTATGGTAAATAAAGTATATGGATTATAAGAATTCGGTCAACCGTTTTCGGACAAGTGAAAATCGGGCAAGTGTTTTTCGAAACTTCGATAGGTTACCCATTAACAGAGTAAGTAAAAAATAGTACAATTTTCAACTTTCAATGGCCAATCAGTGATCATTACTATCGCTCATCATATCAGCTTTTGTACGTCCCACTGCTGGGCACAGGGCTGTTATTCGCTAAGCGTTAATGCGGCTCACCCCGCCGTTCACCCGTCACGAAACTAGACCTCTACCTACGCTTGGTTACTACGCATCGCGGTGTCAAGATATATTTGTGGGTGAGCGTTGAGGTGAGCTTAAAAAAAGTTACAGAATAGGGGGGCTGGCCTCTTGTGCGCGAGAGGGAATGGTCAGTACGTCTATCATGAGACGGCCGCGATATACTCTCGATTTTTCTGGCACTATACCTCTTGTGGAATGGAATAAGCGGTTCTGGAGGTTGCCTATTACATACAGACTTACAAACATTTTACAAATCTACAATAAAATAAATAAATAAATATTAGAGGACAATCTTACGCAAATCGATCTAGTCCCAAACTAAGTAAAGCCTGTACTATGGGTACTAGATGACGATAAACATACTTATATAGATAAATAAATACTTAAATACATAGAAAACATCCATGACTCGGGAACAAATATTCGTGCTCGTCACACAAATAAATGCCCTTACCGGGATTCGAACCCAGGACCTCTTGCTTCGTAGGCAGGGTCACTACCAACAAGGCTAAAGTGGTCGTCAACAAAAAAAAAAACACAATCTCACAAACTTTTTCTGTTTGTAATGTTAGTGTAGAAAAACAATAAATATAATGTGTATTATGTTGTACCTCTTATAGCGACGGTATTGGACGAATTTCAGTATTGATGAAATAATACACTTAGAAAAGTTAAAAAACCCCTGACATTTTCATTTCAAAGTCCAATATCTCAAAAACAGCTGAACAGATTTTCATTAAGGATGGCTAGGAACACTCGGGATCACATCAGCTTTCGAATTTTAAAAAAACCGCCAACAAATCGGTCCATCCGTTTGGGAGCTACGATAACACAGACAGATACACAGATACACAGACACGTTTAACTTATAAAACCCCTCTCTTCGCGTCGGGGGTTAAAAATACGCTCTTAAACTCATATGTTTATTTTGGTGCACGTTGAACTAACTACTAAAAACACAGGAATATAAACAGAAAATTGTAGACAAAGACTTTAAAAGACATTACATTAAAAACAAAAGAATAACTGACTAAAGACCGCCAAGGGAGTCATGAGAAGGGTAAACTTAAAAAGAAACCCGACCCTAACACTTCAACGTAACATCAATATAAAATGAAATGAGACTCCAACATTTTGCAAGAGATAAAATTCTACGCACAAACGCCAAGATAATTTGAGCCCCTTCAGCTATCGTGGAGGGTGGAAGTTATATTAACAAAGAGGGCAGCTAGGGACCTATAATGAATAAGAGGGATCAGATTCGAATGGACATTTGGAGTCATTTTGCACGCATACCCCAATATTTTCCGTGCATCCCCTGTCTCTCGGTACTATAAATTGTGATATTGCATATCTTAAATGGTGCCCTTGGCGCCTTTCTTCCTTGGCATTCTAGTGATGTTATATTGCGTAATGTTAGACTTTCATTTTTTCTCGTAGCATTGGCTGTACATACCTTCTATCATATACTCAAATACAAACTGCAACAGATCTCTTACAGGAATCAGTTATATTCATACAGGGTGTGTATTGTGTAACCTATTTGGGCTATTTCAATATTAACCAATATGTGAATTTGATCACATTATTTCCTTTAAGATGGAGTGCACACCTTTTACTTATAAAACTTATAAGCCTTTGGTAAATTAAATTAATAAATTTAATTCGCGTTTCTAAATAAGAATATGCCAGTTACAAGATTTTTGGGACAATAGATACTAGTGTACCAAGCCTAGATGTCGTATGTTTAACGAGTAAATAATATAATATAGGATTGGGACAGGTACATATTTCATTATTCCGTTAAAAACAGTAATGTAGAAGTGCTGTTTCGGCATTCTTTTTAAAAAGCCGGACATTGTGCGAGTCGGACTCGAGGGTTCCGTTCTTAATTACAAATGTATCGTTTATAGATTTTTCCATATACTTCTAGTATAAGACGATATATCTTGGAAAATTTCATTTTCTAGGTTAACGGAAATTACCCTATAAATAATGATTTCCTTATTTGTTCCTGAGTCATGGATGTTTTCTATGTATTTATATATATAAGTATGTTTATCGTCGTCTAGTCCCCATAGTACAAGCTTTGCTTAGTTTGGGACTCTGGGTCAATTTGTATAAGATTGTCCCCCCTTAAGTGATTTTTTTTCGTAAACTTGATTATTTCTCAGCTTTGAGGGACTGTAGACTTGAACATATGGCTTCAATTTTCACTCGATACCTCCACGCGTTCCCGAGCTAAAGGCTCTTGACAGACAGACAGAGAACAAAGTGATCCTATAAGGGTTCCGTTTTTTCCTTTTGATGTACGGAACCCTAAAAATGCCTGTACATATATGATAATCAAGGGCTCTCAATAAACCACCAAAATGAGCACACATGAGAATTTTGTTATCGATATTCCTTTAATAAACAATGTCTGGAAACATTTCTCTCTTCGACTGCTTTTCTGAATTTTTTACTCGGAGGACCAACCTCTATATATATAGCTAGCTATATGTATACATTTCTACTACATTAATTACGATCAACAGAAAAACACAACAAATCAGTGAGCAAAGCCGTTAACTCGTAACTAGATAGTTCGAGGCGTATCGTCCTCTATTTATTTATTTATTTAGGGTTGCCAACAGGTACAACATTATAAAACAAACTTAAACAACATTCTTAAACTATGTCTAGCTGGAGTATGAACCCAATTACACAACTTACTTTACAATAATTATAACACGCTTACAAATTTCTGCTAACTAAATCTTTCAGCCACCACACATTGCTGCTCCTAAGATAAGATAAGATACTACCCTTTTGCTATCAGAGGGGTAGTCACGTAACGTTTTGAACGCGCGTTAAGATAGTCAAACTGTCATTTTTCCATTTAAAACTTGACATTTGGATCAACCTGACGAACCTACGTACAATGCGTTACCCTAATTGACCTGCAGGTACAGAAAGTATCACGATGACGCGCTGTACCTGAGCACAGTTTCAGATAAGGAATACGTAATGTGTGGGTATAGCCTATGTACTCACTCGTATATACAGTACGATTACTGTTAGTTAACCACTGACAGATGGATTGCCTTCATTTAATTTTCAACTTTGATCTTATACAAATAAAATAGTTATTACTAAATCGGTAGATGTGGGTAACATTATAATTCTGAAAAATGCTTTATCTGTATGAAATTAAAGTTGAAAATTAAATGAAGGCAATCCATCTGTCAGTGGTTAAATAACAATAATCCTACTGTAAGTGCATGGTGCAGATGATCAAGTTACTTATATATAGGGTGAATGTTTTCCATGAACCTCAAAGAAAATATATTGTCACATAAGGGCTGTTGAATCGAATAGTAATGATTACACAAATACTGCAAGAAGAAAATAATGATAGCGTCAACCCTAATTCATCTTTAACTGTGTAATATTTACCATGACATGACAGACTTGCTTCTCGAAAATTTGTCAATTTCACTGTTACTTATTCAGGGTTCAAGTAAAATTCAACTTTTCGGTGATGGTAATTCCTGTCATGTCTTAAAAGATTGTTGACCAGTGAAGGCATTGACCTTATTCTCCAACTTAGATTTGTAATATGCAGATTTTTCCACAAAAGTTTAATGAACTCGAACTTGAAAACTTTCAGAAATATTAACATAGTTTATTTAAAATTGTTAGCAACAACGCTAAACTATCCTCCTCTTGCGGTAAAGTCCATCGTTCTGTTACACGCTGTATAGTATATTCAAACACATTCATTGCCGCTGCACCGGAATATCGTACACCTAAATTTCAATTTGTTATTCCCCGTCCTGGTGGCGAGCTATGTACTTCCAGGAGTCTTAAAATCTCTGTCCAATTTCACCATACTGGTTTCTTTCTCAAATTCTTTCGTTCAGGCAATTCGTTTCTGGAACTATCTCCCTCTTAACGGTAAGAAAGCACAGAGCAAATTCTCCTTCAAACGCAAGTTGCGTAAGCATCTCTCTTTTCAACTATTTAAGATTGACGATTCTCATGATATCTCTAAAATAGTTAGTTGGACCTATTTTTACATATTTTGTGCAATAAAGTTAAAAGAAATGAGAAAAAAATATTAATTTGCTAACGATTTTGCAGCAGTACACCCGCGCGGATAACATGCGAAAGGGTTGCACGTAGTGGTAAGCTACTACCGGGTTCCTAGCGCTGAACGTGTTGATACTACTTGCTTTACCTTGTTTTAGTTGTTTTTATATTCAGTACTAACTTCCGTCCGCGACTTCGTCTGCGTGGACCCGGGATAAAAACTATCCTATATTTTAATCCAGGCTATAAAGTATCTTCGTGAAAATTTTCATCCAAAATCGGTTGAGCCGTTTGGGCCTGATTGAGTAACACACATCCAAACGTCTAACCATTCAAACACCCAAACATCCAAGCATCCAATTATCCAAACATCGAAACTTTCGCATTTTTAATATATAGTAAGAAGTAGGATATAGTCGCATAGGATAGGATTAGGACATATTCTAAAAGGAGGCGGACGCAGAATACATGAAAAAAACGACTTTTCTGGCAATTTTTAACCGACGAAAAAAACGGAGGAGGTTGTCAAGTCAACGCGTATATATATATATATTTTATGTATGACGCATAACTTTTTACAGAGTAGTCCGATTTTGATAATTCTTTTTTTATTAGAAAGGGCATAACTCGAAGTTTAGTTTAAAATAAAATTTCAACCCTAAGGGTAGGAAAACAAGGGATGATTGATTGTTCACTTACTGATTGAAATGTATGACCACGCATGTGTGTGTGTGTGTGTTGTGTTGTCGTGTGAAAAATCTCACGATGAATGACCTTTAGACCTGTCAGTCTCTTGTGTGTAGACCTCTCAGTCTCTGCATTTCTGCTAAAGCTCGTTCATCGTGAGGTTTGTGTAATATCTTATTTTACTAACTAGTAATTACTAGTTACATGCAAAATATTTAACTTAATTAAGTTAGTAAACTAATGTAAGCCACAGAAAATTGAAAAATAAAAACTTTTTAACAAAAAAATTAAACCGCCGAATTAATGTAAGTGTACCTAAGTAATTTTAAGTCGGCGCCAAAAAATCAATGAACAAAGATTACTCCAAACAAGTACAAGTTACACCAAATCAAATTTGTTCATTGATTGTTTGGCGCCGACTCAAAATTACTTAGGTACACTTACATTAATTTAAGAACTTAGTTATTAAGGTTAGTTAATTAAAAACTCAAAATAATTACATAATATATACTTAGGTATACTTACAATAGTTTAAGAACTTAGTTATTAAACTAAATAAAAAAGGTTTATTATTTCTTGCTTTCAGTTTTTTTTTGGCGTTGTAATTTTTTTGTTAAAAAGTTTTTATTACGTTTAAACTCGCCATTATACAGCACAAGATACCACAAAGTAAGCGCCATTTTCATAGTTAGCAACAAAAGAAGTTGTAACCTCCCACGTTAAGTGCATTTTAAACAAACTAAAGGTACAAGCAAGAGCCTAACCTACGTAAGTTTTTCGCCAAAAAGCAACGCTGCGCTTACGCTGCTCATCAATGCGAACGCTAATCATCGTCGATCAGGCAGCCCTTCATCACGTCGCCTATACGTCGGTGAGCCACAAATGAACAGTGTTTTGGTCTATTTCATTATGCATTCGACTGCTCCAGGCGAGGCGAGGTAATGCATAGCACAACCACCGACAAACCTGAATGGATGGTGCAATTAATGAGAGTACCGCATCTAGCGTTACGCAAATGGCACTTAGATACATTGGATATCGGAAACGTGGCCGAGTCGAGTGACTATGAGGTTTTACTTCTACATAGACAATTGGAGTAGGTCCCTGACGGCTTTAACTCTGAACGCATATTTACGCGAACTATAATAAAATTAAGAGGACTATCTATCTTTTTAGGATTTTGTGGTCAACAAGGAAAAACAAAACTGGCGAAAACTGTCAAACTTCTTATACAAACGAGTTTTTAACGGACTAAGACGATTACCGACGATTTCTAAATAGTCTTACGCACAGGAAAAAGGCCGGATCTTATTAAGGTGCATAAGACCAAATGTCAAATTATAAAGTAACTCTGTTCTCATTAACCCCCGACACAAAAAGAGGGGTGTATAACAGTTTAACGTGTCTGTCTGTGTATATGTCTGTGGTATAGTAGCTCCCAAACGGATGAACCGATTTTCGTTTAGTTTTTTTGTGTCATAAATAATTTTATCCCAAGTGTTATTAGCTGTTTCTTGAAAATCTGTTCAGCCGTTTTTGAGATATTGGGCTTTGAAATGAAAATGTCGGGGGTTTTTCAACTTTTCCAAGTTGTAGTTATTTTATTCTTATGACTAACCGAGATAGGGTCTAACGGTTTCTTTTAAAACCGGTGATAATCAAAGTATTTCACCATTGCACCATTTTTTTTTATACCACTACGGTGGTAGCAAAGCTTATGGCCCAGCTGATGGTATGTGTTTAATTTGACCTATACTTATAGACGCTAGCAAATCCAGTGGGCGTAGCATGGTTGCCATTTTATCACTTATCGTTGTGGTAAAGACGCGCCCATCTCGCTCTGACAAGTATGTGAGTGCGAGAGTGACGGATGCCTTATCCACAACGATAAGTGATAGTGGCAACCGTGCTACGCCCGCTGGGGTCTTACATGCACTTCACTGTGTTACAATTTATACACTCCTTTTTTGGAGAACCCCATTAGTGTACTCATTTGGGAAAACCTGGGAGCTTATTCCACAACCTATATTATTAAATTGTATGACAAGGGTCTAAAGTAAGCCATATTACCACGAGATGGATTTTTGGAAATAGTTCGAGTGGTAATATGGCTTGTAGACCAGTTATATACACTCTAGTTTTCACTTCGACTGCGAGAAAATAGTAAAAACAAAGATTATCCATCCACAATCAACAAATAATTGTTGTTGGTATAAACCAAGGCAAAAATATTGTCCAATTTATATATTGCGCCATTCTTTTTTAAACTGCTTTGACACAGATACAAGATATTCACACCACGAATAAACGCCTCTGACCGTCCAATAGCCGCGCCTAAACGGCCGAGCGCAGCGGACAGCATACGCGGGGCATACGATAAGGCGAGATAGACAGCAGTCTATCCCGCTCAATCTTCATCTTGACATAATTATGTGTTCAGTCAACCATGCTTGAACGTTTGGACGCGGCTATAGTCGGTCAGAGGCGTTTATTTTTTTAATTATTGTGAATTAGGGAGTGAAAAACACCTAATGTATGAAATGAATTCTGTTTCCTGATTGGCCGATTTGAATGTATTCTTTATTCTGTATTCTTTAGTTAATAGCAAATACTTGTTTTTTTAAAGACTTGTGATTGGTTGATGTAATACGTTGAACTGTTTTGAATGGTCAAATTAAAATGTTTTATAAATCATAAATATGATACATATTTTCCCTAGGGGCTAAATGTACTACTTTAGCACCGATTGCTAAGCCTAATATGACGCACTTTTTGAGCAAAAGGGGTGAAAAATTAGTTAAAGCAGACTACAAAATCATTACTTCTACTATATTGTTATACCCTATTCCTTATAAGAATTGTTCGTTAATCGCGATGCGATTTTAAGAAAAACCATTTTGAAACGCAAAGGAAAATATAATACCTATTATGTTTGGTAAGCACTGAATCATTGAAATAAGTAAAGCTAATACAATATTTCCCTTTGATATCCTAGATAAATTAAGAAACGTAGACGACGTGTCCTTTAAACATCTTTTGTCATATTGGATGCGGGATATAAGTCTTAAAGGCTTTACGTAAGCCTTTAAGACTTTATAAAATTAATATTTTTAAAAACCATACACGAAACTCACTCCAGCCAAGCTTTTGCGATAAAAGATTCTAACAACAGATCAGAAAGTTAGACCTCACCAAACCTAAGACACAATACGCTCCAATGGGTCATAATAGACGCGGCCAGGGACACAATACGTCTGATTTGTGGGGCACACCGCAAACCACGTCTGACCGCAAATAATGCCCTATTGTGGTTCAAAACCTGCACTATTTCGGATATCTAGATTGAATCTCTAAACTATATTGAGCTCGTATTCATAACTAACGGCGCCTTTGGAAGCTGAAGGATGCGTGGCTAGGGAATATTGTGAATTGACATGTTGCACTAAAAAACAGAAGAGCGTTTTCCAAAAAAAGAAACACCTTTTTAAGAACTATAATAAGTGAAATTGGATTCGTCCCCCAACGTCACGAAAATAAGCTATACCTACAATATAAATTATGGATAGCATTCGTGACGCAGTGGACGAATTAAATTTATCAGTTCTTAAAGGTATTACTTTTTTTTAAGGTGTGATCTGTTATTATGAACTTTCATTAGCGATATTAAATTTTTCCCATTACGTCACGAAAGTTCCCCTAAATATTATGGCGAATTTAATGACGTTGCGGAACGAATAAAACTTCAGAAATGAAAGATCGTGTATTTTTTTTTGGAAACCGAACATACCTACACATCAACTACTTAATTCCATAATTTCAGTTTTTTAAACAACTAAAATATTGAATTAACATGTCCTAAGAATAAATAAAATAAAAATTATACAATTGAAATCCATGGCATTTCTAATTAAATGTTTGGCTTGACATATTTTTATTCATCTAGTAACTCTATAGTTAGGGGGGTAAGTACTTGACAATTGTCATATATTTTAATTAATAACATTCGTTACACAAAGAAGAAAAAAACGTTGATAAAATTATGGCCTTATATACTTTTTTATGTATGATCTTAGTACTTTTTTATAATCCCCCCATTACCGTCTGTTGAGATCATAAAATTTCACTTCTTCTGGCCCGGAACTTTGATTCGATTACCACTTTACAGTCAGGTGTGACGTAAATATTTTACGTCACACCTAACAGTAAAGAAAAAATTTTTTTTTTATATTTAATATAATTTAACATGGAAAGCTAACTCTTAACTGCAGTGACAACAGCGAACAACTCCCCACATTATGCACACGTCGTAAAGTGACCCGAGGTGCGGCAATTTATTACACTAGAGGCTTGTATTGTAACGCAAGCGTTCGCTTTGCAGGCTTTGCAACGTCCCTATTGTGTGCGTAATGAGGGTAGACGATGTAGATTTAACGAGAGGCAGTATCAAGTCTAGCAATTAAACGACAGCTACTCAATGGAAAACCGGAGCTTATGTAAATGCGGCCAGAAAATGTGGTGAATGATGGGGCAAAGGTGACTAAGATCATTTTGCCGTATGCTTGATCTGCTAGATACTTTTAAGTAACTTTAGTAGTACTATATATACTTTAAAACGGAGAGTGTATCTGTAATTGCAAAGACAGCAAAATTATTCCGGTCAAACGTTATCCTGGTCAAATAATAGTAGATATGAAGAGTAATTAATCTTACTCTAAAATTCAACGCCATAGGGTTTTTGAAAACAAATGGATATAAATATATTTACTTTTAACGACGAAATACATGGATTTAGGGTTCTTTGATTTCTATATACTTTTATACGATTTTTATTTCTTTTGTAAATAACAATTTATAGTTACCAGGCAGGATGGTTTCCTATTCATATAGCATATTTAATGACAACTTGAAAAAAAGAAAAAGAAAATACTAACTTCATAAAAGCACCCCCTATCTCTGTGTAGCCCCTTTCTTCTTGTGGTTGTAGTGTGTCATACTAAGAGAACAGGGTTTAGGTGTCTTGTAGGCGATGAGCTAGCAACCTATCACTGCGATATCACATTTGATGAATCTTATATCCACATTTATACTACAAGTCGCACTATAATATAAGTTTAATGTGCCCTGCTTACCCCTTTTGGGCATTAAGACGTGAATGTATGAATGTTTGTATATTTTTAGACATGAGAGCAAGCTGCCTATTTTCATTAGTTGCTAGGGCATCACAACTCTGACGGTCAACGTCAAACATACGTTTCGTCACAAAACTGGCAAAATAGACGTGACAGAAATATGTTTACTTTACTTGAGTTTAAGCTATACCGTACATCTCATAATGAAAATGCCCAAAAGGAAAATATATATATTGTTAATATATAGAATTAAGGCTTTGCAAAGATATTAATTTCTCAAGTCGGACGATGGAGGGCAATTAAAACTTCGAGACGGAAATGTGAGTCGCAGCAGGAAGTAAAGTTGCAATTCTTAATTCGTTCCATTTAATTTCATCTTTGGATCTTGAACAGCCGTTATAATTCATTGAAGTTCTTGATCGCGCTTCGGAAAAGACAAAAGGTAGAAAAAAATTAAATTCACTTTTTAATAAGTTTTAGGAACAGGATTTATCGGGCATTTTTAGAAACTTTGCGTTGACGGTAAACAAATAATAATAGAAAATATAAACAGGGTATTGCTTTGTTTCTATATTAATGAATTGCGCACAAATGCAAGTGGATGTGAGCACACGCAAACGTTTGAAATAAAATGGCCACGCGAAGAGTCAAACCATAAAAGGAGGAAGGAGAAGGGAATGAGTTCGACATTATGTATACTTTATACTTCTAAACAAAACGACTTTTTTTTTGTTACGTGACAAATTTGCAAAGCTCATAGCTTACCCATTAGAGTGTCTTAAAGGCTATGAGCCTTCAAGGGCATACAGAGAGGTCACTACTAATAGCAGCGGAAACTGTGATGGAAAAATACGCTACATCAGTCAATGTCTGGGTAGTTCAGAGGTGAGATCACTGTACCGGCAAGTTCGAGTCTTACTCTGGGTTTCAGACGATGATGGCTTATTTTTCCATTATATTTGTTCTCTGTATCATATCGTATATAATGTATATTGATAAAAATGTAATAAAGTAACACACAATGATATTCGCGTTCCCGTTCGATTGGTATTTGAGCTAAGGATGACTTAACACCGCGCCTTGTCTCTATAAGGCCGTAACATATAATCATTCCATCCCTCAAGTGCCAACATAAAGATAAATATTGCTATTTTAGACAGGAAGTTCGTAATTACAACCTGAAAATATTGAAATTGAATAAATTTGATAGTGTCGCTACTTTATAACATCGTTAAAAATATACGAAAAATGCTCCCCTCGACCGTACAAATTGAAACTTACATACGAATGAATGAAAAAAATATGCCACACCCAAAATTATATAAATTGGTCACAAACATAATTAAAAAACTCAGTTCAATAACTTTACTCGATAAATCTTCACGATTTATTAGAAAAACATCTTATCAATAAACCGCAACGCAATATTTTATACATCTAATAATTAACATCGGTTACGGACATCTGCTACATCGGCCGGGCCCTTAATTAAAATTTAATAATAGAATTACGAGAGAAACGCGACCTCAGAATTAAATGGATTACAATAACAATACAATTTTAGAGGTCAACGCACATAGTAATAAACATAGTAATTAGTAATAAGGATCGTTTACAAATTTTTGTCGTTGGAAAATTTTGTGACTTAGCGGAACGAGTTAAATTTCACTTATGATGAAAGTTCTTAACAATGTGTAATTTTTTTTTTAAAACGCTCCGCTACGTGTAGGTCACATGCTGGTTCAGTTGGAAAAAGCAACGCACAGATTGCCAAGGTCGGGGATTCTGCTCGTGGTGCAATTATACCTTAACGAAAAATATCCACAAAATAGCAAAAAAAAAAATTAATTAAACAAAATACCAGACTCGTAACTTGACGGGAAAAGGATGCTTTGAATTATTGTTGCTCCATTGATGGACAGGTTACCCACCTTTTTTATTGTAAAAAATAATACCATCACAGGAAACTCCTTAATAATGTCGGCACGCCGGAAACGCAGCTAATTTGGTGAACACTTTCAGTTTTGATATCATTTGGGCGCGTTATTTAAAAATGCAATGAGGTTTTTATAATAACGTCGCGGTTACAGACAAAATTGCTTTGGGTATTTTAAATGAGAGGTAATTGTAAGGCTGCGGGCTCTAAGCGGTTCGTGGGCGTATACTAAGCGAAACCTTATGCAAGTTGTAAGTAGAATTCAAAATACGGACGTAAATATTTAATGTATTTGCGGTGGTGGTGATACACGGAAACTACCTATAACCCTTTTCCAAATAAAAATAGAAAAATCGCCATGTGATTTCAAGGAAAATCATTTAAAAAGGCAAATACTTTGGTTTTGTTATGTTTGAAAAGCGATTTATCGATATAAGTGAAACTAGTACAATATTTCCCTTTGATATCCTAGATAAAAGAAAAAATGTAGACGAATGTCACCGTTACAATACTAACGTTATATGAAAGTTAGGTAGGTAATTATATTTTCATTCCTATTCGAAAACAAGTTTTTTCTAGCCTAATTTTTTGATCCCTCTGCATTTTTTTTCAATCTGTTTTTTTTTTCCCAAGGGAGCCAAATTCAGTTTTGCTTCCTGCACGCGTGCTATAGACCATATAGAGAAGAAAGCTTTAAAAACTTTTTTTTTTAAATACTGGGCCAGAGCGATAGAATTTCAGTAGCATGTTAGGAGACGCTTTCGTTGAGTTTTTAAATACCGCGTTTTTTTCTTCGTGTAGCGCTTAGGGTCTCTTACATTGTCTTCCTTGAACGCTTTTGAATATTAACATGCTCAATAAATAAAAATAATTATAGATTTATTTATACTACTTTTTAATAGCTACATGCTATTTCAAACAATGTTTATTTGATATATTATTAATATGATTACATTCTGCCTACAAAAAGCAAAGTAAAGTATTTGAACGCCTAATATGAAACCACCTGGAAGAAGAGGTGATGCCATATCGTTTTCAAGAACAATTCCTAAGCAGCCTTCTAATCTTCGGACTCTTTACTCGTATCTTCAACGCTTAAAGTGAGAGTCAGCATGAGCAACGAAATTCAAATAAATACCTACTTAGGCGCCTAATAAAAAAAAATTAAGTAAAGAAATACATACATTTAAATCCATTTAGTTGTAATGGTTTGCTCTTTCTGAAGGTTCCGTAGTCTAACTATTCCCTAGGAACCCTCATAGTTTCGCAATGTATATATGACAAAGCCATGTTTTTGAAATACCTACTTATATTAAACTTTTTTTTTGGGTAAAACATTGCTTTTTGCAGGTGGCATCTTCGGAGTTGCGGGCTATTCAAAATTAATGATACATAAACATTCACATTAGCAATCCCTACGGCCGTCCAATAATATTTGTATCTTTTTAATAAAGGCCTCCACCCACCGAACGCGTGTCGTGCGCGGCGCGTGTCGTGCGCGGTTGAAGCGGTATATTCACACCGCCGCGTCAGCGACGCGTTAGCAACGCGTGTGCAGCGCGTGTGCAGCTCATATCTCTCTCACTACCAACACATTTAATATGTATCTCACTATCTCTATCACACTCAGCAGCGCGGGCACGCGCGGGCGCCGCGCACGACACGCGACCGCGCTGTCGAGTTGTAACTTTAGCGCCGCGTGCCCGCGTTCGGACCGCGTTCGATGTGTATTTGAAGTGTAGTTTCAATGTTTTACAACTTGCGCAGGCCCGCGCCGCGCACGACACGCGTTCTGTGGGTGGAGGCCTTAACATATGTAAATTATCGTTTTTTTTTAATTATCATGGAAGGAGTGAAAAGAAGAGTGAAGAGTGTATATTCCGCAATAGCAAAATTATTGCATACCTCGGGCGACATTGATAGAATCACGAGCGTAGCGAGGCGTGTGCGATAGAGACTCCGCGCTACTGTGCGAAAGAGATAAGAGACACCGCCCGACCCGCGACGTGCACGACCCGCGTTAGATGTGTGGAGGCCTTTAGTTACTACGCATCGTGGCGTCAAGATATATTAGTGGATGAACAGTGAGGTGAGGTTAAAACAGGTAACAGAATAGCATCATTGCAGGTGTTCAAAAGTAACCTGCCTATGTTAGTACGTATATGTGTACGTATGTGTACGTATGTTCTCCCTAATAAAGAAAGTAGGCAGGTAAAAGCATTCAAACGACTTATTTGTGAAAGAGGTCAATAAGTTATTTGTATTCATGAAGTCTAAAATAAATTTCTTCACATATTGACTGGTGGCCTGAATTGTATTATCTGCGACCGGCGCGTATCCAATATAATGTAGTGTGTTACCATGCCCACAGTGTATTACGAATTTCAGTATTGAAGATCATAATTTACATGAAATAATTAAAATTAATTTCAATCTAAAAAAACCGGCCAAGTACTAGTCGGACTCGCGCACAAAGCCATACCATTATCCGTTGAATGATAGGTAAATTGCGGTTTACGATTACAGACGTATTAAAAAAAACTACTTACTAGATCTCGTGCTAACCAATTTTCGGTGGAAGTTTGCATGGTAATGTACATCATTTTTTTTTTGTTTTATCATTCTCTTATTTTAGAAGTTACAGGGGGGTGGGGGGACACACAGATATTACCACTTTGGAAGTGTCTCTCGCGCAAACTATTCAGTTTAGAAAAAAATTATATTAAAAACCTTAATATCATTTTTTAAGACCTATTCATAGATACCCCACACGTATGGGATTGATGAAAAAAAAATTTTTTACTTTCAGTTCTAAGTATATGTAAAATTTATTGTTATTTTTCAATTTTTTACATACATCTATCATACCAAGTTTCAACGGTATAGTTCTTATAGTTTCGGAAAAAAGTGGCTGTGACATACGGACGGACAGACAGACAGACATGACGAATCCATAAGGGTTCCGTTTTTTGCCATTTGGCTACGGAACCCTAAAAAGGCCCTTGATGCATTGTACCGAGGTTGCTGGCGGCATTTCCTCGCTGAATTGTAATGATGCGTGGCGCGAGAAAGCCGCCAGCTCTTCGGTTACCAGCTACAACAACCAGATGTTTCGCGATTTCTGCAAATAACTTATGCGCACTGGGACCCCACGGACTGAGGGTCTCGGCATCAAAGGGCACAGTTTTACTCTGGAAATTTACTTTGTTTTAGATATTCGTTTTCCGCCGCTGCACATGTTTTAGAAGTAGTCTAGGTTGAAGGCGGGACGGTGCCAGAGTGTCTACTACACAGGTAGGGTCCCACTACAGCATTTGTTCCAAACTCCACGGATCCAAAGACACATCGTCAGGTCTTTTGCCATCATCGCTGACAATGCCAGTCAGCTCAAAAAGAGCAGGCACATTGATGGTTGTAATAGTGATATGACTTATTTCAAAGCTAGGCTTTTTAATAAGTGGAAATGAACAACGAACAGAGCCCGGCACAGAGACAAATAACGCTACGAATATTTTCTCGATCATTCTAGCGAACGCTCTAGTAAATGCTGTGCGGAGAGAGACGGCGGCAGAACCATAATAAAATTGCTCGGCTCGGCAAAAAGCTCGAAGCTGGTGATCGCTAGAATGCACGGTAAAATACTGGCTAGAATGCAGGCTAACACGCTCCTGTTTATTTTGTGAGCTTTTACCTATAAGGTAACATTAGCTAGAATGCTCATTACAGGTGAATTTCCAAGTCTATCGGCACTTTCCTAGTCCTTAGTACAATACTATTACGAGACATAACACTCGCAACCATTCGTATTTAAAGACGCGGACAAATGCCTGATTTATTTTCTACTGTCCATATTAGTCCTATTGTGTTTCGTACTACTACACCCTGTTCTTGGGTCAAGAAACTTTTGACGATTAGCCAATCTTGTTGTATTTTATTATTCAACAGCTTTTCGTGTATTAATTCGGTCTCGTCACTCCACCTTTACCTATTTATTTATTTAAACTTTATTACACGAAAGAAAACTTATCGTACAAAAGGCGGACTTAATGTCATATGGCATTATCTACCAGTCAATAAGGCAAAGCGGTAAAGATTGTGGGCAGTGCAAAAAACAAAAAATACGGCATTCCTATATACAACATACTTACAAAAAGACATACACATAAATAAAATAAATACTTACATACACAAATAAATATATACATAAATAGACACAACAAGCATACTTACAGGCGAAATTTCAAGCCTGTAACCTTTAGTCTACTCGGATCTGCCAGCAAAGACATTACGCACAGATTTCTTAAAAACGAATTTGCTCGGGGCTTTCCTGATCGCGGGGGAAGGCCGTTCCAAAGACGAACCACCTGCACAGTGAAAGAATTGCTCATAAAGCGAGTATTGGGAAGAGTACATTACCTGTGAGCTACCATCCATACTAATCCATACTAATATTATAAATGCGAAAGTGTCTGTCTGTCTGTCTGTCTGTCTGTCTGTCTGTCTGTTACCTCTTCACGCTTAAACCGCTGAACCGATTGAGATGAAATTTGGCATGGAGATAGTTTGAATCCCGGGGAAGGACATAGGATAGTTTTTATCCCGGAAATCATCCCCTGAGGGGGTGAAATGGGGGATGAAAGTTTATAACGAGCTACGATATAAACGAGTTCCACGCGGACGGATTCGCGGACAGAAGCTAGTTTGCTTTGAGTTTAGAACAGTTATTGGACGAGCGAGCGAAATGAACGCAGGTCTCTGTATCATCTTGGGGCAACATTATTTCGTATGTCCGGTTGTCCAGCTGTTCTCCTCTAAAGGTCTTCTCAAGTTTTGTGTCTCAGTCAAATTTTGTTAGCAGATTCGGTAATTATAATATAATAATTATAGTTTTTTATATCGATTCAGCTTTTGGAATTTTTATTTTTTATTATGACGCGTGACAGTTCATATAGCCAATAGTATTTATTCAATCAATCATTATCCTTCAGCTTTAGGCAATCATGGCTAAAAAATATATTAAGTGTAGTCAACTGCAAAAACTAATGAATGTATTTTTCACCTTATTACGATGTAATAGGGTTTATTTTGAAGTCGGCTTAACAATATCAAATGGTTGTCTGTGTACCATCTGTCATAGTTTAACAATCTTGTGTTTACACATAATTAGGGTTCCGTACCAAAAAAGGTAAAACAGGAATCCTTATGGTGCGACTCCGTCCGTCTGTCTGTCTGTCTGTCTGTCACAAAGTGAAATATATATCACGAACTACTTAAGCTATCAATTTGAAATTTGGAATGGTTTTAAATGAGAGTTATCCACGTGCATGGAAAATGAGAAATTTAAATAAACATTTTAATTTTCTATGAAAAATTACGAATATGATTTTTTTTTATCTCCTACCTTATCTTCTTCAAAGTTATCCAAGCGAAAAATTTGAAATAATTACTTGTGATTAAGATAAACATAAATATTACTGGAAAAGTATAACTTTTCTATATCTAGCGTATTTTTTGTTTTATGTTCAAAAATCATTTCCTAGTTAAGTTTGCAATTTAATCAACTTTATAAGTATTTTTTTCTTTTGAAATTCCTATAAGACTATAATAGAAGTACTTTTTTTCAAATAAAAAATAAATAATCGAGATCGGTTCACGTGATAAACAATAATCGCTAAAATACCAACATACATACTAAGCTGATTGCCTTTGCACGTTGGTACCAAATGGGGCCGATAAATGGCGCTAAGATTTAAGATTAAAGATTTTTCTAGAATGAATGGGGTTGTGACGAGTATCTTTCAATAGCAGGTCAAAAAGAATTCGTGATACAATTCTCTTGGTAGTTCGATGGTCTTGGTGTAAAAGTCATTCGTTGTTTGAAATTGAATTCTGTTGTGTTGGGTTAAAATAAGTAATTTAACAGGCGGCTTCGGGCTATTTGTCGTCGTATTCGTTGGGCTTTGGCTTCGTAATGGGAAAAACTGAAGCGGATCGGCTAGGAAAAAACTAAATAAAATATACTCATTGATACATTGAGGTATTAGAATTCGTTGTTTTCTCTTCTGTTTCATACGAGGGTAATTTATATGTTACGGGTTTATAAAAGCTTAAAGAGAAACTTTTATATGGAAGTTGATAGTTTTTCTTACGTAATTGAAAATAATTACATCGAAGATGACTGCGTGGACAAATTTCATGCAATTCTTGCTCATCATGCTAGCTACAGAATGAAGGTGTCAAATATAGGGTCATTTTCTTAACCTTGAGTTAATTGATAGTTTGTACGGAACCCTCGGTGCGCGAGATAGACTCGCACTTGACCGGGTTTTTTTTTTGATGGTTAGGGAGATTGAACTAATTGGGTACGTTCTTCGTATTGAAATTTATAACGTAGTGTTGCTATAATACTGAGATCAAACTAAGTAAGTATTACAATAAAGTGTAAATTACAAAATTTAACACAATACAATTAAAACCATAAAAAGTTTATAACTTGAAAGTTAGAAAAATCGATGTATTTTTTTATCGGCCAAGAGCAAATTTAACGATACCAAAGAATCCTCACACTTTATACTTAAGCGCAGTATTTCACGACCGAAATTGCAATTTACGTGATTTGCCATACACACGGTTAGTACGTAGATGATGCTGTGACGTCATAACACTATGTCAATTTGTATGAGGCGTTTCCGCCGTCGCCAGCAAGGGTCCGTCTTTGACCCTCATTCTTTCCTCCTCCTCTTTATTAGTGTAGATTTGTCTATATAATAATTCATGTATTTTGGAAATTTCCATATCGTATTCTTAAGAAAGGTCCTGAACTCTGTGAGTTACATTACATATCTCATTGACCCCATCATAACGCGTAATCGAATAAGTGAGAAAGAGAAAGACACAACTGAACAAGGGGGGGAGGGGGGACCATAACGCTGCGGTCCCCTCCGCAGTGTTAGATAAACTACACTCGCGTGCAAAAGTATCGAATCACTTTGCATTTTTTCGTTTGCATCAGATATCTTTGTAAATCGGTTAATTCTTCTAAATTATTTAAATGTAATTATGTTTGTTGGAATATTAGCTTTATAAAAAGCTATGAAACATGAGCATTGGCCCTAGATTATTCAGATTATGGCCAATCTGCCGGTTTCCCGTGTTGTTGCGGCTTCTAACACCCACAAGTTGCACTACCCTTGACCCCTATAAAACGGGGGTGGTGGGGTATTTCTTATCAGTCACTTACCAGATGTCGACCTGCACACATCTCCGCATCTTATCCTGTGAAGAATACCCTGAAAAAATGGAAGCCACCGAAGCTCAAGTCGCCGTAGTCGTCAAGCTCCTGCAAGAAGGGCGTAGTCAACGCTCAGTGGCTGCCGAAGTGAATCTGAGCCAGTCCACAGTCTGTAAACTGTACCAGAGGTTTCAGCTGACAGGATCACTTACTGTAAGACCAAGAAGCGGCCGCAGAAGGTGCACATCGGAGAGAGACGACCGCTTCATTGTGTCGACGGCTCTTCGAAATCGTCACCAGACTGGAGTTACCATCCAGCAGCATCTGCGGGAGGTGCGAGGAGTGGTTGCCAGCGAGTGGACCGTGAGAAGAAGACTCAAGGCGGCGGCCAGGAGGCCTGCGACTGGGCCCAGGATGCTGGCAAGGCACCGCACAGCCCGAAAGGAATTTGTCAGGATTCACAAAAATTGGACCCTTGACCAATGGATCCCGATTCTGTTCTCGGACGAGTGCAGAATGTGTTTGAATGGCTGCGACCGAAGAGGAAGAGTCTACAGGAGGCCAGAGGAACGCTACGCTCAGTGCTGCTTCTCCGAAAGGGTCGCCTATGGAGGTGGCTCAGTCATGTCCTGGGGCGGCATCTCGTACGATGCACGGACTGAGCTGGTTTTTGTACCGGGTGGTGGTCGTGGCGGTTGATTAACTGCTGCCAGGTACATAACGGAGATTTTGGAAGACCACGTCGTCCCTTATGCTGGTAGTTTTGATGAGGGGTTCATGCTAATGCAGAACAATGCCCCTTGTCATACCGCAAGGGTCACCGCTGCCTACCTCCACGAGGTGGGCATCGATACCATGGCCTGGCCTGCGATGAGCCCGAGACCTTAACCCCATTGAGCACATGTGGGACCGTCTTAAGAGGAACGTTCGGGCCCGGAATCCTGCTCCAGGCACTGTCGACGAGCTGAAGATTGCCTTGCTGGAGGAGTGGGAAGCGATTCCTCAAAATTATATCAGGAAGTTAATAAAATCAATGAAAAATCGTTTACTTTGTGTCGGTAGGGCTAGGGGGGGTAATACCCGTTACTAGCGTATTCATAATAAATTGAATTTTATTCTGAAAAAGCCTTTTATTTCGAGTTTCCCTTGTTGATTTTAAAGCCATTTTCGAGCTACTTCCGGTATTCGAGTTTTTTTCAGCCTTTGGATCTGAAATATTATTGAGTTGGCACATTTTCCAAAGCGTTACATTGTAAGCTTTCATTTGATACCATAATTTTCAGATTCGAATGGGAAACTACAAAGATATCGGATGCAGACGAAAAATTGCAAAGTGATTCGATACTTTTGCACGCGAGTGTATGAATGCTACAACAACTTTACACAACAAAAGACTCGTTAGAAATGTGTGAAATCCAACTAGTAGTGAAACAAAACAGTTCGCAGAACAAATAAATTCATTGTTTAGTTGCCCGCGTCTTGCCCGGAACGTGATAAACTTGTCTTTTCTTTAGAGTGGGAGTTACTTTCACAATGTTAGCTCTTTAATGTTTACTTACTACGTCTATTCGACGCATACATTTATCGAGATACATTAATAAAGAAGTATAGCAAAATGTATGTATTCTTTCTTTCTTTTTGATACCAAGGGACACTAACCGAGCAGTAAGGCATGTGACTTTCAAAGAAATAAAATGACCCAAAATGCCCATACATTTTTGAACTTTCCTATTGTGTTACCATCATACAAATTTTAAGGTAAATGGTAACACAACAGGAAAAATATCTTTGGGACAGTTTTTTGTCCTACCAGGGTCGAAAGAGCTCCTGATTCTGAGTGGAAATAGTTAACATAAAATTCCTAGAAGTACAATTAATAATAAGTAGTTTGTTTTGAGAAATGCTCAATTAACAGTGGATTTTTGTGAAAGGTGAAGGAAAACATCGTGAGGGAACCAGTCTTTTCCCAATAAGGTTTAGTTTTCCTTCTTCTGGTTTGGAGGGAGATGGCAGTCGCTTTCGTTAAACTAGTACCTATGCCAACTCTTGGGATTAAATGCCAAAGCGGACCTCAGGCTTCTTTAGGGCACAACCGGGAATCGCGCTATTAGGAAACTTTTTATGTCATATAAAAGCAATGAGGTACCTACGTTTTAAAATAAGTTTTAAGAACTTGCTAAAAGTAAATGAGGGTGTTCAAACTACTTTCGTTTTCGTATTTTACTTTTGTTGATATTTAGGTATTAGAAAATGTAGAACTTATTTTATATTTTGTCGCAGGGAAATAGTAAAAACAGTGATTTGAATAAATACCTGATTCGGTTTAGTGAAATGACATGATCGACCAAAAAATTCAAACGGATTTGTCATTTTGTTGTTCTTTTTGTCCCGTCGCCTACAACAAATTTATTTGACTTAGATCGGAAAGAGCAATGCTATTTCATCTAAATAAAACTATTCTAGCGAACAGCATCCTAATTAGCATTATTTTACAGCGTTTCATTATTGCTCACAAGGATTTAATGTACATAGAGGTTTTTTTATAATACCTATAAGTTTAGAAATAATGTATATGCGATTAGGCTGCTATAATTATATTATCTGTGCATCCCCGGTATTATTAATCAAATAAATTAACTTTATTTGCAATTATGTGGCATTGGTACTTTTACGAGACAACTAGGGAATGCAATCTCGAACCGAGATTGCTAATTCGAGATCTCGCGTTAAAATTCTAATGTCGAGAGGGTATGGTGATTATATTTTAAGCATAAACAACATCATGGAATACTGAAAAAAAAAAATGTTGACTTACACAACACAAACGTAAAAAATGTGCACACACGCACTCATTTAACATGTTTTTATTAAAAAAAAAAAGATCATTTAGTACTTGCCTCCTCGTAAGGTCCTCGTATTCGTCTCGTGTCTCGGCTCGCACCTCGCGTGATCGATGGTAAATGAACTTCCTGTTTAAACTCTCGTCGTGAGTTCAGTTGTCTTTGAGCTAGCAACAATGAAGAACGTCGAAGTGTTAGCGGCAACAAGTCTACTTGCTGAGCTTCTACTACTACGCAACTAATTTAAATAAAAGAAAAGTAAAAAATAACGGCGCCCAAGAAGATGGTGGATGTTATCGATTCACCGTAATAGAATGAAGCGAGAGCGCGAATGTAAACACACGCTCGCCTCGCGCTTCGTCTCGCGACGAGGTCCTTTGATTCGTGCCCAAAAAACCGCTCTATTCACACTCTCGCCTCGTACCTCGTCTCGCGCCTTGTCTTGTGACTCGCACGAGAGTGTAGATGAGGCAAAAAATTCGCTTGAGATCTTGCGATTTCATTCCTTACTCATAACCTACTAGACTTTCCAGAAAAGGAGCAGTCAGGAAGAAATGGCAAAACAAACATAACAGCGATTATTATTTTGGCAAAGTTAACTTCTCACAATTATTATACTAGTGGCTTTGTGAGTTGCAAACTAGCAAGCGTCTTTAAAAAAAAAAATTTTTAATTTTCCAAAAAATATTGCACGAGAATCGGTTGAGAAATGCGACCTATAGAGAACTGCCGGGCATCTGTAAACTTTACTTGCAAATAAAGTTAAACGTATACGCAATATTATGGTGTGGCATCATCGATATGATCTGATGATAGAGACATAAGATGGCCATAGCAATTCAGTACACAAGATTAACCCTTCGCGTTCGGCCACTGAAACACTCATCAAGTAGTTAATAGGGGTTTAGACACTAAATAAAATAATCAATGATGCCGTATTTTTTCGAAAAAGGATTAAAAATGTAATCAAATGGAAAAAAAGCAACGCAAGAGGTTAAAAAATCACAAACTTATAAGTGCCCAAGGTTTTAAGAAGGGGTATGTTCTGTAAATTTTCCTCAAAACTTAACTTCATATGAAACGATTGTCATTTACTTTGACGCTTGCAGTTTGTGACGTCAATAACTGCGAGCGTTTTCTCTCTCTAACAAGCAATATTAAAACTGTTGTAGCTTCGTAATTCTTTGAGATGCCTGAATAGGATTTTCGTCATAAGGCAAAGTATTTTTTTAAATATTATTATGACACATTTTGAGTCTACAGCCGCATTTTTCCAAAAAAGTTTGACACTAAAATCTTATAACTGAAAGTGTAAAAAAAAGAGTATTTTTGTAAACATCTCATTATATTGGCGAAATGACCCCGTGTCAGGACCATTAGCAACTGCTGTAAAGCAGACAACTCCATATTTAAACGAAATCCTTAAATAATTTTAATGAAATGTTATTTTAAAGACTGCTACGTAAAAACATTTACATTTTACGAAGGGAAATTACAGTGGATTTAATAAATATTAAATTTAACAGCGCGGAGTCTACACGTGTCGGCATCTCCTGAAATATACCACCAGACGGGTGACCCTTAACGTTTCGAACCCAAGTTTGTTGTTTTGTTTTTAAATGACCTTTATTTCAAAAATAAAATGCAATTTCACATGGTAATTAACTGTAACAATGCATTAGTTATTTACAAATCATAATAAATTGGAAACACCTATAAAAGTTTACGGCATCTGTTTCGTAAGTAATACAATTTTAACATAATTTTATCAAATTCGCAAGGTTAAACTATACAATAACAATTGTGAATTTATTAGTAGTAAATTCACTTGTAGCATTAGTTAACAATTAACATTGATTACATTTTATACTAATACTAAAACAAGTACAACAATAACATAATTTTTGAGGGTTGACGAACAAATGGTCGCGCAGTAATGTACTAATAACCTGTTACATATTAAGGAGCTATACGTGTGATAAGTTTTAGTTTTGTTTTTAATTTTATTTTTTAATATCTTTCAGACAAGACAAAGAAATTGAAAGACGCATTGACCAAACCAGATCCCGTATCATGGTCGGCCGTATCACGCGATAAGTAACATGATAGAGCGTCCGTCTCGTTCTCTTGAACGGCTGTCTGTCCCTATGTAGGCATGCTTAGATTTTTAAAACTACGCAACGGATTTTGATGCGGTTTTTTTAAAAGATAGAGTGATTCAAGAGGAAGGTTTATATGTATAATATAGTACCCATGCGAAGCTGCGGCGGGTCGCTAGTAATAAATATGTAAACAGTAAGTGAGCAAAAGCCAAACGAAAACACAGCGCTTTTGTTTGCCTTTTATTTCTAAATAGAATAATATAAAGAGTTACCTAAACTATTTCCCTATTTCTACCCAAAAACTGAAGTAATGCGCCAGTAATAGGTCCAGGTCGTCAAACCTCATTCAAGCCGTTGCTTGCTCTGATCATAAAACTATTTTGCCTATAGTTAGTAGATGATAGTGGCATGGATAGTGGCGGCTTATGCCGAGCTCTACTGGGCATACGGATTTTCAATTTACTAAGTAAGGTGGGGGGGCTGGGTGTCAGCCAGTGACGCACGCTCTATCTTGTCAATTATCGTGTGATAAGGCCGTCCATGCTACGGAGTCTGGAAGAGCTACTGGTCCATGAAAGATCTATTAAAGGGAAACCTTCCACTGTGTCTAAAACGGAACCTTATCGACGTGTGTATCCTGCCCATTTTAACCTATATCAGAGGTCCAAACTCAAGGTTTGCCAGCCATTTAAGAGCTAGGCTCTTGTCGGTGGAGTAAAGTAACCGCCACTGATTTTTGTCCTCTGCTAGCCTTTTCACGTTTTCATATGACTCGACAGCCACTTTCTCTTTTATTTGGCTGGTGTAAGTATGTCTGGGCCTTTCTCTACCTCTCCGACATCCAATAGTACTAAAAATATTTTTGATTGCAAATGACTTATAGAACAAGTTTCATTTCAAATAAAAATAAAAACATATTTTGTGCGCGGCTCCTCCAAATCAGTCTAACGTTGTGTTTCTAAATATGTCCACATTAAATTTATTTACCAGCCGCCACCGCATCCAATACTGGGCATTTTGCCAAATTATATTATTTCAGACCGCTAATACATAGAAGGATACGTATACAGGCTGCCATGAAAATCTTAAAAGGCTCTCTCCATTTGGTTGCCTTCACCACCATTGCTCCAAGTTTCAAGACAGAATTCTGATTTAAAAGTAACTATACACATACTTTAATGTTATGTTCACTGTAGTAGGAAAATAAACATTCCGTTGAAATGTTTCTAATCACACGAACAGGGCAAGTTAAATAAAAGCTTGTATAAAGGGATGTTCTAGGGATATATCATTCTGATTAATTTGTTTAAATGTCTGATTAAATACTTAAAAGGGCATTTTTTTTTTCAAAATGTACCATTTAATTTGAAGAGATGATTTTTCTGTTTAGTCAATTGTTAGACTTTGATTTCCTTAGGGGGTGAATTGTAGCCTTAGGTAAACAGTAGTTTTGTAAAATACGCGCAAATTTAATAAATATAGCGGTTTTAATGCAGCTTGATCCCGATTACTTTTCCCTTCCGTTACAATATTCATTTGTTTTTATAAATTATACGAAAGCTCTTATCAAGTATTTATGTTTTATTCAATTATAGACATGTTAAACCATGATAATGACATAAGTTTTTAAGTTTTGGCTGTAATATAAATCTAGAGAAAATTTAGTTATTTCAAACATTTCGTTACTAAATGGCAAAAATGACTTACAATTTTCATTTCTAATCAAATAATATAAGGCCTGGGCACCTCAAGTATTATTATCTCACAAATTTAACTAACAGTTGTCCTTTTCAATAAGAAGATTTATACTTTTTGTTAATAATGAATTAAATAAAAAATAAAATGCCCATTTACAAAAATGGACAATAACGGAAAAGACGGTAACGAAATCATAAAGCCGCGGCTATAATGTTCATTAAGTTACAAAATAAGTTAAGTCAAAAAAGGGATAGATATGGTTATTTTACACTAATATATTGCCAAATTATTGACGAGTTAGTAACCGAGTACTACCTATATTACGGGGACATACAGGGTGTACCAAAAATGGAGTGTGAACCGATCAAGGGCATAACAACACTGGTATCGTGTTCTGATAAGAAAAAACTGCAATATTTTTTGTTGATGCTATTTTGATTTTCATTTGCATGGCGCAGGTCGTCTAGTCGGCCAACGCTCCATACAAATGTAAAAAAAATCGCGTAATTTTTTTTTCTCTTCGTTTTTTCATATCAGTACACGATACCTGTTATGCCCTTGATCGGTTTACACCCTATCTATGGTACACTGTATTCAGTGAAAAAGAGGTGTAATAAAAAACAATATAATATATGAAGGTTTATTGTGTTATGTATGATAATCTAGTTTATTGGATCATTAAGATGTCTTCAGTTCGAGACCATCCTTTCCAAGCAAACCAATTAATTGTAATGATGCACTGTATTCAAGGCAATTATTTTAGCAATAATAAAAGCAAGACGGCAGTTTACGAGCTCAGAAGTTTCGGGCCTCAAAGGTTTTGTCGGCGTCTTGTGTAACCTGATAAGATAACATAAACAATAATAAATATTTACTTTGAGTTTGAACACATTTCTTCGTAATAGAGAATGGATGTTGTACTATAAAGAGTTTATCAATGTAAAACACAAAAATGCCCAAAAGGTTTTGTTTATGGATTTTTACACGACGAAGCCTAAACGAAATGTTTATGATTTTAGCAGTAAATATTTGTATAGACTGCCTAAATCATAGCAGTCTTAATAAACAAGACTGTATGCACTATACCAACGTAATCGGAGTAACTAAATCGTTAATCGTTATTTTATTTATTACTAGCTTCCGCCCGCGACTTCGTCTGCGTGGACTCGGGATAAAAACTATCCTATGTTTTTAATCCAGGCTATAAACTATCTTCGTGCAAAATTTCATTCAAATCGGTTCAGCCGTTTAAGCGTGATTGAGTAATAAACATCCAAACATCGTAACGTCTTAACTTTCGCATTTATAATATTAGTAGGATTCTAATAACAGAGACATACAAATAAATCGAAATCAATAAAGTAGGTAATACCGACCCAGTCCGATCCGTAACTACTCTTCTAGTGGTACATGACCGAGGATACTAAATGCCTTATTACACTTAAATAGGTCTTTTACATTCGTTATCTGATGTTTTTTCAATGTAAGGATCGTGCCTATGGCCGTAATGGGAAATCTCCGGCCCGCTTCTCTAGCATATATGTAGAAATGTAAATGAATAAAAAAAAAAAAATTGAACTGTTTATTTCAATAAAAAAGAATAGGGGTTAAATTACCGTCTTAACGGTTATTAGGTAACTTAATTTTTTTTTTACAGTATGGTAATGGTGAGATATGAAAATCTTTGTGTCTTTGGTCACCTATGCGACTTTCCTAATAACAGATTGATGAAGGAAAGCACACACATATTTTTTTTGGGATGCTTACTAGCTAATAAACGAGTACATTAATTAACTAACTTAATGACTAAAAGCAAATTACAAGCTTCCACAGACGTTTATCATGAGGGTTGGCTAGTCTTGCCAAAACCACCTTAGATTTTAATTTGTAGCTAATTATGCTGTATGCAGCGAAGGAAAAAAAATAGAAGTCTAAGTAGCGCCGCAAAATCGCCCCAAAGAATGGGTGCCATTGCCATTATGCGGGGATGGGGGCGGGGTGTCAAAACGATGTCAGGCAGCCGTTTAGTTCGAACATGCGCATACCGTGTTTTTGGCACGTGTTTAGGTAGAGATTTGTAAGGAGCTCGCATTCTATGTTTTTTTTCGTTCGCTGGCTGTATTATGTAAGTACCTTAAGGTGCTGAATTATTTATTTATTTATTTATTTATTGACAAATACATTTACGTGACATTACAGTAATAACCAATGCGTCACGAAACTAAAAACAACAAATAATACTATTTAGGCGACGAAACGGCGTGGCCCCGTTGCATCGTCATCTCCGGTGTAGGATTCGGCAGATTGCCCCGGAACCGTCGAAACACGACACCCTTCGGCCAGAAGTCAGCACATGCGATGATATCCTGCAGCGGTCGCGGCACGCGCACCACAAACGAGCTGAAGTGCACATAGTGGCTGATAGACTTGGTTATTCACATGTAACGGATAAACGAGCATTCTCTATATTTAAATTTGTCGAACTGAACATCGTCCAGAGCCAAGCACAGAGCGAACCGTCGCTACGAAGTTTCGCTACCATTCTAGCGAACGTTTAAGGCTGGTTTTAGTGTCATGCAGACCGTCAGTACGGATCACTCCGCACGGACCAATATGTTAAACCTTAAGAATGCGTTTTAGACTAATTTGGACGGGTCCGTACAGACGACCGTCAGCGCGGACAGCTCCGCCATACAGCATCCGCATGACACCAAAACCAGCCTTAGTAAATGCTTCGCAGGAGGTGTGTGCGGAGAGGGTAATAATAAAAATGCTCGCTAGAACGCTCGTTATAATTCTCGCTAAAACGTTCCTGTTTAATGTAACATTCACTAGAATGCTCATTACAGGTGAATGCTCAAATGTATCAGAACCTTTATAGTAAGGATTCCTGTAGAGACGCTACACACGTGTCTCCATAAGGGACGGAAAGGCTCCTATGCCGCTTGAGAACTTGTTTTAAAATAGCTGAGGGCTTGCCATACACAATAGACTTAACTTGGCATGGCAACGGTTTGTGAAAGCAAACCACCTGTTTTCGTTTGCCACATTCGGGTTCCTATGATATTGTGGAAACACAAAACCCGACTGTGGAAAACAAAAAAAGCCGCCAAGTGCGAGTCGGACTCGCGTACAAAGGGTTCCGTACCATTATCCGTTGAATGAAAGGTAAATTGCGGCTTACGATTTATGGCGTATTAAAAAAAACTACTTACTAGATCTCGTTCAAACCAATTTTCGGTGGAAGTTTACATAGTAATGTACACCATATATTTTTTTTAGTTTTATCATTCTCTTGGGCAAACTATTCAGTTTAGAAAAAGATTGTATTAAAAACCTCAATATCATTTTTGAAGACCTATCCATAGATACCCCAAACGTATGGGTTTGATGAAAAAAATTTTTTTTAAGAGTTTCAGTTCTATGTATGGGGGGGGATATTTTTTTTCTATTTTAGTGTGAAAATCTTAATGCGGTTCACAGAATACATCTGCTTACCAAGTTTCAACAGTATAGCTCTTAGTTTCGGAAAAAAGTGGCAGTGACATACGGACGGACAGACAGACAGACAGACATGACGAATCCATAAGGGTGCGGTTTTTTGCCATTTGGCTACGGAACCCTAAAAAAGGCGGAACTATCAAAAAATACTACTACTACGGCACTCTTATTGATACGATTTGTATAACACGAGTCTGGTTAGTATGAGCGGCTCTATCGCCGCTCATACTACTAGTTATATATACTATTATAACTCATAAATATATCGTCATGCCATAGTCAGGCGCACCCACATGAGAAGGTATGTACCTATAGGTAAGGTATATAGGTTCTCGAGTGTACCGCAAGACATAGCGTGGGTAGACCCCCAACAAGGTGGACCGATGGTCTGGTGAAGGGCGGGGGAGTCCGCTAGATGCGGGTGGCGCAGGAACAATCACATTCGGCTGATATGATGATGTACGATTTCAAATGATCTAGAAAACATTTGAGTACAACCTTAACAATAAAGTAGTGGTCACATGTTTTGATCGCTATGTCCGTACACATATTTTCGAAAACGTCCGTACGTATATGTGAAGGAAGTATTCGATTAGGGGCCGATTAGCAAACATCTCCAGCGCGACGAAGATACATTGCAGGGAATCGACAGGTGGGCATTGCAGCATGATTGATGCGACGTACACCTACACATGCAAGGCACAGATTATACAATTTTAGAGGGGACAAGTCTTATTCTAATAGCTTTGTAAGCTGTAGAAGCCTGTGTTTTCTCCAAGCATTTTGTATTTTATTTCGGGATACTAAAACAATAGCATTATTGATCTGGCTCACTAAAATTCTCAAGACTCGGTTCGAAAATATGACCTGTAGAGGAGAACAGCCGGACAGTGGGACATACGATTTTTTTTGACATAAGCCGAAATGGAGAAATTCGTTCACGCCGCTCGCTCGTTAAAAAAAGCGGAGACTCGTTGACATGCTGTATATCTTTCCTGTTCTGCTGAAAGAGATTCAGCTTTTGTCGCTTCTGAAATTTAACTCCATTACCCATTGTTAGTCTCCCAGAAATTAGGACATGAGTAACTAGTTTGTACCAATCATAGATAACATTGTGCGTAGATCCGAAGACGATTGTGTTGGGTTATCCAAGATCAAGTTAATCTTCCATAATCAATGACCAAGGTGCATGATGTAATCAAAGAGAGGGCCACAGTGGAATATGACCACAAGATCACACATTTAATAACACTCAACTAGCTAGCGTCATTATCATCAACATATCAGCCGAAAGACGTCCACTTATGGACAAAGGCATCAATCACTAAAAGAGCAGATGAATTTGCAAGGAAGGGCCAGGGCCCGGATCTAGGCCGACCAGGGTTGTATCCAGATACAACCCTGGTCGGCCTAGATCCGGGCCCTGGCCCTCTGTTCTGTGTTCACAAAATGGAAAGCGTATTCTCAGCTAGACTTAAGTTTTTCTCTTTGTGCAATACAGATGAAATAATTAGATGTGTTTTCTTCCTCTTTTTTCACTTAGTATGATTAACTAAGGCAGACCTTAAAAACAGTTCAAACTACTGTTACCCGACTACGGAAGAAATAACCAAAAATAAATGTTTTTTGTCATGCAAAAGGTATTCCATATCGCCCGGAGCATAATTTCGAATCGATTGACACTTAATTTATCAAAATCGGTTCAGTATCCTAAACGCAAGGAAAAACACACACAAAAACAAACATAGACTTCTAATTAAACTGGTCAAGTGCGAGTCGGACTCGCGTTGCAAGGGTTCCGTACATCACAAGATTTTAAACAATCTTTTTTACTAACGGAGCGTTTTTGACGTTTCATAAAAATAAGCTGATTTGATTTTTGACAAAAACCGTATTAAGTCCGACTCACGCTTGACTGCACATTTCTAATAGGTTTTCCTGTCATCTGTAGGTAAAGATGTATTTTGTGTATTTTTTTCAAAATTTTAGACTCGGTAGTTTCGGGGATGAAGGGGGGGGGATGGTAATTTTTTGGCTATTTCCTTAAATAGTGTCTAATATAATTATTTTAAAATTACAAAAAAAAATATTTTAGGTGCACACAATGAGCTCTTTCATTTAACTTTATTTTTTAATTTTCTCATTTCCCCCCCAAAAGTGGCCCCCATGTTTAAAATTCATTTGTTTGCGTTACATGTTCCTCTTTAGGTCACAAACTTACATATGTGTACCAAATTTCAACGTAATTGGTTCAGTAGTTTCGAAAATAGGCTGTGAAGGACGGACAGACAGACGCAAGAGTGATCCTATAAGGGTTCCGTAATTCCTTTTGAGGTACGGAACCCTAAAAACATATCCCTTCTCGGCTCTGCCGTAAGAAAATGAAGACATTTAATTAACTCCGAAATTACATTTTGGTTTAACAATGCTACTTTCCCGGTCGTTTGTTTTTATTTTACTCGTTTCATGTAATCGGAATCGTTCGAACACAATCTAGTAACGCCAAAGTTTCCATTTTAATGAGCAACTTTGAAACGGGTGGCGAGATGGGGGTTTTGTTTCCTTTGTCATAGTTTTGCTAATTAACGTCGTAGTTCAATGGCGGGACGAGGAACGAGAAGACACAGCGACAGTTTAATTACGAGCATTTAAAACCTCATTCCATTACACGTTACATTTTTAACGGACATATTCGACTAAGTTTCTTTGTTTATTTAGTACTAGCTTCTGCCCGCGACTCCGTTTATATCGTAGCTTCATAGATTTCACCCCCCATTTAACGCCCTTAGGGGATGATTTCTGGGATAAAAACTATCCAATGTCCTTCCCAGGGACTCAAACTATCTCTAGTAAAGAAAAAATATGAAAATCATCAACATTCACGAAATAAAATAGAGAGAGTTGAAAATACATATATTAAAATGTCTGAGCACTGTAGTAGTCATGCGACCCCAGGCTGGTCGTTCATTTTTAATTTTATGAAGTCATGATGCATATTAAAATAACGCAGTCTATTTTCTGTAAAATACTGCACAGAATAAACATTGCAAGCCCTGAAATCTGAGTAGAATACTTCCGTAGTATTTTATTTTCACTGACTTCCTAACTCATCCTCACCTTATTAGTGTTAAAAAGTAACATCCTCAGTTACGTTAACTAAGTATGTGTTTGATGCGTAACACTTTACTTACTTACTTCCGATGGCGCTACAACCCTTTCTACTTAGGTATTTCTTCCATTGTTTGCGATCCATGGCATCCTTCTTGCAGCTGGTAGACCTCCCCATTTTCCTCATGTCTTCTTCCACGTAGTTCCACTCTAACGCTTTTTAGGACTACCCTTTGGTCTTCTTTGCTGCGGCGTCCACCTTGATATAATTTTGACACCTGCTGTCCGGCATACATTCAAGGTGATCTCAGCAAAAGAAAAGCTAGGATAATGGTTAAGTGTTTTATCCGAGAAATCGCTCTTTAACAATAAGACCGCCTGTAGTTTCCTATTTTTTATTGTTAGGTTTATAGTTTTTTTCTCTTTGTGGAGCACATTCAATTAAATTATTTGTATTAATCCGCTTCTCAGTAGATTTTCTTGTCAAAGCATTGGACAAAGCATTTATTTGAATAAGCGGTGTAGAGTATGGGTAATTCAGATAAAATAAACTCAAGTGAGAGAGAGAGTGAGAGAGATGTTGATCTAAAATTATAAAATGGCTAGATTAATTAAACTGAAATTACCAAAAAGCAAACATGGCAAGTATACATTCGAAAACTGAAGAACGGGTTGCATAGCGAAATTAACAACAGTTTTGAATTTTGCTCAACGTATAAAATGGTGGTTGCTATTCCTAGTGTTCTATTTCCTGTCGGAATTCATTTCTGTTAGCATGCTGACAACTGGATTATAAGTAAGGAATTGCATTCAAGTTTTATTGTAATTTGGGTTTCGGAGGCAACAAAAATACGTACCGTATTTAGTCAACTTGCATTCATTTGCGATAAAGTTATATCTAATTATTTGAGGTGAGGTAGGGCACAGCGAAATGTCATCTCGCTCGAATTTGGAGCAGCCCAACTGGGGAAGCACCTCCGCCTTGCAGAAGACCACAGCCATAATAACACTACTACTTACTCTGTGGGAGTGTTGAGTTCCTGGAGGTGAGCAAGATCGCCAGAGCTCCCGAGGATGCGTTGTGTTGAGAGCGAGGGAATTTGTTCCTTCAGCTGTCAACACTGCGAATCCTCAAACATATCAAGGGTCGGAAACGCCCATGTTTTCCACGCCAACTTTGGAGTTGCATGCGTCTATAGGCTGCGGTGTCAGTTAACATAATTAGCTCCAAAATTTTATCGTTAGCTCCCTTTTTTATAACGCGACACTGGAATTAAACAACATAATTGTAGTATAAACTAATGATTACGGATATTTCTGAATATTCAATATGTGACTTACCTGTTTTTTTTTAGATATCCTATCCTACAGAGTCGCACCGCATCATAATTAAGGTTTCCTTTTAACCTTATTGGTACGGAACCCTAATAAAACCAACAAATATGAAAAACATTACCAACCGTGGCCAGTCAACGAATACAATCCCGCATTCAAAAGCCTCGGAGCAGAATCTACTTATCAAGTCTGAAGTGGGATCCAATTGTCTTTTGAAGTAGTCCAATAATACCAGCACTGCTATCAAAAACTCAATTTCGTAGTGCTTCGATCCGCCATCATTGCTCACTAATCTCATTTCAATTTGATATCATCCATACTCTATATTATTATAGGTATATGCGAAGTAGTCAGAGAACGACTAGAACCCTTGAAAATGTAGAGCTGGTGAAGGATGGAAAGGATCAGCTGGACGGAAAGGAAGATGAAAGAAGAATCTTTGGGCATAGTCAAGAGGCTGGTGATGGACAGAGAACAGTGGTTGTAATGATATCAGTTAACCTTTCATGCTTAACTCGCTGAACTGATGTAGAATTTTTTTTGACCCGGAAATTATTCCTTAATTGCGTGCAAAGGGAATTGAGTGCTTTATGGGATTGCCAAAATTGATGCTGCCCCTGTGGGAAGTCTAATAGCATTTTTGTTAGCTTAATTAAGGACAGAGACGGATACGGTGAAACTATAAGGGTTCCTTGTTGACTACTGAACCCTAAAAACTGTAAAAAGAGAAGAGAAATAGAAAATCGCAAACTGGAAGAAACGTTTTTGTGTCAAAAAAGACTGAATAATAAAGAACGGCGGTTGAGGAAGAAATACTTTGTGATATGCTTAGAATACTTATTTTAAACGTTATTAGCACTAGATACACCTGTATATTATTTGCCACGATAGCAAAGTAATCTGGGGGCACGGCAGTGCCCCCGCCAAATTGAGGAAAACAGCGGCACGGCCGTACCATTCTTTTCTCGAAGCAGTTCAGGCCATTTTCGACCCCCCAGCAATAACTTCGTTGTGGATAAAACTAGAAGCCTGAATTTTTAGTAACCAAGCACGCATTGTTTGAACACGATACATTTCAAATTTCATTCAATTTGAACTAGTAGTTTAAGAATTATAACTAGTCATAGTTTCTTAATTTTGTCACTCACTGACTGACTCACCGATCATCAAAAGACTAAGGCACTTTTAGCAGGCATAGAAGCTTCAAATTTAGAATACAATTAGTGTTTAGTGTATTAATCAAGGAAAACTTTAAAAAAATGCAATTTCAGTCCAGTTTTGTAGATACACTAACTGCATACATCATTTGTAATCCTATATAAACATATAAGATTACAAAGTTATATTTGCAGTGGGTGGGATGGGAAAAATAAAAAGCAAGAATGGGACTGCATTCATAATTTGTATGTATTGATAACACAATAACCTACAAAAAGAAGTGAGATCCCATAAAAAACATTCCATGTAAAAAAGAAGCCAAGTCTCGAAACTCTCCCACCGTAAAAAGTTGTGAGATATTTCGTAGAGCCAAGCCTCAGGCATTCTTATTAATCTTTATTTGCTAGCTGCTTAATAAAATTTTGTGACGTGTCGCGTGACGCGCAATCACACAATACTACATAGTTTTAGGTATGCAAAAATCCATAAATGCAGTAAAGTTGTGTACGCAAGATTTTCCATACATAATGTATGGAAAATCTTGCGTTCTTTTTGGGACACCCTTTATTATTCTAGAAACTTATGGATGGAATCTATAAGTTTCTGGATCCATGGAATTTTGCAAAGTAACGCCTGATTCCATCAATAATTTTCATCCTTTAACGCTTTTTTATTTAATTATTCAAGCTTTATTGCATAAAAATAGAACAAGTACAAAAAGCGGACTTAAGGGCGTAAAGCATTCTGTACCTTAAGAGATTGCAGATACATGGAACAAAACGATTCGCATATGATTTCAATACGTCAAAGAGCGTGGCAATATTGAGCCCCAGAAAAGCACATGCAATGTTCGGCCTTTGTGGGCCCACGAGGGACGAACGAGCTTCTATCGCACTCTGATTCGCCTGCATTCACTTGTCTGTACCTGAGGGAATACTTTGCACTGCTTTGCAATGTTTGGGTCATTTTTGCTCCTACCCGTGTCACGAGCGTGTTTTATAATTTTTGTATTATCATTTTTATATTATTTAATCATTTCTATAATAATTTGTGTGTAGTACTGAGGTACGGTTGCGGCATTCCGCTGAATGCCGATGCAAGACAGAGGAGCTACCGCGAAACGAAAACGAAACCCTCAGGTTATTGTAGATTTTTATAGGGGGGGCTATGTTCAGCCAGTAAACGTCTTTCGGCTCATTTGAGGATTATGAATTAAGTACGCCAATTAAGGCGCGCTTATTTTCCTAATTTAGTACTAAATCTTTAAGTAGTATGGTTGCTGCTATTCAAAGCCATTTGAAAGTTTCTAGAGGTTTCAATTTAGATTTCCGATACCGTGAGCTACATAATACTAAGGAACAGAAGATCCAAATGCCTTCGGTCGAATTACAGCTGTAAACAAAACGAAAAGTTTACGTTATATTACAAATACCTAACACAAATCTCGAAAAGTAACAATGAAAGTTAAAAGGAGATATCTTCTGTTTCCATCATTTTAGTTAAATTTAAATACAGTGGTGCGCGATTTTTGGTGTAACATTGACCCTGACAACGTAGAACTGACTATACTGGTTGGTTCACAAAAACGATTGTAGTTTCACGAAAATTAATGGATAATTAATTTTATTCGTTCTTGATGAAATATTTTCGTGTACTACATTATTTAAGGTAATACTCGTATATGCTTGTAATCCATATCGATTTATAAATGCTAAAATGTCTTTGTCTGCCTGTCTGTTACAACTTCACGCTTAAATCGCTGAACTGAATGATAAATAGATATTTTGAGTCCCGAGGAAGAATAAAGGTTAGTTTTATCCTGGAAATCATTCCCTATAGTGGTGAAAAGGGGTGAAAAGGGGGTGACAATGGGGTGAAAAATTTAATGGAGCTACGATATAAACGAGTCTCTCGAGGGCAGTCGCGGGACGAAGCTAGTAGCAAATATAATTAAAGAAGAAGAAGAACAAGTTATTTATTTACTAGTACTTTTAGCATACACTTGCTAAATAGGGCATTCAGCCTGCTGTCATGTCACGGGAGCTATGACGCTGATTTTTGGTGAGGGCCCCAAAACTTAAAATCCAAAACAATCAATTTTAGAATGTTTACCGATGTAGGTAAACTTAAAAATTACAAAAGCGAGCTAAAAACAAACGAGTAACAACGAGTCTGTAAATGCATAAACGATATGATACGTAGAACAAATATAAAGGCAAAATATACCATCATCGTCTGAAGCCCAAGACAGGACTCAAACCTGTGCCATGGGTATTACTGATACACTGCTTTCCTACTGAGCTACTCAGACATTGAGTGATGACGCGTATCTTTGCATCACAGTTTGGCGTCGCTACTACAAGCGACCTCTGTATTTTCTTGAAAGGCTGACAGCCTTTACACTTCTTTCCGTAGCCTTTTCACTTTCGTGGTAACTTCCACGTTAAGTATACACGAAACAAAGAATATTTCATAAAATTATTTGTTTCGTTAAGAGGAGTAATGTATAAAAATTGTATATCAACCCAAACACAACTAACTCAAAAAAAACAGGATAAATAATGTTCCATTTCCTGACAACCAACATTGAAGATTGCTGCTCCACTTTAAAGCAACAGCGAGTGCTTTTACAAAGATAAATACGATCTAGTCAACAGGCACTTTACTTGATGCCTGGATATCGTGGCATAATTTTATGTTACATGCCGTTCCTTGTTACCGGCTTAAGTGCTGGATTTTATGAGTAGATAGCCCTCTTGCGTATCTTTAATTATTATAATAACACTGTAGCGACTTCATAAACTTAAGGTAAATATGATTGAATATACATGTTTGAGTAACTTGCAAGCGGTTTAAGGGGCTACCCGAGGTATTCATCGATTTTTGACAAGTTTTGAATCATATCTCCTACTTTTGCACTACAAATAGAATTATAAATCAAATGGCTATATCGGTTCTTCAAAGTTTTATCTTCATTTGTTTTCACCGGATTTTGAAACAAATGAGTACTTAATTATGTATGATTTTTTTAAACATTGTCTAAAAACACACTTATTTCGTATATCTATTGACGTGAAAGATCTAACATATACGAAATCTACATATTTGGGTTCGTCTGTGACGTCTCTAAAAACTGGTTATTAATTAACACAAAAGTTATGGCCAGAAAACCAGTATTTTGGCCTAAAATTGTTCAACTTTGATGCCAAATATCTCGAAAACAATGAACTTTGAAATAAATATAAGATACTATATTGCTTAAAGCCGTTGTTTTTAATATAATAAGCTACAAAAAACATTAGAAAACTAAGGGATTCAGATCGAAGGTCATTGGCGTATGGGAGCCCCTTAAGAGGATGTCGCGATTCTTGTAAACCACGTCTTTGTGTAAGACTCTTTTATGTCATCTGTGCGCGAGATAAAGAGATGTAACAAAAGCAGTTCAAATAAGTTTGAATTACCTGTACATGCATTTGTAATGATGATAGAGTTATAATATTTTTCTTCAATGCGATTTTAAGGTGGTTTCTCGCCACCAAGGCTATTTGGTCTGTCTTGCCTTCTTCATTAAAAAAAGACCGGGTTGCACTCCGGGAGTGCCGGCAGAAAGAAATCTCACCTTACGAAATCTGTGGCGAGTTTAACAATTTTTCCCCATCCCAAAAAGTGCACAGCGCCGCTAAATAAGTTTTAACTTCAAAAATGTTGATTTAAGTCCTTCATTTGTGAATAACAAAGGCTGTTAAGCACAAATTCTAGCAGAATATAGAAAAATAATTATGTACCAATAGCACGATCAGCCTATACTGCCTCACACACACACAGGCCTCCCCTCTCGTATGTATGGGACTGGGCGGCAGTCCTCACGATGGCTTGATCATCATCATCATTATATCAGCTAAAAGACGTCCACTGCTGGACATAGGCTTCCCCCAAAGAGTGCCAAAGTGACCGGTCCTGCGCTGCGCCACCCGCATCCAGCGGACTCCAGCAACCTTTACCAGGTCATCAGTCCACGTTGTGGGGGGCCTACCCACGCCGCGCCTTCCAGTACGTGGTCGCCACTCGAGAAACTTTCCGCCCCAACGGCCATCGATTCTACGTGCTATGTGCCCCGCCCACTGCCACTTAAGTTTAGCGATTCGGAAGGCTATATCGGTTACCTTGGTTCTGCTGCGGATAGCCTCATTTCTGATGCGATCACGCAGAGAAACTCCCAACATAGCCCTCTCCATAGCCCTTTGGGTGACACGATGGCTTAGCGGGACCTCACATACACCTTGGACTGTCTTCACAGGCGTATGCAAGTTTATTCACGACGTATTTTCCTCCACTAAAAAAACTGGTTGCATGTAAAACTGAGTTCCAAAATTAATCAATTGTTATTGGTAAATCATCAATCATCATAAAATACTAAATATCAAAACAAAATGTAGCGTCCGGACAAGAGGTGGCAAATGTCACACAGAAAGTAAATGAAGTCGTGGTTTTTTACTACCTTTTTAAGATACAATGAATAAATTACTAATTTAATACATTTTTTGAGGAGTGATTACAGGATCAACATCAAATATTACGAGTACGTTGTAAATCTTGTATTTTGATATCAAAGTTGTATTCAGTATTTTATGATTTTTTATTGCAGTTTATGGCTTGCAGTACACGACATTTAATAATGTGGCTAAAAGCCAAATTTCTTTAGCTTACAATGTAGTATATACGAACACAATGGCATATCTGGTAGACGAAAGCTTGAGATTTTTGTGGGAAGTCAACTTAACAGAAAATGTAAATACATTTTCGAAGCAAGAGGAGGGTTCCCAGGAGGGTTCGAATCCCGGTAAGGGCATTTATTTGTGTGATGAGCATGAATATTTGTTCCTGAGTCATGAATGTTTTCTATGTATTTAAGTATTTATTTATCTATATAAGTATGTTTATAGTCGTCTAGTACCCATAGTACAAGCTTTGCTTAGTTTGGGACTAGGTCGATTTGTGTAAGATTGTCCCCTAATATTTATTATTATTTATTCTCTTTATTAATTTTTCGTCTTAGGCTAGGTTTTTACAATAACTATATAAAAAGTAAAATATAAAACTATACATACAAAACATAAAATCATAATAAAATCTGACCTAGGGTACCGCCGCAGCGAGGCGGGGCCTAAGCTGCCGGTGGTCAGGGCGCCAGAGACAGGAACCTCCTGACTATCCGCGCAGTATCCAGGAGTACCGCCTTCTGTATATTATTATTATTATTTACGGTCGCGTTCTTTAATTTATGACCCTTTTTGCCAAAATATTCTTTGTATTCCTATACAATTTGACAAGATTGTTAACCTTAATTGGGTCCCAATTTAATGTTCGTGACTGTACATTGACATAGTGTAAACGTAATATTTACTCGCAAGAGAATTGAATGAAATTAAGAGAAATAAATCATATAATCGTTTAGTCATAAAAATACCTAGGCAACTATACTACCCTCTCTGTGAAATTTGCGATGACTTGTCCGTTCCTAAACAATAATTGAGCTGGACAGCGATATCCAGCCACATTCGAAGTTTAATTACTTATTCCTGGACAATATACGTATTTGGAAACTTTACCAACAACTCGTGGATTATACAACATCTAATTTCCGGCCGTATGGGGTTCTGGGAAATTGCAGGGCAGTGTTATGTATATTGCTCATAACTATAGTCCGACCGCTTAACTGAGTCCTTCCCTGCGCGGCGCGCGGGGGGTATAACGGGGGAGCGGGCGTCGTGCGGGAGGCGAATGTCGCGTGCTCCCCCGTTATACCGCCCGCGCGCCACGCAGGTGAGGACTCAGTTAAGCGGTCGGCTGGTTTTACGTGTGGTGTCTTCACCACTCACTCGCTTCAATCGATTTGGACCCCCGTGCAAAGATAGCAACTAAAGTGCAACCACCACATCGATTGTGGCATCTGTAATTGTCACTGTGTTTTTAAAGCAATTTAGAGTAAGACTAGGTACCATTACAATGCACTAAACTTGCTCTGAAAGTGCGTCTTTATGTGGGTCAACATGAACACGGGAAGCCCTCCATGCCCGCACGGCGGGGCGGGCGGGAGGTCGGCCGTGCGGGAATGGATTTCGGGCCAATATTCCCACACACGTGCGAGAATGAGATTTCATGACCAACAAAATTTCACGTTTTATGTATATTTTTTAATTTCCTCGCATGGTGCATTGTACAATTTTGTATGATACACGTGCGGATAGGTAATTTCCAACTCGTTTCGATCAAAAACACTCTCACGGTCATGTTTTTGGTCATCGTCATTCGTTGGGAATCACTTACTTTCCGCCACATGTATCATAAATAACAATTTTTTGAATCTGGAATTAAAAGACGACGGCTAATCATATTCAATGAAATAAATGAATGAAATAAAAGAATTTTAGTCTGCAAGTGGGCCGTAATGGCACTTTTACAAGTCAAAATTCTACCAGTGTTTCTGAAAAAGAAGACCACTGTTAAGAAGAAACGCTGTAACAAACTCAACAGTCAGTAATTTTTTTGCCAAAAAAGCTTATTAAAATGATAGTTCTTAACCTACTTAAAATAAGTCAAACTGAATATGAATACAAAGAAAAAAACATCATAATGCGTTGTTCTACAAGAACACATGTCCGAATAAGCTATATGAATAATTAAGCTATTTTGGGCTCTGGTTTGGGCCATGCATTTTTGTCAGTTAGATAGTCCTCAACACTGTACTAAGCCTTCGACATCAATGTATTTTTAAGTAATTTTTAACAGCTGGAAAGGGTAGAGCCACGTTAGGTAATTTATTATAAAAATGTATTACATCGACCCAAAAAAGACTTGTATACTTTACGAACACGAAACTTTTTGGTTGCTATTTTATTTTTATTTCGTGTATTAAAATTATGGGTAAGTATCAGAATTTTTACAGAATGAATCTATGTTTTTAATGACATAAACAATATTTTACACTACGCACACTCGTAGAAGGAACAAGAAGAAGACTTCAGACGAACACTGTAAAACTATAACCATTTTGAAAAGCAAAAAAATACATTGTCATACTTGGAAAGCATTATGTAATAATCAAAATACGTTAAACTACTTAGTAAAGATTACGAAAAAAAGCGAAAAAAAATATCTAATGTAAAAGTTGAGATTTTCTGAACTGGACTGATCTTCATATCTTCAGAACAATAGCATTCCAGTCTAACAATACGACTGTGTGGTAGGACGCTTGCCTTTTCTGAACTGGACTGATCTTCATATCTTCAGAACAATAGCATTCAAGTCTAACAATACGACTGTGTGGTAGGACGCTTGCCATTTTTTGCAAGAAAAAGGTTAGCATCACATAAAATGTTCATTGTTAAATTTAGTTTTTTTCATTGTTAAATTTAGTTTAAATCGATTGAATAAGACGATAGAGTTCATTAGAACTCTATCGTCTTATTCAATCGATTCAAAATGGACTAAAAGAAAAAAAACCCGTTCCCAGCGAGCCAGGTACAAGGCGCTGTGTGTGGTATTTTATCTCGTAGCTAATTTGGAATTTATTGTAAAAGAAGATAGGGTTCACATTTAATGAACAACATGAATGAACATTTTACGTGGCGGTAACATTTTTTTTTTTAATTTGCATACGCTGACCGCAAACAAAGGCTATTTATGAGTTCAGTACAATGGCCATTCATGAGCTCAGTTCTAATAATCTAAACTATACATGAAATTACTTAAAGTTTTTGGTAACGTCAAGTGTTCCTAAAATAAGTTGCCATTTTTTTTCCACTTTTTTCTGTCATCATCATCAACATCATATCAGCCGATAGACGTCACATAGGTCTCCTCCAAAGAGTGTTAATGTGAGGGGTTCTGGTTCATCCAGCGGACTCCCGCGACCTTGAATTTTTCTGTGGTACCTACTTTTTAAACACAGTATTTTTTAAAAAGATTGCTTATACGCGTTTCTTAGTCTCTTCCTCCCTCAAACTCGTCGATATCTAAATTAAACTGTCATACATCAAGGGTGATCTAAAATGAGAATCTCCTTAATAAGAGGGTAAACAGAGCTTGTATTTTATTTTGAGCACGTGGCCGGGGAAATTCACCGTGCCTTATTAAACTTCATAAATCATCCCACCTACTGCGGAGGTAAAGACAGCAAGAGAAAGTTTTTTTTGGCGCGTCTTAAGTTTCAACTTTTATAGTAAATTTCATGAGGCATACTTACTTAACATGCTTCATCGGCATCATTAGTTTAGGCTAATCAGCTTTTTAGGTAAAGCTGATGTTTTTTTAATACCACGTCGGTGGCAAACAAGCTTAGTGCGTACCTGATGGTAAGTTGTTACCGTAGCTTATGGACGCGTGCAACTTTAGGGGTGTTACAGACACGTTGCCGACCCTTTAATGTATACACTCCCTTTTTGAAGAAGAACCACACTCGGGACAACCTTGGCAGCTCATTCCACAGCTGAAGCGTCCGAGAGAGGAAATTTGTCTGAAAACTTTCGGTACGCGTTATGTGTAGGCGTTTAAGGCAACTCGATCAAAAAGGAAACAATAAAGTGTAAATTACAAAATAAAATTAAAATCATAAAAAGATATGAGACTCGAAAGTAAAGAAAAACACCTACGCATTTTATTCATAGTCCAAGAGCAAGTTTTAAGGACCTACCAAAAGGATCAATATGCTTTAATAGAGAAATTATTGTGTCACAACTTTGTACCTAAACGCAGTATTTCACGACAACACAACGGTTAGTACGAATAGCATATTGTGACATCATTATTTAATGTCAATTAGTATTTATATGCCCTTTCGGCTGTCGCCATTGAGTACGGAACTCAATTGACTCTCATTTTGATCCTCTCAGAAAACTGGTGCGAGTGGCATCGTAAAAAAATAGGGAAGTAGCCAATTATCATCACATTGAATAGGATACGGGTTTATATTATGCTCTCGCTTAATCTTAGATTCAGATTCAGATTCATTTATTGCTTATTGACAATTTACATTATATTTTACTTCTTTGTATATAAATAAAATTAATTCACAGAAAGCTCGTCAGGTACATACAATAAAGTTGTTACAATAATTTCTAACAATAATAATTAACAAGGGCAGACAGAAATACCAATTTAAAACAACATTGATCGTAGTAATGTCAAAAATATAATTAAATGTCAGAACGAGAAAAATAAAAATATTCGTACACTAGGGTCTCCTAGCATAGTGTCAGGATGTCAAATAAATGAATTAAAATACATATATGTCAAACATACAAGAAATATAAAAACAGAAATTACTGCAATAATAATAACACCAAAAATAATTTATCTCTAGGGCGTTCTAGATTATGATAGTAAAAAAAAACCAAAATAATAAAAAATATTAATTTTAAACAGCATCAAAAATAAATTGTCTAATATTGTTTTTGTTGGGCGAATTCCTTTACTGAATACAGCGACATTGACAGTAAAAAGTCTTCCAATCGGTGTCCAAAACCATCATCCGTTGATTCATTACTGAGACTGGCTCTTTCGTAAAAAGCGGGGCCTATTTTACCTTGACACGTTAAACCAAAATAAACGATATGTCACTCGATCCCAATACTGTTCTTCGAGTTCACCATCATCATCCCCCTAGTGTTATTCGCGGTTGCCCATAAAAAAGTCCGGGGGTCGCTTTGACACCTAATCCCAATATATGTCATAGGCAATAGTTTTACAAAAGCGACTGCCATCTGACCTTCTAACGCAGAGGGAATACTAGACCTTATTGGGATTAGACCGGTTCCCTCAAGATGTTTTCATTCACCGCAAAGGTAACGGTAAATATTCCGTACACAAGTTCCGAAAAACTCATTGGTACGTGCCGGGATTCGAACCCACGACCGCCGCTTTACAGCCGTATGACTGAACCACTGGGCTAACATAGCTATTCTTCGCCTCACCAATTTTACAAAAAAACAATTGTTCTAAAACTGCACTGTTAAAAAAATACTAAAAAATACTTACTGAAATCGTAGCTTAGTATTTAGCTAACGCTTTCACATTTTGTTTTTACTTTACAACAAACGCGACAAAACTATAATCAGGCCAATAGACGTTTACAATGAAACAGAATAACGAATGTTGTTCCAAGCACTTTTCTGCCGACCTTACCCCCGATACGAGGACAGCAATTTTTTGTAGGTAAAGGTATCTAATATTTGTTCTTGGGTCGCCTTATTCCTCGCAAGGTGGAGATAGTAGGCTCATTAATAAAATTTCATTCTTCCTAAATCATGAAAGCATAAACATTTTGACAGTGAATGCTTAGAAAATATTCAGGAAAATTTCGTGTACATATTCATGTACAGGTTACAGATGTTTTTGTACAATATTAGTATTTCAGTAATTCTGTCCCTTAAAAGTTCACGCCGTTGTTCTGGAAAAAATAAAGCACACTCGTCTCGTTCCTGTCATAAAATTATTGTCTGTGCCATTTCTCTAATATAATCTAAATATTTGTCGGTCCATATACATCTACAAGCTCGTGTTAGTGCCAAGCATAATAAATATGTTAACTTAATTTCTCATCTATACTTGATCGATTCAATTTTTTCCCATTTGTCAAGTCACATACTGTATAATACTGAGTCATGAACTTAACATTATTTTGTAGAGTACCTACAACCTTTATTTAAATGAATGGCCCTGCACTTATCAATATGCCTGAGCTTACATATTTTTTGATTACGAACTTATTAATTTATAATTTACATTAAAATCTACCTAACTTACGAACGGAACGTTACGCAATCCAGCAATACACCAATTACGTTTGAAAAGGGACTACTACCAAAATCAATAACTACCTACTACTATAATACAGATACTCTTATAGTCAAGGATATCAGTCGCCCGGAACGCCTAGCGGCCACGCCGCAGCCACAGCAATGGCTCCCGACTGGTAAACTTCTAATCTGAGTCGAGTTTCAATGGATACCGTAAATATATCTCGAAAACAATGGCGAGATTAAATTTCAATCCTATATTAAAGGCAAGGGTTAAATCCAAACAATTGCGGTAAAACATTTTAATATAAACCTTCAGGATTTCATTTTCGGCTCTTGTTATATCGGAGCTATTTCTTCGCGCGGTTTGTATTGGTATTGGTTGGGGGTTATTGGTAAAGTTTGATTCTTAGGAATCTGTGTGTTACAAACACGCATAATAATATTCTACATGTTGTAAGTTTGAATAATAGGAATATGTATCATCATCATCATATCAGCCGAAAGACGTCCACTGCTGGACATAGGCCTCCCCCAAAGAGTGCCGCAATGACCGGTCCTGCGTCACCAGCATCCAGCGGACTCCCGCGACCTTTACCAGGTCATCAGTCCACCTTGTGGGGGGCCTACCCACGCTGCGCCTTCCGGTACGTGGTCGCCACTCGAGAACCTTTCCACCCCAACGGCCATCGGTTCTACGTGCAATATGGATACTAATGACCAATTTAGCCTAGTGGGTGTTAGCAGGCCGATCAGGCTGACAATTCGCGTTAAAAGCAAACATTTGTGTGCTAAGTAATAAGCATGAATATTTGATTCTGAGTCTTGGATATGTTTCCTGCGTATTTAAGTGTTTCATATCTATCGTTGTCTAATACCTACCCATACAAATGGGATAGCGAATATAATATGAAAAAATCATCTGATACAGATAACACATAGTTAAACAGAAAAAAATTACCGTAATCTCATGTAGCCCAGGGCGGGACTCGAACCCGCACCCTCTGTCTAGACCACCCAGACCACCACAGCATCACTACGAACTTCCACGTTAAATTAATACGAATTCATACTCATATTAAAAATACGAAAGTGTGTCTGTCTGTCTGTCTATCTGTTTACTATTCACGCTTAAACCTCTGAACCGATTTAGATAAAATTTGGTAGAGAGGTAGTTTGAGTCCAGGGGAAGGATGTAGAATAGTTTGTATCCTGAAATGTGAATATGTGAAAGATTGTATGGAGCCACGATATAAACGAGGTCCACGCGGACTGAGTCGCGGGCAGAAGCTAGTCAAAAATATTTGATAAAATAAGATTTGTGAAAATTCAATCTTTCAGAATTGAACATCTAGATTAATAGGGGCTAAAGCAGCTCCCAAATGAAATTCAGTCTTGATTTCTTGACTATCAATTCAGCAAACGATAGGTCATGTAACAGCCCTTGATAACTCTAACACGTGCTCGTGAATAAATCATAGCTCTTGATCGCGTGCGAAGCATGAGAATGTCTTAAGGATTACATTTCGAGCTTAGCCTCCACTGGCTTTATGTGAGCCTTAATCCGTCTAATATTTTACAAATTTATGATGTTATGCCAGCCGTATTGGATATTTAATACGGTTTCGCAAACGCACTGAATTAGAGGCTTACTAAAACGACATTATTTTATTGTCTTTGGTTTCCGCGATTATTATACGAGCGAGAGAAGCGAACGAAGTTTTAGATGGCAATAGTAGATTGTATGACAAGGGGCTAAAATGAGCCATATTACTACGAGATGGTTATTTTTCCAAGCGAAGTGAGGGAAAATTGTTAGAGGGGTAATATTCTATTTTTCACTTCAACTGCGAGAAAATAGTAAAAACGAAAATTATTTATCCATAATCAATAATAAATTTCACGGAGAATTTTTAATAAACTGCTTTGACACAGATACAAAATATTGACACCACGAATAAACGCCTCTCACCGTCTGTAGCCGCGTCCAAACGTTCGAGCGCGGCGGACAGCATACGACAGCATAAGATAAAGCGAGATAGACATCATCTATCCCGCTCAATCTCAAAGCTTATGCTAAGTATGTAGTTAATCACGCTTGAACGTTTGGACGCGGCTATTGACGGTCAGAGGTGGTTTTTTTTATGATTGTGATTTAGGGATTAAAAACACCTAATGTTTGACATGAATTCTGTTTTCTGATTGGTCGATTTGAATATGTAGCTGTATTCTGGTTAGTTGATAGCAAACACAAATGTACAATGTTGAATACAGTGAAGTGATTTGATTGGTCAAATTAAATGTTTTTTTTTAAATCATAAATATATCTACATATTTTCCATAGATGCTAAAGGTACTACTTTAGCCCCGCTTGCTAAGCCTAATATGACACACTTTTCGAGCATGAGATGTAAAAAAAATATTTCGTATGTACGTCTGTACGGCTGTCCCTCTCTTCAGGTTGCATTTCTCAACCGATTCTTGTGAAATGTTTTGAATTGGTTCAATAATTACCTATATCGATCTTTTGTCGAAACAGTTTCTCAAAATAATAATAACTTTTGCACATAATTCAGAAATAGCAACAGCTACCAGAAGCAATTTAGGGGTGCACGAATTTGGTAACTGTGGCCACCGCAAGCAAGTGTGTAGATAAATAGACTTTTTTACCTTTGACCATAAAAGCGAATGTCATGTTCAAGTCTTGATAACGCGGAATATCCCAACGAATCCCGACAAGGCAAAGAGTTTGTCTATCCGGCTGCCAATTTAAGGATAATTTAAAGTTAAAGTAAAACTTCCCTTGGATTAAAAGTATGTCCTATGTCCTTTCTCAGGATTCCAACTATCTTTGCACCCACCTAAATCGGTTCAGCGGATTAAGCGTGAAGAGGTAACAGACATACAGACAGACACACTTTCGCATTTATAATATTAGTATAGATATATATATATATACCCGCTGAGGTGTGAGGAGTACAGCATGACTCCATTCATTAATGTAACAGATACCGACGCTTCACGCACGAGCGCATTTGCTTTATCTAATGAATAACTATCCTATTTCCGATCCTATTTCATAGCATCTCAGAACCTGACACTATGTCTCACATTAAATCCAATTAACAGTAAACCATCATTGTTAGAGTATGCCTATATAAACCCATGTATCTCCTAATAAAGCGTTCATTCCATAACCAAGACTCGTCGTATTATTTACTCCTCTACGTACAACATCTCACCGCGACGAATTACAGCTTCCTAGTAGTAAGGGTCACTGAGCTAAGCCGCAGACGCACGGACAGACAGAGGAACAGGGTGAAACCATAAGGAGTCCTTATAGACTACGGAACCCAATTATATTTATTATATTAAAATATGAAAACTGACTACTATTATATACCTACTACACTACTAGGGGCTCACAAGAACTGTAACTCGGGAAATAGTCTCTAATATAAGTACTTAGTACATTTTTTTTTTTTGGCAAAAACGGAATCGTCAAAAACAAACTATTATTATTATAGTTATTTGATCGCTCACGAAATTTCACGAGAATCGGAGTAGAAATGCAACCTGTATCGGAGAACAGCTGGACAGCTGGACATACGAATGTTGGCGCAAGCAAAAGCAGAAGACTTCATTTCCTACGCTATTAAAATGGAGACAATCAACAAGGAGTTGTAAATTAATTACAGTATAATATAGGTCGTCAACCCACGGGGCTCTGTGTCAATAAGAACAATATTTACTGATTTGGACCCTCATTCCGCTTTCCAATTACATCCCCTTAAATTTTCATTGTCCGCTTTGAAGCCTGTGAAATTGATTGAAGTATTGTTTTAGGCTTTTTACTTTATCATTATAATCTTTTAACAAGCTTTAGAATATTAAATTGCCTTGTACTTCGTCCATGAGTAAGTCAATGGCAGATAAGTACAAGGTATTGTCATTCCCGACTACGTATCCTGTCTACGCCACACAAATGTTGCTATTGTGCAAAGTTTCAGTCAAATGACATCATAGATTGACTTGTTCCATACAAACAAGAAAGTATTATTATTAGTATTTGAAAAATGTTTAGTTTAACTATTAATTAGGAGTCAAAAGACAGCTATTAGTTTTACGCAGTATACAATTATAACATTCATACATACATATAATCACGCATCTTTCCCAGAGGGGTAGGCAGAGATCACGGATCTCCATTTGCTAAGATCCTGACAAACCACTTTCGCTTCACTCACTTTCATAACATTTCTCAACATGCTCGTCGGTTTAGGGTACTTTTGACCTGACCTTTTTGTAAGATTTCTCCTATTTGATCGGGAAAAGTTCGCCTAGGTCTTCCCCTTCCAACTTGGAATACAATTATTAGTTTAGCGTAAATATTACTTAAAACCGCGTAAGTGAAGTAATGCAACACGGGTAATTTACTTGCCGCCATTTTTAAGATGCTGATGACGTAGGCAGGTTATTCTGACGGGAAAGCGGTCAATCGTAGGGATTTTGTAAATTGCGTATAATTGTTTTGTTTTTAATTTTTCGACAAATTAAGCCATAATCCGTTGAAAAGTATTTAATTATGGACCTTGTGGCAAACAAATGAATAATGTTACTGGGTTACGAAACATTTTTTTTTCAACTTTCCGATAAGCCCTCTTTGAGCGACCTTCACCTAATTTTTTTTCTGCTATGAGTCTGATTGAGTTTAAAAAGGTGTACAATATGTAAGCCGGATTACAATGAAATACTTTGGTACCAAAACTGGCCTGATGATGGAAACGGAAGGTGGCCATAGGAACTCCTCAATTACCAAAACAAAAGATAAACTGGTCGTGATCTCAATGGACTATGTTGATGGCCGTCCAAACAAAATACAGTCGTCAACAAAAGCTTGTAACAAAATTCTATTTTTGACTCAAACTTATGTATGATTGAGTCATTTCTATTTTTTTAATAGCGTATTTTTACAATAGCGTTTTTTTGTATCAACAGATATACTTTACGAAAATACTCGAGACAGTATCAATCTGACATTTATGTTTGCTATTTTAATATTATTAAATTTCTAAATACTAACAATAAGGCCGTTGTTTGATTGTGACGTCACAATTGCGCGCGCACTGGTGTTGCTCAACTCCGTACTCGAAGCAGCCTCCATGTGATTTGTTTGTGAGTTCGTGTGGAAAGGTGACGACAAAGTTTAAGGATAGTGATAGAAAGTGAGATGCCTGTAAGTACCATAGAATAATGTTATTATAATTATTTATTTATTTATTTAATCTTTATTGCACAAAACAATATCTTATAGTACAAAAGGCGGACTTAATGCTATAAAGCATTCTCTACCAGTCAACCTTAATGCAAAGCAGATAAAATGTGGGCAGTGCAACTTAATTTAAAACAAAAACTCTATAACATGTCTAAGGATGCGATGAATAATAATATAGTAGAATACGATACAATACAATATAATATGATATAACAATATATACCTATTAATACATACATACACATACATACACACACATATGAATATAGATGAAACTTACGAATGTGATAGTTTATTTTTGAGTTCTGCCAGCAAAGAAATTTTGTAAGGACTTTTTGAAGAAAAACCTGTTTGGAGATTGCCGAATTTTGACAGGGAGATGGTTCCATAGGCGAGCTACTTGGACGGAGAAGGAATTGGACATAAAACCAGTACGGTGAGGCGAAATAGATAAGGAAAGGTTGCTAGAGGAGCGAAGTTGACGGACTCGAGAGACACAGTAATACTGAAAAAGAGTTTTGAGGTATTTGGGAGAATTTGTATCGTTTAGAATGGAGAAGAGAGTGCAGAACAAACGTATTTCGCAGTGTAGGCAGATTGGCACCAGCCCAATTGGGAGCGGAAGGAAGAGACATGATCGTATTTACGTAGACAAAAAATGAACCGAATACAATTATTTAGAAGACGATCTAACTTGTCAAGAAGCTCTCCATTCAAGTTAGGATAACACACGTCACAATAGTCGATTATGGGTAATATCAATGTCTGCACTAATCAAATCTTGGTTTGATGGGTAAGAAATGCTTTAGCCTATTATTATTATTATCTGATTATATACTGTATTTTTTTGTCATATCTGAACGCTTACTGAAAAGTAATTCTTCAATTTGTGCCGTTTTGGCTGTAGCTGCAAAATTTTGTGTGCAATAAATAAATAAACAGGAAAGTAATCCTTACAAATTCCAAACTAACGGGAGCAATTTTTATTTTATTTTATTTAAAGCTGATTTCATTATATCAGCTGAAAGACGTCCACTCCTAGATATAGGCCTCCCCCACAGAGTGCCAAAGTGACCGGTCCTGCGGCACCCGCATCCAGCGGACTTCCGCGACCTTAACAAGGTCATCTGTCCTTGTGGGGGCCTACCCACGCCGCGCCTTCCGGTACGTGGTCGCCACTCGAGAATCTTTCCACCCCAACGGCCATCGGTTCTACGGGCTATGTAAGCTGATTTTTGATGACTACTCAAATACCGTATTTATTTGCGTTAATTATTACCTCAAAGAGACAGTTCGCGGCTTATCTTCAAGTTCAAAGTAAATAAGCACATACCTTTCAAACCAACCCTTACAGTCTATATCAACGTAATCCAGAACTTCCGCGCAACTTCGGCAAAATTTACCATACGGTATCGACATTTCATCAACAACATATACGTATTTTTAGGTGAAATTGGAGCTTGAAACAAGTACGCCGAAAGTTGTGGAGTATAAATCAAACGTGGCATGTAACCGCGAAAACTTCTCACCGTTTGCACACGACAAGACAGCCTCAGGGTAACTCCTTGAACTTTTGAACTGAAAATTTATCTCTTTGAAAGGCAACATTCGGTTTTGTGGCGAGCATTTCGCAATTTTACAAGTATTTTGTGAGATAAGTCCAAAGGGTAACATAATAGAGACAAGGTTTTCGGTGTTATTCGCGTTTGATGAAGTTTTTCACTCATATAAGTTCTGCTCGTGCGATTCAGAATAAAATTATTGTGTCGATGCCAGGGTATCGGGGGCATCCAGCGGACTCCCGCAACCTTTACCAGGTCATTAGTCAACCTTGTGGCAACTAGCATTTACTAAATTAAATTAAGTTAAATCTAAAAAAGCCCCTCAAGGCATTGCATAAAGGCGATTTTCGCGAATAACTTTTGCGCACTGGGACCCCACTGACTAAGGGTCTCGACGCCAAATGGTATAAAGTTGTACTCTCTGCCGAGGCCTCTATATGCGTTTCAGATTTTTGGCATTTTCCAGTGTTAGTTCGATAATCTAATAACTGCATAATTTTAAAACGTAAAAAATCGCAAAAATATCAAAGAACTATCTCGACAGACAACTCTCTTAAGATTCCTGATTCCTACCGACGAGCGTATTTTGCAAAATGCTTCCTTTTTCATTCAAAATTTTGATATAAGAAATAATTAGAGTTTAAGAAAAGATTATTTAAGTACGTTATCAGTTTTTGAATAAATACTTATAGTTACGTCGTAATCTTGAATGAAAAAGGAAGCATTTTGTAAAATACGCACGTCTGGTAGGAGTAAGGACTCTTAAGAGTCACCAATATGCACGATTCTCCATACTTAGTAACGTAGTTTTGTTCTCATTGTAAAACGACATGCTCGAATAACATGAAACCTTTGGTATAACACATGGACTCCGCCTTAACTAGGTCGTCAACCTAGTTACAGTTGGTAGGAATAAAATATCCGACTTTTAAAAAAAACACTAAAATCGATTCATCCGTTTTGGAGCTGCGATGCTACTAACACACACACAGATATGTCTATATACAGTTGTAACCACCCCTCCTTTAATTTGGGGGTTGAAAATACGTACATGGAACTCGGATTGTTAACTGACAGAATCACAAGTACTTAGAATGACAATAAAGTGCTCGTTATTCGACTAAAATAACATGGTATACCAGCAGATTGATTATGTACTTGTGTGCGCGTGAAGAAGATCTAAATGACACTTTTAGTGACATTAGTTTTAATAATAGTTCTTCAGCTGTTCAACTAAAAAGATAATAATCATGTTTGATTGGTTGTACTCTTACAGCATCCATGGACTCAATTTAAATCGAGTAGAAGCTAAACAGACATTTAAAGACTGCAATAAATCTCCGACAGAAGTTAGATTCAGTGCTGCTGATGAATAGGTTTGGAGTCCTCAAGACAGCCCGGAGTGCTCGCTAAACTAATCTAAAGTTTCGTTTATTTAAAGAATATGAGATAGAACTGCTGAATTATCACCGCCAGAACGAATGGAGGTACTTAAAGATAATGTTTGAACGACCGAGCGAAGCCAACGAGGGTCTCCGTGTCAGCTTGGCTAAAAGTCCTTTCGTATGTCCAGCGTCTACCCGTTTATTCTCATCTACAGGTCTCATTTCTCAACAGATTAACGTGAATTTTTATGAGCATTATTAAAAATAAAAAAGGTCGATTCAGTTAGTAGAAATAAAAATAATATATATTTAAAAGAAGACAGATCGCGAGTTTTGCAACTCACAGAGTCACTAGTTAATTACTCGATTTACAAAAGCAATTTGAAACCTTATTTCATGTCGGCCGATATGAAAGGTTTATATCACCAGTATTTATTTTAAGGGTTCCGTAGTTAACAAGCAATCCTTATAGTTTCGGCATGTCCATCTGACCATCTATCTGCCATACTGTCCGTCCGTGCGTCTGCGGCTTAGCTCAGGGACTGTACTACTTACAAAGGAAGCTGTAATTCGGCATGGGTATATAAATCAATGACGCCATCAAAATAGTAAAATAAAATGTTGATTTGTTTTTTTTTGGTGTAAAGTTACGATGTTATTTTTTTATCTCGGTATACCTATGTTGTGGTGTATCGTTGGAGAGCAAGATCAAAAATAAGCACTCGCTGATGTGCTTTGTCATTTGTATCCTAAAAAACAACGACGGATACGAAGTTGCTATAATGGAAAACGTGAAATGTAGACAAAGCAAAATAAAGTTGTTTAAAATGAGACTGCTACTGTATGTAGATACTGTTGGTTTTAGCAAGTTTATAATGTCAAACCGAGCCGAGGTAAGCGTTGTCGTCGCCCGCGGGCGTTGCGGTCTACCCCCAGAAAGGACAGACCATGCCTACTTGCAGTAATACCAGCATCTATTAAAATACTTGAGGAAATAAAGACCCGCGGAGCTACCGCAAGTTTAAACTATCAACGTGGCATTTTTATCGCTCGCCTATTCCGTTTGTGGAGATATTCGAACTATCGGATTTTCTGCCAGCATCAGTTGCAAAAAATCTTATACTTATATAGCTGACCGATAACCGGAAAACCAGCTTAAAAACAGGTTCCGTACTAAAATAATGGATTTTTAAAACACTAATATTTTTTGAGTGCAGTTTTGGCTATCACTCAGAAACTTTAAAACCAATCTTGTTCAATACATATATTGTTTTCAAGTATATATCAAGCATCGTGTTATAGCTTGTTCAAAAATCTCTCATAATATCCATTTAGAGTGGGTTGCACCAATTTACGATTACACAGCGATCAACGTTAAATATGGCGCCGCGACAGCTGTCATTCCATAGAAACTTGTCATACTTTCCATACATCCAGATTTTAACGAAGACCGCGTAGGATTACCGATGGCTTGGTGCAACCCACCCTCAATCAAGAAACTTGTCAATAAACCAGCATAAAGGACGTAACACAGTGTAAGCGCGACAGTAAATGATTGTTAAGGCTGTCCTAAGGTGCATTCGAAAAGTTACGTAATCACCCCTCTGGCACAGAATAAATAATGGTACTACGTACAGAAGGTTCTCTGTTAACAAATCCCCTGTTTAGGTATGAACGAGCCTAAACCTAGCCATCTCTTTCTGTCGCATGCACCGCACTGCGTTAGAACGCGTGCGTGCCGTAGCAGCGCTAACATATCGGCCGGGGCTGATTGGCTTGCAGCGGCGCGACGAAGTTACGGAGTGAGCCACCTGCCTCTGTTGCACAATTTTGTCAGTCGAATGACAAATATACCACACATTGCACATAAAAATTTAAATTAGGCTCTCGGTCAAGTACGAGTATCGTTATCTTAACTTAGTAATTTAACTTCAAAATGTTAAAGAAAAACCTTTCGCCCTTCAAAGAGAAAAAACTGGCTATAGAACTTATGAGTAACAAGTTTCTGACAAAAATTTCATTTTTGGTACGAGCTTTTATTGCCGACTGTACTTTTCTGTATACCATTATCAACTACTCATAGAGACAATTCTAACGAGCCGGAACTCGATGGGGTTATGTGGTTTTATTACGGAATTCCTATGGCCACCTTCCAGCTCTGATCATGATCAGATCAGCTCCACATCATCATAATATTGCATTGTCACGCAATTTGCACATTCGTGCAAAATATCAACTATTCGGAAACCGGCAAGTGGATCAAATTTAACTTACCAGATTTGATTACAGACAACGCGACAGGTGAAAGTAAATAAAAGCTTGTAAAATGCCCGTAAGATATTTTCTTTATAAAAGGCTGTCCAGTGATTCATCGACGACAGAGTCTAAAATGAAGCTCACTGGTTTAGTATTATCCTATTACCTCTTGTGTTTAAGGCGCTGAGATCGTAGTTCTCGGGGAATACAAATATGCACAAATAGGCAGAGAGAGAACAGACCCCGTATCATGGTCGGCCTTATCACGCAATAAGTGACAAGTATAGCGTCCGTCTCGTTCTATTGAACGGTGTCAGCCAGTGACGGAAGCTCTATCTTGTCACTTATCCTGTGATAAGGCCGTCCATGCTACGGGGTTTGAACCTGAAAAAAACCGTTAGTGTACCTACTGCTTTTGCCATTTTCATTACACAGTCCTGAAAATACAGTTAAAAGAATCGTGACTATGCATAAATGGCAAACATTTAAAGGTGGATAGGTCTACGCGTTTCATTTCCTGTTAACCTTAAATGAAGCGAATTTTGTTGAGGGCTAGGTGGAATAACGTAGTTCTCCTTAGTTATAACGTCATGATTTGTAACTGTTTGATTGTTTCATGTCTTATTCGGAATGATATACCTATAGATACAACGTGTAACAAAAATAACGCAAAACCGCTTAAGAGTCCGCAGTAAGCTCGATTCTCCATACAAACGTAGTTACGCTCTCATTTTAAAACTACGTCTTGGATTGTAACGAAACTTTGCATGTAAAATGGCATGAGGTGTATCCAGGTCTGTAATTAGTTTATGTAGCTTCAGATACCATAGTAAAAAAATACAGCGAATTTAAGTTTTTCATACAACACTTGTTTTTGCTGTATTTCGTTTGTTTTATAAACTGGAACCATATAAACTAATTACAGAGATATATATAGGTACCTCATGTTATTGTATATGCAAAAACTCGTCACAATCCAACACGTAGTTTTAAAATGAGAACGAAACTCTGTTTGTATGGGAAGGTGAAATTCGGCCGAGCTTACTGCGGACTCTTAAGGGCATAACAGGTATCGTGTTCTGAACTTTTAATAAGAAAAAATTAAGAGATTTTTTTTTTTGCCGCGACAGACACTCTTATTTATAACTAGCTTCCGCCTGCGACTTCGTCCGCGTGGACCCGGGATAAAAACTATCTTATATTTTAATCCAGGCTATAAACTATATTCGTGCAAAATTTCATTCAAATCGGTTCAGCCGTTTAAGCGTGATTGAGTAACAAACATCCAAACATCTAAACTTTCGCATTTATAATATTAAGTGGGAAGTATGATATTAGTCAATCATTGGCCTTTACATCTATGAAAAGATGATTTAAACAGCGTCCATATTAGAGGAGCGGCACTTACGTACGTGGCTTGTAAGGCCGATACGGGAGCGACAGCCACGACAGCACATTTACTTGCCAATTATGCAATTGGCAAGTAAATGTGCTGCCCGGAGATGAAAGCGTAAGAGCAGCGCGTTGGTATCTTCAGTGGGTCTACAATGGTCCCTCCCGCCGTCGAGAGTGACCCCTGGCGTCCGCACTAACGCCTATCTGTTTGGACTTAGCACCGGTAACTGCCACTCTCCGTGTTCTTTTCCACTCAGCAAGCTGAAGTGGGTGAAGTGACCTCTCCACGGACGCTGCATCGCCTGGGCCGCAAATAATATGACGCAGGCATGCCCAAAACCCACATCACACTCTCGACCTTACCGACTGGGCCCGCAGGAATGACATTTAAGTCAATACGTGTGGAGTCGGTTCGGTTGCAGGTGCATAACGGCTGGCACCGAGCCGCGTTTATTTCAAGTTTTCCTTCTCTGATACTCATCTCTTCCGTTAAACAGCAGGAGGACCACGTGCAGGCGAGACGAGCCGGGGCACCATAATATTAGTATGGAGTATGGATATACACGTGATACTTGTTTCAGGTTTTATCTGCTTTTCGTTTATTTTATTGCTTAAAATGTGTCCTGCGTGTGTTTGTGAATAAACGTATCTTTTTTTCTTTGTTTCTGATAGCCGGCAGGCGCAGCGTGGGTAGACCAGACCCCCCACGAGGTGGACTGATGACCTGGTAAAGGTTGCGGGAGACCGCTGGATGCGGGTGGCGCAGGACCGGTCATTGTGGCACTCTTTGGGGGAGGCCTATGTCCATCAGTCTATCGGCTGACATGATGATAATAGTGATGGGGTATAACTTATCCCGGGAACTCTAAGGATGAGTTAATACGTGCACTTAGACGAAGTTGCGGGAAAGGTTACCATTATACGAGTATTAATGGAAAATGTTAGTAAGTACCTTCATTAAATTAAATTAAATTAAACAGTCATTTATTTCAGATTTTCATCTATATTTTAATAACTATAATCCGACGACCGCTTAACTTAGTCCTCGCCTGCTCGTTGCGTGGGTGCAGGGGCATGACGATAACGGGGCGCGAACGGCGTACGGGCGCCGGGCTTTGCTTCCCGCACGACACCCGCTCCCCAATATCGTCATACCCCTCGCCCCAGCACTGAATGAAGGGTAAATGGGGTGGAATAAACATGAGGAGAGACTTTGAAAAATGTACTGAAAGTAGATCAAAAAGGAGTGCGTAACGATAATGCCTATGATTTTTTTTTTACCGACGAAAAAAACGGAGGAGGTTCTCAAGTCAACCCGTATATATATTTTTTATGTATGACCACGCATAAATTTTTACAGAGTAGCCCGATTTTGATAATTCTTTTTTTATTAGAAAGGGTATATGTCGAAATTGGTCCCACATAAATTTTAAATAAAAATTTCAACCCTAAGGGTAGGAAAACAGGGGATGATTGATTGTTCACTTACTGATTGAAATGTATGACCACGCATGTGCGTGTGTGCATGCGTGCGCGCGCGCGCGCGCGTTTGTGTGTGTGTGTGTGTGTGTGTGTGTGTGTTGTGTTGTGTTGTCGTGTGATAAAAACTTTTTAACAAAAAAATTAAACCGCCGATAAAATACTGAAAAACAAAAAATTAAACCTTCTTTATTTAGTTTAATAACTAAGTTCTTAAACTATTGTAAGTATGCCTAAGTATATATTTTTGCAATTTTTTTGAGTTTTTAATTCACTAACCTTAACAACTAAGTTCTTAAATTAATGTAAGTGTACCTAAGTAATTTTGAGTCGGCGCCAAACAGTCTATGAACAAAAATTTGATTTGGTGTAACTTGTACTTGTTTGGAGTAATCAATTTATGTGGGACTAACTTCGAGATAAACCCTTTCTAATAAAAAAAGAATTATCAAAATCGGACTACTCTATAAAAAGTTATGCGTGGTCATACATAAAATATATATATATACGCGTTGACTATAAATATAATTTAATTCAAAATAACGTTGACGCGTTGACTTGAGAACCTCCTCCGTTTTTTTCGTCGGTTAAAAAACCTCACGATGAATGAGCTTTAGACCTGTCAGTCTCTTGTGTGTAGACCTCTCAGTCTCTGCATTTCTGCTAAAGCTCGTTCATCGTGAGGTTTGTGTAACACCTTATTTGCATGTAACTAGTAATTAAGTTAGTAATTAACTAAAATAAGCCACAGAAAATTAAAGAAAAAACTTAATAACAAAAAATTAAACCGCCGAAAAAAAACTGATAAGCAAAAAATAATAAACCTTTTTTATTTAGTTTAATAACTAAGTTCTTAAACTATTGTAAGTATACCTAAGTATATATTTTGTAATTATTTTGAGTTTTTAATTATAAATATTTTAGGGGACATTTGAGTCGGCGCCAAACAATCAATGAACAAAGATTTGATTTGGTGTACTTGTACTTGTTTGGAGTTATCTTTGTTCATTGATTGTTTGTACAATAGTTTAAGAACTTAGTTATTAAACTAAATAAAAAAGGTTTATTATTTTTTGCTTTTCAGATTTTTTTCGGCGGTTCAATTTTTTTGTTAAAAAGTTTTTTTTTATATATTTAGTCGCAATAACGCCCATTTGATATAATTATTGAGTCATATAACAACAATTAATATATTAACATATGATATAGTTATCATTTTATATAATGATAATTTGATGTAATAACATGGTACTTGATAGTTGGCTGTTATAACATGAGAATTATGCCATAATTATGGTTGTAATAAATAAGTGTTATGCCAGATTATAGTTATACAAAATAAACATATGTATATTTAGAAATTATACCAAAAAAATATGTTTTTTTATTTATTTTACAATAGGTATGATAATACTGTACAAAATTGCCTACATTCACTAAGTCTAAAACGAAGACAAATTTTAACAATAAAACTAACGTTTATACCTATATATACAATGAGTTATTCTTTGAAATTATATTGAATGAAATTATATAATTTCTTTTTATACCCATTTCTACACACCCATTAAAAAGTATTTGATTAGGTACATTAGGCTATTATTCGATAGCTGAATTTCTTGACGAATCATTTTAATAATAATTTTGAGCGTCCTGTATTTGATTGTCCTGTATTTTATGTGCCTGTTGACATTGTTTTTAATTCTTAGTGATTATTTCGACATTTTTAATGTAATGAATGACAATGTATGATTAATACGAAATAAATGAATATGAATATGAATATGAATACAATGAAGTGTTGCCAGTGTTGGTGGTTTTCTCTGGTAAATTCTCAGCAAATAAGGATGTAAATATCTGGACACGCCTTTATGACATTGACAATAGTTTTGTTTAGATATAAATGTCCTTATTAATGGACTTATATTCTTACTACGACTGTACAATGAAGTGTAGGCGGTTTTCTCTGGTACATTTTGCGGCTGTTAGGTTTCTCTCCAGTCCGGCTATAGTCACGTACACAAGGTACATCTCAAAATTAAGCACAACATTTTAGCCGACTGCGCCGTGGAAATAATGTACAAACGCCAACACAGTTAACTAAGGATGGATGATTATAAAATATTTTTTCAATTGAAACTAGCGATTTGCCTTTTTTACAAGTAGTACCTATAATAAATTACGGTTTCGGCATGACACATTGGAAACAATTTTTCAGTAGCCAAAATAGCCAATATTGGCACGCCCGCTACTGTTAACGAGAAATGATGCGACGATTACGGGGACGGGCCATTGATTCCAGAGGGTTGTTTTGAGACACTTATTGGATTTCAATGTGTTACGCGCGCTCGTTTTGACAGATAACTTACGGTTAAAGGCCGATCATTATTAAATAAGGTTCCGGCAGCTGTCATACCATAGTAACTTGACAAACTTTCTATGCCTCGGGAAGATTGTTAATAATTTTCACAGTATATTCCTGAGGCACTAAGGTGTGAATAAATTCAGTACTTAACCGACGTAACCCCGTTGAGTTTGGGCTCGTTAAAATCGTCTCAATGAGTACCTAGTTGATGATGGTGTACCTACATAATAGTACAGCAGGCAATGTAAGCTTGTACCAAAAATGATTTTTTTGACAGAAACTTGTTTTACCAGGAGTATCAGGCCCACAGGAATACACGGTTAAAATTATTTGGAATCTTCCCGGGGCCCTGAGTCTATTCAGATTGTAAACTATTTAACACCGCTTACGATATAATTACAGACGATTTAAAGTTTTTTTTGACTTCAAGTTGTTCTTTATTTATAACTAGCTTCCGCCAGCGACTACCTTTAATCCAGGTTATAAAATATCTTCGTGCAAAATTTCATGCAAATCGGTTGAGCCGTTTATGCGTTATTGAGTTACAAATATCCACACTTTCGCTATTATAATATTAGTAGGCTTAAACGGACTGGCTGATCGTAGAAGAGTAGATACATACTCACAAGTTAAGAAGTACGAATCGCATTCATATATCGACGAAATAAATGAATTTAAACTCACCAGAAATTCTATTTTATTGTAGATAACAATTATTCTGTTTTCATCGAAAACAAAATTCAAAACTTTGAAAACTAAAATAAGTTTTTCCTGTTAATCGGAAGACCAAACAGAAGTCGATTTACTGGTAAATACGCTTTATAACTCTGGTTCCGTTTCATCAAAAAAGTGGTTGTTTTGTTTTACCGATATTGGGATGGTTTTGTCAATATCGTCAGTTTATTTTTTAGTTTCTGTGGTTTACCTTCTGGAAATAGTCAAAATGGTAAACTAAACTCGAAGTTAAATTGTATCTATGCTAACTGCAGCTTCGAAAATGTGAAGCGCTGTTATGATAATATCTACATATTACAAACCGAACGAGCTAGCGAGATCAATCGTTTGTCAGTCCGGCCGGCGTCCGGTGTCTGCCCCGCTATTCTAACTCTGCCGCGCGGAGGTGCGGCACCGTGTCCCCGCTCTTGATAGATTACCTACATTGTGACACAAAATTTCACCGCGCACCGCCGCGGCGAGCGGTGCCGCACCGCTCCGTGTGTTCCGCGCCTTAACCCGCATTTCGGGCGGAATTGGTATGCAGTATTTTGGACGTTACTGAGAGCTTGCTGGTGTCGCCAATATTTCGTTTCGTGTTCGTATACTGTCAGTACCGCAGTACTGTCTTGACTGACAGCTTCTACTGCACCGACAAAACCAGTCAATCCCAAGATATGTTTCATATTCTCATGGGCCAATTATAATCATTACTTACTCTTAATACATATGAAGGTACACCGTGAGAGTACATAGGGTTTTTTTTTTTTTTTTTTTTATGATATAGGAGGCAAACGAGCAGTCGAATCACCTGATGGTAAGCGATAATCGACGCCCATGGACACTTACAACACCAGAAGAGTTGTAGGTGCGTTGCCGGCCTTTAAGATGGGAGTACGCTCTTTTCTTGAAGGCTTGAAGGTTATAACGGTCCGGAAATACCGCAGGCGACAGTTCATTCCAGAGTTTGGCTGTGCGAGGCAGAAAGTTTCGGGAGAAACGCACAGTTGAGGACTGCCAACCATCTACGTGGTGAGAATGGAAAAGCTGTCGCGTAGGGCGATGGCGGAAGGAAGCGGCGGGGATTAATCCGAACAATTCATCGGAACACTCCCCATTGTACATGCGGTAGAAAATGCAAAGCGAGGCTACATCTCTACGCAGTGCTAAGGGATCAAGCCGATCGGAAACACGCTGGCAGCCGACAATTCGAATCGCCCTCCGTTGAATGCGGTCTAGAGGGAGGAGCTGGTACTGAGGAGCCCCCGCCCACAGATGACAACAGTATTCCATATGTGGACGGACCTGCGCCTTATAGAGCAGTAGGCGGTGAGCCGGCGTGAAATACTGTCTCGATCTGTTGAGCACACCGAGCTTCATCGAGGCTAATTTGGCCTTTGGGTATAACTTTATTGTGAATATCAATAATAAGTCAAAATAATTTTAGTTTTTACGAGTACGTAGCGAATACGACGTACGACAATAACTAGCCACCTCATAATAAAAATTCACTATAAGTTAAACTAAGTTTCGCTACAAACAGAATTCAATATAAGTAGTATAACGTAATTTAGTATTCAGTTTAGTATTTATTGAAGAGTGGCCAGTAATTAACACCTTATACAAAAAAAATATTCTATTATTGCCGAAGAGAGTTCATTTTTAGTATGAGGTGGCCGGTTATTGAACGCTTGCCAGTTATTGCCGATTTACTTTATTGCACAAAAGAATAACCTATCGTACCAAAGGACTTAATGCCGCAGGCATTCTCCATAAGTCCTTTGGGGCAAAGACAAACTACAACTTTTTAAAACTATTATTCTAGTAGAGTCAGTCAGTCTGCTCGCGTAGTTCCAAACCGATCCGGTATTCAGTCAATCTACACCCCGTCATTCCGGATATAGTTCGCAAACGTCACCTGACCTCAGTCTTCCTGCGATAACCAACTACTTTTGACCCCTTAAGCCACCGATAATACGAGCAAACACAGGTCATCTTATGCTGGCCATCGCAAAAGCTGACCAGGAAATGATCCATCTGCCACAGCAAATAGATTGACAGTTTAATTTTTGGCAGAAACCTTTGCTATTTCTGAGGGTGATCGGTTACTGGTCTATTTGTACGAGTGTCAGGTCCATGAGGAGACGAAATTCGATTTACTAGTTTCGCCATGTCCGTCTGTCTGTCTGTCCGTCTGCGGCGTAGCTCAGAGACACTTATGATTAGAAAGCTATCATTCGGCATGAATATACTTATAAATCAATCACGCCAAGAATGGTAGAATAAAATGTAGTTTTTTTTTAAGGTTGCTCCTCTTCGCGTAAAGTGGGGATGTAGTTTTGTTAAACCCATGGTGTGTGGTATTGATGGATAGCTTGTTCAAAAATGTTATGGGTTTTACAAACCATCTTTCAACTTAGTGGTCCATTTGTGTGATATTGGGCTTTAAAGCCCAAGTTTTGTTAGGGTCATGTGTCCTCAGCCCCTGCTGATGCCGGCTAAATGGCTGCTACTTGGAATGTGAAAAAATCGTGACAGGATTACATAAGTATAATGAAGTCAAGTACACAAAAGGCCAACTTTCGTACAAATTCGGCCGACGCAACCACACCATTTACTTGGCGCGCGTGAGAATCGTTTTTTGTATGCGTTAATATATATTTTTCCTGTGGACTGGTCCAAAGGTTGTTGCTGGACCCATACAAGAATAAGCCATGGCTTTTGCCATTTTAGACTTATGTGATCGGAATTACCTTTCAAAACTGTAAACAAATTACAGAAAATATGCACATTTATGCTTCCTTGCAAAACATTTACACATTTTGCCCAAAATAAATTATGTACATATTATTTTTAATAAACAAAAAAAGCCGTCCTAAGAACATGGATGCTGCGACACATCCGAAGCGTCGGGAGACCTTAGTGAGGTAAATAAAAAAGTTAATACGCAATTTTAGTCCCTTTTAGTAAAATAATGTGTGAGAGTCGTGATGGTTTATTTAATAAATTATGTAGGTACATGTTATAAAAGGCCCGAGAAACACAAAATTGCTTACACTAAACCTACAACTATTAAACTGAAAATGAAATCGCAAAACGTCTGGATGACGTACCTGGTGACTAAAGAGCTGGCGGGTTTGTCGCGCAACGCAACAGCATTGCAATTCAGCGAGTAAATGCCGCCAGCATCCTCGGTACAATGCCTCGAGGGCCATTTAGTTTTAATTTAGTTCATGTTAGTTATCATACTTTAGAAAATAAATATTTATTTTATAAAATGGAATATTATTTTCGCGTCATTACTCGTACCTAGTAGCTAAAAATAATTAAAATAAGCTGCGGACAGAATTTCATGGAAATCAACTTTTCTTTTGAAACATTCGTTTTAGGAAAAATTGGTAGTTGCGTTAGAAAAATGAAAAGCATAGCCGTTCGCGCATCCCAGTATTTATTTTCCATCGTGCACTTAAAGCGGCCCAATACAAAATCATACTAATATTATAAATGTGAAAGTTTGGATGTTTGTTACTCAATCACGCTGAAACGGCTCAACTGACTTGGATGAAATTTTGCAGGAAGGTAGTTTATAGCCTGGATTAAAATATAGAATAGTTTTTATCCCGGGTCCACCATCCAGTCGCGGGCGGGAGCTAGCTTCGTCTGCGTAATTTAGCGGTAATTTTTATGTAACACTAGTCATCATCATCATCATATCAGCCGAAAGACGTCCACTGCTGGACATAGGCCTACCCCAAAGAGTGCCACAATGACCGGTCCTGCGCCACCCGCATCCAGCCGACTCCCGCGACCTTTACCAGGTCATCAGTCCACCTTGTGGGGGGCCTACCCACGCTGCGCCTTCCGGTACGTGGTCGCCACTCGAGAACCTTTCTGCCCCAACGGCCATCGGTTCTACGTGCAATGTGCCCCGCCCACTGCCACTTAAGTTTAGCGATTCGGAGGGCTATATGCTGCGGATAGCCTCATTTCTGATGCGATCGCGCAGAGAAACTCCCAACATAGTCCTCTCCATTGCCCTTTGGGTGACTTTGAGCCTTCTTATGAGGCCCATAGTAAGCGACCACATTTCCGTGCCATATGTCATCACTGGCAACACACACTGGTCAAAGACTCTCGTCTTGAGCCACTGCGGAATATTGGACGAAAAGATGTGCCGTAGCCTCCCAAATGCTGCCCAGCCGAGTGGGATTCGACGATTGACCTCTTTCTCAAAGTTGGACCTAGTAATACTAGTGTTACATAAAATTACCCCTATTATAAAGAAGCGAGTCACGTTCGGACCCGGTTTTAGCGATCTCCTGAGAACTTTAGCTCGTTATATATTTTTTTTATATATTGGCTTAAACCTCCCAAGTGACCTTAGTCTTGTTTCTTAGTTAGTCGAATGTTTTTGACGTTTATTTTGGGACCCTTCGGCTAGCTTTATTTTATACTACGACGATGCATGATGAGAAGCAAGCACACAGCCTGACTAATTGTAAGCAGACCGTTACTTTTGGATGTTTTTTACTTCCAGAAGAATCACAAGCGCGTAGCTGACCTTTATGGATTTGTTGATTCGTTGTTTTGATAAGTAGAGACAATTGCAAAGTTACTCACTCTTAACACAGCGCATCGCGAGCTTGGCCATCTTACTTACCGTCAGGAACACAGTACAACATACCTATATAGCAAGAATTGTATTCTTCCGGCTGGCCCGGGGTTTTCTGTAAAGTGAAAATACTTCCCCAGTTGACCGCTAAATATGAGTCCCTTCTCTTTTGTCACCTTAATTATCTGCCTTAAATATACCTGTGGTACATAACCAATCTGCTTGTCCAGTTGCATGAAACCTCTAGACCACGAAATATTATATTATTCCCGTCATGGAAATCCATACATCGAATGGATTTCCATGAATATAATAGGTAGATGAAAATTGTGATAAATATTCAAAATACATAGTGTAACAGATTTCAATAAAGATCATGGTGATTTGTATACACATTTTCGTAATGGAAATGAAATGATAAAAGTTTACTCGGGTTACAAAAATTGCTTACAAATAATTTTTACTTTTGTCAAGAGACTCGTAAACTTAGTTATAGCCAAAAGCTATACTATTTTTTTCATATGTTTAATACTTTGTTGCACAAAAAAGGTACAATTTACGGACTTAATGCCATATGGCTACATTCTCTATCAGTCTACCACTGGAATAAAAACGTAGCATGCAGGATAAGGTAGTGAAATCAAGAGAATACTTATATCATAATTAAGGTAAAGAATCTTCGAAAGTCGCATTCGGCAGAAGTATGCAAGAAACTATACCGATTTTCAAATGCTCTGTACAAATTGGCTAAAATTGCCGACCGCAGTACTGTACTAACCGCTTATCACGGATTTGTTTCATCAACCCTGCGATATGGCATAATTTTCTGGGGAAACTCTACATATCGAGGTACACTATTCAGGACTCAAAAACTATGTGTAAGGGCTATCTGTGGACTGAATCCCCAGCAAAGTTGCATGCCTTATTTTCAGTCCCTAAAGTTACTGACATTTCCATGTCTATACATTTTCGAGTGTTGTATTTTTGACAAAAGTAATTCGATTTGTTTTCAGCTGAGAGAGCAAAAGCGAAATTGCAACCTACGCCCAAGGAAACCAGCGTTGGTAGTTAATAAGAGTAAGACAGCTTTGATGCAAAAGAATGTACTTGTGATGGCACCAAAATTGTTCAATAAGTTGCCAGAAGCATGGCAGACGGCAACAATACACAAGTTTGTCCTTAATATTTAATTTATTACTGTTTAAGTATTATTATAGTGTAGCGAATTATTTAATTGATCTATGACATAATTATGCTGATTTTAATTTATTGTACCTACATGTAATCTAGTATTAGAAATATATATTTTATTGTTAGATTGTAATTGAGAACCAATTGCTTCGTACGCCAGAAGGCACGTCATGGCTGTTCCTTAAATATTATGTTACCACCCTGTACCTGTGATGAATTAATAAAATATTGATTGATTGATTGAAACTACTAATCTGATATTTTATATCAATATTTATTTCATCAGCAGCACGTAAATAGAGTACAGTCGCCATATGTGCTCACATATATCTGAACAAGTCTCTGATGCCTCGACAATAGAGACGTGTTCTGATATTTGTGAGCACATTGGACGACTGTACTTTCAGTAGTTTTTTATATCCTCCACCCGGGTTTATAGCAATATGTGGGTGAAGCCACAAGGAAAGCAATAAAATAATGACAAATTGCACAAATAAAACATTGCGTTACAAACGCAAAAACAGTAGGTTTGTGTCAGGAGAGCAAAATTGCCAATCTTTTTATAATTGCGGCCTGTGGACCGGCTTTACGCAGCGAGCATACAATGCCTTGCGGGTGCAATACAATAATGCGTTTAGGATGCTGATAGGGCTACCTCGACACTGCAGTGCGTCAGGGATGTTTGCCGATGCCCGCACGGACGACTTTTACGCTATTATGCTTAACAGAGCGGCATCCATATTGCACAGATTGCAAGGTGGCGCTAACAGTCTCCTAAACGCATTATCCTGCAGAATAGACTGTCCACTCATGAGGCGATGGAGCAAGCTGCATGAGCCCATAATTAATAATAATAAATAAATAAATAATTAATAACTAATTGTAATTGAATAATAATGAATTGTATGTAATTACTCTAATTACTAACACTAGAATTACGTTTTTCTGTACGCTACTAACAAATATGGACAAGTATCCGAATTAAATGATTATGATTATGATTAAAATTATTATACATTTACGTCGAGTGCGATATATTGAATCTTTAGTGATGATTCTACAAAAGAAATAGTAGAATCGTGAGCATAACGAAGAATTCCAGTTTTACGCTCAATACGGAATAAATGCTATCAAATGGCACATATTGTGCTTATTCCACCTTCTATGAGGAAAATTGAAGTTGAACAAGGATTATCAGGGAAGAAATATAGGTACTACTTTGCTCCCACTTGAGGGCCACAATGACTCATTTCTGAATAGGAAGTATGTTTTTTAGGGTTCCGTAGTGAACATGTTATAGTTTTACCATGTCCGTCGGTCCGGTCTGTCCCTCTGCGGCTTAGCTAGCTTAGCTTAGGGTACCTTCCCTACACGTAAAGTGTGTGGTATTGTTGAATAGCTTATTAAAAAATCGACCAGATTTGATGACCAGTTAGCCTAGTGGGTAGTGACGCTGCCTACGAAGCTGAAAGTCCTGGGTTCGAATCCCGGTAAGGACAAATATGTGTGTGATGATCATGAATATTTGTTTCTGAGTCTTGGATGTTTTTCTATGTATGCATTTCTATCTATTAAATATATCGTTGTCTAGTACCCATAACACAAGCCTTATTGAGCTTTTACAATGGGACTAGGTTGATTTGAGTAAGTTTTCCCCCTAATATTTATTTATTTATTTAAAAATTATAAGGTTTTCTTTTTAAACCATTTTTTAACTCAGCTGTTTGCGAGATATTGGGCTTTAAAGCCCAAAGTCACGTGTCGTCGTCGTCGTCGACCCCCGCTGGCCAAAAGGTCTGGGCTATTACTGGGGATTTCAAAATATCGTAGCAGTAGTAAGTACATATAATGAATTTAAAAGGAAGACTATCACGGCTAAGAAGGCATAACAGTAACAGCCGACCGACGCAACCGCACCATTTAGTTGGCGCGTGTGTGTCGATGTAAGAAAGACAGACAGGAAACTACGGAACCCTACACTGGGCGTGGCCCGACACACTCTTGGCCGTTTTTTTTTAAATGTAGAAGTCTACTTAACACTTCTATAATGGAAATTAAGAAAATGTCACAAAAATAATAAAAACTACAAAGAGTTTGAGATAAGAGGGATAAGCATTTATAAACATCGAAGATATTTAGGTACTCGTTTAAAAAAATCTTCACAACATTCAACCATCAAATCAAATTGAATCCTCCCAATATTCCAATTTGTATGAGACTTCAATATCGCTAAAATATCTAACATTTCATCTGACCTCACTGCGGTACAACAAATAATTCTATTCCATTGGAATTTGTTCAATTCAAATTGCGTGCCGCTTTGAAGAAATCACCGAATTGACGTCTCAGTTTGGATCAGCATAAGTCAAGTGACGTTCTTTAGGTTTTCTTACAAGATAAGTATACGGAAGGACGGAACTTATAATGAGGGTTGAGTTAGGTTTGGAGAAAGACACTTTGTGCAGTGGGATTTTCATCATTCATGTCTTTGCCGTAGATGTGATATTTGCTTGAATCACAGCTGGTTTATTTTAGGCGTATGAAAAGTAAGATGTTTATTGTATCCGTCTGCTGTAATTAGCTCCGGCTTGCCTTAGGCCAGATTAGATCAAACAAGTTTAGACTTACTTATGTACCATAATATATCCTAAATTATCTGCATAACATATTTAGTAACAATCAGTTTAGCGGTTAAGTTGGTTCGACGACCATAAAAAACGTCTTTTGACATTTGCAGGTGAACGGCGTGATATTTTAAGAAACTTATGTAACTTAAACACGTTCATAAATTGGCTTTCCATTTGCGCGAAATTCCCCCTTTCCTAAAATGATTTGAGTTTTAATTTGTCAAGTGATACTTTGGGAATACGATTATTCTCAAATTATTCTAGTTTATACAAGTTTTTTCTAGGAAATAGGGAATTTCCCGCGAATGGTAAGCCAATTTATGAAAGTGTGTAACATAAGTTTCATGACATATCACTCCGTGAGCCTGCGAATGTCAAAAGACGTTTTGTATCGTCGTCGAACCACCTTAAGTGGGAAAGGATAACAGACAGAGTCATAGAACTCTTGCATGTATACTTAATAAGCGAGCGAGGCGAACGAAGTTTTACGTTTGAGCTTGGCCCACAATTCCATCGTATGTCCGGATGTTGTTCAGGTGCCCAGCTGTTTTCCTCTACAGATCACATTTCTCAACCGATCGCGTGTATTTTTTTAATAGTTTTGAAGAACATTAAAAAAAAATACGATCGGTTGCAATTGCCTCTAGCTATCAAAACAACGAATCAACAAATCCATAAAGGGTCAGCAAGAGTGCTTGCAATTAGTCTTCTCAACCAATCTCAAGTATTTTTTTTATGTAAAAAAAAAAACGAGTGTTTTACAGCTCGCAGAGCCACGAGCGATATTAATGTGTCAATTTGGGGTAAAACGTCAACAATGGCACAAAGGGATCGAGAAACACTGGATGAGTAACATTATTAGAACGCCATAATGAAAAATGAAAATAAAATATTAAAAAAATATTTTGGTTTAAACATAATTATATAGTTTAACAAAGGTTAAGGTTGGAGTCTCTTTTTAAGCATTACATCATGCTTGTGTCAAGAGACACAGTCGATAATAAACACATGCACACGATTAAATTTGATAAAGCGGCCAGGAGGTACCTTTAGGTCTATCGCAGCAATATAGAGTCTGTATAATTAAGATGAAACAGTTACAGCATGATAAATATAAAATAACTACGGGAGTAACAAAATGAGAGAGTATGAGTATGAATATGGGTAAAGTTTTAATGTCAATATCGACTCGATAGTATTTTTTTCCTCTTACCGTGCGATGGAAAATCCGAGCCCTGCTAATAATAATACTACTTCCCGCGATCCACACCGATTAGGTTGGTTAAGTCTTGTGTACACAAGTCAACCTTGAACTTGCTTAATGGGGTGCCATCATCTCGCTTTTAGGATCATTATAACATCTCGTCACGTCTGTTTAACTAGCGGGTGCCTCGTCCCGACATTAACATTCTAAATGGTGAGGCGTCAGGGGAATAACAAAGTTGTATATCATATATGATGTATGTAAAATGCTTACAATGAGATAGATGAGTAAATGGTTTGTAGTAAGTTCATATTTCACTAGTTTTGCCCGCGACTTCGTCCGCGTGGAAGTCGTTTATACCGTGCCGCAATACAAACTTCTTTTCCCCGATTTCCGGGATGAAAACGATTATATTATAACTATCTCTATACCCAATTTCATCTCAGTCGGTTCAGCGGTTTAAGCGCGAAAAAGTAAACGGCAGATTGACAGGCAGGGTTACTTTCGCATTTACCCTACTTTATAAATGCGAATGTTTGTTACTAGATCACCCAAAAACGGCTGGAGTGATTTAAACTACGTAGAGCACAATCTTAGGATTGCCGGCCTGCTTGACTCTCCATACAAACGTAGTTTGGTTCATATTTTGTAACGGTATGCTGAAATATCATGAAACTTTATTATACACAATGGGAATCTAGATCAGTAACTAGGTTCTTGCCGACGCGTAAGGCACTGGTCCCACCGCCGGCTAGTAAGCTAGAAAAGTTGAGCGATTGCGGATCCGTAAAGGTCGATTGATCACACTGTGCCTGGTCAGCACGCAATGAACTTTTCTAGCTTACTAGCCGGCGGTGGGACCAGTGCCTAAGGTCAACAAAAGGCTGTTGAGTACCTTGCACAGCGCATCCGTATCGCCATCCAGAATCGGCCTTCCAGCCGAAGTTCCAAGCTTGAGCCATTTTTAGGGTTCCGCAGTAAACAAGGAACCCTTATAGTTTTGCCATGTCCGTCTGTCCGTTTAGCGTCTGTGGCTTAGCTCAGTGACCATTAATACTAGAAAGTTGTTATTCGGCATCGGTATAGGTACATATAAATATTATAAATCAATCACGCCGACAAAACAGTAGAATAAAATCTTTAAAAAAATACTAGGGTACCTCGTAAGTAAGTAATAGTAGACCAACTTAATTGTACTTGGAAAGGCTAACTTTCGTACAAATGTAACAATGACGGACAGGCAACTACGGAACCCTACACTACGCGTGCCCCGACTCGCACTTGAATGGTTATTTATTCGTAAATATATTTTATTTCGTTTTGAATTTGCTTTTCGACCCGTTCTTACTACGTGTAGTATAAAAAGAATGTATTTACGGTAGTTGCTAGCAGGAAAAAAGATATTCTTACACAATAAACGTGCCTAATTTCAAATAGTCAATATACCCATAAAAATTGGAAAACACACTTCAAATAATTTTGACTATAATAAAGACTTTTTAAAGGACGCTGTTTGACGATAGAAAATTTGGACGTCTCTCGTTCCTATGGTGGATGTCACACTGCGCCGCATCTCCGGACGGAGGTGCGTTTCTCGTTGTATGCAAGTATCTCAGTTTGTATATAAATTCTATATAGTACGGCACACTGCACCGCACCTCCGTCTGGCGGTATGCAGCTCGGCACCTCCGTCCGGAGATGCGGCGCAGTGTGAAAATCCGCCTATTTCCCTACAAACTTTAAAATCTTTCAACTAACTAAATATGTTTGACATTACTACCACTACTATTTCCAGAGAATTTAAGATACACCAATTGCACTATCTATCGCTATCTCGTCTGAAAACAACGCCTCAACTAAACTTCCCCATTATATTAGGAAAAAACCAAGTCCGAGATGGACCGCAGTGTAGGGTTCCGTTACATCGATACGCACGCGCCATCTAAATGTTGCGCCACAATTTGTACGCAAGTTGGCCTTTTTAAGTACTTTGATCTACTATTACTCAGTAACTGGTTATGCCTACTTAATAGTGATAGTTTTCAACGTATATAATCAGTAGTAAATACTTTGTTGTTATACCATGTAGGTTACTATTGGGTATTTATTTATTTAAAATATATTACTCAAGTACAAATGGCGGACTTAATGCCGTAAGGCATTCTCTACCAGTCAACCATTGGGCAAAACAGAAATATTTGGTACAGGCATTTAAATATGAAAACATTTAGCCAGCAGAGGGAAAGTTTAGTCTTATATTATTTATACTAAACGGGACTTAATCGTATAAGTAATTAAATTATTTATTTACCTCACTGATTATTATACGCGATTAAGTCCCGTTTAGTATAATATAAGTAATATTATACTAAACGGGACAATATAAGTTTAGTCTTATAAAAATTAGGGCTTTTAAGCCCAATATCAAGCATCCCTAGATTGAAAAATGATTTTGAAAGACCCATTTTATTTGAAGATTATCAAACACGATAGGTATTTTCTTCAAAAGGAATAGGCACTCAAGTGCAAGTTAAAATCTACAAATGGAAGTTTTTCGCTCCGTGAAACGAATACGAATTCGAGACTGATTTCTTATTTTAATTAAGTCTGAATTCAATTAAATAACTTGAACAAAGTCTCTTATGTCTAATGTATTTTGATTCTTAATAAATTACAACATCGAAAAACACTTATTCTGTCTGAGATTTCTTAAATGAGGCGGCGAAATCATTATTTTTTAAGATTGAATAAATATTATTTGTCGTTACTTGATTTATTTATATGAAAGCTAAACGAATTGATATGATTCTGATATTCCATTACAAATGAAATTGATTGAGAACTAACTATGTCATCCCGCTCGAATTTGGAGCAGTCCAACTGGGAAAGTACCTCCGCCTTGCAGAAGACCACAGCCATAATAACACTACTACTTGCTCTGTAGTAGTGTTGTGTTCCTGGAGGTGAGCAAGGTCGCCAGAGCTCCCGAGGAGGCGTGTTGAGAGCGAGGGATTTTTTTCCTTCAGCTGTCAACACGGCGAATCCTCAAACATATCAAGGGTCGGCAACGCCCATGTTACTCCTTTGGAGTTGCATGCATCTATAGGCCGCTTACCATCAGGCGGGCCGTTCGCTTGTTTGCCACCGTCGTTGTATATTAAAAATATGATCGTTTCATGTAGCCGGCTTTTTATAAAAGTCTCACGAGAATAGGAATCTTCTGTCCTGGACGGTAGAGTTGCTTGCATTCCATTCAAATGCTTTGCTGCAATTCGGCCAGCTCGAATTATGACAAGTACATTGTAGAGATTATTCAAAGCAGAAATCTGGAAGATCAAGCCGCTGCCCTCAGCCCCAGGTACTCTGATCTGACGCAAATATCGACCAGGGACTCAGTAATTTTATTATGTGTTGATGAGATGACTTGAGACAAGTTTGGAATAGCATAGCTGGATGATGACTGTGTAAAAATAAAGTACTATACTCTACGTTTTAGACAGACATCGGATGCGATGTTTCTTCATAAAAATATTAAGACACCCACTACACCACAACTACAAACAAACCATCTCAACGGACAAGAATACCAATTTATAAAGCTCACGTTTTGGAGCTACAATACCACAGCCAGACACACAGATACGCAAATTAAACATATGACACCCCTCGTTTTCTTCAGGGATAACAAATAAAACCTTAAGGAGGAAGTATTTCATGTTCCTAATAATAAGGTTTTACTACTTATCACAAAACCTGCCGCTACATCGAAGTGCTGAAGTGTTTGTACGAGAACGCCACTATGTCAGTCCGACTCCAGGATCAGAGTTCGAAGCCTATTCCGCTGCAGCGGGGTGTCAGACAAGGGGATTTTATTTCCCCAAAACTGTTCACCGCTGCACTGGAGGACGTGTTCAAGACTCTAGACTGAAGAAGGCTAGGCATCAACATCAACGGCGAGTACATCACTCACCTTCGGTTTGCTGACGATATAGTAGTCTTGGCTGAGACCATGGAGGACTTAAGCACGATGCTCGATTACCTCAGTAAAGCCTCCGAACGAGTTGGTCTAAGGATGAACATGGATAAGACAAAGATCATGTCAAACCTCCATGTAGTACCAACCCCCATTTCAATCGGACACTTTACGCTCGTAGTTGTAGACGATTATATATACCTTGGACAGACTATTCAGTTAGGTAGGTCCAACTTTGAGAAAGAGGTCAATCGTCGAATCCGACTCGGCTGGGCAGCATTCGGGAGGCTACGGCACATCTTTTCGTCCAATATTCCGCAGTGTCTCAAGACGAGAGTCTTTGACCAGTGTGTGTTGCCAGTGATGTCGTATGGCACGGAAACGTGGTCGCTTACTATGGGCCTCATAAGAAGGCTCAAAGTCACCCAAAGGGCAATGGAGAGGGCTATGTTGGGAGTTTCTCTGCGCGATCGCATCAGAAATGAGGCTATCCGCAGCAGAACCAAGGTAACCGATATAGCCCTCCGAATCGCTAAACTTAAGTGGCAGTGGGCGGGGCACATAGCGCGTAGAACCGATGGCCGTTGGGGCGGAAAGGTTCTCGAGTGGCGACCACGTACCGGAAGGCGCAGCGTGGGTAGGCCCCCCACAAGGTGGACTGATGACCTGGTAAAGGTCGCGGGAGTCCGCTGGATGCGGGTGGCGCAGGACCGGTCATTGTGGCACTCTTTGGGGGAGGCCTATGTCCAGCAGTGGACGTCTTTCGGCTGATATGATGATGATGATGATGACTTATCACAAACTAATCGTAATTGAAAACATACATTTGAAAACACAACAATTTTAGTGTCATTCAATGGGAACCTCCCCTATTAAAAGTTTAGACACAAGGTTTTATGTGTGGTTTGCCAGGAATTCTAACAGTTTTGTAAGAATTCCTAGTGTGTTGAATAATTAGGTAACGTTCACCACTAAACTGATTTCTGGCGACTGCTGACAGTTATTCCGTTATGGTGATTCGTGCTCGTTGTGAAGGCTAGTCTAGTGAAGTCTAGTCCGTAACCGGGTCATTTTATGAAAAGTTATACACTGACTGTACTTCTCGGGATTTTGAATTTTTACACTACGCCCACGCGTTGGGTATTAAGGCTCAACAACAATTTATTTGACAGTACTGACAGCGAAAAAGTCAAGTTCTATCACTACACGAAATCTAAACCCCCCATTCACTCCTATAGGAGAAAAAAGGTGTCCCATTTTTCATATAAATCCATTGATCTATTCCGTTACTTTCGTACAAGCATCTATGGACAAGTAACAGAATGGAAATATGAACACTTGGGACACTTTTTAGTACTTTACAAAAGAAGACCTATAAGGCTAAATAGGGTTTTTGATTCAGCGTAGGGATAAACTAAAAAGCATCCTAGTGTTATTCCTGGTTGTGCCCGAAGAGAACCTGGTGTCCGCTTTGACATCTAATCCCCAAGATTTGGCATAGGCACTAGTTTAAAAATCTAGAAAAGTATGAAAAAAAAAGTAATTTTTGTTATTTTATAAACTAACCAATACTTTTATTAATTTAATAGATACCATTCAATTGTTATTGAGGGAGTGCTATATTATAATTTCAACGCAATGAGTAACCGTGTCCGGTGACTGATGTACCTAATGAAAGAAACATTTTTTTTTTACAATTTTGTTTCGTTGCTGTTTATCTTCCAATGTTTGACATCTTTAAAAAAAATGTGAGCTATTGCGCACCCCACACAAAAACTGTCATTCCACATGCCCGCACATGGTCTTCAAGCCTAATAGTTAACTCCCAATTGGTCACCACTTTTTATTACGGACTAGAGGGATTACGGATAAGAGGGAGCGAATAGTTAAAGCGTCAATTATCGCGCAGTGTCAAGTAGGTACTAGGATGTTTTCTTTGTCTTGTATTTCGTGGATTGAATAATCTATGATGCGGTAATGAGCATTTTTTTTTTTTATCTCACAAAATCTTATACGCTAGTTTAACAAATAATGTTCCGCCAAACTGACGACAGTTTGTTGGCGGATAATACGTTCGTTACTAACATTGTTGTTTTTAGCATAAATCTATGTCTGGGATAAAATTGTTTGGGATCCTGTTCTTCAATTTTGATAGCGATCTTATCTTATACATCTAAAAGTTTTCTTTTTATTCATAATGAATACCTAATATTTAGCTGTTTTTATTAAATATTACTATATGTTTAGATGAAAACCACTGAGTCGCCAAAATTCGATACTTTTTGCAACTCATTGGAATAAAATTAGAGGAAACCGCAGGAAATTGTGCGAATTGAATCACGAGCTCTCCCAACCTACCATTTTTTTACCAAATTCAGATGAAAATAAAAATCATCAACAAAATAAAAATCAACCCATCTAACTTACATTGTAACTGAATAGAATATGGATTTGTAAACTTGCTTTGAACCTTGTGTACTAAACATACTTTTGGCTGTAATTGCGTCGAATTCAATTTTAAACTGTGGCCAGGTCGGTTGTTACTTATACCTCTATGTAATTTGCGATCATTAATTCCAATGTTCAGTGTATCAGTAGAAATTGTATTTACCGACTTCCACCAACACCTATAATCACATGGATTCGAGTACAATAATATATCAAAAGTAGGTACATATAATTATCAGAATAGCACGTAGCTCACCCACGTGAAAACCTTACACCTTAGATAATATAATTTGATTAAACTAAGTTCTTTTTAGAAATTTTGGAAGCTCAAATACCACTGACACTAATAACAGACATTCTTGATTAATGTTCGTGGCACCAAAATCAGTATCAACTTACCAATGATCAATGTTTTCGTTCAAAAACCTATATTTACGGCTGCAATCAATCTATGTGCGTTCAATAAATTTTACAAGCTTTTAGGGCGATGTATGGGTGCGTTCGGGATCGAGGGTAACGGTCTACAAATTGCTACTAGTCCACTCATAATGTTAAATACGTGAGGTGGTTTCCGAACGGACCGAGAGCTGGTGTTTGATCGCGGCTTGTTTGGAGTTGTGCTTCTAATTTTGATGAGGAAACGAAGTGAACATTTACGTATTCGTAAGTAGGTACATCACGAATTGACAGTGTAAATATTTTCCCTGCTTAGGTACTCAAAATATCTTGACACCGGCTTTATTGAAATATAATCTTTAGGAGGACTGTAACCTGTATATAACTTAACGCTCTTTAGCGATAAGACCGCCTGTTGTTTTACCTCTACTGTCTCTTTCTTTTGTAACGGCTCTGTGTGAGGTGTGCAATAAATAGTATATGTATTGCGTTGTTAGCGTGATATGTTGTGCTCTGTTCTTCTCTATTTATATCTTAGAGAATAGATTTCTGCAAAGAAGCTATACGCGTGCCATCATGGCATGGGCATCTATTTGTGTGATGAGCACGAATATGTGTTCCTGGGTTGGATGTTTTCTATGTATTTAAGTATTTATTTAAGTATATAAGTATGTTTATCGTCGTCTAGTACCCATAGTACAAGCTTTGCTTTGTTTGGGACTAGGTCGATTTGTGTAAGATTGTCCGCAAATATTTATTTTTTTATCATAAGGGAGGGAAAGGCTCCCTATGCAGCTAAATTAAGACCTAGTCTTAAAATGCCTCACAGCTTACCATAATCGTCCAACATCATTTGGTCGGATAATTGTTTAATTGCTGCAATTTCACGCTAACAAAGTTGCGGCAAATACAAAAACTGGAACTATGACAAGACAATCAATGATTATATCCCTTTCTGTCTCACTAATTGAGATTTTTATTCCACCATCTCGCTCAGTCGTGGTGTTAATATTACCATAGCTTGTCCAGAGTAATCATAAGTTCGTGATTTAGTTAAATAAATAACTAACCTTTTTTCGAAACAACCGCAAAAACATCACTGGTTGTTTCAGTAGCAGCAGCTTTCGAGTTTAAAATAGCTTCTTTTCAAGAATTGGAATTGCCAAATAGTGTCGGTCAAAAACACTGCTTGACGCTCGTGTTTTTGATTGCCGCCATTCGTCAGGAATTACTTACTTTCCGTACCTAATTGTAAACTTAGGGGCTCTATGAGCTGTAGAACTCGCTAGCCTGACTTTACACATTTTTTTAAAGTGGAAACTTCTTTAGCGGCGCTGTGCGGTTTTTGGGATGGGGAAAAATTGTTAAACTCGCTTCAGGTGTCACGTGACCGTAAAATGGTGAGAGATTCGGGACGAGGCTTGGGGTCGAGGGGGACCAATGCCGTAGTACGAGACTAGCTCCGCCATTCGAATTAGCGAGAAAAAGGGCGCAAACGCCATGCAATCCGCGGCGCTTACCCGTTCGGCCGACACACAATAAGTTCTCAGGCGCTAATTTGCAAGTGAAATAGTTTACTTCTATCGCTATGGTATTCGACGATTCGAAATGTCAAAATATTCAAGTTTTCACTTCTGCCGCCACTCCCGGAGTGCAACCCGGTCTTTTTTTATTTGACTTATATTTTCTAAAAGCTGAATCGACAAAAAAGAGAATATCGAACCTGCTCACACACGCGAATCGGTTGAGAAATGCGACCTTTAGATAATAGCTGGATAGCCGGACAGCGAGGCAGCGGGATATCCGGACATACGAAAGAATGTTGGCCACAGCTGAAACGCAGAACTTCGTTCGCTTCGCTTGCTCGTTCAATTATAATAATTAGGTCCCTTTTTTCGAACACAATATTTATGATGTTACTTACTAGTACTATGATTCGCATAGCCAAATAGTCACGTTCGAAACCTCGAAATTTTCTAGATACGTGGCATTAATTTAAGGTTAGGCTATGTATATAAGTAGTTTCAGATTTAATTCTGATAAGACGGATTATTGGTGGTTGGGGTGGAATGGTTCTCGTGTGAAGACAGTACCGGCAGGCGCAGCGTGGGTAGACCCCACCACATGGTGGACTGATGAGCTGGTAAAAGTCGCGGGAGTCCGTTGGATGCGGGTGGCGCAGGACCTGTTATTGTGACACTCTTTGGGGGAGGCCTATGTCCAGCAGCGGAGGAACTCTTTTGGCTGATATGATGATCATGAGATGGATCAGTGTTATATTTAATACAAAAATTTAATGCCCATGTTAAAAAGAAGCAAGGCGCTTAGTTAAAATGACATTATTAAATATATGAAATAGAATATCTGACCTTTTTGAACCAAACACCTTTATTCAGGCAACGCAATGAAAACTCCATGCTTACATCTTCCATCGACAAGCCAAATACTCCTAAAAAGTAATATTTTGTTTATTCCGTTTCATTTAGAATGTTTCGCTTTAATTTTCTTCCAGGAGCTAGCCAGAAGTTATTAAAAAATAAAGTAAAGGAAAGCGTTCAAAGTAAATGAAGTAACAAACTGTAATCAGTTTTCTCGGAACCTTCGCCAGAAAAACTGCCCTAGGATTCCTTAAACGGGGCATTGCGTGACCACAAATGGCATGGACTTATCGCGGCGATCGTGTGGCAATCGCAATAACGACATTATGACGTCACGTTTATGACGTTAAGCCCATTTTGATTATATAAGGTAAATATGTAATTTAAGGATTTACCGATAAAAATCTCGTCATAGCTAGTTTTCTCTGAGAACCTAACTTTTTTGATACATCCTACAATATTTAGAATTAAGAACATTTTTGGTAGGTATCTTACTTTTAGTTTATTTGGTTGTGCTTCACCTAGTAGTGCAAACAAAATCAAAATAATATTCATCTGAAATGTGAATGTAGGCCTCTTATACCCTAAATTTTTTTTGTTATTATCAGCATTGAAAATTCTCGTGATCTTAAGTAAAATCCCTTTGACAAGGTTTGCCAGGGAGCCATGGAACGCAGTATTTTGGGCTTGAAATTAACAGATTGCATTAGGAATACAATACTGCGGTCCAAAACGCAAGTAGTTGACGTAGCTCACGTAGCCGTCACACTAGGGTGCCTTTCCACCAGAGATGTGCTATGCTTGCTATGCAATCCTTACTAATATTATAAATGCGAAAGTGTGTTACATCTTCCATCGACAAGCCAAATACTCCTAAAAAGTAATGTTTTCTTTATTCCGTTTCATTTAGAATGTTTCGCTTTAATTTTCTTCCAGGAGCTAGCCAGAAGTTATGAAAAAATAAAGTAAAGGAAAGCGTTCAAAGTAAATGAAGTAACAAACAGACCGCATTAGGAATACAATACTGCGGTCCAAAACGCAAGTAGTTGACGTAGCTCACGTAGCCGTCACACTTAGGGTGCCTTTCCACCAGAGATGTGCTATGCTTGCTATGCAATCCTTACTAATATTATAAATGCGAAAGTGTGTGTGTGCGTTTGTCCTTCGTTCACGTCGCAACGGAGCGTCGTATTGATGTGATTATTTGTATGGAGATAGTGTAGAAGGTGGAGAGTGACATATGCTACTTTTTACCGGGAAAACATCTAATTCCCACGGGAAAATTCAATATGTTAAATTTTCCTATAACCACACGGGGGAAGCCACGGGCATCAGCTAGTGTTTTCATACATTTGAAACGTAGCTGTAGCTGGAGCTACGTTTCAAATGTATGGAAACATAGCATAGCATGGCATAGCACATCTCTGGTGGAAAGGCACTCTTAAGTTGGACTGGGCCGGACACATCTACCGCATGCCAGAAGACTAGAGGGCTAAAATCACCACCACGTGGGTCCCACACAACCTAAAACTGCTTCGCGGTAGACACCGTCGAAGATGGCGAGACGAGGTTGAGGTCTTTGACCGAGACGGGTAGGGAAACGTGTAAAAAAAAGAGGGAAGATTTAGCCCAGCAATGGGATTTACCCTATTAACAATTTCGTGTATTTTATTGCCGAAACCAATAAAAAAAAAGTCCTCGATGTAAATTTTTAAATTTATGTTTTACAGGTTCATTGGTGCGTTATTTGTTATCCGTACGTTAAACGCATCTTTTCAGTTGACCGGACCGTACTTTAATGGTTTTACAGCACTCTAGTGTTTAATATCAGAACGTAACAAGTATATTTGCGTCCGACATACACTTATGACATCTTTACTGCCTTTCTTTATCAACGACCTTTTCGGGCCTGGAATTTCCGTGATTTGGTACAATACAAAGGCAGTTATATTATAAACTAGTTCGGCCCCATTTCTCTCGCGAGGTTTATGACTTGATTCACGTTTAGGCCTGCTTAACGGCCTTTTGTAGGCCTTTGATATTAAAATCTGCTTGCTTATTAAAGTACTTTGTAATATTGTGGCTGGGTTTAGTATATTTTTAAATTAATGTCTGGGTAGGATTCATTTTCTGATTAAATCTCAGGTCTAATTGTAATGAAATATCAAGATTTAATGAAACGGAAATAATCGCATTTTGTAGTAACAGCAATAAAATTAATATTATTTTATAAATACGTACCTCAAAAATTAAATAGAAACCTTTCTGCGTTTAAAAATAAAGAGTAGGTAAAGTTGGAAACCTTTAAAAAACCATTTTCTAACTCAATTAGTGTGATATTGGGCTGTGAAACCCCTGACATTTGTTAGAGTCAAGTGCCATGGCTGACTCAGAAAGTTATGACAGTAATACATATAATAAAAGTAGGCATAACTACTTATCGAATAATAGTCGATATTAACAATAGTCCCGATTAGAATAACACAAATTAAAGTATAATGTTTATCTTGGCTTTGGCGGCGATTTGAGGATCCTTGTGTTGGCAGCTAGAGAAAAATACATGTCCCACTCTCATCACAGCACATCCTAGGGAGCTCTAAAAGAGTTATTTGCCACCAGGAACCCAACAACAAATACCCACAAAGCAAGTTACCCAGGGCAATGAAGAGGGCTATGCTGGAAGTTTCTCTGCGTGATCGCATCAGAAAAGAGGCTATTTAAACTAAAGTGGTGACCACGTACCGGAAGGCGCAGCGTGTGTAGACCCAAAAGGTGGACTGATAAAGGTCGCGGAAGTCCGCTGGATGTGGGTGACGCAGGACCGGACATTGTGGCACTCTTTGGGGGGAGCCTATGTCTAGCATCGGACGTCTTTCGGCTGAAAGGATGATGAATGCCTTATTTTGCCAGCATATCATTTTGACGGTCATGAAATAGATCTCTGCTCCTCAAAATATCCAAAACGATCGCGTTTTGATAAATGGATACAGCACGTCGTTTTACACAGACATGCCATTAACAAGGCGGTACAAGACGCGTTTGTACAGAACTTAACCAACATACCATAAATCACAAGCCGTAACTACAATTATATCAACCAAAGACATATTCTTAGCGGATACCGCGAGGCGTGGGTACACACCACAACATGGACTGGCCTGCTTGATGATTACGTGACGCGTTGGACGTACGTCAGCTAGATCTAAATGTTACTTTTTGTATGGGGAGGTGAAAGTTGAGTTGTCCTAACTTACTTTCGAAACGTTACAATATCATGCCTCTGGTAAAGGTCGCGGGGTCCCCTGGATGAGGGCACTGTTAGTGATCAGCACGAATATGTTTATCTGTGTCTTGGATGTTTTCTATGTATTGAGGTATCATATGGTTGACGATATCCGTTCTAATATTTACCGGATATCGTCACATACAGTCATCGGAGCTTTGCTTAGTTTGGGAATAGTTTGATTTGTTGTCGCTAAATATTTTTACGTCACACCTGGCCAGAATGTGAGTTTTACCGCACGCTGCGCGTACGGTAAAACTCGCATTGTCGCCAGTTAAAGACGTAAAATGGTGTACTCACTACGGGCAGTAAAGAAAAAGCCCTCTATCGCATATTTACAACCCTCGCCTGTGGCTCGGGTCACAAATTCCTGCGATTTTGGGCTTTCTTTCTTTTACAGCCCTTGATAAGTAATGTACTATTTTATGTTATGCCCATTACGAAACCCCAGTGCCATATAATTTTTACTATGTACGTATTACGGCGAATCTTGATCTAAATGAGAGCTGTACTCGCAGTACAATTTAACGTATTAAGGTTATACATTGTATGGAGATGACAGCTGTCGTAGGGGCATTTTCAATAATTCATTGTTTTTTTTTAACTTAGTGTTAGTTTTGTGACGAAAATGAATCATACAGATTATGTGAAAATTAACTTGTTTCACATTTAGTGTAGTCCGGTAATGCATATAACTTATAGATTGAAAAGCAAGAGTTTTATATAAACTGAATACTTAATTGTCGTCATAAAACTGACACTAGGTAAATTTTCGTTTAACAACTCACGCTAATCGGGTACACGAATTATTGGAAATGCCCAGGGATCAAGATTCGCCACGATACGTATAGAAACACGCCCGGTATCCATTAAAATCGCGATAGATGCGAGGTCTAATTAAATATAAGTCTGTGACCACGTTGAAAACAATAAACGCTACGCACGTAGCACCTCGCGTAGACGTAGACGTAGCAATCAACCAATCTAATGTTCGGATTCCATGTCAAAGGAATTCCATAAAACTAGCTAGGTGGGAATACCTTTCTTTGGCCGAATGGAATTGTGGAAGAAACTTAAGCGGCACTTTGCGTGACCGAAGCTGGTCAATGAAAATTCGGTCGAGCATTAAATAAAATGAAAATAGAGATTGGGTTGCTGATGTTGAAATTTAATAGTTTAAGCATGTATTGATTCAATATTACGTATGTAGGTTTATGTCTAATTCTTTCACTAGTAACGCATTGAACGTACGTTAGTTAGATCTAAATGTCTTTTATATGGAAAATGACAGTTGAGTGTCCTAACGCGCGTTCGAAACGTTACGTGATTACATCCCTTGACTGCGCTGTGTTCTTGTTTGACATGTGTCTGGCTTGACATACGTCGCGATCAGAAAAGCCCAGAACAAATTCGCTTTTAAGTTTGTGCGTAATTTCTTTGCTGGCAGGAGTTTACGCTTGTATGTATGTATGCATTTTTTATCTATGTACATTATGTATTCGTGTATGTATGTATTTATTATATTTGAGTATAATGTATTTGTTTGCCTTATGTTTTCTTTTTCTTGTGGCGTTTGGAGTTGAAACCTTGGGGCCATGGGGTCCAAGTGCGCGTCGGCTTTATAAAGATTTGGCGACGCGCTTAATAGAAGCCTCGGGCGACCAGAGGGCTGGCCACTATTTCGCACAGCGTGTTAGTATCGCTATACAGCGAGGAAATACGGCCAGCCTTCTGGGCACCATGCCCGTCGACGGCGATTTATGCCAAATTTTTTACCTATAGTTTAAGTTTTATGTTTGTTTTTTTTAATTGTCGTTATAAAGATGGGTGATTATTGTAACTTTTCGAACGTACGTTAGGACGACTCAAATGTCATTTTCGCATACAAAACGTGACATTTAGATCTACCTGACGTACGAACAATGCGTTACGCAATCGACATAGGGCCTAACACAACTTGCTGCTGAGTCGTGCCGCGCGCGACTCAGCGACTCCTGTCTCACTCGCACTGTGCAAATTAGAAAGAGGAGGGTAGATTTACCTCGTCTCGCGTGATAAATTACATGTTGTTAAAACATTCTCTGCTTGGAATCGCTAGCCGATAATGTGGTTTTCCGCGTATGTAGCGGAAAGCAACTACGTCGAAGGCACCCGCTAGGTCGGTTCCTAGGGAGAGTACAGGTCTTATGAAATATCTTTTTGAAGTGAAAACTTCTTTAGCGGCGCTGTGCACTTTTTGGGATGGGGAATAATTGTTAAACTCGCCACATGTGTCACGTCACCGTAAATGGCGAGAGATTCGGGATGAGGCTTGGGGGCGGGGAGAGGGGACCTTCGAGTTAGCGAGAAAAAGGGCGCAAACGCCATGCAATCCGCGGCGCTTACCCGTTCGGCAGACACACAATAAGTTCTCACGCGCTAATTTGCAAGTCACATAGTTTACTTCTGTCGCTACGGAATTCGTCGATTCGAAATGTCAAAATATTCAAGTTTTCACTTCTGCCGGCACTCCCGGAGTGCAACCCGGTCTTTTTTTAAAATTAGCTAGTAGTAGGTCCCGTGTAAAATTCACGCTTTAGCCTATTTGTTAGTGACCCTGCCTACGAAGCAAGAGGGCCTGCAGGTCTCACGTAACGCGTTGTACGCGCAACAGGTAGATCTAAATGTCACACTTAGTTTGAGAAAATGACAGTTGAGTTCTGTTATCCCAAGGTGCGTTCGAAAAGTTACGTAATCACCCATCCGGGTTTGAATCCCGGTAAGGGCATTTATTTGTGCGATGATCACGAATTTGTGTTCCTACTCATGGAAGTTTTCTATGTATTTAAGTATTTATTTCTCTATATAAGTATGTTGTTTGTATCGTCGTCTAGTACTAGGACTAGCTCGATTTGTGTAAGATTGACCGCGAATATTATATTAAACTAAAAGGGCCAGTATTTCATCCACAACGTTTGACAGAAAATATCAATAACCCTTATACTTTCATGTTTGTGTCTTCCGCTCCATCTGATAATGGTGCTTAATATTACATTATACCTGCCGAATTAATGAAAAACACGAGCACGCTCCTTCGCGAGTGAACTCGGAAAACCACTTCAATTTCTCGACTCTAAGTAAATAAATAAAACCTCAATCATTAAAATCAGAACACTCGATCGAGGAACGTTTAAAGCGTCCTAAAATAATAATGGCCTTTATTTTAATGCGATTAAGGTTCCTCGGGCTTAATCAAATTATTCAAAGTAGTCTTGGCCGACTCAAGTATTTATTGTACAGTCGGGATCATAAAATATAAGTTGTAGAATTTTCAAAAAAATAGTATCCATACTAATTATTATAAATGCGAAATTGTGTCTGTCTGTGTGTCTGTCTATCTGTTACCTTTTCACGCTTTAACCGCCAAACCGATTTAGATTAAATTTGAAGATGAAGGACATATGATAGTTTTAGTCCCGGAAATCCTTCCCTAAGGGGGTGAAATGGGGGGTGAAAGTTTGTATGAAGTAAAGATATAAAAACGAGTTACACGCTGGCAGAAGCTAGTGTTAAATAAATCAACATTTTAAAACTCCTTGTAAACAAAAAATATACAAAAAAAACCATTTCGACAGACAGGAATGATGTTTTTTTCTTCCGTTCGAGAGCTACGATGCTACAGACAGAAACAGGGATACACATGTTGAAGAGCCAACCAACCATCAAGAAAACTAGCATATTGATCTTCTCTTTCAGTTAGAGCGGAAAGACATTTCTTACTCATACTCATATTGATTCGTTTTTTAACGGAGGCATGCCTTTACATATAATCATTCTGAGTTAATATAGAACTAATTAAAAAATAATATAAAAACAACGTTCTCAGAATTAGAAAAAAATGGGTTTTTGCCAGACAGTTTTTCATAAATCTTGTAATGGCCGTCGTAAAATAAAAAACCTAAAAATATGAAAAAAAACTGATCTTAAAAATCAGGTATAGTGATGATTATTTGTGCTAAACAGAAAAACCCCGATATTCATTATGTATTCCATAATATCGTGAAAGTATTCAGAAACAATTTTATTTGAAATGTGCTTTCATTCGTTCTCGTCAGATAGATACATTAAAAAAAACAGTTTCAATGGTCATTTTTTTAATATATTAATAAGAAGAAAAAAACGTGTAACATTGATATACTTTTTGGTTGATAAAATATTTTTAATATGCCACCACTTAGTGTTTTTATTTTGGCAGTCTTGGAAGTGTTCTTTTATTTATGGTCGACTGTACCGTTGTACGCCGCAAGTATTTCTAAATTGAGGCAATAGTTTCGTTGTGGTTTTCTGTGAAACGTGTGTAAATAATACGATAGATACATGATTAAGTCCGGATCCGTATATAACTAACACTTGCTTATTATATATTATTTCGAGGATGTCTATTGTTGACAGACAAAAACAAAACAAACTCAAAAACGTCTTTATAAACCAGCAGGTCGATCACGTAACGAATTCGTACGTACGTTAGGTAGATCTAAGTATAAAATGTTACATGGCAAAATGACAGTTGGACTGTCCTAACGCGCGTTGGAAACGTGACGTGGTTACCCCTCAGGAAATTGTTTGTAAAATCTTATTTCATTGTACTAAAGTTTATCTTATTGCTTTGTATAGTTGACATTATTAAATGTGGCCGACTGTTTATTGCTTTTTGAATGGGACAACTTTTTATACATACATACATACATTCACGCCTTTATCCCTAAAAGGAGTAGGCAGAGCACATGAAACTTGTGTTCCAGTGTCACTTTTAGCATCAATGTGGGTATAAAAGATCGAAAAAATGTGATATCGTACTGACAGGTTGCTAGCCCATCGCCCGCCATACACATCGACCCTGTACCCTTAGTCGACTCTTATGACACCCACAGGAAGAAAGGGGGTGGTGCTATTCTTACCCGACACCACACGGGAGCTTTCTTTTTTCGGGGACAACTTTTTAAATAATGCGAAATACTCAAATTACATATCTCAAGTATATCTACGCGTGAACAAGTATGTCTGTGAAACTTGGACACCAATGAAAGAAAGATTGAAAACCTCTGAGATTCGGTGTTTACAATAATAAAGTGTTGAAAAGAGTTGAAAAAACGATTACGATATTGAAAGAAATGAATAAAGGAAAAGGTTAATAATGGAACAACTGCTAAGACACGAATTAAAGAAGGGGAGACATCTAAGCTGAGACATGAGCTTTTCTTTAAGTAGGTAACTTTAATAGATCGGAAGGTCGAAGAAACGAGAGAGAGAGGAAGGCTAACAAAAAAAGTATTTTAAACAAATATAAGACAATTTAAGGTCCGTGTCATACCAGAAAGAACCTAAAATTAATGGCAAGAAGCCCGTTTTAATCGACTATTTACTTATAAGAGACTGGCTATTCAAAAGAAACGCGCGCAAAATATGAAACCGCGTCGAATAAAAAGAAATACTTTCACGTCCTTATTTTCAACAATAAGTATTAATATGATCCTTGTCGACAACGAATGCAGTACTTTCTCCAAAAATGTATGCCGTACCGAGCTGACGGTAGGCGCTGCTCGTGTACTTATAATCTAAATCTACCAAGGCAAGGTAGCTCGGAAGCAGCTCTCTCTCTAGTCGCACCCCAACATGATTGCCTATTTATCACTTATGTACTTATGTGTGTATCATTGGCCCGCTGATTCGCACGTGCTAGTAAACAAGTGAAATTAACTCTATTTGAAACCTACATGAGGTCTCTGGACTAGCTTTACCAAGCGGGCGTATAGCGCGCTCTGCGCGTCCAGTATAATGATGCTGTTTGGTCTTCCGCGGTATTACAGTGCTTCGGCTATGTTCGATGATGCTCAGACAAACTGCTTTTACGCTATCATGAGAAAACGAAGTACCTCGCTCCTCAACCGCAACCGCGGCAGCTCTAACAGCATTTTGAGCACGCTAGCCCAGCGCTGGGATTCGCCGCTGGTGTGGCGGCAAGCGCAGTTGCACGCGCCTGTCACCGCTCCAAAGCGCCACTTATAAATTGTATTATTTAATAAATACTTACCCAAGGCATAATTTATTACTGTTATTACTAACAAAATATGGATCAGGTTGTTCGAAATAAATATTTTTGAATTTGAATTACTTTTTTGTACACATTGCAAAAACAAAATAGAAATACAAAAAAAGAAGTACAAAGGCGAACTTATACCTTTTAGGGGTCTCTTTCAGCTAACCATTGAGCAAATGAGTTAACAAAAACATGTGGGAGATGACGACAGACAATCTTACCGTTGACTATAATCGTTGTCGATAAGACATTCGTCATTCTCGCACTCGCATACTTGTCAGAACGAGATGGATGTCTTTTCCACAGCACTAAGTGATAAAATTCGAACCATGCTTCGCCCACGGGTCCGTTTTGCTCTCAATACCAAACTGCATGACGCGACCCATATTGCCAAGGACCGGAGCAGTTAGAACGACGTCATGAGGGAAACACTGTCTTCCCACCGAGGACGTCACGAGCCTTAGCAACGGGGACTAAATCGTGAGGCATTTCTAGTATCTTTTTACATACATACATACATTCACGCCTTTATTCCCAAAAGGGGTAGGCAGAGCACATGAAGCTTATGTTCCAGCACCACTTTTAGCATAAATGTGGGTATAAAAGATCGACAAAATGTGATATCGTAGTTATAGTATTCGGGAGCTATAATAATGAAACACTCTGGTAGGCTTGTCAAAGATAACTGGTTTATTTAGGCATACCTACATAGTAGTTATTATACAAGTACCTACATATTATCATGACATCTCCCTTTTTTTACATAATAAACAAATAGGTACACTACTTATGATAATCCTGTCTGTAATTAAATATTTTTTACAGTAGTTAAACTTTTCTTAAGTACCATTTCCCTTCACCACAACTAATATTTAACAATCTTTGTTATTAACCACTTCTAGTTACATGCGTCGCGGGGTGGTGCGTGTTCGTGTGCGCGTGCGCATGCTCTGGCACTGACGCAGCAGCACGCGGCGAGCAGGCGCGCACCCACGAAGAATTCATTCGTGAATTTTGAATAGACTCTCTTGAACAGTTAGGTTGTGGCTCCAACATCAGTGGTTCGTATCTGTTATGATCCCTACTATTGTTTCGTTCCATTTGACTTGGTACTTTTAAAATATGAGACCGATTTCGCCTAATGATACTGCCGTTGTTCACCTTCAACTTATACGTCCTTTCACCTAACACCCCTATTACGGTAGCTTTGATCCACACTGTCCCGTCTAGTACGCGAACCTGCTCTCCAGGTACTAACGGTTCCAACAGTTTCGTCCCCCTGTCATAATACCGCTTCATCTTATCAATCCGCGCCGCTCTCGCGCTGATTACCTGGCTTGCCTCCGCTAAACGAGGCGCTAGCGTTTGCTGACTTGCTGGTAATCTCGTTTTCAACGACCTACTCATTAATAGTTGTGCGGGGGAATAATTTTCACCAGTGATTGGCGTGTTTCTAAAATTCAGTAACGCTAACTGCCACTCAGTTCCATCTTCGCATGCTTTGATTAATAATCTCTTGACACTTTGAATGTTTCTTTCTGATAACCCGTTTGAACGAGGATATAGGGGAGAACTAGTAACATGTTCGAACTCCCATTCCATTGCAAACCTTTTAAACTCCGCGGATGTGAACTGCGTGGCATTATCGGTGACCAGCTTGTCTGCTATTCCATGTTTACTAAACATATTTTTAATTTTCACTATAACCGTGGCACTGTGTAAGTTTGGTAACGTAGCTAGTTCGACAAACTTGGAGTAATAGTCTACCACGAGGAGATAGTGAACGCGTTTGAATTCAAATATATCTGCTCCTAGTACTTGCCATGGGACTAAAGGCACTGCGTGCGGCATTAGCGGCTCGCGTGATAGCGCGGCGCGATGCCGCGCACACGGCTCACAGCTCGCCACCTTCTGCTCGATGTCGGCACCCATACCCGGCCACCACATCACTTCTCTTGCCCGTCTCTTACTTTTTTCAATACCTAAATGACCTTCATGCGCACGATCTACCATTTCTTTACGAAGAGACCTAGGGACAATTATCTTGTCTTTGCGAAACAAAATGCCATTTACGACATGTAACTCGTCCTTTATTGGCCAATATGCACGCGCCTCTAATTGAACTTCTTTTTTATAGTGGGGCCACCCCGTTGATAATAATGGCGCGACACTTAATAAAGTTTTTAACGCCACCAACGCCTCATCATGTTTGCTGCACCAATTAAATTCTATATCTTTTCTTAAAAGTTCCCTTAAAGGCGCAGAAATATTTGCGTAATTTGGGATAAACCTGGATAAATAGTTTGTTATGCCTAAAAATCTTTCGAGCTCCTTTCTTTCCTTAGGTTTAGGTATCTTGGTGATGGCCTCAATCCTTTTTTTATCAGGTCTTATTCCTTGTTTGCTAAAGACATGGCCTAAGAAAACTATCTCTTCCACTCCAAAAACACATTTTTCTTTATTGAACCTAACTCCATTGTCGATTGCACGTCTCATCACCTCTCGTAATCGACAGTCGTGCTCTGCCCTCGTGGTTCCCCAAACTAAAACATCATCAGAATATACCTCAACCCCTGGCATTGAAAATATCTTGCACATCTCGTGGTGAAACATTTCTGGAGCACATTTTGCTCCAAATGGCATTCGTAAAAAACGATACCTACCAAAGGGCGTGGCGAATGTAGTGAGCTTTGAGCTAGCTTCGTCAAGCTTCAACATCCAGAAACCGTTTTTAGCATCCAGCTTGGAAAAATAACAGGCCCCAGACAAACTACTAGTAATCTCATCTAACGTAGGCAGCGGGAAGTGACAACGGCGTATGGCTTTATTTAAATGAAATGGATCTAAACAGACGCGAATTCTCTTGTTATTTTTTTCGACAATAACAATGTTCGAAACCCAGTCAGTCGGCATTTCTTCTTTTACAATAATGTTTAATTTCAGCATATTTTCTAACTCCTCTTTAAGACGAGGCTGCATTTTAATTGGGATTTTTCTAGACGCATTTACTACTGGCGACACAGTTTCGTCGATTGTTATTTTCGAAATTGAAGGCAAACAACCTATTCCTTCAAACACGCTTTCGTCGATAGTTTGAAGCATTTCACAAATACGAGAAATTAGTTGCAAACTCTTACAAACTTTGAGGCCCAACAGATTGTTACACTTAACATCTAACATATACAATTTCTGTCTCGTCTTGCAATCATTATAAGTAAACATAGGTACAAAATATCCCACTACTGGTAACTCTGCCTTACTAATTTCTCGCAGTACCGTTCTATCCTTCTTTAAGATGCTCACATGAAACCCTGCCTCCTTAAATGTCTTAAGCGAAATCACCGAGGCATCCGCCCCACTATCCAACTTAAATTGGATCCCTACATCGTTAACGCGCACCGTTTCATACCACGGTTCGCAATCACCGTCATCGTCAACCGCATCTAAATACAAGTCACTCAAAATTAACTCACTTTCGTCCCAGTCCTCCCGTTCACGGTCCTCCTCACGGCGGTCCTCCACTGCCTCACCAACGTACCTGGACCTGCACATCTTCGCGAAATGACCTATACGATCACACTTATAGCACTTTACGTTACGTGCCCAACACTTTCCACCGTCACCGTGTTTACGACCACAGTTGGTACAAGAGTCCCCGTGACGTCGGTTTTGTGAACCAGTGGTGCGAGCACTCCTAGCACCAGGAGTTGTTCCAGCGGCGCTGCGCCCTCGCGGCCCGCGCCCCAGCGCTTCAAGACAGCGCGCGGACACTGGTCCCGCGGAGCTACCACTGCCACACACTTCGGCCTGTCGCACCGCATTTTCACCAGCTCGACACCACAACACTGCCTCGTCCAATTGCAACGTCTGTTTTGCTAATAATCTCTCTCGCATACCCGGATCCTTCAGTCCTCTGATTAACTGCGTTAAGATTAAACTACTCCGCAGGGACCCGAACTCGCACGATTTACTTTTAGTTTTTAAGTTGCTTAAAAACTTATCAAACCGGTCTTCATGTTGATATGTTTCAAAAAACAGATGTCTTTCGTAATTAACGTTTCTAGCCGGGTCACAGTGTTGCGCGAATTTAGACACTAAGTCCGGGTAATTTGTTCCTCCAATTCCTCAAGTATTTCTCGCCCATATTTTCCGATAACATGTAAAAACAAAGCACATTTCTCTCTCGACGTGGCATTTTCCTTACCCGACGCAATCAAATAATAGTCAAATGACGATTTCCATTCTCGCCAGTTAATTGACACGTTGCCTTCTTCACTCATGGCGGCCGGCTGTTGAATCGCCGAGTACACAGTCACCGCGGCCGGCGCTAATGGTGACGCACCGGGAGTTATCTTCTCTGTTTGATCGGGCATGATTTACACTTCATGTAACAGTTCACTCAATCACAAATCACAGAACAGCCACACCTGACACCATATAGTATTCGGGAGCTATAATAATGAAACACTCTGGTAGGCTTGTCAAAGATAACTGGTTTATTTAGGCATACCTACATAGTAGTTATTATACAAGTACCTACATATTATCATGACAGTAGTGACAGGTTGCTAGCACACCGCCCACAACACACTTCAACCCTGGTCCCTTAGACGACTTTTCCGACACCCACGGGGTGGTGAAATTCTAACCCGACACCACACGGGGTATCTTTTTAATTGTGAAAAATAGACTCTACAAATAAATCTATATAATAGGCATGATGCCTCATGCTAAATGGATAGTAAACCATCAAATTATCGTAATAAAGTATAAATTATAAAATATAATTAAAATCATAAAAAAGATATGAACCATGAAAGTTTAGAAAAAATATGCATTTTTTTATTGACCAAAAGTAAATTTAAAGCTTACGCTTTTATAGAAACAAAATTGTATGACAACTATTTACATAAACGCAGTATTTCGCGACCGAAACAACAATTTACCTGATTTTCCATACAACGATTAGTACAAATGTTGTGACGTCTAACACACACACAGGTTCATACAGACACACGTCTATCAGTATGAAGTGTTTTGCGCTGCCGCCGGCGAGGTCAATCTTTGTCTCAAATGTTTGGGTATTTATGTTCTTTAATTGTACATTTTGTTCCTCGCCAAAAACTGGTTCGAATTACATCTTAAAAAAATCTTAGGCTTCGTCCCTATTGCTCACAAAGTTTCACGAGAATCGGTTGAGAACTACCTCCGGACATTTAGACAAAGAAACCCCAAGCTGAAGCATAGAACATCACACGCTCCCTCGCTCGATTAGGTTTACGCCGTGTCATACCTCGCCCCATCACACGACGATTGCGATTTCAAAAACCTAGTAAGGCTTTTCGACCACGCCAAAACCTAGCAAGTCTCAGACACTTACTAGGTTCTGAAATGGCTAAGGTGGGTTACTATATTATGAACTGGTAGAATGATAGTTGCAATGGCACTTGCTAGGTTTCGAGGTATATAAATCTCCGGAATTATGAGGATTTTTATGCTGATGTCTTTTGTAAAAGGGTGAGAAGTTACTAGGTAGGCAATAATATTTAAAAAACGATTTTCAATAGAATAGTCCCTTACTAGGTTTAAATATCGGGCTAGGGGCAGTCATGTAATTCAGATTGTTGCTTACTGAAGTAAAAACTCGTAATGCCAGAATGTGGCATGGCAGCTATTAATCTAACAAATTCAAGATCGACAATTACTGATTTGAATGCAAACACTTCTTTTGTTTTAAACTTTCCCGGTGCGGATAACATTTCGTTTTCGCCAGATCTAGTAAGGCAAGGCCATTATCAGTATAGCTCATTAGATTTTACGTTCCCTAATTCAGGCGACCTCATTCAGGCAATTGAGCCAAACGATTTTGACCTTTATGCAAATGTAATTATGACTACTATAGCAACCATTGTCAGCAAGTGAGCTGAGTTAATCAGTTTATCGGTCGAGCGGAAAATCCCGCGAACGAAAGCCGTACGTAATGCATATTTAACACGCTGAACGGATAAAACTAGTGAGTAGCGTGTTTTGACGGAAAATTTTGAGAGAATAATGCAGCTCGGTGAATAATGGCCAAGGTTTTATATAAAGCCGGTTTTATGCAGAGACTACTGTGTCTTTACAATGTATTTCTTTACTAGCTTCTGCCCGCGACTCCGTCCGCGTGGAACTCGTTTATATCGCAGCTCCATACAAACTTTCACCCCCCATTCCACCCCCTTAGGGGATGATTTTGGGGATAAAAACTATTCTACGTCCTTCCCCGGGACTCAAACTATCTATATACCAAATTTCACCTAAATCGGTTCAGCGGTTTAAGCGTGAAGAGGTAACAGACACACTTTCGCATTTATAATATTAGTATGGATTTTGCTCACAAAAGTTACATACAATTACAGAAATACAATATTTCGCACAAAGGTTTCAAAACTAGACTATAACTCTAACATGATGTGTGCACAGAAGGAAAATTTGTTACGAACAGTCATCAGCAGAAGTAACTTCTCAAAATAACACGCTCAAAGTGATCTAGACGGTCCTTATACTTTTGACATTAGAGTCGCGTGTGCAGGCCTAGGTCATTTTGAACACGTGGCTCGCGTAGCTACTTTTGCTGATCACTGAACAATAAATCATTAATTATGAAGTTGACCAAATGCGCCACACACGAGTTTAAGTGGCACACTTCATTTGTTCCAACTTTAATTAACAAATGAGTAACGTAACAGAATTTCCTGTGTGAAACGCTATTAAAAGGCTGCCTATTGATTACTTGCCAATTAATTGTGCCTCCATGTTTGTTATCAGGAACAGTAGGTAGTATATATATAATAAGGTAATATAATATAAGTAAAATAGTGTTTAATCAAATCTATGTAATGTAATGTCAATATTGACTAAGTCGGATTTGGCCCTTGTTTCAATAACTTGAATATCTCTTGTACCTGGCATGATTAGATTCGCCATTACGAAAAAATATATTTTATTCCCAGTCTATAAATCTCAAAGTTAACTTGAGTAGGAAAGTGAGACATGCCCACTTTAAAAGTTAGTATTTAAAGGCACATCAGCAAAAATAACCAAACAACCTAAAATATACCGATCATCAGTTAAAATAATGATCGTTCATCAAAATTCGGTTTTGATATGCAATTGTTTTATGTGCAAGTCGTTATTTATTAGTGCGCAGTCAGTATTTTTAGTTTTCTGCACCAAAACTGGTCCAACAGAACGCTTTTGCGATCACTCGGAGTCTGCCCGTCTATCACACCCAGGGATTTAGGTATAACGTAAGTTGTATGATTTTGTGATAATGACAATGATCGCCAGGTGTCTGACGGCCACACTACCGTTACTAATTAATGGGTCAATGAATATCCTCCGCCATTTAGATGGATTCAATTACTGTATTTCTCGCACTGTGGGTATAACTTCTAGCTATGGAAGGAACCAGCTGGGCTGAAATTAATTAATCAAGAAACGTCTGTGCCAGGCGAGCCGTCGATTTCCTTGGAAGGCTAAGCATTTGAAAATTTACTTCCTTATGGCCACAAATTCTTGTAATTCTAAAATCAAGAATAGGTGCAATAAGTTTAACTGCAATAAAAACACGGTTAAACTTAAGTATTTTTTTTTTCTGAAGTTGTTTCAGTTTTGGCATCTAATCCTAAGATTTAGCGTAAACTCTTTAGTTTTATGAAAACGACTGCTATATCTGACCTTCCAACACAGAGGAACAACAAAACTTGTTGGGATAAGACCGGTTTCCTAACGACGTTATCCTTTCTTCGAAAAAATACTGTCATATAATAGTCAATTATCGTGGAAGCAAGGGAAGTAGGCAATTGCTGGCTGAGTATTAATTTTAAACAGTCGACTTTAGAAGTCCGTTTAATTAAATGCGAAGTCAGCAATTTCGGCTTCCGGCTGAGACAAATATAGTGCTTTTCTCAAAAAATATGTAAGAAAACAAAAATATACTTTCTTAAAATGATGAGATGCTTTTCTTCTCGCCAATTCATGAAATTGTCGTACGAATTTACTTATTTGTTTTTTGTTTTTGCCGGGAACAAATTATCAATAAGCGAGCTTGCAGCTTCTATTAAATCTGAAAGCGTATGTTCCATATCCTCGTCACTCAAACGAGAACTCATTTTTAAGTCAATTTTCAATATTTTCCGAAAAAACAAACAACAAACATACAAAACATACATTCACGCCTTTATTCCCAAAAGGGTTAGGCAGAGCACATGAAACGTATGTTCCAGCGCCACTTTTAGCATACATGTGGGTATAAAAGATCGACAAAATGTGATATTACAGTGATAGGTTGCTAGCCCATCGCCCACAACACACTTCAACCCTGGTCCCTTAGTCGACTTTTACGACACCCACGGGAAGAAAGGGGAAAAACAACTAGCCACTATATGTAACAACTGAGAAATTTTTGCATTGCCGCCTCTAACTTATAAAAAAAATAAGTTAGAAGTGTATTTTTCTTCCAAAAGCGTCATAAGTTATTTAAGACAACTAAATAGTCACAGCTACTGATCATCCGTTTTGGCCTATGGCTTTTTTTCTATGGCCGTTTGTACCTCGACAAATAATAGAATTTGTATGCAACATTATTGTCGAGCAAAATCAATTTATATCATTAAACTTTTGAATAACCATAAACTGTGCACTTCACGTCCTGATTTTTATCCATTAAAGTCAACTTCGCCGGGCGTTTTTGAGAAAAATTATATTGCTGCGTTGCTAATTAAAATACTGACACAGTTCTATCGTAGCCATTAGCAGGCCATGTAACAGTTCTAACCAATACGAACGAATATCACATTAAACAAATTCGATACAAATGTTGCATTTTTAAATATTTTGTGGACAATATGAGGTATTCTGCCGGTGCGAATCTATTACTGTGGGTAGGAATAATTTCACATCAGCAAATCCTCGTGAGTTATGCCCACAGTAAACTGTAAGGGCGAGATCATTTGAAATATTTATAAGCAGGACAAGTCCAGGTGGATTATGTGAGCCGATGCTATACGCGTAAATATGTAGGTATGCCATGCGTTATATTAAAAACCCACGCGGTGTTATTAAATTCTGCTGAAGCCCGAAAATGAGGGTGGAATATTTATGCTTCAAAATGGTGACGAGGCTGAATATGTAGTTAATAAAACAAATAAATTATGACAATGAAACATTTATTTGACTTGCAATGTTGATCCAATGCAGAGTATTTGTGTAATTACGGTTTAAAATAATTTTATAACAGACGTCAGCGGTCCATCGTTGCAATTTTATCACCTTATCGTTGTGGATAAGTCATCCCACAATCTCGTACTCACATACTCGTGAAAAGGTGACGGATGTCTTATCGACAGTGATAAGTGTAAAAATAATAACCATCGTAGGCCCGCAGTTCTTTTTAATTGGCATTTTATACGGCTGTGTGAAAAAAAATATGAATCTTACTCAATTTTTAGGGTTCCGTAGTCAACAAAAAAAAAGACCGGATTGCACTCCGGGAGTGCCGGCAGAAGTGAAAACTCAACGACATTGTAACAGTTTTTCGATCAGGTCACGTGTCCGTCTTACGAATTTTTAATCTGTCGAATCTTACGGTCGCGCGCGTGACCTGTGGCGAGTTTAACATTTTTTCCCCATCACAAAAAGTGCACAGCGCCGTTAAAGAAGCTTTCACTTCAAAAACCCTTATATTTTTGCCATGTCCGTCTGTCCGTCTGCGGCATAACTCTACTCTTACTACTAGAAAGTTGTTATTTGGCATGGGTAGGTATATAAAACAATCATGCCGACAAAATGGTAAAACATTTTTTAGGCTACCTTCCTTACAATGAGTTTAAAAAAATATATTTTTCAATTAAGTGGTTATTATGCGTGATATTGGGCTTTAAAGCCCTAATTTTTGTGCGTGTCGATGAGACAGAGGTCAAAGACAGACAAGTAACAACAACGTAACCCTACACTGCGCATGGTCCGACACGCACTTGGCCGGTTTTTGTTTAAATAACACACCTATTTAGGTAAACAGAATAATTTCCAGATTTCATTAGTGTCGTATGTATGTACATAAGTTATTATTACATGTAAAATATGAGTTTGTCTGGTCTGTCTCTTTAGTTTGGTTAGCTAAGCAATGACATAAATATTCCGATAATTTTGACAATTCATAGCTACCCGACATAAACAGATAAAACTCCAGCAACGAAAACAAGGTCACTATCGTATCTGTCGTCCACACAAAACAATAAAAACAGCGTCTAATCACACACGTTTATACAGTAAACAAATAGTGGACCGATGCTAAATAAATCTCAGTTTATCGCGGCGTGTTCCAGCCGACCACTAACAGTGGAGATATCTCGATCTCTCAACATATTCCAGCCTTTCTTATTACTTTCATCGATCTTGGTCCACTTGATTCTGGATCTTTTGTCCTGGGAATAAGGATCGCCTTATATACAATAATAAGACTTGTTATTTGTACCCTCTTGCTTGGTGAGTTGTTTCTGAGTCGTAACGTTCTCCCACGCGAATGCTTATTGTTTTTGTATGGCACCAACGACGAGCTGACAGCGTCAGATGCAATATTAAATTTTATTTAATTGTATAATGTTATACGTTTATTAATCTAAGGAATAATAAGGAAAAAGTTTGGGAATGAGATAGCTGTCACTTAATATACCATGACACCTTCAAGTTAGTTAAAAAAATCTACCTGCCTTCAACCAATCAAATTATTTTTGCATGTTTTACCTGATTTAACGCATTAATTGTATTTTAGTTTAGTTTTCTACCAACATCAAATTAGCACAGTGCATACGCACTCATGAATTATCATTACAACCCTTATAAGGGGCCAAACTGAAAACCAGCGCTGGGCTTAAGCCCAGCATACGCTGAGGTTGGTACCCATGGCCAACATGATATAACAGTAATGTGTCTCATGTAACTGTACAATCTCTAGTTAGTAGTGAAATTAGTTTTAATTAGTTTTAATATCTACCTATCCTTTGTTCTGTATTGCTGTTTTGTATCGTGTTTGGGCAATAAAGTTATTTGTATTTGTATTTGTATTTGTTATACCTACACGTTGTACCAAAAGTCAACGTCACGTCACACATAACAATTTATTAAAAATATCGAAAATGAATCCATTGCATTCTGTGACAATATTTTTAAAACATTATCTTCAAAACACAGAGCTTCCCTAAATAACATTGAAATAACAACAATTTTTAGGGTTTCGTACCCGAAGGGTAAAAATTGGACCCTATTACTAAGGCTCCGGCGTCCGTCCGGCTGTATCTCATGAACCGTGATAGCTAGACAGTTGACATTTTCACAGATGATGTATTTCTGTTGCCGCTGTAACAACAAATACCTACTAAAAACAGAATAAAATAAATATTTAAGAGGGCTCCCATACAACAAACGTGATTTTTTTGGCATTTTTATACTCGTAGTACGTACGTCGTACGTCGTACGGAACCCTTCGTGCGAGAGTCAATCTCGCACTTGGCCGGTTTATGTTAACACTATAATATCCATAAAGGGGCTTCTGAACTTAGCCGGGCGGAAACGGTTAGCGGTATTTTGTAATTGAACGTGAGCTTACTGACGTCACACAGAATTCCTCACTTTTCGCCACACTGTCAATATGACATTTGCGCAATAATAATTATCATGCGCGAAAGCGGAGAGGCGACACCACCCCACTTCCGCGGTTCTCGTGTCAGTCAGGTCACTCATACAAATGTATAGGCGCGAAGTTATCGGTCCCACCCAGACACTCACTCCACACTAGTTTTGCTAAGACAAGGATTTAAATGTAACGTTACACGATTAAAATCCTACACTGCCTCGAGGCGCCCGCGCGCCTCGAGTGCCCGCGTTTACATATTTCCACAGTTGGGTAGCCCTATAGTGGCGCCTACCCACAGGCCAACAATGACCCGCAGCAAAAGCCATTCCAGCTGCTGCAGTAGAACCATGCCCAAAAAAAAAGGAGTAATCGGTACTGACTCGACTGACAGTTAATAGCTGACAGCTTATGCCTCTCACAGACTGGCGCGGCCTGCGGTGTTGGTCAACAGCAAATTTGACAGCTAATGACGAGTTTAGTATTGACCGCTGCGGCCAGGCTGGCGGCCAGTGTCTAAACCGTCTAAACCTGGCTTTACTGATATGGTACGGCCTGAGCACAGAAAAATTAGGAGTTCTCCATGAAATATGCACGACCAACACATCTAGCATGACCATCAAGCCAACAACACCTTTTGAAAGCATTTCAACCAATCATAGATCTACTTGTCTAATCATTTAACCAATCCAATCACGCCGTCACTCGGGCTTCGCGCCAGTCGTGGAGCCAGACAACAGAGCGTTGCGGTTAGCGTTAATTAACTGCCGACTGAAAATTCGTTAGTATTAAGTCGAGTAATTCGAAAATCGTCGACGACTGTTAATACGGTGATGAATGTCCGTTTTGGGATGGGTGGAAAATGGGGAACGTGTGGTAATCTGCACCAATATCTACACAATATGAAATCGTACCGTTACTTACTTTACTATTCAAATAGAATAGATTATTTGTATTGTATGACTGTGTACATAATTTGAACGTGACAGAAAGGGCATATTATGATTATTATATTATCAAATGAAATTATATGTAACTGAAAATGACGGAATCTCATCATCATCAGCCTCACGCTAGTAAAGTTCTATACTATAATTCATCCCCAATTCACTTTCCGGGGTTGAATTTCAAAAAATCCTTTTTGATTGCATCTACGAGTCCATTGCCGAATCCCAGTAGTTCACAGGGCGTACTACGGGGAACAGAGAACAGGGCAACAACTCGCCTGAACTGATAAACATCCATATATAGATTCACGCCTTTATTCCCAAAAGGGGCCTACCATAGCACATGAAACTTGTGTTCCAGTGCCACTTTTAGCATAAATGTGGATATAAAAGATCGACAAAATGTGATATCGCAGTGATAGGTTGCTAGTCCATCGCCCACAATGCACTTCAACCCTGCTCCCTTAGTCGACTTTTACGACTTGTCGGGGGAAGAAAGGGGGTGGTGAAATTCTGACCCGACGCCACACTGCTAAACATATTAGAAGCATGAAATTTGGATCCCACAAGCGGCGAGGGAATAATAAATTGAATATGAATATTTCTTTTATTTTATTTTATTTTAAGTGGAGGCTATTATTAATTGTGAATGTATTGTAATCTTATAAAACTTATTGACATTTTAACTTGTAATGCATCTTATTGTTTATATTTTTTTTTTATTTGAAGTCGATCCAATTATTAATTGGGAATGTTATGTTATTTAATCTAATGAAACATATTGTCATTTTAACTTACATAATATACCTAATTAATCCTACTATTGTATAAATTTGCCATGCCTACATGGCAAAACATTTAAGCACCTTAATGTAATTTAAATATAAAATAAATGTACCACTTGTGTTCTTGCAAATAAAAATCTTGAATCTGCCAGATGGACAGACGGACATGACGAAACTATAAGGGTTCTTTGTTGACTTGTCATCATAAACTTAAGAGCCGGGCTCTTTTCGGTGGAGTATTCGCCATTCTGTTGTGCGCCACTGTTTTTAGCTCTCGCTACGACATTGCATTAACTGTCTCTTTAGCTTGGTCCATAAACGCACGTCTTGGTCTTCCCCTGCCTCTCCGTCCTTCTATATTTCCTTCAACTATAGTTTTTATGTAATTGTCATCTCGTATCAGGTGCCCTAACATTGCCTTGTTGACAACGGAACCCTAAAAACGAGCATATAAGTATAAGTGACGCATCGTCACGTTTTATTTAGGTGGGTCAAACCCAGCTGGAAGAATGCCGAGGCAGCGATCGCCGAGGGCCCTCCCAGTTCCCTTTGTCCCTTTGCGTTCCCTACTTATGTGCTCTTAATGAGTCCACGTCTATTGAAATACTTATATGGTTCATAATAGGGGTAATTTTGTTTTAATTTGAGGATTGTCACGAACTCGCTAGCGTATCGCATACCGCTATACGTATTTGAGTTTTACAACATTTTAACGTCGGAAGAAGTAATATCATTGCAAAGTATTAACTGTTTGGAATAATCATATTAAACAGCATTTTTAATGGGTATTTAGCGTACTACAAAAAAAAAACAAAGATCGTACTTTTAATGATACAAAAAAAAAGGAGGCTTCAGTAATATGAATAATAATTATTAAAACACAAATTTGGATTAATTTTTACTATGTTAACACTTTCACTGCCAGCAATCCGCCTAGTAGCGGAAAAAACACGGGATCAGCTACGAGCGTAGCGCGTAGCGATTCTTAGCAGTGAATGTGTAAAAGGGCCTGCAGTCGTAGCACTCGTAGCAAATATTTTCTACATAATAATATGCTTTTTCGCATGTTACTGGTTACGCGCTTAGCACTAAGTATTGTTGCTGTGTCCATACTAGTATTATAAAGGCGAAAGTGTGTCTGTCTGTCCGTCTGTTACCTCTTCACGCTTAAACCATCTCAATAATGTGTGAGTCATGTTAAAGATTGTAATGATATGAAAATATTTGTCAGGAAACAAACAATTTTTCATAACCAGACCAAAATTCCATTAAGGAATATTTTGTAAATGCACTAGATTAAGACAAAAATGTATCTGAAAGAATAATAATAATGACTCAATAACGTGTTAATTTAATATGTATTTGCATGTATTACTATATACTTATTGCAAATAAAATGATTTTGATGTTTGATTTTTTGTACCGCTGAACCCACTTAGATGAAAGGTATAGAGATAGTTTGAGTCCTAAGGGAAGGACATAAGATAGACGGAGGATGAAAAATTGTATGGAGCTATAATAAAAACGAGTTACTCCCGGACGGAGTCGTGGGCAGAAGGTAGTGAGTTTATATAAGTCACACATGTATACGTGGTTGTTTAAAACTACGAGTGACAGGAACCCGCTAGGCGAGTGCTCTGTTTCTAGCCGCTCTCCCTCTACATACGGAATTCCCCGTGTTATCGGCTTCAAGCGTATCGCTACGACATTTTTGGCACTGAATGTGACCAACGCGTGTCTCAATACAGGACGGCCTGTGATCTAAGCCGCAGCGACAAAGACTATCCGACTCTTTCTATGCGTTATGATTAGAAAGAGACGGTTAGTCTATCTCACCGCGACACAGCTCGCTAGTCGTTCTGTGACAGTTGTACCGTTCATAAGTCTCCCTTCGAAGCTTTCGTCGGTGAATTAGTAAATCTTAGTGTAGAAATCTTGGAGAGCTGAAGTATAAGTTCGTAAAGCCTTAAGAAGATTTAAGGCAACGGGCCGCTGGTCTGAGAGGATAAGCGTCTAGCTGGCAATTCGGACTTTTGAGCGAACGGTCACCAATTTTGTAGGATAATTACTTTAGAACAAAATTAAAACTACTGAATGGGTAACATTTTATGTTTCTCCCATTTATCATCGTTCCTAAGTTCATATAGAACTAAGTTGGTGCAAAACGCATCTATGACGGCGAAAACTTGTAAACGTAATCGTTACGTAATCGTTAAAAACGCTATTACTTATTACAAAACCCTATTGATACCAAACATACATAAGTTCGCCACCTATATTTCCGAAAATGGGTAGGCAGAGCACATTCAATTTAATTATATTTCTCTTTTACAGGTTTTACAACTTCAGGTTTAAAAATGAAGTTAATGTGATATTGTAATGATTGGCTCATAGCCCATCGCTCACAAAATACTCCAGTCCTATCCTGTTAGTCCACTATGGACTGGGAGACAACTATGGAAAAACCGGCCAAGTGCGAGTCGGACTCGCGCACGAAGGGTTCCGTACCATTATCTATAAAAACAGCAAAAAAAAAAGTTTGTTGTATGGAGCCCCCCTTAAATATTTATTTAATATTGTCTTTGTATTTGCTGTTATAGCGGCAAATACATAATTTGTGAAAATTTCAACTGTCTAGCTATCACGGTTCTTGAGATACAGCCTGAAAAACAAACGTTTGTTTTATGGGAGCCCCCCTTAAATATCCCGTTTTTACAAGCTTTTATTTACTTTCACCTGTTCCGTTGTCTGTCTGTCTGTCTGTAATCAAATCTTGCAAGTTAAATTTGATCCACTTCCCGGTTTCCGATTGACCTAAAATTTAGTGGCGTACTCGAAGAGAGGCTTATGCGTAGCAGTGGGCGATTAAAGGCTGAAAATGATGATGATGATGATGAAAGTTTTCTTCAATTACACTTTATATCCATCATATTTAAGAACGATTATCGTTCACTTCGGAAATTAAATCAAAAATTACGTGTTGATTTGAAGAAATAAAATGTATCGTCAATTTGAGGAACTTATCACTACCTGTATCTTTTTAAGAGTATTTGCAAGGCTTGGGGTTTCTAGGTCTTATATTGTTTTTAAAGGATTTGATCTTGTGACGTTTGCCCTTTTTACAAGCTTTTATTTTGCTTCACCTGTCCCGTTGTCTGTCTGTCTGTCTGTAATCAAATCTTGCAAGTTAAATTTGACCCACTTCCCGGTGACCGATTGAGCTAAAATTTCGGGTATAAGTATAGTTTGGATGATAATTCAATATTATGGCACCATCGAGATGATCTGATGATGGAGACAGAAGGTGGCCATGGGAATTCAGTACTTAATCGACGTAGCCCCGTTGAGTTTGGGCTCGTTAGAATCGTCTCAATGAGTAGTTGACGATGGTATACAGAAAAGTACAGTTGGCAATTAAAGCTTGTACCAAAATAGTTATTTGTTATACAATGGTGCAAAGTTGTATTTTATTATTTGTTTCAACACACGAGAAGTAACATACATTTTATATACTACGCCCGTACCGTAATACGCCCGTGTGTAACACAAAACTTTTCTCCTCACTGTAGCGAGGAAAGTGCAACATGCAAAACAACTTTATTTCATTTCAATAATATTTTTTTAATTTTTTGAATAGTAATAATAACGTAGAATCAAGTAGAATTTTGGTCAAGTGCGAGTCGGATTTTAGTTTTCCCATACATTTTGAGACCCAGCGCCTGATGATTTGATGAAGGTAACAAGCAATTATTTAAAAGTTCTTAAATATTTATTTTATTCGGTTTTTTAGTATTTTTTATTATAGCGGCAACAGAAAATCTGTGATTTTTTTGTATTATGAGCGTTTCACGTTTTGTTATACTTACTGTCAAAAGTTACTTGAACACGCTCCAAGGTCAAATGACTTTCCCCACTAGTGGATAAAATGCATTTTTGCTCACTGGTTTTAAAGGATAAAAGACGGCTTCCCGTGGCAGTGAGGGGACAATGAAATTTTTGTCAGAAACTTGTTTTACTTCTTTGGGCAAGTTATTAAAATATTACCAGATGCCCCTGATCTCTCATTGACGAGGGGGTATGGACGGTAATATCCACCCTCAAAGTTGTATGCCAATATACACTAAATTTATCGTACATTAATATTTAAAAGGACACCCCTTTCCTCCTTTGTACGCGGCGTTCTAAGAATAAAATAATCGATGTAGCTCGGAAAGCGGCTAAGTTGAAGTGGGAGTGGGCTGGGCATGTCTGCCGCATGCCGAGTGAACTGTGGGCAAAGGCCGCCACTGACTGGCAACCTAGCTCGAAACGGAGACGCAGCAGGCCTCGCCGGCGATGGCGGGACGAGCTAGACTCCTTCTCAAAGGAATGGCCACGAGAAGCTCAGCGTCGAGAATACTGAAAACTGAGGGAGCCTTTGCCTAGTCGGACACTACAGGCTTCCAATATTATTAATAATAATAATAATATCCGCCAGGTGTATCCCTCGCTTTATATTATAATTGTTTTAAAGGGCCTTTGCGCTGTTGGCTTCGGCCCCACGCATGCCTTCCAAAATTCCGGGACCATGGTCCTGAGATATGGAAAACACATACAAATAATAATAACACTTCTTTCTTGGCCGAATGTGCTAAACCCAAATGACAGAGCTTAAGTTTGTTTTTAGAGCAAGATAGAACTAATCAGCAGTCGAGCTTCAGTCAATCTGAGAATAGTTTTTTCATTAAGAAAGTTCACAGCGATGTAGTTTTCATCTCGTCAGAGATGTCACTAGCACGTTATTTATGAAAGTGAAAATCACGAGTGACAAACCTTAATGAAATTAATCCTACATAATTAATTGTAAGAAAACAATCAATGAACACTAGGTACTAAATTAAATACTGTTTTATTTTAAGTTTCCAAATCTAATGATACATAACTGACAATCTGCCAAAATTTAAGGCTTAGTTTGTAATGTCTGTGTGTATAATTAATTTTATTTTATTAATTTATTCATTATTATTTTATTGACACAGTACCTAGTTGATGATTTCACTATTTTTATGCCAATAATTTTGTATTTTTTTTTTCTTTAGTCAATTAGCTTTTATAATTGGCTATTTAATATTGTTATTACTACTATTAATGTAAAAATAATAATAACAAAATGTATAGTTTCACAAAGTAAAATCGCAATGAACAATAACTTCTATTTAAGTTTGCTACCGCTATGTACTTCCTAATTAGTCAAAGCTATGTACTCCGTAATTATCGCTTATATCAGTAGTAAATACCTTTTAAGATTAATTTAAGTCAATGATGTAATATATGTGATGTAGATGTACTTATATAAATAAATAAATAAATGAACACTCAGCTAAGTTGTTTACTATGCATCGCTGTATATGTATAAGTTTGTATTCCAGAGATCGTGGGCTCAAACACCGGTTCGTACAACTATGTTTACACTAGTGGATCTGTGTGCTACAGAAATCGCGAATTTGTAAAAAAAAAACGACAAAAGAAACTATATAACTATCAAAACTTCACGAAAATCGGTTGGGAAATGCGACCTGGAGAGGAGAACAACCGGACAGCTGGATATCCGGGCACACAAAAGAAATATGGCCGAAGCTGAGACGAAGAACTTTCGATTTGGTCGCACGTTCAAAAATAAACATATGTACGAAATAACATTCGTTACTTAACATTATGTTTGAGGTGAAGGAAAACGTCGTGAACAAACCGGTCAAATCCCAACAAGGGGCTCCGTTTGGTTACTACTGGGAAAAACTCTAGGAAGACAATTATGAGGTTCTTGAGCGTTTAAGAATAAGGGTGAATCCATCAGTATGCTTGCCCCGCTAGAAAATAATTGCTCTACTAGAACTTGAGATGTCTTTGACTAGCAATCTAACTCGATTAACCTACTAAGATTCATGAATTTACTTCATCATACTCTGCTGTCTGAATAGATCTTATATTATTTTTTACTTATAAAAATAGTGTTTTTTTAGCATTTGAAATCCGTTTATCTGTATAGGTATATGTATCTGTATAGGCATTTTGAGCCTGTTATTTTGCTTAGCTACTTCTGATGCTGACTGTACATGCTTTGATTGCCAACTGTACTTCTGTATACGGTCATCAATAACTCGTCGAGACAATTTTAACAAGCCTGAGGTTAAGTACTGAATTCCCATGGCCACCTTCTGTCTCTACCATTCGATCAGCTCGATGATACCATAATATTGAAAAGTCGGGATCCTGTTGTTTTACCAAATTTATTTTGGTCAAATTTCATTTCCCAAACAAAGTTTAGCAACTATTTTGTTTGCCAATGCTAACTTTGGCACTATTTTAATACGAATATTTTCATTACGTCAGTTTTTCATTCAGCAAAATATTACTACGAAAAATCGACACGCTGGCGGTTAGCTTAGAATTGCGACCTCTACACAAATTCATTTATACTCCCTACCCACATAACAAAAAAAGTTGTTATTTTATTGTGTAAGTATCTTAAACACCATTGAAATAAAGATGCAAATGATTTGTCATTGAAGAGTTCCTCTGCTGATTAACCGACGGAATAGAAATGGTAAATCAAATATTGACGATACAAATAATTTTTTAACCGACTTCAATAAAAGGAGGAGGTTCTCAATTCGGTTTTTTTTTTTTTTCAATGTTTGTTACCTCGGAACTCCGTGATTGATGAGCCGATTCGTAATTATTTTTTTTGTTCGTAAGTATATGCTTCCAGGTGGGTCCCATTTTTTTGAAAATTCAATTGGATGATGGGATCCATGAGGAATTGAGGGAACTCCTCAATTATATTAGGCACGCGTGTAGTGATTTTGGTATTTTCTACTATAAATCGTGTATTTACATCCACAAATTATAAATTGGTGGAGTGGAATTGATGATGAAGACCACAGATGACTTATGGAATTCCTCAATTATGTACTTAAAAGTACAAAAGTATATCACAGATTCTGATAAGATTCCGATGAAATAGCAACTAATGAAGTGCCAAGGGTGATCCTTGTGGAATCGACGGAAGTCCTCAAATATTATCGGGTCACATACAGCGATTGGGTTTTTTCTCTAATAATCAACGCATTTGCTCTCAGAAATCAGTTCATATGGTTCAATTATGGTGCTCATATGGTGGTAAACAGGAAAAGAAATGTGGAAATGTTCTCGTGGCTTGGCGGAGTACTAAATTGAAGTCGGTTAAAACTTTGTTTTTAAAGTAAATTATCTTATTTTGTTTTGGTTAAAACATATTATGCCAACTAAAATATTTGACTGAATGAAATTTGATGAAAGTACTAGTTGGTAAACGAGATATTGCTTAAACATGAACATGCTAAACATTAGGTTTGCCAAAGAATTATTTGTCAAGAGTTAATTTGACTAACGATTATTTGGCAAACGAAATTCTACGAATTTTTCTTTGGGAAATGATAATTTGTCAATTTGTTTTTGGTAAAACAAAGGTAACCCTGAAAAGTCAACCAAATTAAACTTAAACCCAAAATTTCTGCTCAATCGGTTGAGGTTATCTGGTTCAAAATTCAGTTCTAAGATTTATCGCTCACTAACAAACAAGTTAAGTTAAATGAAAGTTTGTAATTAAAGGATGCAGACGGAGGCCACTCAGCAAAATGTCTATACGCAGAAGGTAAATGATGCTATTATTAGGTGGGTCCACATGTATTATGGTGCGTTACAGAAATGTACGTCAAACGAGGTTGGGGCGCATTGAAACAATATTGGAATATGGAACGATATTTCAGATTGACCGACTTGTGTTACTCAATCATTAAAATCATTTCGCTCCACAGCAGAAAAAGTTGTTTGCCAATATCCCAAAATAAAATCCCTATAGTAGCCTCCTAGCTGAAACAAAGACCTCGTTTCGCCCAGTCGAATTAACTCTTGTTCCCGAATTTCTACAACCAAAACCTAACCTGTAATAATGTTTCGAAACACCACCGTGCAATTTATTTCAAACAAGATCTCGTGACTGCGTTGCATCCGAGTTGTCAGCCGACAAATTGCGAGCGTTCCTTGCCCATAATTAGAAGCGCAATCTCCGGCCGCCGAGAACAGCCGATAGCGATCTGAGGCTAATAGAAACCTAAATGCAACTTTAACACTGGAATCAGATAACGGTAACTGTAACGCTAACTAGAACGAAAAGATAACGAGGGGGTGAGTGAGACACACATGTGGCATTACAGTATGGTTTCAATGTGGTCGCTCGTTTACATACGACACTCGTTCCCTGTATTAAACATTTGTTTGTCTTATAGTTTGTCCCACACTTTTAAAGGAGCTATATTTGTATGTATGTAAGTGCGCACTTTATTTTACACAATAACAGATTAAAGAATACACATGTCACACGATAGATCAAAGTACAAAGGCGAACTTATACCTATAAGGGATCTCTTCCAGCTAACCTTTGAGCAATTGAGAGGAAGGTAGGTAGAACGAGATAGGCAAACTTATACCGTGTACAAAAACAGAGAAAATGAAAACAAAACCTAATACGTATTCATTCTAGACCAATAAAAACATGCCAATACATATATAAATATACAATATAAAATATAATACACACTCATCATCATCATATCAGCCGAAAGACGTCCACTGCTGGACATAGGCCTCCCCCAAAGAGTGCCAAAGTGACCGGTCCTGCGCCACCCGCATCCAGCGGACTCCAGCAACCTTTACCAGGTCATCAGTCCACCTTGCGGGGGGCCTACCCACGCCGCGCCTTCCGGTTCGTGGTCGCCACTCGAGAACCTTTCCGCCCCATCGGCCATCGGTTCTACGTGCTATGTGCCCCGCCCACTGCCACTTAAGTTTAGCGATTCGGAGGGCTGTATCGGTTACCTTGGCTCTGCTCCGGATAGCCTCATTTCTGATGCGATCACGCAGAGAAACTCCCAACATAGCCCTCTCCATAACCATTTGGGTGACTTTGAGCCTTCTTATGAGGTGGGCCTCATAAGAAGTACACCTCGCTTACACTACGCTACGCTTCACAAGTCGCTTACTATGGGTAGTAAGCGACCACGTTTCAGTACCATATGTCATCACTGGCAACACACACTGGTCAAAGACTCTCGTCTTGAGACACTGCGGAATATTGGACGAAAAGATGTGCCGTAGCTTCCCGAACGCTGCCCAGTCGAGTCGGATTCGACGATTGACCTCTTTCTCGAAGTTGGACCACACACATAATACACACTATCATAAGTAATATAAATATCGCAAATATACAATACATAAATTGAATACTATATTCAACCAATTCACAAGTCATTGGAAAGCCACAACTTCTTCAAATTCATCTTAAGTATATGTATTTGTATTTATATATATTTAAAATCACGCCGTACAAGTCTGTTCTCGATAAGCTCGGCATCAAAACGAGGCTCTCCACCATCTGTACCCAACTTGTCCTAGTCATGTCTAGGAGAGTTAGTTTTCACCGTATCTTCTCTATTTTCACCCGAGCGGAGCTCGGTCGCTCAGGGACTCTATAATATTACTATAAAGATGAAACGTGTGTGAAATTATAGCTAAAGCTGTAAGTTATAGGTTATAGGTGTACGCGGGCTGGGTTTCCGCAACTCGACGTCATATCTGCGCCTAGTTTGAGTGTGGGTATTGGCACTACTATTATTCGTGCCAGCCCAGTTTCACCAGGAAGCCTAGCAGATCCTTTATGTTGCCGACGGCCTCCGGTAGTGACCCCGGTGTTCCGAGGTGCTTTCAGCACACTGCCACCCCAGGGCACGTCAGGATGACGTGGGCGGCTGTCTCTTCCTCTTCCGTGCAGGCTCTGCAGAGAGGACTGTCTGTAATACCTAAGGTGAAAAGGTGTTTGTTTAATAGTGCATGACCAGTTATGGCTCCTGTCAAGAGACGGAGTGCTGTCTGCAGGTGCCTAGGGTATTCCAAATTTTTTGGTGTTCTACCTTGGTGTTTAGTCGCAGTGTGCTCCGCAGCCATGCAGGGGGTAGAGGGATCGTAGGTTCCAGTCCTATGGCTACTGATTCTGAGCCTTCTCTAGCCAGTGCATCCGCTGCGTCGTTACCACGTGAATTGCTGTGCCCTTTGATCCATTGCAGGGTTATGTCGCAGTTGGTACATACCTCTGATAGAATTTTGTGGCACTCGTGTATCAGCCCAGACGTTGTCGTGTGAGCTTGCAGGGCTTGCAGTACAGATCGACTGTCGAAAAGTATGCGGATAGGATATCCCCTTACCTCCCTGGAGGCGATTGCATGAGCGGCCATTATAATGCCCATACACTCTGCCTGGAAGACTGAGTTATGGATTCCTAATGGTGTCGAGATTTGTATGGTTAGGTCCTCCGAGAACCCTCCTGATCCGGTGCCTGACCTTGTCTTGGACCCATCCGTGAATATTCTTAACTCCCTGGGGTTAAGTCCTTCCTGGAGGGTTTCGTATAGTTCGATTTTGTACTTCTTGTCGAAGACGAACTGTTTGGGAATGATGTCGGTTGCTGCCTCTATGAGGGGTTCCCTACCTACAGCCTCGTAGAGTATCTCGGTGTGTGGAACCCTGGGCGGTCTCCAGAGATGCTGTTTTTTGAGCCGTATGGCTGACGCCAGGGCTCCTTGCCTGATGAAGAGGTGTAGCGGCGGAATATCCATGATGGCTTCCAGGGCTGCAGTCGGTGTGGTCCTCATGCAGCCACTAGCCGCCATATTAATATAATTAATAAGTTTGTATGTAATGGATTACCTCCGGAACCGCTATAAAATAACAGTTGCTCTTGAATGTAAAATTAATATGACTATTTGTATAATTTACATAGTGGTTTATTGTTAAAACCCAAAAAATATATCGAATACATAAGGCACATTGGAAATATTACTAAAACTAGGTTTACAATTAAAACTAAAACGAACTTAAAAATAACCTACCAAAAACTAAAAAATAATTCCTAAATTTGGACCCTTTGGCAGGGGTTAGAAAGCTGCCCGCACGGGTCGCCTGTTGCCTTCTGTGAAGCCCACGCGCGCCCTTGCCCCACGAGCCAAGTGTCTCGACACCATACGGAACGAACTCTAACTGGGTTCCGAGACAGTTCGATAATACATATCCAATCCAATTCAGAGGCAGCATGTATCGAAAGAAAATTAGTGCGCACTAGTGACATGCATAAGTAAACACAGCTGTGGGTATTCTTAGCCCGGAGCTCATGAAATTTAATTTGCCGAGTTTGTTCATAGATAAATTATTGATCTTGTGGACGTAGCATGATGAACATTGAGTGGGACGTATATAGGCTATATACGTCCCACTGCTGGGCACACGCCTTCTCCCATGGATGAGAGGGAACGGGCAGTAGACCTCACGCTGGCCCAGTGTACGTTGGGGACTTCACAAACATCTTTGAATTTCTTCGCAGAGGTATGCAGGTCCTCACGATGTTATTCCTTCATCGAAAAGCCAACGGCAACCCACGACCGCCGTTTGACAGCCGCATGCCTGAAATACATCACATCTATATACATTTATATAATTCGGAACATATGTAATCGGGCGAAATAAGAATCAGAATTGCTGACACAATTTTAGGGTTTACCGTAAGAGTGAATTTAATAAAATGCTTGTAAAAAAGGTTCGACATACGAAAGGTTAATTAAGATAAAATTAGCGCAGAATCCCCAAGTCATCAAATTGCGCTGAAATGAGTCTTTGGTATCATTAATGACTAGACGTCTGTGACTTTGTGGGTGAAAAAGATAACATCAAATAACGACTGGCGAGTTAGAAAACTGAAAACAGATGAACAAATGAATGAATAAGTAGGTACATGGAATGGGTTTCGCATATTATTCTAAACAAACAAGACTTGATTGATAGCTTATAACGAATATTTACCTATTTGCAGTCACTTAGCATTTTCGGTCGCGAGCAGCCATAAGCGACATAAATTTAATTTTACGCGATTATAAATTATAAGTCCTGATTATTAAAAAACGATCTACAATGTTTATGTTGTAACAGTACTTATTGTTTTGAAGGACAATTTAATCCCATAAAAACTTCTTGAACTATTTCATAACTGTAAAATTCGTAAAAGAAAATATTCATTGAGTTATTACTGTTGTCAGCTTTAAAATATTACAAATTATAACCAAAAAATGCTGGTACGTTTTATGAAGCTACACTACTAAAAGTTTTGTCAAAATCCATTCAGAAGTTTTTGCGATTATAAAATAAAAAACCACAAGTGCGAGTCGGACTCGCCTACCGAGCGTTCCGCACAAATTTCCGTTTCCCTCCGTTTTTTCCTTTTGAGGTACGGAACCTAAAAATAAAATAGTAAGATTATTTATTTCCTAACAATAAGTACACAATATATTTTTATTAATAATAAATTGGGTAACGCCCTTAATCCGTCCAACCCAGAAGTATAGAATCGGACAGTCAAATCTACACTCTATTGCCTGTAGAATGCTGTTGGCGCTCGCTCTCACCCTGCTTAAGGGGGTGCATTTCCAATGCTCGCGTGCTTTGAAACGCTGTTCTGACTAGATTAAGAAACATGATGGTGATGAAAAAAAATCCAACGTTGGGTCTTTATTTTCCTTTTTTTACGCAGTCTACTCAAACAATACATTATTTTACGACACAATCAAGTTAATACTATAGTATTTTATCTCATCTATAATCTCATTTAATGAAATATAAATAAAACTTCGCTAATTTAGGTATTTATAACGGGTTTAGGTATTTATAAGGTAACGAAGAGTGTTGCATCTCTCTTTCTCGTGCGCGGAAGGCATAAGCGTAGACAGACGTCAAGGGGGCGTAGTTGACTCGAATCTATCTGTTTGTCCGACTATGGCAGAGCTGAAAGGAAGGTACACATATGTTTTAGCAGTCTATGTTTGTATGTACGTGTGTGCCACCGTAGCGTTTAAGATACTGAACCGAGATTGATAAATGAGGTCTCAATCGATTCGAAATTATGCTTCGGCTACCTTATGTCTGAAAGAAAACATTATTTTTAATTTATTTTCCGTAGTCGCAAGTTCCAGTTGCAGTTATATAAAAAATAACACATTTTATTATAATCCTATAACAACAATGAGTCAATTATATAATGATACTGTTGCGATGCATTCTTCTCTGGAAATATTTATTGATAACACCAGACAGACACTAGTAAGATATTTTATGACGCTCAATAATGTCACCCAATAATTAATTCAATCCCATTGTTTCACTGTCACGCCATCATATTAAATAATTAAATAGTTTAACACCCACCGTCTAAAATTGTACGGTTATACTCTAAACAATTTCTTGATGTAAAATTATTCTTTCTGTGCGCATATATTTTGAGTTCCAGATCCGAACATATTGCATAATTTGTATTATTCTACAGACTTTAACTAGTTTTGTGAGCCTAATTAGATAAATAAATAAAAGTCGGGTTACAGTTTTTTGATCTGTTTATGCTTGTTGCGCATTATGAAGACCGTTTATATAATAAGAAAGAAAAAGGAAGCTATTTATTCCATAAAGCACACAAAACAGGATTAATAGTAACATAAACCTAGACAAATGCTAAGGTAAGAGGCACAGAGAGGTGTGCACATTGCACTAAGGGTCCAGAAATGTGTGCGATAGAGGAAAGTCTGCGACTCAGCATGTGTTGCTCATTTGCAAAGTATGCAAATTGCAACACATGCCTGCCACAGTCTAATAAGTCTAATAAGAAATCAAGTCGCTCCAATTACTAGCTCAGGGCATGGCCACGTACTTATTCCCACTTACCACCTACCTACTTCACTTACGTATCACATATAACTCAGGCGCAGCCATTGAATAAAATTTCACTTCGTCTGCGTGGACCCGGGATAAAAACTTTCCTATATTTTAATCCAGGCTATAAACTATCTTTTTGCTAGATTTCATCCAAATCGAACGATCGTTTAAGCCTTATTGAGTAACAAACATCTCAATGTCCAAACATCCAAACTTTCGCATTTATAATACTAGTACGATGTTCAATGCATTGCACATACAAAAAGTCAATTCTATTCACAGATGAAAGAAACGCAACACACATACTTTTCTTCTTAAGAACATTAGTATAACAATATAGATTAGTAAACCCTAGTCTCAAGCTAAAACAGTGATATACATAGGGAGTTATATCTTCCTCAGTAACCATTACTTGGTATACTAAATGGATTTTGTGTGCTTCCGATACTAGAGAACAGAAGCCCAAAATAGATGGAATGGTTGGCGAGTACGGAAACGCAATTAGTACTAGCCGACATTTCATGTGGACAGTGAGTCTACATCAGTAGACAGTCGTTAGATTCAACCGCCTTCTGTAATACTGCCGTGTGTAGAGATACCTATAGTTGTATGATTTTGTATATTTGTATAGTACATAATAATTAAGATGTTAAAATATTTACAAGTCAGGCATGATGCCCTTTATATGAGGCAATTTACACTTTATAAACTATCATCATTAAGTTTTCTTAACCGAGTAATAACATTTATCAATTAATAACATTTCTAGTTCACGCTTAAATAAAAAAATTCTGGATTCTAATTTAATTGAATTTGGAATTTAATTCGTGATTAAAATACATTTATAATGGGGGCTCTTTTTAAACATCTGTAGATTCGTCTTTGGTACTAATTTATTCCTGTACTGCTCCCTGGTGTTTTCCTTGTCTTTCTTTAATATGAATAATTGTGGATTCCCGTGATTATTCCTCGCACAAATCAGGAAGCCTCGAGGTTATTTTATCACTAAACTTAAATGGCAGTGGATGGGGCACATTGCAGGCAGAATCGATGGTCGTAGTGCCGGAAAGGTTTGCGAGTGGCGACCACGTACCGGAAGACGCAGCGTGGGCAGACCACCCACAAGGTGGATGGTGGTGGTGGTGATGACCTGGTGAAGGTCGCGGGAGTCTGCTGGATGCGGGTGGCGCAGGACCGATCACTTTGGCATTCTTTGGGGGAGACCTATGTCCAGCAATGGACGACTTTCGGCTGATATGATGATGATGATGTACATCTTTTCTTCAGGCTCAGGAATATTCCGCATAGAAAACGGTTTTTTTTAGATTATTCCCAGGTACCTACATATTCTCTACTTTCAGCAAGGGAATACTTCTCATACAAATCGGGTACTTATGATAACATTTCCAGGAACTTTGTATCTCTCTTTTCAACTTGGGCATATTTGCCATACAAATGATTACATTACTGATTTCTACTCTCATCTACTCAATCAAAGGTTAACTGAAAGAGATCCCTTAAATAAATAAAACAACTTCGCCTTTATACATCATTTATATTTTTGTTTACTATGGTTATTTTGGTCAATAAACAGCATATTTCCCTTACAGGAATATTCGCGGGAACGTAACATCACTAGCGAGTAGGAATAAGTGCATCGCAATATAGCTCTATGAGTTGGTGTGGTCCATCATCGACATGTTTACCTCTTATTAATACCTATAATAATGATTGCCTTTTAAAAAAATAAGAATTAATGGCCTGAGTATTGAATTTTTTTCTTTTGTACGACCAAACTTCCTGTACGCATTCTAACATAATAGGAAATATGCATGGGACTTCAATTTTGAATAAAAAGTACCCAATCGAAAGAAATATCAATTGTATTCGTTTTATTTCACGATAAAATCAGGAAAAAGAAACAATATTTTTATTTTATGATAAACTTACATAATGGTTAGACAGAATATTGAATTAGACATTATATTTAGTATAACAAGTACTTAATAGCAATAGGGAGATAATTGCAAATTAATTACTAATCCATGGTAAACCCGCCGAGAATGTGGATTGTGACGTCATAGTCTATGCCCATTTAATATGGAGCGTTTTCGGTGGATCGGCGCGTGCAGATTTCAAATGCCTATAACATCAGAAAAGAAATCTCCAAGAAAGTTTTAATGCTACAGTAGATATTCCTCTGGATTATACTGATGTATGTAATAATAAATATTGCATATACCCTATTTTCTATATTAAGGGGCTACCCGAGGTTTTCATCGATTTTTGACAAGTTTTGAATCGTATCTCCTACCTTTTGCACTACAGCCTTTTATCTCCATTTTAATCTACCGAATTCTGAAACTAATGAATACTTAATTTTGTATGTTTTTTTTAAACATTGTCTAAAAAAACTACTTCGTATCTCTATTGACGAGAAAGATCGAACATATACGAAATCTACATATTTGGATTCGTCTGTGACGTCTCTAAAAACTGGTAATTTTAAAACAATTACACAAAAATTATTGCCAGGAAACTAGTTTTTTGGCCTAAAATTGTTCAACGTTGATGCCAAATATTTCGAAAACAATGAACGTTGAAGTAAATATGGGATATTATATTGCTTAAAGCCGTTGTTGTTAATATAATAAGATTAATAAGCTACAAAAAATATTAGAAAACTAAGGGATTCAGATCGAAGGTCATTGGCGTATGGGAGCCCCTTAATTCAGACTAACAAACTTTTAGAACAACCCAACTATAATTTTCCAAAAAACTTCGTTAAGATCTTACTTACCGTACGTATGAAGTGTTACGCAATCGACCAGCACGACCCAGGAAACAACCTACATCATCTAACGAAACACCTATAAATTGCAGTACAAACCATAGCACACTTCGACCTGAGATGAACCTTATCTCGTTCCCTTAAGGTTCAAAAATGATCAGTTCCTCGTTGATAGTACCGCAACGTTGTGGCCGCACCATAGTGTGAGTGTCAAACCATTGAGATCACGTGACGGATTCTGGCCCGGCCAACAATAGCTATCAATTAAAATGCGGGCACGGCAAGTAACCCGATATGATACACGATGAAATCCTTGACGCATGTTTGGGCAACTTGATCCGGGGGTTTTCGTACATTTAGACCCTATTGTTGCAATTGGTGAATATTGGTAATAATTGGGTATATCATGCCCAACGGTTGGCCTGAGATTGATGCCATTTTTAGCCGACTTCAAAAAAGGAGGAGGTTCTCAGTCGGCTGTATTTTTTTTCGTGCGTTTGTTACGCGATAACTCGATAATTTATGACCCGATTTGAAAAATTATTTCCTTGTTTCAGCATAGCATATACTTCCGAATTGGTCCCGTGATCACCAAAATACAGTTCTGATGATGGGGTCCATGAGGAATTGAGAAAACTCTTCAAAAATTCAAGAGAAACATATAGCAATTTTAGTATTTTCGGCAATAAACCAAGCATTTGCATTCAGAATATAGCATTTGGTGAACTGCAACTGGTGAAGAAGACCACGGATGGTCATCCAAAACTCCAAGTGTTTTTATACTCTAATAAATTAATAATCAACCCATTTGCTCTCGGAAATCAGTTCCTGTAGTAAATTGGAAAAGAAATGTGGAAATGTTCACGTGGCTTGGCTGAGTACTAAATTGAAGTCGGTTAAAACTTTGATTTAAAGTAAATGATATCACTTATCGTTGTGGACAAGACATCCGTCACGTACTGACGAGTGTGCGAGTGCGAGAGAGATGTTTGTCCTATCCACAAGGGTGAGTGATACACGGAAACCATCCTAGGCTCGCAGAGATTCCTAAAGCTTTAATGTTAAAAAAGCGCTACTGTTTCTCTTAAATAACGGATAACAATTATGATAACTTAGAAAAGTTCACAAACCCCCGATATTTTCATTTTAGAGTTTTATATCTGAAAACCGGCTAAACCGATTTTGTTGAAACGCAGCTAAACCATAAACTTGGAGTACATCTACCTTCCCCATCCAAACAAATTGTTTCTAGTAGCTCCTTCGCTAAGAGTTAACTATGAATCCTCTTTGACTCGCTAGGCATCTATGTCTGCTACTATAGAAGTGATCTGACCTGAACACTAAAAGACAGTCACACCATAATGTTCACAGAAGTTTTAAGGTGCTGAGACCTGCGTGGCAGACGGCAAAGCTAAAGGATAGAACGAGACAGTAATATTAATTCCTAGGTCATTTATAACTGTCAGCCAGTCTGCAACATAAGACCGTCTAAATAATCATCATATCAGCCGAAAAACGTCCACTGCTGGACATAGGCCTCCCCCAAAGAGTGCCACAATGATTGGTCTTGCGCCACCCGCATCCAGCGGACTCCCGCGACCTTTACCAGGTCATCAGTCCACCTTGTGGGGGTGCAGGTGTGCAGAACCAAGGTAACCGATATAGCCCTCCGAATCGCTAAACTTAAGTGGCAGTGGGCGGGGGGGCACATTGCACGTAGAACCGATGGTCGTTGGGGCGGAAAGGTTCTCGATTGGCGACCACGTAACGGAAGGCGCAGCGTGGGTAGGCCCCCCACAAGGTGGACTGATGACCTGGTAAAGGTCGCGGGAGTCTAAATAATGAATAATAATAATAAATAAATATTTGGGGATAATCTTACACAAATCGACCTTGTCTCAAACTAAGCAAAGCTTGTGCTATTGGTACTAGACGATACATACTTGAATAGATAAATAAATACTGAAATACATAGAAAACATCCATGAGTTAGCTGAACGAATATTTGTGCTCGTCACACAAATAAATGCCCTTGCAGTGCTTCGAACCCGGGACCTCCGGCATCGTAGGCAGGTCACTACCGAGTAGGCTACTGAGGTCATCAATGCAGGTTAACTGCAGTTTTTTTTTTCAGACAACATAAAGCCGCCCATCCATACCCAACCCGCTATCCTACTCGTGATTCACATTTGCTATGCATTCGCAAGTTATTTCGACAGGCGAATTACCATAAAAAGCGGAGTTTCCAGTTGACGTCCGTACATAGGTTCGACATATATCGTGATGACCCTTGAAGGGGTAAAAATAAGAGCACGACTGAGTATCCTTTCGTCTAAAGCCACTTCCACATTTGTCAGGTTGGGAATCATTAGTGGATTTCCCGATATTTTTATTTCCTTGTATAAAAAATTCCGAACGCTTATTTTTCCAGTAATTAATTTTACCACACTATACTATTTCATAGATTCACATTTTACCCCTCGCAAAACTTCTCACTCGCCTAATTACCAGTTTGTGATTTTTAACGGAAGAAAAATTTTGAATATATTTTTTTTCGATCTCTAATTTTTCTATAAGTACGCAATATTACCATTCATGTTATTCAAATTCCATATAAGTATAGTCTAATAGAACAAAAGGAGAGCAAATTTATTCGAAAAATAATATCCGTAAAGTCAGTTCTCTCTCGCTTCGCTCGCTCGGCTCGCGCGCTGTAGGGTCGCAGTACACCTAATACTCCTCGCTTCGCTCGTCGTCGTACCTACACCGACCCCTGTTTTACATATAATCTAAGCATAAGGAACTTGCTTAGACCAGTTGCGTTTTAGACGAGATGATACTAACCCGAAAAATTGCGAATGTCATAATTTTCAATTGAGAATATAATCTATTAGAAAACACCCAATTTTGAAAAAAATTGCAACACTTTAAATGTATGCATACGAAATTATCCGCATGGTAAAATAAATTACTGGAAAATAAGCGTTCGGAATTTTTTATACAAGAAAATAAAAATATCGGGAAATCCATCTAACAAACGCTTGCAGCCGTAGCGTGGCTTCAGCGCTAATTAACACATTCACTGCCAAGTGCCAAGAATCGCTACGCGCTACGCTCGTAGCCGATTCCGTGGCTTTTATCGTATGTAGCGGAAAGCGACTACGGTGTATGTACCCGCTAGGCGGGTTCCTGGCAGTGAAAGTGTTAAAATAGTATTATATTTGCGCAGTAGTATTGTATTGAATGGACGCGGCCAGGTAGCAGGTGCAGTACCGCAGGCCGCTCATCTTCCGAGCATCCCCCGACGACATACCTATGTGGTTGACAGCGTACAAAAATATAAGGAAAAGAGAAAGGTGGGGTACAGTGGAATGTTGTCTTGCTCATAATTATCTGGAGCAGCCCAGCTAGGAAAGTACATACGGATTTGCTATGTAGGTATGCGGTATTGTGTATTGTGGTGGCGCAAAAGCTAAATACTGAGACTGGGCTGTGTTGAGATGGTGTGACCTGCATTTGACTGTCGCCACAGTAAACCCTCAATCAAGGGCACGCATAGGCTACTGTCTCTGCTAATTATCACGCCGTGTGCTTGTTTGCCACCATATATGTCGTGTTATTGAGTACTGCCAAGAATCGCTACGCGCTTCGCTCGTAGCCAATCCCGTGGTGTTCCTCGTATGTAGCGGAAAGCGACTACGGCGTAGGCGCCCGCTAGGCTGGTTCCCGGCAGCGAAAGTGTTAACCCATCCGGCGCCAGCCTCGACACACATGCGTCAGAGCGCTACGGGACTCTTGCGCTACTTAGCGGGTAAACCACCCAGCGATTCTTGGCAGTGAATGTGTTGAGTTGCCACGGACTACGGCGTAGCGCTACGAGCGTCGCGTGACGGTAAATAAGAGAAAGGGAAAGCAGATTTTTGTTACATGTTCGCGTTTGTCGCTCACCTAATACAAGGCCACAGTAATCCCATGAGCTTGAACGCGACGTCTGCCAAAACAGGTCATTAATATGCGACCGCAGATTGAATCTGCTCACCGCACGTCAAATTACACATTGACAATCAGGATTATCCCACAATAACGCCCTCTCTAGTACAATACATCGGTTTCCCATTGGCGAGGTGAGGTAGGAAGAGAAATCTCATACAACCGGCGGCAGGAAAAAATACTATTTTTTCACCAGTGTAGAGAAATTAGTCACTTGGGCGCTAAAAAAGCCTTGAAATACGGAATCAGTTTGAATTTTAAGACGAAAATCCAAAAACAATACGTTATAGTTATTACACACCTTACTTTAGCTTCTGGTTTATTCACCTGAAAAATATTTTATTACAATCTACGTATGTTCTTGTTTCTATGCAGGGCTGATTGCAAATGATGAACGCAGACAGAGTAGCACTGCATATAATGCATTAACACTTTCACTGCCAAGTACGCCGTAGTCGCTTTCCGCTACATACGAGAAATACCACGGGATCGGCTACGAGCGTAGCGCGTAGCGATTCTTGGCAGCGAATGTGTTACTAATAGTGTTTTAACACATTATTTGCCCAGAATCGCTACGCGCTACGCTCGTAGCCGGTCCCGGGGTTTTCCTCGTATGTAGCGGAAAGCGACTACGGCGTGCTTGGCAGTGAAAGTGTTAATGTATTATATGCATATGTGTCGTCATGGGCCCTGAATGGGTTAATAGATTTTTAATCTAATTTACAAGCACGCGCGACGTGTATGGCTCAGACCTTGAGAGAGAGGCAGAGGCGAGAAATAGCTTCTCTTATTTGGAATAACGTAAACAATAAGCTGCACCGATAGTAAAGGTAATTAAATTATGCGGCCGATTCCACGAATTCTACGGTTTCGGCCATGGCGACTGTTCTCAATCGGTAGCAGCCTTTATACTTATACCTATACACGGTGAAAAACACCACGTAGTATAAATCCTCCGAAATGTAACGGTGCACGTATGAATTTTTTTCCATTTCCTTTCGATACGATCCAACTGAATTCGAAATCAGGGATAAAAATGTTCGCCATTTTGTTGCTACAAAATGCCCGTGGAAATATGAAACGGTACAGTAAATAAATACTTTTCACAGGCAATTTGATATTGTACCTCCTGTAAAAATATACACAGATATTTACTGTAGGTATAGTCAGATGAACAAGTTGATGCGCACAGCCATCCCAGATACCATCGATCGGGCAGCTTATGGCGAATATGCAAAATGTTGGTTTTTGAACTAATAAGAAACTTAAATTACCTGGCGAAAAACTAAAATTCATCATCATCATCACATATCAGAATAAAGACGTCCACTGCTGGACATATGCCTCCCCCAAAGAGTGCCAAAGTGACCGGTTCTGCGCCACCCGCATCCAGCGGACTCCCGTCCATCCATACTAATATTATAAATGCAAAAGTGTGTCTGTCTGTGTGTCTGTTACCTCTTCACGCTAAAATAACCGTTAACCGCGGAACTGATTGAGATGAAATTGAGTAAGGAGATATTCCGAATTCCGGGGAAGGACATAGAATAGCTTTTATTTCCGAAATCATCCCGTGAGTGAAAGTTTGTATGAAGCTACGAAATAAACGAGTTCCACGCAGACGGAGTCGCGGGCAGAGGCTAGTATATTACATATTATCATACTCATCAATATCTCATTGTAAATATGAACGTTTTAATTTTCAGTAGACAATAAAAACTTTGTCAAAATGCTTTTTTTAAAGTGTCCTTTAACAACTTTGCTATTGCTTCCAATTTACATGAGATATATTCACATTAGTTTCGAAAACGGATTGCCTTCTTATTTAATCATAATCTGAATGCAGCTGCTTCTAAAAAAAAACCGGACAAGTGCGAGTCGGATTCACCTATCGAGGGTTGCGTTACTTAATCACAAATTTATGGTTTTTAGATGTTGTCCTGTACTCGTAGTATTATTATTGTCAAATTTCATAGTATAAAGTCAACGGAAAGTTCCCTCTAAATTTTGGTTCCCTTGAGATTGTCAATTCAAGTCAGTCAGTGTGAGTTTAAGGGACTGTAGACCTAAGTATATGGTTTTAATTATAAGTGAAAACGTTCTCGCGTTCCTAAGATAAAGGGTCCTGATAAACAACCAAACGGCATAAACGGCCGTATATTATGTTTTAGTTTACTTAGAAGTTTGATTTTTGACCTAAATAGATGGTGAGGAACTGTTGTTGACCTAAATAGATGGTTTTAATTTCAATTCGATACCTCTAGGCGTTCCCGAGATAAAGGGACAGACAGACAGATGGACAGCAAAGTGATCGTATAAGGGTTGCGTTTTTTTCCTTTTGAGGTACAGAACCCTAAAAAACGTTTAGACATTATGATTTTTTTACTTAAATATCGCAAAGTGCTCCGTGCGTGGGCGACGAGGAAAGCGCATTGAACTTAAATCAGCGAGCGAACGGGACTAAACTAGCTATTAGGTACCTTAAGCAACGGTTTAACAAACTGATCGCCTCCATGTTTTGGAAAGCACCTTAACCCGTTGATTCTCGTTGTTATCCATCACTAGCAGTCATTAAACCAAGGCGCCTTGTGGTGGCGTGAAAACTTGCAACAGTCATATTGCTCTTGTTCTAATTCCAAAAACAAATAAGATCTAGTCTCCCTTCTAGATTGGTCAAATTTTAGTTCTGCGAAAATAAGTGCCTTCGGCAACTCTTAGGGTAAGATAGTAAAGCGTGGGTCTTCGAATGCAACCGGGATAAAAGAAAGAGGAGCCAGGCGAACAAGTGAAAAGTTATTTCAAAAACCCGATTGCTTTAAGTACTAAAATATGAAATAGGAAATTGAAGGTTCACGCGTCTTAAAGTTAACTCATTCACGTTCCATACGTCTTTGAATATGCAAATATGACTGAAAATATATCAAAACAATCATATATGCCACCCTGGTACGTATCGCGACGGTCTGTTTACGCGGAACGCTCCCCTCATTTGACATCCCACGCCATTGAGGCGTCAGGCTTCATTTGCGCTTGTCACCAGTCTAACGTGACCTCGGCACCCTCACGGAATCCCCTCACGTTTTCGCAGCACGTAAACGCTACTGACGGGAGGCAGGGGCCCCTTTGGAATGGTCGCGAGCTGACATCCTTGAATTAATTAGGCACCCGTGCTTTTTATTGACGTTGAGATCGAATATGATCTTCAAAACATTTTAAGTTATGGGCCTCTGGGAATTTTTAACTTTTCAAAAATTAAAGCCTTCTGAGTGATACCAGAGGCTTGTATAAGCCGCTAAAAGTAATGTAAAGCTTGATGTGTCACTGATGCAAAGAAAAGTTGGTTCAAAAACATCCTCCAATTGCTTAAGTGATTATAACACATATTCAAACCTCGTTAATGAATCGACTAATATTATTTTATTTTATCATCATAAGTAAAATTAACAGTTTAAATTTTACGCCGTATTAAAAATCAATAAGTTATAAAATTGAAAATTAGGTTAAGGTATAATAGAAATGACGAATATTAAGTCACAAAGGTTTGTCCAGAATAAATTAAAATAATTATGATTTAAATGGAGCTGAACCAAAGTATTACATTGGTTATAACTCAATACTTAAAAAGTATTGGAACGATAGGTTGTATTAGAACCTATCGTTCCAATACTTTTGCTCATTAAAATAGGTGCCTAATAATGTATTTGTCGTGAATGGTCATGATTCACGATAGTATATTTACATTGATGTTAATTATCATGTCTCAAACAGCCGATTTATTTTATGTAGTAACACCGGCAAGAAATCATTTTATAACAATGTTGACGGGTAGGCGGATAGTCAGAGTTCCTAACGGCTATATTGCGTACGAACAGTTAAGTGCAGATTTGTAGTGTTAGATTTGGAGGAAAACCAGGGTGAGCTCTTTCCATAATCACTTTCAATGCATCCTATGATATTGTAACGATTTGGTACATTTACACGTGTGTTCATGTGCTTACACAGCTCGGACGATGATTGTTTATGATGTGATGTATTTATGTGCATTCACAGGTCTTATTCTATTTGGGAGGCGTGATGGTATCATGTATATGAATAAGGTTTTCCTACATGTCACGTACATGCGATAACACAGTTCTTAGTCCTGAAGTTCTTTAGTGTGAGAGGATTAGTAACAAGTGTAACAACAGGGTCTCAGGTTCGGTAGTCTCAGCCTCAGGTCATCAATCAAGGGTGCACCCGGTTAATTATAACTAGAAGAATAGCGTGTGAATTGGTACAGCATCAGTTGTGTGGTAAGGGATGTCTGTAAGGGGAGGTGGAGGACATTCTCGGGCACGAAGGTACACCTAATATGGATCTGGTACGCACAAGGTGGTAGCTCATATGGCAGATATATAAAGGATTCTGCAAGCTGGAAGTGTAGGTTCATAATTGCATAATATGCTAACCCAGACACCTAAGCTAGAGTGCTGTAGGTACTCAATCGCGGCCATGAGATTGACCAGAAGTGGCTTCGCGACAGTATTAAACAAAAACGTACGGAAACATAAAAAATACTGAACAAGCTCTAATATAAAACTGTAGAAAAGTAATCTCAAATTAAAATCAAATGACTCACGTGACCGGCACCCTCGGTGTGGATTGATCGATTTTTATCAAACTCTCGCCAGTCACGCGATTGCGAGTTTCTCGAGAATCGATGCTGTACTGACGTATTGACTGTAATGGGGCAATCGATCCTAACTCGTATGTTACGTACACAAAATTGTTCACAGCGAGCGTCATTACGGACATTGGGGAAAACATAATTGCAGGTATATTCAGTTGGAATGGAATTGAATCAGTTTTCAACCATGATATTGTTCCATGCGAGGCAATCGTGTGCACCTAGATTAGGAGTACGTTGCCGAAAATCTACAAAGGGGGTTAGGCTGTTTAGGGTGTTAGTTTATACTGATTCATACTAGCAATATACTCGTACTTAGCTCTTAAAAACAAACCTTTGCCTGCGACTTTGTCCGCGTTTACTCGTTATTCGCCGTAAGGCATTATAACTACGCCTGAATAAAATCCAATAGCAGATATAATATGCAGCAGCAGCAGCAGCACTCTGGTTCTAAGTGTTCTAATAAGAAAGAGACGGATAGTGCGAGAAAAATCGAGAGAGCTCGCGCGCCTTCGTATACACCTGAATAAAATCCAATATCAGATATAATATGCAGCAGCAAGGTAATCGATAGAGCCCTCCGGATCGCTAACTTAAGCGACATTGCACGTAGAACTGATGGTCGTTGGAGCGGAAAGGTTTCCCAGTGGCGGCCAGTGGACTTCTTTCAGCTGCTATGATGATGATGTGGAACATACAGGGTGTGGCCTGGAATAGGAGCAAAAAATGAAACGGTAGACTATTGAGCTTGGGAGCAATCATTTCCAGGTGGTTTTTATTGAAAAAAAATATGTTTTTTTCTTTAATTTTTCTTTGAAGTAAGTTCACGTGTATTTTTTACTCTTCTGGGGTGACACAAGTAGTTTTATTTTATTTAAAAAACACTAAAAAGAGAACAAAAAAAAAATAATCCCAAAAATATATTTTAAAAACAATAATGCTAAAACTATTATGACTCATTACATGATGTTACCTCAAAATCTGCATTGACTGCAGTGCTATGATCTCGTGGTGCCAAGATTTACTTGAAGGTCATAACTTTAGATCAACATTACTCCAAATAAAAAATAAAAAATAAAAATTGGGCACAAGGGGTTACTACAGATGCCCTAAGGAAGCGTCCTTTTAAATATTTGGCCCTGTTACAGGCCACACCCTGTATGTGCATTAAGAATTCACATAGACACAATATCAATTATCGCACTCCCATATAAACTCCTATCCCCTTCACCCCTTCAATGGATACATTCCAGGATGAAAACTATCCTTTGTCCTTGCCAAGTTGTCAAACTATCCATATCAAATTTCATTCATATCGGTTAGCCGGTTTGTGCGTGTAAATGTGACAGACAGATAGGTAGGCGTTACTTTCGCATGGCAGAAAAAGGCGAGTTTAAATTGAAACAGAAAAAATAAGCCAGAATTTTGGATTACATTCTTGGAATCACAATGAAAATGGAAACTACGGTAAACGGAGCTGGACAGGCAATTAGTGTTGCAAAATTTCGAGTGAAATACGACTTTCAGGGGAAAAGTCAATGCGGATTTTTTCTGCAATGTTTTTACAATAGGTTTTGTTTGTCAGACATTTGTAGAGGTAAGTACTTTCTGATTTTCTGAATGAAAGAACATAAAATTAACCAGAGCGTGATATACGACGATTCATTTTAATCACTTTAAGGGGAAGTCGCTCTAAAATTAGGAAGTGAATACATCTGAACAAATCCAAACATGATTCTTATGATAATTCAAATGTTTGAATTTTTTCATCATCCTCCTAGCGTTATCCCGGTTGTGCCCTTAACGAGCCAGGGTCCAAAAATTTCGGACGGCTCTGGGAGCTCCTACGGAACGCACCAGTGCCGCCCTAGCGTCATGCCTAGTGGGGCGTGGGTCCCACCTTTTTTTAACGATTGCAGCCCCCAGCTGAACCGTGTACCCCGAGGACCCCTTTTAGTCACCATGCACGACAGGCAGGGGTTACCGTGGCCGTATTGTAATGCTCGGGCTACAGGGATCCCGCTTTGATACCTAATTCCAATATTTGGCATAGGCACTAGTTTTACGAAAACGACTGCCATCTGACCTTCCAACCCAAAGGGAAAACTAGACCATAATGGGATTAGACCGGTTTCGTCACGATGTTTTAATTCAACGAAAAGCTAACGGTCAATATTCCATACATAAAGTACCAAATCACTTATTGGTGAAAGCCGGGATTCGAACCCACAACCGCCGCTTTACAAATGCACGTTAGAATTTCTTGAGTAGGTAACATTAAGTTTGATGACTAACATCTTACGATTACAATGACTTTGTCTCGAATGTTAAATTTCCTACAAGTGGTATTTTCTCCTCCAGTCTTGTCTCCGGTTCTTTCGAGACGAAATTGGTTAATATTTATCAAAAATCAGAATGTTTGAAATTGTTTTGAAAGTATGAATTTTGCTAGTTAGTCCCGTAAGACTATCGACAACACAGCTAACTGACCATCCGTGCACTCTATGTGCATTGTAATAAGGTTCTATATAAATACAGGATGGTCAGTTAACAGTGATGTCGTTTGTACGCGGTGGTGGGAGAGCACATCATATCGAGTTAACATGAGCTGGCGAGATTATAGCGAGGAAGAAGGCAACGTTTTGGAAGCTACACAGCTAAAAACAGACGTCATCAAGCATCGTATTCGAAATGTGACGGAAACTGAAATGGAGTTGCGTGAATCCTCCAGAACATAGAATCTCCCTTCGACCGCACCAGTATGCACCGCGACTGGCAGTCGTGGCGCATACTGCTAGGGTGCAATCAGTAAAGATTGGTCAACAAGATGTCTACTGAGTTAAAACTAATGAGAAACTCAACATTATTTAAAAACAGGCTAAAATCATATTTATTAGGCAAATGCTGTAATGACATCAATAATTTTTGACAATTATTTATATTTTTAACATTTTCGTGATATTGGATTTTATTGCTATTTTTATTATTGGACATAATTACTATTAACCATTGGCCTAGAACTTAATTTTAACAAATGCGAACTATACATTCCAAATTCTTTGAATGACTCAAATTACATAATACACAAGTTCAACCAACTTGCACCGAACATTAAAATACTCAATAAGAATACACTTTGCCTCCTAGGGTCCCCCATTTATAAAGATTCTTATCCTGATTATATTCAAAATTCCATATCTAAATTCCAAAATCACTCTCGTCGCCTCTTGGAAATTAGTCCTCATTATGCTCTTACTCTAATGAAATTTTGCCTTTTTGTCCCTAAATTAACTTACGTGCTTCGCTGCTGCCCTCTTTGGAAACATCAAAATCTTTTATCACAAATTGACTCATTGATCAAAACTAATTTAGAATCCATCCTCAATATTCAACTAAGCGAGCAGTCCTGGACCCAAGGAACCCTTCCCATCCGGTACGGTGGTTTAGGGATTCGTAAAATTACTAGTATCGCATTACCGGCTTTTTTGTCGTCATGCCACAGCTCGTCTAGTCTCATAGGTAAGATCCTACCTACACACTGTGAGACATCGGGCTTGGAGGACGCAAAAAGTGCCTGGTTAATTGCTTGCCCCGGCCAAAATTTGCCTGACCATCCAAAATCACAAAGGTGTTGGGACGACTCAACGTGCAAATTGACCGCTGACTGCATAGCTATCCAGTGCACCACCGCATAGCTATCCAGTGCACCACCGCAGAACGAGCCAGACTATTGGCGGTAAACACAAGAGAGGCTGGTTACTGGCTCCACGCACACCCTTCTGCAAGCACTGGAACATTCTTAGATCCAAATACTCTCAGTTTTTCAGTTTGCCTGCGTCTTGGGGTCCCGTTCTGCGCCCCACATCGATGCCCCTGCGGAAGCGAAGTAGATCGGCTTGGGCACCACGGGCTCTCCTGCCGGAAAAGTGCGGGTCGCTTCTCAAGGCATGCTGCCCTTAATGACATCATTCGTCGATCTCTTGCATCGGCCAATGTGCCGGCTGTTGTAGAGCCATCTGGCATTCTAAGAAACTATGCCAAGAGACCGGACGGGATGTCATTGGTCCCGTGGAGTTTGGGACGGGTCCTGGTGTGGGATGCAACCTGTGTTGACACACTAGCCCCGTCGCATCTCCACCGTACCTCTATGAGGGCAGCAGCTGCAGCAGAGGCGGCCGAAGCTGCGAAGGTGGGCAAATATAGTGGTCTGGGCGCTGAATATAATTTCGTGCCTTTTGGCGTCGAGACCCTTGGCCCGTGGGGCCCTGGAGCCCTAAGCCTCTTTAAAGAGATCGAAGAGGCTTACAGATGCCACCGGTGACCGAAGGGCTGGCAGTTATCTCGCACAAAGAATTAGCTTAGCTATTCAGCGAGGTAATGCTGCCAGCATCTTCGGCACAATGCCGCAGGGGCCTTTTTTAGATTTAGTTTAGTACTATTCTATTTTATTTTTAATTAAGTTTTTTATTATTACTTTAGTTGATATCTCTTTTGCCCATCTCATACATTTTGTTATCTCCTGAATAAAGAATAATTATCTCATCTAAAAAAAAAAAAACTATTATGGAATATCTTATTGTAATTTAATTGTTTGACTGTTCTTATGTTACAAATTATGTTTTATTTATTACAAGTATTATGTTTCATTCAAAAAGAATAAAAATTGTTAATGAATTAAATAAACTGAAACTACGGTCACCTTAATCAAGAACCTACTGTTTTATTTAATCTGTCAATACATAAGTGATTAGGCTAATCCGATACTATTGAGTATAAGTATTCAAGTATTTTATGAAACAGGATTTTGTGCATTTATTTGGTAGCTACTAAAGTGATGCTTAGTCAAGTATATTATTTACTTCGAGTCTTCGTTTAATAACAAAGATAATCTTTGTAACTTATGTTAATTTAAATGATATAAATGTGATTACAAAAGCATCATATCAAGCAACATAGTTCAATAATGGGATTTCTACACAGAAAAACATAAATACTTGAATTAAGTAAATTATTAGGAAGATCTCTTGAACACACAGAAAAAAATGTTGGTGTAAGATAATTTCGCTGCAATCGCAATAATTTAACATCTTCCTAATTAATTTCGTGTTTTAAGAATATTTACCTATAATTAAGTAGGTACGCTTTTTTTCCAGGTATGAAACTTTTGACGACCAGTTAGCCTAGTGGGTAGTGATGCTGCCTACGAAGCTGAAGGTCCTGGGTTCGAATCCCGGTAAGGGCAAATATTTGTGTGATGAGCATGAATATTTGTTTCTGAGTCTTGGATGTTTTCTATGTATTTAAGTATTTATATCTATTATATATATCGTCGTCTAGTACCCATAACACAAGCCTTACTGAGCTTACTATGGGACTAGGTCGATTTGTATAAGATTGTCCCCTTAAAAAAAAAAGAAGACTTGTAATTGCCTCATATTACAAAATGATTCAAATACTTCAGAAAAATTTGTAGTTATTTAATTAAGTAGGCAGTTTTAACTTTATACCACATAATTATAACATGTTTTCAAATTACGTGTGGTTTTTTATTCATGTCAAATCCAATTACTTTACAAATCCTTTTCTAATAGAAGCACGAACAACTTTTTGGAAAGTTACAAAAGCAAGAAGTTCCAAGAACCTTTCAAACTCCAAAAATACCCTATTCATTGGGTTGTGACGATACAAATAAAAAGAAATACCCGAATGTACAATTGTAAGCAAAAAGTCTTAATTACCAAAGTTAAGTACAATGTCGCGCTTTAAGACTTATGCATAAAAAAACAACCATAAGTTCGATTGTGCTCAAGTGGGTGTAAACTTTATCGCAACCTTTTTATAACTTCAGAATTGTTAATAGCAACGTGTAGCTTGTTTTTCGTATATCTGTCAAATTAAAATGACTAAAGTAGATACTCGCATAGTTATACGTGATAACTGAAATATTTAAGCTAAAAAATCTCGGCCAATACGAAGCATCCAAATCCTAACAATCTTTAGATATGGACTCGCTTTAGCCTTTTATTAAACAGACGTCAATCATCGCTGGCTCGCCTAAGTAAACGCTATAAACATTGTTTTTCTCGACCTTCCTTTAGGAAACTCCACAAGTGATGAGCATAAGAGATTTTCAATATTTATTTAATCTTCTAGACTCGATTTATGTGATGGACGAGCTATTGATATACCTTCAAATTGACACGGAACACTCGGTGCGCAATCCGACTCTTATTTATCGGTACCGACTCTTACATTCGCGCAGTATTCGCGCATTCAGTTCCGTAGTCGCGGAGCGTTATGTATGCAAAACCGCATTTGTATTGTACTGCCCCTCTTCGGCGCATCCTGCGCAAATCAGAGGGGTGATCACGTGTCTTCTCGAAAGCACGTAAGGACAACCCAACTGTCATTTCCCCATACATAAATTGACATTTAGATCTACCAGTCGTACGTACAATGCGTTACTTTAAATTTGGCGTGTAAAAATGATGTTACGATTACCCCTTCGAACAACTTTTTGGAGAGGAACAAAGGTTTGTATAGGAGCAACTACACTAAAAGAACAGAAATATCCAAAAAAGTTAGTCAAAGATGCACCTCGCTGGCGGCAGTCGAAACGATTCATACTAATTGGCGTCACAGTTTGCTATTTGTACTAATCGATGTATGGAAAATTAAGTAAATTAATAAGGGAAGGGCTTTATGATATTAATATTTTATTTATTTATTTATACTTTATTAAAATGATTTGATGTTTTACTATCCATTTAGAAAACGCTGCATAAACCGCGTGTAACCGCTCTTAATAATTATGTATTCGTTGCACTCTTTCATTCCCTTCCGTAGACCATAAGCAACTCCGTCTGACGGGCCGGTAATGGTGTAGTCTAACACGACACTTATTGCTGAAATAAATCATCAACGTTTGCCCTGTTATATTGAACCTTTGCAAGTTAACTTAAATTACTATTTTGTCGCTCAGCGAGAAACGTTTCCGGTTAATTGGGCTCGTAGACAATGGGGCACGCGTCTGCTGTTACGGACCAGTTAACTGACCTGAGTGCATATTGCGCAAGACCTATTGGATTTCAAGTTTACATTTATTACCATCAATATATTGCATGTGTTGAATAACTTTCTCTTTATACTGGTACTAAATTGGCTGTTTTTTATAATATATTTCAGTATCTTTTCCAATTTTTGCTTGGTCCATAAACCGCAAGATACTCGTAATAGATATTAAATCGAAGACTGACCAGAGCTACAGTTTATTACACGTTTTGACAAGGATGAAACACTTGACAACAGGAAACTAGTTTTAAACCAATACGTTGAACCTAATCGACCCCTGCACGTATGAAATTATTCTGCTGTTCATAGTTATTCATTTTTACTTTTATTCCATCACGTCATTCTTTTGTTTCATTTAGTTATTACGTCGGGTCGTGTATGTAAGTAAACAATGTTGCTCTTTATTTTATGTTTCACAACACGAGCTACGGTAGCCTAGTGGTTCAGGCATGCGGCTATCAAGCGGCGGTCGTGGGTTCGAATCCCGGCTCGTACCAATGAGTTTTTCGGAACTTATGTACGGAATATTTACCGTTAGCTTTTCGGTGAAGGAAAACATCGTGAGGAAACCGGTCTAATCCCAATAAGGTCTAGTTTTCCCTCTGGGTTGGAAGGTCAGATGGCAATCGCTTTCGTAAAACTAGTGCCTATTCCAAATCTTGGGATTAGGTGTCAAAGCGGACCCAGGGCTCGTTTAGGGCACAACCGGGAACAATGCTAGGAGGACGACGACGATTTTATGTTTCACAAAATGAATAAATATTGATATGCCTTGTCAAATTGTCGATGTAAGTAACAAGTTAACATTCAGAAATAGAAGTTTTAATAGCACAAATGGAACTTAATTATGGACTCTCTAACAAAATGTAATTTATTAAGCAATTAGGTACGTACTCCTATTTCGAAAGACTGTAGTTTAGATTTTTTTGTCTGAAACGTTACACAAAACTTTAAATGGAACGAAATTATGTTTTATATTACGTCGCTGGCTATAAAAGCTAACGCCTGAATGTAAGCAGTCACCGTAGCCTAATGGACGCTTGCAACTCCAGTATAGTAATATGAGCGTTTCCGAACCTTATTTTAAATATGTACCTACTCTTCTTGTCTATCACATTCTGGGATTAACCCTCAATAATTTGCTAACGAATGATTCCTATTTTCATTACCAGCCCTCGGAATGCCTATATAGAAAGGGGAGGTAATGGAATTACGTGCAGGAGCGATTGCTGCGTCGCTTGCTTTTTCCAACCATCTACAATTATAAGCTGTGTAGGCAGCGGGCATTGTAAATATATACAGTTTTCTCAAACATGCAATTAAATATTGACGTAGTGTTCTTCATAATGGACTTCGAAGTGTCACGTTTCGGGCGCAGCGAGACGAGAGACCCGTAATGGCATTTCATACAAAATTGGAGGCCTAGGCCTGCAAGATGGTCTTTTTTAATTTCCATTCCACTATTTGTGGCACAGGATCCCGGCGTTCAGTCATGAAAATTAAAGTTTGATTTCTTGGGGTTTCTTTTTAATTTATTTGAGAAAAGCACTATACATACCTCGGTGTGAAAAGGGGTTGCCGGCCTCGTAATGAAACGAATCCAACTACGTTGTTTTCATTCATATTTATGTATGTAGTAAACTAGTTATCATTACAAGAATATCAATATTTATATTGCTTATAGATTAAGAAAAATTACATCAAAAAGAGACCTTATTGTATAGGTTACAGAGATCAAAATCGATTGACGAGGAATTAATGGATTTTGCAATTATTCGGAAGCTTACTGACTATATTACTAGAGGATTGGAGTGTTACTGAGTGTATGTTTATTAAAGGAAATATTTAATAGATTAAGTTTGTTTTATTTATTAGATACCTCATATACATAAACTTATATTATGTATCCAAAACTGTGCTAAAGACTTTATTCCAATATAAAGATAATAAACTTAATTGAAAAAGAGTTGATATCATGAAACTGTTCTATTATTCGAGCGAATATCTTTTTCTTTGTCACGCATGCTTGGAGCGAGGGAGCTAGAGGATACGGAGGATGGAGGCGCCCGGAGCGTGCAGACGAGAAGGGGTCAAGCACCCTAATGAACACAATAAACAGCATAAAGTTATTGCTTGGATTGAAGATGTTCTTTTTTCAAAAAAGGCGGAAATTTTGGGGGTCTATAAAAGGGGAGGACATCGGATGGTGGGGAGTTAGTTCGTTTTGGATTTTCAGAGTAAATAGGTCGAATCACTGTCGGTTGGGGGTCATTCATTTTCAGAATTTCATTGAGTTAGGTTGAATCGCTGTCGGTTGGGGAGTTAGTTCGGTTTGGAATTTCAGAGTGAATAGGTCAAATCGCTGTCGGTCGGGGATGCGGTTTGGCTTTCTGGTTTTGATTAATTTCCTTGAATATCTATTAGAGCTACATTAGAGATAGAAGCAGTGCGTTCAATTGGAAGTGGAGTGGGGTGACGGGTGTGTGTGAGGAACTGAGGAGAATAGGCGCTATAACTTCGGATGCCGGTGTGCTAGGCCTGGTGTGGAGGCTTGAGCGAGGCTGTAGCTGGAGTCCAGACGTGGAGGAGGCGGTGTAGGCGACGACTATAACTAGGTGAGTCCTTTGCTTTAACTTAAGTCCTGGTAGTTTAGTTGATGTTTCAGTTAATGGATAACTGTGTTTTGAATATTAGTGAGATAATAATTTCCTTTTTAATTGAAAGCTTTGGATAAATAGTGTTGAATTTTAAACAGAGAATGTATGGTTCGAATCCTGATTCTTAGATACCAGACAAATATGCAATAAATTAAGCCAAAAGCTTATTCATTGAATGTTATTAACTGTTAAATAATAATTGAACACATAGAATAGAAATAGAATCATTATTTTATTAATACTAATCATATTTCTATGTATACACTTCTTGCCAGTAGCAAAGGAAGCTCCTTAGAACGAATTAATTGTAGATTTCGGAAATTTGTGTCCTAGTTTCGAGTAAATATAGTTCTTCGGAAGTTACCTTTGCGTAAGTTAACACTGCCAACAAAGCAGGGAGTGTATTTCAGGAGTGTTATTTGTGTTGAAGTGATTTTCAGTCAGATTGACATAGGTATCTAGACGTATATCTAGATCTAGGGCAGTTTAGTATACTAATTTAAGTCAGATTGACATAGTATCTCAAATACGTACGCGGAAGCTGGTAGCGGCAGGGTAAGTGATTTTCAAATTACGCGTTAACGGACAGATGTTAGTTGAAATTTAGATTAGAGTTTATCTGTCCTACTAGAGTAATAAAACTGTAACTGATGTCCTTTAAAGCATACATAAACTCGTTTTGCTATGAGCTAGGGGAAACATATTATGATATATTTAAGCAAATGGCAAAGTTGGTTTTGTAAATAGTTTCTTGTATTTATATGTGTTTCTTATATGTGTTGCGTTCCTTTAGAGACTGGTACTTCGATTTATAGTGATTTATGTTGTGTTTTCCCAAGGAAAAGATGGTTTATTTACGGATGACGGATATTGTGTTTTCCCGCATATTTAGATGATAAGCGTATATCTTTGTGACGGAGTTTCAGGAACGGATTATCGAATAAATTAATATAAGTACAAAAATCGCGGACGATACGGAACATTACAAACCTTAGTGCATGTAGGCTTTGTGCCTGATCTCCGGGATTATTATTGTCTTTATCTAAGCTTTATGTGTCATTTTATTACAGGAAATTTAAACTTTTAACCTATAACTTTTCCTGTATTCTACTTCTTACATTTTTCATTCCCATATAATTTGACGTACTTATTGATTTTACCAGTTGGAATTGAATTATGCTTTTAAGAGCTCATTCTTGTTTTGACTCTTTTACTTACAAACTAATGGAGTTACACCCTGCTGTATAGGTCAATGTTTTGACCTAGTTACCTACGTAATTTATATCTATACCTAATTTATAATTTTATGTATTTAATGTACTAATATTTCGAATGCATAATAGTGATGGGGATTCTTTGTGGGCTAAAGTTCAATCTAAAGGAAAACTTAAGCCAATCTTGTTTGAATTAGACAAGTTCCTTAGCTGGTTTTGTAGTGATTTGAAAGTTCAATGCCTATAGTTATCAAATTATATCTGCATTTAAGGGTGGGTTTCAATATTGCAGTGTTTCAGATCTCTATTGCAGTATCATTTTTAAGAAAAAGTTCAAAGTTAAATTATATCAGTTGGAAGTACCTTTAAAGAGCATAGGCGATCATTCAGGTCGTAGGATTGTGATCTGCCAGGTGGATTGTTATAGTAGAACAAAATCCTTTAAGATGAATTAAACTTTGGAGTTATATCTTTATCATTCGAGTCGTCTTGCATTAAATTTATATTGTTAATTAAGGGAATTATTATAACAACATTTTTGCCTAAGGGTTCAATATTTTAGCTAGCGAAACGCGATGCTAAGAGATAAATCTGTTATACTTGGAATACAGATTATTTCACATATTTGAATGCTTGAGTAAGAGTCTTATAGCTCTTTATGAAGAGTGATGAGAAGTGATTATGAGACAAATCTCTGATGATGAGTAAAAGAACTCTAAAGTAAAGTACACTTATTATATTGTCAAAATGACCATTTAAAAGGTCCATATTAAATAAAAGAAGGCCACAGAACGGTCCATTTACCATCAGTTGATCACAATTAGGTCTGTTCTTACCCCATCCTGCCCGATAGAGAAACATGGAGTCATAAAGAGTTGCTCTACATTCCATTTAACAAGAGCGGATCTCTTTATATAATGTCATTAAAAGACATTATAGACTTAACCATTAATTCAAGTGTAAAATTAAGATTAAGCAACTTCACTATTTACTGTATATAAATACAGCTAAAAATCTCCCTAGTGGATATAATTTATAGTAAATAAAGAATGGTATATAGAGAAACCATGTCTCTCTTGAGGTGAATGAACAAGTGGAGTTAGTATTTGGACAGTGTACCATTACTAAGCCCATGGGTCGGGGCTTTTATAAAACCAAAATATTTATAATTTATTCTTATCCATTTTAAAACCTCATTCATACTACATAAGCCATATTCAATACAGCGGGTTCCACTTTAAATCCTTTTATAAACTTATATCCTTCTTACATGGCATATATTAACCTTAGCTTAGTTTAAACTCCAGTTGAATTCATAATCTAAAAAGAATCTGGTTTATTATGGGCAGCGTGGGTTTCTAGCCATCTTCTAGACGATCACAAACACATTCTTCGAGGCCATTTAGAAATAACTTGATAGATCATGTTAGGGTTCTTTGGGACAATGGGGACTAGGGTTTTGTTAGAGCATTCCGTTGTGGGGTTAAGTCAAGTTTAGCTTCATGTTGGGATGACGGGGTGTTAGAATTGAGTGATGAAAGGGAGATGTTTTTCTTAGGAGGGGTAAAAGCCTTAAATTCTGGGGGGGTTCGTTTCAGTAACTATCCGACCTCGCTACGCTCGGCCGTCTATATGTACTTACTTCCCGGCCTCTGTAGTAATGTACTATTATTTATAGCATAATGGTACTGATTTACTATACTTTGCAGTAATCTGCAAAGGCCGGAAAATAGCAATTCGTGGTTGATTCGCTTCATCCGACAATAGATACGAATCCACGAATTACCATTCCCGCCCAAAGTGGTTTTCTCCAAAAATACGTGGACATCAAATAATATTTTGAATGATCCAAAAACAGCGAGTATGTCAATAACCTTAAGTAACCCATCAAGTTCCCGCCCAACTTATTTTTTTCAAGTAGGTACACGGTATGACTTGAGCTGGCAGTATCAATTGACAACCATAAAAAAAAATTGATCACAATATCAAGTGTTTTATGTTATTAAAGATTACTGGATTTTAATTCCAAACGCATTTTAGTTCGTTTTGAATTTAATTTAAAAATTATTTTTATATCTTTATTTAATACAATTTGAGACATTTTAAAGACGTAACTTCGATCGCTTTCTAAGGTAAGCGTTTGATAAAACACTCATAGATATATGACAATAAAAATAAAAAAACGGGAAAACTTAGCACACTACAAACGGGTGCAATACTGGGAAAGAGACTGACTTACTCTTTCCCAGTATTGCACCCGTTTGTAGTGTGCTAAGTTTATCCTAAACTAAACTCATCCAATAATTGCTATTTCGCAACCTCTACAAAAATGTACTATTACAGACACGGAGTAAAAACAAAAGACGCGCGCTGGCTGGCATGCCACGCTGGCGCCAGCCTGCCAGCGCGCGTGCTCCGAGGAGGCCAGTGAGAGCGTCGTTTGAAAGCTATATATAATATGTAAGTATTAAGTAAATAACTACAACTTAGAAAAGTTGAAAAACCCCCGACATTTTTATTTCAATTATCAATATCTCAAAAACGGCAGAACCGATTTTGTTAAAACGTAGCTAAGAACCATCTCGATCACATCAGCCTTTGAATAAAAAAACCGCATTCAAATCGGTTCATCCGTTTGGGAGCTACGATACCACAGACATCATACACAGATACACAGACAGACACGTTAAACTTATAACACCCCTGTCTGCGTCGGGGGTTAAAAAGTGTTCGGTAATGGCGCTTTGCCGGCCGCTTCCGCGGCACGCTCGCTTCGCTCGCTCGGTTCGCAATTTTTTTCACGTACACGATCATCGTTAAATATGGTGCCGGCAGCTGTCATTCCATAGAAACTTGTCATACATTCAGATCTTGACGAACACCGCTAACGACTAGAGATGGTTTGATGCAACCAACAAATGATGTAATATAAAAAGAGGTACATAGGTTATAAGCGCTCCAAAAATGGCACACTAAAACTGAGTCTATTGTACCAACTTGCCTCGTATGGAAACGTATAAACGTGGCTCAGATTTGGTGGCCAAACACGGAATTTCGTATAGACGACGTATCTACCTCTTTTTTATATTGCAACCAACCCTTAATCATCTAAAATGTGTTGCTGGCAAAAATGTGCTAAGTAAAATTATGAACTACAACTTATTTTAAGTTATCTGCTTAATAATTAAAAAAATTTTTTTTTTTTTTTTATTCGACTACTAAAAATTATCTACAGACCCATTTAGATGTAGGCTCGACATCTAAATGGGTCTGTAGTCAGCCAAGTCGACCACCTCGCTTAGGTGTTATTTTATAGAACTTAACTCCCATTTTTACATGAATATTTTGATGGGGTATTGTTATACTCGTTACTAATGTGACAATTTTTTTATAATAGGCAGTAGCGATGTACCTAGCGAGATACGAGTAAGTAGTATAGGCACAGTAAGATAATCATCAAGTGGGCTACCTGTTTAGGGCTCTATTTTTTTTTTATTGGGGCTCAACAGTGGTACTCAGACCATTTTTTTTCTATTTTGACGACCGGTTAGTTGGTGGGTAGTAGTAACGCGGCCTACGAAGCTGAAAGTCCAGGGTTCTAATTCCGGTAATGAGTCTTGGATACTGTGGCTATGTATTTTACAAGCTTTTATTTAGTTTCACCTGTCCCGTTGTCTGTCTGTCTGTTTGTCTGTCTGTCTGTCTGTCTATAATCAAATCTTGCAAGTTAAATTTGACCCACTTCCCGGTGACCGATAGAGCTGAAATTTTGGATATAAGTATAGTTTGGATGACAATTTAATATTATGATACCATCAAGCTGATCTAATGATGGAGACAGAAGGTGGCCATGGGAATTCAGTACTTAACGGAGGTAACCCCGTTGAGTGTGGGCTCGTTAGAATCGTCTCAATGAGTTGTTTGTGATGGTATACAGAAAAGTACAGTCAGCAATAAAAGCTTGTACCAAAAATGTTTTTTTTTTGTCAGAAGCTTGTTTGTCTATTAAATATATCGTCGTCCTAGTACTCACAACACATGCCTTATTGAATACCTCCCCTAATATTTATTTATTTCTTGTCTGACTGTTGGTACAGTCAGACATATGCAATCCACATCTGAAAAATATTGCCATTTTCACAAGGAGTATTTGTTCGTCCCTACGCATCAAATATCGGCCGCTATCAATACACGAGTCAAACCACAATCATCGCAAGCGTTTTCATCATTCGTCATTTGAATTTTATTCCCATTTCGTAAAGTCCTTTTTCACTTGAGTATTTTTATGAGATACAAGAGTCCGAACGTGACTGAGCTATGTAAAACTTTTCGTCACTTCCCAATAAAGTGGATACAAACAAACACAACCCTTACAAATAGACGGCACAATTACCGGCGGGCACGGAACTCTTGACTAGAATAAATAAAGAGCCGAGAACCCGCTCTTAATTAAACAGGGCGTGAAGTTTGTGCAACCCTAGTAATAGGACAGTTGGTGTCATATAAACTACAGTCCGTCAGCTAGAACAGTATTCGATTACTTTGGCATAAAAACAATTAAGAGCGAGTGAGGCCAGCACGGCTAGCACGCGACGGCGCGCGAGCTCTCTCGATTTTTCTCGCACTATCCGTCTCTCTCTTATTAGAACACTTAGAAGAAGAGGTGTAGTGCGATAAAAATCGAGAGTATGTCGCGGCCGTCGTGTGCTAGACGTGCTGAAACCTATTTTAAATACTCGCGAGCTATACGGTCAACATATTTGTATGCCGTGAGAAAAGGATGAGTACGCATTAAGGTTTACTGAGCTAAGCCGAAGACAGACAGGTGGACATGGCGAAACCATACGGGTGCCTTGTTGAGTACGGAACCCTAAAAGCGTAAATAAATTGTACACATGGAAACCATTTAATTCTACTCGTGTTACATTGAGCGATAAATTTTAAACTGTTCTTAGAAAACTTCTCCAAAGTGAAGATACTTACTCTGACACGTCTTGACGTGGGTTCCCGTCAGAACGCCATTTGACTAGGGTAAGATTACACAATTTACACGAATGTATCATAATTGACAATAAATAAATGAATATATATTACTTTATTGCACACTACTCTCCGCCCGCGACTTCGTCTGCGTGTACCCAGGATACAAACTACCCTATATTTTAAACCAGCCTGTAAATTATCTTCGTGCAAACTCTCGCATTTATAATAAATAAATAAATAATAAGTAAATAACATAACAAGAAAGAACAAAAGAGGAAACAAAAAGAAATAAGTACTAAGGCTTCTCTTCCAGGCAATCTTTGAGCAAATAGCATTTAATAGGGTTGTACACTCAAATTTTATTATTACTCTAAAAGAAAGAAGGCAAAAAATATGCTGACTGACGAAAATCATATTCAGCTATCTCAAAAAATAACGAAGCTACAAGCGTTTTAAAATTGCTTGTTAGAGAGAGAAAACGCTCTAGGGTCGTGACGTCACGAGACTCGAGCGTCATAGTAAATAACATTCGTACGAGGATTTGAAACAAGAATCGCCAGCTTCGCAGGTTGGGTCATCCATACTAATAATATGAATGCGAAAGTGTGTCTGTCTGTCTGGTACCGTCTTCACGCTTAAACCGCTGAACAGATTTCAATGAAGTTTGGTATAGAGATCGATAATTAATTGAGTCCCGGGAGGACATAGGATAGTTTTTATCCCGGAAATAATAATCAAAGGGGATGAAATAAGGGGTGAAAGATTATATAGAGCCGTAATATACCTAAAACATAGTATGGAAAATACAGTTTAGTAAACAAGCATAAAGCAGAAACAATCTAAGCAAAATAACGGAAAAGAACCTTTTCTTGTCCAACTATACTTTTACCGTGGTAACTACACAATTCATGACCTCTTTCCGTGTCTTGTGTACTGTTAGCGAAGTAAATATCAAACGTTTGATAATAAATGACTCATGAAAACCATAAATAATGACGTTGATTGTATCACATTATTATATCAGTTAATAGAAAGAATCTAGAAATTAATAACACACGTGATGTTTTCTTGTGGTAAAATTTGTTTGGAATGCTTTCGTATGATATATAATAATAATAATAATAATAAATCAGCCGTTATAAATCAAATCAAATCAAATATATATTTATTCATAACACAGTATTACAGGACAAAGACAAAAGAAGAAATAAATCTGTGCAGTGTCACGAAATGGGCCCTAAACAGCATGATGCTGGCTTTGCAGCCAGCGCTGGTCTTCCGTAGGGTCCATCCAGTAAAATAATAAAAAAAAAAACCGATGACAAATTAAAATACGATGATTATATACGCCGGGCACAGGCCCCCTCTCATGGATGAGAGGGAACGGGCAGTAGTCGCATATCTAGGTTGAAAACCAGTTTCTGCAGTTGCTAGAAATTAAAATAAAATAAGAACCAAACTACGTTTGTATTAAGAGTCAACTTGAATCGACGATGCTGATCCCCAAAAGAAGCAGGGTCGTAAATTAGCACGGAAGATCATTCATTCAAAAATAAATAGAAATTCTCCAAGATAGATGAATTTATTGTAGCCTAACAATTATTTCGCTTCTTGTCACTATAGTTGCTACTCGTGCAGACTGAAAACGACGTGTTTTTGTTTATTTATTGAAAGGGCTAGCGATGAAAATAGATTTGAATTGTATTGTATTAGATACGTATGTTGTACACATTGATGTTACACAACTTCATGATATCAGGTGTTTAACTGATATGTTTTTAGCTAATAATACCATACCGTACCTGATAAAGGCTGATGACCTGGTAAAGGTTGCTGGAGTCCGCTGGATGCGGGTAGCGCAGGACCGGTCACTTTGGTACTCTTTAGGGGAGGCCTATGTCCAGCAGTGGACGTCTTTCGGCTGATATGATGATGATGATACCATACCGTAAAATGACTATAGCTGACCACTACGTCAGTCAAGTACTCATTCTTAAACTAATCAAAACAAACCAGCTGAGTATGATTAGAATCAATACGCCGTGCGTGTGGAAGTCGTTTTCCTCGAGTGAGTATTAACACGAGAGCTAGTTTACGTAGAAGTCCATTTGACAAGACGGTGTTGATATGGTATTTGTATCATATTTGTTTTGACGCGACAGGTTCGTGCGTGGAAGTAAAAGTGGCGGGCGACGAATGTCGTTCCAACATCATTCCAATACGTCGAGCCAAATAGACCAACTAATGCTAGTTGCTAGCCACAGAACACCCCCGCTAGAAGCCTAATGTTTGTCATTTTGTTCCCGACACGAGTTACCAAAATATGGGGAAGAGGTGAGGGGAAGGGCGGGTGCTAAAAGCGTTGCAATTGGTCGATGTGCTGGCACGCGCAATGCGTAGTGATGTTCACGAAAAGTTCTAATTTTTTGGTATTAAAGTACCTATAGACAGTTTTGTTACCATTTTAATACTTACTTTATAATAAAAAACCCGGCCAAGTACGAGACGGACTCGCGCACAAATGGTTCCGTACCAACCCTTCGGAATTCATTCAATTTACCTATCATTCGTCGGTTCGGTTTACGACTTATGACGTATTAAAAAAAAAGTACTAATAAAAAGTACTAGATCTCGTTCAAACCAATTTTCGGTGAAAGTTTGCATGGTAATGTACATCATATATTTTTTGTAGTTTTATCATTCTTTTATTTTAGAAGTTACAGGGAGGGGGGGGACACATTTTACCACTTTGGAAGTGTCTCTCGCGCAAACTATTCAGTTTAGAAAAAAATGATGAAGATAGCCTAAACGTATGGGTTTGATGAAAAAAAAAATGAAAAAATTTGAAAATCTTAATGCGGTTCACAGAATACATCTACTTACCAAATTTCAACAGTATACTTCTAATAGTTTCGGAAAAAAGTGGCTGTGACATACGGACGGACAGACATGACGAATCCATAAGGGTACCGTTTTTTGCCATTTGGCTACGGAACCCTAAAAAGGTAACAAAACTATCTATAAGTACTTTAAAATGTACAAAAATCAAATTACTTAGCGGTTAGTACTCGCTCTTTCGCACCAAGCTGGCTACAAGCCTGTTCATTATTGTTTGATTTTACTTATATTCGTATTCAATTTCTTTTACGCGCTGGGAGCAGGAAAACGGTTTTACCCAAAGATATTGCGACAAGAAAATGTTGTTTCAAGCTAGGATTGCAACGGGTAAGTAGAGTAATTGAAACTGACGGGCCCGGCCTTTTTGTACGTTTTTAGGCGATTTTCTTTCGTTTATTTACGCTGCCAAATTGGTGTTTGATAGCAATATTTGCGGAGGCAAAATGAAAAAAAAAGTATTTTGAGTCTTTTAGGGAGGGACTGCCGTCACTAATGGCTCCTTCCAGTCCTTGGTAAGGTCTAACATATTTATAACTTCCTATCAAAGGGCACAGCTGCATTTGAGAAGGCAGATTCGGTGCAGTATAAGCGACAGCTTACTGATACTGCACCGAATCTGTCTTCTACTGTGCTGACCTGTGCTGACTTGACACTGACTGACAGGTTCCAAACTTTACTGCAGTACGAATGGTGGAAATCTTATAACGAGAACAAAATTTTATAAAACTATCATTGGAATTTGAATCTAATGGTTTGGATGGTAGAGTCGCTTTTTTAACTATAATGCAAAATGGTTAGTAATTTAAATATTTTATATCCGGCGGTATACTTGCGTGCAATTGAATACTACTTATCATCCCCTAGCGTTTTTAACAATTGTTTCTAACTAAAGGAGCCCGGGGTCCGCACTAGTTGGCGCCTAATCCTAGGATTTGGCGCAGGCACAAATTTTTACGAAAGCGAGTGCTATCTTACCTTCCAATCCAGAGAATTATATTTGCTCTCAGTATACCGACAGGCAAGGCAATATCTCATCTAGGTAACATCAGTATGCTTGCGGTAAAATACAAAATACTGCTAGTCCCGCCAATATAAATAAAAACATAAAAAAAAAAATACGTTTATTTGCTTCACAATACACATGTTTACATACAAAATGAGATTATACATATAAGAACGCATACACACATACAGGCATAGGCGCGCGCGCGCGCGCGCGTGTGTGTGTGTGAGTGTGTGTGTGTGTGTGTGTGTGTGTGTGTGTGTGTGAGGATGTATAGCGGAAGTGGCCTAAGAAGAAATATACGTAGTGTTGTAGCTATTCATATTATACAAACATTTGATCCACTTAGTTTGGTTTGAATGGAACCCTGAAAATAAATTACCCAGTAGCCAATTCTAATGTTATACGTTAAAACGAGCGTTACAGTGATAAGAAACGAATAGCAATTGAAAAACAGGTATTATGCTGTAGGTAAGTACTTGAGTATCTGACTAACGACAGACAAACAAAACTAAGATTGTAGTTAAATTCAATATAGTACGAGTAAGTCTATAATTTATTCCATATGAGATTATAAATTGACCGTTCGTTAATCCTCCGATATTTAGGAAAACAACGATACAAACGATATTAACTTAAAGTTTGTTTTGTTTGAAAAGTAATTAATATGATCGATCGTAGAACTAGTCTTATATATTTTCTCTGTATTATCCTAAATAAACAAAGGAACGTAGATGGACTAGTTCATCAAACTTCTAACTTTATAAAGAACAAGGTATAAATTAGATGCCCCCCCGCCCTGACCGTTTTCTGCACGAGTTTTCTTACCCTAGTTGACCGTAGTGATAACCAAGTGCGGCAAATAAATTAAATGGTTCCGATGCGTCACTTAAACGTCTCGCACAGCAGGAAACTGGCTCGGCCTTCCGACATTCAATCAAATACTGCTTACGAAGAAAGTGGACCGCAAATCACATCGGGGTATGGACGCAGTACACAGAATACGCCAATTTTGGTAGGATTTGCTTTACCTAATATATATACTCGTGAATGTCGGAAGTGTTTTACACATTCTATGACCTTATGTTTATGTTTGTATGTGACCTAATGTTTGTATGGCGCAAAGTTATTAATGCACCGCTTTCCAAGTTTTGACTTGTACACAAAAATTTTTGGCTGGTTACGCTAGCAGCAGCGTCTGTACGCGTTGTGTGTACAGCCCTTTGCAGCCCGTGCGCCGTTGACGTGCGCATAACCCGGTATGAAAGGGGGCTGTGCACGTCTACGCTTACGTCGACGCATATGTGCTGCACACGCATACGGTGTGGCTCTGCCTTAAATCGTGTGTGACGTCACACACGATTTAAGGCCGAGCCCACACGTCAAAAACTGGCAGTCTTGAAATTTTTTATGTAGCCAATTGGCAAAAAACGGCCCCTGAACGATTGTTGTCCTGCGACAGCCGATGTCTGGCCAATCGAATTAAGGTCGTGTCCTAATAGTCCTAAATGCACACACGCGATGTACTGTTTCACAATCTGTTTACTGCGACTAGGGTCGAGTAATCGCTGCGCTGACATTGCGCAAATAGGAGCGTGCGTACTGGAGGGAGATTATCTGAATGTCTAATCTCACTCAAGCCCAACATTACGCACAAGACGCTCTTTGTAACTTTTCGGTTGTATTTTTGTTATATTGCGACGGTGGCAAACTAGCGTGCCTGCACGTAGGTAACCAGAGACCGTAAGTCATACGCATTGCGACTGCAGAAGAATCACAAGCGCGTTGCCGACCCTTTATTGATTTGAGGACCCGTTGTGTTGCCAGCTACAGACAAATGCACGACCCTGCTCAGGAACACACCACCACCCAGATCAAGGAGTGGTGTTTATTATGACTGCGGTCTTATATTAGGTATAGGGTACATCCCCAGCTAGGCTGCTTCAAATACGAGCGAGATGACTTTCTGTTGTAAGACGCAGCGTGGGTAGATCCCCACAATGTGTGGACTGATGATATCGCGGACCGGTCACTTTGGCACTCTTTAGGGTAGGCCTATGTCCAACAGTGGACGTCTCGGCTGATATGATGACGATGAGGACATTCTGTTGTGCCCTACCTCTCTCAAAGTATTCGTTACTTTAAGGCGCCTGTTATATCCAAACTCAAGGCGCGCTCGGTTGCTAATGTTACCTCGATATGGTATAAAATATAATGAAATGGGTCACTCAAGTCTTTAAGTTCAAATGTTACTCGACATGTTTCGAACCAATTCGTGGTTCTAAAGACTTCCACACACCGGTCGCGGTTGCGACCCTCGTTCGATGCGTGGAGGCCTTTATTCGTGAACCAGTACGCAGTGCTTAGCGCGCAGATGTTGCAAGTGCTCATGAATAAGAACCATGTATTGGTTCGATACATGTCAAGCGATATTCGGACGTGAGTGACCCGTTTCCTTATATTTTGATATGTCTGAGAGTCATGGGAGTTTTCTATATAAGATAATAATGTTTCAGAATAAGGGGGTGCATTGGAAATTATCGCGTGCTTTGAAATGCCGTTCTGACTAGACTAAGTAACAATAAGGTCTAATTTTCAGACATATGATTCTTGATCATTATGATTGTTTATCTGACTTGATCGACACATGATTGCCTTAAATTTCCTCAATAGAAAAAAAAACCAAAGTTGGGTCTTTATTTTCCTTTTTTTACTCAACCTACTCAGACAATACGTTATTTTACGACAAAATCAAGTTAATGCTATAGTATTTTATCTCATCTAAAATCACACTTGATGAAATATAAATAAAACTTCAGTAAGTTAGGTATTTATCGAAATTTGTCCAAAAAAGCCATTCCCGAAGAGTGTTGCATCTCTTTTTGACGTGCGCGAAAAGCATAAGCGTGTCTCTGTCAGGGAGGCGTGGTCGAAATGATTGATCGTAATTAGAATAAGTCATAGAATCATCCTACATATATGCAGCGTGACATCAATTTTGTGTCATCGTCACCAAAAGTAGCTACGGTTCCTGTGACATAATCTAACTTGACAATATATGTTATAAACGCGAGTTAAAAAAAAAAAAAAAATTCATATCTGGGCGAGGACCAAATTCTTGGCCAATAGTCTGGTTAGTCGTTAGTTAGCAATACAAACTGAAGAGGTTCCAAGGTTCTGTTGTGACACAAAAAATATTCATAGAATTGTATGGCGAATTTTCGAGTCACAACGGAAAACTTTCATATAAACTTTAATTGAGTGACAAAAAATGACCAAGAATTTGGTCCATAGCTTTAGCGTTAGCAGGAAAATTACAGCTGTTAACAAAACCTAAAGGAAAAGGTGATTTGCTGCGTGGGTATAGATAACGAGTTATTTTTCCTGAAAAATTTAATTGCTTAAGGGGATTTCCTTTGTTTTTTTAAAAGCACACAAAGTTATAGTTCTTTGTAATACGATGACGGACGCGTGCAGGCAGCTAAGGATAAATAAAATTGACACATATGGTACAGTTGTTATTATTCTGAAATCTGAAACCGTTGCACCACAGTCTAGCTGACGCTTTTGTGATATTGATTACTATCATTTATTTCTCTCTTGCTTACAGTTTATATTGTATTAGATTATATATAATTATGTTATTACAATTACACCACCATTATATATATTTATTGTTCTTTATGTTTCTGACCTATACCGTCACAAATCATTTTTGATCCTATCTACCCGCAAAACTTCACCTTTTATACAAGTTGATATACCTTCTTATTTGTGTTTTCTGTCTGTCTGGTTACCTATATAGAGCAAAATATCACTGGAAGGCTCAGACAGAATAACAGCGTTGCAATCGTACAACTCGCAATTGCAACATTAATTCTGAGTCAGCCTATTTTTTTAAACACACGTTGCTGAACTCATAAGATATCTTTGTTGGTATGTTTGTATTTAAGTTTTTTTTTTTGTTCTGTAATGTATGCTTTTTAGCCTGATTATCATACATATACCGAGCAGTTGCTCTTTAAACTGTAACGTAGATCTCATCAGTCTGTATTTTTTTTTATTGACACATCATATTTAGAAACTAAATTGTTTGGCACCATATACAGAGTGTACCAAAAATGGGGTGTGAACCGATCAAGGGCATAACAGGTATCGTGTTCGGATAAGAAAAAATCGCTTACCACCAGGTGATCCATCGGCTCTTTTGCCTCCTATAACATAAAAAAAATGTTTTTTTTGACGTGATTTTTTTATTACATTTTGATCATTTTGAGCAGGTCGCCCCAGTCGGCCAACGCTCCACACAAACGTAAAATAAAAATAGCGTAATTTTTTTTCTTTTAGTTTTATTTCTTATCAGAACACGACACCTGTTATGTCCTTGATCGGTTCACATCCCATTTTTGGTACACTCTGTATAATTAGCAAACCTGCTCACAATTTAACGGGAACCAGTTGAGTTGACGCTACCTCGTGTAGAGGAGAACAGCTGGAAGTCCAGACAGGCATACGAAAGCATTTTTGCCCAAGCTAAAACGGATAACTTCGTTCGCTTCGCTCGCGTAATAATAAATAGTAATTAGTCGCATTAATTACTCACCACAGCCGTTCGCACGTAAAAGGCTATTATATATTTTCAGTAATAGAGTATCGCGCATGCCCTTTATTCCCGAAGTGTTCCAAAACCAATAATGACGGAATAAAGGCCACCGCAACTGTTCCCAGAGAGTTATTGCCACATTGTCTGCCGCAAATGGGAATTTATCGTCAATAAAACTTTTATTCACCTAGGTATACGTTCGGAAACTGTAAACAATGTGGGCCGAGTTTTGTTTTATTTTATTGTTAACTTACTGAATAAAAAAATGGAAACAAAAGAGTTATCGCTGCTTCAGTGTTAACATCCCTGCTATTAAATTAGACCACTTGACGTCCATACCTCTTGTCTTTTATTGATCGAAGAAGAAAGCATTACATAACAATTTGGCGATGAAGAATCTAATTCTCAAAAAGGCTAAAGGCGAGTTGCATCAAATATCTTTTACAGCCGGATTTAAATATTGCGCCGGCAGCTGTCAATCGATCAATCATTTATTTTACAAAGTACATGGTGTGTAAAATCATAGGTTAATGCTCGTGCAACTTGCTTGCAACACGTTGAATATAAGGTACTAATAATAGGATTTATTTATTATACATGCTAATGAATAATTAATAGAACTCTTAAATTAATATAAGTGTCATATTCATTTAATTAATTGTAGTGCTTTCAACTCGTAAAGAACTGTCAAACTTCCCATAAGTACAATCAGATTTTAAGGTAACTTAAGACTACCGGGTTATTAGCCCACAATTGTCAATTCAACCAACGAAATCAGATGTGACTATTACATTTTTGAAAACAATATCAAATTTTTTTTTTACAAGATCGGTTACATTTTTTTACAGTATTCTCTATGTTTGATTCTCACCCACTGCACAAAAGCTATTTTGCATCAGGCAGCGTTAATGATCTAGTGAACGGCACCCACAAACAAAACATAGCGATTCATAGAAGTGTTTACATATGGGCGTCAGCGTTTTCATTCACGCCTGACAGCCTGCCTCACACATTCTATTAACAAAGGCCTTAGTTTGTATGCCATCGGCGCAATTCGTTGATGAAAATCTTGCTCGTACATCCAAACCAAGCGCTATTTTGGAGTTTTAAAAATGATAATAATTACATTTTAAGCCTTAGTTGTGTTCCACGGCTGAGTAAAGGTCTCTCCCTGGATTTTCAAGTACTTATCCCGATTTATTGCCAATTATGGCCAGTCGCTTAATACTTCCAAATTGCGAACCATATTGTAATTGAAGCACGATCTGTTAACCGCACTCGCAGTAGGCCAAGATACAGGCTCAGCCTAGTTTGGTCACTGACGGACAGCCTCGATTTAATGTAATATTTGTTTTTGGGAAATAAACTATTTTGTATTTTTGTATTTTTGTTTTATTTTTTATTTTTATGTGTAACTTTTATATGTATAGTGTGTTTTAAGTTCCGCGTTGTCTTATTGTAATACTGTAATGCTGTGTAATATACTTACTTGAAAATAAATAAATAATAAATAAATCACTCGGAATAACAAAAACCAAATAAATAAGTTTAAGCACTAGGTATATAAAAGCAACTTAATTATAATGAGCGCGTGCGTGATTGGTTCACAATTATTTACTTAATTTATAAATTTTATCCATTATTTACTTGTTTTATACCTACATTTATTTCCTTTTAGCCCAGAAGTCCGACTCGTAATTCCTCAGTATCCTTATTTCTATGGAAATACTCGGCTGAGTTTAGAAGCTTGTTGACTTTTGCCTTAAGAAGGCTTGTCAAAAAGGATTCTACTTTCAGTAGGAAACCTGAAATGCTGATTTAAGACGCTTAGTAAACTCCGTTGCGTCAACCCAATTAATGAGATAGAAATTACTTTTTTTAAATAATCAAGGCACAATCTCGTTAGCTTCAAGCCGAAGGCGAGCGGCCCAATATATTTTTAATTTTCCTTCCTACGCTGTTCGTATTTTTCTTATATTTCAAATTGAACTTTGGGTTTTTGTTTTAGTATCTTTCATTACAAAAAAGTTGTCATAATACTTGCGTATGTATAAGAATTGAATTTACGTATATATTTAAAATTTTACAATTGAAATTAACGTAAACAAGCACGCGACAAAAACAACTGTTTTTTTTTACATTTCATATATTATGAAGCACAACCCTCTTTATTGTATTATTAGTTGATGGCACGGCCCCGCCCGCCTTTTGTAACGAACACAGGCAAACCCACGAGACTGAAATATATTGTATCTCCATCAGAAAAGTCCATCATATTACACCAATTGGATAAGTGGAATGACGAAACCTGAGCTGTGGATCTTGTTGGTATGTACTTAGTGGTTCAGTTTTATTCATTTTGTGGTTTTTTTTTTCTCTATAAAATAAAAATTCATTACAGAAAAGTACAGTCGGCAATAAAAGTTGTACCAAAAATTAAATTTTTGATTGGATAAGTGCTTACAGAGATGGCCATTCAGTCAAGTGTAAAGGGTGCATTAAACCTATTCATAAATATGTCCCATCGCTCTTATGTCAGCGGATTAAGGTTTCAGTACATATTTATGAGAGGATTGAAGAGCGCGACGCGCTCTCCGGCAGCCTAGCATATTGTGACGTCACACACTGTTTGCGTTTTCTCTCTCTAACAAGCAATATTAAGGGGATGCCTTGATTTAAGTCGACCACGTCCCCTTGACAAAGACACGTTTATGCCTTCTGCACACGTGAAAAGGAGATGCAACACTCTTCGGGAATGGCTTTTTTGGACAAATTTCGATAAATTCCTAACACAGTGAAGTTTTATTTATATTTCATTAAGTGAGATTATAGATGAGATAAAATACAATAGTATTAACTTGATTCTGTCGTAAAATTATGTATTGTTTGAGTAGATTGAGTAAAAAAATGAAAATAAAGACCCAACTTTGGTTTTTTTTCTATCGAGGAAATTTTAGGCAATCATTGTATCGTTTAAATCAGATAAACAATCATATAGTCAAGAATCATGTATCTCAAAATCAGACCTTATTGTTTCATAATCTAGTCAAAACGGCGTTTCAAAGCACGCGATCATTTCCAATTCACCCCCTTAGACGGTTGTAGCTTCGTAATTCTTTCAGATATCTGAATGGGATTTTCGGATATTTCAAAGAATTCGTTATTTATTATTCGCATATTTTTTTGCCTCCTTTCTTTTGGAGTAATAATAATTTTCGAGTCTACACCCCTAGTCGAATACTGCCAACTCATTATCTAGACAAAACATAGTTACTATACAGTGTGTATGCTCACACAAAGTTAACATAGCGAGTGGAATAAACAGCCTGACTGTGTTTACAGCATCTGCACAAGTGCAAACAGGCTTGAATAGTATGTATTGTAGGCGTACGTGAAAGCAGTTTTAAATGACAAACACTGCAACTCGCAGCACTATGTTCCAGGAATAAATCCGTACATGGCGGAAATAAGTTGACAACTCGAGATGAAAACTGGAAGAAATTTGAACTCTATGTACATAATACATAAAGTTCAATTTTCTTCCATTTTACATCTAGAGTTGTCAACTTATTCCAGCCGTGTACGGAAATAATTCCCTGAAAACGAGAAGTGTTATTGAAAATCTTTTTTTTTATTTAATATACGCTTAGAATTAAATTACTATACCTTTATAGGGTTCCATAGTCAACAAGGAACCCTTATAGTTCCGCCATATCTATCTGTCTGCCCCTCTTCGGCTTAGCTCAGTAACCATTACTCCTAGAAAACGTAATTCGGCATGGGTATATAAATCAATCACGCCGACAAAACAGCACAATAGCAAATAAACATTTTTTTTAGGGTACCTCCCTTACACCTAAAGCGGGGATGTAATTTTTTTTCTCATTAAGCTCATGGTGTGCGGTATCGTTGGATAGTTCGTTCAAAACTATTATATATTTCCTAAAACCATTTTGCGAATCAGTGATTCGTTTGCGAGATATTGGGCTTTAAAGCCCTAATTTTGTTCGAGTCATCCCCCCCTCGCCGGCTTAATAGTAGTACATATAATGAATTTTAAAGAAAACTATCACGGACAAGTAGGTATAAGTAGTTACCGGGTTATAGTCAACCAACTTAATGTGTACTTGGAAAGGCTTCATTTTCGTACAAATTCCGCCGACGCAACCGCTAATTTTCGCCGTCTAATTGTAATCGGGCCTATGCAAAGTTTGATCCAAATCTGTTAAGCCGTAACAAGCGTCATTGAGTAACAAAAAATCTAAACATCCAAACTTTCACATTTCTAATATTATAGTAGGGTTATATTATAGTAGGGTTATATCATAGAACAGCTCATTGATGTTAGGTCGTATCGAGATGTCGCAGAAGTTGCCTGGGATCGGAGTAGATGGAGGGCCTACTTTGAGCTACACCGACAAGCGCTAGACTTAAGAGTCCGCAGTAAGCTCGAGTCTCCATACAAACGTAGGTACGCTCTCATTTTAAAACTACGTGTCATTGGCATGAGATATATTAGTTTATATGGTTCCAGCTTATAAAACAAACGAAATACAGCAAAAACAAGTTTTGTATTAAAAACTTAAATTCGCTGTAGCTTTTTTACTATGGTATCTGAAGCTACATAAACTAATCACAGACATAGATATACCTCATGTCATTGTATATGCAAGTTTCGTTACAATCCAACACGTAGTTTTAAAATGAGAGCGTAACTACGTTTGTACGGAGAATTGAGCTTACTGCGGACTCTTAAGAAGTAGAATAATAGTAGGATTTATTACACATTCAAATTGATTACGTTACGGATTGTATGTATTCTCCGTCAGGCAGACCCCTCTGACATAGATAAACAATAATAAATATAAGCCACTTCATCAATATTTAAACACTAAAAATCAGAAGGTCGAATCGTACGATACTTTATGATCAATATTTAATCTCAACGTTGTTAGGGTTAACTCCATGAAATATTTATTTATGTATTGTAATAAGAAAACCTTTTTGTTCTAAATTCTAATATCTATTCAGGTAGGGCCGGCCCGAGTAACTAAGGGATATTTCATATGCTAAACTAATACAAATAAGATTATGCATAAAATATGTCGAGTTCCCTGGCTTTTGCTGAAGTCTATCCTTTTATGAAAATTCTTTTTTTCTGGTAGTCTATGTCTGCATTCTTTTCCATACGAGTATTGCCGTGTTTCGGTTTCATTCAACCTTTATGTAAATGTTTTATGCATTATTTTGACGAAGAGCCTAACTAATGTAATTAATGCGTAAAATGTATTATCACAGGCAAAGCTGAAGCCGAAATATAATAAATGCGCTTTAACCATAGTGCGAAATTTCGACAACCCTACAACCTAAAATAATATAACTAAATTAACGAATACACGTTACTACCAAACATCTGTAAAAAGCTATAACAAGAGATGCGCAAAACATGGTGCTTGACAGATAAGTGTAAGATAAAAGTTTTTATTTTTCTACCTTGAAGAGATCGCTCTTTAGCGATCAGAACGACTGTTGTTAACCTCTACATTTAAAATTTTGTTCTGTATTTTGATCCATATGTATTGTGTTGTTTAATGAAGATTCTCGCTGAACGGGTCGGGCCAGAGCGCACCTGAGCAAATTTTACAAGTTGCCAAAGGAATTTGAAGTTTTAATACAGACGTTACATTCCATATTCGAATGGATTTGCGACCGGTTGGCTCCTCACGGACGTGGACCGCTGCGTTAGGCTGACGTCGCATCTGATCGGCTTTGTCCGCCTTTTGCCTACCAGTTAATAACTGCTCTCTGTTAAAACGCGGTTGGCTGATAGACTGCAGTTTTTTTTAAAGATTATATATTTTAGCGTGTGCAAAAATTCAAAGTCTATAAACTAGGTCACGCGTGGTATAATACGGTGATTTGAATACAGTTTTCTTTTTTTCACAATGGTACATTTCGTTTAATGAAGAAAAATGTTGAATCATACCACCTTATTTCCGATGTTCACTAAGCTAGTATCTTTTTATAGCTAAGATAAATAATATTTATATTTATCTTAATCATAAAAAGATACTATTTAATGAAAAATATAAAAAAGAGTTTCCGGAGATTACCCCTTATACAAACATAGACTTTTCCTCTTAATAGTAAATATAAGTTAGTTAAGACTAGCTCTCTGCCCGCGCAGCTTTGTCCGCGTATCACAAAATCCAGTTGGAGCCACGATATTAAATATAACCTTAGTTCAATGCCGAAGGACAATTATTCTAAATACAAGTGAAATAATTTAAAATTCGGAGAATTTCGTTGAAGGAAAACATCGAAAGGAAACCGTTCTCTAATCACAAATACTCGTAAAAGTAAGAAAGGTCTAATTTTCCTTCGGTGTTGGAAGGTCACAAAGGTCAGGTCAGATGGCAGCACAGTCGCTTTCATTAAACTAGTGCCTACGTTTTACGAAAGCGACTGTCATCTGACACTTCCAACCTAGAGGGAAAAACTACTAGGCCTAACTGATTATTATTATTAATTTAGACGAGGTTTTCTCACGATGTTTTCCTTCACCAAATAAGCTAACGGTAAATAATCTACATATCTATATATCTCACAGTCACACTGATATTATAAATGTGAAAATTCGTCGATGTTGTCAGAGAGACATAATAAGGAGAATCTGAAGGAAATTATATTTATACAACACTAGCTTACGCCCGCGACTTCGTCTGCGTGGACCCGGGAAAAACTATCCTATATTTTAATCCAGGTTATAAACTATCTTCGTGCAAAATTTCATCTAAATCGGTTGAGCCATTTAAGCGTGATTGAGTAACACACATCTAAACTTTCGCATTTATAATATAAGTAGGATAAATTAAAAACTTCAATAGCGCGATGCAGAACATACCAATTTCCATGCATATTAGAGCCTTAGTAGGTAGGTCATTCTCCAGTATTTTTTCAGCGTCTAAAATCCGTCAAACCAACCACGTTTCATACGTTTAAACAAGTTTCATGGAGCTAAGGTGACCCTCAGACCGAATTTGACACTAACCGTTTGGATAAAGTCGTGTATACGCAACAGCGCCATCTTTTGTTGTCAAATGGACGCTGCGTGGCGGCGATGACAACCAGTATAATTTTGGTGGCAAATTCTAGCAAAAACTACTTAACTGATTTTGATGGCACTTTTTAATATTTTAGTTTAGACCTCAGAATAGGACATAGCGTGGCATCTTTTTTGGATATAATTTCTTTAGGGGGTGATATAATATATCACATCATGTAACATGTAACCATATTATGGTTTGAAAAATTGTATAGGAAATAATTATTTTTTAAGATAGAGACTTGAAACTTCGTAAAGAGATTATTTAATAAAACACAAGAAAAGTAATTTCAGTGTTTTTGAAAATTCAGGCTCAAAAATGGCTTGCAAATTTGTATGGAAAGTATATATATTTTCGAGCTAGGGACTTGAAACTTCGTAAAATGGTTCCATACTAAAAAACAAGAAAAACAATTTCAGCGTTTTTGAAAATTCATCTTCTAAAGGGATTAAAACTTGCTTGAAAGTCTCTTATGGAGTTCTCAAGTTCTCATAATAGATGGCGCTACCAGTCTTATCCGGTACTATTAAATGAGCAATATTTTTATGTAATAAACCTATATTTATGTACTATGGAGTCCGAAATAAATTATGGACTATGGAGTCCGAAATAAATGATTTGATTTTTTTAATTTGAATTTGTAATCATGTTCTAGTGAAATTTGCAGTATAGCGGTTTACGGGGCCGATGAAGCGATCTAGCTAGGGCATATTTTCGAGAAAAATCATTGTTTCCGTATTTTCTCCCAAAAAGCTGGCTTACTCTTCGACGACGAACAATGGTTAATCTTCTTTGTTGATGGTTGCAAGTTCGAACACCAGCGATGAGGTTTTTTGAAGGTTGAAATTATGCTCGCTAGATGCCTATCATTTAATAATACAAGCATTTATAATGTTTCTTTTTCATAGAATTTGTGACTCATAATCATGGATTATTGTTCATATCCATTGTAAAAAAGATCTGAAATTGCGTAAGTGTTAACACGTTCAAAGGCACGCGGCCCGGCAGCCTACTAAACGAGAAACAAAACTTCGAACTCCTATTTAAAAAGTCTGGGTTACAATTGTGTCTCCGAGGCCCCAATGGCTTTAAATTGAAACTCCGGATACATCTTTTTAATGTACAGATTGGTCGTTAATTACTTGTTATTTATTAAATAAAATAAGAAATGAATCTGTGGGTAGATAGGTACTTACTTTTACTGCTTACACAAGTACAGTCCGACTGTTGCAGTATGCTGCTTACTAATCTTATTGCTGCATAACACATAGCTATTATTATTATTTTATTTGTATAAGATTATGTTCATTGTAATAGTAGTTTTACGCTTAGTTATTACCACTTTTTTATTTGATGTTTTTTATTACGTACATAGTAAATTACATATTTCAGTGTTGCATGCAAATAAATTCTAATGTTACCCGCTAGTTTTAAGTTCACTTTTGTAATTTTTAGGCATACAGTGCCCAAAAATTATAAAATTGTTTGTTTAGTTTAGTCCTAGTTTTATTTATGTTTGGGGCTCTCACTGAAAACCAGCGTCACGGCCCCGTGACAACATGCTGAGTGAGGCTCCCGTTCAGCACCGTAATATAAGGTTAACTTTTTGATTGCATTTCTTTTTTCCGTGTTTTTTGTGCTAAATAAATAAATTCTTATTCTATTCTTATTCAATGGAAAGAAATATGAAAATCTTTCAACGAGGGCCATGGGGCCGCCGTCTACCCGCGCAGCCCACCTGGTGAGTTTCGCCGCCGCGTAAGTCCGACTCGATCTTGGCCAGTTTTATTACTTATTTAATTACTAGCTTCCGCCCGCGACATCGTTTGCGTGGACCCGGGATAAAGCTATTCTATATTTTAATCCAGGCTATAAACTAACTTCGTGCAAATTTCCATAAAAATCGGGTGAGCCGTTTAAGCGTCATTGAGTAACAAACATCTAAACATCTAAACATCCAACCATTCAAACTTTCGCTTTATAATATTAGTAGGATTTAAATTTTCACTTTGTTGGTAAACTTCAGCACAATTATACCACACCGTAGCGAAAATCGTGAATTAACCTTATTAATTAAACTTAAGATGACTGCTGGAATTTTTGCCAATCCTACTAATATTATGAATGCTAAAGTTTGGACCTCAAAACCCGCAAAAACGGCTACACGGATCAAAATAAATTTTGGTATACATTTACATTATCATTTATATACATTACCCCCTTATTCATAAAACTTAAAATGACTCTGCTAAATTGAATGTACTTTGTCCCTTTCTTACGAACACAAATGTCAAAGTGACAGATAAGGACAAACGACTTTTAACGCCATTTTAGTTAAAACATGCTTGTAGGTCGTTTATGAATACGGCCGATAGTGTATAACCCGGATTAACATACGAGTATTCATATCATATATGATACTTTTTATTCCGGGAATTATCGTCTAAGGGGGTGAAATATGGGGCGAAAGTTTGTAAGGAGCCAAGATATTAAACGAGTTCCATGAGGACGAAGTCGCGGATAGAAGCTAGTATATCTATATATATAAATGTAAAAGTCCTGACTAACTGACTTATAATAAACGCCCAGCCCAAACCGTTGAACCTAGAAAGCTGATTTTTTCACAATATAACGTAAGTACCCACTAAGAAGGAATAGAGGAGAAAGAATTTTGTAAATTCCACCCTCAAGGGGGCAAGTTGAAAGTTTCTATGGGGATGGAGTAAAATATTAAGTGAGAGACTTGAAACTTTTTGTATAGACTCCTTATTATAATACAAGAAAAGTAATTTTATAGTTCTGGCAAAACCCACCCCTAAGCGGGTTAAATGGGGTGCACAGTTTCGGAAACTCTTTTTTTTAAGTTTCGAAATTAAAACTTTATGAATAGTTTGAGTCCCGGGGAAGGACTAGAGTTTGACCCGGAAATCATCCCCTAAGGGGGTGAAATGGGGGGGGTGAAAGTTTGTAAGGTGGTACGATAGAACGAGTTCCACGCGGACAGAGTCGCGGGCAGAAGCTAGCCCATACATACTGCTGTGGATAACACCAGTCTCGTTCTGACATAATTTAGGTATCTATGCGAGTGCGAGTGACGTATGTCTTTTCCACAGCGATAACTGAATTTAATTTACTAGTATTTAACGTCGACTTATACTCGTACCCCGAGACCTCTCCTGAAATCTGATCATTTCTTACATTTTCCAAGTAGTATCAATCTCACATTGCGACCAACTGATTATGTTTGAAACACCTCTAGGGAAATTAAGAAACAATTTTTCTCCCGCACAGCAATTTCATGAGCTTACAAAAGTACCAAGAAGGGTCTTTTATTTCAATTATACGTTAAATATTACGGCGACGAAAAAATTTGATTTCATTAAAATTAATAATGATTACTTAAGTGCGTAAAGAATGAAGTAAATTCAATTTTAAGGGTTTTTACGCTTGAATTATTTATTGTAAATATTTATTGGAAGCGTAACAAAAGCAATTTTTGTATAAGCTGATATTATTGAATAGTTTAGAAAACGAATCATTTCGTTCATATAATCTTCCATTCACCTAAATGGAAGATAACATAAAAGGCCCTATAACCGAACACATGTGATCCATCTGTTAGGTTATCAATAAAATCTGTTCTATTTCGAAAATTTTTATCAAGAGTTTTAGGGTGTACCAAGCCGTCTGTAATCTAAGTGGTGTTCGTTAAAGTCAGAATGTATGAAAAGTGTGACAGTTCTCTATGGAATGACAACTGATCTTAACGTTGTTAACTAAATCTTAACGTTGATGCCGATCAACTCGTACTGACTGTCTCGTAACTGTAATCGTAAGTCGGTGTAAAGCTGATTTTCCACCGGAGGGGCGAGACGAGACGAGGCGAGGCGAGAATTGAAATTCGTATGGCAAATTGTCAATTCTCTCCTCGCGCGCGCTCGGTGGAAATAGTACGAGTAAGTGCCATACAAATTTTAATTCTCGTCTCGCCTCGTCTCGTGGTCGTCGGTGGAATATCTATCTCGCCCAGCTCTGGTGGATATTTATTTTTCTAATGGCATCAAGATTATTACATAAAATTCATATACAATGGAAGAGATCATTCAAGATTTAATGAAAAAGATTATGGTTGCGGTTTTTTGTAACAGGGTGTTCCTCCGTTAGGCTGGTCCGAATATGAGAGGCAGTAGTAGGTAGTAGGAGCAGTACATCATCGAACGAGCGAGCGAAGCGAACGAAGTTCTATGCATCAGTGTGAGCTGAAAATCGTTCGTCCGGTGTCCAATGTCCCGCTTTCCGGCTGTTCACCTCTAAACAAAACTAAACTTCAGTGGCAGCACGTAGAACCGATGGCCGTTGGGGCGGAAAGGTTCTCGAGTGGCGAACACGTACCGGAAGGCGCGGCGTAGGTAGGTTTCAGACATGGTGGACTGATGACCTGGTAAAGGATGCGAGAGTCTCACTTTGGCACTCTTTGGGGGAGGCCTATGTCCAGCAGTGGACGTGTTTCGGCTGATATGATGATGATGATGATGATAGATTTTTATGTCAATTATTTTTTCGAAATTCCTAAAAAAATTAAAATAGACATGCTCGCGAGTTCTACGACTCACAGAGCCACCAGTTTATTATGTAAAATTATGAAGTGGCTTTCAATAAGGACGAATTCATGCTGGATACGTAACCTGCCTATCAAGGTGCTTGATACAGGGAGGCCCAACCGCTACCTCAAGACAAACTGGTGGGCCGCAACTGAGTGTACTTTGTCTGCACTTGTCTGCCCAACTCCGGACCTCCGGTGGGAAACCTGGCACCTGCCACCGCAAGTATTCATTTACACTTAATCAAATGGCTTGCGGTTGTCTTTGAATTCCAATTTTGAATTCCAACGAACTTCAATCGAGTGTTTGGTGGTTGAACTAGCCGGCATTTGTTTGTTCAATATACAGTGTTTCTGTGTCTCTGAAATACTCTGTTGGAATTTATTCCGCGGGTTTGCCTGCTCCCTTTGCAATACGTGTTCAAGTTTTAGCCAGGTTACGTGATGGTAATGGTAAGGTAAACTTCCAGTTTCCGACAACTTCATTACAATAATTTAAATGACACTCCGTTTTCACCTCTGCTATAATGAATTAAGATAAAGAGTGCCAAGTGTTGGTCCAGTGTCGTACATAATGGTAAGGTAAACTTCCCAATATTTGATACCATCTTAACAATAATTTAATTGAAATAGCGTTTTCACCTCTGTTACAATGAATTAAGATAAAAGGTGCCAAGTGTTGGTCCAGTGTCGTACATTGCGACGACGCTGAATCATAATATATTTATTTATATATTTAAACTTTATTGCACATAACAAAAACAAGTGCAGATAATGCCTTGAGGCATTAAGATCGCTTTGGTCTTAATGTGTCAAGGCATTCTCTACCAATCAACCATATGGCCAAACGGACACTTTCAAACGATTGGTGCAAGAGACGGACTAACAAAACAATAATCACAATATCCTTATAACTAAGAAATGCCAAATTGATTAATTCAAATATAAAGCTAAATATAATTTAATAAACTTATCAGGTTATTCATATTTTTCTACATCTGATACTGATCTACAAACTCCAATGCAAAATCCTTACCGCATTTTTACCGAATATTTCAACAACATACGATTTTAAAGGCCTCATTACGAATTACAATAAATTCCTTTGTAGGAATACTCTGCCATCCGCTCGTTGGAACTTCAAACAGCTTATTGACGTGCCGCGCAGCACAATTGTTTCACTAGCTCGTTATACCCTCTGAAATACAGGCTGGAATTTAATTTTTTTTTAAGGTTCTGTATCGTAAAGGTAATAAAATGTTATGCGTGGTCATACATAAAAAATATATACGCGTCGACTTGAGAACTTCCTTCGTTATGTTTGTCGGTAAAAAAAATTGAGTCATAGTTAATATATTTGCACCTTATGGTGCAACTCTGTCTGTACACCTGGCTTAGTTAAATATCTCACGAACTACCCTAAGTGGCTAACGCAGGTGTATCGAAAACGTATTTTTTATGATAATGATATAAGAGGCAAAATAGAAAGTCTACGTACTGTACCTACTGGGCCAATTAGATCCAATACGCACTGTCGACTAGTCGCCGTCGACTGAGTCGCCGCGACCGTGACTGTAGATTTAATATGGGCGTTTACGCACTTAGTCGCCGGTCGCCCGCCTAAGTTTTGGTCGCCGAGAGACCAAGTCGCCGGCAACTAGTCGACAGTGCGTATTGGGTCTTAGGGTACGACATAGAGGAAACGAGTTGTTCTTTCGGAAATAAGTTTTTGTTTTATATCCAAATTGCTTACATTTCTAAATACTGAAAAAAAATGTTGAATAAAACACCCTCTCCATTCTGTCTCCGTAGTTTCCCATGCGATTATGACCTATGGTAATGATTAATATGAATACTACATGAATAACATAAATAAGTTAAAGGACCTAGTCCCTCAACGTTGCACTAGTGCACTTTGTGTCGAAGTGACTAGCTTAAATTCGAATGAAGAGAAAACCTGTTAGTTCGAATTAAACCCATATTGCGTTGACATACAGATTCAGATTCAGATTCAGATTCAGATATCATTTATTGTCAAAACTGCGGTGAGAAGATATTCTCGATATAAAAACGGTTCCTCTAAAGTAATGAGTGTATTGGGTGTTAAATAAGTGATCGCAAAGAATTTTACCCCGCCCACCGTATGCGCGGTGGGTAAGTCAGGTGTTTTCCGTCGTTCGCGACAGCCCGCGCCATGCTGAGCGCGTGAGTCCGGAGCCCGTCTCCGCCAGCAGCTGCGGCCTGCCTTCAGCATCAGCGCGCTGATGAAGTCCGCGATGCCCCGGGCGTCCATCCTCCGTAGGATGTCGGGCTGACGACGAGACAACGCTGCGTGACCCGTCCGCGGCTTGCCCACGCCAAGGAGGTGGCGTCTGCGGCGCGCGGCTTCACCATCTGCACTCTTCGTGTCGCCTCGCTGGCCCAGCACACCGGGTAGCGTATACCAGCACCGCTATGGAAGAACTTAGCGCGTGAAACAACTCGCGGTGCGCACACGCGTCTTGTCCGCCATTTTGCGGTTTCTTCGGCGTTAACACGTGAGTGACTTTACAACATATGCCTTGGCTCGCGAACGCGTTGCGTCTGGCGCCGCCGCCTATTTAATTTAGTTTAGTGTCTATTAGAGATGGGCCCATTCTCAGAAAATACATAACCTCTTAGTTTAACATATCTCTGTCCCAGCACCCCGTGCCATGTATCCGCGGAATTAACCCTATCGTCTTACAGGCAATAAAGTCATGTTTGTTACCAGTCTGTTGTTTTGATTTCGCCAAGTCAACACTCCTCTGTGTCTAAAACGAACGGCCCTTGAAAGAGAAGCCCCAGCTTCTCCGAGAGTTCTATCCGGCAACCTGCCTCTGTTCGCTTTAGTAAGTATTAGTAAGTATTAGTAAGTATTAATGTAGTTTGTATGATTTTATGGCTCCTACCCGTAAATATCCACTACATTATGGTCCACATGTAGTCCGCGACGTTGACGACGTCTCAAAAACATAACTATAACTGAAAGTCGGTACGGAACCTCCGATTCGCGAGCCTGACTCGCGCTTGACCGGTTTTTTCCAACGTGTATTGTGCACTTGACACAGGAGCTTGACTTATCTACAACCGTAGTATACGTGAATCGCATAATAGGAGAATTCTAAATATGGATGAGTGCTTACGTGACTTGTCTATTTCAACATTTTCCCTAGTGGCCCTGTGAGCTGTAGAACTCTGGAGGCTGTCTTACTTTCATATTTTTCTGATTGATTAACTGAATCGTGTAACCACGGCCTATGATTTTATCTGAACGCAACTGTTACTCGACCTATCTATTAAACATATTATAAGGAAGAAGACACTATTTACTTCATATCCTCCTACAATCGTCAATAAAATCTTTATTATGATTGAACCTGCTCACAATATTTCACTAGAATCGGTTGAGAAATGAGACCTGTAGAGAACAGCCGTCGCCGTCGGAGTAGAGAATAGTGAAGTAAAATTTGCCAGTGTGTATGTTTGTGAGTGTGTATCATTGTAAGTTACTATATAGGAGTATTCTTCGGAATAGGGTATTTGACAACAGTGAAAATTAATTGTGTTTAAATTAGTAACAGATAAACATTGCGAAAATACTCGGAAAGTCAATCTTCCATTTACCTATACTATTTTAAGATTGTTTTGCTTAATTAAAACTAACAGTAAGGACGTTCTTTGATTGTGACGTCACAAGCATTAAATTAATCCCTAGAAATGCCATTCTAACTGAGCTTTTTTGAAGATTCATAAACTGAAATTGATTTGACTTTTTTTTGACAAATACCTCGTTATCATTACTCATCCGATTTCAAAAAGTATTTCACCTTTGTATAGAATGAATGAGTGCGTTGTTTGAACAGTCAGCGTCATATACACTCGCGGACAAAGAATACGTGTTGGTAAAATACCGTCATATTTCCTAAAATAGTGCGTAAGAGGTTGTACAGTTAATCTTGTCATGATCTTTATTAAATTTTACATATAAACTGCTAATAACAGTAAAAAATATAACGTTACCAGGTTTAAATCGGACTCGTAAAAAACCCATAAAAAAAAACAACGTTAAGGCTGCACATTCGAAATTTTCGTGAAAATGAGTTATGTAACCGTTTTATACATTATAACGTAACATTTTTGCAGTCGGAAAAAATATATCATAATCTGCAAGATATGCGACGGGTCATAGTTTTCCTAGAAATCCATTTTAACAATAAAAATTAGAGAAAAAGAAATCTAAAGTCACCCCTATTTTTTCACTTGTAACCATTTTACTGCTCCATTTTTTATCAGAATAATATGAAATTTTATAACTTTCTTCATACAATAATGAACAAGGGCATCATTTTCTTACTTTCTTTATTTTCTTAAAAATTTATCTCGTTTTCTGAAATATTCCGCCAAAGTTACTACGCCTCCCCGTTTTCGTCCATACGGTCAGTGCGGGACGAGACACGTTGCATGACGGACCTGTGTCAATTTGCGCTGCGCCGAAATTTTTAAATATTTGTGGAAATTGTGGACTATATTTGTTGCATAGAGTGGACAATCCGTTTTGTGATTCGTATAGTAGGTAACTAATAAACATTTGCGTATAGTTTAGTTTTTAGTGACAGATAATTTTGTTGCATAGAGTGGACAATCTATTTCGTGGTTTGTAAAGCAGTAGGTACTATAGACGAGACAGCTGACTGACCATCCGTGCACTTTATGTGCATTGTAATGTTCTTGTATGAATACAGGGTGATCAGTTAACTGTGTTGGCGTTTGTACCTAATTAACATTTACGTAGGTATAGTTTAGATTTTGTTTTTAGTTCAAGATGGGAAATAATAATAATAATAAATTCTTTATTTCAGGCAAGTTTGCCCATAGATTGTTAGTAACATACAAACTTACGATACTAAAGTTAGTACGTCTTAGCTTAGGTCTCACAAAATTTCAATAATAATTTTGAGTCTTTGGGGTTAAATAAGCGCAGGAGGAAAATACCTAATATCAAGAAATTTTACAAGAGAAGAGGAAAAAGAATACACAAGTAAATACCTATTCTATCAAAGTATCAAATATCTAAACAGTATCAAAATTGGGAAATCGCTAAAACCAGACATTTTATTAGTAAATATATTTACAATATCTATTGCTTAGGAGCATGAACAATTATAGAAACAATATTCTTTTATCTGCTCGTATTAATGACTGTCAAGTGTTAATAGAATAAGTTCTAATAAAAATAGTGGGCTTGGCAAATATTGTAAGTACCTACCTATGGGTTGCATGCCAACTCCAAGTTAGATACAGAGCTATTATTTGATATGAAACAAAGTATGGTTAACGTACAACTAATCTATAAGTATATATTTACCAGAGGCCGATTTCATAATACAGTCAGCATGATATAGTTAGTAGCAGCCAAGTTAGCCAAATATATCGGAACGTATATTCATTGAAATAGTCTTTGTTACTATAAGTAGGAGTAAGGAATGTGTTACGATATATTTGGCTACTTTGGATGCTACGAACTATCTGATGCTGACTGTACACGCCATCATCATCAAATCAAGGAAGTAGAACGTAATAAATATACCGAAAATTAGTTTAAAACTTAACAACCTTACACTTACACAAAAGGTAACGGACAGACAGACACACTTTCGCATTTATAATATCGCTCCTTGAAAAACATAGTGTCATTACGAGAAAAACGTGTTTTTTGAGTACAGGGTCTCAAAGTTTTAAAAATCTTGAACCGTCTACAACTGCCGTGTTCGTAATGAAAATAACATTGTTTTGTTAGTTTTTGTTAGGTTTGTGACTAAGCTTGTTACATATAATAGTAATTTGTGGTATTTTTATTTTACTATTATGATAATCGAATTTAAAGAAAATTGAAATGTCATTATTCCATTTTTTTTTGCTTAATGTCACATAAGGTTCCCTTAACTTTGATTTAATTTCTGGAAAAATGACACTATATCCGGTTATTTCAAAGAACTTACCGTTTATTTGAATGAAGAATCGCTAATAAAACATTTTTATATCAATGTTAATCAACGTTTATTAAAGTTAATGACTTCTAGTCTCAAAAACGAAGGAATTAGTCTTATATTCTCTCAAAAACATCTCTTAAAACAAGACTCTTAGAATCCTCTTGGCTTTTTGGCCCTACTTCTTAACAATAAAAAATGACTAAAGTAAATAAACTTAAACGACTTTCAGTCTTCAAAATGTCAAGATAATTACCAATTAAAATAACTTTTTTATTAATTCACATGAGATATCTAATCACGTAACTATATCCAAAGACTGTCTGCATCTTCTCGGAGCACCCATCTTCAACAAAGCCAGCCCTCCTCTTTTGAGTAAATCTATTTCGAAATTTAGTGCCCATTCAAACAGCCTTCTCAAAATTAGTAGTCATTCTGCTCTGTCTATTTTAAAGTACCTGGTCCGTTGTTGTCCCATTTGGAAATTCGACCTATCGACCTACTTTTAAAATCCCAAATTGAATCTATTTTGAATATCCGATTTAGCGAGCAGGCGTGGACCCAAGCCGCCTTGTATGGTGGCTTGGGTACCCGTAAAATTTCAAGTGTCAATTTCAAGTGTCACCTCAATTCATAGCACCTCCGATCTCACATTCTTCAAGCCTCTCCGGCTACAAACTGCGAGATTGCGTGCCTTGTTGAGGCCTCGAATGCCTGGGTAGCTGGACCGAATCAAAAATTTCCGTCCCGACCTAAGATACAGAAGGCCTGGGATACCATAGCACCAGTTTCCATCCTAAACTCACTTCTAGACAACGCGACAGGCAGGGACCGAGCGACGCTTCTCGCATCATCAAGGCCAGAGTCAGGTCACTGGCTCCACGCCTATCTTCGCCTAACACCGGCACCTTTATCGACCCAGAGACGCTTCGCATAGCCACCGGTCTCCGGCTTGGAGTTGCTCTCTGTGCCGACCACAGCTGTGCTTCTTGTGGATCTTAAGTAGATAGCCTCGGCCACCACGGGCTCGCCTGCTCTTCGGGCGCCGGCCGCCTCTTTCGTCATGCCGCCCTTAACGACATTCTGAGAAGGGTGCTCGTCAGTGCCGGCGTTCCCGCTCCTCTAGAGCCCCAAATAGTGCGGAACGATGGCAAGCACCCTGACGGGATGTCGTTGATTCCCTGGAAGATGGCCCGTGCGTTGGTGTGGGACGCCACTTGCGCCGACACACTAGCTGCGTCCTACCTCCCATCGACCAGCAGGCGTACTGGCGCCGCGGCGGACACTCGGGAGCGTCAAAAGGTAGCCAAGTACAGCTGTCTCGGCACCCAATACGAATTCATCACTTTCGGCGTCGAGACACTTGGTTCGTGGGGCAGGGGCACTCAGATGCTCCACAGGAGCTTGGCAAACGGGTGAGGGAGGCAACGGGCGACCCTCGCGTGGGCAGCTTTCTCGCGCAGAGCATTGCAATCGCAATCCAGCGCGGGAACGCTGCTTGCGTGTGCGTGTCCCCACCATAAATACCTATCAGAAATAAAATTTAAACAAAAGATATTAGTAAACATTTTCAAATTTTACTCGCTATTTTCAAGTACGTTTCTTTTCTAAGAACACTTTCAACAAATAATAATATATGTAAGTTTTTATAAAAATTACAACGGAAAAATTATATTAGTCTAGTAGGTAATCAATCTTCAACTGTTTTGTAATTGTATTCATCACACACAGTGACATTAAACAATAAGTGGAATTACTTAATCAAACAGTTTTAAGCGGCCTTTTTTAGTAGTAATGGCATTAAGCTCAAAATAGCAGTTTTCACTTCATTATAGTCAACAGTGTAGTTATAGTAAATTAAACTAGCAGAATTGACACTAAACAGATTATGACGTTTGAGCTGAGTAAACTCCTTTCGGCTTATTAAAACGAAAATGACTTTTAAACATAAAATACAGTATAGCGTTATTTTTAACCTGCATTAAGCCTTAGAGTTTTAAGCAATATCGTCATTACAAATATACCGTCATTTTACTCATTCCAAAAAGTTTAAAAGTGCTAAAATAGAAGTGTCATTAAAGCGAAAAGTACATTACTGCTTATAATTGAGTCCCGATATTGATACCAAATTATAAGTACAAATTGACATTGTACGGATAGATACAATATTCCGTAAGAAAATTGTCGTACTTACCATTTAACCTCACGGAACTCCGTCACTAAGCAAAAAATGACAACCTTCTTCATAGAATCGGCTGTATTTCGGTCTACATCCCGGGATCTAATACGAACATGACATTGTTCCATTAAGGCACGCACCTATTCCCACTATTTGCCATAACGACATTAGCGCCCTCTGTCGCTTCTAAAAGAACTAGAGCGATAGGTGTCTTCGTATTGCGTGCGTTACGATTAGACGAGCTAAATGGCGTTGCTAACTCGAAAACGTCATCTTTTGCGTAGTGACACTATGTTTTTCAAGGAGCGATATTAGTATGGAGTATGGATATGGAAGTATGGATAGTATGGATTATATATCTTTCCCGCTCACGGGACAATGATGTCCCGGACCTTTGGGAGGCGTGCGTGGAGCTCTGAGCCAACACGTAGAGGCCCTTTTGACAATTTAATGAAATGCAAGGAGTACACCAAGCGGATGCTGTCTCTCCCCGTGTCATGGGACGCACACAGAAACAGCACCCGCTGGGGTGTAAGAGTCTATTGCTAGTTGATGGAGTCTAAATAAAACGGGTTATTGGGTGAAAATGATGGACTAGTAGCTGGGCTATTGGATGAAACATCGGACGCCTGCCCAATAAAACTGTTTCACATTTTATCTCTGGCAGACGGTGACTCGCTAACTGCTAGATGGGCCCCTATTAATAGCGACATTAAAAAATGGCCTAAGGGCAACAGTAGGTATGGATTATTATTATTACCTTTATATGTTTTTCGCACTATCCGTCTCTCTCTTATTAGAATATTTAGTAACAGAGGTATAGTGCGAGAAAAATCGAAAGTATGTCGCGGCCGTCTAGTGCTAGGCGTGCTGAGGGCCTACCGCGAAACGAAACCGAACTTCGTTCGTGTATCTCCCTCTCTGTCGCGCTTGCTAGTTCGAGCGACAATGAGAGTTATTCGAACGAATTTCGTTTTCACTAGCACGGCTAGCACGAGACGGCCGCGACATACTCTCGATTTTTCTCACACTATACCTCTCTTTCCTAATGTTCTAATAAGAGAGAGACCGATAGTGCGAGAACTCGTGCTAGCCGTGCTGACGGAACTACACTAATCGTAAGTAAATAGTATTATAATAGAAGGGACATAATTTTTGAACTTAATCAATTATGTAATTTATGTATGACAAATATCACGTTTCAATTAAGCATGACGAATGTCACCCACCCACGTCCACCCTTGCATTGGTAACGATGCGCGATGACGCGTCTGTAACTTAATCTATGTAACGCTTAATAAACGACGGCGGTTGTGCGACTTGCGCGGGGAGAGGGTCCAGGCTCCGCCCATACGCTCAAGGACTTTAGCGGGTATACAAGCCTTAACGGAGCGAGATATCGCAAAAATCGTGATTTTGGATATCGATATTTTTATGATAGGATCCAGGGAATTTCTAATACAGTTGGGTATTGTAAAGAATAGCATATTATGTAAATAAAACAAATATTAAATATTTTAAAAAACCTATTGCAGTTATTTAATTTAGGGTGACCCGAAATATATGACCGCGAGTGTAGTTAGTAGCAGCCAAGGTAGCCAAATATTTCAGTACACGTTCTTAATTTACTATATAAGGGTGTGTTACGAAATATTTGGCTACTCTGGCTGCTACTATATTACGCTCACTGTACTACGGGGGCGCTTTGTTTAGTATATAAATACATTTAGAACCGCGTCAATGCCAATTAATGTTACTCAAAACTTTGCTGTTCCTGTTTATTTGTTTGTTTATTATTATTACGCAAGGTAACAAAATTTCAATTAGTATGTATACATATTCAACATTGACCCATCGAAAATGTACTGAATTTACATGTCTACAATATGCACAACATGTTAATAACAAATTGAAATGGAGAAAAACCGGGAAAATGCGAGTCGGGCCACGCGCAGTGTAGAAATTCAGTGTAGTTGCCTGTCTGTATTTATTACATCGAAATGCGCTAAGTGAATGAATGCTACGATTGCTTCGGCCGGTACGAAAGTTGGCCTTTTCAAGTACAGTCGACTACAAAGAGATCGATTCGGCCTAAGTTCCAAAAATATGTATACACGACTTTATTGCCTTGACATTACGGTCGTGGATACATATTTTTGTAACTTTGGCAGTATCGATCTCTTTGTAGTCGACTGTACAAGTACAAGTTGGTTGACTATTACTCGGTAACTAGTAATGTCTACATAGCCGTGATAGTTTTCCTTTTAAATTCATTATATGTGCCTACTGCTGCCGGGAATTTTTTCAAATTCCCAGTAGCAGCCATTTAGCTGGCAGGGGGTGGGGACACGACTCTCACAAAAATTTGGCCTTTCAAGCCCAATATAATATCACCCAATTGAACCACTAAGTTGAAAAATAGATTGTAGAAACCCATAATATTTTTGAATAAGCTATCTAAAACCCATGGGTTTAACGACAATAAAAACCACTTATTACATCCCTATGTATAGGGGAAGAAGCGTTAGTTTTTTTTTTCCAATTATTGTTGTACCATTTTGTCGGCGTGATTGATTTATGTACCCATGCCGAATTACAGCTTTCTAGTTAAGACACAGACGGACAGGCGGACATGGCGAAACTATAAGGGCTCGTTGTTGACAACGGAGCCCTAAAAATAAAAACACCAACCCTACCATAGTTAATTTAAACAATGAATGAGATCGTGAACTATAATTAACTACGTGAAAATTTAATAACAATTTCATCACAATTCCTATGAAAATTCATCGGTCGTCGCAGGAGTTACAGCGTCTCCCAATATGAATTGCGTCTAAAATGAATTCGATTTGTAAGCCATGTTGACAAACTCGGGTAAAATATAGGAATAACAAGCCACGTTCAAACAGGAAGGAGATCACCTGCCCGGGGAACCAGCATGTGCCCGGCGCCTCTGATTTTGATTCGACTCATGCATATTTCATACCGCGCCCGGGTCACGATGGATGGCCAAGTTTAGAATAAAGCAAAGTTCGCGGTAGATGGTGGGTTTAACATAACGGGTCTGTGATTGTAAATGTATTGAAAAATGCAATTAGTGATCTGCTATCGATAAAACAACCGTGTGCGAATAAAGCTGCTTGAGAGGTGCGTAGGTAATGACTCGTCTTAGAAGATATAAATAAATAAATGGACAGAGAAAATAATAAAGAAATAAAAACCATTTATTCCATAAAGCACACATAACAGGATTAATAATAACATAAACCTAGACAAATGCTAATGTAAGAGGCATAGAAAGGTGCACATTGCACATAGGGTCCAGCAATGTGTGCGAAAGAGAAAAAGCTGCGCCTCAGCAAGTGTGTTTGTAATAAATAATATTGGGGGACAATCTTACAGAAATCGAACTAGCCCCATAAATAAATAAATAAATATAAGGGGACAATCTTACACAAATCGCACTTACCCCATAGTAAGCTCAATAAGGCTTGTGTTACGGGTACTAGACGACGATATATTTAATAGATATAAATACTTAAATACATAGAAAAACTCCAAGACTCAGAAACAAATATTCATGCTCATCACACAAATATTTGTCCTTACCGGGATTCGAACCCAGGACCTTCAGCTTCGTAGGCAGCGTCACTACCCGCTAGGCTAACCGGTCGTCGATATTACCATAGTAAGCTCAATAAGGCTTGAATCATGGGTACTAGACGACCGAATATCTAATAGATATAAATACTTATATACATAGAAAACATTCAATATTAATGCGCAACACAAAGACATTTGCCCTTACCGGAATTCGACCCAGGACCTTCAGCTTCGTAGGCAGGGTCACTACCCACTCGGCTAACCGGTCTTCTATGAATAGAAACTACGCGAATGCAATAGAAATATAATGGAAACATATTTTTTCGGTAATTCATCTGTACAGTCAATATAACATTCTTAAAAGGTCCAGGATCTCAACTTTTGGAACTAAATCGACATAAGTATACTGATATAATATGTATATTAAACCGATTTGTTGTGTGTTTGTGAATAGATGTATCTTTCTTGTTTCGGTTACACGAGGTTTTGTTAGAGATATTCATCTTAAATGTACATAGTCTGTTTGCCCCTATGGCTGACTGGTAGAGAATGCCTTGAGGCATTGAGTCCGCCTTTTGTACGTTTATTGTTTTGTGCAATATAGTTTATATAAATAAATAAATGGAATGTGTTTTTCTAACAATAAGAACGCTATAAAAAACGCAAAACAAACGTAGTTAGAAAACCCTTTAGGGAGTAGATACGAGACACAAAACTGAGAATTTGTTAAAACACTACTTTTTGAACCCTTTGATTCGGGTAGTTCTGTTGGGTCTTTTTTATGAAACTTTTGTAATTTACAAATTTTTTACTTAATTATAGTTTCTGCCAAATGTAAATTAAACAACTAAGTTAGGTTGAAGCCACACGAGCGTAATTTGAGCGCTGTGAGTCGCGTAATTTTGGTTCGCCCATAGATGGACATTTTGGTGTGCTTCATCTTTACTACAACTAGTTTAAGGTAAGAGTCCGCAGTAAGCTCGGCCGAATTTCACCTTCCCATACAAACGTAGTTACGCTCTCATTTTAAAACTACCTGTTGTATTGTGACGAAACTTTGCATTTACAATGACATGGGGTATATCTATGTCTGTAATTAGTTTATATGGTTCCAGTTTATAAAACAAACGAAATACAAAAGTTTTGTATGAAAAACTTAAAATCGCTGTATTTTTTTACTATATAGGTAGTATCTGAAGCTACATAAACTAATTACAGGCATAGATATACATCATGTCAATGCAAAGTTTCGTTACAATCCAACGCGTAGTTTTAAAATGAGAGCGTAACTACGTCTGTATGGAGAATCGAGCTTACTGTTGACTTAAGACCAGACGGGTATCGGAATTATTGCGCCAAAGTACGCATAAAAGCCTTGTTTTGCTGACGGCGTTTTAGAGCCACAAGGTCTACAGGCTACAGTGTCTGCTTACCAACAGGCAGTCCGTATTCTTGATATAAAAAACCGGCCAAGTGAGAGTCGGACTCGCGCACGAAGGGTTCCGTACCATTATCTATAAAAACAGCAAAAAAATCACGTTTGTTGTATGGGAGCCCCCTTAAATATTTATTTTATTCTGTTTTAGTATTTGCTGTTATAGCGGCAACAAAAAATGCATCATCTGTGAATTCTTTATCTATCTAACTATCACGATTCATGAGATACAGCCTGGTGACAGACGGACGGACGGACGGACAGCGGAGCCTTAGTAATAGGGCCCCGTTTTTACCCTTTGTGTACGGAACCCTAAAAAGCGTTTTTCTCGGCTACTCTCACTGCTATTAAAATTGGATGCATCGTAAATCGTCATCGACGCTCGTTCGTTTTTCATCCTATCACAGAAAGACGGATATATATGCTCAAACCGGGATTAATCTTGACGCTACGCTGCGCAGTATTGTCGAATATTTCTGTATGTTGTTATTCTATTTGATGGTCAAAAGACACAGTAACCTGCATGATTTTAGAGGAATCGCAAGCTTGGCAATAGGAATTGCAACCGTTTTTTAAAGACACATCACCAACGTCCTATATATAGGCAAAGCAAAGACACGTAGTTCCAATGTCCAAGAGGCAACCGGATGGCTCGCGGAATTTGAGCTCCCTAAGTGTTGTGGAACAGCCCCATGCAACCCGAACTGAGCCAACTTGGACTAGGGCGGAAATAGAAAAAAAAGTATGAAAAAGTATATTTTTGTCGCGAGGCAGCCCATTGAAACAGCGGTTACCTGAAAGTGTGTACGCTGTTTGTATAATGAAACTACGCGCAATTGCTTTAACTATTATCGTTATTCTCGGTGATGCCCCTAAAGACAAATACAGTGTGTAAATATGATACGCGTCAACACTTATTAGTGTCGGTCCTAAATACCATATTAACATTAAGTTTTGTTAACTAAACTGCTTCATTTTGTTTTTCATGCAAAATAATTAAGCACGCCGATTATTTATTTATTTATTTATAAAAACATGTGCAAGTTCACAGTGCGAAACGAAAACACTAGGAAACAGCTACATTTTTGCGGCGTTTGGCGTTGAAACCTTGGGGCCATGGGGGCCGTGCGCGTCGGCTATATAAAGATTTGGCGACGCGCTTAATAGAAGCCTCGGGCGACCAGAGGGCTGGCCACTATTTCGCACAGCGTGTTAGTATTGCTATACAGCGAGGAAATACGGCCAGCCTTCTGGGCACCTTGCCCGTTGACGGCGGTTTATGCCATTTTTTTTACCTATAGTTTAAGTTTTATGTTTGTTTTTATTAATTCTCGCACATTAAACATTACAAAACAAATGATTATGAAATAATTATTAAACTGAACACAAAGTAGTTACAATTCATTTCTCCAACACACACCTGCTCGCATATGCACATACATTCTCACAAGCACTCTGAGGCTCTAGTATAAGTTTTACCGACACAAAACTTTACGATCGCGTTTGCGTTTTACCCTCATTTTGTATGGGATTTGACAGCTAAACGCGAACGCGGTCGTAACGTTTTGTTTCGGTAAAACTTATACTAGAGCCTCTGTTTCACATAAGTTCCTTATACTGTATTAAGATGTAAGGAAAGTTAATGTAATTTAAGTTTATCCAAAGCTAAATAAAAATAAAATTAGAAGTAAATTGTATTCTAATTTTACCTAATCTAAGTTAACACTAAAAACTATAGGTTTTTATTATGTACTATATTTGGAGGAACAAGATCCCTTGATACAAGTATCTCTATACCATTCAAGTATTAGACAATTCTCAGCAGAGACAACCTTCATTTAGATCAATTAGATAGGTTTTTGTCCCTCGGAGCTGGAATAGGTTCCGAAAACCTCATTGGTACGCTCCGGGATTCGAACCTACGACCGCCGCTTGCCTGATCCATTAGGCTCCCGTAGGTTTATGCTTATGTAGCGTATGGAAGGAAGCCATTCAATGTTAACTCTCGTTAAACAAAATTCAGAAACTTATGTGCATAATGGTCATTGAAAATTTCGACTAAGTATAGAGTGCTTACGTCCCAAAAAACCGTGGTGGTAATTCGGCTTACGCACTCCTGCTTAGGCCACGCTTAGGCTTACATAACCTTTTACTGTGAATTTTATGATTCAACAACAAAAGAAATAATATATACCAAATCTGTGTTTTATTTATAACTAGCTTCTGCCCGCGACTATATGCGCTTGGAACTCGTTTATATCGTAGCTCTAGAATAGAATAGAATAATTTTATTGTCCACTGTGTAGGCATACATATAGACGATCAGTACAGAAAATGGTATCAACAGCTGCCCTTTGCGAACATACAATACAGGGTGTACCAAAAATGGGGTGTGAACCGATCAAGGGCTCAACAAGCATCGTGTACTGATTAGAAAAAACAGAAAAAAAAAATTGACGCGATTTTTTTTTTACTTTAGTATGGAGCGTTGGCCGACTGGGGCGACAAGCTCCAGAAATGTAAAAAAAAATCGCGTAATTTTTTTTTTCTGTTTTTCTTATCAGAACACGATACCTGTTAAGCCCTTGATCGGTTCATACCCCATTTTTGTTACACCTTGTATAATTATTAAATTAAAAACTACTTATAAACTAAGCATATACTATATTAACTTTATTTACATTCTGTAGCTGCATGCATCGTCAAAAAAATCTTTAAGATTGTAGTACACCTTTTCAATCAGCCATTTCTTTATATTATTCTTAAATATATTACCTTGCAGCATTCTATACAAACTTTCATCCCCCATTTCACCCTCTTAGGGGATGAGTTCCGGGTAGAGGTAAGTAATTCAACATACAATTAAACGCTCGAAAATAAAAGCTTTTGCATGTTGTTTGAGATAATTGAAAAGCTTTCGGCATTATTAGATCGTAAAAGGTAATTTCATTATTTTCACACTCCGTTGTACTATTGTAGCAGCCAAATGCTGAAGAAAAACTATTTTACATTTTAATAAATGTTTTCACATGTTTTTACTATAGCAGTGAATCGAACTTTATAAATGCAAAATATACTTATTTTACTGCAGATATTCCATTCTCTTATTTCTCCCGTGTATTTTCCTTTCAGGATTGTTGTTTGGCTACCCGAGTAATATTTACAGTCCGTCGGACATCCGCAAACTGTTATAACAGGAAAATAATGTTATTATTCTTTTGAATGCTGCCTTATTGGCAAAACGACTTGAATGTAACCTAGTAATTAGATACGCTTTCCTGCAATTGTGTATTATTGTTCCAATTTTTTTTTTTCGGAAAACAAAGAATCTCTCAGTTCACAGCTATTTGACGATTAATTTGGGTTCTGGCGTTTTCTTTATTGTCGCCCCTTGTGAGGACAATACTTAACATCTTCATCTGGCCATAATGGCGTTAATTGTCTCAAGGAAATTAAATATAGGGCCACCATCCCATAATGCTGAGTAGTGAGCATATTGACCAAGCAACTGCTGTGCAAACTGTTATCACATAAGGAATATACAATATAAACGAAAACCCGTCGTAGCAAATTTGATTTTGAGCCTATTTCCCATCAAACGATGTAACTGGCCACTCAGAATATCGACTAGTGCTGTGCTCAATCACCCGAAATCAGTATGTACGGGCGTTTGGCTGATTTATCGGGACCAGCACAGGCGCAGACATCATAAATTCTCTTAACTCGATGCGCGTTCCATTTTCGAATACGAATGAGAGTGGCGAACATTATTATATATCTGTTTAGGGTAACGCCATTTGGCAGCTGTTTTGAAGTGATTCGTGTTGTCCTAAAGCGCAATTTACACATGCAAGATATTGCACGCAAGTTTCATTACATTGCGGGTTACCGAGGTATTTATGGTGCGTTTTATCTGTCAAACCCCGCAATGTAGTTAAACTTGCACAAGTGTACTCTCTTCATCTGTTTATCACATATAAAAAAGCATTACTAGATTTTTATTGCAGTAAACGATATCCTGTTAAAATATACCTACATTGCTAACGCAAATAATTACGATAAGTCAAATGAAATCAAAGCTCGAGTGAATAATATGGTGGCACAATTAAAGAGGAAAAAGCGTCGCCTGAAAACTTCTAGGTTCTAGTTGGTGTAATATTTTAGTATATTGTGTAAAGGATGATGTTACCACTTATGTAAATGTCACACATATCCCGTCTTTGTATTTGATGACGCAAAGCTAATACCCAAGGGAGCTATTATGCTACTATATATTATACAGTTTTTTGTTTATATTTAAGAAATAAACTTTTTCTTATTGTATTTGCTATTAAGCTTGTATTACAACTATATACTCAGCAATTAAACTGTTTTAAACCTCGACGAACAAGAGGGCATGTGTATCTGTGTTTAAGTTATTATTTCACTTGCTTCGGCCCGCGACTCCGTCAGCGTGGAACACGTCTATATCCACGCTCCATACACGCTTTCGGATAAAAACTATCCTATGTCCTTACTCGGGACTCAAACTACCTCTATTCCAGATCTAAATCAGTTCAGCGGTTAGGCGTGAAGAGGTAATAGACAGAAAGACAGACAGACAGACACACTTTCGCATTTATAATATTAGAATGAATTAAAATATTGCTGATGCAATCCGCATCACCAGCCATTGGAGCCTTTTTTTTATTTCTTCCCAAAACGCCCATATTCAGCAAGCTTCTTATAAACTTAAAATCAGCGAACGAAAAAACATAGAAGTCTAAGTAGCGCCGCAAAATGGCCCCTCATAATGGGTGCCATTGCTCCTTATGCAGCGATAGGGGCGGGCGGGGTGTCAAAACGATGCCAGGCAGCCGTTTAACTAGTTCGAACATGCACGTTTTTGGGTAGAAATTTGTAAGGAGCTCGCTTTCTATGGATTTTTCATTCGCTGCTTAAAATATTAACCATGCTAAGACAAAGTCATGCTCAGCGGTTAAAAAGAACTCGGCACAAACTCACTAAAAAGTTAAACAACTTACGAACACCCACTTACTGATGGCACACGTCTTGCGAAAAATACTTCTTTATCGCTCCAGAGTTTAACCCAACAGTATGTTGCCAGATGGCGATCGAACGAGATTCACTTACGCCGGGTTGCGATATCCAAATGTCTAAAGGTTCAAAATTATGGCTTACACACTTACACCGACGTAGGCGTTTAGTTCCAAGGTCTTACAAAGTTTAAAATGTTTTCAACTCCTATGAAATGAGCCTACTGATAAATCCTTCCTTTTTGCAAGCTTCTATTTACTTTCACCTGTCCCGTTGTCTGTCTGTCTGTCTGTAATCAAATCTTGCAAGTTAAATTTGACCCACTTCCCGGTGACCGATTGAGCTGAAATTTTGGGTATGACAATTCAATATTATAGTACCATCGAGCTGATCTGATGATGGAGACAGAAGGTGGCCATAGGAATTCAGTACTTGACAGACGTAACCCCGTTGAGTTTGGGCTCGTTAGAATCGTCTCAACGAGTAGTTGATGACGGTATACAGAAAAGTACAGTCGGCAATAAAAGGTTGTACCAAGAATGAAATTTTTGACAGAAACATATTTAACTTAAAATTATTATTTTTTATACCACGTCGGTGGCAAATCTACGGCCCACCTGATGGTAAGTTGTTACCGTAGGCTATGGACGCTTGCAACACCAGGGGTGTTCAGTTACTTGCCGACCCTTTAGGAAATTATACACGCCTTTTTTGAAGAAACCTATACTGTAGTCCCTCGGGAAAACCTCGATCGAAGGTAATTTGGAGTGATGTTTCATCATCATCATCATCATCATCATATCAGCCGAAAGACGTCCACTGCTGGACATAGGCCTTCCCCAAAGAGTGCCAAAGTGACCGGTCCTGCGTCACCCGCATCCAGCGGACTCCAGCAACCTTTACCAGGTCATCAGTCCACCTTGCGGGGGGCCTACCCACGCCGCGCCTTCCGGTTCGTGGTCGCCACTCGAGAACCTTCCCGCCCCAACGGCCATCGGTTCTACGTGCTATGTGCCCCGCCCACTGCCACTTAAGTTTAGCGATTCGGAGGGCTATATCGGTTACCTTGGTTCTGCTGCGGATAGTCTCATTTCTGATCACGCTGAGAAACTCCCAACATAGCCCTCTCTATAGCCCTTTGGGTGACTTTGAGACTTCTAATGAGGCCCATAGTAAGCAACCACGTTTCAGTGCCATATGTCATCACTGGCAACACACACTGGTCAAAGACTCTCGTCTTGAGACACTGCGGAATATTGGACGAAAAGATGTGCCGTAGCTTCCCGAACGCTGCCCAGCCGAGTCGGATTCGACGATTGACCTCTTTCTCGAAGTTGGACCTACCTAACTGGATAGTTTCCTGGAGTGATGTTTAGAACCATGTATCTTACTGGAAGAAATTTTTAAGGCGTTCTGTTAAATATCTCCTGACGCCTAAACTTTAACCATGAAAATTTAATTTCCTGGTTCGGATATCTCCGTCTCTATTGGACATAAAATTTTCGAGCGTGGTAACCGTCTAATGATCAGTCATCGTTAATTTTATGGCATTTCCGGTGCAGCGTAGTGATAAATTAACGTCATAAACGTAATGCCTAATTAGAGTAAAAACATACATACATAGGTTCACACCTTCATTCCCAAAAGAGTTATCCCTTTTCAGAGACAGAGAGACAGAGCACATGAAACTAATATTCCAATGCCACGTTTAGCATAAATATATTTCTGCTAATCGCTGTCAATCTTTTCTACCCACATGTATATATGTGATGGGTTGCTAGCCTATCGCCCACAATATACTTCAACCCTTAGTACGACTCTTACTACACCCACAGGAAGAGAGGGGGCAGTTCTATTCTAACCCGACACCACACGGGGAGGGAATTAACCTTAATTAACAATTTTGGTTGATATTGTCTAAAACAACATTGTTATTAAAACCATCATCATCATCACCATATCAGCCGAAAGACGTCCACTGCTGGACATAAGCCTCCCCCAAAGAGTGCTACAACGGCCGGTCCTGCGCCACCCGCATAAGGCTGGACCTAAAATGCTACAAAATTTACGTCTGGTTATGTGACTGTTTGGAGACGTCCATTTCGTCATGACGAACTATCGAATATCTCATCGTAGGACTATAAAAATATCTAAATAGGTAGAAATCTATGTGTAAGAAAGCTGTTTTTTGGTTTTGCTGGAGAAAGTTTAAATCCTAATAACATCAAACATCACTTTGATGGCATACAAATAATATTCAATGAATTTTTACTTATTTTTTATAGTTTACTGAGTTTGCTTCGGTTCGTTTCGCCAAATACTTAAAGCACTTTTTATGATTTGAAGTACCCTGCCATTTCTTTTTATGTATTGTTAAATAAAGCGTATTTGCATACAAATATATATATGTATATGTTCAGTTCAATGACAGTCCTGACCTTGATAATGCTTCGTTCAGCTTTTTATATTGTACACTACAACGGTGGAAAACAAGGAAACAGACACCGTCGCCTGTGGATGCTTGCGACACTAGAAGAAACACAGACGCGCTACCGGCCCTTTGAGGATTCGTTGTGTGAACAGCAAGAAACAAAATGCACACTATCAACCAGGGATGCCCGATCAAACACTAAAAAACGTTTATTATATCACGCAATCATCAAACACGTTGAGCATAAATCACAATCGTAGCGAACTAATCAAAAACGCGTGTGATCTTGGCTTGGTCACAGAAACGAAAAGAAGTTTTTTTGAACTATTGACGAAAATATATAAAACGCGCGCGGTAAGCGCCGCGTGGGCTCCATTCTTGTCGTAAACTGCACTATCACATCCGCATCCGCCAAATCTCGCATCGATTTTTGCGGATGCAAATGCGGAGGCTTATGTTTAAACTTGTGCGGAACTTCCGCGATCCCTGCTCTCAACACAGCGCACCTTCGGAGGCCCTGGTGACCGCACTCACCACCAAGATCACACCAAATACCGACAAATCATGTAGTGGTGTTATTATGGCCGCATTCTTCTGTAAGGTTGACAGTATACTTCCCCGCTTACCCGTAGGAGATCAAATTTCTTTAGGTCAACCGTATCATGCAATTGGGATGTAGATACTAAATAAAATAATCAATCATCTTGTATTTTCTCGAAAAAGGATTAAAAATGTAATCGAATGGACAGCAACTCAAAAGGTTAAATAATCACAAAGTTATTTGTCCAAAGTTTTAAGTCTCATTTCCGCAAAACGCACCTTCATATGAAACGATTGTCACTTACTATGACGCTCGCAGATTGTAATGTCACTAACTGCGAGCGTTTTCTCTCTCTAACAAGCAATATTAAAACGGTTGTAGCTTCGTAATTCTTTGAGATATCTGAATGGGATTTTCGTCACTAGGCATTTCTTTGCCTTCTTCCTTTTGGAGTTATAATAATTTTCCAGTCTACCCCTGTAGTTCGCAGGACTTTACCAAGAATTGTAGTAAGGGCTCTCACAGCCCAGAACCCACTACCAGAATAATAATAATAATAATAATAGGTATTACTTCCCCAATCAGGCTGCTCCAAATATTATATGAACAAGATGATATTTCGGAACTAGCTCTCATTCGCCAGGTATCAAGGACACAACGATAAGGAACTTCGTTCCGAGAACACAATCACTTGAACATTAAGGACTTCCCTAATGTTAAAAAAGGACTCTTTTGGAAAATATGACAACAATTATTAGACTCGTATTCCCCCGCGACTTTGTCCGCAAGAACTCCTCCGCTTATTTTCACCTCTAATTCACCCCTCTTGGAGAGATCCTTTGCGGGATAAATGATTCCATGCTTTTATCGGTGCAAAAAAAAATCTAAATCTTGTTGCGTGGCAACGAACATCGAAACATCCTTACCTGCTCACTTTTATAATATTAGCAGGTTTGAATTTTAACATGACTGCTTGCTCTCAGCATTAACCTTTGCCGTCGCGTTAAGGAAAGATAGACACTTGGACAAGCCAAGCCAAGTGGGTATTTTTGCTCAGGTCTCCATTTCCAAAGTAAGCCAGGGCTTAGACGTAGATAGCGGAGTGAAAAGATGAATGCCCCGACCCGTTTCACCTTTATACGCGAAATAGAAAGTTTACATGAACTATGAGAGCGCGGATCGCAATAGAAATAGATTGAAAAAGGCGTGACTGACATGGTAACACACTACAGGATTAATTTAAGCCGTTTGGAAGGTTTTACGTAACGCGCTCTATATTTAAACGTAATACAATTCAGCAAATATTTTCTGAAACAGTTATAGTGTTGTTGTGTTCCTGGGGGTGAGTAAAGTCGCTATAACTCCTTTACTCTTTTTTTAAAGCGATACCTATAAACCTAGATATTATTATGCTGAAGCGATCGACATCAAAATCAGTGATTTGTTAAGATTTAGTTAGTGGAAAACGTTTTCTCCGAAATGGAAATTTCATATAAAAAGTACCTATTGTCAGTACATACTCTGGCTGCTAGCTACACTTCCATCATAACTGTATGCAAAAAAAAATAGCTTTAATAAAAATCGGCGAAATATTCATTCGCTGAAACGTTTGTCGGTGAAACAAGGGTAAACCTAAATGATAAATATGAGTAATATTATTCTCACGTCATCTATTGCAGTGTATTCAGTCAAGCCTAAACCAGAACAGAGTTGCGTTAGTTACGCAACTCGGGCTCTCATTAAATGCGCTTAGAATTAGGCCAGCCTAATTAGTTACGGAAATTCAGTCCCAGGTGTGACATTATCCCTTTCAAGTTTACCCTTGTGATGACCGAACATTTTCAATTTTATTTATCTTGCATAAATCCGTTTAAATTTGCCCTAATTTTGGAAGTTGTTGTTAATTGGTTTTTAAAGGCTTACCGGGTTTGTTATAATCTAGCCCCCTTATTCATAAAACTTAAAATGCCTCTGCTAAATAAAATGTCCTTTGTCCCTTTCTTACGAACACAAATGCCAAAGTAACAGATAAGGACAAACGAATTTTAACGCCATTTTAGTTAAAACAGGCTTGTAAGACGTTTATGAATACGGCCGTAGTTCTTTTTATATTGCACGATAGAACAACTATGTCATATCATATGGCAATCTCTAACAACACCCAGCTTTTTAAGAGTGCCCAGCACTCAAGTCGACCTTCCATACAAACATAGTTTGGCATTTTAATACGGCAAACTGGAATAGGATGAAAGTATAGAATAGAACGAGTAGAACAATTTTCATACTCGTCTCATACATCCGCAGTAAAGAAGGAAGCCTTATAGTTTCGCCATGTCCGTCTGTCGGTCTGCGGCTTAGCTCAATAACCCTTCTACTATAAAGCTGTGGTGTAACGGTAGAAAAAATATTGAAAAATTCGATTCTAGTGTCCGGCTGTGTCCCTCATCTGCCGGCTAAATAGCTACTACTGGGAATGTGAAAAAAACTCGTGGCAGTAGTATATAACATGAATTTAAACGGAAATTTATCACGGCTAAGTAGGCTTAACCAGTTACCGAGTATTAGTCGACTTTCGTACAAATCGGCCAACGTAACCTCACCATTTACTTGGCGCGCGTGTGTCGATGTAACAAAGACCCGACACGCACTTGGTCGATTTTTTATCAATTATATCTTTTATTTATTTATTTCTGACTCAGATATGGTGGATCACGGTCTGTATACAAAGTTTCATGCATTTCATTTTAAAATGTGAACCAAACTACGTTTAAGGCAAGTATTTCTCGTAAGAAATTTCTCTCTTTAGTCGTTCTTATGACTGTCATATAGCAATCATCTGATATCATCATCATCATCATATCAGCTGAAATACGTCAACTGCCTGACATGCCCCCCCCCCCCCCCTGCGCCACCCTCATCCAGCGGTCTCCCGCGTTCTTCACCGGGCCATCAGTCCACCTTGTGGGTAGACCCACGTCGCATCGTCTGATGTATTAGGATGATATAATTTGCTTTCACTTAATTCTTCGAGTGGCCACACATTTGTAAATATTTCTGACATACCTTCAATTATATTCCTTAGCAGTTCCCAAAAACCCCACAAAAATATGTATACACAAAGCTCTGTTCCAAGAACAACAATATCAGGAAATCACAGTTGCAGTCATCCAATAAAATACCTTGACATTTTCAGAGACGGAATATGAAACTTTTACACCGTGTGTTTTACCCTCAACTGGTCTCAATCTCAAGACATTGTCTGGGACAGGGACATTGTCTTTTAAACAGTGTCTGGGACATAACTTTTAATCTACGCTGTGTCTTTTGCTTTAACAAACTGTTTTTTCGTGGAAAGTTCCGTTGTAGATCATAATAAACGAACAAAGGTAGATAAAGTCCAATATTGATAAATTAGAAGCCATACAAATTCGCTTTTTAAAATTACTTGTTAACGATAAAATAAAACTCAAATGTAAAGGTTACTTATTATCAACAACTCTTTAAAATCTGTAGAATATTACCGGTAAGCATGAAACATAATTAAGTATCTACTTGCTACTACTAACCACGGCTGCCTGGAACATAACTCTGAGTATTCTTCACTAAAACCGATTGATCATACCTATAATACCAAGCTATGGCGACTGGTAAACTATTCGTCCCTAGGATAATAAATTACTATGGGGACAGAAGTCTAAAAAAGCGTACCCTATATCTACTGAATAGTTTGCATGAAACCATTCGACTTGAAAATAATAAGAGCAACCTAGATGTACTTATGTACATCCTTTACTCATGTAAAGGTTCCGACGGAAGACCAGCGTTGGTCTTCTAGGTTAGCACCATGCTGAGTCGGAGCCTTTTCGTGGATCCTGCTACTTTTACGTACTGTGTTTTGTTTTTATACCAATTGTTTTGTCCACGAATAAATGTTTTCTTTCTTTCTTTCTTTCTTATGTAACACCTAGAAAGTTTAGTATGTATAATTGATTTATGGACAGTATATTACACTGTTAATGTATGTCTAACCTAGAGACTGCCGTTCCCACAGTCAAACTGTTACTATAGTTTTGTGGGGCTGTTTTAATTTTTAGTATTAATAAATTGTACTTATTAAATAAATAATAAATAATAATATAAGAATAAGAATAAGAATGTGTTTATTGCCATCACCTTAAAATATGAAACAAGAGAAAAAGTACAATCACATAACTTAAATCTAGTTAACATAGCTGGTGCTAGGCTTAAGTGCCCAGCGCTGGTTTTCAGATTGGTCCCTCTCAGAAGAGGACAGTCGTATTTGAAATTCAGTTGCCGTATCCATAACAATAATTTGCTATTATTACTGCCATCACTAAATAGTATAAAGCCTGCTCTATACAGTGGTCCATCACGACCCATCGTACAGGACGCAACTATGCGTTAGACGGAGAAAGACATCACCACGCCATAAGCCATCTGACACCACTACCCTCTCTACACGCTGGCCCATCCTAGTGGGCCATTAGGATGGGCCATCATGTAGAGGAGCCATTAAACAAAGTCGCTTCACGCTGTCTGTCCCTATGTATGCTTTGATCTTTAAAACTACTCAACGTAGGTAGACAACGTAATATTGCGTAGTTGGCAGTGAATGGGCAAAGGAATATTCTAGCTTACAACAGGGGCGGCTCACTTCTTGATTTGGTCACGCTGCTATAAGTATATGCCGGCCACCGTCCGCGGGGAGTACGTTAGGGCTGCTACGGTACGCACGCGTTCTATCGCATGGGATGGCCACGCTTAGGCTCGTTCGGCATTGCTAGACAGGGGATTTGTTAACAGAAAACCTTATGTGCGTATACTTTTATTAATTCTGTACTTACAAGCATAATACTTATCCAGATGCAGGCCATCAGTACGAGCGTTGAGGGTTGTCTATCGCTAAAGGAATCTATCTCTACTTGATGGCTGCACAAACTCGCCTTAACTATCGTAATTTTCAATGATGTCATCATTAGAATAGAAAATAATATAATTTATTTACATAGAATAAGTAGGTACATGACACTCATACCTACTTATTCTATTCGAGACAATAACAAATCAACATGGGCAGAATTAAGAATGAGAAAAACCTAAGAAGGTATTTTTGTTTTTGGTTTTTGCGAATTTATGCTGTAATTTCTTATCATGAATAAATTATCTTATCTTATCTAATAGTTAATTCAATTGCTGGCTAGATAGCCAGCGCTGATCATCCGACGGCAATGTCAGGTGCTTTTACGGTGTAACACACACAAGAAGGAAAAAAAAACTGGCCAAATTCGTGTCGGACCACGCACAATGAAGGGTTCCAAGCCTATTAGAAAGGTCGTATCGTCACAGAAATCTTACGGCACTTACGTCCTTTTCTGTAGGGAAGGCAGTTTTTTCAGTAAACAATCTTGTAACTTTACAAGTATGCAGCGCACACCTAATAAAAATGTATCTGGGGGCACGGCAGTTCCCCCGCCAAGTCGAGCAAAACAGCGAGCGGCACTGCCGTACAATCCTTTTCTCGAAGCAGTTCAGGCCATTCTCGACCCCCCTATAACTTCGTTGTGGATAAAACTAGAAGCCTGAATTTTCAGTAACCAAGTACGCATTGTAAAACCACGATATATTTCAAATTTCATCCAATTTTATAGGTTATAGGTGTACGCGGGCTAGGTTTCCGCAACTCGACGTCATAATAGCGCCTATTTTGCGTATGGGTTATTGGCACTACTGTTATTCGTGCCAACCCAGTTCCACCAGGAAGCCTAGCAGACCCTTTATGTTGCCGACGGCCTCCGGTAGTGACCCCGGTGTTCCGAGGTGCTTTGCCCGGTATTCTGCCACCCCTGGGCACGTCAGAATGACGTGGGCGGCTGTCTCTTCCTCTTCCATGCACGCTTTGCAGAGAGGACTGTCTGTAATACCTAGAGTGAAAAGGTGTTTGTTTAATAGTGCATGACCAGTTATGGCTCCTGTCAGGAGACGGAGTGCCGGCCTCTTTAGCTGCTTTAGCTTCCTTGCCAATCCGGGGTTGATTGTCGGGAGGGCCTCTCTGGTTTGCCTGCAGGTACCTAGGTTATTCCAGAATTTTTGATGTTCTGCCTTGGTGTTTAGTCGTAGTGTGCTCCGCAGCCATGCAGGGGGTAGAGGGATCGTAGGTTCCGGTCCTACGGCTTTTGATTCTGAGCCTTCTCTAGCCAGTGCATCCGCTGCGTCGTTCCCACGTGAATTGCTGTGCCCTTTGATCCATTGTAGGGTTATGTCGCTATTGGTACATACCTCTGATAGGATTTGGTGGCACTCGTGTATCAGCCCAGACGTTGTCGCGTGACCTTGTAGGGCTTGCAGTACAGATCGACTGTCGGAGAGTATGCGGATGGGGTATCCCCTTACCTCTCTGGAGGCGATAGCATGAGCGGCCATTATTATGCCCATACACTCAGCCTGGAAGACTGTGTTTTGGGTCCCTAATGGTGTTGAGATTCGTATGTTTAGGTCCTCCGAGAATGCTCCTGCTCCGGTGCCTGACCTTGTCTTGGACCCGTCCGTGAAAATTCTTAACTCCCTGGGGTTAAGTCCTTCCTGGGGGGTTTCGTATAGTTCGATTTTGTACTTCTTGTCAAAGACGAACTGTCTGGGGATGATGTCGATTGTTGCCTCTATGAGGGGTTCCCTACCTACAGCCTCGTAGAGTATCTCGGTGTGAGGAACCCTGGGCGGCCTCCAGAGGTGCTGTTTTTTGAGCCGTATGGCTGACGCCAGTGCTTCTTGCCTGATGAAGAGGTGAAGCGGCGGAATGTCCATGATGGCTTCCAGGGCTGCAGTAGGTGTGGTCCTCATGCAGCCGCTAGCCGCCATGCAGGCCAGTCTCTGGAGGCGTTGTAGTTTAGCTTCGACCGTCGTGAGTGTGGTACGAGGCCACCACACCACAGCGCCGTAGCTTACTATTGGTCGAATTATTGCCTGGTAAAGCCATAGAGTGATCTTGGGGTTTCCAGGTTGTCCAGGTCCTACCTACCATTCTACGACATTGCCAGAAAGCGACTGTAGCTTTTTGGATTTTGTTGTCCAGGTGACTGCTCCAATTAAGTTTGGAATCAAGTATTACACCTAGATACTTTACCTCTGTTGATAATTGGAGCTCTGTATTGAACAGCCTGGGTAGGCGGTAGGTCCCCAGGTTCCGTTTGTAGGTGAACATTACCAGCTCGGTCTTCCTTGGGTTGACTGTTAGTTCGTTGTCGTTGCACCAGTGTTCCACTATGGCGAGTGCGGAACGGGTGACGTCGCACACTGTACCTGTGTGGGTGCCGCTGGTGAGTATCGCTATGTCGTCAGCATACCCGATGGTGTAGTGATGACTGTTATTTAATTTGGTGATTAAGTCATTGACCACCATGTTCCAGAGTAGTGGAGAGAGGACGCCTCCCTGGGGGCACCCTTTCGCTACCCGTGCCTGCCTTGTCTTGTCTTCCCCGAGTCTGATGACTCGTTGACTTAACATGTTTTTTATCCATTTTGTAATAACCCCACTCACTCCGTGTCTAGTCAATGCTGCGGTTATGCTGGTGAATTTAGTCTTGTCAAAGGCTCCCTCTATGTCAATGAAGGTACCTAGGCACATTGACTTGTTTTTGATTGCGACTTCAGCCTTGGTGACCACAGCGTGAAGCGCAGATTCTGTTGATTTACCTGAACTGTAGGCATGTTGGTTCTGATGCAGAGGTACACGCACCAGCGCCCTCTCTCTCAGATGTCTATCACACAGCCTTTCCAACGTCTTCAGCAGGAAGGAGGTTAGGCTTATCGGTCTAAAGGATTTGGGGTCCGTGTAGTCTCCTTTACCTGGTTTTGGTATGAAGATAACCTTGACTTCTCTCCACTGTCGAGGCACAAACGTATGTGCTAGACAGGCGCCCAGGACGATAGTAAGCCTGTGCGTTAGCGGCGCCCCACCCCATTTCAGTAGGGCGGGGAAAATTCCATCTGGCCCTGGAGATTTGTAGGAGTCAAAGCTGTCGATGGCCCATTGTGTTCTTTGGGGAGTTATTACCTCGCTGGCCAGTCGCCACCCCTCTTCTGTGGGGGTGGTTTCCTCATCCAGTTGCCTAATTGGACTCGATATCTCGCAGTCCGGGAAATGCGTCTGAACTAGGACGCGCTCTGTTTCCTCCGGCGAGTTGGTGTCGTCAGGTTTCCGCAGGGTTCCTAGAGTTAAGGCTGTATTGTTGGAGAGAACCTTCCTTACCCTGTTGGCCTGTGTAGTTGACTCGATGTTGGTACAGAAGTTGTGCCATGAGCTTGTGCTCCTGTATCTGAGCCGTCTTTTGTACCTGGACTTGGTGACCTTGTATCTGTCCCAGTCCTGGTCTGCCATGGTGTTCATTGCCCTGTTGAGTTGCTTCCTCATTTTCTTCCTGAGTCTCTCCAGCTCAGGTCCCCACCAGTTGGCCTTGTTTCCTTTGCCTGTTGGTGGGGTTGATAGAGGGCAAGTTTGATGGTAACAGTCTATGATGGTATCCGTAAGGATTCCTACCTGTTTGTCTATTTCTGCGACGCCTAATATTTCCGGAGGAACCTCGGTACGCGCAAGTGGCCGACCTATTTCCTGTGCGGACTGGGCCCGGTTCGTTTTCCTTGGGTTCCTCCTGGGTGCTGCTGCGAGTGTATTTACCTGTAAGTCGAATCGAATCCATCTGTGGTCTGAGCACGAGAGTTCACTCGATACGTGCCAGTTTGAGATGTGCTTCGATGCTTCTTCGGTTGTCAAGTCAATGATTGTTTTGCTACGTCTGTTCACAAACGTTGGAGTTGAACCTGTGTTGATTATGTTTAGGTTTGTAGTAAATAGGTATTCGACAAGTTTCTTACCTCTGTCGTTCCCTATGACCATCCAATTTTAATCAGTGGTTTAAAAATTAGAACAAGTCAAAGTTTTTTAATTTTGTCACTCACTGACTCACCGATCATCAAAAGTCTAAGGCACTTCTAGCAGATATAGAAGCTTCAAATTTAGAATAGAATTAGTGTTTAGTGTATAAATAAATCAAGACAAAAAAATTGCTATTTCACTCCAGTTATCTAGATACACCAACTGCATAAATAACTTTGTAATCTGATATAAACATATAGGATTACAACGTTATATTTGCAGTGAATGAGTCAAAACATGAAAAAGCAAGAATGGGACTGCATCCATAATTCGTATGTATTGATAACACAATAACGTACAAAAAGAAGTGAGATCCCATAAAAAACATTCCATATAAAAAGAGGCCAAGTCTCGAAACTCTTCCAACGTAAAAAGTTGTGAGATATTTCGTAGAGCCAAGTCTCAGGCCAAGTTACAGAATTTTATTTAGCAAGCAAATAAAGATTAATAAGAATGCCTGAGACTTGGCTCTACAAAATATCTCACAACTTTTTACGGTGGAAGAGTTTCAAGACTTGGCCTCTTTTTTACATGGAATGTTTTTTATGAGATTAGTAATTTCATTACAGAACTATGTAGCGGCTAACAAAATACACCTATCCTCCAGATTTTATTCAAGTTTTCGAGAAAAATGACTGACAGACGACCAGACGGACATGACGAAATTATAAGGGTTCCGTTTTTGCCATTTTGGTTACGGAACCCTAAAAACAAAATAAGGTTTAAAAACTTAAAACTAGAAGTGTGACACAAAAACTAAAAAATAAAATCACATTAAGGCTATCTAGGAGCCAGAGATATCCAATTGCTCTTTCCTGGCCCCTTAAAGTGAACCACAAAAGCATTTCTACTGCAGGAAGCAGAGAATATAAAAGTAAGTATTTGTATTTATTCGCTAGAAGGCTGAAGTAACATCCCCGTATCCGTTTACACAGGGAAGGTAAACAAAGACAGATAACCTCAGTTGGACCTTTGCTGGGACGACTAATTCTGTCGCTAGAAAGAAACATGAGATCACATCTGTTAATCCTAGTTACAGAAAAATATTCTCAAGTGTCCTCTTTCATAACACCGTTTGATTAAATCAGCTACTTTTTTATGAAACGGCAGGAACGAGTTAAATATTTATGAAGTTCGTAGAAAATACAGGCTAAGTACCTCTAGTGAAGTCTCAGTATATAAATCCAAAATTATGATAAACATTTTTTTTTTATATACAACATGTTTTTAAAAGAAAAAAAAACGTACGAAGACTTAAAAGTTACATTTATTATAATTGATAGCTTGATATTTTACGAGTATTTCCGTAGATTTTTTTTTTTGGTAAAGTAAAGATTTCTTTTGTCATAATAGTATGATCAACACAAAAATATGTTACAAAACGTTTGCTTGCCGCCGCCGTAGCACATATAAACTTACGCCTATTTTGAAGTTAATATCAACTTTATTAATATGCCAGACCGCACACACACTTTACTAGACAATGTACGACATAGATATGTCAGTCGTCTTGCCCGTAAATAACTCAATAAAAAAAAATAAGACAATAATCATTCTAGCTTAAACTAACTATCCAACGACATCCCTCACCATAGGTTTACCGAGAAAAAATTACATCCCCACTTTACGTCTAGGGGAAGGGGACATTAAAAAAACCAAACTGTGTTCCACCGTTTTGTCGGCGTGATTAATTTATATACGCATGCAGAATAATAGCTATCTAGTAGTAGGTAAGGGTCACTGAGCGAAGTCGCAGACGGACGAACAGACAGACGGACAGACGTACAAGGCGAAACTGTAAGGGTTCGTTATTCACTACGGAATCCTAAAAATTACACGATTTCTGATGTCTTCTTTCTCTGATGATGAGTTGTCGAGTACTACTATGAAGATCAAAGAAAACAGTGTTTTTCTCTTTACGACAGAAAATAATAGAAGTGCGTACAAAAGGTTCTCTGTTACCAAATCCCCTGTTTAGTTATGCCGAACGAGCCAAACCGTAGCCATCCCTTTCTATAGCATACATCGCGCTGCGATAGAACGCGTGCGTGCAGCGCTAACATACCGGCTGGGGCCGGTAGGCATGTTCATGTGGCGGCGCGACGACGGACTTAAGGCCTCCACCCACCGAACGCGTGTCGTGCGCGGCGCGTGTCGGGCTCGGTTGAAGCGGTATATTCACAACGCAAGCGGGCGGCCTGTAACAACGCGTGTGCAGCGCGTCATGTCTCTCTCAGTACCAACACATTTGATATGTATCTCACTATCTCTATCACACTCAGCAGCGCGGCAGCTGCGCGGGCTCGCGCGGGCCCGCCGCGTTAGTGACGCGTTAGCAACGCGTGTGCAGCGCGGCATATCTCTCTCACTACCAACACATTTAATATGTATCTCACTACCTCCATCACACTCAGCAGCGCGGCAGCTGCGCAGCTGCCGCGCTGCCGAGTTGTTACTTTAGCGCCGCGGGCCCGCGCGGGCCCGCGTTCTGACTCTGGCCGCGTTCGATGTGTGTTCGAAGTGTAGTTTCAATGCTTTACAACTTGCGCGGGCCCGCGCTGCACACGCGCCGTGCACGACACGCGTTCGGTGGGTGGAGGCCTTTAAGGAGGGAGCCGTCTGTATTACGGGATCTAGATCCCGTACAGTAAACTGTAATCTGTGTGTTATCATTGCTTTCAAATATTATGCACTCGTGTAGATATATTCACCGAGCGTCGGGTTATCCTGGCCCTCGTCAATGTTGTAATTAGTAGAATAATTGAGTTTAAAACAAAACCTTCGCTCTGGCAGTTTAACATTAATGCATGCGTATGGCTTAAGTAGGTACCGTAATGTGGATCGTTTCTATGTATAATACAGGGTGTTCGGCATAACGATGTAAGAACTATCACAGCTATTAAGACATGTAAGGTTCAAACTTCCTAATAGTCCAGTCTATGAACTCCTTAACCAATTCATTGCCCAGAATCGCTACGCGCTACGCTCGTAGCCGATCCCGTGGTTTTCCTCGTATGTAGCGGAAAGCGACTACGGCGGTCTGACGCATATGTGTCGTCATGGGCCCTGAATGGTTTAAGTTCCTACACCGTTATCCCGAACACCCGGCCTTATTGAGCTTACTGTAAGGCTAGTTCGATTTGTGTGAGATAAATTCCAAAAGGGATTTAGGAAGACTCGGATAGGTAGAGCATTTATTATATTTTTTTGCGCCACTAGCAGCTTTCAGGTTTTGATATAAAAATGAGATATTGTTGTGATAAGTCGCTAGCCTATATCGTCTACAACACGCTTTAACCCTGCAACTTTAATTGTCTCTTGTTATTATTGGTTGGCTTTTCTTTGCCGCTTTGACAAAGTATTATTTATTGTAGTAGCCCTTTATAATCATTGTCGCCTCTTAATGAGACCTTCAAGAAGAAAGCAGTGTTCTAGGGCGGGTTCACCAACTTATTGAATAGAATCCTGTCTCTTTAAGGAGACTGATAAACTGTATAATTGAGGGAAATCTAATATTATGAATTACGTTTCGAATTCTACATTGATAGTAAAACACATTGAAACTGGAATGCAATTCGTAGATCACAAATAAAAACCTCTGAACATTTAAACATAAAATATGATAAACACAACAGCTTTAGGTTAATGCATTTCATAATTCGGTTCCACCCAATTATCGTTATTATTACTGGTGCTGTTTTCGCCGTTTCCCTAATTTGTCATAGCTCCAGAATTAATAAGCAGCGTGTTGACATTAAGCCATGTAATGGCAAAATTGTTAATTAACATTTTCGTTTTCAGCTGGGAGCAGACAAGCGCGCCGTTTGCGACTCGCAAGAATCTTATATTATATGTGATTCACAACCGGTCTCAACTCTTATCACCACATAAGCTATTCTACGTCGTATTACTTACTTGGGCGTTTTTACTAGCTTCAGAGACGTGCTGTGCGAATCGTAGACGATCAATTTCACAAACGGTGTTGAACCGTTAAGTCTAAGGAGAGATTTCGCCTCCGTGCGTGTTTTTTTTTATACCACGTCGATGGCAAACAAGCCTACGGCCCACCTGATGGTAAGTGGTTACCGTGGCCTATGGACGCTTGCAATTCCAGGGGTGTTACATGCGCGTTGCCGACCCTTTAAGAATTTATACACTCCTCCTCCGTGCGTGTCCCATCGTTTCTATAATGGATCGTGCTCCAAAGAATTTTTCGACATGATGCCACGGCTTCTTTTGTCACCGCACCGCTCACCCTCGGCAGGGCATTCATCCTCACACCCTAGAACCTAAATAGTCGCGTACGCCAAAGAGAAAGAAACAGAAATTTCCTCCCTCGGACGCTCTGGTTGTTGAATATGCCGAGATTTTTCCGACGGTATGGGGCTCTTCAAGAGAGGAGTGTGTAAATTCTTAAAGGGTCAGCAGCGCGCATTAACACCCCTTTATTTGCATGCGTCACGGTGATCGCTTACCATCAGATGGGCCGTAGGCTTGTTTGCCACCGACGTGGTATTAAAAAAAACCGTCTTCTTAGGTGAACAGCGAACGCAACGCAACGTGTTGAGACACCTTTTAAAAGTATCAGAAAGAGAGAGAGGTTTTTGTCATGTCTTGCAACGCATCGCGTCGCGTGTGGGAAGGAATGTCATCTCGTTCGTTTTAAGTAGCAGAACACAGCAGTCATAATAACGACATTACTTGCTCTGTAGGTATGTGTTATTGTGTTCCTGCAGGTGAGAAAGGTAGTCAGAGCTCCCAATGATGCTCTGTGTTGAGATTGAGGGACCCTTGTCTCGAACATGGTATCAAACCAATGAATCCTTGAATTAATAATGGGTCGGCAATCCGTCAGTGATTTTTCTGGCATTGAAAACATCTATAGGGTACGCTGTCTGCTTACCAGAAAGCAGAGCATATGCTTGTTTGCGACCGACGTAGTATAAACACAATTGGGTTTTTTTCTAATACCTCAATTAAATACGACGATAATGAACACGAACATGTTATTATAATTATTTTAAATCATGACATATATCAAAAACGAACATTTATCCAAGACTGAGCTCCGTTTAGTTCCATTTAGCACCGAAACTAAAACTTTAAAGCAAAACGAGTTTTCGCCCGCAAGTCTACACCTGACTTTACAAGAAAGATAAGTGTTGTGTAATGCTCATTTCCAAATACATATACTTAATTCCGTCGCTTTTTAACCGACTTCAAAAAAAAGGAGGAGGTTCTCAATTCGGTTGTATTTTTTTTTTATAGCTGCTAACAAATGAAATCGCGAATATAGAATAATGAACGTCTACCGTGCCGGTTATAAAGCACTATTCCCATTTCAAATCAAACTATCTCATCACATAATTTACTTTAAAAACAAAGTTTTAACCGACTTCAATTTAGTACTCCGCCAAGCCACGAGAACATTTCCACATTTCTTTTCCCATTTATCACATGAACTGTTTCCGAGAGCAAATGCATTGATTATTATAGAAAAAAACCCAATCGCTGTATGTGACCCGATAATATTTGAGGACTTCCGTCAATTCCACAAGGATCACCCTTGGCACTTCATTAGTTGCTATTTCAACAGAATCTTATCAGAATCTGTGATATAGGTACTTTTGTACTTTTAAGTACATAATTGAGGAATTCCATAAGTCATCTGTGGTCTTCATCATCAATTCCACTCCACCAATTTATGACTTCCGGATGTAAATACACGAGTTATAATAGAAAACACCAAAATCACTACAAGCGTGCCTAATATGATTGAGGAGTTCCCTCAATTCCTCATGGATCCCATCATCCAATTGAATTTCCAAAAAAATGGGACCCACCTGGAAGCATATACTTACAAACAAAAAAAATATTTTACGAATCGGCTGATCAATGACGGAGTTCTGAGGTAACAAACATTGAAGAAAAAAAAACAACCGAATTGAGAACCTCCTCCTTTTTTTTTTTATCGGTTAAAAATTAAGAGTTACGCTCCTCGGTGCAACTTTACAGAGTTGCGTAAACAGAGATAAATGTAACATAGTCCATGTTCCATTTATCTCTGTTTACGCAACTCTGTAAAGTCAGGTAAAAAAGGACACAAATATCTGTACACGCCTTTATGACATTGCCAATAGGGCGGATTCTCACCGGCTTGTCTAAAATTTATTTTTAGGGAAGCCTATACTTATAAACCTACTCTAAACTCATTCATAACTTTTTTTTCCAGGCCGCCACTGGTATATTACTACCCGTGACTGTATTGAGATACAGTCACGGGTAGTAATATACCTCACTCGACTAATAAATAAAACAAGTTAAAAACCTATTTTGCTCGTCAATTTTTACCCCCGTTTTACGTCTCCCTACACTTTTTTGTGATGGTTCTAACTAAAACGGATATTTTTAAAAACAAGCTTTGAGGAATTGACAGCAAGGTACTGCAAAGGTAGTATAGCTTTACATTCTAGTACCATCTTAAACTGGCACGTTAAGAGTATTTCAATTTAGGGTTTTTGCCGTCTCTGTCACAGACGGGAACAGGTGACTTGGATTTGTTATCGAAATCGCGGTCTTCACGACAGGACATAGTCCGTTCTAGCCTAATAAATATTGTAGCAGAAGTGATCAACCATTTCATTAAGCAGGTACCGTATCCCCACCCTAGGCGTCCTACATTTTGGTGGAGGTGCGGGAGTAAATACCTACACATAAACATATTATGTTAAGTGTTGTTGTCGCCACCTGTCAAAAGATGCCATCATAGATTTGGTACTATACGAGTTGGTATTATATGTAAAAACATTTAAGAGAGGCCCTTTTTTAACCGACTTCAAAAAAAAGGAGGAGGTTCTCAATTCGGTTGTATATTTTTTTTTTTTCAATGTTTGTTACCTCAGAACTCCGTCATGATTCGTAATTATTATTTTTTATTTGTAAGTATATGCTTCCAGGTGGGTTCCATTTTTTCAAAAATTCTATTGGATGATGGGATCCATGAGGAATTGAGGGAACTCCTCAATTATATTAGGCACGCGTGTAGTGATTTTGGTATTTTCTATTATAACTCGTGTATTTACACCCGGAAATTATAAATTTGGTGGAGTGGAATTGATGATGAAGACCACAAATGACTTATGGAATTCCTCAATTATGTACATGAAATTGAAAAAGTATATCACAGATTCTGATAAGATTCCGTTGAAATAGCAACTAATGAGTGCCAAAGGTGATCCTTGTTGAATCGACGTAAGTCCTCAAATATTATCGGCCCACATACAGCGATTGGGTTTTTTTTCTCTAATAATTAACGCATTTGCTCTCGGAAATCAGTTCATGTGGTAAATTGGAAAAGAAATGTGGAAATGTTCTCGTGGCTTGGCGGAGTACTAAATTGAAGTCGGCTAAAACTTTGTTTTTAAAGTAAATTATGTACATACCTATTCAAATATCCACAATCAAAACAAATGCCGAATGAATTAACTGGTTGGTTGTTTTGTATTGTGGTATTGTAAATGTAATTATTTTTTTATCTTCCGCTATGTAATTGTTTTTGTGCAATACAGTGCCATTTCCATACAAAACGTCTTTTGAAATTCGCAGGCTAACGGCGTAATATTTTAAGAAACTTATGGAACAAACTTTGATAAATTGGCTTTTCATTTGCGCGTAACTCCCCCTTTTCTAGAATAAACGTGTATAAAGTAGAATAATTTGAGAAAAATGGTTTTCTCAAAGTATCACCTCCCAAACTAATAGTTTAGTTTCTTAAAATATCACGCCATCAACCTGCAAATGTCAAAAGACGTTTTGTATGGAATTCGAACCACCTTAAATACTAATACTACAAATGCCTATTTGAACAGTCGACAATTACACGCAAGAGGGGACTTTACCGACTTAGTTTTTTAGTTAAATAACGCTACATCAGATTCACACACACATTCAAACTAGGCCTTGAGGTTACTCCAAGGACAGTCTAAAACAAGATTATCCTCTTACGATAATATATGTAAAACTTAAGCCTGAACTCAAAACAAATTTCAACTTTTCCCGTTCAGAATACCGAAAGCTCGAGTATTTATTACGTCAATTTTGGAAGACGCATATTTTAATCAAAAGCATATTTAGGGAGATTGTGTTTATTACAAAAGTTGGGATCAGGGGCGTTATCGAAGCTCGCGCTAAATAGATTGCGCACATAATCCTATTGCCAAGACTGTCATGTTTGTTGTAGCTGTATGTCTTCCACATCGCATATACCATGCAATAAAGGAAAATACGTTTTACAAAATATATCCTTAAACAAGAGGCATACATACATACATTTACGCCTTTATTCCCAAAAGGGGTAGGCAGAGCACATGAGTTTGTTTGTTTGATTGTTCCAACGCCACTTTAAGCATAAATGTAGGTATAAACGATCGACAAAATGTGTTATTGCAGTGATAGGTGGCTAGTCCTGCTCCCTTAGTCGACTTTTACGACAACCACGGGAAGAAAGGGGGTGGTGAAACTCTAACCCGACACCACACGGGGGCGCAACTCAGACCAAGGGGCGCAAGAGGTATAAGATGGAATAAATGTATGGTTTCAGCGATAGTTCGTGTAAGATCGAGCTTTGCAAATGAAAGTAATACATAGAATGCCAGTCCCAGAAATGATAGCTACGTACCTAGCACGATCGATTTTTCACCTTCTAAATCATCGAAATCCTGAGAGATGTTTTTAAGAACCCAATGGAAAACAAATATAGGTACTTACAAATAATATCATAGGAACAGGGATAATAAGAAAATAACTTTGATTTAGTTTCGATTCAGTCAAATAAATATAATTTGTTAATTGACATTGGTATTTCACTGTAAATTACCCGCCCACGTATTAAGGCGCGTATTCATTTGAGCAGCCTCAGGCCCATAAGCCTCGACTTGAGGCAAACTGAGGCTGCTCACTCTGAGGCCAGGCTCGAGAGACGAGTCACGTTGACGATCAAGAGGTGAGGCGTGTCCTCTCGACTTGATCCACAACTTAGAGCCAATGTAAAACAAAAACGCGATGGCACCTCTGGTGGAGACTCGTATAGTTTTATCAATTTAACTGCAGAATCGTAGTCCATTGCAACCGGAGGCAACACCCCCGTCCCCAGTAAGCGCACGGCTGGGACTCAACCTCTTTTGAGCGCGCCAAAGAACCGACATGAACAAAACATGTCTCGGCCCGCGGCATTGAATTTGCCTCATGGTTGAGGCAGCGTCTCCACTTACGCTGGCAGGTAGCCGCTCGGCCTGAGACTGCATCTAGTGCATACGCGGCTTTACAGATAACCCAGGCAAAATCGTGCCAAAAATACAGCTCCTTTGTGTACAGGGGTAAAATAATCTTTGAATTCAGATGAGTAGTTTCATTGAATTTAATTTAATTTAATTTAATATTATTAGTGTGGATTGCACCAAACCGTCTGTAATCGTAAGCAGTGTTTGTTAAAATGTGAATAAAAATCTGAAAAAAAAAGAAAGCCATATTTAACGTTGATCGGTCTGTAATCTTAAGTTGGTGCAACTCGCCCTTAGTGTAGATAATATTTTTTAATTTGTACGTTTACAATGTATGATTGGGACGAAATAAATTAGTCCCATTAGAACCATTACATGTAAAGTGATTGCCAAGACTCCGTATAGCTCATATAGCTTTCAGCGTGAAAAAGATATCAGATCTCAATTAGCGCCAAGCTTCCTACTCCACACCGCTTAACTCTACCAGCCACGCTCTACAAATTCTACATCTTGGCTAAAAAGTATAGCATTTTTCGGCACATCTCATAGATCACATAGACTTCCGCGCGTGCATACGGTATGAATTTATGATGATATTATTAAGCGAGATAGGTCTATACTTTTTAGCCAAAATATACAATTTGTAGAGCGTGGCTGGTAGAGTTAAGCCGTGTGGAGTAGAAAGCTTGGCACTTATTGCGATCTGATATCTTTTTCACGCTGAAAGCTATATATATATGAGCTAGGGAGTCTTGGCCATCACTTTACATGTAATGTTTTTAGTGGGATCTCATTCCTTTTTGTAAGGTAATTTCTAAAGAAGTGAATGGGAAAACTCATAAAAACTTCCATCCCCTAATTTAAAGGGTGGGGGATTTACTAATAATCCTGAAATATGTATGTTATGTTATTATTTATAACAAGGAGTCCCTATATCAATTTTCAGACCCCCAGCATCAAAATTTGCGGAAGTCTCATACAAAATTCCATCCCCTAGTTTAAGGGGTTGGGGGGTAGAAGTTCCACTTTTTTTATTTACTTGTTGATTGTGTACTAATACTAGATTTCATATCAAATTTCAGCTTTCTAGGCCTTCAGGAAGTACCCTAAAGGTTTTGATGATCAACGTGAGTGATTGACTCAGTGACGGAATCGGCGTTTTTTAGATATCAATAAAATACTATAATAATAAGTATAAGAGCTATGTAACTGAAACTTTATATGTTTAATAAGTCTACTATTGACATCATATTCCGAGAATTTCATTTATCTGGTATAATCCAATCCCAAGTTATGAAGGTTCAAACAAACGACGAACCGCTTCGAGAAAAGGTAGGTAGTGCCCTTGCGCTTCGCTTGGTTCGTCTTGGCGAGAAGCGAGTCCCAGATCTGAATTTATAAGGTGTCACGTCTTATATTTAACTACTTGTACCGTACGAGTAGTAACGGTTAAAACGTAAAGTTAAAGATTTCTACAGACGAGCTATGGTTATGACATAATAATACCACGACCGAACAAGGTGCTAGTATATAAATCTCAACAAGTGTCTAAACCTATGCAAATATCCAACGCGTCTAAAACGACGAACCTCATATCTCAGTGCAATATCAAGATATTAAAAATCCAAGACAGCAAGCATCAACATACTGAAGCTCGTGATACCCTATATTAATTCCATCGACACACATTAGCATAGAGCTGTTGAAACTTAATACATATCAATTCAGCTAGGTACACGCAATATCAGCCCGTAACCCTCCAAAGCTGATATTTTAAACGTTAGGCTTAAGAAAGTTAAACCGTAATAAGAAAGATAGAAGGTGGACTTTATATTGAATCTTAAAGGAGACTTAGGAGTTTGTGAGCGCTAGTCGATATTACGATGTTCCTGTCATGTAACGGCAACATTGTGATCCATTTCTTGGCTTGACAGCCGATTACGTTGTCTTTTGGTTTCATGAAATTATTATCGAACGCGCTTCGATACTGTCCGACCGTTGTTTTTGTTATTGGCCAGTTGGCCACCTTATGTTGAGACGTGTTCAGATTCTTTATACTTGATTTATTCTGCGCAGAATTCACTGAAGTTTTCTAACGTAATAAAATTGAGTTGGAGCTATTTCGACGATCGTCTATTTGTGACTGGGGAGACTTTCACGAAGGACTAATTGTCCTCGTAAATATTTGATGCTCTCTTCAGTTACTTACAACGAAAGGTGATAAAATATACAGCTGAGTTTAAAATAAAAGTACTTATTTCCAGTCTTAAAATTACTGAACATACTAATATCACTCAAGGGCACTAAAAGGGTCGCATCGTGTAATGTGCATCACAATTAAAAATAAACTAGACTATTATCCTAACGGAAGAATTAGATTGCAAATTAATCTGACACTTTTGTGCACACAAACTGTTACTTTGACCTTGACTCTGACCGATAAGACTCGTGTTCAAACATAACAAATATTTTTGTCACATTCATTCGCCTAGAGCAAGTATTAGACGAACAAACATTTATACATAAATAAATATTATACCAATAAACTCGGAGAACTTTGCTCGCTCGTTCAATTATATAACGACAAAGATTTTGGACAAGTGGAATACCACCCTTAAATACTAATGTTCCGGATAGACGCGCAAATGAAACGCATTCACGTCTTTTGTTTTGGGTATACAAATAGGGTATTTGACAACAGTGAAAATTTATTGTTTGTTTCACTAGCAGCAGATAAACATTACGAAAATACTCGGAAAGTATCAATCTTTCATTCATCAACTAGAAGCGCTCATAGCCTAGCGGCGCCTTCGAGCCGGAAACGATAATGTGAGGACCAAATTCTTGGCCAGTAGTTAGCCTAAGTTAATTGGTAGTAGTTAAAAAGTTCTGTTGTGACACGAAAATTAGCCATACAATTCTATGGTTAATTTTCGTGTCACATCGGAACTTTTTAACTACTACCAATTAACCACGCTAATTACTGGCCAAGAATTTGGTCCTCACCCGATAACGCAGGTTACGCAAAGATGGCAGCGGTCAGTTTTTGGATGGGTGACCGCCTGATGTTTGAGTGGTAAGTTTAATATAAATGAGCGCTTCCGTGCTTTGGAAGGCACGCTAAGCAGTTGATCCCGGCTGCTGTCTATGACAGTAGTCGTTAACCCGAGTTAGAAGAGGCCTTCGGGCGGCTTAAGAACTTCTAACAGTCGAGTTGCCCACTCACTTGACAAAGGGGGGGCAACTGTCACTCGCGTCCGCAGGAGCTACTACCCACCACAACCTTGCACGTGCCCCCTGGGTGGTACTAAAGAGTGACAAACTTTAAAGTCCCAAATAATGTATGCCATACGTACGATTAAATAAAATCTTTCATTTATATTTGTAATTTTAAGATTTTTAAATTCATAAAAACTAATAATAAGGACGTTGCTTGATTGTGACGTCACAAGCCAGTAATCCTTGTAAATTTGACACAAAGCGGGATCCATCCTCCTTCAGAGCGATTCGAGTAAGCGTCAGGACCCCTGGACCAGTAGAGATATTTGATGTTTAGAAAATACCAAATTACACTACCTTTTTAACCGACTTCAAAAAAAGGAGGAGGTTCTCAATTCGGTTGTTTTTTTTTTTCAATGTTTGTTACTTACCTCAGAACTCCGTCATTGATGAGCCGATTCGTAAATTTTTTTTTCGTTTGTACGTATATGCTTCCAGGTGGGTCCCATTTTTTTCAAAAATTCAAATGGATGATGGGATCCATGAGGAATTGAGGGAACTCCTCAATTATATTAGGCACGCGTGTAGTTATTTTGGTATTATCTATTATAACTCGTGTATTTACATCCGGAAATCATAAAGTGGTGGAGTGGAATTGATGATGTAGACCACAGATGACTTACGGAATTCCTCAATTATGTACTTAAAAGTACAAAAGTATATCACAGATTCTGATAAGATTCCGTTGAAATAGCAACTAATGAAGTGCCAAAGGTGATCCTTGTGAAATCGACGGAAGTCCTCAAATATTATCGGGTCACATACAGCGATTAGGTTTTTTTCTCTAATAATCAACGCATTTGCTCTCGGAAATCAGTTCATGTGGTAAATTGGAAAAGAAATATGGAAATGTTCTCGTGGCTTGGCGGAGTACTAAATTGAAGTCGGTAAAAACTTTGTTTTTAAAGTAAATTATTGCTACTATTTGATACCTAACTTCAAATTTTTAGTACCTCGATTGACAGCGAATAATCGAGTGAATAAAGTGGCCAGACATTGTGACGTCAGGATGTCCGGACCATTTTTTTTACAGAGTTCGAGGCAGCACTACTTATTGATATCATAGTAAATATTTACTACCTTATTAGTACCCCAACATATATATTTTTCAATTTTTTTTGCCATACCAGAAAAAAACTACGTTTATAAAAAGAAATTTTATAATAGATATTTTATTTGCTACATTATAGCATATATTTATAGGGTAAATATTATGATTGTGGCTAGACAATCATACACTGAAATAAAGAGAATCATTTGATTAACTAGAGTTGTAAATATATGATTTTAATGATGAATAATAAATTATATTTCCTGGCGTATTTTAAACGCGGTTTCGATCCCCGGCTCGTACTAATGAGTTTCTCCAAGCTTATATACCGAAATATCACTGGATATTTACCAATCGCTTTTCGGTGAAAGCATCGTGAGGAAACCGGACTAATCCTGATAACCCCTCATTTCTCCTCTGGATCTAACGGAAGTCGCTTTCGTAAAAACCGTAGAGCCGTGGTAAAAGTTGAGCAAATGCTAGGAGGGAAAGAGTTCATTCTAAATAATTATTAATAAATTACAAATAAGCTTGACTTCCGAATAACTTGTTATCAGTATACTTATTATATAGTTAGTTTTTTTCATACTGCAACAAAGTTTTTACTCTTTAAATAAAAATCTGAACACTAATAACTGGATTTAATTCCAACATTATTTGAAGGTATTTTTTCTTTAACTACCAACCCTCTCGTTTAATAAAGCTGATCACGTCGCGTCGTTGTCGTTCGCGTCACACTGATCGAATAATTGTTTCTAACGATATTCTTTCGCCAATGGTAATATTTAAGCATCTTTATTAAAGTTTATGATTATTAAGCCACAGTCAAATATTTATCCTAAATCTCTACTACTAATATATAATATTATAATACATAGGTACAATCTCCCTACTAATATTATTAAATGCGAAAGTAACTGTCTCTCTGACTGTTACCTCTTCACGCTTAAACCCGCTGACCCGATTTAGACGAAATTTGGTATGGAGATAGTCTTGAGTCCCGGAGAAGGATATAGGGTAGTTATTATTAATCTACGCAAACGAAGTCGCGGGCAGAAGCTAGTATGTTATATCTGGGAAGTTTAATATTTCTTATGAGTATTGTGACATTTCTTTTTTAAGCGTATTTTTTTTCTGGTATACCAAAAAATAAAATATATGTTGGGGTACTAAAACGGTAGTAAATATTTACTAAGGTGTCAATTAGTAGTGTTGCATCGAACTCTGTAAAAAAAAATGGTCCAGACATCCTGACGTCAGAATGTCTGGCCACTTTATTCACTCGATTTCTCGCTGTCAATCGAGGTACTAAAAATTTGAAATTAGGTATCAAATACTGGTCCAGGGGTCCTGACGCTTACTATATCATTGAGAAATATACGACCTCTATTCAATAAAGGGTCATCAATAGGTATAGTAGCTTTGCTAGTATTTAAGATTATGCCATTAGCATTAAACCATTCATTAAGGGTTAACAGTAGTATCAATGTACTGCAAACTCGGCCTCATTATTTGACATGCATGACAGTGGCAACTTGTTTGATAATTAAACTACTGGATGATGTAAGTACACTGGAATGTAAAAAGGTCATAATTATTTTTGAAAACTTGCTGAAAAAAAGCAGTTCCGTTTCAGGAACATAATCGATATTCGTATTTAAAGCCCCAAGCTCAAAGGCACCCATTATAAATATTATAATTCAAATTATTTATTTCAGACTCATGCCCATATCATATTATAGAGATGACGTAAATATTTATTGATAAGCCTCACCAAAATGTCGAAGATGACAAAATTTCTTATTCTGGGGAATGATAGATACTAATGTCGAACGACTATCTGGATTAGCATGGTTTACAATCGATTTAAAAATAATGTTTTTTTTTTGTATTTCGTCTGAATTAAAATATCAAGAACTAAAGTGTTATTAACTAACGACAGTGTCATACATAATTAATTATGGTAATTTTACTCATCAAAAATATGTAAGTATTTGCTCGATTATGTACGTGTACTTACGTGAAACAGAGCTCATTAAAGTCGTTCTGACTTGCCTGTTTAAGCCCAAGAGTCCAAAGACGACTTTTTAAGTATTTTTAAGCTCGCAATATTTTCCGCCATTACGCCAATGTCAGCTCTAATGTTAAAGAAAGTCAGTGATACTTACTATCATTTCGATGGTGTTTTTTTTTTAGTTTTTAGAATACGGAAATTGGTTTTTGTTTTACATTTGGCTTTTTTTTTTGAGAATTGGTCTCCTGCGGAGCGTGGCACGGTTGCCATTTTATCAGTTATCGTTGTGGTAGGAAATCCGTCACTCGCATGCGCACACTTGCCAGAACGTGACGGATGTCTTTACACAACGATAAGTGATAAAATTGCAACCAAGTTACGCCCGTACCTACTTACTTGACTAACAGTAAAGTTGTCATAAACAGCTGACAGCTTACAGAAACCGTACCGTTCCCACACCGCTAAATACGGAGTGGCCTAAGATTCCAACAAAAACCCCGACAACTCACAGAACACTTACAACACTCGTTCAGCTAAGCACCGAAGATTTCGTCCAATCTATACAAAAGCGGCTCCAACGACTCCACCCGAAGTTAACTAACGAACTTGACTTCGGCATCGCAATTCATTTAATGGGGATTCGTGGCTCGTTAGCCTTTATCTAACAAGCGGCGGGCGACCGCAACACCTTAGTCCCATTAGGGCGCGGAACGTGGACTGTCAGGAATGTCGCCTCAGATTCATCATTAGTCAGACCACCGACAAGTTTATCCAACCTATTGTCATGGCTCATCAAAATCACTAACAATTTTTGCGCGCCCTAAGTCTAAAGCCTGTCACAGCCTGGCGCGGCCAGCAGTGACAGTCAAAAGTAAAATTGCCAATAATTGACCACATTATGTTAAAACACTTTGTTTCATTAGAAGCTGTACTGTATATCAGCGCCATCTCTCTCGTTAGTTAAAACTACCTGATGTGATTCGATTAGAATAACTGATCGCATAGCTTACCCATTAGAGTGGCCTATAGTTGGGGCGGAAAGGTTGTACCTTTACTTAAAAGGATTCTTAATTTACTGGAAATATAACTAATATTTTGAAGTCAGGAAAATGAAGCATCAACCTTGACACCAAGATATATGTTACACAGTCTACCTTTTCAATTGGTTTGCATTAAATAATATTTAGACTATTATGAAAACATGTGAAGCTATAGGTATACATTAGTGGCGGAGTTTCTGCTATGGATAAATATGGTGATCGTATGACGAGAAGTTTTGTTTTATCTGTGTTTAATATGATGTCATGAAACCATTTCAACCGCAGCTATATGCTGCTAAACCAAGCGACATCGATTTTGGACCACCAAACATGATCAACTGACAATCATACTACCTGTTATCGCTGCTACTTCCATATGTAGAGTACAACAACATGCAAGTGCTATTATTTGACTCAGTCAAAGCCACATCATATTAATTTCATGACGTAATTATTTTCAGCCCGGACGGAGCTACGTTAAAATTAAATCTAAAATTCTGGTCTACGTATCGCCAAGCCATCTCTTTGAGTAACATAAAACATTTTGTAGCGATAATTTTGTTTCAAGTTTCCATAGCGCTTATCGCCGGGCCTCCAGAGGGTTGTAATCCTTTTGGAAAACGAGCTGAAAATCAGTTCAGGAATTAAGGTATCGTGACCATGCAGCCGGCTAGACAAAGTCTTATAATTGGAGTATTTACTGAGTAAGTAAGTAACTTCCAAATTGTACGGAGCTGAGTGGAAATTTGTTAAAAAAATTTAAAAAAAGAAGAAAGAAAGAAAAACATTTATTCGTGACGCACACAAAACGACAAACATTGAATAAAAATACAAATAAAACGTCACGAAATAGTCCCAACTCAGGATGGCGATTACCAGAGCTGGTCTTCCATTGGAACCATTGGTGAAACCACGGCGGGCAGCGCACACATTGCAATAAAATATAAAAACAACAATAAGACAGTCATACAATTGTAAAAAAGAAAACAGAACCTAATTTTACAAAAATGTAACTGGCTGGTCAGCTGGTCAATGACGTAACGTTTCATACGTACGTTATACCTAACGTCTCATCTAAATGACATTTTTGCATGCACATGGCAGTTGAGTTGTCCAAACGCTCGTTTGAAAACTTTCTGGAGTGGCGACCACGTACCGGAAGGCGCAGCGTGGGTAGGCCCCCCACAAGGTGGACTGATGACCTGGTAAAGGTCGCGGGAGTCCGCTGGATGCGGGTGGCGCAGGACCGGTCATTATGGCACTCTTTGGGGGAGGCCTATGTCCAGCAGTGGACGTCTTTCGGCTGATATGATGATGATCGTTTGAAAAGTTACGCATTCCCCCTTAGGATTATAGACACGATATAACTGAATTTCGGTATGTTAAAGTTCTATTTAAATTGTACCTGGATATTATTTCGTAAATATGATCAGCCTGGTTATACGTCGCCATGTGACATGGGCGTCCATAAGAAATGAGCGGGAATGGACTGGAGGTTTAGGGATGTAGCGACGTTTTTTTAAATATGTTTGTAAGGCCATAGTGCCACTTAACGACCATCTAATACTAGTGGCTCTATGAGTTGTACAACTTGCAAGCTTGTTAAGAAATAGTTATTTATGATACAAGTGCGGAAAGTAGGTAATTCCCAACGAGTGACGATGACCAAACACACTACCGTCAGGGAGTGTTTTTGATCGCCACGAGTGGGGAATTACCAATCCGCACGTGTATCATACAACATTTTACAATGCATCATGCGAGGAAATTAAAAATGATACATAAAAAGGTGAAATTTGAATTGTCCTGAAATGCGTGTGGGAATGTTGGCCTGAAATCCATTCCCGCACGGCCGCCCCCTGGCACGCCCCGCCCTGCAAGCATGTGCTTCCCGTGTTTATATTGACCCATATAAAGGCGAACTTTCAGAGCAAGTGCATTGTAAAAGTATTTGATATCGAAGTAGCAAAAAGGAAGTGGTGGAAAACGCGTACCTGATTCAAACGTAGCGCTGTCTACAAGATGTTAACCTGCCGGTCTTACGCACTTTTCTTCTTAACACTTCTGCGTTGATGTACCGATTTAATGATAACGATGATAGGTTAAAAATGGTTAGTTCGCGAAGCCTTTGGCGAGTGACGCAATTGAGATAGTACTCGACATTGACCGACCCGAACCGTGTCTAGAGCTGAACTGGTTGATTGACAGCGATGTCAGTTGATGTCTTCACTCTACCCGCGTTTTCCAGAGATAGGAATATGAAAGGTATTGGAGTTGGGTGACATTAAAGCTGACATATGAATTGTAGATGATCTATACTAAACAGGTTACTGAACCCGTTCACAAAATTTCCCAAGAATCATTTGAGACATGCGACCTGTAGAGGAGAACAGTCGGACATCTGGACAACCGGACATACGAAAGAGTTTTAGCCCAAGCTGAAACGAAGAACTTCGTTCGCTTCGCTCGCTCGTTCAATTATAATGTACCTACCTAACGGTTTACGACCACTTCCACGAGTTGGTGAATCCAAAATAAAGTAAAGCTCAAGTAACTGAGGGGACATAAAAAACCGAATGTATGTATGTATGTATGTAAATTGTACACAATAACAGGTTAAAGAACATACATGTCACACAATAGATCAAAGTCGTACTTACAACGTACAAAGTCGAACTTATCCCTATAAGGGATCTCTTCCAGCCAACCTTTAACTCGTTCGAGCTAACTTTCGACCATTTGTGACACTTAATTAGAAATGTAATGAATTTGAATTTTATCATATTATTTTAATTTTATTCTTAGGACATTCTAACCCATAATTTTAGTTATAAATTTAAATTAATTGTTGTAAATTAATAGTGTAATTGACAATGCACGATTAATACAAATAAAGACATACCATTCAGTGATATAAAAATGTACTGCAATGCTTTATGAACTTAGTATCTAGCGAGTTATTTTTTTTTAAAAGATAATAATCGTCACATCAGCTACGGTAGCCTAGTGGGGTAGGCATGCGGCTGTCAAGCGGCGTAAAAATAGTGAAAAATAAACATCGTGAGGAAAACGGTCTTATGGATAAGGTCTGGTTTTCCCTCTGGGTCGGAAGGTCAGACGGCAGTCACTTTCAAAAAAACTAAACCAAACTAAACTATGGCAATTCTTTATAATCGGCATCGCGTTCACCGGTTCCGGCAAGACCCTAGTGTTCACGCTGCCCCTGCTGCTGGTCTGTCTAGAGCAGGAGATCATGATGCTCTTTATCAGTTCAGTGATGTTATAAAGAAAATAACAGCGGAATTCTCCTACCGACTGTGCCAGTAAGGACCACTTTTCACTTTCGCTTCACGCTGTCATCCCAAACTAAATTGAAAGCTACCTATTAAAGTCTTATATTATATTTCAATATAAATATATCATCTGACAACGTGACAACTATGTATATTACGTGTCAAAAGCGGACCCCAGGCTCCGTTAGGGCCACAGAACACCTCCACTAGAAGCCTATTGTTTCTCGGTTTGTTCGCGACTCGAGTCACCAAGCGTTGGTGTTGTAGCGCTTATTTAATCCGCGGTCGCCCGCTTTGCCGTTCAGTTACGTCCAAGTTAACTACCTGTGCGGAGTGTGCGTGTCTCTCACAAAAAAAACAAAATAATTGGATTTTCGCGGCCAATTATGGGCTTTTGTAGTGTGAGGTGGTGCGGAAAGTCGTCAAAGACTTCTAATTACAAAAAAGATGGAATTACATTCCACAGGTGAGTCAAATTCAATATTTCATTAAAAATATTTATAGCAAGCGGAGGCCATTTTATACTGGCCGGTGCGAATCCTGAGGTACAGACACACTATGTCTGTCACTTTTCATCACTTTGAAAATGCAATATGCCATTCCTTTCTTACAAAAACACGTCACGACTAGTGATGTTCCGATGATGCTATGATGGTCAATCACCAAACCACGTGCTTTCGTTCGTACCGATTTGAAGAAATGTACCAAAAATACAAATTTCTCTTTTATTTTGGTTTGAGTAGTTAATGTAGTTATTCTGTAGATTACAACTTAGTTTTAGTTTTATTTAGTTGTTCGTTATTTAAAGTAAATAGTGTAATATAGAAAAAGTATTAGTAGTAGTAGTAGCTGTAGTTACTTTACTGTTTTAGTAACTTTTTAGAATGTGGTGAACAGTTGCGTCTAGGTTTCAGGATGGGCCTGATGATGAACTTTAGGAAAGTGCGAGGGAACTCGGAGTTGGTTTGAAATAGATATAGGTTGTGCGGGCTTTTTAGAATCCTCTCGGTGAGCAGTTGGGTCCAGTATCACAAGACGGGCCTGATGATGAACTTCGAGAAAGTGCGAGGGAACTAGGAGTTGGTTTGAGATAGATATATGATCTGTGGGCTTTTTAGAATCCTCTCGGTGAGCAGTTGGGTCCAGTGCTACAAGATGGGCCTGATGATGAACTTCCAGAAAGTGCGAGGGAACTCGGAGTTGATTTGAGATAGACGTAGGTTGTATGGGCTTTTTAGAATCCTCTCGGTGAGCACTTGGGTCCAGTGCCACAAGATGGACCTGATGATGAACTTCGAGAAAGTGCGAGGGAACGTGGAGTTGGTGTGAGATAGATATATGTTGTGCGGGCACCTTAGAATCCTCTCAGTGAGCAGTTGGGTCCAATGTCACAAGATGGGCCTGATGATGAACTTCGAGAAAGTGCGAGGGAACTCGGAGTTGGTGTGAGATAGTTATACGTTGTGCGGGCTTCGTAGAATCCTCTCAGTGAGCAGTTGGGTCCAGTGTCACTAGCTGGGCCTGATGATGAACTTCGAGAAAGTGCGAGGGAACTTGGAGTTGGTGTGAGATAGATATTCGGATGTGCAGGCTTCTCAGAAACCTCTCAGTGAGCATTTGGGTCCAGTGTCACAAGATGGGCCTGATAATGAACTTCGAGAAAGTGCGAGGGAACTTGGAGTTGGTGTGAGATAGATATTCGGTTGTGCAGGCTTCTCAGAAACCTCCCAGTGAGCATTTGGGTCCAGTGTCACAAGCTGGGCCTGATGATGAACTTCGAGAAAGTGCGAGGGAACTTGGAGTTGGTGTGAGATAGATATTCGGTTGTGCAGGCTTCTCAGAAACCTCTCAGTGAGCATTTGGGTCCAGTGCCACAAGATGGGCCTGATGATGAACTTCGAGAAAGTGCGAGGGAACGTGGAGTTGGTGCGAGATAGTTATATGTTGTGCGGGCTTCTTAGAATCCTCTCAGTGAGCAGTTGGGTCCAATGTCACAAGATGGGCCTGATGATGAACTTCGAGAAAGTGCGAGGGAACTCGGAGTTGGTGTGAGATAGTTATACGTTGTGCGGGCTTCTTTGAATCCTGTCAGTGAGCAGTTGAGTCCAGTGTCACAAGCTGGGCCTGATGATGAACTTCGAGAAAGTGCGAGGGAAGTTGGAGTTGGTCTGGTATAGATATTCGTTGTACAGGCTTCTTAGAAACCTCTCAGTGAGCAATTGGGTCCAGTGTCACTAGCTGGGCCTGATGATGAACTTCGAGAAAGTGCGAGGGAACTTGGAGTTGGTGTGAGATAGATATTCGGATGTGCAGGCTTCTCAGAAACCTCTCAGTGAGCATTTGGGTCCAGTGCCACAAGATGGGCCTGATGATGAACTTCGAGAAAGTGCGAGGGAACGTGGAGTTGGTGTGAGATAGTTATATGTTGTGCGGGCTTCTTAGAATCCTCTCAGTGAGCAGTTGGGTCCAATGTCACAAGATGGGCCTGATGATGAACTTCGAGAAAGTGCGAGGGAACTCGGAGTTGGTGTGAGATAGTTATACGTTGTGCGGGCTTCTTTGAATCCTGTCAGTGAGCAGTTGAGTCCAGTGTCACAAGCTGGGCCTGATGATGAACTTCGAGAAAGTGCGAGGGAACTTGGAGTTGGTCTGGTATAGATATTCGTTGTGCAGGCTTCTTAGAAACCTCTCAGTGAGCAATTGGGTCCAGTATCACTAGCTGGGCCTGATGATGAACTTCGAGAAAGTGCGAGGGAACTTGGAGTTGGTGTGAGATAGATATTCGGATGTGCAGGCTTCTCAGAAACCTCTCAGTGAGCATTTGGGTCCAGTGTCACTAGCTGGGCCTGATGATGAACTTCGAGAAAGTGCGAGGGAACTTGGAGTTGGTGTGAGATAGATATACGTTGTGCGGGCTTCTTAGAATCCTCTCAGTGAGCAGTTGGGTCCAGTGTCACAAGATGGGCCTGATACTTATTTGTTCAATATTTGATCACACATTTGCACTTTGCCATGCGTTGTTGGTTTTTCGAGCGCACATCAAAGCATTCAAAGGTCAAATGTTGGGTATGCTGCCACACTTCCACAAAGTTTAGTTGCTCTCTCATGAAATATAACTACCTTGTTCTGTTACGATACATTTCACACATCCACTCGGGCCTTCTCCTAGGCCATTTTAGTTTTCGTCACGCATGGAGTAAATAATAATTACAAGCGGCTAAATAATATATGTAGACCGCGTCAAAAAACCCGTTGTTCATCTTGTTGGTTGACTGTGCGAACACTGCCGACTGAACATGCATTTGAAGCAAGTGGTGGCAGGTACATAATTTTTTTTTCCAATGTGTGAGCAAAGTATTTCAAAGTCTTTGTTCAAATATGTGTCTATGTGTAGCGCCGCCATTAGGCAATAGCAGCGAGTCGAGTACTGTATACTTGAATTTGAATTAATTAATTTTGTGTATTATGGCATGCAACAGGTAAGTTAAACACAAGTAACAACAACAAATTCCGAAATCCCCTGGCTTTAAAAAAAAATGGATTGATGCCACGCACCGTGAGGAGTCGTGGTATCCATGCAATACAAGCGTAATTTGCTCAAGACACTTTACTGCAGATTGCTTTCAGTCAATGAAGAACCAGCGGAGACGTTTACTTGATTCTGCAGTACCAACCTTGTATTTACCGGTTTTGGTAAGCTTATTAACCTAACCCAACATTTAAAGAAATCACGTTTGGTGTAATGTGATACAGGAGCTTTTTACAAGTTTGTATTAAACGTGACCACACACCACCATTTATAAATCTTTATTTCATGAAATCATTTCAGTTTCCGCTTCCGTCAAGCATGGATGTTGGAAATACCGTTGAAGTACAAAGGCAACTTGATGTTGATGTAGGCACGTCTACGTGTACGAGTACAAACCTGGTTCGAATATTTTTTGTTATTGGTATAAAGGGCTAGTCTGGCAAACGAAAGCGTGACTTGGGAAAACGCGGCAAATAAAAAAAAAAAACATATGGTATTACTAATTTTTTGTTTTTACGGATTCCTTGAATATTTTCAAGATTATCTGTAAACATAAGAAACGTATGATCATTCTCGTCAATATTATTATAACAAATAATCAGCCGACAAGGATTAAGATTACAAAGCCTTTATTTAAAGACTTAATACAGTCTCAGCGTATTCCACAGAATCAGTCAAGATCACATAGAACTGTTTTTTTGTAACGTCCGATCTCGTGGTGGCGCTAATAATAACCCCACGCCCAAACAATTTCACGGGATTTACAGAAAGATGCTAGTGCACATGGAGTTACAGGAACTGAATGCAGGAAATTGCGTAGCGTTGGAACACATTGCCATTCTTAATTGTTCTTCGGCTATAAACCGCATAAATGTGACTACAGCAAGAGGTGATATGTCAGAAATTCAAGATGATGCAGACGACGATTTTTATAAATCATTGGAGGGAATTCCGTTGTCGCATTTTTCTGAAAGTATTATAGAATACATATCAGGCGCAGTAGTTCATTACTTAACTAAGAAAATTAAATGCAACACTTGCGCCAAAGCCTTGGTGTCATCAAACGAAATTAAAAAAAGTTTGATACACGCAAGAGACGTAGGTGGTCTTACCTATCCATCAGATATGGTGACCAAAATTTGCAAACGTTGCGAGCAAGTAATTAGAAGTTCCATGGATGAAAGCACCAACAGTTCAACTGTGTTGTATAAAGATAAGCTTCGTTTTACAACTTGCACTGCGAAGCTTCGTAAATGAAGACTTATTCCCAGAGTTAAGAAGTCATCAATTCGACCACGAAGACTGCAACACGTCATCGATTTGACTAAGAGCGTCATGGAAAAATACATTGACATTAGATTGCTTTACTTGTCAAAGAAAACAAATCCTCAAAAGGCTATCAGGAGAATATACACAAAATTAATTCATTTTAAAAATCAATAATGTCTATTAAGATTTCTTTTTCTTGTTCTTGTGTCTCTTTGTATATACGTATTCGCTTTTATTGTATGTGTTAGATACTCCGGGGTTTGCAACTGTACTCTTCTGTATACCGTCATCAAGTACTCGTTGAGAGTCCAAACTCAACAGGGTTGCGTCTGTTACGTCCGAATTCACATTACCACCTTTTGTCTCCATCATCAGATCAGCTCGATGGTATCATAATATTGAATTGTCGTCCGAACTATACTTAAACCCAAAATTTCAGCTCAATCGTTTGAAGGTATCTGCTTCGAAATTGCATTGCACGATTCCACACGAACAAATTATAGTGGCATACTCGTACATTACCAGTTAAATAAAATCTTGTTATAAATCAAATACATACATACGTCGGGCGTTCAATACGTTCTCGGAATCGGCGAGATTATAGCTTTGATACAAATTTGTGAATATTTTTCACGCTTAGCTACTATTCATTCATAACAATAATAATGTTATGTGATAACCGTAGCCTATAGACGCTTGCAACGCTCGGGGTATCCGTGTTACCGGCCCTAAACTATAGATTAAGTATAGTTGCCCAGTAGCAATTGTAGACAATTGCTTAGGGTGTAGGTAGACACTATTTATAATTAAGTATAACTTAATAATGTCAGTTTTTATGATCATTGATATTTTAAAATCGTCACCATCCTGAATAGCCGAATACCTTTTTCGTGTTTTGTTTGGTTTATTTTAAAGTGAGAACAATAAATACAACTTTTAAAGGAATAATGAGATTTTACTTATTATCAAACTGCTCCCAACTATCCATAAAAAATACTGAGTAATGAAGTATTTGTAGTTTAATCTTAAGAACCAAAAATACTAAATGGTCAGAGGGGCTACCGCCAAACGAAAACGAACGTCGTTCGTGTATCTCCCTCTCTGTTGCACTTGCTAGTTCGAGCGACAAAGACGGAGATACACGAACGAAGTTCGTTTTCGTTTCGCGGTAGGCCCTCAGTATTGTTTTGGCACAGTTTTAAGTATGGATAGTTTTATTACCATTTTAATATACAGGAAGTACCTACCATAATTTATCAGCAATAAATTACGGTACCAGTTAGGATTCCTAACTTACTGTGTATTAAAATGGTAACAAAACTATCTATACTTGACCTTAACTTAAAGATAAAAGTAAAGTAAGTAACTACTTTACTTTAAAATGTACCTAAAAATTAGGATGCTTGAAAGTGAACATGTCCCATCACTACGCATTCCGCGCGCGAGCGCATCGACCAATCGCAACGCTGTTAGCACCCGCCCTTCCCCTCACCTCTGCCTCATGCTTTGGTGACTCGCGTCGCGAACAAACTGAGAAACAATAGGTTTCTAGTGGAGGTGTTCTGTGGTTAGGGCACAACCGGGAATAACGCTAGAAGGATTGTTCGGGCCCGTCTGAAGGGCGCTTAAGAATTATTCATACGGTGTGACGGGCCCTTTAAGAATTAAAAAGTTAAGTGACATTTGATCTGTCAATTGGGATTGAATGCTATAATTTGGGGACACTTCCGTTGACGGGTTTTTGGAAAGACACATGTCTCCCGATTGTTAATTAGGAAATAATTGGAAATTCGGTGTTCAGAACGTTAATATCTTGTAAAGCCACGGTGCATTGTGCTCTCGAGCGCCAGGAGTGAAGGAGTTGCAAGTTTGTGACGCCGGGCGGGACAGTTCCTCGCGGTTGGATTGAGCTCACGGCTCCCGAGGACTCCGGCCTCCGACCCTGACTTGACTCGACCTATTGACTGTCTGACAGTACTGACTGCTTTAACCAAAGCGCCGGCACATTCGGCGAGTTCTAGCTAGCTTAACGTTAAATAGTCCATAAGTGGTTATTATTAGTTCCCGCGTATCGCGAGGCCCCAAAACGACCCCGTCTGGGCGTTTTGAACAAGGATAATGAATAATTGTCACATAAATACATACCTATAAAAGTCGATAAGGTCTGGCACTCAGCACAGCTCTGAAAAAGTTCCACAGAGTTATGAGGATGCGTACGATTAATGCGAATGCCTTGCCGTCTTGAAATGCTTTTAGCTCTTCTTGCTCCTTCGGAAGCATTGACGAGTCATATTAACGTGGGTATGAGAGTTTCTCACAATTTATTGCGCTTACTTAAAGTAGATGCTATAATAAGAGTCACTATGTACCTAGTAAGCTTATTGTAGATTTTTTAATAGTACATTACGTACCTAGGGCGGTGAATTCGTGAATGGTCCAGATCGCAGGTGTTGCATAAATATGCGATCTGGGGCTTTACGAATTACCGCCCGTGGTAAGTACACAATTTTACGTCTTTATCTGACCACAATGCGAGTTTTACCGTACGCGCAGCGTGCAGTAAAACTCGCATTATGGCCAGGTGTGACGTAAACATTATTGTAGACACTACATTAGAATGTTATTAGATGTAGATAAAAAAAATGACGCCTGACGCCGGTCTGCGACCTGTTAGTTTCAATGGCGGGGAAGGACAAATAGCTTTTATCCAAGAAATCATCACCTGAGGGGGTGAAATGGGGGGTGAAAATTAGTATGGAGCTACCATGTAACCGAGTTCCACGCGGACGGAGTCGCGGGCAGAATCTAGTATGTATTATATTAGCTGTGCAATTTGTACAAGCATACTTTATTTATAAAGCGACCTCAATTTGAAACCGTTTAAAATCAAAGTGAAACTTTCCACGGTAAATATTTTATGAGCCGTTAAATGGCGACAAACATGAGCTATATATGTATTCATTTTCCCCCTTATCACAAAGGAATAAGGTGTAAAAATGTTAACATATCTTTCACGCCGACCTTACAATCAGCCTATGCGTCATTGGAATAGCCAAAACCGCACGTAGAACCTCTCAAACGGAATTGGACTGTAACTCTCAAAGATGTTGGTTCATTTTGCATTTGGGAAGTGAAATTGCTTTGAAGAAGTGCCGTCAGAGCTCTTGTCGTTTAACTTTGAACTTTATGTGCTGGACTGTTTAGTTCGTAATGATTTGTTGTTTGTTGTTGAAGAAGTGTTTGTGAGACGGGGCAAGTTTGATGGGGCTCACATGTCGCGGTGGAGGCAGCTGAGTCTAATCGACTGGCAGCGAAGTGGGTAAGTTGCCAGCGCAACATAGTCCCTATACAATAAATGTTACATTAATTTGTGTGTAGATTATAATTGTGACTTAACACCATCTAATCATTTGTGTACTGTTGTTAATTCGCGCCAGTTTTTAATGAATACAATTTATTAACTTTACAGCTTACGCCATGACGTTGATAAAGTTGAGTTAGGTTTAGTTTACTGGCTCGAAACGCGTAATATCAGATAGCGATCTGTTACTGAGTCATGTTAACTCTTTTTCATAAACATTCCTAATAATCAACGCCATAGGTTTAGGTGTGGGGGCGTAGAATACATAATAGTACTTACTACGTACAGAAGGTTCAAATTCAAACATCGTGAGAAAACCGGTCTAATCCCAATAAGGTATAGTTTTCCGTCGGATTTGGAAGGTCGGATGGCAGTCGTTTTCGTAAAACTCATGCCTATGCCGAATCTTGGGATTAGGTATCAAAGCGGACCCCTGGCTCATTTTGGGCACAACCGGGAATAACGCTAGGATGATAACTACGTACAGAAGGTTCTCTGTTAACAAATCCTCTGTTTAGGTATGCCGAACGAGCCTAAACCTGGCCACCCCTTTCTTAATCCCCCTCTGTGCAGAATGCTGAATATAGCTTGTTCTTGTTTATTAACCCCTAAAACATTTTTACGGTATTATGAAAATCCGGTATATACTTGGAAAGCCCAGCTTACTCGCGAGTTAATTAAAATATTTACTTGTTCCATTCGCTGGAGATTAGCGCCTTAAGCTTTGAGACGGCGTTAAACGTGTTAAGATATAAACAATGTTTCAACCGTATAGCCGTTTCGTTCATAGGAAGTTACTTTGTAAAGTATTATAAAATTTAATGTTATTATAGTCTGACCTGCCAAGCAGGTCGGTAGCATTGTAAAAAAAATAGTTTTTGGCAGCAACGTACAGTTTTTTTTTTTAAATTTAAATTTGGCATTTTCAGTAAAAACCCGCGCGTCATAAGTCCAACTTATATTTTTGAACGTCTACCCGCCGAAATACGAATGGAAACATCGGAAGCAACATTCAAGCGTCGATTAAGAAACTTTCTATTGGAAAATTTTATAATTAAGGGATTTTTTTATATAAACGCATCATTCTGATTTATTGTTTTAGATATTATCAAATTGTTGTTACCATATCTAATGACGATTCTTTAAGGTGAACTTTATAAATTTAAATTATGGAAGTAAGATTTTAATACACAAACACACTAATATCTCCAAATGATAGAAAACCACACGGACGAAATCACGGGCGCAATTTAGTGACTACAAATGCTCACAATAATTACAACACAAATATTCTTAAGGGGGTGCATTGTAAATTATCGCATGCTTTGAAACGCCGTTCTGTCTAGATTAAGAAACAATAAGGTTTGATTTTCAGGTATATGATTCAGGTAAGTAGATGAATCAGATAAACAATCATAAAGGTCAAGACCTTAATTATTGTTTATCTGATTTAATCGATACATGATTGCCTAAATTTCCTCGATAGAAAGAAATTCCAAAGTTGGGTCTTTATTTTCCTTTTTTTACTCAGCCTACTCACACAATACATTATTTTACGACACAATCAAGTTAATGCTATAGTATTTTATCTCATCCAAAATCTCACTTCATGAAATATAAATAAAACTTCACTAAGTTAGGTATTAATCGAAATTTGTCCAAAAAAGCTATTCCCGAAGAGTGTTGCATCCCTTTTTCTCGTGAACGGAAGGCATAAGCGTGTCTCTGTCAAGAGGGCGTGGTCTACTCGAATCAAGGCATCCCTTTAATAGTTGCACACCACTTTACAATGTAGCAAATGATAGAATAAGAGCAATTCGAAACCAAAGTACCCTTTTAAAGGTAATTATTATTATTATAAAATATAAGAAACATTAACAATCAAATGTATAGCTAATATTATCAAACAATGTCCATAGTCAATGGTTCATACACATTCACCAGTAGAAAAATGACGCCCTTACAAGGTTACTTCTGATTGACTAGCGGCTGCGAACTTACAAAACGTAATGGCGCTAGGTAACAAAATATTTTTTTTGAAAATGTGTTACTAAGTTACTAAGCGATTAAAAAGAAACGGAAATTATATAGGGAGGCAGCAGTGGAGGACATAAATTATAATTCGATGGCGAATGAATAAAGTTTAATTAAAATATAAGAATTACAATTCTAAACACGATCGATTTCGCGTTGTCCTAAGACCCGATGTTAGGTATCAAAAAGGCGAGGGGCGACCGTGCGCTTCCGTTTTATTAAAGCGATCAGGACGATTGCCCAATATCGATGATGCGGCGCGGCGGAGACAAAGTAATGAAGTGACGTAGGCGCATACGCTGCGGACGCGGTGCTGATGACGTATCTCTGTGACGTATGATGACGATGTACCGATGACGTAGCCAAGCGATAGTGCTATATGTGAGGTGCATACCTAACACGGACGACACTTACCGATGATACGATATCCTAAGTTTTTTTTTTCACTTTCGTATCATAATTTTTAGAGCCTTTTACTGCGCAACTGGGCATTTTGAGACAGTCGGCTCTGACACACTCTGACAGCTGACCGGTACGGCGTCCTGCCACCGACTAAGGCACGGTGATCCTAAATTGACAGTTTGGGACCAGCGCATTGGACGAATTACTCGTGCGTGTTGGGCCTATCTTTACGAAGCAATATATATATCTATGGTTAAATTAAAATAAAAATGGCAACACATGAATGGAGCGGCCTCAGCATGTCATTATCAAAGTCCCAAAGGAAATAAAGATAAAACGAAACGGGATCAAATTATTTCACCCCATAAAACCAATAAACCATCATCTAAATGAACCGTTAAATGTAGGATACAAGCAATCGCACTGATATCAGACGCATAGGCCGTTATTAGATTACGTCTCCTTTACTCTATACCAATTAGTAAAGGATAGATGCTCCGGTTTCCCCGATATAGGGGGCACGCTCCGGTACCAGATCCCCCTCACCGCATTATGCCCCCATTAATGGGGTAATTTTTACGCTTAACGTCACTTCGCATGTTTGCACCGAGCACGTTAAAGTATTAAAAACAGCTTTCATCTCGTAATTACGTTTTTAAAACCTTTTTCAGTAGATTGTTTCGCCCCGGAAAGGCGTATGTGAGTTTGAAACCCACGTGAATATGATCTTTATTGTTTCACTGGCCAGACTATTCTTTGTCCCCGGATATTAAAGTGACAGTGCAAAAGTTTGTGCTTTATAGCCCTCTTGGATGCCTTAGGTGGGTATAAACGATTTTAAATATTTTATTTCGTTACGATTATGCGACAAAACGCCGCATATTGTGGAAAGTTTTGATGGATCACGGGATTAGTTTGTCTGAAGCGTGACCTGGTTTTGTGTTGGTTAGACATTTCACATAGATCAATGTGTTTAACATAGATTAATGCCGTGCCGTATTCGCAGATGCCGTGATTTTACGACTAGAAGAAAGCGCCTATAAACAGAGCGCCTGCTAGGCGGGTTTTTAGTTGTTTGCAGTAAATGTATTCTTTACTGAATATATGCGTCATGGCAATGCATATTACCGTCGCTACTTTCATCGCGAACACTATAATTCGTAATTAATTGCAAGCGCACTTCGATACCATATTCGTCCACGAAATGTCATACCGAATTGTTCTCCTGACTTAGAAATGAATGACCTTTGAATGTTTGATGTGGTCGCTGAATCATAATTATAGGAAAAAACAAAACCTAGCTACATTTTTGCAAACATAAACGTCTTTGGACCGATCATGGTCAAAATAATTTTGGTTAAAAGTATTTAACAAACACTGTGTTCATGTGACCTTTTCATATTTTTCAATGACACGGATTGAAATTTAGAGGGGGCAAAATTTTGGTTACTTTCGGAGCGATTATATAATAATATATTCAATTAATTTAAAAAAAACACATATTTATTATCAAAGACTTATCGTTCGATGGGCCACTTTATTACCTATATTATTCTCTGTTTTCCGTATTACTTCTGTTTTGTCGCTATTAAGGTAACTAATACTCTTTATCGGCTATTTGTTGACGCTCCAGAAATTAAAATCATAATCCCCAGCACTGTGACAGCAATAAATATGCCAATTTCTCATTTCTTACCTAGTTCTTGTTTTTAATGTGTACTGTAAATATAAATATTTTATTGAAGCTGCATCTGGGTGGTGTGAACATGTATTATCTCACTTTGTATTAATGTTTATTTCTCTTTCGCCTGTCCCAATCCCAATACTGTAGGTAGTTTATTTATTACATTTGTATGACGTTTCCGTGAGTCACCGACGGTGCTGACTGAAAATCAGCGCTGCAGGTGTCTGACACCTCAGCATAATGCTGAGCCCGTATCCGGTTCACTGCCGCAGAGACACACTTGTTTCATGTTTTATCTGTTTTTTGTTCATTTTTTTTTCACGTGTGTCCTGTGTGTTTGTCAATAAATGTATCTTTCTTTCTTCTTTCTTATCACACAAGAGTATTTTATATTTTACCGTATTTTATTGTACAAATTCTTAAGTCCATCAATTCGAACCTATGAAAATACTGAGGTATTCCGTTATTAGTGCAAGAAAATATTCCTTTCATAATGCCCATGATAATAAAATTCATATATTATGATACAACAACCGAAACAACACGGTCTTCACCCTATCCCTTTTATGTATCTTTATATACTATTATCCATTAGGGAAAACAGCACGGTTTGAAAGGACAAAGAAAACCTTTTTACCGATAACATAAGTATATAGTGGAGTATTTTAGTTTGATCGTCCATCAAAAAGTTACTTACTAACAGTCGTCTCTTTCGATGTTTCTATGTTCCTCCTATTTCTAGAGATCCGGGATGCGGGGTCGTTCAGACCCTTTTTGCATTCCACATTAGTACATACTAATGTGTTTCGAGCAGCCCCTTACTCGCGCGCTGAACTAAGGTATCAGAACCTAGGACCATATACCAGTAATAATAGCAAAAAACACCGGTATTCTTCTCGCTCATCCATACTTTCATACTAATATTATAAATGCGAGTGTATCTGTCTGTCTGTATGTCTGCCTGTTACCTCTTCACGCTAAAATCGCTGAACCGATTTAGATGAAATTTGGTATAGAGATAGTTTGAGTTCCAGGACAGTTTTTATCCCAGGAATCATCCCCTAAGGGGGTAAAATGGGGGGTAAAAGTTTGTATGGAGCTACGATATAAAAGAGTTCCACGCGGCAACTAGCTTCTGCTCGCGACTCCGTGCGAGCAGAAGCTAGTTATTTGATATTTTTGTATTCTAATTACCGACTAAGTAATCCCATAAAAAACATTCCATGTAAAAAAGAGGCCAAGTCTCGCAACTCTTCCGCCGTAAAAAGTTGTGAGATATTTCGTAGTACCAAGTCTCAGGTATTCTTATTATTCTTTATTTGCTAGCTACAGCGAACGAAAAAACCATAGAAGTCTAAGTAGCGCCGCAAAATGGCCCCACAGTATGGGTGCCATTGCCATTACGCGGGGTTGGGAGCGGGGTGTCAAAACGATGCCAGGCAGCCGTTTAGTTAGAACATGCACATACCGGTTTTAAGCACGTGTTTGGGTAGAAATTTGTAAGGAGCTTGCATTCTATTTTTTTCGTTCGCTGGCTAGCTAAATAAAACTCTGCAACTTGGCAATCACACAACTTTACTGCATTTATGGATTTTTGCATACCTAAAACTATGTAGTATTGTGTGTGAAATTGCAATTTTTTTTGTCTTTATTTATTTATACACTAAACACTAATTGTATTCTAAATTTGAAGCTTCTATATCTGCTAGAAGTGCCTTAGACTTGATGATCGGTGAGTCAGTCAGTGAGTGACAAAATTAAGAAACTTTGACTAGTTATAATTCTTAAACTAGTGGTTCAAATTGGATGAAGTTTGAAATATATCGTGGTTATACAATGCGTGCTTGGTTACTGAAAATTCAGGCTTCTAGTTTTATCCACAACGAAGTTATAGGGGGGTCGAACATGGCCTGAACTGCTTCGAGAAAAGGATGGTACGGCCGTGCCGCTCGCTGTTTTGCTCGACTTGGCGGGGGCACTGCCGTGCTCCCAGATCGTATATATTTTGATTTTTCTAAATATAATTTAGGAATACGAAAAATATCGCGGACTTTTTACTTAATTTTTCATGAACACCTGCAAACAGAACGAATTCGCTTAACATCATATTTATGTCCTACTGCTGATGGAAACAGGCCTCTCATGAATTAACATATTGAGATTAGATTTTTAAAGACGAAGACTATACGTTCCTCTGTATCCGTTGCATAATTTAATAGGTATTGTCTTTAACCCGTTTCTAAAAAATGCCAAACCGCTTGTGAGATACCTAAAGATGAACCACCAGATATTGAACTGAAGAATATGGAACTATACTGCCTCCAGCATCCTCGGTACAATGCCTCGAGGGCATTTTTTAGATTTCATTTAGTTAATGTTAGTTATCATCTTGCTTTAGAGAATAAATGAATATTCATAACCATACTTAAGAATATGTAATATAATATATTGAACTGTAAATACAGACTGCACTCGCCTTTGCTAATAGTTCACGAACATTCTCTAGCCAAGGAAAGTTCCGTTGAGCAACTTCCTCGCTAATTGAAATTCGCGGTCAAATAATAAACTTAATTTTATTAACGACAGTGCACTTCTTCAGTAGAAACAAAAGGAACATGTCTAAAAATTGGCTGTTTCAGAGAAAAAACCTTATAGTTATAGGACTTCTTGCTTCGCCTTTTATGTCCGTAATTCGTTCCTCTCGCACTGTTCACATGCTTTTTTAGGGTTCCGTAGTCAACAACCCTTATAGTTTCGCCATGTCCGTCTATCCGTCCGTCCGTCCTCGGCTTAGCTCAGTAACCATTACTACCAGAAAACTGTAATTCGGCATGGGTATATAAATCAATCCCCTTTTTTTATCAAGGAGGACTTTAGATATTTATTCAAAGCAGGTAATGGCAAATCAAGTGCTTCAAAAGGTAATTTATTGTATAATAGTATGCATTGACCCATAAAGGGTTTTTATACTTTACGCACGCAAAATGTATTAATTGCGAGATATTGGGCTTTAAAGCTCTAATTTGTGTTGTGTGAAAAAAACAAAGAAGTACAGTATGTCATAATTACAATGCCCGTCTAGGCATAACCTTGGAGAGGTTTGTGTGCCATTGGGGAGTTGTTAATGTTCTATGGATGTAATTTATTGACCCTAAGTCCTATTGCCAAAGTCATGATGTTAATAAAAAAGGCAATTTATTCTAGTGATTCCAATGGAGATAAGTACACACCCTACATTAAAAAACTTAGTTCCCAACTATCGATAAAAAGCATTAACGAATTCAAATAACCCCTTTTACACTTGTTTGGGCCGACGACGGCACTCAAACGCTCCATACATTACGCGAAGAAGGCTTTTAAAATTAAAGTTCCATGAAATCCATTTCAATCCAGAACAGATTCAAAGTTCGACTTTCCATTTTCCGTGTCAAGAGTTAGTCGGGTACAGAGCGCCTAGGTTACCTATTTTCAATAGGAAGAGTGGCTTTTACCGATATCTCAGAAACTAGGTCGACATTTAGCCTGGTCTTTGATTGTACGTTAGGACGAGTATGAATGTAATTTAATCTGTGAACAGTTCGAGTTAAGTTAGATGCAGATTTCACACGGGGGCAGAACAGTAAGGAAGAACAGTGGGCAGCACAGTACTGCTACTGTTTGAACGAACACAACAGTACTCAGATTGTATATTTATTCCGCTCGGTGCCTCACACTGCACCATCACGCCACACCACACCACGCTGCAGCGGGACGCGGCGGCAGTTTGATGGAGGGCTTAAGGGGGATATGTATTTTAACTAAAGTCATTTAAATTAACTTAATTGAATTAAAACTAAGTTATCTAAAAAAGACCATCAAAGCATTGTACCGAGGATGCCCGCGGCATTTGCTGGTGGGAATCCAGTCAGGTGCAATCAGGATGCAATGTTTTTTAACAAAATTAAAATCATCATCATCGGCCTTTAGCATCTATAAAATATGATTTAAGCAGCATCCATTCAAGTGCGGCACTTACGTACGTGGCTTGTCAGCCCAATACGAGAGCGACAGTGACGCTCGCAGATATGACATGTAAATGTCATACACAGTGCCGTTGGAGGGGCAGCAGCGCGCTGGTGTCTCAATGCTCGTTTTTAGGACAACAGGTCAAACCAGGCGATATCGTGTAGTGTCACGCCTTCATAAAGTATCTTACTCCAAAGGTCTCGGTCCTGAGACTGCTTTTCCCAATCCACGGGGTCGATCTTGAAAGACCGTCTGTCACGGTTTGCGCTGTCCTTAAAAATTAAAATATATTTATCGATAAGTACTTAAATAAATATTAATTTTGTAGATGAGGTAGGTACCTATACCTAAAATTTGGTCATGGGGTAAATATACCGAAATATGAACTTATTGTGGTTATTTGTTGCTAATCAAAAATAATATACATCAAACTTTGTTTTTTTTTGTCTGTAGAAAATATTTCTGACCATCGAATTTTGGCTTCCGGCAACGTAAAAGCTACGTAGTCAGGATACATAAATCAGAACAAAAATATCTAGTTCAAGAAATTTCCTTAAAAAAATCTTACCTTTGAGCAATGCATCTTGCCAAAGTTATCTTTGCTAACTCTATTGTACTGCTTTTTTATTAGATGGCAGCAAATACATCACCAATTGTGACCAACCAAACTCATATCCCGTCCAGGTCGTGCCCAAAGACATGAGTACATATCTGATCAGACTCGTGTCTCTACAACTTTCACGACACAGCGACACTATCTCGGTTCCTTTTAACTTTTTTAAATAAGAACAATACCCTTCAAACGTCTATGGCGGATAACGATACCTCGGCGTATCAAAAGAGGACCTATTGTACGTCGGAACGGGGTTGCCATGCTTAAGGATATCGTGTTGCTGTATTAATAGTATGATCCAGTAACGGTGTGGACGGGAATGAGCAATACAGATATTCACGTGCCGCGGTTAATTTAATACTCTTTATAGTCAGCTCAGGTAAAATAGCTTAGTTAACTTGGACCATTCAGTCATAACAACTCTAAATCTCTTAACTTAAATTAAATTGGGGCAACCAGTGTTTTATTTTTTTTTATTTTTTTTTATGATAAAGGAGGCAAACGAGCAGTCGAATCACCTGATGGTAAGCGATAATCGACGCCCATGGACACTTACAATACCAGAAGAGTTGTAGGTGCGTTGCCGGCCTTTAAGATGGGAGTACGCTCTTATGTTTTTATTTCTATATCTTTTGTTTTTAAGTCAATTTTCTGCTCATATGAAATGTAAAAATGTAAATGTAGTACACTTATGATCTATTTTGAATGCTTAAGCCTATTGTTATCTTGTATTTTAGTGTAGTTTATATGTAATTAATTTTGTCTGTTTAGTGTGCGTCATAAATGAATAAAATAAAAGTACAACACATACATCATTTTAAATAACCTTAAAACAACTTTGAAACACTCGGAAAATATCAATCTTCAAGGTTTTCTACATATGTCAAGGTGTTTTATTTATTTAACTTAATTGGACACATGAAACAAGAACAAAGGGTGGATTTGTTGCCACGAGGAATTCAATACTAGTCAACCATAGCGTTAGACAGAAGCTACATAATGGTGGGTGCAGCAAGGACAAAAACCACAAATATCAAAAAAAATACCCAGTTTTACCATATGATTGACAATTATAATACCCTAAACTAAAAACGACCATATAGGCCGCCTTTACCCATACGTCATATAATACTTAACTTAGTAATTCTAAAAATGAGAGAAGGTTAGGCTAGGTATAATATCAACCCCCCCGAGGGTGCCCGCCTTGTTGGGGCGGGGGGGCTTAGTAACCGTGGACTGGTCACCCACGGTGAAGCTAAGAGGCACCCAGGGCCGGCCTGTTTGGGCCGCCGGCTGGCCCGAGGAGGGCGCATCCTTAGCGGGCTTAGCGAAGCCCGCTAAGGATGCGTAGGGGAGGGGCCGTAGAAGAAGAGGAGTACCGGTATTGCGGTTCGCCGTTCTCCCTATCTTCTGCGGCCGAGGCGGGATCGCAGGGGGAGAGGCGTGTTGGTATTACGGTGCGCCACTCTCCCTACCCCCTGCGAACTTGGCGGGGCCGTTCCGCCGAAACGGCATTGGTGGGACCGCAGTGGAGGAGGAATGCCGGTATTACGGTGCGCCGCTTTCCCTATCCTCTGCGGCCGAGACGTGGTCGGTGGCGGAACCACAGACCTGATCCGCCACCGGGTGCTGGACTTTTCCGCACCCACGATCTCCTCGTAGCGGACTCAGGGGGGATCCGCTACTGTACAGGTGGAGATCGAGCAGGCAGGCACGTCCAAACATCTGGCGCGCCTTACGTGGAGGGCCTCAGGGCATCCGCGAGGAGCCGCTTGTGGGCGGCTGCCGCCGGCGGGGTCGCGGATGTGTGCGCAAGCGTTCCCGTAACCTCGCCACATGGCGGCGTGGCGGCAAGTGGGGGGTTTTTAGTGGCTACACCGTGGGTCCCATAAGCTCATACGGGAGTCCCACATAACCACTCGGGTCACCCCCTGCGCCCGGGTGGTATGCGTAATGCATTTTACACCCTAAACAAAAAAAAAAAGGTATGATATCAACCATCGAAACTTTAAAGAACTCATCTCGATTTTGTATTTTATCACAAACACTAAATGCTTTTGCGTACATAAAATCGCAAATGTACTTAGCGTACACGGAAAAAAAAACTTAGCTGTGGTAACTAAAATTTAGTTGTTGTAGCTAAATTCCTTCCAAACTATACGGACAACTAAGTTTTTAGCTACCGTAGCAAAGTGTTTTTAGCTACCAAAACTTAGCTGTTATAGCAAATATTTTTAGCTGAAATCACTCCGAAAAATAGAAAACTTAGCTGTGGCAGCTAATTATATTAGCTAAATTTAGCTGGGGCTGCTAACGATATTAGCTATATTTAGCAGGGACAGCTAATTATTTTAGCTAAATTTAGCTGTGGCTGCTAACTATATTAGCAGTGGCAGCTTATTTTATTACCTATATTTAGACGTAACTGCAGAAGAAATTAGCCGCAGCTGCTTATTACTTTTGCTGCGACAGCTAAAATAATTTTTAGCCATAGAAAATAGTGTTAGCTGTAGCAACTAAGTCAGTTTGATGCTCTGTCGAATTAGTTTAGCGGCATTTGCCAATGAACTTAGCTGTAGCTGTGAATCGGATTTGTGACTGTAACTAAGAAATTTAGTTGCGAGGTGTAATCGCTTTAGCTGCGACAGCTAAAATAATTTGTAGCCATTGAAAATAGTGTTAGCTGTACCGACTAAGTCAGTTTGATGCTCTGTCGAATTAGTTTAGCGGCATTTGCCAATGAACTTAGCTGTAACTGTAAATCGGATTTGTGACTGTAACTAAGAAATTTAGTTGCGGGGTGTAATCGCTTTAGCTGCGACAGCTAAAATAATTTGTAGCCATCGAAAATAGTGTTAACTGTAACAACTAAGTCCGTTTGATGCTCTGTCGAATTAACTTAGTGGCATTTTACAATGATCTTAGCTGTAGCTGTAAATTGGATTTGTGACTGTAACTAAGACTTTTAGTTGCGGGGTGTAATCGTTTTAGCTGCGACGGCTAAAATCATTTGTAGCCATCGAAAATAGTGTTAGCTGTAGCAACTAAGTTCGTTTGATGTCGTGTCGAATTAGCTTAGCGGCATTTTACAATGATCTTAGCTGTAGCTGTGAATTGGATTTGTGACTGCAACTAAGAATTTTAGAAACGGGGTGTAATCGTTTTAGCTGCAACAGCTAAAATAATTTGTAGCCATAGAAAATAGTGTTAGCTGTAGCAACTAAGTCAGTTTGATGCTCTGTCGAATTACCTTAGCGGTAGTCGACAAAAATTTTGCTGTAGCTGCTAATTGGGTTTGTTACCTTAACAAGGGGGTTTAGTTGCGTGATGTAATTATTTTGTTGAGACGACTAAAATTATTCGTCGCATGAAAGATAGTTTTAGCTGTAGCAACTAAGTAAATTTGATACACTATCGAATTCATTTTAGCTATGGTTGTGAATTGAGTTTGTTACTTTAAGTAATCTACTTAGTTAAAATAGCAAACTCAATTCACAGCCATGCGGAATTATTTTTAGCTGTGGTTGTGAATTGAGTTAGTTACTTTAACTAATTCACGTAGTTAAAGTAACAAACTTAATTCACAGTTACAGTTAAAACTCATTCGATAGAGTTTCAAATTTACTTAGTTGCTGCAGCTAAAACTATCCTTCATGCGACAAGCCGCAGGTAAGTTTCAGCTGTGGCAAATAAGTCAATTTGATACTCTATCGTGTCGTACTGTAGTCACACTTAGTACGATGCCGCAATGATACGATTGAGTCAAGATAAACTTACTGCTACCGCTGCTACTAAAACGAACATAGTACAAATAATTTTAGTTTCCATAATTAAGTCATCACATCACACAAGTAATTTTCATGTTATGAAATAATCAAATGCAGAAATTAAATTAATAACATTATATTTATTGTGAAAGGGTCATAGTGTATCTTAGGGCACTTACTCACCGCGAGCATGCTCGTGTAATATAACAGTGTTTTACTTGTATTGGCATTGACTTACTCACCGCTGTAAAAGCTCGTATCTGAGCTGTTATATTAACAAGCGTATGCTCGCGGTGCGTATATTCCTTTAAACAAAGATCTTCAGCAAGATCAAGAACAAGTGTTACAAGTCTTAAAAAGACTTTCGTTTTCGGATCGCCAAACATAGGATCTTACCTCAACCGTAAGATGTCGTATCTATCGCATATCCGATGTTTGGCGACTTGCACTGTATAAATACTTACTCACTAAAAAAACAAATACAGTAAGGTGGCGTAAGTGGAACACATGGAGGAACTGAAACACACCACCATAAAAAGTAAAGTATTAGAGATATATACATATGTGTTGGAGCATTGAAATTAGTTTGTCATTCCTGTTTTATCGTCACACTGCCTCAGAGTAAATCTCGAATAGTTTACTGTTTATGGTGGTGTTTCACATTCTACATGCGTTCGACTTACTCCACCGTACTATACTTTACAAATATTAAGAGATTTAATCCCAGATCAGCAACCATTAAGGGTAGGAATTTACTTGCTAATTACAGCTTTTCTGAATGTCATGTCTCGGTTCTTGTTTAACAATTTCGTCAGCCAGCTTCTGCCTGTAATAGTCTGTTAGTCTATTTTCCGTTTTGTAGTAAGACACAATCATTTTGCCATCCGGTCCCTTTAATAGGTCTCCAAGTGTCTGAAAAAAATTTAAGCATTACATTACATTGTTGTCCAACAAACGAAAAACTTTGAACTGTAATAAGAGTTGATAATCTTAGAACACCGTACCGATTTCACTAGCAAACAAAAACCACACATTTAATGTAGTTCTCCCAATTAGGAGCTATGATGCCACACACAGACAGACCGACGGCAGACAGACTGATGGCAATCGTATGTCTGTTTTACGTTGAGTTGGGGCTTTAAAAAATAAGAAACGTGTAACTTTGACATACTTACTTGAAAAATTGGTGGCGGCTGAGGAGGTTGACGCCATACTGTTTTCATCAGAATCACATGACATTTTTCTCCTCTTTGCTTGTGTTACCTATTAAAAAAAAACTCATTAGCAGTATATGTTGAAATTGCTACAAACTAAGTGACTGCGTATATATTGTTTTCGTTCACTGTATATATTCTTTATAGATTGCCAAAGACATTTTGAGGAATCTTAAAGCTTATAGCCCAATGGCCACATATTACATAAATTGCATTTCAAATACCAAGTCAACTTGAATGACAATAAGTTTCAAAAGTGCTAATCATTCAATTTCCTCGACCATACATTAATTAGTGCTATTGAGAATACTAGGAGGAAGAAAAGACTGTTTATATGCAAACGTAAAGAATTTTTTACCTGGATTTCAAGACTTTTAATTTTTTCCATGAATGACATCAAGAGATTTAATCCCAGATCAGCAACCATTAAGGGTAGGAATTTACTTGGTAATTACAGCTTTTCTGAATGTCATGTCTCGGTTCTTGTTTAACAATTTCGTCAGCCAGCTTCTGCCTGAAATAGTCTGTTAGTCTATTTTCCGTTTTGTAGTAAGACACAATCATTTTGCCATCCGGTCCCTTTAATAGGTCTCCAAGTGTCTGAAAAAATTTTAAGCATTACATTACATTGTTGTCCAACAAACGAAAAACTTTGAACTGTAATAAGAGTTGATAATCTTAGAACACCGTACCGATTTCACTAGCAAACAAAAACCACACATTTAATGTAGTTCTCCCAATTAGGAGCTATGATGCCACAAACAGACAGCCCGACGGCAGACAGACTGATGGCAATCGTATGTCTGTTTTACGTTGAGTTGGGGATTTAAAAAATAAGAAACGTGTTACTTTGACATACTTACTTGAAAAATTGGTGGCGGCTGAGGAGGTTGACGCCATACTGTTTTCATCAGAATCACATGACATTTTTCTCCTCTTTGCTTGTGTTACCTATTTAAAAAAAACTCATTAGCAGTATATGTTGAAATTGTTACAAACTAAGTGACTGAGTATATATCGTTTTCGTTCACTGTATATATTCTTTATAGATTGCCAAAGAAATTTTGAGGAATCTTAAATCTTATAGCCCAATGGCCACATATTACATAAATTGCATTTCAAATACCAAGTCAACTTGAATGACAATAAGTTTCAAAAGTGCTAATCATTCAATTTCCTCGACCATACATTAATTAGTGCTATTGAGAATACTAGGAGGAAGAAAAGACTGTTTATACGCAAACGAAAAGAATTTTTTACCTGGATTTCAAGACTTAATTTTTTCCATGAATGACATCCTCTCCCCAACTTTGGGAAGAGTTTTTCCATTGAATATTCGGTCATCACTTTTAAATGAGACACTTCAATCCCTTCATCTAAAAAAAAAACTGAATTAGTTTCTAATAATGATAATACATATATAATACCTAAGTGATGTAAAACTGCGTACGAACTCCAGAGGCGGTCTTTTGCCCGTATACTCAAAGGCGCCTCAGTGTGCGTGCCTCGCGTAATTTGGACGTGTATCCAAGCTTGCCGAGGGCAGAGCGACACGTTCTCGCGTTCGGCGGGTAGGCGCGTATGAATTTAAGCAAGTGGATGAGCCGTGCATGTGTAATCGAGTTATTTCGTACATTTATTAAATAATTCGGTGAAATATGATAAACGCAGCCGCGGCTCTCATCGTGCCCGACGCCTGCATTTTGAACAACGCACAATGTCGGCTCGCCGCGTGCCTCACTCGCGCATGTTTATATGCAACAATTTGGTTCACGAGCAACGCGCCGCGCGGGGCGAGCATGCCTCAGGGCCTGTATTCACTTTGATTATGCTGGTCCCACTGCTGGAGACAGGCCTCCTTACATTAGAAGAGAAGGCACGGGCATTAGTCCCCACGCTGCATGGTCCAATGTAGATTGGGGACTTCACACGTTACACAATTGAATTTCTTCGCAGATGTATGCATATTTTCCATCACCGAAAAGCTAACCGATATTCCGTACATACCCAAAAATTAGACACAATACAGCAAAAAACTGGGCCAAATTTAGTTCGGTTTTCATACATTTCTCTACGATTTTGGGCCAAGGCTAGAAGCCTTTAGATTAGACGTGTCTTACACCTGACTTGCTGCTGCCAATGCCGGCATAGAATAGAATATACATGAAAAACGTGCATTATGCTAGTTACTCACCTTTAAATCTATCAATTATTTTTTCGCCCCAGCCACGTAATAGTTGGCAAATGTCCTCCATTGTATTCACTATTTCCATAGATATATATATATTACTTCGACTATTTCACTTTACTTACACTGCTAAGCGAAGCCCTGATTACTTGCACCACAAGTAAAGAACTCGACGGCGGGTACGATACGAGTCGAAACGAAAGAATGATGATGCAATAATAATCCAGATATAATCCTCCCTCGTTGCTTGTTGTCACGTGACGTGCGTGAGTGCGCCAGTGTTGCCAGCGCGGTTTTTTAAATCGCCGTGTGTGGTAAGCGAAATTGTTGTGTTTGTTTGGAAAATGGCATGTCGGCTGCCGTGCCAAAGAAATCCAATAAAAAATATATGATGTACTAATTTAGGATAAGGATTAGAAAGAAAGAAGAAGAAGAAAGAAGAGCTTTTACCAGGTTTTTGTATCTTTGTGACTTATAAACTAGGCAATTTGTAAATATGCTACTAATAGGGGTGTAGAAAGTAAATAAAAGTCTCAGGCATTCTTATTAATCTGTATTTGCTTGCTAAGTAAAATTCTGCAACTTGGTAATAACACAACTTACTGAATTTTTGTGTGATTTTTATTATTATTATTTATTTATTAATTAAGAAAGAAACAATATACAACATAAACATGTACATGAGCATGAATATTTGTTTCTGAGTCTTGGATGTTTTCTATGTATTTAAGTATTTATATCTATTAAATATATCGTCGTCTAGTACCCGTAACACAAGCCTTATTGAGCTTACAATGGGGCTAGTGCGATTTGTGTAAGATTGTCCCCTTATATTTATTTATCTATTTATTATTTATTTATTTTTGCGATGATTGCTTTTACGAAAACAAACAATAGCTCATTTTATGGTCATTAATTGCGCTTTTAAATGATATTAATCTTGTTACGGTAATAGTTATTTGTGCAACAAGAGAGCAAAGTTGTTTTTTGCTGCGAGTGCTGATGTTGAGTCCCGAGCTAGCGAAAGATTCTATAATTGAATCACGAGCGTAGCGAGTGATTCAAAATTAGAATCTTGAGCGTAGCGAGGGATTCAATTGCACGAGATGCAAATAATTTTGCTCTCGTGTGACACATACAACTTTTCACCTCAGAAGTGAGAACATTTCAAAAGGTTAAACAAATATAACATACAGGAAATTAAACCACTTTTATTTATACTTATTAAGTTAAATCAAGTTATCAAGTTAAACAATACTTATAATCAAATCAAACATTAAAAGTTAAATGTACAGTTATTACAGTTCTGTAAATTAAGAGTTACAGTTTTGTTCGGAACCGTGATTGTTGTGTTCGCGACTTGAGTTCGAGTAGTGGAAGTTTGCGTTTCATTGCATGTGGGCTGTTGTGATGGTAAAATAGTAAAAGTAGGAGACTCAGGGCGGATTTCACTATTTAGGTCTCTGGAAGTACCCGGACGTGACCAAGGGTCTGAGGGCTGGTTAAAATTTATAGTTTCTACAATACGTTTACTAATTTTCGATTTATTCTCTATAGAATCCTCGATATATCCTTCAGCCACCGTGTTTGACCGCCATCCGCCGTGGCGTTTTAACGTGGTAAGGTCAGCCCCTGAATCTGCCAAAAGCGTGGCCGATGTTCGCCTGAAGCAGTGACCGGTGTAAAGCTGTGGTTCTTGCAGCTTCAAATAAGTGGCTATTTCTCGTGGGGTCCCGCCTATTTTGTTGACTCCCATAGGCTGCCTTGAACACTTGTCATTACGGAACTGCAAGAAAAATCGGTCTGTGTTCGTATTGGGCGGGCGTAATGTTTTGTACTTCTCGACAACATGTACATATTCCCCACGTATAACAAACGACCTGTCCGTGTTTGTCTTGGTATTCGGCAAGTTTATTAACATCAATTGGTTTGAATGCTCCTCTATGGCATTAACGGTAAGATTCAAGAGTTCGTTTGTACGGCATGCTCCGTTAATTCCAATAATGAGGATGACCTGCAATCACAATATTATAATATATCATTAATTCAAACTTATAATAAGCAAAAGTTACTAACATAAGCATTTAGTGACTGTAGAAATTGCAATAAAATGGATCATACTTACTTTTGCAGCGAGAAAATCGCAGTCCGGAGCTTCATTAAGAAATATTTCGATGTTTGATGCCGTAAAAATTTTGGACTTTTTGGACTTGTGGCCAACTGCGCTTCTTTTCAAAAATGAAATAAGTTTTGGATAAGTTTCAATGTGCACATTATTGTTTGTTTTTATAGTTGCTTTCAACATTGAGTAAATACTCCACATTGTTGATGGTTGCCTCGTTTGCGATAGTTCTATGAAGTACGATAAAAGTACTGTTTCCGAAAAGGTGTTGGTGCCCTTTTGTTCTCTCCAATTATTAAACAAATTATAAGCTTTTAAATATTTCTCCCGCGATTTTTCCGGAAGAAAACTTAACTCAGCGTCCTTCACAGTCTTTTTCAGCTCCTCTGGAGTCAACATATTTTCGTCATCACTAGTTTCACTCATATTTTAATGATAACAAACACTCAGTATAATCACACACGCAACAGAAAATCATACGAGTAAAGAAAAGATTTGAAAAATAGAAGAGCGCAATTTTTTAAAGGGTGTGTTCCGAAACAGCTTTATTAGTATTCGTTCACAAACTTAAATATTATTAAAACTAGAATTATTAATTATCACGTGCCAGATGTCTTGTTTTATTTAAAAAATTGTGTATTCACTATTAAAACATTATATTTAATAATTTTACATTTCAAAAACCACATTCAAAACAAAAGATTTATAATTTTGGTTTATAGGTTAATTTATGAACTTTCGAACGTGACTTTGTTTACCGCTTTTTGGGGGTCTACTATGGAATTTGAATGTCGAATTACGATTCGACTTTTTCTTGTCACTCACTTTTCTCGTAACGCAATGAAAGGGACGGAACGAATGAAGTTCAAATTTTCTGAACTTGTAATAGACCCCATACGATGAAATGTCAGTGCTCGGCATCAAAATTAAAAAGCTACTTTGTCTCACGGAGTGAGCAAATTCGCATTTTGCACACTGTTTTCACGCAGCAAAATATGCTTGTTCGAGCTACTGAGGTGAAAAATAAATTATATATGAGCTATATTCGCTCAAAACGAAATATTCGAGATGTGCGATTTTTTTGAAGCCGTGTGTATTTATATGGGATTATTTATATATGTAGAAAACTGGACCGAAACTGCAAAATATTTTAGTTTTCCCTTGATTTATACACTAACCACTAATGGTATTCTAAATTTGAAGCTTCTATATCTCCTAAAAGTGCCTTAGTTTTGATGATCGGTCAGTCAGTCAGTCAGTGAGTGAGTGAGTGATTAAATAACTCACTAGTTATAATTCCTAAACTACTGGTTAGAATTTAATGAAATTGGAAATATATCGTGTTGATACAATGCCTGCTTGCTTACTGAAAATTCAGGCTTCTAGTTTTATCCACAACAAAGTTATAGGGGGGTCGAAAATGGCCTGACTTGCTTCGAGAAAAGGATAGTACGGCGTATTTTCTCGCAAAAAGGATTAAAAATGTAGTCAAATGGAGAAACAAAGCAACGCCAGAGGTTAAATAATCACAAAGTCATAAGTGTCCAAAGTTTTAAGAAGGGGTATGTTCTGTCCCTTTCCCGCAAAACGCAACTTCATATGAAACGATGTTCATTTACTATGACGCTCGCCGCTTGTGACGTCATTAACTGCGAGCGTTTTCTCTCTCTAACAAGCAATATTAAAACGGTTGTAGCTTCGCAATTCTTTGAGATATCTGAATGGGATTTTCGTCACTATGCATATTTTTTGCCTTCTTTCTTTTGGAGTAATAATAATTTTCGAGTCTACACCCGTATTATGAATACCTATTTTACCAGCAAATAATAATTTTGTAGAAATCTTAGGAATATTCTTATTTTTGTATTACCTTACACATTAACTTAGTACAGTCGGCCTCATAAGTTGCTGAACACCTAAGTACCTAGTCGTTTTCACTCGTTTGACAATTTCATATGGCAGTTTAACATGACGTTTAATGCGACACGGTACATAGGTGTTAAGAGTCCGCAGTAAGCTCGGCCGAATTTCACCTACCCATACAAACGTAGTTATGCTCTCATTTTAAAACTACGTGTTGGGTTGTAACTAAACTTAGCGTATACAATGACATGAGGTATATCTATGTCTGTAATTAGTTTATATGGTTCCAGTTTATAAAACAAATGAAATACAGGAAAAACAAGTTTTGTATGAAAAACTTAAATTCGATGTATTTTTTTTCTGTGGTATCTGAAGCTAAACTAATTACAGACATAGATATACCTCATGTCATTGTATACGCAAAGTTTCGTTACAATCCAAAACGTAATTTCAAAATGAGAGCTTAACTACGTTTGTATGGAGAATCGAGCTTACTGCGGACTCTTAAGCCCTTTGTGAGGCTGACCGTACATTGCATACGGACAAATAAGTTTTATTTTTACACGAGTACGGTGGTACGGAACCCTCGGTGCGCAAGTCGTACTGGCACTTGGCCGGTTTTTTCTAGACGAATGTAACCACACCTCATACTCATGATAAAATACATACATGTACATACACTCGAAACACATAACCCTTCTTCTTTTTTTATACAACGACGGTGGAAAACAATCTCACGGCCTGCCTGATGGTAAGCAGGTACTAAAGGACACTTGTGACTCCAGAAGAATCACCAGCGCGTTCCCGAACCTTTATTGACTTGAAGATTCGCTGTGTTGGTAGATAGAGGTATGCAGCTCCCTCACTCTCAACACAGCACATCCGAGGGAGCTCTGGCGACCTACTCACCACCAGGAAAGTTTAATTTATTATAATTATTATTTTATGTACAGGCTGTTAAATAAAATGTACCTATTACCCGTCTTTTACTGGAAAGTACTAGCGTTTATATCTGGCCACACTTGCTACGTTACTTTTCCCGCGTGAAACGCGAAAATATTCGTCGCAACAGCAAAATGCATTTTGGCTACTACAACGAATATGATATTCGTTGGCACAGCTAAAACATTCGGGCTTTTATGTGCAGGTGGGCACGTGTTGCTGTAGACATGCCTCCAAATGGTAATGGTACGTAGGGTGTAAGGAATAACAATAAAACTGTGATTTTTTTTGAATAGCTTATTATGGTCACAAAATAGTACAAAAATTTGTGATCATTTTCACATCAATTTTAGTAGTATTCAAAAATCACAATTTTATTGGTATTCCTTTACACATATTCCTCATGTTGTAAGTAATCGAAATATGACATAATAGTAGGTACATTACTGCAAAGGCCTTATGCACAAATCACGCGAGGTTTTTTCGGCTACTTTTTGGTGATTTTGTCAAGCTAGGCCCTCCACAAATCGTTACATAAAAGTGCGGCGGTTGAAAGTATCTACTCTTGTGGTAGATATTTTTTCTTAAACGCACAGAGAGCGGCGCGGCGCGGTGCGGCGCGGAGGCGGCTTTGCGGTAAAGCGAATGCGGTCCGGAGGACGTCGCCCAAAATCCCGCCCGGTATTCGTGCGGGATAGCGGCGCGGAGGTGGCGTGTGTGACATAACAAGCGGTAATCGACAGTTGACAGATTCGGAAAGATCAAAACTGTTATTCTCAGATTCAGATAGCGATGACGAGATTTTGCTCTTACTTGCCTTATGGCAAAACAAAAAGGAGAAATCTAAACGGACATCCGGGTCCATGAAATAAATAAAAAAGAGGAATATTTGGAGAGGTTCATCATTTATGCCAAGAGCTGACTTCGTATGAAGATCTTTTTTACACTCATTTTCACATGAGTAAAAACAGTTTTGAAGAATTACACGACATCTTAAAACCAAGGATTGATAAGTAGGGTACCTACTAAGTTTCAGCAGGGAAATATTTTTTACAGTTGTATTTATTGTTAAAGATAATAAAATCTGAACTGAAGTTATAAATAAAATACAACTTGTTGCACCGCTCTCAGCACGCCTCCGCACCGTGCCGCGCCGCCACCGCCGGTGCGCTCCGGTGCATTGACAACTGCGTAACACAACTTCCCGCCGCAAAATCGCGCCGCGCCGCGCTCGCCTATCTTTGCACGCGTTTCACCGCCTCCGCGCCGCGACCGCCTCCGCGCCGCCGCCGCCACGCTTTTTTCCCGGCCGGTCTTCTATGCGGACCCTTTCATATTATTAGCTCGAACATTACAACCGGTACCGCCTCCGCGCCGCTCCGCCACCGCTGTCAGTGCGTTTCGGCCTTAAGTTTCGTTCACTGTAGAAAAATACACGTGAGGTCTCCTAATACCCCCCCCCCAACGTGATCTGTCGTGTTTTTTTTTTTGTTAACTGACCATCCTGTGTTTATATAGAACCTTATTACAATGCATTTAAGGTGCACGGATGGTCAGTTAGCTGTGTTGTCGATAGTACGAGCATTTGGCTGTTTGTAATAATTTTTCTTAGTCAAAAGCAAAACATATGGTTAAGAGGTAAAAAAGTATACAGTAATGGAATTTTATACATTTTCCTGGCCCTTGAAACTGTACAGTAATGACTTTTAACTTAAAATTTGCGACATCGTCGCTGGGCCTGCAAAAGTCGCTATGTGTTTTAGACCAACTTTTCAGGAGAAACAAAAAACAAGTTTTCTCAGTTTGCATTGCAAGTAAGTAAAAAAGAAAAAAATGGGTATCAGAGACTTTATTTTTACGTAATTTAAGAATATTTTTAAAGTAATATAATGAAAATTAAATTTTATATTAAAAAAAACCTTAATTTTGCACATAGCGACAAATATTTAAGTTCTGAAATAATCTCTGTGTTTGGTTAGTACATAGCGATTTTAAATCATTATTGAGGCACTGAATTGTTGAAAACGATGTTACCATTAGAACAACCAAAACACCAATGAACACTTTACTTTAATAAATACGCATGTGTCAGTTCATCGGATCCTAACGCGACGTGCGACAGGTCAGAACTTGTAGTAAAATGTCGCTATGTGCCGAAGATCACATCGCGGGCGCAAACGACTCGATCCAACTAGTACGAATAATTCGCTATGTGGTTCAAAGCACATATCGGCCACAATTTTGTTTTAAAAGTATATACCGGTGTCACAGTTATGTGATTAGTGACACTTAACTATTTTCTAAGGCACTTTTAATGTATGAACTTCACATACTTATTTTTAGCACGGCCAGAAATAATGATGCTAGCTTTATCGCTGTTTTTTGACCATATGCGTATTGACGTAAGGTTCAAAATGATGTCAAAATTAAAAAAATGAGAAAATGCACAGCGACTTTTTTTTTTTTTTTTTTCATTGGACTTTACATAGCGACTTTTCCAGGCCCAGCGACGGCTTGTCAGTAACAAGGAACTTCACGTACTTACTATTTTTGCTACAGTAAGGCGCACATTTCCGAGCATATTGGAGAAAACTCATTTTAGCTCATTTTCGACCACAAACTTGTTTTTGGACCTGGGTACTTGTTATAGTGTACTAGTGAAGACATATTATCACTTTACCATATTTTTAAATAAGACAATTCAATGAAAACGAATAATTGGAAGCATTTTACAAAATTAGCTTTCATCTATTATATTCGTTCGAACGGAGACGTGACTGGAAATACGCTATTAATATCACCACTGCAGTGAATTGGTATGGGGATTGCATGGCTCAAGCAAATACCTACTTGTTAATCGCTCCCTACTCGAGTTCAAGTGGATGTCTTGTTTATACAGCGCTCATCAGGGGTATAAAAATATATGTCCCATGCCATATAACCATTAGGTACTTTTCATCTTTAGAATTATCAAAACTGATTAGGGCAAAAATCCGTCCCACTATTGAGCTAGTAGTAATATCATGCGCATAAGCGGGTCGGAACTGCATTTTTAGCAACATCGGCGACATTTTATTTAGGTGCAGTAAGGAAAGTTAGCAAAATTTTGTGAAAAAGATAGTCACAGCTACAAAATATTCTTAGCAGCGTTACATAAATCTGATTTGCTACTACTGCTAATATATTATTTCTGTTCATGACGGAGAAAATTCGGTGACGTGACTAAGATTTTTAGCAACATTAGCGAATTATTTCTTAGCAACTGCAACAAAGACTACGTATTAGCTAAAGTTCTGCAAAATGTTAGTCACAGCTACAAAATATGCATAGCAGCCTCACATAAGTCTGATTTGCTACTACTGCTAATATATTATTCCTTTTCATTGCATAGAAAATTCGGTGGTGTGACTAAGATGTTTAGCAACATTAGCGAATTTTTATTTAGCAGTTGTAGCAAATAATAATAGCTAAATTTTGTGAATAAGTTAGTCACTGACACAAAATGTTCTTAGCAGCCTCAGATAAGTCTGATTTGCTACTACTGCTAATATTTGTTTGCTTTTCATTGCATAGAAAATTCGGTGGTGTGACTAAGATTTTTAGCAACATTAGCGAATTTTTATTTAGCAGTTTTAGCAAAGGATATTAGCTATTTTTTGTGAAAAAGTTAGTCACTGACACAAAATGTTCTTAGCAGTCTCAGATAAGTCTGATTTGCTACTACTGCTAATATTTTTTTGCTTTTCATTGCAAAGAAAATTCGGTTGTGTGACTAAAATGTTTAGCAACATTCGCGAATTTTAATTTAACAGTTATAGCAAACAATATTAGCTAAAGTTTGTGAAAAAGTTAGTGACTGCTACAAAGTGTTCTTAGCAGCCTCAGATAAGTCTGATTTGCTACTACTGCTAATATAGAATTGCTTTTCATTGCATAGAAAATTCGGTGGTGTGACTAAGATTTTTAGCAACAATAGCGAATTTTTATTTAGCAGCTGTGGCAAAGAGTATTAGCTAAAGTTTGTGAAAAAGTTAGTCACTGACACAAAATGTTCTTAGCAGCCTCAGATAAGTCTCATTTGCTATTACTGCTAATATTTGTTTGCTTTTCATTGCAAAGAAAATTCGGTTGTGTGACTAATATTTTTAGCAACAATCGCGAATTTTTATTTAGCAGTTGTAGCAAACAATATTAGCTGAAGTTTGTGAAAAAGTTAGTCACTGCTACGAAATCTTCTTAGCAGCCTCAGATAAGTCTGATTTGCTACTACTGCTAATATATTATTGCTTTTCATTGCATAGAAAATTCGGTGGTGTGACTAAGATAGTTAGCAACATTGGTGAAGGATATATTAGTAGATGAGTATGAAAATAAAATTAGCAGCTGTTGCAAAACTGTTGTTCGTGATTGCAAAGTATTTTTATCAAAAGCAACAAAGATATATTTTAGCTGCCTTATACATGTACAATTAGCAATAGTAACAAAGTTTTTGTCCACTACGACTAAGAATTATTAGCTGTCACAGCTAACAGCAATGGATAATTAAAATTTGTTGATGCGGATAAAGAATTTAGCTTTAGTTGCTAATCAATTAGTAGCGGTAGCAAATTATTTAAAATTACTTTAGCTAAATATCGTTTGCAAGGGTAGCTAACTGGTTTTAGTTGCTATAGACAAGGCTTTGTTACAGTTGCTAAAAAATTGTATGCAGCAGCAAAGGAAATTTCAGCAAAGCGCGCTTAGCTACCACAACTAAATCATTTCTTTCCGTGTAGGAAGTCATATAAGCAATCCCCTTTCCAATGTGTTTGTGCTACGAATATAAGTACTCTCATGTATGAAGCTTCTGTTTATGTGGGGCCTGGATGTAACTGAATGGTTATTTCATAACATTTTCTTATTGTATTTGCCTCAAACGCTCTCTGGGATGCAAGCAGAGAGCTTTGACTTGTGCAGAAGGAACAATGCAATCACTTTGCTATTGACTGCTCTGTTTTAAAACATGTGTCTATCTGTAATTTATTCTGGAGATGAATTAATAGACGAATATAATGAAGTTGTGTGAGAGTTATCAACTAAGTTAATAAGTTATTTTTTATATAATATATGCTCCATATTTTTAAGATAGGTATACCGTAATTTAGTACAAATCTAAAAGAAAATGTCTACTCGATATTCTCGGTCAAATCTGAATAATGTAAATTTGAAAACTCTCGACGTGGATAATTTTTCTGCCCGCGTAATGCTAAAATTTTATTACTTCCTAAAATTATAATTTAAATACTTGATATACCTAGATCAAAATAAATAAGTCTATATGGAAAAAAATATGACCAATCGGAAATACGTCAAATGAATTTTGTAAAAAATATGTATCTAGTCGATTTTCACGTAAAAATTATGGACCACATTCACTTTCCACGCATTTTTTTAAAATATAAACCTATTTTATATTAGACAAAAGTCTATGTGGGCTCTAATTTCAATTTGAACAGGAAAAAACTTGGTATTTCAAACAAAACACTCTTCAAATTCACTTTTGGTGCAATTTCAAAATGATCATTTCGTGTTGACGATTTTCCATTTGTGCCGAACGACAGTAATTAATGTTTAACTATATACTAGGAGAAGAAAATTCGCCATCACCATATCTTATTCCTTACTTACTTGGTTCGATGAGTTTGCGCGCAGTTTATTTCGAAAATTAACCAATCAAAAACGTTACCATTTAACCTATTATCATCATCATCCTGGCCTATTTCGCCCACGGCGGCTGGAAAAATGGCTAAATGGTCGACTATCTTAGCAGAGAATGTGCGACCACATTCCCTGCAGATCAGCACCTCTCTGACAAAATTGTAGTGGATGCATGTGTCGAGTTCGTTACGTGTTCGATCTTCGAAGGCTTGCACATTAACCTTTACAGTGCCTCCACTGTGACCGATCTTGAGCCAAAATCTCGCAGGGCGATGGTTCAATATCACATGTCCGCATGTGGCCCGCAACCAATAAGAGTCTAACGAGCTAACGACGACGTTTTTGGTAAGCGCGTCCTCTGCGCGTCATCAGATTATATTATCCATTTTATGCAGGTAATGACCAAAGCAGCCATGTCCGGTCATCACCTGCACTAGCCTGTATATATGTCAGGCCGGGAGCCATTTACGGTCAAACCAGCAGTCCAAGGAAGAGAGGAGCGCCTCTATGGTGTATGTTCCATAGGCGGAGACCTCAAGTTGGCTTTTCCACCTGTCCCTCCCACGCTTGGCCGCCATACGACGCCCCGCTTCAATATCTTGTGGAGCGCTGCTCAGTAGTCCCGCTCTTTGTGGCGTTCTGCCAATTATTGGGCATCCAGTTCCCAGGGCAGGGTGCTGGCGAGAGCGCACGCCGCCACGTGCCTCACCGTCCTATAGCCCCTTAAAGCCTAACTTAAACCTAACCCAACCACCAGCGTGTCTACTCTACGTCCTGCGTATCAGGACAGGATATATAATCATTAAGCGACTAAATGGACACCCATTAGCAGATTGTATGCGTTTGTATCGATAATGCGAACAATCTTCACACGCGCGTTTTTATCGATACACATACAAATGAAACTCTCTTCAAAGAAGAGACGCAGCGGGGAAAGGTACGCGTAGACGAGAGAAGTTTATGTCGACGTGTCTGCGTGTTTGCAGCGATAAAAACGTAAAGGTCGCGTGCAAAGGTCATAAGTTGCTAACCGCATTGCGTTGGCTGAGCATACTCACGTTCAATGTCTGTATTTTTTTCAGGATGCGACTTCTATATGACGTCTCAACTTAAGGGAAACTAGACCTCATAGGGGTATGGCGTCGTCCAATGAGTTGGCAGTTCATTGAGGCTTCTAACTCGGCTTAACTATTGCTATCGTAAAGTAGTCATAGTCATATCTACTGCTATGGCTTACTACTATAGTTAGAAGACGTAACTTAGTCCTCGCCTGCGCGGCGAGCAGGAGCGGAGGTAGGACGATAACGGTGCGCGGGCGGCATGCGGGCGCCACGCAGGCGAGGAGCTTAGTCAAGTGGCCTGCCTGTCTATAGTCATTCGCCGAGCGTTTTACGTTGATCAAAAGGGCTGTTATCCCAATCTGATGTAGTCCCCAAGCGAATGCCGCAGCGTCGCGTCTCAATAGAAATGTTGTCACGTTCGCTATAAAGCTTTCCAGTTATTTCCATACAGTGAGCCGTTATTGGCTTCAAATTCCTCTGATTCAAGATTCTTTTGTATGCGTGAATATGTTTTTGTAACAAACACGCGTGAAGGGCGTGAGATTTCAGCGTGAGGCTAAAAGCAAATATTCAAAGAAACGGCGTTGTGGAAATTAAATATAATAAAAAAGAGGTAGATAGGTTATAATATAAGCCCTCCAAAAGTGGCACACTAAAACTCAGCCAATTGTATGACCTTGCCTCAGTGTCGCGTCGTCAATGGATACGTATATAAGTGTCTCCGCTGTCAGATTTGGTGGCCATTTTTAAACACGGAATTTCATATAGAAAACGTATCTACCTCTTTTTTATATTACATCATTGCTTTATTCTATATATTTTTACCGTAAAAATAGAGACTTCGAGAAATGTCAATCTTCATGAACGTCTATCAAACATCAAACCTATTTAAGCTGAAATGGCGTTGAAATTCTTTTGTCACTTTGACATTTATGTTCGGGAGAAAGGAACTTAAGGAGAAGTTTTAGTTAACAGATGTTTCTTATGCAACCTCTATTGTGCTTACAAAAGTTTATTTTTTGTGAACAAATGGCAACGTGACACATGATACAAAACTGATTCCCACGATAAGAGCAATTAAAGTGGAAGAATTCGTTCAGGAATTAGATCCAAGTATCGATACCTGCACCTCAAAGGGCGTAAATGCCAAAACGCCACTTTTCAGGAAAGTAAAAAAAAAACGAAACTGGTGATCCTTGGAGCGAGTTCCGGCAGGGTTTTTTTATGATGAGCATGATTATTTCTTTCTGATAATTTGATGCTTCCTTTGTATTTAAGTATTTATATATATGCGTTGTATCGTTGTCTCGTGCCAATAACACAGGTCTTATTAAGCTGACTATTGGAGCTAGCTCAATCTTTTATTCTTCTTAATTCTAAAGATTCTTTTAAAATCCTCAACTTTTATTTTTTTAAGAACGTAAAAAAAGTCGCTAAGTAAGTCGCTTAGTAGAGACCTATGCTAACGAGAAGTCAGTGGAACGGAAAATATAAATACCTACTCACACAAACATTCAAGACCAAAGAAAAGGCGAAGGGCGCAACGTAATTGAAAATCTTTCACAAAATATCAAGTTAACAAACTATTGGGTAGATAAGAAAACATTTATAAAAGTTTGGAATCTCTATTTGGAGAATGTAGTAAAGTAAGCCGCGCTTAGAAAAGTTGAACTCCATTTGGGATTGAATTTGATAAACGGGAACCTAATCTCGAAACTTCCCCCTTAGCTTTGATTAAAATGTAAGGTCCTATCTAAAAAAGAAGTTACTTCACATTTGAGTTAAGCCTTTCACAGACTGAAGCGGCCTGCGGTGGCGGTCAATACTAAACTTAACATTATCTGTCAAGTTTACTGTTGACTGCCACCAACAGACATTGGCTGTGATAATTCTAGAATAAGCGCTTAATCTGCTCTGCTGCTTAATTCCAAAATCTGCTTCTCACAGCCCCGTCTTCATCCTTTTCAAAATAACTACCCAATTGCTCGTTTACGTTCAATGCTATTCGAATTTGGAATGGCTGCCTGTTGACTTAAGGCGTGCTTAATCTGTCGTTACTTTCAAAGTACAGCTAAAGGAGCACTATCTGTCTCTTTTGTTTACTTTATTAATTAATTTTCCACTTTGTTTATGTCGGAATTTATGTATGTTTATTTGTGTGCTTTATGTATGTATGTTTATTATTGATGTGTGACAAAATTAGAAGTAAAGTAACTTACAACAAACAAAGGTTACCAAAGGTTGTCTCGAAGACATCGCTCTTTAACGATAATACAGCCTGTTGTTAACCCGCATTTTAAAGATTTTATGTATTGTATTTGATTCATGTTTTGAGGTGTGCAATAAAGAGTATTTTTATTGTATTGTATTATTCACCTAAGATCAAATATAAATACAAGAGCTGGGCGGTCAAACCCGATAAAGTACCTCAGCCAGACACAATACCGCTTTAGCATGGAAATGCTTCCAGTAAGCTACGTATTTTCGTCCCAACAAATTACAGCGTCAAATGTAACGGAATCTATTTCACCAAACTTTAGCTTGCAATCCACTTTCATGTGGGTAGAAAACATTTTTATTGCTACACCGCAAACAGTGAAGACTGAAATTGCAACTGCTGTTTTAACATTTTGTTTGAAAGGAATAATAAATGAAACCACAATTTAGGTAAGTATTTTTAGGAAAATACTAAGGAAATCCGTAATTTAATTTGCCATAAATGTAACTTTTGCCGTAATGATCATTTGCCCTAAGTATACTGCGTGGAACGGAACGATGGACTTTCCCGCAAGAGGGGGATTATTGAGCGCTAGTACGTCACATTTTCCAGATAAACTATTTTTTTTGACGCGATTTTTTTTACATTTGTATGGAGCGTTGGCCGACTGGAGCGACGAGCTCCATACAAATGTAAAAAAAAATCGCGTCAAAAAAAATTGTTTATCTGGAAAATGTGACGTACTAGCGCTCAATAATCCCCCTCTTGCGGGAAAGTCCATCGTTCCGTTCCACGGGGTATATATATACTATGAAATTACTTTGTCATCATCATCATATCAGCCGAAAAACTTTCACTGCTAGACATATGCCTCCCCCAAAGAGCGCCTCAATGATCGGTCCGGAGCCACCCGCATCCAGCGGACACCCGCAACCTTCACCGAGACACCTTGCCTTTTTAGGGTTCCGTAGCCAAATGGCAAAAAACGGAACCCTTATGGATTCGTCATGTCTGTCTGTCTGTCTCTCCGTCCGTATGTCACAGCCACTTTTTTCCAAAACTATAAAAACTATACTATTGAAAGATGGTAAGTAGATGTATTCTGTGAACCGCATTAAGATTTTCACAAAAAAATAGAAAAAACAATAAATTTTGGGGGTTCCCCCCATACTTAGAGCTGAAACTCATTTTTTTTTCATCATACCCATACGTGTGGGTTATATACGGATAGGTCTTCAAAAATTATATTGAGGTTTTAAATTCATTTTTTTCTAAACTGAATAGTTTGCGCGAGAGCCCCTCCCCCATGTAACTTCTAAAATAAGATAATGATAAAACTAAAAAAAATATATGCAAACTTCCACCGAAAATTGGTTTGAACGAGATCTAGTACCTAAGTAGTTTTTTTTTTCAATAATACGTCATAAATAGTAAACCACAATTTACCTTTCATTCAACGGATAATGGTACGGAACCCTTTGTGCGCGAGTCCGTTTCGCACTTGGCCGGATTTTCTTTTTTTTAACGTTGGGGAAATGCGTTTACGCATCCCGTCCTATCTGGGGAGGCAGGACGGGTATGATGGACTAACCGAAGCTGGACTTCTGAAACCACCAACGACATCCGGCTCCGCCTTGTAAAGGGGGGCGTCGCAGGATCGCTCTTGGCATTCAACTGCGTAAAAGCCGAGACACCTTACCTAGAAATTAGTTGTGAAGTTAATACTTAGGTTGTAATAAAATTAAAAACAAAACTTGTAGACAGTATTAATCGCATAGCGCGCAGTCCAACCGGAGGTATACCACATATGTAAATTAGTTTACGTCGTAACGATAAGGAATGGACCATAACTTCCATTATAGCCTATTAGAAACGTAATCCAAGGAAGTTCAGTCATCATATTGTATGACACAAGTTGTTCACAACACGACGCTCTATTACATCATAGAGTAAGGATACCTATGGAGACGCTATACGCGTGCCAATATAAGAAACAGAGAGGCTATGCTGCTGAATTTGATTTAAAATGGCTGATCAACTTAATTTTGACGGTAGGTAATGCTTTGTTACTGGAAGGCGCAGCGTGGGTAGACAAGGACTGATGACCTGGTAAAGACCGCGGGAGTCCGCTGGATGCGGGTGGCGCAGGACCGGTCATCGTGACACTCTTTGGGGGAGGCTGTCCAGCAGTGAACGCTTTTCTACTGATATGGTGATGATGAATCATTTATAAATGCGAATGTTTGAATGTTTAGATGTTTTGATGTATAGACGTTTGTTACTCAATCACGCTTAAACGACTCACCGATTTAGGTGAAATTTTGCACGAAGATAGTTTATAGCCTGGATTAAAATATAGTATGCATCCCGATACATGTAGAGAAACTCGTGGGCGGAGGCTAGTATCTATATTTTGATGTTTGTTACTCAATCACGCTTAAACGACTCAACCGATATAGATAAAATTTTTCACAAAGATAGTTTAAAGCCTGCAGACAAAGTCTCGGGTGCAAGCTAGTATAAAGTAGTTGGAACTATCATAAAGGCACCAAATGGTATATCTCCCTGTCACACTTACTGGGATTTGCATACGACCATCTCGCTCGGTAGTGGTATTACGAGTCAGTATAGTCTGAAGTCGTCATTACAGCGTTGCATGACGAGTGGCGGCCATAACACCTCGCCCTATCTCGAATGCAAACAGTTCTGAAACTTGCGCGATTACTTCTCCGACGATTTCTAGAAGAGCGCGCGGTTCCATTGTACCGTCCGTGTGATTACACGTCATGGAAATGAAATAAGGAAATGTTAGGGAAAAATCTTCCGTAAGTTTATAAATTTAGTCTTACACATAGCTCTATAAGGTTAGTTTTATGGGTGAATGGAATGTTAGGAGCGGAATGTTTGCTTGAGAATTTCACTCCTTGGAGTAAGTAGGTAGTTATAAAATTGATTGTTTATGTATAATGACAAATTATCAATGTGACAAAAGGGGTACAAACCATTTCCACAATGCAGATTTCGTCAGTACATCCAAACAGCAAACATCTGCCACATGCTTCGTCAATCATCTACAAATTATAAATCCACCACAAGGTCTCGTCAACTATATTTAACATAACCACCAGGTCACATCCCACTCCGATACTCACACGGACCAAAATATGTCAAAAATACTCGCAGCATTACTACGTTGAATATTCGTTGGACCAGGTCAGAACTAGCACGGCTATCTCAAGACGGCGCACGAGCTCTAGATTTTTCTCGCACTATGCACTCTTTCTAAGTTTTCTAATAAAAGAATTTGTTCCTGTTTCGTCATATTCCTGATTGGTTATATTCCTTATCCGACAGTTTCCTAACTCGTCATATTCCTGATTCGTCACATTCCTCACTCGTCATATACATTTGCCTGCACAAACTTATTATAGAAATCCTCTGCGGTAAATGATAAGAACCTCCTTAGATAATTAATAGATGAGTTAGAATATTACTTGTCTTTCATGAAGCTAATGTCATTGTCACTATTAAAATCGGTTCTGGCGCTTCGCTTCGCTTGCTCGGCACGCAGGCGTAGGGTTACTGTACACCTAACACTCCTCGTCGTCGTCGTACCTACACGGACCTGCCTTAGAATTGGGAATCCGATTCTATTTGACTGTACAATGACGAGTGAGGCATATGACAAATCAGGAATCTGACGAGTTAGGAATATGACCAGTTAGGAAAGTGTCGGATAAGGAATATTACCAATCAGCAATATGGCCAATCAGGAACAAACGGCAGCCCCTTTCTTTCCAGCGCCAGCGCCGCTTTCCCTAGTCGCTTGTCCCGCCATCTTTGGCGAACTTCTCGGAATCGGTACATCACGGCCCTGCCCGCTCGACAGCAACCGGGACATAAACATAAACTAGTACATGATTGGCGTATTTATTGTGCTATTGTGTACATTTAGCCACATTCTTAGCCGCTGCACCCGCCTTTCTAACAGTGTGGGTTATAAATTACATAAAATATTATCTAAATTATTCCGGCAGTTTCACTGTCGTCGACACTTCGGCTACTTATGCCTTTCGCGGGGCGGAATCGTTAGGTTGGCGGTATTTTGTACCTTGCCGAGAGCTGAATATAATAATGTCGCCCAGATTTCCTTACCTGTCGGTATAAAGTACTGTCAGTATTAGGTACGTTTACAGATCGGGACGAGTCGTTAACAGTTCTCTTTAAAAAAATCTTGTAGTTATCTAATGTTTCCGTCGGATTAACCCAACTTCAAGTTGTAGGCCAACTTACGACTGCATTTCTAAGATATTTCTTCTTAATGTAAGTATATTCTACGTGTACCTACTCTAAATATACGAAATTGTAAGTGAATTCTGTCGAACCTGTTTCTTTGACAGGATTTAGTATTCCAGTTTCGGACGTAACATAAGAACGGTATGTACTTCAGTAAGTCACCATAAGTATGGTACGGTAAAGTCGAGTGTAAAAATATGGGTGCTTGCAACTTACTCATAAATAAATGTCCAATCGCTCTAATGTCAGCGGAATAAGGTTTCGGTACATATTTATGACAGAACGGGCTTCCGTAATACTTAGGTAGGTGCTTGCCTGCCTCAGTATTACTTAACACACGTTGAAACTTAAATATAACCCAATTAATTTACTCTACCAAAACCATAATAAAAGGTTGATTATAGTAAGGTACATTTTATCAGAAAAATAAGCCTAAAAAATATAAATTGATCAAGAATTAAACGAATGAACACAGCTGTTACGTATTTAATTCTCGATTGAACGCCTTTAAAGAATTTACGAGCAAAGAGTTTTCTCTGTAAATTATGTTAGGAGTGTTAGGAGCTGCGCCAAGATTGAGAAAAAGCGAATGAAGTGTCATGACTTCAGAAGTGACAACGGGAATTAAGGCGTATAATTTTAATTAGCAATCGGAATGGCCCTGTTAAGGTTTTTGTTATAAACATATTGTAGGTAAATTATTAATATTAAATACTGAGAGTATGCTTTCAAAAAGTATTTCAATTGGAAAACCACACTATTAAGTTTAAGTAGGTAACTATTAACCAAAATGGTTTTTGATTTAGGCATTATATTTATAACATATTTTGAAATGTTAATAAGTATGTTTTATTACTGACAGGTTAGGCCTAATGAACACTGAATTCATACTTCTAATAGAAATGTGAAAGTAACTGTGACTGTCTATTTTCGATGTCATGCTTAATCTGCTAATTTGGTATGAAGATAATTTGGGACTCCGAGAAGGACATTCCAGAGGGGTAATCACGTAACGTGTCGAACGCACGATATCAATTTTACTGTATTTTATCCATATAAAAATTGACATTTAGCGCGTACAATGCGTTACGTGATCGACCTACAGAAATCATCCCTGAAAGGAGTAGAAAGGGGAGTCGGAATCGCTACATCCATACTAATATTATAAATGCGAAAGTATGTCTGTCTGTCTGTCTGTCTGTCTGTTTGTCTGTCTGTTACCTCTTCACGCTTAAACCGCTGAACCGATTTGAATGAAATTTGGTATAGATTGAAATAGTTTGAGTTGTAGAATTGGAGATATATGTAGTTACATGGGACTTATATGGGATAGTTTTTATCCCGGAAATCATCCCCCAAGGGGATGAAGTAGGGGTGAAAGTTTGTATGGAGCTACGATATAAACGAGTTCCACGCGGACGGAGTCGCGGGCAGAAGCTAGTAAAGTATAAATAAATAAATAAATAAAAATGTTTTTAGTTTTAATTCAGACCAGTGATCCATATTATGTTAGTAACAAAATGAAATGAAACAAAACAAAGTCGCTTCCCGCGGTCTGTCCCTATGTATGCTTAGATTTTTCAAACTACGCAACGGATTTTAATGTGGTTTTTTTAAATATATACCTATAGAATGATTCAAGAGGAATGTTTCTATACATAATATAGTACCCGTGCGAAGCCGTGGCGGGTCGCTATTATATACTAATTTGCTAGTCTAATATGCTATTACATTTTGCATAGGCGTGTTATTAACACCTTAAAACAATTAAAGTTGTAATAACATGAATACAAACGGATCGATATTTCACTTCGAACACTTTGGCACTGCCCTGGCGGTCGATCACAGACTCACGTTTTGCATTGCGATCTGAATTCATTTATTTTACGCGCTCATTTTAACAGTTAACATTGGCGTGAGCTAAAGCGAGTGCGCGAACACAACGATATCAAATTGGAATTGGATGTTTCTGATCCACCTTATCCAACGCGGGGTGTAAAAGTCGGTGTATAAATTTAAAATTGAGGTTACAATGTGAATTTGTGCCGGGACCATAAAAAGATTTATTTTTATGGTCCCCGAGTTTAGCAGAGTGGACTACAATATTGTACTTTTCCGCTTTAAAATAATAAAACATACACCACGAGCTGTAGGAAATACTAAAACATGAATGAAACAAAAAAAACATGATTTTGGACTATTTGAATAACAAAAATTTGAGTAAAAAAAACAAAAGAGATCTACTTTAGATTCATCAAGACATTATCAATCATTGCTAATATAAAGTCGATTGACAAGTGTCGAACTAACTTAAAATAGGTACCAACTAAGCAACCTATGCATCCATTAAGAAATGATACAGTCGATTAAGTATTTGTAATTATTGTTGGAACTTTTTACAAACACGTGTCAAAATCAGACAATGGTCAACTTCGTTAAAACTAGATTGAACTTAAGTAGAGAGAAATGGCCGTTGGGGCGAAAAAGTTCTCAAATGGTGACCACGTACCGGAACTGACGTACCTTTACCAGGTTATCAGTCCACAGGTACAAGTCCAGGTCATCGCGGGACTCCGGATGGCACTCTTTGGGGGTGCCCTATCTGCAGATAGCAGTGGACGTCTTTCGGCTGATATGATGGGAGATAAATATGTTGTTTTTTTAACTAGCTGCCCCGAGTATCGCAATAATCGCAAGCTAAAGTCCATTCTACACACAGGTGACATTTTTGAAATCAGTTTAGTGATTTCGGAGATTACCTCCTTCAATACAAACTAAAGGTGGTTTTCCACCGGCGAGGCGAGGCGGGGCGTGGACGGGCGAGAATTGAAATTCGTATGGGACTTACTAAAGGAAATGTGCTTTTTTTATTATTATCTGTGTTGTGTTTGTCACGAATAAATGTTTTGATTTGATTTGATTTTGACTACCTATTTGCACTGAGCGCGCGCGCGCGCGGTGGAAATAGGTAGTAAGTCCCATACTAGTTTCAATTCTCGCCCATCCACTCCCCGCCTCGCCTCGCCGGTGGAAAACCGCCTTTAAAAAGCTACAAATTTGCTGACTTTTTATCTTTAATATCATAGTATAGATAAAGAAAACAACGACGTTGATTAAAATATCGATAACCATAACCAAATAGATATTAAAAAAGTACTTTACTTCTGAGTCACACTGCTCAAATTAGAAAGAGGAGGGAATACTTTTTCGTCTCGCGTCCCGTCGCGGCGTCAGTTGTGCTAGAAAACAAAACGGCAATTTATGAATCAAAAAAACCGGCCAAGTGCGAGTCTGAATCGCGCACCGAGGGTTCAGTACACCAGGTGTGTACTGAACCCTCGGAACCCTAGGTAAAATAACTTTAAAATTATTAAAATATTTTTATCATATGACGTAACTAAAATAATCGTAATTTATGGTTTTCCCAATGTTTCCTTTATCTGTGCTATAAGACGTTGCTTCGTACCAAATTTCAAGATTCTGAGTTCACGGGAAGTACCCTGTAGGTTTTGATTCCATTGCGAGTTTCTATTATGAAATATGAAATTTGATTTTTATAGCTGCAAGGGACCTGTTTTAGCTTTATACTTCCACGCGTTCCTGAGAAAAAGGGTCTTGACAGACGGGCGGACGGACGGACGGACGGACAACAAAGTGATCCTATAAGGGTTCCGTTTTTCACTTTTGAGGTACGGAACCCTAATTATATTCCCACCTCACGACTTGGGTCCGGCGACCGTTCATGTATAAAATGTCGTAAGCGACGTATGTTTAGAAGTTAAACGTAGCGTTTTGTAAAAGAAGACTGCCGTGTTTCTTAGAACAGTGCACCTGTGCCCTTATAATTAACGCGTACTGGGGAATGTTTTATTATTATTTTATTCCCTTGGTAACGATACGAACTTAAATAGGATTTTCTACCCATGTTACCTGAGTAAAATAAATGTTGTACAGAAATCGGTGTTGTCATCGGTTATAAGTTTATAATTACGAGTGAGTGAGTGCGTTATGTATGGCCCAAATGCAGCGAACGAAAAAGACGTACTTCTATTAGCTCACTTTGTACTTATGTTTATTTCCCTTTCGCCTGTCCCAGTAATGTAGGTAGGTAGCTTATATATTGCATTTGTATGGGGATGACGTTTCCGTGAGTCACCAGCGGTGCTGGCTGAAAATCAGCGCTGGTCGGTGTCTGACATGCTGAGCCAGTTGAGTGTCCGGTTCACTGCCGCAGAGACGCACTTGTTTCGTGTTTTATCTGTTTTTTGTTTATTTTATTGTTTAATATGTGTGTCCTGTGTGTTTATGAATAAATGTATCTTTCCTTCTTTCTTTCTATTATGCGCGGTGGTGTCAAAACGAGCAGCCGTTTAGTTCGAAAATGCGCAAACCGGGTTTTATGTATGTAAGCACTTTATTGTACACAATAACAGGTAAAAAAAAATAACAGAGTAAAATCAAAGTACTAAGGCGAATTTATCCCTATAAGGCCTTCCAGCTAACCTTTGAGCAATTGAGAGGAAGGTAGGTAGACCGAGATAGGCAAACTTATACCGTGAAAAACACAGAGAAAATGAAAACAAAACCTAATAGGTATTCATTCTAGACAAATAAAAACATGCCGATACAAATATAAATATATACAATATAAAATATAATACACACTATCATAAGTAATATATATCGCAAATATACAATAAATAAATAAATACTATATTCAACCTATTCACAAGTCATTGGAAAGCCACAACTTCTTCAAATTCATCTTGAGAGTCCGCAGTAAGCTCGATTCTCCATACAAACGTAGTTACGCTCTCATTTTAAAACTACGAGTCGGATTGTAACGAAACTTTGCATGTACAATGAAATGAGGTATATCTATGTCTGTAATTAGTTTATGTAGCTTCAGATACCATAGTAAAAAAAAACGAATTTAAGTATTTCATACAAAACTTGTTTTTGCTGTTTTTCGTTTGTTTTATAAACTGGAACCATATAAACTAATTACAGACATAGATATACCTCATATCATTGTATATGCACAGTTTCGTTACAATCCAACACGCAGTTTTAAAATGAGAGCGTAACTACGTTTGTATGGGAACGTGAAATTCGGCCGAGCTTACTGCGAACTCTTAAGGTTTTAGGCTCGTGTTTGCGTAGAAATTTGTATAGAGCTCGCGTTCTATGTTTTTTTAGATCGCTGCCCAAATGACGTATCGTAATATTGCGTGCAATGGACACATCACCGCATTTAATCGGGAAGGCAGACAGAGTGCATCAAAACATTACGGATTCGGAACTTAGTCTAACTTCGCTGAGCTGTGTATGCCCGTGGCAAGAAAACAGTCTTGCTAAACAGATACCTGGCTTATACGCGAAGTTGTGTCATTAGTACCAAAGCTGTACAAACCTTAAAACCGTAACATACTCTTGGTTTATAAGTAACTTGCTGAAACTTAACTACTCTCATCCTCATCCACAGATTGTGACGTCACTAACTGCGAGTGTTTTCTCTCTCTCTAACAAGCAGTATTAAAACGGTTGTAGCTTCGTATTTCTTTGAGATATCTGAATGTGATTTTCGTCACTAGACATATTTTTTGCCTTCTTTCTTATGGAGTAATAATAAATTTTGAGTCTACACCCGTATTGCGAAAAGCATGAAGCCGCCATGATACCGTCGTTTTGCTAGAACGGCTAGGGTGATCGCTAGAATGCCCGCTAGGGTGCTCGCTAGAATGCTCGCTTAAACGCTTCTGTTTATTTTGTGAGATGCTCATTACAAATCTATCAGCAGCTTAACATAGCTGCCATATTCGATTATACACATTAACTTGTTAGAAAGTTATCGATGGCACAACCACATTATAATAAGGATATCATTGGACCCGATTCTACCTGCACATGGCTTAACTAGCCTAAAACTAAATTGTCTAACGTTTAGACATAATTTACTCGTAGGCGGCAGATTAAAAACGACATATTTAGAATAGCATTTAGGCAGCTAAGTAAGTTGTATAGACCGCCTAAAATAAGAAACGTCAGATTCAAATTAGCGCTGTCATTTGATTATGACAGCTGCTCATAGAATAGCAAAGTATTTTAGCGACACCTAAATAAAATTAGGAAGTTTAGAGGCCACTGTAGAATCGGGTCCGTAATCACTGTTAAATCTCCAAACTTGTTCCAAAAACACTACACAACCTATAATTCTTTGGGAATATTAGAACATCACATACATTTTAAATGTTGGTACGTTAAAGCGTATTTCGACTGTACAAACTTTTTAAAAATTAACAACAGAGACATGAAACAAAAGCGATATCATGGAGATGTCTCCTTCTGTCAATAAAGGCAATTGGAATCCCGGTCTAGAATTGGCTGCGTAATCCTGAATTGTTTTTTTGTGATTCATTATTATTATCATTACTGCTTATCAAGTCATTTGTAAATGGCTTGTAATTTGATTACTAAGTTCCATTTCCCAAAGCCGACCCAAATTTTATCAGGATCTCAATTAGTACATATTTAAGCCGGATCCATTCTTATTTGACGTAATGTCTCTGACAGCTGACACAAAAGAAGCCGTCACGTTAGTGCATCAGATCAGTGTGTCTAACCGTACTTAATGTATGGAACCGATATCGCTCTGTTGCGTCACGACAGTACACGAGAGAAAGGTATTAAACCAGTTTTACATTTTCCTCATCGACACTAATATTATAAATGCGAAAGTGTCTGTCTGTGTGTTTGGCTGCTACCTCTTCACGCTTACACTGCTGAGCCGATTTAGATGAATTTTGATATAGTTATAGTTTTAGTCCCGGTACATAGGATAGGATTTTTATCCGGGAAATCATCCCCTAAAGGGGTGGAATGGGGGGGTGAAAGTTTGTATGGAGCTACGATATAAACGACCTCGTTTATATCGTATCTCCATACAAACCACGGGTGGATCTCCACGCGGACAGAGTCACAGGAAGAAGCTACTTTAAAATGCATTTCGGTAAACGTCCGTACGTATCAGTCTTATTATACTCGAAGTATTTATAAATCGTAATCACGAACAACTTGGCATTTTATCGTAAAAGCTAAAATAAACGAAGTTTACCGATTTTACACTGCGCACAGAAAATCTGTTCGGTAAATTGCTAGCTTGGGTCGAGAAAGCAAAATGACAGCCAATTTACTATGAAAGCAACATTGTAAACAAATGAAGCAAACATTTTAAATATATGAGGTGCCTTTGTAGGTTTCATAGAGAATATTCGTACATATACATGAATTGGTGTGGTGATGAAATTGATGAAAATCAACACCATTTACCGCGGATGTTGTTACAGGTATTTCGGTAAAATACATTTCGATATAACGATTCTGCATACGGACTGTTGTTGTATTTAAATGTAAAAGATAAAACAACATGGCCGATTTGCGTCCGACCAGGAGCAAGTGTCTGACATCGGATTTCAAGTCTTGGATGAGGTACTTTATGATTTCAACTTTCAGGATTCAGAATTAAAACAATCATTTTATTGCGCTCCTGTTTGTAGAGCACGCATTAAAAACGTAAAGCTTCCTGTGACTGTGTTTACGGTGCGTGTTTTTTGATGATTAAAAAAAACCGGCCAGGTGTTCCTGTTTAGCATTATGAGAGACGGACACAAATGTCGCAACGTGGGGGTACTTTCTTACCACTCGGTACAGAACCCTAAAAGTAATAATAAAAATCGGCCGTGTTTTAGGTTTTCACCCAAAATAAATGGGTAGTTAAACAAGCTAACATTTTTTTGAATACGAAGATGTCAGTTAATGGTAGCATTTGTGAGCCAACTGAACAAAAGCAACCTTTGTGTGACGTAGGTAGGATACATCGTAGGGAATGACATACCTACCTTGTTTTTTTCTGCCATGGTTTATACGTAAGTAATAGTAAGTCAATGAAGTTCATCCCTCCTTACTGGTAGCGTTGTTCCCGGTTGTGCCCTAAAGTTGCCCGGGGTCCACTTGGGCAATTAATCCCAAGATTTGGAATAAGCACAAATTTTATGAAAGCGATCTAACCTTCTAACCCAGAGGGAGAACGAGACCGTATTGGGATTAGACCGGTTTCCTCACTATGTTTGCCTTCACCGAAAAGCTAACGGTAAATATTCCGCACATAAGTTCCGAAAATCTCATTGGTACGAGCTGGGTGTCGAACCCACGACCGCCGCTTGACAGCCGTATGACCACTAGACTACCGTAGCTTCAATGAAGTTAACGTAACTCTAATTGCCATATCTAGTTTTCTGTTTTTCTGGTGTATTTTATACGTAAATGCAACAGAAGAGCTCTCCATTCGCTCCATTACTGAAGAAATACCCGCATTTCCGATATTAAATCTCGATGTTTCGTTGCACCCGACTACGTAAATTCAATTGGAGTTTCGTTCCGTTGTACTTTAATTTTTATGGATTGAAATTGAAATTTAAAAAGAGAGTATTTATTATATTTATTTGTATTGTTTCTCTTTTTAACTGCTTTGTTTGCGTGAGGTGTGTATTGTATTGAATATTTATCGTATCGCCACAAAGGTTGGGTTCTTCGTCACTCCGTGAAATTTATTTGTAAATATGTAGTAAAAGAGAACCCACTATAATCTCAAAGATTAGTATGATATTTTTGAAAAGAACAATAACACCTGACTCAAAGGTCATAACCTAAAGCTGGTCACTTGCAGGTCATACAAAAACCCTCATAGGTACTTTTTGAGCAACAGGGTGGTGAAAGCTTGTAACGAACTGCCAGACGATTTTGGTCTCCGCTCTCGATTTCAACCAATTCAAGAACAAACTAAACAAGCACATCTGTACAAGAAAGAAAATTAAAGCTTAACAATTATATACTTAAAGTTAATTGGATACAGACATCATCAGTTGTTATTTATTATTTATCAGGCTCTGCCTGCCTAACAATAAATAATAATAAAATGTTACGAGTTTGTTTTATTCTTTTTTTTATATTTAAATAATTTAAGGAGGTTCCCCTCGTGGGATACCAACGATGAAGGATGAAGTGCCCTCATGGGCTATCAGAAATGAACGTGAAACGGGTCTTGGGCCTCGGGAAGCCCAGTAAATTAACGTATGTGCGGTTCCCCTCATACGAGCACTAAGTTTAGGATGAAAACAGTGCCTGCTTCGATCTTTCTTACTATGCACTAGACCCCGTCTTGGGATGACATCACAGATGGAATATTCACTGGAACGGGCCGCACCTGCGCCGGCGATCGTCGTGAGGTTTTGAGGTTGGGACGTGCCGAGTATGAATGAAATCCCTCGAGTCTTGCACACAATGTAATTCGGTCACCAAGGTTCATTACTTATAAATTAGAAAGAAAGAAAGAAAGAAAGAAAGATACATTTATTCACAAACACACATTAGGTACAATTAACCCTAGATTTGATTTAATGCCGCCCGAGGCGACCTACTCTGTCCGCGGTCCATATAAGTAGGTAGGTAATTAATCTGTTACTCTGCAGCATGGTAGCAAATACTGATTCATTTTTTTTCAAAAAATATTGATGGACACTTTTAAAGACACAATTTTAGTTAGTTATTTCTATAGCAATAGAATTACGCCTATAGTCCTTTACTGTCCATCAATGCATTAATTTGGTCGGGTTATTGCTGGCCGCTAACTTTGGCCGTGAATAACAGATGCCGTTCTAAAACACGGCACTTGATCCGAATAAAAGGATATTAGCCAACTGATGTCGGCAGTACTGTAATAAATTGACAATGACAATTTATTTACATCACAAAAATATTGATTTTGCTTCAACAAGCATTGAGTTGAGCTTAAAACAAGTTAAAGAATAGCGGGACTAGGCGTTTCTTAACGCGCTCATGCACCTCACCATACCAAACGAATCTTAACCTTGCCCTAAACTGAGTCACTGGGAATCGCTGCGTGGGTGAGCGTTGAGGTGAGCTAAAAACCAGTTAAAGAATAGCGGGGCTGTAGAGAAGAACAGCCGGCAAGCCAGCAAATACGTAATAATTTATGCCCATGCTGGAACGGACAACTTATTCGCTTCGAGCGCTCGTTTAATAAACTTATCAAGATAAGAAATCAACCACACCATAAGACCCCGTTCCCACAAAGACATCCGATTCTTCCTCCCGCAACGAATCGGATGTCTCCGTGTAATCGGGCTCTAAAACTGACTTACCTGACTCCTTTAGTTTAGTTACGTATTCGTTTGAAGAGGTAGACTTCCAGATATCCATTGAAAAGACAGCTTGTTATATCACAAATTGATATTCATGTTATTCAAATGTAACCTAGAACGTCAGCATGCTAGCGGTTATGGTAATAGGGACGAAGTATTGAACTACATAAGAATTTTAATATGGACTGCGCGAACGTCTGCACGGGTACCACGAGACGGCACGCGAGCTCTCTCGATTTTTCTCGCACTATACCTCTCTTTCTAAGTGTTCTAATAAGAAAGAGGCGGATAGTTATAGAGAGAGCTCGCGCGTCGTCTCATGATACCCGTGCTGGGACATTTCAATAATCAGCCTAAAAATAGCTTTATTTTGGTGCAGGGGGAAATAGAGAGTCTACTTAAATAGAATCATGATCATCCAATCAGTCGAAAGACGTACACTGCTGGACATAGACCTCCCCCAAGTAGAGCCAAGCCAATGTGACCGGTCCAGCGGACTCCTGCGACCTTTACTAGGTCATCAGTCCACCTTGTGGGGGGCCTACCCACGCCGCGCCTTCCGGTACGTGGTCGCCACTCGAGAACTTTTCCGCCCCGACGGTCCCCGCGCCGCGGCCACTGCCTCTTAAGTTTAGCGTTACCTTGGTTCTGCTCCGGATAGTCTCATTTCTGACGCGATTACGCAGAGAAACTCCCAACATAGCTCTCTCCATTGCCCTTTGGGTGAGTTTGAGCTTCGTAAAACTAGTGCCTACGCCAAATCTTGTGATTAGGTGCCAAAGCGGACCCCGGACTCCTGTAGGGTACTACCGGAAAGGGGTAATCTCTGTAAATACTTATCCAATTAAAAAGAAACTATTGTATAAAATACACAAAACCCACATACGCGGGTAGAGCCGCGCGGACAGCTAGTTGCTTAGTCAGTATCATACTCGTCTAGTTCGTAGCAGTAACATATTCACACATCCTTGCTCCTTTAGTAAGACGACCGTGTTGCGATATACGTATTTAGCTACTTTGGCTAAAAATAACTATACGATGCTGACTGTTTAAGCGTCCGTGATAAATCTGTCATGCAGCTGTCTGAAATTTAAGCGACTTTAATTGTACCTGCACTTAAAGCCTACGTGTAAAATAGACGAAAATTGGCTCGTTAATTAAAATGGGCCGGGATCAATTTTAATTGGGCACTTTAATCACCCCTGCGAAACAATTGACTGCCAGCTGAAATTCGAATAATCTGTCGGGACACCCGGAGTTTAATGAGATGGACTCATATTTCGCCGATTAAACAATTTTTGGCAGTTGGGAGAGAACCGAAGATGCGTTTTGTATCAGTTAAATACTATTCCACTTCTGAAATGACAATCATTTCGCCTCCTTTTGAAGTCAGTTAAAAAGAACTTACGAAAGTACATAGGTACTTGCCTACTTATCACAATCAAGTATAATTAATTTTATATGGTCAAAAAAACGTGCAGCATTTGGAGGCCAAGACCCACTTCTGGTCGATTTGCCAGAGAAGTAAGTATCTATATGTCATCATCATCGTCCTAGCGTTATTCCCGGTTGTGCCCTAAAGGAGCCCGGGGTGCGCTTTGACACCTAATAACAAGATTTGGCATAGGCACTTGTTTTACGAAAGCGACTGTCATGTGACCTTCCAACTCAGAGGCAAAACTAAACCTTATGAGATTAGACCGGTTCCCTCACGATGTTTGCCTTCACCGAAAGGCTAACGGTAAATATTCCGTACATTAAGTTCCGAAAATCTCATTGGTACGAGCCGGGATTCGAACCCACGACCACCGCTTGGCAAACACATATCTGAACCACTAGATTACCGTAGCTTCCCGTAGCGGAAATAAGTACCTATATGTTTGTAGAGTAAAAATATCATGTGCACTAATGAGTAAGCACAAAAATAAGTTACATTATTTATAGTAATAAATCAGCCTCCTCTCAAGTTTATCTGACCAATAACTTGGCAGTCAATAGATACAATGAATTGGACTTATTTGATTTCTTGCTTGCCATGTTTTCTTTGTAATAAGGATAATAAACTATTGCTATAAGTAACTCCCTCCCCCTAGATTACGTGCATGAATCAACTTTATGAGACTAATATAAATAAAACAGCCTATTTGCATGAAATCTTAGCATGTGAGGATTCTTTTTCTAAGTTTGTGATTAAAGACTTAAAGTTTTAAGCGTAGGTAGACAATGGTTTATTTAATTAGTTAACGATTAAAGTTATTATAAGCTACATCAGCATTAACCGAATACGTTCTGGTGCTAAGCATAGGCTCTGATGGATAAAAGGGAATGGGTAATAAGTACTGATTCATTTGACAAGTAAAAACTATTTTTAATGAAATATATTATTACTAAATGTCAACGTTACGTTACAGCACGCATTAAGGTCAGACGGGGCAAGTCCGCCACCGGGGTAAGTGCGATTTCGTCAAACATATTGAAATCTACTGATATTTGAGTACTATAGACATCTTAGATGACCATAATTATCATCATATCAGCCAGAAGACGCCAGTGCCAGACATAGGCCTCCCCAAAGAGTGCCACAATGATCGGTCCTGTATGATAGGCGCATTTACCCCGTTGGCGCGCTTGCCCCGACTGCCTTACATTTATACAAAGTTATATTAGCGTGAACTCTTCTCCTATCCTAGGAGAAGAGTTCCCTGTCAAACGAGGAGTCCGACAAGGCGATCCACTCTCACCGAAAATTTTCATTTGCGTGCTGGAAGAAGTTTTTAAAAAACTTGATTGGACTGACCCAGGCATAAATGTAAACGGCAAGAAACTAAGTCACTTGAGATTCGCGGATGATATTGTGCTCATGACTAACGATCCAGAGTCCCTAAGACACATGCTGCAAGACCTAACAAGCAGGAGCAGAGAGGTTGGTCTAACAATAAACAAAAGTAAAACTAAAATGATGACCAACAGAATGGAAGTACCCACCACATACACCACAGACGGTGAGGATATTGAATGGGTACAATCATACATTTACCTGGGCCAACTCATATCTATGTCTGATCAAATGCAACAAGAAATGAACAGAAGGGTCACAAATGCATGGAACAGGTTCTGGTCTCTAAAAACTATTATGAAAAATAAAGATTACCGCATCTCAATAAAAAGATTTTTTTTAATACGTGTATATTGCCTATACTAACATATGGATGCCAAACCTGGGCCGCAACAGAAAAAGTCACAAAAACTAATAACGTGCCAAAGGGGAATGGAGAGAAGCATTTTAGGCTTATTCTCAAAAAAGTGGCACCGCGGTTTCACTTTTGCATTTTTTCAAAAATATTGCGATTTTGCATTTTGTTTATTAGGATCGCTCTATTAAAGTAACCGTGCATGCGGACGGAAGATATTTATTTCATAATTTTGGAAGATACAGGCGTTTGAAATTATGGAGTTGACAGGTGAACGACCTCGATGTCAGGTGAAAGACATATTGTAACCACGTTATCGACAATAGGCACAGGTTAGTGAGACACTGCTACAAATTAATATGAAACTTTTTGCAGGTTAACGTCAATGAGAGCAGGTTAGTAGTTTAACCCGTCAAGCGACCGCCACCCACAATATAGTGAGCGCAGCGACCGTGGCCAGTACGGAGTTGGTTAATGCTACACCAGTCCCGTCTTGAGAGAGAACCCTTTTATACAGGAGCCTGGTGTAATAATTGTTGAGCCCAATTTTCCTGCCATCTTGGAGTTCCACGACTGCAACCACTCTAGCTTCAGATCGAAATTTTGAGGCAGTTCAGGAAATGCTGCACGGGGCGTTCCTGGAATTTAGGCGTTCTGTAGTGGGATTCATAAACTTAGTATGAATCAGGAGGCTCGGGTTCTTCTGGATCTTCGCTACTTCTCGTAAAAGGGCGACATTCCTACGTAAGTCCGGTGGAGCGATTCTTGACAGTACTGGAAGCCAGTGGCAAGGAGAAGATTGGAGCGTACCGGAGATAAGTCGCATGGCCTATTTCACTTCGACGTCAACTCTGGTGGTGTGGACGCTATTCAGCCAAACCGGTGCGCAGAATTTTGCAGTCGAGTACAAGAGAGACAGCGCCGAGGTGCGCAGCTTGTCTGCGCATGTTCCCTATGACGTTCCGCTCAGTTTCTGGATGATGTTATGTCGGGTCTGGAGTTTGCGAGCCATACCGGTAAGGCGGTCTAGTGATGCCGAGGTATTTTTGGAAGAAGTTGTGTCTCATTGTAGTTCCCTATACATTGACTTTTAGCTCCTGCGTGGCGCACTGGTTATGCAAGTGGAAACAGCACGCCTCTATCTTACTTGCGCTGAGTGTAAGTCACAATATTCGACAGTACCTGGCCAGTAGCTTCATATCACCTGGTAACATAGCTTCCAGGTTTTTGAAATCCGACACATATATCGTCGGAGTAGATAAATTTCAGGTATCAGGGACGTCGTGGGTATACAGGTTGAACAGGGCGCCAACACGGATCCTTGAGGCAGACCATTACTCACATTCTGGTATTGCTGCCCTTTGAGCCCAAGTGTACGCTAAATCGCCGCTGGGAGAGCATGTTGGATAACAGCTTTAGGATGGTCAAGTTAGGCACAGTCGATAGCAGTTTGCAGAGCAATCTTTCTCTCCATACAGTGTCGTAAGCTGCGGTAAGCACCGCACCGGAAATAGTCCTTTTTGGAAGCCGTTTTCAAGGTGCGTGGTCAGAGCTAGGTCTTGGTCCGTGCAGCTCCGCTCGATTCTGAAACCTGCCTGTTCCTCTGGTACCACTCGATCTATGAGCGGCACTATCTTTTTGTATATTAGTCTCTCTGGTAGTTTGTAGCAATTGCTAAGCAGCGCAATTGGGCGGTAACAGGAAGCTTCTTCCTCTCTTCTTCCTTTGACACTAAAAATATTCCTTTGACAATAAAATAACCCGGGACGTTTCTTCGATTGGAGAATGTCAGAGAAGAACACAGTGAGCCAATTTACTGCGTTGTGCCAATTTACTCGTAAATATTCCATCCATGTAGTGATGATGATATTTTGCTGTTATTTATAGATCAGACAGTAAAAATAATTTTAAGCTCATGCGTGCAGAAACCGTTATAGAAATGTATGTAAAACTGCATTAGTTTGATGAAAGGTTGCCTAAAATAAATAAATATTAGGGGACAATCTTACACAAATCGACCTAGTCCCATAGTAAGCTCAATAAGGCTTGTGTTATGGGTACTAGACGACGATATATATAATAGTTATAAATACTTAAATACATAGAACACTTCCATGACTCGGAAACAAATATTCATGCTCATCACACAAATATTTGCCCTTACCGGGATTCGAACCCAGGACCTTCAGCTTCGTAGGCAGCGTCACTACCCACTAGGCTAACCGGTCGTCGTCGTAAAATAAAATAAAAATGTCTCTTCTTTTAGTATATTTTACCAAATATATATCAGGGACATGAAAATGTATGGTTTACAATGTGTTTTCAAATAATGATCATTCACCTGTCATTATCCTGTTTTCATTTGACAGGTGTTCGACATGCAGGTGATGGACAAAATGACAGATATCAACATTAAAAACAAAGTATTTCGTTTTTGTATTGCATATCTATGCACATAAAAGTAAGCCACTATTTACATCCTATGACTTAATGTAATTACATTGCAATTGCATTGCAATTGCATTAGTTCACATAACAACCCAAATGTGGAAGACAGAATAACGATTACTTACCCATTACAAACTCCCGCTCACGTAGTTTATGTTCATAATTTTTGCAAGGGGAACAATAAAGACGTGTTACTCTAACATGTGTCAGCTGGTGACTGATGGTCTCGATTCATGCCGGGTGAGGCACACGAGAGGAAGTAGTACTCGCACAGCGATCGCGTTTGACGTATGACAGATAAGCGACATTAACTGCTGTGGACAAACTTCAAAGGCAAATAACTCGAAACAAAATAGGTACTAATATCGTTATTCCAAACTATAATTTTAAATATTGATAATATATAGAAATGAAATATGGTACTTGAATTAAGTTACGTAGGTAAATCGACATTTTATTTAACACGAAACTTGACTCCGCGGCATTGGGACACCGCCGGTAAACGACACACAGCAGTTACAAACTGATTTTGTGGTTAGTAAATACATCGAATTTATTTCGCAGCAACTGGCCTCTGTTCAAAAAGTGTCTTTTAACATGTATTGGTGATTCAGTCGTATAAATGTCGCACTATAAAAAAAAGTTCTAACATAAACTTGATGGCAGGTGGCGGTGCCACTTTTTTGAGAATAACCATTTAGGGTATACAAAAAGAGACAGAAAACGGGCGACGGAAATAAGTGAGGTCACAAAATTAGAAGATGTTACTCTTAAATCAAAAACTCTTAAATGGAAGTGGGCGGGCCACATGCTCAGAGGAAAGCAAAAGTGGTCAAACATACTGACAGAGTGGACCCCGCGCTACAACACGAAAAGAAAAAGAGGCAGACAATACAAAAGATGGTCAGATGATTTGGAGAAAACTGCTGGCCCACTATGGACACGACTAGCCAGAGACAGAGAGGCATGGAAGGCAATGGAGCCTTTGTGTCAAAAGGACACGTCGAGCCAAAGGTTGTTGCAAACACATAAACAAATAAACAAATATTGTATAAAAATATTATTAACTGTATGTTCGGTAATAAAAGGCTTTGAAATTGAAATTGAATATTAGCGTGAAATAGACAGTCCATGCTTTTTAACAGTATCATAAACAAAGTAGGTACGTAATAAATCTGAAGATAGACATTTAAAAACAATGTTTATTAACTCAACGCCACCGGCAAATAAGACTGCTATCGCGTGAACTTGTTACAAAACGTTATCTTGCGTCACAATCACGATTCACATTGTCACGGCGCTTAATATCGATTCACAACAAAACTCGATACTTCCTCGCCGATTCCGAATAACCGGCAGAACGCACGTAGACTGCGCGCGCGCCACTGGCCTTAGCATCGATACACGACACGACCTCCAAGCCACTTGATAAGTCAGTATCAACATTGTGCTTGAGTCGACTAGACGTAAACATGTCACAAACCGAGCCGGAGTCGACTTTGTGGGACGAATTGACGAGCCCCGTCAATTTTACGTTGATCCTGGTCATTGCGTACCTTATTTACAAGATAGTGAGGGCTAAATTTGAGCCCGAGCCTGTTGTTACTCCCGTGCAAAGGCTACCGAAGTTGAGGAAAGATCTTACGGTGCAGGAGTTGAAGAAATACAACGGCACGCAGCCCGACGGCAGAGTTTTGCTCGCTGTGAACGGTGTGATATTCGACGTAACAAGAGGGAAGTCATTCTATGGGCCCGGTAAGTGTTTTTACTAGCTTATAAACTCCATTGGTTTCGAGATTATTCGAGTTGGCCGAATTGCTTCAAAGTAGTCCGTTCAAGAAGCAGCTCTACCGTCGAAGTTAGAAGGTTCCAATTCCAATGACAGATTTATAAAATGTCAGTCACATTAAATAATCATAATTATACTTTAGGTTATGCGGATATTAAGTATTGTTTTTAGCACCGTCATTGGCCACAGCATATAATGACAGATGATTATGGCAACGCTTAGGAGCCTATGGATTGCCGCGTGTACGTTGGTGTTTTTCGCAGTGACGTACGAATACATAGTAACTTGTTTTGCATCTCAATTTTAATATTCATAAACAGGTTCAATTTTCGCTTGTCATTCTATTGTGAATGTAAAGGGCATTGTTATTATGAACCTTAACTATATTAAAATAGAGTCGGAAAGGGATCGTTTTCAGTCTAATCCACTGTGTATAAAATTCTAGTCTAGACTTTTTAGTCCAAATAGTAATTTCAAAGTATAAATTGTTCGTATTCAGCGGTTATCATAATCTCCAACCGAACATAGCATTTGATAAAATGCTTGATAAACAAAACACAACCTTCATATACTTACATATTATTAAAGTGCCCACGTTAGGATTACAAAGGGGGACTGGAAACCAGACAAAATAGTATTTTGTGTCTTACATGATAGTCTAATTTTAGAAAATGTGTTTGTTGAGGTTCATGATTTACAGATAACCTTATCTGTCATGGTTTTGTCGTAAATTATTTTAATTTCTTTAGAATGAATTCGAACGCGTTATTATGTACCTATCCTTCAACTTAAGCAATATTTATTTACTACTAGCTTCTGCCCGCGACTCCGTCCGCGTGGAACTCGTTTATATCGTAGCTCGATACAAACTTTCATCCCCCATTTCACCCCCTCAGGGGATGATTTCCGGAATAAAAACTATCCTATGTCCTTCCCCGGGATTCCAACTATCTCAATACCAAATTTCATCTCAATCGGTTCAGCGGTTTAAGCGTGAAGAGGTAACAGACAGACAGACACACTTTCGCATTTATAATATTAGTATGGATATTTATTTACTATATTATAAATATATGTCTAACTAGTTTCTAAAGAGGCTAAGTTGCTCTAACTATTTCGATGGAATTTCGAGGGCAAATTTTACGTAAAGGGAATCATGAAAATTATGTTTTATGGTGCAAATATTTAGTACTTATTGCTTGTGCGGATTCTTTTTATAGACCAGATCTTATCTTAAAACAGCAATGGACGTCTTTCGGCTGATATAATGATAATCTTATCTTAAGACCAACAAAGCCACAATAGCCGCTTGCCACACACAATACTTTACTCGAATAGCAAATTGAGTAGTATGTTTTAATATGGACCTTATTTCGTTTCATATAAAAGCCACTTTTGGTTGAAAAGGTATTGATGTTTAGGTACTAAGTAAGTTTATCTTACAGTACCAATTTGCGTTTATACTTAGCAATAAAAGACAATCGCTTTGTTTACCACTTCACACTGAAAGCCAATTGCTAGGCACAAAGAGAAGTGAATCCGATCTGTATAAAGAATCCGCTTTATACCCGTCTCTATCCTTCCTCTTTTTTCATATTCGATCCGTCATGACTGAGGCCGTGACATTATCTCAAGAACTAGCAGCACTGTGACGTGTCAAAATCCACCAATCATGGTTAATCATTGGTGGACATCATTGCTGTCAAAAACGACGAGTGGCGAAGCTAGAGGTCCCGGGTTCGAAATCCCGGTAAGGGCATTTATTTGTGTGATAGAACGAATATTTACTCCTGAGGCATGGATGTTTTCTATGTAAGTATTTATTTATCTATATAAGTATACGTATAATATCTTCGTCTAGTACCCACAGTACAAGCTTTGCTTAGTTTGGGACTATTAGGTTGCTTTGTGTAAGATTGTCCGAAAAAAAAGAAAAAAAAGCACTCGGCTAGCTGGTCATGTATTCTGAAAACAGTCTTTGACCTCCACTCAGTTCGCTTTCTGGGACAGCATTTGCAACATTTAAGTATGCAGGTGCTACACAAAGATAAGGGGTTAACCCCCTCTTCAATACTACTACTCAACGAAGCGGAAATAATTATCGAATAAGTATTTCGTTTCCTTGAGAAGCTTATGTGGCTTTCAAGTTACAAATGAAACAAGAGACTCCTGAGTATTCCATTATTAAACGATTTAATTCGCTAAAAAACAGGGAACTTAATACGACATTTTTTTTTTCATTTGAATATGTTCGAATAAATTAATGAAAATGTGCAGTTCGCCATCACTAATAGTTTAAGTAGTTGCTACAGTATGAGGTTCTTCAAAAAGGGAGTGTACAAATGCTTAAAGGGCTGGCGACGCGCATGTAACACCCCTGGAGTTGCAAGCGTCCGTAGGCTATCATCAAGATTTTAAACATTTCTTTTTTACTAACGGAGCGTTTTTGAAGTTTCATACAAATAAGCTGATTTGAATTTTATCAAATACCGTATTAAGTCCGACTCACGCTTGACTGCACATTTCTAATAGGTTTTCCTGTCATCTGTAGGTAAAGAACTATTTTGTGTATTTTTTTCAAAATTCTAGACAGTAGTTTCGGAGATGAAGGGGGGGAATGGTAATTTTTTGGCAATTTTCTTAAATAATTCCTAAACTAATTATTTTAAAATTACAAAAAATATATATTTTAGATACACACAATGAGCTTTTTAATTTGATATGTAACACGATAGTATATGCAAAACTTTATTTTTTAATTTTCTTATTTCCCCCCCAAAAGTGGCCCCCATGTTAAAAATTCATTTGTTTGCGTTACATGCTCCTCTTTGGGTCACAAACTTACATATGTGTACCAGATTTCAACGTAATTGGTTCAGTAGTTTCGGATAAAATAGGCTGTGAAGGACGAACAGACAGACGCACGTGATCCTATAAGGGTTCCGTTTTTTCCTTTTGAGGTACGGAACCCTAAAAACTTAGGCCTTCTTTCTTACCACCTGTTTTTGTAGGTACACCATTTCACGACTCCCCTATCCAGGACGTGGGTTTTTCCACACGCGGCGCGGGTAGCAAGCGATAATTGCCATTTCGTAGCCAGGTGTGACGTAAAATAACATATTTCATATTTCGTAATAAAAACCTGTTTGTTCTCTATAAAGGTGTTCAAAAGATTACGACTAAAAATAGTGCCAGAATTATCGAGTCTGTATAACTCAGGCCAGTGTCTGTTAATAATTTTGCGAGTATGTTTAACAACATCGCTCCGGACAATGCGAGTGATTCTTGAGAATGTTTGAACATTTCTGCGGCTAACGATGTACAAGTTAAATTTGAAGCGGACCGGCGTCGCGTCGCTTAGGTGGATGTCACACTGCGCCGCATCTCCGGACGGAGATGCGGAGCTCGTTGTATGCAAGTACCTCAGTTTGTATATAAATTTCGTGTGGTACGACACACTGCACCGCACCTCCGTCCGGCGAAATTTGTATGCAGCTCCGCACCTCCGTCCGGAGATTATTATTAATATCGTTATCGTTATTTATTGAACGACGGAGCGAAACGAACGAAGTTCTCTGCTTCAGCTTGATACAAAAAAAATCGTTTGTCCGTTTGTCCAGCTGCATTTCTCAACCGTAATAACAACAACCGTTCAATTTTTTTTTTGAATTTTTTGTCAATTCAGATTTTCGAAATCACTAAAGAAAAATAGTGAAAAAAGGCAGGCTTGCAGTTCCACAGCTTGTTATTAATGCCATTCATTATCGTCATTAATTATGTATTATTATGATATTTATGATGAAACATTTGTCGCCAAAGCAAGGCACAACCAAATACTCATATATATTATAGTTTTGAATTGAAACCAATCTCATCAGTTCGTCGTGCTCAAAGACACATGTATGCGCTTATTTAAAAAGAATCCCATGAACAAAGACAATTCACGTATGATTGTAATACGTCAATAATGCGTACTTTAACAAGATTACCCTTTACTTATTTCGCAACAATTTGGTATAAATCTGAATTAAATGTAAGTACCTACTACTTACATTTAATTCAGATTTATACCAATTGTGTAAATATATTCTTAAAGCTACATGCTCACTTTGCAACACGTTTTAAAACTCTAACTCCCTCGTGGCGAGTTAATAATTGGCCATATGGGCTGTCATTCATAGCATTTACCTACTCGCATCCGACCTGTGAAACTTGACCTCTGATTCCGTATAGCTATAAGGAACACCGGGTCCAAGTTATTCTGAAGAATACGTAAGTAAGTTGTGACTAGTTTTGTGGAGCCGTGGCACGCCAGTGACGAAGGTCGTCCGGTAATTACGTGTATCTCATTATAATTCCGAATACGTCGCGAGCGCCACACGAGGGGCAAAATATAAGGAGAATAACAACCTTTTGAAAGTATGGGACGTTTTTATCGTTGTTTACAGACGCAATATGTAGGACATTGTGCAACAAGACTGGTAAAAGCAAGTCGAGGCATCAATTAATTCTAATATTTAGACTCTTGTCTTGTTCGCAATCTCAGACCAAGTAAATATACAGACTGAGCGTTACGAACAGTCAAGTGAAGCCAAACCACATACAAACAAAACCAAGCTACATCAAGTTTAGCACACGCTCACGCACACATTCAAACAAAATTGCACAAAACTCCTCAGCACGTGTCGCAATGCTGTCAAGATCATTTATTTCGAGTTTTGTGCGATTTAATTTGTTTAGCGTGTGCTAAACTTATGCGGCTTGGTTGAAAACCGGTTGGCTTCACTAGACTGTTCGTAACGCTTCGTCTGTCTTTTTTTCTTGCGAAGAACACATTGCGAACCTCGCAATGTGTTCTTACCAATCGTGTCGTGCAATGATCTTAATAAAAGTGACATAATATGCCAGTGCGCTATTTTATATTATTTTGACAGAGAGCCTTCGGCATACAGCCATGATTGACATTGCATATCAGTTTGTAAATTTTACTACCGTAAAATAAATACACTAAAAAATAATCTTGATAAAATTCCATGCAATATGTTATTTTGGTGTTTTAACGTCTAAAACGTGGTAAGGTAAACGTCCGAGTGCTCGACGCTGCACTAGCAGTTATCAGTACTAGTAATAAGTCATGGGCACTATGTCAAAACAATATGGGTAAAATTCGAACTAAGAGGATCCTTCTTCTTTCGAATTAAGAGTCCGCAGTAAGCTCGGCCGAATTTCACCTTCCCATACAACAGTAGTTACGCTCTCATTTTAAAACTACGTGTTGGATTGAGACGAAACTTTGCATATACAATGACATGAGGTATATCTATGTCTGTACTCAGTTTAGTTTATAAAACAAACGAAATACAGCACAAACAAGTTTTGTATGAAAAACTTAAAATTCGCTGTATTTTTTACTATGGTATCTCAAGCTAACATAAAGTAATTACAGACATAGATACACCTCATGTCATTGCACATACAAAGTTTCGTTACAATCCAATACGTAGTTTTAAAATGAGAGCGTAACTACGTTTGTATGGAGAATCGAGCTTACTGCGGACTCTTAAAGCCATGTCGCTTTGACATAGTGCCCAAGCCGTATCTAGTACAGCGTCGAGCTCTCGGACGTTTACCCTAATTACCTGATGTATTTAGAACAATCGATTTGACCAATGTCGTCAATGACGAGGAGGAGGTGAAGGCACTGAACTAACAAATGACGAGTCGTCATTTGTTAGTTCAGTGCCTTGACCTCCTAAAAGTTGTCATATTACTCGTTCAAAGTCTTAACAGAGGGGAGGAGGAGAGGAAAGGCCCGAATCGACATTCAAAATAAGATGTCCAGGGATAGGGATATCGCCACTTCAGTGTATTTCAAAATGAGACGGTCAGAGATAAATAAAAGCATGTATAAAAATTGTCCCTATTCAATGTCAATATAATTTCATAATAAGCCCCCCAGCGATAGAAAAAGCCTAAGAATAATATTAATTTGTCAGAAACTTAAAATCGTTTCTTTTAGAGAAAGCATAGTACATAGTGAACGAATATTTAAAATATTAATAATAGGTAACGCTGTAAGTTTATTTATATTCAAATGTCTTAACCAAGTGTCCAACATCTCTCTTCCATACGACTTTCCATGTTATTGTTATAGTGTGCTGTAAAATTATGAAATTATATTACCTACTTCTTAAAAAAAAAATTATTACTGTGAGCATGAAACTGATGTAATTGAATTTAATTATTTATAATGCTGGTGTGCTTTAAATGGGTTTGTGTTGAAATATATTTATTTATGAATCTTTTGTACACACAAAGCAATGAAATAAATTAAATTAAATGAATCGCTGCCTTGTTTAGTTGAATTCAGAATTTCAGACCCGACTGACACGTGAGGAATCGGAAGAAACCTTATTGTATAAACATTTACGAAGCGTCGATTACCCTACATAAATTGTCATAATGAATAAATAAATAAATATTAAGGGACAATCTTACACAAATCCATTTAGTCCCATAGTAAGCTCAATAAAGTTTGTGTTATGGGTAGTAGACTACGATATATTGAATAGATATAAATACATAGAATACATCCATGACTCGGAATCAAATATTTATGCTCATCACACAAATATTTGTTCTTACCAGGATTCGAACCCATGACCTTCAGCTTCGTAGGCAGCGTCACTAAAATTTAGTATGCTTACCCAGCGAACGAAAAAACCATAGAAGGCTAAGTAGCGCCGAAAAATGGCCCCCCAGGATGGGTGCCATTGCTATTATGCGGGGTGTCAAAACGATGTCAGAGCCGTTTAGTTCAAACATGCGCATACCGGGTTTTGGGCACGTGTTTGGATAGTTTGTAAGGAGCTCACATGGGTTTTTCGTTCGCTGTACTTACCTATATAGATAAGTTCGGTGACAACGCAGTATTATTGCTGATTTTATGATGGACAAAGAAGCGAGCCATAGGAACTCCTAAACGATACAAGATAAAACCATCGTGTTTGGGTTGACCGAAACCCTCTCAACGAGTAGTTGATGATTTTTTTTGTCTGCAACTTATTTTGTTTAGTATATATTTCTTTTGTATTTAGGCTTAAGGAAGTATATTTTTTAATTCCAGGTGGACCGTACGCAGCATTCGCAGGCACTGACGCGACTCGCGGCCTGGCGACCGGCATTGTCGCCGGGTCAGATAAAGAGTATGACGATGTAAGCGATCTCACCCCAGACGAGGTCTCCGCCGCTAAAGAGTGGGAAGAACAGTTCACTGGTAGGTTTATATACAAATTGTTTTGCCGAACTTCTGAAACAATGTATTTAAAAAAAGTGCACTCAAATAGGAAATTTGACATATGCACGAATTGTACGATTTTTTCATCTGTAACAACTATTATTTTTGGTTATTTGGCCTACCAAATCCTACCTGACCTCTAGGTCAGGAACTACTGTAACATAGCCAGTAATGCATCGATAATCCACTTGGACTTCGTCAAACTCTGACTCTCTCAAACGCTCTGAGAACCCTGAACCATTCTTTTCACACAAACAAGTTGAGAGCAAAACCTTGGAAACAAATTCGTAAATACGTTCACATGCGTAAATTAGGGTAGTTGACAAGAATAAACACAAAGTATTCTTACATTACAAAAAAACAAAACAAACAATAATAGTCGGAAAACTCTTCAACTTGTTTTTGTTTGATTATTGAATTTGTAATGCAAACATTAATCTAGTAGGTACATTAAGGTATCTAACCTTAGTTGTATTCAACATGAAACTTAACCTCCTTATTATCTGACATAAGCCTTACTGAGCTTACCATGGGACTAGGTCGATTTGTGTAAGATTGTCCCCTAATATATATTTATTTGTTTTATTTATTATCTTCTTCAGAGCTGTTTACTATGTGACAAGTGCCAGACGTGATGGATTCCGAGTTATTTCTTATATAAAACGTTTTATTAAACGATATAATCTATTATTGAAACGTTACTACGTATTTTTTCTGCCGAAGTCCATAATCCTAGGGTTTTTGCTATTTTTAAATACTTAAAGATCTAAGTTACACTGTTCGACCATTGAATATCGTAACTTCACTTGTTCCTAAGATTTCTTTACAAACCTCATAGCTACAAACAAAGCGTTTTTAACGTTTCATAAAATTAGATAACATCCCTTTTTCCTATTGTTCAAATTATCACATGTTTATTACTTCACTTCGAACAAGGAAAATTGTCTACGAGTATGCCATTGATGTAATCGTCATTATTTCAAGCGTGAAATATCAGACTGACCAATCGTTATTCACCTGTTTCTAGACCCGAGTATTAAATAATGTTAAAAGTAATCTTTATTATTTCCAGGAAAATATGACATTGTTGGACACCTTCTCAAGCCGGGAGAGACGGCGAAACAATACAGTGACGATGAAAGCGAAGACAAGAAATCACAATAGACCATAATGTTACTTAAAATTTAAAAGTAAAGGATACGCCAAGATATCCTGACTGACCAGTTTGTGAGAAAAGTCTTTTTATGGCTGTAAATTGTTGCTATAACCTAGAATAGTTGTTGTAAAATGCAATCAATTGAAATAAACAAGTGAAACAACTAATATTGGTGCATTTAAAATATTGAACTACATTAGACTGTTACAAAATGTGTTTCCATTTTTCCAATGGCGGAACTTACCTATTAATATGTCTGGGGTACTTAAGTCATGTAATTAGGAACATCTGCACATAATATCTTGTACGTCTTATTTATGGAATCCCTAACGCGCTTTGAGCCAGCGTGGGGACTAATGGCCATTCTCTCCGACTCTCATCCATGAGAGAAGACCTGTTGCCAGCAGTGAGACTGGTGGTTTTAGATTTTGCGTCAAGTCTCGTAACGATAAGTGGCCTGTCAAGCTCGCCTGGAAGGTTAGAAATTCTAGTGTTATAGTAACAATTTACAGCCCTCATGAGAATACAAGGGGGTGAAAACTTATAAGAGTTATAAGACATTAAATAAAGAAGTGAAGACCCGACATAACAAATACACTCCAAATACACCCTTCCGCCGATGTTCCAAAATCTGGAGTTTGGTCCGACCAGCACAACGTCGCCAATCAATCTCCTGAATCTCCGTTCCACCGAGTCCAAAGCGTTCAGATGATATTTGGCTGTATCATCTCAAAGATGGCAAAAGTACTCCATACACGATCTCACCTGAGCTTGGTATTGGTAAAGCAACTGCTTTGGTAAGAAGTACTGCCGGCCTTTACCAAGTTTTTAAACAGATATGTTTGCTTTTCACTCAATGGAGCGACCGAAATTTAGATTGTTAGTGATATCCACCTAGGGGGTCTGATAACAGCAAGGGTGTATCCTGGAAAGTAAGAGTGAGGGTGAATGCACTCCATTTGGTGGAGAACATACACGTTTGGTGTTAGACAAGATTGGGTTCTCCCCTGATACTAACCTATAAACTAATTTAAAAGCTCAATTAAGGTCTCCCTATGTGACATGGTTTCTGTTAGCCACGCCGTAGATTACAAAAATATTAGGGCGCAGATTTTTATGCTGCAAGAAAAGTATAGCGGACAGAACAGACCCTTGAGGTACACCGGCATTAATAGCAATTGGAAAGAAGAACCATCCACCGCTTACTACTTTTATTGAACGTTCTGGCAGGAAGGTAAAAATCCACGTGCGCAGGTAGTCGGGAAACCCTAACGATGGAAGCTTGCTAAGAATACCATCATCCCAAAACCCATCCAAATGCCTGCAAGAGGTCAATAGAGACCGCAATTGCTTCTTCTTGTTTTTCTTGGTTCCTATTTATTGTTCAAGTAAACAATTAGTTACGATGTGATTAAGTTACCGAAACTAGTTTAATAGTATTACTTTTTGTTACTTATTGTTTAATATCAGCGGTATTTGGTTTATATTTCTGAACAAGTTAAACATAAGGCAACATCCTCATTTGGCGGGTTTTTATTTTTATTTTTTAGTTCTCAAAGTGCGTTAGTGCACTACTTTGCCACTAAGTATATAAGTTTTAAGAAAATCATAGTGACATTTATAACGAATGTTAAATAAAAAAGTTAAGGTTAACTATAGTTTTATTTCGACGTCTGTACACACCAGGGTCCGCTTGAACTTTCCATACAAATGGATACGGACAACTTTACTTAATAACAAAACATTTTTATGGTGTTTATTAGTCGATCATATTGTTCTAATTTCTTAATACTTTATTTCGTTATTCGTAATGTAGTCCTAAAACATTCTTATGGAAATTTCACGCTGCTGTTTCTGCTTGACGTATGTCCTGTGTAATTCAATATTCAATAAAAGATAAAACAGTTATATTTTAAATAAATGACTTGCTTTGAAATATGTGAGATCTCTCTTTGGAGCTGTCTGACTTATATTTCAAAGAGAGTTCCTGATATTGAATGACTGTTGCCCACTTATTCTAGTACAATCGAAGCCAACGAAATGTATAATTTTTCACCGTATTACAAAGAATTAAGCAGCAAAAGCATCAACATAATATATCTTTGAGACGACCTTACCAACAGCATTACTTTACATGGGAAAATAAACTTTCCTCAGGCTTTTTAAAAGATTACTACATGGGTCAACTCAATATTATTTACCTCTTGTTTTTATTTCTCTATTCTGTGTTCAGTTTTTATAAAAACTCAGACATAATTATGCTTCTTTACTTATATCAAACCTACCCTTAATGAACCAATATTAGCGAGTAGAAAGCGGGCAACTCAACACGATCAGTGGGCAGAACACAAACGGCACCAAAATAGTGCACAAATAAAATCTGCTGTAACATATGAGAAATACCTAGCAACAGTCGCAGACAAAACTTTAAACGATGTTGAAAATGTTTAATAAAGAAAAATAGGAATGCATTTAAAGCGCTGTACTAAGAGCTCCCTAGTCCGCAAAGAATGTCATAACTGACTTATTTCACGAATCATAATACGTCATTTTGTTTGAAGGCGGTGGTTCCAAGTTTTAATGGTCCCGTCCACGGTTAGTTTTCGTGCAGGCTTTGTTGTTCAAGTACAAAAGTATAGGTAAAATATGAATTTAGACCATTAAAAATAAGTTAGGGCTTGTAAAAATGTTTCTGATGGAGTGAGCATTTTGAATGCTTAATTTCTGCAATTTTTTTTGTTATTTGGTGAGCTAGACTATTTTGAAGATGTTCTTACTTAAACTATTTAATCGACAAAGAGACAAGTTCGATCAACACTAGAACTAACTAGAATTCGTCATCTTCTTATTGTGTCACTTTTAATCTCCGTTTTGAATGAAGTCAAACTTAGAATAAAACAGGCTGTCATTCATTCATTGATAGATTATTTTTTTCCACTAACATGAATTCGCGTCAAATGAACGTTTGGCAACTTTTAAAGTTACATATAATATCCCGTTACAGTGTTTTGATATAACTAACCAATTGTATAAAAATATCTCGTCCTCCTAAACAATTGTATAAAAGGATTTATTTGGAAGCACCTTTTCAGAGAATGACTATGACGGTTGGTGAAATTGACCAATGGCGAATATTTCGTCTTCTTGCCTGAACAATCTAAACCTGTATAAGGACGTGTAGGTAATGTACGAGTACCTATACTTATAAAATTAGCTGAGGTTTATTCATGAGTTCATTTCATGACGCATGCATTGTGAGAGTTTAAATGTTGAAACGTATGTGTTATAGCTCGGGCAGTTCGTAGCGTTTCGTACTATTTACGCAGGTTGAGATGAAGCCTCCTAAGTCCCTATGAACGTTGTTCCCGCCAGGACCCCGGGGAGTGTCACGGGCCCATAGAACGACCCCCCATACAAACAGCCAATCCTGGGAAGAACAAATCGGACGCGTCTCGCGCCGCTGTACTTATTCAATAACTACTAACGTTATTTCTTGAATCTTTCCGGCCCAACTGCCAGCAAGAATGAGTTAGTGTTTCGTGTAAGTGTGTGTGTCTGTATTTTTTAAATACTGTATGGTACAAAAGAAAACTTATCGTATAAAAGGCGGACTTAATGCCATATGGCATTCTCTACCAGCCAAACCTTAAAGCAAAGCGGAAAGATTGTGGGCAGTGCACATAACAACTAAAAAAATAACATTACGGTATTCCTATATACAACATATTTACACAAATACATATACATAATTAAAATAAATACTTACATATACAAATAAATATATACATAAATATACACTACATGCATACTTACAAGCCAAATTTTCAAACCTTTAGTCTACTCGGATCTGCCAGCAAATAAATCACGCACAGATTTCTTAAAAACGAATTTGCTCGGGGCTTTCCTGATCGCGGGGGAAGGCCGTTCCAAAGACGAACCACCTGCACAGTGAAAGAATTGGAATAAAGCCAGTACGGTGAAGAGGGATAGATAGAGAAAGATTGCCAGAAGAGCGAAATTGACGGTCACGAGAAGCACCATGAAAGTGAAAGTAAGATTTGAGATAATCAGGGGAATGTGGATCATTAAGAATAGAAAATAAAGTGCAAAGCATGCGAGTATTTCGCCGTTGATGGATAGGAAGCCAGCCGAGCCGAGCCCGAAAAGAGGAGACGTGATCGTATTTCCGTAGACAGAAAATGAAACGGATACAGTTATTGAGAAGTCGATCCAGCTTATCGAGAAGTTCTTCATTTAAATCCGGATAGCACACATCACCGTAGTCGATTAAATGGGTAAAATCAGCGCGTTTACGAGCAAAACCTTAGTGTGTATGGGCAAAAAGTGATTGAGCTTGTTTAGAGCGCGGAGAGATCCCGTAATCTTGTGGCTAATTTCCGCAACCTGTGTTCTCCAGCTCAGAGTACAGTCCAAGTGAACACCTAAGTCTTTTACACTGTAATGACTGTAGACCTTGCTGCAAGTTGGCACGCCCTTCGCCCAACTCGTCGTCCAAAGGCACCTTGTCTATACCCGTACACGTCGCAGCTATGTATCACTATAGCTAAAGCCTCAAAGCCCTCGCGGGCTTAAACTTGCGAGGTCCAACCAACCACTAAATCTCGGTGCATTACCGTATGAGCACAACGTGCGAGATCAAACCGTAAATCTAGACGCGTCTGTCCCGCTACGCGCATAAATGACCTCTCAACGTCTCAACGCCAACACGGTCGCGTCCCTCTGCGCTCGCTCGCGTCAGTAAGTGCATCTCGCCTGCGCATCCGAAGGCGCCCGAGTGCAATCGAATACCCTTTCTCACGCGCGAACTCACGTGGCGATATATAATTATAACTATGCTGTCTATCCTAAACAACAATAGCTACCTACCAAATATATTAAATTGGTATTTGGAGCGTACAATTTTGCTTTGATGTTCACGATAATTTATACTCCGGATCTTAGATTTGTTTGCTTACTGAACTGGTTAAATGATGAAATCAGCATAGATCACTTCAGTGGAAATATAGTATTTGTTTTACGCCCATGCCAAAAGTATAATTGTTTTAAACTATAGGCATCTGATTTAATATTATACATATTATAGATAAATATATACATAGAAAATATCCATGACTCAGGGCCAAATATTCGTACTCGTCACACAAATAAATGCCCTTACCGGGATTTGAACCTGCGACCTCTAGCTTCGTAGCAGCCGTCTCTAACTCTCTACCAACTAGGCAGAGGTCTTCCATCAGGTTATGATGCGTAACAATCTCAGACGTAACACAATCATTCGGAAAGTGTATGAAGCAGGTAATATCCGGAACTATTCATTCGATTTTATCTATACTTAAAGAATAGAACTTCGCGATATACGTACTTACGGCCGTATTCATAAACGCCCTACAAGCCTGTTTTAACTAAAATGGCGTTAAAATTCGTTTGTCCTTATCTGTCACTTTGATATTTGTGTGCGTAAGAAAGGGACAAAGCACATTTTATTTAGTAGAGGCATTTTAAGTTTTATTAATAAGAGGGTTACTGGTTAGTCTTTATTTTTTTAATCGCAGTTCCTTTTTAACCCCCGACGCAAAGAGAGGCGTGTTATAATAACCCCCGATGCAAAGAGAGTGTGTACATAGATCTGTGTATCTGTCTGTGGTATCGTAGCTCCCAAACGGATGGACCAATTTGAATGCGGTTTTTTTCTATTCGAAAGCTGATGTGAGCTCGAGTGTTCTTAACCATGATTCATGAAAATCTTTTCAGCCGTTTTTGAGCTATTGGACTTTGAAATGAAAATGTCGGGGGTTTTTCAATTTTTCTAAGTTTAAGTTGATGCACTGCATGCAGCTAGAGAGACTATATTTAAATTATGTATATCATCATCATCATCATCATCATCATCATCATCATATCAAAATCGTCAACTGCTGGACATAGGCCTCCCCCAAAGAGTGCCATGACCGATCCTGTGCCACCCGCATCCAGCTGACTCCCGCTACCTTAACCAGGTTAACAAGGTGGTGGCTGCCACCCAAGAACCTTTCCGCTCCAACGCCCACCGGTTCTACGTGCAATGTCTACTTACTACTACTGTCACTTATGTTACGCGATTACTAATAATTACGTATATAATAAAATGCATTTCTAGATTTCATGGCCATTTTACAGCCTGGTCGTTATAGCCTGCAGACTGAAGCCACGGGCAACACGTTCGAGCTAGGCCAATTTCCGCTGGTCTCGCGCGGCCCTTTTGTCGAGGCTAATATCTGAAAGGAACGCCATTACACGCTTCATTTCACTCCGTTTTATTAAATCTCGAATGCTTTCTGCTTACAACTTAAGAGTACCTACTCGGTTTTTAAGTGTTTCTTACCGGCTTTGTGGCGTCGACGTTTGTTTAGGATGTGGGTCTGAGGGTTTCAATAAACCAGAGCACACCTATTTCTGTTAATGATTTTTGGGTTGCTGCTGCTGTTGTTTAGAAATAATTATATTTACAACAAGTTTAACCTACCTTAGTTGTTCACATTATTTATTAACATGGTCAAAAAATGTGGTTTCAGGTAAAACTTCATCATCTAGCGTCGAAGATTTTTAAGACATGCGTATAATACCTACGTAAAAACATGTCTCTTTTCTAGTAGACGGGACCACTCCTTTTCACTTGATACGAAACCTTATTTTCTCATTGGTTTAAATTACCTAAAACTTATAGAAACGTGGGCTGGGCAGTTACCCTAGCAGCCGCCATCATAATCTTCTTTCACTCCACAGCATTCCGTAATTACACTCACCTTTATCCCCATATAATACGTGAACTGCTACTTAAAAAATATTTAATTTGATAATATATATTTATTTCTTTTCGGTGACAGTAAAATGTCGCGAGGAAACCTGCATACATCTGGAAAGAAATTCAAAACTGTATATAAAGTCCCCAAGCCGTACTGAGGGACTACTGCCCGTTCTCTCGCATCCATGAGAAGAAGCCCGTGTTCAGCAGTGGGACGTATCGGTATAGGTTGATTTATTTAGTTTAAATAAAAAGAATAGGCAATAAAACAACCTTATTAGACTATAGAAGAATGAAAAATAATGTTTAGAATTTAGAGCCACTATTTCTTTCAGTCTAATGTTATCTGGAATGAACTAATGTAATGCGAGCTATATAGTTAGATAGTTTCCCGGAAATCATCCCCTAAGGGGGTGAAATGGGGGTGAAAGTTTGTATGTAGTTCCACGCGAACGGAGTCGCGGGCAGAAGCTAGTTGATAATAATTACCTACTTGATCAGTACACGCGTTCGCGAGAAAAGTATCTTGACTGACATAATGGACAACGAAGTCATACAATATTATAACAAGGGTTCCTTTTTCTTCATTTAGAGGTACCCTAGAAAAAATCGACACATCATATTTTTTTATTATTAACTACGTAAACTATGGTATTTATCATACTTGTGTCTTTTGAAAACACCTGTTATATCATAACATTCCTAATCGGATGAAAGTAAATTAATATTTTTACTCACGTAACAACTGAAGTTGCTGAATACAAATAAATATTGTTCGCCGCGGATAATTTGTTCTTCAAATCCCGTAATAGCAAGAGGCCCGCAAGCGCGAGAGGCCCCGGGTTTGAATACCGGTAAGGGCATTTATTTGTGTGATGAGCAGGAATATTTTGTTCCCGAGTCATGGATGTTTTCTATGTAAGTGTAAGAATTTATTTATCTATATATGTATGTTTATCGTCGTCTAGTACCCATAGCTTTGCTTAGTTTGGGACTAGGTCGATTTGTATAAGATTGTCCCCTAATATTATTATTCCCTTTATTATTATTCCTTTCATCACACTTGCTCGAAACGGGCTTCATAATGCGCAGACATACAGAGCTGTAATGGCCTATGTTACGCCCACGGGCGTAAAGGTTTTTTCTTAAATTGTATCTGTCACTCATACGGCAGTTACAAAGCATAGAGGTTTTATATCAAATACGATGTCGAAAACGTATTTATAAATAAATTTAAACTTAAAAACACTACTAAAACATGTTTAACAGAATTATTTACAGATTTAATATGTAGTTATTTAGTGTCTATGTAAAATGTTTTTAAGTGTTTTCAAATCGTGGCTGTATACGGAAGGATCTTTGCCATACGCGCCTCACGTCAATTTCAACAAAATGGACAACTGACATGTCGCAGTTTTTATTACGATTTGTATTAATTTCATCCAAAATGTATTTGTTTCCTCGCAAATGTGATGAAAAACTTTGTGTATAACACGGGCGTAAGAATATTGCAAACTCGAGTCATCAAAAGCCTTCTGATAGACTCTTGTTCGCAATATTTCACTTACGCCCCTCGTTAAACAATGTACTATTACGACACCTGGCCATAATGCGAGTTATACTGCACGCTGCGTGTACGGTAAAGCTCGCATTGTGGCCAGATGAAGACGTAAAATTGTGTACTTACCACGGGTAATTCGTAAAGCCCCAGATCGCATATTTATGGCCCTCACCTTCAGTTCGGGCCAAAAACGAATTCACCGCCCTAGGTACGTAATGTACTAAATTAAATAGCCAAGTACTAAGTTCTGGCAATACCCACAATGACCAACGAAAACTAGTCTCCGATCTAGACATGGCGGGTCCCAAGTTTCATGTCATTCCAAGCATTCCGTTATAAAATGACCACCAAACTACGTTTGTATGGAGAACCGAATTAAGTCGACCGTGCTGGGGACTCGTGACTGAGCGGAAGGTGCATTTCTACCGATTATATATAATTGTTTAAACTTGCTACCTCCTAGTCGACTAAATACAACGATCCACTATTCTATCCAGCGCAAGCACGTTACCAAGTTAACTTGAACCAAGTTAAGCAAACTTCAAAATTACTCCGAACTTTTCACTTTCATTATCCGTTCTCCGCAACTTCCCCCGTTGTCATTTACTTTAGAACTTTGTTAGATCCCGAGAGCACCGAAGTCATCTGGCGACTATATTGCTGACAACTATCTATCTCCCTCTCATGCGTAAACTAATATGTAAGAACGAGACGCAACTTATCACTCGCCGTGACAAAGTTGGTGAATCTAGACCAGCGTTGAGTGCTCCAATAGTGCCTTAAGTCCAAACGAACTTCGCAGCAATATATTCTTATAAGGGAGTGTTGGGTGTAGCAATGTAGCAGTATATCTTCATTGCCGTACTACTTTCAACTCCTAGTACGTAAAGCTTCACATTGTTCCACTGTTTATTTAGGATGGGTATTCATGTATTCCTATTTAACTCATATGCTGACGTGGGAACTTAAATCATTTCATTTCGAAATTGTTTGGTTTGCTTAGGATAAGTGTGAGTTAATGGTGAGCATGTACGCTTCGTTAGTTTAGCTGGAACGCTGAATTAAAACAACAGACGCTTGAGTATAACTTTTAGACAAAACAATTGAATATTATCCGACAGCGTTACACGGGAAGATTACAGCTCAGTGCGCTTGCTGAATTCCAACCAAATACTACGCAAATTAGTTACGTAACTGATCTACGTGGATTGTACGTAGTATCTGGTCCTTGGAGTGCAATAATTATGTCACCTGTTTATTCCGGCAGTCCGGTAACTATTCTATACCTGAGGCAGTGTAAGGTAATTGGAGCAGGCATGGTCAGGGTTTTGCGAGGCAAATTATCACTGTCATTCATAAATTCACAAACATCAGCAAACTAAAACTTGTTTTATTCCTTTGTCACAAAGACTAATGAAAATGAAAAAAAAAACGAATGTCAAAGTGCAAGACATATTTGTCGGAAAAGCTGAGATATGTTTGATGCACGTTTAAGAGCCAGAATATCAAGATCAGTTAACGTTGAACTACACTTTTCGAATACGGTCATTTAAGTCCTCGAAACTCCTCTAGCTGCACGCAGTTTTTAATTAAAATCCGCCTACGCGCAAGCTAAAATTGACCAAATCAGTGTCTCCGGATAGACCTTAAAGTGAGCTCGTAATAGAATCAAAGCAGTTACTTCGTTGAAATCAGATTATATGAGCAGTTGGAGTCGCTAAGCAATTTACTGACCCGCCAAGTTACTTTTGCGTTGCGTAAAAGGAAGGGAAGACTTTATACAGTAGGAACACATGCTGAATTTCTCTAAAACCTTCGTGCCGACGTGCCCCGGGTAATGTTAATAGCAGTCGTTAGCCACTTAAAGCCGAAACGTTTACGAGTTCCACTTGCTTCCCTTATTTTGGGGATCGATTGTGAATCATCAAAGGTGTCGTTCAAGGTGCATTTAATAAACTATGGCACTAAGGACATCTTAAATGGTATGTTGCTGCAACCGCGTTTGTAGGTACCTACCTAAATGTCTTTACATTGTGAAACTTATATCTAAGGACTCAAAATTTAATTCCTGATTTTAGAAATCACTGTAGGAATGATTAATTAAAATAATCTACACGAATACAGTTTGTGAGTGTGTAGCTTCGTGTGAACTACATAATCCTCCGAAATTAATGAATCTTCGAGGATGGACATCCCATCTATACAATTTCATCCATAATAATATTATAAATGCGAATGTGTGTCTGTCTTTCTGTAACCTCTCCACGCTTACACCACTGAACTGATTTAGATGAAATTTTGATATAGAGATAGTTTGAGACCCGGGGGAAGGACATAGGATAGTTTTTCCATGAAATCATCCACTAAGCAGGTGACAAAGGGGGTGAAAGTTTGCATAGAGCTATGATATAATCGAGTTTCACGTGAACAGAGTCGCAGGTAGAAGCTAGTAGGTCATATATTATCCCGCGACTTCGCTTGCGTCCTGTGATTATGTGTAATACGCGGACGCAAACGCGCGAGCAGCCATTCCTATAATAATCAAGCCATATATATTTTTTTACTCTCACCCACGTACACTTTGTCTTATTTATTACCAAAACGCTTTCACAAATCGTCCATTTACTTTCTTTGAACCCTACACAATGTTTTTTACCTTCTAGAAGCGTAATCTTCATTTCTAATAAAAATAGGCAATCATGAAGCGGTATCAGTTGTATCCATAAGCCATTAGTGATACATCGATCGAGTAAGCATCGGTGTCACTTCAGATGAATAAACGAATATTGGAAATGACTTAGTACCGTTCTCAAAAACATGGTTGTCACTCTCACACATGTAAATACAAGATCCTACAGTGTATATAGCCTAATCTAGCGGGGAGGATTCGCCTGATTTGATTGCATTGCATCCGTATCTAACAATCATCGACTAAATCAAAATGACTGCCAAGGGCTTTATAGACTACTAGCTTCTGCGTGGACCCGGGATAAAAACTATCCTATATTTTAATCTAGGTTTTAAACTATCTTCGTGCACAATTTCATCCAAATCGGTTTAGCCGTAAGCGTGATTGAGTAAGAAACATCCAAACATATAAATGTCTAAACGTCCAAACATCTAAACATCCAAACTTTCGCATTTATAACATTAGTAGGATGCCGCCACGCGACGTGAAACGAGAAAATCTACCCTCCTCTTCCTAATTCGCTTAGTGCGAGAGAGACAGGAGTCGCAGTGACGTGAAAGCTGTCCTAGCCTACCCATCGGGGTAGGTGTAGATCGCTACAGCCGGCTTTTGTTTAATTATTAGTTATGCGACTTTTTAAAACTGTGGCAGACCTCTTGATTATATTCGTCCATGCGTACGATCACATTAATTTCCACTATTTTGCATTAAAAATGCAGAAGCGTAACTAGCTCCTCGTAACGGCGGTTTGCCGATGATGTGGCAGCGTGCCAGCGGCTGTGTTCAGACAAAATGGTTCGTGGTTTAAGCGTTGGTTTTTGCCCATTACCTTTTATATACGAGAATTTTTAACCAGGTGTCAGTAACTAGGTAGGTACTGTGTCAATTATTTGTTTTTGGTGTCTTATGCTAATGATTTCCAATCAGGCATTACTTTGTGGAATTCCATGAAGTTTCTAGAACAAAAATATTATTTAATTTCGTTTGCAGCGTTACTGCTTAATACAAAATTAATATATTCCTTTGTATTCCGATAAAACAAAGAAATGTATTGCTCTAGAAATATTTAAATAATCTTTATTTCATCAACCTCGTTCTCAACACTCTCTTCAAGCTTCTTCTACTGGAGCGGGCTATGCCTGGAGTTCATCTGCGTGTTCGCATCAGAAATGAGGTTATCCTCCGATGTCACCGATAGATAGCCCTCCAAATCACTAACTAACACTTAAGTGGCAGTGGGCGGGGCACATGGCCTTTGGGTCAGAAAGGTTCTTGAGTGGTGACCACGTCCCGAAAGGCGCAGCGTCCACAAAGTGGACTGATGACCTGGTAAAGGTCGAGGGAGTCCGCTGGATGCGTGTGGCCCAGGACCGGCCATTATGGCACTCTTTGGGGGAAGCTGTCCAGCAGTGAACGCCTTTCTACTGATATGGTGACGGTGATGACGAATGATTTGTTTGCCACAACTGGTTCAATCATTTTCTGCTTTGGAGTCTGGGTCTGCTTATTGCATAATTGGCATGGACTTTTGCGAAGTGCGTATCACGCCAACCAAGAGGGAGAAACTTGACTTTGGCTATGTAATTTTTTTTTTTTAGTATTCATATGCTGTTTATTTATTTATTTATCTCGGGCAACGTGCCCCATATTTACAAATACTTTACAGACTAACATACATATCGATATATAAAACTAATAAGTAGCAAAATATCACTTTAAGACGCGAGAGGTTTATTGGCGCGGAGGATAGCAGAAGCAGATACAATAGGACACAGCGTGACGACAAGGACACGTGTTGAACCGATTACCAAATTAGAAAAAGAAGAGAAGCCCTTGCCTAATAATGAGACACAACATAGGCTAGCAATAGCAGTCACATTGACAGGACTTGTTTTCCTACCTCTGAAATCGATCTCATGTTTCCTTAAAACACTACAATATCTCAATATTACAGTCTCTAACTCCCCCCTCACACTAACGACGGAAGCCATTTGGGTATAACTAATTTGTTTACGACACTGTGTTATAGTAAACCTCACAAGGTACGAGTAATGCCATCTCCCATATCCAATCACGAAATTGCGGAAGTGCGAATCAATCACAAGAAACAAAGGCGAGGTGCCTCACGTCTCATCACTTAACATTACGATATTGGATTTTGCAATCACGCATGTAAACAAGATGTAACTTTCTGCACAAGAAAGAAAAAGGTCAACATTAGCAACAGCTTGCTGGCCAAGTTGTTTGGCACGACACAGTACAATACAATAAATATTTATCGCTTGTGGCTGGGTGTACATGGTCGAACAACTTCCATCGAACGTCTGAAATAAACCAAGCTCTTATTACTGCTACAGCGGCTACTCGAATTTCAACCTTGTTGTGACTCCAGAAGATTGCTTTTTGGTGTGTGTGATGAAGTAAAATGGGAACTTGAGATAGTTAGGTCATTTTCTTCCTTAATTTATTGTCCTAAACAATCGTTTGTATCAATTTACGCAGCGCATTATGTGGAGTCAATGAGCATTATTGCCGTTTTGATAATTTTTTTGTCCCAATGAACAGATGGTGACTATAGGGAGATAGTAGGTAACAAATGAATTATCCTTTTGAATAAGATAACATTACTTATGAACTCATCTCCGTCAGCAAATAATTGTAGTCAATTGGCATTAGGAACAATAATAAAATGAATGGTAATTGAACACTTTAATACACTATGTAAAATAGACGATTTTTTTGTTTATATAATCGCGATCGAAGCTTGAACTCGTGGTTTTTTTTAAGTGCTTTATACCTCATATGTAGGAAATGTTTTTCACTGAGAACAATTGAATTGTAATATAATTTCCTTAATTTTTACAAGCTTTTAGATACTTTCACCTGTCCCGTTGTCTGTCTGTCTGTCTGTAATCAAATCTTGCAAGTTAAATTTGATCCACTTCCCGGTTTCCAATTGAGTTGAAATTTTGACAATGCAATATTATGATGACGTGGAGCTGATCTGATGATGGAGCTGGAAGGTGGCCATAGGAACTCCGTAATAAAATCTCATAACCCTATCGAGTTTGGGCTCGTTAAAATCGTCTCGAAGAGTAGTTGACGACGGTATAGAGAAAAGTACAGACGGCAATAAAAGCTTGTACCAAAAATTAAATTTTTGACAGAAACTTATTACTCCACTATATGACAGCCATATATAATGTAAAAGAAAAAACGTCACACACTATTCTCCACCTTACGTTATTGTAAATGTTTTACTTCTAAAAGTCAACCAAGGCTGGCTCTCCCTAATACGAATCGTCCTTGCCTGTCATTATTATGGGTATCACGCCGCAAGAGGATTATTCTTGTTATTCGTTAATTGTAGGTACTGATTCAAGCCGTGTTGTTTTACATTAAATCTAGGTACCTACATTGATTGGTACATTGAGTGACAAATGGTTACAAGTAAATGCGTAAATGTTTTAGCGCGACGCTATGTGCGTACATTATGCAATTATATTGGATACATAGTTAAAAATTATAGTGTAAAAAGTTAAATATTGTGATAGATAGTTTTGATAAAGACTCGTACCTGCACACAAACTGTTAAAACAGTTTTGCAGGAAAATGTAATAGACTACGTTTTGTATGCCATTGCTTAGTAATAATAAATAAATAAATAAATAATACCGTTTAATATCTAGCCAGTGTGTCTATAAAATTTAAACTCGGTATCTGCCCAAGACAGGGACTGTAGCTTTGCTATAGCCACAGACGGATTGCCGCCCATATTTCTCGTCGCATCGGTAGAGAATGCATATACGAAGATGGAGCAGTTTATTTTTAACCGCTTCGCTCGGCACAATTTTTGAACCAATAATTTTGTTTTAGGTAACAAAAGACCTGAACTAGGAACACGTAAAGATGTAAAAGGCATGTAATTAAATCGATATCTGTATATTCCCTTTTTTCGAACAAAATATTTTAAAGTTAAACCAAAAATACTGACTTGCACACAAATTATGCACACTAAAAATGGAATTTAATATACTGTTTAATGGTATTTGCAGAACTGTTTTAATGAACTTCTACTATCTAACAATTCCACAGTTCAACAAACATGTTAATTTTTTTTTAAGGAAAACCATCACCTAAATTACTTTTAGGAACATCGTTTATTCTAAATAAAACCCAATTTAATCAGTCATCTTTATATAATTAAATACACAAAAAAATAATCCAGTGCTCACTTAACATGCACTAAACACTGGCACACTGAGAGGTAACTCAGTTTAGAAACAATACTCTTAGGAGGGTCAGGCTGTACCAAAAGGGCACTGGCCAGTGTCAGATCACGTCAAAATAAGCATTTTTTATAAGAAAAACTTTTCTCTAAAATTAAAAATGGCCGAGTTAGACGCCTCCAATGATTGATGTATTTAGTATTGTAGAGCACGAACACGATAAAGGTTTTCTTCACTGACCCGTAACATTTGACTGAGAGTGTATAAAAAAAAAAAGTTTTCTGCTCTTATAAAAAAAATGCCTCAATGTCTTCTAACCTCTCCGCGATCCGAGTCGGTTTTGCCACTAAGTCCCTCTTCCCTACTGCCTACGTGATAGATATCAGTTTTAGAAATTCCATAGTCAGATTGTACACTTTAGTGCAAGTTTTTTTTTTCTTTTTGTTTTATAAATATATATCCGATGTACGAACTACATTTTTGGTGTGAATTCGATGAAAAAGGTCATATCTTTTTGTGATTTTTTAGTTTCTTTTTGTAGGACATGTTTAGTTAATTAATTGTTTTTTTTTGGCACAGCATTCATTTTTGTGGTATGCATTCAGTTAATTAGTGGTTGCCTAGTGTGCTGAAAAATTATACAGATGTGCATTTAATATGTATAATTTAATCGTTTGTGTCCCATGTGATTTGTCAATCAATAGAATTAAATTGTAGGACACAGGAAATAGTGGGAATCAGAGCCCGTAATTTTCACGCTCCATGCAGGGTGATCCCAAATAGTTTTATTGTAAATTATTAATCATAAGTTGTCAATCATTTTAATCATGTACAAATGACTGACTTAGAAATGTAGTCTATTTACATGTGGAATAAATAATACTTACTTGATACGTAAAACGTAAATAAAACTATTTGATTTGTTTTTATACATACATTTTATTAAATAGTATTGTTAACACATTTCCATAATTACGTCGAAGACAGAATTCCTCTCTAACGTATTAGCACGCCATCCTTCTTGCATCGATTCCGTTCGCGTTCATGGGTAATACGTAAGTAAGTATTATTTATTCCACGTGTAAATAGACTACTTTTCTAAATCATTTGTACATGATTAAAATGATTAATCATTTACAATAAAACTATTTGGGATCACCCTATATGGAGCGTGACGACAAATTGATGTCATCGGCATGAAAATTACGGGCCCTGGTGAGAATGTTCACGAGGTCTTCCGAACCCACTGTTATCGAATTCTGAGGAAAAATAAAAATCGGGTGCGCCACACACTTAAACTAAATATTAATTAGAATTGAGCATTTGGCTGCTATAGCTAAATTTATAAAAAGCGACGAGTCATAATTATAAATATCGGATCCATTTCACACATTTCAACCAATTGAGGTCATATTACTAATGGGTCTGTGAGCAGTAGAACCAGCAAGCATATATTTTTTTACACAAAATTGCCAAAAAAATCAATACAATTATTAAATATACTCACATAATTTCGCGAGAATCGGTTGAGAAATGCGACCAGTATCCTTTACAATAACAGCTGGACAGACGCCGGACATACGAAAGAATTGTTGCACAAGCTAAAACCGAGAAATTCGTTCCTTGGCTCGTTCAACTAATAAGCAGGCATGACGGGGTATTTGTATTTTGCCTCAGCTATCAGATCACCACGATACATCAACACGTTTAATAAGTTAAAAACTTTCTAAGTTTCCTGAAACTATTTTCTTCTGATTATCATGGACTTCCGCAAAATAACGCCTGATTCAATCAATCAAGTTAACCGTTTCAGTCCGGCGTTTTGTAAAGTAGTCTCGCTGTTTTCTCACTAACCTGCAGCAAATCTCGGCTGCAGTAGGTTCAGACAGGAATATTAAACCAGTTCTACATTGGCGTTTGAATGCGACTCACGATCGCAGATGGCCACCGACGCCACCTGCCCGTTTAAATGAATTGATATGAATACAAAATACCCATATATATGCATTACTGGTACTTTAGGAGTTTGTGTACAATTATCTTTGGTCAGTGCACCATATGTAGTTGAAGCAGACGCGCAGCTCAAATACCGATTATAAAGATTCTACCTACCTACCGCTTCAATTTTTGCTTCACTGGACTTGATTGCTGTTTTAATTATGTATGTTCCACTTTAGCGTTTAAGGTACCGAAAATTACGTGTTCCACTTTAGCGTTTAAAATACCGAAAAGACGTGTTTCATCTTAGCGTTTAAGATAGCGAAAATCACGCGTGTTCTACTTTAGCGTTTAAGATACCAAAACTGACGTGTGTTCCTGCTTAGCGTTTAAGATACCGAAAAATACGTGTGTTCCACCTTAACGTTTAGGATACCGAAAATTACGTGTGTTTCTAAGCGTTTAAGATACCAAAAAGTTTTTTGTTTCGCTTAGTTTTCCGTAGTTGGGATACAAGTTTTTTGTATACTTTTACCTTTTCCACCTTGCTCGTAAAGGTCTTCATAACGCGCAGATATACAGAGCTACAATAGCCTATATTGCGTTCACACGAGTATGTCAGTAAGGAGGTCTTACAGTCAAATTCGGTGTTGAAAAACTGATTTATAATTAAACTAGCTTCCGCCCGCGACTTCGTCTGCGTGGACTCAGGATAAAAACTATTCTATATTCTATACTAAACTGCCTTCGTGCAAAATTTCATCCAAATCGATTAAGCCGCTTAAGCGTGATTGAGTAACAAACATCCAAACTTTCTTAGTATTCGTGCTGCATATTTAAAAAAACATATTTAACTACTACTAGCAATTTCATATGAGTACATTTGACTATTCAGTATTTATAAAAAAGCGACATTTTGATACTATAAAAAAACTACGAACTAGACTTATAAACTAAATATAAAATACCCCATCCAGTTCACCCGCTTGAGGCATAGACCCTAGAACGCTGGCTGTATTGCCTCTAGTATCGTTAACTTAAAAATTAAATGTAGTTTTGTCGGGGTAAAATATTTTTACAATGATTTTAAATCGTCATTATCATCATCATCATATCAGCCGAAAGACGTCCACTGCTGGACACAGGCCTCCCCCAAAGAGTGCCACAATGACCGGTCCTGCGCCACCCGCATCCGGCGGACTCCCGCGACCTTGCTGTAGAACCGATTTTAAATCGTGTATGCCCAAAATATGATGGGTTTTTACATTATGCGCGTCACGTCAAAATGAACAAAAGAGACGATTAGGTAGTCATTTTTATTTTTTATTTTGTTCCATTTGTATTTGTTTCCTCTAAATTTTGATGAAAAACATTGTGTGCGACATGCACAGTAACTTTACAATCTCGAGTCATCAAGGCCCTCCGCTTTCAGCGTCAGCCTTCTAATAGACTCTCGTTAGCAAAAAGACTAAACAATCCTACTAATATTATAAATGCGAAAGTTTGGATGTTTGGATGTTTAGATGTTTGGATGTTTGTTACTCAATCACGCCTAAACGGCTTAACCGATTTGGATGAAATTTTGTAAGAAGGTAGTTTATAGCCTGGATTAAAATATAGGATAGTTTTTATCCCGGGCCCACGCAGACGAAGTCGCGGGCGGAAGCTAGTACAGAATAATTGTGTTATGTACGTACTGTGTAATGTACGGCTCCTTAAAACAATGCATTGGAATGGTTTGAAAACATACCAGTAAAATCCTATTAACTAGTATATTTGCCTTTGTATAACGTGTTCCCTTGCACCTAGACCAGACAGAACCTGAAATTGCATTAGCGATGCATGTACAAACATTCATGGAGCTGTAGTATATCACAATCCATCAAAACTCTATTCCGATGGTAAACAATGCTTTAATAAATAAACCCACGCTAAAATAGCGCAAAACGTTAATCCATCAAGTGAAACAGTTAACGTTAACATTGGAGAAAAGAGTGAATCTTAAGAGTCCGCAGTAAGCTCGATTCTCCATACAAACGTTACGCTCTCATTTTAAAACTACGTTTGGATTGTAACGAAACTTTGCATGTACTATGACATGAAGTAGGTCTGTAATTAGTTTATGTAGCTTCAGATACCATAGTAAAAAGAATACAGCGAATTTAAATTTTTCTTACAAAACTTGTTTTGCTATATTTCGTTTGTTTTATAAACTGGAGCCATATAAACTAATTACAGACATAGATATACCTCATGTCATTGTATATGGAAAGTTTCGTTACAAACCAACACGTAGTTTTAAAATGAGAACGAAACTCCGTTTGTATGGGAAGGTGAAATTCGGCCGAGCTTACTGCGGACTCTTAAATTATGAAATGCGCGCGAATTTAAGAATACGATATACGATGGATTTACGATATAGCTGGGTTGGAAGCCCAGTAAGGAAATTATTATTAAGACCGCCCGCTTTAGCCTAGTTGGTAGTGACCCTGCCTACGAAGCAAGAGGTCCCGGGTTCGAATCCTGGTAAGGGCATTTATTTGTGTGATGAGCACGAATATTTGTTCCTGAGTCATGGATATTTCTATGTATTTAAGTATTTATTTATCTATATAAGTATGTTTATCGTCGTCTAGTACCCATAGTACAAGCTTTGCTTAGTTTGGGACTAGGTCGATTTGTGTAAGATTGTCCCCTAATATTTATTATTGATTAATTATTATTTATTTATAAGTGTGAGGTTGTGTCTATGTTGCATGGACTGTAATTTTTTGTAAGTTTTCGTGCCATAAAGGCTTTTCCCTACACAGATTTTGATATGGTGGTACTTATCGCGAGACGCCAGCCACAAATGTACTTTCCCTTCTTTAGTATAATACCAAAAACTAGTGCCTATGCCAAATTTTGAGATCAGGGTGTCAAGAGGACCCCGGGCTCCTAGGACACAACCGGGAATAACGCTAGGAAGATGAGTATGAAGGTGGTTTTCCACCGGCGAGGCGAGGCGGGGCGTGGATGGGCGAGAATTGAAATTAGTATGGGACTTACTACCTATTTGCGCGCGCGGTGGAAATAGGTAGTAAGTCCCATACTAATTTCAATTCTCGCCCATCCACGCCCCGCCTCGCCTCGCCGGTGGAAAACCACCTTGATAGTATTTTTTTAAACGTAGGTACATAAGAAATCCTTCTGGTACGACTCAGTGTCTGTCACATTTATTATCCCAAGACTTATGCTATGGATTTGGAAATAGTCGTAAACAAGACTAACCCAATAGTATTCAAAATGAAATATTCATATACGAGTATTTATGATACTGTTTTATAAGTGGTGAAAATGAGAATCGTAATGCCCGAATGCTCTTTCAAATCATTACGCAACACCCTGCAGGCTTCATTGGACTTCTTAAACTAACGCATGCTGATGTTTTCGGCAAAAATGTATCTTTTCAGGCCCACTCTGAAGCGTGATAGTATAAGGAATACATATAGCGGGCGCAAAACCTGCATTTTCCCACGATGTTTTCCTTACGGTGCCGATGCCGGAAACATCTATTACTCACAAACCCGGGGGAGCTTGGGAAAAAATTGACAATCAATTTCCCCGCCTTATTAGGGAACACCATTTCTTGATCTACGAATACTTATTACGAATTTAGTGAATTAATTATACACCTAAACACAGTACCTATCTATAGATTTCAAATCAGAATAAAAGATAGAGAAGAATAATCATAGGGTAGTGCTTAAAAAAATATGTAATGAAGTGTCCAAAATCATTATTGAATGTTTCTAGTGAATCTGGATAAGGTACTTCTGTCAGTTTGTGAGATAATCTCTTACGGCCATTCCCAATAATCAATCCACGGATAGTTTTCCTTACCAGCAGTTACATTTTGACAGATTACCGCGTAGAAAACGTGTCAAAATGTAACTGCTAGTAAGGAAAACTATCCGTGAATTGATTATTGGGAATGGCCGTTAATAATTACAGCATATGAGTAACTAAAATTACTACTATTCATTAATCATGCATATTCGTTGATTTAGTTTATTCTGATTAGTAATTCAGTAATGGTGCCATAGTGGCTTCATTAAGAAAATAAAAACAATTGACTAGCGGAGTGGGAACACTAGTCGCGGCGACATAGACTATCCGTCTCTTTCTAGTTAGAACGCTTAGAAAGAGACGAATAGTCTATGTTGCCGCGACACAGCTCGCGGGCCGTCCTTTCTTTTCCAAATTACCACATGAACTGATTTCCGAGAGCAAATGCGTTGATTATTAGAGAAAAAAACCCAATCGCTGTATGTGGGCCGATAATATTTGAGGACTTTGGCACTTCATTAGTTGCTATTTCAACGGAATCTTATCAGAATCTGTGATATACTTTTGTACTTTTATGTACATAATTGAGGAATTCCATAAGTGATCTGTGGTCTTCATTATCAATTCCACTCCACCAAATTTATGATTTCCGGGTGTAAATACACGAGTTATACTAGAAAATACCAAAATAACTACACGCGTGCCTAATATAATTGAGGAGTTCCCTCAATTCCTCATGGATCCCATCATCCAATTGAATTTTTGAAAAAATGGGACCCACCTGGAAGCATATACTTACAAATAAAATAAAAAATTATGAATCGGCTCATCAATGACGGAGTTCTGAGGTAACAAACATTGAAAAAAAAATACAACCGAATTGAGAACCTCCTCCTTTTTTTTGAAGTCGGTTAAAAATATACAACAGTTGAGGTGTTCTTACGCTCGTTCGAAAAGCTACGCAACTATCGCTCAGGACAATACGGTATTTGACAAAAGTCAAATCGGCTTCTTTCTATGAAACGTCAAAAAAGCTCCGTTAGTATGGAATTTGCAAGGATTACTTGCTTGTGACGTCACGTCGCAATCAAACAACGTCCTTATTGTTAGTTTTTAAGAAATTAAAAAACCTTAAAATAGCAAAAATAAATGAAAGTTTCCGAGTATTTTCGTAATGTTTATCTGCTGCTAGTGAAAAAAAAAAACAAATGTGAAGTGTTTATTTCAATAATTTTTACACAAATATGTTTTATGACTTAGCACAATCTTAACTAGACATAGATTTGACATTCATATTTTTGTTTGTGTAATTAACTAATTATGATTTAACATTTTTCTTCACACTAAGTATGGCCAGGTATATTAAGCGAAGTGTGCTATATGGCATTTTATTTTTAAGTATGTTTAGGTTACTGAGTATCGCTCTTAATTTTTTACATACATGATCAATGTGTGGGCTCCAGTTAAATCTATTATCTATAATTAAACCAAGATATGTATGTTGTTTTACTAAATCTAAGGTCTCGCAATAGCAGCACGGATCTATGTCATGCAAGCAGGGGTGATTGTGGGCAACTATTTTCGGTACTAAATATGTTAGTTTTATTATGGGATGAGTGGATGTGCATTAATTTAGTTTTCTCAAACATGCTCGGAAATGTATGCGTTAATATCACGAAATGAAGACATGAAGTTTCTTGTTTAAGGCTCCCTACATTTCTTCTTGGCCTTAGGCCAAGAAGTAATGTATGAAAACCCTAAGTAAAACCATTATTGTCCGCTACTCTAACTTTTTAAATTTGCTTACTAATATTAAACTGACAAAGGAAAAATTACATACTGCCAACCACCACTAGACTCTGTAAGCATACTTGCGACATAAAAAAAAACAAAATCTATGGTACTATACTTATGTGCGATTAAACATGGTGCTCGAACGGCTTGTTCGAATGGCACGTTTAAAAAATAAAAAAGGCGGCGAATTACCTATTATTTAATTGATTACCTTGTATTTATTTTAATTTTAATATTTCCTCACATCGTTTGAGAAAAGCACTATACAATCCTCGGCCGGAACAGGGATTGCTGGACTCGTTGTATCCGGCCTCGTCTACGACTCGGCCGTCTACTCCAAACTCGTCCAGCAATCCCTTACTTCACGGCCTCTGCAGTAATGTACTATTTTTGGTAGTTAATGGATAGACCCATATCATGAGACCACCTGCATAATGTATCAAATTCGCGCTGCATTCTGCTTTCAGCCTTCGATATGTCACTGTCAGCTGTTATTAGGCAAGTATCGTCAGCAAACTGGTACACAGATGCCTCGCTGAATATGTTGTACCTACATGTCGTTGACATGCATATATTAGATACTCAGTTGGACCGATTATTGAGCCTTGTGCTGTGCCATGCATGGTCATAACTTGACTCTATCTTAGGCACTTTGCTCGCCTGCAATGCTCACTGTGTTGTATCTATTTGTGTGGTAATTTTTTAACCAGTTCAGGTTCGGCCTCTGTATACAATTTTGCTGTAATTTATCATATATTTTTGTATGATTTAGGGTATTAAATGCCTTGCCTCAATCCTGACTACTAAAACATGCTTTTTGCTATTCAAGTGCATATTTATCTCATCTGTAAATTGTGATAAGAGCTGGGGGTGTTTTTTCCCCTTTGAAATCCAAACTGTTATCCATGTATTATTCCGTTGCCTGACAGAAAATCATTTACTGTTTTGCCGAGATATTTTTCTATTCTAATTAATTTTCACTGTTGTCAAATACACTATTGTAAAGTTTTGTAGTTACGTTAGGTAGATGTCGAGCAGTCCTAATGCTCGTTTGAAAAGTTAAGTACCTAACTACTACTCCACTGACAATAATCGTCGATTTTTTTGAATGCAAGATAAGCGAAGGGATTTCTTTTAGTATATTACCCACATTTTCGGACTCTATATATTTGATTAAAAAACAGGGCAGGGAATTGTGGAGTGAATATTTCGACTTGAGCACGGCTATCATGCGACGGCGCGCGAGCTCTTTCGATTTTTCTCGCACTAACCGTCTATTTCTTATTAGAACACTTAGAACAAGAGATATAGTGCGAGAAAAATCGAGAGTGTTGTCGCATGATAGACGTGCTGATCGATGGATAAAGGTATGCATACATACCAATAATATCCAAAAACCATCATGAAATATTTACTACATAAAATACATACATATATGTAAGCACTTTATTGTACACATACATCCAAATACATATGGAAAAAAAGACTTTATTTATTATTTTAGTAAATATTTTATGATGGTTTTTGGATGGTACAATAAATTAATAAGATACTGAAGAGTATTTTGATTACAAAGTGACCATTCCAAAACGACCTAGATAGGTACTTACTGAAATGCGCTGTTGCATTCCTTCACATACGTTAGCAATAATCAAAGGAAAGTATTAGCTAGGTAGTACCTAGCTATAAACGAGCTTAGCGGATTCACCATATTTTGAACAAACCCTGGACAGCGTGCGCAAAACACCAACTTTTCGTGTACACAACGGCTAATCCCACCAACATATTCCCAGACATTCGTCGCAGCGATTCCCTAATGAATACGCAACGGAAGTCCGCCATTTTCGTCAACGAGGCAACCCTATCTTGATTGAGAAGGATTAGGCACGGCATTACGAAGAATGAGCTTCTTTTTTCCCTCGTCCAAGAAAAATTGTTCTGATTAATACATCCTTTGTCGTCCTTAATGGCAGTTATTTGTGGTCTTGTAAATATTTTTGGAGTTTTTTTACCATTAATTGTGTATCATTGTGCTGATATCTTGGGAGAATACTGGCCCTTTTTGTGATACGTAATTCCGTATAGGTTTCTAAATGGACGTAAATAATTCAGTTGGGTAAGGACATGATTTTTTTATTTATTTCCAACTAATTACACACCATTACAGTATTACACTAAGACACTGCGGAATTTAGAACACACATACATATAAAAGTTACACATAAAACTGATAATAACAATAACTATATTAACGAACATATGGACAAATTTTACATCAAACGTAAACAGAAATGGAGTGATCATCCATCGCTTCACAGTACGTCAGACATGCACCACACACATCCATCCGCTTATGATAGTATCATTTTGATCATAATTCAGTATTAATTTAGAAGTGATGATTACAGACTATAAATAATACAAATCTACCTAGTTCCTTAGTAAGTTCCGAGTACTTTTAATGGATATACATACTTACATAGAAAACATCCAAGACTCAGAAACAAATTATTCATGCTCATCACACAAATACTTGCCCTTACCGGGATACGAACCCAAGACCTTCAGCTTCGTAGGCTGCGTCACTATCCACTTTATACATCGAATACTGACGTGTATGCGTCGATTTACACTAAAAGTATATATTTGTTAATCAAGTGTGATTTCACGCCTATTAGCAACATTGTTACAATATTTTGAATAAAGTATGTTAGAATAAAGCACTTATATCGGAATCTACAGACACAAATGGTCACTACGTAAAAAGAAAAACGATAAAAAACTGGGTTGCTTCAAGGCTCCAAGGAAATGTTTTTCCGGACCGTTCAAATGCTTTTAACTTTATGATTGCACTACCCCGGCAAAGTGTATTTTTATACCATTACCTATACCAATTACGTGGCTACGGAGAAATACTTGTTTCCATAGTACTTTTCAGTATAGGTACCTTGTATGCTAGCTTACGAAACAAACAATACTTACCATTGAACGAATCAGCACGGCTCTCATTAGACGGCCCGGTAGCTTTGTCGCGGCGACATAGACTATCCGTCTCTTTCTAAGCGTTCTAATTAAAGAGAGATGGGTCATGGTCAAGCGGGTAGACCTGATAATCGATGGGTAATCCTATTCATATCCATTTTTACCCGACTTCCCCAGAAGGAGGGTTATGTTTTTCGAGTGATAAGACAAAGACATAGAGATAGATTATCCGTCTCTTTCTAAGCGTTCAACGAGATGAAGAAGGCTTACAAATGCAACCGGTGACCTAAGGACTGGCAGCTACCTCGCACAAAGAATTAGCTTACCTACTTAGCTATTCAGCGAAGTAATGCTGCCAGCATCCTCGGCACCATGTCGCAGGGGCAATTTTTATATTTAGTTTAGTAAAATGGACGGGTATGTTGTGTTTAGTGAGTGACACGCTTTCGTCTCTAGCTATCAACACAATAAATCCTCGACACAATAAAGGGTCGGCAACGTGTTATTCTTCTAGAATCGCAATCGTCCTTAAGCAGCCTCCGTGTACATAAGCTATAGAGCTCACGAGTCTGTTTACTAAAAAAAATATGAAATGTTCTTTCAAAAAATCTTGTAAAAATTAAAAAATACTGAACCGAACAAAAAATCTGTTTTTATCAAACCCGCACACAAAATTTAACTAGAATCAGATGGGAAATGCGTCTTGTATATAAGAACAGCCACACAGCCAGCCAGCGAAACATCCGGACATACGAAAGAATTATGGCCCAAACTGAAAAGTAGGGCAAAATGTTCACTTCGCCTGCACGTTCAAAAACTAGTGGTTCTGTGAGCTGTAGAACAACGAAACACATTTTTAAAATTTCTTTAAACTTAACATAGACCGAATTAATTAGTATATTACGTATACTGCGTGGAACGGAACGATGGACTTTCCCGCAAGAGGGGGATTATTGAGCGCTAGTACGTCACATTTTCCAGATAAAATAAATTTTTTGACGCGATTTTTTTTTACATTTGTATGGAGCTCCTCGCTCCAGTCGGCCAACGCTCTACAACGCTCGCATACAAATGTAAAAAAAAAACGCGTCAAAAAAAATAGTTTATCTGGAAAATGTGACGTACTAGCGCTCAATAATCCCCCTCTTGCGGGAAAGTCCATCGTTCCGTTCCACCTTGTATAACCTGTTCACAAAATTTAACGAGAATCGGTTGAGAAATGCGACCTGACCCCGTAGGTAGCATGGACGTCACACGATAAGTGACAAGATAGAGCGTCCGTCACTGGCTGACACCGTTTGATGGAACGAGACGGACGCTCTATCTTGTCTCTTATCGCGTGATATAGGCCGACCATGATACGGGGTCTGTAGTGGAGAACAGCCGGACAGCAGAAAGCTTCGCTCATCGTTCAAATTAATAAAGTCCCTTTCCTGAGAACGACACATTGCCGTATCGAGAGACAACGGGAACGGGCCGGGTCATACGTTCTCCGACGCGGGCACACGCACCAAACTAATTGCATTTGTGATTCTCTCTGAAGTTGTTGTAATTAACTGTATCCAGTAACGCGGCCACTAGACGAGCGCATATATTTTAAATCTGATTGTTAACGTATAAGATCTATTTCACTAAATCAGTGTTTTACAACCCGCGGGTCGTGATTCGTGATGGGGATCGAAGCTTTAATCTTGAAGTAAGTTATGGATAAATATGGGTAAGTTATCTTTACTTTTTATTATGTAATAACTCCAGTTATAACCCCAGTTGGGCTGCTCCAAATATGAGCGAGATGGCTGTGTTGTTCCCTTTCGTAAAACTAGTGCCTATGCCAAATCTTGGGATAAGGTGCCAAAGCGGACCACGGGCTCCTTAAGGGCACAACCGGGATTAACGCTAGGAGGATGATGAGTAAGGGCACGGAATAAGTAATAGTACTACGTACAGAAGGTTCTCTGTTAACTAATTCCCTGTTTAGGTACGCCAAACTACTGCTGTACTGCCTAAATGTCGCCATCTCTTTCTATCGCATGCAACGCGCTCTTTCGGAGACGGAGCTTTAGAGCTAGGGTTTCCGCCAGCTCTACCTATTGAATTATACGTTTGTATAATTGTGTATTTTACTTACGATATTACGATTATTCTTTATTTAGGTACTAAGGATCACCCAACTACACAAAAGCTTTGTAATTTGCCTTATGTTTTAATTCAAACAAAATAGACTTCAATGTTGGCTTCGCGATTCATTTGAAAGGTGAAGTAAATATAAAAGTACCTATATCTACACTAATATTATAAAGAGGAAAGATTTGATTGTTTGTTTGTTTGTCTGAATTGAATAGGCTCCGAAACTAGTAGACAGATTTGAAAAAATAATTCTTTTAGCATTAGAAGCCGACATTATCCCTGATGAACATAGGCTACTTTTTACCGCGGGAAAAGGCTTCATTCCTACGCACTAACCGTGCGAAGGCGGGCCGAGTAGCTAGTAGAAGAATAATTAAAATGATTACCTAATTTTTTATTTTATTTTTAAATAAACCTATAAACCTACAAGAAGTAGCTAAAGCGATCAACATCAAAATGAAAGTGTTTTGTTAAGACTTAGGTGGAAAACGTGTTCTTCCGAAATCGAAATTTCATCAAACAAAATCGGCCAAGTGCGTGTCGGGCTACGACCAGTGTAGGGTTCCGTAGTTGCCTGTCTTTCTTAGTTACATCGACACGCGCACGCCAACTAAATTGTTGCGTCGGCCGAATTTGTACGAAAGTTGGCCTTTCTAAGTACATTTTAAGTTGGTCGACTATTACTCGGTAACTAGTTATGACTACTTAACCGTGATAGGTTTCCTTATCTACTACTGCCACAATTTTTTTCACGTTCCCAGTTTCTTACTTTCACGACCCGAGTTCATCGAGGCCATTTAGCCGGCAAGGGTGGGGGGAGACACATGACTCGAACAAAAATTTGGGCTTTAAAGCCCAATATCTCGCAAACGTATCACTAATTTGAAGAATTGATTTAAAAAAACTCATAATATTTTTGAACAAGCTATCCAACAATAACCCAGACATAGGTTTTGTGATGTGCGGGTTTAGCCACACACACATATCCCTCAGCCTGAGGGGCTCTCGAGGGTTTCCTAGTTAACTCAGGCGGTCAAGGAGGCCTAGCAGGAGCAGGGGTGAATAATAACAGCGGTCGGATTAATGGTTAACACTGGGTCTTGATGCCCTTTTATTAAATACAAATAATCCCTACACGGTCCTACACGGTCACTATCGTTCGCGGTACGGGGCACGGTTTGCCGAACTGGTACGATTCGGGTTGGTAAAGACGGGAACGGCGGGATCGTGGTACAACGGCAGTGCACTCGGGGTCTCCAAGCGGCCAGGAGTATCACGGGACGGGTTCGTTCTCCCGGCAGTGCACTCGGGGTCTCCAAGCGGCCAGGGATAACGCGGATCCTAACCAACTCACTCCTCCGGCAATACGCCCGGGAACCAGGCGGCCTGAGAGGGGCGAGGGGAGCGGAAGACTTCGGCGGTGCTCGGTGGCCAAGCAGCCAGAAGTCGGGAAGCCACGGCAGTGCACTCGGGGTCTCCAAGCGGCCAGAGGCGGGAAGGTAGGGAGGGCGAGGGGAGAGAGTTGGGCACACGGCAAGCCGCTAGCCAAACTCCTCCGGTCTGACGGGCGCGCGGCGCTTATATACTGGCCGGCGGGTGGCGGTGCGGTGGGGCGCGGTGCCGTGCGCTGCTCTGCCCCGCTCGTCTGTCCCCCGCGTCGGCGCCGCTCTGTCGCGGCGGCGGCTGTGGCGTTTTCCATGACGTCACAGTTTAACGAGAAAAAAATTTACAGGTGGTATGGTAGGTATAAATTTTCAAGATTTTATACTTCTATTTTATCGGTATTGATTTATATATCCATGCCGAATTACAGTTTTCTAGTAGTAACAGTTACTGAGCTAAGCCGAAGACGGACGGACGGACGCACGGACAGACGGACGGGCGGCCGGCCAGACGGACATGGCGAAACTATAAAAGTTCCTTGTTAACTACGGAACCCTAAAAAGTACCTAATGTCAGTTGCGAGCTGCTAGCTTCTACTCTGGTGTAGGGGAGACCTGGTATGGTTGTCTCACGGGTTGGTTGTCACAGCGGCCATAAAAGGATACAAAATGAAGGATGAAGTAAATCGATTGGTGAAGTACGGAAGAAACTAGCTCTTGCGATCTTTTAATACCGATCGATTCACTTAATCCTTCATTTTGTACCCTTTTATGGCCGCTGTGACAACCAACCCGTGAGACAACCATACCCGGTCTCCCCTACTATCTTCTTATAGGACCATTGTATTTTTTTTTCGCGGTTACTGTCCCTATACTTATATAGGGACAGTAACTACGGTCAATAGGTAGTCAGAAGAAATCATATGGCCAAAACTGCGGTGAAACTTTTCGAGAAGCACAAAACAAAAATTAGACTGAATCTGTGATCCTCTCCAAAAACCGCGACACCTGGAGCATTGAGTTTTTAAATCAGATAAGAGGTTCCGGAGATTACCCATTTACATACAAACTTATAAAATTACAAAACTACTATCTCACAGACTTTTCCTCTGTATTCTGTGACTTTCCCTCTGTTTGTCATGGCCCCACACTGTATAGATTAAATACACGACAGTTGTAAGCGCATTTGACTTTTGTGGCCTCACTCGGTCGCTAGTTTTTTTATTTATTTAGAGCGGCTGAGTGATTACTTTTAATAGACACTACCGGCTTGCGCGTATTGCAGTTATATAATAATAATAATATGAATAGGTTCTAGTAGGTGGATTACATCACATTAAACTTCGTCTCCAAAGGGCCTCTACGTGTTGGATCTATATCCCCACGCACGCCTTCCTAAAGAACGGGATGCGCCCCGTGAATTTTAATCGGAGATACATACCTAATAATGATTATAATAATTTATTGATAAAGCATAATGTACATCAGTTTTACTATAGACTAGGAGCTTATTATTAGAGGCAAAATAACACGTGCCTGAGCTAGGATACCCTGTGTTTCAGGCAAAAAATTATAATATTAATGTAGAATAGAATAGAATAGAAAAAAATAAAGTCGATCCCGGAACGCATTGCAGTACGTCACGTGGATATGTCACTTTTTGACCTTTTTGTATGGGAAAATTACATTTGAGTTGTCCTAACGTGCGGTCGAAAAAATACATGATCACCAGTGACGTGACAGAGAGAGGAACCTGCTGTCTATTCACGCAGTCCTGTAATAACGACTTCTGTATCCCCCTGACCTAGCCATCTAGCGAGTCTCTTGAGATGCTGGTCGAAACTCTTCGCTAGACCGTTCACGTTGAAAACCGTGACAATGGTCGACAAATCAACATATAATAAGGCGGTTACGTCATGATCTCATAAGTATTCAAGAATCTCCACAACGACTGGACTTGCGCTGATCCCATTACCGGTTCAAATATGTTACTGAGTTATTAAGTACCTTGCAAATTTTTTCCAGGATCTCAGCATAACTACGACATCTTTGGGAAGAGAGGTTGGTTAAGTTTTTGCTGTTGACATTGATTCCGCTTCCATCCTAACCCAGAGACTTTTAAAAACATCAATTGCTAAACTCAAATATTTCTGCAGTAGGTATATAGTTAGCGCGTCCGGAAGTAAGATAAATTCCGAGGCATTCACCTCGCGCAAGAAAGAATCTTTCAATGCAGCATCTTAAGAATTCTTTCATGCGAAGCGACGGGTATTAAAACAGAGGAAAAGAGGAAAATAAAATAAAATGTAACGCAGTGAATTTTAAAGTCAAACATTTTTCAAATAACTGTGCAACCCAAAGTTGACTACTTAATTGTTTCGACTGACTTTTCTGAATACGTATTCAATTCTTTTACAAATTTAAATACTTTGATATTTTGCATTGAATTGTATGCTGACAGTTCGGGTGTGGTCTAAACAGAATAAGCTTAAAAAACTATACAACGTATATTCGGACATGCTTTCTTGTAGAACAACGCATTATGATGATTTTTTTCTGTATTCATATTCAGTTTGCATATTTTAAGTAGGTTAAGAACTATTAAGTTGACTGTTAAGTTTGTTTCGGCGTTTCTTCTTAACAGTGGTCTTCTTTTTCAGAAACGCTGGTAGAATTTTGACTTGAAAAAGTGACATTACCTACTTGCCTACTTGCAGAATAAAAATTCATTTATTTCATTATTTTATTTCATTTTATTAAAATTCCCTCTCATCTATAAGGAGGCTTGTGCCCAGCAGTGGGAAGTTTAGTCCTATACAGGCATATAATGATGATGATGCCATGCCGTTCCCGGGCATATACTTATCAGATTTGTGTATGTAACGGCAAGTTTTATTTACACTACGACGGTGGCAAAAGAGCATATAGGTTTGCTTGATGGTAAACCAGATACCGTCACCTACGGACATTTGTGACTCCAGAGGAATCACAAGCGTGCTGCCGACCCCTTATTTATTTGAGGATTCGTTGTGTTGAAGTAGAAACAGTTCCGGTTCTGCATTTCCTAGTAGCTACATAGCTACAGATGAACACGGATCCCGCACCCTCAACTCAACATATCCTCGGGAGCTCTGGTGACCTTCATCACCAGATGATGATGTTATGCCGTTCCCGTGAACATGCCACATTTGTATGAGGAACGGCATATTTCCGCTTTTCGCTTGTACTTGCGCCACCGCCTAGCTCTGTAGGCGGCTTCACGCGCCAGCTGTTGCATTATTCAAAGAAACCCCGCCATAAAACTCGAACCGGTCGGCACTGAATCGTAACTCGAACTGAAACTAAGAATGTAACCACATCCAACGTATATTCACGGGTGTTTTAAGGGGCCCATGCTGAACAAAGTAGCAGTTTGATTCGTGCGCAGGTGCGTTTCGCGGAAAGATGAAGGCGACAATTGGTATGTAGTGTAGACCCTTCTTTTAGGGTTCTGTAGTCAACGAGGAAGCCTTATAGTTTCGAGAAGCCCGTCTGTACGTCCCTCTGCGGATTAGCTGGTAGTTCCTGTTACCCCACCTGACCTTATAGAAAACAATGACGTCGACAAAATTATACAGTTTTTTTTTAAGGTTCTTTCTCTACACATGACGTGGGGATGTAATTGTTTTTTTTTTCGGTTAAACCATATGGTGTGGTTTCATTAGATAGCTTGTTCAAAAATATGATGGGTTACTAAAAGCAATTTTTCAATTCAGGGACGCGTTTGCGTGATATTGGGCTCTAAAACCCTAATTTTTATTACAGTCAAGTATCCCCGGCCGGGCTAAATGGTTCCTACTTGGTATATTATTTAACTCGTACTTTGGGCGACGCAACCTCATCGTTTAGTTGGCGCGCGCGTGTTGATGTAACAAAGTCAAAGAGGGGACTACGGAACCCTATAGGTACTTGTTTATAACAACAGTACTTAATTTTGGGTAGGGTTAAAAGTGTGTAAATGACAACCGTTAGATTGCTCACGTGTTGTGTTGGTGTACAATTATAACCTGTGGAAAAATTGTGAACTGTCACGTGTAGATATTTTTGAAAGGTTATCTGTATCTGTATAGATATTGGAGAACTCGACTGTACAAGCTTTGGTTAGTTTGGGACTAGGTCGATTTGTGTATTGTCCACTAATATTTATATTTATACACGGTTTAAAATTATAAACGGTTTTGACAGTTCACAATTTTTCCACAGGTTATAATTGTACACCGACACAACACATGAGCAATCTAACGGTTGTCATTTACACACTTTTAACCCTGACCAATATTATAGGTACTAGACGACGATAAAAATACTTATATACTCGTAGATAAATAAATACTTAACACAAATAAATACCCTTACCGGGATTTGAACCCAGGAACTTTTGCTTCGTAGGCAGGGTCACTACCAACTAGGCTAAAGCGGTCGTCAACCTAAACATCTAATCTATCGATTTCATTCCTAAAAGCCAACTGCGCCAGGCTGGATGTTACGGTCAACTCTGAAAACATGCATACCATTGAGAACTTTATCAATCATTCGAATGGCTATTAGGTACATAAGGAGGTCAATGTACAGAATTATCTAAAATGTCTCAGGGAATTGCCGACAATATGGTGAGGTCCTAGCAAAATTTCCTGCCATCACGTCTGGACAGTTTAATACTGTGCACAGCTGCACAAAATTGCAAGTCTCGGGTGCCTGCGGGTAATGTGAATAAAGCACAGGCATAATTCGTCACCACGACGAATTTAGCAAAGTTAAGACAGTCAGATGAAATGGCTCAAGTTTTAATACCTAGGGCATCTGGTAACGGCTAACCTCAAGGATAGTGAGGACTGCCCGCAGGTTTGCACGATGTTCACGTGACATAAAACTTACACTTTTTAGAGCTTACTGTACAAGTTTCTACACGTGCAGCCTGTGAGCTATATTCACCAGGACTGGTTACAATGCCCTCCGTGTACAATACAACAACGCATTTAGAGAGAGAGCCAGCACCAACACTATCCTTTAAATGATCTCGAGCAGACTGGACTGTCCGTACATGAATTGGTGCTGTACAGTCTCAAGTGGAGGTGTTCAGCGGTGATCAATGAATGGACAATAATGTACTCAGTTTATAAACCTACTAAACTTAGTTATAAGTAAAAGATAGAATATGTAACTAACAATATGTGGATCCTGGTTATCTAAATAAAGAACTTACTATTATTATTAATACTACACAAGGGTTCGGACAGACGTGTTTCGGATTCCCATTCTTGCCCGAGCTATCTTATTACTAGCGGTAGTAACATTGATCATCAATATGAGCCAAAAGACGTCCAATGCTGGACGTAGGCCTCTTCTAAAGAAAGAAAGGAAGAAAACATTTATTCGCGACAAAACAGTACATAAAAACAAACTGTTAGCACATACGCACATACACAGTTGCCACGAAATGGTCAAACATCAACAGATTGGACACAGGAATGAATTGGAAGTCATATTCAAAATATAAAAACCAAAATATCAAAATTCTCATATGGACTTTTTACGCTCTGCAAAACGGATTTATTTATAAGATATAGGATACTCAGTTTGCCATGCCTTTATATTTTTGAATTGAGCAATTAAGCGCGAAAAAACTTACACCTTTTCAAAAAGCAACAAAACAAACGGTTCAAATATAAACTAGTTCAACCCACAGTCAACTTAAAATCCTTTAGAAAGAGTCCTCATTTCGCGGCCATAAAATGTTATAATAACCTCCCAATACAAGTGAAGGCAGAAGAAACGAACAAAAACTATGAGAGTAAATTAAAGAAATTCCTTCTCCAAAAATGTTATTATACAGTCAAAGATTTTTATAACGACTAACTGTAAAACTAGTCTGTTATTCGTTATAAAAATCTCAAGATAGCTCTATCAACACTGTATTTCAGCATGTTTTCCGCTTAGATATTTATTTAGATAATTATACTTTAGACCTTAGTTTTTAAGATAACATTGTTACACCCTACCAGGGTCCATATGGCAATCTTTATTGTATAACATCCTTCCTTACCATGGTACAATGAATAAATGAATTATGAATTATGAATTATGAATTATTATGATTTTGCTGTGTACAGCTCAGCCCGCATACGAGATTGCGTTTTTTGTAAAGCACAATATGGGACAGTTTTCTAAGTTTAATAGCCACAGTCAATAACACAAGATTAACCACATATCGTGTTAAACAGCATTACTTACTGTCCAAAAGCGTTTTCGGAATGGCACCAAAAATGTGTAATAAATTACGTACAGATTAAATGATCTATTGGATTTAAACAATTTGAGACAGTTCAAAGTAAAATTGTTTGAAATTTTGGTTCCCAAAGAATACTTTTATACTAAACAAGATTTTTTATTGACATTTTAAATCAATTAATTTTAAAAATATATTTAACTCATTATTATTGTCAATTTTAATTATTTTAATAATGTTTGGATACGTAGAATCATAATTTATTTTTTATTTTAAGTTTATTCAGAAATAAATACTTATTTTGAATGTTAGTTTGTTTTCAATGTTTAATATGTACCTACGAATTGTATTTTGAATTATAATTTATTTGTAATTGTTATTTATTATATCTCTGTCTCTGATGCATATTAAATAACTAAAATTGCTTTGAACGGAATGTTGCGTTTATTATCGCGGATGTAAAATTATAATGATTTATTGAAATCAAATATATTTTCTAAAATACAATTGAAACTGAATACCTTGAAGAAACTTGAAGTCAATCTCATTCAGTTTTTTTCTGAACTTGCTATCGGTACGAAATAATTTACTTTAAAAGCAAAGTTTTAACCAACTTCAACTTCAACTTCAGTACTCCGCCAAGCCACATGAACATTTCCACATTTCCTTTCCACTTTACCACATGAACATTGATTATTACAGAAAAAAACCAGATCGCTGTTTGTGGGCCGATAATATTTGAGTTCTGTCGATTCATCAAGAAAGGTGAGTGAAGGTGGCGACCTTTGGTACTTCGTTAGTTGCTAATTCAACGGAATCATATCAGAAGTACATCACTGGGGAGTTGCAGGAGACATCTGTGGTCTTCATCATTAGCACGTCTATCATGAGACGGCCGCGAAATACTCTTTTTTCCTCGCACTATACCTCTTATTCTAAGTGTTCTTATAAGAGAGTGACGGATAGTGCGACAAAAATCGAGTGCGACATACTCTCGCATGATAGACGTGCAGTTCCACTTCACCAAATTTGTGTGAATTCCGGGTTTAAATACACGAGTTATAATAGCGTAATTACTACATGCGTGCTTAATATATTTGTAAAGTTCCCTCAATTCCTCGTGGATCCCATCATCCAACTGGATTTTTGAAAAGAACGGGACGAATCTGGAAGCGTATACTTACAAAAAAATTTACGAATCGGCTCATAAATGACGGAGTTCTGAGGTAACCACGAGGTAACAAACATTTAAAGACAACATAATAATAAAAAAATCAACTGAATTGAGAACCACCTTTTTTTTTATCGGTTAAAAATGGCACTAATTTTAAAATCTCGATGTCATTACATGATGTATTGTTGTGTGCGTTACCTCAACTCTGTTACCTATACCTTCATTATCGCTACGGAGCGATCACCATTAATTGTCGATGAACAAATGTCATTAGAACCAGATACGAGGTTGGTAAATGAATATAATAAAAATGTAAAATGTCGGCCTTTGAATGATGAAACCGCAATGGAGCCGAATGAAATTCAAAAGCACACTTTAAAAGGTATGTCCCACTTCGTTTGAATATTTTGTAGCGACGAACTTTTCATTTTTACATGAATTTAACTCCACTCCATTGAAAAGGTTTTCGAGTCGGTTAAGGTGAAATGTTTTGCGTATTTGCATTTGTAATGCAATTGTAGGGTTTCAGTGAGTAAATATAGAAGATGAAATGACGAAGCATTTTTATAAGTTTTGTATCGGAATTTTTAGCTATATTTAGGATCGCGTACCTCAAAAGGGAAAATGAAACCCTAGTATAATTCTGTTGCACATTGCATTTTTTATCTCTCCCTTAGTACTCTTAATTTGTAGTTCAAATCGTTGGTTTTTTTCCGTTTCTTGTCTTTTTATCTTTAGAGCTGATTCAGATTTCCTCACTTATCGGAGTGCTAGTGTCAGAAGTGAGGAAATCTGTGCGACATCGGTAATCTCACGTCGAAATATCGCGTACCCTACTCCCTCCCGCCTACTCCACAAGTCGCCTTACTCGGAGCCAATTCCCTTGTCGTCACTTGACATTTGAGTTTTGGCTACTTTGAAGTCCAAGAATACACGACTAATTCCTTGATCTGTGGAACCACCACTTACGTGCGCTACGTGATCAATTGCCGCCGACATCCCGCCCTTTTGTCGAGGAAACAATAAGCGAATGTCTCGAGATAGATCTGCAGATAATTCTTCGGCTTTTGTCCGGGCGTTGGACGAGTGCAAAACTGAGGTTTATTTTAGGGATCGAAGTGGAGCTTTATTTTACCTAAAGCTAAGTAAGAATTGCTCCTTCCATATTTATTATACCTACTCTTTTGCTTCTTTCTGAGTTGCCAACTTCGCACGTCCTCCAATCGATTGTGGTATCCGTAAATGCCAACCGGAGAACAGAAAAAAACTGAAGTCAAGTGAGTGACTGAGTCAATTGTAACACTACTACCATTTGTGCTAGTTAAGCGCAAAACGTAGCAACGTGACGTAACTGTGACCCTTGGGCCTTCTTACAGCGAGCAACAGTTTCAACGCTTCAAAGACATGCCCAAAATCTACACGTGCTTTTATCATTCGACTTCAGCAGACTAGTTCGGCATTGCAACGATAAAAAATATCGCTATTCCATAGTAGATTGTGTCTCAAGGGAGCAAAATCATATACGGCGAGGGCGGTATATTGAATCCTGAGCGAAACGAAAGATTCTACAATCCCGAGCGTATCGAGGTTTTCTAATGCAGAATCTTGAGCGTAACGAGGGATTCAAGTTTTATGCACGAGAAGGAAATAATTTGACTGCCGACTGGCACTTACTGCTTTTCACACCTTCTATAAGACAAATTGAAATTCCTAATTTGAGGCAGCAATAAAACTTTCCTAAATAGCAGGATCAAGGAAGAAAAGTACAACTTTGGTCCCTCATTTGAGGGCAACAATGTAACATGAATTGTATGTATTTTAACATGAACATTATTTTAAATTGAATGACGATACCTAAGGGATGATATTTTTTTCTAATTGCTTGTTCTTGTGTTTACTTTGTTATTTATATGTATTTATTTTACTTTGTTGAAGTGTTAATATTATTATTATTATGTCCTTTGTTTTTGACGATCATGATAGAAATTATTATAGTTTTCACTGAACAAGAATTTATACTGTAATTTCTTATCATGAAATAACTTATCTTATCTTATCTTATTGACATCTCACCTCAAGCAAACCAGCATAAGATTGGTCCCTGTTTGCACATACGGATGCCTCCGATAACTGATTAGAATTGAGGTATTGATTTGAATACTAGGTACGTGTGGTAAGGTTAGTCAATTGGGATAGTAAGTTTGCAACAGGGATGTTGCAAACATTCGCACCCGTATCCACAACCTTGGAAGATCCGCATCAATTTCAACATCTGCATTCGCATCAGCAAAAAATTGCTGCGGAGTTTTTGCGGATGCAGATTTGTTACAAATCGCGACCAGCATGGAGCCCAAGCGGAGCTTTTCCGCGCGCGTTTTAGATTTTTGCCGTTACCTGACAAGAGCAGACGCGTTTTTGATTTGTTCACTACGATTGTAATTTAGTCTCAACTTGTTTGGTAACATGATGACTGCATGATATCAGGACACCGTTTATTTACGTATTTTAGTTTTAGAGTCCGAAATCCGTACCCCCGGGTGCGAGCCTCGATATATATATCCGCATCATTGTATGACAAAAAAATGAATCTTGAGTAAATCCTTTTCCTGTCAATGCATCAATAGTGAACTAGAAATATGAAATCTATTTTGCAAAAAGATGCATAACACGTATACAACCGAGACTAGTATGATAAATAAACATTGGAATTACACCTTAAATATTTAACATGACTGCAACAGCGTGAAAAAGGATTACCAAATAATAGTCGGTGATTGATTAAAAACGATTAAACGTTCAAGCACTTAACGTATTTCTATTAATTGTGTCATTGATAGCAATAAAAAGGATTAAATTCATTAGTGGCAGCTATCATTTGCCAGAACGTTAGTTTTATTTAAAAAAATACTGTTTGTGGAACAAAAGGCTGACATATTATGAGATATGGTTGAGGTTGTTTAATGTGGCGGACTTTTTATTAAACTGTCATTGGAATTTGAATCTTCCACCTTGGACGGTAGAGTTGCTTCTTGAATGGGTAGTCCATAATCTCAAAAATACATCACGCATCCTGTTCACGGCACCAAATTGTAATCTATTTATAAATGTATGTACTAGCTGCCCGCGCTGCTTAGCTCGGGTATTGCAAAGAATGTATTCAACTCGCGGGATAAAACATAGCCTTTGTTCCTCAGATGTACACTCAGATGTAATCGTTTAAGAAATTGGGTAAGCGGTTCCGGATGTTGCCCATTAAATTACATACAAACTTATAAAGTTACAAAGCTACAATCTCACAGACTTTTCTCTTTATAATTTATTAATATAACCTATCGGAAGAGCGGCGCCATCCAACACAGGCAATTTTTTTGCCTACCGGGTGGTTCCATCGCCTTAGATTATAGACAAAGTGTATCTTACAAAATAAAGTTTTTTTTTTTAAGATATAAAAATGCACCATCTGCCATCGATAGGTTAGTAGTAAGTACTGAAGTCACAAGTCTAGACTGGTCAACTAAATGTATTGGTCAATGTACCATTTCATAGACACTTAACCAAGAATCAGAAATCAGGGATTTCCGTATGTACTCTAACATATATACTAATGTCAGTGGCAATAAAGCCTGTGTATTAAATATTCTTATTTCATGCCGACTGCATTACTAATACAGGACTGAATAACATCATTTTTACTTCATTTGAAGGTCAATACACCACATGTATGTGAAGAGGGGCCTGTGCTCAGCAGTAGGCGAAAACGAACTGAAAATCATGATGATCATGATAACTTGCTAAAAATCATTTGAAAAAACGTTCCCCGGTCTATAACGACAACAACTTGCCCCAAATTCCAGTACATATTTGCCAAGAGCTATCGCAATATTCCGATACAACGTCCTAAGACCGATCGCCCCCCGGTGATGAATAGCCTGCTTTACATCAGATAATTAATTACTTGTAACTCTATCCCAGGCTTAATTGTTTCGTTTTCGATTACAATTTATAGCTTCCATTGTGCGTAGTCGGAAAATAATATTAACGACTGAAGAATATCTTTTTGTGTTATTGCAGAAATTGTATTGATTACGAGCAAAACTTTCCCTATTAAGTGCGGATGTAATAAAAAAGTTAACTATCGATTATAAGTTACTAATAATTTCATAAAAATTATGAAGTATTGATCCGATCTAAATGGTTAAAGTAATAATCAATAGGCCCGTGAACAGCATGTTGACTACGTAACGCATTGTACGCACGTTAAGTAGATCTAAATGTCAAATTTTATATGGAAAAATCACAATTGGATCTAGCTTACGCGCGTTGAAAATGATACAGAGTTACCCCTCAGGGTTACTAATTAGTAACCCTAAAAATTATGAAATATTATAAATTATTAAATTATGAATCTAATTAGATTCATAATTTTATTTGCCATAAATGTAACCTTAGCTATAGTTATCATTTGTCTTAATTCGTTTTTTTCTGTCTGTCTGTCTTTTCAGGTTTTTATCTAACAAACTTAACCTACTTAACCTCATATATACAAAGTTTATATAATTTGTCCTGAAAATGTAAGTTTCAAATAAAATCACTTTTATGGCAAAAACTAGCGTTAAAGTAATCGAAATTAGGGTATCAAAGGTATCCGCCGTGAACTCTATCATTATTTCCTTGAACGACTGTGTATTAAGTGACGACGAAGTGTTGAAGAAGTTTAATTCTGTGTCGATGTGTTTTATACCACCTCCAAATATTATTTTCAATACATTACAATTAAAAACTTATCAATAACACGAGGAACTTAGGTGTATAAATAATACCACAAAAGACAATTCATTATCGAAATGCAGCTTTGAGTATATTATTCCCACCTCGTCTGTCAGCACTTCAACAAAAACATAATGTTATAAAGGCCATAGACTATTTGGCACGCACCGACCTAAGTGGTGTTTTTCACTGTCTAGCCATCTGTACACGTAGCCTGGAGTATGAAGTCTGACTCATCTACCACATTCATAATAAATGTCCAAAGCTTTTAACTTAAGTGACACGTTTGTGTGAGCAAATTTGAACATATAAAAGTATTTCACTCAATCTTTACCTACCCATTAATGACTCAGCAATCGTTGCGCGTCATAGCTTAGGAATTCAGAGAAATTATATTGAATTAAGCAATAAATTAGAAAGACCACCAATATCTTGAATGAAACATGATATCCATCTTGAATAAAGATGATTCTCTCGAACCAGGAGAAAAAATCTTGGCTCGAGATATAGCGCTTCTTTAATTTAACTTCTTCCTAATTAAACAAGCGAACAAAGCGACTATGTTACCGTTTCAGCTTGATACAAATTTCTTTGGTATGGCCGACTATTCGGTTGTCCGGCTGCCCGGCTGTTCTGTACAGATCGCATTACTCAACCAATACTCGTAAAAATTTGTGAGCATTCTCAATAATTATATAGTTACTACCTTCCGCCCGCGACTTCGTCTGCGTGGACCCGAGATAAAGATTAATCCTTTATTTTGATCCAGGCTTTAAAATATTTTCGTGCATAATTGTGTCCAAATCGGTTCAGCCGTTTAAGCGTGATTGAGTAACAAACATCTAAACATCTAATATGAAATAAATTAATTTTATTCTGCAAGTAGGCCGTAATGGCACTTTTACAAGTCAAAATTCTGCCAGCGTTTCTGAAAAAGAAGACCACTGTAAAGAAGAAACGACGAAACCAACTCAAAAGTCAGTCATATTTTGCCAAAAAAAGCTTATTACAATGATAGTTTATAACCTACTTAAAATAAGTCAAACTTCATCATAATACGTTGTTCTACAAGAACACATGTCCGAATAAGCTATATGAAAAATTAAGCTATTTTGGGGTCCGCTTTGCGCCATGCATTTCTGTCAGTTACATAGTCCTCAACCCTGTAATAAGCCTTCGACATCAATCATCCAAGTATTCAAACTTTTGCATTTATAATATTAGTGGGATTTTACGTCGACCCGGTTATAATTACAACCCGCGAGACCACAAGTTCTTTGACACAAGATTCCTTGTCGTAGTTAAAGTATTCTTTGCTGCGGCATCGGCACCCGTATAAAACCGAAAACTTTAAAACAGGAGGCGGACGGAATCTGGACGCGTAATTAAAGCGGGCGGGGACGATTTAGCCAACGATGTCTATTACGTAGAAACGAAGGGCAGGGTTGTCACTACATATACGCAAACATAATAAAAAACTCCATTTTTTTTCTACATATTATTTCTATATATTCTTCTGGTTTCTAATAGAATACCAGTGAGTGGGAACTTTTATGTCTTGCTGGAATTTACACAGTTTTTTGTGCATAAGAACTGGTAGTTTTATGTTTTACCAGCTTCTGCCCGCGACTCCGTCCGCAAGGAGCTCGTTTATATCGTAGCTCCATACAAACTATTTCCCCCGATTTCACCCGGGGGTGATCTCCGGGACACCTAATCCCAAGATTTGGCATAGGCACTAGTTTTACGATAGCAACTGCCATCCGACCTTCTAACGCAGAGGGAAAACTAGACTAGTGGGATTAGCCCGGTTTAAAATAAGTAAATTAGATATAAGCTGAATAATTTATAATTGTGCTCTGTATAATTTAGTGATGCCAAAAGAGCAAGCCCGGGGTGAAAGTAGGGAGAAGGCGCGTACGGAGGGTGTCGGACTATTGAAGTGCCGGAATAGGGAGATATTTAAGTGCTAAAACTTAGATACGACACTGGGTCCGGTAAGGATTTCCTAGCTCAGAATGCAGGACATATACATATCACGATATGTATATTGTCATTTTTTGTACAATAACCTTTTTTTACAATAACCTATTTCGTACAATAACCTTTTTTATATTCTAAAAATCTTTTATAGTCTCTAGAGCAGTAATGTGCCGACGAGATACGAAACGCAGACATTTTCGCGTTCGAAACATAACGAGATTACTTTGCTGCTCAAATTCCAGAATTTAGGTTTACTCGCCTGAAAAATCTGTGCACTGTTCACCAGCTGCTCTGATTAAAATCTCTCGACGGACCCCACTTTTTAGTTATCTAGTGCAGCAAAAAAAGACTGCATGATCGTTGATCTGCGCCTTTGCGGTCACACAATACTAGTCAGGACTGGCAAGCGTTAAATTTGTTTGGTTCAAATTCCGAACGTCGATTCGGCATGTCAGTGATGCATAGGTTTTTCTGCATCATTCAAAGAAAAATCTGGTGAGAAGTCAGTCGTTGGAGAAGAGTTTTAACAGTTAAAACAGTGCAAGTCTTAATTTATCCCAGTTTTATCTAGTTTGCGCTCTCACCGTTATTAAAAGAGTACAAGTGCCTTAGTTTATTCTAGTTTGATCTAGTCTGCGCTCTCGCCGTTATTTTACTGGATTAGTTGTGCCGAGGCACAAACCGAGGCATACGCCACCAGCTCCGGTACGGCCGTGTGTACCGCAATTGTACTGTCCGGGGGTTACTGGAACAGCCCCCGGACCTCCGTTTGCAAGAAACAGCCGAACCTTAGAAGCATAGCTCGGCTCCCGGTTACCGGCCACTAAAGTCGCCACCACGCCGCGTTGCTTCTCGGGGCGTCTCCCCTGTCACCGCCCGGCTGTAGAGAAGGCACGACGCCCTCAATCGTGAATTTCTCGTTGCGGGATATAGCACCGTACATCTACCTGGCGCAGTCCCTGCCCAGGAAACCCCTTGAACATCCGCCGTGCTGCGCGGGATCCACGCCTTGGTTTTTATAGTAGTTTATTGTGGCTCATAGTTTTAAGTTCGGTAGGTTCGCGTGGGCATTGTCCGCGCGACTTTCAAGTAGTTGCCGTCGCGTCTGTAGCCAGGACGGTCCATGACCGGTTCGGTGAATTATTCTATCTATTTTCCAAATTCTAAAAGGCTTTGCTCGCCATCGTAACTAATCTTTCTAAATTCTAGGTCTGTTATATTTAAACGCCTCGTTACGAATGTGTGGTCCCTAGCCTAATGTTCCGGGATATTTAGTAACATACTAAAATTGCACGTGTTATTGTGAGTGTTACTTTTATTTATTATCACTGCACTAGCTAATCTGATCCGACATGATTTCCGTCTGCCCGTCCTTATGTCCACATGCATTTTTCTCTCAAGAAGTTCTAAGCTTCAGCTTGGGGCAAAATTCTTTCGTGTGTGGTGTCCGGCTGTCCAGCTGTTCTCCTCTAAAGGTCGTATTTCTCAACCGATTCTCGCGAAATTTTGTGAGCAGGTTTTGTAATTTTTATGTTTTTTTATCAATTTTTATTTTTTACAAGGATTCGTGAGTTCTACTGCCCACAAGTTTTTAATTATTACCAATAAAAAAATAAAAATTTCGCTAAGTTAAATATTATGTAGATGTGACAGTTGCAGTGACTAAACTACTTGTATTTATCAAGTAATTTACCATTTTCTCTTTCTAACTACCTTATCCTGCACCAAACAAAGGTTTCTTTTTAACTCAGTGGAATAGTATACATTTATGGTATTTTGTGCAATAAAGTATAAATAAATAAATGAACAAAATGCAATAAAAGCTGGACGCCTGGTGAATTTATAACTTCCAGTCTTGGTTTTGAACAATCGTAAAGGTTACGGGTGAAATTAATGCATTTGGTAATAAGAATTTTACGGTGCCTGGCTTGACGTCTCAGTCACAGTAGAAATATAGCTTAAAGCAGTTAAACAAATCCGTACACACGTCCAATATGACACACTCACACAGACACGCGTCGCTACGATAAACTTGAGCGTAAGTCGGGGTAGTCGGTGGTACATCAGTCCACGTGCCATGTATGTCTGCATGGAACTGATTGTAATGGAGCGTAGGTATAAAAAGGTGACTCTCGTTCAGATACTGCTATAGGCTAATATTATGTATTCACTGTGTCTCTCAGTGCTGCCACCTAAATAAAAGATAGTTTTGTCTTTATCTCCATCGGTCAATTAATGCAACAGCGACAACTAGGGATGCGTTTGTTGTAAAGAATACCCTTTGTACCCCTTGAACTTTTAAATCGAAGTATATTTTAGCAACATCTCGAAAGAGAATGAAATAGTTTGAAAAAATGTTGACTTAACAAAATATCACCAATATTATTGACCCATACAAAATGTAGCAAGGCAAGTGATCTATAAAATTGCCTAAAATTGAATTTCCGGATATTACACCAATTTCTGGTAGTGACAACCCTCGCCGCGGCGACCTCATCACAGTTTTATGTCTCAGCAGATTTGAGGGCGCCTTGAACGTAAGGCCCATTGCATGTTAAATGTACACCGTATACGTTACAACTGGCGGTCTTATCTCTAAAGAGCAATCTCTTCCATTCCCTACAACTACCATTTCAATACATTGTATGACCTAAAAGTGATTTGCTGTTTGTGTGTAGATTGTGAAGTGTACTACAACAGGATGTTAGTTTTATATTTCAGTCTGTCGGGAAACACGTGATTTTGTGATGGTAGGGTATACAAAATTATCACAACGTAACTGATCTGTCGATAAAAAGCATCATTAAAAAATAAACTAACTTCCGGTACTGACAACCCTCGCCACAGCGACCTCATCACTTTTATGTCTTACCAGATTTGAGTGCCCTTTGAACGTTAGGCTTATTGCATATATAATGTTTCCAAGTGGAGATATATAGGTACAATTATTGTATTTTTATCAAAACAGTTTTGGGTTACTTACTGTCTTCAACAAGTATATAAATGTACTATTCAAAAAGCTCAAAAATCTTAAAATAAGTGTAACAGTACAGATTGCAACTAAATTATCTACATTTAGGAAGTACCTACAGTACTTTTTTGCGTCAAATTAGTGATGGTTTGTTATGGCAGTATTCAATTCTATTATATCATTACAAGATGCCGCCGCGCCGGCCCGGCTTCGCCCGTTTATTGCAAAAATTGCACGCAAACCCGCAGGATAAAAAACACTAGGTCCGCGATGTCGAAATATTTTTCGGAGGAGTAACTCCGGAGTATACCCCTTCCCGTTATTTTGACAGATGTTCTAATGGCCAGTCTCGACAGTTGCGCGATTGTGAAACGTGCGTTTGTATCACTGTGAAAAGTCGCACTGTCTAACCGCTCTAAGAGACTTCTCCTTTTTAGGTTTCCGTACCCAAAGGGTAAAAACGGGACCCTATTACCAAGGCTCCGCTGTTTGTCTGTCTGTCTTTCCGTCTGTCACCAGGCTGTATCTCATGAACCGTGATAGTTAGACAGTTAAAATTTTCACCGATGATGTATTTCTGTTACCGCTATAACAACAAATACTAAAAAACAGGCCAAGTGCGAGTCGGAGTGGGGCATGCAAAAGACATGCTTTTTTCCCATTTTTATAGATAATGGTACGGAACCCTTCGTGCGCGAGTCCAACTCGCTCTTGGCCGGTTTTTTATTATATGTATTAAGTACTTTAAGTACCTAGTGTATTAATAGACATGTCAATTCAAGCAATCTATCAAAACTTGTCATCTCCAAGCAGGTTCCAGCTAGTTTCCGGTAATGGCAACCCTCAGTCTTACTAACCTAATCAGACTTATGAGCGGTGTCACTAAGCACAGATATTTTATAAGTACTTGTTAAGTACTTATCAAGTCTAAACAGCTTATGAAACTGTAACCTGACTACGGAAAAGTAACTAAAAAAAGGTTTTTTTTACAAAAGGTAGCCCATGTCACCCGGAGCATTATTTCAAATCGATTGACACCTCATTTATCAAAATCGGTTCAGTATCTTAAGCGCTACGTTGGAACTCAAGTACATATAAACATAGACTGCTAAAACATCTCTTCCTTGCGGCTCTGCTGGTAGTCGGACAAAAAGAGGTATCATTAACTGCCTATTAATAAACCTTTTTATACAATTAATAGTGTAATGTACAGAGGCCGGGAAGTTATGAGGTTGGCAACCCTTTTTCTCGCCGAGGTATGTATAGTGCTATTCTCAAACATGCAATGAAGTAAATAAATAAAACTACGAAATCAAACTTTAATTTTCATGGCTTAACAGCGTGATGCTCTGCCACAAATTGTGGAATTGATATTAAAAAAGACTATGTTGCAGGCCTAGGCCTCCAATTTTGTATGAAATGGCATTACGGGTCTTTCGTCTCGCTGCGCCCGGAACGTGACACTTCGAAGCCCATTATGAAGAACACAACGTCAATATTTCATTGCATGTTTGAGAAAAATAATATTACTATCTATTCGTTTTCAGCGTAGTTTCCGGCGGTGGCAGCCCTCGGCGCACACCGACCTCATCAGACTTTCATATCTTTGCCAAGTTAAACGCCTTGCACGTGAGGCGGGGCGGTGCACGTCAACTGTTTGCCGTTTATCTGGGTCGCAATTCCATTCGTCTTAATTGACGGTAGGACATCCCTAGGATATCGCTTTCGTTTTGTGTCGTTTTATTCTGATTTTTAGGGTTCCGTAGTCAACAATAGGAACCCTTATAGTTTCGCCATGTCCGTCTGTCTGTCTGTCTGTCTGTCTGTATGTCTGTCTGTCTGTCTGTCTGTCTGTCGGTCTGTCTGTCCGTCTTCGGCTTAGCTCAGTAACCCTTACAACTAGACAACTGCAATTCGGCGTGGGTATACAAACCAATCACGCCGACAAAACAGTAGAATAAAATCCTGAAAAAAAAGTGTTTAGGGTACCTCCCTACATGTAAATTGGTGATGTATTTTTTTTATGGGATTTAAAGCCCTAATTTTTGTTCGAGTCATGTGTCCCCCCCCCCCCCTGCCGGCTAAATGGCTACTACTAGGGACATAAAAAAATTCGTGGCAGTAGTACATATAATGAATTTAAAAGGAAAACTATCACAGTTAAGTAGACATAACTAGTTAACGAGTAGTAGACATAACTAGTTAAGTGGTTAAAAATGCACTTCATTTCGGGTGCAAATACATTGTCATTGGAATTTGAACCTTTTACCGTGGACAGTACAGTTGCTTTTTCACCGGCACGATGCTTCTTGCCCGCGGCGAGCGCGTAAAAAACATCCCCTGCGACATGCCCCCCCACCCGTGGCAATGCTAAAACTTAGGCGGACTCACGGCACGGTGCTTCTTGCGCGTGCGGCTAGTTGTGATGTGCGGCTTGATGCTGTTCGGAGATTTTCGCAATTATTTTACGTAAATAACCGGTTGCTGCTAAAAGTTTGCGATCTGCGGTTCGATTAGTTTTAAAGTTATGTACATAATTACCTACATGTCGTTTGAAAAAACTTAATGTACCTACTGACCTCGTTACTTCAATTGAGAAGTCGTGGTCCCTAACAACTGAGTGGTCGCTAACCGGCATATGAAATTAGGTGGTCGCTAACCAGCGAAATGACCCTATACATTGGTGTGTTATAAAAATAATCATATTTACGATTATTTACGAGGGTAAGCTATAATAAAAACCCCAAAAGCCCCTTTTAAGTTCACATGTTGTGACAGATGGGCAACTACGGAACCCTACCCTGCGCGTAGCCCGACACGCACTTGGCCGCTTTTTAAGTTGTAGTTGGGATACTGGGGATATTCATATGCAATTTTAGCGGTTGGCAAAGCGTATGTGACATCTGTGTTAAGTTGTACCCCCAGACAGGCCTGATTACTAAATAAGCTTTATTGAAAAGTCGACAGAAAAAATGTGAATCTATAATTTTTAATCTAATAAATCGAATTGCCTATACAAATTCCATTAATATCACTCAGAACGTTCACGAGTAACGATGCATTGTTTATTTTCCATTCTCACTTAAATTTTAAGAATATATTAGCCTTTTCAAATATACAGGGTGTAACAAAAAAGGTGTAATATCCTTATATCTCTTGATAGTAAACAATTTTCTGTTCCTGTAATAGCCTTTTCAAATTCTCCCCCCTATCCTCGGATAAGGACTCGCCTTATACTTACTACTACTGGGCTAACCATTATAGTGCGAAGGCGACTCATTTCTCCGAGATCGTTCGTTAAGTACTTTGACCATCTATGCAAAGGAACCTTAAGACCCTATTAACCCGTTTGGACGCCTTCTACACTCATGCTCGGTGCATGTTCATGTATGTTGGAGTAATATGTATGTATATGTCATAAGTCTCATTCAGACAAAAGGACACATATTTGTTTGGTGTTAAATAGTAGTCATTAATTAAATATCTACTATTAACAGCTGTTCAACTGACCAAAATGGATGCCAATAAGCGCATCTTAGTATAAGCTTGCGTGGTTTCTAACAGGCAAACTAAACTAAGTGTTCACTAACCGCGCAACAACCCTTATTGATATAATGTACCTAATTACAGCGCGCAAAGGCGGGCAGCGCAAAGTTCTATAAAAACAAATATTTCGTATAAAATAACACAGTGAACCGATCAAAAGAAACAAGAAAGGCGCTACATCAGAACAGTCAATGATTTAAATTTTTAGACACGTCACTGCCACTGCCTGCGGCGTAATTTGTCAAGGGTAATTCCGGCGTCGAAAGGCATAGGGCGCGGTGACAACCAAAGAAATGTTTCCCGTAATATCGGCGCGGAGGGGCTACGCGACAAAAAGGCAATCGATCACGGCGCTTCCACCTGGGTGGAGATGGCAATCCGAATGCGTGATACGCGTTAACTACCGACGAATCGACGTGAAACACAAGTGAAACCCAACCCTCGATGCATGAAGACACGGTTCGGAGTCCTTTTCAGCCAACAGTTATAAACACACGGGCTACATTTTACGCGATTCGTTTCGTCTGCCCCCTGCTTTTCGTCCGGGATAATGCTTCCTGTGATATTGGCGTAATATTTCTTTGCGATACCGTTTGTTATCTGTGGAACGAGCTCGTTTTTATCCGTATGCGTGTCGAACGTTCGTTTGAGTTTGATCTGGCCTATAAATGTGGTACTTAGTAATGATGATCGCGTTTTAGGGATTAAAAAAGGTCTGAAGATCAGTTAACGCTAGTAATTATTACTAATAGCTAGAAAAGTACGGAGTATGTTCAATCAAGTGCATTTATATTTATGGTTAACCATGCCAGTACTTGAAGCAATGCTTTTATTGCGGTTCCAATCACAGAAAAAGTAAGACTGTTTCCTAATTAATATTATTTCGGTTTAGGCATGCGATTCGGCGATTCGGCGGTCGTGGGTTCGAACCCGGGCTCGTATCAATGAGTTTTCGGTACTTATGTACGAATTATTTACCAATAAAAATATAAAGAAATAGAAATATTGATTACCATACATACATTATGCGAATACATTTAACTTAATGGTATTATTACATGCAAAGGAAAACAACAGCACTGACGGTATCCGTTGGTCCCAAACTAGGCACAGCCTGTATCTTGGGCACCAGTGGTACAGATTTAACAGTAGTTTTTTACATTTAAACAATAACTTAAGAGTTAGCAAAGAGACAATGTATATATCTTAACAACTATGAAGTGTATTTTCATGTGTATATATTATGTGAGATTGATTGTGTTTGTTTGTGTATGTGATGTGTGTGTATGTGCGAGTACGAGTGCGAGTAGGAGTGTGTGCGTGCGTTTGTGTTTGTGTGTGTATGTCTAGGTTAGGTGCGTTTATGTTTTAGTGATGTCCTCTGTTTGTTCATATGTCTGAAAGAAGCCATTTTTTAACTTTGCTTTTTAGGATTGCGCAGGAAAGTCATCAACTGCGCACTGTTTAGAAACCCTGTTGTAAACTGTAGGATGCAGAAAATAAGGCAGCCGCCTTGCGAATGCGGTTTTGACTCGAGGGGAGCAAATGATCAGGTGATTAAGACGTTTTTGTCGGCGCCTGTCATGGTCAGTAGAAGTGACTGCGATTTTGTGAGATTCAGCCACAGCTTTTACTATGAAAAGTTGGCGAACTCTAAGAACTGACGCATCTTCGTACAACGCGTTCGTTGAGAAACGGGACGGCTTCCTGAGCATGACTTTTAGCACAGCTCGCTGCGCCCGCTCAGCCTCGATCATTACTGTTTTTACAGTTTTTACAGTTTTTACAAATTTTAACAGTACAGGGCTTTTCAGTGAAGGAAAACCTCGTGAGGAAACCGGTCTTATCCCGATAAGGTCTAGTTTTCCCTCTGGGTTAGTACGTCAGATAGCAGTCGCTTTCGTAAAACTAGTGCCTATGCCAAATATTGGGATTAGGTGTTAAAGCGAACCCCGGGCTCCGGGCACAACCGGGAATAACGCTTGGAGGATGACGATGACTGTCTGTATTTGATTTGGAAATCTTTCGATATGTTCAATTTTAAAATTGTTTAATTTATATTAATGCAATTGATAATTTGTATTTTTACTAAAATCATGGCCTCTCAGTAAAATGTTTGCACGCCTGTATGCAGGCTGAATAGACTGTCATTTTCAATTATGTAAAAACTTCCTGTACTGTATTCTGGTAAACAAAATACTTTTGACTTTTGATAAACGTTCTTCGATGTGGTGTGGACATATTTAGGTCTAAGTTTTTGTTTCAATATATGCAATATATATATCATCGTCATCACCATCATGTCAGCCGAAAGACGTCCACTGCTGGACATAGGCCTCCCCCAAAGAGTGCCACAATAACCGGTCCTGCGCCACCCGCATCTAGCGGACTCCCGCGACCTTTACTATATCATCAGTCCACCTTGTGGGGGACCTACCCACGCTGGGCCTTCCGGTACGTGGTCGCCACTCGAGAACCTTATCGCCCCAACGGCCATCGGTTCTACGTGCAATGTGCCCCGCCCACTAAAACAACATATGCATATTAGGATACCTACAATATTTCACAGAAAAACAAACGTTTACTAATTACGCCACAAGTTGACTGAATTTTAATCAAGGCCTTTGTATTCTATTACTAAAAAAGATTTCCCTAATTTCATTATAAAATAGTCTAGCTGGCTTTTTATGTTGTGCATTTGGCTTACCCTGACTTCACCACTTCTAACAAAAATGTAAGAGAGTTTCATAGGCTTCGAAAAGTAAATTCATTCTAAAATATGTATTTGTTTAATACTACGACGGTGGCAAACAAGTATATGGCCTGCCTGATAACAGATACCGCTGCCTATAGACGCTTGCACCAAAAGAATCACAAGCGCGCTGCCGGAAATTGATTGGAGGATTCGTTGTGCTGACAGCTAGAGACAAACACGGAGGGGTAGTCACGTGACGTTCCGAACGCTCGTTAGGACAATCCAACTTTCATTATTCCATATAAAATTTGACATTAAGATCTATCTAACGTGCGTACAATGCGTTACGTGATCGACCTGCAGGTCCCTCTCCATAGGTACAGCAATCTCGGGAGCCCTGGCGTCCTTACTCACCAACAGGAACACAAAACCAAATACCCACGAAGCAAGAAGGTGTTATTGTGTACAATAGTACCACAAATATAAGTTACATCGGCAATCTTCGTCCACGCCGACGTGCTGACAAGTACTGAATGAAATCGAACGTATGACCATTTCAATAGAGACCTAATTGTTGCACTATACCTACGTAAGGTATAATATGCAATGACAGGTGAACTCGTGCTTTCCCGCTCATGGCGCTAGACAAAATGGCGGGCAGCGAAGCTGCCGGTGTCACGCGCAAAATTTCGGCCAATAGGCGTTGTTGATTTTACTCGCGCAAACGCGCTGCCTTATGATTAGTTAAAATGTTTTCAAAAAATGCATTTTGCGCAGGCACATCATTGTAACTTATATTTATGGTACTACTGTAGTCTTCTGTAAGGTGTCTGTAAGGGCTGCTCCAAATATGAGTGGCACGACATTCCGCTGCCCCACCTCTTTTATCCTTTCATCTGTGTTTGATTAGGATCCTGCCCATATTTTTGTCACCTTTTTGCATTTATTTAAGACATAATTTATTTTCTCTAATGCGGCGCGACCGAGGCTTGAACCCACTATTTTGTTAACCCATCACAGACGGAGGGTTAAAAGTTTTAAAGGTAAGCAAACAAATTCCCTTTTAAATTTGTATTACAAATGTTACGTAATTCAAAAACGGGTTATATACATATGCAGCCATCGCGTGTGCAAATGCCCATTTTGTTGAAGCCGTCTCCGTTTAATTTGCAGTCCAAGTTGCAGAAGTAGGGATCGCAATACGCAACTTGACGTTTTTCTATGCGATGTCCTGATGACGCTGAAACAAAGTAAATCCCAACATTCCTGCCGAATTGTCCACGGATTTGTCGATGGCGATAAGTCGGTCAACAAATCCACGTGTTTATGCGCTACGCCAGAGGTCGGCAACCGGCGGCCCGTGAGCCTCCCTAACTATTTTGTATGTAAAGGATATTCAGAATTTTGAAATTGCCTGTTAAAGTCACAATTAATATGAAAAAGTGCGGCCCGCGTCAATTTCGTTAGCGACTATATGGCCCTTGGTTACTAAAAGGTTGCCGACCCCTGCGCTACGAGAACGAGGACAAGTCGGCGAGCTATGGGCGGACCAGCTCGCGGATGAAACGGTGAGCCCTATTGTAGGAGTACGAGAGATCGCTTGTGTGTCTATGGGCGGACCAGCTCGCGGATGAAACGGCGAGCCCTATTGTAGGAAGGTACGAGAGATTGTTTGTGTAAGAAATTATGATTTTAAGTATGTGTAATACTTGGTTCTGTAAATATAATAACTTTTCCGCCCGTTTAATACAATATCAAGTAGTCCGTATAACAGCTGATTGACCGTGACACGTCCGACCGACATGACGCCATTTTGACAGGATAAAACGGTCGGTCGGCCGAGACGCCGGGACTTATTTTTGAACTGTCAAGCAGTCAACATGCCCTAATTGAATTACCTAATTGATGTTGCAGATATTGCTAAGTTATTTTGAGAAATCAAGTTCAGTGCAAATTATACACCTTAAATAATTAATTGATTGAAATGAAAAAGTTTGATTAAATATATGGAGTTATGCTTTAACCACCTGATCATCTTATACTTGTGTGTCTATGGGCGGACCAGCTCGCGGATGAAACGGCGAGCCCTATTGTAGGAGTGCGAGAGATCGGTCGTGTGTCTATAGGCGGACCAGCTCGCGGATTAAACCGCAAGCCCTATTTTAGGAGTGCGAGAGATCGGTCGTGTGTTTATGGGCAGACCAGATCGCGCATGAAACGGCGAGCCCTATTGTAGGAATGCGAGAGATCGCTTGTGTGTATAGACAAGCCCATAGGGGCGGACCAGCTCGCGGATGCAACGGCGAGCCCTAATTGTAGGAGTCCGAGAGATCACTTGTGTGTCTATGGGCGGACCAGCTCGTGGATGAAACGGCCAGCCCTATAGGTATTGTAGGAGTGCGAGATATCGGTCGTGCTTCTATGGGCGGACCAGCTCCCCGATGAAACGGCGAGCCCTATTCTAGGTGTGCGAGAGATCGTTTGTGTCAATGGGCTCGTGGACGAGTCGGCAAGATGATGGGTGATGTGATGATAGATTCTTCGGTAGGTACGGTGCGGGTCGCGGATCGTGTATTGAATTCCACACTTAAGTCTTCCACAGACTGGCGCGGCCTGGCCGCGGCGATCAAAAGTAAACTTGTTATTAGCTGGCAACTTTACTATTGCCGTCCTGATTTATCGGTGCACAGGTGGTACGATATCAGTCAGTTGTCAGCTGTCAGTCGAGTCAGTACCGAATCTTTACTGGGCGCCTTCATTTAAATAAGTGCTATCTGACTGGCGAGGCATGAGCGGAAGCGGCATGCGCACCGCCCCATTGCTGAGGAGTATACTTTTAGCTCATTGGTTCCTAACCTTTTCAATATTATTACTCTAATTCCTCATAGGTATAAGGACAACTGTTTCTTCATCATCGTTATATTATTTACATCGCTTCGCATCTTACGTATTAGATTATTAAACGATCGCGCCAATTTTTTAATTTTTGTTTAGTTAAATTCTTCGTTAGAATTAGATAAAAGTCCATAGGCTCGAAGAGCTCATGATTCCTTACTATATTCGCACAATTTGCGAAATGCAATTTTCAACACGTATGAGATTTTCGTAACTAAGTCGAATTTTTAGTTCAAAATTGTGTATTTAATATTCACGATATCTTCAAACCTAGTTAATTTATAAAATTTCGAGGAAAATAAAATTAAAATTAAAATCGGCCCATCGAAGTACCTACACAGTTGTACGGTGACAAAATGTGGAGGAAGATTTAATAAAAATTGTTAAACGTCTTCTTAGTATAATTTTAAATAATAAATGTATCTACCTTTGTTTCTATATATATTTGAGGCCCAAACAGCTGTAGTGACTACCATTACAGCTATTAGTACCGCGATGACTTTTGACATCTTCTCAACTTTTGACTGTAATCAGTTTGAGATGTGGATGTTCCTATCTCCAAAACGCGAATGTATGAATTATTCCAAATGAAAATTATTAACGAGTACAAGGAAAACAATTAGCGAAAATCGCGCGATTATATTGCCAATTATAGGTAACAGAAATAACTCCTAAATTGAAAATGTATGGTACTTCCATTGATTCGATTCGATCCGGAAATGATATGGTTTTACGTTCTGCAAGAGTCATTCAAGAGTCAGTCAAGAAACGTCCACTGCTGGGCAAGGGCCTCCCCAAAGAGTGCCACAATGACCGGTCCTGCGCCACCCGCATCCATCGGACTCCTGCGACCTTTACCAGGTCATCACCTTGTGGGTTTGTGGGGGGGTCTACCCATGCTGCGTGTGCTGGAAGCGAGAACCTTTCTGCCTCAACGGCTATCGGTGCCACGCACATAGAGAACAATTAGTGGGTCGCGGTCTTCGGTAAGGTGATTCTCCCCAGCCGGTACAAATATGAGCGAGTTAAAATTCCTCTGGCCCTACCTCTCTTAAAAATGTGGAGTGAACTAAACTGCAATATATAACCTAGGACGAGTCTAAGACAAACTTTGCACTAGATCTAGATCACACAATTAAGCGAGCAAGGCAAATTCAGCGACATCTCATTTGTTGAAATCGCTTTAGCGGTAGGGCGGGAACTATCGGCCTTTTAACGGTTACGTTTGACATTAGGTTTACATTTGTATTATCGCTTAGACTTACTCCGATCCTCTATTGTCAGAGCGAGTCCGCGCAACAAATGTAAACTTTATAGATACCAACACGATGATCCAGCTAGACTCCTTAGATAATGTAACTGCCGAAGCACGTACCTACTGTACGTAGGTACCTAATGGTTTGTTAGATTAATTATATCCGTTTGATTTTGGCTGCATGCGAGTAAAATGTTAATTTCAACATTTTGCGCAGTGTTCCAATAACTCGACTTTATGACATATCGACATGAAAAGTAAGCTTCTTGAGAACGGTGTGATATAACCTGAACGTTTTGGAGTTCCAAACAAAGTAATGAGCTTAAAGCCTCTCACAGACAGGAGCGGCCTGCGGTGGCGGTCAATAGTATTTTTGACAGCTAATGACAAGTTTACTATTGTCCGCGCCCGTGTGATGCAGGCTTAAGCTATATACTTATGATAAGAGAACAGATCCCTACTTTCGTGTCCCTGTCTTTTAAAGCATGAATGACAGAGATAAGTATAATTTATTATGAAATATGTCACATTAAGAGGAACAACTCAAATTACTTACGATGTTGGTCGATTGCGTAATGTTTCGTCTGGGTGTTAGGTAGATCTAAAAGTTTTTTTTTATGGGAATTGTCCTAACGCCCGTTCAAAAAGTACCGCTTCTACCCTCTGAAATCGTATGGGAGACGTGATATCGTAACTATACCTACCTATAAGCAAATAAATATAATCTAGCTTAAATTAAGATAATTAAGTTCCAACAAGTATACATCATTGTTTTACGTTTATTGCAAACGTTAGAGCTAGATTATATCTATTTGTTTATAGGTTGGTATAGTTACCTATAGTTATAGGTACCTATAGATCGAAATCTAAAACAAAAGCAATATTATTATGATTCACTTCGTTTTGCCGACAGTTGTACAATAAACAACCGTTTCTGGTTTTTTACAGTTTCACTACTTCATTTTTGGCAAAAAATAAAAACAAATGCATCAAGTGAAACTAAATTAAACACTAGCATGAAGAATTTCGGCCGGCGGCCGGCCGGTTCAAAAAATACGAGTGATGCATGGAATCGTGATGATTGTTTTTTTTTCATGCAATTGCGTAGTTAACCACTTCATCTCATGCAAAAAATGAATACAGATACATCAACTGTAACTAAATTAAATACTTACTTACATGAGGAAGCATTTCGGCCAGCCACTTCAAAAGATACGAGTGCGTGGCACCGCTACGACTTTTTTATGATCTAACTAAAGCTTTATGGGCGGATGCCCGTTTGATACAGTGAGATTTAAGCGGTTCTTCAGTAAAATCTAGGGTGTGATTGTTACTACAGTCAACTACCTACATATTAGGGGAGTAGATACCAAAAAAAAAAGACCGGGTTGCACCCCGGGAGTGCCGGCAGAAGTGAAAACTCAATGACATTGTAACAGTTTTTCGATCGGGTCATGTGTCCGTGTTACGGTCTAGTGACCTGTCTCGAATCTCACGTCTTACGAATTTTACGGTCCCGTGACCTGTGGCGAGTTTAACAATTTTTCCCATCACAAAAAGTGCATAGAGCCGCTAAAGAAGTTTTCACTTCAAAAATAACCAATAATGTTGAATTTTCCCGGAAAAGGTTTAAAAGTATTGTCAAATGAAGAAAAAAAATTTGCATAATCAAGTAATCCGAAAGTAATGTGTCCAAAGTTTTAAGAGGGGTATATTCTGTACCTTTTCCGCAAAACGCGCCTTCATCGCGATTGTCATTTTCTCGTGACGTCATGATCTGCGAGCGTTCTCTCTAACAAGCAATATTAAAACGGTTGTAGCTTCGTAGTTCTTTGAGATATCTGAATGGGATTTTCGCTACTAGGCATGTTTTTTTGCCTTTATTATTTTGGAGTAATAATACATTTTGCGTCTACACCAGTATTAAGTGGCTAAAAATAAGTATTTGTTCATTACTAAATCATCATCACCATATCAGCCGAAAGTCCCCCAAGGCTAGATATAGGCCTCACCTAAAGAGTGCCACAATGACTGGTCCTGCGCCAACCGCATCCAGTGGACTTGCTTCAATTTCAATTTCAATTATTTATTCTGCAAATAGGCCACAAGGGCACTTTTACATGTCAAACCGTAATTTACAATAAAATAATAATAAGAATCTTACACAAAAAAAATTTAAAATTATGTATAAAAGGTTAACAAAGTAAATGTCACTAAGTTGATGTAAACAAAACAAAATTGCAAAATATGACCATTACATTCGATATAAGATCTGTATCAGCATTAACAAGAAGTTAATCATATTAATTCAGTATTCCAGAGATGTATAAGGTCTCTGAGCTTCCAAATACAATTAATAATTATTAAATATTCTAAGAGATGTATACGGTCTATAAGCGTCAAAACAAGAAAGGAACAATGATGTAATATTGTCAGAGATGTACAGGGTCAATAACAATAAAACGTGTCAAGATCAGAATGATGTCTCTCGTCAATACGATAATAATAATAATAATAACACTAGTATGTAATTAGTTAACTATGTACTATGGCCCTTGCAAGCATGAACAGTCCGGACTCCACAAACAGCACCCGATCACGAGTATGACGCATATCTCAGCCATCATCGCCTCCCTCAACCATATTTTAGGGAAGGTGGCGACCCGATCAACGACGCTAAATACTGACTGAAAAAATAAGAATTCACGAGCAACCCAACCTGTATTTAATTTTTGCAAAAGATGAACTATTCCTATATTAGGGTTGAAGGAAAATTCTGGTAAATTACCTTTTTAGTACATTGAGACCATATAAGAAGTTGAACATTTTTGTTTTAATGTTTTGGATGTGGGCTTTCCAATTTACACCAGAGTCTATTGTTATACCTAACAGGTTGAAATCCTTAACTTCTTCTATCTTGCAAGTAGTACAGTCTAAATTTAGGTCTAAGGGTTTTTTTTGGACGGGTTTAAATTGCATAATTTTGGTTTTTTTTTAGGTTTATTTCTAAGTTGTGGTCACTGAGCCATTTCTGAACAGAATTAAATATATTATTAAGTTGTGAGTTACATTCTGAGTTGTTATTGCAACGAAATGAGAGAGAGACGTCGTCAGCAAACATGACGCAGGTTGTGTCTGTGTTGAGCACCTTCGGTAGGTCATTTATATACGCTAAGAATAGAAGGCATCCACATACGCTTCCCTGTGGTATTGAACATGTGGTGTAACGCATATCGGAAGTGGCAACCTTTATTTCATGGAGATCTTTATCAAAGTAAACAACTTGCACGCATTGTCTACGATTGCGGAGGTAGGATACGAACCAATTATAGGCAGAACCGCGTATTCCCATGCCGTACAATTTCCCAAGTAGAATTTCGTGTGATACTTTTTCGTACGCTTTGGTCATATCCAATAAGAGACCTATGCTATATGTCTTATTGTTTATATGACCTAGGACGTTTTGTATGTATTGATAAACCGCTAATAATGTTGAGTGATGTTTCCTAAATCCGTATTGATTTTTATCTAAATTTTTTAAAACGAACTTAATTATCTAAAACGAACCTTTCCGCCCCAACGGCCATCGGTTCTACGTGCTATGTGCCCCGCCCACTGCCACACACTGCCTACATTTTAAAGTAACCATGGTATTTTATAAGATAATAGACAGAATATATTACATACAGTAACACTCGTAATAATAAAAACACTCCCTACCCCTATAGGAATAAGGGCGTGAATCTATCTATAATCTATGTATGTATTAAAAACAGATAATACCTTCATTTTTATCTCGATTACGAAAGAAATGGGTCATACATAGGAGATTTAGATTCATGTCTTTCTTGTGAACATTGCCAAAGTTAAGGGCTATAAAGCCACGTTTTTGGTTGGTCTTTTAATCCGCGTAAACGGCGTCTCCAAGTGTGCATTTGTATGCCATAAATCCATACGAAGTATATACTTTAATCCATATCAACATTATTAGTACGAAACTGTGTCTGTCTGTCTGTTTGTTACCTCTTCGCGCTTAAACCGCCGCACGTAGACACAAAATCCTACAAAATATCGGACAACAAAAGAAAATTACTGGTACTTGCCAGAATTTCATTTGCCAGAATTTCATATGTCATACTTATTGTTTACTATATTAATCATATCCCAGAATGCTTACCATAATATCAATTTCAATAATATCATTTGTTTCTTTGTTATCCATAATTATCGGTTCACTATTGTCTTGCAGAAACTTTTTTGACATAATATTTGATTTGCATAATGAATATTTGGCAGAAGTAACGTTTGGCAGAAACACCCTACGCAGAGTATACTATGGCATAAATCATTTCGCAGATTTTTATAACATCGAATCTTATATTGGCATAATGTTGATGAGCATAACTGTCTTCTAAACGAATATTACTTTCGCTGATTTTTTTTTGCATAATGATTGCATAATGACGACAGACGGACATGGCGAAACTATAAGGGTTCCTTGTTGCGCGTGGTATCGGTTCTGGCGCTTCCCCGGCCGCTGCCGCGGCACGCTCGCTCCGTTCGCTAGGCTCGCGCGCGTAGGGTCGCAGTACACCTTACACTCCTCGCTTCGCTCGTCGTCGTACCTAACGGTGATTCTGGGGCTGTATTTCCTTTTTGATAGCGAGTCTGGAATTATGCTATTGTAATAGTATGCTATAGGATATGGTACATAAAATTATTCTAAACCAAAGTCGGCCAAAGTAATGTTCTACAAAACAATGTGCCGCAAAAATGTGTCGTATGCGTGGTAGTAGTAATGCCAACTATACCTTTATGCAAAATTACCATTCGACCGAACACTACACACTACAGTACACTAAATAATATACTGATAACCATATTGTGTTGAGCCAACACTTTAGGGCGGAACCGACTTGGATAGGTAGCGGATAGGTTAGAAGACTTAAGGCGGGAGCGAAGCGTAGCGGAGCGTAGCGGAGCTCCCGCCGTAGTCTTCCAGGTTATTATTTTTATAAAAGAGCGGTAAATCTTGCTTTTCAGTATTTAGTATGGCGTTTAAATATCCTACCAAATAATATTATTTCACTTAATAATATGGATAACAATATGTAATGGCATTCATTTCATTCTGGCATCTAATGTTCGGGAAAACAAGAGTAGGTATGTCTATTAACTATTCTAGTATATGAATCATTCGGGCAAATTAAAATCGGGTCAACGTGATTCGAGCAAATTAATATTCTTGCATATAAATTTCGGCCAAACATTAGACAACCAATATTACTTAATTAGCTCCTGAAAAGTCTGTAAAATTTCAATGAATATTTTGATCGTTATATTGGTTCATTTATTAGTATTTATTTGCTCTATATTATTAAAAATAATTCATAGAAAGACAATCAATGCTACATTTATTTTTAAAGTATTCTTGGCCGATTTTTCCTCTTTAAATTTCACCGGCAGTTTCCTCCCTTTGACCATACTTCAGTCCAGCAGGTCGATCACGTAACGCATTGGACGTTCGTTAGGTAGATCTGAATGACAATGTTTATATGGAAAAATTACAGTTAGATCTACCTAACGCGCGTTCAATACGTTCCGTGATTACACCTCAGATTCAAAGAGTAATATGAATGTATCAATAATATGAAGTGACTGCTATTCCATTCGCAGCGCGGTCTAGTAATATTTTGACTACACGACCCAAGCGGGTCATACAGATTGAGTAAAACAAAATTCGTATTTCCTTTCCTGTGCATATAAAAAAAATATTAAATTGCATTAAAACACATTCAGGGCCAAGAATCGCTACGCGCTACGCTCGTAGCCGGTCCCGTGGTTTTCCTCGCATGTAGCGGAAAGCGACTACGGCGGTCTGACGCATATGTGTCGTCATGGACCCTGAATGTGTTAAATCATATAAGAGAAGACACCGCTTATGCGTTTAAGAGTCGAACCAAAAAAAATGGCTTTATAGCCCCTAACTTTGGCCACAGAAGAGACCCGAACCTAAATTTGCTTTCTAAGGAAGAATCAGGACTCAAGTTCCGACGTGTGTTTTTAGGGTTCCGAAAACAAAGGGTAAAACGGGACCCTATTACTAAGAGTCCGCTGTCCGGCCGTCTGTCACCAGGCTGTATCTCATGAACCGTGATAGACTTGCCCTCTTCCGCACTGAGGTTTCTAATATAAAAATATGATTGATAAATAATTAGTGTCAGGGCAGCAATCATAACAGTACACTATCACAAACACTGCTAGACATAAACATTAATAATGGATTGTGTCTGACGGGCGGAAACATTCCAGGAAAGTACCTATTATGTAGTTTTTGTTACACTAAGGCTCAAATATATACTTATAGGTACATCTAATTTGAATCTAGGTCAAAGCGGACTCCGGGCTTCTTTAGAAAATAACCGGGGAAAACCGCTTATAAGATAGGCCAACTTAATATATTTTATAAGTTTCTGCCCGCGTCTCCGCCCGCGTGGAACTTGTTTATATCATAGCTACATACGAAGTTTCACCCCCATTTCATCCCCTTAGGGAAGATTTCCGGGATAAAAAACTATCCTATGTTTCTATACCTTTCGTCTAAATCGGTTCAGCGGTTTAAGCGTGAAGAGGTAACAGACAGACAGACATACAGACAGGCACTGTCACATTTATAATATAAGCATCGATAGTATGGATAACAGCAATGGCACGATCCATTTTGAGAAATCATAAAGACAAATTGTTTTACAATACCATCGCTTCTATCGGCAAAAGCAGCAGCTATCACCAGTATCACAACGAATATCAAACACGTCTTCATAATGACCGTCTGCTGTCTGCATTTCTGATGATCCCACTAATGCATTTATACTCGAAGTATTCGTTTTAGGTTCACCAACGGTACCACAACTAGGTAACGGTAAAGATAGTTCTAAACATTATCAATATCACTATACGTTGCTGGCAGAACAAAGCGTATAGTATGATTATTTCTGACCCGAGCAGCAGTAGTTGCATGTGAAGCATCATTTGAAAAAGTCGAATTAGAAAGTTGTTATCAGTTTACGGAGGGAAGTCCCGGGGCCGTTTCTGTGGTATTTGTAATAAATAAATCAAACAGTGCTTGTTATGCAATATTCCACTTTATTACGTGGTGATTAAGTAGGAATTCCATTTGGATCGAAGGATTCAAGTGAAGGTGATAATGTATGAATTCCAAGTGTTACAATTGTATGCTTTAGCATTGGGTTCTCCGAGTATGAAACAAGGTTCATTACTATTATGCGGGATTAGTAAGTTATACAACAAAAAAAATAGTGTTCTAGCTAGAGAGGAAATTGATAAGGTACAATAGACAGTATTAAATAGTAAGATATGGTAAGAATGTATACTGTTGTTATGAAAACGCAATAGGCTTAATATAAAAAAAAAATGTACTATTTTTATTGTGGCCTGAATAATTAACTCTTTTTAGGTTCCCCGAATCAAAACGTCCGATATATTTACAAAACAAATCGAAACAAAAATTGTTTATACATAATAACGTAAAAGACTAGGACTCCCCATATATGGACTACCGCTTACATTTTTCTGAATAAAAGGCAGGATTTTAAAGTGAAAGAAGTGCAACTAACACTAATCTGTCAGGAAACTACATGGTCGTTATAAATAAAAATAAAAATGTGATTCTAATATAATTTATTGCAATCTACCTCTTATATCAAATTTTACCATTAATATGACGCATTGACGCAACTTCCTGTCCCAAACTAATTAATAGTGTGCCAGGGTTACAGCATCTTAGAAACCGACCAACAAACTGGTGATCCATTTATCGTCCCTTAAAAGGAATAAAGGCTTAAGTTGTCATGACGTTTATTGCAAGATGAGGCTTTGTTGTACCAGGGAGGCAATATGTTGCAAAGTTAACTCGCCACCGTATCATTTCCCCAAGTTGATCTTAAGGAGGGAGATATTGATCTCGGGCCGATGGTCTCAAGTTAAATTGGATTTGTACAACATTATCCTCTGTACACCATTATACGAGTTAATAACGGGAGTTTTGAAGGTCTGCTGTTTTCTACACATTGTTTTGTTAATACCACGTCTATTGTGTTGTTTTTTATACTGCATCGGTGGTAAACAACCTAACGGCCTGATGGTGAGCAGTCACCGTAGGCTATGAACGCCACTGCCATTCAACATTCACTGCCAGAAATCCGCCTAGCCGCCTACGCTGTTAGCGCTTTCCGCTACATACGAGGAAAACCACGGGATCGGCTATGAACGTAGCGCGTAGCGATTCTTGGCAGTGAGTGTGTTAATACTTTCCCTGCCAGAAACCCGCCTAGCGTGCGCCTAAGCTGTAGGTGCTTTCCGCTACTTAGCAGGAAATCCACGGGCTACGAGCGTAGCGATTCTTGGAAATGAATGTGTTTATACAACATGCGGGTTGACGACCCTTCAAAATGTATATCTGGAGGGACAGGCCCCAGCAATACGTCTATAAATGCGTTGACGTTATAAATATAATAGGAATCTACTAAAAGAACGAAACAATATTCTTTTACTATTGCAACTCTACGTGCTAGAGAGAGAGAGAGAGAGAGAAAGAGAGAGCACGCATAGCACGTAGAACCGATGGCCGTTGGGGCGGAAAGGTTCTTGAGTGGCGACCACGTACCGGGTGGCGCAGGACCGGTGACTTTGGCACTCTTTGGGGGAGGCCTATGTCCAGCAGTGGACGTCTTTCGGCTGATATGATGATGATGATGATTGCAACTCATCTAAGTGATCGCAAACCTAGGTGGCTGATAACCGGCACAATGACCCTATAGTAGCAGCAGCAGTCAGCATCAGAAGTTGCTAATCAAAATAACACGCTCAAAATTACCTACACAGATCCTTATTCCCTTGACATTAGAGTTCGTGTGTAGATCATTTTAAGCACTAGAACTGCTGAGCAACTTCTGCCGCTGACTGTACAACGCCGATTAAAAATATATATCAACTAAACAATTTAAAAAAGTAGAGGTTTTTCGAGTGCTACTTCTAAATGTGTCATATGCATGACGTTACCATTAATTAAATAAAAAATAAATTCCTAATATCAGTATTACATTCCGAATTAACGGATAATACGGGTCGGTAAAATACCGTCATATTTCCTAAAATAGTGCGTAAGAGGTTGTACAGTAAATCCTGTCATGATCTTTATTTAATTTTACATATAAACTGCTAATAACAGTAAAAAATATAACGTTACCAGGTTTAAATCGGACTCGTAAAAACCCATGAAGAAAAACAACGTTAACGGAGCGAGATATTGCAAATATCGTGATTTTTGGATATCGATATTTTTATGATAGGATCCAGGAAATTGTTAATACAGTTGGGTATTGTAAATAATAGCATATTATGTAAATAAAACAAGTATTAAATATTTTAAAAAACCTATTGCAGTTATTTAATTTAGGGTGACCCGTATTCTTTGCCCGCGAGTGTAGTTTCTAGAAAAAATATTCCGCAACATTTGGTATTTCCGGATAGAAGTGCCCCGCGGTGCTGAAAACAAAAGATAATTTTATATAACGAAGAACAACAGGATGAAAAATAATGTAGATAGAAATAATTAAAAAATATTAACATAATTCTTTATTCTCAGCATCGCCTCAATGGTACCTAATCGCTCACAAAGAGAATCGTTTAAAATTTACCCCGGAAAAATAAGTGCCACCTCGCTTTTTATGAAATGAGGCTGACATTAAAATATTCGCCACGGAATCCAGGCATTTGTGCGTGAGGGCAAAATCAGCATATTTTTGGGCAATACGGGTCATAATTTATCGGAGGTAAGGCCGGGCGCGGTCAGTAACTGGTTAGTTTGGTTCGAGATAGACATATCAATGGAAAACGGATTACTTTTCCACTACTTTCGCTCCTTTTCCTTATCCTTATCTTGGCAGTGTATAAAATGCACACATTCTTAGTTGCCGATTTGCATTTTCTCCTAAAAAAATCTCTTTTCTGCGCAACTGATGCTTGGCTATTTTTTAGAATTTTGGAAAGCTCAGGGCATTTTAAGGAATATAATATATCATTAAAAACGGTTAGTCATTATTGAGAGGAGTGGCTATGTCCGGAAATACGTCCGTAGAGGAGAACAGCCAGACATCCGGACATACATAAGAATTTTGGCCAAAGCTGAAACCAAGAACTTTGTTCGCTTCGCTCGCTCATTCAATTAATTTGCCTAACACAAATCTGTAACTATTATCATATCATATGACATTTTTAGTGTATGTGAACATGACAGCGGTGATCTACCATTAATTCTGACCTGTAAGCTTCCAGAATGCCACACATACTCGTGCACCAAAGGTTAATCTATCATACCAGGCCACAATTCGATTCACGTCTCGGTGAACCTAGTGTTAAGGTCGCTGTCCTTTAGTTATGAGGGCTCGTTCATCACCTCATGTATAATAGTATATTGTGTAGGCACTAGTATAATCTTAAAGAAGCTAGCCTACTAATTCAGCATAAAGTTCGGCGTAGATAAAAGGATGAATCGCAAAATGCTGTACAATCAAATTTAATCTATGCTTCAATTTGTTTCCACTGATCAAAATCAAAATCAAATCAAAATATTTATTTTGTAAATAGGCTTAAGCTATCTCTTTTACACGTCATGTTTTAACATAACTACTCAAATTAACTAAGCTATTTTACATATAAATGGTTCTTTGTCATCTATAAATTTATTTATAGTATAATAAGATTTCTCTATAAGATGGCGTTTAAAACGCTGAAGTTAAATCTATTCATTGACAATTTCATTATATCAGAAGGTAACTTATTGTTAGCTTCTGATATACTTTCCCCATAAACGACATATTCACTTTGCAGAAACGGTATCCGGGAATGGCTAATTTATTCTTATTTCTAGTATTATAATGATTAACATCACTATTTGATTTATACATGTCAAAAATTTTACGAATATACATTATATTTTCATAGATATATTGTGAGGCAATGGTGAGAACATAATTCATCAGTCGTAATAATAATAATTCATAATATAAGGTCCACTGCTGGACGCAGGCCTCATGGTTGTTTCCATTGTGTAACGACAATTTTGTTATACTGGGTGACATGGTGACACTGTTTTACATGGGTGACTTACGATATGAATCCTTATGGGTGCGACTCTATCTGCCCATCTGTCAAAACTGTATATATTAGGAACAACCTAGGTATAATATCGATATGAAGTTTGAAATAGTGAACAATCGTCCTGTATTGAAATTGAAAAAAATCAACACAAGAAATTGTCAACAAAAAAGGGAGTATTATGTCATCATGTGAAAGGGCTTGATTTGCAGATTTAGAACCGGGTATTGCTTTGACATAGAGTACCCATGCCATATATTAGTATAGGGACAGGGTTGAATACTCCGACGTTTACCTTATTCAAAAATTATTCCTGTTCAAGAATTAATAATTAGATTAGATTAGATTTATTAACATTAAAATGTTTTATTAAGCAGAAACGTCCGCTAACGAAATTTCACGGTCAGTGGAAAATTGAAAAATTATTCGCCACGAGCGGGATTTGAACCCACAACCTCTAGAATCCGTCCATCGCTCTGCCAATTGAGCTACCTTGGGTCCGCTAATGGCGACGAATCTTTCAATCCCTTCCACTATTCTATTTACACCTTAGGGAGGCTCGTAGCTCGTTTTATTAGATTTATTTATTTCGAGATAAAAATAACAATATAGATTCGCATACAATTCGAATTACGAATCGAATACGATTCGAATTTAACGTGCACTGCCCTTTTTAGGACATAGCTGGCAAATATTTCCAGGTAAATTAAACTAGTATGGAAATCAAAGCCAACACTATTTGTTCTTGTTTGTATTGCCTATTAGAATTTAATCAAAGGTGATTATGTGACGCCGGAAAGGTTTTGCTGACTGAAATGGATAATCAATTTACACAGCATATTACCTATGCATAACAAGCTGCCTGCGCTGTTGCGCAGGCAGCTTGTTATGCTAACAACACAGAAAAATCCGCCTTCCATCCAGAAAGTCCATTCTACACGCAGATGAAAGAATTTTTGAAGTCGGATACCTAAAGCTGCTCCAGACCGCGCCATGAGATTAGCCGTTACAGCAAACTTACATTTCATTAAGAGTCCGCAGTAAGCTCGGACGAATTTCACCTTCCCATACAAACGTAGTTACGCTCATATTTTAAAACTACTTGTTGGATTGTGACGAAACTTTGCACATACAATGACATGTGGTATATCTATGTCTGTAATTAGTTGCAGTAATGTAATTAGTAGCAGAGCTCGGTCGCCCAGGCGACCGAGCTCTGCTCGGGTGAAAATAAGACGAAAACGATTTTCCCCAGATATGAGACCTAGCTATCACCACAGTTATTGCTAGTCGACTTGTCGCCCCTTAAACCTCTGAATTACACATCAAAATCTTTAGAGCCGTCGAGGACGTGATTAAAAATATATATCCATTTATATATATACAAATATTACCCGTTTAATAGTATAGGATAGGATATATCTTAAAATTTTAAATAAGTAGATTATACCTACATTGCTAAAGAAAACAGAACCCAAAAAGTCTAGAAAATAGACTCGATCTTGTCTCGAACGATGATCGTTCACCCATTGTTAAAAGCATCTGCACTGAATTATCAATGTCCTGAATGCCTATATCCAGAGACTGCTTTGAACGACCGAGAATATTTAAACGAATGAAGTGCGCTTTCTTGTCGTCAATGACTGGTTGAAATTGAGTGCTATTTAGTAATTTGTAGATGCATATTTATTGCAGACAGTGTTTGCCTTAAGGCGATGCCTTGATTTGAGTCGAACACGCCCCCGAGACAGAGACACGCTGATGCCTTCCGCGCACGAGGAAAAGAGATGTAACACTGTTCAGGATTTTTTTGGACATCGATAAATACGTAACTTAAAGACGTTTTATTTAAATTTCATAAAGTGAGATTTCAGATGAGATAAAATACTATGGTATTAACTTGATTGTGTCGTAAAGTAATGTATCGTTTGAGTAGGCTGAGTAAAAAAAGAAAAATACAGACACAACTTTGGAATTTTTTGTTCTATGGAGGAAATTTTTAGCAATCATGTATCGATAAAATCAGATGAACAATCATATAGTCAAGAATCATATATCTGAAAATCAGACCTTCTTGTTTCTTAATCTAGTCAGAAAGGCGTTTCAAAGCACGCGATAATTTCCAATGCACACCCTTACCATGTTATTTACCATGTTACCATTCAGTGTGTTCGTTTACCATGTTATTTAGTGTTTTTTTTCTAAAACTAAAATTTTCAGGAGGATTTTAATAAACTTTATATAGAGCCGTTCTAATAATCCTGAAAAGTTAACAGTTCCTGAGAAAGACTACTAAGGTCAAATTATGATTATAGCAAACGTTTGTTTTTTTTTTCATATTTTACAGTCGCTTTTCGGTGAAGGAAAACATCGTGAGGAAATCGGTCTAATCCCAACAGTCTAGTTTTTTCTCTGAGGCAGGTCAGGTGGAAGTCGCTTTCGTTAAACGAGTGCCAACTCCAAATCTTGGGAGGGGGGGGGGGGGTGCTAAAGCCAACCCCGACCTTTAGGGTTCAACCGGGAAAAAAGAAGAAACAGAAGTAGCTAAGCAAAATAACACACTCAAAATTACCTACACAGATCCTTATTTCCTTGACATTAGAGTCCGTGTGTAGATAATTTTGAGCACTAGGACCGCTTAGCAACTTCTGCTGCTGACTGTACCTACTTATAAATCTAGTTCGCCTCCAGGTTGAATGACAAAGAATGCTTCATATATATTATATATATACCATTTATTTCAGGCATCTAAGGCCCATAGTAACAAATACCTTAAAGACTAACATATGTACATACTATTATTATAAAATTTAAAAACTTACTATGTAAGCGACGAGCGAAGTCGTCAAGTCTGGTGTAGAATTCGGCAGGTTGCCTGGGAACCGCCGAAATACGACACCCTTTATGGCATTAAGTTCGCCCTTTGAAGTAGATACAACCCGAAATTCAGTGAAAAGCTGCAAATGGTGTTAAAAGCATGAAAATGGGAACGATTGATCTTTAGGCCATACGAATCATTTTGACCCGTACCACGAAAAAATGTAATAAAAAAGGAGAGGAGTTATGACCGACATCTTTATTTGTATGGGAAAAAATATTGTATTGTTCTGAAACCTATCGTTTGTGGTATCTAATGTAAGGGCATACTGAGCCGATTCTATAAATATATCACATCGTTATATTTCAGTCACTTGTTTTAAATTTAAATTAAAATATTTTTCAAAACATACCACATTTGGGCTCCTCCAGATATGATACGGTTGAATCATTATTTGTAAAATATACCTAAAATGATATGTATAATAGCCTCATATCTCACATAGTATGTTTTATGTTTTCTTTTTAAATATTTAGTTGATAGATTGTTTTTAATCAAAGTAAATATGTTAATATTAATACATAATATAAATATGATTGAAAACTCTTGGTAATACTTTAGACTTAAACATAAATGCTTAAGTACTGTGACAAAAACATTTTCATTGATTAAAAATAATATTCCATACGATGAACATGACATCCATTAAAATCATTTGAAATTGCCTTATACAGGAAACTATTGACAAATCCAGAAAAACTAATTACGTAAACACAAAACTTCCCGTTTGCATCCAGTCGATCGAACTTGCAAGAGCAATTTAATTTGACGCAGCAAAAAGTCCAGAGTCTATTTGCCTTACCCAGACTGAATCGAAATCAGTTTGGTATTTTATTGCGCGCACACGTACTGACAATTTTGAAAGTGGTAGTGAGCAGGCACTCTAATATTACATACATACAGACATATAATCACGCCTATTTCACGCAGAGATCACGGATTTCCACTTGCTTCATTCACTTTCATTATCATTACATTCTTCATACATGCTCGTCGGTGTAGGGTAGGTACTTTTGACCTGACCTTTCTTCAGGATTTCTCCGATTTCATCGGAAAAAGTTCGACGAGGTCGTGCCCTTTCTTTTTATTTTTCTTCTTTTTATTTCCCTCATTTTTTATATACAACGTCGGTGGCAAAGAAGCGTGCAGCCCGCCTGATGGTAAGCTGACACCGCAGCCTATAGACGCATGCAACTCCAAAGGAGTAACATGGGCATTGCCGACCCTTGATATGTTTGAGGACTCGCCGTGTTGACAGCTGAAGGAACAAATTCCCTCGCTCACAACACATCGCATCCTCGGGAGCTCTGGCGACCATGCTCACCTCCAGGAACACAACACTACTACAGAGCAAGTAGTAGTGTTCTTATGCCTGTAGTCTTCTGCATGGCGGAGGTACTTCCCCAGTTGGGCTGCTCCACTTTCAAGCGGGATGACATTTCGCTGTGCCCTACCTCACCAAAACATCACTCATTCACTCTCATTGTTAATCTTCTTTCATCCATCCTGCCCAAACTATCTTAGCATGTCCTCAACTAACGATATTAAGCTGATTTAAATTCGGAACCGTTGGAAATCGATTCGTTAGATGTATTTTCGTTTCTCTCACACAAAGGGACAGGAACAAAGAAGAAACACAAGTTGAAGTTTGACACAAGTTTAACTTTGGTCCTTGTGATAGTTAAAACGCAGTTAGTTGCCGTGACAAAGTCCTTTGAGCTGCGGAGGTTTTTATATTTAAAAAGATCCAGTGAGATATTTAATTGTTTTGATACTCCAGAGGCGTGATCATGTAACTTTTCAAACACACGTTAGGACAACTCAACTGTCATTTTCCAATTCAAAAAGTGACATTTAGATCTGCAGATTGATCACGTAACGCCATTGTATGTACGTTTAGGTAGATCTAAATGTCAATTTCATATGGAAAAATGACAGTTGAATTGGATCTACCTAACTAGCGTTCAACACGTTACGTGATTACCCATGCATGACGCACGTACAATGCCGGCGTTCAAATAATAGCGAAATGTCATCCCGCTTTAATTTGGAGCAGCCCAACTGGGGATGTACCTCCGCCTTGCAGAAGACCACAGTCATAATAATACTACTACTTGCTCTGTAGTAGTGTTGTATTCCTGGAGGTGAGCAAGGTCGCCAGAGCTCCCGAGGATGCGTTGTGTTGAGAGCGAGGCAATTTGTTCCTTCAGCAGTCAACACGGCGAATCCTCAAACATGTCAAGGGCCGGCAACGCCCATGTTACTCCTTTGGAGTTGCATGCGTCTATAGCACAATATAGGAACAGTAGATAAACTTCGAACAAAGGTGCATCGCACAGCTGCACACATGCGTGCGTGTTCGGTACGCACACACACATAGCCTTCGGGAATGATGGAGAATGCTTCAATCGGGGCGGCGCCGCTGCGGTGCTCGCTCGTTCTCACTCGCTACGTCAAAGGAAACCGCCTCGTAGGTATGAAGACAGCGAGCCGCCAGTGCCACGAAATCACAAGGAGCCGAATAGGCTTGTAACTAAGCACCAACCTAGTGCAGTTTAGCAAGTATTATACTTACTAGGAAATATTTTAGGCATAGTATAGTGGTATTAAAATATTCGATGAAGTGGGAAACACAAAAACTCATACCTAACTATCTATAATATTATTACTTTGTGTATACAATATTGTCTATTAAACTGTAACAGAAATACTTTGCATACTTAAAAGCAATATTGACACAGCCCTGCGCATCGAGCGAAAGTAGTTAACGAACGCTCCTAAACGGCCTCAGATTACCTACTGTATTATTCTTCTATACTGTGTCTATAGGCTGCGGTGTCCGCTTACTATCAGGCGGGCCGTGCGCTTGTTTGCCACCGTCGTTGTATATAAAAAAAAAATCCTCTATGTTCAGATTTAACCCATATTGCTTTGAGATGAAGTGCCCGTGTCAAACACTAGTGCAAATGTCGAGGACTAGAAGGTTTACCTTACATATGACCACTACATGCACTTTAGGTACCAGGAACACAACATGGTGAATAAGGTTGCCGGTACTCCCGGAAATGAGAAGGAGTCTCCATTTGATTCAATACAGTCGCCTCTTTCAAAATGTCCTTCAGAAAAATTTTGATTGCCAAGCAGAAACATAATACTTAGGCCACCTTGCACATTTACACTCATACTCTTGCGCATACTTTGATGTCATACACATAATATGTATAAAATATATAGGTAGTAATATAATACTAGTTCAAAAGAGATTCTAATTATTATCATTTTTAACCCCGACGCAGAGAGGGGTGTTTGTTATAAGTTTAACGTGTCTGTGTATCTGTCGGTGGTATCGTAGCTCCCAAACGGATTTAATGCGGTTTTTTTAGTGTCAGATAATTTTACCCCGAGCGTTCTTAGCCATGTTTCATGAAAATCTGTTCAGCCGTTTGATGATCATCAGCTCTTTTCTAGTTGATGAGGGATCTGACTAACTTCCTTTTGTCCGATCGATTCGAAATTTGGTACTGTGTTACTTCAATGACATTGCTATTATATAGCAAGGTAACCATGACCTGATCAGCCGTTTGAAGATCATCAGCTCTTTAATAGTTGATGAGGGGATCTGAATACCTTCCGTATGTCCGATCGATTCGAAATTTGGTACCGTGTTACTTCAATGATATTCAAAAGTATATGGTAAGGTAACCATGACCTGATCAGCCGTTAGAAGATCATCAGCTCGTTAATAGTTGATGAGGGGATCTGACTACCTTCCATTATGTCCTATCGATTCGAAATTGGGTACCGTGTTACTTCAATGATATTGAAAGTATATGGTAAGGTAACCATGACCTGATCAGCCGTTTGAAAATCATCACTTTAAAAAGGACAACATAAATGTAAAATTTAAAAACCCCCTGACACAAAAAATAAACTCTAAAAACTGACAAATAATATTTTAAACCTATTATAATTATTATCGTCACATATAATATGTAAGTTCATATATAATTATTTTTCTACACGCGTCGTCGCGTTGGGGGACCGCTTCAGTTTCCCGGCCCGACGGTCTCCCGACGCGACGGTCCCCAACGGGACGATCCCCCGACGCGACGATGCTTGGAAAATAAAAATATGTGTCTATGTCCCTATTATGTTGTATTATTTCAGTGTCATTTTGCTTCTTAATGGCCTCACTGAAAATCAGCTGAGTGAGGACCTTTTAGCGTAATATTATGGTTAAATTGTATGTAGTTATTTTTGGTTCTATGTACCAAAATCTTTATGCTAATAAATTATTTTCTTTCTTCTTCTTTGTTTCTCTCTTTCGTTTGTCTCTTTTGGTGCAGCATATCCTTAAATTAGTGTAGGAAATAAATAAACAAACAAACGGCACCGAATTGCTAAACTTCAGTGGCATTGGGCGGGGTACATTGCACGTAGAACCGATGGCCGTTGGGGCGGAAAGGTTTTCGAGTGGCGACCACGTAAAAACGCCAACACAGTTAACTGACCATCCTGTATTTATAGAGAACCTTATTACAATGCACATAAAGTGCACGGATGGTCAGTTAGCTGTGTTGTCGATAGTACCGGAAGGCGCGGCGTGGGTAGAGACACAACATGTACTGATGACCTGGTAAACGTCGCGGTACTACGTTGAATGCGGATGGCGCACCCGCATTCAATGTACGACGTACGAGTATGTCCTGCAGTGGACGTTTTTCGGCTGATATAATGATGATGATGAAAGAAACAGTAACGTGCTTATTACTCCTCCAGAGGCGTCGTGGGGCTACGATGGGCACTTTCTATCAGAGAGGCTGTAGGCTTACTTGCCTCAATGACTACGTGTCCATACAAAAAAGTTACACCTGGCTCCGTTGGCAGGTATCACTTGTACGGTACTGTAGATAAAATGAATATCATCAGGTACTTTATAATATGTTTGCTTGATTTTATGCCATTTCAGCAGTTAAATCCGTTGTTTCGGCGAGATAAAAGAGAAAACCTTAGTGAATGCCGATATAACGTCCAAGCTAACGGCGACGCAGGTGATGACGCGTCTTTGAGACATTATTAAATTAGCGAATAGCATTGCTGGCTTAGCACATCTCTACTTGGTTCCGCAAAGCACAGATGAAGAACAGTACGTTAATTCGTACTGTTGGCAGACGCATTAAAAACTAGTGTCTCTGTAAGCTGTACAACCTGCCTAAGCTTGCGCAAGCCTGTCTTTTTTCTTTTTTTTTGGAAAAACTGAATCGACAGAAACCATTTACTTAAGTATTTAATTATTGAAGTGCTCCTAAAAATTGACGTGAGTCGGTTGAGAAATGGTGGACAGACACCGGACAGACAAATGATTTTCGGCCTAAGCTGAAGCATAGGACTACGTTCGCTTCGCTCGCTCGTTCGATAATTCCGCCTTTTGTACGATAAGTTTTCTTTTGTGCAATAAAGTTTAAATAAATAAATAAATAATTAACACTTGAAAAATGTTCAAGGTAAGATACGTTTTTTACATAGTGTAGGTAATGTTCAGAATCTCTTTCATGTAAAATAATGTTGAAACAGTTACGTATCGTCTGTATTTGTTGACAAATCATACAGCCTTTTTTTGTTTTATCGGAGTTGGTTTGTTATAGTTTACAATAAAAAAAAAGAAATATTTCCTGATTTCTGTGTTACAAATAACCTATAAAACTAATATACAGTAGAATAACTTTCTTTAATTATTTTATTCTACGACGAAAGTAAACAAGCATACGGCCTGCCTAATGGTAAGTAGACGTTGCCTATGGACGCCTGCGAAGAATCATAAGCGCGCTGCCGACTCCTACCCTACTAAGTACTTAGATACTTATTTTAAGCTAACTAAGAACAGAGCTAATATCTCATTCCAGATAACATTAGAATTTTAACGAAATTATAACGAATTCGTCTACGTTTATCTAAGATATCAATGTTTTCTATGTATTTAATTAAGCTATTATACTTAGTACTAGTTTTGCTTATTTCGATCATTACCATAAAGAAGAATGTTATACACTGATCATTACCTGCTTTTCAAATAAGGCAATACGATGTGTTTGCGTTTCAAATTGGTTTTCCTTGAAATTGCATGACGATTAACGCACTTTTTTTAATCTGAGGGCCTAGCAGACTGCGTTTTTAAGCGCGCCGTCCACGCACGTTTGTGTAAAATCACAAGTAAATTGAATTGACACAAACGCACGTCGACCTTCGCCTTTATATAAATAAATGAGTAATAAATATTTGGGGACAATCTTACACAAATCGACCTATACTAGCAATCTTGTACGATATACATACTTATATAGACAAATACTTAAATACATAGAAAACATCCATGACTCAGGAACAAAATATTAATTCTCATCACACAAATAAATGCTCTTACTGGGATTCGAACCCGGGACGTCCGGCTTCGTAGGCAGGGTCAATACCAACTAGGCTGCAGAGGTCGTCGTTTAGACAAGGTAACCTACTGTATCTTATCTTCCAACTGTTCCATGTGGTTTCCGTAATTAATGGAATCGGGAATGGTAGCTGTAATGAAAACCTTCATAAAGCAGGTACACTGCTATTAATTACTGCTCAGATTAATTTACTTTACTTACCTAATTGTGTTTATCTTCGTCCATGGCATTACATTAGTAGAAGATAAAATTATCAGGATTATATTAGCATTATTAATTAATTAATTATCGTGAAGAAGGTTAACTGGAAGAAATCGATTATAGGGATAAGTTTGCTTTTGTATATTTATATTGTGTTCTTTGTTTCATTTGTAAATGTTTTTCTTGGGAAGAGAGTAAAAATCGGAAGTGTCATGTGTACGAAACCATTCAGAAAAAAAGTGCGGTTATATGAAAGTCGTCATGGCAGCCGATTTTTAGACGTTAATATCTCAATAACCGTTTTACCTGTATATATGAAATTTCGGATTCTAGATAATCTAAGGGGTATTATAACATATACCACATGTTCCTGTGTTAAATATATGTTGAGTTATTATATAAGATACCGATGGCCGTGGTCAACATTAGATCCCAGATGGCAGCGCGGCAAAATAGTTTACGAGATGAAAAGCGCAAATTAACATTACAAATTATCCTTCGGAATTAACTTCAGAAATCCAAAGCATTTATCTGAACATGAGTCACGACTTTTCTTTTGCACAAATAACATAATAAACGTTAAAAGGTTCGATGTGAAAATTCTTATTAAAAAAACCTGGCGCGTCTGTTCTCAGCAGGTGTTAAGTCCTTTTTTAACACTCGTATAAAAAGTAGCGTTCTTGACCTGTTAGCATATTTCAAAGTCGAACTTATTGAGTTTGTCTTACAGTTTTTGAGCAACGTTTTAGTCATTAGACTTTGCCTTTTTATTGTTAAATTTGTGTTCCACCGTAGCGTTTAAGATACGGAACCGATTTCGATAAATGAGCTATCAAACATACAATACACCTTTTGTATAAAAAACGGTTTTTTTTTTCAGTTCTTTTTACGTTCGGTTACTTTTTTTTTACTTTTTATGCTTGTGTACAATCGCCACCATATAAACTGTATCTTTAGGGTGCTGAAAACAAATAAATAATTATTCTATTAAAATTATAACTGTGTTTGTATGTTGGTTACTCAATCAGGCACAAACGGCAAAACGGATTTATATGATAGATTTTCGGCCTACAGATAGTTTATAACCTAAAATAAAATGTTGGAGACCTTTTATCTTGAAAATCATTCCATAAAGGGATGAAGTTCGGTATTAAAGTTGATACAGGAGTTCATGCAGACATAGTCGTGGGTTGCTAGCCATAAATAAGTATTAGGGGACAATTGACAAATAGAACTATCCACATACTAAGCTCAACAAGGCTTTTATTGGTAGGTACTAGACGATGATATATTTTAATGGATATTAATAATATATAGAAAACTCCGAAGACTCGGAAACAAATATTCATTAGTGCTGTTGTTACGGGATTCTGTCGAACAAATACTTCACTTTCGGATACCAGCGCCATCTTTTAGTAATCTTTTAGGCATGTCTCGTCGACCCCAAAACTGCCGGGACTCAGTCGCCCCAGTAATGTCGTCATCAAATCGTACCGGCCGCATTTGGAAAAGTGTCTGAGGTGAAGTGAAGAATAAGGTGAAGTGTGAAGTATTTCCCCGTAACAACGAATGAACGACGATTTGTGTGACGAGCAATTGAGCTTGTACTATGCGCCCCACGGAATGCCAGCGCTGGCTGCAAAGACAGCATCACGCTGAGTTGGGCCCATTTCGTGACACGGCGCAGATTCACTTTTTCTTTTGTCTTTTTCTTGTAATGTGTGTGTATTACAGATAAATGTTTCATTCACTACATGCTCATCACACAAATATGTGTCCTTACCGGGGTTCAGACCCAGGACCACCATCAGTGTCCTTCAGTTTCGTAGACAAAAATATTTAAACTCACTCTTAACGCCTTGATTGTCTCGTGCATAATTATGTCTCGTATGCTGTGTTTGTGATATCTGGCTGTTATTAACAATAGGTTTGTAAGTGATGTACCTACTAACACTTGTATGGCCTCTGCCTGAAATAAATGATTTAATAATAATAATAATAATAAGGTGCAAACTTGTTCACTCCGATATCAAAGTTGTCAAACCATAATAAATATGTTACAAATGTTACTATAAATAAATAAATAAATAAAACCACTTTTTTACTCTAATACTCTACTACTCTACTTGTATTTTAAGGTTCAAAAGAGGGAAGAGGCCACTTACCACTTATTCGCACGAATTTGCCTCGTCTTTCTTAATACGAATTTGCTCCCTTCATTTGTATTTCTTGAGAACTACGATCTAGGTGCCTTCAAAACAAAAGTGAATAGGCTATTACTGAATTAGTGAGCTTCATCTTAGGCTCTGTCGTCGCTTACCATCAGGTGAGACTAGAGTCAATCACTGGACAGTCTTTTATAAAAAAAAGAGAACAATCGGCCAAGCCCAAGACTTGGACATGAACCCACACATTTTTTCTACTTAAAGACTTAGGGGCTGAGGTTAGTTAAAATAAGAATGAAGTGGGCGCAAGACAGGGTAGGCTAAATTGGAAATAGGTGGGCAGTCCTAAATATAATAGACAAAAATAAAGTGCAACCCGAGGGGTGATTACGTAACTTTTCGAACGTACGTTAGGACAACTCAAAATGTCATGTTTTTTATAGGAAAATAATAGTTGAGTTCTTCTTACGCTCGTTCTAAAAGTTACGCAAATACTCCTCAGATAAAAGAAAACTTTTTCAGATTCAGCACCAGCTCATTTAATAGCCTTAGCGTTCCAAAAATGGTTACCTGGCGTAGATGCTCCTCTTAAATTCCTAGCGTACTCAATAGAACTTAAGTTTGAAATTGTGTTTTGTTTGTAGGCACGTCTTTTGTGATCAGATTAGAAGTTTCAATTGTGTAAAGATAGCCTTGCCATTGTGAAAGTTCCTCGCCAACAGAAACTATTTTGCAAAGGTGCTAAACTGAGCTGATTAAAACCTACCTCTTGCTCTTTTATTGTATTGCCCATTAAGTACGCTGCAAGCGTGCAGCGGGGCGGCGTTTTACGAATTTTATAATTTGATTTATTTTAAGAAAAAATAGACATACTCGTAGTACAGAAGAAAAAAACTACAGTAAAATTTATATACTCAGAACATGCATCTAAGAAATAAACAGTTCTCACTAGGACTTACATTGATTATGAAATTAATGTACAACAAAAAAAAAACAATTTAAGAATATAAGAACTGACTGTACATCGCAAAGAAATATAGATAGCTAATTAATCTACTGCGTCTGCCGGATGCACGCGGAGCGATGGGCCAAATTAGCCACCGAATGGCTTCCACAAGATGGCTTCCGAGGTAGAGGCAGACCGAAAAGGAGATGGCGGGACGACCTTGATACGTTTTGTACAGATTGGCGAACATTAGCGCAGGACCGAGAAGTGGCGGAAAAAAGGGGAGGCTTTTGCCCAGCAGTGGGACACAATATAGGCTAAAAAAATAATAATAATCTAAGCTTAATTATGTTACCTATGTGTTTACCATATAAGTTGCTGCACGCCCCGCCCCGCTGAACGCTCAAGCGGAGCGTGTAGCGATAGCGGGGCGGCCTCCCAATAGGAAGTATAAGTGTGTACTAGGAAGATGAGAAGTCCCCAATCTGCACTGGGCCAGCGTGGGGACTATTGCCCAATCTCTCTCATTCATGAGAGGAGGCCTGTGTCCAGCTGTGGGACGTATATAGATGATGATGATGATGATTTGAAAGATACCAGTGCTGATTCATTATTTATACTAAACGGGACTTAATCGCGTATAATTAAATTATTAATTTACCTAACTAAAAAAATATATATAATGTGTGTGTGTGTGTGTGTGTGTTGTAATGATGTGTGTGTGTGTGTGTAATAGTAATGTGTGCAGTGCTGATGTCAAGTAGGTATCTTATACTGCGTGGAACGGAACGATGGACTTATACCTTTGTATGGAGCGTTGGCCGACTGGAGCGACGAGCTCCATACAAATGTAAAAAAAAAATCGCGTCAAAAAAAATAGTTTATCTGGAAAATGTGACGTACTAGCGCTCAATAATCCCCCTCTTGCGGGAAAGTCCATCGTTCCGTTCCACGCAGTATATTCGTGATCATCATGGAATTTAATAAAATAAAATACTTTCTCCCCGAGCAATGTAAGATCGTTCCGCCCATATTTTGACAAGGTACAGACTCCTTTAGAGCGAGTTTCTGTCTGTTACGTTTTTTTAGACGACTAGTCTGCGCTCTAATTGACAGGCTGATTCCAAAGAGTTTCAAGAGTCGTCGAGGAATGGCGGACGCCTCGAGACGTGATCAATCGCTTTGCCGTCTGTCCGACTTGAAGAATGTACTTTAGTACAGACTTTGTTCTTATGTGTCTTAAATTCCTTAAAATATGTCTCAGAATCACAATTTCGGATGGGCGGTTTGGAGCACTTAGGAAGATTTCAGATAACTTCGTCATAATGAGGTTTTTATTGGAATCATGAAGGTCGAACAACAAACACAATTCCATATGAATGAAATATTTGTTCATCTTTATCTTAATAAAAGGATTTTCAAATAATAAAATATAAATAGATACATACATTCCAGCCTTAATTCCCAAAAGGGGTAGGTATAGAGCACATGAAACATATGTTCCAGCGCTACTTTTAGCATAAATGTGGGTATAGAAGATTGACAAAATGTGATATCGCAGTGAGGTTGCTAGCTCATCGCCTAAAACACACTTCAACCCAGCAGGGTTGACACCGCACCACAATTACCTACGGAGCAAGTAGTTGTGTTATTTGGCTCCGGTCTGCTGTACGGTGGAGGTACTTGCCCTAACGGGTTTTGATTGATTGATAAAAAAAAATAGATGTCAGCACCAGATAGACCCCCAGAAATTCATTTAAAATTTTGAAATTAAATTAAATATATTGATTGTCGACTTAGGGAGCACCTTAAGCCCCATTAATGTTCGAGTACTTGTCAACTCTCACATTTACTTGATAGGTTTCTTGATGGTAGATTGGAACACGAAAGACGAATTCTTGATTTAATCTTGATTTATTTGACTTGATAGGTGTGCACACTTAATGTATATCGAACGTGAAGTGAGGTAAAATGATTTATTGGCTAATTACGAAATATTATACAAAGCAAATGCTGATGGTGCAAATGAGTGCCATGACGCACGCGCTATGTACTCGTACATCTTCCGGGGCGCAGATGAGCTGAAAGGTGGATGCTGAGTACAAACATGATAAAAACAAATACATAAACATGAAATCAATGAAATGTAACTACTTTAAATTTAGGAGACGTAGATTTATCTACTCGCGAAACACTTGCTGTTTCGCTGCAGTCTGAATGTTGAAATTGGCTAGTTTCGGGGGCTTCGGCGCAGCGGGGTGCGGGCGGCGTGGGGCCGGCCGGGGGCTCCTGGGCGACGGCCGGGGACGGCGTCGGCGGCACTCTCCACTGAACTCTTCGTACGATGATGCATAATGCGATGACTCCAATCCCTCCGAGTATCACATATATCATTGCGTAATGATGAATATCGTGATATGATATTTTCTCAGACGTAAGTTGAATTTCCTTCAATTTGGTGATCTTCTCCCCGAGCTTTGTTGTTTCTCTAAGTAAGTCTTCTGATTCGTTTTTCTCCTGAGTTTGTGGGATGGTGATGTTGATGACGTGGTTTATTGGTGGCATAACCAGATTATATAGATCCGGTTTCATCTTAAGTTCTGACCAGTGTGGTTTATGCGGGGGAGCACCCTAAGTCGATAGTCAATATATTTAATTTAATTTCAAAATTTTAAATGAATTTCTGGGGGGTCTATCTGGTGCTGACATCTATTTTTTTATCAATCAATCAAAACCCGTTAGGGCAAGTACCTCCACTGTACAGCAGACCGGAGCCAAATAACACAACTACTTGCTCCGTAGGTAATTGTGGTGCGGTGTTCAGTGGTGGTAAGGCCACCGCAGTTACATTAGACTACATCCTAGACTTACATTTTTGAACCTAACCGAAACACTAAATTTGTATTTTTTTATAACTTTTAGACTACCAAGAAATCCCAGAATACTAGATAAATTTATGAACTGACAACACTTATCAACACCACTATCTGATGCGTTCCGTTTATGGTGCGTTCAAGTTCATTCGAAACAAACTAAATTTAACAACCGTTTGCCAACATGACAACGTTACAACTCACATTTTACCTCTAACTTTAACGTCACAGCACGATCAGGCAGGCCGTATGCTTGATTGCCACCGTCGTGATGTAAATAAGATCTTCGTAAATAAGATATTCGTATATAAGCTCTTCGTAAATAAACTCTTGGTAAATAAGATCTTCGAAAAATAAGATCGGCTACGTGAGCCACACCAAAGCACATGAACGACATCAACGCCAGAGTTGAAGCAGTCACCGTGGCCGAAACCGGTCAGGGGAGAGAGTAGTAGTAGGTGTAAAATAGTAAATTACTACAGAGGCCGGGAAGTAACGAGGCTGGCAACCCTTTTTCACGCCGAGGTAGGTATGCTTTTCTCAAACATGCAATTAAATAGGTACATAAATAAAACTCCAAGAAATCAAACTTTAATTTTCATGGCTGAACGCCGTGATGCTGTGACACAATTTTTTTAATGGAAATTAAAAAAGACCATCTTGCAGACCTAGGCCTCCAATTTTGTATGAAATCCCATTACGGATCTCTCGTCTCGCTGCGCCCAAAACGTGACACTTCGAAGCCCGTAATGAAGAATACAACGTCAATATTTCATTGCATGTTTGAGAAAAGTGTTTTTGAGCAAATCTTTACGGTAGGTATAGTTTGTTTTAATTAAAATGACGAAAATGCGCTTAACGTGGGATTTTACAAATTCTATAATTGTTGCTAACTAAGGAAGGAAAAGATAACAAAGATACATCATAAAACTGACGGAAGTACTGCATAATTGTTTTGCAACTACTTGATGATAACAACAATAGAAGGAAGGTAATGGTTGGTTTTAAGTATTTTTCGTGACCTAAACTGAAACAAACTATACAATACATATTTTAAGCTGTGTATGCTAACCTAATGCTGCTTAAATCACATCGGCAGACTACTTTGTATTAGGTACCCACCATTTTTCATTGTACTAACCTCGTAAGTTTAATTCGCTACAAGTTTTGATGTTGCCTGACTTTTCTCCAACTTCTTAACGTCTAATAAAAAGGAAACTTTTGCTATTAACACAATGGAGCCACTTTGTTTTAATCGCTTTATTTTTAACTGCTATGTGCAGGTCGATTTGGTGGACTATTTTCGTGGTTATACGCGATGGTGAGTTATCTTCTCAGGTAAAGCAAATTCATTTCTTTTTGGTATTTTAATATGTGACTTTATGGTCCATACATTCAAAACAAATTGTACTGCTTGCAGATATTCCTTCGCAGGTTAATTCTATCGATCAATTAAAAGAATTAAAAGCGTGCGAGAGGGTAGTTCAGGAGGGAAATTTGAATAAAGCATAATTCCCACCAAACGGCTCGCATCGTATCGGATCGGAAAGGATACGAACGGATGCGATGACAGCCGACAGGCGGGCAGGGTGCGCGTCCGGCAGGATTTCGACGCATACGATCGGCTCCATACGCGAATGATACGAGCCGTTTGGTGGAAATTAAATCGTAGATTAAATCGTAGATATTAGAGGATTCCATAGAGTGAGGTTTTACCTGAGTAAATTGTGTATGTGAAGTATACATCCTTGACATCTCTCATCTTGTTCTAGACGTCAGTTTAACTGAAATTAGAACAACCCGAACGCCTTCAGCATAGTTGCCATTTTAGACTTACTTAGCATGGTTGCCATTTTATCACTTATCGCTGTGGATAAGACATCCATCACTCTCGCACTCATCCATTACTCTCGCACTCGCATACTTGTCAGAAGACAAGTATGCGAGTGCGAGAGTGACGATATATCGAGTACAACCCACAGCGATAAGTGATAAAATGGGAACCGTCTTGGGCCCGCATTTTATGTTAGTTTAAAATGGCAAATATGGTGAAGGCGTTCAGGTTGTTCAAATTCACTGGTGACAAACAAAAAAGCGATGAGGGACAGGAAATATAACATTGCATCTCGTTACCACTTCTGTTATTGTCTATGCTTACATCTTTGTCACACATGTTTGTATATGTATGTGTGCAGCCCTCTATATTTAATCTTCCTATGATGAATATACATCCAAAAGAACCCGCCGCTATCGACATACCGTTGAAAATGGCTCCCAGTATGTGCCTCATGGCATGAAAGTTTGAATGTTCAAATGTTTGGATTTTTGTTGCTTAGTCACGGAAAAATAGCAATACATATTTAGATGATACTTGGCATAGAGATCTATAAATAAAACAGCATAAATTTATCTTAATAGTCATCTCCTAAAGGGATGAAATTGGAGATGAGTGTTAATCAAATCGAATCGAAATGGGCAAATGCTAGTCCTACTAATAGTATAAATGCGAAAGTTTAGATGTTCGGATGTTTGTTACTCAATCACGCTTAAGCGGCTCAACCGATTTCGATGAAATTAAGCACGACAATAGTTTATAGCCTGGATTAAAACATGGAATAGTTTTTATCCCGGGTCCAGACGAAGTCGCGGGTCGAAGCTAGTCATACTTACATACATAATAGTAATATTATAAATGCGAAAGTTTAGATGATTGGATGTTTGGATGTTTGTTACTCAATCACGCTTAAACGGCTGAACCGATTTGAATGAGATTTTGCACTAAGATAGTTTATAGCCTGGATTAAAATATAGGATAGTTTTATCGTATTCACGAAGTCGCGGGCGGAAGCTAGTTATAAATAGAATCTCCCGCACATCGAATGCGAATATCGAAAAAGCAAAATGAGCCTTAGGTATTCCTCTAGAGCAGACAACACCCGTCTAACGAGCACAAATGATTAACCTCCGTTTTAATGAATGTTTGTAACACCTGCCCTGTTTACAAACGTAACTCGTCTTGTTAGTTACTTGGGAATTGAGTACAGGTTCTTATTATTCGAAGGCTCTTTTCGCCCTTGGGCGCAAAAATTAAGGCTGATTAAAGAATTACGTGCATGCGCCTTCACAAAGTTTGCTCTCAAGCCTGGTTAAAGGTCAACGTGAGGTTTAGGTCATTTCATTAAGGCTTCGTGTATATATATTATTAAATACAGAAGCTGGTTTGGGCATGTAGATAATTTCATGAAAGAAGATTAACAAAGAGAGTGTATGCGATAAAAGCGGGTGGTACAGTCGGAAGGAACCTCGGAGAGCTTTTTCCGACCAAATCGAAGAAATCGTAAACAAAAATCAGGTCAAGAACAATCAGTGCAAATATTAATTTGAATCTAGGGCCGCTAGCTTCACCGGACGGGATCCTACTCACTGAGCTAAAACGATCTTTAACACTTTCACTGCCAGGAACCCGCCTAGCGGCCGCCTACGCCGTAGTCGCTTTCCGCTACATACGGGCAAAACCGTGGTTTTGAAAGTGTATTTATCTGGGGGCACGGCCGTGCCCGCGCCATGACGAGCCTTGCTGCCGTGGAGATTTGTAGAACTTGGCTGGTAGAGTTAGGCGGTGTGGAGTAAGAAGCTTGACGATACTTGCGACCTGATATCTTTTTAACGCTGAAAGCTATATGCGCTAGGGAGTCTTGGCAACCACTTTACATTTAATGTTTTTCCCTCTCTTCTGCTTATTTAAGAGCTAAGCTCTTCTCGGTGTAGCTCAAAGTAGGCCCTCCATTTACTCCGATCCCAGGCCACCTCTTTGACATCTCGATACGACCTAACATCAACTCTTTTTTGAGCTGCTCTATGTAGTTGATTCTCGGTCTTTATCTCCCTCGCTTTCTCTCTATATTTCCTTCAATTATATTGAGTATGAACTTGTCATGTCGTATGAGGTGCCCTATCATCTTCCCTCTTCTATTTTCTAAGTTTCTCATTAACTGCCTGGTTTGTCTCACTCTATTCAGCACTTCTTCATTGGTTACCCTCTCTCTCCAGCTAATTTTAATCGCTTTTGGTTATGTTTTTAATGGCTAAATATTACAAACTCTTAGCTTTGTCCACTTACTCCATTCCTCATCCAATTATCTCAAATAATTACGGCACTTACATTCGTGGTTTTATGCTGAGCATGCCTTAATTAATTAATAATAAACGCCACGCAATCAGGTCATTCTACCCGGTATTCACAATGCCTCGCACGTCGCCTCATAAAAACTGGAACTCAGAAAGATTAAGCCAGACCTCCGATTACGCGTAGTATTAGGAATAACGGCGTCAAATTATGTGGTGAGCCCTGATGCGAGGTTAAACCATTTTTGCATAGCTTAGCTGGTGATATAATTTAATTGGGCCAACTTTTCAATTACTTCGCCAATGAGCAGATTAATTTGGCGCCGAATGACGTTCGGATCGGAATGAGATATGTGGGGATAAATTAGTCTGAGATAAAAATAAGGAATCATACATTCAGATGAAAAGGGTCTACTCAGTAATCTAAACTAACTTCTATCTAACCGCAGGTACAGATAGTTCGACGCGTCTTTGCGCGTGGATTTATGTGTGCGTGCGTGCTGTCTGTTGCTAGGTACACACTGACCAGCTGAACGGCCAACGAAGGCGAAGCATTTATGTGGTAGCTATTCGTTAGGTAGCCGTTCATTGGCCCAGTGTGTACTCAGCTTGTAATAACGGCTGCTGCGTCACTGTCACACAAATCAAACGTCTGCGTAACTCGCAGCTACAAGCGCACGCACACGTACAGTCGCAAAGATGAGTTTAACTATATTTACTTTGCGTAACCACGACCCCGTTATTTTGCTAGATAGTGAGTAAATAATGCAACTAAACAAAACAGTATTCAAAAATATATTACAAAAAAAAAAAAACTAAATCAAACTCCAATAAGAACATACAGCGCCTTTTACGGCGTTCATATTGCATTATTATCATGTTTTACGCACAACAAGCCAACATTGCTGTTATCACAAAGCGATAAAGTACAAAATGCAATAAAAACAGAGTGTAGCCGGCGCTAGCACGCGCTAGTATCGTGGTTTATACGTTTAATTTCTACATTTCTCCGAGGTCTTGCTATAGCAAGTAACCGCATTACGGCGACGGCAGTTGTGTATGAAAAATCGCTCATTTTAGATGTTTTGCTCTTCCACACACCTGCTCCAAAATCCATATAATTTATATTATTATTAAATATACCTATATCTGTTTACGCCTTTCTATGTATGATGTTTAGGAGTACATACTTATGTACTCCTAAAATAAATTTAATGGCAACGTAGTTAAGTAGAGCCCTTAGCCCACCATGATTACGCAACTGTGCAACAATGTATATGGAAGGACGGGTTGTATAAATCGAACCTGCTTATCAAGTTCTTAATTGGCATGTCATCCGTACGTAATTCCCAAGATGATTTACTATCGATATTTTACGAACGTACCCAATTCGGAAAATCTGCTTATCATGTTCTTAATTAGCGTGTCATCCGTACGTGATATTTCGATGATTTGTTACATTTATTTTACGACCGTGCCAAAACCGTACCGACACGCGGATTTTTCCAGATTAGACAACCCTTCCTCTCACCAGATTTCCACCTTGGAAAATCAGTATAAAAGCCAGTGCGCACTACCATAGTTCATTCTTATCCTTCAGACCAGTCTGACTGCTTGCTCTGAACTCGTAACTTTAAACTTGTAAAACTGATTAATTAATTAATCATTTCAGTACTGAAAGTCAGTAGTTCCTTATTGAAGACATTCCACGTAGAAGCGTTCCTGATTGCAAGAAGCTGGCTCCACCACGGCTACTTCACTGGCGCAGACGGTACGATTCATCCCACGGGCTTCCGCGACGCATCAACATCACCAGAAACACGGTTTGAGTACCGAACATCCTGTAAGTGACCACCTTACTATTCTGCACCGCTGTATCGTCGTTTTCCTATCAAGGATTAAGGAAATTTTGGACCTATCAAGACAAATAAATTTTGTGAATTGGCAAAGCAATTATTGTCCTGTATCATAATCTTATAAAAAAGGATTACGATTATAATTATTGGGACATTCATCGCAAGTATCGAAAATTTAATTCAAGCAAGTAACCGCATTACGGCGACGGCAGTTGTGTATGAAAAATCGCTCATTTTAGATGTTTTGCTCTTCCACACACCTGCTCCAAAATCCATATAATTTATATTATTTTTAAATATACCTATATCTGTTTACGCCTTTCTATGTATGATGTTTAGGAGTACATACTTATGTACTCCTAAAATAAATTTAATGGCAACGTAGTTAAGTAGAGCCCTTAGCCCACCATAATTACGCAACTGTGCAACAATGTATATGTAAGGACGGGTTGTATAAATCGAACCTGCTTATCAAGTTCTTAATTGGCATGTCATCCGTACGTAATTCCCAAGATGATTTACTATCGATATTTTACGACCGTACCCAATTCGGAAAATCTGCTTATCATGTTCTTAATTAGCGTGTCATCCGTACGTGATATTTCGATGATTTGTTACATTTATTTTACGACCGTGCCAAAACCGTACCGACACGCGGATTTTTCCAGATTAGACAACCCTTCCTCTCACCAGATTTCCACCTTGGAAAATCAGTATAAAAGCCAGTGCGCACTACCATAGTTCATTCTTATCCTTCAGACCAGTCTGACTGCTTGCTCTGAACTCGTAACTTTAAACTTGTAAAACTGATTAATTAATTAATCATTTCAGTACTGAAAGTCAGTAGTTCCTTATTGAAGACATTCCACGTAGAAGCGTTCCTGATTGCAAGAAGCTGGCTCCACCAAGGCTACTTCACTGGCGCAGACGGTACGATTCATCCCACGGGCTTCCGCGACGCATCAACATCACCAGAAACACGGTTTGAGTACCGAACATCCTGTAAGTGACCACCTTACTATTCTGCACTGCTGTATCGTCGTTTTCCTATCAAGGATTAAGGAAATTTTGGACCTATCAAGACAAATAAATTTTGTGAATTGGCAAAGCAATTATTGTCCTTTATCATAATCATATAAAAAAGGATTACGATTATAATTATTGGGACATTCATCGCAAGTATCGAAAATTTAATTTAAAACTACGAGCACCTACTTGTTTCGAGTTCAGGACGATCAAGGAAGAATCAGGGGGATCCATATGGTTAAAACAGAGAACCTTTCTCTCTTTACCAAAACCCATCCTATGCGCATAGAGATAAGTTTTGTTTTATAATGTATGATTGTGTAATTTAGGCCCACATTCAGGATATAAAAACCCTGTTCAAATATATCAATTTATAATTGTGAAAGTTGTTTTTGTAGACACTATACTACAAAATGTGTAGTTAGTTATTATTTTTAATTACAGTTCGTTTCCAGAGCTGTCAGGTCGTTTCTAGATCTGTATTTTGCCAGTACCTAGTATTTAGTATAAAAAAGATCGTTTCTAGATCGATATTTTAACAAAAGTTAGAATATTATGTTCTTTGATGTTAATCGTGATGCTGATCACCCATTGATTTACACAACGATTTAATTTAGTTTTAATGAATCAGAATAATTCTAACAATTTATTTAATTTAATCCCGGATAATAATAACGAAAATAATCCGAGTAATTCTAATCAACTTCCATACGAACCAACCAGTACGAGGTTAATTTTAAAAGCTATTCTCAATCTAATTGACCAAATTATAGAAAAAATATCCGAATTATTTTCGTACTGTGTGCGTATGCTAATTAATAGCGAAATAAACTTTAATGTGTAAAAAATTGACAGTTGAATCAAAGCGAATTGGCAATCTTTTGTATATTATAATTAAATACATCAATTGTAAAACAGTTGGTAAAACTCTTAAGTGTAAAAACTGCAAGTGCAAACCATTAACTTGGTCGGACAGCGTAGTCTTTGTTTTAAAAATAATATATTTCCCTGAATTAGACGTATTTCGGTGGTCAACTTATTACAATCCGAAGCATATTAAGTAAATAAATTTATTAATTTGCTACCGCGAATTAATTAATTAATCCATAAAAATGGAAGGCATTGCTGTAAATGCGTTAGCAGCAGCTGGACCACAGGAACACCAAGTTTCCAGTGGAGGAAGTCGTCAAAATATTCCGCCAGGAACTGGTTGCATTTACAAGTAAACTCTTACATGTTTCGAATGCTTTTATGTATTTATTATTTAAGAATTGTTGAATTCTTTTTTAAGCAATCTGTGAGAGGTTTTGTAATCTTTGCAAAATCTTTTCTAAATCTCCTGTAATAATTTGCTAATCCCAGAAAACTTTTATCTCACGTTGTGTTTTTGAGATTGGATATTTGAAAATGCAGTTTTTGATCTATCAGATTCAGCAACTTCAATCTGATGGTAACCGCTCGCTAAATCGAGGGTAGTGAAATATAGGCTGTTTCCTAATTTATCAAAAATGTCTGTTATATTGGATAATGGATATATATCGTCTAATGTGATTTCATTAAGACGTCTGTAATCTACTACCATTCGATATTTTTGAATTCCAGTTGCGTCTAATTTCTTTGGAACTAGATGTACTGGTGCACTCCAAGGTAAGTGACTGGGTTGTACTACATTCTTTTAATATTTTTTGTACTTGAGATTTTATTTCTTGTGGCTGTGAAAGCGGTTGTCTATATGGTTTTATATAGATTTGATCATTATTCTTTGTTCTAATATAGTGTTTTATTTCATTTGTAAAACTGAGAGACTATGACTAGACTATGCCATTTTTTTCTTCTTCAGTCATATGATCTGTATGAAGTTTCTCCAGATTTTCAATTAGTAATGTCACATGAAAAGTTTCAAGTATTTTTAGTGTAAAGTCTGTATCAGAAGTGTTTTCTATGACCGTGTACGCATATGCATCGTAACACTTAACTAATGCACGTGGCATTCTCACGTCTTTATTAAACTCAACGTATTCCAAAATTCCTTCTCCGTTACATATATTTGTGGGAAGTTTGACCTTTTGTTCCGTTCGTTCTTCGATTTCTACAATGAATAATGGTAATTTTTTATGTTCATAAAATAATTGTATTTCCGCCAATGGAGTGATTAGTCTGTTTATGAATATCTATAACAGCATTTAATTGTTTTAACAAGTCTATTCCAATTAAATCGTCGTCACCTATGTCGTAAACATACAATTTAAAAGTTGTCGACACAGAATAATCGAAATAGCGGAATAACAACCGTTTCGTTATGGCAGCTGATAGCATGCGTACTCACGACTTCAAAGAATTCCGTTATCTTGTTAGTTACAAAGTATGTTTTACCTAACTTATTAGAAATAAAATTTCGGGTTGAACCTGTGTCTGATAAGAATTTAGAATTTATTTCCGGGATAAATATGAAAGGTAATTTATCTAATTCTTTTTTATATTTGAGGCCGTTATTAGAAAATTTTGGGATGGCCCTGCGAGTTGTTCCTCGTTATTGGTATTTACGTGTACATTAAGAGTTCTCGCTTGATTGGTGTTTGAAGTTAAAGGCATTGGATTTTTAGGACGTGGGATGAACGCTCTTCTATCCAACTCCAAATGAGGCATATTATGGTTAGGCTGTTGCGGTTTGCGCTGGTAATAAATATTGTTATTAAGTTTTGGCACATAATCATTATTATTAGGTCTTGCTGGGAACACTGGATTAATAAAAGGATTTGCTTGGCGCATTGGTGCTGGTGTTCTAGGCTGATACATTGGTTTTTTATTCAAAGGATTATAAGGTCTCTTAAATTGTTAAATGAAACTTTTATTAGGATAGTTATTCCAGTTTGATGTTTTCTTTTTATACCTATCATGAAAAGTTTGTTCTTCGAGAACTTTCTGTAGTGCTTCTTCTAAACTTTTAGGTTCTTTTAGCCTAATTATTTTCTACAAATCTCGAGGAATTATATATAAATGTATTTAGAGCTAAATGATTGTATAAGTCAAATCTACTTTGAATAGCACTCTCATCTTGATATTCATTTATTTTTGTAAATAATGCACTTTTTAGTGATTGTATTCATTTGTAAAAATCTGATATGGATTCCTCCGGATGAATAGAAATTGTTTCTAACTCAACCAACAAACAATCTTCGGTCCTTTGGTCTCCGAAGTGTTGAGTAAAAGTGGTTTTAAGTTCAGGCCATGTTTTTATGTGTTCACTTTCACTAATTAGTTCCGCGGCCTTGCCTTGTAAGCGCGAGGTGATAACTCGGAACACATATTGTACTTGAACTGTGTTATCAGTATTTCCTGCGAAATTATTTAGCAAATATTTGCACTGTGAAATAAATAGTTTTAACTGCTATTGGTTTCCATCATACTCGTATAATTAGTATTAGTTTAATAATATCACTTGGAACCGTTGTTAAAATAATAGGTAGGACTTCCTGTACACCAGGTGCTGGCGGAATATTTTGACGACTTCCTCCACTGGAAACTTGGTTGTCCTGTTGTCCAGTTGCTGCTAACGCATTAACAGCAATGCCTTCCATTTTTATGGATTAATTAATTAATTCGCGGTAGCAAAGTAATGAATTTATTTACTTAATATGCTTCGGATTGTAATAAGTTGACCACCGAAATACGTCTAATTCATGGAAATATATTATTTTTAAAACAAAGACTATGCTGTCCGCCCAAGTTAATGGTTTGCACTTGCAATTTTTACACTTAAGAGTTTTACCAACTGTTTTACAATTGACGTATTTAATTATTAAATACAAAAGATTGCCAATTCGCTTCGATTCAACCGTAAATTTTTTACTCATTAAAGTTTATTTCGGTATAAATTAGCATATGCACACAGTACGAAAATAATTCGGATATTTTTTCTATAATTTGATCAATTAGATTGAGAATAGCTTTTAAATTAACCTCGTACTGGTTGGTTCGTATGGAAGTTGATTAGAATTACTCGGATTATTTTCGTTATTATTAACCAGGATTAAATTAAATAAATTGTTAGAATTATTCTGATTTATTAAAACTAAATTAAATCCTTGTGTAAATCAATGGTTTTTTTTTACTTTTAACACTTTTCACTAATTGTTCACTTCACTTTATCACTTTTTCATTGCTGCATTACTATGCCAATCATTAAGAACATTGAGGAGATTTTCTTTGGCCATTTGAAGAATCTGATCGATGTGCCACAATGAATTGCATTTCCATTTTTCGTTGAGTCTTCTTTGTAAAGGAATGAAAAGATAGGGATGGGAAGAGATATATAGGTAATAAGTAATTCACTAGAAATATTAAGATTCCTAACTCTAATTAAATTATTAATTTAAAATTATGTATTGTTATATGTATAATATGTTATTTATAAACATTTACTGTATATTAGAACATGAATATTACACTAGAATATTAATAATTATACTAATCATTTTTATTACTACATTTATCAAAATATCGTTTATATTAAATTTTATGAACAGTTGGTAATAATATAATTAAGTGCTTATTATTTTGAATCCATTAAATTTGGTCGTCTCACATTTTTAAGTGGGACTGTAGTTTCACTATTTTAAATTTTTACTGGGACAATATTTCGTTTGGTGGTATCCCTACAGCTTTTCTACAGCTTCAGCTTTTTCATAGCGGGGTTTATCTTTTCCCTTTCGCTGATTAACTAACTTAGTAAATATTACTTTTCCTTTTTCGAAACTAGTGGAAGGAATGTCCATTTTGGATTGTAATTTTACTCTTACTTTTTCCTTATGTTCCATCATTTTTTCATTCAAATGCTTATAAAGCACTTTCGTTATTTTTGCGTGATCTTTCAATATTATAATTGCTGCATATATTGTTGTTGAAAATGTATATCAAATGGATTTCTGGAATCTGAATGTCCGAATACTACCTCGAAAGGAGATAATCCTGTCATAGAATGAATGGAATTATTATATGCGAAAAGAGCGTAAGTCATAACTGATGATATATCACTAAATTTATGGCCCGTTGGCTCGATGTACGAGCGCCTACCCGCCACAATTAAAAACGAGACCTCTAACAACATATTTGAACGCCGACTAAAGGAACTTTTACTTTCAAAATCGTTGTATTCCGTAAAGAAATACAACGAACGGACATTGTAAATTGTATGTGTATTTGACATGTTTTCGTTTTTAAATGATATTATTATTTTATTATGAATATTGTTTAAAATTACTCATTATTTTTATATCAAATTTTTTGACCATTGACTATTTGTATCTAGGATACCCTAGCTTTTATTAATAATTTGACATTTAAACACATTTTACTCCTTTGACATTTGTACCATTTTAATATTATTTCAATTGTTCCTTATTATTATTCTTGTTTTTTCATTTTTGCAATGTACATATTTAGATTTTTGACTTTCATTTATATTATTGTTATTCATGCTATTTAATTTTCAAAAAATGACGTAAATTTTCAAAATGAAATAAATGAATCTAATCTAATCTAATCTATGTTCGTATTATGCCAATCGGTAGATTTCAATTATGGTACTATTAAATCGTTCCACTATACCCATGGGATTTGGATTATTAGGTGTACCTATGTGTAAATCTATTTTATACAATGAAAGTGTTTCTTTTAACAATGCATTATTAAACTCGGAACCTGGATCAGAATTAATTTTCATCGGTGTTCCGTAATATGAGAAATATTTAAGTAAAGCTTTTACCACTTCTGAAGTTGATCTATTTGCTAATTCGAATGCTTGAGCTAATTTACTAAAAGCATCGACTATTGTCAAAAATGTTTGCCCTTCTATGGAAAATAAGTCCATAAAGATTTCTTCAAAAGGTTTATTTTGTGTTTGTGTTAATTGAATTAGTGGTTTTAAAGGGTGTCTGTCGTATGTTCCTGGAATTGTTCAATAATATAAGACCTTATGTACAACATGAAACGCAATAAATGATATGAATATGAATATGAATATGAGTATTTCATACGTTTACATACTTCACAAGATCCTATCATTGCAGATATGGCCAAACATAACATAACATAAATTAACATGTTTGGCCAAAAATAATTTCTTTTCATTTTTGCCAATGTTTCTTTTATTGCTCTATGAGTTGTTTTTCCTTCATGATCTTTTTGGATTAAATCTTTTCTATCATGTTCATCGTCTACATAAACTACTCGTTCAGTGCATTTAACAAACTTTACTGACCCTTTTTCAAACAGTTGTTGGATAATAGAATCAAACTGTTGTCTATGATTGTTATCTTCAAAGTAGACGTAATATTTCTTATTATGTAAAATATGTTCTTTAAGAAACTCTTTTAAAAGTTCTGGATTAACAATGGGTTAATGAACTTCTAAATTTTTTTGATTAGGTCGCGAAATGTATTTTACTGTTATTTCATTTTTAAACCATGTGAAAAATAGTATTTGATTTGGTTTAACATCAATTGCTTCATTTATTGTTGGTAAACTTGATTGAGTTACATCAATTTCACTTAAATTGTCTTCATCTATATCGGACGCTGTTTTATCTTTTTATGTCTTATAATTTTTATCTGACATATTTAATGGAGATTCTTTAAGATCGGACATGCACTAATACGTTCATCTATAATCTATTTTTTTTATTATTTTTTTTTTTAACACAGATTGTTTAACTGCCATTACTGACTTTACTATAGAATTATAATTTGTATAAAGGCACCTGAATCTAGTATGCATGATAGTAGCTATAAGGTACTTTAGTATTAAGTTCAAAGTTTTTGTACGCCTATTGGCAAAACATAGTGAAACTGTAAAAAATACCACATCTGTAATTACCTATTTTTACAAATAAAACACTTACTTACTTACTACTTTCTTAAACTTGTAATAAAACTAATTAATTAATTAATTAATTCAGTACTGAAAGTCAGTAGTTCATTATTGAAGACATTACACGTAGAAGCGTTCCTGATTGCAAGAAGCTGGCTCCACCACGGCTACTTCACTACGTAGAAAGGATTGGAAAGATTTTGTTGGACGTCCCTAACAAATGCTGATTGAAAACTAATTTCTTATAATATAAATCTCTGTGATTAAATGTTTTCGAACGAAGTTGTAACGGCTCTAAATATAGTGACTTGCCATACGATAAATAAATTAAATTTAAATTACATGTTCAAAAGCCATTGACCAAGTGACCACAGGATACCTGTTAGTTAATTGTACACTTAATCATTATCCTTATTATTGTCAACTAATGAATTATTGTTGACAGAATATTTTTTCCTGAAATGACGCATTTCATCATTTTTTTAATGAAAACTTCTTAGATTATATAAAATGCTTCGTTTATTTTCGTAATATAAGTTGATGCCAACTCAGAAAGTTAAAATATCAAGTTCTTAAGGCCACTTTCTTATTGCGAGGGCAGAATCAGTATGCATTGTGTACTTTACCGAGATTTATTTGCTTCTCGTTATACTGTCAGTACTATATTTGGGCAGTAGTAGCTATTATTATGCGCGTAAGCGGGGCGGTACGGATGCAGTACTGCATTCTTACCGCCCCGCTTACACGTCCCGCACAATCAATAAGCACTCAAATGTAAACGTGCAGTATATCTTTACTGCATAATCTTTGATCTGTTCTAACTTGACAGACAGACACACTGACAGGCAGTCGGTGTTGTATTACCATACTGTCATACTGAGGGGCAATCGCGTATTTTTTCAAACGCACGTAAGGACAACTCAACGGTCATTTTCTCATACAAAAAGTGTGATTTAAACACACATACAATGACGACATGACGCACGTACAATGCGTTACGTGATCGACTTGAGGGTTGATCTCGTAAGTTACCGAACGCACGTAAGGGCAACTTAACTGTCATTTTTTCACACATTAAAGGCCTCTACCCACCGAACGCGTGTCATGCGCGGCGCGGGCTCGCGCAAGTTGTAAAGCATTGAAACTACACTTCAAACACACATCGAACGCGTTCCGAATGCGGGCCCGCGGCGCTAAGTTGCGATTCGGCAGCGCGGCCGCGTGTCGTGCGCGTCACGTGCGAAGCGCGGGCCCGCGCTGCTGCCTCGCTGCTGAGTGTGATAAAGATAGTGAGATACATATAAAATGTGTTGGTAGTTAGAGAGGTATGACGCGCGGGCCCGCGCTGCTGCCGCGCTGCTAAGTGTGATAGAGACAGTGAGATACATATTAAATTTGTTGGTAGTGAGAGAGGCATGAAGCGGCGGGCCCGCGCTGCACACGCGCTGCACACGCGTTGGTAACCCGCCGCGTACCGCCGCGTTGCTACACGCCACCCGCTTGCGGTGTGAATATACCGCTTCAACCGCGCCCGACACGCGCCGCGCACGACACGCGTTCGGTGGGTGGAGGCCTTCAGTGAGATTTAGATCTACCTGGCGAACGTGCGATGCGTTACACGATCGAGCACCTGTTACCACGCCAACTCTGGACCGCCAAGAACGAAAGACGCCTCACGCCATCGTATAAAAGACGTTATACTGATATTAAAATAAAACACCGTACATATTTCGGGAGCAACATAAAAGGAAATGAAACAAACAAATCTTCAAGTTTCGTCAATTACGAAGATGTAAAAGCTCGAAAATATACGAACCAAGCGTAATTGGTAATAATGTATGTCCCTCAGTGATGAAAATATAACCATATTCCACGGAGAGAATATACGCCCCGCTATTCTGTAACTTGTTTTAAGTCCACCTTAACGCTCACCCACAAATATATCTCGTCGCCGCGGTTAGTAGTACCTAAGCATAGGTCGAGGTCTTGTTTCGTTAGGCGTGACGGGTGAGGCGAGACGCATGAGCGCGTAAAGAATATACGCAACTAAGACTCATTGCCTATACCCCACGCTATATTTTTATGAGACCGTGTGATGTCATTTTATTTGTACCCGTAGACTCGAGATTCTTTATAAATTTTATAATACAGGAGTTATTTTCATTTTATGATAAAATTACGCGACGATACGGGCACTTAGTAAATTTGAAATTCTTTTAGATATACGCATAGTATATTATTTTAAGATAAAAATACTTATATATACAGACATTATTAGGTTTTCTGTTTGAGAAAGAGTATTTGTATTGTAGTATTAATACCAAGATTGATTATAAGCAATAAATATTCTGGAAGTAATATTAATAAGGCTTACTAGATTTTCCTAATTTGCTGTGTTGTCCCAGCACTAAAACCTTGAAATTAAAATTCGGGATAAATAATTGGGTCTTTAAAGTTTTATTGTCTTATATATATATCCCATATCCCTACTTCATCTCAAGCAAACTTAATTTAAGTAGGTATTTGCGTATTGAAAAGTAAAAGGTGATATTTTTAACAATTCCTAAATTAATTCCTTCCGTTGGTTTAAACACCAAGACTTTTACTACTTACTTCATAAAATCTTAACATCTACATAAACAATTTAGGCAAGACTTTTATGGTAGCTTTTTTTCTAAAAATATTTAAGCGTCGAGTGTCGAAACACCATTTGCTGGAGCCTTGGTGTTCAATCATGAAATTGGCAACTTTGGTGGCTCAGAATTTCTTAAAATAATCCAACGTAGGCAACAGGTGCGATGTGATAATCACTAACAGGGTTTAAATTTGTGATGAAGGTACTTAGCGATGGGAGGACGGAGGACCAAGGGGAGTGACGTCACAGGCCTCCGAGTGTAACAGCGTGGGTAATACGACTCGTTGTTTAATGACATGAAAAATTAAGTTGCGCCGGGCGGGCTTTTTGGACTGAGAATTATCTACGTGTGTAACAGGTTTTTTGCAGTTTTATGACCGAATTTGGGATTCCTAAAGTGAGTAATTCCATTGTTTTGTTATAAATATGTAGTGGGCGGGGCACATTGCACGTAGAACCGATGGCCGTTGGGGCGGAAGGGTTCTCGAGTGGCGACCACATACCGGAAGGCGCTGCGTGGGTAGACCCCCCACAAGGTGGACTGATGACCTGGTAAAGGTTGCTGGAGTCCGCTGGATGCGGGTGGCGCAGGACCGGTCACTTTGGCACTCTTTGGGGGAGGCCTTTGTCCAGCAGCTAATAATAATGATTATATATAATTCCTAGGATGATAACCTGAGCTTGGACAGGTCATAGCAAAACATACGGAAATAGAACAAGATTTATTAGAGTAGCCATATAAGATGGTGGATGTTTTCCATGAACCTTAATGAAAATATTGTGTCATCTAAGGGCCGTAGAATCTATTAGTAATGATTACACAAATATTTACTATTACCGTCCTATACTTTTTCATAGGAGTCAGATTGCTTACTCGATGTAAGTGAAAAATCTCGGTATAATTATGGATCGCTTGTCTTGGGTGCCTCAAGGTGCGTGAAGTGAGCAGGAAGGTATTTGCTGCAGTGGGGTCTCTCAGGCGGCTTCGTAATTTTCTACCTACTGCAACTAAAATTGCGCTCGCTCAAATTTTACTTCTTCCTACACTTGATTATGCTGATGTATCCTATCTCGACCTCTCTGAGGAGCAACTTAATAAGCTTGAGCATCTCCAAAATGTCTGTATTCGGTTCATATTTAGGTTACGCAAATATGACCACGTTTCTAGTTTCCGTTCCAAACTCAAGTGGCTCCCTATTCGTTATCGCCGTAACTCTCAAATTATTTCGCTTCTGTTTAGTGTCCTTTTTAACCTTGCAACTCGCCGCTATCTCAAAGAGCGTCATAGTTATTTTAAGTCTGTTAGATTTTCTGAAAATGTGTCATCTTCCAAACTTGGCAATAAGGCTTTTAAGGCTATTCGACTGTGGAACTCTCTCCCTTTTGGCATAAGACAAGCAAAATCAATCGGCAACTTCAAATCTCTTGTAAATGAACATTATCAGTACTATTTTTATTTGTGATATTTTTATAAATGTCTGATACTGTATGTATGTTTAATTGTTTATATATAAGTAGAGCTATTTATGTACGTGTATTTATATAATTATTTTGATTTTTGGCTAATTTTAATCTCTGCACCACCTACTGCATAATCTAGTTTTATCTCTTTCTCGGATACCCAAAGGTTGTCTGGAAGAGACCGCTCTTCAGCGAAAAGACCGCCCGTTGTCTACTTCTACCTACGTTATTGTATTGTTTCTCTTTTGTACCAACAACATTTTTTAAAATCATATTGCCAACCCTAATTCATCTTTTTAATCGTTTTAATTTCTTCTCGATAATGTATCAATTTTACTGTTTTCGCAAATAACATTTGACACATTGTAATAAAATTGCAATTTTGGCATATTGGCCTTCCTGAAACAGTTTTATGACCACCAAAATTAGTAGTAACCCTATATGCCTACAATGTTTGTGAATATTTGAAGTCTGGTGAAACTAAAAGCTGTTAAGAAGTGAATTAAAAACTATTCCGAGCTGTCATATGATGAATATGTCTGTGAAATATTTGAGTACAGTACTGTACAGTCAGCGTCATATACCCCCTTATTCATAAAACTTAAAATGCCTCTGCTAAACAAAATGTGCTTTGTCCCTTTCTGACGAATACAAATGTCAAAGTGACAGATAAAGACAAACGATTTTTAACGCCATTTTAGTTAAAATAGGCTTGTAGAACGTTTATGAATACGGCCGATAGTTAGTAGCAACCAAGGTGGCCAAATATTTCGGTGCACGCCTTTATAACATACTGTAAGAATAAGGGTGTGTTACGAAATATTTGCCTACTCTGGCTGCTACTAACTATATGACGCTGAATGTGACATTTTTATTACAAACAAGAAAGATAAAGATTACAAACATTTTACTTCGAGAAGTCACAGAGAGCAGACCGCACCACCAGAAACATTTGGACAATTTTGGTTTACAGTTAAGTATAAATATAATTGTACTAGAGAGGTTTTGCTGTGTCCGTGGCTGTGTCTATTCTGTTTTACTCATATTTTACGCTATGTTATTTTATATCTGACTTTCTACTTCGTTTAAATTTCTTATTAGATTTATTTTTTAAAGTACGAAACAAGAATGATTATGTACATCAAAATATCCGCACCGCACGCTTCGTCAATTGCGTACAAAAAACATCCCCCTAGGTACAATCATAAATATAATTGAAAATATAATTACTAATGCTATACAATAATAATAGTCTTCAGGAGTCTACAGTTCACAGAGCCACTACTAATTACTGTGCGATTGGTATAAAAATTCAATTCGATACAAAAATGGCGTTTGAAAAGCTCAACTTGGTCTGCGGGCAATCCAAAACTCTCGAGCATCGAACGTGATAATCAGCTTCGTGGTCCAATGAACCGTCTAGTTTGGAAGGGAACTGAGCATACAGCCCCATTAACGTAATAACGTAAGTAACTCTAACCGAATACTACATAGGTCCTTTTGGATAAACGAGACAGTATAATGAGGCGGACGTTACATTACGCCGTCGCCATCTTGTTAGAGCGCCGATAAACAAAATGGCCGCCAGCTGGAGCTAACAAGCCGCATTTATCAATACTGATGGCTCTCGAGTTTCCGCTGACCCACTATACGATTTTTAATTAATTTCATACTTTATTATATTTTGTACGGAAGTATCGTCCTTACTTTCATGATCATAATAGTACATTACGTACCTAGAATGAATAGCGTGAATTCGTGAATGGCCCAGACCGCAGTTGTTTGTGGCCCGAACCGAAGGTGAGGGCCATAAATATGCGATCTGGGGCTTTACGGTTTTGGTAAGTACACAATTTTACGTCTTCATCTGGCCGCAATGCGAGTTTTACCGTACGCGCAGCGTGCAGTAAAATTCGCATTATGGCCAGGTGTGACGTAAACATACCTACATAAGTTGACAGCGATCGCGAATACCAAAGAAACTTCTGAATCTTTGTGATTTTGGAATTGGAGAAATCTCCTCGATTTACGTATGTTTTTAGGGTTCCGTAACAAAAAGGGAAAAAAAGAACCCTACTTAAGTATGAGTGCGACTTCGGCCGTCCCTCTGTCTGTCACAACGTTAAATATCTCAAGAACTACTTATGCTATCAGTTTGAAATTTGAAACAATCGTAAAGAAGGCTAAAACTCGTGTATAGAAAATGAAAATTTTTAATAACATTTTAATGTTCTGTGAAAAAATACGAAGTCTAGTTAAAATATCTAGTGGGGTATCATATTCGAAATAACTTAAGTTGCACTTTCTAAAACATTTTTTTCTACAGTGTTAAAATTTGGATTTATGAAGGAAAATGTTGAAAAAATACTATTCCTCCCCCTTATCTCCAAAGTTTCCCAAGCCAAAATTTTGCAATTATATGGTAAAAAAAAGATTTTCATCTTTTTATTACGAAAAATCATTTCTTAACTAAGTTTGTAATTTAATTACGTTTACGTATGTAATTTTATGACTAATTTATCTACTCTCGGCGAAATCGAATTCCTATGAGATTATTGTTTAAGTCCCTTCTTTCAAATAAAAGAAAACAATTATAGAAATCGGTACCTACACGTAATAAACAAATATCCCTGAGAAACAAACATACTAGGTTGCAAGTTATTAGTACTAAAATGCAGATGGCGCTGTACAGCGGTAACTTCCACTATGAGCTGTTAAGATTGTTCAAGAATGAATGGGTTCGTGACATGACGGGTATGGTGTATGAACTTTTGTACGGAACTCTCGGTGCGCGAGTCAGACTCGCACTTGACCGGTATTTATGTATTTTTGTGTTATTTATCTCTAATAGTAAGCTCCTAGTCTATAGTAAAACTGATGTACTTTATGTTTCATCAATAAATTATGTTTATGTTTATTTTGTATATATTATTTATTTATTTATTTATTTATTGATACATGGAAAACCAACAGCGCAACATATTTATAGACAAAATAATAAATGCTTCTAGCCAATTACAGGCCAATTATATACGTTACTTACTATTATATCCGCTTTAAATTCAATTACACGGCAACACTGTTGATCAAAATGTATGCATGACGTTTAGTGTTGTCGCGTAATTGAATTTAGTGACTTCAACTTTCGTCTGTCAGACTCTATTAAGAGTCGTTAAAAGTGTTGTCTATATTTCGCCAACTACAAAATTAATATCTGTGACACAGGTAATAATGCTCAGGACACGAAGTAGAAGTGCATTTTGCAGATAAGTAGATAAAAATCAGGAACTAACCTGATATAAATATAACAGGTTGAATTACTAATGTGTACACTGCGACTATCCTCGTTGACCGTTATTTGATAGTACCCTCATAAGACTCTGATATCGGGGCAAAGTTAATGAAGAAAATTTTGTGTCACACAGTCGCTAGTAAACGGTAACTTATATATATATGCCGGAGGGCGTACAGGATGGGCGTTGCCGACGGGCATCGTTGGGAGATCGAGTATTGAGACTGTGACTTTGAATCAAAATGTACTTTTTTTAATGACTGGGTATACTCGTATTAGATTGCACTTCAATGACACTGAATTATAGCGTGGACAGTTCCGAGGTGGAAGCAATGCGTCCGGTCACTCGCGTGTTCAGCCAGAGAATGCCCGGAGCTCGGCCCGCTCGGCTCCATCCTAGCGCAAAGAGTGGGGATCGATGGTTCAATGTGACGTCAGCCTCAAATCAACCAATCGTAGCCATTTCCACGCTACGCTACATTTAGCGTCCGTACTAATGACCATCCTGTCTCCGAAATATATATCTTTTTTAATCCTTGCATTCTCTTAATCGTAAGCGGTGCTCGTTAAAATCTGAATGTATGGAAAAATTGACAAGTTTCTATGAAATGACAGCTGCCAGCGCCATATTTAACGTTGATCGGTGTGTAATCGTAACTTGCCCTAAGCGTGGGTTGCACCAAACCGTCTGCAATCTACTACTACGTCGTCTAAAATCTGAATGACTGGAAAGATTGTCAATTTTCTATGGGACGCTGCCGGCGGGCGCCATATTTGACGATGATAGTAAGTTGGTGCAACCCAGTTAAAAGTATATATTTCAGTTTCCTTTACAGCACATACGAAATTAACTGCGATAAATAAAATAGAACGCAAATAATGGCCTCTCTTGAGCATTTTAAAAATAAAGGACGGTATGGCTGAAAAGTTCGCAATGCTCATATTGTAGCAAAATTTAGCGCCAATATGAATGTTGCAGTAAACGTCTCAGCTGCATGAAGTGCTGTTTAAATTTATCGCCGAAGTTCCCGAGGCTCTCGCAAATTCGAGAGGACTTACACTTTCAGCCGACTGTGACAAATGCAATGTTCGACCTCATATTTAGATTTATTATAATACTAAAGGCTTCTTAGGCCAGTCATATTTGACCAGAAAAATCGCTAAAATCGCAAGCTAACGGCCAGTTGTGATTTTTTAGTATGCAGTTAGGACCACTGACTACCAGTATAATATATCCAAGTTTTCAGCTTCCAAAGACCTGTGCTAACTTTGCAGCACCACTTTAAACCACTCGTTTGATTTCTAGAGTGCCACAAAGGAACAAACATACATACATACAGTATACATAAATTACATTAGTGCAAAATATATGTCTAGATTTTTATTTAATTATCACATACTTAAGGATTTATATTAACGATACCAAAATAGTTAAAATGTCGTGGTTTTTCGAACTTTGTAGCGTACGTTAGCACAGATCTCTCGAAGCTGCAAACTTGGATATACGGTGCTGGTAGTGGTCTTAACAACATATTTAAAAATCACAACAAGCCGTTAGCTTGCGATTTTAATGTTCGATATGACTGGACCTATCTGTTAGATGTAGAACTCACGAGTGTTTAAAAACATGTTTTTCAGGAATTTCGTAAAACTAACTCGATTAAAAAATCTATATTGTAGTTATTGAACCTACTCACAGAATCTCACGAGAATCTGTTGAGAAATACGACATAATATAGAGGAGAACAGCCGGACAGACACCAAACATACGAAATATTATTTGTCCACGCTGAGCGGAGAACTTCTTACTCGTTCAATGATAAGAGAATGTAAATATATCATTCGATCATTGTTTGTATTGTACGGAGAATTACAGAAAAGTTAAACATATTGAATTACATTTTTGTATAAAACATTTTTATTTTATTGGATGAGTAGTTCCGAAGAGTATCTCTATTACATAAATCTTACAGCTACACACTCAAAAACGTTACCTCTTTATAAAATTAGAAATATACCTACATACTTAATACTATTCTATTCTGTGTTAAATAGCTTAATTAATAAACAGTTAATATTTTTTGTAAGTATGATTGAGCAGCAATGTGTGTATTACGTCCAGACTTTATGCATAACAAACGCTTTGACATTTATGGATGTCTTCACGGTGTCGTAAACAAATGACGTGACGTGACGTGTAGTAATACATTGCGTGCTCAATTATTTTGTATGGAATAAAAATGAAGCAGTTCACGCAATTTATGTAAATGTTTTGTTTAGGACCGACAATAATCGTCATCAAAATATTCGCGTGTATGTTTATTTCATAATGAACCCCGAAATAAAAAAGACTGTCATGTGAAATTAAAAAATGGCCGCCTACACCTCTCATTATTTCCCTCCAGGTGGCTAATTACGAGCTCCGCTGTCATAAATCTCAATCAATCCTCGTCACTCCTGACCTAATTACTCATTTTGGAGAGAACTTGCTTAACGGGCGAATAATATTTTTTACCTCCTTCTTTTTAAACAACGCACTTATTTCTTTGACTATTATAATAATATTATTTTTTGGAGTCAGACAAGGATGCGTTCTTGCACCAACTCTCTTGGCCCTTTACTTTGCCGTAGTCATAGTCAGATCCTCCTTACTCTCTTTAGCTGATGGCATCCGTATTCGTTTCCGCACTGATGGCAGTATTTTCAATCTTGCACGACTGCAGGCTCACACGAAGGTCTCTCATGCCACTGTCACAGAGATAATGTACGCAGATGATCCGTGTTTTGTGGCTGATTCCCCGGACGGTCTACAAACTCTAAAAAATAGCGTTAAAAAAACTGAAGTCGTGGGGTTAGAGTTAGAGAAGTATAAATAATCGCTGCTACTATTTTAATATAATTCGGAAATAAACCTAATTATTTACCTGCAAATAAGTTGCTATCATGGAGAACATAACCTCAACATCGTGCACCAACATTGTCACCATTGTAAACTGTTTTTTTTTGTTTGAATAAATACCAAAACTGTTTTCACTTTACACGATCTCAGTGACGCACACATACGTAAACCAAAATAACGATCTCAGCTTTTGAAAATAAATACGATCTACCGCATCAACAGCTGATTTAAATCGCAACAGCGGCTGACTGTTTTGATATTTGACACTTATGACAGATGCTTGAAGGGTGCGTTCCAATACCTTTTCAAAATCGATCAGAATGACTCCGACAAAGTCGAATAAGCCCATTAAATACAATACTTGTTATAAATGTAAAAAGGCCATTAAGACTGCAGACTATTTGAAATGTTCGCTATGCAATCATTTTTACGACATATTGTGTATGAAAATGAATTTAAAAACATATAATACAATAAATAAAGACAGCAAGCAAACATGGAAGTGTCAAAACTGTCAAGAACCGGGGAAAAACCCAACAAAAACTACTATTAAGGACACTAGTGAAGTACAAAGTAACTTTTCCTCTAAGGATAACATAACGCATAGAAGGCGTATTTTACGTAAAACTCCATCGTGTGAAAGTTTATCTAGCATTTTGAATAATGTTGAAATTATGAGCTCTACATTAATTGACGACAGTAGCTCACGTAGAAGCTTGCCAAATGTATCACATATGGACAACTCACAAATAATAGAACAGAAGTTGCAAATTGAGGGACTTAATATCGAATTGTCTAGCGCTCATGCAGATATAGTTAAATTGAATACGGAAAATACCAATTTGAAGAGACAGACTGATGACCTAAAGAAGAAAATAAATATATATACTAAATTAGTAAATGAAGATATGACTAAATTTACTACACCATCTAAGGAATACGGTTTGAACTCACCAATGCAAAATTCAGATCTAGAAATTAAACTATCAGAGGCATACAAGAAAATACAAATCCTGGAAAAAGAAATCAAAAAAATGGAAAGGACAAATAAACAACTACAAATTAAACTCAGCAAAACACTCACAAGTAATATAGAAATGAAACGTAAATCAGCTACTCTGGATACTAAAAATGTGACTCTTACACGTATACAACAATCAACAAAACGACTGCAAAGAACTGCTCATCAGATACAAAAACAAATCAGTAAGAATGTGCCCCTAGAAAATCGCGATGCAGCCCCATCTATAGACATGTCTCTGTACCATGACAAAGAGAGTACCCGGGAAAATGCTCCTGAAGACCATATGGATGGAACTGAACATGAACATACTAGAACCCATAAACCAAAGCTACTCCTTCTGAGTGATTTTCATGGTGCTGAGTTGTTACTACCTTTATCAAAAATAAGAAGAAATGACTACGATTTCACAGCAGACATTATAAAATACGGAACAACTGAACCTCCTCGTTCGTCGTCGTCGTAAAAGAAAAAATTGCTGACTTCACAAAAAGTGATTGTTTAGTTGTAATGTGTGGTGGAAGTGACTACAATATTAATCCCATAAATAAGGTTCTCAATATCTTAGGAAATACTGCTAAAAACGCCACTCACACCAATATAATATTTTGCGACAAACCTTATAGCATAAATAAATATGCCGATCAATACAACAGTTATGTAGAGAAAATTTACTATGCCTTACATGAGAAGTTTACTAAAAATTGTTCTCATGTCTGGCTTCAAGCCAACAGTATTTATTTAGGACATTTTGACTATGAAATGAATGGGAATGAACTTAACTCTAGAGGCAAATATAAACTCGCCAAAGGTATAAATAGTGTGTTAAAGAGTGTTAACGAATCTTTCTATAATAAAGGTACTTTTTTATAATTAACAAACCTAGTCAACCTAGTAGGCGAATGAAATCAACCACCGAGGAAGTTAGCATTTCCTACAAATATATATCAGTTTTACACCAAAATATAAATGGCTTAATAAATAAGGCTGATGCATTAAGTGTCCATCTACAAGGTTTTATGAACATTGGAAAGCCTATTGACGTTATCTGTATAACAGAACACAACATGAAATTTGATGACGAAATGCAATTAATGATAGTCAATTAGCCTAGCTGCTCATTTTTGCAGAAAAAGTCTACTTTTTCTGCAAAAATGATGGTGATGGTGAATGGTGGAGATGGTGGATCATGCATATTAGTGAGAAACATTCATAAATATAAGAGTCTACCAGAGATTGCAGAACTTTCTATACCACATATAATTGAATGCTGTGCAATTGAACTGACAGATCACAAAATCGTAATCATTACTATATACAGAGTTCCTAAAAACGACAATGCACGCATGAGAATATTTTTCGATAAGTGAAGTAAAATTCTGAATAAATTATGTTACACTAATAAAAAAGTAATTATTAGTGGTGACTTCAATATTGACATACTCAAAAGAACCGCAGTCTCAGTAGAATTTAAGAACATATTTCATAGTTATAACTTAAGACTAAGCATAATAGAGCCGACCCGATTATGTAGCAAAACATGCATAGACAATATCATACATAACATTAGAGGAAGCAAAGCTGAAGTTATCGAATTAGCACTCTCCGATCACACAGCACAAGTTTTAACATGTCCAGTTAAGAGAACAAATGTTCTGACTTACTGGTACGTAAGAAAAAGAGATCTCAGCCAAGGAAATATTGACAAGTTCATTGAGTGCCTGCAAAATCTAAATTTTAATGAAGTTTACTTATCTGTTGATTCTAATGAAGCCTACGATGAATTCTCGGACCTTCTCGAATTATTTTATAATCTATGCTTCCCATACCAAAGATGCAAAATATCCTCCATTAAAAAACCTGTATGGATCTCAAAAGGTATTAAACAGTGCTGCAGGCGTAAGAGATATTTACTATGGAAGTGTCGTTTATCTCCTGAACAAGGAGATAAAGAATACTTCAGAAAATACTCGAAACGACTCAAAAAAATTATTAATCTAACTCAAAAATCTCAAAACAATTATCTCATTAAGAATGCGCAAAATAAGTCTAAAGCGACATGGCAAATAATTAACAGTTCTAAGTCAAATCAACCAAGACATTATATTTCAGAAATATTTTCACATAATAATATACAAACTACTAATCCAAAAAATATTGCGCAAGAATTCAACAACCATTTTATTGACCAAATTCAACCAATAAATATAGTAAATAATAATTCCAATTCTGATAATTCTAATATCTATTTAACTAACAATTTAACATTTAATTCTCTTAATTCTATTTTCATGCAACCTTCTAGTTCTGATGACATTCTAAAAATAATAAATGGCTTGAGGAATACAAACAGCACTGCGTTCGATGGTGTAAGTACATATATAGTAAAAAAAGTATCTCATATAATTTCACCTCTACCTAGTCATATAGTAAATTTGTGCATTAAATGTGGAAGCTTTCCAGAAAAATTGAAATTAACAATTATAAAACCTCTACACAAAAAACATAGCAAAGAAGACATGAATAATTACAGACCCATAGCGCTTATTCCTATTTTCTCCAAAATTATAGAAAAGTATATTTATAATAGTGTATCTGGCTACTTTGAACACAATAATTTGTTTGTAAATGAGCAAAAAGGTTTCCGTAAAAACATGACGATTAACATGGCTATCTTTGACTTAGTAGAAACGGTTCTAAAGAATATGGATAAAAGGATCCCAGTATCTGCGTTATATATGGACATGTCAAAGGCGTTTGACTATGTTGACCATAGAATACTTTTAGACAAGCTATATCGCTACGGAATACGTGGTAATATCCATGCTTTAATTCAATCTTATTTAAGCAACAGAAAACAAACAACTCAAATAAGTAAAATATGCTTCAAGACAAAAACGGAACAGATCTACTCATCGGATGTACGAGAAATCCGTTATGGCGTACCACAGGGGAGTGTTTTAGGACCTCTGCTATTTCTCATTTATATAAATGACATGCCTAACACAATTGACCACCCCATGGTTCTCTTTGCCGACGATAGTACAGTAATCATCTCTGGGAAAAATTTGCAATTTTATGAAGCTGATATTAACAAGACATTAAATACAATTATAGAATGGTTAACAAAAAATAATTTTAACATTAATTTACGTAAAACAAAACTCATGACATTTCAGCAAAGAACGAATTATGTGCCTAATCTTACAATAGCTTATAAAGGACAAAAAATTGAAGACACTGACATAACAAAGTTTTTAGGATTAAATGTAGATGATAAGTTGACATGGAAATATCAAATTGACTATATGTAAGAAATTAAATCAATTCTCCTATGCATTATTTAATCTAAGAAAAAAGTGAATCTGGCTGCAGTGCTTACCGCATACCATGCATTTGTGACTTCAACTTTGAGATACGGTATAATATTCTGGGGGAACTCGACAGATCGAGAAATTGCGTTTCGAGCGCAGAAAAAGTGTCTAAGATCTTTATGTGGTATCAGTTCTTTGGAATCTTGTAAGCCCCATTTTCAAAGACATAAGATTCTAACTCTTCCTAGTTTGTATATCTATGAAATGTGTGTTTTCGTGAAATGTAACTCCCATTTGTACCTAAACTTTAAGAGCACTCGTTTACAACATAAAATAAAATACCCAATGATACCCAAAACAATGTTATTCCAAAAAAATGTAGTTGGAATGGCACCGAAGATATTTAATAAACTACCAAAGTGTTTATGTCAATAGATCAACTACATATATTTAAAAAAGCCTTAAAAAATGTTCTAGCTCATAGAAGTTATTATACCATAAATGAATATATAAACGATAGTGACTTTGACATGCATGCTCAACAATTTGTAAGCCGTAAGGCGCCACATAGTGAAGCTAACCATAATTCTGCAACATCCTGTAACCTATGTTGGACAAATAAATGATTTTATCTTTTTATCTTTTAGAAGAGTTAGTAGAAACACTATTAGCGCCCGTTGACATCAAACTCGGTGATGACTCTCTTATGCAAGTGGACAGGGGAGTACTGTAACATCTTAGTGCCACATTAATGATGATATAAACAGCAGAATCGGGGCGGCTGCTGCTGCCTTTGGGAAACTTCGCGACAAGGTGCTCCGGTCACACGACATAAGCTCCAAACCAAGGTCTCTGTGGACATGGCAATAGTTCTGCCCAATCTCCTGTATGCCTGTGAAACGTGGTGTCTCTAACGCGAACACATTCGCGTATTAGATAGGTTTCATCTCAAATGCCTGCGTGGCATAATGAAGATCTCCTGGTCAGACCGTGTCAGGAACACGGAAGTTCTACGCCGTGCTAATGTCAGCGACATTGAAGCCAATCTAATGTGTACGCAGCTACGTTGGTCTGGTCATACCTCCCGCATGGCCCAAGAACGAGTGACTAAGCGCATCTTTTAATCAGAGCTGCAAGCGAAAACAGCGCGGCCCAGCTTCTGTGCCAGGATGTGCTTAAGCGCCTCATGCGGAAATGTCATATTATATCTAGGCATCGGAGTTTTTGTCGCATGGTAAAACTAATAGCAAGCTATGGAGTCGTCATTTTCCATAAATGTAATCTTATTCATACTCTTACTCATTATTCATACTCTTACTCGGTATTTTTTTATAATCAAGGACAACAACGTTGACGAGTTTAGAAACGATTATTTAATGTTATCTTTGGAAAATAAATATAATAATAAAAAATAATTACCATTTGTATACTGAGTTAATTACGAAAATTCATAAACAAATAAAAGATATTAATGTATCACGTAAAAAATATGTATATAAAAATAGGAGAATAATCTAATAGAAAATATTTTTTTAAACAATTCGACTAAGATCCACGGCAAGGCATTTTAAGATAAATTAAATAAATGAGTATGAGTATGAATAAGAGTTTACATTTATGGCAAATGTCGACTGCATAGCTTGCTATTAGTCTTACCATGCGACAAAAACTCCGATGCCTAGTGATATTGAACCATCATCGCGCTGGGAGATTTTGGCTCCAGGCAAAACATGGCAAAGGTGTATGTAGTGAAGTATAATGTGCGCAAGCCTTCGAAGAACGAAGATGTAAAAAAAACTCGACGCTAAGCCTCGACCACCTGCGGGCATCTACTACAATTCTGTCGGAGGGGTGCTGACCTGTCGGGAATGTGGTGGTGCATTCTCTGCTAAATATAGGCTAAATCAGTCACCCGAGAGCTCACGAATGACGTGCTCGAAATGGGCCAGAATAATGGTGATGATAATAATATACCTATTTTTATATTTAAATTTAATATTTATATTTTATTTATTTGTCATTGATTAGGTATGTAAATACTTTACATTGTTTTTTCCACAAACAAATATCAATACAAACCACAATATTATAATTTTATATTATATGCCACCAATAATTTGTCCGCTTTGGTAGTTTATATCTGTGTTGTTCTCATCCCGCACCAGCTGTTTATTTTATGTTCGGCCTAAAGGTAGACTGGTAGAGAATGCCTCGTGACATTAAGTTCGCCTTTTGTATTTGTAACTTGTAATAACTGTACATCATCATATCAGCCGAAAGACGTCCACTGCTGGACATAGGCCTCCCCCAAAGAGTGCCAAAGTGACCGGTCCTGCGCCACCCGCATCCAGCGCAGCATAACTGTACAATTAAGTTAAAATAAAAAATAAAACAATTGACTTTAAGTAAATCATTGTAATATCACGTTGCTAAAAAGTCAAGTATAGGTACTTATGCTTGTAAATAACCTATTTATAAAAAACAAGTCATAAAAAATGAATCATTGAAAAAAAAATATTTTTTCATTGTATAATATTTTATACTAGCTTCTGCCCGCGACTTCGTACGCGTATAAATTATTATTTAAGTACATAATATTTTTTCTTATGTTTAACCATACATCTGACAAATATGAAAATAAAGATCTGCAACGCAAAGGCACTACCTACCTTTTCTCGAAGCGGTTCGTCGTTTTTTTGAACCCTCGTAACTTGGGTTTGGATTATACCAGATAAACAAAATTCTCGGGAGATGATGTCAATAGTGGACTTATTAAACATATAAAGTTTCAGTAACATAGCTCTTATACTTAAGATTATATTGATATCTAAAAAACGCCGATTTCGTCACTGACTCACTGACTCACTGACTGATGTTGATCATCAAAACCTCTAGGGTACTTCCTGAAGTCCTAGAAAGCTGAAATTTGGTATGTAAGCTAGTATTAGTACACAATCAACAAAATAATTCAAAAAATTGGAACACCTACCCCCCAACCCCAACCCAAGTAGGGGATGGAACTTTGTATGAGACTTCCGCAAATTTTGATGCTAGGGGTCTGAAAAATTTTATAGGGACTCCTTGTTATAAATAATAAAATACGTATTTCAGGATTTTTAGTAAATCACCGCCCACCCTTTAAATTAGCGCCAAGCTTCCTACTCTACACGGCTTAACTCTACCAGCCACGCTCTACAAATTCTATATTTTTTTAGCCAAGATATTTCCTTAAGCCAATTTACAGCAAACACTAATAATAGTTAATGCCTTTAAGTTTGTTCTTTAGCATAGGCATTTTAATTATGTGAGCATGTTAGGCATTAAGGAATTTTTGATTTGTATTTGTATGATTTGAAATTAGCAACATACCTACATACCAAAAATCTGGTACGATTTTTAAACACCTCGGGATGTCGTTCCTCAGAAAGTGACAGTGCCATTAGTGCAAATTCACTGTACAGTCACGAACTTTAATTCAGGGCCTACTTAAGGTTGACAGTCCTTTCAAATATAGGAAAACAAAATTAAAGGGTCCTAAATTAATGATCGCGACCGAACGTTGCTTAGTGCACTAGTAAATATATTCGCCGGGCACCATACCGGCTATGCAATTGAATCCGTCTCAACTTACCTCACCAGTCATCCCTATTATAACCTGACCCCGATATTCATAACAGTTATGCGCTCTCTTACACTGGTCTTACTAAGGTGAATAAAAAACACCAGCCGTTATGAGGATCTGAACTTGAGGCCATACGTCACAATCGCTCTTTGTCTCTGTGCACGGCTCTTCAAATATTATTTTTAGATATTAACGCGATGTAAACACAGGCAAATGAAATTATAATGTGTGCTCAACTTAATACGTCACAATTTCGTATGTAGGTGCTTGGGTTAAGGTTTTCTTGAAATTACCTTAATGGGATCTTCTGAATATTCGTGGCTTTACATTCTAGAATGTTTCTAGTTTCGTCATGATACGAGTAAGTAATAGTTACTTCACTTTACGGAGTTTTCAATATTTATTGAAATAGATATAAAATGTTGCGTAAATTCCGGTGACACTTAATTACATTCAAAAATTGGATCGATACACTGATGAAATATCAAAAAAAAAAACAATAAACACAAAGAAGAAAGGACATGTTACATGTGAGTTTTAGTGACAAAAATAATAGAAAAGCATTTATTTTAAAAGGTTTTTTTTCGCCTACTTATGTATGGCTGAGATTTTTTAATCTGACCGACTGTTTACTTACTTTTTTAATGGACTAATTTGGTGAAAGCTCAAGTAATCTCAAGTTGTATGGCAAGCTTTGCGGCTTATACCCGGAAACTAACAAACGCGTTGGTGACCCTTGCTTCTTGCTTCATCAATTTAAAAGAAATACCACAATAGGGGTGTGCACACTAAATAAAAAAATCATCTCGAAAAGGGATTAAAAATGTAGTCAAATTGAGAAAGAAAAAATGAGGTTAAATATTGACGAAGTTGTAAGTGTCAAAAGTTTTAAGAAGAATATGAAACGATTGTCATTTACTATGACGCTCGCAGTTAGTGACGTCACTAACTGGGAGCGTTTTCTCTCTTTAAGAAGCAATATTAAAACGGTTGTAGCTTCGTAATTCTTTGAAATATCTGAATGGGATTATCTTTACGACATATTTTTTTGCCTTCTTTCTAGTAAGTAATAATAATTTTCAAGTCTACACCCGTATTACAAATACTACTAAGGTCGGGTTGCCCCAAACCGTCTGTTATCGTAAGCGGTGTTCGTTACAATCTGAATGTTTGACAAGTTTGTATGGAATGACAGCTGCAGCCGGCGCCATATTTAACGTCGATCCGTCTATAATCGTAATCGTAATCTGGTGCGACCCGCCCTAAAACTTTCAAAAACAATCAAATAAAAGTTTATCCCAAAAGGAAAATCTTATTTTATTATATGGCTGACGCGATTTCAATACAAGAATCCACTATAAAAGCAGCGAGTACGAAATTGGCTCATTCGGGTGACATTTCCTCTCTATTTATGTTTCGCAGCTTTGCGTCTGAGCCGATCACATAAAAATGCGAGTTCATTGTACCAGTTTCCTTCATAAAATAACTCATCAATGAGGTAAGATTAACGTTAAAACTTTTTGAAACTTATCAAAAATTTGAATGGTAACTCGTTTAACAAAGTCGTTGTCTATTCCATAGTTCTTTATTTCCTATCAGTGGCTGTTGTGGCAGTGGACGGGGTACATTGCACGTAGATCCGATGGCCGTTGGGGCAAAAAGGTTCTCGGGTGGCGCCCACGTACCGGCAGGCACACAGTGAGTAGACCCCTGATGATCTGGTGAAGGTCGCGGGAGTCCGCTGGATGCGGGTGGCGCAGGACCGGTCATTGTGGCACTCTTTGGCGGAGGCATATGTCCAGCAGTGTACGTCTTTCGGCTCGTACCACCAGATGACGATATTATTATGACGACGATAGCCGATAAAAGTTTTGATGTACACACCGCATGAGGTGCCTGCCATAAACCAAACAAACTCACGAAAATTATCGGAAAATGTTAGGTATCTGATAATTGATTGACTGAGCATGCTCAGTGCTCAGTGCAGAGCTATAACCACGAACTTCGAAACTCGAAGTTCGGGTATCTCCATCTCTATCGCGCTTATATTACTCGGGTGACAGGGATGTATGTTTACGAACATCGAGTTTCGATTTTCGTGGTAGCGCCGCAGGTCTTAGTGAACCGGGCGCAAGCAACATCTCCTGCCAGCAGCTCCTGATGATACCTCGTAGAGAGCCGAAACACGTGTCGAGGTTTTGTTATTATTGGTGCGTGCGGACGGAGGGTGGGCGCATTTATTAACCGCATGCAAAAATGAGGCTATCCGCATCAGAACCAAGGTAACCGATATAGTCCTCCGAATCGCTAAACTTAAGTGGCAGTGGGCGGGGCACATAGCAAGGTGGACTGATGACCTGGTCGCGGGAGTCCGCTGGATACGGATGGCGCAGGACCGGTCATTGTGGCACTCTTTGGGGGAGGCCTATGTCCAGCAGTGGACGTCTCTCGGCTGATATGATGATAATGATGATGATGCAAAAATACGCAAATACATAGGTGCATCTCGACGTCGCTAATAGAGCTGCACGTCTATCATGAGACGGCCGCGACATACTCTCGATTTTTCTCGCACTATACCTCTTGTTCTAAGTGTTCTAATAAGAGAGAAACGGATAGTGCGAAAAAATAGAGAGACCTCGTGATAGCCGTGCTGAGATACCTGATAGTTAAACTAACTTACATTCCATGAATAATTACGTATACTATATTAATAATTTAAGAGTCCGCAGTAAGCTCGATTCTCCATACAAACGTACTACGTTTGTATGGGAAGGTGAAATTCGGCCGAGCTTACTGCGGACTCTTAAGTGGACATTGAAATTCATATATAATAATATTCATGCAAATAAGTCTTAACACTTGAATTATGACGCTCCAGTCTGCATTTTATTTCATATTTTTCTCGCAAATGAGAACACATTCCATCCCTAGACATTACGCAAGTTGCAGCTAGATTGTGATGCGGAATGCACATAAATACATGAATTATTTATTATGATAATAACTTCAGGCAAACTGATTAAGTCTGTCTTTCTAGAGCTTGAACACATTTTACTTTAGCCAGTCTCTGAAACCGACTACAAAAAAGGGGGCGGTTCGCAATTCATCGGAATCTTTTTTTATGAAAAGATAGAGCGTCCGTCACTGGCGGACACCGTTCGATAGAACGAGACAGACACTCTATCTCGTCACTTATCGCGTGATAAGGCCGACCATGATACGGGACCAGCGGGCGTAGCACTGTTGTCATTTTATCACTTATCTTTGTGGTAAAGATGCCCATCACGCTCTGACAAGTATGCGAGTGCGAGAGTGGCGGATGCCTTATCCACAACGAAAAATGATAAATGGCAACCGTGCTACGCCCGCAGGGGTCTTACAATAAATTTAGCTTTTATTTTATTATTTTCCCGATTACTCGAAAATGTATGGACTGATTTGGAAAATTCTTCTTTTGGTTGAAAGGGTATCGTTCCCAGGTGGTCCCATGGTCAGGATCTGATTTTGGGATCTTGAGGAAATCGAGGGAACTATTCACTTGAATTGTATTATTTTAGAGAAATAAATAAATTCTTAAACCGTAATTGCGGCGCAGTAGTAAATCAGAACATTTTCTTTAATAGGATAGTAAGATGTTATAATTTGGGTTATTTAAAAGACATAATCAAAAGAATACAATATACCTTAAACTAAAATTAAAAACCTACCACCAACTTGCCCTGTCTACACCTGCCGCGCTCTCCATCAGGCTGCCCAAAGTCCGCTTCGTGGCGGTACAAATTTTCAGACACAGGCGCACCCGAGTTAAGAGTCGTCCAGGCCGCCGAAGCATCGACCATTATGAGTTTTAGTAATAAGCAAGTAAACAACGCTTTTTTACTTACTACTGGGAAGCAATAAACAGTCATCATCGGTTACTTATATCTTATAAACGCAGTCGGTGACGATTATAAGTACTTGAGATTATTTGAGTTTTCTGAACCGCCTCAAAGTAGTCCATTTGAAAAGCAACTCTACGATCCATGGAATGATTCTGATTCTAATGACAGTTTTATAAGAAGTCTGCCACATTCAATAATCTCAACAATACACTTTTGCGCCGTATTCAGTTGCGTTAAGACGAAAGATGTATAGGTACATATATTTGACGTCGACTGATACATATGTCATATAAGTATGTTTCGCTTAATGTAATGTGTAACTAAATCGCGATTTTTGTAATTATACATACCTACCTTACCTAACCGTACTTTATTGATTTGTTGGCAGATGAAAAGGAAAATGTTTTTTATCAGAGACTAGCGACCCGCCCCGGCTTCGCACGGGTACTATATTATACACATAAAACTTCCTCTTAAATCACTCTATCTATGAAATAAACCAAAACAAAGTTGTACTTTCTGCCGCGGCCTGTCTGCACTCGCTTTAAAAGTGATCCGTTGGATGGCACGGTGCTATTGTGTCTACACAGGGAGCATCCCACAACAGTATCCGTCCCAAACTCCACAAAACCAAACCGCATCAAAATCCGTTGCGTAGTTTTAAAGATCTATGCATACATAGGCACAAACAGCGGGAAGCGACTTTGTTTTATACTATCAGAGATATTACGTTATAGAAATCGGCAAATGTAATTTTTCTAAGTGGCAGTGAGAGAAAAACAATACCGAAGATACTTTATGGTAGGAATGGCGCCGGGACAGTGAAGATCAGTCTAGACTTGCGAATCTGCGCTGAGGTTAAGTGTATAAAATTTAATTTAAGAGTAGCTACGCCAGATAACATTTTTGAAACGGCTCTTAAATGAAAATGGTGATAAATCTGAAAAAAAAGATATGTTATCCTTTGACATTTCAATAAAAATCTAAACGTTTGAAATCTTTACGACCGCGTTAGCATATATTTCGATTTTTTAACAGCCGATATTTGACTGCCATCCCGGCACCTAAAACGTCAATGATGACATACATTGTACTGGGATATCAACTGTCAAATATTGGATGTAAGGGCATTTTCTTACAGTTGGTAGTGACCCTGCCTACGAAGCAAGAGGTCCTGGGTTTGAATCTCGGTAGAGGCAATTATTTGTGTGATGAGCATGAATATATTTTGTTTCTGAGTCCGTGATGTTTTCTATGTTTTAAGTTTTTATATAAATTAAATATATCGTCGTCTAGTACCCATAACACAATCCTTATTGATCTTACTCTGGGGCAAGTTCTATTTATGTAAGACTAGCTTCCGCCCGCGACTTCGTCTGCGTGGACCCGGGATAAAAACTATCCTATATTTGAATCCAGGTTATAAAATATCTTCGTGCAAAATTATATCTAAATCGGTTGAGCCGTTTAAGCTTGATTGAGTAACAAACATCCAAACATCAAAACATCCAAACTTTCGCATTTATAATATTAGTAGGATTGTCCCCTAATTTATTTTTTATTTTTATCTAAAATTTACGAGAACAAACAAAATGTAGTAAAGTTTCTCAAACGGAAGCACATACCAAGAAAATTATCCTTCTGCTCGCTGTACGAGAGTGTAGCGAGCTGTGAAACGAGTGGCAACTCAATTTATCACGAGGTTGTTACTGCTGTCCGCAACCGCGATAGCGACTGTCCTTTTTACTCTTATAAGGACCCCTTTCACTATATTATCCAGAACCTCTATTTGTCTAGCTCCTTCTCGTCCCCATCTACATTGTTTTTATCCACGCGCTCGTTCTGGCACTAGCTCAGCGATGAAAGCGAGCGCGCGATACAGTAAGATTTTATTTTATTATAAATACGAAGCTTATATTTCTGTGTTTTTCCTTGAGACGTAGCATTTTTAGTGTTTTATGTAAATGCATAACTCGAGTCTGCTTAGGTTTTGCGCGCTGGGATACTTAAGTTTGAATGGATAGAGAACGATAAAATAGACTTACGTGGAGAGATGTATGTAGTAGGTACTTCACAGTAACAATTTAAATCTTAGATAAGGTATGTCCTAGTACTCGACATTGCACTAGTATGTATTGGGCACTTTGTCTAAGCAATATCGGTTAAATTCAAACTTAAAGGATTTTTCTTAATTCAAATTTATGCCGTCACTTTGAAATAAAGTGCCCATGCCATATAGGTAGGTATATGGCTAGTAGGTAGAAGTGCAACGTCGGGTGGCCCAGGCTTAAGAATATTACCTACCTACCTACGTTTTGAAATCACTAAAATTTCTCCTAATTCATTCTGATGACCGAGGGCCTTGGAGGAAGACCCTGGTTGAAGGCATGGTTGCGCAATATAAAGCTTGGTTCGATCACATTACGGCCGGCGAGCTGTGTCGCGGCGAGATAAACTATCCTTATCCTTCTAATTAGAACGCTTAGAAAGAGACGGACCGTCTATGTCGCCGCGACAAAGCTCGCGGGCCGTCCTGTTGTAGCCGTGTTGTCCACCCTCCATCCCAACGCATTTACACAATGTCCAACATAAGTAAGTTCCGCATACCTATACATTACACCTACCACTTACATTGCATACCTATTATCATAAAACACGAGATATGTGATGAGAAAAACCACTTGTATGTGAATGAATATTTAGTATAAGGCATGCTTATGTAACAGATGTCTAGATACAATAAATAAACTGAAAATGAGTGTACTACTCGCCAATAAACAATTATGTTTGGCGAAACAAATGTAAAATCATCGTATCTACTTTTCTTTGGAAAAAAAAACAACTTACATCACCGTTTTAATAATGTACAAGGCCAATCATGACTTTAACACTCACAAGTTAGCCAATTTGAGGCTCTAGACGAGTGGTTTTCCCCGAGTTAAACATTAGTTTTTATTTCATAGACAAGGAAACCAAACGTCAAATCCCTAAATGGGTCCCTATGGAACCCATTTTAACGCCAGTGTGTTAAACTCGGCCTAAAGATTAACCACTTTAAGACAAAAATCATATATCAGCTATACTTCAAGATGGCGAGGCAACCCTACTACTTAAACGGAAAAGTGGACTTTGTGTACCTGCAGGTCGATCACGTAATGCACTATACGCGCGTCAAGTGGACCAAAATGTCACTTTTTATATTGAAAAATTAAAGTTTTGTCCTAACGCGCATTCTAATCGTTACGTGATTACCCCTCTGGGCTCATTGGTAGCAAATGACGGTAATTGACTGCTTGAGAGAGATCAACCGAGAATGGCTAAAAACGCTATGGCGAATCTCGACAACGTGTGAAAAAACAAAAGAAAGAAGGCATAACACATAACGTCCCATTCGGGTATCTTAAAGTATTACAAAGCTACAACCGTTTTAATATTGATTGTTAAAGAGAGAAAACTCTCGCAGATCGTGACGACACGATCTGCAGTGTTTGCCATGCAGTACACTTGAAGAGAAACCAAACTGCATGGAAGGCAGCCTATATATATTGCCTTCCATGCAGTTTGGTCGTGCTTTTGCATGCAATCATAATCCTCAGTCATGAGGGGTCGCCTAAGTAGAAGAATGTGTAGACCATTTGGACCAACTGTTGAATAAATTCGATTCTTATCATTTAAATTCGACACGTTTCGTTCCGAAAGTGAGCCTCAGCTCGCTAATTAACATACTGATTAAGAATGACTCACACACCGTGCCGTGCCCGGGCCTACATCGGCAAAAACAATTTGACTAAATAAACTGTTCGTTACTGTAACATAATAGTCGACGCTCTGTTTGCTATGCGATTGTGACGAATGTAGACGGACAAAATGAACAACTACATTTTGCTCGCGATTTCGTCTGCATATACTTATAAATCGCTTTAAGGGATGAATACTACTTCTATACTATAATGTGATAGAGCATATTTGCTCTTAGATAGACAGATGTAGAGCAGTCCCACTGCACTGGTGCAGCATCAATTATCGCACTCCCATAGAAAATCCCACTCCCCTCTTCACCCCTTTAAGGGATGATTTCCCTATTTCCATACAACATCTAAATCGGTTTAGCGGTTTAGACGAGAAAGGGTAAGGTGGATAGACAGAGTAACTTTCGCATTTTTAATATTATGTACTTCCCGCCAGCGCCGCATAAAATGCTGCACTCCCATTGAAACTGCAACTCCCCTTTTCAACCCTTTAAGGGATGATGTCCCTACGAGAGTCTCAAGCTATTTCCACATGTTGGAGATTTCAAGAATAGTTAAGTGGCTACTTCCTATCTTATACAATTGTTAACTGTAGTCTTAAACTTAGTTTTACTAAGTTCTCTATTTACTATATCTGTGGCACGATGGCCCTTGCTTCTTCTTGTGCAAGACTCCATGGCCGCAATATAAAGTTTACAAGAAAATAGTGTTTTTACTGATGCTGCCCATCCCACAACACATTATAAAACAAGTCAACGCAGCACCTTGATAGTCTACGTTTCACCATACCTGCCAACTTTCATAAATCAGTTCAGTGGTTTAAACTTGAGAGGTAACTGACAGACATACATAGTTACTTTCGTATTTATATTAAGTATAATGGATAACAGACTGTGTCGAGCACGGGTCGGTATAGGTACGTTAAGCCATCGATAAATTGTTTATCTGGTAGTGAACAGACGCTTCAACAAATAAAAATGATGTTATATTAATAAAACTCTTATTCATGTTTCAAGTGTTGTGGCCAACTGTGTAAATATAAGTAGTTCAACGTAAAATAAAAGTGAACACTGTCAACGTAAGGTAAGTATACAATACTTTTGAAATTTGATGTAGATAATATTACTGGCTGATAAATAGTATTTCTTTTCAAGAACATTCAATGAAATGTTGATGTGATGTTCCGTACAATGGGCTGCTAAGTATCACGTTTTGATTGCGTCGAGAGGAGAAAGCCGAGGGTTTCGTTCTGCGCAGCTGTTACCGTCTCTTGTTTTAATATCAATTTGTGACATAAAATCATGTTGCTCCGAGGGGTAATCACGTAACGTTTCGAACGCGCGTTAGGACGGTTTAACTGTCAAAGTTACCATATAAAATTTGTCATTTATCTACCTAACGTAATTATATATACTGCGTTATGTTATATGTACGATTCTCATCGACCGGGCCTTGCCAAAGGAATTTGAAGCTTTAATATAGACGTTACATTTCATATTCGAATGTACTTGCTGCCGGTCGACTACTCGCGGACGTGGACGGTTGCAGTCGGCTGTCGTCGCATGTGATGACATGATCATGTGATGACCGGACGGAGCCGATCGGCTCCGTCCGGTTTTTGTCTACTGCACTCTTTTAAAACGCGGACGGCTTCCGCCGGGTGCTCGCGCATCCGTTGCGACGCGGCGCCACGCGACCCGGCCCGGCCCGTTCGGTGGAAATCGTACATTACGTGATGAAAAATATTATTATTTAATGTTTTGTATCATCATCATCATCATCATTTCAGCCTATTGCAGTCCACTGCTGGACGTAAGCCTCCCCCAGGGTTCGCCACATGGCCCGATCTCCCGTTTTCGCCATCCAGTCACCACCAGCCACTTTTTTCAGGTCGTCGGTCCATCTGGCCGGAGGGCGTCCTACACTACGCTTGCCGAGTCGTGGTCTCCACTCGAGAACCCGTCTACTCCACCGATCATCGGTTCTGCGACAGATGTGGCCAGCCCACTGCCACTTCAGTTTGCTACACTTCTGAACTACGTCAGTGACTTTGGTTTTTTGTCGGATAATCTCGTTCCGGACTTTGTCGCTTAACGAGATTCCGAGCATACCCCTTTCCATAGCTCGCTGTGTGACGTGTAGTCGGTGGGCTAGTTTTACTGTCAGGTTCCACGTCTCGACTCCGTATGTCATGACCGGCAGGACGCACTGATTGAATACCTTGGTCTTCAGGCATTGTGGCAAGGGTGACTCGAAGATGTGACGCAACTTTCCAAATGCTGCCCAGCCAAGCTGCACTCTTCTGGTGATTTCACTCTCAAAGTTGTCTCTACCCAGCTGAAACTTTTGTCCTAGGTAGATGTACTCCTGGACAACTTCAATGGCTACACCTTCGACGGAAACGGGCACAGGGACGATGTGCTCGTTGAACATGACCTTAGTCTTGTCCAAGTTCATCCCTAGCCCAACGCGTCTCGAGGCAGCATTAAGACCGGACAGCATTTCCTGCAGGTCTTGCAGCGATTCTGCCATTATAACTATGTCGTCAGCAAAGCGGAAGTGTGTGAGATATTCACCATTGACATTGATGCCCATTCCATTCCACCGCAGGGTCTTGAAGACATCCTCCAGAGCATTGGTGAAGTTTCGGGGAAATAACGTCACCCTGTCTTACACCTCTGAGCAACTGGATGGGTCTTGTTTGATGGTTCTGCACTTGGACGGACATAGTCGCCATTTGGTAGAGACTTCTCAGCACCTCCACGTACCGCCAGTCGACTTGGCATCGCTGCAAAAACTCCAGAACGGCCCAGGTTTCGATGGAGTCGAAGGCCTTCTCGTAGTCCACAAACGCCATACACAGCGGTTGGTTATACTCCTCGGACTTCTGTATAACTTGCCGAACAGTATGGATGTGGTCCACGGTGCTATAGCCTTTACGAAACCCAGCCTGTTCCGGTGGCTGAAAGGCGTCAAATCTTGATGCCAGACGATTCGTGACGACTCTCGAGAACAGCTTATAGACGTGGCTCAGAAGCGTGATCGGCCTATAGTTTTTAAGGAGCGTTTTGTCTCCTTTCTTGAAAAACAATGCCACTACACCTCTGCTCCACGCCTTCGGGGTAGTCCCATTGGTTATTACAGAGTTGAAGAGCCTCTTCAACTCCCCAATGTTTTGTATGTTATTGATATAGTCTTTACTTCATACGCATCGATCGTTCCTATTTCCTAAGACGGCGTCCTACCTATCACCTAGTTATCACTTCACATGGCACCTCACCTAAATGCACGCCTCTAACTATCATGTGACAGCCAAGATGTATGATCCTCGCAAGATACGTAACATGTTTCGAATTTGATAAAACAAAGCAGATCTACTGATACACGCTCTATTCATAGATCTTTATCTATAAGGTTATTATCACTTTGTCTTTTATCCTACAATTGTAGTAGTATTGTGTATAAGTTTTAGTTGACGATGCGTGTTGCGGAGTGTGTGTTGTACCTATCTATATTTTACTGACGAAACCTGTGGTGGATGCTTTATCCGTGGAATGACGAAACCTGCGCTGTGGATCTTGATGGTATGTACTTAGTGGTTCAGTTTTATTCATTTTGTTTAATAAATTGGCTCCTATTGTAGTAGTAAAATTCAACAATTTAGGTACTCTACTACAATTATTTTTTTTACTTTGGGGGTTGACCTTACGAAAGGTTAATTTTAATTTTGCTTAGATTATAATTTAATAAACTTTTACTTTTACTTTTTTTTCCTACTAAATGGATAATATTAACAGGAAATATCACATAATGCTGAACAATACATTTATTGACACATATAATTTGATTGGGTAGAAGTAGAATGAGCATTACTTTATACTCAAATTATATTCAATCAGCTTTGATACTCAAATTATATTCAATCAATAGATTGCGATAAGTTTGTTATATTATCGGACTCCATGAGTATTACTTTAGTAAAACGGCAAACATCGAATATGTGGAAAGAATACTTTGATAAGAGATCAAAAGAAAAAGGCATTTGGTACAAGATGATTCAGCCTCATCCTCAGATAACTTCTTGGATAGATTGTCCGTTAAGTAGACGCGACTTAGTATTGATGATGAGACTGCGATCCGGACATATACCATTAAACAAGTTTGGTCATTTGATGGGAAAAGTGGGATCTCCGAATTGTGATGAATGTGATGTTCCAGAAGATGTATACCATGTTATAATGGAATGTGTCCGAAACGAAGCTGTCAGAAGATGTCTGGCAGTTAACACCAGCTATGATGTCGGGACCTGCAATAGTGCTCTGGCTACCCCGTTGTCAGACGCGGCCACAACACTATTGCAGTTAGCTCGAAAGTGTGTTAACAATAGAATAATTCGAAATTAAGAGTAATATGTTATGTTGATTATAACGGAGCGACATGATCACCTGTGTGAAAAGCTCCTTATAAAGAGAGAAAAAAAAAACCTTGCAATCGTTTACTTAAAGGGTACATCTGAAAATTGGACTTGTTTTCCACGAGGCAACTTGACCCAGGTGTCATGGCTCTTGCCACGGAGTTCCGTGAACACGTTCCCGGGAGTCCGCCATACCCGTCCTGGTTTCCCAGCCAGGTGGGATGGCTCAGAAAGAAGCGATTTGTCTTAGAATTTGTTCTGTTCGTTTCAGAAATACACAAGTAAAAGCCGAAGCAGAGCAACAAAATGATAAGAGAACCTGGTTTGTTTTTTATCTTTTTTGTCGTCCAGTTTTGTGCAATATGGTGTACTGGGGCATCAACTCTTGGTAAGTAAGATTAGTTAGTTTTTAAATAGGTATTTTGAATTCACAGTTGTTGAAAAAAATCTACTTGATAATTATAACTCAGTTTGGGGATTTCCATGCTTCATGATCTACGACGATGTGGGTTACAATGGGTTTCAATTTAAAAACGAATGAACAAGCTTAATGTTAAAATGCTCGTTATTTTAGAAATAAGATGTTTGGCGGGGTTTTTCTAGACAGTGACTGAAATAGTAATGATGATCTTGTGCAATATATTTCTATTAGTCTTGCTACTCGTACTTATAGCTGAGATTATTTAATGTGACCAACTTTTTATAAAACTGTAATTGGAATTGGAATCTTCTACCTAGGACGGTAGAGTTGCTTTTTGAAGGGACTACTTTTATGCAATTCGGCCAACTTAAATAATCTCAAGAATATGCGCGGTGCATTTTTTACAATTACTGTTCAAAATCATTGCTACTGTAGCATATTTGCTTTCCTTTTTTAGTTCTTTTAATTACCTTATTGATTTCAATTAATGTATTGTGTATTATAGGTAGTTCAGCGAAAGGCCTTCTTGTAACCAGCAAAGTAGGCCGAATACAAGGACTTAAAGCATCTGATGGAGACTACGACATGTTCTTAGGTATACCTTACGGCAAAGTTGATAAAGGAAATCCATTCGGGGTAAGATAACCTAAGAATGTCTTGGCAGGCAACATGACAACTACAAGAGAAACCTTACAACCAAATTAATAAGAGCATATATAATTTCCTACCTAAAATAATAGTTTTTTTCCAATGTTTTGGAAACAATCAGTTTAGACTTTAGGAGTTTAGACGAATATATTTAACAAATATGTATAACGTTATTTCAGGCGGCGGTTCCATTTCCAAAATTTGAAGATACTTTTGAAGCTTTTGATGATACAGCAGTGTGTCCTCAAAGAGAAGAATTTAATAAGACTTTAGTTGGGACCCTTGACTGCCTTACCCTGAACATCTACGTACCCTTAGATGCCTCTTTGAGCAATCGCCTTCCTGTATTAATTTTTATTTTTGGCGGAGCACTTCAATTCGGATTTGCAGGCAGATACATATTTGGTCCTAAGTTTTTAGTCAAACATGATATTATCTTAGTAACGGTAAATCATCGTTTGGGCCCTTATGGCTTCATGTGTCTTGATAACCCTATAGTCCCCGGTAACCAGGGAATAAAAGACCAAAGATTAGCTTTAAGATGGATCAAAGATAACGTAGAGGCGTTTGGAGGCGATGCCAACAAAATAACCCTGTCTGGTCAAAGTGCTGGTTCAATGTCTGTCGATATGCACATCCACTTGACTGAGGAGTCTTTGTTTCAACAAGCTATTTTGGAGAGTGGGACAGTTTTGACACCATTTCTGTTTGTTAATCCCGGTGCAGAAGGACCATTGAAAATGGCCAGATACTTGGGTTATGGTACAGCTGACGTAAATAAAGCCTTGTCATTCCTTGCCAAAGCTGATACCAAAGATGTGATTGCTGCTTCAGAGAAAACCAATTTGACGTTTAAAGTGTGCGTTGAAAATACGTTTGATAACGTCGAACCAATTGTGACAGATTACCCAGTAAACTTGCTTGCATTGAAAGTGAAAAATATCACTATTTTAACTGGATGTAATGAAGAAGAAGAACTAAGAACCTATGGTAAAGTTAACGATACCTATTTACAAAAAAATGATGTATTTCAAAAATATATTAACGCATTTTTTAAATCTGATAACTGTATCTATGACGAAATGAGAACATTTTTGAGACATTTTTACTTTGGAGATGGAAAAGTCGATATAAAAGCAAGGCAGCAGATTGTAAACTTGGCATCAGATTTGCAAGGCATGTATCCTGTTCTTAGAAGCCTAAGAAAATACTTTGAAAGCGGAGTTAAAACAATATTTTCATACATGTTTTCTTATGATGGGGAAAGGAATTATGTCAAATACAAAAACAATATAACTATTGGAGGGGCAGCCCATGGCGATGAAATCGGCTACTTGTATGACGTGTCGTTCTTGAAACCCTATATGTCAGAAGAAGATCGACACATGATCGACGTAATGACTACTCTGTGGACCAATTTTGTGAAGTATGGGTACGTTTAGTTATGTTTACTAATTAGGTTTAAGTGTAGTTGTTAAGTGAAATAATTAGGGAAATTATTTACTGTCTTCCGAATACTAATCAGTTTTGATATTTATTTATTTCATTTTATAGCTAGGCTTTCAAATTAAAGGGAAAAAGATGTTACAGCTTAATACAAAATTATTGATTGCGTAACTTTTCTAACGAGTGTTAGGGCTTTTGAACTGTCATTTTCACCTTCAAAATTAACGGGTGAAAAGTTACGAAGGGGCGGCGTTATTACGCCGCCCGGTTCACGAATAACTTAACTTAACTTTACGAATATCAGTGTCGAGGATTTTTGGGGAAGTATTTCTCCTGAAATGGACACAGACGGCTCACCCCTGAGACTAAAATACTGGCTAAAATATAATATGTAGACGGCATTTCTAGTCTATGCTGGTATCATGGTTTAGTAACGCCATCTACGCCAACGCAGTAGGTATTTTAGTTTCCGGGATATGCCGTCTATGTGATGATGATGACGATATTCTATATTTCAGAAACCCAACACCCGAAACTACAAAACTTCTGCCAGTGACATGGGATCCTGTCACAAGAGAACAGTGGAACTATATGCATATAGACACCAACCTGGCTATGGGCACCCGACCTTTTAACGAAAGAATGACTTTTTTGGATTTGTTTTTCAAAATGAACAAGAAACATCAAATTGGTTACTGCGATAAAAAGGAACGTGAAGTTTGTTTTGACAATCAACTGTAATTTGATTAAATACTAAACGAAAGGATAAAGCCTTTTTTTAGCGTTTTTCTTTTCAATAAAAGATATTACAACTGTCGTTCTAATTAAAATATTATTTAACTTGTAGAGGATCGTGACTGCCGACGTAGCAATAGCCTGGTTCCCCCTGTTTTGGCATATTTTTTAGTAAGAATTCTATTTGGCATAATATATGTAGGCATAATTGACTGTGCATAAACTGTTTTGGCAGAATCGCGATTCGCATAGTTCGATTACGCCGAATTTCAATAGTCCGAATATGATTTGTGCATAATTTTGATGCTCGGAATCATGTTCACGTATAAAATATATGAGCGTAATTTTTTTTTGTCGAACATTATTCTCGCAGAAATATACAGGCATAATATTATTTAACAGAATGTATTATTCACACAAACGTATTTTAACATTCACAAGTACCTTCTAAATTATAGAAGGAATAACATTTGTTGTTATAACTTATTTATATTTTTTTAAATAATCCACTTATTTTAACCTAACCTAAACCTAACCTAACCGCCAGCGTGTCGACGTCACCCCGCTTCGCGGGGTGCCTATTTCCGCTCTAAGGGACACAAGCGAACCCTAACCTAACCTACTAATAATATCATTGTTACGATTGTCTGTTATTTTTGTTAGTTGAGCCCCCTTCTGGGGGGTTTCGCCCCCCGCCCCCCTTTTCTTCTAGGTGCCCTAACCTTATCTACTATATTATAATACTTATCGAAATCATATTATTATACTGTTGTTATATCTCGTGAGACGTACCCCGTTTTAAGTATGCTCAGTAAGTTTCGGAGAATTTATAATATGCCGAATAAAATTATGCTAAACAAAATTTTGCGTAAATATAATCAGCCATAACAATAGTATGAAAATTTAGATTTGGCCAAACACATTTTCGGAATTTCAGAAATTCGATTAAGTAAGGTTTCTGCCACATTAATATTCGGCGAAAACAGAATATGCCAAGTCTGTTATGCGAAAAACGTTTCGGACAGTCAAAGTTATGCCAAATAGAGGGAACCCCAATAGCCTGCCTAGGGGCTGCCGGAGCTTGATTTAAATTTTTAAGATGCTCCGACTCTTGATTAGCCTACTTTTGGGGCTTCGGCCTCTTGATTTTCTGCCTTCTATTGTGCCACCATCACCCTGTTGCCACCAATTTGTCCAAATTCTCGGGATCCCAGTATTTGTGTTAAACATCGACAAATAACATTTATTTTTATTTTTAATATATGCTTAAACGAATGATTACATGGTTATTTACCACATGCATATGTATTACAGCAGCAGGTCGATCACGTAACGCATTGTACGTACGTTAGGTAGGTCTAAATGTCATTTTTTTATGGAAACGTCACGTGCGTTCGAAACGTCACGTGATTGCCCCTCTGGTCGATCACATATCGCATGGTACGCGCGTCTGGTCGATCACATATCGCATGGTACGCGCGTCTGGTCGATCTAAATGTCACATTTTGTTTGGGAAAACGACAGTCGAGTTGTCCTAATTTTTTATTGATTTCTTGCTCCATCTTATAATGATCATTTTTTTCATAATAGGTAAATAACAATTAAAAAAAATGCAACATTATCTGGTTTGCAGTTATTTTTAGAACACGAATTTTAGGAATTCATTAAAGCTTTACAATGGAAATTGTGATCAAATTATACAAAATGACGATACGTTTTGTACATTTTATTGGATGCGTGTTTGAGGCTAAGTGTGTAAGAACTAGCAATCGTCCAAACGTTCGGAAGTTTCTCTTCCATTTAGCCAGTCATCGTACATTTTGTAGCGTTTTCGGTGCAGCGTAGAGTTGTCCACGCAATCGTTACAACAATTTCAATCGTAATGCTTAATTAGCGTCAATAACGTTAATATTAATCTTAATTAACAATGGAATATCTATACCCAATCCGTTAACACAACCACGCTGCACCGAAAATGTTACAACGTCCGATATCTGATCATTACATGTGTCGTTCTCAAGCAAAATGTCCCTCTTTAACGATGTCCATAAGGACGAATTATAACTGCTTCGTACGGGAATAGCGCGTTATTGACACCTACCAGCACAAATACTGTGACGATCGAAGATTTGGTGGAAGCGGATCTCCGCGAACTCAGAGCCGGCGCTAGCTGGCAAGACATTGGACAGGATCGAGCAGTGGCGTACTCTTTTGTCAGGCCAAGAGTCACTTTGGGTTATCGTGCCAGCCTAGTTTGTTCCTTAGTTAGTTATTGGCACCACCAAAGTGGAAACTTTGGCTTGAGAGACACATAATGTCGTATTAAGGATTTGGGTTTGTCGTCGTGCAGTACATGCTGTTACCAGGGAACCAACTGGAGCATGCTCTCACGGATGGCAGCAGCTTGCTAAGATCTCCGAGCAACCGGCGGGAAGCTGAAACATTAGTAGGAGTGTCAAATATTGTACAGACTTTTATTGGATAGCGTTCGATAGATCGATAGATAGTGTTCCGAATAGACACTGTAGCCGAACGCCAAAGCACGCGAATTTTAATCTGCAGGTCGCGGGTTAAAACCCCGGTTCATATCACATGGTTTAAATAAAATAAAAACTTATGTACGTATTTTTTTTTATATTTAACAATTTCACTGCCAGAAACCCGCCTAGCTGGTGCCTACGCCGTAGTCACTTTCCGGCTATATACGGGGAAAACCACGAGATCGGCTATGAGCGTTGCGATTCTTGGCAGTAAATTAACAGTACCTAGTTTTTTGGTGAAGGAATACATCGTGAGGACACCGGTCTAATCCCATTAATAAGGTCTAGTTTTCCTTCTGGGTTGGAAGGTCAGACGCCTAATCTTGGGGATTAGGTGCCAACGTGGACCCCGGGTTATTTTGGGGCACAACCGAAAATAACGCTAGAAGGATGATGATGTGCACTGTGACATCCAAATACGGTAACGAAGACTGACTGTACATAAAGGCATTATCATTGCAGGCAAACTGATGCAACAAATTGTATAAAAGACTAAGTTTTTGTACTTCAGTGTGCATTAAGTGAAATCACCTGTTCTATCCTTGCTTGTTTGTTTTTTAGGGTTCCGTAGCCAAATGGCAAAAAACGGAACCCTTATGGATTCGTCATATCTGTCTGACCGTCCGTATGTCACAGCCACTTTTTTCCAAAACTATAAGAACTATACTGTTCAAACTGGGTAAGTAGATGTATTCTGTGAACCGCATTAAGATTTTCTCACAAAAATAGAAAAAAAAACAATAAATTTTGGGGTTTACTTAGAACTGAAACTCAATTTTTTTTTCGTCAATCCCATAAGTTGGGGTATCTATGGATAGGTCTTCAAAAATTATATTGAGGTTTCTAATATAATTTTTTTCTAAACTGAATAGTTTGCGCGAGAAACACTTCCAAAGTGGTAAGCTGTGTCCCCCCCCCCTCCCCTTTGACTTCTAATTTGAGGGACTGTCACTTTCTGACACAAGATATATCTTTTATGGCACGGTAACTCGTATAAGAAACTGATTATGTCTTTAATTAACGATATTAATGCTTACCAACGTTGATTTCTGTTACAGGAATCCCAACAACGATAGAAATGATCAGGCCAGCAAGTATTACCCATGTCTTCATTATCTGTGCTTGAGTGTACAGCTTGAATGAAATTATTCTAACTTCTAACTCAGTATGTGGCTCACAATATTATTACAGATGTAGTGAATAATGTTTTACCATCTTAATTTGTCTCAATTAGCCTATAGAAGCTAACTATTACAGACACGTTGGTGCCGTTGAAACTTGGTCTATCCCACATACAAGCAACCTGATCTGAGGCCGGCGCTGCTGCTGATCATGTCCAAATACTTAAGCGCCGCAAGTAGTTACTCTTCTCTAGTTCAGAACTAAAAATTTGCGGCGCTTGCAGTATAACGATGGGACCCTGATCAGCCGACATGAAGTCCTTCATGAAGGCTCTGTCGTTACGACAACGCCTCAGGGGCTCGGTCAACGCCTCAGGGGACCCCAGAGCTGGCGCGTAACTTTCACAACGAATCGCTTTTGCGGTCCAAAGCGGACATTCCGCCAGCATCTTAGGTGCATGCCGCAAGCAGAACTTCTATATGGTTTATTTTTGTGGAATTAGTTTTAATTATTTCGTTTGTTAGTATTTAGTTGTATCTAATACAATTAACATTAAAATAAATACAAACTTATCCGAGAAATTAAAATGACAAAATATTTTTCAGTAAGTATACATACCTCATTAACCTCTATGAATATAAATCTATATGAATTATAGTATTGATTTTACGTATTGCCAATTCGCAATGAAAGATTCTCCATGCGGATTTGAAAAAGTCTCGGTTATAAAAATTTATTATGCTCCTAAAATGACTTAATTTACGATTGGAAGGAATTAAGCCCAGCAAAGGAAATTAGAACTTTATTTTCATATTAAAAAAGTAATTTATAGGTACACAGTGAGAAATTAAACGAAATATTAACCGTTTTTTTTATATTTCTAATCGCTTGGAAAACGGGCTATTCGATTACCTATACATTTCATAAGCAAACAATTGTTTAATAGCTTGAGCACCGATTACAATCTATACAATCACAAAATATACATATAAGTAATACTAATACACATTATGTGTATTAGTATTACTTATATGTATATTTTTTATACTATTTCCTTAAGTGTATGTATCATTAGATTACGACTCAAGGGAGCAAAATGATATAGATATTAACGGTGAAGCGAATTGAACCCTGAGTGAAACGAAAATTCTACAAAAGAACCTACCCTCAGGAGAGCGTAGTGAGGGATTCTGAAGTCGAATCTAGAGTGTAACTAAGGATTCAAGTACTTACGCCCAAAACGAAAATAATTTTGCTACTGAGTGGTACAAACTATTATTTACACCTTCTATAAGAAAAAAATAAATCCCGCAATTATTTTAGGCCAACAATCGCTCTTTTCGGAACAGCAGGATCAGATAAGAAAAGTACAATGATCCCTGATTTTGGGGCAAAAATAACTGTGTGGAAATACATTTGTATTGTAACTCACAAAGGTCAGGTAAGAATCTTTTAATACATAAATATTTAGACAATGTGACCTGAACCAAGAATAAACAGCATTATCAGATCTTGAATATGAACAGCATTTTATATGAAATTATTGTTTTCTTTGCTCTGATACTTTCTCCATTCCTCTCTGTGCACTTTTAACATTAAAAAAAATATATTAACCGTCATTACAGTGAAAACGTAACAAAAAGCAATCCCTAAGAGCTCTTGCCATTGCATATTATTAATATCGTAGATCCTGATTAAGAAAGGACCATACATAATGACCCCAGTGAACACAAACGCGAATGTAGCTAGCATGATTTTTGAACCAATACCCAAACAAGGAGAACCACCGGTAGGCTTAAATAATGCAAATATCACTCGAACATACAGAGCAAAATTAACCAACACCAACACAACGCACACATAACTTATTACAACAAAGCTAGTAAAATATTCAATAGTTATCCAAAGTCCAGGCAGCAGCCAACCGAACACACTTAATATCAGGTATTTATAACTGATTTCAACGTTTGTGTACACTTGCGCAAACTGAAAATAGAACATGGCATTAACCACTAACAACCAATGCGTGAACACCATTAATATGTAGCACATCCCATGGAGTAATATGGGGCTCTTCTGAGGGATGAACTCCACTGTGATGAATGCCGTATTAGCCAGAAGCAAGTTCAGGAAAGCGAAATGTCTGAATGCTCGCCAATTGGGTATGAGGATCCAGAATATGACCCCAAAAAGTACTGTCGCGGCTGACGTTATGAGCACGACCGCGAAAATATAACCGAGTATAATAATGGTCATGAAATCCATATGATGGCCCGTACAGTTTGCAGAAATATTTAAATCCTTTAATTCTTTGTGCAGGTAATTTTCTGCATGCAAAATACAAAATGTAATGTGTTTTCAGTAACGTGTAATTGGTTAATGTAGGTACTGTGATAGCGGCATAAACTATTGTTTACCCAATGTGTCATGCTCTAATACCGTCATGGTGGGACAGTTATTAACCACGGAATAAACCACAGTTTTAGATAATATTGTGTACCTAATTAAGTACCTAGTTGACGAAACTATTAATTAAATTATACATGCAGCTTTGTCGAGGCAGCTGATCATGATCAACACCTCAGGCGACCCCAGGGCTTAATTTATAATATTCTTCAATTTAGGACTGCGGTGGCAGTCAATAGTAAACTTGACAATTATTGACAACCTGTTTCTTTCAGGCTTAATAGCTAGCATAGGTTTATTTTTGAAACTATAAAAAAAGTAAAATAGTAATAAGTAAAGTGGTAATGTTACCAGGACACTACTTTCTTGTATTGCTATCTTATAAAAAAAATAGCGATAGTAAAACATGATTACTATTACATTTATAATAATTTCAACGAATACAATAAAGTTATGCTTAATTTGTTTTTTTTAACAATATTGTGTAAAATCTCTACAGTTTAGGTAGGAAGGGTTAGGAAAACCAATATTTTTTAAAGACCGTGACTTTCTGACACAAGATATATCTTTTATGGCACGGTAACTCGTATAAGAAACTGATTATGTCTAACAAACGATATTAATGCTTAACAACGTTGATTTCTGTTATAGGAAACCCAACAACGATAGAAATGATCAGGCCAGCAAGTATTACCCACGTTTTCATTGTGAGGTGTGAGGAGTACAGCAAGATGACTCCATTCATTAATGTAACGGATACGGACGTTTCACGCACGAGTGCACTTGCTTTAGCTAATGAATAACTATCCTATTTCTGATCCTCAGGCGATATGAAGTCCTTCATGAAGGCTCTGTCGTTACGACAACGCCTCAGGGGCTCGGTCAACGCCTCAGGGGACCCCAGAGCTGGCGCGTAACTTTCACAATGGATCGCTCTTACGGTCCAAAGCGGACATTCCGCCAGCGTCTTAGGTCCATGCCGCAAGCAGAACTTCTAGATGGTTTATTTTTGTGAATTCGTTTTAATTATTTCGTTTTTAGTATTTAGTTGTATCTAATACAAATAACAGTAAAATAAATACAAACTTATCCGAGATTTTTCAGTAAGTATATCTGTATAAACCTCATTAACCTCTATGAATAAACATCTATATGAATTATAGTAGAGATTTTACGCCAACCCGCACTGAAAGATTCTCGATGCGGATTTGAAAAAGTCTCGGTTATAAAAATTTATCATGCTCCTAAAAATTACTTAAGTAATTAACAATTGGAAGCAGCTCAGCAGAGGAAAATAGAACTTTATCTTCATCTTCAGAGAGTTATTTAGGTATAAGTACAATGAGAAATTAAACGAAAAATTAACAGTTTTGTTCAATTTCTAATAGCTTGGAAAACGAATACAATTAAAAGCATACTTAAAGAGCTATTCCATTACATACAATTGTTTAATAGCTTGAGCACCAATTACAATCTATCATACAATGCGTATTAGTATTACTTATATATTGTTTATACTATTTCCTTAAGTGTATGTACAGTCGAGGTCAAAGATATGTTTACACTTTTGCACCTTACTGCCTTGCCTGCCTTATTGCCTTATAATTTTGCTACTGAGTGGTACATAATGTTCTTCACACCTATGAGAAAAAAATAAATCCCGCATTTATTTTAGGCCAGCAATCGCTCTTGTCGGAAAAGCATGAAGAGCAGCATTTTATATGACATTGTTTTTTTCTTTGCTCTGATACTTTCTCCATTCCTCTCTGTGCACTTTTAACCTTAAAAAAAATATATTAACCGTCATTACAGTGAAAGCGTAACAATACGCAATCCATAAGAGTTCTTGCCGTTGCATATCATTAATATCGTTGATCTTGATTAAAAAAGGACCACACATAATGACCCCAGTGAACACAAACGCGAATGTAGCTAGCACGATTTTTGGACCAATACCCAAACAAGGAGAACCGCCGGTAGGCTTAAATAATGCAAATATCACTCGAACATACAGAGCAAAATTAACCAACACCAACACAACGCACACATAGCTTATCACAACAATGCTAGTAAAATATTCAATAGTTATCCAAAGTCCAGGCAGCAGCCAACCGAACACACTTAATATCAGATATTTATAACTGATTTCAACGTTTGTGTACACTTGTGCAAACTGAAAATAGAACATGGCACTAACCACTAACAACCAATGCGTGAACACCATTAATATGTAGCACATCCCATGGAGTAATATGGGGCTCTCCTGAGGAACAAACTCCTGTGTGACGAATGCCGCTAGAATGATGAATCCAGAAGCAGATGTAGCCAGAAGCAAGTTCAGGAAAGCGAAGTGTCTGAATGTTCGCCAATTGGGTATCTGGATCCAGGATATGACCCCAAAAAGTACTGTCGCGGCTGACATTATGAGCACGGACGAGAAAATAAAAGTGAGTATTAGGGGCAGTTCAATAATGATCATTAAATCCAAGTTTTCAGAAATATTTAAACCCTTTAATTCTTTGAGCAGGTAATTTGTTTCCATTTTTAAATAGTAAATGCTTGTAAAATACAAAATTTAATGTGTTTACAGTAACGTGTCATTGGTTAATGTACTGAAATAGCGGAATAAAGTATTGTTTACCCAATGTGTCATGATCTAATACCGTCATGGTAGGACAGTTGTTTATTAACCACGGGATACACCACAGTTTTAAATAATATTGTGTCTGTAATAAAGTACCTAGTTGACGAAACTATTAATTAAATTATACATTTTTAAATACGTTAAATTAAAATTATGTACGCTGTTCGACAAGAGAATATGAACGTTTCTCAAAAAAAATGCCACTACATTTTTTCTGAGATTTTCTGCAACTTATGTTATTTCCATCCCAATTAGAGAAAAAAAGTGTCCCACTATGTCCATACATTTTTGAACTTTCCTATTGTGTTACCACCACACAAAGTATAAGGTAATAAGAGCTCCTGATTCTGAGTGGAAATAGTTAACAAAGAAATCCTAGAAGTACAATTAATAATAGTGGCTTTTTTTTTGAGAAATGCTCATATAGTAACATTATTCCTATTTTACTACAAACTTCATACTAACAGAACGTTCATGACGTTTAGTAAAAATAAAAAGTTGCTGAAGCCCCCTCAAAGACTAGCGCGGTCTGAGGAGGCGGGCAATAGTAAATTTGACAGCTAATTGTAAGTTTACTATTGACCGCCACAGCCAGGCTGCGCTTGTATAATGCGGGCTTCAAGCCTCTCACAAACTGGGGTGGCCTGCGGTGGTCACTAGTAGTAGTCACTAGTAAACTTGACAATTATCGACAACCTGTTTCTTTCAGGCTTAATAGCTAGCATAGGTATATTTTTGAAACTACACAAAAGTAAAATAGTGGTAATGTTATCACGCCACTACTTTACTATTCATATTATAATGTGTCAACGCTATATTATTATAAAAGAGTGATACTAAAACATGATTACTATTGCATTTATAATAATTTCAACGAAAACAATAAATTATTTTTAAACGTATTGTGTCCACTGTCTTCCTTCTAGCTCGTTTGACGATACTCTGCCCATTTATCCCTGTGCACTTTTAATAACAAAAAGAAGATATTAATAGACATTATAGTAAAAAAGTAACAAGAGCAAGCCCGCGTGGTTATAGGAAAATGTGACATATTGAATTTTCCCGTGGGAATTAGATGTTTTCCCGCTGGAAAAAGTAGCCTATATCACTCTCCAGCCTCTAAACTATCAAAAATTCACATTAATACGACGCTCCGTTGCGACGTGAAAGAAGGACAAACAAACACACACACTTTCGCATTTGTAATATTAGTAAGGATAAAATGATTAAGTACTGTAACGTGTTCGTTAACTAATAAATTATATAGCGGAAATTTTACCCTATTCGTAATGATCTAATACACTCACGGCATTAACCGCTGATTTATCCAGAGCACGGTTAATAATACAACAGGATAAACTACAGTTTAAGATAACATTGTGTCTACAATACAATAGTTAACAACTGTAAAAATAATTTATTCTTAGATTACCAATAAGCAAAGCTTACGCAAATACTCGGAAAACATCACACTTTAACTTGTAATTCCTACTTTAAAGATTTTAAAATACATAATGTTCAAATAATGGGCGCTGTTTGGCAATAGAATATCATGACGTCACTTGTTCCTATTTTCCTATAAACTCAGTCAGCGCGGCCTGCAGTGGCGGTCAATGGTAAACTTGTCAATAAATGTTAATTTGCTATTCGGGTAAATTGCAAAAAAAGTACATTCCAAAATTGGGAATGTCCTCCTACTTCAAAATTCTATAAAAAATAAGTATTGAAGTAACATGTATTCCAGATGTGATTTCACTTAGTCTTGTTCATAGTTTAATAGGATTTGTACAGTTTTATAACATAACTTTTTATTTTTTATGAAAAAATAAGTTTTGCTCCCGTTAAAATTTTATCTGTCTTTTGTGTAATACACAGTAATCAAAAAATCATAACTTTGATCATACAGCTCTGTGCAAAGTTCTGTGCTTGTGGTCTGATTAACACCATGTTAAACTGCAAGGACATGGTTTTTCAGAACTCTAGAACAAATATTTTATATCAATAACTTATATCAAAGTACGGGGAAACATTTCGTTCCTTTGTCAGCCGTCTGACGTCAGCTGTTTAACGCTACATTTTGCGCTTTATTGCAGATAGCAGATACCGTAACACTTTTATGTCGGGCAGCAATTAAGCTACAACCAACAGAAGCGCATGTGTCGATAGCCATATGGCTATAAACGAATATTCGTTTTTATGTTGTGGCACGTGTTATGTCTTAAATAGTTGATTTCTTTGTTTTTACTGCTGTTTTTAGCTGGGCATATTCGAATTTAAAAATACCTCTTTTTTTGCTTCTCAACGCCAATTATGCTTCTTTTGTGTGACGTTTTTGTGTCATTTATGTGACGTTTTGGTGTTACACAAAAATGATTTCATACAAATTACCATCCAATTGGTTACTTTGTGTAACATTTTTGTGAATATTCCTTTGCGTTACGTACAATCGTTTTGCAATCCACCCATTCACCGCCACTGCAAGCCTCGCCAGTTCGTTTCAGGCTTAATAACTGGCGTATATTTTAGAAACTATACAAAGGTAAATGGTGTTTTGATAGTACATACTCCACTTCTTTCTTATTTATACTGTAATGTGTCAACGAATGCTAGGGTGGCCTAGTGTTTCAGGCATGCAGCTGTCAAGCGGCGGTCGTGGGTTCGAATCCCGGCTCGTAGAAATGATTTTTTCGGAACTTATGTACGGAATATTTAGCGTTAGCTTTTCGGTGAAGGAAAACATCATGAGGAACCCGGTCTAATCCCAATAAGGTCTAGTTTTCCCTCTGGGTTGGAAGGTCAGATGGCAGTCGCTTTCGTAAAACTAACGCGTCAAAGAGGACTCCAGGCTCCTACTTAGGGCACAACCGGGAATAACGCTAGGAGGATAATGATTGTAATGTGTCAACCAACGCTATCTCATTTTAAAAACCTTCACAATATAATATTATTACTATTTATTACATACTGGGCGGAAGAGGCACCTAGTACCCTTATGGAGATCACTGAATGGGTTAAAAAAAATACTTATACAGAGTGTACCAAAAATAGGGTGTGAACCGATCAAGGGCATAACAGGTATCGTGTTCTAATAAGAAAAAACCAAGAGAAAATTGCCCTTCATCGGTTCACACCCCATTTTTGGTACACTCTGTATTAGTTAAATACAATAAAGTTAGTGATTTCGTATATTCAATTCAATTTGATAATATTTTTAAACGCTATCGTGTGTGCCTTCTCTGCGGTGGTGATACTCTGCCCATTTTACTCTGTGTACTTTTAATAATAAAAAGAAAATATTAATTGTCATTACAGTAAAAAAGTAACAAGTGCAAAATACTATGATATCTGTCGTGGGAAAATCTGTACCTTTAACCGACTCTATCATGATTGGAGCGTACATTATTATTCCAGTACAAACAAAACCCAATGTTGCTATACTTATTTTGTAACATAGATCCCGGCATTTAAACTGGCCTACTTTTCTAGGCTTACACAGCGCAAATAATACTCTCATGTACATTAAAAAGTTGATAAAAACCAGGACTTCACACAAATACATAATATAATTCTCCGCTTTACAAAAGTATCCAATAGTAACCCATACAACCGGCAACAGCCAACCGAAGGCAGTTGATTTTAGGAAAACACATTTAACATCTTCAATAATTGTGTACACTTTTGCAAATGCAAAATAGAACATGCCACTTACCACTAACAGCCAATGAGTGAACACAATGAAGATGTAGTATATTATATGAGTGAATACTTCATTATCCCACTGTATAAACATTCCCACGATTAACACGGTGTTGGATAGGAGTAAGTTCAGAAAAGCGTAATGCCTGAACACACGCCAGCTTGGAATGATGATCCAGAACACAACACCAAACAGTACACTTCCAGCCGAGATTGCAGTCAGTGCGTAAAAAAATAAACTCACAATAAGGAGCGTAATGTAATCCAATAGACCACAGATGAAACTTCCCATCTTTTCTAAGGCAGAACATTCAGATTGAATATCTGCATTGTTCCAATCCCAGTTTCTATGCATATTTGGACGGTATCTTTACTTGTATTTAACCTGTTTTAAAAATGCAGTGTAATGTGTTGTTGACTTAGTGTTTCAAACAAATGCGTATCCATCCAGAATTAAATATCGTTTTCCTTATTTGTCTGGCCATGATCATAATAGTTATAACCACCAAATGACGCACAGGTCGCAGCTAAAACCATGAGGTGATAATGTTTCCAAAGACACAATTTCTTTTTGAAAATCTTTTTTTTTAAGTGGTCATTTACTTAGGTTCGTACTTGTCTTTACACATGGAATACACTCTTTTGGCTAAACGGAATAGAGTGCCGACTGCTGAAGAGCGCAAGCGTGCATAATTTATAAGGTCAGGTGGGGTAAAAGGAACTACCGGGAAAGCGAAACAGTAGTTCTTCTTACCCCACCTGACTACCTATTCTGGTAGGGTTGTCGGAAAGCACATTTTTTTAATATAACTTTTGCTTCTACCCGATATAGTGCATTAGAAAACAAAATTGCATAAAAGCATAAAACAAACAGGCATATTATTGAATGTAAATAATTTAAAGCATACACATAATATGTGTATCATAATTACGAACATACACTTACAAAGTCGCGGGCAAAAGCAAATGGCCAACAGAGTTGGGCACAAGTCCGTTAATCGTTAATTCAGTTAAGAGTTATCATTTCGAGTAACGGATTAACTTTTAAGTTAACTTAAAAAAACGTTAACGGACTCATTGTTTTATTGTTTTATAAATATTCTTTATTTCAATTATAACAAGTAAAAAATTGCACAAGGTACTTAACTGTAACACTATAACAGCTAAACACAGATCATAACTTAGCTTGCTACTTTCTCAGACTGCAACGCCTATAAAGTTTAATATACATAAAGAATTTAAGTATGCTAGTTCGACTTATTATTTTGTTATAACGACGCTATCTAAATTATCTTGTTTTTATGAACTTATTAGATGTAAGTTAATTTACTGCATACAGCTAAATATTAGAATCACAAACTAATGGCTAAGCTAAATAAAATAAAAATGACGGTATGCAAATAAAAGTGCATGCGCTTCTGCGATCATTTAGCTTAGTCTAGAGCCGTCACGGCTTCCGCTACGCTATACCATACCGAGCGGCCGTGCGTACTGTCTATACGGCTGACAATCGGTCAGCCAGAGGTCTTGGTAATCTGGACGCAGTATGCGGTGCGATAACACCATTGCAGTCAGCAGGCGGGAAAAGAATATAGTGATGGGGCAGGCGGTACCTGCCATATCTATCGATATACGTCAAATCGGCAATACGCGACTTACCAATGCGTGATACTAGGTTATTTACATGATTTCTACGCTTACGTTTAGAGAAAAAATTTAAAGAAAGATTAATTATATAGGTACGTATAAAGGGAAGTCCTATAGTCATATGTAATTTAGATAGATTGGTACGTAGTGGCGTATTATAAGCAATTTTAACTGCTTTATTCTGAATAGTTTGAAGTAAGTAGTAGTTACTGTCGCACGTGCTATTCCAAGCGGGACACGCATAGGTTAAGGGCGAATTAATGTTGTATAAATTTTTAATTTTGTTTTAGGGCTCAGATTACTTTTCCTATTCATTACCGGATGTAAGGCACCTAATATTTGAGCACCTCTAACTCTGAGATTGGCTATGTGTTTAGACCAGTTAATTTTATTATCCAGCGTAACTCCGACTGACTTACTCCAAGATATTGAATGACCAGCGATATTAAGAAGTCTGTGCGGGTGTTGATGTTTACGAGTAAAGAGTATGGCTTCGGTTTTGCTTTCGTTGATTTTGAGTTTCCACTTAGTAAAGAAATCATGCAAGAATTCAATTGATAATTGCAATCTACCGACGATGAGATCTACGTCATTCGATGAAGTGTAAGAGGCCGTGTCGTCGGCAAAACATGCCAAGCTCGTGCGGGTCTAAACCGGAATGTCATTTACATACAACACAAACAAGAGGGGTCCGAGAATCGATCCTTGGGGTACCCCGGCTGGTATAACATGCGGGGACGACTTGGTATCATTGATGTGGACAGCAAAGCTTCGGTTGCTTAGATAAGACTGCAGGATTTTGACTATATGTGGAGGTATACCAATTAACAAAAGCTTGTGAATAAGTCCCTCATGCCAAACCGAATCAGAAGCTTTTTCAATATCAAGCAGGACCATGCCTGTTGATTGGTTTAAGTTTAAGTTATGTGCTATATGTTCCGAGTCTCGCTAATTGGAGGCTTGTTGAATGTTCTGGCCGAAACCCAAATTGCTCATCTATGATTTTGTTACTTGCATAAGACAGTAAGCGAGAGGTGATAATCTTCTCGAATAACTTGCCCAGAGCTGGTAATGGACTAATTGGTCGATAGTTAACAGGTATACTTTCGTCTTTTCCTGGTTTTTTAAGAGCAATTACTTTAGCATTTTTCCAAGTCCTGGGAAAGTAACACCAATGACTTCCATGTGTTTAGTAAGTGGTATTTTAAGCAAATTATGAGGCAAGTTTTCCTTAATGAGGATATTAGGTATATATATTAATATATATGAATATATATTAATTAATATATATTAATTATATTAATAACATATATTATTAACATATATTAATATATATTAATACTAAAATCGAATTGAGTTAATGAATGTCACAGTAAAACATGAGGCAATGAAATAATACAATAAAACAAAATAAAATAATGTTAACAATCATTCACAATAAATTTAAAAAGTCAACTATAATATAATAAAATTCCAATAAAAGTCCAATGTTCTTACGTAACTAGAGATCAATGTCATTTAAAAATTGTTGAGTATTATAGTAACATTTATTGATTAATAATAATTTTAATTTATTCATAAAATGTCCTAATTGCAAGTTTTTATTGTGCTTGGAATTTTATTATATTATGTTTGGGGTGCCATTGCTCACTTTTTCTTGCAAGAGCAGTTTTACATTGTTTGTTACGCAACTGACTTTCATATTGTGACCTTGTGGGGAGCTTTCGCGTGTCGGAAATTTTATTAAATAGGTTAGGGTTACATTTCACAAATATTGCAATTTCCAAAATATTCAAGCAGGGTTATGTTAAAATATTTAATGATTTAAAGTAAGGCACACAACTGTCTCTCATTTTTAAGCCACACATAGCTCGCACACATCTTTTTTGGGCTTTGAAAACTGACTCCTTATCTACCGAATTGCCCCAAAAAATGATTCCATATGTAAGTACTGACGCAACAAGTCCATGATAGGCGGCTATTAGAGAATCTTTATTTACCATTTTAGAAAGCTTATGAAGAGCAAAAACTGACTTATTTTTTTTTACACAAGTCATTTACATGGTGTTTCCAAGTGAGTTGGCTATCGATAATTAATCCTAAAAATTTAGTCACTTCTACTTTTTCTATTCTAGTTCCCTTGTAATTGGTATTAAAGTCATTTGGTTCAGTTCGTTGATAAAAGTGCATTAAATTGGTTTTGGTCAAATAAATTACTAAATTATTATTGTTAAGCCACATTACTATGTCTATTACTGCGTTATTAATGTCATGTTCATAATTATTTAGGTTGCTACATTTTATAATGGAGGTGCTGTCATCAGCAAATAAAATCATGGGATGGGAAACTGATGTAGGTAAGTCATTGATATAAATCAAGAATAATAGAGGGCCAAGTACACTTCCCTGCGGTACTCCGTAGCATACAGATCTTTCATTGGATGAGAATATTTGTGGCTCTTGCTTCTAACACAAAGTCTACTTATTTCAGTGTATTGAAACCGGTTAGAGAGATATGATTTTAAAAGTTTCAAAATGTTGCTTCTAATACCATAACCATCGAGTTCTATCAAGCAGTATCTCATGATCTACATGCTCAAAGGCTTTAGTCATGTCCGTAAACAAGGCACATATTGGTATTGTATACAATACAATAGTTCTGTTTCAAGGTCGCGAAAATTGTACAAGCTTCTCTGTAACTTGGACGGAATATGCGTTCTTATGAACGAAGACACGTATTTAAAAAAGATTTTACAACTTTGCCAGGTGACCAATTCTTTACAACCGAAAATAGGGCGAATATAAGCGATCAGAATAAATATATTTTTATGGAAAAGTTTGGCGAAAAATATTTAATCTGGCAAGCAATATGTTCCTGTGGAAAACACACTGGGTCATTTATCACGCAAGGCACCATAAATGCAGATACATATGTCCAGAAATGTATAAAAGTTTTGATTTTACCATTTATAAGGCAGCATGAAGGGAATGTGTTGTTTTGGCCCGGTTTGGCTACTGCACATTATGCCCGAGCCACTCAATTGATGGAATTTGGTACGAATGTTCGTTGGAAGCCCTGATTTTCGTCTCCCAAAAGTCCCCGGGTCAGACTCAGACCTTGTAGAACGGCCGCCATCTTGGGTGAGTGTCTGGCTTCAAACAACGTGCAATGTGTGTCCAGAGATAGGAACCCCTCAAATTGTCCTCAGCTACGACCCATCGAGCGGTATCGGGCATTAGTCAAAGCAGAGTCGCGTAAAAACTGTGCTCCAGCAACATCAGAGACAGATTTTAAAAAGAAGTGGAAAAAACACGCAAACAAAGTCACTGAAGCTACTGTACAAAACTTAAAGGCAGGCTTGAAGAAAAAAATCTGCTTCATTCCGTTCAGCCGCAAAAACCTCAAACCATAAAATGTATATATTTGTATAGTATTGTAAATAGACATTACGTATCATATAACTAAAAATAAATATCCTTGCTGTTCATTGTACTTTTATTGATATCATAAATATACTCTGTAAAAAAACTTCTGTACAGGCCTTACGTACACACCCTGCACTCGCTTTGTCACATCGCGCGCACACGCCGACCGGTGCGAACGCACTTGTCGGAAACATTTTTTGGTGGCGCGGCGCGACCCACGCAGCGTCTTTTTGGCAAAGAATAGGTACTTGATTAGCGGACTTATGGACATTTAACGGAAGTTAATTCCTCATTCCGCGTTCGGTGCTCGCATATATCGCACGGGCGTCTTGGTAACCATTCCGGTTTAGTGACGAAAGATCGAGTATAGTGATGGGACACCGCATCATCGATAAACTATCAATGGAAAAATTTCTAATGAAGTCTTCATCCACGGGAAACTTAAGCGCAAAGAGGCCAGCCGAGAATTCAGATTGGTCAATCCCAAAGCGAACAGCTCTTCCCAAAGATCAGGCGAAGTACGATGCAAACCGTAAAATCAGTGAAAATCGATTTTCCGCTCTACACGCTGACAATGATGGTGATAAATCAAACGAAAATTTTCGAAAAGCTGCCACCACCGTGAAGAAATCCGGGCACGTACCACCATTAATCATGACCATAAAGGAAGACTACACACATGGGCAAATCAAGGCTCTAGTGGGAAAGTACACAAACCGATTCCACCTGCAGTACAAAGGTAACAATAAAGTTGCTATAATATGTTACTCACCTGAGGCACACCAAAATGTGAAAGTGGGACTGCGTACGGATAATGCTCCATTTCGCACCTACACAAGAAAAGACGAGAGGACCCCTAAAGTTGTCATCAAAGGTCTACCGGCGCAAGCTGAAAACGAGCTTTCCCAAGAACTAGAAAGCTTGGGCTTCCCGAGTGAGAAAATCTCAAAATTGAGGTCATCAAAATCAGATAGCCTGCCATACCCACCCTTCCTTGTACAGCTAACGGCAGTAACGGACATACACAAATTTCGTCAAATCAGGTATCTCTTCAATTGCGTTGTTGAAATCCAGAAGTTTAAACCAAACCGCTCTGTAACTCAGTGTTATAGATCTCAAGGATTTGGGCACTCATCAAGGAACTGCAACATGCCACCACGGTGCGTCAAGTGCCCAGGGCCTCATGCTAAATACAAAGATGATCCTCCTACCTGCTGTAACTGCAGGGAAGAACATCCGGCAAATTATCGTCAGTGTCGCGCTCGAATCGCTTATATAGAAAGGTTAAATAAAGTTAAAACGCTTGCCATAAAACCACAAAAAGGCCCAATAAATAAAGTACCTACACAACCAGCTTCTGCTACTGCACGCACAGCACTATCTACCGGATCCTGGGCGGCCGTCGCTGCGAAGGAAGTGCCTGCTCCAGCTGCTGCTAACCAAGAAAGGGGCGACCGATCCAGCTGTTGGGGAAATGCTTAGCATCCTCAAAATCATTCGAAACCTCAAGCAAGAATTCCTGACATGCTCTTCTATGCTTCATAAAGTTATGCTTATTATGACTCACTTAGGACATATGTATGATCACGATAAGATACAATTTATATCATGGAACGCTGATGGTGTGCGGAATAAGATACACGAACTACTGGATCTCGCGGTGAGTGCCCTATCTATCGATGTCATAGGCCTATGCGAAACTACTCTCTGATAAGGTTTCTCTGCTTACGCCAGGTTACCGCTGTTATCGGCAAGACAAACACCATTCTAGGAGGGGTCAGGGATATAAAAAATAAATATTAAAAACGAATTAATAATTTCGGTACGTGAATGAATGAGACAGCTGTGAAAAAAATAGCACGATCCATGTGTTTAGTTTACTGCCAGTGCCGGCGTTTAAGTGACAAGTGTAACGAGTGTTTTTTTGATTGTTGTTACTCGTAGTGTGTGAAAATAATAATTTAATACTTTTTGGACTTGCTGAACTGTGGGTGATTCATATTATATTCTGTGGGTGTGTATAAACAAATAAACAATCAGTGTAAATAGTGTCACTATGTAATCGGACTCCAGTTCTGCCACGGACGAAAACCTGTCGCCACATTTAAATGATTACTTCAATTGTTACTCAATCTAAAGACAAGCTGAGAAGCCACAGATCGTTAAAAAGTAGAGCACAAAGTCCAGTCAAAATGTGGGCAGACATAAAATCGAAAGACACGTTCAACGACGCGGCATTCCTCGGAGAACAAATCTTTATGAATACATATATACATGCATTCACGCCTTTATCCCTAAAAGGGGTAGGCAGAGCACATTAAACTTGTGTTCCAGTGCCACTTTTAGCATCAATGTGGGTATAAAAGATCGACTGTTAACGCGGCCGCTATTAAACGAGACACAGAGGGGTGAGGGCGGAGGAGAATGACGTCACAAGCGCGGGTCATCTCCGCGAGCCACTCACCGCTTTAGACCACGGCATCATACGCGCATACCTACATACCTAAATAAATAAATGTAATTTAAGTATATTAAACTCATAATTAGAAGCAGGAGTTTTCTTGAAGAGACGAAACCCCTCATCTGGGCTGTTCATCAATAACAGCTCCGACATCGACTAAAAAAAAGTTCATAAAATACAACACTGCTAGGTATGCCCTCGAGTGCTGCAGTTGAACGTCTCTTCAACAGGCAAAGAATTTTGGTTTTGATGTTCATGAAAAGAAACATGCAACGAATGCCACATAAATATTAATGACTGTGTTTGCATTTGATATTAAAATAACAGTGTTTAATGAGTTATCTTTATTTTATTATTTTCTCATGTCCTGCTAGCTTCTATAGCCTATACGCCCCAACAGTTTCTATCAGAACTATCAGGAGTTAACGATTAACGTTAACTTCCGTTATTAAACTGGAAATGTAACGGATTAACGATTAACGAATTTAATGATCTGGTTTACTTAATTTTGTGATTGTCAATACTCCTTCTACATTCTAGAAGACAATCTTACACCAATCGACCTAGCCCCAAACTAAGCAAAGCATCTATGTAACACGGTTAAACAATAAAATGTTATTCTATTCTATTCTATTCTTGTACTATGGGTGCTAGACGACGATATACATACCTATATTGTTTATTTGTTGAGGAACGACATGTTTTTTTTTTAAAGTGACTCCAAAACTAATCTAAGAGCCCAATGTAAATATGATGTGTGTACAATTAGGCCTAGTTACATCATTAGCAAGAGTACCTATGATACTGGAATCAAAATCTTTAATAACTTGCCTGAATTGATTAAGTCACTCGACAATACTAAGTTCAAAAAGGAACTGAAGGAATGGCTGGCAATTAAAGGTTTTTACAATATTTATGAATATTTCGCATAGGTCTACAAATTATTTAGTTTAATTTTAAGTTCAATAATATTGTACGTCCTAAATAGGCAAACTGTTGATACCTTTTAATGTATGACATGAGATCTTATGTAGTATGTACACAGTTTTGACAATAAATGATAAATGAAATGAAATATATTTATAAACAAATACTTAAATACATAAAAAACATCCATGACTCAGGAACAAATATTCGTGCTCATCACACAAATAAATGCCCTCACCGGAATTCGAACCCAGGACCAACTAGTTTACAGAGGTCGTCGATATGTATCTCCATTATTATGTTTCGTAAAACATTCCTAATACCTCCCTTTGTTGAACTTATAACCGTTATTGACAAACGTTGGTACTGTCGTTGGCACAACAATTCCTACACCGGACACATTTTTGAGAACACGTCTCCTTTCTACTCCGCAGAAATAAGCCTGCGGGACGTGTTTGGAGCAATGGCTCGGGTTTACCACTCAAGAAGAGGGGTGATGAAGTAAGTGATATGTCTAGTCTCCCTTGCTCCGCCAGTAGGGCTGTAGTGAGTGTGGTCGGCACATACGGCTCTTTGGTCAGGACAGCGATAGACCGTCGTCCAATCTGAAGCGTGCTCGTCGAACCACTTCTTGTCCGTGATCTGCCTATTGTTGTCCTTGATCCCATTCCTCCAGCCCTTGCGGCCTGGCATTTCAAGGACCCAAGTGTCCGTCGTCACGATAGCAGAGCAGTCCACCGATCCCCCGACCCGTGATCAAAATGTCCCCCTTCCGCGCAGTATTGACGAACCGCCTATTATTGTTGGCCGTACTCCGCTTCGTTATTTTCCTAGTGAACAAAGACTGCTGTGTATCGGGCAGTATTCCAAAGTTGTTCATAACGAGCCACTCCTCGTAATTAATCGGCTCAGACCCATTCCACGAGACATATTCCCCAAACAATTCTCTAAAGACTTTTTGTTCGTCTTTCAGGAATGATTGGAATGAATATTTTTCGGGATTGATTATTCCCGAGTCGATGCCAATTTGGTACAATTTACTGCTGGTTTCATTCAAAGACGTATTATTTCCATCTGAAAGTAAGTAATTACCATAATATGTACATATTTTTTAAAATGTCTAAAAAATCTTTATGCAATGCTGACATTATTGTGTGCTTCCCAGGCAAAAGGTACTGGTTTGTCGGTCCGTTAATGACGCCGTTATTCTAATTGAATTCTTATGCGAGAGCGTGTTATTGTCTGTCTAACTTATAATCAGAGTCATTAGGCTATGGTATAATGGTGGTCTAAAATTACCTACCATCCGCAAAAGCGAGACTGAAGCAAGCGCAATGCAAAGAATGCTACTACACTTTGCACAATCTGCGAAGTGTGACACAAGTTAATCCCGTGTGACATAAGTTAATCCCATAAACTGTATACTGTTTCATTATCATTAATCTTAACAAACAAAGATTCGAATTTAAAGTTTCGTGAGACATGTTGAAATAATACTAATAATTACACGGTTCAAATCGCGTATTAAATGTCACTCGTTGCGATTCAAGCGACACCACCGCGAAAGCACTCATCCTGAAGAAGAACTCCCGAATAGTTCGAAACATGTCGCCCGTAGTGACATTTAATACGTGAGTTGAACCGTACATCGGTGCCAGCAGTCATCGAAAATAAATTGAATCTTTGAATTTTTTTAGGAAAGTAATCAAAATTGTAAAAAATAATATTTTCGTGAGTTGTTTTTTATAATACCTACTTTTTAACTTCTGCCCCTATTTCACCAACTTGACAATTGTCACCTGACACTTACAATTTGCCATAGATTGATTGTTCTTGAAGTAAAGGTGGTTGCTAGGTTACTTGTGGAACCAGCAACGTACGGCGAATTGTCGTTGTCAGGTGACAATTGTCAAGTTGGTAAAATAGACGCCTGATCAAACTCACCGGGCTACGAGAACACCAAACGCGCATTGGCGAAGCATCTGTATTCCCCGACAGTGACATAGCAGTCACGATCTGACAATCCCCAGCACTGAGGGACCGACTAATAAGTAGTACATTACTGCAGAGGCTGGGAAAATAGGGTTTGCCGGCCGACGGACGACCGTAGCAAATTTCGAGCGTAGCGTTCTCAAAAATGGTCAGAAATAAGAAAATAACAATCAAAATTCTCAAGCTCAGTAACAAAACTGCTTTTCTCCATAAGCAATGACATAAAAAAGTCTTTTAGTTTTTTTTTGGCCGAACGCCACGATGCTGCTGCTGCGTAACGAATTGATACTGGAACAAAAAAAGGTCTCTTTGCAGGCCTAGGCGTCAAATTTTGTATGAAATCCCATTACGGATCTCTCATCTCGCCGGGCCCGAAACGTGACACTTTGAAACCTATTATAAAGAGCACAACGTCAATATTTCATGGCATGTTCGAGAAAATGCATCCATTTATTTCCTTATATCCTATTAATAGATAATTTCGTATATTTTCTACCAATGACACGTAGCTAACAATATTAATTTTCCCAGGCTAGCCCATTTCCCAACACCTGCGCCGAAACACGGCGTCCGGAAACAAATATTCACGGTACGGCGGCCATTCATTGTATGTTGTATCGCCTGCACTGAATTAAGCTAAAACTTAGTTTTAGCACACGTCATATGAAACTTCTGACCACAAATTCGCTGAACTGATGTATGAAATAGTATTTAGAAATGCTTATATATTTTGATCTGAGTAATGCAATATAAGTGTAATTTTTACTTCCACTTTGGACATGTAAATTTTTGAGCATATCCGTAGTCGCAAGCTCTTTTGACTGAAAAAAGTTGTTGAACATAACTTTAAAGGCGGGATTCCACCGGTGTGCGGCACTGTGCGGCACAAGCATATTCAGTACAAAAATGCTTGTGCCGCACACTGCCGCACACCGGTGGAATCCCGCCTTAACAAACATCATATTTACTGTGTACTTACACATTTATTCACATTATTATTATTTACACAGTTAACATTTTATCAGCTGGTTTGTGGCACTTTATGGCAAGGACCATCCTCAACAGTAAAGCCCAATTTACATTACAAAATGTGTTGCCTGAAATTGGTTTGAAGACATTAAACCACATTTTCATTACAAAATTAGCGGCATGAAATTAGTTTCTTCAATGTGTCTAAATCCATAATGCATGCATTTATGTTATCACACTAAACTAATTTCGCACCTTGCGTGCATGCATAAAATTTCGGTAAAGCTAATACCTACCATAATAATGCTAAGTCTTATGTCGCTAAAGCGCCTGCACTCAATGGATGTATTTTTTTTGTTGCGGTTCTCTGATGTTTAAGGGGCCGTGATATTTGCTAAATAAACCATTCACGACATTAGATGTTACTTTCAGAAATTCATTTCAACAGTTTCTTAATGTAAAATAACTAAGCCATGTTTACTTTCAGCTGTCGACGAAAGAGTAACATTTGCATGTATTACGCATACAGACTCCACCACTCTTGCCCCTGGTCGAACACAGGTTTTCACAGTCAAAACGGCAATGAGGTTTCTTCTGAATTGTAGCTGCGTCTGAAACAAACAACAATTTGCAAGCAAGGTCTTCATTTTACGTTTTCATTATGATAAGCATTATCATCAACATCATCGTTATCATAATCATTATTATTCCTATCATCGCCATCATCAACAACAGCGTCATCATTCGCATCATCTTTAGCATCTATTAGACCCGATTCTACGTGTACATGGCTAAACTAGCCTAAAACTAAATTGTCTAATTTTTAGACATAATTTAGGCGGCAGATTAAAAACGACATATTTAGAATAGCATTTAGGCAGCTAAGTAAGTTGTATAGACCACTTAAAATAAGAAACGTCAGATTCAAATTAGCGCTGTCATTTGATTATGACAGCTGCTCATAGAATAGCAAAGTGTTTTAGCGACACCTAAATAAAATTAGGAAGTGTAGAGGCCACTGTAGAATCGGATCCACTGCCTACTTATTATCGCTGGGCTGTTATTCTGAACGCGTTAATTTGCCTCACTTCACCCGTCACGCCTAAAGAAATTAGCCTATCTCTGATTACGACTAGTTAGTACGAATAGCGGCCTCAAGATATATTAGTGGGTGATGGGTGAGGTTAAGTAAAAAGAAGTTACAGAGTAGAGAGTAGTGGGCTGGGCAACTGTCTCCTATCGTGGGTGAGTGGGTTGCAGTCCCCGCACTGCGCAGTGCGGGGACTGCTGGAGAAGGGGATCTTAACTTAGAGTGATTGGTGTTAACAGTGATGCTCTTACCTAATACAAACGCGAGGCTCCGTGACGTAAGGACCAATAACTCTAAGGTCTGATCTCTAAGGGAACGCCACTACTTAACTGTGCAAATTAAAATTGTATTAAAAATATTTTTAAACCTTTCTTCATTTTTATGATCACAAGAATATAGCACAGACACTCAGTCTCCAGAACTTGCAATTCTTCTGTTGTTGGCGGTAAACTCAATGTTTAAAAAAAATCGGCGCGCGACAAATAAATATTTTACCCTATTTATTATAAGCAAAGGTTATATTTTTACAAAATTTTATTATATTAGAATTATTTTAATATTTTTTGTATACAGAAATAGCTGGCCGTTCAATATTTACGACGAATCAAAATAAAAAATGGAGTTGTTTAATTCGTTTTTATGGATTTCTTTTTAATTGGTTGATAAAATAAATTATTTTTACCAGAAATTAATTCTACGTTATTGATTTATCTGAAATTGATACCAAATTTGAGCTATTACCTAAACATGGATGGTTAGAATTTTTCGAATGTAGTCGGGCGGAGCGGTATTTTCTACCTCGCGCTACATATAAAAACACATCACACTATTTATTGTTAGCAAAGGTAGTTCAAAGATTAATTTTATAAAATTTTATTTAATTAGAATTATCTTCATATTTTTTGTATACAGAAATAGCTCTCCGTTCATTATTTACGACGGCTCAAAATGAAAAAGTTAAATTCTACATTATTGATTTATCCGAAATTGATACTAACGACCTATTAGCTAACCAAGGACAGTTAGAATTTTTTGAATGAAGCCGGGCGGAGCGGTATTTCACAAAGGGCGGAAGGAACCAAAGTACCACAATGACCGGTCCTGCACCTAACGCATCCAGCGAACTCCTGCGACCTTTACCAGGTCATCAGGCCACCAACACGCACTACATAAAAATAAATAAATATAACAGTACCTTGAAAACAGAAGAACACCAATAACACAGTAAAACACCAATTTATACTACGCGAAAATTGCATAGCTAAATATGTCCACGTACTAGTTCGCTAAAGTAAGAGTGGAACATAACTCTTCGTACATAATGGTAGGCATATATATAAAGAGCAAGAAGGATACAATTACATTTATTAGAGAAAAGACGCAAAAATGTTTAAATTATAGTCAAATTATGCCCTTTTACAGTCAATAATCTGTATTGTTAGTTCACGTGGTTTGGTACGAATGTTGGCGCACACATTAGTGAATCGAATTATACTGTAACGAAAACAAAACCTCGATAAGTGCTATTGAGTTGGTTCCAATTTAAACCTTGAAATTATTGAAATAAGACTTATAAAAAAAAACTGATCATGCTGTAGATAAAACCTTTTGAAATTGACAACAGTTGTACCAAAGTGGTTTATGTCTGAAGTTCTAATCGCATTGGAATTTAATTAGTGTCATTAAAATACAGTTTACTCGATTCGTCAATAGGTACTGGATTCTTATAACTTCTTAAACATCGAGTATTTCCTTCTGTCTAGGTAGAACTTACCTTAAACCCACAATTTACAACAAGTGCACTTGAAAATTAAATACTTTCTCCTCCTCTACCTCCTCCATTCTTCTGGGAACAAAAGCATAACTGTGTGTACCATCGTCATCATCATCATATCAGCCGAAAGACGTCCACTGCTGGACATAGGCCTCCCCCAAAGAGTGCCACACTGACCGATCCTGCGCCACCCGCATCCAATGTGTGTATGGTTGTCATTATTTAACGTGGCCGAGTTTTTATAAAACTGTTACTAAAATTCGAATCTTCTATCTCGGGTGGTAGAGGTCAAGATGTATCAGACTTTTCGCTAACGGACGTAGAACGGTACGCTTTCCATGAGTTTGACAATGACGGCTTACGCTTACGAGTATCGAGTTTTCTATCGGTGCATCCCTATACAAAATGGTGATAGTACCAATGATAAGATATGGTGCCATAGTATGGTGGCCCCGTATCCAAACCACGAGTGCAATTACCAAAATCCAGAAAACGCAAAGACTAGCATATGTGGCGGCTACGGGATGTATGAGAACAACCCCAATAGCAGCACTAGAAATAATGCTAGGACTCCTACCTTTACACATGCATATACAAAAGGAAGCGGCTACGACGGCAATACGCCTAAAAAGCCTCAACCTATGGACGAAACTAAACACACCACACACGAAGATCCACAACAGACTGATCACAAGCCTCTATCATGGAGTCTCCAATCGACAAAATACCGAGAACTGCAGTCTTCAGGAAAGACTACGGCATATTACTAACAAAAGACTCGAGAGAGGGGCTAAACCAAACAGACCTTAGAATCTTCACAGATGGTTCGAAAACAAATACGGGAACGGGATGTGGAGTGTTCTCAGAGACACATATCCAAACCAGTGGGTGAACAAAACACGGTATTCCAGGCTGAATGCGTAGGGATAATTGAAGCCTGCAATGCCATAAAGAGACGACAAGTTGAGAACACAAACATACGGATACTCTCGGACAGTAAATCGGTACAAGCACTGAACAGTGACAACATCACATCTAGCTTGATATACGAATGCCATCAAAACTTAACACTGGCCAGGAGAGGCTCAGAAACGGCGGCATACGGACCGGAACCAATCATACCCCTGCCACAAAGCTACATATACAATCAACTTGACCTATACACCAAAGACCTACACCAGATATACTGGGAGGATATAGACACATGCAGACAGACCAAAGAGATTCTGTTAAAACGCGACAACAAACTCACAACTGCACTACTGAGGACACACAGAAACCAACTACGCAAGATAGTAGGAATAATAACAGGATATAACACCCTGAACAGACACCTGTACAACATAGGTATCACAGACAGCCCCATGTGCAGAGCATGCATGGAGGCGGAAGAAACGACCAAACATATTCTACTGGACTGCAAGCAGGATACAGGAAAAAGCACCTAGGGTCTCCAGACACACTACGGAACGCAGTGAGGAACACAAAGGCACTCACCAACTTTCTAGAGGAGCTGGGGTCTCTAAGATCAAGCTGGATCGATTTCTAGCCCCCGTGAACCCCTATATTCCAAACTAGCTGATGCCCGCGGCTTCGCCCGCGTGGTTATAGGAAAATGTAACATTGAAAATTTCCCTTGGGAATTAGAAGTTTTCCCGCTGGAAAAAGTAGCTTCTAAACTATCGCCATACAAAAAATCACATTAATACGACGCTCCGTTGCGACGTGAAAGAAGGACAAACAAACACACTCGCACACTTTCGCATTTATAATATTAGTAAGGATAAGGATTTCGTCGAAATCATTAGAGCTGCGTCCGAGAACGTGATTGCAAATATATATTATAATAATAATAATAATAAAGCCTTTTCATTTCCCATATATCTTATACATAACTTACATCTATTTATTTATTTATTTACTTAATTTATAGGGACCCCTGTTGGAGGGTATAGGTAGTGATGTGCCGGGGAATATTCCCGGGCACGAGAATATTCCCGTGTGGGAATTTCCCGGGAATATTTCCTTGTTCCCGGGAATATTCCCCAAACAGGGGAATATTGAAATACAAATTAGGAAAATTAAAGTAGTAATAAAAGTAAATAAAATGAATAGTGCCCCGACAAATAAAGTGCCATTCGCCAAAAACTGCATTTTTGCACTCATTCTGACTTTTTATCTCAATAACCATTTAATATGTAAATTTTCTATTTCATATTTTGTATTCGTATAATATTTTATTGTGGTTTTTTTATTAACTTTGTATCGTTTTGTTACTTTCAGAAGTACTTTTGTAAAATTAGTTTTTTTTCTGCTGGGGGAATATTCCCATTGTTCCCGGGAATATTCCCATTGTTCCCGGGAATATTCCCATTGTTCCGGGGAATATTCCCGGGAACATTGGGAATTTACTTTTGCGGGTGAATTGCACTGGTTAATGTCTTGGTAAAAAAATCAAGGGCCCAAGTTATCATGGAATCCCTAATAGCAAGATATATAAACATACACAATTTCAATATTCCCGCCTGTTTCCTTGTATGGGAATATTCCCACCTGGGGAATATTCCTGGGAACGGCATATCACTAGGTATAGGCCTCCTCCAGATTCTTCCACCTCGTTCTGTCCTGGGCTAAAGATAGCCAGTTTTTGCCCAGGTATATACACATAAGTATTGCTCGTATAGGATAGGATTCTCATCATGTCACATAGTTGTCGACGTCGTTGTGTCAAGAATTTTACCCGCGTTTAAACGCTTATGATATCTACACTAATATTATAAAGAGGAAAGATTTGATTGTTTGCTTGTTTGTATTGAATAGGCTCCGAAACTACTGGACCGATTTGAAGCAGACATTATCCCTGATGAACAAAAGCTACTTTTTGCCGCGGGACAATGCTTCATTCTTACGGGAAAACGGGTAATCCGTGCGAAGCCGGGCCGGCCAGCTAGTGTTATATAAAATTATGTGTTTACTCCGCAGGCAACGTCTGACCTTATGCTCTATTACAGGTCAAGGCAGCTATTTGAGCCGTTAAAAGCCTAAGGGTCAGTTTTTAGGGTTCCGTACCCAAAGGGTAAAACCTTATTACTAAGACTCTGCTGTCCGTCCGCCTGTCTGTCTGTCCGTCTGTCACCAGGCTGTATCTCATGAACCGCGATAGTTAGACAGTTGAATTTTTCACAGATGATGTATGTCTGTTGCCGCTATAACAACAGAATATAATAAATACTAGCTTCTGCCCGCGACTCCGTCCGCGTGGAACTCGTTTATATCGTAGCTCGATACAAACGTTCATCCCCCATTTCACCCCCTCAGAGGATGATTTCCGGGATAAAAACTATCCTATGTCCTTCCCCAGGACTCAAACTATCTCTATACCACATCCAAATCGGTTCAGCGGTTTAAGCGTGAAGAGGTAACAGACAGACAGACACACTTTCGCATTTATAATACTAGCTTCTGCACGCGACTCCGTCCGCGTGGAACTCGTTTATATCGCAGCTCCATACAAACTTTCACCCCCCCCCCACTTTATCCCTTTAGGGGATGATTTCCGGGATAAAAGCTATCCTTCCCCAAGACTCAAACTATCCCTATACCAAATTTCATCCAAATCGGTTCAGCGGTTTAAGCGTGAAGAGGTAACAGACAGACAGACACACTTTCGCATTTATAATATTATAGTATATAGTATGGATTTAAGGGGGCTCCCATACAACAAACGTGTTTTTTGCCGTTTTTATACACAATGGTACGGAACCCTTGGTGCGCGAGTCAGACTTGCACTTGACCGGTTTTATATTTTATTTACCTGCGCGAACAATATCAGTGCTTTATTATTTTTACCATCCCTTTGATGTTGCCTGATACCAATTTAGGTAGTAGGTGCTTAGATGTCCTTTAATTTTATATTTGCCTGAAAAGAAAGATTGCAGATCAAAGGTATTTTCGAACGAGCGAGCGAAGCGAACGAAGTTCTATGCTTCAGCTTGGGCCGAAAATCGTTTGTCTGTCCGCACGGTGTCCTGTGTCTGTCCCACTGTTCTCTACAGGTCACATTTCTCAACCGATCCGTGTAGAATTTTGTAAGCAGGTTTGTCAATTATATAGTTTACTAGCTTCTGCCCGCGACTCCGTCCGCGTGGAACTCGTTTATATCGTAGCTCGATACAAACTTCCATCCCCCATTTCACCCCCTCAGGGGATGATTTCCGGGATAAAAACTATCCTATGTCCTTCCCCGGGACTCAAACTATCTCCATACCAAATTTCATGTCATCTCAATCGGTTCAGCGGTTTAAGCGTGAAGAGATAACAGAGAGACAGACAGACAGACAAACAGACACACTTTCGCATTTATAATATTAGTATGGATAGTATTGATTTTTGTCGTAAATCTTTGAAGTAAAAGCTTCTATAGGCGGCGCTGTGCGCTTTTTGGGATGGGGAATAATTGTTAAAATCGCCACAGGTCACGTGGCCGTAAGATGTCACGTGACTGTGGGATTCGAGAGATTGAAAATTCGTAAGACGGGCACGTGACCTGCCCCCCTATTCTGTAACTTGTTTTAAGCTCACCTCAACGCTCACCCACAAATATATCTTGACACCGCGATGCGTAGAAACCAAGCGTAGGTAGAGGTCTAGTTTCGTGACGAGTGAACGGCGGGGTGAGCCGCATTAACGCTTAGCGAATAACAGCCCAGATCGAAAAACTGTTACAATGTCATTGAGTTTTCACTTCTGCCGGCACTCCCGGAGTGCAACCCGGTCTTTTTTTTCGTGCGTTCAACAGCTCCGTGCCACTAGTTTTTACATTTTTTAATTGTTACACTCGCTTTGTTTTCCAAACAAACCGTTACAATACTGTAGAATTTAAAAAGATTCAGATGTTTTGTTACGCAGGTGAAACACGGAAGAAAGTTAGGTTGTAATAATAGGTAATTTTGCCAGATTCGTACACAGTAAAAAAGTAATCATCATATCAGCCGAAAGACGTCCACTGCTGGACATAGGCCTCCCCCAAAGAGTGCCAAAGTGGCCGGTCCTGCGCCACCCGCATCCAGCGGACTCCAGCAACCTACTACTAAACAAGAAACCTACCAAAAAGTCATACTGTCTTGAATCCTGCATTTTTTTTTATATAGAAAATTCCGGTGAGTATCAGGCATATTGCAATATTCTTTAACCACTCGACGATGTCAAATTATCTCTAATGAACGGGAATTGTCTTGAGCCAAGACTATTTTTCTCTTCGTTCAAGAAAATAAGTAGATAATAATTATCTATCGCATTTAAGGTATTGACGGTCTTCATTATTAACTTATTGATTCTAGTAATATATTTAGGTATTTTTCTAACATCAATTCCGCCTTTTGTACCATAGGATATTCTTTTGTGTAATAAAGATTAAATAAAAAAGTACATCATGTATTACGGATAAAGTTATCAATATCATGAAACTTGTGAAATGTATCCGAATATTCAAGGCAGTCGTACTTTCTGCTACTACCCAGTAATTGGGTTTATTCGATATTCGGTCTAAGTTGACAAGAGTCTCTCGTCTCGAGTATCAAGTACCTTTGGAAAGAAGCCACTTCGTCTGACTGTGCCGGGCAATATCGACTGAGATAGGTCGCCGTCGCCAAACTAAATCCCTAGTCAAGTCCTATGGATATTTACCCCCTTATTCCTAAAACTTAAAATACCTCTTATAAATAAAACGTGTTTTGTTCCTTTCTAACGGATATAAATATCAATTTGACAGATAAAGGCAAACGAATTTAAACGGTGTTAAAATAGGTTTGTTCATCGTTTATGAATACGGCCACTATTGTGTAAATGATTGAAATAACATTTATTCAATTTAATGTTTAATTACATGAGATACCGGCCAACGTTTCATCGAATGTATGTATCGCCGAAATTTCATTTCATATAAAAGAAAACCAGGCAAGTGTGAGTCGGACTCACCCACCGAGGGTTCCGTACTGAATTACAAATGTATAGTTTTCAGATTTTCCCTCGATTTGTAGTATAAGACGATATTACTTGCCTTTCATAGTTCTAGGTCAACAGAAGATACCCTATAAATTTTGATTCCGTTGAAAGTGTCGAAATATACGTTTTTCGCGGCATAAAACGGCCGTATCTTTTTTTACGTCAATTTAGAAGTTTTATTTTCACACGTCTTCTAGGGACTGTAAACTTGAGTACACAGTTTTAATTTAATTTTGATACCTCAACGCGTTCTCGAGATAAATAGTCTTGACAGACAGACCGACAGTCAGACGGACGGACAACAAAGTGATCCTACGATTATAAGGGTGCCGTTTATTCCTTTTCCCCTCACTGCCTCGGAAAGCCGTCTTTTATACTTTAAACCCAATGGGCAAAAACGCATTTTATCCACTAGTGGGGAAAGTAATTTGACCTTGGAGCGTGTTTAAGTAGTTTTTGACAGATAACAAAACGTAAAACGCTCATAATACAAAAATTTCACCGATGATGTATTTCTGTTGCCTCTATAACAACAAATACTAAAAAACAGAATAAAGTAAATATTTAAGAACTTTCAAAAAAATGCTTGTTGCCTTCATCAGGCGCTGGGTCTCAAAATGTATGGGAATACTAAAATCCGACTCGCACTTGACCAAAATTCTACTTAATATTACTTAACATTATTATAAAAAAAAAAGTTGTTTTGCATGTTGCACTTTCCTTGCTACAGTGAGGTGAAAAAAAGTTTTGTGTTACACACGGGTTTGGAAGAACGAAGTTTGGAGCCTCAGGTTACTGTCCCGGCGACGTTCCCATATCAAACGCATCCTCTTCCATTCTTTTTGTTTTCCTGCAGAACAGAAGGACATCTTTAAGACTGACATCCCTCAGTTCCCTCTCCTCTAACACATCTTTACCGAATGTATTAAACCGCAGTGCTGCGTACATAATACATTCCGCTAGTACATGCTTACTTGTTTCTTCCTCCCCACAGTGTGGGCAGGAGCCATCGTTACTAATACCTATTACCTTCAAGTATCTATTTAGAGTATTGTGACCAGTTATAATACCAGTCAACAGTCTCAGATTGCTCTTACCCAGTTTCAGCAGATACCTGGTTCTCCTGTGATCCATACCTTCTATCATCATCTTTGCCTGTCTGCATCCAGACGCCTCTCTCCATTCTCTCTCCCCTTCTTGTTCTTTTAGCCTTTCTATGACCCCCTTTGTGACTTGACCTGAGAAGGGAAGGGCCGGTTCTGGGCCTATAAATTCCCTACCCGCTCCCTCCCTTGCCAGCTCATCCGCACTCTCGTTGCCTGCTATCCCCTGATGTCCCGGCACCCATGCCACCGTGACACCCGGGTGTATCTTGTTTAGCTCCTCCTTACATTCTCTTACCAAGGCGGATGTTACCGATACCTTTCCTAGTGCCTTCAGTGCTGCCTGACTGTCCGTGTAGATCACTACCCTTCCAGTCTGCTGCGTTGTCTCCTTTATTATCTGTGCGCAACTCATTATCGCGCACACCTCTGCTTGAAAAACGCTAGCATACCTCCCCAGTGGGATAGATACTCTTTCACGTAGTTTGGGTATACATATACCCGCCCCTGCCAGCTTTGTTGATGTCCTTCTTGATCCATCCGTAAAGCAGACCGTCATTGGGTGTTCAACGTCTATTTTCCAGTTGTCTCTTTCTCCTATGTGTATTCTATACTTCTTGTCGAATATCTCCTGCCTTTTTATAAGGTCATTCCTGGCTATCATCATGTGTAACTTCGATAGCGCCTCCTCCTGTATAAGCGCGTGTCCTTTATCCACACAACTTCCTCTCCATTCTTTACATGCTTTCATTCTGTACCATTGTTCCATGGCCCTTTTCTCCACTTCAATTCGCATTGTCTTCATGCCTAGCAGTATCTCCATAGCCTGTGTCGGGGTCGTTCCCATAGCCCCAGTAACCATCAGACACGCTAGTCTTTGCACCTTGTTCAGTTCTTTTTGTTATTCTTTTATACGGGTCCTATGCCACCATTCCACAGCCCCGTATAGCACTCTGGGTAAGATGATTGCCTTATAGATCCAATTGATCATTTCGGGCCTCAATCCCCATTTTCTTCCCACTGCCCTTTTACATTGGTATAGTGTTCTGATAGCTTTTGCCGTTTGCTCCTTAATGTGGGCTTTATATCTGAGAGTACTATCCAGTGTCACCCCCAGATACTTCACCTCCTTCACCATCTCTAGTTCTTTACTCTGTATCTCTATTGGTTTCATGTCGACCTTCTTCTTTTTATTGGTGAATCATCAACATTGTAATATGCTCTCTCTAAAAGTTTTAATTTTAATTTGTTTTTAAAAATTGACAAATTTAATTTCTTTAGGCTTTCTGGTAAGAAATTATATATTTTGGAAGCCATGCCTAGTATACTCCTTCTCAACAAAGCGGTTTTGCCACTCACGGTTTGTATAGCATGTTTGTAACGGACGCTTCTCGAATTCATGTTTTGCCTTAAGGGACACAGTGAGGAGTTTGATTTGACAAAGACTGCGATCTCGTAAATATATAGGCAGGTTAGTGTGAGGACCTTGAGTTCTTTAAAATGAGGTTTGCAGCTTTCTGTTCGTTTGAGGCCACATATGGCTCGAATGCATTTTTTTATGACCTAAACCATTGGAAATAAACATTCATTCGTTTATTTAATCTGTGGAGCTGTCAAAATGACGTAACTTAACTGTCAAGTGTTCTCTCTATCCCAAGCCCTTCTTACCGAACCTGTAATGGCGGATGTTGTGCGTAGGAATCCTTTGCTATTAATAAATGATATTAAACTTATTTATGGGGCTTTTACTACTTAATTCATTAGGTTATGGGCCCAGCGCCCATGAGTAAGTCAGATTGACATAGAATAGCATAGGAAAGTGAAGAAATCTAAAAAGCACAAAAAGCGTGGTAAGCGGCCAGAAAAAAAGGTCACACGTATTTCTAAAAGGGGTAGGTTTCTTATTTTCAGCAAAAGAAAAGCAAAATATAGACAATGGCGACAACAGCTAACCAGATTCCACAGCTAGAGAGTGGAAATTTTGAAAACTGGTTGTTCAGGATTGAGATGGCACTGGATGAAAAAGGCATTAAAGAAACGGTTAAAAGTAAGACTGAAGACAAAGCTAGCAAAAGTGATGCTAAAGCACGAAATGTAATAATTCAGGGACTTCCAGACAAATATCTAGAATACGTGAAGGGCGCAACCACAGCATTTGAAATGATCGACAAATTAAAAGCGGTATTTCAAAGAAAAAGTACGCTAAGTACCTTGTGTCTCAGGCGAGAGCTTATCAACTTAAAATGCAGAAAAGAAGATGGTGTACAAGAATTTCTGAATAAATTCTCTGAAGCTTCTGAAGCTAGTGGAACTAGAATTGATGAGAAAGAGAAGGTTTGCCAGCTATTGCTTAGTGTAGAGAAGGCATATCAACCTTTAGTAACAGCTTTGGAAATGTCCAATGTTGAACTCACAATCGAGTTCATAAAAGGTAAATTACTGGACGCAGAAATAAAAGAAAAAGGGAATCACAAAGAAATTAACAAGCCTAAAGGTGAATATGTGTTTCAAAGCTCTTCAGTGAAGTGCTATAGTTGTGGAGGGCTGAATCATTTTGCCCGAAACTGCCCGAAGAAAAACAATAACTACAGGGGTCGAGGCCACTTCCGAGCTAGAGGGGCCAGGGGAGCTGCAAATGTCGGAGAGAGGCATACCAACTCGAATGCCATATCGTTTGTCGCAGCTCAAGCTTTACCAGCTGATACACAATCCCAGTACAAAGAAGAAATCCAACTTGTCATTGATTCGGGGTCAACATACCATCTGATAAACAATAGATATAAAAAGTATATGACCAACATAAAGCAAATTCCACAAGTTAATATAAGAGCAGCAAATGGTGGCATCATGACAGCTACATGCAAAGGAAATCTAACCGGAGTGTCTGAAGAGGGATATGAAGTTACAATAGAAGATTGTCTAATAATAGAAAACTTGTTGCATAATCTTCTATCAGTACTGAAATTAAATGAAAAGGGTCTTCAAGTAATATTTGACAAGGAAAGAGCGCTAATAAAGAAAGGTAACATCAAAATACAAGGTGACTGCAATGGAAAGTTATTTACTATGAAACTCAACCTTAATAAAACACATGCATTAGTATCAAAACAAGAAGACATCCTTTGGCATAGAAGAATGGGACACCTAAATTATGGAGGCATGAAAATCTTAGGTCTACCCTTATCTACAGAGAAATGTACAATATGCATGGAAGCTAAAGCGAGCAGATGTCCATTCAGTGAAAATCCTGTACCTAGAACCAAAAGAATAGGCCAGTTAGTGTACTGTGATATAGGAGGGCCAGTTACGCCTATCACTCAAGAAGGTGAGAAATATTATCTAACGATAATCGACGATTATTCACATTTTATGGAAATACACCTACTACACTTTAAGAGTGAAGCAAAGAACTACATCATGAAATATGTAAGAATTATGAAAAATAATGGAAACAATGTGAGACGAATTCGAACAGATCAAGGTGGGGAATTCCTTAACGAGGATCTTGCTTCATTTTATGCAGAACACGGTATTATCCAAGAGACTACATGTGCTTATACACCGCAGCAAAATTCTATCTGCGAAAGGATGAATTTAACCCTGGGAAATAAAGTCAGAGCTATGTTACTAGAAACAAATCTTCCCAAGTACCTGTGGGGCGAGGCAATGAGATGTGCAGCCTACACTATAAACAGATCACCTACAAAAGCACTCCAAGGAGACACACCAGCTAAGATATGGTATGGTAAAAATAATTTAGATAAAGTGAGGGTTTTTGGTGCGAAAGCTTGGAGCATGATCTTCCCAAGGCCCAATAAACTAGAGCCTAGAGCAAAGCCCATGAGAATGATAGGATACTGTGGATCAGGATACAGACTATGGGATCCGAAGACCAACGAGATAATAGAATCGCGAGATGTAAGATTCGATGAGTCAAACTTCAGATATGAAGACACTGAAAAGGTTACACAAACTATTATCTATGATGAAGAAGATGAAGAACCTTTAAAATCTATCGACATCGACACTACACCGGAAATGACAATCACGGAGAATACAGAAGAACCATCACAAGGCACGGAAGAAAGCCAGGAACAACAAACTCAACAACATGAAAGAAGGAAAGTAAAGTTACCCAAGAAATATGATGACTATGATATGACAAACATAGCCTATGCACTGCTATCGGAAGATCCGATAAGCTACAAGGAAGCTATACAAAAAGAAGGGTGGTCGGAAGCCATACAGAAAGAACTACAAGCATACAACAAGCTAAGAACATGGGAAGAGTGTGAACTACCTAAGGGTCACAAGGCTATAGATACAAAATGGGTATTCCGCACTAAAGCTGACAACACTAAGAAAGCCAGGCCAGTGGCTAAGGGCTTTCAAGAAGAAACTACTCAGAATGTGTATGCACCTGTAGCAAGGATGACTACAGTGAGACTATTTTTGAATAAAGCTGTTCAAGAAAACTTACACGTTAGACAGCTAGATATACCTACAGCTTTTCTAAATGGGGAGCTAAACACTGATATTTACATAAAATATCCCGAAGGAGTACAAAAGAAACAAGAAGGAAGAGTTTTAAAGCTAACTAAAGCTTTATATGGACTAAAAGAAGCTCCAAGGTGCTGGAATGAAAAGCTCAAACGATTCCTAACAGAAAATGGACTTAATCAGTCACAAAGTGACTTCTGTCTGTACACAGGTACAAATGTGTACATACTTATATTTGTGGATGACATACTTGTAATTGGAGATGGACAAAACATAATACAAAAATTAAAAGAAGAATTTCAAGCAAAAGATATGGGAACAATAAGCAAATTTTTAGGAATGGAAATATCTCAATCTAAAGATGGGATGGAAATTAAACAAACACAAATTATAGAGAATATTTTATTGAAGTTCAACATGCAAGATTGCAAGGGATGCAATACACCAATGGAAGTCGGATTAAAAATAAATGAAAATGAGGAAGTGATGAATGACATCCCTTACAGACAACTTATAGGCTCACTTATGTATCTTGCTACAATAAGCAGACCAGACATAGCTTATGCTACTGGATTTTTGAGTAGATACATGATTCGCCCAACACCAACTTTATGGACAGCCGCGAAGAGAATGCTAAGATACCTGAAACAGACAAAAGAAAAAGGATTAATATACAGAAGAGAGGATAATAATAATTTACTAGTCTTTTCAGATTCAGACTGGGGAAGTGAACAAATTGTTCGGAAAAGTGTCAGCGGCATTGCAATATTCCATCAAGGCAACTTGGTCAGCTGGAGTTCCAAGAAGCAGTCATCAGTGTCACTGTCTACAGCAGAGTCGGAGTACTATGCAGCAGCGTTATCTGTAAGTGAAACAGTGTTCATTAGAGCAGTGTTAAAAGATTTGCATTGTGATAAAAATTTAGTTTGTTCATTGTTCATTGACAATCAAAGCACAATTAAAATGATTGAAAGTTACGAAAATAGTAAAAGGTCTAAACACATTGACATTAAAGCTCATTTTATCAAAGATATAGTTAACAAAGGCTTAATTACATTGAAATATGTGTGTACTAATTATAGAAAATAAAGCAGATATACTTACCAAATCATTGTGCCAGGTTAAACATAACTATTTCTGTGAATCCCTTGGATTGTATTAGATATCGCTGTATATTTGAACTGTACTAAGTTGTTACTATTGTTATGTTAGTGATTAATTTCAAACTTTGAAGATATTCACACTTGTTTTATATAAAAGTTAACCTCTAAATTTAGGTTAGGTTAAGACAGTTGTCATGTCAATGTCAAATGTCAATCATTGTGACAGCTCTTTCATGTTGCTAGTTTATAAATATTATATTGTTTGCAAGTTCAAGTAAATTTGCCATAAAACTTGATCTTGAGCCGGGGTATTGGAAATAAACATTCATTCGTTTATTTAATCTGTGGAGCTGTCAAAATGACGTAACTTAACTGTCAAGTGTTCTCTCTATCCCAAGCCCTTCTTACCGAACCTGTAATGGCGGATGTTGTGCGTAGGAATCCTTTGCTATTAATAAATGATATTAAACTTATTTATGGGGCTTTTACTAATTAAATTCATTACCTGCAACTTATTGGTGGAACTACCCCAAAATATAATTCCGTATCTTAAGATCGAATCGATGTAACCATGGTATGCAAGTAAAGCTGTTTTAAGGTCTGATATTTTCGAGATTTTATTGAGAACAAATACGAAACTGTTTACGCGCTTACATAATGACTCAGTGTGTTGTTTCCAGTTTGCATGTATATCTATGTTTAAACCTAAAAATTTGGTTACGCTTATATCTTCAACGCTTTTATTATTATAATTAATGTTAAGACTTATGGTGTTCGATTTTGACTAATGAAAGTTCTGCATTAATTTTGTTTTTTCGATATAGATTTTTAATTTGTTAATTTTTAGCCAATATGCTACGGAGGCTAGTGCTTTATTAATTTCAGTCTCATATGTATAACTGTCCTTCATTTCATTGTAATTAAGTACTTGCTCAAGTAAAACTATAAAATGGTAGAAACCCGTTTTTTTTTAAACTTACCTTATGTTGTCCCAGACAGCTGTTAGTAAGTACCTAAAAAGTAAATGGTTACTGGAAAATAAAAGTAGACAAAGTGAAAAGTCTGCGAAACAATGCCTATATTTTTGGTGTACCCGGTATCCCCTTGAAAAAACACATCTAATAATTATATTACCTAATTACTTAAACTTTATTGAATAAACTTATCTTCTTTCTTTCTTATTATCTGCACAAACAAACAGCCAGTCAAATTAAGTGCTTAACTACGTTCATAATGAGTAAGAACATGGTAATTTAAACTTACTTGCGAATAGGCTGTTAACTATTGTATACAGGAAAGACTACTTTAACTATGTATGCACCACATTTATCTATTACTAGCTTCTGCCCGCGACTCCGTCCGCGTGGAACTCGTTTATATCGTAGCTCCATACAAACTTTCACCTCCCATTTCAGCTCGTTTCCGGATGATTTCCGAGATAAACACCGTCCTTTCCCGAAACTCAAACTATCTCTGTATCAAATTTCATCTAAATCGGTTCATATAAACTTTGCACTCCTTTTTAACCCGCTTAGCTTTTTCCAAAACCCTAAAATTACTTTTTTGTATTATAATAAGGACTCATACACAAAGTTTCAAGTCTCTCACTTAAAATTTTGCTCCATCCCTATACAAACTTTCAACCCCCTTTTTACCCCCTTGAGGGTGGAATTTTCAAAAACCCCTTCTTAGTGGGTATTTACGTTATATAAACTAACTGTTGTGAAAAAATCAGATTTCTAGGTTCAACGATTTGGGCTGGACGTTGATTTAAGTCAGTCAGTCAGTCAGTCAGGACTTCTACATTTATATACATAGATATAGGTACCTATCACTCCCTCCAGCTTTTATCAACGACTTCGTCCACGTGAATTTTCATACCAAACTCCATTCCCAATTTCATCCCCCAGAGATTTTATTCCCGGAATAAAAAGTAAGTACACAAGTTTTAATCCAGATTGTGAACTGTGTGTTTTTGAGGTCCATCTATTTATCCGAATCCGATTAGCCTTTTTTTCGTGGTTGAACAAAAACCATCGAAATATCCATCATTCCTTGCATTTATAATATTACTATAACCCGTGAGTATTTAGCTCTAGAATAGGATTCGGGTCTCTTTATTATGGAAAATTCAGGCGGAGCCACAAGATAAAATATTGTCCACATACCGATTATGCTCCTAAACGGAACTGCTTTTGTTATACAACTTCTCAAAAATATGTTTTTATTACATTTTCGTTACTTCATTCAAATGAAATTAAATTTTCAATGAGCATCATCCATTTGTTTAATTATCATAATTGGCGATGTGATGGATGTCAATTAATAAGGCCGTGTTTGCAATACATCGATGGTACAGTTAAAGTTCAACCACTAATAGATGAAAGATTTAAAATTAAAAGATTTTTCAAAAAATCCAACTGCTTTTTAGGGTTCCGTAGTCAACAAGGAACCCACGGAGTTTCGCCATGTCCGTCTGTCTGTCTGTCCGTCTTCGGCCTACCTCAGTAACCATTACAACTAGAAAACTGTTATTCGGCATGGGTATAAAAATCAATCACGCCGACAAAACAGTACAGTAAATCTTGAAAAAAAATTTTTTTTAGGTTACCTCCCCTACACCTAAAGCGAGGATGTCATTTTTTTTCTCGTTAAACCCATGGTGTTGGGTATCGTTGGATAGCTCGTTTAAAAGTATCATGGGTTTCCGAAAACCATTTTTTAAATCAGTGATTAGTTTGCGAGATATTGGGCTTTAAAGCCCTAATTTTTGTTCGAGTCATTTGTCGGGTAAGTACACAAAGTTGCAGAACAATAGTGGTTCAGTTTGGCGAGCATAATCTAATCTTGAATTTAAAGCCCCGAGGTCATAGGCACATATATATATATATATGTTGGTATAACGAGATGCCCATCTTTCTATTTATATAACAGCAGCAGCAAAAACTTATAATGTTATCAATGTGTACTGTAATCTTATTTTTAAACCAGAAGGACGTATGTAGGAAGGTGTTCTACCTATACATTCAGATCATGTAAAAAGAATCAGTAAGTAAGTTATTTTAAACACCCATGTATTTTTAACTCTTTGCGTGGGCTAAAAGGAGGCTCAAACCTCAAGGGAAATTTGAAACTGTCTTCAAACAGACAGCAATGCGACTTTAGAGGAACCCCGACAAGAAAATCCTGATTGAGCAAAAATAAACCTTAATATGAAAGCCGTAAGCACTACCGCTATTGCAAAGCAATCATAGTTATCCGACACCGATTCAAAGACTAACCTTGCGAGACTTTTTTAAATCCACAATGCTATCTTCTTCTATTCCCGTGCGAGTGAGGAAAACAGAAAAAAAGCGTTATTAGGACTCATGTTTTGTTTGTAATTTGTGCCATACCACATAGGTAACGCCTCCCGTTTTGCCATAAATAGTCGAATAAACATTTTTTTTTAATTCTGAGCGGAGCTATCGAATAGAATGAAATATATTGTAAAGAAAAATATACAACTTAAGCAGACTTTAAGTATAGGTACAAGGCAGAAAATAAATTAAATTAAATTAAAACTACCTACTCAAATAACCCACCCCGCGTCACTCCCGGTGCAAAGGTGCCCATCACGCTCGCTGCATTGCCGCGTTGGATTGCGATGAAATAAGAATGACCCAGAGTGGGGGTCGAGGCCTTTTTCCCGCAGGCGGTGCCCCACTTCCCTAAGGAAAGACTTTCCCTCGGAGCACCAGCATCCCGTAGTGCCGCAGACGGCAAGAGGGACAAATAAGTAGTTTGAGAGCACTGCGTATTTGTCCCTCTTACGTGTAGCCGCCCACTCAGCAGCAGCTCCTGCCACTCGCATCGTGCGGCCAAGGTGAGATGCAGCAAACGTGCTGACGCATGTTGCGTCCCACAATAGGCATTTTCCTCTTTGCCAAGGTACTAAAGTGAGGCCGTTAGGTCTCTTTCCGGCGGACCGACTGAGGCCTGGTGGTTCCAGGACGCAAGGGATAGTGGCAGATGCCAGCGCCCTCCGGATGATGTCATTCAGGGCGTGGTGGCGACAACCCCGCTCGCCGATGCCAGGAATGCCGGTAGGCAAACGTCTCTTGCGCGTCGAATACCCAGCCCGCCGCTCCGAATGGGAAGAGATGCAAGGTCCCACTGGCTCGCGCTAAGGGAGACGTTAAGAAGACATTCAAGGGTCTCTTTCAGTGCACTGTCGAAGGAGTCAATGTGTGCAGGGTATAACCAAGCGGGTACAGTGCGTAAGAAGTAGGTTAACTTAGGAATAGCAAAGCAGCAATAGTTAGCAACAGTGGTTTTCTAAAAAGCTGCCGAATAGCTTCTGTGAAGATTGGAGAATCCATAAGATTGAAAGTTTGAAAATTAAGTTCTTTAAGGCCAGGAAGTAAGTGACTGAAAGTAGACAAGGAAGTTCGGGAAAAATCACTACACGGGAAGAATTCACACTTACAATTGTTTTTTAATTAGAAATTCTAAATTTTCCATAAGGAAGTGTAAACAAACGAAAAGTTGCTTAGCAGTTATGTTGCTTTGAGAATCTATTGCGGACTTCATTTCTTGTTCTCCTCTTCTTCTTTTTCTTAATTCTCCTTCTTCTGGTTCTTTTTTTAACTTTTAATTTGGTCAATGAATGGACTAAAATGCCGATAAAATTCGTTTATCTTTATTTGGCACAACATTTATCTTTGTGTTAAAATTTTAGTTAACAGAGGTTTATTAAGTCTTATGAATAAAGGGGGTATACCAATCATATCCGTTCATTTATCGCGTATCTCGGTCTGGATGAATCCTTACTATTTAACTGACTTCAAAAAAGGAGGAGGTTCTCAATTCGGTTGTTGCTATTTTTTTTGACCAGACACATGTCTCGCCGTAACGACGGTAGATGGAGCAAACGCGTTCTGAAATAGCGGCCTCGCTCGAAGAGACAGAAGAGACCGGCAAGATGGTCGGACGCGGACGACATAAACACGACTGCAGGGCCTGTCTGGGCGTGGGCTACAGAAAATCGGGCTGAATGGAAAAAAAATGGAGAGGCGTATGCCCAAGGTGGACACGTCCGCTGAAGAAGAAGGGATAAGAGAAGAGGAAGATTGGTTGTTTATGAAGAAGTAATCAAATGAATAAGTGTGCAGCTAATGAAGACTTCATCTGGAAATAACGACGAATGGACGACCGCTTTAGCCTAGTTGGTAGTGACCCTGCCTGCGAAGCAAGAGGTCCTGGGTTCGAATCCCGGTAAGGCCAATTATTTGTGTGATGAGCACGAATATTTGTTCCTGAGTAAAGTATTTTAATACTTTAAGTATTTATTTATCTATATAAGTATGTTTATCGTCGTACCCATAGTACAAGTTTTGCTTAGTTTGGGACTAGGTCGATTTGTGTAAAATTGTTCCCTAATATTTATTTATTTAAATTCGTGTAACCCTTTTTTTGAAAACACCCGGTAGGTTTTAACACACCGATCAATGTCATTTCGTGAAGACTGTTTTCGCTTTAGAAGCAAGGCCTCTATAGTTGAATTATTGACGACTAAGTAAACAACCGAACAAAGCCGCTTTATAGCAAACTTGACATTGGTGAAATAGACGTCTGTCCGATAGATGACGAAGAAACACCGATGCGATGATGTCAGTTTTATTACGAGTAGGTACTCGTGCAGTAGGAGTATGTAGGTACATACTCCTGGACATTATATAACAAAACACTGAAACATAATTAAATTGAAGCATCAACACTGTCCAAAGTTTCAAATTGACGCAATAACCTGTTATAAACAAAGTTTTCAACTCTCCAATTAGTAAATTGAAAATTTAATACTGCAAGTTATAGTCGAGTGCCAGTTGGCTCCAGATGCAAATTATTAATTGCCAATATATTTGTGCGACGCGTAGGTATTGCAAAGAATGCAGGCAAACTCGAGGGATCACATACCGTGGAATGGGGTTACTTGAGGAAAAAATGGGGCAACTTTGATCCTTTAGAATGTAGTATAAAAGCAGACCTATTCGAAATTCAGAAGATTTAATCGAGTAAACAGCAAGATAGAATATTAATATATTTATTACCACAGTTCACCCACAAGGAAAAATAATATACTTAAATATGCCCATCAAAAAAGTTCAAGCTATACACAGGTAAAATTGAAATCGGATAAGTTTTTGCCAGGGATTCCTCCCTGGACGGCTATCACGGGACGGCCCGCGAGCTGTGTCGCGGCGAGATAGACCACCCGTGTCTTTCTAATTAGAACGCTTAGAAAGAGACGGATAGCCTATGTCGGCACGACACAGTTCGCAGGCCGTCCTATGATAACTAGCCGTACTGATCAGGAACATGAACAAAGGCACCACGCCCATCCAGGATGCAAGCCTCACAGACAAGCCGGATATATTAGGGGGCACTTTGTGAGGAGTGACACTCTCTGGGACGGGAAGGGAAGCCCGACCAGCCACAACCAGTTGGCCACCATCGACCAACTGTGTGCCCGTTAGCCAATATTGCGTTTGAGATATCTTCGAGGGATGATCGTTGGTGGGGTGCAGCAGCACTGCAGGCACCATCTTCTGGTGTCCGGATTGGTGCCAGAGATTATCCCCTACATGCAAATTTACAAAGCTGCAACCTCACAGACTTCCTCTTTATACCATTAGTATAGAAGTATAGATTAATAAAATTGAAAACATGATTAAACTGTTTTAAACACGTGACTCATATGTTATGGTCAGATAACGCTTATTTCATCAAGCCTTCGCTAACGACGCGGTAACATAATAAACGGCGAACCCTACTTTAAACCTTTTTTTATCTTTGCCAAAATCGAGGCCGTTGTTTCAAACAGCTGATTGACTTTTTTTTAACGTCCCCTACAAAACGGTAGTATGGTTGGTAGATTTAAATGTTTATTGCGTTGAACTCTTTGTTTATGAAAATGACATTCTAACTAAAGATATGAACAGACAGCGACGTAGGGTTCCGTTGGCACCCTTTTGCGATACGGAAACCTGAAAGCTGGCTGTCTTTAAGATTTTATTTGTAATTGTAATTGTATTCTTATTTATAACTAGCTTCCGCCCGCGACTTCGTCCGCGTGGACCCGGGATAAAAACTATCCTATATTTTAATCCAGGCTATAAACTATCTTCGTGCAAAATTCATTCAAATCGGTTCAGCCGTTTAAGCGTGATTGAGTAACAAACATCCAAACATCCAAACATCTAAACTTTCGCATTTATAATATTAGTAGGATATATCTAATGTTTGTAATATTTGTAATAATTGTAATATAATACGATATGGACTGAAGGGTTCGAAATAAATGAATATTTAATTTAATTTAATTTAATTTAATTTATCTTTTAACCTGTCTTTGTTATCACCGATATCTTTGTTGTGTTATATATGTACCTAGAGTCTAAGCATATCCGAGTGGCTCGACAATTGTATCCTAGCTTTAAGTCTGTATCGTATGTTAAAGCTGACGGTCTTTAGATAAAAAATAATAAATACTGACGAAAGAAAAAGCTATCTATCTGACATATTGACGCACCATTAAACATTTAGGCTACTACAGACAATCGCTACAGAGATAAATGTTAAAATCTGTAAAAATTTAAAATGCATATAATAAATTTCTTGACTGTCAATTATTTATGCTTTAAGCCTGAACTTTTGAATTATAGCCTAAGAAAATTACGGTATTTTTGGAAATAATTCAATATCAAGCTATTTTTTTATACGCTTTTTATAGGTGATTTTAGGAACCTATATTTTAATAAATTGCTGTTTCTGCGGACCGGGAATACGAAAAAAAAGGTGTGTCTGAAAACTAGTGATTTTTGTCCGGAAACAGGTACTTATCGGTATTTTTATGATGAAAACTTCTTTGTAAATGCTAGTTCTGAAATGTATGACCTGAATCTAAAAATACATGCAAAGGGAAATATGAGCTTTTAAATTAAAACGGTGGTCTAAGTTGATTTCAATTTACTATTGACCGCCACCGCAGGCCGCGCAGTGTTATTCAAATGTTCAAGCCTAAAACATAAAAAAATTAACAATTTCAAAAAAATATTATTTGCGCTTTACCTTTTTAGGTTAGGTTAGGTTAGGTAACTTTATCATGACTTAATTACCAATACTAACTTGAACTATTGTAATCTAAATAATGGACATTGTCAATTATTTATGCTTTAGGCCAGAATCAAACTCTTTGCTTAACTAACTATAAAAGAGTTTGCAAACGGTGCGTTATAAATATGTCAAATATGTAATGTCTATTCGAAGACTACACTACTATGCAAGCGCCTTACTTCAGTTGTTTTACCCATAACTCCAACTGCTGGTATAATACCCACATAGTCCGGTGAATTCCCGGTTTCTCCTACGCAAAACCGCAGAGCTATTTCATACAAAAACTTTCTGTCAAAAAAATCATTTTTGTTACAAGCTTTTATTGCCGACTGTACTTTTCTGTATACCGTCATCAACTACTCATTGAGATGATTCTAACGAGCCCCAACTCGATGGGGGGCGAATGTGGTTTTATTACGGAGTTCCTATGGCCACCTTCCAGCTCCATCATCAGATCAGCTCCACGTCATCATAATATTGCATTGTCACGCGATTTATACATGTATGCAAAATTTCAGCTCAATCGGAAACCGGGAAGTGGATCAAATTTAACTTGGAAGATTTGATTACAGACAGACAGACAGACAACGGGACAGGTGAAACTAAATAAAAGCTTGTAATAAAACGATAGTAACTCAAATAATAGGTACACTCCGCCTCAATGACTCACATCCCGAAGCCCGGTGAAGCCCCTATTATCAAGTCTGCCGATATAAAACGGCCAAGCATATATTCTGCCGCTTAGTGGAACACTGTCAAAATGGGAGTGAAGTTCGTTGTGTGGTTGTCACTGTTGTGTATTGCAAAGGCTTCGGTTATAATAAACGTGTTTGATGATGGTAAGTATTGTATTTATATTAATTAATTAGTCATAGTTTTTGTTTCGGTTTAAAATTATAACACCGTAATTGAAAATCGCTGATTTTGCAGGTAATACTAAATACGATAGGTACTAATAAATATGTACCAGTAATTTGTGTTTGTATTTTACATACATATATACATTCACGCCTTTATTCCCAAAAGGGGTAGGCAGAGCACATGAAACTTATGTTCCAGCGCCACTTTAAGCATAACTGTGGTGGGTATAAAAGATCGACAAAATGTGATATTAAAGTGATAGGTTGCTAGCCCATCGTCCACAACACACTTCAACCCTGGTCCCTTAGTCGACTTTTACGACACCCACGGGAAGAAAGGGGGTGGTGAAATTCTAACCCGACACCACACGGGACGGGCACGGATATGTATTAGTTGAGCAGAATAACTACAGGGTGTACCAAAAATGGGGTGTGAACCCATCAAGGGCTCAACAGGTATCGTGTTCTGATAAGAAAAAACAGAAAAAAAAATGACGCGAGTTTTTTTTACCTTAGTATGGAGCGTTGGCTGACTGGGGCGACAAGCTGCACAGTAATGTAAAAAAAACGCTTCAAATTTTTTTTTCTTTTTTTTTCTTATCAGAACACGATACCTGTTAAGCCCTTGATCGGTTCATACCCCATTTTTGTTACACTTTGTATACTAAGTGAATCGTAGCTATCCAAAAGAATGTTCAAACATGTACCTGCACAGCTTTAAAACCATGTTACGTATTTGATTCATTATTTATATTTATCTATACCTACTAACATTAATGAAATAATGTCTGTGAAATGTAAGTTTGTAGTTTTGTAAGTTTATGTGTAATTCTTCCACTAGTACCTATAGTACGTTTCGGGATGGTTTATATAATAATATATAGGGGATACCTGGCACTGCCTGGGTTCTCTGAAATAGGCGCTGGCGTTAGTTCTATACACCTACATAATAGTTCACCTACAATTGGTCAGATCGCGGTAATTATGTAGAATCCTAAATCTTTTTGCATATACCATCACAGACACAACATTTACATTATATCTTCTTATTTCTTCTACCGGGTATTCCCTGCATTCCTCTCAAAGCTAACGCCTGGAGCCCTATTGACGGCGTACTGCCAGACCGCGTAAAAGTCACCTATTTCCTTACAACTAAGCGATTTGGACACCTCAGCTCCAAGATCGGTATAGGCGGAACTACTGAATGAAAGTGTTTGTGTTTTAACCTATTTGAAATTAAATGCGCACTGTGATTTATTAAAATAGGGGTGTAGACTCGAAAATTATTATTACTCCAAATGAAAGAGAAACTCCTCCAAACAAAAGAGAGAAAACGCAAACGGTGTGTGACGTCACATTACAGGATGCTGTCGGGGGGCCGCGTCGAACACGATGGGGCGCAGCACGTTGCCGTCTATTAGTGTGCCGTCACACTCTTCCAGCGTCATCGTTTCATATAAAGTTGCGTTCTGCGAAAAAGGGACAGAACATACCCCTTCTTAAAACTTTGGACACTTATAACGTTGTGATTATTTAACCTTTTGCGTTGATTTTTTCTCCATTTGACTATATTTTTAATCCTTTTTCGAGTCAATATGGCTTTATGGATTATTTTATTTAGTGTCTACACCCCTATTGGACATTTCTGTCCGACAAGCGTTTTAGCGATACCTTTGCCGTAATACAAGTGTTGGTTTATTTGATGATGAAAAATAAATTATACGTGTATTGTGAGTGAAGCTTTTTTTTTTTTTCATTAATCACTACAGTACTTACCTATAAAATAAAAATCCCGTTCATCTGTATCAGCATGTTCGTTATTAGCTAAGGCATAATGTAGGTAATAAACCCGCTATCGTAGGTATAGCCTAATTTTAATGGGATTTAATATAGGAATATTTTCAGTAATTATGGCAAATGTGTCATTTTTTTACATGTTAATGCCTAATAAATGACACATATTGTTTACTCATTTATTTATAATGCACAAATAAAAAGTTCATATTAAATTGATCAGTGTACCATGGATATTTAATCTGTGATAGAAACGTAAAATGTATAACCCTTCTGTACTGTCAGTGTCAAATCATCAGGGTTATCAAAGCATCCGAAAGCGATAGATCAAATCTGTCCAGTATTGGGTCAATGTTAAACATAGGTAATAAATAAACTTAAGTAAAGGCCCTCCTGAATGAAGGGTGACGTGTTCGAATAGGCATTTGTTTTGTTAGTGTTAGATCATTTAAATATGTAATGTCTATTCGAATACGTAACCACTACAAATATGAAGGGCTTTACTTCAGTTTTTTATCTGAACGATAAGATGCTAAATTACAACGTATCCTTTCAGCACAAAACAAGCTCGAAACAAACGTTGAATCAGTGGAGCAATGTGTCGAGCTCGAGTGTGAAGAAATTTGTCGGGTCAATGGTTTTGCAAAAGGACAATGCATAGCTGGCCGGTGCCATTGCGCCCAAGTTTCAGATACAGGTACTTAATTACTTAGGTGAATGAACTTTTCGCCATGGTAAGGCCGCGGGGGTCCGCTGGATGCGGGTGGCGCGGGACCGGTCATTGTGGTACTCTTGGGTACGGGGAGGCTTATGTCCAGCATTGGACGTCTTTCGGCTGATATGATGATGCCATGATTATGTCGCCTGCGTCACTTTTTAAACTTGCATTTAAGGTATTCAAATCCACGAAAGGTGTTTCCGGTGTCCGGTCCCCCCCCCGGGTTCTTGTAATTTTTCATTCCTTTTTTATGGGCCGTGTTCTAAATCCATGTTGTATAATTTTTTCTACGTAACTCGCGCGGATATTTTCCTGGCTCACATAACAGGGCAGAATAACATCAAGAAATAGTTGACTGATCCACTCGCTTGCGTCCAGCAAAATAATTGTAAACCGCCATATTAAAAAAAAACGATCGTCACAACTACCTCACCGCTATGCTAGGACAATCCTCAAAATAGGTAGTTAATTTACTCAAAATGCGACAACCTTCTTTTTTTGTAATTTAGTCACGTAACTTAAATTTAAACTTATTCGAATTAAATTTGGACAAAATAAAGATAAATTTCTACTTTTTTTAGGCCATGCTATGCTTTTTTTAATAAATTAGAACGAATACGTGTTTTGTCATGAAGTATTTTACCAATATAGGTACTCGTAGATAAAGACATTACACTTTACAGGATACTCATACTATTTATTAATAAAATATACCTACTTATAGTCTTTTGTCACCACACACATATAGGAAAACTAAATACTTACCAATTTGGTTTAGCTAAACACTGTATTTAGTAAGATGCAGTGTTTAGTCGAAACAAGACACTAGTTTTTAAGAGTTAGTGTCTACATTACTGTGGTGTTTTTCAACGTTTTTGATACAAAATGACTCGACTGCGAAAGTGCGTACTTAATATGTGGATTAGGATAAAAAAAGGCTCATTTATCGATATTACCGAAGTTACAGTGTTATGTCATGGTACAGCAGCTCACTCTCTATCCTGAGAAAACTTTAGGATCCTAACGATATAATTATCATTATGACACATCTAAATGAGCGCACCCATATTTTTGCACTTGACTGTACGTCCTGCGTTGGTATTTATTTAGAAGAAAGCAGTTCACTTCAATGCAAGCATTTAGAATGTTACAAGCTATGCCTGGAAATCGGCTACTATACGGGCTGGTGTGGTAATGATGGCAAATGTGACTGCAGAAACAAAGCAAATTATGGCAAAGGTATGTAAATTATTAATTAAGCGTCTTGTTGAGTTGTTTCATATAACTGGGCATTCGCGGTGTACCGCTGTCGTGGTTTAAGAGTTATCTGACTGGGCGAAGGCAACTTGTTAGAGTGGGGTCTGTTAGAAGTGCTAAAATGGAAATTAAATATGGAGTGCCACAAGGGAGCATTCTCGGACCCACCCTTTTTGTGATATACATGAATGATATCCTCAATCTGAAAATACAAGCCTCCGAAATTATTTGTTATGCTGACGATACCGTTATTCTTTTTAATGATGTGAGCTGGGAGAAAGCAATTGTAGCAACGGAAAGAGGTATGCAAATTGCTTCCGACTGGTTTCGTGACCACCTTTTAACCTAAAATAGCAACAAAACAAAATTTCTCTGCTTTCACAAAACCGCATCTTCGGAACCACCTAGTAATCCTGTTATCAAAATTCACTCATGTAATGTCTTTCCTGCCACCTCCTCCTGCGACTGCGATTCCATCCAGCGCACTGAAGTAATTAAGTACCTGGGCCTGTTCGTAGACGAAAAACTAAATCTTAAACACCATATCCATAAACTCTCGGCAAGAATTAGGAAATCTATATTTATATTTAAAAAACTACGCCAATCGGCCAATTTCTCTCTGTTGACGCTAGTATACACTGCGCTGTGCCAGTCGGTGATCGCCTACTGTATTAAGGCATGGGGCAGCGCGGCAAAGACAAGTATGATGGAGCTTGAAAGAGCGCAACGCTCTGTTCTAAAAGTCATGTTCAAGCGACCTTTTCGCTATCCAACTGCGATTTTGTATGCCGAAGCAAATTTGTTAACCGTACGCCAATTATTTCTACAAAAAAAGTCCTTACTTACACACAAATCTCTGAAATCGATGACTGCTTATGATACGCTACTCAAAAAGCGAGTTTTTAACTTACAAGTCCCAAGAGTGTTTTTTTTTTTTTTTTTTTTTTATGATATAGGAGGCAAACGAGCAGTCGAATCACCTGATGGTAAGCGATAATCGACGCCCATGGACACTTACAACACCAGAAGAGTTGTGTGTGTGTTTTCAAGTTTTGGCAAACGCTTTGGGGATTACATTAGAACTTCTGTGTATAACGTCATGCTCAAACACTGTAACCTAAAGAGCTGTACTTTGAAAGAAGCTAAAAAACACATCTTTAAATATCTTCATTCGCTAAATTATGCCGAGACTGAAACCATTTTAGATAAGGTAGATTAAGTATTTGTTGAAATGTTTAGTATTAACTAACTTACGCCAACACTTGATGTATGTATTATTATAAGGTAACTAACTGACTTCTAATGTATAATTATATAATTTTAACTGGTTCCCCACGATACAGGTGTAACCTAGTCTAGGGACCCCTGGTAACAATTGTAACACAATTTGTTTAAATAAATGAGATTTATTTATTATTATTATTATTATTATTAACTAGACACACAAGAAATGGTAGGTATACTCCGTAGCTGTAGGTATATCGTGAGATAAGTCAGTTTTTTTCAAAGCAATGACACGTAGTTGCAGTGTCCAAGAGGCAACCGAATGGCTCGCTGTATTTGAGCTCCCGAAATGTTGTGGAACCGCCCTGTTGAACCCGAACTGAGCCAAACTAGGGCGGAAATAGAAATAAAATATGCAAAAAAAATCGGTTGCCTGAAAGTGTGTACGTTGTTTATATAATGTTTTTTTTTTCACCCCCCTATTTCTGCCCCAGTCCAAGTTGGCTCAGGTTGGGTTGCACAGGCCGCTTCCACAATGCTTCGGGTGCTCAAATACCACGTCATTGCCTCTCGGACACTAAAACTACGCGTCATTGCTTACCACCCGCCCGATAGGTCGCCACTGCTATTTGAACCTCTGAAACACAGTTTTTTTTTTTTTTTCAGGAGAAACAGTCGACGTCAAAGATAGGTTACACTTTTGCAGCACTTTTGCTTTTGCTTTGGCATTTCAGTTAGCCGAATTGCATCAAAGTAGTCCATTCAAAAAGCAACTCTACCGTCCAAGGGAGAAGATTCCTATTCCAATGACAATTTTATAAAAAGTAGGCCACATTAAATACTTAATGTGAACCATACTTCAGCTCCAAGTAAGGAAACAGTGAATTTACTGAAGGGCCCGCAAAATATATACACGTACTACGTATCAAAAACATTCAGAAATCCTATTTTTATTTTTTTTATTTAACTTATTCAATAAGTTAAATGTCAGTAATGTGTTCGAACTCAATAATGTAGGTACAGCTGAATAATAAGCGCCCACGATATCCCTATCTATTAGATATGAATACACGGATTGTTGTGGCTTACAATATGGATATCTCATGTGTTCGGAGTATTCTTTATCAGAGATATCGATCGCAATGCAAACTGATTTCATACGCCTAACTTCCTAGTAGTGAGGGTGTTTAGTGACATGTCTTACTTTTTTGATGCAACTATGAAACTTGGCACAGTTGTTCATTGTGTCAAAATAAGCCGATTAAGATCGGTAGCCCTCGGGAGCCCCCCCTCTGGCACCGGGGAGGGGGGCTAAAATACCGCTCCGCCCAGCTTCATTCTAAAAATTCTAACTGTCCATGGTTAGCTAATAAGTCAAATTTAGTGTCAATTTCGGATAAATGCATAACGTAGTATTTATTTCTGGTGTAAAAAAAAATTTTTTGTCAAAAAATTTATAAAAAAATACATAAAAATCTAATTTTACAATTTACGTTTTTCATTTTCGTAAATATTGAACGGCCAGCCATTTCTGTATACAATATATATCAAAATTATTCCAATTTAATATAGAGTTGAAAAAAATTAAACTTTTAACTACCTTTGCTATAAAAAATAGTGATTTTTTTTAACATAGCGCGCCGTAGGATATACCGCTTTGCCCGACTTAATTCAAAAAATTCTAACCGTCCATGTTTAGGTTATAGGTCAGATTTGGTATCAATTTCGGATTAATCAATAACGTAGAATGGTAAAAAAATTATAATTTGTCAAGCAATTTAAAAAAATCTAATTATACAACTCCGTTTTTAGGGTTGCGTAGTCAACAAGGAAGTCTTATAGTTTCGCCATGTCCGTCTGGCCGTCCGTCTGTCCGTCCGTCCGTCCGTCCGTCTTCAGCTTAGCTCAGTAACCATTACTACTAGAAAACTGTAATTCGGCATGGGTATATAAATCAATCACGCCGACAAAACAGAAGAATAAAATCTTGAAAAATATTTTTTTGGGGTTATTTAGTTAGGCCGACGCAACCATTTTGCTGGCGCGAGCGTGTCGATGTAACTAAGAAAGAAAAGCAACTACGGAACCCTACACTGCGCGTGGCCCGACACGTATTTGCACTTTTTGGTATTTTATCAATGCAATATCTGGCATCTAGAACGTTTCCAGTTACCAGTTAGCAATCTAGATATGTAGATTAAACACAAACACTTGTGACGTTAAAGTTTTACTCACCTACGGCGGTAAAGCCAATATTGTTTGAGATTGTAAGTATTTCATACCCGAACCGAAGGCAAGGGCAATAAAAATGAGACCTTAGACTTTCTTTATTACCATCCGAGTGTGTATTGAATGATGGGTATAAAAATAATAGTACATTACGCGATCTGGGGCTTTACAAATTACCGCCCGTGGTAAATACACAATTTTACGTCTTCATGGCCACAATGCGAGTTTTACCTTACGCGCAGCGTGCAGTAAAACTCGCATTATCGCCAGGTGTGACGTAAATGATATAATTTCATTAAATATAATAACATTTGAAATAATTTCAAAGTCTGTTTAATCGTTTTCAGTTACCAATTAGTAATCAAGATACGTAGATTAGCCACAAACATGAACCCACTTATGACGTTAGAGTATTAAATAAAATAAATAAATAAATCTTTATTTCAGACTTTACATCCATATTATTGTTAGTACAGCTTACAACCTACGTATTAGTAAAACACTTGAGCACCTAGTAGCACTTGAGTATTAATCACCTAGGACGGTAAAGCCAATATTGTTTAAGAACGTAGATAGGTGTTTGACGCACGATCCGAAGGCAAAGGCAGTAAAAATGAGACCTACAACTTTTTCATTTTTACCATCTGGGTGTCAAAATCTTACGTGTGCTGCGTAGCGTGTGGTAATTGCTACTTAAGTCGCAGGTGAGCGTGATAAGAGAGCCGAGGATGTAATTATCAAAGCTCACGCGTTTCATACGACGTTTTTCAACACATTTTGCGAGGAAAAAGTCCTTTTCATAGGATAAAAATTGTATAAGCCTGCCAAGTTAGAGCGTACCGGACCGGTATGTGTGGCGGCGGCGGCGGCCGAGCCTGCTGGCCGAGCCGCGCGCTCGAACGCAATTCCTTCGCCAGGCCCCCTTTACGCGCGCAATTCGGACCCTTAATCGAGTAGCGATCAAGGTAGATTTGTTTTTTTGTTCTTTGCACGAATTCACAAAGGCCACGTTATATGTATTGTGTTACTGTAATTTGTAATGTACCATGTTTTTATTTTCTGTTTTGTGTCAAATTCCATACTGTCGAATTAGGATAGCCTCTAAAGATGGTTGCGTGTATGTTAATAAATAAATAATAATAAAAAATATTTTCTTTACTTATTTATGGCAATCGTTTTTTACTCACATGTTGCATACATCGCCAAGAATTTCCAGTGGCGTCCATTCTTTTTATGACTTTTCTAGTCAACACGAGTCAACATTTTTGTTAATAAACAAACACGCATTAACAATGTTTAGAAATATCTGTGAAATAACCTATAATGACGCGCAATAGTTTTTTTTCGTGAAGTTTGCGCAGTGCGCGCGCATTAGATGAAATCTCTAAACAACCAATACAAAATAAAATAAATATTTCCGTTTTAAAATGTTATCTTTATTAATTCATGTAAAATGTAATCAAACGTGAATAGTTTTACTAAATTAAAAGTTTCTATATCATATCCAAAAATAAATAGTCAACTAATTAACAAAAAGGATTTAATTGGTTTAGTCGAGTAAGAATCCATTTGCCGAGAATTAAAAAAAAAACCTGTACATTCTGTACAACCCGGTTAATTTAAGAATGCACCGTGTTCATGCATACATCTTGTTGCAAGGTGCCAACGTGACTTAATCAAGTGTCGTAATGTTATAAAACACGCGTGTTAATATCCAGGATTATGAGCCTAAAAACGACACAATAAGAGGTACGTTACGAGCAATTGTGCTGAAAAAACATTAACATTACGCAATCATATTCGTAATACCTGATTAATGTTAACTCCACATAAAGAAATCAGTGTGGATGGTAGTTGTAATAACAGAGCATGCGACCAACTCTGTCGGCGACTCGGCTTCACGGGGGGCGTGTGTGTCGGCGACAAATGCAAGTGCGACAACTTTTCGCCACTCACTGGTAAGAAATGAGGTCTTAAAAATATTTGGTATTTTATCTATGCAATATCTGGTATCTTAATCGTTTTCAGTTACCAGTTAGTATCAAGATACGTAGATTTGCCATAAATATGAATCCTCTTGTGACGTTAGAGTATTAACCACCTAGGGCGGTAAAGCCAATATTGTTCACGACCGTAGGTGTTTGTCGCCCGAGCTAAAAGCAGGGGCAATAAAAACGCGATCTAAGACTTTCTTTATTACGATCTGGCTGACAAAATCTTACTCATGCCACGTAAGTAATTGCCACTTTACGTCTCACATATACATAAGTACACATTACTTACTCATATCTTAATACCTAATCTAACAATATGAATTCCAGTTAAAGAATTCAGCGTGGATGGTAGTAGTTGTAATAACAAAGCATGCGATCAACTCTGTCGGCGACACGGCTTTGCGGGGGGCGTGTGTGTTGGCGACAAATGCAAGTGCGACCACTTTTTACCACTAACAGGTAAGAAATGAGGTCTTAAAAATTTTGGTATTTTATCAATGCAATATCTGGCATCTAGAACGTTTCCAGTTACCAGTTAGCAATCTAGATATGTATAGATTAGCCACAAACATTACTTGTGAAGTTAGAGTTTTACCCACCTGCGTGCGGCGGTAAAGCCAATATTGTTTGAGATTGTATTGGCAAGGGCAATAAAAATGAGACCTTAGACTTTCTTTATTACGATCCGGTTGTGTAATGATGGGTATAAAACATAAATGATATAATTTCATTCAATATAATAATATTTGAAATAACTTCAACGTATATAATCAGTAATCACTCATTGTATATAATAAACGTTTGGTATAATTTCAAAATATGTTTATTTATTTTGTATAACTATCGTCTGGTATAACACGTATTTATAACCATAATATGGTATAATTCTCATGTTACAGAAGTATCAAGTTACTAGTATAATATATTGTTTTCATTATAACAGCTTGGTAACGCCAATAAAGTTAAGAAAGTATAGCGATCATTACGCTTTGCAAATTGTACTTATGTTATCAGTATTAGGTAGTAAAAAAATATTCGGTTCTGGCGCTTCGCCGGTCGCTACCGCGGCATGCTCGCTTAGCTCGCTTGGCTCGCGCTCTGTAGGGTCGCAGTTCTACCCACTAACGCTAAAGCTTCGCTCGTCGTCGTACTTACACCGACCTGCCTTAGAGTATACCAAAACATATTATGCTAATATGTTCATTATAGGAAATATGCATTAGACTCAAAGTATGTTATATTAAATGTTATTACATCAAATGATCATTATATAAAATGATAATTATATCAAACTAGCTTCCACCCGCGACTTCGTCTGACACGGGATAAAAACTATCGTATATTTTAATCCAGGCTTTAAACTATCTTCGTGCGAAACATTGAAATCTGTTGAGCCGCGCGTTTAAGCGTAATTGAGTAATAAACATCTAAACATCCAAACATTCGCATTTATAATGTTAGTAGGATGTAAATATATTAAGTGTTGTTATATGATTCAATAATTTAATTTAAAAAAAATAGACATCGTTACGCACCCAACATTAACATTAGAAATCATATCTTAATACATAATATAATAATATTAATTCCAGATAAAGAATTCAGTGTGGATAATAGTTGTAATAACAGAGCATGCGACCAACTCTGTCGGCGACTCGGCTTCACGGGGGGCGTGTGTGTCGGCGACAAATGCAAGTGCGACCACTTTTCACCACTCACTGGTAAGTAAAGAGGTTTTTTTTATTATTATTTATGAATAATGTCTTGCAGTTACCTACATAGATTAGCCTCAAACAGATCCACTTATCGCGTGAGAGCATCTCATCTAAATAATGTCTAAGATCGCAGATAATGGACGCCTGAGCCGAAGGCAAGGGCAATAAAAATGCTAAAACTTTCTTCGTTACCAGTCTGGCCGAGAACAAAATAGTACTTGTGCCACGTAGCGTGCCGTAATTGCCACTTCATGGCCACGTCTTACGTTATAACATTTTCATAAACAGTACGTAATCATATCTCAATACATAGTCTAAAAATATCCATTTCAGACAAAGAAAACAGCGTGGATGGTAGTTGTGATGACGAGGCGTGCGACCAGCTGTGTAAGCGACTCGGTTTCAAAGGAGGCGCTTGTCTCGGCGACAAATGCAACTGCCACTCCTCCTCACCATTTGGAGGTATGTATTACTTGTTGCAAAAATGTTCCTACTTGAGAAATAACTTAAGCATTCTAGGATTTAGGCATTTTGACACTAAGTTGTTTTGAAATATTGAAGTGTTGGGGTTGAAAACCAGTACAAGAATTAATTATTTTGTAGAGCCAAACACCAACGTTGCTGAACAACTAACTGTTTATTAAAGAGTGACATTAAAATCAAAGTCAACATTTTAATGTTGACTTTGATTTATTGATTTTAATCAAGTACGTAAACAAATAGAACATTAAATATTTCTAAATTGGAACAGAAGTCATCAGTGACAGCATTAAAAAAAAATTGCAACTCACTATAAAGTTTCCAACGTACGTATTGGGCAAAATGAAACTACGTTGTTTTGACACGGAATTATTATTTACACACAGGGCTGCGATTTCATCCGCGAATATTGACCAAGGGGAAACGTATCCCGTTCGAAATAAAATTCATAACAAACATAATAATGGGGATACGTATATATTCTTTACCAATTATAGTAGACGGAATAGCGGCCAAGGAAACCAACATCGTATTAGAAACGAGCAAGGACCGTCAAGTCAGATAGATCTCAGGCCATACTTTAAGCGCTGATGACACTGCTTCGTTTGCCTAATGTGATCGCCTCGTTTCAAAGTAGTTCGGCCAACGACTGTCGTCCTGACATTAGTCTGTTCACTGTCCGGTCACATGAATAGGTGAATCGCCGAATGACTACCGTCATCTTTGCACTGTTGCGGTCACCGCACGCTGCATCCCGCAACCGACCTAATGTAATTGATGCTTCAATTTGCAGATAACACACTCGTGTCGTCAATGGAAGGCAGTTGTGTTGACGCGGCATGCGACCAACTGTGTTGGCGACTCGGCTTCAAAGGAGGCGCTTGTCTTGGCGACAAATGCAAGTGTCACACCTCTTCACCATTAGGAGGCATGAATCCATCTTTATAATTATATTATGAATGCGAAAGTAACTGTTTGTTACCTTTTCAGGCTCAAAGTGCTGAGTCGATAGTTGAAATTTGGTATGGAGATATTTTGAGATCCTGGAAAGGACAACAACAAAGAGGGGATATGCTCCCTCCCAACTATAGCGGATATATTAGCGGCCCAGAAACTCATCATATATTATAAACGAGCCAGGAATGTCTAGTCAGATAGATCTCAGGTCATATTGCGGTGTTGTGTTCCTGGTGGCGAGTGGAGTCGTGATGTTGAGAGTGAAGGACCCGCGTTAGACTCAAGCGATGAACACAACGAATCCTCAAATCAACAAATATGTAGAGATGATTCTTCTGGAATCGCAAGCGTCTATAGGCTGTCTTTCTATCATCAAGCAGACCAGATGCTTGTTTTCACTATCGTAGTACAAAAAAATCTATTTGCAGATAGCACACTCATATCATCAATTGAAGGCAGTTGCGACGACGCGGCATGTGACCAGCTGTGTCGGCGACTCGGCTTCAAAGGAGGCGCTTGTCTCGGCGATAAATGCAACTGTCACACCTATTCACCATTAGGAGGTATGAATCCATCTTTAGACTAATATTATAACATGTGAAAGTAACTCTGCTTGTTAACTTTTCACGCTGAAAGTGCTGAACCGATAGTTGAAATAAGGAGATATTTTGAGATCCCGGAAAGCACAACATCATTAAGATATACTTACCGGCAATAAATTTGGCCCAAATTAGAAAAATGTATTTAATTTTTTTTAACATTATTGAATCTATTCAATTTATAGCTTGAAATCACGGAAAGTTTTTGGGCCAAATTTTCTGCCAAGTGGGGTTATGCTCTCTGCCAACTATAGCGGATGGAATAGCGGCCCAGAAAGTTATCATTGTATTATGGCCGCTCCACAGAATGGGCCATCCTGACCCATCATACAGGACGCGGCTATGCGGTAGAACGAGACATAAGTATATCTTACTCTCTATAACGCATAGTTGCGTCCTGTATGATGGGTCAGGATGGCCCATTGTGTGGAGCGGCCATTAGAAACGAGTGAGGGACGTGAAGTCATAGATCTCAAAGCAATTGTGGTGTTGTATTCCTGGTGGCGAATTAAGTCGTCACAGCTCTCGATGATGGGTTGTATTGAGACTGTGGGACCCGCGTTAGACTCAAGCGATCAACACAACGAATCCCCAAATCGACATAGTTATGTAGAGATGATTCTTCTGGAATCGCAAGCGTCTATAGTCTACGGTGTCTTTCTATCATCAAGCAGACCAAATGCTCGTTTTCACTGTCGTAGTACAAAAAAATCTATTTGCAGATAGCATAATCATATCATCAATTGAAGGCAGATGCAACAATGCGGCGTGCGACCAGCTGTGTCGGCGACTCGGCTTCAAAGGAGGCGCTTGTCTCGGCGATAAATGCAACTGTCACACCTCTTCACCATTAGGAGGTATGATTCCATCTCTATACTAATATTATAAATGCGAAAGTAACTGTTTGTTACCTTTTCATTCACAAAGTGCTCAGCCGATAGTTGAAATATGGAGATATTTTGAGATCCTGGAAAGAACAACATCGTAAAGACATTAAGCGGATAGAATAGCGGCCCAGAAAATCATTATTGCATTAGAAACGAGCGAGGGTTCCTGATGGTGAGTAGGGTGTTGTGTTGAGTGTTGGGCCCGCGTTGGTCTCAATGAGAGGCAGTTGTGATGACGCGCCATGTGACCAGCGGTGTCGGCGACTCGGCTTCAAAGGAGGCGCTTGTCTCGGCGACAAATTCAACTGCCACTCCGTTTCACCATTGGGAGGTATAACTATGAATAGCTGGTTGCAAAAAAATATTATATACAATTATACATCTACTTGCTTCCGCCCGCGACTTCGTCTGCGTGGAACCGGGATAAAAACTATCCTATATTTTAATCCAGGTTTTAAACTGTCTTCGTGTACAATTTCATTCAAATCGGTTGAGCCGTTTAAGCGTGATTGAGTAACAAACATCCAAACATCTAAACATCCAAACATCTAAACATCCAAATATCTAAACATCCAAACTTTCGCATTTATAATATTAGTAGGATATCCTTTGATGGCTCTGTGGGCTGTAAAACTCTAAAGTCTGTCTGGATGTTTAAAACTTAACAAAAGTGATTGTGTTATTTTAATTTAAATCGTTTATTTTTTGCATTGTTTGTCACGAATAGTATCCTGCATAGTATGAATTTGTTTTTTTTATATATTTACCGGTTAGCTATGTTATCGAACAAGCGAACGAAGCGATGCAAGTTCTATCCTTCAACTTGGACCGAAAACCGTTGGTCCGGTGTTCAGTGTCCCGCTGTCCCGCTATTCTCCTCTACAGGTCTCATTTCTAAATCGATTCTCATCTGACATCCGGACATCTGGCCATACAAACGGTTTTCGGCCCAAGCTGAAGTATAGAACTTCGTTTGTTTCGCTCCCTAGTTCGACTAACCTTTGAATGTCTCTCAATTCATAATGTATACCTACAGACCTACAGGTACTACTGTAAACCTTAGTAACACAACAAAATAGCAAAAAAAATCGTTTGGATACCTTGTTTTTAGGGTTCAACGATACCCTGTGTTTCAGGCAGTAGAAAAGATCAGTATAACAATTTTTAACACACTTGCAGAACATTAAAAAAATCTACGTTTAAATGCAGTACAAAACTTAACAAATACAAATAGTTTTTTTTTTTTACATAAATCAAGATTCATTTTATAACAATAAATAGGTTCTCTGTGTCTTCGTACGACATTTTTTGAAGGGCATATATCATTTTGTATAGATGAGAGAGTATAGATCTAACGTGGCATTTAACCGTTTGTAAAGGAACGGACCCAAGAAAACGTAAAATCTGGAGGAGAATACACATTTCCTATGTGAATTTTGGAGGCAAACAATATCTTTTCGTCTTTATCTACCATGTTCAGCGTTGTACGGGGTTGCGAAGTGCTGTTTTAATATTGTGCTCAAAATAAATAGTTGTCGAAGAGTGAACACTTTACATGACCATAGATAAGGTTAGTAGGGTAGAGGAAAGAGCGGAATGTAGATACTTTTAGGACAGCTCTTTGGGCTCTATCTAGGTTAAGTAGCATAGTTTTAGCTAAACCACCCCATGAATAAATGCAGTAAGTTAGTATCGATTGAGTAGAAATATACTTGCTTGATTAACGTGATTCTGCGATCAAGCGAAGCTTTTTGAAAACAAATATTAGCTTCCGAAATCTATTGCACAACGCTTCGATATGATACTTGAATGAGAGAGATTCGTCAATAATAATTCCCAAATATTTTGTTTTAGAAGTGCTATTTATCGCTGGGCATATAAAACCCAAATTCGTACCACCGCTAAAACTTGGAGAAAGTGAGTTGACGAGAGTCACAAAGTTTAAGTATCTGGGGCACTGGGTCACCTCTCTGATGATCTTGATATGGAGAGGGAGCGTAGGGCATTGGCAGTTCGAAGCAATATGCTGGCTCACAGGTTCGCACGGTGTACAAGGGATGTCAACATAAAAGTAGAAAGCTAAAAATCCAATAGCATTTGAAGATTTTATTTGTAATTGTAATTGTATTTTTATTTATAATGTATCTATGTTTGTAATATTTGTAATAATTGTAATGTAATATGATATGGACTGAAGGGTTCGAAATAAATGAATATTTAATTTAATTTTAATTTATATACATCGGCTATCAGTGGAGTTCTAACACTTGTGTGCATAGAGCTTTATGATTGCTTGTGGTCAAGGATTTGCGCATGGAAAACTTTATAAAGAGTCTCTTCCGAGTTAAGTGTTAGTAGGTGACGCTGAAGCAAATAATAATGGTGCGACTTCGTCCTGCTGCCAGTCTGTCTGTCTGTCTGCTTGTCACAACGTTATGAGATATTCAAGAACGACTTATGATTATTATATATAAGGGGGGTCTAATATCAAAGTCTAGTAATTGGGTCAAGTAAAGTGAAAGAGCTTTAGATGAACATTCTGAAACTGTTTTTTTTTATAGTGAATTCATAAATTTTGTTATGAAGGAAAATTTTGAAAATAACCACAACCCCTTTATCTCCGAAGTTCACCGCGCGAAAAGTTTGAATTTATTACACATTATTATAAATATTACTAGAAATATACGGTAACTCTACCTAGTTTAATTTTATTTCAATCATCAATAATTGTTTCTGGACTAAGTTTGTAATCTTACCACCTAGGTACGTCTTTTTTATCTTAAAATTCCCATTAAGTATATTCCCAATAAGTCTGAGAGCACCTTCTTACAAATGAAATAAATCGGTTCACGTGATAAAAAAATATCGCTGAAAAACATACACATAGTTATTGAGTCTTATGATCCCGCAATTTAGTCACAAAATGCATCGTCAATTGGCGCTGTACTCGTGATGGTAACTTCTGCTATGCGTTGTTAAGATTTTTCCAGAATTAATAGGTATACCGAACCCTCGATGCGCGAGTCTGACTTGCACTTGCCAGGTTTTTTTACACAACTAGCGACTGCCCAACGGAAAGGAGTGTAATTATTTCAGGGTAGGCTAGTGCGTGCACGTTCACTAAACGGATCGCTCGGAACTAGTACAATCGTACAAACGTACAAAGGTATTAGTTCGGACTTTTAGTTCTTTTAGTTCAATAATACAGTGAATATCTCAACAGACGGCAGGTCAAAATATAGTCGTCTCGCTTCTTCCCGCGCCGCCGCGCCGTAGTTCGGACACGGACATGAGCGGTTCCGTTTAATTCCCTCTCGTACTGTACTACTCACTCGGTCACTCGGGGCTCGGAGACATTCGGTTTCGGTCGGTCGACCGGACGGATCATCGTATATCGTATCTTTTCGTGCTTGCGCTCTTGCGGTCCGCGAGCGAGCGAGCGCGTAGTGTACTAACTAAATGAACTAAGAGCAGAAACGTTACAGAGTAGTTCATTCTAGTACAGTGACGGGATCTAGTACGTTTGAGATCTTAGTACTCGTACATGTACTACATAAGCCTATTTCAGGGTGCATGTAACTATATGTGACATTCTTTATTTCACTAGATCTACGCAACGCCTTAACTGATTTCGATATGGGAAGTATCGATAGAATCCTTACGTCAACCCGGGTGACAAAGACTATGTAACGTTACAATAAACCAAAATGGCGGATTATATACGCGATATTGTGTGAACTAACGAAAAACACTTATCCAATTTTGTAAATTTATGTGTTAGGATTTTCTTGCGTAGTAAAATATATTCGATATGCCATGCCATCTTAAATTACCTATATTTTTTTTCAGATAAGCTTTCTAACGACGTTAGTCTATGCAATTTGCGTACATGCGAGCAACAATGTCGCCGACTTGGCTTCGCTGGTGGCGTTTGTGTCGGCGACAAATGTAAATGCGACATATTACTCGCACTAAAAGGTATTTTTTGCATACTGAAAAGATCCATAGTAAACACCTAAGCTACCTACTAATGGAGGTCTTATTTCACTGTATACATTCTCATTAAATGTAAGCAAGCACATGTATCAGAAACTACCTATTTACAATATTAATGAATTCCTCACATATTCGCCATAAATCAAATCAAAAATGCATGTCAAATATTTATTCTGCAAATAGGTACCACGAATGTTTACATCCCAAATTACGTATTCTAATTTTTTTTTTAAATAACATGAAATTACTTACAGCAGTATTCTTAAACGTTCTACAAGCCTATTTTAACTAAAATGCCTTTAGAATTCGTTTGTCTTAAGGGACAAAGCACATTTTATTTAGCAGAGACATTTTAAGTTTTATGAATAAAGGTGTTTGTACATCATCAACGGGGTAGGTAATTGCCTTTCTGTTCGCTTCTCTGGCGTCTTCTGACACCTTCTCTTTAGCTTGATCCATAAACGCGAATCTCAATTATTATTTTTTACTTTTTTATACCACCCGCCTGATAAGCGGTCACCATAGCTTATGGAAGCTTGCAACTTCAGGGGTATCAAACAAGCGTTGCCTATCCTGAATCATTGGAATCTCTTGTTCTTCACTTTTTACAGATGATGCGATGACAACATTTGAAGCGATTGGAGGCTGCACTCAGACTAGCTGTCGTGACGCATGCCATAAATTAGGATTTAAGCATGGGATATGTGTCTTCGGAAAGAAATGCATTTGCTACAACATAGAAAACAATAAAGGTATTTATTTTTCAGAATGCATTTTAAACTGACTGGCCAAATTCACTAAATCATGTTTATATTCATCATTAAGTAATTTTATCGGTGAATTTTGACAGTTACCTCTCGCCACTTTGAATGTAGTGTTTTACGTAGAACATGATACCTAAATGTACATATTTCTTTCAAATGCTTCTTTCTTTCTATAACTCACTAGCTGCCCGCGCGGCTTCGCGCGCGAATTGCAAAGAACGCAGGCAAACCCGCGGGATAAATTGTAGCCTATTGCCGACCAGAAAGTCCATTCTACACGCAGATGAAAGAATTTTTGCAATTGGATAATCGGTTCCGGAGTTTACCCATTACATACAAACTTACAAGGCTACAGCCTTACAGAATTTTCCTCTGTATAATACACTCGCGGTCAAATATTTCGGGTCACCCTAAATTAAATACCTGCAATAGGTATTTAAAATATTTAACACTTGTTTTATTTACATAATATGCTATTCTTTACAATACCCAACTGTATTAGCAATTTCCTGGATCCTTTCATAAAAATATCAATATCCAAAAATCACGATTTTTGCGATATCTCGCTCCGTTAACGTTGTTTTTTTTTCATGGGTTTTTACGAGTCCGATTTAAACCTGGTAACGTTATATTTTTTACTGTTATTAGCAGTTTATATGTAAAATTAAATAAAGATCATAACAGGAAAAACTGTACAACCTCTTACGCACTATTTTAGGAAATATGAAGGTATTTTACCGACCCGTATTCTTTGTCCGCGAGTGTATTAGATTTAGATTCATTTATTTCGAGATAAAAATTGCAATATAGATTCACATACAATGTCAAAATAGGTAAACAAAAGATACAGCACCACTGAACGCTAAATAGAGCGCACATTTCCAAGCATAGAGCTACAAACCTGTTAAAATATTACACTATCGTAAAAGTTTAATTCGATCTTTCACTTTTCAGATAAGAATGAAATTCTAGAGAGTTCTACATGCAATGATTCGTCATGCAACTACCTGTGCCAGCGGAAAGGCTACCTATATGGTGTGTGTATTGCCGATATGTGTAAATGTGGCAGATTCTCAAAAGGACTTAATTATGACCTAATAGAAGTCGATAGTGATAATGAAAGGAAACCGGAGAATCTTTTAGAGTATCAAGGTGAGGTGTAATCAAAATAACCGGGGTTTTAGATCATTTATATTCATTGTATAAGTGGCATTATTCTTTCGGCGCTCTATTCAGTCGAGGAAACAGAAAAGTGCGGTGCTATGGACTATAAAAAGTTGCTGCTGTTACTGAAAATTCACCCAGCAAATTATTTTTGATACCGGCAAATATTACATACTTACATAACTTTAAATATATAATATAGAAGTATTATAATTTTAAACTAAATCAAATATAAAAAAGGCCCTTGAGACATTGTACCGCGGATGCCGGCAGCATTTCCTTGCTGTATTGCACTGCTGATGCGTTGCGCGAAAAAGCCGCCAGCAGCTGGCGGCTTGAAGAGCTGCTCTTCAGTTGAATCAACCAGACGTTTCGCGATTTCAATCAACATGAACTTTTTTTAAGCCTTACATGTGCACTGTGCACATATAATTTGTGTACAACGGAATTCGCACCTTTTGTATTTTCCTCGATGTGAAGCTTTAGGTATACCCTCGGTTGGGAAATGGTATGGTGACCTAGGTTGCTAGCGATGCTTTAACATTAGGATCCCCAACCAAGCAGTAGGAATATACAGCTTTTTCGTTTTTTATTTATCTGACCTTCACTTTTTCTTTCAGTTGATTAATAGACGATTAGAAGTGCAGCGAGATATGATACACATTCTACGAAATCACAGGCTCCTGCAAGTGAAGAAGAAGGCTATTGCTTATGTTTGATATTTAATAATATGTATTAACAAAGTTTATTGTAAAATAACTTGCCAGACTAAATAATATAAGCTTTTAAACAGTGTTTTTTAATGTTCATCATATTTTTATATGTAGATACAGTAAATTCACTACCTACCTTGAGAAATCCTAACAATATATTATTTAGATTAAATTGGCAAAGCCGTTCCTAGCAACTGCACAGCCGGTTCTAAAATATGATATTGCATATCATAGAATAGAATAGAATAGAACTATATTACATCGTATACTATTAAACGAGTAATATCCATACCAATATTCAAAACTAAACTGTCTGTATGTCTGTCTGTCTGTTACCTCTCCACGCTGAAACCGCTTAACAGAATTAGAAATTGGGTATAGAGACAGTTTGAGTCTCTGCGAAGGAAATTCCTAAAGGGATGAAATGGAGGGTGGGGAGTTCCGAGCGAACGGAGTCGCGGGCAGAAGCTAGTTTGTATATATTTTAGTGAAATTTGTAATATAGAGGTTTTCCCAGATATTATTACTATTAATTATTTATTTCATAAACAGAATATAGAAACTTAATAATTAACATGGTCCCACAAAACTGTCCCAGCCGGCCCATTAAGTAAGTTATTTGTATTTGGGAAAATTCGATTTCTCTATATTTCTACCCGAGCTGAGCTCGGTCTCCCCGGGACTTACTTACATATTCCATTGGCAATATTTTAGTTTTCGGAATGAGCCGTCTAGGTATCGATATTAAGTCAATACATAAGTACATGCACATAAGCCGTTAAGAAAGGAGAGACGGCTTTTGTTTTCTTAAAAGCTCTGCTTGGCCATGTAAAGTCGAGTCAGGATAAATGGAAATCTAGGGGAGAGCCCTTTGGCTAATAAATAAAACAGTCAACGGCACATCACTACAAAGCCATAGAACCTATAATACTCATGGACGAGCTATGGTAATAACTAATAATAATACCACGACCGAGCGAGATGGTAGTATACAAATCTCAATAAGTGCGACAGTAATAATAATAAGTATAATCAATAATCAAAAATAAAAATAAAAAATATATATCGAAGATATATCATTCGTTGACCTTGTCATAGTTCCATTTTTTTAGGGTTTCGTACCCAAAGGGTACAAAAAACGGGACCCGTTTACTAAGACTCCGCTGTCCGTCCGTCTGTCCGTCTGTCACTAGGCTGTATCTCAAGAACCGTGATAGTTAGACAGAGTTGACATTTTCACAGATGATGTATTTCTGTTGCCGCTATAACAACATAAACTAAAAAACAATAAAATAAATATTAAGGTGGCTCAAACGTGATTTTTTTGCCGTTTTTATAGATAATGGTACGGAACCCTTCGTGCGCGAGTCCGACCTACGGTTTTTTTACTTGCCGCAACCTCATACTCACACACATATACACAATATGGGACGGATGCAGCTCTGCATCCGTCCCATATTGTGACAGCGCATATATACCTCCTCCGTGCTCTAACTAAGCCATAGAATTTCCCTATAGGAGACGCTACACGGGCCGATATCGGCGGGCAGCTAAGCAAGGTCACAGAAAATCTAGTATGGAGTGACCTTGATTTGGTTGGCCGCCGAGCTTCCGACACGTAGCCACACGGGCCGAATCACGTGTTGCCCTGCATGCAGTCCGGCCGATATCGGCCCGTGTAGCGTCTCCTATTACGTAGGCGTCTTTATTCACCTAACCCGCTTCAAGTTTGAACAAGTAAGGCGTGTATCCGTGTACTCAACTGAACGAGACGGCGGTATCAATTCCCTTGAGATGTAGCTTCAAGCTCGCAACATTGTGTTTATCTTGAGAAACTCGACGCGGGGAAAGAAAATAAGGATTCACGATTAGAAAACAAGTCTAGATTAACAGGTAGGAAATGGAGCTACATTTTACAAGTTTTTATTTAGTTTCACCTGTCCCGTTGTCTGTCTGTCTGTCTGTCTGTAATCAAATCTTGCAAGTTAAATTTGACCCAGTTCCCGGTGTCCGATTGAGCTGAAATTTTGAATATAAGTATAGTTTGGATGACAATTCAATATTATGGTACCATCGAGCTGATCTCATCATGGAGACGGAAGGTGGCCATGGAAATTCAGTACTTAACCGTCGTAACCCCGTTGAGTTTGGGCTCGTTAGAATCGTCTCAATGAGTAGTTGATGATGGTTTACACAAAAGTACAGTCGGCAATAAAAGCTTGTACCAAAAATGACATTTTTGACAGAAACTTTTTAGAATAAACTTTTCGAGGATTCTGTTCCCACTGGGTACAGTCGAGTTTAAAGTATGTTCAAAAAGATTGAAAAATACCTGAGAATCCTTATGCCCTTACCTTACCTCTTATCAATATACAATACAACTCAATACAAATACTCTTTATTTACCTCAAAACGTGAATCAAATACAGCACATACGGATGTTAAAATTGAGTTTGACGCGCTAAAGAGCGATCTCCTCCAGACAACCTGTGGGCAGCAGAGAAATTAACACTTAACAATAATTTGTACTATTAATTAACCTAATAATACCTAATTTGAGGGTTATTTTTAATCAAAATAGTGCACCCTTAGTCACACGAGCCTTGGTTTTTTTTGTATGGAGGAGGGTCTGTACAAGCTATGGATTCATTCCGAATTCAAGAAAGTATTATTATCTCTTTATTCAATTTTAATCTTAGGCTAGGTTTTTACAATAATTATATAAAAACTATACATACAAAACATAAATTCATTATAAAAACCTAACCTAGGGTACCGCCGGCAGCGAGGCGGGGCCTAAGCTGCCGGTGGTCAGGGCGTCAGAGACAGGAAACTCCTGACTATCCACGCAGTATCCAGGAGTACCGCCTTCTGTATCTGACCCTTGATCCAGCCATCTAGCGAGAGTCTCTTGAGGTGATGGTCGAGACTCTTCGCTATTAAACCGTTCGCCGAAACGACTATCGGGACGATGATCGTCGAATCAACATCCCACATGGCGGTTACCTTTAGCGGCTTTGTCCTTCTCGGTCTTCACGAGGTTCTCATCATGGGGGATGGTGATGTCGACGAGCACTGCCTGGCGTTTCGATCTATCTGTCAGCACAATATCAGGCCTATTGGCAAGAATAGTCCTGTCCGTGATGACAGATCGATCCCAATAGAGCGTGGCACGACCATTTTCGAACTGGCGCAGGTGTGTACTTATAGTAAGGCACTTCGGAGACCTTTATTATTAGAGTATTATTATTATTATTATCGGGTTTCTTTAGATTTCTCAGTATTCCAGGAAATACTGGTATAATGAAATATACGAGCCGAAGCCAAGTGCATTTCATCCACGGGAAAATGGTGAAGGTATGTTAGGGAGTTGTAGTTCATTTTGAAGGAATTTTCTTACTATTCTGCAAGTATTGAGGATAACAGCTTTCTGCATTATTACATAAGAAGACGGTGGCAATGAAAGGGCTTTTATTGAAGTGTGTAACTGTTGTGGAATGACACCTGAACTAGTTAAAACTGTGGGCACTATGTATGTAAGCACTTTATTGTACTCAATAACAGGTTAAAGAATATACATGTCACACAACAGATCAAAATACAAAGGCGCTATTATTAGAACCTCGTTAGAAACTCCGCATCTTTATCTACACATTAATCGCGTGACAAATGTGACCATAATACTGAAGTACCTTTTTTTAATACAACGACAGTGGCAAACAAGCGTACGGCCCGCCTGATGGTAAGCGGACACCGCAGCCTATAGACGCATGCAACTCCAAAGGAGTAACATGGGCGTTGCCGACCCTTGATATGTTCGAGGATTCGCCGGGTTGGCAGCTGAAGGGACAAATTCTCTCGCTCTCAACACAACACATCCTCGGGAGCTCTGGCGACCTTGCTCACCTCCAGGAACACAACACTACTACAGAGCAAGTAGTAGTATTATTATGGCCGTGGTCTTCTGCAAGGCGGAGGTACTTCCCCAGTTGGGCTGCTCCAAATTCGAGCGGGATGACATTTCGCTGTGCCCTACCTCACCTACCATCACTAACCATAACAACACGTTCCTTGGCCGAGTGCCCCAATGATGGATCCTGCATCTGCTTTCAGGAGTCCGTGCTACCACAATTGATTCACAGCTTCGAACTGGGAGCACACGTGGACGTGTGACATTGTCAGATCATTTTGTATGGAGTCAAGGAACGTGTTAAGTAAATTTGCGTATGCATACATGTCTCCTTTCGTCCCTGTCTGTCGAATATCGTTAGGGGAATACCAGCCCTTTGCTATGTCATGGTGTCAAATACCTCTCAATACCATATTGTATACTTACATCCCACGATGTTTTTTCAGTTAAGAGGAAACACAACGGCCGTTTTTCCATAGAAACGTAGTCCCCTGTTTTCTCCCTGGATAATGGCAGTAGAGCAATTTTTTTTTTCCATAAATCTATGGCTACTATTGACATGTTCCTGTTTTCCTTTTTGTCATAAATTATTGACCTCCAAAAACCTAAAAAAATGCCAGATTTTCCGCTGTGGTCAATAATCAATAAAACAATTTTGACTAGATTAGAATATGGCATCTCTTCCTCAATCTTCAACTAACTTCAAACCGTTTAATTTATAGGAATACTTTACTTAAAACACTATTCTAACTTGTATGATTTATGTTACAACAGAGACCTGAAATCTTGTTTTAATAAAACAATTTATCACTCCAAGAATGCTAATGATATCGTCAAGAGCCTTGAATATTATATGCGGGCCGTAGACGAATAAATCCAGAGGACGGCCAAGTCCCTTATTTTACCGAAAGCATTGTTTCGCCGAATTTTCATTTAATTCAATAAAAAATCGGCGTAGCATTCAGTCGATGAAACGTTTGTTGGTAAAACAAGCGTAAACCAGAAACTTGTCAAAGTTTCATTTATTTGAATTTTAACGAACACCACTTACGATCACAGACGGTTTGGTGCAACCCACCTTAAAGCTGATTTTCCACCGGAGGGGCGAGACGAGACGAGACGAGGCGAGGCGAGAATTGAAATTTTGTATGAGAGAGTTGAAAAAACGCCATACGAATTTCAATTCTCGCCTCGCCTCGTTTCCTCTCGCCCCTCTGGTGGAATAACAGCTTTAGAGAGGACCATTGCCGGTCCTCTTAATTTATTTATCCACGATGCGGGCAAACAATATTATGCGCTGTTTTCTATATTAAGTCGTATTTTCAGCTTTATCACATCTCGACTTTTTACTTGGGATTTAAATAAATGCGTACAATTTGCTACTTAACATTTATTGGCACAATTTGTAACAATGCTAATATATCTTGAAACTTTTCACGAGTTGTACGGGTAAGCTCTGCCCGTATTGACCCGGTAAATTCCAGTTCTGAAAAAGAATGTTAATGATTTATAACAATAATACAACAATCTTATAATGTATTACGTAACCGCTTTTGGGATTCAGTTTAACTCGTCGTTACAGCTTGCATCGCGCATGCAGTGAGCTCGTGTTAAATGTAAAAAACCCTTAATATGTATAGGTAGACCTAAAGTCGCCGTCATTGGACTTTGCTAACTATTATTTATACTAAACGGGACTTAATCGCGTATAATTAAATTATTATTCTTATTTGCTAACTATGTAAACAAAAGACGTAACTTTGTTTTGTCACTGTTCCTGCTTGAATTTTAACATCACCTCATCAAACACCACTGAAAACTTTTAATGAAGTATCCAAGATTCAGTTTTATATTTTATGGTTTTGTATTTTACATTGTATTGTATAAAAAATTATAACTGAATCTTGGATATTTCATTAAAAGTTTAAAATGGTTTCATATGTTAGGTTAGTATGACCTTGATGGCTTCGCCTCCCGCAGGTCGCCCGCGTCCCGTTATCGCCCTACCCTTGCTCCCGTACGCCGCACAGGCGAGGACTGAGTTAATACTTCTACCCATAGTTGTGACATGTTCCAATGTGCATTGATTTTGTTTTGTTTGTGTTACAAATTTTTATTATGGAATGTCTTAGACACGTCACAAATGTTTAAAAAACAATTTTTTTTTTCGAGTATTTCAAGTCAAAGTTCAACCTTTTTATGATTTTTATATTTTTTGCCAATAATTTTTTTATTGTGATAATTTGATGGGTTACTATTTATATAGCGACATCATAATTATTCATTTTAACCTATCGAATTGACCCGGTACAGTCACAAACTGTCTTTTAATCTTCTTTTAAAAAATGGCTTTCAACTAAGTTAAGATGATTTCGCCAAGTCCAGTTTGCTTATAGGTACTTAAAACGACGTTGTTCGGTAGTTTGGTCAATCGCCAATAATGCAATCAGCGTCAGAAGCTCCGCTTAAGAAGCAAGGCGTCCACCCCCGAATGCATCTTTGATGTTTGGCCATCTGGCCAATTCAAGCAAAGTCCACATCACACTGGCGCGAACTGGCCGCGGCTGACCATAGTAAACTTGACATTAACTGTCAAATTTACTATTGACCGCCACCGCAGGCCGCTCCAGTCTGTGAGAGGCTCAAAAGAGGCCTGTGTGACTAGATCAATTTAAAAAAAATACCGCATCCCTGACATAAGACCCCAAAGAGTATATGGTAAGACCATCACAAACTGGCTCTCACAGACTGGAGCGGCCTGCGGTGCCGATCAATAGTAAATTTGACAGCTAATGACCTGGCCAGGCCGCGCCAGTGTGATGCGGGCTTTTTTAGGGACCTACTTAAGCTTGACAGTTGACACCGCTGTCCTATTGTGTAGGAATCCGTAGAACATTTTTACGAAATGGGTCATAAATTAAAGAACCTGACAGCTTAGCTACTTCCGAAGAAAAAAGTTTAATCAGCCAAGTTATTTCTATTCTCCGTCGGCGCTGGCGACATATCTCATTGGAAGACAAGCTTCAGTGACCCAATAAGACGTAGTCGAGACGCAATTAACGTTTAATAACTTTCTTTCAGGAATTACATTTTCGATACATCTTTTTAGGGTTCCCTAGCAACAAGGAACCATTATACTTTCGTCATGTCCGTCTGTCCGTCAATCCATCTTCAGGCTTAGCTCAGTAACCGTTAAACCCTGTAATTCGGCATGGGTATATAAATCAATCACGCCGACAAAACAGTAGAATAAAGTCTAGAGTTTTTTTTTTTAGGGTACTTTAGGGTACCCTAAAGTGCGGATGTCACTTTTTTGCTCGTTGAACCCATAGTGTGGGGTATCGTTGGATAGCTTGTTCAAAAATATTATGGGTTTTATTTTGGGTTAACCCATTTTTCAACTCATTGATTCGTTTGCGAGATATTGAGCTTTTAATTTTTGTTCGAGGTATTCTGTAAGGTGGAGACTTCCCCTGTTGGGCTACGCTCTTACTTTCTTCTCTTATTTTGCTTTTTTTGCACTATCATTAACAAATTGAGAGGATTCTATAAGAGCCCAATCACTACGTTTACCTTGTGTTTTCTAGTTTCTATGCACCTTCCGTCTCCATCAACACTATCAACAGATCCGCTCTATGGTAGCAGAATGTAGTTGGTCAAATTTGACTTGCCAGATTTCACCCGCACAAACATATATACATTTTAGAAGCACTAGTTAAGTTAACGCAAAACAGACATAATAAATATATAAATATTAGGGGACACTCTTACAAAAATTGAACTAGCCCAATAAAGCATGAGTTAAATAATACAGTTTAGACTTACCCAAGTTTAAAAAGATCATTTGTGCCCAAGGACACAGCAGGAGCACCGATACACCGGTTCCTGGTCATCTCCGTAAGAGTCTCACATTTGAGACCAACCAGATGACCGCCCATGTCCAGACTCGCCGCGAACAATTGCCACGCCCGGTCGTGATTGCACTGGTTGTTAGAGCACCCAGGCTGGCTGGTGCCAGTGTTGGCGTAAATGTCCACGGTGCCAATGGTATCGCTTATGCCAAGAGCCCTGGTGCCAGTGTAGTCGGTGTGAATGATCTCGACGTAGTTAGCGTCGGTGGCTCGGAGGCGGCGGGAGAAAGAGTCCCAGTTCTGGCCGGCCGGAGACAAGCCTGTGTTAATAAACAATAATCAGTTGGCTTCTTTTGAAAGTAGTGGGTTCGTGCTTGACTATTTAACTGACACAGTGTACGGTTTGTGGTCAGTCACATATTAAAAAATAAAATTAGAACATTATAGACCGCTCTACGAGCCCGGAATGTTCTGCTAAATTCCATTATTCGAGTGTTATAGATTCCATTGTTAGAGTCCCAATCTTTTTAAAAAGATAAAAGTGCCAATCGTTCCAAGAAAAGCTTCTCTAGTGGCTACCACGTACCGGAAGGCGCGGCGTGGGTAGACCTCCTACATGACGGATTGATGAGCTGGTAAAGGTCGCGGGAGTCCGCTGGATTCGGGTGGCGCAGGACCGGTCGTTGTTGCACTCTTTGGAGGAGGTCTCCAGCCAGATAGTTGACGTCTTTCAGCTAATATCATGATGATTAAATTGATATGTATTGAATGTGGGTAGACTAAGATCTACCGACGAAGGTGAAATAAAACAGTCTTGAATATACCAGCATGCTGTGTTATTTGTCTCCCGATTAATATATTAGGACAGGATATTTGGCGAACGAGGATGTCGAAAACATTGCCTTTAAACGTTAAGGAGTTTAATCTTCGCTCGGGAAAGTGGAATACATATATAAGTCAGCTGACTGCGTGGTTTGATATAAGTGGCGTAAAACCGGACACCCGTGCGAGGTACCTCATCGCAGTGGTCGGAACCGAGACTTTAGACTTAATTATAGATTTGTGCTATCCATCGGAGCCGGATGTAGTGAGTTTCGATGATATAGTGTCAAAAGTGCGAGAACATTTGTCATCTCGGAGTTGGCGGAGCGTACGTGTTTTCGGGCGTGCAAGCAAACGACGGACCAGTCAATTAGCGAATACGTGGCGCAGCTCAAACAACTCGCGCAAAGGTGTAACTTCACGGGCACTACATATCTAGAAGAGAACTGGCGCGACCAGCTGGGATGAGCAGTGACGCGATTCGTTTTAGACTGCTAACGGAGACCAAACTAAAGTTAAAGTAGTTCTTTACCAGTTACTCTCTGTGCTCGCACTCGTGGATCTCTGCTAACGATGCCAGCAACATGCGCCCCAATATCAAATCCAACGATATGGACCAAGTCCATGTTTATTTTGCTCGAAGCCTGCAGCTTGACAATCAGGCTGATAATGTCGTCAGCGACATATGCCGCAGCGTTGAATGCCGTCGCATAATCCATAGCAATCATTGCCCAATCCACCAAAATCACTATGGGGTTTTGGTCGCTCATAATCAATGCTGAAAATACCATATAAAGCGTGATAACAATTAAAATTACACATGCATAACGAATGTTATTTATTGATTGCGCATATAGAACTTTTAACGTACAATAGACAATGAGTTCATGCCATTGTCTACCAGTCAACAATTTATTTATGAAATACTAGCTTTCGCCCGCGACTTCGTCTGCTTGGACCCGGGATAAAAAACTATCCTATATTTAAATCCAGGTTATAAACTATCTTCGTGCAAAATTTCATCTAAATCGGTTGAGCGGTTTAAGCGTGATTGAGTAACAAACATCTAAACATCCAAACTTTCGCATTTATAATATTATATAGTAGGACTATATGCTAGAGTGGAATAAAGGACTATATCAGATTATTCTGGTATGAAGCATATTTATGTAATACGAGTCTACAATTGTGCAGTGAAATACGTTACCGGCGCGCTTGGAAACAAAACGTAAGCAGTCTCGCCCACAGTCGAGCGATTTTCAAAATAGGGTAGGTTGAACTTTTTTTTTAGATTTCCATTTTTTCCTCATCGTTGATGCTAAGTCTGCTTGTAAGTCAGTAATTAAAGATTCTGAGAACCGAAAAAAATAAAAACGGCAACGTAGGTACACATTTTTTTGGAAAACGCCCAGCAGTTATCTGTTGCATTGTCTATAGGAAAGACGCCTAGACTCAGTGATTGACCTATTTTTAGAACATATGTATTGTTTCTTACACGACCGCAGGGTCTGTCCAAACTGACTGAAGGCGGAACTCTCTCGTCCATGGATCACAATAGCGACAGACTGGAATCCGTCCATGAAGTCCAACTGATTGACTGCTTCTTCCGTATTTGCTACATTTAGGTGTTCGGTTCCATTGACCATGAGGTCCCTGGTAATGAAAGGGCCAGGTAGAAAAAATCAAACAGTACACCCTATATTCTCTATAAACACAAAAGGTTAAAGTCGAGTCAATTTTTTTTTTTAAATAGCACAAGTGAGACAGGAACAAAAATGACAGAAAACATTAATAACAAGTTAAAATTAAAAATTAGGATATAAATTACAAAGATGCATCATAATAATTAAAATGTCGCTATACTCATTTCCTATAATTACAAAATTCTTCCACACTGTAAAAAAGTACCCATTAAAAAATGCTTCAATCTTTTTACATACAGCTCATAAGAAGGAGCCCAATATGATAAGGAAAGAAACTATGAATAAATCGTGTCAAAAAATGCATCCATATAAACTGCTTATTATATTGATTTAAACTTTCATAAACGCGACTTAATCGCGAATAATTAACTTCATCATTTCATCACCATTCAATCATGCCACCAAAATACAGCATATTAAGAATACGACGAAAGTAACTAAATTATTATTATTGTTGATTGTGGGTCATTACGCCGCTTCGACCAGCAAGTGATTTATGGTGGCAGCCCTTTTTTTAGAGTTCACCGTTAAGGGCCGTTGTCTCCGGAAAATTCCTGATTCTTTGGGCGGTGATATGTTGTACCTCTTCTGGGTGCACGATGTGCCGTCCTAGGTAGGTACTTCTGTTGTACATGAGTGGTCCGCAGGAGCAGAGCTTTTTTTTCATTTTATCCTACAAGAAGCTTACCAAGAGGAAATATAGTATCTGTTGAGGGTTCCCAGGAAACGTGATGCTACTCTTTGGCCGGGAGTTTCTGTCTCACTTTGACAGCTTTTCACTGGAAAACGATACTTAATTGTAGGCATGGCTTTTAAAATAGAGAAGGTTTTTGAAAACCCAAGTGGAACGAGTCGGGGTTAGTACCCACGACTATCATCCTCCTGTAGTTACCAACAAAGATTACCAAGTAGATCATGTAACGCATTGTACGTGCGCCAGGTAAATCTAAATGTCACTTTTTTAACCGACTTCAAAAAAAAGGAGGAGCTTCTCAATTTGGTTGTATTTTATTATTATTATTATTATTTTCAATGTTTGTTACCTCAGAACTCATTGATGAGCCGATTCGTAAAATTTTTTTTTGCTTGTATGTAGGTAGTTCCAGGTGGGTTCCATTTTTTCTAAAATTCAATTGGATGATGGGATCCATGAGGAATTGAGGGAACTTTTCAATTATATTAGGCACGCGTGTAGTGATTTTAGTATTTTCTAGTTTAACTCGTGCATTTACACCCGGTAATCATAAATTTGGTGGAGTGGAATCGATGATGAAGACCACAGATGACTTATGGAATTCCTCAATTATGTAGTTAAAAGTACAAGTCTACGTCACAGATTCTGATAAGATTCCGTTGAAATACCAACTAATGAAGCGCCAAAGGTGATCCTTGTGGAATCGACGGAAGTCCTCAAATATTATCGGGCCACATAAAGCGATTGGGTTTTTTTCCCTAATACTCAATGCATTTGTTCTCGGAAATCAGTCCATGTGGTAAATTGGAAAATAAATGTGGAAATGTTCTCTTCTGGCTTGGCGGAGTACTAAATTGAAGTCGGTTAAAACTTTGTTTTTAAAGTAAATTATGTACAGACAGTTGTTGTCATAACGTGCTTTCTAAAAGTTACGTGATCACACCTCTGCTATAAAAACCAGTTGGGACGTTTCGTCTTGAGAAAAATAAATGGGCAGTATCACTATATGTCTTAAGTATATGCCAATTTATAAAATAAGTCGAACTTACGCATCACAGCAAACAGGACAAATAAAAACTTCTCAGTCAACATTTTGAACTTCTATAGACTATCGAACTGTACTCGTAGAATTATTTACTATTCGAATGCTTTTATACAAAAGAAAATTAAGATAACCAAGATAATCGCTAATCAGCATTACTTTTAAAGACACATCATTGATAAAATTTGAGTGTCCTACAGAAAATAATGGGTTTGCGGTAAACATCAATCGAAATCTCAAATTAGTCATATCATGTTGTAAATAACCACTTATATTTGGCATGTAATTGATGTCTGATTAATTAGATAATCGTATCCTTATTCATCGCAAACAAATTCTAGAAGGTGAAATGATTTCATATAATGACGTAGTTAGTTTATTTGGAATAGTGAGTAATAATAATAAGGTTACCTATTGGTATCAGTCTCGTTCCCTGTAAGGCCAGTTCCTCACTTGTCTCTGCGGAGTCGATGACGGACGATGACCTCAATCCAGTCAACAATATAATTTTAACGGATTAATTCGTCTACGTTTTTTCATTAATCTAGGATAAATAAATATTTAACAAAAGGAAATATTTAACTAGTTTTTATACGTTTCAAAAAGGTTTTCCTTGAAATCCCATGACGATTAACGCACAATTTTTCTAATGTTATATGGAATAGAGTATAGTAAAAATTATTTGAACTGCTTGTACGTGTGTTGTGTGTGTTGTTGTGTGTGTATATTTAATTATTTATATGTATCGACAAGTGAATGGCTCTTAATATACAGAACGTTCTTTGAGTTCCGCCCCTCCTCAAATTATTAATGGAGTGGGACAGGTCAAGTTAATTTCACCCTTTTAATATTAAAGGGATCATTTGTATACAAGCCTAAATAAACTTAGTCGCAATAAACACAGACAATTTTATATAACAATAAAAATTGCTCCGTAGATCACAAGCTATCCTTGGACGTCCGCGACGCGCTCATACAAACACGGGTCGATACGAAACTTAACACATTCACAGCCAAGAATCACTACGCACTACGCTCGCAGTAATCGCAGTCGCTCCCGTGGTTTCCCACTAGCGGAGAGCGGCTACGGCGTAGACGCCCGCTATGCGGCTTCCTGGCAGTGAATTTGTTAAGTGAAAGTCTGCGGGCGTAGCACGGTTGCCATTTTATCACTTATCGTTATGAATAAGGCATCCGTCACTCTCGCACTCGTATACTTGTCAGAGCGTGATGGGCGTCTTTACCACGATATGTGATAAAATGGCAACCATGCTACGCCCACCGGGCGACGGTGTATCAGCCCGCGTGCCGTCCGTGTGCTTTATCGATAGCCAACAAGATTCTATTTGCCCCTAGCTATGTACACAGCGACACTCAGGGTCAAATAGCGGATTCTCAGGCTTGCACTAGTTTTCAAAGGAGTGCATGTGTGTTCTTAAGTAACGCTAGTTGACGTACCGCTTAAGCTAATATTTTTACCGTGTTACAGGGGTATCTCCTTCGCATAATGCTAGCCCTTCGAATCGCTAAACTTAAGTGGCAGTGGGCGGGGCACATAGCACGTAGAACCGATGGCCGTTGGGGCGGAAAGGTTCTCGAGTGGCGACCACGAACCGGAAGGCGCGGCGTGGGTAGGCCCCCCGCAAGGTGGACTGATGACCTGGTAAAGGTTGCTGGAGTCCGCTGGATGCGGGTGGCGCAGGACCGGTCACTTTGGCACTCTTTGGGGGAGGCCTATGTCCAGTAGTGGACGTCTTTCGGCTGATATGATGATGAATGCTAGCCAAAGACCTATGGAGTATGTGCAGCCAACAACCCATGGCCAATCCGATGCGAAGAGGGGAACTAAATAATACAAACATCGCTTTTGAGTGGAAGCCGCCGGACGGAAGGCAATTTCGTGGACGTCCTCTGCACACATGAACAGTCGAGGGTGAGCTGCAAGCAGTTACGCTGGAGGACTACGCTGGAGCGGGGCCAGGGTCGTCGCTCAGGACAGGAAGGCGTGGTGCGAGATTACGAAGCCCCTATGCACCTTTGGAGTGTCCTAGGACAACAACAACAGCAACAGCAGGAGTAGCCCGTTGTACTAGCTAATATCGCTAATAAGCGCTGCACATCGCTGGTGCGCCGGGCGCGGGTCAGCCCCAACCCCATCCTGCGGTTGATAGCGGACAGGCTAGATTGTCCGTACATGAGGCACTGTTGCGAAATGCATGTTTCCAACAGTGCATATTTTGTATAGATAATAATATTGATATTGTTTATTCTTCATATGAGCCTAGTGTAATCTTGAGAAACATGTAACTTTCTGTATGAGCCCTGGTTACTTGAAATAAATGTTTTCATTCATTCATTCAATATAGAACGTTGACGTAACTGCATCGTAACTGCAAACCGACTACGCAGCGCAGTTTTGACCACTGCAATAGAACTGCATCTAAACTGCCATATACGTCAGATACAGTGCGGTTCTTTTCCAGTTGGCTGACGACTGCACTCCGAAATGAAATTCATCTGTATATAGCCCCTAATATGTGTAAAAAAATATTCTATTGCACGATACACAAAAATTCAGAAATCGCTGCGTTTTTTTTTCACTTAGACACCTCATAGATTACCTTAGGTATAGGCCAGTCATATTTGCCTAGTCAAATCGCTAAAATCGCAAGCTAACGGCTAGTTGTGATTTTTTAATATGTTGTTAGAACCACTACCAGTGCCGAATATTTGGATATTAGGTTTCCAGCTTCGTAAGACCTGTGCTAACTTGGCAGCACTCGAAAAACGACAAAATTTTCGCTTATTTTTGGTATGAATTTAAAATGAACGTCCCAGTTTTCGGTAGACACCTTCCATCTTAATTAATGCCAATAAGTGAACAGGGTGGACACCTTGTCATTATTCATTTGAATTATGGTGTCAAACATTAGGAGGTTTACCTTAGTAATCTCTAAGACACCTCTTTTGAACCTCAATGATATCATCTAAAGCAGTAGGACTAGTGGTAGTTATTATGTAGAACAGAAACATTTTGCTGCCATCAGTAAAAAAGAAATGGTAATTCCTGTTTGCTGTAAGTAGTCTTACTTATACAATATCTTTTATATCGTTTTTTTTTCTTTGTAGGATTCCGTTCCCCAAAAGGAAAAATGGAATCCTTATAGGATCATTTTGTTGTATGTCTGTCTGTCTGCCAAGATCATTTATCTCGGGTACAAGTGGAGGTATCGAGTTGGAATTACCAACCATATATCCTGACCTGTCCTGAGGCTGTAGTATAAGTTTCACCGAAACAAAACTTTACGATCGCGTTTGCGTTTTACCCTCAATTTGTATGGGATTTGACAGCTAAACGCGAACGCGATCGTAACGTTTTGTTTCGGTAAAACTTATACTAGAGCCTCTGTACCTGTCTACAGTCACTTGAAACTGTGAAAAAATCAAACTTCTAAGTTAAATAAAATACGATACGGCTGATTATGCCGCAAAAAACGTCGCACCGCACGCCCCAACTCATTCGAAGAACCTACTTCACAACAACTGTTTAACTTATAAAGAATTTTTACTTAAATTATTTAGATTTAACTTAGTTGCCATTTAATTTATTTCATGCTAGTTATCATCTTGTATATACTTTAGATAGTAAATGAGCTAACAAACTGTGGATCTTGTAGTCTGAATAAAGTAATTATATTATTAAACATAACACTGCCAGTTTATGCAGAAATCCTAAATGTAATGTGAATAAAATAAATAAAGGGTTAAAATTTATAAAGCCAATCGTTTGTTATAATTATTTATTTTATATACAACGGATACTTTTCAAGCACTAGAAAGGGTAAGTGTTGCCAGTGTTGACTCTGTATAAACCCCTCCTGGAAATAAAAGAGAAACATTATTTGAAATTTGTGAATTACGCTTACGGAAGATAGACATCTATAAGTATGTTTACGTCACTCTGGGCGGTAAGTGAGATTTACCGTCCACAGGCGCAGCGGCAAATCTCACTTCACACCCAGTAGAAGACGTAAAATTGTCTACGCACCACGAGCGGTAATATGTAAAGACCCAGATCGCATACTTATGGCCCTCACCTTTGGCTCGGGCCACAAACACCTGCGATCTGGGGCATTCGCGAATTCACCGCCCTAGGTACGTAATGTACTATTTCTAGCTCTTTTAACTACATAGTTGTGACCCAGACTAACTGACAAGATAGAGCGTCAGTCTCGTTCTATCGAACGGTGTCAGCCAGTGACGGACGCTCTATCTTGTCATTTATCGCGTGATAATGCCGACCATGATAGGGGGCCAGATGACAGAATGTGCATTCGTTCACTAAACTTGTAGCGTAGATATATAATTGAGAAACTTAAGTTTGTCTGGATCCCAACTATATAGAGTGGCCGTCAATAGAATTTGCTAACTATGTAAACGAACCGCCATATTGAAATTGTCTTTCACTATGGCGGTTTGTTTACATAGCAAATTCCATTGAGGGCGACTTTAGTTAAGAGGTAGAAATCGTCTCACTCACACACAAAATTTCGCCATGTTTGGATGTTCATTTTGTTCTAAGTAAGTACTTAGTGAGTGCATGAATTCATGTAAATTCGCTTTGTCTAATTTTGTTAAATGATGACAAATGTTACTTACTGCAATTTAACCAGTACTGATGTACCCACGAAGACAGCTGGAGTGCCAACGCAGCGATTGTTATTTACTTGCGTCATGGTATCACAACGCATGGCCATCAGATGGCCACCAGTGTCCACGGTTGCTGCGAACAACTGGTACGCCCTGCGGTGATGGCAAGCATTGTCATTGATATTGCAGCCAGGCTGTCTGGTCCCTCCATTGGCGAAGATGTCTAAGGCCGGGCTCCCGATGGCCTCAGTCAGACCGTTGGCCCTGTTGCCAACTGCGTCCGTGTGGATGACTTCGACGTAATCCGCGTCGGTTCCTCTGAGGCGCTGCGAGGAGGCGTCCCAACGTTCACCGGCAGGGCTCAAAGCTGAAATGTTAAGGTGGTTCGCTTACAATACAAAACGTTTTTTGACATTCGCAGGCTAACGGTGTGATTTTTTAAGAAACTTATGTCACTAACTTTCATAAATTGGCTTTCCATTTGCGCGAAATTCCCCCTTTCCTAAATAATTTCAACCCTTAGATTTGTATTTGCATAGCATATCTGCTGGATTTAAAAAATGGTTAACCTACTTCGCGTAGCCACAAAATTTATTTGATCACGTTTTTAGGGTTCCGTAGTCAACAAGGAACCCTTATAGTTTCACCATGTCTGTCTGTCTGTCCGTCGGCCCGTCTTCGGCTTAGCCCAGTAACCCTTACTAATAGTAATTCGTCATTGGTATATAAATCAATCACGCCGACAAAACAGTAGTAGAATAAAATCTTGATAATTTTTTTTTAAAGCGGGGATGTAATTTTTTTCTCTCGTTAAACCCATAGCGTGGAGTATCGTTGGATAGCTTGTTTTATATTAAAAGGAAAACTATCACGGCTAAGTAAGCATAACTAGTTACCGAGCGAATAATAGTCGACCAGCTTAAAAGGCCAACTTTCGTACAAATTCGGCCGACGCAACCGCACCATTTACTTGGCGCGTGTCGATGTAACAAATACAGACAGGCAACTACGGAACTCTACACTGCGCCCGACGCGTACTTGGCCGGTTTTTTTTTATAATGTAAGAAAAAAAGATGTCGGAAACCATATCCACCTGTGATTTTCTTAGCAGGAGTGGCGCTGCTCCGACTCGCGATGCCAACTATGTGCGCTCCAAGATCGAAGCCGATTAGATGAAGTTGGTCTCGGTTGAGACCCGCAGCGTCCAACAGTGCCATGAAGTCTCTCAGATCCTCGGCGATGAAAGGCACTAAAGCCACAAGCTGTTCGTAGGGTGAAATTGAGATGAATGACCAGTCCACCAGGATGATGACTAAGTTCACTTTGTCTGATGAGGCCAGCGCTGCAAAAAAAATGTTAGTGCCACATAAGACAGGAGGAGATACAGCAGAATATACGAGTATCATCGTCATCATCATATCAGCCGAAAGACGTCCACTGCTGGACATAGGCCTCCCCCAAAGTGACCGGTCCTGCGCCACCCGCATCCAGCGGACTCCAGCAACCTTTACCAGGTCATCAGTCCACCTTGTGGGGGGCCTACCCACGCCGCGCACGAGTATCATAGTCGATTGTTAATTCAAAGTGTTAGTCCCTTTAAGCGTCCCCAACAATTACTTTTGGTTGGAATGTTCACATTTATTCTTGTTATGTGTTACGTGTGTTACGTACCGTTTTCCTCACTGTATGGACCCAACGGACCAGCGCTGGCTGAAAAGCCCATTTCGTGACACGGCACAGATTCACTTTTTCTTTTGTCTTTCGCTCTCTTATACTGTGTGTTGTGTTGTGTCACGATTGATTCTTGATTGATATACTTACAAAACTTAAGGGTGTTTACAGACTCATCGTAAACACTGCTTTCTCGTCCATGCACAACAATGGCCACATTAGTGTCAGAATCCAGCTCAAGGGCGGTAGCACCAGCGGCGGAGTTCTGTACTTGTTCCATGTCTTCGCCGCTTAGTAGATGTTCCCTGGTTAGTAATTAAAAACATATTTAACATTAAGAGTCCGCAGTAAGCTCGGCCGAATTTCACCTTCCCATACAAACGTAGTTACGCTCTCATTTTCAAACTACGTGTTGGATTGAGACGAAACTTTGCATAAACAATGACATGAGGTATATCTATGTCTGTAATTAGTTTATATGGTTCCGGTTTATAAAAAAACGAAATACAGCAAAAACAAGTTTTGTATGAAAAACTTAAATTCGCTGTATTTTTTTGCTACGGTATCTGAAGCTACATAAACTAATTACAGACCTGGATATCTCTCATGTCATTGTACATGCAAAATTTCGTAACAATCCAACACGTAGTTTTAAAATGAGAGCGTAACTACGTTTGTATGGAGAATCGAGTTTACTGCGGACTCTTAAGTGTCTTAAGTTTCTTTAGATTAGATTTCGTATAACTGCATGAACATTTATAATACTTTTCCATTCAACTACTCCTATTTACGTATTTGTGGGGTTTTCATTAATTCAGAACAATTTATCGTAATTAATTCGTCAGTAATATGTTTCAATATATAATAAAATACGTATGGATCATTGCGTAGTCCGTTTTTCTTTTTCTAATTAAAACGAATTAACCAGCTTGGTCGTACGATACGGTACGGTACGTTAGAAAGCTCTATATGTCACTTTTTGCATGAAAAAAATGACAGTTGTGTTGTCCTAACGCTCGTTCTAAAAGTTACCCACTTACCCCTCAGGTATACGCACTTACCATGACGTTTGGAAGTATCTAACTTCGTTGCCAAGACGCTGGGTTCTGGAGTTCGATGTTTTCTCAGCCAGAGAAGCGCTCTTGCACGCTGAAACTGCAAAAAACAGGTATTTTAGGAAAATAGTAATGCAAAATATTGGTCTTTGATTCGCTTAAGTTCCTAGAAAAAAACAGTTTTTTTTATTTCATTATTAATCTGCATGTTTAACTTTTCAGTGCAGATATACACACTTTAAAACTAAGTTCTAAACACAACAACAAGCGAATATAAACTTAAGTAATAAAAGAAAACAATAACAAGATTTTAAATAAAAAACTTGGCCCAGATCTGCGCCAGGCGGTGGTGCCCAGGAGGCTGGCGGAATTGCCACGTTGTATAGCAATGCTAATACGTTGGGCTAGAGGTATGAGCCTTTTAAGTAGGACAGTTAATAATAGTATTAAGCGGCCTCTTTAAAATAATAATATTAACATAGGTTAATATTATTATTTTAAGAGGCCGCTTTTAGGGTTCCGTACACAAAGGGTAAAAACGGGACCCTATTACTAACACTTCGCTGTCTGTACGTCCGTCCGTCGGTCTGTCACCAGGCTGTATCTCAGGAAACGCGATAGCTAGACAGTTGAAATTTTCACAGATGATGTATTTCTGTTGCCGCTATAACAACAAATACTAAAACAAAGTAAAATCAATATTTAAGGGGGGCTCCCATACAACAAACGTGTTTTTTTTGCCGTTTTTATAGATAATGGTACTCCGTGTGCAAGTCCAACTCGCACTTGGCCGGCTTTTTTTATTAACTTGATCTCTGCTACTGGAAAAGGACTGCTACTATATGGAAAAATGACAGTTGGATCTACCTAACGCGCTTTCAAAACGTTACGTGATTCCTGATCCAAACGTTATCTGGAGGTATATGCATAAGTGGATAAATCTCAAAGTCAGAAACGCAGCGTTTTGTAACTTTGTGAACAGGCGGTGACTTTGATTTGTATCATACCGAGTATTACTCGATTCTCACTCACGAGTTACCGGTTCGATTCCTATCGCTTACGCTAATTGACGCACTTAATATTTTTCTTGATTTTTATATCATACCCAACTATCTGTCAATTGTGGTACGTTATAAAAAAAAACTTTTTTAGGGTTCCGTAGTCAACAAGGAACCCTTATAGTTACGCCATGTCCGTCCGTCCGTCCGTCTGTTCGTCCTTTCTTCTCCTTATTTAGGGTACCTCCCTGCACCCAAAGTGGGGATGTATTTTTTTCTCGTTAAACCCATGATGTGGGGTATCGTTGGATAGCTTGTTCAAAAATGTTATGGCTTTTTACAACCATTTATCAACTCAGTAATTTTTTCGCGAGATATTGGGCTTTAAAGCCCTAATTTTTGTTCGAGTCAGTGTCTTCTCCTCCCCGCCGGCTAAATGGCTACTACTGGGAATGTGAAAAAACAAGTGGCAGTAGTACATACTTTAAAAGGAAAACTATCACGGATAAGTAGGCATATGCAGTTACCGAGTAATAGTCGACCAACCTAATGTGTACTTGGAAAGGCAGAAAGACACACAGGCATCTACGGAACCCTACGCTGTGCGTGTCCCGAGACGCACTTGGCTGGTTTATTTATTTGAATGGTGTAAGTGACGTCCCCAACCCGTACCAGGCCAGCGTGGGGACTACTGCCCGTTCCCTCTCACCCGAGAGAGGACGCCTGTGGCCAGCAGTGGAACGTGTATATATAGGCTGATTGATTTATTTATTTATTTATACTTAAGGAGTACCAACAGCTGCAAAAACATGATATAATTCTTACATAGTAATACAAAGCCAATTAAAGGAACTCACAGATAGAAATGGCATAGAAAAAAGAAAAATGTTTGACACAATATCGCACTAGGCTTTATGTACACTGCTAATACAGAATAGTGCACCATAAAAAAGAAAAAAAATACATAAAACAACATAGCAACTAATTAACAAGGAAGGAACACGTGAGCAAAGTCACACGTACCCGAAAAAATCACCACTTGCAATTTATCTATCTTCAAATTTAGATTGAGTGAGCGAGTTGGAATCTGATGATGGGAGTTTGGTAAAGTGAATAACTCATCACGAAGACCACAGATGATTTATGGAACTCCTCAATGATCTAAACGTACGTGATATAATTCCGTTGAAGTAGCGACTAATGATTTGGATTTACATTTCTTTATTTCATAAAATTGTACATGTTTTTTTTTTGCTAGCCTGTTGGAGTGTCCCACTGCTGGGCAAAGGCCTCCCCCCTGGATTTCCACTCGTCCCTGTCCGCCGCAATCCTTGGCCAATCACTTGAAAATGCGTCCAAGTGATCCCGCCATCTCCGCCTTGGCCTACCTCGCCGCCTGTGTCCGCCCTGTGGCTAAGCTAATTTAGACGAATTTATTTAATGATCGTCTAATAATTAATATTAAAGTTCCAAAGGTGATTCTGAGATCCTTGAGGAATCAACGGAGCTCCTCAAATATTTTCTCTAATAATCAACGCGTTTGCTCTCGGAAAGCAGTTTATGTGTTAAAGTGGAAAGGAAGTGTTCAGGCTTGGCGAAGTATTGAATTGAAGTCGGTTTAAACTTTTTTTTAAGGAAACCCATCCTTATTAAATATGTCAAAGTGTGTCTGTCTGTCTGTCACCTCTTCACGCTGAAACCGCTGATCCGATTGAGATGAAATTTGGTACAGAGAGAGTGTGAGTCCCGGGGTAGGACATAGGCTAGTTTTAATCCCGGAAATCATCCCCTAAGGAGATGCAATGGATGGTGCAAATTTGTATGGAGCTACGATATAAACGAGTTCCAAGCGGACGGCGTCGCGGGCAGAAGATAGTTATAATATAAACAAAATACATACTGAAGCACGCAGCCGTCGCAAGCGCAACAAACACCAAGTTAACTCGCCACATGATTGATGACACTTTACCGACTACCGAATAACACAAATTTGCAACCTAGCTTATATATGCCAATATTGACAGATATCATGATTTAATTATCTTTTAACAAGTTAATTACTGTTTTGATCAATCAATCGGTACTGTGATCAAAAGATATGGGGGAATCACCTGTAATGTTGTCTCTAATCATTCATTTACGGATGTGCATATTAATCCGTTTGTCTAGTTTTAAAAGTATTACTTATCTTGTTTTTTTTTATAAAAGACTGGATAGTGATTGACCCAAGTCTCATCTGATAGTAAGCGACGGCAGAGCCTAAGATGAAGCTCACTGGTTCAGTTATAGCCTATTCACTCTCGTTTTGAAGGCACCTGGATAGTAGTTCTCAGGAAATACAGATGATGGGAGCGAATTCCATTCGTTAGCAGTTTGCATTAAGAAAGAGGAGGCAAATCGCTTTGTGCGAATAAATGGTAAGTTGACAGCATAAGGATGATGATTCGCTCCCCACGCCTGGTCGTTGGGTGATGGAACGGGGAAGGTGGAATTCAGCTGTGCCCTTCCTGCGCATACTGTCCAAAGCGTATCCGACAAAACACCGATACTCGCCATCGGTGTTGGAGACTGCCTTCAAAAATCTTGCACATATTTAGTACTTACCCTATCCTTATCTAAGTATTATCATCAATATCATCATCATATCAGCCAAGACGTCCACTGCTAGACAGATCTACGTATCTTCTTCTATAATTTTATGTGATTACACGAAACCACGTGGCAAATAAGTTACACACGGAAATATTAACCTACTACTGATGTACGCGCATTATAAATACAATACTGCGTTCCAAAACGCAAATAGCTGACGTAGCTCGCGCGCCCGCACTTAAAGTGGGACTGGGGCGCATTTGCCGCATGCCGGAAAACTTGGGCCAAAACACAACACGAACACGGCGTCGCGGTAGACGTTGTCGGAGATGGCGACATGAGCTTGAGGTCTTTGACCAAGACTGGTGGGAGACTGCCCAGAATAGGGATACGTGGAAGAAAAGTAGCGAGGCTTTTGCCCTGCCAGTAGACACTTAAGGCTTTTAAAAAAATGTTTGTGTGTATTGTATACCTTAACATGTGAAACCCCTAAGATAGGGAATTTACATATTTTTGAGCATTACTGCATAGATTTAGGGCGCGTTGCACCAAACCGTCCGTAATCGTAAGGTGAATCGAAAGTTTGACGAGTTACTATGGAATGACAGCTACCGGCGCCATATTTAACGTTGATCGGTCTGTAGTCGTAGGCAATATATTCACAAAGACTTATAAATTAAAAGAGAATAGATCCAGACAATGCAGCGTTTCCCATCGGCTTTGCCCGGAGCGGAGCGCCAAATCGAAACCGATACAATTTGCGAAGAGATTGCTATTTGCCTTTGAGAATAGAAACAAAGATCGCGAGTGAACGAACTATCGTTAAGGTGGTTAGATTTCCATACAAAACGCTATTTGACATTCACAGGCTAACGGCGTGATTTTTTAAGAAACATGTAAGTAACTTTCACAAATTGGCATTCCATTTGCGCGAATGCGGCCACAATGTGAGTTCTACCGTACGCGCAGCGTGCGGTAAAACTCACATTATGGCCAGATCTGACGTAAACTAATTAAACTTTAAAAAAATGTATTCTTGTTACGTAACGTCTCTAATCTCGAACAGTCCTTTATTTTAAGCAATAATCACTGTACAAAGTATTTGAAGATATAAATCTGTCAAAATACCCCGTGTGGTCTCAGGTAGCACCAAAATTGCCCCACTCCCTTTCTTCACGTCGTAATTAGAGTCGTACTAAGGGAACAGGGTTGAAATGTGCCGTGCGATGAGCGATGGGCTAGCAACCTATCACTGCGTCATCACATTTTGTCGATCTTTAAACTTACCCACATTTATGCTAAAAGTTGCACTGGAACATCAGTTTCGTGTGCTCTGCCTACCCCTTTAGGAAATGAAGGCGTGAATGAATGTATGTACCCAACTCTTGTTTATTTCATATAGATGAAAGTGTGTCGTCAACAAACAAACAAAAGACGGGCCCAAAACTCCAACGAAACGTCTATTTGCCGCAAAATTTAATAAACCATTGGTACTCGTACCTAGTTGAACACTGTTATAATATAAAGCGGCTGCCGCAGAACGTGTTATACGTAATATGTGGCAGACAGAGGAGATTAAAAATGTAATTTCCGGGACTCTCGTCACTACCGGGTTGCCGTTAGACGCCGTGATGTATTATACATGTTGACCGGCTCTATGGTCGTAGGTGTCGTAGTTTGTTTATAGATATTTGAGTTCTACAATACAATACAAATACCTACTCTTTCTTACACACAGATTATAAAACCCATAGAGAACATAATAATAAAGCAAAGGCAAGCTACAGGTGGTCTTATCGCTAGAGAGCGATCTTTTCCAGACAATTTTTGAACAGCGCAAAGCATCATATCAGCCACAAGACGCCCACTGCTGGACATAGCCCCCCCCCCAAGAGTACCAATGTGACCGGTCCTGTGCCACCCGCATCCAGCGGACTCCCGCGACCTTTACCAGGTCATCAGTCCACCTTATGGGGGCTACCCACGCTGCGCCTTCCGGTCCGTGGTCGCCACTTGAGAACCTTTCCGCCCAACGGCCATCGGTACCTACTACTATAGTACATTGTGATACAAGTGAGGTATGTTGATAACTACATCAGAGGCGGAATTATCATGCGAGCCGCAGGTGAGCGTGATAAGAGAGCCGAGGATGTAATGATCAAAGCTCACGCGTTTCATACGACGTTTTTCAACACATTTTGCGAGGAAAAAATCCTTTTCATACGATGAAAATGTTATAGGCCTGCCAAGTTATTTTCCTTACTTATTGATGTCAACAGGTTTTTACTCACATGTTGAATACATCGTCAAGAATTTATAGTGGCGTCCATTCTTTTTATCACTTTTCTAGTCACCACGAATCAACATTTTTGTTAATAACCAAACACGCATTAACAATGTTTACAAATATCTGTGAAATAACCTATAATGGCGCGCATCAATTTTTTTGTGAAGTTTGCGCAGTGCGCGCGCATTAGATGAAATCTCTAAACAGCCAATACAAAATAAAATAAATAATTTCGTTTTAAAATGTTATCTTTATTAATTCATGTAAAATGGTATCAAAAGTGAATAGTTTTACTAAATTAACCATTTCTATATCATATCCAAAAAGAAATAGTCAATTAACTAACAAAAAGGATTTAATTTGTTTAGTCGAGTAAGAATCCATTTGCCGAGAATTAAAAAAAAAGCTGTACATTCTGTACAACCCGGTTAGTTTAAGAATGCACCGTATTTAGGTACATCTTGCTGCAAGGTGCCAACGTGACTTAATCGGGATGTAACCATAACACACAAGTATCGTAATGTTATTAAACACGCGTGTTTAATATCCAGGATTATGAGCCTAAAAGCGACACTAAGAGGTACGTTACGAGCAATTGTGTTGAAAAATATATTATAATTTGTAACAAAAATCAGAATCCGGAACCAATTTCGAACCCTAATAATAAAGGCCTTTTAAATTATCGCAACCAATGATGTAATATAAAAATTCCATGTTTAAAAATGGTTATACCAAGACAGCTGAGACACGTTTATATACGTCTTGGCAATTTGGTGCAATTGACTCAGTTTTAGTGTGCCACTTTTGGAGCGCTTATAAACTATCTACCTCTTTTTTGTCATTGATCCCAAGAATATAAAATAGCCCATACACGTTCAGTGCTAAATAGGGTCCCGCTAGGTGGGCGCCCTGCTCATATATGCGCGTTCTTCTACATACCATAGAGGAAACTTTATTTATGTACATACGGAGTTCTCCATGTTATCGGCTACGAGCCTAGCGGCACGATCTTTGACACTGAAAGACTGAAATTCACAATTTACACACACCATCATTCCAAGCATCATCTAAGTGGCTTCACATACGTCAAGCCACGGAGTGTTGAAATGGAGCCCGGAATGTTCATCCTAAGAATATTCCATGAATATTAAATGCTATTTCCATTAACGGATCGCGCAGTCATTATGTTCACCTCTACGATTCACAACTCCTCGCCCATCGCCAAATATAACTTGACTCAAAGACAGCACTGCGGAATTTCATATCGCTCATATTTGGGGCAGCCGAACTGGGAGAGCACCTTACGGAAAACCGCCAAATAGCACCACTAATTGCTTTGTGGGTATTTGGTGTTGTGTGTTCTGGTGGTGAGTAAGGCCGCCAGAACCACGGGCGGTTCACTCCGTGATTTCGTTGCGCTGCTACGGCCTACATGCGGCCTACCGGCCCGGGCCGGTATGTTAGGGCATCTACAGCACGCCCGCGTTCTATAGAAGCGCATTGCATGCGATAGAAAGGGATGGCCCCGTTTGGACTGATTCGGCGTACCTAAACAGGGGATTTGATAACAGAGAACTTTCGGTACGTAGTACTATTATATATTCAGAGGGACCTGCATTATTTAGTCTCTTGCTGTCAACACGAATCGCTTGTGACGCTTCTGGAGTCTCAACCGTCCATAGGCCAAGGTTTCTGCTTACAATCAGGCAGGCCGTATACTTGTTTGCCACTGTGGTAGTTTAAAAAAATACAGAGGTATATATAAGTAAAGTAAGGAATATAAGTCTGAACTTATGCTGGTTAGTTTGAGTTAAGGTGACGGTGCGGTGATTCCAGCCCTGCTCGGCGCAATTATAGGCCCGTTATTCTTAAGCGCTAATGCGTCTCACCTCACCCGTCACGCCTAACGAAACTAGACCTCTACCTACGCTTAGTTACTACGGATTGCGGCGTCACGATATAATTGTACTGAGGTGAGCTTAAAACAAGTAACAGAATAGCGGGGCAGGGGTCGCGTCATCTCCGCTAAAATGCAATCAGCGGGCGCCGATATCAGAAAATAATTGTAGCTAAGGTTTAGTCTGCGATGTAAGGACATGCAGTGATTTTCACCTTCAAAAAATCGGCCAAGTGCGAGTCGGAACTCAGCAATTAGTGTGCCGTAAATTCAGGTATTTTAAATGATTCATACTTTATCTCCTGATTTTGAAGCTAACTACTAACAGAGTTCAACAAAAAATATATTTCTATATCTTCGATTCTCATACTGTTTGTGATGGCTAAAAAATTTTTTAATTTACTACGACGTGTATAACTAAAGAACTTGGGAAATTGCTAAAAACGTTGTCAATCAAAATTTTCGCAGCAAGCTCTCAAACTTGACTATACGATTCACCACTACAGCTCGGTATTCCAATTTTAAATAAAATAAAGAACCTCGTACTTTGATGCTATTTTGTTTCTAGATTTTAACCAAATAGAGTCAACAATAGGTATGTAGAACTGTTAAAATATAGAACACCAAAGGCTGCTTTTAGTGTTGAAATCTGAAGCCATTATTAAGCATAGTATTATTTGTGTGTTTTAGGAACCCAAACAAAACCGCATACCTATAATAAGAAGATTCAATTGCAGTTTCTTTTAGTTCTCAACTGAATCGTTTAATTACAAAATCCAAAATCGATATGAATGCGTCATCATTATATCTGCCGAAAGACGTCCACTGCAGGGCATAGGACTCCCCCAAAGAGTGCCACAATGACCAGTTCTGCGCCACCCGCATCCAGCGGACTACCGCGACCTTTACCAGGCCCCGTATCATGGTCTGCCTTATCACGCGATAAGTGACAAGATAGAGCGTCCGTCACTGGCTGACACCGGTCGATAGAACGAGACGACGCTCTTATCTTGTCACTTATTGCGTGATAAGGCCGACCATGATACGGGGCCAGGTCATCGGTCCACCTTGTTCGGGGTCTACCCACGCCGCGCCTTCCGGTACGTAGTCGCCACTCGAGTGTGTCCGCCCCAGACCTGTCCGCCCCAGACCTGTCCGCCCCAATGGCCATCACCGGTTCTACGTGCAATGTGCCCCGCCCACTGCCACTTATTGTTGTGTGATGTCTAAGGGCTAGTTACTTACTTTACTTTACTGTGTTGTGTTAATAACTTTAAAGTCGAATCCGCGAGCGATCACCAATAAAGATAATTACAAAAAAAAAAAGATAGACGGCATTACGAAAAACCTACTGAAGCCAAATAAGTTTAGCACACGCTCACGCGCACTTATACAAACAAAAAAATTGCACAAAACGGAATATGGGAACACTAAATAATGTGATAATGATTACTATGACGCCTCTATTTGGTTTATTAAACTTTGGTCTATGTATCAGCTTTAAATATGGAACACTAAAAACAAACATTTATAAAGTACGGAGTTCTTTATTTGAATTGGTATAGATTATGACAACAGTAAATCTTATTTTTACTAGATGCAAATTATTCGTCGGATTCATTCGGAAATACGGAAATATAACCACTCACTTGCTTGTGGCAACCACAGTTGCCAATTTCGCGCACCTCTAAACTTATGGTGGCAACTGTGGTTGCCAAGTGAAGTATGGACTTCTTTGATAAAGAAAAATTTAAAGCAATTTAGGCTACCTTTTTTAAAAACCGAAAGCAAGTGAGTGGCTATACTATTCACAATCTATCTAAACTACCACACACCTCTAGTATATATTGACTCCCAGATCCGCAACAACTACACCGAATCGAAGGTCAGACTTTAACTGGATCGTGGGTAATTGTTGAAAACACCAGACCTGCGTTGTCTAATTACTTGACATCGGGTATTTTTCGGTTTCGGTCGGAACAAATCGGAAACAGGAAACAACACGAAATACAATGCAGTGTTTTCATTACATTAATATTCATTTATCAGACTGCGAAGTGCAATGTACGTCACCAGGCACGGCTATACTGAATAACCAGCGTAAAATGAGACGCTATACCGATTTTATTTACTTTAATTTGTAAATATAATTTAAACTATTAAAGCTAGCGTCATGTTGATAATTTTCCCACCATCTACACACAATTTCCGTTATGCATGAGTATTTCCAAGTCTTAGTTGGCTATAGTTTTTGAAATGGAGCTGGGGACAGCACTGTATGAAAAACGTTACTTTGGTCGTTGTTTACACTAGTAAGAGCTATCGTAAAAAGAACTCAAAATGCGTATACCGTCTCAAAATTTTACGAGCTCTGACGCGCGACACGTTCTTTACAATCCAAAAAAAATCCGAAACCCCTTATTACCCCTCAAATTGCCCCCTTTAATGGGGTTTTCACCTTTTAGACTTTATTTATGTAACCAGGCCAAACATTTCTATATCTATACCAAATTTCAGCTTCCTATGTCAAACGGTCTTCGAGAAAACTGGCTGTGACAGACGGACAGCCTCCGAGTGATCGCATAAGTGTACCGTTGGACCAGTTTTGGTACGGAACACTAAAAATACAATATAATGGAACCATGGTAACCGATAATAGCCCTCTGAATCTCTTAACTTAAGTGGCAGTGGGCATTACACGTGGAACCGATGTCCATTGGGGCGGAAAGGTTCTCGAGTGGCGACCACGTACCGGAAGGCGCAGCGTGGGTGGCACAAAGTGGACGGATGACCCGGTAAAGGTCGCGGGAGTCCGCTGGATGCGGGTTACGTGTCAGTCGGTCATTGCATTACACCGCCACGGCTGATGATGTGGTGGAGTACGTTCGTCAGAAGACCGGCTTCTCGCTGAGGGTGTTCCAGCTGCGTTCGCGCCACTATGTGCACTTCAGCTCGTTTGTGGTGCGCGTGCCGCGACCGCTGCAGGAGACCATCGCATGTGCTGACTTCTGGCCGAAGGGTGTCGTGTTTCGACGGTTCCGGGGCAATCTGCCGAATCCTACGCCGGAGATGACGATGCAACGGGGCCACGCCGTTTCGTCGCCTAAATAGTATTATTTGTTGTTTTTAGTTTCGTGACGCATTGGTTATTACTGTAATGTCACGTAAATGTATTTATCAATAAATAAATTGTCGCACTCTTTGGGGGAGGCATATGTCCAGCAGTGGACGTCTTTCGGCTGATATGGTGATGATGGTTATGATGATTTGCAATATGACATCCTGTGCCTGAACTTAGCCTCAGAAAGGTCTCTCACTGTGGAACTCAGAGAAATAACTGGTCCCATGAGCCAGGCCAAACTAAGGTTATATACGAGTACTTCTCAAAAGAAAATAGGGGCCACAAGTATGGTGATCGTTACGTGAAAATTATATTAACCAGTAATATATATTTTTCTAGCTTTTAGACTTAAACTCCAGCATGAAAGAGGTTAGATTCTGCCTTCAGAATACATTCGTATCCTTATACGGAAGTTCATTAATTAGCCACTTATCAATTAGTTTATGTCCAATAATTACAATGGCCCTTATTTTGTTTTGAGCAGTATACTAAAAAACAAATGTGCCCGAACCAGGATGATATTGTATCTCAAGCAAAGGTGTGTATTATCACTATAGTAATATTCAGAGCAATGTCGCGTAGTTACAGTGACCAAGCGGCAACCAGATGGCTCGCGGTATTTGAGCTCCGGAAGTGTTGAGGAACCGCCCTGTGCAACCCGAACTGAGCCAACTTAGCCTGGGGCGGAAATAAAAACAATTTATCGTCGGGGATAGTGCAATACCGCGTAACTAGCACTGGTAAATAGTGCGTATCTACACAACACCCATAGTGCGAAACCGCGTATCTAGCACTGGTAAATACTGCGTATTCCCCCCCCGTCCAATTTCCACCCAGTCCAAGTTAGCTCAGCTCGGGTTGCACGGGTTCCACAACGCTTCGGTAGCTCAAATACCGCATCCGGTTGTCTATCGGACACTGAAACTACCTATACGCGTCATTGCTTTAACTATAGACATATTTGTTCAAACTTCTTTTTTTTTGTTCTGTAATGTGTGCTTTATCTGAATAAACATTTTCTTTCTTTCTCCTATTTGCAAAGTTACAAATCGATATGCGATACACCGACCTACATAGGGTGACTGCTATAGGTATTGGGAACTCCACAGTAATAGGCCACTCTTTTGGCGAGACAGAAAGAAACAAGGTAGAAAACTGAAACGAAAGCAGGAGAAACACAGGTAATATTTTTGTCTCATTCATACGAGTGCACGCGTCTATTACCTTGCTTTCAGTCTCGCCAAGAGCGGCCAATTACTGTGTAGTGGCCAATACCTATAGCAGTCACCCTGCTCGTAGTTTCCTTTCTGATATTAACTGAACAAGTGAACGAAGCTCCCCGTTGTATTCCAGCTTGGCTGTCCGGTGGATGTCCGGATTCCGGCTGTTCTTCCCTACCGATGCTTGTCAAGTTTTGTGAGCTCCATCACTATCTGAAATTACTTTGCCGAATAATAATCTAAAAATTATTTCCTTTTTGAAAAGAAGAGAGTCGTTATAATGTGAGGTCATTTCCGTGCTAACCATCGTTGTCTAATACAATTTACCTACAGGATGCGGAAAAGACAAGATTATGCACTCACTAGCTTGGAATGAAATATCGCGTTATGTACGATCTAGTTTTACAGTTCATTGAATGGAGAGGTTCCTAATGTATGCAGTTTCCAGTTAAGGGAGAATTTTCCGTGTCACTTGTACACTACATTGCATCACAATATATAATTATCTAATTCATTTAAAAATTAAATTGTTTAGAAAAAATGTGCTTGCGAAGTATCAACACCAACAGATTTTTTTCAGGTCATAGGTCATACCATCCTATTGTACCATCATATGTAGGAGCTACGTTAGCCCAGTGGTTCAGGCATGCGGATGTCAAGCGGCGGTCGTGGGTTCGAATCCCGGCTCGTACCAATAAGTTTTTCGGAACTTATGTACGGAATATTTACCGTTACCTTTTCTGTGAAGGAAAACATCGTGAGGAAACCGGTCTAATCCCAATAAGGTCTAGTTTTCCCTTTGGGTTGGAAGGTCAGATGGCAGTCGCTTTCGTAAAACTAGTGCCTATGCCAAATCTTGGGATTAAGTGTCCAAGCGGACCCCGGGCTCCTTTAGGGGCACAACCGGGAACAACGCTAGGAGGATGATGAGGTCATACCATCCTATCAGGCCTATCATCTGAATTTCACAGTTTTCCATGTGATACTTCCAGTCAATAATTAACAATGTACAGCGGCATGATATCGCGTATAAATATAACGTATATTATTTATATCCATCTACCCTCTTGACCACGAGTGCTGCAAAAACATTTATTTTTACATAAACTCTGCGATAAAATCTGTTTAAATTTATATTACCTACTAAAATGTGTCATTACAAGATCGTGTTACTTAATGAGTTTTAATCGCGGAAACGGAAGAGAATATTAACGGAGATTTGTTAGTTTTTGAATACAGGGAGTTTATATAACGTACCAATAAAATTTCACTCACTAGCTTTATTCGGTAGTAGCGTGCTTCAAAACATGTACCTACGTATCACCGAACTAGGCGTATCACCAAATAATGCGAGTTTACCCTACTATCAAGGAACTTCTAAAAAAAATCTGATACCACTGGGGACCGTTGCTGGCAGCTTGCTCCCTCAACGCATTAGTATTCAGTATCTTCGGCACTATTCCACAGTATAGAAGAATAATACAGTAGGTAATCTGAGGCCGTTTAGGAGCGTTCGTTACCTACTTTCGCTCGATGCGCAGGGCTGTGTCAAGTTTGTGGCTTGGCATACCTATAATACTAATTTTGCTTTTAAGTATGCAAAGTATTTCTGTTACAGTTTAATAGACAATATTGTATACACAAAGTAATAATATTATAGATAGTTGGGTATGTGTTTTTAGTTTCCCACTTCATGGAATATTTTAATACCACTATACTATGCCTAAAATATTTCCTAGTAAGTATAATAGTTGCTAAACTGCACTAGGTTGGTAGGTGCTTAGTTACAAGCCTATTCGACTCCTTTTGATATCGTGGCACTGGCGGCTCGCTGTCTTCATACCTACGAGGCGGCTTCCTTTGACGTAGCGAGTGAGAACGAGCGAACACCGCAACGGCGCGGCCCCGATTGAAGCATTCTCCATCATTCCCGAAGGCTATGTGTGTGTGCGTACCGAACACGCGCGCATGTGTGCAGCCGTGCGATGTACCTTTGTTCGAAGTTTATCTACTGTTCCTATACTGTGACTATGCCGCGGGGAGACCTCTTATTTATGATACAAGTCGTTTTATTTATTCCTTTTTTTTCAAGTTTAATGATAATTCGGCGCCTAATTTAATTTGTAAATGTATTCTTAGTAAGTTTATTGTTGTTTATTAAATAAATCGATTACTAAGCGATATTATAAAGTCCAATTACATCAGACCCTAGCTATGTAAGATCTCCCAAATTTGGAGTATGTTTCACTGTGAGATGACGACCGCTTTAGCCTAGAGGGTAGTGAGGATAACCCTGCCTACGAAGCAAGAAGTCCTGGGTTCGAATCCCGGTAAGGGCATTTATTTGTGTGATGAGCACGAATATTTTGTTCCTGAGTCATGGATGTATTTTGTGTATTTAAGTATTTATTACTCTATATAATCATGTATATCGTCGTCTAGTACCCATAGTAGGTACCTACAAGCTTTGCTTAGTTTACGACTAGGTCGATTTGTGTAAGATTGTCCGCAAAATATTTATTTATTAATATTCATTTCTTTATAACATAATAAATTAATATGATGATGAATAATCATTTGTGTCAAAAAATATTATGTGAGATAAAAACAAGACTGAAACATGGAATAAATTCAACGTTTTCTTTTACAAATTTGGCTTTTAATTCAATCAAACCAGTGAGCACGGTATCGAAATTAACAATGATTAATGTTATAATTTGAATGACGTCAATTAAACACATTTACTATTACACTTACGTTACTTCTTCACATTGTTCAAATCTCACGATAACACAATTCCGGGTCAACTCTCACAGGACCTAATATTTAATACGAATGCATGCTTGAACAAGAATCATATGCGCTTAACGTTTTCTTGTCCAGTGATCCGAATAATTCGCTTCAGGGTAGTTCTGTACTAGTAATGGAAAATCTTGGCACACGAGTGTTGGAAGACGCAAAGTTATGGTTTTATATGGCAACTATTACCCTAATCCCTCTGAGTAGGTACGAGTAATCGGAGAGAGCAAAAAAACGCAATTGACTAGTATCACCTCTAAATATTGACAATATGTTTTAAAATGACATTTTACTCAATACAGTAGGCATTAGGATTATTTATCCAAAGGAAGCCAATAATATCTTATCACGAAATCTACTATTTCTTACTTCTTTAATAATTGACAGATGATATCCTAACATGCTTTTGACAAGTTACGCAATTTCACCGCCTAAGCCATTAATTTGGATGTTCTAATCTAACCCATGTAAAACTAAGCATTACCTATTATACTAGTAGTTAAGTAGATTTAAGTGTTAGTGTTAAGTTTTATATTACACTATTTACTGTTGACATTGTAAATTGGTTTCATCACATATTATCACAAATTGTGTAACATATTGACATTATAGAATTTCCTTGCAAGAAAATTGTTTGTGAATGCATCTTATATTGTTTTCTATATAATCTATGACGGCTGTCAATGTGATGTCTTGTGTTGCAGCGAATTAAAGACAGCCCAGTTTGTATAAAAATATCTTTTATTTATCTAAAATAACATGGTGTCTAGTGGGTAAAATGCCAGATGAAGATTACAAAGTGCTTCTGGAGCAGCAAACTATGCTGTTAGCTACCATGCAAACCCAAATGCAAGTAATGCAGCAACAAATGAGTAACATGATGGCGGGATCCACTATAGACGCTGTAAAAAGTCATGTCAGCGTCCCATGGCCCCAACCACTTGATGTAGAATCGGGAGACCTATTCGAAAACTTAGAATTCTTCCGCAATGGCTGGGAAAATTACTGCATGGCTACCGGAATGTCCAAATGGGGACCGGAGAAAAGTGAGGTTAAGGCCAGCATTCTTTTAAGCGCAGTGGGCACTGCAGCAGTGAAGAAATTCATGGAGTTCGGACTCACAGAGAAGGAAAAGAAATCCGAAAAAGATTTTTTTTGAAAAATGGAAGAAACTATCATAAAAAAACAAATGTCATCTATTCCAAGTATTTATTTAACTCTAAGAAAAAGGCATTTGGTATAAGACGATTCAGCCTCATCCTCAGATAACTTCTTGGATAGATTGTCCGTTAAGTAGACGCGACTTAGTATTGATGATGAGACTGCGATCCGGACATATACCATTAAACAAGTTTGGCCATTTGATGGGAAAAGTGGGATCTCCGAATTGTGATGAATGTGATCTTCCAGAAGATGTATACCATGTTATAATGGAATGTGTCCGAAACGAAGCTGTCAGAAGATGTCTGGCAGTTAACACCAGCTATGATGTCGGGACCTGCAATAGTGCTCTGGCTACTCCGTTGTCAGACGCGGCCACAACACTATTGCAGTTAGCTCGAAAATGTGTTAACAATAGAATAATTCAAAATTAAGAAAAATATATTATGTTGATTATAACGGAGCGACATGATCACCTGTGTGACAAGCTCCTTAAATAAAGATAAAAAAAAAAAAAAAAGAACCTGTGGTTATGGTACAATGGCAGACGAACTGATGAGAGATCGCCTAGTGGTTGGAATAAAGGACGGTGACATTATTAAAGAGTTATTGCGTAGAGAAGACTTAACCCTAGGTTCTGCCCTCAAAATATGCCGAGCAGCTGAAAGGGCTACAACTCAGTGGGCAGACCTGAAAAAAGAAAATGTGGTTAACAAAATAAATACATATAATAAAAAAGACACATACAAAAAAAGGATGAAAAGAAAACGCCAAGAAGATGCAAATTTTGTGGGGACAATCATATTTTCGATAAAAATTTATGCCCTGCATTTGGTAAACGATGTGAAGAATTTTTTTTTTTTTTTTTTATGATATAGGAGGCAAACGAGCAGTCGAATCACCTGATGGTAAGCGATAATCGACGCCCATGGACACTTACAACACCAGAAGAGTTGTAGGTGCGTTGCCGGCCTTTAAGATGGGAGTACGCTCTTTTCTTGAAGGCTTGAAGGTTATAACGGTCCGGAAATACCGCAGGCGACAGTTCATTCCAGAGTTTGGCTGTGCGAGGCAGAAAGTTTCGGGAGAAACGCACAGTTGAGGACTGCCAACCATCTACGTGGTGAGAATGGAAAAGCTGTCGCGTAGGGCGATGGCGGAAGGAAGCGGCGGGGATTAATCCGAACAATTCATCGGAACACTGACGGAATGTGATGGTCGCAATCATTTTCAGAGAGTATGTAAAAAGAAGAACACAAGAATTAATGAGATTTATGAGAATATGAGTGACACGTCTGAGGATAGCATTGTGATAGCTCAAGTTAGGACAAATAAGACTTCTGGCCACATCGAAGCACCATTGATGTTTAATATCAAAGAAAATGGAACAAAATTTATTGCACATTGGATACAGGTGCGCAAGTATGTGTGATGGGTGCTGATTATTATAAAAAGATAACTGGGGATGTAGATTTCCGCAAGTTGACACCCTCATCAAAGAAACTCAAATGTTTCAATGGTTCAGCTATTTCTCAATATGGCACTGGGGTATTTGAATGTATAAATAAAGACAAAAAGTTTAAAATTAAATTTCACATAGTAGATGTCCAGCATGAGCCACTACTTTCGGAAAAAGCATGTGTAGCTTTTGGATTAATAAGATATTGTGAGGTTGTGAAATCTGGGCTCAGACCATGTTAAAAAAGAATTAGATCACACAAAAGCATTAGAAATTATTAAAAAATATGATGATGTTTTTAATGGTTATGGAGATCTACCAGGAGAAGTTACTTTAGAGGTGGACACATCAATTATTCCTAAAATATAACCTGCCCGGCGTGTTCCTGTGTGCCTACGAAACAGACTGCAGAAAGAATTGGAACAGTTAGAAGAAGATGGCATTATTGTTAAAGAAACTCATCATACTGATTGGGTAAATAACATTTTAATAGTTAGTAAAGACTCAAAGTTCAGAATATGCTTAGATCCTATCCCATTAAATAAAGCACTGAAAAGACCCAATTTTCAATTCACTACATTAGATGAAATGCTGCCTGAATTGAGCAAAGCTAAGGTGTTTAGTACAGTTGATACCAAGAAAGGCTTCTGGCAATGTCGCTTAGCAGAAAGCAGTAGTAAATTAACTACATTTTGGACTCCTTTTGCACGTTACAGATGGCTGAGACTCCCGTTCGGTTTGTGCTCTTCGCCAGAAATATTCCAGCAGAAACTTACCAGTTTGTTGAAGGATCTTAAAGGTATAGAAATTATAGCTGATGATATACTTATTTATGGAGTGGGTGATACGATTGAAGAGGCAACCATTGATCATAACATAAAACTAGAGAGTTTGTTGAAAAGATTACAGGAGGTAAACTGTAAACTCAATAAAGAAAAAGTCAACTTGTTGCAGACCTCTGTGAAATTCTATGGCCACATCCTGTCAAAAGATGGTTTGAAAGTAGACGAGTCCAAAGTAGATGCCATTAAGAATATGCCTACTCCTACTTCAAGTAAAGATGTGTTGCGTTTTTTGGGCATGGTTGGCTACCTCAGCAAATTTATAAATAACCTCAGTATGAAAGCAACTAATCTCAGACAGCTCACAAGGAAAGATGCAGAGTTTGTTTGGTCAGAAAAAGAAGAAACAGAATTTCAGAATTTAAAAAAATGTTATTAGTAACTTACCAGTTTTAAAATATTTTGACATTAACAAAGAAGTTGTTATGGAATGTGATGCCAGTGAGTATGGTCTGGGTGCTGCTCTATACCAGAATAATCAGATAATATGTTTTGCATCTAGATGTCTAACGCCTACAGAAAAAAAAAAATGCACAGATAGTTAGAGAAGGAGATGTTGGCAGTGGTTTTTGCCTGTAAGAGATTTAACCAATATGTTGCAGGTAACAGCAAGACGATTGTAAAAACTGACCATATACCCCTGATTAACATTGCTAATAAGCCATTGATTGAAGCCCCAAAGAGATTGCAAATGATGTTACTGACTTTACAAAAATATAATGTACAGCTAGTATTTATACCAGGCAAAGATAATTTGCTTGCAGACACTTTATCTCTAGCACCCGTCAGTGATGATAAGGACACATTTTATAACCTAGAAGAAAAAATAAAAGAAAGGAAAGTCTACAGGTTAATAAGCAAACTATCAAGCCTTAAATATCTAAAGGTGTCTGATAAACTTCTATGTAAGATCAGAAAATATACAGAACAAGACCAGAATTTACAACAGTTATTAGACTACATACAGAAAGGATTTCAAAAATATATCTCTGGCTTGCCAATAACACTATGTGTTTATTTCAGTTTCAAACATGAGTTGTCAACATCAGATGGATTAATATTTGGAAACAATCAGGTACTGATACCAGAGCTTCTAAGACAGGAAATGACTCAAAAAGTTCATGTAAGTCATAATGGTGTTGCTAGCACTCTCAGGTTCTCAAGAGAAAATATATTCTGGCCTGGTATGTCAGAGGACATAAAACAATACATAGAAAAGTGCTCATTTTGTATTAAGCACTCTCCTTCACAACAGAAGCAGCCCTTACTATGCCATGATATTCCATTATATCCGTTTCAATACGTTTCTATGGATGTTTTCACGGTTAATGATATAAAGTACCTGGTTACAGTGGATCACTATTCAGACTATTTTGAGTTGGATAAACTTAATACACTTTCAGCAAATGAAATAGTTATTATATGCAAGATAAATTTTGCTCGACATGAAGTACCACAAGAAGTTTGTACTGATAATGCTACTAATTTTATCAATGAGATTTTTAAAAGCTTTGCAGATCAATGGAACTTTGAGCATGTTACTTCCTCACCCCATCATCCACAGTCGAATGGGAAGGCTGAATCAGCAGTTAAGATTGCCAACAAATTAGTTGTTCAGAGTCAGGAATTAAAACAAGACTTGTGGTACTGTCTGTTACATCACCGCAATGTTCCTATACAAATGGACAATACTAGCCCTGTACAGAAGTTGTTTTATAGAAGAACGAGAACTGGACTACCTTGTTTATTGCATCATCTCAAACCTAGAGTTGTAACTGAAGTTCCTAAAAAGATAAAAGAGAGGAAGGAAATAAAGGAAGGTTTTGATAAAAGAAGTATAACTTTACCGGAGTTGTTTATTGGACAAAAGGTTGTTACACAGCTACAGCCTGAAGTTAATAAAAAATGGAGTTTTGGCACTGTTGCTAAGAGACTAAATGAAAGATCCTACATTGTGGTAGTATGTAATAAGGAATATAGAAGAAGCAGATGTCACATCAAGCCTTTCTCAGGGGAAGCTGGCTCTAAGTCAGTTGACCGACCAATGGAACACACTGCTGATTACAGGCCCCAGTATGATAATATTACTTTTTCAGGTGTTGATACGTTTTATCATTGCCACCCAAATACAGAGTCTCAATTTCAAGATACAGTCTCAGGTACAGCCGTCTACATCAGATACTACATCAGTCGAGCGTCCGGAAGATTCCTCGAGGTTAGAAGTTCGACGTAGTCATCGGTCTAGAAAGTTGCCTCGTCATCTTACAGACTACGAAATTTATTTTATAAAGAAAAGGGGATGTTTGTGAATGCATCTTATATTGTTTTTTATATAATCTATGACGGCTGTCAATGTGATGTCTTGTGTTGGAGCGAATTAAAGACAGCCCAGTTTGTATAAAAATATCTTTTATTTATATAAAATAACAAAGATATTGAAATTACCAAAGGAAGCATTGCACCGGTTGACAATAAAATTTGGAATAAATTATTTTCTCCTACGCACTCATAAAGTGGGGCTGTAAACCCATGGTGTGTGGTATCGTTGCATAGCTTGTTCAAAAATAAGATGGGTCTTCTACAGTCATTCTTCAATTCAGGGATGTGTTTGCGTGATATCGTGCTGTAAAGGCCAATGTATTAAAGGTATGTGTCCGGCCATCTGCCGTCTAAATGGTTACTACTGGGTGTATGAATAAAATCATGGCATTAGTACCTTATATTATTATTATTGTTACATGTCATTGTCATTGTAATTGTATATTACATTTTATGAATTAATAAATAGGAAAACTATCACTGATAAGTAGGTATAACAGCACTTCCGCGCCCAACAAAAATGTACATTCTCCTGTTATAGCCCGGATTCACCTTTACCTATAATGCACGTGTTACCTTTATCCCGTGTTCTTAAAGCCATGAAATTTTATAAGCGTTATTACGCAAGAGCTCTTTGCCCATGGAACTTTAACACCTTTGGGGGCCATTCAATGTAATCCTTGGGTACTATGTGGCGGAAAATTGCGATATAATAATAAAATAATGGCCTTTGATGGCAGAGAAGCTTGGAAGTTTAAAACCCATTAAACTATTAACACTATATACCTACTACCACTACATAGCGCGTAGAACCGATGGCCGTTGGGGCGGAAAGGTTCTCGAGTGGCGACCACGAACCGGAAGGCGCGGCGTGGGTAGGCCCCCCGCAAGGTGGACTGATGACCTGGTAAAGGTTGCTGGAGTCCGCTGGATGCGGGTGGCGCAGGACCGGTCACTTTGGCACTCTTTGGGGGAGGCCTATGTCCAGCAGTGGACGTCTTTCGGCTGATATAACGATGATGATGATGACTATATACCTATATATATACTCTCTTAGGCTGGTTTTAGTGTCATGCGGACCGTCTGTACGGATCGCTCAGCACGGACCAATATGTATTAAGCTTTTAGAGAGCGTTTTAGAGTAATGCGAACGGGTCCGTACGGACGACCGTCCGTGCGAAGCGATCCGTACTGACGGTCCGCATGACACTAAAACCAGCCTATACTAATAATTAAGGGGTAAATTTTGTAAAGAGTAAAATTGATCATTGTAAATTGTAATGAGTAAGTTTGTATGTACCCCGTGTGGCGTCGGGTTACAATAGCACCACCCCCTTTCTTCCTGTGGGTGTCGTAAGAGTCGTACTAATGGAACAGGGTTGATATGTGTTGTAGGCGATGGGCTAGCAACCTATCACTGCGATACCACATCTTATAATTTTTTTATACTCACATTTAAATACTGGCACTGGAACATAAGTTTCGTGTGCTCTGCCTTCCCCTTTTGGGAATTAAGGCGTGAATATATGTTGGCGTGAATATAAGTTATGCTGATGACATGGTCCTGCTGGGACCGTGGATCGACTCGGTTACTCAACTTGTCAGGATGTGTGAGGCCTACGCCCAACAGCATGGTCTTAGGTATAACGCTAACAAAAGCGAAGTGCTAATTTTTAAAGCACGGAAATATAACAGCACCAAGCTGCCGAGGATCATGCTGGGGGGTGTGACCCTTAACATAGTTGAGAAATTTAAATATTTAGGTCACATGATCACTGTAGATCTCAATGATGATGCTGACATAGAAAGAGAAAGGAGGGCGATGGCAGTGCGTGGCAATATGCTCGCCCGCAGGTTTGCACGTTGTAACACACAGGTCAAACTGACGCTTTGCAAAGCATATTGTCAGATTTTACACGTGCAGCCTGTGAGTGAGATTCTCGCAAAGGGCATATAATACTGTACGTGTACAGTACAACAATGTCCTCAGATTGCTGTTGAGGCTGCATAAACACTGCAGTGCCTCTGGCATGTTCGCCGATGCGCGGACTGACGACTTTTATGCCATCAGAAGAAAGAGGATAGCATCACTGTTAGGGCGTGTGCGGGGCAGCAGCATCAGCATGCCGCTCACTAAATACTGGGTTGATGTGGTTATTGGGCGGGCAAAGTAGGGCATTGAGACAGCCTCGCCCCCAAGATGTGGTTATTATTTTTATTTGTTTTTATTTTTAACTTTAGCTTTTTTTGTTAGAACTAACATAGTTTAACTAAGCCGTACTAACAAAATATGGATTTTATGTGGTCCGAAATAAACTTTTTTTTTTATATGTATTCGAAAATCCGCTGGACCCTATCTCTCTTAAATATAAGATAGATCTACATTCTTCATTCTTTTCCACAATCATACATGCTAAAAAATGAAATAGTTATAATATCAAAGAGAGGCATGCAGCTTAGAACTGAAGTACCAAACCATGTATGTATGTAAAAGCTACGGTAGTCCAGTGGTTCAGGCATGTGGCTGTCAAGCGGCGGTCGTGGGTTCGAATCCCGGCTCGTACCAATGGGTTTTTCGGAATTTATGTACGGAATATTTACCGTTAGCTTTTCGGTGAAGGAAAACATCGTGAAGAAACCGGTCTAATCCCAATAAGGTCTAGTTTTCCCTCTGGGTTGGAAGGTCAGATGGCAGTCGCTTTCGTAAAACTAGTGCCTATGCCAAATCTTGGGATTAGGTGTCAAAGCGGACCCCAGGCTCCTTTAGGGGCACAACCGGGAATAACGCTAGGAGGATGATGATGATGATATGTATGTATGTATGTATGTATGTCCCCTACTTACAAACTCACAACTATTACCCGGGTAATAATACCCGTATTACACATTCGAATCACAAAATTCGTTCTACAGTATACAGGTTGTATTATTCAAGCGGGACAGTGAGGGAAATTCTGAAACTAAGGTAAACGTCCGTAAAGTGCTCGACGTTGTACTAGTATATCGCATGGGCACTCTATGTCAAAGCAATATGGGTTAAATTCGAACTAAGAGAATTTTTCTTCATGCGAATTTAACTTAGTTTTAATTTAATTAACTTTGTTTATTATTATCTTGTAAAGTATCTGTTTAGAAAGTAAATGATATTACAAAGATTTTACATGTAAAAAAGAGCGAATTACATGCCGTGTACGAAAAAAGTTGCCTGATGTTGAATTATTTCCAAATAACCGCATCTTGCTTTATAATTTCATGTAAATTCTCTATCGCATAATTCGCCTAGTGACTGCAATACGGCCAAATCTCAAAAGTGTTTTGCTTTCGAGATGTGACCGCATTGCACTGTGCAATAGAGCCAGATCACAAATGTATGTTGCTTTCGAGATGTGACCGCATTGCACTGTGCAATAGAGCCACATCGCAAATGTATGTTGCTTTCGAGATGTGACCGCATTGCACTGTGCAATAGAGCCACTTCACAAAAGCATGTTGCTTTCGAGATGTGACCGCATTGCACTGTGCAATAGAGCCACATCACAAATGTATGTTGCTTTCGAGATGTGACCGCATTGCACTGTGCACTAGAGCCACATCACGAATGTATGTTGCTTTCAAGATGTGACCGCATTGCACTGTGCAATAGAGCCACATCACAAATGTTTTTTTTAATTTTGAGATGTGGCCGTATTGCAGTGTCTAGGCGATTTTTTTTGCACAGCTTCGGTCAATATTGCATTTATGTCTACTTTACAAAATTCAATTTCACCATTTTCAATATCAACACAACAGGGTATCAAAGAATTGTTAATTTATGATCGTTGATATTTTTTATAAGTGGGGGAGAACCGAAATCGATTAAATTGTATAGATGGCAATCAAGATTGCAATCGAAAATATAATACTTTTATTGCCCTCAACTTTCAATCTGATTCATTCCGATAAGCATCCATAATAAAGATAAACATCGCATTCCTGTTTATAATTAGGGCAATTTCTACATACTGATATTGATCGACTGAGATAACTTATGATAACACGAGTGAGTGCGATAAAAAAATGTATAAGTACGACAAACATATCGGATTAACTGACGTTTTGAGTATGGAAGGTAATGAAACTAATGAATCACCAACATTTTCAAAAACTCCCCACTGTGGCGTGCGGAGCCGCATACAAATTTCACTGGACGGAGGTGCGGATTTTGTATACCAACTGAGGTCAGTACCTCAGTTGGTATACAAAATGTTATGCAAGTTTTATGCCAGTGCATAAAACTTTGCGCACCCTCAATCCGTACGCCGCGCCGCAGCGGCGGGGTCATTCGATTTTCGATCCAAAAAGCTATCTCTGCATCCTCAAGTTCGCATTCGTAACCCGTTTTATTAACTTGCTATAAACAACGATTTATTTTTGCCGAGAGTGAAATTAATTGTGATTGATATTATTTTCTTTGTAGCTATGTAGGTAACAAATAAATGTTTTTAGGGTTCCGTACCCGAACGGTAAAAACGGGACCGATGTCCCCAAATATCCGCATCCGCGGATGTCAAAAAAATCGCATCCGCGGCATCCCTGGTGCAGTACAACAATGCGTACAGGGTGGTGTTCGGGCTGCCGCGGCACTACAGCGCCTCGGGATGAGCGCGGAGGGTCAGATCGACGGGCTCATCAAAAGGGCTGTCATTCGCTAAGCGCTACTACGGCTCACCCCGCCGGTCATCCATCTAGACCTCTACCGACGCTTAGTTCTTAGTTAATAGTTTACTAAGCATCGCGGTGTCAAGTTATATTTGAGGTGAGCTTAACACATTCACTACCAAGAATCGCTACGCGCTACGCTCGTAGCCGAACCCGTGGTTTTTTTGTATGTAGCGGAAAGCGACTACGGCGTAGGCGCCCGCTAGGCGGGTTACTGGTAGTGAAAGTCTTAAAACAAGTTACAGAATAGGGGGGCAGGAAGCGATGTAGCTCGCTACTGAGACGGTGGCGCGCCAGCTCGAATACCATCCTGTGCACGCTGACCGACAGGTGGGTCACCGTAGCTGAAGCACTGGGTGCGATGCATGCACCCTTATGTTTTAATCCATATTAGTTAGTTAAATGCTACTAACACGTTGTGGGCTGTTCGAAATAAACGTATTTAAATTTGAAAAATAAGCGCAATTAATAATAATGTCACGATATACTTTACATATATTCTTACCTTACAAACAAAATAGATGCATTAGGGGGACCGTAACTTACGACATTTTATTACAAAATTGATGCCCTAAAATGAATGATTATTTTTGGAACTAGCTACGTCCGGTTTTGAGACAAATACGTATGTTATGTGGTAATAAAGCAGTAGCATATTAATGATAGATACTTATAGTACTTTATTTTATTTTATTTAGCGTTCTACTAGAAATTGAGTTAAAAATTAAATGTTTAATATTTTTCAATAAATCGCTCGCACAATTCCAATAAATGTTATAAAGTAAATCAGGTCTAAAATTGGTCAAGTACGAATCACTTGGCAATTCCAGTTGCAGTTTCAAACTTGCAAACTACCAGTTCAACTCCTAACTTGGTATCACTAGGTCTATTTGGCACCAACGTTTCGCACTAGCTCTTGCCTGCCACTTCGTCCGCGTGGAACTCGTATATATCGTGCAAAAAACAAACAAAACAAACACAAAAACACTACAAACTTCCGCCCACGATTTCCCCCTCTTAGGGGACGAGACCCGGAATAAAAACTATCCTATGTACTTTTCCGGGATTCAAACTATTTTCATAACAAATTTAATCTCAATCGGTTCAGCGGTTTAAGCGTGAAAAGGTCTGTTAAGACGGACACACTTTCGCATTTATATTTTTTTATTTATTTACTAGCTTCCGCCCGCGATTTCGTCCGCGTGGACCCGGGATAAAAACTATCCTATATTTTAATCCAGGCTATAAACTATCTTCGTGCAAAATTTCATTCAAATCGGTTCAGCCGTTTAATCGTGATTGAGTAACAAACATCCAAACATCCAAACATCCAAACATCCAAATATCTAAACTTTCGCATTTATAATATTAGTAGGATTTAGAAACACAAACAGTCGCATAAACAAATATATAAGGGGTACACATAGAGTACTAACAGACATAATGCTAAAGACCTGGAGGTTCATTAATATAATTGTGTTAACAAAAAAAAGAATCTTAATCATGCAACGAGTAAAATTTACATTAGGTAATTATAATACGAAGAACTAAGAAAATAACTTACATTTTACTAACAATTTGAGACTTAACAATGATTGATGAAAAGGATCAATATCGATCAGATACTTATTATAAAAACTAGGGACTCGTCTGAAAAAAGTATGCCGTGAGTAATTTTTGCGGGCAAAGCTGATATGGAATAGAGATCTAGGACGTAAGGGATGATGCGGGCAACTAAAAGTAACCAATTCTAAGAGGTTCGGACAGTGTATCACACCTATATAATAATAATAATATTGCGTGGTGGAAGCATGGATTACTATTGACTTGACGTGCTCGCTCCCACTTGCGTCGAACTAAAGTGTCAAAACGAGTGCACACGTTGATATCAATTCAAATACGAAATGAAAGTTTCAGAATGACCCTCAGTATTCCTGGTAATATAATATTCTAAATATGCAATTAAGCACTGAACGGTTTCAAGTCCGGTGTCTGAAACAAAGTTAAAGTGGCAAACATAAATAGTTCCTGAAACTAACAAGATATTAGAAATTGTTAACAGGTAGTAGATTTGCCGGCTAAGTAGCTATCAAACGAGAGACAGATAGTGGTCTGCGATAATATAATTATTAATGCCGGGTAAATAGGGATTGCCGGCCAAGTGGACAGGTGAGAGTCGGGTAGGGTTAGGGACTCGAGACTGGCAATCCCCTTTCACGCCGACGTACGTAAGTAAGTATAGTACTTTTCTAAACAAGCAATATAAAATTCCATTACGGGCGTCTCGACTCGCTCATGGTTACCTATCACAACCTCGAAAAATGTAAGCCCGAATATCACAATTCCAAAAACGAATCGATTTTTTCGTTTCTCCGAAGCTTCATTTAAAATGTTTTCAGTTGACCGATTTTTTTTACATCTCACATGGCGATTACCTCGGGAGCCAGGTCTAAACAATTAATAAACACCTCTTAATTACAATTCCTCCTAGACCTCACGTAGATGGTTGTGTTTCAGAAACAGGAGGTAGTTAAGGGTTAAAAGAATGGTTGCAACTAAGTATAAATATTACTAGCTTCTGCCCGCGACTCCGTCCGCGTGGAACTCGTTTATATCGTAGCTCCATACAAACTTTCATCCCCCATTTCACCACCTCAGGGGATGATTTCCGGGATAAAAACTATCCTATGTCCTTCTCCGGGATTCAAACTATCTCCATACCAAATTTCATCTCAATCGGTTCAGCGGTTTAAGCGTGAAGAGGTAGCAGACAGACAGACAGACAGACAGACACACTTTCGCATTTATAATATTAGTATGGATAGTAGCTTCTGCCCTCGACTCCGTCCGCGTGGAACTCGTTAAATATCGTAGCTCCATACAAACTTTCACCCCCCACTTCATCCCCTTGGGGGATGATTTCCGGTATAAAAACTATCCTATGTCCTTCCCCAGGACTCAAACTATCTCTATACAAAATTTCATCCAAATCGGTTCAGCGGTTAAGCGTAAAGAGGTAACAGACAGACAGACACACTTTCGCATTTTTAATATTAGTATGGATTAGTATGGATTCGTTTCTCTTGTCTAAATATTTAACAAAGCGAGGACGTGTGTTGTACGTAACGATGTAGGTTGGTATTGAAGCAAAACAAGTTTCTCGCATTTGTAGTTCCGTGTTATGCAGCCAACCTAGGGAACCGTGAAAGGAGTGCGAGATCAAACAATGGCGGCTTTACGCACGCAGGTATTCGTTGGAACAGTAGTGCAACTAAATAAAACGATTTGAACGGATTTTATCGCATATACTATGTATTGAATACATCCCGACGTTTAATTTAATAAGTACTTTAGAGACCGAAAACATATTAAAGTGGGTACTATTCTGCTAGCTTTATTACCGGTTGGACCCTTTAGGAGCCCGGGGTCGTCTTTGACACCTAATCCCAAGATTTGGCATAGGTACTGTAGTCCTCACTTAAGCAAGGTATTCACTGGCTCGATACCACACCAATGTCGGGCAGACGTCCACTCTCAACCGTGGCTATCACCTCTCTGCCTACCCACACCCGTGTGCTCGAGACAGCGCTATAGCTGTCAAGTATAGACAAACACTACAGGTACTAGTTTCACAAAAGCGACTGCCATCTGACCTTCCGACCCAGAGAAAACTAGACCTTATTGGGATTATAGTGCAACTATTTAAGTATTATTCAACCGCGATAACGATAAGTTTCGGAATGAAATGGCTATCAGTTCATATAAACTTTGACGCATTTATATGGCAAAGATGTCACCTCCAATTCTATTCTAATCACATCTTGAAATGTAGGTACTTACACATTTTTTATCGACTCCTTGCTAAATTTTAAATGCGGAACATTTTGTATTGCACAACCGAAGCTCACGATTTTTTTTTTCGTCTGAAGTTATTAATACGATGTCACCGCAATTTCGTAGTGACGCAATTTTAACGAATTGCTACAGTTCGATTACTGTTATTGTGTGTTACTTAGAGTGCTTTTACTCTAAATATTGACAACATTGTCATAATAATACAATGTAACATTAGCAAAGTAACTTCAAAGTTGTACAAAACTATATTTTTCTGCTTTTGTTTCTTATTTATCTGTCTTGTGTGCCGTGATGCCGAACGCCCACTCGCGCCATCTCGCTCACACCATAGTACTACTATATTACACACACGTCATTGAAGGTAGAAAGCGCCATTTTAGATTTTAAAAAATGGTTTAATATTTTTCTGTTTCGTCGTCATGACAATGTATTAATTGATTTTATTTCAATTTTACAAATGAATTGGCTATGAGATTTTTTATTTTTAAGCGCCGCGAGCATATAGGACGCATTTGCGCCAGGCACCTACCGTCCTAGTACCGTACCGTACCGTAGTACCGTAATTGATCCCCATTAGATTTAATATTTAAAGCCCGACCAGGAAAATAAAAAACCTGGTCTGGGGGCGCTAAATTAGCAATAATTATGGCAACACTAATTAATTTCCACTCTGTCATGTTGACAACAAGGTCGGCGATGTTATTTAGAGGAATAGAGTCTAATCCTTCAGACTTTCTCTCCGGCAAATACTTAGTCATATTGTAAATCACTTTTCTTAAGTCGCATTTATTCGTTTTCGGCATTTTAACGCAATACAACACGTACCAAAGACAACTCACTTTGACATCAATTGACAGATGGCATGGATGACGTCTTCAAAGTTACTGTTGCCAGTTGAGGAAATTAGTTCCAATAGTTTTCCGCAATATAGCGAAGTTTTTTATTTTCCTGGTCGGGCTTTAATATTGTTTTAGTTTTAGTTGTATGTCTTTTTTATTTCTTTTGTATCTAACTTGATTTGGGCCATTTTTTTTATTTATAATCCTAGTTTCTAATTTAGTGTTTAGTTATTTTAATTTAAGGTTTATTATGTTTTTACTCCTTTGTTACTCTATGATAGCAATAAAAGTCTGTATGTAAAAAAAATAGACGGAAAAGGTTAAAGACTTCTGAAAACGGCAAAGATCGGCACATGACGATGTTATCCTCCAAAATTTTGACGGTCTTCGCCACTACTACATTTTTAGGTTAGCTTTTTTTTGACCAGAAATATCTGCATGGAATGCGAGTTTAATGTTATTGTAATATTATATTCCAACTTAATATTTTTATCAATAAATTATATTATCATAGGGATATTCCCACATATATGGATGAAGACATCAGAATATCAGAAATATGAAACAAAGCAAACTGAACAAAATTAATTGCTTTAACGTCCCCTTATTAATGTACTGTATAATTCCTCTTGGCATGTGAATTGGTTTTACAAATAAATGAGTATGACTATTAATATCTCTTCTGTGTCTCCTCAAGTCCTCATTACAGTCAGCACCAGAAGTAGCTAAGCAAAATGACCAACACAGATCCTTATTCCTTTGACATAAGAGTTCGTGTCTAGATCATTTTGAGAACTAGAACTGCTTAGCAACCTCTGCTGCTGACTATACTGTGCCTGCTACCGCCGCGCCCCGGGCGACTGCGGCGACCGACGGAACTAATGGCTCATTCATACATAAATAAGGGATGCGAATCGAACAAAAGCCCGACTTTTTTACGTGCGCCGTTCAAACGGTTTACAAAAAAGAAATGCGAATAGCTCCATATATTTTGGCTCGCTCTAAAGATTCTTCGAACGCTATTTATGAGCTTTGGAAAACGCTAATTTTTCACCGTTTGCTGCGAATGAGAATAGCTGAATAGTGTACTGGGTATATGCAATGAGCTGCATATGGTGAGAGGCGAAAATAATTTACTTAAAGTTTTTACCAACTTCAGTGCTTCGCCTCATTTGAAGAGTTCCCTCGATATTTCCAGGCACCCGTCATCAGATCATGATCTGATGACGAGTCCATGAATCTGGAAAAGTCATGACTTGATGACCTTGGAACCACCTGGGAAGGGTACCCTTCCAAACAAAAAGAGAATAAGTATTCCCTGTCGGTCCAGGTGTGAACATGCATAAAAAACCGGGTTGCACTCCGGGAGTGCCGGCAGAAGTGAAAACTCAAAGACATTGTAACAGTTTTTCGATCAGGTCACGTGTCCGTCTTACGAATTTTCAATCTCTCGAATCTCACGGTCACGTGACATCTTACGTGACCTGTGTCGAGTTTAAAAATTAAAATTATTCAAGTTTTCACTGCTGCCGGCACTCCCGGAGTGCAACCCGGTCTGTTTTTTCTCTAATAATCAACGCATTTGTTCTCGGAAATCAGTTCATGTGGTAAATTCGAAATGAAATGTGGAAAATGTTCTCGTGGCTTGGCGGAGTACTAAATTGAAGTTGGTTAAAACTTTGTTTTTAAAGTAAGTAAATGATTAATTTGCGAAGTAAAGGTTTAACCCGTACTCTTGTAGAGCAATACGAAACAACGTCAAAATCAAACAACGTCTCCTCTGACCTGGCTAGTTCTTGTATACGAATTATTATTAAGTATCTACTAAAACAGTCATGGAAGAGCCCTATATATAGGCTTGCTGGTAGGAACTAGCCATCGAAGCTAGTTCCTACCAGCAAGCCAAATTTTCGGAAGAATAAATTAAGAACTTACGGCTTTAGTACTTGCGAAGGCTATAATATAATTCGTATATGAAAATTTGCCAAGTCAGACCTTATGCTCCAAAGTTATAAGAAGAAATTAATTGTTATAAACAGTGATCGTAATTTTTGTAGCATTTTTGGTGCAGCGTAGTGTTGTTAACGGAATTGGTATAGACAATATCAATCAAAATTGTTGATTAAGGATAATATTAACGTTATTAACGCTAATTAAGCATTAGGATTGAAATTATTTATTCCAATTCCGTTAACAACACTACGATGCACCAAAAATGCTACAAAAGTTACGATCAGTGGTTATCATCATCATCATCATATCAGCCGAAAGACGTCCACTGTTGACGTCACTGGTTATAAATAAACCCATTTAGATCTATCTAACCAAGGCATATATTATTATATTGAACTTGGCTCTCACTTCACATTTATGTTTTTGATGGGATTTGAACTTTCAACAACTGATACGGCCTTTTACAAATGCAGTCTTAGTGTCCTAAGGCATTATCTACCAGTCAGCCATTGGGCTAAACAGAAACTTTAGTGGTGCAGGATGGAACTTTACTGGTGTGCCGTGTGGTGTGAGGAGTAATGTTGTTGTTATTAATTAATTAATCTTAAAATAGCAAACATAAATGTATGATTGATTCTTTCCTTCATTATGTTGCTAATGAAAAAAAAATTGACAAAGAATATTGAAAAACAATGAATTGTGGTCAAATACCCTATTGTATATCTTATATTGATTGCATTACGAAGTAAAGAGTTAAAATGCATTCATACCTTAATACCAATTTTCTTTTGTGTGAATGAATAAACTCTAGCTTAACAATGATTACAAAATGGTTTTTGTAGTGACTTGCACAAACTCATAAACAACAACGTCATAAGTGTGCCGAGACCTCCCTAAAACACCTTTTATTCAGGCCCGGAAAGATGACAACCTTAAACTTACAAAGAGTATATCATAATTATGGGCCGAGTTACACCATTACTCGGCACCCAAGGTCCAGAACTTAGGTTGCTTCCACGCTAGCGATTTCCTGCAACGATAACAGATATTTAGGGCCTTTTGAACAAAGACCAGGCCTACTTAACTGCGAAGTCTTCGCGTGGCTAATGAAGGTGCCTAGGGGTAAAACTTAGGCTCCCCACACACTCGGCAACTACTTAATCAAATCGGGCGAGTGGCCCTTTAGTTTTAAAAGTAAGTAATCTCTTACTTGTATTCCTTAAAAGTGTTACGCAGAGTACCTACATTTACGACGACCGCTTTAGCCTAGTTAGTAGTGACCCTGCCTACGAAGCAAGAGGACCTGGTTTCTAATCCTGGTAAGGGCATTTATTTGTGTGATGAGCACGAATATTTGTTCCTGAGTCATGAATGTTTTCTATGTAGTATTTATTTATCTATATAAGTATGTTTATCGTCGTCTAGTACCCATAGTACAAGCTTTGCTCAGTTTGGGACTGGTGTAAGATTGTCCCCTAATATTTATTTATTTATTTTTACTTCAAATGTGTTATTTTTAATGGTCTTAATTCTGAATAAAATATTTTTAAGACCTAACTTACCTTTACATGCAAATTGTACTTTTAATGCTTCGTTTTTTTTCCTTAATAGACATGTTTAACGAAGTCCCTTCGTTTATCTACGATATCAGAGAAAATTAATACTTAGTGATACTGGTGGAGAATGCCATATGGCATTAAGTGCGCCTTTTGTACGATAAGTTTTTCTTTTGTGCAATAAAGTTTAAATAAATAAATAATGTACTAAGTTCGGTTATTAAATATGTTTATAAAGAAAGCACATGCCATTTTTTTATTTTATAATATGGCGGTGGCAAACAAGTATACGGCGTACCAACGTAAGCAGACACCGTCGTCTATGGACGCTTGCGACACCAGAACAATCACAAGCACGCTGCCGACCCTTTATTTGATTTGAGGATTCATTGTGCTGACAGCTAGACACGAACGCGGGATCACTCTGAACACAACACGTCCTCGGGTTCTCAGGCGACCTTACCTACTCACCACCAGGAACACCGGTTTCGATCGCTGGTGTGCACCAGCCCTAATGTTTAGCGTTTTACTAAGAAAGCTGTACTTGCCGTGAACAACAAACATAACGGCAACTAAGTACGGCAAGCTGGGAACCCAGTTACATAACGCGTATATAGAAATAGTTCAAGGTAGACTCGGCAGCATTGACATTCTTAGAAATTGCTAACAAGTTCAGAAGAATGTGCAGATGAGAAATAGTTCTGTTGCATGGAATATAGAATTAAAAACATATTGAATAGATTGTGAGGTTATTGCCTAAGATACGAATAGAGGCCCGACCTTCAACCATCTGTAAAATGAAAAGTATTTTATATCGAATTTAGTACGCCAATATATATTTTGCAAAAAAAATCCTGGCCAGACTATGGATGCCTAAAAATTCAAAAACGACTTTTTGTTAAGCATTGCACTCAATTGTTTAACGGATCAATTTTATACTAATCACTAATCGAAAGTGTGAAGCCTATAGAATATACTAATGCTGGGTTTTCTATTCTTTCATCCATTAAGCAGATGGGTCAAAGCGGACCCCGGGTTCCTTTATGGCACAACCGGGAGTAACGCTAGGAGAATGATGAAACAGATGGGTGCAAATCGTGCCTCTATAAGCATCTGCAGTAGCAGATGCAGTAGAGAATTAATAAATTGACATAACAAAAAACTGATTGTAATGTCCTATGAACACGACACACACCAGGGGTTATTATATAATGACCTTCCTCTGACCTTTCTTATTCGATAATACCTACAGAAATGTTTGCAAAACTCATCTAAAAATCTAATTCTGAAATCTAATAAAGTTTATCTAATTTTAAAAGAACGTGAAAGTAATCGAATTGTACTTACAGATTGGTCTACCCAGGTTTTAGTAATAAGGTTTATTTAGAGGCAACTGTTATGGCCTTTTCAAAGTACAAAGGCGATTTTGATGACCGGCTAGCCTAGTGGGTAGCCAAGGTCCTGGGGTTCTAATCCCGGTAAGGGTCAATATTTGTGTGATGAGCATGAATGTTTGTTTCTGGGTCTTGGATGTTTTCTATGTAGCTTAATATTTATATGTATTAAATATATTGTCGTCTAATACCCACCGATAACATAAGCCTTATCTGGGGGCACGGCAGTGCCCCCGCCAAGTCGAGCAAAACAGCGAGCGGCACGGCCGTACCATCCTTTTCTTAAAGCAGTTGCCATTTTCGACCCCCTATAACTTCGTTGTGGATAAAACTAGAAGCCTGAATTTTCAGTAACCAAACGCATTGTATAACCACAATATATTTCAAATTTCATCTGATTTTGAAGCAGTGGTTTAAAAATTATAACTAGTCAAAGTTTCTTAATTTTTGTCACTCACTGACTGACTCACCGATCATCAAAAGTCTAAGGCACTTCTAGCAGATATAGAAGCTTCAAATTTAGAATACAATTAGTGTTTAGTGTATAAATAAATCAAAGCAAAAAAAAATTGCAATTTCACTCGTTTTCTAGATACACCAACTGCGTAAATAACTTTGTAACCACATATAAACATATAGGATTACAAAGTTATATTTGCAGTGAATGGGACAAAAAATTAAAAATTTAGAATGATAACACAATAACCTACAAAAAGAAGTGAGATCCCATAAAAAACATTCCATGTAAAAAAGAGGCCAAGTCTCGAAACTCTTCCAGCGTAAAAAGTTGTGAGATATTTCGTAGTGACTTGGCAATCACACAATAGTTACTACATAGTTTTAGGTATGCAAAAATCCATAAATGCAGTAAAGTTGTGCGATTGCCAAGTTGCAGAATTTTATTTAGCTAGCAAATAAAGAAAAATAAGAATGCCTGAGACTTGGTACTACGAAATATCTCACAACTTTTTACGGTGGAAGAGTTTCGACACTTGGCCTCTTTTTTACATGGAATGTTTTTTATGAGATTGAGTTTACCGGCTAGTAAACCACTTGCTGGTTAGTATAGCTAGTTCGATTTGTGTATGATCATCCGTTCATATTTATTTATTTATAGGCGTCGGAAATTACATTAGGTTTCGTAACTCGGTTCATCTATAAAACTCATATCTTGTCGCTACGCTACAGATCGTTTTATCTACGGAGTCGCGCCTTCTTTCTCGTTGCGTAAAAGTCTGTGTTTTGTCCCTTTCCTTGGAAGGAGAGTACATGAATTTAAACGTTTCATTCGGACCACAAGTCGACTTTCCGTACAAACGTTGTCAAGGTCTTATTTTTAAACGGCATACTGAAATAACATAAAAGTTTTTATATACAAAGGGATCCGCTATATCTGAGTTTCAGTTTTTTAATTAAGATATTAGAGATTTTTTATGGAAAACATTCTACTCGGTATTTTTTTCTATTTCGATTTCTAGCAACTGAAACTATTTAGCGACCCAGATATAGCATATTTAATTTTAATTTATTTTAATTTTATTGTTTTTATACTTAGGTACAATTCAAACACTCTTTTTGACCTCCCAAACCTTCCCGGCAGACTGTTAAATCAGGTTTTCAAATAAGATACTTTTGGCTGGGCCCTGAATTCGTAAGTGAGTTTTACTGTCAAAAGCTTTCAGTTTGGAGGCTATATTGCTTTAAGTTTGTAACTATTATACGATTCTGTAACGCTAGTAATTTGCTTTTAGTATATTTAATTGAGGATAAGTATCAAAATATAATAGCATAAACCTAAACTAGTATTTATAAACTGTATTAAATAAATCTACAGTGCGACAGTTTGAATATATTAAATTAGTAAACTTGCTGTAATTATGTTTTAAGGCTAAACCTCCGCTGTACGCTGTACTTATTACGTATTTAAATGTATTTTACCGTTCAAATTTCGTTATAGGTATCTAGTAGAATGCGCTCCAGCTCGACCCTCGGTTAAACAATATAGTTTGTAAATTTTACTACATTTAGAACATAGCACGTAATCTAATTAAAAATACCCCTGTCCCGTTTTTAAATTAATTTAATTAAATAAACTTTTACTTCAGGCCATGGCCCATATCGTAGTTAGTAAGTACAGACTTAAATTAATTAATGTTAGTAGTGGGTACATTCAAATTATTAATTACGAATTTAAGGAAGAGAACAGGACCGGCGCATCATTAAAAATAAAATAACATCATACAATTGTTTTTAGAACAGCTTTAAAAACTTTAACCACTACTGTTTACGTTCCGTTGAAACCGATACGCGGTTCTATCACTACTTACCTACTTTCCCCCAACGAACTCTTACCTTCTCAACCCGTACACTCCAAGTACGCATTTATAACTTTTCAGTAAGTGAGCATCATCATATCAGCCGAAAGACGTCCACTGCTGAACATAGGCCTCCCCCAAAGAGTGCCAAAGTGACCGGTCCTGCGCCACCCGCATCCAGCGGACTCCAGCAACCTTTACCAGGTCATCAGTCCATCTTGCAGGGGGCCTACCCACGCCGCGCCTTCCGGTTCGTGGTCGGAACTCGAGAACCTTTCCGCCCCAACGGCCATCGGTTCTACGTGCTATGTGCCGCGCCCACTGCCACTTAAGTTTAGCGATTCGGAGGGCTATATCGGTTACCTTGGTTCTGCTACGGATAGCCTCATTTCTGATGCGATCACGCAGAGAAACTCCCAACATAGCCCTCTTCATAGCCCTTTGGGTGACTTTGAGCCTTCTTATGAGGCCCATAGTAAGCGACCACGTTTCAGTACCATATGTCAACACTGGCAACACACACTGGTCAAAGACTCTCGTCTTGAGACACTGCGGAATATTGGACGAAAAGATGTGCCGTAGCTTCCCGAACGCTGCCCAGCCGAGTCGGATTCGACGATTGACCTCTTTCTCGGACCTACCTAACTGGATAGTTTGTCCTAGGTATACATCATCGTCTACAACTTCGAGTGTAAAGTGTCCGATTGTAATGGGAGTTGGTACTACAAGGGTATTTGACATGATCTTCGTCTTATCCATGTTCATTCTTAGACCAACTCGTTTGGAAGCTTTATTGAGGTCATCGAGCATCGTACTTAAGTCCTCCATGGTAAGTGAGCATAATATTATCACATAAAAAACATTCCATGTAAAAAAGAGGCCAAGTCTTGAAACTCTTCCACCGTAAAAAGTTGTGAGATATTTCGTAGAGCCAAGTCTCAGGCATTCTTATTAATCTTTATTAGCGTGTTAAATAAAATTCTGTAACTTGGCAATCACACTACTTTCCTGCATTTATGGATTTCTGTATACCTAAATCTATGTAGTATTGTGTGATTGCCAAGTCACAAAATTTTATTTAGCAAGCAAATAAAGATTAATAAGAATGCCTGAGACTTGGCTCTACGAAATATCTCACAACTTTTTACGGTGGGAGAGTTTCGAGACGGCCTCTTTTTTACATGGAATGTTTTTTATGGGATCTCACTTGTTTTTGTACGTTATTGTGTTATCAATACATACGAATTATGGATGCAGTCCCATTCTTGCTTTTTCATGTTTTGACTCATTCACTGCAAATATAACGTTGTAATCGTATATGTTTATATGAGATTACAATGCAGTTGGTGTATATCGAAAACTGGAATGAAAGTGCAATTTTTTTTCTTGATTTATTTATACACTAAACACTAATTGTATTCTAAATTTAAAGCTTCTATATCTGCTAGAAGTGCCTTAGACTTTTGATGATCGGTGAGTCAGTGAGTGACAAAATTAAGAAACTTTGACTAGTTATCATTCTTAAACCACTGGTTCAAATTGGATGAAATTTGAAATATATCTTGGTTTTACAATGCGTGCTTGGTTACTGAAAATTCAGGCTTCTAGTTTTATCCACAACGAAGTTATAGGGGGGTCGAAAATGGCCTGAACTGCTTCGAGAAAAGGAAGGTACGGCCGTGCCGCTCGCTGTTTTGCTCGACTTGGCGGGGGCACTGCCGTGCCCCCAGATAATAAGAAAACCTCAAGAATCCTCTTTATTTCCGAGCATAGAATACGGGTATTATTTCCAGATTGTACCTATCTCTCCGGGTGATATTAGGGTCGAAATTAAGGGCTACTTAAGACCCTCATTTGTTCTTTAATCGGGAGGGACATTTGTAGGTCTAATCTTCATTTACTAATCCGCCGGTCTGCTAGGGCGGGCTCACAGTTCTCACTTTCGTACAAGTCAGTATGTGTTTAAGTTTCTTTCTTGCCTTAAGGAAACCCGACTATCTGTAAAAAAAATCGCATTGGGGCATTTTTAGTGTTCCGTACCAAAATTGGTCCAACGGACCACTTATGCGATCACTCGGAGGCTGTCCGTCTGTCACAGCCAGTTTTCTCGAAGACCGTTTGACATAGGAAGCTGAAATTTATGGCCTAATTACATAAATAAAGTCAAAAAGGTGTAAACCCCAATAAAGGGGGCAGTTTGAGGAGTAATAAGGGGTTTCGCAATTTTTGTTTGGAGTGTAAGGAACGTGTGGAGTATCATTCGAAAGCTCGTAAAATTTTGAGACGGTATACACGTTTTGAATTCTTTTTACGATAGCTCTTACTAGTGTAAAATATGACCAAAGGAACTTGCCAGGAAGCGCTACGCTGGTATCCGACCCCGTGGTTTTCCCAATAAGGAGCGGAAAGCAGTTACGGATATGAAAGTGTTAGACATCACTTTAAGGCTTGTATACCCGCTAAAGTCCTTGAGCGTATGGGCGGAGCCTCGACCCTCTCCCCGCGCAAGTCGCACAACCCGCCGTCGTTTATTAAGCGTTACATAGATTAAGTTACAGACGCGTCATCGCGCATCGTTACCAATGCAAGGGTGGACGTGGGTGGGTGACATTCGTCATGCTTAATTGAAACGTGATATTTGTCATACATAAATTACATAATTGATTAAGTTCAAAAATTATGTCCCTATTATACTATTATACTACTATTTACTTGCGATTAGTGTAGTTCCGTCAGCACGGCTAGCACGAGACGGCCGCGACATACACTCGATTTTTCTCTCACTATCGGTCTCTCTCTTATTAGAACATTAGGAAAGAGAGATATAGTGTGAGAAAAATGGAGAGTATGTAGCGGCCGTCTCGTGCTAGCCGTGCTAGTGAAAACGAAATTCGTTCGAATAATTCTCATTGTCGCTCGAACTAGCAAGCGCGACAGAGAGGGAGATACACGAACGAAGTTCGGTTTCGTTTCGCGGTAGGCCCTCAACACGCCTAGCACTAGACGGCCGCGACATACTTTCGATTTTTCTCGCACTATACCTCTGTTACTAAATATTCTAATAAGAGAGAGACGGATAGTGCGAAAAAATATAAAGGTAATAATAATAATCCATACCTACTGTTGCCTTAAGGCCATTTTTTAATGTCGCTATTAATAGGGGCCCATCTAGCAGTTAGCGAGTCACCGTCTGCCAGAGATAAAATGTGAAACCGTTTCATTGGGCAGGCGTCCGATGTTTCATCCAATAGCCCAGCTACTAGTCCATCATTTTCACCCAATAACCCGTTTTATTTAGATTCCATCAACTAGCAATAGACTCTTACACCCCAGCGGGTGCTGTTTCTGTGTGCATTCCATGACATGGGCAGAGACAGCATCCGCTTGGTGTACTCCTTGCATTTAATTAAATTGTCAAAAGGGCCTCTACGTGTTGGCTCAGAGCTCCACGCACGCCTCCCAAAGGTCCGGGACATCATTGTCCCGTGAGCGGGAAAGACATATAATCCATACTATCCATACTTTCATATCCATACTCCTTACTAATATTATAAATGCGAAAGTGTGTCTGTCTGTCCGTTACCTTTTGTGTAAGTACAAGGTTGTTAAGTTTTAAACTAATTTCCGGTATATTTATTACGTTCTACTTCCTTGATTTGATGATGATGGCGTGTACAGTCAGCATCAGATAGTTAGTAGCATCCAAAGTAGCCAAATATATCGTAACACATTCCTTACTCCTACTTATAGTAACAAAGACTATTTCGATGAATGTACGTTCCGATATATTTGGCTAACTTGGCTGCTACTAACTATATTATGCTGACTGTACAGAAATCGGCCTCGGGTAAATGTATACTTATAGATTAGTTGTACGTTAACCATACTTTGTTTCATATCAAATAATAACTCTGTATCGAGCTTGGAGTTGGCATGCAACCCATAGGTAGGTACTTACAATATTTGCCAAGCCCACTATTTTTATTAGAACTTATTCTATTAACACTTGACAGTCTTTAATACGAGCAGATAAAACAATATTGTTTCTGTAATTGTTCATGCTCCTAAGCAATAGATATTGTAAATATATTTACTAATAAAATGTCTGGTTTTAGCGATTTCCCAATTTTAGATATTTGATACTTTGATAGAATAGGTATTTACTTGTGTATTCTTTTTCCTCTTCTCTTGTAAAATTTCTTGATATTACGTATTTTCCTCCTGCGCTTATTTAGCCCCAAAGACCCAAAAAAATTATTGAAAAATTTGTGAGACCTAAGCCTTAGCTTAGGTCTCACAAATTTTTCAATCACGTACGTCTTAACGTACTGACTCTAGTATCGTAAGTTTGTATGTTACTAACAATCTATGGGCAAACTGGCCTGAAATAAAGAATTTATTATTATTATTATTATTTCCCATCTTGAACTAAAAACAAAATCTAAACTATACCTACGTAAATGTTAATTAGGTACAAACGCCAACACAGTTAACTGACCATCCTGTATTTATACAAGAACCTTATTACAATGCACATAAAGTGCACGGATGGTCAGTCAGCTGTCTTGTCCATAGTACCTACTACTTTACAAACCACGAAATAGATTGTCCACTCTATGCAACAAAATTATCTGTCACTAAAAAGTAAACTATACGCAAATGTTTATTAGTTACCTACGGAAAACGAGATAAATTTTTAAGAAAATAAAGAAAGTAAGAAAATTATGCCCTTGTTCATTATTTTATAAAGAAAGTTATAAAATGTCATATTATTCTGATAAAAAATGGAGCAGTAAAATGGTTACAAGTGAAAAAATAGGGGTGACTTTAGATTTCTTTTTCTCTAATTTTTATTGTTAAAATGGACTATGACTATGACCCGTCGCATATCTTGCAGATTATGATATATTTTTTCCGACAACAAAAATGTTACGTTATAATGTATAAAACGGTTACAAAACAACTCATTTTCACGAAAATTTCGAATGTGGAGCCTTAAGTTAACTTCCCAACAACGTTACGAAGCGGGCAATGGTGAAGAATGATTTCATTTATTGATTGCATCTTTTCTGTATACTATACAAAAATACAAATAACGAACTTTATTTCGTCAGGGTCTTGACGAAATAAAGTTCCCCAACCATTTGGCAAAAAATAAACATAGGGTGCAGCCATTTAACTAAGCAGGAAAATAAAACTAACATTTACTTACACACAGGAGCTATCTGACCCCTAAAGATAAAGGAAATAATAAAAATAAATAAATAAAGGGCCTTGAGCGTGCATACTTGCGGGCTACTTTAAAAGAGCAGTCATGTAATATAACTTTAGTTTATTAATTATGTGATACCATATCAGCTACTTAGTTGAAATCTTTTAACTGCCCTTGTCTTTCAACACATAGTAAATTTGCAACCATCACACACTTTCTTAAGTTTTTTCCTACAGAAAACATCGTAACAACTCCGCTATATCAAAAACGCACCGTTCCCAAACACCGTACTAAAAGGAGGACCTAAGGACACGAGAATTTCATAGAGCGTTAATATTTTTTGCCTCGGAATAGTACATGATGCGAGCTCAGGTGGCGTTATTTACCGCGCCCACTTTCCTTTCCTAAGGACCTCGTTAAAACGTGGGCCGCCTAACTAATGACTTATGAGGAGCCCCCAGCTATCCGCGTAAGGACGAGCTTGTGTGTAATTATGCTGTAGTGTGCGTGCTCAGACTGAGTTGAAGTCAAGTATTCAGGACGGAGGTTAAGAATCATTCTAGTCTTTGAGACGGCATTAAGGCAAGACATCAAGACGCTAAAATGTGTTGTTTTATCTTTGAACAAAAATAATTGTTTGCAGTTGCATGTAACATAACTATATGTAACGTAACTAAAAAATTAATGATAACCTAACTAAAATGAATTGGAAAAAAGTGAATAACATTGAAATGAATACGAAACATGGTCATTGAACTGTCTTGCTCATTTACACATAGTGGTTGTCCCTCGGTCAATTTGTGACGGTTCTCGGACAATTTGAGAGATTAAACAGCGCTAAACCTTGTCAAGACATAGCTAGCATAATATTGACTGGACCTACTCACCGCCGCGCTATACACTGTAGTCCGCAGCAGGATGATGCAACGAGCTCCCTTAGCGCTCTGACGCGTTGTGTGTCGTGATTGGCGCTGAACACATTCACTGCCAACAATTTCGTATTTACGCTTGTAGCCGATAACATGGGAAAACCGTTTGTAACGGAAAGCGCTTACGAGCAGAGCGCCCGTCGAAGCCTTTAAAAAAATACTTTTGCCAATCTTGTACATTGAACTTATACTCCAAATCTTAATTACTTTTAAGGCATAAATAATTTCTCAATCTGAACCCATACAAAATTAATTATCCTTTATTGAGAACATCGGGCAGAAATCAGAAGTAAACCCTCGGGCAGGCCCAGTCCTTTTATATTAGGTATAGTAACTTTCTTAAACCTCTCTTCTTAACTCCAAGTTTCTAAAAATATTGGCGTTTCAAGATTTCAGAAAGCTGTCTAATGAAAGGACACAGTGCAGTACATATTGCGTTACAAAATAATTAGAAGCCACGAAGAGATAATAAAGGGCAAGCACAACTCAAGCTTTCATTACTCTAACTAGCATTACTGGCGCAGATCGCCTCGGGTGACCATGCCAGGGATAGGGTTAACCTGAGAATAGATAAGGCAACGGGGACTGAATACCGGTATTGTTTTTATACAAAAATACCGGTTCATTTCGTATTTTTGTATTCTAACTGACTTATCTAATATTTCAGCGTGTTATTAGTTTAAAGTGTATATGTCTGTATATGTGTGTGTGCCTGTGGCATCGTAGATTCAAATGGATAAACCGATTTAAGGGTTTTTTGGAGAGTAGTTTGGTTGGATTATCGGATATTTATGCCATTATTGAGTGTTCCAAACGCCTGGTAGAGGTGACGCGTGACCAGAAGGCTGGATCATATCTGGCACAGCGGATCAGCATTGCCATACAACGTGGCAATGCTGCCAGCCTTCTGGGGACGCTGCCCTCAGAAGGTGATTTATGCCAATTTTTTTATTTATAATCCTAGTTTCTAATTTAGTGTTTAGTTTTTTAATTTATGCCATTATTATTTCTTCCTATTCGCGATTCTGCACATTATAAATTCCACACAGCTGACTTTTATCACATGCGTTATTCTTCACAGTCATTAATTCTTCACAATCTTGTTTCTTCCTATTCACGATTCTGCACAATATGAATTCCACTCATCTGCATTTTGTCACAGGCGTTATGCTTCACAGTTATTATTTCTTCACAATCTTGTTTCTTCCTATTCGCGATTCTGCACAATATGAATTCCACGCAGCCGAATTTTATCACAGGCGTTATTCTTCACAGATATTGTTTCTTCACAATCTTCTTGATAATTCATGAGAAGAGAACCGTAACGTCAAACGATATTCAAGCACGTTGCCAGTATCGATTGATTGCACAATTATACAAAACCATATAACTGCAAAGTTTGTACTTGACAGCCGACTACGAAAACCGTAGGACTGGATATAAGTATGAGTATTCGTATTACGGCAGCGCATGCATATGGCATTAATGCATGCTTGATCATAAAAGCTTCGTGTTCTATGTTCAGGTCTTGACCAGACTGACCATTTTTTCATGCTTCTCGGCCAACTTTTTTTACTTTTTGTTTTGTTGTCACTGAGCGCTGCGTTCGTCCACGTTACCCCCACCACGCACTTCGCACACAGCGAATATAAATAATAATGGTTAAATGCAGTTGTCTAGAATCACATTGATAAGAGTTGCGAAGATTGTATAAAATCTAATTGTGTGAAGAATAACGCCTGTGATAAAATTCAGCTGCGTGGAATTCATACTGTGTAGAATCGCGAATAGGAAGAAACAAGATTATGAAGAATTAATGACTGAGAATAACACATGTGATAAAATTCAGCGGTGTGGAATTCATATGGTGTAGAATCGCGAATAGGAAGAAACAAGATTGTGAAGAATTAATGACTGAGAATAACACATGTGATAAAATTCAGCTGTGTGAAATTCATATTGTGCAGAATCGCGAATAGGAATAAACAAAATTGTGAAGAATTAATGACAGTGAAGAATAGCGCATGTGATAAAAGTCAGCTGTGTGGAATTCATATTGTGCAGAACCGCGAACAGGAAGACACAATAATGGCAAAAAACATCGGATAATCTACAACGTTCGTTTTCGTTTCGCGGTAGGCTCTTTGTTCTGTGTGGCATGGCTTAAATTCGAATGAAGAAAAAATCTCTTAGTTCTAAATTCACTCGTATTGCTTTGAAATCAATTACCCATGTCATACTCTAGTGCAACGTCGGAGACTATGACGTTTACCCAAATTACTCTTCAGTGTAAGTTTGAAAATATTTTACGTAGGTATATTTACTCGCATCTATTTTATATACGATCAATGGTCCCTTCCCTTGCGCCAAGAAAAGCTAACAGACGATAGCCCGTTTTTTATCCATTTTAAACAGAGAATCCTGTTCCGACAGTTTTGTGAGACCCTGTAAATATATTGTTATTATTATTAATATTCCGTAGCAAAATTGATGCAACGGAACACTTATGCGATCACTCTGAGCCTGTCTGTCTGTCGCAGCCAGTTTTGTATAGTTTTCCTGTGCGTCCAGAACGAACGCGCCCAAATAGTTTATGGAAGAAAATTCCCATTAATCATCCCCCTAGTGTATTTACGGTTGAACCCTAAAGGATCCGGGGATCCGCTTTGGCAATTGGCACCTTAGCCTTTGGTGTAGGCACTAGTTTTAAGAAAGCGAAGGACGTCTGACCTTCTAAGCCTATATGTAAAAATAGTAATAAATATGTACCTACTTATTACAATTTTCTTGGATAAGGGCTTACCTACCGATAAATCAAATATATTACGCGTGCACCTTAGTTTGTCATATTTGTATACAAACCTTTATACTTTGGTTACTAAGCCAGTTCTTTTGGAAATAGTTGCACATCATTTTAGACCCGTTGGATTCTACGCATAGCGCACGTATCAGTACCTTTAGGTTTCTAATGGTCAAAACCCTGTTAGTGTGTTTGATTGGAAACTAGTTTGAATAAAATTAAAGTAACACAAGTTCCGAAATAACGTCGCATTTAATGTTCACTTTAAAATATTTGTCAACAAACTTTGATCCCACAGCAGAAGTTAAATACAAAGTTCTGTAAACGGAGTGTACTTGTCTATTCAGATTTAATTTAAAATCAAGTGGAGATAGTCTTCGCCACGGTATCACATTGAAAACGAATTCGAAATAAATTAATGTTAAACGAGTTTTTTTTTACTACGGATTTGATGGCAGAGAACATTTAAATGCTCTAGACCTACACAGAGGCTACCAGAGCAATGATCATTTAACTTTTGGAACATACATAAAGCCAATTCAACTGTCATTTTCCCATACAAAGTGTGACATTCAGACCTACCTGACGCGTTGTACGAGTTACATGTACGTTCATTGTACGCGCTATCGAGGTGCCTCAGCCCCGCTTCCCTGTCCCCAGCTCCGCTATTCTGATCTGAGGCTCTAGTATAAGTTTTACCGAAACAAAACGTTACGACCGCATTTGCGTTTAGCTGTAAAACGCAAACGCGATCGTAACGTTTTGTTTCGGTAAAACATACTAGAGCCTCTGATGTAATTTGTTTTGCTCGCCGGAGGAAAAACACCTTTACCCTCGCGCCTCGTATCTCGTCCCGTGGTTCGTGTCGTGTCTCGGCTCGCACCTCGCGTGATCGATGGTAAATCAGCTTCCTGTTTACACTCTTCGTGAGTTCAGTTCAGTCTTTTAGCTAGCAACAATGGAGGACGTCGAAGTGTTAGCGGCAACAAGTCAATTTAGTAAATATATAAATCACTTCCCAATGCAAAATCAGATGGATCTTCTGTACATAGTACTCCTTGGCCGTGCATTTTTAACTCGCTCATCGCCTCGCAACCTCCCACAACACAGGAGTGGAATTTTCTAAAACAATGATATATTTCGTGATGGCGACGTATGCCTTCACCTCACTGTTCACCCCGCACCCCTATTCTATAACTTGTTTTAAGCTCACCTCATCCCGCCGGTCCCCCGTCGCGAAACTACCTCTGCCTACGCTTGGTTACTTCGCATCGCGGTGTCAAGATATATTTGTGGGTGAGCGTTGACGTGAGCTCAAGACAAGTTACAGAATAGGGGGGCTGGTCATCACACTGACGTCGTGCGGAGCGACAACTCGCAACTTTGTATGCCAGTACCTCAGTTTGTATACAAAATACGCACGTTACCACCTGCGCCGCACCTACATCCGGGAGGACAGGAAGGACGTCTGAACTGGAATGGACGTCTTTGGAAGTAGTTGGGGAATTGTGCGTCGTGAATGTTTAAGGTACTGTGAGGTGATGCATAGATGTAATTCTTTTGTCTTATATTAAAATACACTATATATCTAATTTGTAATTCACAGTGACAATCCTGTGTAATTATTTTAAATAAATAAAATATTTGAACGCGGCTCGGCACGCTGCAGCGGGATGCTGCGGCAGTGTGTGATGCGTCAAATTCAGAGGCCCTACCGCGAAACAAAAACTAATTTCGTTCGTGTATCTCCCGCTCTGTTGCACTTGCTAGTCCGAGCGATAGAGAGGAAAATATTCGAACGAAGTTCCTTTTTACTTCGCAGTAGCCCCTCAGTTCCCAACGCTGTCAGAACGGCTTAATGGTCTTTGTGATACAAGACGGCGCGCGAGCTCTCTCGGTTTTTCTCGCACTATAAGTCTCTTTCTAAGTTTTCTAATAAGAGAGAGACGGATGATGATAGCCGTGCAGATGTATGTTCTACATACGGCTACTCTTTGGCCATGCCCTAGGTAGCTCCACCAACGCTGGGCAAGGTTATTAATTACATTGGCTAAAACGGCACAAACATTGGGTATCTGCCCCCCGGTTGTTTGTTCTCCATTATATTAATTAGTGTAGGCTGGATAACGATTGATGAGCCTTACCCGGAATTAATTCCGAGTATTTGATTTGGGCGTAGGTACGAATTGATCAAGATAAACAAAATGGAGCCTGGTTGACTAAGTTCACTTTGAAGGAAGGGAACAAATTCTGTTTTTGTGTTTCACGCCTTAGCGTAATTCTCCGGAAAATAACGTTTTAACGCTTGAGAGCTAAATCTGTAATAAACCGTCGAGTTTATGTTACCTTACTTAGTTACCTAAGTTTTATTTTCGTTTTTTATGCTTGCTTAAAATAATTAGACGGAGAAACTCGATTCTTACCCGATCACCAAACACAACGGGATTATCTTGTGTAATTGGGGAGTTCCCTTCTATCTCCGTCATTAGACCAGCTATATGGTACAATATTATTGCATTGTAATCTGGCTTATTAAATATACGCGGATCAGGTAGATCTAAATGTCATTGTTTATATGGAAAAATAACAGTGAAATTGTCCTAACGCGCGTTCGGAACGTAGAGTTGAAGTTGGTCATGACTTCAAAGATATATTAACAAGTGCGAACTTTAAAAAAAGAAACGCATTTATGCATAATTCTAGCTTTCGCCCGCGACTTTGTTTACGTGGACCCGGGATAAAAACTATCCTATATTTTAACTCAGGCTAAGTATAAACTATCTTCGTGCAAAATTTCATCCTTTGTTGAGCCGTTTAAGTGTCGATTGAGTAACAAACATCTACACATCCAAACTTTCGCATTTATAATAGTAGGATTGTACTGTGTGTGATTTTTGTGACGTAGTAGAACGGACTTTTTCACTAAGTTGTATCTAGAACTTAAATAACGGACGGTTGAAGCTTACGTAATAATTACCACCAAATGGTGACATGTTTCGAACCCGCTGAGAGTTCCATCCGTTTACGTGAGTTTCAATGAACTCAAGATTAGTCATTCCCATAGATTTTAATAGTTTTCTATTGGCGTTAGCGCTTGTCGATTGTAACCTTGTCTACGGCCCCAGGTTGCATAATTCTCAACCGATACTCGTGAAATTTTGTGGGGGGGTTTAATAATTATTACAATATATATGTATATAAATATATACAATTACTTTTTACGAAATAAAAAATAAAATAAAGATAGACTGTCTCGCGAGTTTTAATCTACTACTCACAGAGCCACTATAGAAACAATCACAGTTACAGTAATGTATGAACGCTCCAGAGGAAACGTTCTAAGGGAATGAAGCAGGTAATGACGTCACGGGTATCTGGAGTATTCTGCCGATATCGATGTTAGGGCGCAATATCGGCATACCGCGTGCCAATAGTCTGTATTAATATCCCTTAATTACTGTTTGTCCTTTACGAGGCTTCCAATGAGACTTACGTGCAGCCCTGCCACCTTCTTAATAGCTATTGGCGTATCGCTTTTAGTCGCTCTTGCATTGACAGGATTTTTCTCTTCAACGCACCCGTGTAAGTGGTGCGTTTACGTCTCCAAGCTAGGAAGCGAGGTGCAGCATTCTTCAAAAATGTGTTATTGGACAAAATGTCGAAAAATATATACATTTGTAAAGTTTTGTTTATATTTGCGGCTATGACCATCCAAACTGTAATCAGCAGCATTGCCAGCATTTATTGTAAATCATTAATGCATGTACTTAGCTGCTTAGGAACTTGTGTATTTTTTTTAATTTACTTTCCTTCTGTTTCTGTGACCGAGCATCATTGGCTGATCAGGGAAGGGAACGAAAACACTAACACCGAAAAAAATACATACTTGATTCGAGGTCATCATTCTTGAGCCTAGAAATTAATGAAGTAAGTAGCACGATGCTAAATTATCGCGAATTAAGCGAAATTGCTAATTTTATTAAGTTTGCATTAACGCATTAACTTAGACAAATATTAAACAAAGCACTGTTAATTATTCTGCTCAAATATCCTGAAATACTAAAGTAATTATTCATCTTTTTCCAATTAATCCCCAGTACAAGTTAGAAATTCGCGAACGCGGTACGAATCACTAATTGAGTGGCTGTAATGAATATTTAATATCACGGTTTTGCCGCTTCTGTAGGTGTACTACGGATTCATAATGTACTTTATAAATATTTGTTTAAAATATTTAAATTGCGTTCAAACAATTTTCAAACATAAGTACACGGTTTAGGTTTTAATTCAAGTTACAAATTCCCCTGAATCGGCCATTAAGAGCGCCCGCCCATTACAGCCACTATATAATAGTGACCGCTACTAAACGCGAACACTGTGCCGCACGGTATCCAATCATTTCATAAAAAACGTTTCATAAATATTAATTTTAAAAACAACGTTTGGCAAACTAACGATTAACAAATAAATTGTTTCATAAAATATTGTTTTAAAAACAGTTCATTGGACAAATTATTTACTTGAAAAAACATCATATTATAAATCATTATTTGACAAACTACTCATTTATTATTCAGTGGCAAATGGCAAAGTAACGTATGGCATAGGAACGTTTAATAAAATGCATTGTTTGGTAAATACCTTATTTAATAAATCATCGAGCCGAGCCAGCGAAGCGAGCGTGCCGCGGCAACGGCCGGCGAAGCGCCAGAACCCTATTTTTTCATAAAATATACTTTTATATGAATTTACTACAGGAATTTTTCGTAGCTATTGCGAAATCCCGTGATATGACAAATATTTTTTTTTTAAAGAATCATTTTATCAATCGATGTTTTGAAATTACTTATTTTATAAAATATTGATTTATACTGGTCATTGTAATGACAATTAAACATTCAATATTTGTTTTAAGTGTATCATTTGCTAAATGAATATTTGTCAAATAATAATTTATAGTATGAGCAGTTTGAGGAATGACAGGTTTGCGGAATGAATAGATTGTGAATCGTTGTTTATAAAATGATAATTTATGAAATGATGACAAACCGTGCCGCAAATTGCGCCCCCTAGACGCAGCCACCACAGTCTACGAGATTGGGGACTGGTCTTTTGACAGTTCCAATATGACGCAAAGAGTGATGTGGCTAGAGTAAATCGATTGTCATAATATCCGATTACGATTGATGGTGGCTAATAAAAGGAATCGATTGATCACTGTGTAATAATTATTTTTAGGAAATCAAATAGAGAGCCTATACACAGTCGTGACAATAATTAAATAATACATTGTTATTTTCCTATATTCACAATTATTTGATTCATACCGATTTATTTCTAAATTGACAGACACCAATCGATTGAAGCAGTGTAACACTAAATTTAAAAAAAAGCCGTAGGACGTAATTGTTCGCATACCGATTTTTCAATGCTAATTTATGCACAAATAAGCCGTAAAAAATATTACAATCATTTCATAAGTGCTAATAGTCCAGTCAATGAACTGACAACTTGTATGGAAAAAATGTCAATTTTGGAAATAATTTATAATAGCTTCTTTTTGATGTGTAACGGATATATTATCAGTTAAATAGTTACCCAGCGACAAAAATCCGTCAAAATTTCAGACATCAAAAAAATGATAAATTAACTAGCTTCTAAAAAGTCAGAAAAAATATTAATAAACATGTTTGTCTTTATTTTGGTTCATTTACATTTGCTCTATAATATTCAATATAAATCGTACAAAAAAACACAATGCATGCTTCATTTAAAGCTACATAATTACTTCCGGGTGGAAAGTTTGCCGGATTCTTGAATAAATCATCTTAGAATACAATTTTAAAATGAAATCAACAAAAAAAACGCTATTATAAATTAATGTTTTTCAAAACCGTATTTTGCCTGGAGTATAAAAAGAGCTTGCATGGAGATTGAACTTTGTTTCGTAACTCGTAAGCTAGTGAAAGTTTTTTTTATTATTTCGATGAGCAGTGCCAATTTACGTTATATGGGTGTCGCGATGTGTCAAAAGACCAGTCCCAACAAATCTCGTAGACTATAGTGGCGTGGCGAGCGCGGGCCACACCCGCAGCTTGCGGCTCACACGCGGCGACTAAACGCCGGGTGTACGCCGATGCTATGCAAAATGTATGAACGAACTCGTTCGCAGCTTATGACGGCCAGTACTGGCTCAATAGCTCTAGGGCCGTACTAGGAAGTTTTTACCCTTTAACCTATCTATCTGTAACTGGTCGCTCAGCAATCCAAACAGGAACGGAACAAAAAGAAAACTATTCTCAAATCCTGTTCATGAAAATCTAAATCGAAGATATCGTACACTGTTTTTTTTTCATTAGATCACTGGATACATGTCAAGTCGGTAGCTATTTAGAATCTAATCAAATTAGACGGTGCCACCCTTGTATGGCCAACAATGTTTCATAGTTAACCTCTTTTTTATGCCAGCTACATTGTTTCAACAATAACGGAC